>JANCRC010000007.1:7210000-12010000 GCA_024362995.1 Heteromeles arbutifolia | reverse complement strand
AAGCACTTCCGAGCAGTTGGGGAAGAAACGCCGCCCCATTTTCACTGCCATCACCATATCATATAACTTACAGATTGCTCCAAGAATAAATCACGAAACAAAGTCATGCTCTTTCCTAAACTACTTCGAATTGTGTTTGGTAATCTAGCTATAGACTTGGTAATACTAACTTCGGCATTGCAGTAGGGAAGTTAGACAGAGACCAATAACGAAAGCATTTTATAATTTGCAAAGAGGTTAGGCATGAAACAATGCTTGAAACTTGACATACATCATAACACGCGTCTAGGAAAACATGTAATCAGAGGGTTCGGGATATATGTCAGAGGTTAAATGGTCATACCAGTATTAAGAAGGGCTTGCATTCTTGTTTGGAGTCTTTTGGTGCGTCCGGAGGGCGTTTCATTCAAATCAACCTCTCGTAAGTTCCCACTTGATCCTCTTGATGCTGTAAGGCCAGTGTACACTGATGTTGAATAAGCATCTGCCATTTCCCTAGCAAGCTTGGCCTCAGCAGGGAACAACAGCCGCGCAAATGCCACTGAAAAATTAGGAAAGCTGTTAGTCATTTTTTTTGACGACAAGAGTAAAAAACTGAGTGAGTGTAAATTTCTTGATGGCATGAAGAATGAGGCAGGCGAATGTGCCAGTAATTTTGACTTTATACTTAACACAACTTCCACAATTCATGAACTGAACTCGAATGTAATCCAAGGGAGTGATTTAATCTACAAATTAAGAATGATCACCTCTATCTTCTAGATAGTCCAGCCTCACGTGCAAATCATCGGCTATCTCCTCCGATATGATTGACATGTTCCCAGAGATTGAGTTTCTCTGCATCTCTCTCTCTAGAAGATCGATGCACAATCGGTCTTTGTTAGATTCCTGTCCCTTCTGTGTGTTCTCCAAAAAATCCTTTGGTCTAGTCAATCTCCGGTAAATTGCAACAGGAGTTTGACCATCTGAAGTAGTTTCTGAGGAAGAGGCTCCCCATTTCAGAAGAGGAACAAGAACTGCTGGCAGCTTACGTCTAGCTGCCACATGAAGTGCAGTATGCCCTCGGGAATTGCGAAGGTTGGGGTTAGCCTTGCCTAGACCGAGAACCTCCTTAACAACCTTAGGATCACAGTATGCAACGGCATAGTGGAGAGCGTAAGCCTCATCTAATGTAATATCAGATTCCTTCAGAAGAAGCCCAACCAGTTCAACGTCATCAGAGTCTAATGCCTTGTGGATACTCCTGATTCTCTTATCCTCTACCGGCTCCATTTCCTGAGGTTTGGGACGGATCAATTTGATATCATTTGAAACTTCCTGCGGAAGCTCTTTCTCTATAGCCACGTTGTCAAGATCTGACCTTGCTACCCTCTGGATGCAGTGTGAGAGCAGCTGATCCAGTTGGCAGTGGAAGGCAGCTACAAGAATTGGGATTACGTCTTCAACAAGCGCTTTCTCAACAAAGTTTGAAAGGCGACGCTGCATAAATTGATGGAAATTGTCAGCACAAACCACCTAAACGTTGGCTAGTGTTGGCAAACCTAATATAAACAATACTCGCTTACTCTTTACTTGAATAAATATGCCACTCAACAGGTAATAATAGACATATAGGCATTTGATCGATGAAACCGTAAATCCTGTTAGATGAATGTATTAAAATCTTAAACTTGCAGAGGTAAAATAAGTTATACCAAAGAGTCTGCAACAAATTGCAAGTAGACAAAGAGAGAACACAAATAATTACCCTGCACGGCACGCAATCATTCGCAAAAGAGCAACACAAGAAATCAAAGCTTGAACAAACCTGAACAAGCTGAACAAGCTCCTTCATCTGGAAAGTGGAAGAAGCATACATCAATTCCACAGCGTAACTGATAGCAGGGCCGCACGCATCATGCGGACAATGATCATCAACACACGTGGATACTTCTCCAGGAGATGGTTTAAGCTTCCCAGTGTACAAATAGTTCAAGAAAACCTTGAAGGCTTCGTAGCCAACCCTGCCGTGTGGAACCAATTCAGACATGAGATACCTCCGTTTACCTTCCTTTGAATCATCACTCCCCTTCCTAAAAAGGTCCTGAAAAAACTGACTCCGGGAAGCCAATATACACCGATTGACACCCACGGTGTTTCCCTCAACAACAATCTCAGCATCACTATAGTCATACTCATGATCACGTAACAGTCTCTCAAGATTATCACTCAGTTTGCTTAGACTCAAATAATGTTCAATACTCAGTGCGGGTTGAGAACTGGCCGAGGCAGAGGCAGATACATGGTTACTACTGGACCCGTTTGACAGATAGGAGGAGGAGGAAAAGCTCAGGGATGATGACAGTTCATTGACATTATCCATGGCTTCCAAAATCTATGCAGTTCTGTCTAAGCTTAACAAATGCTATGAATAAATGATCCAAGAACCCCAAAACCACCCTATTCAGAGAACCCGAAATCGGGTTGATTCTCCTGCACAAACTGCACAATCCTATGGAGAAATCATATCAAAACGTACCCAATTTCTCCAAACACAGTCAAATTGCTCAGAACTATCAAAAGCGAGAAATATTCTGAACCAAAATTACCCAATTTCTCAAAAAGTCCAAACTTAATTCCAGGAATTACCCAGTTGCGGAAACATTGATCAAAATCCAAAAAAAATAATAATAATAATAAGCAAAAGGATTAATTTCTAATTCTACAGAAAGCTAGGCACCCAGTTGGAGACAATGACTTCTCCATATCCAGGCAGAGAAATATGGACTTGAGCTTCATAACCCATCAAATCTAAAGCTTCTAACTTTCCATAGTGAACAAAAATATGAGTAAAAAATTCAAAACCCGAAAAACTTCGAGAAAATTTCAGAGAAAAATGGATTAAGATTGATCGCAAGGACACCCTTTTGACAAAGAGCTTGAAAGACCTCAGACTTGACCCAAAAAAGCTTTTGGGCTTTCAAGATGATGCCCTGAAATTCAATGAGATTTTGAAGGAATATGGCACAAAAGCAGCACTCTATCTCTCTCCTCTCTCTCTCTCTCTCTCTCTCTCTGAAAGCAAACAAGGACGTGGCTGTGAAGCAACTGGTCAGTGCAAACGGTTGACTGGAAGTAACAAGACAAACATTTAACACGAAGGGTATTGTTAACAACAAAATTTAATGTTAACACTTCGTCTGCATAATCAGCACCATATATTTTACATCAATAATTAAGATTAATATGTTATCAGACTGTATTAAGAATAAAATAGTGATTAATCAAGAGATTAAGAATTTTCCCTCCTTTTTCCTTTGGGTTAATGGGGTGTAACGCAAGAAGGGAGGGAGGCAGACCCAGATCAGTTGAATCCGAGTTCCCCACACATGGGAACCCATGACCATCATCATTACCGGCAAGGCGGCTACAATCATTTTTGGTTAAAAATAGCAACCATTGATGTTACGTACTACTTTCTTATGTTGTGACTTTGGTTTGGGAAGATGTTGGCCTTATTTTACTTGGACGATTTTCGCTTTCTTTTATTTTTCTCCAATACTCTTCGTAATTTCTTAACAATACGATTGAATAAATCATAGTAGAATTATGTATAGAAATTAATCATGTTTGAGGCGGCTACTATTTTATTCTTATGTTTGGTTAACAATCATGAAATATTGAATACTCTTGTGACCTTTTTTTATTTGAGCGAAAAAAAGGGTGTGTCACAGACAAAAAAGGGAGATAAGGAATAGGCTTGAGAAATTTTGTGTGTTATTCCTTAGATCTTGTACCCATATTAAATGTAAATCAAGGAGAATTCATTGTCTTACAAATAATACAATCATAAAGGGAAAGGATCTCCTAGTATCCTAATTACAATCAACTAACGATTCAACCACACATGCTCTAGAAATATATTCACAACATTCTCCCTTGAGTGTGTAAATACTTAAGCAGATAACACATCAGATCTTTAGGTAAATGTAGAAGCAGATGAAGTCGTCTCGTCTAGTTGGCACAAGTAGCGAATACAAATCTCAAAACAAACAGAAGAATGCATAGGAATTTTTAAAAAAGGTTTATGGAATTCTATGGGTAGTAATACTCACAAAACCTCGATATGGTAAAATCCAAGGTGGGATAAAAACTGAGGGTGCGTTCGTTGCGCTCGACTATCTTGGTCTGGACTAGTTTCATAGACTAAGCTGGACTTACTTAGCTTGGACTAAGTAGGATAAAGTAGTGAAGCATTTGGTGAAATGTCGTACTAGCCACACACCATCATAGTCTGAGGAGAAAATTGAGGATTTGCATTAAATCAAAGCTATACATCTTCTTTACACAAGTAGAGCGCTCACAAGGGTATAACTAGCTTGGGATGGGTGCCTCGTTAAAACTTAGTCAGGTAGAAAAAAACTAATGGGAAAAATACTCATAATCGTAGGGAAAAGAAGTAAATTAAGGTCAAGTGAGTATACTTCTGGATACTCCTCCTGAGTTTGGCAAAACTTCCAAACGAGAACTACACGCATTACTAATGAGATAGTTACACATACCAATTACTCAGACAAACTTCAGGAAGGTAAGCTTTGGTAGTGACTTCGTGTAGAGATTTGCAAGGCTGTCTTAGATCAGATTACTTGACTTCAATCTTTTGATGCTTATGCTAATGTAGAGACAATATGCTTGGTGTTGGCTTCTTGGATCTTTGATGGGACTCGACGAAGGATGAAAACTACAAGCGTTTCGAGGATGCTCATCTATACACGTGGCGTGGTATATGGTGACAAGCTTGAAGACATCGCAACTAAGGTCAATTTTGTTGGTCTCCAAGATATTGTTTTGTTCCTTAACGGTAAAGACATAACCATTTAAGAACGTGCCTTATGCGGGTTTGATAAGTAACCAGCGTTAGCATAAAAAGTAAGGCAAGCATCATCATGATGATCAAGGGGTTGGATCCGCTCAGGATGCATAGGGATAAGCACAATTTCGTAGTATCTTCAGGATATTAGAAAAACGTCTTTTAACACCAATTTGGTGGTGGCGTGTAGGCGCAGTGCTATCTTTTTATCAAAAGATTATCAGCGCTTGAGATGTTTGATCTAGTGCTTTGAGTTAAGTATAATAAACGCCAATTGCACTTAGATATGAAATCTCCAATGTCTTATTTGCATGTAGCGTACGGACGGTCAAGGGTATACTCGAAAGCAACACCTTCTGATGTAGTTAGACTTCAAGCCGAGATAGTGTCTAGTTTTTTCAAGATCTTTCATCTCAAATTCTGACTTCAGGTGTGAGACAATATGTTATCGACATAAACTACAACTCTAGCAATTTCTTATTTTGTACACGCATGGGCATATCTCCCTAACTGATCAAATATTCACTTAGAAGGGTATACCATATTCGGCCAGATTGTTCTGCATTCGTAAAGTGAAAGCCTCATATAAATTGAGAAGGTATTTTGTGGCCTATAACTATTTGAACCAGTATATGTAATTCTTCGAGAATTATACATGTAGATTTCGTATCATGATCCTAGAGATATGTTACAACTATGTTTATAGTGCTACAATCAATTCAGGGCGTATAAGATAAGCCTTGTGCCATAAGGCGACGTTATATTGCACTATTTCATTCATCTCATTCGACATGGATTGTTTCTTTCCAATTGACCAATCAGTTTCATGTTGTCACTAATCAACGTAACGTAGTTCGATTTCGTTGATTTTCATTTATGTCGATAGTTACAATATAAGTGAAACATTATCAATGATAATCTTATTTCAATTCTATATTTCACCCAAACTAGTATACTAAACCTAGAACTTCAAGTGTTAAGAGTAATCCAGATTAATCTTATGAGATGGAAATGATTGAGACAACGATCGAATAAGGGATTTGTTTGTGCCATGTTCCTCCACTTCTGAGTAGGTGAATCATTCGAACTGAGTGATTTGTCACACTTCCACTGGATGACCTATTGATTGACTAGTTACCAGTGTACTAGGATTAACCACTAGGTGCAGGGAATCTCCTCATACACTTAGTAATGTCGCGATATCCTCAATTCTAGGGAACAAAAAAATGTACAGACGTCCTCAATTCTGGGGAACAAAAAGATGTCTGTTAAATACGTTCACCCTTGCAAGCATGTTTGCAACTAGTATATGTGATCTTGTCACTGTCACTAGATCAAAGAAAGCATCCAGTAACACTTTGAAGATCTAGAATAGAGATCGAGATGAGACACAGTAGGGACGTTCACGATAATTTACTTCGTTCTTCAAGAAAGTTCACGTTCTTATCTCTTCCTAACGATGGGAAGACTGTCTCGTTGAAGTGACTATCCACTAACTGAGCTATAAAAAGATCGCTTGCAAGGGCTTAGGAGAATCAAAATTGACATTGACTCACTTTTTGTGAGGACCTATATTGGTACATTGCGACGACACAATTAACACATAAATGTACTCCCAAAACGCATTAAGTACAAAACTTTAAGTCTGTACCCAGTTATCAACTGTAATGTCAAAATAGGATTGGGTGGCAATAAGCTTTATAACTGCATGCAATATTACATAGCCCTACGTAGAAAACTGGAAGTTTGGTGAGCTCACTACTAAGTGTTCGTACGATCATTTAAAGGCGTTTAATGATCATTTTCCGCGAGACCATTTAGGTGTGAACATATAGAATCAAAATGTTCAACCCAAGGAAAAGGTAATAATCATCAAATTTGTTGAAGTAAACTCTCCAGCATTATCTAGTTTTCTGGACTTTACGATAGTAGGGGTGGTGAGCCTGCAACCAAATAATTGTTGCCAAAAGTCTAGCAAAACAGCGCTGGGTATAGACAAACATATGACCAATGTGTCACAAATATTCCCTTGAATCCATTGTAGAAAAGATTGAGGATCTATAAGGATCATAAACGATTAATTAGCTTGCCTATTGATAATGTTAGTAGCTAGGCTAAATAGTTTGCCTATTAAACATCGGTGAGCATGCTGGACAAGGTACGCTTCAAGTACAATGTTCTAACTTCTGGTAACAGATGCCATGTATGGTGCATCACTTATCATTCTTCTTGAACCAAACATTCCACCTATTCTTCATGGTGTAGTATACTATTGCCTCCTTGAACTGTTGTTTATTAGAAAACAACATACCCATGCAAATATCAAGATTCATCAAATTTGTAGCTCTATGCCATTATTTAAACTTAGGCATAGGTTTCTTCCTCTTCTTCTTGCTAGACACCTTTGCACCATCTTCTTCCTTAGAAGTGTGGGCTTCCAAGCTATAAAGTTCCCAAAAATGGCTTCATCATCTAAAACTTCCCCAGCAAACCCTATATTCTCAAGCTTTTCTTCAATTAGGTTGTCTACCTGTTTTTCAAACAAATCATCATCCAACTCATTCTTGTGTACATGTTCAGTTTCCTGCTCTGAATCCTGGTCATAATCACTTATTTTGATTATTTCCTCCACATCTTCAGGTTGTTCACTTTCATCTCCCTCAACATCTTCATCATCTCTATTCCCCCCCCCCCCCTAAGTTTCTATTGTAGAATATCCTTTTTCTCCTTGACTTTCTATTGTGAATTCCCCATCTTGTCAAAATTCATAAAATCCATCATCCCAACTTAAGGATTATGCTATCTCAAACTCTTGCACCACAACTACATCAATTAACACATTTTCAGGTACCATTTTATTTGCATTCTTCACATTTGTTGAAGCTTGACTCTTGTCACTTTCCCTTTGTAATTTGGTACCTTAATCCCCATTACTTGAAGTAGCACTTTTGTCACTTTTATTAATTGCCTTCACATTCCTGTCAACCATGTATAATTCAACTACACTATTCTTTGGCATGTCATTGATTAAATCCGTCACTTGTGCATCATATACTATTTCTTAAAATCTACCGACATGTAACATTTTATGGTGGCTCAGCTTCACCTTATACTTGTTCCTTTGCTATGTTGTGACACTCTACCAAGGGCTGAAAGTCACCAACAACCCAATCTAAGTATATAATCACCTCTACTGTAGTGTTCCTTATTTCCCTTCTTGAGAATATGACCTCCATGATAAATTTTATATGTGAAGTTATCAGTATCCACTGCAAAAGATTGATTAATACATTAGTAAAGAAAACAGTCAATTAGTTTTTGATTCTCTATATCTAAGTCTATTACTTTTGCCACATCTTATGGTCAAAACCCTAAGTCTATGCCATACAATGAAAACTAAAACAATAAAAATACACAACAACCATATAACTCCATATCAATAAAGCTAGACAATCATTAATACAAAATGACAAAAGAAAGGGAACAAGACCACAACAATAAACTTATTCACCGCCGACACTAACCCCACACCATTTCAAGCTACACAAGCCCCACCACCATATATCAAAAGTGTGAAGAAGGACTATTGGGACCATCAAAAGTATAGATAAATCATGGAAAGTAGATAAATACTAATTATATTTTGGAGGCTTCCCAGATTTGTGAAATTTCTACGACATGCTCACAATTCACCAAAATTTACTCACAGTCCACCAAATTTCAATGATTCCCCACGAACTTCAGAATTTGAGAGTCCTAATCTAAGCAGAATTGTTTATCTCTCGCCAACATTCCCAATTTGCCAAACTTTAGCTTTTTCAAGTCTCTCTAACCATGTAAGGAAAAAGTACAGGGGGAAAGGTAAAAACCCTCCACCAAAAGGCCACATGAGTCGTCAAGTGCAGTTTTTAACGAAGAATTTGACGAATTATTGACGGAATGATCACATCGATGTGCGGCACTACATTTCAGGGACCAAATTTATCGATTTGGAAACTGTGGGACCAAAAGGATGAGTTAGATCATTCGTGACAAAGACCCTTATGATTGAAACATAATACTCTTTTGATTGAAGATGGCCAAACTCTCTTTAGCTCAACTTAGCGTCGGGATAACATTTTGTGGCATAAATTTAGAAGGAGAGAAGATAAGAAAATCGGCATAAAAAATAGAGAGAAAAGAGCTTGATGAATTATATGATAATATTTTCAGATCTCAAAAGTTTCCTATATAATTTGTACTTTGGATTTCCACATTATTTGTTTTTAGAATATAATCTTACAGTAGACAATATATACATGCTACATATAATTGGAAGAGGATCTTCTCCAGATTCACTTTGTGGGGATCTCTAGGATCCCCACATCTTAGCCGTTTATCGTACATCATGCGGTCAGTTTTCTTCAGGTCCTATTTTTGTTTAATTTTAAATAAAAAAAAAGTCAAATAATTTCTAACCATACGATGCAGGATGAATGATTAAGATGTGAGGATCCCTAGATCCCCGCGATTTGGATCCGCCCATATAATTGTCACAAATGCATAGCCTAATTGTTATTCTAATTCATAAGTTTTAGTCCTTCGTGTTCAGATGCCATTGGCTGACCACTGTGCATTTCAATGAACTCGACCACACTGGATACAATCTCCTCAAATCCAACGGCCGCCGTCGTATCCACAACGACCTTGGGAACATCGCCCACATCATACTCCGTGCACCCGCCGTACCCATCCAACAGCCTCACCATATCCCCCCACGTGGACGGCTTGTGCCATTCGGCTCCACCCTCAGCCGCAGCGCGGCGCTCGAGCCTCCGGCGCCACTCGGCCTCATCCTTAGGCTTGCACTCCACGACCAGCAAGCGGGCCCCGCACGACGACGCAAGCTGGGTCAGGTGCTCTAGGTGGGCCCTACGGGAGAGGGGCGAGTCAACGATGACGCTGAGGCCCAGGCGGAGCTGCGTGGACGCGATTCGCCAGACGACGCTGTAGGACGTGTCGTTGAGCAGGGAGGAAGCGGCGGCGGGGTGGAGCTGGAGAGCTTGGAGCTTGTCGCGCACGTCGTCTTTGTCGATGAGAGGGAGTTTGAGGGTGGAGGATAAGGAGTGGGCCAGGGTGGATTTTCCCGTGCCCGGGTGGCCTTTCGTTGCAATTAACATTGGAATTCTACCTCCTTTATCTTCTACCTTTGCCATCTCCAAGGACCAAGGGGATGCAGATACTGAATGATTGGGGTTGTTTTTATTTTGCTATGGACCCTAATGGGACAAAGCTTAGTCACTAAGGTTATCCTAATCTTATTGCTTTCTTTTCGGATAAAGCTGTATATGACTAGATTAACTCTCATACTAGGTGACGAGTAGAGTTAAATATGATTAAAATTTAATAGATTCATTTTAGGTGATAATAGATAACGTGGTCGGCGCATCTCCGCACTAATCTCTCTTATGATTGGCATACCTGGTGATAAAGTCAATGTTGCGTTTTCGGTTTTGTTTATTTATAATGAATAAGCGAGATTGCCAATTGGCTCCTAATCGTTTTCACTAACCCGCTCTTTATCTCTCACCATGCAACAAGTATGTCGTTGCCTAGAGAATATTATTATTTAGGGTAGGTAAAACATTTTTTGTTCCCAATTTGTTGCAACATTCCACGTGTTCTTGATCCATTTACATGTGCACTTTAGATGGTCCAATAAGTAGGTTTAGGCATTGTTGCAGTTGAAAGTGGAAGATAACCACCAAAATTTGCCCATGTTGACAATGTTCAATAAAAATAGAAATATATGGTTTCCTCTAGCAGCATTGAACTCTGCAAACGTTTAACCAAGATTTTCACTTCAAGCTTGTTACTGGTATAAGCTTATCTGAATTGTTAATCAAACCAAAAATATCGCTTTCGCGGGTCTTCGGATAACGGATCCGAAGCTAGAGTTTGGATGCCTTCTTTTTACGTGTCCGTTCATACAATTTTTTGTATCGTTCGCAGAAAATGTAGTCAAAAATAAATTTCCCGGAGAAATAACACTTCGGGAGATCTAAAACGATTAATGTGCTGACAGAATACATGACGATGGGCCTACTAAGAGAGCAATGGGAACGTGAAAGTGGCTGGAAATCTTGTAGATTCAACTTCCTATGCTACATTGTATAAACTACACCAGCCATCCCCACCGCTGCTAGGGCTTCTTCTACGCAGCCAGTGTCCGCCCATCTAACAAACTACGACATACAGTTAAGATTCATTTGTAATCATCACTTACCTGGCGCCATTCCTACGCTTCTTCCTCGAAGTTGAATTAACCGGACGAGGCTTCTGGCGTGCGGTCTTGGAAGTCGAATCAACATGTGGTCCAACGCTGTGACTTGGTCGGTCACGCAAGTTTGCTGCTCCATCTCTCATCACATACAAACTTGCTGCTCCATTTCTCCTCAATGGCATTCTCTTACTCTCAGGCTCCTGAAATTTTGGCAATGAAGCTTCTCGAAGTTTAGAATAGAGATGATAACAGATTCCCGGCTGGCAACGGCCTGCTCGGCTCTCTCGCTGCTTGGCATTTGCCTTTGATACTCGAGCAATAAATCTGAGCAACATCAAGAGCTTTGGACCCAAAATGAAGCCAACGGTGGACAATAACTTTGACCATATTATCAGGAGATGACACAATTTTTTCCCCGGGTTGTCCACTTGGCTTACTATCTATTTCCATTACACCTTCATCACTTCCATCCTCTCTCTCATCCACATCGCTCCCCTTGCCACTGTAATCACCATCATCATCATTGGTTGGAGCAACAGCAATTTCTGATGAAAGCAATAATAATGGAAGCGGTGCCACAATAGTGCAGTTCCGTTCCGTATGTTCATACCCCCATCCCCTCGAGTTACCTCATCATAAAAAATCAATGGACGTTCACGACGATTTGCCTTGTATGATAACTTAGTGTTAACGGAGTGAACGTGCAAATGAACTTTACCACCACTAGGAGTCTCTGCAAAAGTTCTTTTCCCATCCTGATGAGGAGGAAGCAATCTACCCACCATTGGATACAAATTGGCCACAAGAACAGCACGAAGTATACCTGGGTTCCTTGTATTCAAGCTACATCTAGATACATCCTCAGGAATAAATCCATGCCGAATTAGCTCCTTTTGGAGCTGCCAGCGCATGCATCGTACTTGAACACAAAGTATTGAGAACAGAAATGTCTCTCTTCACCCCTTTCTTTTGCAGCCTTCCAGCAGTCAAATGCCGCAATGACTGCTAGCTGATCACTAAGCCCACCATACAATGAAGCAAGTTCGAATTTAGCAGCAGCAGCTCTCTTCCTTTCATCAGGTAACATAGGCAGGGAAAATGGATCCTTGTAGTCAGAAGCACATGCCAGAGTAAAGGCTGGGTCTAGACAGTTCATCAGTATTGCATAGAAAAGCATCCTGCTCGTCAATGGATGAACAGGTAGTGCCTAGCTTGTCTCCAAGATCTGTAAGTTTCTCATTCAGCGACAGAGGCCCATTATCTTGAAGAACAGAAACTGCATTGCGTATGGTCTCTGCACGTGGAGGATCCAATGTCTTGCGCAAGAATTCTTCTATCTTGCATTCTGGATCGAGTAACTTCACCTGTCAACCAGAACTAAAATCTCACAAAGCTTTAATATCACAAAATCTCTTCTCTAATACAACAAAACTATACAAATATACTATACAACTCTTCTTCTCTTATTGCTTTGTATATTACTACCGCATATTGGATTAAGAATCAAGCTTCTGTAAGCAACTTTTGTGTGTTTATAATTGCAACATGCAAGAAAACAACAACAACAACTACAACAAAGCCTTATCCCCACTAAATGGGTCGGGCAACATGCAAGAAAACAACAGAAATGACTAAAACATAACTCAACAATTGAAAAACATCCCCACCTACATATGACACGTGGACATGCCTCATTCTTATTTATGATCACACAACTCGTCATTTTGCTGATTTCTTTGCAAGTGGAATTTTTTTGGAAAGGGATAGGAGGAAGGGAATAACAATTATGTGGAACTTTAACACGTCAACGGTAGAACGATGCAACCACTTGGGCGAAAGTATTTTCTTCACACACATAGACTTTCTACTGATACAGTAACAGAGAATTGATACAATATAGTAAATAAACAGTTATGCAATCTCTGTCATGATTCAAAGAGGTTTTAAAAATGAGCAGAAAGGTTACCTGAAGACAGCGCTCCTCAATTGGCATTCTCTTAATCTCAGGCTCGTGAAATTCTGGCAATGAAGCTTCTCGAAGTTTAGAATAGAGATGATAACAGATTCCACGCTGGCAACGGCCTGCTTGGCCCTCTCGCTGCTTGGTATTTGCCTTCGATACCCAAGAAGATTGAAGAGTTGATATGTTACTATAAGGATCATAAGTTTTTTAATCCGACCTGTATCTATAACATAAACAACATCATCTATGGTGATGGCAGTTTCAGCCATATTAGTCGAAAGAACAATTTTACGGCAACCCTGAGGGGCACGTTTGAAGACCTTCTTTTGCTCAAAAGATGGAACCATCGAATGTAGAGCTATTATCAGAAACTTTGAAGAATCTCTGAAATGTGGATCAATAAGTAATCTCTCCCAGGTCTTATTTATATCATCCCACCCTGGAAGGAAAACAAAGATGGCTCCATCTTTTGAATCATTACAATTTTTTTTTAATAATTGCTCTATAAGAACAACATCAATATTTTCACTAAATAAGCATTCGAAATCTTGATAAATTTTTACTCCAGATAGGGACATGAACTGGGCTTAGATGGAAGTTTGCAAAGTAAATGTACCAATGCTCCCACGGGAGCAGGTTTTATAACAGTTAACATCAACCAAAATACGTCATAAGTGTAGGCACTCACCTCCATGCAATTTACCAGGTGTTTCCTTGATCACAAAACAACCTACCTAGCCGTCTTCCCTTTATCCAACAAACTCTACTTGTATTGTATGTATCAGATTTTCATGTAACATTTTAATTCATTAGCCACAATATTAGAAGTGCGAGTTTAGAAGTATCTAGGCTGTAACATTAAAAGTGAGCCATTTTAATCCTATTGTAATCCTAACTAAATATAGCAAACTTTTGTCCTACTCAATTTAAGACCTTTAGACTACAAATCTCCCCATAGTTCTAACAAGCAACCCCTACTGGCTTACATTGTTTTGTCATCACCATGGCTCATCCAGACAAACACCAAGAGATTTCTTTTTTATTTTATAGATTTTATTTTAACCACTGAATAGAAGGCTCAGTGTCAATTAGCCAACATGTATCATTCATCAAGACTTATATCAAACACGCAACACGCCTTGTATCCAAACATCAAGCTTTCAAAGTCAATAGGTTCAATACCCAATTAATGTTAGCAAGATACTACATATTCATTTAACAGAACTTGAAAGTTCAGGAATTAACTTCCACGCTAAAGCCAACCACATCATACAAGTAGTATCAACCCCATCCCCTTTAGCAGTCACTAATAAATGAGGCAATTCCCACATCACCAAAAAAAGGTTTGATCAACGTCCCCACCTGATGAGGCACAATGCCTAGATCATGTCATCCAAAGTTCAAAGTTCAATTCAATCATCCAAAATGAGTTATAGGACCAAAGTCTTTTGCAGAATCAGGTAAAACAATTAAATACGTGCCAGATTCAGGAACATCAAATATAAATATATATATATATATATATTCGATGTAGCTTACTGTACCATATATAGAAATTGAGGGAGCTTGGATTTTAACCTATCATGCATCAGTGTCTTTTTTGTGTGTGTCAGATATCATGCATCAGTGTCTAAGCATTCAACCCACAACTATGTAGTACGAGTATCTCGTCATATATAAATTTACAAGTTCATAAGTATCCTACTAACAGTGTTGTTCATGTTCCTCAAGTGCTCTAAACCAGCTAAATCTGCCTCCAAATTCATGACTGAAGATAAATCCCACTATTCTATGAGCAGCTTACCAACCAAATAGGGTTTTTCTTGCAAGAGCAGTACATGCACTCCACAAATGCCTTAATACAGTAAAACAACCTCACTTTTTTTTCTTTTTTGAAACTAGTGTATCCGAGTCTTTAATCCGACTAATCACTTGGCCCTCCGCCTCACCCACAACATTTGGGAAGCGAGAAACTCTAGCATTTGCTAGGTGGGTACCGTGGGAGAGGGTCGAACCCCAGACCACTTGGGAGCAAACCAAGGACCTGACTGCTAGACCAACAACCCTTAGGTAAAACATCCTTACTTATCAAGCTCTAAGTTGCTTTTCTTATCTACCAATTTTTTTCCAATCTTTCTAACTCCGAGTGATTTCAACAGAAAACCTACTAAAAAGTAAATGAACAAATGCAGCTCTAAAACAACTAAACACTTCATTGCATATCATTGCTAAAATGCAGACAAATTTGTGAGAGTGGCCTAAATGGAAAGAAAAAGATATGAAATGAAATTCCTTTGAAACAAAGGTTCAGGACACACTGTGATAAATATACCATAAAGAAGACAAAGCAAAGAAATCGTAACCTGTGTTGTCTTTCCGCACCCAGTCTCACCAGATACAAGAATTACCTGCTTTCAAACATAGAACAAACATTAAGCCCCAAAATGTTATGTACTCAAGTCAAATGAAGGTTAAATGACGTAGGCAAAACAGAGATTCTAGTAAACAGTAACAGACCCAGTCATGTTCAGGTAAGGTACTATCACATATTTAATTTAAAGTAGGGAATGTAAAAATAATGTCGTACTTAATGTGATCATAGCTGTTAACTTTTATTTGTTACAAATCGCTAATAACTTTTAAAGCACCAAGTATGTAAATTTCAAATTATCCTGGTGGATTCAACCGTCGATGTAATGACATCCTTGTAGGATATAATTGGAAGCTTGGACTTGTCTTAAAAAATCTGCATGCATAAAGCCACAAAAACCTTGTCATGCTGAGACTACTATTTTGAAAAATATGACTTCAAATTTGTGTAGAATGATAATATGGGTACAACATCAGTGAGATCAGAAGAACCTTTCTCAAGTCAACGTTGTTCTTTATTTTAGAAGCAAGTGATGCCACTTTCTTTGCAATTTCTTCCATGTTCATCAAAGGCTTGCGAAACGTTGTGTCCCTCTTCCATCTGGGCACTCTCATTCTTATCACTACTTTTCCCAGACACTTCTAAGTCCTCCACTTCAGCACTGGGTGGGTAACGTATGAACAAGTCACGTAATACTTCTTTTGTGCCTTCGGAAAATGTCAAGCGAGTGACACTTGGTACATCACTGTTCTTCTTTCTAACTTTGTAAACGGAGATACACCAATGTTCCCCTTTCCTATACAGAGTTCAGGTTCATTATCAGTAAAACAAGTAGAAAAGGGCCAAAAGGCTAGCTGTGCAGATAACAAAGCCAAAAAATTTCTCTTTTCTTTCAGTCCCCGAAAATATGTGAGCACGTAAGATTCTCTCAAATTGAAATAAACCACATTTTGGCACAATCACAGAGGGCATGGCTACAAGCACACTCACCCTTAATCTTGGATTTCATACTCCATCTCCTGCATTGTTCATGCACTTAAGCTCGTTCAAAGCTAGAGAGACCGGCCTCGAATGTGTAAACCGCAAGCAGATTCCCATATTACTCAAAAATAAATAAAAAAAGCGTTCATACAAACATCAAAAGCACCCTAATTTCAAAAAATAAAACAAAATTAAAAACTGGGTATTTTTGAATCACAAAATCCCAGCAAGAAACGGAAGCGAACATGGTTTAAAACGCAACCAATCGCAAAAATTGATTAGCACGCAGATTAACCCAGGAACTTAATGTTAATAAAAAGTAAAACTTTACCTTCATCAGTTGAAGCGTTGAACCGCTGGAGTGCATTAAGTAATCGGTTCTTTGTGGGTTCATCAACCTGAGAATGCTTCTTCTTCTTCTTCGCCACCTCTCTCGCTTCCTTCGGCCCCGGCCCTCTTCTTTGTGCTTCCCTGTTCGTTAAATTCCGACTCTGGATCTGAGTTTTGGCGCCCAGAGAAATGCAAAGGCTCGAGGGGGAGAGAGAGAAAGAGAGAGCGAGAGAGTCGGTGGAGTAGTGGAAGGTTGGGGTATCGGCGTCGGGCTCTGCCCTGAATAGTTGGCGACCGCTGCTGGTTCCGTTGGGCTCTGTGTTCCGTTAAGTTGTGTTTTTGCCTTCATTTTGGCTATGACTTTAGCTTAGCTTGCATTGTAAGTTGTAACAAGCTCTTAAGTTCAAATCTCATTATTTATAAGTGTATTGTTGACTAATTTATCCAAACGTGTTATCTTATGTGTAAATATGTTTTTAACGACGTTTATATTTTGATTATGATGAATGAATCTCATCGAGCTTGAAATCCATGACTTACATTGGAAAAGTCATATTGTGTTTTATTACTTTGGTTTCTCATGCTAAAGTTTTATCGTCCAACGGTCCATTACTAATTAAGTTGGATGTTTGATGTGGGACTTTACATTCTTCAATAGAATCGTTATGAAGATTTTCGTCAATGTATATATAATGGGATAATCATAATAGTCGATTATTGAAGTCGTCATTCCTTGGGTTAAACTTAAAATCTCTTACTAGACTGTAGTGTTTAGTTGTCTAGTAACTTCAGTATATCACCTTTTGATCAACCAAAAAATATAATTGCGTTCAAATATGGTATAGTTTAATGAGATTAATGTACCGATTCGTATTTAATTATTAATAAAATCAGTTTATCGTTTAAAAAAAAAAAGATACGTAAAAATGAAAGCCCAGCCCAACTTACAGCAAATGACAATGACATTGGCCCAAATTTGAACGGTGGTCGACAGCCAAGCCAGCAAATCTGCAGTTTAGGCCGAAAAGCCTCTAAATGTGAAGATTGTGAAGGCAGCACAAGCAGAACTTGCAAGACTCATCTCTCTGACTCTCTCTCTCTCTCTCTCTCTCTCTCTCAAATATAACCCCATTGAGGTGGTTTCCTCCACGCAAAAGAGAAACTCTCAGTGTGTTATACGACAAAGGTACCTGGTATATCTAAATACTTTATTCATCCCTTCAAAATCCCCAAATCCCATAAACCCATTTGCCATTGATTGTAATCTGCAATCTGCTCTTTCTTTTTTCACATAATTTTATCATAATTATCGCCTTAATCTGCTGCTTCTCGCCTATATTACTTTTAATCTGCCGACAATTGGGAAAAAGCAAGTCTTGGTTTTGGATGCTTTGCTCTCCTGTTTCTTCCTCATACCCATCATTGATTTCTTCAATTCTGAGGGCGTTTCTGTGTTGGGTTCTTCTTCTTTTGATCGGAATCGGTTCCAAAACCCTGAATCGGTTTCTGGGTATCTTGGATTTTGCTTTGTTTGTGCTTCTTAATTGGGTTATTCTTGTGACGGCTTCTAATCCTCTTGGTTGGTTCTCATTTCTTGCTGAACTTAATGGGTTTTTGTTCTTATGTGTTCATATGTTTTTTCATATCCACAATTTTCGATGTCAGATTTTGTGTTTTGGTTTGTTTTGATCGCTAAGATAGTAGGATTCTGCTATTTTGATTGTTTCTGATGTGGGTTTTGATCTATTATCACTAAGATGTCATTTTTTTAGGTGTTGAAAACGTTGTCTTTACATTTCTTGGTAAATGTTAGCTTTTCTTGAGCGTATTATGGATTGTAATCGGACTGATTCTGTTTCCTTAAGTGGTATATCATCAGTTTAGTGTGTTGTTGTTAAGCTCTTCACGATTCGTGGTACCAATAGTTTGATGATTGATGTGCATTATCGATCTTAGAACGTGGATCAGTCAATTAATGATTCCTTTGCTTTTATCTTTGACTCAACCTTGAAGTCATTGAATGGACTTGCTGAAATCGTAAATTTTTGGTCATTGGCGGTAAAAAATTTAGTGATTCTAGTTACAATTCATCTTGTAAAGAGGCTTTTAATGCTCTATGTAGAAGGGCGTTTTCTTTCTCATAACTTAATCATTTACAATTGGATTTATTTTTGTCTTTTTGTGTACGTACTGGATAATCAGAATGAATTTCCGTGGTGTAAACCGGAATTATTGATATTCTTCATCCAATCATGATTTAGTTGGGAAAGGCTGAAACTATAACATGAAGTTACATTTCAGAATTTAGCTTCAGTTTAATTATAATCTTACACGTCCTCTTGGTTTCACTAAAAGGTAGATTTTGTATGATTGTGTTCTTTCTTTTGTGTACTCATCTTAGAGATGTTGCTGCTGTGAGTGATGGACTGAAGCTTTTAGATGTTTATTACCATTTTGTACTGTATGCAGGATTTTGTTTCTTGTCTTCAACTGGCTGTTTGAAAATACCTGCTTCTTGCTTCTCTACCGTCGTAATAATATATGGGCTGAGGTGCACATTTCATGGGAGGTGTGGGAGATGAAGAACCAGCAACAAAACGCATGAAGTTATCCGCTGGAGAATTGAGAGGACTTTCCAACGGTTCATCTTGTGCAGAGCCTGTAGCTGGCTCTTCAAGAGACTTGATGGCTCGGCCCCTACCATCTGAAGGGGACGAACAGGTTGTTGGTTCAAAAGGAGTTATTAAGAGGGTGGAATTTGTTCGACTAATAGCTAAGGCACTATATTCTCTTGGCTATAAGAAAAGTGGTGCTCATTTGGAAGAAGAGTCTGGGATACCGTTGCATTCTTCTGTGGTAAATCTCTTTATGCAGCAAATTCTGGATGGAAACTGGGATGGAAGTGTTGACACATTGCAAAAAATTGGTCTATCTGATGAAAACATTGCTAAATCAGCCTCCTTTATGATATTGGAGCAGAAGTTCTTTGAACTTCTAGATGAAGAAAAAGACATGGATGCATTGAAGACATTGAGGACTGAGATTGTGCCTCTCTGCATCAATGGTAGTAGAGTTCGCGAGCTTTCTTCCTGCATAGTTTCTCCTTCATTTGGTGGGACTCCTGGTAAGAACATTGTGCGGGCCAAGTCTCGGTCAAAGTTACTGGAGGACTTGCAGAAACTGCTTCCCCCAACAGTTATGATACTTGACAGACGGTTGGAACATTTGGTTGAACAGGCCCTTGTTTTACAACGTGATGCTTGCAGTTTTCACAACACCTTGAACGAGGAAATGTCATTGTACACTGATCATCAGTGTGGGAAAGAGCAAATTCCTTCTCAAACATTACAGGTTGGAACAAGATTTGGTTGAAGCTTTGATATAGCTTTGTGTACTTATCAAGTTTACTGATTTGGTCATATATAATATGGTGTATGAAAATTTTATTCTTCCTTTATTTTGATCTGAGTTATCTCATCTTAATCTCTTGAAGTTAAGTAATATTAGTGAATGGATCACAATCTGGGGTAAGCTAACATGATTTAATCAGTCTTGGTTTATCAGGTGTTTATCGACCGTGAGATGCGACTAGCCTTTCTGTTTGATAAGTTAGAGGAATCTTCTCCAGTCTTGTTCTTTTAGTCCTTCCAATTAGTTTGACCTCAAAATAGTAAATGGAGGGGTCAGTAAAAAGTATGTGGTATTATCCTTAGCATTTCATAAACCATGAATAAAATTGGTGTACAATACCAGAACGTGTGTGTTTTCTATCGGTACATGGGTAAAACTGTAAAGCCCGAGTTTCATTCTCCAACCTTTAAAGTTTACGAGAACGTGCAACCCATGGTTCCCTGACTTGTTATGTCAATGAAGATTAATCTCTCTCATGGTTATGCTTTTGTTGTAGATATGATATTTACCTTGTCTAGAATCTAGATTACCCACTCTTACGTTTATACATGCTACTCTGAATTAGGCTGTACAAATTGGTCATTTTTATTTTATTCTATAACTTTCTTATCACTTTTGATTTTACAGATATTACAGGCACACAATGACGAAGTCTGGTTTCTGCAATTTTCACACAATGGGAAGTACTTAGCTTCATCATCAAGTGATCGATCAGCAATCATATGGGAGGTAACTTTAATATCATATGGAACTAACTCTTAATCTTGTGTCTGCGTACATCTATAAATGCTGTCTTATATAGAAAATTTATCACTCTCTGCTGCTTCCTTCTTCACATGTAGTTTCCATGTTGGCCTTCCATCTCTTTTCACACTGTTGCATGCTTTTTTTCTGTTTCATGAAATATTAAATATATACTCATTATGTGGTGCCCTGACTTAAATTGTTTGCAAGTGCATGAAACATAAGCGATATAATTGGTTTTCAGTTCTCCATTTCGTTCCTTTTTTCGAACATTGTTATTGTTTGTGTGTGTATCTGCAGCCTTAGATGACACTTTTCCAACTAATGGCCGTAAGATAAGGATTTGTATGTTCAACTATTTCGGTTTATAACCTGCATAACCCCATCTTGGTTGGGAGACTCTTTGAGGTTGGAATATGTACATTTGGGATAAATGCATGACGTATGATCCATAGATATGTTGAGTTGCATAAAGAAGAAAATAATATGGTACACACATTAGATACGGTCAAATTTCACCATACTCAATTTCTATCTGAACTCGAATCCAGGCTAACATATGCATGTTTTATATTGTTGCAACTTGCAATACAAAACATTTAAAAGAAAATATCAATGAGGTTGGATAACTCTGCGTGTAATTCTTATTTAACGTTATACCGCTTTCTCTCTGTCTTTTATTTTGATCCTATTATCTGAGAAGTTTTATACCCTAATCTTCTTCTTTTTGGGGTATAGGTTGATGTGAATGGTGGGGTTACTTTAAAGCATAGACTATCTGGTCACCAGAAACCTGTTTCCTCTGTTTCATGGAGTCCTGATGACCATCAACTCCTCACCTGTGGAGTGGAGGAGGCTGTCCGGCGTTGGGATGTTTCTTCTGGTGAATGTCTCCATGTTTATGAAAAACCTGGTGTTGGTTTGGTGTCCTGTGGATGGTTTCCAGATGGGAAATGTATATTCTCTGGTGTCAGTGACAAGAGTATCTGCATGTGGGAGTTGGATGGGAAAGAGCTGGAGTGCTGGAAAGGCCAACGAACTTTAAGAATCTCTGATTTGGAAATAACTAGTGATGGCAAGCAACTTATAAGCACTTGTAGAGATAATGCTATATTACTCCTTGACAGGGAAGCCAAAGTTGAGACATTAATTGAAGAAAATCAAACTATAACATCTTTTTCATTATCAAGAGATAATAGGTTCTTGTTGGTTAATCTTCTGAACCAAGAAATCCATCTCTGGAACATAGAAGGTGAAATCAACCTTGTTGCTAAGTTCAAAGGTCACAAACGCACCCGATTTGTAATCAGGTCTTGTTTTGGTGGACTTGAAGAAGCTTTTGTTGCTAGCGGTAGTGAGGATTCACAGGTAAAGAATTTTGTTACATCCTGAGCCCTCTTTGATTTTAGTTTATACTTTATCAGCAGAACTAGAAGAATGATGCTGAAGCATTATTTTTGCTTATGTTTTCTTTTGAATAACGTCAATGTCGTATAATTAATATCAGGTTCATGTCTGGACATATCACTTAAGAGCCATATACATATTCATGTTTAAATCTGTTATTAGATATATGTCTTCTATCCTGCTGTTTTGTGGGTAAAAGATATGATCGTTAATGCAGTTTAGTTGATGCAGTTTCATTAATGACAGATGAGACTGGCTTCTCGTTTATTTTTTAACTTTCGTGTGTATTGTTTACATTGAGGGTTGAACCACTTTAGTTGCTCAGTGCCAGGGCATGGAGGCTAATTAAGAAAGCAGACGTTTATTTGTTAGTTTAATCCTTCTTTTTTTGTTGGATATGTGTTCATTCATGCCTCTGCGTACTGCGGGATGTTGTGGATCATCTCGGTCTGTCCCTGTACGGTGAGGTCAACATGACCAATAGCATTAAGAGGACATCTCATGAGGAATTGTACATAAATGCTTTGAAGATTACTTGTCATTCGCCTTTCAGAGTGCTAAACGATGGTTTCACTCTGCAGGTTTATGTATGGCAGAGAGGCTCAGGGGAGCTGATAGAGGCATTGCCGGGCCATTCTGGAGCTGTTAATTGTGTCAGCTGGAATCCAGCAAACCCGCACATGTTTGCCTCTGCCAGTGATGACCGCACAATTCGAATATGGGGCCTAAGCGAGCAAACAGTAAAACACAGGGGTGCACACAGCAATGGCATCCATTATTGCAATGGAGGAACATGAAAAGACTTTGAAAAGCTAATCTCTGGTTATTATTTCTTTCTCTGACCATTGCTTTTATGTATATACCTTTATCATCGTTGAAAAATCAGACATTCACGTCAAACAAAGCATGTGGATTGTGCAGCAAGTATTAATAAATTTACTATTTCATTTGGTTATCTTGATTCGTTTTCTTTTAATCGATTTTCGAACTTCTGTGCATGAGAAATTGCCTTGGGCAAATTAGTTACTCGTTCTTCGGAAGCGTGCCCTGTAGTCGGAATTTTGATCAGATATATACCATGGAAAAACATTTGACTTCATAAGCTAGTTAGGACTTGCATTCATCATAAATCCTGTACTTTTGGCTGTAGAGGTAAACCCTAATTGATTGGGGCATTCTTGTGATGCAAGCTTCCTACTTAATGCATTCAGAGGAAAACGAACTGCTGTCTGGTTTATTGAGAACCGTTCTGAATCTCTTTAGATTCTTCTTCCATGGTGTAAGTTTCCATATGGCAATTGGTGTTTAAATGCAACTCCATTTATGAAGTTTCATGATGATACAAACGATAGAACCGAACAAATGTACTCTGAAGCTCGAGGTAAACGCTCTTAACCGCTTAAGTTAGAGGTCGTAATCTCTGTGAACTAAGCAAGCAGAGAGAAAATTGGGCCTTCTCTTAATACCACGAAACATTTATATATGCTCAACCATTTCCTCGATTATAACCAACTCTGAAGCACTTACAATCTCAAGGTGATATACATTATACAAACCCTCTCAGACAAGTTCTTATGCAACACTGAAAGAAGATGCAGTGTTCTCGACAAACTTCCTTGCTCCCTTGAACCACCTCTTGTCTCCGGCTTGAGCCTTTAGAATGTAGAGCTTGCCGTCTTTCACGGTGGCTGTGATAAGCTGGTGCTTGCCTCCTTCATCTCCATCTGCTGTCCTTGTCAACACAGATATATAGTAGTACTGCTTTCCGTCAACCACTTGGCTAGAACTCTCCAATATGTTGGCTGTGGCCACAGCGCCCGAGTCGAAACCACCCTATACCATATTCAAACTCGAATTCCATAAGAACTCACACAGTTGCCACCATTATGCTTTTCTATTGAGTTAATTTGGGAACAAATTTGCGAATGTGTGTGTGTGTGTGTGTGTGTGTGTTACACAACGAATTACCTCGGAATCAGTCTTGCCAAAGTAAGCTTGTTTGCCTAGCAAGTAGTCCACCTAGGAAAAACCCACATCAAAAAATGAATTGTAAGCAAATTGGTAGGAACATATTCCACATTGTCATTGGAAAGAAGGAGAAGCTAGCACACCTGAGTGAGGAATTCCTCGGGGGAGCCATAGTCGCCGATGGACTTCTTGTCGGTTGGGGTGATTGTGACGGCCACGTTGGTGGTGGTGTCGAAGTTGTCCTCGTACCTAAGAACTTGACCGGGGTACTCAACCTCTTTGCTAGGGTTCCATTTTGCAGGAATGGATAGCTTGAATCCCTTTCCAACGTATGGCAAGAAGTCTGTGTTCGACTTGGGCTTTCCAAAGACATTGGCTGCGTGTGCATTTAGTCGAAAATTATAAGTCACTTTGATCAAGACGGAACACATTATACACGGATTGGATTATGTTATTAGTATTGTTCGTATTGGCAAGACTGTCCGATGACAGTCTGACAAGAGAACATTTCGTAAGCGCGAGTGAGTGCGTGTGTACCTGATTCGCCATAAGCTGCATCAGCAGGGGAGACCTTGGAGCCAAGGGCTGCAGCACCGATGAGGACTGTGAGAGCCAACCGCCGCGAGACGTTAGCACCGCTCTCTTCTTCCTGGCCGGCGGCCTGCTTCTGGGCCCGGCAGATCACAACCTGGTTGTGCTTGTTGATGTTCACCACTTGGCGCTGCGACGACGACGAGGACCGGGCAGAAGCGGCGGTAGTGAGTGCATGGTGGTGCAAAAAGCATGCAGTGGAGGCCATTTCCTTCACTCTCACTCCTTTGTGATTGTCTCAAAGTGTGGTGTAGAAATGTAAGCCGAGGAAAATTGGGTTTTTGGATATGTGAAGGGAAATGGTTGGTTAAGTTTTGGATATTGGATCAGGGAATTGGATGACTTGGAAGATCAGATTTTGATGTGGGATAAGGTTGTAGGGGTTTTCATTGGTGACACGTGGCATTGTTCTTATTTTGCATGCATTTGCACTTTGGACATTTGTTATGTTTTCTGTTGGAGGCCCATCGGAGGAACGGGCCTATTTAGTTTTGGGTTTCCTTTGAAGGCCTTAATTGTTGGAAAATATTAATATTTTGGTTTATTTGAATGTTTGGTTTTCTGGGTTTAGCCCGTTAGTATTAGGGTTTTGATTTCTTACCTTTTAGGATTATGGTTAGTTTATTACAAATAGCATGCTTATTATTCAGTCGATAACAAGTTAGTCACGATGTAATCTCTTGGGATTTTGTAGCCGTTTTGGCATTCTCGTTTGTTTAATAATAATATTATTATTTTGTAGTTTTGTTCGTCGTACACTCTAATATTCTACTTAATCTCTCCTCTAAACAGCAAACCCAGTGGCCGGCCGAACTGCATCGTCGAAGTTGGCTGATTGGCATGATCGGTTTGGTTTGGTTTGGTTGCGGGGCGATGTTGGCATAAAAATGGCTCAATCGAAGGCTTCATTTTCAGCTTCAGCATCTTGGGCTCAATTATTGGCCAAGTCCAGCCCTAGTTAAAGGCGCTTCTTGATACGTTTAGCAAAACAACTTTAAAGCATTTTGCTAGTTGTATAAATGCTTTATGAATAAGCGCCTTAATTTTACGTGCATAAGCACTTCTTGAAAAAGTGTTTATGAGCACAAATACTTTCTCATAAGAAATGTCATATGAATCTTAATAAACTTGGTTAAGTTATTTTCTTTTCTTTTTTTTTTTGTCAACAATAAACTTGGTTAAGTTCTTGAATCGCTAAATTGTACAAGATAATATAGACATTGATTAATTAGGAGTAAGTCTTGAAAGCTAGAGGCAAGAGGCAAGCATAAGTACGCACGATTAGTGAACTTTATCTGAATAAGTTATATTGTGTTACGACTGTGTGGTTCCATACAAGTCGCTGATGTGGATGTAGTAGCAATGAATAAACTTAGTAGCAATGAATAAACTTAGTTTGAAAATGATGTAGATTTTGTAGTTTATTCTCACAATGAACTCACTTCGATAAAATATTACAATAGTCTACAAGTTAAGTAAGTGACTCGTTCCTAATAACTCCAAACTTTTTGAGATAAAACTTCACCTAAAATTAGTATCGATCTAATTTCACTCAAAGTAATAAAGTTAGGAGGTTAAGTTAAAACAATTCGATGTTGGATCAGACCCACTTAAAGCATCTCCAATGGGGATGCTAAATGGAGTCCCTACAACCGTATTGTCCATAAATGTAGGGACAAAAGGCTTCCAATGGATCGAAATAGAAGACCTCAAAGTATCTCAATATATAGAAAATCGCCGGATACCTCAAATAATCCTCAAATGTGAGGCTCCTTAGAGCAAGTCCAGCGTTGGACAGTGCTCGGGGGACAGGGGAGAGGAAAGGGCCCGAGGCCCGGTAGACAACCCTCCAGCCTTGGAGAGCCCGAGTGAGGGTGGGGGCCCGAGCACAAGGGGGGTGGGGAGTTGACAGGCCTACAGCCCGAGGGCCAAGCATTTTTTTATTTTTTTTGTGTCAGCCCGAGGGCCTGCAGCCCCATTTCCATGTTTTTTTTGTTTTTTATTATTTAAGCAAACAAAAAGAACTAATATTTTATTAACTATTGCCAGGGGGAGGGTTCCAAGGGTGGAGATGCAAAAGATAATTACTGTTCATTAATGGTAATTACTATTCATTAAAGGCAGTTACTGTTCAATAGGGTGGATTGAATAGTGGATTGCCAGGGGGAGGGCTCCAAGGGTGGAGTTGCTCTTATAGGGACTTAAAGAGTGAGCCCTATTGTTAATTTTGAGTGAGCCCCACTCTTAATTTTGAGTGGGAAACAAACCCCACCCACGTGTGAATACTACACATCGGCTTCTCTTTTTGGTTTTTTTCTTGTTTTTTGAACCCATCCACGTGAATGCTTGTAGCAGTTCCTGCATCTTTTTTTTTTTTGAGCCATTGAGAAATCAACGGTCTAGATAGAATTTTAGTTTTTATCAATGACCCCAATACTCTTATGAAAGGCACAATGATTTTTTAAAATTTAGGCCCTACATTTAGGGATTATACTTTATTGACCTTCCATTGCATACAATATTTCTTTAGAGACCCGAATATTCTCTTAAAATCCCTAAATGAGTCCTCAAAATTAGTGGTAAGAATCCTTAAATAGAAACTCGCATTGAAGATGCTCTTAGTAGTGAAATCCACACTTGTCTATTGTACACCATCCAAAACCATTTATTTTCCACAATATATTCACGTGGATCTCATGTTCCTTTAGTTAGTTCCATATGCCTGCTGTGAACATCATTGTCATGGTTTCAAATTTCAATGAAGCTTCTGAGGTTACAATTTAGGAAGTTTTAACAAAATACCTTCGTTCACTTTTAACAAAAAATCATATTTTTATCTTTTTCTAGTACTATTCACTACAACTTTATTTGTCATTTTTAATTAAAACTAAAGTTTTTTTTTTTACTTTTCCTTAGTTTTCCTTACAATTTAAGTGATAATAACCCTTTTTTCTTTTCTTTTTTTTTCTTTCTAAAAAAGGATTTGCTGGTGGTTTCGTCACGGTAGTCTACCTATTCGGGAGCTAGGAAGATTTATAGAGACATTTCAGCCTCCTCATGGCCACCATCCTACAATTCACCAACGTCAGGAATCAAATCTAGGACGTGTCGTGTGAAATACAAGCCTAGAATTTGTCCCCAACCACTAAACTACCCCGTGGTGATTAAGTGATAATAACCCTTGATTATGTAATTCATATTTGAAATTCCATTTCAATTGAGTAGTCTCACATGGTCATACATGTTTTTTAAAGTCACTATAGCATATTTGACGTATAATTGACAGTCAAATGATGATAGTGTTAAGTACTTGTAAGTGTTGTAATCAAATTCACGACAGATTCAATTTCAATTAGAAAATACAATATATAGGAACCATGGGGAAGATATGAGAGGAGTCCAAATTGTCCAAATCAAGAAACCAGCAGGACGATAAGGATGAATTTTCTGCCACATATACATGCTACCTCAAGTCACAGTCCTCCTGCTTGCCCAATCAAATAACTTAAAAATGGATAACTAACCACTGGGCCATGCCTCAAATTAGGGTAGGTATGGGATTCAATGTGTTCTTTTAAATATAGTTGCCCACCTGCCTTGAATATGCACATCTTTAACGAAACAATTAAAATTGGAATCCTACGAATTCCTAATGTAAACATTTGGTCGCTGATTCATAAAATTTTATAATTATGATCAAAATTCTGTAAAAATATTATTTATGCAAAAAATTATCAAAATATAAAGTTGTTTCATTATCAAACTGTTCGAAATTGGTCAATTGATGACTGATAGGCCTAAAAATGTCACATGCAAGCCCAATTCATACAAGCCCCAAACCAAGCCTAAACACATGCAAAAGTACAGAATGTACAGAATCGAGAAAGGAAAATATACACAACCATGCCACACTGCATAATTAAACCGGACGTTTGCATAAATCACAGCATGCCTTATCATGCTAAAATAAGGTCAAGTCACATGTCCAAGGCTTGCCAAGTGAATCGTGGCGTGGATGATTACGAAGTCAAGATTATGGAAGACTTTGGGTTGCTAGGGGCCAAAGATCCAAGCTCATAATCTTTGAAGTCCACGTGGGTGAGTTTGATAGAGAACGAACCTAATTTCCTTCTTTCCTTAGCAAGCCAACTAATCCAATTAGGAAGGGACCAAATCCTAAGCCTTAAGTTCACGTGAAAGCCAGCAAAGCATGCATTTAATGAAGATAGATGCTGACTTTCCTTCCTAGCTCACGCAGAAGAACGATGAACGAAAGTCAGGAGGCACGTTACAGGAAGTAACACCTATGGAAGCTAGCATGGGAAAGTAGCGTCTCGGGAAGAAGGCCTAGCACAGACTTCACGAGAACAACGGTGTTCAGCTGTCTTATACCAAAAGGGAAGGTCGCAGTTGTGCCAGGAGAAAGAGGAATGAAGATTTTGCCATAACTAGAGATTCTTTAGGAAGCCTGGAAATGAATCATTCATCTACAAAAGGGAGATCAGAAACCTAAAAGAGGGACGAATTCAAGGGAACTTAGAGAGATAATATAGAATGTTATGAGAGGATTAAAGATTGTGCTACATCAAGCTAGGAAACTCACTCCCTAAGGGCAAAATGCCTTAAACCTTGGGGAAGATAGTGTTTTCCTTAACCTTCTTATGAGCATCCTAGCCATTAGAAGTCTTCTTATTGTGCTAGAAAGCCCATATTACCCAACCTAGAACATCATGCAACCATGCAAACTCTCTCTCTCATGCTAAACTGATAAACTTCTAGCTTCCACACCACGCCTTGCTTGAGCAAGTCATTATTTGCTTAATCATGCTATCGTTGAGTCATTGATCTAACCGAGATATTTCCTAAGACGTGCTAATTCTTTCGAGATATTCCAAGACTTAGTACGAAATCGAACTAGGGGAAGCAAAAGGATAGCCCCAAAGCCCAAGCCCAAGTCCACCTCGACCTAAAAGTCCCCAAACAATGACTAAACACAATAAAAAGGGCTCAACCGAATGAGTTGGCTCTGTTTTTAGTTTCAGCATCTCAGCCTCGGTTACTAGCCAAGTCCAGCCCTAGTTAAAAACACTTGTTGATACGTTTAGCAAAACAACTTAAAATCATATTTGACTGGACTTCGGACACCTTTTGGTCTTTTCTCTCCGAGTAAGAGTTCTTCTCTCCTACTAAGAGTAGTTCTCACATTTTGGTGGCCCCTACCTTAGCCGCGGCTGGGTCGGCCGCCTTTTCCTTCCTTCTTTTTTTCTCTTCTATGCTCTTTGCTTTTACTGTTCTCTCCCCCTGTTTTTAACCCAAATCTATTTTATCCCTCTTGCCCAGTTGGTGTCCCTCTTCTTTGTTCATCTTTATTTCGGTTTTTAGCCATGAATATCATGGAGATCATGTGTAGAGCTCCGGCATCTTCACCGACTTGGGTGTTTCCAACACCACCACCTTCTCCTGCTTCTTTGCCTTTACCGGCAGCGTTGTTCGTGGGCTTCCACGGACTTCATCCCGATAACTGGCTTCCGTTGTGCTGTTGCTGGCTATCCGTACTTTGTGGCTGTGCTTGTGAAACTGATCGGGGTAGGATGCTACGTCTGAAGATGAGACACTCAGCTGTGGAGGAGGAATTGGATGGATCGAGGTTGCTGCGGTTGCTTCTAGAGTTTGTAAATCCGTCTATGTATTTGGGCTGCAACAGTTGGTTGGCCCTGTTGTACTTTGTGTTGACTAGGCCCACTTTTTGCTTGTTCATGTGTTTGCTTTGGGCTTTTGTTGTATGTTTGTTTGCTTTTGGTTTGTAATAAAAGTTGCACTTTGACCAAAAAAAAAAAAAAAACTTAAAATCATTTTGCAAATTGTATAAACGCTTCATGAATGAGTGCCTAAAAATTTATAATAATTTGACGTGTTTTTAATATAAGCACTTCTTGCAATAGTGTTTATGAGCACAAATACTTTCTAATAAGCAATGTCATGTAAACCTTAATAAACTTGTTTAAGTTCTTGAATTCTTAGATTGTACAAGATAATATAGACATTGATTAATTAGAACCCGGTAAGTCTTGTAAGCTAGAGACAAGCATATGTACACCCGGTTAGTGAACTTTATCTGAATAAGTTATATTGTGTGGCTTGATACAAGTCGCTGATGTCAATGCATTAGCAATGAATAAACTCGGTTCGAAAACAACGTAGATTTTTATGTGGATAGTTTATTCTCACGATAAACTCACTTCAAAAAAGTATCACAATAGTCTACGACTGCAAAACAAATAATAAAGTTAGGAGGAAACAATTCGCTGTTGGATAGCACTCAATCTTGTCCATTGCACACCATACAAAATCATTTTATTTATTTTTCACAAATGTTCACGTGAACCTCATGTACTTAAGTAAGTTCCACATGCCTGTTGTGAACATCTTTATCATGGTTTCAGTAATGCTTCTGAGGTTACAATTCAAGTGAGTGATTCTGTACTTAATATTTCATATTTGCAATTCCATTTCAATTGACTAGTCTCATAATTTTGAGACTGGCTATTTCATTGTCATACATGCTTTTTGAATGTTATTATAGCATATTTGACGTATAATTACCCGTCAAATGATGATAATATTAAGTACTTATAAATATTGTAGTCAAATTCACGAGGGATTCAATTTCAGTTACAAAATACAATATACGAAGAATGGGGAAGATATGAGAGGTGTCCAAATTGTCCAAATGGAGAAACCAGCGGAACGATAAGGATGCATTTTGTTCCATATATAAATGGGAGATGGATTGTCTGTCCTCCCCTTTCCATTCCCTTCTCATCATCTCCTGTTTTGTACGGTCACAGTTAAGCCACGTCAACATTTTATATTGATTTTTTATAAAAATAATAAGACAAAAATAAATAAGAATATAAAATATTGACGTGATTTAACTGTGACAGTACAAACAGAAAGAGATGTGAAAGGTATGGAAAGGAGAGGACGGACGATCCATCTCCATGTAAATGCTACCTCCTCATCCTCAAGTCACGGTCCCCGTGCTTGCGCAATCAAATAACTTAACAATGGGTAACTAACAACCACTAGGCCCTGCCTCAACTTAGGGTACGTATGGGAATTTAATGTGTTCTTTTATATATAGTTGCCCACCTGCCTTGAAAATGCAAATCTTTAACGAAACAATTAAAATTAGAATTTAACGAATTCTAATGAAATATTTCGTGACAGATCATGTTAGAAAGATCAAAATTTTAAATTAAATAATGTGTCATCAATAAGACATATGACACACCCGAACCCGTAGGTAGGGCGTGCCGGGTATGAAAAGGGAAATTGCAGAGTATGTAAGTAGGTGTATCGTGACGGCCAGCACGCCCTACCTACGGGTTCGGGTGTGTCAACATAAGTACGTTAATCGATATTTAATTAATAATCCGATAACCTATAACCACATCATTTGATTTGTAAATTTAATTAAATTTTTTTGATTTCTCTAATATTATTCTTAGTTTAATCGTTAAATTGTTCGAAATTGGTAAAATTGATGACCAAACAAAATACAACAGAAATGGAAAGTTTGCCAAGACAAGTATAATATTAATTTCCTTTGATAAAATGGTGGATAGAAACTAAATTCTGCATGATAGAAACACATGCTACCGACCCAAAATATATTTTGCATGAAAATGTTGAAAAGCGTTGGGTTTTAAGCTCCACCCATTTTTCTTCAGTTGGAGAAATAAAATATTCTTTTTGTTTTCTTTGACCCGTCAAGATAGCAGTGGTCATTTTGTATATCTATGGCAAGTAATTGGAATACTATTACTTTACTTCTTGCTGTCTTTTTAGAGGTCAGCCAGGGTCTCATACAAGGACCTGACTTCTCTGCCCTCCCGCTTTCCATACATTCTCATTCCATTCTATTTGTACAGTCACTGTTAAGCCACATCAATATTTTATATTACTATTTCTTTTTGTCTTACTATCTATATAAAAAAATCAATATAAAATGTTGACGTGGCTTAACCGTGACCACACAAAATAGTAGGGGATGAGAGTGTATGGGAAGTGGGAGGGCAGAGAAGCCAGGTCCCTCATACAAACAGGCAACCACCACAGACAGCGGTTATAGACGAATTTTATATGATATGTTTTGGATTCAATTTCTGATGCTAACGAATCATGCGATTATTGTTAGGAAGAGTTCAAATGTCTCTATAACTGTGAGTCTTCTTGGTCACTGAAAAAGCAAACTGCCATGATAAAACTATCAACTGATCATCTTTTTGAGAAAAATAAAATAAAACAGCTGCCGCAGCTTCATAAGTGAAAAGAATAACAATTAACTGATTTTGTTTATTATTATTAATATTAGCACTTAAAAAATGAACTTTTAAGCAAATCTACAAAATGCGTTAGTCAAAACAACGTAACTTTGAAAGTTTATTTTCATTATTTGTAAACAAAAAGTCTTAGGTTCGTTTAAATTTTAAAAATGACGGATTCGATGAAAATTATTTCTCCTTTACATAATATATCATTGAGGTTATGATAAAATCATAGTGCTAAACTGCATCAATATTACAATCTTTTAAATTCTTTATTATTAAATGTCATATTCTACACTAATTTATATTAAAGGGGAGGTAAAATATTTCAACTTGCAGCAAATTGAAAGAAGAAAAAAAAAAATTCCAAATATTAGGACAATTCACCAATCCACCAGGAATCTTTTTATTTGCAGCAATCGAAAGATTTAAATATAACTTTTTTTCACCAAAAAGAAAAAAGAATACAGTTTACGGTTTACCAACTGCAAGTCTACAAGGTTGAAATGCATGTGGCGGCCGTTTGACTGCGTCTCTTCTCTCTTCTTGTTTTTTTTTTGTTTTTTTTATTTTATATATTCGAGTCCTGCACGCCATCCAGTGTTAGTTTTTGGACTTGTCCTCTGCAACTTCAGTGCTCTGCACGCATATGCCATAACAATTCATAATCTACCAGCAAAACCCATCATCCTCTGCTTCTTCTCTCTTGCTCTAATCTCATCTGGTCAGGTAAAACCCATCTGCCATTTTCCCAGTTCTTTTCTTCTCAGCATCTTACACTACTCTTTCTTTCTTCTTTATTTTTGGCTGAAATTCTGCAAATTATTGTTTTTTTTATTTTTTTTATTTTATGAAATTTGATGCTTTGAATTGTAGAAATGGGGTTGAATTGATTGTGGCTTCTTTGTTTGGTTTCGCTTTTCAAGAAGTGATTTCGTTAGAGGGCAGTTGATTTTAGTTCATATGTGAAATTGGATTTCTGGGTCAATAGATTTTGGGAAGAATTTTGGGATCTTTGGTGGAGTTGTGTGAATTCGAACTTGTTTATATGTTTCGTTATGATTTCCATTTTCCAAAACTACATCTTGGTAGTGGTGGATGGTTTGGTTGATTATTCGCAGCATATATATAGCTTCTTTAATCTTGAGATTCAAACTGGATTATGATTGTGGGTCCTGTGGTAAAGAGGCTTTTTAATGCAAATTTTGGTCGTGTGATCTTCCAAATTTGCTTTTGCAAGATATTTTTCTGAATTTTTTCCTTTTGGTGGTCTACAATTTTTGGATGCTGAGTCTAGATGCTGAGAGAATCTGGTTAGCTTAGAGCAATTTCTATGACGTCTGTTCATGCGACTGACCCGATGGTCCCGTTGAGAATCTGGGTAGCTTAGAGAATTTTGTGCTTTTTATATGGGTATATAAAGGTTGAATGATGCATAAGCACAAATCTTTTTTTTCTGCTGATCATGTATAAAGATAATATATCATATGGATAGCAGTTTCCTTGTATAAAATCTATATCTGTTTTTGAAGCAGTGTCGGGCTGGGGAGGATGGGGATGGGGTGCAGGCCGAGGAAAAATTTTGTTTCTTTGTTCTTGCTTTTAAATAATTACGAATACATAAAAAAAAAAAAAATCAGAGTATTAAAGTTTCTCTCTTGACTAGAGTTTGTTTTCTTAGTGTGTAGCAGCAATGCCTGAGAAAATAACTGCCGAGGATCTTTTGAACAACATTGTGGGCACACTTGCTGATAAAAAACAGAAACCTGGCTCTTTTTTCGGGGAGGAGACATCGAGCTCAGTCACTACTCAGTTCAACTTCAATCGACTGTTTGGTCGCCAGAAACCTGTCCACCACATTCTGGGTGGAGGCAAATGTAGGATAATTCTGTTTCATTACATGCAATGACCATGATTTATGTAATTAGAAGTTGTTGCTTCCACCAAGTCTCCTTATATTTAATTTATCTCTTTTGTGGTTGAATTATGTAGCTGCTGATGTCCTGTTGTGGAGGAACAAAAAAATTTCAGCTAGTGTTTTAACTGCTGCGACTGTTGTCTGGGTGCTCTTCGAATGGCTCAATTATCATTTCTTGACTTTTGTGGGGTTTGCTTTGGTTCTTGGCATGCTTGCTCAGTTTCTGTGGTCAAATTATTCGGGCGTGATTAACAGGTTACTTTGCAATGTTCAGTTTTGAGCTTCCTCGTTTTGCTTGATTCTGGTTTTTGTGTACAGTAGAGATGAATATTGTGATATCAGTATTGTTTGTCCTTGGTGGCAGGTCCCCATCTAAAGTACCTCGACTTGTTCTGCCTAAGGACTTATTCGTCAATATTGCTGTCTCAATTGGTGCTGAAATTAATCGAGGGTTGGCATTTGTTCAAGATGTGGCATGTGAAGGAAATGTGAAGCAATTTCTTGTGGTATGTTTCAACTATTATTGTTCTTTCCATATTTAGTATACGGAAATGATCTAAGTTGAGAATGTTACTGAAGGGTTGCATGTCAGCTGTTATATTAGATATGATTAAAATACATCTTATCCACCCTTCACTCACTATGCATCTCAACCATCTATAGTGGATCTGATAACTGCTATGCAAGTCCTCAAATGAGGGCCTCAATTTAAGTTATCGTAGGAATGCCATCCGGCTCTGATATGCTTTTATCTAATGTCTTAGTCTTTGAAGATTGTACTGAACTGTTGAGATATCCTCTCAGGTTGCAGTAAGCTTGTGGATTGCTGCTGTGATAGGAAGCTGGTGCAATTTTCTGACCGTTGTGTACATTGGTGAGAGCTCCAACCACTATTGATAACGAGTCTCTCTTATTGCCATATGATCTGATATGGCACATGTTCTGTCGATAGGATGCTTAAACTTTGGGATAACCATGGAGATGGTTGAGAGAAAAAGTATTTGATTGTCATCCGAAGGTTGCGTTTGCAAATTTTGCATAACAAAACCTAGTTTTGTTTCACTATTTTCCAGTTGATCCATCACTCTCTGCATGGAAATGAAAACTAAGTGTTAGTATTAAGTAGTATCTTTAGCTACAGCGGCTGAAAATTAAGGACCCGTTTGGTAACCTTTCGGTTTTTGGTCTCTAATTTTCATTTTTTGGTTAGAGATAGCGAGGAAATATATCATAGAACAAGAGGAATGAAGAAGGGTCAAGGAAGGGCGGTGGGAGGTGGAAGAATTTTGTATGGAAATGCTATGTGAAATGAAAACTAAAAACTAAAAGCAATTCGAAGTGTTTTTTTTCATTTGCAGTTTTTTCTTTGTGTGGTCATTTTCAAGCTTATAGGAGTTACCTAACCGCTTAGTCATAATCCGTAAGTTTTTATGGTGCATACTGCATGCTATGGTTTTTGTGGTATATATGCAAGAGAACTGATCCGTCATTCTTTATTAGGTTTTGTTGCTGCTCACACATTGCCGGTTCTGTATGAGAGATATGAAGATCAGGTTGACAACTTTGTATATCAGGTCCTCGGGCAGCTTCAACACAATTACCGGAAGTTGGATACTGGCGTCCTCAGCAGGATCCCTAAAGGAAAGCTGAGCTGGAAGAAGTACGAATAGGTTCATTTAGCAACGTAAATGATATTTCCCCGATATCTCTGGAGTTGATTGGATTATCATGTTCCAAAAGAGGTAAATGTAGGGGGTAAGAAAAACTGAATATTTCTGTTGTAGGGACAGAAACCAGACAGTCGTTTGATTATTACTGAAGCATGTATATTGTTCTTGAGAAGTTCCAAATTCAACTGCCATTTAATCAGTTCTCGTTTTCAGATTGTAATCCATAAAACTTAAGCACACTCGTTTTTAGTCAAGCGGTTAACCCAATTTTGGAAGATGTCCGAAAGTTTGAATCTTGAGAGAGGCGGAAGAATGGAAGATTTGTAGCAGTTGGTTAAGGCACGTGTGCGAGGATGGATCCAAATTCGCTCTCTCAGGGATTAAGGTTTTGAGGTTTTCGACCAAATTTAGATTACTTGTAGCAAAAATTTAGCAGCTAAAAGTAAAGTTGGCAATTTAGTTAACAAAAGCTAGCTGACCAAGTACATGGTTAATTAACCGGATATTATCTTGGTGGATAACAACTTGTTTGTCAATGCCAATCCATCAATACTGTCGACAAGTTGTTGGTTTGTTGGTTGTCAACCTCTAGTGCGACGAAATGAATGAAAGCCGTAAGCAGTGACAGAGCTAACATGGGATCATTAGCTGCTGATTATCCGAATAGCATCATAACTTCAATGTATATTTGTACATAACTTAAATACATAGACGTGACAAACTGAAAGAATGAGTCAAAATCACTAAATTACAGCCTGCCTCTTTTTTTTTTTTTTTTTTTTTTTTTTGCACAATCCTGTCGTATGTCGTAGATTTGCTTCATTTTTTCTTTTGTCTTTCTTCTCATATTTCTTTTGTGCCACCCTATAGTTTGCATCAAGTGTTTAATAAAATGCCTCACTCGACACGTCTAGGCCTAATTCCAGTATGATCGATTAGATTATTTCTCACAAAAACAAGGATGACAATAATCAGATTGGGAATTTCAGGAAGATTTTTGGGCAGGCATAGAATTTCTCTGATCTGCTTCCATTCCCTTCTGCATGACTGGGCCTCACATAATACACACCTTCCTAGTTTTTTTCCATCTTCTAGTGGAGTTGGCCCATTATTCTTTGGGCTATAAGCTGAAGGGCCCAATTATATTTCATAATGAGGAATTTGAAATGCATTACGAAACATTGAACACTTGCTGCTTTTCTAACCAAAGACATGCTCGAGATTGCATTTGAAAAGGCACTAAACGTTTGAAAATGCTTCTTTAAAAATTACTTTTGATAGACAAATTTGAACCATATTATTACTAGTCCATTGTGAATGGCCCACCCCCTCCTTTTAGTGTAGATACTATCGATTGTTCAAAAAAAAAAAAAAATACTTTTGTTCATAAGTGCTTTAAGTAAAAATTATGAGCTGGTTTGAAAGTATTTTTAAAATGACTGAAAGCACTTTTGGTGAAATTGATTTTGGGTTCCAAAAGCAACTAAAGTGCTTTTTGGAAGATGACATATCTGTGCTTCTTGCATGAAGCACTTTTCATGATCCACTTGAATTTTTACCAATGATTGTTTTAAAAAACATTTCAATAAAAGTGTTTTCAGTCATTTTAAAAGTATTTTCAAACAAGCTCGAACTATTAAAAATACATCAAAATTTATAATAAAAATGTACATGCTTTCAGGAAAATAAAAAACCTTAGTGCTTGACACAAAGACATGTAATAAGCAATCAAAAAAAATTCTACATAGGAGCAGAAAACGTGTGAGACTCTCTCTCTGGTTTCTCAACCTTGCAAACTCCTTTGCTACCGGCCCCAGCCTTTGGCTTGGGTGCCGGTGGCTATCCTTGTCTAAGTTCCTTGTTCTCCTCTTTCTCTTTTTCTCCTGATCCTCTTCTCTCTTTTTCAATTTTACCCTGAGATTTTTCTCAGTTTCCTTAAGCTTTGTCTCAAAATTTTATGTGAGTTTGTCTCACTTTTGGACTTCATGTCCCTCATCTCCACCTATCCATCTCCTCTAGCTGTTCTTTTCCAAACCCAAAACTTCATTTCCCCTCACTTTTCCCCTCTGCCTCCCTTCCCCATAAATCATCCCCACCTCATCCTTTACTTTGATTTGCAGACTCCGGGCCGAATATGGTTGCCAGCTTTATTTCCCTCCCTCACTCTCCCCCCCCCCCCCCCCCACAAAACGGCTTGCCGGATTTCCATCGAGGCCAAGTGTATTGCAGCTTCGACCAAAGTAAGGGTATTTTACATACCCCCTTAGCCTCACCTTTTATCCATGTGTTATTATGTTTGTATATATTTGCTGAGATTCGTGAATGAGATTTGGATCTGCTGACTATCTTTTGGTTTTGCGTCTTTGGTGAAGAAATCTGAATGTGGTGTGCTTCTTGTTGCGGGTTTGGTACTTTTGTGCTACAATGTCTTGTTCGTTTTTACCACTCGGTCATTTTCTCTAATGTTGTTGCTTCGGTAGCTTCTGACATGACTTTCGTGGCAATAACAGCAACAAATGCTGCTTTTTGCGGTTGAAAATTAGGAATTTGGGATCCCGTTTTAGTTTATTTAATTGGGCTGGATTTTTATGTATCTGTTTCCCCTCAATGTATTTAGGTTATTTTGCCTTCCTTTAAGTTGGCCTACTATCAGATTAATGCATTTATCTTTTCAAACCAAAAAAAAAAAAAAAAACACATGTAATAAGCATTTATTGCAGAAACCACTTCAAGGCTTTTAATCACTTTCAAACAGCTTAGGATTTCTCGTACACAGTCCAAGCGCACTACAAAGGGATGTTGCAGTAGCATCGCAACTGAATCTAACAGTTGATTATAGCTTGTTTATGGATCAAACAGTCATCCTGTTACTGAATCGTCCTGCAGTGTTCTCCCAAAGCATCCATCCCCCAAGTTGTATTCTTTTGGTCGGGCAGTGTGAACTTAGTTAAAGTCTCGTTACTTGATACTGATGGCTCATGCAATTCCAGCCGTCCATATTTCATGGAACCTGAAAAATGAAGATGAACATGTACACTCCGAGGACCATGTCTCTCTTCACTCTAAAGTCATTGATCCCAGCTCTTCAATCTTCAATTCTTCACCCACCATCACAAACTACTTGTTATGACCCTGATTAGCTTAATCATAGTTAGTCATTGAATTAGTTAGTTAAATGGGACTATTACAAGTAATTAGGAAAGTTTGTTAGATTCTGCTAGCTGGTAGTGGGTTTGGGAGTACTATAAATAGTTCAGTGTGTAATGGCTTTGCCCAGTGGTTAATTTGATAAAAAGAAATATAAACAAAAACAAATCAAGAGCTCTGTTCTCTCTTCCTTCACCCTCCCTATCTATCATCTGTGTTACTTGCAGGTTGATTAAGGGAATTGAGAATTGGGTCGTATCAATGGTATCATCCTTCTCGAATCCTGGTTTCCCTCATGTGCACACCCACCCACCTACATTTTCTGCCATGGTGGCTGCGAACGAGGATTCGCTTCACGAAACCGTGGATGCTCGCTTCACGAAACCGTGGATGCTCGCACCTTACCTTGCTAAAATCCGTCGTGCTAGTGAGTTGGCTCTCAGCGACGGGGGAGTTTCTGATCTAGCCCAGATGATTTCTGATGACGCTGCAGCAATCAATCCCGGTCACAAAACAATTCCAAGAGTCGCTGCATCAACCGATTTCGTTCCGCCGTTGCTCTCGTCATCGTCATTATTGCGAGCACTAGCAAATCCTCATGTCAAGCCATAGTCGAACTCAAACGCTTCAATGACAAATTCGCCTAACTAGTCGCTACACTCAAATGAATTTGTAGCAACCACATAATGTTGAGAAAACCAGGCTTGTTGTGATGGTGACCACAACGCCGCTATTTCCGATTTCAACAAGCTTTAGCACTGAATCATCCCACGCTCACAATCACAAACCCGTTTTGAGCACCAAGGAAGCTACAACAATGGTGCATGTTCTGGGTTTTCCTCTAAGGAATGCAGAAGCTACTAAATCTATAGGTCTCTCTCATACAAACACCACGAAACGTCGCCATGAGGTATTGCGATCTTTGATTTACAATTTGTCACATTGGAAAGCCAAATGGCATTGGCTTCTGCAGTTTATTCTGACGTATTATCTTGGTGATATTTTGGTGATATATGAAAATTTTTTGACTAAAAAAATTGAATGGATTAATTGGTATCTTGTGGGCAAATTTCTGATGAAAGATTTGTGTGCATTGAACCTGTTTGTTGAAATGTCTAAGAGACAGAGTACATAAAATTTGTCATGGAATAGCAACCTGGGTTGGTCAGTTGCCGTTGGTTCTCCCTGCACATTTGCCAGAGATGTGGAAAAGCCTGGATCACAGTTTCATATGCAGGAGATTTGTGAGGTTTTTCCTATCAATGCAACTCATTCTATGGTAGTTGTAGAAATTGTTAGTTACATGAAGACATCACGCGACTTTTGTTCCCTGAACACATTGGGGGTCCAATATCTCAAGGAGGAAGTAAAGAAAAGGTTCTGCAAGAATAAGTGCAAGTCTAAGAAGAATACCGATGAGGTTCACATTTGGGACACCGTATTGATGAATTTCAAAAGTGGCAGGGCTGTTCATGAGGAACTGGCAAAATATGGTGACCTGGAGAATCATGTTTTTTGCAAATGGACATATCTTGGTCATGCACATATGAGCTAAATAATGAAAAAGATTCCCAATAAATGAAAGCTTATGGTTGTGATGATGATTTATTGGAGGAGATTGTATTGGATGATCTTGTAGATGGTCTTCATGCTAAGATAAGATGCAGGGTAGCCTTCCCTAGCCATCTCACATTAACTGCTGCGAAGGAATCAGGTCTTGTAGCAGGAATCCCTGTTGAAACTTCCCTAATTGATACTCATGTAGGTGGCGTGAGGTTATTGGTACGTGTGCCTATAACAGATTCCGAGCCCAAATAGTGTTATGTGCCAAAGCTGAAAGGTCATGGTGTTGTGGATACTATCACAGACAAGCTTGGAACGTCAAGTACCCATGGAATTTCTACATCTAAGAACTCGTTTAATAAGAGAAAAGAAATGTATGGAGTTCATGTTGACTTCATACCATTTTGGAATGCTACACTTACGGACAAAGGTAAAAAGAAAAAGTCACCAGAAGAGGCTCAAAAGGTTGTTGGGAATAGTGCCATAAAGATAAAGGAGATGGAACAAGGCTTGACTAGTTTGATAGTTTTGGGGAGTGGGCGATTATCTAATCTTATTGCACAACTTCAGGATACACTGAAGGGTGTAAATGAAGTTGATATCTTGCCAGGGAAGTTTGATAGTGCAATTATTAGAGCTCAGATTCAACAATTGGCTCGAGAATTCTGGGAGTTAACCTCATCTGGTCCTGTAACCATCTACAATGAGAATTCTTCCACTAGTGGGAATTATGCTTCATATTTAGTTCCAGTTGCTGCACTTGCTGCAATGGGCTATTGCTTCCATGATTTCATTTTCACAATTCTTGTTTCTAATGAAAGGTCACATTCAGCAGATTGTGATTTTCAATTGGGCTATCATATGCCAATTTTTTATGCCGGAGGTACACTTCGTGGGCTTTTAACTTCGAATGTTCAAACAAAAGATGCTCATATATCTAAATTTCTTATTTGTACTGGGAAATTCATGAAAAATGGTACTATTGTGCATTTGAAGCTTGGCTTCCATGAGTTCATTCTTGACAAAGGCGGAACAACTATTCAAAGGCTCCTTAATTCGAAATCTACTGGAAAAGTTGAAATCATTTTGGTGCAAGAAAATGCTTCTGCTTAACTGTTTGATGCACCGCAACCTTTAGAAGAAGTTGACCTCTTAATTGTACCTGCTGACCAAACTCGTATTGCTCCCAACGTGTTTGATGAAATTCTAGACTCAAGTCGTTGTGTTGTTGTCCATTGTGGCATGTGCTATTGCAAGGGTATTCGCGATAAGGGTGGAGGCTCAAAATTCTGGTATACGGTTGTTTCGAATACACATTTCTCTTGTCCTACAAATTCTATTGAATGTAGCCAATATGGAATGATTGAGGTTGTGATGTTGGTTGCATATATAGGTGGAGTATTTTGTAGTACATATATAACGTTGAGCAGAGCAGGGAAGATGACATTCCCAATTGTTACAGTTGAAACAACTTCAGTTGAGCACATACAAAAACTGGGTGATCTGAGTCTACTCGTTGAAAACACTTCAGTTGAGCAGCTTGGTTTGGTCAGAAATGTGACAATCTTTAAGGATTCCACTACCATTATTGGTGATCCAGGATCAAAAGATGGGTTGCAAGCCCATGGTGGGTCTCCATTTGACATTATGGGCAGAAATCTTTTCTGGGAAAAGCAATTGCAAAGGCTGCAAATAGGAGCATGTTATGCCGAAGCAAGCAATTGAGAAGTACAACTAGTTTTTCATTTTAACCTTGAGGACAAGGTTGTTCTTAAGGAGTAGGCAATGTTATGACCCGGATTAGCTTAATCATAGTTAGTCATTGAATTAGTTAGTTAAATAGGACTATTATAAGTAATTAGGAAAGTTTGTTAGATTCTACTAGCTGGCAGTGGGTTTGGGAGTACTATAAATAGTCCAGTATGTAATGACTTTGCCTAGTGGTTAATTTGATAAAAAGAAATATAAACAAAAACAATTCAAGAGCTCGCTCTCTCTCTTCCTTCCCCCTCCCTCTCTATCCTCTGTGTTACTTGCTCTCTCTCTTCCTTTCCCCTCCCTCTCTATCCTCTGTGTTACTTGCAGGTTGATTAAGGGAATTGAGAATTGGGTCGTATCACTACTACTTTCATTCCTCATTAATTTCCCACAAATCTTTGTGTCCGCCCCTCCAGATTTCTTTGGAGTTTGTAGTTTTAAAACTTCAGAAACCTCACTTTTTCTGAAAAGTACTTTCCGACTTCTGGAAATTTGACTTGGTTTTTGTCATAAACTTTTTCGAATTCGAAAACCCATTTGCTATTTTGGATTGGTTTTGTGTTTCTTGAATTGGGTTGGTTCCTGGGAACCATGGCTATGCATGTTAGCAGTGCATGTTTTTCTGCTTTGAGTGAGAGGAGAGTTCCTAGGGTTTGAGCTGTTGCTTCTGAGAATGTGACCACAGAGGATGATAAGGTGAAATTGGGTGGCTCTGATTTGAAGGTGACAAGGCTTGGGATTGGAGCTTGGTCATGGGGTGACACCAGCCATTGGAATAATTTTCAGTGGGATGGTAAGTTGCTGAAATTTCACTTAAACATTACTGAAATGATTAAATAACTAAGAATTCGTTTTCAAATTGGAGAAATTTTGAGCCTTTATGATGTCTTTGTAGATTAACTTATAGCATACAAGACCTTGGTGTGATCGTATTGGCCAGAGCGGATGTGCACCCCCCTATGCACTCGAGTTTAGATTAGTTAAAAGTAAAATATCGCTTGAATCAAAAGAAAAACTTTTAGCATATGAAGGACTGTTTTTAATTTTGCCTCACTTTTTGCACCTTCAATAACAATGTGAACCCATCACTGGCTTCAGATTGAACATGAGAAGTGAGTTGCATTTGTATTATTCATCTTTATGCTAAATTACTCAATTGTGTTTGTGATGGCATTATGTTTGGTAATAACTGCAGACAGGAAAATGAAAGCGGCTAAAGCTGCTTTCGATGTCAGTGTTGATGGTGGAATAACCTTCTTTGATACTGCTGAAGTGTACGGCTCCAGGGTGAGAAAAGCGTCTTATAGTTCTTTCCATAAAATTTGTTGCAGTCAAAACAAATTCATCGTTATCTACTCTTGCAGGCTTCTTTTGGTGCTGTAAATTCTGAAACTCTACTAGGAAGGTACATTGTAGAAATTTTTTGTGCTGCATCATTCTCGTTTCAAGTCAACAGAGTACAGCTAATTGTCGTCAGTTTCTGTATTTTGAGAATATTAGTAGACTACTCTGAATTTCGCACAGATTTATCAAGGAAAGGAAACAGAAGGATCCAGGAGTAGAGGTTGCTGTCGCAACCAAATTCGCAGCTTTGCCGTGGAGGTTGGGCCGTCAAAGTGTCATAGCTGCCCTCAAGGATTCCCTCAATCGCCTTGAACTTTCTTCGGTGGAACTGTATCAACTCCATTGGTATGTCCCTTATGAGCCTTTGCTCTTTGTATAAATACTTGTTTCTGCTAAGGTAACTACAAAATCTAATCAAGTGTTTGTGTTATTTTTCAGGCCTGGAATATGGGGAAATGAAGGTTGTTCATAACTTCAGATGTAACACCATTTTTTCATTGAATAAATTTGTCCATCTAATATAATTAGGAGGTTACATATAATATTTACATTTTGTTTCTGAAGAGGTGTATTTGGGAAATCAATTTTCAGGGTATCTCGATGGTCTTGGAGATGCTGTTGAGCAGGGCCTTGTGAAGGCTGTTGGTGTTTCCAACTACAGCGGTATAATTCGATCTTTTATCTATTTATTGTTGGTTAAAATTAGCAGTTCAAATCATGGAAAAAATTTCTATCATAGATGCTCCTAACCTGAACATGACGTATAAAGTTTGTTTTTTCAGAAAAGTGATTGCGTAAGGCACACGCAAAACTTCAAAAGAGAGGTATCCCACTAGCATCAAATCAAGTGAATTACAGCCTCATATACAGGGCACCAGAGGAGAATGGAGTGAAGTCTACCTGTGATGAACTTGGGATCACTTTGATTGCCTATTCGCCTATTGCTCAAGGTGAAGTTGGAACCTCGTGTTTTCTTACCATATTCTCATCATCACTCGATATGTTAGCTTAAGAGATATAAAGTCTTCTTATTTTACAGTATTTAGGACCTTTCCGTGTGATCTTAAACATTGCCAAGTTAGGACTTGGGAGAAAGCATACTTGCTCACTTTTCTCAGTCAGCCCTTGTGAAATTTCGAATTTTCGAGCATTACTTGTTAAGCAGTTCTTAACTTCAACTTTATAATCTTATTTATTTTATGTTTCATGATAGATATGGACTTTAGTTGTGCACCTAAAGACTCACCTTTCTGGCTATCACCTTCCAACTATATGCCTAAATGAAACAGTGAAGAAAATAAAATTCTGTACATCTTCTGCATTCATGTGCTTTATCTTTTCAGCATCTTGCTTGTATTTTTCTTTTGTTGAATTCAACTACGCTGGGTAGTTGGCGAATGGCGATCTTGCATGGTAAAGCTTTAATGTGAATTCAACTGTCGCTGGATAGTTGGCTAATGGCTGTAATACCTTACAAAAAATTCCAAACATCTGGTTTCCGGGTAAAATATTTAGAGTTTTTAACAAAACAAAGGGGATGTAGTTATTCTAAAACATAATAAAAATAAAAAAAGTGGATTCTTGATAAAAGATGTCTGTTTGGATCTTATGTTATTACTTGAATCTCTGCACAACCCTGCTTACAACGATTACAGCCTTTAATTTCAGATCTTACTAGATTGGTTACCACAGCAGTCAAGTTTGTCTGTCTGATCCAGGGGTGAAAGAGATTGAGAAGATTGACATTTCTACTATTTATACATATGCAGGTGCTCTTACAGGAAAGTATACACCTGAAAATCCCCCAACTGGCCCTCGAAGACAGATTTATACGCCTGAATTTCTTTCAAAGGTAAATCATAGTCAATACTTTGAAAGCCCGCTACAGATTAAGCTCCAAATTGTTTTGCTAAAATATTGCTTTTATCTGCAGCTCCAACCTCTGCTGAACCGGATCAAGGAAATAGGAGAAAAGTACAGTAAAACAAACGCACAGGTTTGTTGATGCTCTTTTGACTTTAACTAGCTTTTTATCTTTTCCATATTAGAAGCCCTAAAGTTTTCATTTCTGTGGAAGCATGGCTGAAAATATCCCCAAAAGTACAGTATTTTAGTAGTTAATCCATTTTGGACCCTTTACGAGTATGAAACGCTTCATAGATACCGTTGCAACTTCCAGTTCATGCTGAAAGAAACTCTTTGTTTCACCGTATTTTATACATGTAGTCCAACTCTTGGTAGTTTCATGTTTTCCGTATAAGATCATTAAACTACATATTGATATATCAGGCAAGAATTCTGAAATGCAGAAATAGGTGTTGGGGTATTAAAATGTGTAAATATAGTTTGTTCTCTTTGCTGGGGTTTAATGCGAGTCGGGTTACTGTAACAGGTAGTTCTAAACTGGTTGATAGCCCAGGGCAACGTTGTGCCAATCCCGGGAGCCAAAAACGCAGAACAGGCTGCAGAATTTGCAGGTGCACTTGGATGGCGGCTCAACAGTGAAGAAGTAGCCGAATTGCGCGCTTTGGCTATAGAGATAAAACTTGTTACCGGTTTCCCTGTTGAAAAATTATAAATTCTTACAGAAGCATCGGGGCTGTAAATTCTTCTATACAAAAATATGTACACACTTCACATCTAATGCAAATTTGACATATCTAATTTAAGAGTGATTGCAGGCTGACCATTGATGTAGCAAATTTGACATATTTCAAATCTATAGCCACACTATAACTGGTAAGCTCAGTCACACTGTCATCGTGGTCTTAGAACAAGTTCATAAGTGTTTCTTCAAATGGAAACAATACGGTCGGATCAAACGACAGTTCTCTGTTTCCGTCTTCCGATACGAGTAGTTATGACTTGCAAGAAAAAAAATAATGCTCGACTTAAAAATAAATTGAAATGCTCATATAAATACTTAGATAAAGACATTTTGTTTGTAAATGGAAAAATAAATCCAAGATTTCAAACATATAACTTGGAAGATGAGGTTAAAAAAGCATATAGGTACCTTGCTGGTACGCATCAACTAGCCTTCTAACTTGATATTAAAATAACAGCTAAATGGTAGGCCTGGCTACGCCTGTACTGTTAACAACATTAACTCTGTTAACTCGTAGGTTGGGCAATCGTTGAGCTGGTAAAGATCGTTTTCTTTGCTGGATCAAAATGTAAGTTTGAGTCCCGTTGCAGATAATTTCTCTTGGTGGACGGCCTGTAAAACCCCAAAAATGGGCTAAAACCCCATTTGTGTGAAAATAATTGGCTTCTTACATGTCATTCCTCATTACTCGTAAGGAAACACTACTCCTTGCATATAAGTCATAGTTTTACGTATGTCCAAGTACTTTCTCTTCGTGAACTGAATGAGTTGTTTTTTCATACTTGTCAAACTGTGATTTGCAGGTAAAAATAAATGATTCCTTACATATAAGAAGTTAAATTCTATCTCCTTACTTGCATGTTTGTTGCTTGAAAATGTTACCAACTAGTTCCTCTAGTTGATCTGATTCCGAAGATTTTAAGTAATAGATTACAGATGATAGTCAATATTCAAAATTATTTCGGTTTTTGTTTTCTATAGCTAAACATGACATATGTCTACCCTCTGTATGAGCTAGTACTTAGTAGCCTTGTGCATATACTTGCACAAAATTCTAGTCCCTCTGGCCAACAAACACCACCTACAAATGATAGCTAACAATAGCTCCAAGATTTTGCTCCAAAATTCAACAGTTTTCTCATTTAGACTTGGGCCTTGCCCGTTCAAGATATTGATCATGATTCACTTTTGTCCTATGTTGATTCACATGAAAATATAAAACATGATCTGCTAGCAGATTCAACAGGCCACCATCCCCCATAACATTCTAGCATTGGATCAATAGGTCTGCTACCTCCATTATTTATGACTAGTGTTGGCTTACAAGATAGAAAAACTTAGGTGCAACAGGTAATATATTTCTGATTCTTCATCACTCTATATCACTATCATGTATGTACTTATGACAAATTACGTGATGAGTGGTTTAGAAAATGACTAACGAATTTAAATTCTTGATTACATGCATGAAACTCGTGTTTCAGCGGGAGATGATTATTCCTTCCAAGTGAACAAATGGATTAAACATGGTCCATACTTCTTTTATGTAGTTCTACTTTTGTATTTGCCAAAATGCATACCAAGTCTAATGCTTGTATAGACAAACTTCAAGGTATACCATCTTTAATTCTATTCTTCTAAGTATATATTCCCTCATCTTCCAAAAAAATTCCGTCATACAAATATCATATCTTTATGTATCCTTCGTCACGTGATTATATTCAAGAGTTAGCTCTTTACCAAACTTAATATTTATCTAACTAATTCATTTTCCAACTCTTAGACATAACTCAAATCTGAAACTGAAAAGAAAGAAAAAAGTTGATTTTATAGCTTTTCATTTTTCCTTGCATCTAACTTTCATGGAGATAAGAATAGGATAAGTGCAGATTTGCAATTGCATCATCCAGCAACTTAAAAAATTGCCAACCATCCCAAGCTGTCAACAAAAACTTTGCCTCTGACAGTCTTGTCCCTCATCGTTGCCCAATAAACTTTCCTGCCATGCACACGTGGCACCATCCTCACAAATGATCAGATCACAGATTGATTGCCCTTCAGGTTCTAGATTTGGCTGGCCTTAAAATAACCAATCCTAGTCATCCATTTTCCAAACCATTTCGCATTCTACCAGGGACTGAGAGCACCCAAAAATTGACCCATCCACACGTTTTCAGCATACCACATCTGGGTAACTGCCACGTGGCGTGATGGCATGGGTTTCTGTAGAAATATGTAGCTCTCTGTGTTACTAGCCAATCCCTGCTCTCTGTGACAAGTCCCTGTCTTAAGGGCTGGTTTGGTATTGCTGTGCTTTGAAAAAAAGCTGCTTCTGCTGTGCTGTGAGAATAAGCAGCTGTGAAATAAAGCAGTAGAGTGTTTGGTAAACTTTTTTGTAAAAGTGCTTTTGAAAAAAAAAAAAAGCAGTATTATAGTGTTTGGTAAACTTTTATGTAAAACAGATGTGAAAAAAAGCCGGTTTTTCAAAGCTGGGTTTTGCAGCTTCTTGTTTTTGGCTTTTTTTCACCCAAAACTGTGAAAAAAAGCCGAAGCTGAACGTTTACCAAACACCAAAAACTGTCCCAGCTTTTTTTCACAGCAGCTTTTTTTAAAATCACCTCAACCCCAAACTGGGGCTAATTCTAACTGTTCTTAAACGTCTCTTAATTTGGTCGGTTTCCCAGTTGCTTGTTGCCCTCCGAGCTCACCTCACAACCTCACACACACAAAGAGAGGGGGTGAGAGAAAGAGAAGGGCTTTTCACAACAGCAGTTTAGAGCTTATACTCTAAGCCTTCAGTTTCCAGTTCAAGAGAAGTGCTTTGGACCAGGGGTGCTTTTCTATTCCATTTTCTGCTTCTTGGTTTCTTTTATTTCTCATTTCCCTTCTGGGTTTCCAATTTTCTACGCGCTAAAAGAAATTTTCTTTTTTTGGCCTTTTGGGATTTTTTTTCATGTCATTATCTTCTTTATTCTTTCTTATCCATTTTCAACTGCAATTTTCTAGTTGAAATTCCTCCATTGTTCCCTATTTTTAAGTGGGTATTATTTTATTCTCAATTTTTTAATCATTTTTTTTTTTGTTAATCAATACTTTAATGATGAAGATTGAAGAGCCTAATTGGGTTCTGAGTTTTTTAATCCACAAACTTTACGTGGTGTAGTAAACATGATATAAAGTTTTGTAGTTCTATATTGGTGCTTCCTTCTCATCCCATTTCTTAGGATTGTTTCCATTTCTGGTATGCAGCAATTTTTTAATGTTTATTGTTTTGGTTAATGAATTATTTAGTCAGTTGACCATCTAAATCACTAAGTATATTTTTTAAGTTGTTAAGATATCACTTCTTCTAATTATAGTAGTTCTGAATCATTGGCAATCGTCTAAATCTGTCTTGTTTCTTTGTTTTGCAGCAATTTCTGTCTGCTCAGAGACATGAATTCTTGCATTCCTGAGGGGAACTTTGAGGCTGATCTCCCCTTGACCAACCAAAAGAAATCAATGGGGTCTGTATCTCTTTATCTCTTCTCAAGTTATCGCCTCCCTGCGTATTTTGTTTGAGATTGCAAAATATTTTCGATATTTGAGGTCAAACGATGTTTTCGATATCATACATGTTGAGCTATGTTGATTGGGGGGAAATATTTTACAGGCCAGACCATGAACTAGTCGAGCTCTTGTGGAGAAATGGGCAAGTAGTTTTGAACAGCCAAACGCATCGAAAACCAAGTCTTAATCCGAATGATCAACCGAGACAAGTTCAGAAACATGATCAGCAATCAATAAGGTCTGGTGGGTTGTATGGGAGTTCAAGTAATCTGATTCAAGATGATGACACAGTTTCGCTTATCCACTACCCGCTTGAGGATTCTTTCGACAGAGAGTTTTGCTCCCATTTTTTCTCTGAATTGCATTCCTGTGGTCCAATTGAGCTTGACAAGCCAATCAAACAGTTTGAGGGAGAGAAGTTTGATGCTTCTGACACCGGGCGTCTTGTTTCCAATTCACCGCAGCCTAATGTTAAGTCCTCTGCTGGTGTGGAATACCCTGCAAATCCAATGCCTCCTCCAAGATACCACTACATTAATTCAACTGATCAGCAGAACCAAAATAGAGGCTTGGGGAAAATAGTTAATTTTTCGCAATTTGCAACCCCGGGAAAGCTTTCTGCAGGATCTTCCAGAGGACAGTTAGGAGGGAAAGAGGCTGGAAATTTAGCTCAAGCGGAGGTTAGAGAGTGTTCTTTGATGACGGTTGGTTCGAGTTATGCTGGTAGCAACCAAATTCTAAATGACCTTGATGTGAGCAGGGCTTCAAGCAATTGTGATGGAACCACTGGTTTATCGGCTGGACATTTCTATGACAATGTTCATAAGATAATGCCTCAGAGCGAGACGGGGAAAACAGATACGCTTGATCCAACGCTTACTTCGTCTTCTGGAGGTTCTGGAAGTAGTTTTGGCAGAGGAGGAAAGCAGTCTAATGTTGTCAACAGCAACAAGAGAAAGGTTAGAGACGCAGAGGACTCGGAGTGCCAAAGTGAGGTAAAAACTTAAAACCCTCTTTCCAACACATGATTTGTAATATCTATATGATTTTTCGCCCTGATTAATAAGATTTTACTTATGTTTTAGGCTGCTGAACTTGAGTCGGCTTCAGCTGCAGGAAGTAAGTCAGCGCATCGATCAGGATCGACCAGGAGGAGTCGTGCTGCTGAAGTCCATAACCTCTCAGAAAGGGTAGGATTTTTTAAGTTCCCTAGCATTACAAAGTTTCGGAATTTTTCACTTGTTTTCTTTGCAATAACTTGTTCATTCGTGCAGAGACGGAGAGATCGGATTAACGAGAAAATGAGAGCATTGCAAGAGCTTATACCTCATTCTAACAAGGTGAATTTACTTTCTTAATTCTCATCTAATTATAAATATTTTTGACTGATTTGGTTCTTAATTTTTCAGACAGATAAAGCATCAATGTTAGATGAGGCAATTGAATACTTGAAGTCACTTCAGATCCAACTTCAGGTACAATGTCCCCTAAAAAAACCGAAACTGGTCCTATATTGTTTGTAGCTCAAGCTGCTAACAGGTTTTCTTGTTGATTCAGGTAATGTGGATGGGAAGCGGGATGGCACCAATGATGTTTCCGGGCGTGCAGCACTACATTTCCCAAATGGGAATGGGACCGCCGGCCTTGCCTGCTATGCACAATCCGGTGCATTTACCTAGGCACCCGCTCGTTGATCAGTGCATGAATGTGGCTCCAGCAGCAAACCAGACTGTAATGTGCCAACCACCGGTCTTGAATCCCGTTGATTACCACAACCAGATACAAAATCCCTCTTTTCAGGAGCAATATGCGCGTCTCATGAACTTCCATCACATGCAGACTATGTCTCAGGTTTGTGTTCTTAGTCTTGAGTAAATTATTTGTCATAGACACAAATATTTGTTGTCGTTAATTATCTTAACTCAAACGATTTTCATTTCTGTCATATCGAAATTTTCGTGTAGCCGATGAATATGTTCAGATTTGGCTCCCAACCTGTACAGAATCAGATGATGGCACCAAATGGTCTCAGCAGTGGACCTTTCGGTGTAGGAGCTGCAACTAATGACCCTTTAAGTGGAAAAATGAGTAAGTCACGTAAAAGCACTTTATCTTATAATAGTCACTTTTTTTTTTTTTACAAAAAAGCATGAACCTTTACCTTTTTTAAACTTAAAAGGAATAATTTATTTAAAGTTCTGTGAACCCTAGTAAGTAGATTCCTATATGTTTAAATGGCTGTCAAAATCAGGGGCTGTGTGATGAATTTGGGTTGAATTCTTTGAGTTCATTTCCCACCTTATCTTCATTACCATCTCTCAAGAAAGTGAATGGTCACAAACTTCTTAATTCTCTCCAAAGGGTCTTGTTGTGCAGTACAGTGGCTCATATCCGTTCAAGAATGTAAGAATCTCACGCCGGACAATTGACAAAATAAAATAAAATAAAATATATAATTAATGGTTCCATCACTAATTGTACCAAGACCTTATATAAAAAAATTTACACCTGTTGGCTCGTATCTCTGAAATTTTGACAGTATCATTTGCTAGATATAGACCATTAGTTCTTCTTTCCAAATCTTACACTGATTTGGATTCTTCTTCTGGCTCTTCTTTTTTACTGATAATATGTTAAAAACAGTTTTGTTTGGTTGAATCATTGATGCCATAAGTGTCACTTTCATACTAATTTCAATCGACACACTTCTTTTTTCTGATGTTAACAGGTTAACGAGAGAGGATGCATATGCTTATCTCATCTCTATATATGGTCCCCCGAGCTGGCTTATTTAACAAGATCGTATAATTGAAGGTGGCAAAAGTTGTTGAATATTTGGACATTTTTTCGCTCACGCTGATCGCATCATCTTACTGCGTAGATGATTCGAAGAGTCATATCTCGTACGTATATGCCGACGAACAACTACTGCGAGAGTTCAAACATCTCAATCTGGCGTTGAACTGGTTCCAAAACCCTACCAGCGGACACAAGACTAGTTGTGTAGCTTTCTGAATTGAGTTTTTTACTCTGGGAAAAAAGCAAGATAGTATTTCATGCCCCATAAAAATGTATAAAACACAGGCATAATATTGCTGCTCATTGATGTTCCTTTTGTAAAAGGATGCCTTAATTTTTTTAATGGAAACTGATATATGTTTCCTAAAGTGTTTTCTTTGTTTGCACCTCTATGCTTATGTTTGCCCGTGAGGAGCTTATGTCTGTCACTGCAGATATATGGAGGAACTGGAAAGCACAAATGAAAAAATAAGGTTGAATCACACATAAGCTTTTCTTTTCATACCTTTAAAATAAATATTTTTTTTGGTAAATTAGTTTATAAATGTTGTATTTACACTTCAAAACGTGTTATGATATGTTTCAAAAGACTTGTTGCTCAGTTGATAAAGAGCATTCAACATGCATTCTACATTTGCACCCGAAATTCTGAGTTCGATTAGCTCTAATGAAATTATTGCCTGTTGTTTTCAACGTTGAGCATCAATAGTCTTTCTCAAGCTTTATATATCTTGTTCTCTAAGTCAAGCTGAAATTAATTGAAAGTAAGTGGTGGTTTTGGAATCAAAATAAAAGCAAAGCCAACTACTTCCTGCTGATATGGGATACCCTTTTATCTGTAAACTTCCATGTTACATAGTCATAAAACTCCAGGTTCATGCACATGGCTTGCAGGACTTATCCTTTTATTGCATAATTTGACTTGGGATCCAAGTTAATTGCCTTTTAACGTCTGAGAGATTTGAATTGGACACTTGTCATAGAGATTGTGCTTTTGCATTTTTAGCATTTTGGTTTCAAGTCAACAACTACCACAAAGTTACTGTCTCCCTTGAGTGATGGCCAGGTCGGTCTAGAGATTTTTGAGGCCCAGGACGACGTAAAAAAATGTGCCCTAACTTCATATAAGAAAATTGTTTATTTTCACACGTAAGACATCGATAAAATTATACTTAGAAAAGCAATTCAAACTCAATAATTTAGAAACACAGAAAGACTAATTTATTTTGTATCGAGAGAAGGAAACCAAAAAACCCCGAGCTTACAAGTAGATAGATGATGAATTATGTTTTCCATCTGCACTTCTAAAGTGTTTTTGTATAAATCGTGAGGTGTTTTTTCTTATTTACTAGCCTTGTCAATATGGGACTAGAGTCTTTAATTGATATGTATAAATAATGAATGGATACTAAATTAAACATTTTGAAGACACGTAATATGATTTGCAAATTTGCTCTAAAAATTTGGTCTATACATAACTCTTTGTTGAAGATTAGACTTGAATTGGAACGCATATTTAAAAATAGCAACCCACATAGCTACTAGCTAGTAACTAAAAATAAATTAGGGTAAATTACAAAAAACTACCTCAACTATTGGTGTCACGACACTTTCATACCTCATTTTTTTAAATTGACAATGTCATACCTCATCTTACGAATTTGGTCCAATGTTATACATTCCGTTAGCTTGCCTTGAATTTCTCAGTTAAATGTTGACGTGGCTTGATCCGGGGCCCACTTTTTATTAAAAAAATAATAAAATATTATTAAAAACTAAAAAAAAATCATTTAATATTTTTTTAAATATTAAAATAATAAAGAAAAGTTAAAAAAAAAAAAAAAAAAAAAAAATATAACCGTGTCCTTCTCTCTCCTCCCCCATCTTCTTCTTCCCCCCTTCTGCAACCCAGAAAAAAAAAGTGGAAAAAAAAAAAAACCAATTTGTCTTCTCCCACCCTCAGTTTGTCTTCCCCACCCCCCCCCACCCCCTCTTCTCCCCGCACCCACCCTCCGCACCCAACCTCGACACCCACCTTCGCACCACCCTCCGCACCCACCCTCTTCCCTCCACGCCCATTCCCCCCATTTTCTGCTCGCCCAGGTTCTGCACCCTTGGAATCGGCCTGGCAAAGGTTTCCCAATTCCACCTCAACGGGATCTGGGTTTTTTTTTTTTTTTTTTTTGGGTTGCAGTAGTGAGTGTGAGGTTGCAGATAGTGGGTGCAGAGGGTTTAGGAAAGACGGGATGGGGGAAGAAAGAAAGGGGGGTCAGGGAAAATCGTGAACCTTTTTTTTTTTTTTTTTTTCCTTCCTTCTGTTTTCTGGGTTGTAGGAGGGGGAAGAAGAAGATGGGGAGAAGAGAGAGAAAGGGGGGGGAGAAGGGCACGAGTTTGTGTTGTTTTTTTTAACTTTTCTTTATTATTTTAATATTTAAAAAATATTAAATGCTTTTTTTTGGTTTTTTTTTAGTTTTTAATAATTTTTTAATAAAAAGTGGGTCTCGGATCAAACCACGTCAGCATTTAACTGAGAAATGGTTTTTTTTTAGTTTTTAATAACTTTTTATTAATTTTTTAATAAAAAGTGGGCCTCGGATCAAGCCACGTCAGCATTTAACTGAGAAATTCATGGCAAGCTAACGAAAGATATAACATTGGACCAAATTCGTAAGATGAGGTATGACATTGTTAATTTAAAAAAATGAGGTATGAAAGTGTCGTGGCACCAATAGTTGAGGTAGTTTTTTTGTCATTTACCCAATAAATTAACAATCAAACAAAAATTCGTTAAAATTGAAAAGAAAAGAATAAACACGCACATTGCATTTCGAACTTTGGACCTCTCGTTAATTTTAAATAACAAAAACCATTGCTTCTAATTAAACTTCTTGGTCATTTAACCAAATTTTATAAATTTATACTCTTATGAAAAGAAATTTGTAAAAATTAGAAAGTAAATAAGCACACGTGGTGTTTTGAACCCAAGACCTCCTCATTAATTTCAAATTACAAAACCACCACTCCTAGTTAAATTTCTTTGTTATTGAACCAAATTTTATAAATTTATACTCTTATAAAAATATATATAAATATATCATCCTAATAATTTTGATACTCCTAATTTTTTTAAATCCGGACGGTTGCTCTGCCTGCACTGGGCCTGGGCCGGCCCTGGTGATGGCCAGAAATGCTAAGCGCAGTCACTTGCATGCAAGTGGGCAACTTCTAGTTAGTTGTTGATGTGATGTGGGTTCTACATGCACCAACAACCACTCAATCAATATGCGACTAATCTAGACTCAACTTTATATTGGTTTCTAATAAACTACACTATGGATCTAAAAATCGTTAGAAGGTAGTCGAGGGCATAGGGCTTTTTTATTTAGTTATATTTATAATATAACATGTAAATAAGTGCCCTACTTATACTTAAAAGGATTCCTAGGCATTTCTATATCAACAATTTTGTGGCTTCTCGAAATCGAAGATTCTAGATGGTTGTGGAGAAGGTGAGGAAGAAACCGAAGAGAGAAAATGAGACAATTCTAAACCATAATCACTTTATTTTTAATATTTAAAAAAAAAAAAAAAAACTCATCAAACCGTCCAACCTACCTAGGGCCTAATAGAGGCAGATGGTCACCGCGTAATGTCTAGGAGCTTTCTAGGTCAATTTTTAGAACATTACTACAAAGATAGTATATTTTTAGTATTCAGGAGGGATCTCTATTTTTCTAAAAAAAATGGGAACACCCTCTTGACCGTTGAATTGACTTTAATGAAATTGTGTGGTTGAGATTAAAACACATGCCACACAATCTCAACCACACAATTTCATTAAAGTCAAATCCAACGGTTAAGAAAGTGTCCCTATTTTTTTAGAAAAATAAAGATCCCTCTTGTGAAAGGTTTCATTTAGCAAGATATGTTAAGTGGAATCGCCTACTTAAGTGAACAACAACTATCAAATTATTTATACTATGTGGGCCTCATGACAAGCATCGATGGCCGATAAACTTACGTTTTGGTACCCCCGAGTATCTTATAAGTGGTGGGTTCACTTTGGCTCATGCATTGCCATCCGCCACTTGCACTCAGCAATGGGACGTACGTCTGCAGCGTAAATGCCTAGTAGAATTTCAGGATTAGGGTTTAGATACATGAACTAACTAGTGCAGTTTTAGTTAGAAGTACAATGTTATATAACAATGACTAATTACATGTGGACGTGCATGATTGACGTTTGTCTCCCATCATCATTGTAAACTATAAAATAATTGATCAAATTCTCATTCCCCTTTCCAGCAAGAAGGATTTCTGCTTTCTCCGACATGCATGAGATATCTTATAGTCTACCAAGTGGGTGGGGTTCATTGTCATCTTTCCAAGTTCCTAAAAAACTCACTAGGAGGAATAGGAAAATGAGAACTAACGTACACTAATCATAGTGTACTTAACACTAATCATGGTAAAACTATACGAAGTACATTCATTGATCGCATCTTGCGTAAAAAGTAAACTTGCGTAAAAGTCGTTTACACGAGCCTGCTTTATCTTCACAAAAAAGTATAATTAGCAATATGATCAATAAACGCAGTACATGTAAACATTAACTACTACAGTTTTAAGAGTTTTTAGTATGCAACGGTTTATAATGTCATCTGTGACCTTTACATTTTTTACTGCACATCTTACACCGCATCATCATGTTCATTTCATATTTGATCAAAAAAAAATCAGGAAAACTAATGAAAAATGGTATGAAAACTTTGAGTTTTAATCAAAATGACAAAAATGTGTTGTAAGTGAATAGTACCAAGAGTGACTTTTTAGAGTAAAATTATCTTTTTTCGTTAAAATAAACAGTACCGAAAATGTTTCGTTATAACCCTTCAAAAAATCATGGATGTTCATTTCATACATCAGAATTTAGTATGATCTTTTCAACAGAGAAATTTTGTTCTCACTTCCCCAAGTCGTACCTTATTTTGTCTTTTGGGATGAGGATTTCGGGGTGCTCCTGTGATCATGTCAGATTCCCATTGTTGTACTTCAAATGCAAATAGCAATAATGCCCTCACCACCACCCACAACGACCGTCATCATATCGTGACTACTATTGCCTCCCAACTGTTACATATTGCCGATGGGGGCCCCACCAGAAGATCCAGCCATATAAACAGATAACCATAAGGGATGATCCAGGAGCAATTTGAAGAAGTAGTGGCAAAGGGCAACTCTCTATCCTTCTAATCTTTTTATCCTTTCATATCCTCCTATTTAAACGGTTGCGATTACGTCATGTCTATATCTTATTTTGAATTTTTTTATATAGAGAATAAGACAAAAAAAAAAAAGTGTGAGATGAGGGGATGAAAGAGAATGGTAATAAGAGAGGAGAAAATCCTACTCTATCTCTTTTTTACTAATATATCCTCTCTAGCTCAGTCGTCCCCACTGCATATCTTTTTCTTGATGTTGGAAAGGTGGACAAAGACTGATCGGCATCGCTGATTGGTCCCATTTCTAGCCCGGCCAACTTACAGAACATCTTTTTTTCGGCTTCTGTCTTGTCCACAAGTTGGATCGACAGAAAAATTGATATCCAGTCATGTTCATGGCATTAATCATCACCATCGTTGGACAACACTTCAAAGATTTTAACAACGAGGTTTAGATCGTTATGAATCAATTTTTCCCCTCTCAATCTTTGGTTGATGACAAATGAAGTTTTCTGTTTGTTTAATTAATTAAGATTACTATTTCCGTATATTTGAATAGTTATATGTGTAGACATCTATTTTTTTACCTACGATCTATGATATAATTTATATAATCACAAAAAGTAATGTCATGGAATCCATTGCTCAAATAGCTGGTCAGTAAGTTTTGTTTACGACATAAAACAAATGACTGAAAGGATTGAAGAGAAGCTTGTGAGGCGGAAGCTTGGAAACACAAAATCCAACATTTGCATAGTTGGAATCCGAGCTCTAACTTGGGCAAGATAATACATTGTTTCAAATAGAACGGTAAGAAGAGTCAAATTAAATGTTTTGTTGTGATGGAGTTTATATCATTTACTAGGTCAAAACTTTAATTTAAGTTTTGAGGATAATTTTTGAAATTTGTCATTTTTCGTATTTTGTTTTCAATTTTTCTTGTCAAAGGTAATGAAACATTCATAAAACAAAGTCCCAATGGATAGATTAAAAGGGTTTCAATGCATACAAAAAAATTTACAAAAATCCTCCACAGGGGGCTCAAAGGTAGCTAGTAGAGAAAACCCTAGAAGCCTAGGTGAGGGATGACTCGTCGCAATTGCCTGAAACCAGAAGCGGCCAACAATCCACACAGCCAATTCCGCACCACAAACTAACAATTGTTCACCTCTGCATCATACCATATACAGACCTTAAAAAGTCCCAAATAATAAATGATCTAAACCATCTAACAACAACATCAAAATACCCAAAACAAAATTGAAAATTATCACCAATAGCGATGCTAGGGTTTGAAGTAGCTGTAGAAGCAACTTTAGTTTTGCAAGGAATGTTATCTTAGTATAATCAATCAAGTAATCTTAATGTTCCTCCTGTATTTCCTAGTGGATTTCAGAACTCTAAGTATAACAAGCTTATCGTTTTGGTTCACATTATTTGTTGTGCGGCATCGTTTTCTACTGTATTCAGACGGAGGTGTTTAAAGGCACTGCAAAAACATCATCCTGTATTTAGTTGGGTAACAAGCGTATTAAGTAGTTGGGCCCAGATTGTTTAATTCGGTGACTATCTAATACGAACGGACACCAAACACCGTATTCCGTATTATTAGTCCTATTCAGTGTATCAAACATGGCCATAGAGATATAAGTGAAAAAAACACTTGAGGGGGATTGCATAATAATTTTTTTGGAGTGCCTTTAACATTACCCTTTCTGCAATTGTAATTGCTTTGCTTATCGTTTCACCCTTTGAGTAAATTATTGTATGTTATTGGAGCATGGTCATTGGTGTTATTAATCTATATTTCATAACTTGAGGTGAGTCAAGAGTTTATACAATTGAATATAGTAACCGTACTAAAAATACACGTGTCACTACATAAATGAATTAGTTACACTACGTAATTGTGTTAAACCGTCTAAACATAAACATATTATGTTTTTGGTGTTTGGTTTTAAAAATAGCAAACCCCATACTGGGCTTGGGATTTGGATCCCATCCAGATCCAAATTGTGGGAATTATAGGGATCCTCACATCTCAATCATTCATCGTACATCATGCGTTCAGAACTTTTTATTTAAAATTAAACACAAATAGTACCTAACGAAATTTGCCGCACGATGTACGATGAACGGCTAAGATGTGAGGATCCCTAGGATCCCCACTAAGAGGATCCTCATATAAGAAGGTGCTCAAGAATCTTTCAAAACTGCCGTCTTAATTTGATTACATGGCTTTTATTTAACTATTTTTTCAGCAAGATAATATTTTATGGGTTCCTTAATCATATGAATTAGTAGTTAAGTGTTTTTTTTAGAGAGAATAGCAGTTAACTTGCAAGTAGCCCTTTACCACATTGATGAAAATGTGTTGTGCCTTTGCATTTCGGCATGGGTTCAAAACTCGCCGATTCCCTAATCTAACATCTAACGACTAATACTATCGTCTATTTAAAAAAAAGAAAAAAGAATAGTAGTTAACTTTCTTTGGTTAATTTCTAATGCACCTTTTTCTTCCCAAAGATTTGCTGATGCACCTAATTTGCTGATGTTACCTTGGAAATCAGTGTCTCTAGAATCATTGTTGTTGTGGCTAGCCCAGCCAATTGGACTGAGCCTAAGTCCACTTCGGATGCCGCATTGAAAGCCTAAGGGAGACTCGGAGAGCCCATTCATTTGTCCAATAGTGTTAATTTGGTATCTGAATTAATATCTGAGTAAGAATTAAGTTTTTAAACAATTTGTAAGTTCATAATCTCATTAAAAACGACCAATTTAATTCCTACCATAAGATTTGAAACTAGTATATTCAATTTTCTATTGTTTTAAGTCGCGTTACTTGCATTTAATAGACTCGTGAGGATAGATTGTGAACTTTAAAGGAGTTTAAGAACATATTCGCTTCCTGTATGCAAACATTAAGGCTGCATTTGGTACGTGGGAAAAAGGGACTTTAGAATGGAAAATTGTTACCTTTCTCATGTTTGGCAAGTCCAGGCTTGGGAAGTTATTTCCTGACCCTTGGGAAAATAGAGGGGGAAATTAAACCTTTCATCCACCTTGGTTTTTTTTTCTTAGTTTGTGAAATAACTCTATCTTTTAACAATAATATTATTAAGTGGAATAAGAAAAGTTCGAAACTATTACAATAATTTGGGAGATGATAGAGTTACGAACCAAGTACGCAGGAGAATCCAAGGCAAAGCATTAATTACTGTTTTCTTATGACAAATATGCCATTAGTAACAATTGCAAAATCCAAAATGTTTGCTAGCTGCATCTTGCATATGCAATTTTACGATATTATCTATATTAGGGGTGGGAGAGGGGCTAAGTCTTACAATGGACTAGTAATAATGTGATTCAAATTCATCTTTGGTAAGATTCGAACCTAAAACCTCTCACTTACAAGTGAAGAGAAATATTACTAAACCGAAGTACTAAGTGGCTGCGTATGCAATACCTTAGTACAGTTTCTTATAATTGATTTTTTTTAGGGGTAACAGTATGCAATTTTTGTTTGTTTAAATCTCATCAAGAGTTGTTGACTCTAAAGGGAGAGCTTTGCATGTTTCGAAATCATCAACAACTCCTTTTTGTTTGTGAAAACAGGAAATTTCATTAACATCTGGGCAAATACAAGATTTGGAATTACAATAGAAACCCAACAGAGGAGGGTCTTGCAAATAACAGGATAAAAAAGCAACATAAAATTCACCGATCAGACAAATGTACAAGCAACGCACTTGGAGCTTGACATCAAGGCGGTTCGACACCTTGACCACCAGACAAATGTACATTTGTTTACGACAGCAAACTATTTTTGTTTTTTAAATGCAACCAGCAAACTATTAATCCAACAAACAAATGTACATTCATTTACTTAAAAAAAAAAAAAAAAATAGAATTTTATAAACAAATTTTGCATTATTACTAGTTTTCAGGGTACTATTGGAAAACTACACATGCTTTGCTTCCAGTCCATGAATTATCCAAACATAGGAAAGGAAATAAAATGGTATATTTCCTAGTTACTTAAGTTCCCAGCATTACCAAACATAGGAAATGAAACCATTCTCTAGGAAAAAGCATGGGAATTAATTTCCCATGAATGCATTTCCACGTACCATGTGCAGCCTAAGGGTTTGTGGACCTAAAAATGGCGGTATTACTTCCTAAAAGTGTCATGTGAAGTCACGTGACTTAAATTAACGGGAAATTAGATTGAACAACTTTGAATCTTATAGTGGGAACGAAATTGACAATTTTTAATGAGTTTAAGAACTTATTTTTCCAAAACAATAGTGTTTAGGGACCTAATTTTAACTCGAATAATAATACAGAGACCATTTACTCTATTTTATCCGTCTTGGATTTTTACCATTCAGCTTTAACAAAAAGCATGTAGTTTTAGAGGTTAAAAATTTATGTATCCTAAGTTGAAGAATCGATTTCTCCTCCTCTCGTTATCGCTTTGTAAAAAAATGTGCTCATAGAGAATATAAGGGGACCATGAGATTTTGAGAATCATGCACAAAACTTTATACTAATTAAAGAAACCACACAGACAGTTTAGTGCTGAGGCCTTTCATATACTTGTGTCCAAGGCTTGTTTGAACCTTTTGTGAATATTTTCTTTCCTTAACAAATATGCCAAATAGAGAACGCTTGTGTGGGATTCAAATTCATACGTCTTCACCATTATATTATAGCACGTAGTGTTATCAGTGTACCAACATTGTCTTTTAAGCACGCATAAAAATTTCTCCATTGTAGTAGCGTTGGGTGTCAGTCGTGTTATTTTTTGTGATTGTAATTTAGCATCTGACAGTTATCATACCCTTCAGATTGTTCTTCCCTGAGAAAGAATCCTAAGAACTTTAGCTTGCATGGTAAAGTTTTTGTAGAGGCATTTCAAGTTTCAACTACCATTAACGAAGAGGATGCTTGCAAAAGAGGTTGCCTTATTATCTGACCCCATCGATAATTGCTCCACGTACGTACGTAGGGCATATTATAAGTATAGAGTGCATGCAGGTAACATGCATGTGATGTGGGTCATGAACATTTAATTCCACGTTTTTCTTCATCTCTTGTGAGAATGAAAACTACATTTTAGGGTGTGAAGAACACGAGGGATAAGAGGATTAGAGTTATGAGGGATAGATTACGTCCATATATATAAAGAAAAAGATAACGATGGTTCTTTGCAAATTGAACATCTTTTCATATTAACGGTGGCAAACCAACCATGGTTTGTAGATAGGGGTATGCTGTCCATACACTTATTTTTACTTCATACACATCTTCTTAATTTGTGGCCGTCAGATCGATTGAACTAAAGAAGATCAAATGACAGAAATTAACAAAGGTGTGAGAAGTAAAAAGAAGTGTATGGATATCACACCCCTTATAGATATTGCCGGTGGATGAGTTCACTATCAATGGGAAGGAAATGAATGAATAGAAGCTTTCTCAGTGGTTATAGAGAGAGAGAGCATGAAGGACAATAGAAGAAGAGAAGGAAATATGGAATACATAGCTAGTTGGTAATCCCATTGGTATCTACATGCAGCATATATCCTAACATAATAAGTTTCGTAGATTATATGGATCATTAGATGAGTAATATATACTTGTATTTCTCATGGGGATGAACTTATTATCTCACTTACAAATAATGGTCTTTATAATAGAAAATTCGTATTCGTAAATATTCAATTTCTTAATCTTCATTTGAAAATCACCTTTACAAAAAAAAATAATCATTTATCGTAAATCGTTTAGTCATGCAAATATATCAAATAAATGAACGGTTTATCATCAATATGTTACTTAATATTTACATCGTTCATTTATTTGAATGACTAAATGGTTTCCAATTCAAATAATTTTCTTTTTTGTACATGAAGATTAAGAAATTAAATGATTATGATTATGAATTTTCTACGATGAAACTACATTATTTGCAAATGAAAAAATGATCTTAACCCCAAATGGGGAATTCAAGTATTATTCAAATTAGATTGTTATCCTTAAATAGGATGGAAACGAATTGCACATAAACCTAAGTCATGGCTACAACTACGAATCGAAATTGCAGAGTCATGAAACTCGACACATCTGACCATGACGAACCTGTTGACTAATGAGTAATGAGCATATCTAAGAAAGAATCAACATTCAACGATCCAACTGCACGTAATAGTGATAAGAGTCGAATAATAGCAACTAAGAGTCCTTGACAAAGTTGAACAAAAGCTAGCGCACATGGGCGAATAGTAGCGACCTAAATTCTAAACCCTAATCCACCAAATCGAGAGTAGGAAAGTTAGAGAAAAAAGATATTAAAGAGAGGATTTAGGGGAAGGATAGAATATGTATAAGTGATTGAGATATTATTAAAAGATTTGTTTTTTGAGTGGTGGGGGTTGATGCTTGAAAATGGAATATAATCATAATTTTAAGTCAAGAGTAAATTGTAGCAATGAGCAATTGTCCCTTAACTTTAACTTAATTGGAGCAATAGCCCATTAACTAAAAGTTCATTACCAGTAGTCCCTCAACTCATCAAAACGTGCATCTATAGTCATTCAACTAAAAATCCATTACCATTGGTCCCTCAACTTTAATCCAACTGGAGAAATGGTCCCTCAATTTTAACCCAATTAGAGCAATCGTCCCTCAACTTTAACCCAATTGTAGCAATGGTTCTTCCAACATAACTCATTTTGATAAAATTCTAATAAAGTTGAGGCTGGGCGGGGTGGATTGGGATTGATGCTTGAAAATGGAATATAATCGTAATTTTAAGCCAAGAGTAAATTGTAGCAATGAGCAATTGTCCCTTAATTTTAACTCAATTGGAGCAATAGTCCCTTAACTAAAAGTCCATTACCATTAGTCCCTCAACTCATCAAAACGTGCATCTATAGTCCTTCAACTTAAAATTCATTACCAATTTTAACCCAATTAGAGCAATGGTCCCTCAACTTTAATCCAATTGTAGCAATGGTCCTTCCAACATAACTCATTTTGATAAAGTTCTAATGAAGTTGACGAAAAGGACCATAGCTACACATTTTGATGAGTTGAGGGACCCCAATTGTAGCAATGGTCATTCCAACATAACTTATTTTGACAAAATTTTGACGAAGTTGACGAAAATGACCATACCTACACATTTTGATGAGTTGAGGGACCAATGGTAATGGATTTTTAGTTGAGGGATCATTGCTCCAATTTGATTAAAGTTGAAGGACCATTGCTACAATTTTCTTTTTAAGCAAAACATAGAGGATAAAAAGGCATTTGGTGATAAAAGACATTTGGTGGTAATGTGGGCATAAAAGTAGATATTGCTAAAGCCTTTGATATTTTGAATTGGAATTTTCTTCTTCATGTGCTTTCTAACTTTGGGTTTTCTCGTACTTTTGTGGATTTTGTGCATGTTTTATTACAGTTAGCTCGTCTTTCAATTTTGGTAAATAGCATGCCACATAGGTTTTTCTCTTGCTCACAAGGTGTCCATTAGGGAGACCCTCTTTCTCCACTTATTTTCTGTCTAGCCGAGGAAGCTCTAAGTAGAGGTTTATCTTTACCTTTCTCTACTAGACGGATTACTGCTATTTAGCTCTGTGGGATTGTTGTCCTTCGACTCATGTATTGTATGATGATGATCTTTTTATTTTTTGTCGTGGGAATGTTCGATCTCTTTGTTCCCTTTGAAATTTCTTGGATAAGTATGGTTGTGCATCGAGACAGCTTGTTAATGCAACTAAGAGTACTTTTTATCTCGGTTCCATTTCTGCCCATCGTAGAGTGCATATCGCGAGGCATCTTGGCTTTCGTATGGGTGTTGTTCGTTTCACTTATCTTGGTGTTCCCATTTTTCGCTGTAAGCCACAGAGAATTCATTTTCAAGCTTTGGTAGATAAGGCTAAAGCTCGCATTTCAGGGTGGAAATGTAAACTTCTCTCAATGGCTGGACGGCTCCAATTGGTGTAATCTGTTTATTAAAGCTTGTTTCTTCATAACTTCTCAGTTTATCAATGGCCAGCTTGCCTTTTAAAGCATCTTTTTGCTTGTGCACGAAATTTTATTTGGTCAGGGGACTTGGCTTCCTGAAAGTTAGTAACTGTAAATTGGAGTAAGGTGTGTAGACCTAAGCATAAAGGTGGGCTTGGTCTTTGTGATTTGGCTGCTTTGAAGTTGGCGACTTTGCTTTGTTTTGGATGGAATGCTTTACAATCTTCTTCTTCGTGGGGTTTTTTCGCACGTCAACGTTTTTCCTCTTACGCCTTATAAAAAACAAGATATCTATTTATGGTAATTTGTGTGGCATGGTTTGAAGCATGCTTTGCCTATTCTGAATAATAATAGTCGTTGGATTATTGTTAATGGGAGGTCAGTCTCTTTTTGGTTCGATAAATGGTTGGATGGCCCGATTATTGGCCCTTCATCAGTTCTTCCTTGGGTTTCAAATGCTACTGAAGCTCAAAGGTGGCCTTTACCAAATTATTTTGTAGATTAATTCCCTTCTATGGCCTAACAGATTCTTCGTTTCCTTTTGCCTTTAAATGTAGAGGATGACAAACTGATCTGGGAGCCTTCGTCTACTGGGAAATTTTCCTTTTCTTCTGGTTGTCAACTTATTTTGAAAAAACATAGCGATTGTGCTTGAGCTAAGGTTATTTGGCGACATTTTATTCCTTTCGACTGTTTATTTTGGCTTGGCGGCTTTTTCATGACAAACTTCCTACCTAAGGTGCATTACAACAAATTGGGATTTATCTGGCATCCATTTGTTGTTTATGTCATATTTCTGAGGAATCTACTTTTCATCTTTTTTTTCGGGTGCCGGATATCTAGGCAGCTTTGGAGGTGGTTAGCTAGTCAATTTGGTACCTAATTGTCTTTTTAGATTCTCTGGCTGTTTTTTAGGATGCTTATGTACGTAAGCCTTTTTCCCAACAGCTGCACAATCTTTGCATTTTTGCGGGTCTTTCTACTATTTCGACTATTTGGAAAGCTCGAAATAAGTTTATTTTTTAGGGTCACCCAATCTATTTTCATCATCATTGCATGTCTATCAATTCTGGAATCATTCATGGTGGCAAGTTTATTCCTGGTTACTCTCAGGGTTTTGATGCTCGAATCAATTATTCTCTGGGGATTCAACCTATCTCTCGCAAGGCACCAAATATTTTTCTTGTTCTTTGGTCTTCTCTTTGGTTCCCTTGTATTAAACTTAATATTGATGGTTTGTCTAAAGGAAATCTTGGTCCTACTGCTTGTGGTGGAGCTTTTCAGGATTGCCATGGTCACTTTCTTGGTGATTTCCGCCAAGGGATTGGTTATCTCAACTCTTATTATGCAGAATTATCAGTAATTATTGTTGGTGTAGAGTTCACATATCAGTGGGATTGGCATTGTCTTTGGTTGGAAAGTGACTCTTCTAGTGTTATTTCTATTATCTAATCAACTCATTTTGATCCTCCTTGGCCTCTTCGTACGCAATGGTCTATTTGTTTGGACCGCATTCGGAACATGGCTTTCTATGCGTCTCATATGTATCGCAAAAGAAATGTGGTTGCAGACAATTTTGCTAACATGGGCTTGTCTTCTCCAACTTTGGTATGGCTTAATTCCCCTCCGATGGTGGTTTCAGACTATATTGGTTTTCCTGGCTTCCACTTCTCAAATTAATGTGCATTTCGGCATACATGTTTGTCTTACTTTCTTGATTTTTTTCCTTAACCTTGTGATGTTGCTTGTTCTGTTTTGTAGGATTAGACCTTTAGGTTCGACTTTAGAGGGGTTAGGTTTCATGTCCCCCTCTTTTCCGTGTATCTTAGTTGATTTTGTTTCTAGAAGTATAAGGTTTATGTCCCCTTTCTTTTCATGTATATTTTTTTTATCATTTTTCCTTATATTATGAGAGGTTAGGTTTATGTCCCCACTAATTAGGTGTACCTTTTTTTTATTTCAATAAAATTTCTCTCGTACTGTCGAGGTTTTATAGAAATTAATTAATTGATTAATTAAAAAAAACCAAAACATAAAGGATAGGGTTGGAGGACTTTACTCATGCTTTTGCTGTTTAAAACTGTACTTCGTTCAACATTAGCTTACAAGGAACAATAGCTTATAAAATGTCAACGAAGAATCTATACTCCATTTCTTTTACGGAAAAGCAAAATCATCAAGGAAGACCAAAGATCTTAATAGTAAAAAAGTAAAAAATATTCACAAAATTATTCGTTAAGAAAAACAACATAAGAAAAGTAAAAATTACACATAAAGTATACTTTTAATACTTAATTTTATATTGAGATAACATTTTTTAAACATTTCAATGAGAGACAAACAATAATAAATGTGAAAGATGACATCATTTTTTTTTTCTTTGGAGTTTAACTTACGAAAAATACCATTTATTTTTGGTATCTTTTCACAATTATCTCTCCAGCATTAGAGTTGTTTGTGCCACCTAGACGCCTTGTTTATCGGGATTCAAAGAGATGATGTAGTATGTGCAAGTTGGGAATCTACATCTTTTTGCCGCAATAAGGAGCTTCTCATCATTAGTTGAGGTTGACTAATACAAAAACAACTGGAAATGAGACTTTAGAAAACCTATTTCAAATTTGTTTGTTTCATCAGGTACATCAAATATGCTCTCAAACTTTTTAAAAGGATAAAAAAATTGATTCAAGTAAACAAAAGACCAAATTACAAAACAAGCTTCAATCTTATATCCTTATACATTTGGACATCGTTCAATGAACTCTCAAAGGATTGAACACATGATGGAGCCTGCACAAGAGAAGTTAAATTAATACACAACGATTAATTTGATTTGAAGGAGGATGTTAATTAACTTTGAACGTAATTTGATTGATAAAAAAGTAAATTCTTTGGAACTTACAAATACTGAGTATAAATCAATCTAACCCAACCCAACACGAATTAGGCTTCATCATTTACTAATTCTTCTAAAAATATACAAATTGGTTATATTATAAAATATATAAAACTGGTTCAATTTCGTGCTCCACGATGCTCTCGATTCTTCTATAACCCTCACCTCCCTTACATGGGTAAGAAAGTTGCAATTTTTTTTAAAAAAAGTATTAAAGCCAATTAAGTTGCATATTTTTTTAAAGTAAAAAAAGTATACAAACAAATTTTATATGTATTTGAAATTGATTCTGCAAAAAAGGTCGAAGACGGTTTGAACTGATTCTGCAAAAATAGTCGAAAGCGGGTTGAACTGATTCTGCAAATGGTCGAGGATGAGTTAAACTGATTTTGCAAATGGTCGATGATGGGTTGAACTGATTCTGCAAAAATTGTCGAAGACGTGTTGAACTGATTTTGCAAAAATGGTAGAGGACGGATTAAACTGATTCTGCAAATGGTCGAGGACAAGTTGAACTGATTATGCAAAAATTATCAAGGACGGGTTGAACTAATTATGCAAAAATGGTCGAAGATAGGTTGAACTGATTCTACAAATGGTCGAGGATGGGTTGAACTGATTTTGCAAAAAATTGTCGAATACGAGTTGAACTAATTCTGTTGAGAACGGGTTGAACTGATATAGCAAAAATGATCTAGGACGGGTTGAACTGATTCTGCAAAAATGGTCAAAGACGGGTTGTACTGATTCTGCAAATGGTTGAGGATAGGTTAAACTAATTCTGCAAAAATGGTTGAAGATAGGATGAATAATTTTGCAAAAATCATCGAAGACAGGTTGAACTGATTCTGCAAAAATAGTCAATGACTGATTGAACTGATTATAATAAATGATACAAACTTATTCTACATATAGTTCAAAACTGATTCTGCAGAAATAATCAAAGATATGTTAAGCTTATGACACATATTAATTTTGTTGGAGTTGTGAGAGCTGGGTTCTATTAAAAGCCTAAAATCTTAGAAGTATGATATTTTAAAATATTGTTTTCAAATTTTTGGGCTGGACTTTAATTATTTTTATGTTTTTGTCTCTTCTTAACATATTTAAAAACTAATGAAGTTTCTTAAAATATAATAAATTTTTTTCTCTTTATATATAAAGCCCTCAAAAGAAAACACCGACTCACCGGCTCAACAGCTTGATTAACTCCTTTGGTGAGAAAGAAAAACAAAACAAACGTCAGGAAATGCCTGTATCTGTTCCCAAGCCTTTGACTTGACCATCTTCAATTGGAGGACTGGAAAGTAAGATACTTACGCGACCTTTACACAAAATAAAGAGTGTAAAAAAAAAAAAAAAAAAAAAAAGAGAGGAGATATTTATGCGACAACAAATAAATAAACGAATTATTAATGTGTTTTGAACACGTGGTTGGTCAACTGCCCCCATAATCCTCATGAACGTCCCTTTAGGACCACATGGCATGTCCCATCTCTGCACGGAAATGGCGTTTTTAGGGTTTAATCACACCTCCACAAAAACGTGGTCGGTCGTGGTGACTGCCTGAGTAATCCAAGAGCAATATTGAATGGATTAACCGGCCTTAATCATTATTTAATTGTTATCTTTCTTGTTTACCCAAAAGCAATGCAAAAGTTTGTAACTGATAATCCTTGTGCAAGCATCGTTCTTAACAAGTTAACCAACCAACTCAAATGATAATCCTTGCAATCATCTCTCAAATCTATCCATCAGTTTGGTAAATCCATCAACCTACATATTGCATAAGCATTCGTCATGCCTAATCACCCTCCATTAGCAGCTTGGTTTCTCTTTGATTATTGCTAATAGTTTCTTTCTTTTCTTTGACTATGAATGGTGTGTTAGTCATTCAATATGTATATATACTTATAACCAAAAACCAGTTAAATACTTAAACCACATTCCAATGAGATTTACATTATACATTTTCAGATTTGGAAATCATAAAGAATACTTACTGGATGATCTTTTCCTCTCCGTATTCCAAAATGGCCAGACTATCGATAGGTCGATCATTCAAAATTAAATAGCAGTGAACAAGCAAGCAGAGACCATCTTCTTTCTTATATATGATTTGCACGACAACTAAGCTTCCAATCAAAATTATCTAACGGCCGGCCAAAATTAAGTTATAACCTCTCTCTGTGTTTTTTTTTTTCATACAGGGGACTAGCTAGTGATTTCGTCACGGCATACGATATTTTTGGGGCCGGGAAGACTCATAGAAGCATTTCAGACTTCCCATGTCCACCATAGTGCAATTCATCCCCAACCAATGAGTCACCCTATGATGGTTAACCTCTCACTGTGTTCGTTATTCCAATAAGTCGTTTACAAATCAATAGATTTTGAAAATTTGGAAAAAAACACCAAAATTTGAAACTCATATACAATTATATTCACCCTTTTTAAGTATATTGTAATTATAACTAAAAGTTGATGTTAAAGTACTAATATACCCTTTAAATGAGGTTTCCTTAGAAGAACCAAAAAGCAAAATTAAAATGAGAATCTGGTGTCAATTTGAGGAATTAATCTCTATTTTTGCAGACGTAGTAAAACAAACTATGCAATAGCAATCCAACCAAATTCACAATCACTAGAACACCCACCAACCACAATCCTCACAAAACCCTATAATCATCCCCGATGTGCACTACAATCGATCCGAAAATCACACTAATTGTAGAATTATCAGAGAGATGGGTCATATGGCCCGCTTCCAACAACACCGAAACTGTCCCCAACTTGGTAATTACCACATGCACAATCCGTCAGGTATGGGGTTTCTTCACAAAAGGTCTCAGTGTTAGTTAGAGTGGGGTTAGGGTATTTAAACTATTACTTATCTTTTACTACGACCGATGTGGGATTCAACACGCCCTCTTACGTGGGACCCAATTATTGGGTCATACGTGGGAGATCCACACATCGGCAACCACGTGGAGCCAAGGGGACCCACCCATCACGTGGCAGTACGGTACAGGTCCGCTCCCTGGCTCTGATACCATGTTTTCCATAAAGTATTCCTTTAGCAGGTGTAGACTTGAGATATGCCAAAATTCGCATTACCGCAGCCATGTGATCTTCATTGGGTGAGTGTATAAACTGACTTACAACACTCACAGCATACGCAATATCAGGCCGAGTATGAGATAAATAAATTAACCTCCCTACAAGTCTTTGATATCTACCCCTATCAACAAGAACCTGATCTGGGTAAATACCCAAATGATGCTTCTCTACCATATGAGTGTCCATAGGTTTACACCCTAACATACCAGTCTCTTTCAACAAATCTTACACATATTTTCGCTGCGATAAGAAAATTCCTTTAGGAGAACGCGACCTCAACTCCAAGAAAGTACTTTAATTCTCCCAAATCGCCTACGCTTTAGAAACAGAGTGTGATCTGAATGACTTTGGCGAGATCCATATTTCTTCATTACTTGAGTAAACTTATCAAACCAAGCACGGGGTGATTGCTTGAGCCCATAAAGAGATTAACGCAATCTGCACACTCATGTATTACCACTCGCACTATATCCTGGTGGAAAGACCATGTACACTTCCCTTCTAAGTTCCCATGAAGGAACGCATTCTTCACATCAAACCGTTTAAGAGGCCAATCCATATTTGTAGCTAAGGAAATCAAGAAACACACCGTATTAATCTTTGCAACTGGAGAAAAGGTTTCTTGGTAACACTACAAGAAAACATGGATTCTGTGACGAACGGGTTTCGTCACATATACACTAGAATTCGTCACATATAGTATATGTGACGAATTTCCTGCATCACAAAAGGCGTCACATATACACAGTCACCTATAGTCAATGTGACGAATTTTAACATTCATCACCTATTATATCTATATGTGACACTTCTTTCCCTCACATATTCGCAGCTCGAACTCCATAGTTGAACAAATATTTAATGCTTTGGGCGTCACTTATTATTAGAATATGTAATGACTAATGCTTTCGTCACATATGTATTGAATTTCAATTTTTTCTTCCATATTGCTTTTTCTCATTTAATTTTTTAAACTATAATTAATACTTTATTTAATGAACCAGGAAGATGAATAATATGAATTACATCGTAATGACAATTTATAAATCAATAAATGTAATAACATTACTAACATGTTTAATAAATTGAACATGTACAAGAGAACATGACACACCCCGTCCCGAAGGTAGAGCGTGCTGGCCGTCACGTGAACGTGACATAAGCCATGTGCACTGTGCGGAAGCAGGATCAATTCAAGGATACGAACCAATTAAAACCGAAACACTAGCAATACTAGTGTACAAGAAGTGTGAATTTCAATAATACAGAGCATAATAGTTTACGTGCAGTCAAGCAGAAGTACTGAATAGAAATAACACCCGAAGGTGGTCCTACATAAATGGAATTTTGTCAGAACGTCCGATGAGTTCCTCGTATGCCACCAACGAACGCTACCTAATACCTAGAGGGGCGAAAAACATAAAACTGAGTGGGTCAGCAACAATTCTTTTCAAAACCTTTCCTTTCAAAAGTTATAACCCCTCGCCGTAAAACCTGTATAATTTCCCAGAAATAAAGTATATACTCATATATATATTTCTTCAAAATCCGCTAGAAAACATGTATGTATGAAAGTATGCATATGCCATGCCAAAGTATCAACTGAATGCCAAAGCATCTCTGTGAATGTGATTGAATACTCAAATATCATCTCAGCCCTCGGCTGTATATAGCTCATATCAACTCATTAAATCATGTAACTCATAATCATCATAATCAAATCATATATATACCCTGCACACACATCAATACCACCTCTAGTGGTCTGCACAATATCACTGATAAGAAACTAATATGCTCTAGTGCTACAATCACGTGAAGACTGAGCGATAAATCGCGGGTCACCTACGAGTCGAACCCACCTATAGTGGCCTATTCGACAGGACTGAGCACCTAACTTGGATCCAAGGCGAGCATGCGGTGCGGAAGGTGAACAACACGTGAAAGACTGAGCCCCTCTCTGGGCGTGAGCACTAATATCAGTGTGCAGGTTTATGAGCTCTAATCATATCACATCACATCACATTTCATCATTCGTTCACAATAACTAGCATATAAGCTTACCTGCCACTTACTTGTGCGTCCTCAGCACCGACATTAATATAAACAATCAATAATGCATAATTAAACAAATAGATACTTTGCATGGCATTTCATATCGCATTTCATATCATTTTTCATTTAAACTGATTTTCTGGGCAAAACTCATTTATATAGGTGTATACGGAAAATAACTGCCCACTCACTAGTATGTAGATGGGTCGTAACCTCTGTGCCTAGCCTGGCTACGCTCGTCCTCTGGATAGGTCTCGCCTATATGAGAAGTAACTGAAATAACATTAATTAACGCACATAAACGACAATTACTAATAACTTCTCATACGTAGCTCAATTTTGGCATATGAATATACCAACGAGACCTACACGACGTTACGAGCGTCGTGATATTTTTAAAATAATTTTACTGTAGCTCACGCGCCCCCACGCGCCTGACAGGGCACTGTGAAATGCGCCCCCACGCGCATGGCACGCGCCGGCGCGTGTCATCTTCAACTTTGGGTCGCCGGCGCCGGCCACTGGTCGCCGAAAACCTGTAACTCGCCATATCTCGGCCATTTCTTCACCATTTCAACTCATTTTTCTTCCTACGTGCTCCAAATTAAGAGAGGAAGAGGGCTATACCTTCAAAAACCTCGAAAAAGCTTCGAATCACGACGAAGCAAAATCTCAAAAACCGGCCACTTTCGAACTGGGGTTTCCCGACGTCCAACTCGAGCCAACGATACACTCCGAGGTTCGTGAGGGTCTCACAAAGCTCCCTGTGAGCTTGGATTGTCCTAAAACAAAGCCAGTAAAAAGTTGATGAATAGTACTCAAAACGGACCTCGGGTTTTCGACGTGAAATCGTACGAGTTCTTACCTTAAACTGGTGTCAACGGGTTCGTATGGACCTCAGGAATACAATGGAGTCATTTTCTGCGTCGATCCGTGAAGATTCTGGGGTCCTTGGGCGTGGTCCGTACGTGAGGGAATAGAGAGAGAAAAAGTGACGAGTTCGAGAGAGAGTGTGTGACGAGAAGAGAGAGAGTGTGAGTGTGTGAGGTGTGCTCTTAGTCACCAATCAAATTCAAGGACCAATAATTTGATTGGTTCCAATTAATTAGGGTAGTGCACTATTGGGCAATTTCACACACATACATACACACATGTCAATAACCCCCACGAGGGTATTTTCGTCCTTTCACGTCCCTAGTGACGTAATTTTCGGGACGGGCTGTTACAGAACATATGTGGTTTAGAAACATTAAATTGATGAAAAAAAACCCTAAAACGACCTAAGTCTCCCACTGTCATACAATAAGACTACATGAAACCGAATTGGGTCATGAAAGACTCTCACGCTGCTGTTACTGTTGGTTGGAGGGCGATAATAACTTATCCGACAAAAATTTCTCAGAAACCTATGGAGATACAAGAGAAAAAAAATTAAAAATTGAGCACTATCCCATGTCTAACAAATAACAAACTCACTCAATTAATCTATACTCAAAAGTGCACAAATTCTAGTTCGGTATAGTTCAATTTGCTGTCATGGAAAGTAAGGTAAATAACAAAGATATGTCAAAATTTAATTAAAACCCAATCCGAAACAAACCATTCGTAAAAAACAATAAGACCAAAATCCTCAATTCCCACATGATGACTAGCACTACAAGAGAAAATGGCTATAAACCATAATGGATTAGATAGTCATTCCAAAAACTAGCTAGATATAGCCAACTTCCATCATTAGTAGATAATGCTCTCTCTTAACTTAGCCTTATGTTAAATAGGAACTGATTGACCTGTAAGATCTTCATAATTCTGTTTTTGTTCTATACTAATCAACTAACAATGCTTTAGAGAATAAGAAAGTACCAAAATCAATGATACTAAGATTTGGAGTTAACTTTATAGAGACTACACATGTCATAAAAATGAAATAAGATCAACCAAAACACTATAAATAAAAATGGATTTCATGAAAACACTACCAGACTAATTATAGAGTAGTAGCAAGTAAAGATGACAAGAAATTACCAGTGCTTGGCTCCAAAACAGGATATCCTATTCTTATTGTTGCCTTGATCCCTCAATCATCTTTCTCTCACCTTGAAACATATTAAAAACAACAAATCAACTTTCCTTAACCTTGAAACATCTTAAAAACACTTAAATTCCCAAATAGTAACAATTAACTTTCTAGTTTCCAATCTCTGGACATAGAGTACAAGAAAAGCTCTCAGACATTTCACATATATTAAATATTCCTCGACAATGTAAATGTATATTCAATTATAATTATAGCTACTGGAAACAAGTAACAAATCGAGGCAATTAAATATTTTATACAAATGGATGTATTGGGCAATGTCAACATTGATAAGTATTCTTATATTATGGAGACCAGTTTATAGCACATACCTGGAAGACAAACAACAAATGTCTTTCACACTCACAACTACAAACATCAAATTGACCTCAATAATATACGAAATTTTTTAGGGGGAACATGTTTGATTTAATTTCCAAAGTGAAACTATAAAGCCCAAACTATATCAGCTTTTCTTTCTTTTTGTTCATTCATGTGTATGAACAACCAACCAAATTGTTTTACGTTAAATCATCAAGAAAAACCTAAGAACTTAGGAAAAATCCAACCTGCAAGTTCATACCAAACAAAAAATATTCTGGAAAAAAAAACACCAAATAATTAAGAAAAAACTACACATGTATAAATTAATCAGGTAAATATTTTCAACATTTTGTGATAGAAGAAAGATAATTTCAACATTTACCCGTAATAAAAAAATTTAAAAAAAAAAACAATTTTACACAAACAGAGACTTTGGATGATGGATCCATAGATGCATAAATGAAGGGTTATTGGAAGCTCAAGATTGGAGGCAGGTACCTGTGAATCCAACACAAAAAATATGATTAGAACAAAAAGACAAGTATTGGACGACAGACTGAGGTAGTCTGGGCCTGGATTTTGTTTGTTGGTTGAAAAGGTCTCTAGGGTTTTTGGCTGTGGAGCGTGATAGAGAGGGAAAAGATGAGAATAGGTTTGAGCGATTGGCTCGGAAAATCCGGGTACTATCATAGTAGAGAGAAAAAAGATTGAGAGTTGAGATGGCGGTGGCTGCCATGATGTTGGGTCACAGTGATGGAGAAAGAATAGAAGTCTGAGAGATAGAGAGATGGAAAGTGAATGAGAGACAGAGGGGAGAAGTCTGAGAGATAGAGTATTCTAAAAAATATTAATATTTGGTTCACTCTTTTTTTCTTGTTGAAACTTTATTTCCCCATTCAAAATGTGACGACCACATTCCACACAAAGAATACAAATATGTGACCCACTTTGAAATTCCTCACTTATTGTATTTGGATGGGCACCATTCTTCCCAGCCATATGTTTTAGTAAGGACTTCAAAAATTTTGTGTCACTTCTTTTTTCATCCTAAAAGATACAAAATAGTTATAGGTGACGCTTGTCATATTTGTCACTTAATTTTGGAATATGTGACGTATTTATCGTCACATATGTGTTTTCAAATTCCTTATCTAGCAAACCAATTATGTGTGACGCATTTAACATTTCGTCACATAATTTTCCTATAAGTGACGAATTTTTGGGCGTCACATAGAATTTCGTCACCTATTCCATGTTTTCTTGTAGTGTAATCTACACCATACGTTTAAGTATACCCTTTAGCCACTAACCTTGCTTTGTACCTATCCACTGATCCATCAGCCTTATACTTGATCGTAAACACCCAGCGACAGCCAACAGGTTTCTTCCTTGTGTCCACTTAGGGTCTCGAATGGCTCCTTCTACCTGAGTTGGAAGTTTGATTGATTCGATATGATTTACCAATGCCATATGTTCTGGTGAACAACGCTCCCATGATACATAATTACCAATCGAATACTTAACCTACTCTTCCGGAGAGAACCTGTCAGGTGGCACACCACGATTCTGTCTTGCTGGAAATTTATAAGTACTTACACCAATATCAGGATTAGTTGTACTATCATTTAAAATACTTACCTCTTAGATATTCAGAGGAGATGGAACGGGCACTGTAGGATTAGAAAGAGAGAGGGGGTACTACGGACATACTGGGCACTTCTGCAGACTCTTGTTGAACTGGGGTGTACTTTTCTGTGGGATCCTGCAGAACTAGACTGTTTTCTTCAATTGCAGTCTTCCGAACTGGGCTAATGGGTTTGGAAAATTCATGCAGAATAACTAGGTGGATTTCCACAACTTCTCTTTCTCCCCCTGAATTATATTCCAACCAATTAGATCACCAATATCACTAATTTCCCCTGGTGATCTGAATTGGATACAGATGAAGTATAAAAATATTCAGACTCCGAGAAGGTCACATCCATGGTTACAAACGTACATTGACTAGCATGATGATAACACTTGAATCTTTTTTTATGCGGAGAAAATCCAAGAAAGACACAATGGTATGCACATGGATCAAGCTTACTGCGATGAGCTTTTTGAATGTGAACATAGACCACACAACCAAAGATCCTAGGTGACAAAGTATTTGTAGAAACTACTGGAACAAGTTGAGTAAGCTCCTGAAGTGGTGTTCGATAATTCAAGACCCGAGACGTCATACGATTCATAACATAAACTGCATGTACAACTGCTTCAGGCCAGAAACGTTTGGGAACAGATGCACCAATAAGCAAAGCACAAGCTGTCTCCAGGATATGACGATTTTTCCTTTCCGCCACCCCATTTTGTTGTGGGGTATTCGAACAGGTAGTTTCATCAACAATTCCATGATCTTGTAGAAACTGGGATAATTCAAAATTTATGTACTCTCCACCATTGTCAGAACGCAAAACTTTAATATAAGATGAATATTGAGTTTTAACCATCTGAAGAAACAGATGAAACACATTACATACCTCACTTTTATTTTTCAGTACATACAACCACGTCATACGGGTGCAATCATCCACGAAAGTAACAAACCACTTAATTCCTGAAGTAGTACTAATAGGGGAAGACCCCCACACATCAGAGTGTATTAGCGCAAACGGAGAAGACCTTCTATTCATACTTGAAGGGAATGAAGTATGATGACTTTTGTCTAAAATACATACTTCACACTTCAATTCTGAGTCTTCGATACCACTGAACAAATTAGGTAACATATGCTTCAAATAACCAAATGATGCATGCCCCAAAAGACGATGCAACAACAATACATTTTGTAGATTACTATTACGCGACGCACGAACCAAATTTGCTCTTCCAGGAACCACGTCATCCATATAATATAACCCCTCTTTCTTAGTGCCATATCCAATGATCTCATTTGTCTGAATATCTTGAAGCAAGCAAAATAAAGGATACATTAATACAACACAATCTAATTGTTCAGTGACTTGTGGTATAGACAATAAGTGATGAGACAATGACATAACCAATAAACAATTATATAAGGGAAGAGAGGGTGTAAGAGACACTGTTCTCGCTCCAACAACAAGAGTAGTAGTACCGTTGGCAGTTGCCACACACTTTCTATGAGGATGTGTCATGGACTGAAACAAAGTTCTATCATACGTCATATGATCTGTTGTCCCAGAGTCCAAAATCTAACCTGTATTCACCATTGCAATACCACCTGAGACTACAGTACACGATAATTACTGATACGCAACAATTATAACAATACGCGGTAATTGAAGCAGGAAAGCACGATGACAAGTATACAATACTATTGTGACAATTCTCTATAACGAAAACAGTCAGCAGCTATTACTTCCTCTGATGCAACACTTACGGAAAAGACAAGACCACATGGTTTCACACGCTGCCCAAGGCAGCAAGCAGCCGCATCAATTCCTTTTTTTTTTTTAAATTTTAACTAAAAGTTTCTGGTACTGTTCACTTTAACGAAAAATCATATTTTTGCACTAAAAAGTTAATTATGGTATTATTCACTTTACCCTTTATTTTATCATTATCGTTAAAATTTAAAATTTTCAAACTATTTTCATTAATTTTCTTTTTTTTTACCAACACAACTTCACACGCTGCAGCAAGCAGCAAGCAGCAACAGAAAACCCTTTATAATTGTTTTGGTCAACAACAACGGCAAAAGACCGTGCAGTGCTGTTTCCCACATAGCATGTCAGACGCCGCAGCAGAGCACACGGTAATCTCCAATCAGATAACGAGCAACCGTACACGAAGAACAACTAACCAATACGTTATATTGTAATTACAACAATTACTTTAACACTTGCTGCACTTGCACAAGGCACAACCAATTTCTTTAACAATTGCTGCAATTGCACAACAATTGTATACTGACTTGTACTCTGCAATACCCACAAGTACGGTCCGACAACTAGCAGCAAGTATGACACGAACAAGGAATATAGCCACAGACAGGTCTCCATGTTAGTTAGAGTAAAGTTAGGATATTTAAACTATTACTTATCTTTTACTATAGGATTCAACATGCCCCTCATGTGGGACCCAATTAGTGGGTCACACGTGGGAGATCCACACATTGGCAACCACGTGAAGCCAAGGGGACCCACCCATCACGTGGCAGTACAGTACGGGCCCACTCCCTGGCTCTGATACCATGTAGAATTATCAGCGAGACGGGTTATACGGCCCACTTCCAACAACACCGATACTATCCCCAACCTGGTAATTACCACCAGCACAATCCGTCGGATATGAGGTTTTATCACAAAATGCCTCAGTATTAGTTAGAGTGGGGTTATGATATTTAAACTATTACTTATCTTTTACTATGACTGATATGAGATTCAACACTAAAAACCCACTAAAAACCCTGCAAATAGTCAAGTACCCAAAAACAAGCACGAAGGCCATCCCAACCCTCCCCTCAAGTAGCACATAACTCTTCTTCATGACAACGAATTAGTAGATAGGCTCGAGCACTGAAACCACGTGGGCCAAGTGCTAGAGGACGATGGTGCAGACATGGCCAACTAAGAAGAGGAGGAAGATGACAATGCCGGAGAAGAGCAGCGAAATTAATCTCAGTTTTTTTTAGTAGGAGACGGGCTTGGAGGTGTAGAGGAAGGCAATCCTCATTATCATAGCACAAAAGTTACATTACATACATGGAATAATAAGAGTGAGCTTCAATATTGTGGTAGCAAAAACTGACCATCTTCAATCTTGATGAACTTGTACTTACAAAATAAATAAACACCTTTGATAAAAGACTAAAACCACGTACCCAAGGAGTGGGGGAGAGGGGGGCTTTGGAAATAAATCTTCGATGTCTAAGTCAATTTCTTTGAAAAAAAAGAGTTTAGGGCTTGATTGCATAGCAAAAGTTTACGAGAATTTGGTGGAGAATGGTGTATTTATAGAGCATATGCCGACCACATTTGTAGGGTTTGCTCTGACATGTGTCGGCCTCCGATTGGCCAAGGTGAGTCATTTGTTGGATGAATGAGAAAAGGATTATCTCAAATATATTTTAAATAATAACTTGGGATTATCTTGTAATATTCTTATTGGATATGATTGTAATTTCTTACTTGATGGCGTTGACCTTCAATTAGGAAGGTAATAAGATAAGATTTAGTAATTAATCATATCTATAATACCTTTAACTTTTCTCCTTGCTATGGCAGGAGAGCTTGATGAAGTTGATCAACTGCTAAAGTAGGGTTGAACTGCGCTGGAAGCGGATATGAGCCTCGCCGATTTAATAAGGACATTCTTCTCATTTATGGGTAAATATCCACGTGTCAGTTGCAAGATTTTATGTATTATTTTTTGCTCCACAGGACCACATGTACCATCAGACTCCCACATATATATGGTCCTATGATGTCATGAGCATTATACAATGCAGCTTTTACAAAAGTAAATAAAACCTGCATCAGAATCAGAAAATAATTTCATTACATAAGCCATCCTGACATAATTTCATCATATACGAAATTCTTCAATTATCTGTTACTCAAATGCAACAAAATAAATCATACACACCTTACTCCCATATTCAAACAAAATCGTTAGATGGTTGCAGACCTATTTTAGGTACAAATTTATGAAATGTTGTCACATGCAGCCCTTTTGTTAGAACATCTGCAATCATGTGCTAATGTGTTCTAAGTCAACCATGCCTTCTCTAACTCTGTCTTGAAGCCATAAGTATTTGATAGCCAATAATCTTGAAGCTTCACACCTCTTATTGTTTTTGTCAAGGATGACTACTGCACTATTCTCACAATAAAGTTTCAGTGGCCTTTCTATATTTTTGACAATCTCAATGCAGCGTATAAAATTCCATAACCACCTTCCTTTCTTAGCTAGTAGTTTCACAACAACCAAAATGTTCAGAGTCCATGGCTCAAACATAACGAGTTCTCTGATTTTAACTTTTCCATGAAACTGCTCCACTAACCATTAACCACTTGTTGACATTCGATCATCAACACAACCTCCCAAATCAGCATCTGAGTAACAAACCAAATCAAGTGAATCCACAAAGTGATATCCTAGAAGATAAGATTTAGTCTTCTGGAGATATCTTAGAGCCTTTTTGTCTGCATTCCAATGAGCAATGTTAGGATTAGATTGAATCTTCCTAGTACACTAAATGCAAATGCCAAGTTTGGTCTGGTACAAACTTGAGCATGCATTAAGTTGCCCATTACGGAAGCAGATGATTTGTCTTTCATTCCTTCTTTTTCAAAATCTGTGATAGGACATTGGCTTGTTGAAAGCTTATCACCTTCCCTATTGGAACATGACGCAGTCATATTTTCATCTATTATTATCATATATTTTTTTTTTGGATTTTGTATATATGAATAGGTTAAATGCACTTAATTCTATTGTTTTACTTTATAGGCATTCAATATCGGAGTTACATGAAAAAGAAGTGAAAAACGAGCTTTCGGATGTCTAGAGAAAATCCAGTGGAGCACGGGGCTAATTTACTGTGCCAAGACATATGCGTTACATTAAGAAGATGTTATTACAAGGGTTTTGTATATCAAAGTGACATGGGAATGCTATTCAATGGATTTAAGGAGAGATTTAATTACTAGTTTTTATTATTTTCATTTATTTTTCATTATCTTTAATAAGGACTTAAAATTTCATTAGAGCTAGAATTAGTGGTCATAATTTCATTAGAGCTAGAATTAGTGGTCATTTACTTGGCCTTTCAATTCTTGCCGTGGGTTTTATAAGGAGAAGGTCAGCCACCAAAACCAAAAATCATCATATATTTAATTTCATTGTGGCATTGTTGTTACCAAGTTGTTCTTCTTTATTGAATATTTTTTGCTATTCGTAATGCGCTTGATTTTTATTTAGATGCTTGATCACCATATAAGTTTTACTTAAGTTGATTTGATGCAAGTTAGAGTAGATGCCATACTTAACATGGGTTTATTAGCTTCTTAATTGCAATTGATTCCATAAACACCTATTTGTAGATGTCATGCAATTAGGGTTTATGTGATTTTCCAACGATTTTCATAGAGCTTAATAAGTTCTTACTTGTTTAAATTCATCTAGATGCCGTAGAGGGTTAACGTGTAAGGATACTTTTGATGCAACCAGATGCCATGGCCATTGAATAATTTTGGGAAAATCGATCATCAATATTGGAGAACTACTTGAGCATAACATATTAAGGGAACTAAGTAGAATTGGTTATGGTGAATTCGGATGCCCTAGGTCTTCTTTTCTTATGTTTTCAATTCATTGTTACTGTATTTTATTTTTTAAGTTTTATTTAATTTTAGTTTAATTAAAAAATCATATATATTTTCCGTTAAAGCTTCTCAGTATAATTTGTTTCAATTTAGTTAGTAAGATTTTTAGAATCAATTTGATCTCTATGGGACGATATCCGTGCTTCAATAATATACTATCATCCGATTTGTATACTTGCGAGCACTAAAATTCAAAACTTAATGAGGTTAATTTTGGTTATCTAATTTTCACAACAAGTTTCTGGCGCCGTTGCCGGGGATCAAATTTGAAACTATTACTTACTTAATTGGATTGGTATGTTTTTTTAGTTGGTTTAACTTTAATGTTAATTGGTTTTTTTTTTCAATAATAAATTATTTCCTAAGTCTCTCGTTTAGCTTACCCATTTGTTTATTGTTTTTGTAGAAAATTAAAGCCACTTTACCTTGTTGCCAATACAAAATTCAAGTTCGGGGGTGGATTGTTATCTACATCTTCACTTGCCGCTCCTCCTTTAAACCTGAGAAGTTTCTTTGTACAAGAGCTTTATTCATATATTTTTCTTTTTCTGTACCTTTATTGTCTATTTTCGTTATTCTTATCTTCAGTTTTTTTGTTTTAATTCTGAAAATAAAGAAAATACATTAAAAAATATAAATTTTGAAAAAACTCAAAAAGATTTTATTTTTCTTTGAGTCTTTATATTATTGGCTACTTTCCAATTCACTAATGAGATTCGGTCTTAATTTTGTCATTACTTTCAAGAAATTAAGCTTGACATTAGTTCACTAAATTATCTTTGTTTTATGCATATTTTTTTTATGATCATGACTTGGAAAAACAAATGCATATAGTGCATGATTTAAAGCTTCTTATGTGAACTTTGAGAATTGACAGTTTATAACCCTTGTGAGTTTTGAGCCTATATATGATTGAAGCATCATGAATCCATCTCATTTATTCTTGTGCGCATGATCTCATTTTTACATGTATCTCTGGAACTTACTTTATACCTCTCGTTGCATTCATCAATTCATGTAAAATCTTGGAATGATATGCATTTTTTTCTTTCATTTGAGCATTTCTAGCCAACCCTTATAATTATTTTCCCTAGTTAGCCCCAGTGAGCCTTTATGTGTGCTTTTTTTTGTTCTTAAACCCATATATTCCCTACCTAGCCTCATGTAAAACTTTTGCACCCTTCTAAGGAGTTTGTAGAGCAATTTTATATAAAAAGAGAGTTCAACGTTGTTCGTGGTTAATGAAGCAAAATCAGTGAAGTGGAAAGTTAAAAAAGAAAATAGTGCTGTAAAAATAAAGTGTAAAGTTGTGCTTAAGTTCTAATTGCTTTCAAGTTATTTGAATTTCTCTCTAAGAGGAAAAATTTAGAGTGCTCTACAAGTTTCTTAGATCTTTGATTTTCCATTCCATTTCTTGTTTAGCCACTTAACCCTTAACCCAACTACAACCTTATTAAAGACCTTTTGATCCAAGAAGTTACATAATACTGATACCGAGTTTGGTGGACAAGTAAGCATATGGCGGAATATTTTGTGAGATCGTTTGAGTGAAACACTATACCCACATATATGTGTGAATGAGTGTATACCTTGTGAGAAGCTCACGGGTTTGCATATGATGTTTAGAGAAGTTTGGAATTGCATTGACATGATTATTACACACATTACACTCCAAGTTGATTTGATTCAAATTTGGTTAACTCTTGGATATTTCTTGAACTATTGTTGCTTATTTCTTGAAAGTTATCTCACTTTTGGTGTTATCTCTAAGATTAAAATTTGGGAAGTTAGCTATTAATTTGTTTTTGTCGCGTCTTTATGTTTTCTTTTGTTTTGCTCGAGGACAAGCAAAATTTAAGTTTCGGAGTATTTGATGAGATCACATTTTTATATATTATTATTATATATATATATTTTTTATTTAAATTTTGAATTTTGTATATGAATGAGTTGAATGAGTTAAATGCGCTAAATTCTTTAATTTTATTTTACACATGTCCAGTAGAGTTTGCATGCACTAATCATATGGGAAACCGGAAACCCTAAATCCAAAGTGCTATGATGAACTTTTGTCTCCTTCTGTTTCTGCAGAAGGCACTCATCTGGTGCTGATAGCGTCTGCTGAAAAAGGAAGCGAGTGGTCCAACTTGGTGGGATTTATAATAATAATAAGTGGGGGCTGAAATTAAAAAAAAATGTAACATAATGTGATATATGTCTGTATGGTCAAGGTGATGTAAAAACGTGATTCTCTGATTTTATTCATTTTCAAGTTAAGATCCATGTGAATGTAAATAGAGAATTTACCCAACAAAAAAGGTAATTAGATACGACTTTTTTCGTTTTAACGTCGGCGTTTACTTAATCTTTTAATTTTGTATTTATTCATTTAACTCTACTTTATTCTTATTGGAAAACCTGTTAAGTGGATATAATTGGCAATGGAAGTTCTATGTGTGACAGTATAGTAAAAAAGCTAGCTAGATTTTCATAGAAAATAATAGGAATTTTAGATGTTATCATCATACAATATAAAGATTCCACTTACATCAGTTTTAATATTGGCTTAACTTTATCTATGATACTTGTACTTTTCACACAATCTCACTTTACCCCCCAACACTTTTTTTTTGTTTCACTTTACCCAACTTACTCTTCATTTGTGTCTAACACTACCCTATTTTGTCATAAAAACTGTTTGTTTGCTAATGTGGTAGGACTATTTTGATAACTTTAGCCATTAGAAAAATCTAAATTCAGTTTCCGGTAGTGTTATAAGTAGTTGAGTTACTCCCTATATTACTAATTGGGCATATGGAGAAACCTCAATTTTCTTCATTGTATTAAAGCAAGTTGTCCCTAGTGTGGTGCCCAAAGGCCACATGTGCTTCACGTTACCCAACTTGTATTGCCCACATGTTTAGCTTGAAAGTTTGCCATATGTGAGATGGTGAGATGGTGTGTTGAGTGTATGAATCTCATTTCATAGAAACAAAAGACCTTACATTGGCTTATGAGCTATTCTCCAAATTACCAATTAATTTTACAGTGAAACTCTAACTTTTTCACGATCCCTTCTCTCCATTGTGGCTTGTGAAATCAAACAAGGAGTTTAATATTAATAGAAAATGTCCCAACCATGGAGCCATATGATACAAAAAAGGGATCCTAATTAGCATTTGTGAATAATCCCATTCCCCGTACACGTGCTCACTCGTATTTCATCACACATGTAGCCAATACCTATGACAAAATTAAGATTCCAAACCAAGAATTAGAATAATACTAATGAATTCATTTTAAATGTACAAAAATTAATTAAAACTTTTCACAGCAAGCCCGATTGGACGTATTCATTGGCTTGTAAATTGGAAATTCTACATGACATTAGCAGTTGAGCCCTAGCAGTTGCACTCATCACGTTCGTCGTATTTGGTCTGTTGTTACGAGCAGAAAACGTCACACTAGTAATCACTTTCGTCTTCGGCATACGGCATCGGTTATTTACTTCATCTTTTTCAACGATATGGGCATGAAAATTTCACGTAATCCAATAAAAAACATGCAAGTGCGTCACTACAACCACGATTTCACTGTTGGATCTTATTATGACGTGTGTTTTTGTACCTTCAAACCCTTCAAACCCTTCAAACGTGTTATATTATTGGAGGAACTAACCAGTAATTTATTTTTCTGTTAAAAGAAGCACGTAAACAGTTAAGTTGAGGCACAATTACTTATTATCTATTTTTAAGCAGATTCAAGCATATTGTGGTCTGATAAAGGCCTGCAAAAGCGGTATTTTGTCTTTTATAAAGTACAACAATCTGAAACGTTGTTTGACTCGTATTAATATGCAAGCAAAATTGAGTTCAAATTCAATCTGAAAACACCCTTCTTTCATAAGTAAGAATTAGATTTTCGATAAGTAAATATAATTGGAAGGGAAATGACGAATATAGGATGTATGATGTACGACAAAACAAATGATAGGACTAGCAATCATGGGTTTACTTTTTAGCCAAATTGGCTTCAGTGTGCTCCATCTTCTGTTAATAGTTTAAATGAACTTAAGATAATTATATATTACGAATATTACAAGGAAGTGAAATGCTAAGAGTATTTCTAATGGAAATGGCAAAAGAAAAATATCAAATATCTCCTTTTTAACTCATATGTTTTTCTATTCAATTAATATTTGTAAGACCCATTTTTCAATCAAAACTAATTTTCATGATTTATAATTAGTGCATTATACTAGGACTCATGCAACAAAACATTAAAAAATAAAAAAGACATCGGATTTTCTCGTATGTCAAAACTAGGAGCACACAATCTCTATGCCAATCCATGTAGAATTAACATATCGGTTGAAGCTCTCTTCTTTTTTTAAATTTTAATTTTACAAATGATAGTAAGTGGGTCTAAACCTCACAAATGTGGTTTAAATTCGTCTTTGGCAAGAATCGAATGAAGACATCTCACTTACAAATGAAAAAGAATATCAGTACACCGTAATACTAAGTTCTTCCTATTTATCTTAAAATTTTATTGTGTGGCTTTTCACTTAGAAAGGAGATGCTTTAAGAGACTCTACATGACGATGATGATGATGATTATGATGAGATATGATGATGATGATTATGATAATAAGGGTTAACTATATTTTATATCCTTCAAATTTGGGGTGATCTTTAAAATTGGCCACAAAATTTCAATTTTCTCATTTTGCATCCAAGGTATATGGCATATTCAATGGAGAGCACCTAATTGTCTTTTAGTCCTATTTGACATATTTGATATCTCCTTTGGAGATAATCTAAGGTATAACTTGCATTTTCACCAACTTGACAAAACAAAAATCGTCAATTTAATCGAGATTTAGACATTCAAAGAAACAAAAAGTGTAAATTGATTTGACACACCCCGACTGAACATCGGGACGTGCTGGCCGTCACGTGAGCGTGACAAGGCCATGTGCGCAATACGGAAGAATAAATATAAATAATAAGTGCTAAGGTAATTATACTAGTGCCACAGGCACATAAAATAGTAAGACAGTTAATATCATGATACACAGAGCTCGAGCATCCTAGGTGCAGTCCAAAGGACATAAACGAGAAAAATAAAAATATTTACATGGGTGGTGTGCTGTCAATTATGCCTTTGCTGCCTCGTTTGCCACCAAAACTATCTAGTACCTTGAGGGGCGCAAAACAAAAGTGTGAGTGGGCAAAAACAAGCTTTATCAAAACCATTTCGATATGAAAGTTGTAACCCCTCTCTGTAAAACAAGTATACTTCCCAGAAAATATATATATATATATATATATATATATATATATATACGTACTAATACCGAAAACCATGCATCAGCCAATCTCATCAAATAAGCAATGCCATGCCCGAATGAACCATAGCCAATAATCAACATATATCAAATACCATCAAATAATCAGGTGATATCCCAACTCAAATCATGCCGGCAAAATATATATCAATCAGCCGGAGTCACCTCTAGTGACCTGTACGGCTGAATCTATGGCTCCTCAATCAATCCTCAATCCATCTCTCAATCAATCATCAATAATCAATAATCAGTAATCAGTAACCTGCACCCATGACGGAACCACCTAATGTGGTTTGTACGTCAAGCTGGGTAAATACGCTCTGTGCTACGATCACGTGAAGGCTGGCGACGAATCGCAAGTCACCTACGAGTCGGAACCACCTAATGTGGTCTGTACGACAGGCTGGCACCTGCCTTGGATCCAAGGTGAGCGTACGGTGCGGGAGGTGAACGATCACGTGAAAGCTAAGCCCTCAGGCATACACAACCCCGATGTGCAGGTAATGAGCCATATACCAATCTCATCGATATCACCTCAATCATCACATCACAACCACACACACTTACCTAACTTACCTGGCGCCCCGCGGTGCAACAATATATAATCACACAAAAATATATATAAAAATATATCTATGGCATTCGACATGGCATTCATTTCGTAAAAGCAATTTAAAACGCATTTCTGGGAAATCAATCAATTATATATATATATATATACTGAAAACAAAAGCCCACTAACTGATATGTAGACGGGTCGTAGCCCCTAAGCCTCGCGTGGCTGCGCTCGTCCTCAGGATACGTCTCACCTATATGCGACACAACTATATAAACGTTAATTATGCACATAACCCAGTTCAAGTAATAACTTCTCATACGTCGCTCAATTGGGGTGTTTGAATATACCAACATGCTCTACTCAATCCCACGAACACCCCCATATTTTTAAAATAATTTTTGGAAGTCTCACGCGCCCTCACGCGCCGGCCAAGGCACGGCCACACGCGCCGCCCACGCGCGGCCACGTGCCGTGCACGCGGACGGAATCCTTAACGCCGTTAAGGAATATTCCATCAAATCCCAGAATATTCCGTTAAAGTTAACTAACGCCGTTAACCACCGTTAGGAATATTCCGTCAAAGTTGACGGAATATTCCGTCACCCCTAACCTCCAGTCGCCGGCGACCGGCGCCGGCGCCGCTGTGTCGCCGGAAACTGGGAAATTTTTCAAACCTTCATTTCTAGCTCATTTTTCAACCAAATTTCACGAAATTTACACCAAAATGATCCTTAGAGCAAGGATAAGAGGTTTATACCTGTTTTAAGCCCAAAATCCAAGCAAATCTCGCCGGAGAAATTCTCCAATTTCCGGCCAACTTCCAAACCACGGATCCCGACGTCTAATCTCCTTCAACTTTGTCCTCCGAGCACCCTAAGGAGATTCTAAGTCTTCCTATGATCTCCAAACGGGCTGAAACCTCACAGATTAAGAGCACATGAACAGTGCCATTTTTGGTACCTCACGGGTTCAAGGTTTTCAGGCCGTCTCGAGCTACACAAATGGTATGGATGAACTCACCAGTCTACGAGGGTTCTAAATATCCTATTTACAAGCTTGATCCGTGACCAAAACCCACAAAACCAGGGTAGTCCGTACAATTGCAGGGGAAGAAAGAGGAGGATTCGAGAAGAGACGGGGAAGGTGACGGTTTGGGTGTGCTTTTGCACACGTGTTGTGCATGTGTGTGTATATATTTACATCAAACAATCCCCTCCACATAATTTTAATTCATATAAATTAAAATAAATAACACACACATAAATATAAATATATATATACATATATAGGCACCTCTATATAACCATTACTCCTTATTCACCCGTCCTCTCACATCCGTAAGGGGGGTAAAATCGTCATTTCATATTTCATATATCCTAAATTCGGAACGGACTGTTACAATCTACCCACCTTAATAAAATTTCGTCCTCCAAATTTACTTATCACATACATTCTATCAATACTCATAAAACAGTCGTGGGTACAATTCTTTCATCCTTTCTTCCGTCTCCCAGGTTGCTTCCTCCACTGAATGGTTCTTCCATAAAACCTTCACTAGCCGCACAGTTTTGTTCCTTAAGACCTTATCCTTCCAATCCAGAATAGTGACCGGCTCTTCCTCGTAAGACAGATCAGGATTGATTTCCAATTGTTGTGGAGGCAAAACATGTGATGGGTCTGAAATGTAATGATGAAGCATCGACACATGAAAGACGTTATGCACTTTAGACAGCTCTTGAGGCAACTCGAGTCTATAAGCTACTTCACCAATTCGTTCAGAAATCTGATAAGGACTAATATACTTGGGACTCAATTTTCCTTTCTTACCAAACCTCACAACACCTTTCCAAGGTGACAACTTCAAGAAAACCCAATCACCTACATTATAAGTCCGGTCAGTAGCGTGACGATCCGCTAAACTTTTCTGACGATCTTGAGCCGCTTTCAGGTTGGATTTAATCACCTGAATATTCTCCGTGGTCTCATCCACTATCTCTGGGCCCTCTAACACCCTTTCTCCAACCTCTGACCAACATAAAGGAGTTCGGCAAGTTTTACCATACAAGGCTTCAAATGGTGACATACCAATACTCGAATGATAACTGTTATTATAAGCAAATTCCATCAGATCTAATCGTGTATGCCATGAATCACCAAACTGCAACACAGAAGATCTCAACATATCTTCTAATGTCTGAATTGTCCTCTCGGACTGTCCGTCCGTTTGAGGATGATATGCAGTGCTATATAACAACCTCGTACCCAAAGCTTCCTGAAATGCCGTCCAGAATTTAGAAGTGAACCTCGGATCACGATCTGATACAATGCTAACTGGCACACCATGATACTTAACAATCTTGGTGATAAAAAGTTCAGCTAGCCGATTCAAAGAAAACTTCTCTCGAACTGGGATGAAGTGTGCCGATTTAGTAAGCCTATCCACAATCACCCAAACTCCATCATAACCATTTCTCGTACGAGGAAGCTTATATACAAAATCCATGGTAATGTCTTCCCACTTCCACTGTGGAATAGGGAGAGGCTGCATCCGTCCGAATGGCTTCTTTCTCTCAGCTTTAACCTGCTGACAAATAATACATCGACTCACATACTCAGCAATTTCTCTTTTCATACCTGGCCAATAATAAAATGGTCGAATGGTATGATACATCTTCGTGCTCCCGGGATGCATAGCATAAGCTGAAATGTGCGCCTCATCAAGAATAGCTTTCTTTAAGTCCGCATTATTCGGCACGAACATTCTGCCTTCTTGCATACGCATGCCATCAGTCTCCCAAATCCGAAGGTCTTTCTTTCTCCCATCATTCCTTAATCGAATTAATTCCTGAACCTCATCATCCTCCCTCTGAGCCTCAAGTATCTGATCAATTAAGATCGGCCTAACCTGAAAATGAGCAAGTCAAGCGGCTTCTTGATCATTATCCTCAGATTCTTCCATAACTAGCTTAACTCCAATTGACCTTAACTCTGCCAGAAGAGGAACACGGCTCGCGTGAATAGCATTAATCCTGCCCTGAGATTTCCTGCTAAGTGCATCAGCCACTACATTTGCACGACCAGGATGGTATTCGATCGTACAATCATAGTCACTCAGTAGCTCAATCCACCTCCGCTGGCGAAGGTTCAAATCCCTCTGAGTGAACAAATATTGGAGACTTTTATGATCAGTGAAGATCTTACACTTCTCGCCATAAAGATAATGCCTCCAAATTTTCAGAGCAAATACAATCGATGCTAGCTCCAAATCATGAGTAGGATAATTCCTCTCATGCTGTTTTAATTGTCTCGAGGCATATGCAATCACCCTGCCATGCTGCATCAACACACAGCCCAAACCATTTAAAGAAGCATCGCTGTAAATTTCGAAATTACCACTGTCGTCAGGAAGTGCCAACACTGGTGCCTGAGTGAGACAATATTTCAACTGCTGGAAACTTCGCTCACAACTATCATCCCACTCAAATTTAACATTCTTCCTTGTTAACTTAGTAAGTGGCAAAGCTATCTCAGAAAAATCCCCAACAAACCGTCTATAATATCCTGCTAGACCCAAGAAACTGCGTACCTCTGAGACGGTTCGCGGCTGCTCCCAATTCTCTATCGCTGCCACCTTCTGAGGATCCACCTGAATGCCTTGAGCTGAAATGATATGCCCCAAAAATGCCACCTGGTTCAACCAGAATTGGCATTTACTGAATTTGGCATAAAGTTTACACTCCCTCAACCTTTTCAACACCAAACTGAGATGTCGTACATGCTCCGCTTTAGATTTAGAATAAACCAAAATGTCATCGATAAAAACAATGACGAAGCGATCTAAATACTGCTTAAACACCCTGTTCATCATATCCATAAAAGCAGCAGGTGCATTAGTCAACCCAAATGGCATTACCAAAAACTCATAATGGCCATAACGGGTTCGAAACGCTGTTTTAGGAACATCATCCCTCCTAATCTTCAACTGATAATATCCAGACCTCAAGTCAATTTTCGAAAATACACAAGCTCCCCGCGGCTGATCGAACAAGTCATCAATGCGTGGCAATGGGTAACGATTTTTAATCGTCACCCGATTCAGCTGCCGATAATCTATACACAGCCTCAAAGTACCATCCTTCTTTCTCACAAATAAAACTGGAGCTCCCCAGGGTGAAGTACTAGGCTGAATAAAACCTTTATCTAATAACTCTTGCAACTGAATTTTCAATTCCTTTAATTCTGCAGGAGCCATTCGATAAGGAGTCAAAGATATAGGGTCAGTACCTGGCAATAAATCAATGGTGAACTCAACGTCTCGATCTGGCGGCAACCCTGGCAAATCATCAGGAAAAACATCCGGAAAATGCCTGACTACTCTAACATCCTCCACTCTGCTGGCCACCTCATCATTCAACACCACATGTGCCAAATACCCCTGACAACCCTTCTGCAACAACTTTTTGGCTCTCACAGTTGAGATAATACCATGCCTAACGCCACTAGGCTCACCAACGAATGTAACCACCGGTAAACCCGGTCGTAGGAACGTAACCTTCTTCTCATAACAATCGATGTTAGCTCGATTATAATGTAACCAATCAGTGCCCAGAATAACATCAAATTCAACAAGGTCTAATGGGATAAGATTAGCGGGCATAACCACATCCTCCACTAATACTGGGCACCCTGAATACATCCACCCTACTTGGCATGTCTCACCTCTAGGCATAGAAAACTCTATCTCATAACCAAGGGGTGTGGGATTAGGTTGAGTCAATTGAGCAAATGCATGAGAAATAATCGAATGGGTAGCACCACAGTCAATCAATACTTTAGCAAAATGTCCAAGAACATTTAACGTACCCATTATCAAGTCAGGATTGTTCTGAGCGTCATGCACTGAAACATTATGAATACGCCCCTGGGTCTGCTGACGTCCCCCTCGTCCTCTACTAGACTGGCCACTACGCCCAGATGTACCACGACTCTGCCCCAACTGACTAGGCTGCCTTGAGGTTCCTACGCTGCTCGAGGTAACTTCACCTTGCTGTGGCTGCGCACCTGGATACCACTGAGATCCCCCTGCTGGATAAGATGGATACGGAGCATACTCTCTTGAATACTGAGGATACCCACTCTGATAGCCACCAGAAAAATATGGATCCTGAGAATAAGGATACGGCGCTGCTGGATAGGGCACCACATCTCCCTGATAATGGTATGCGCTCCCCCGGCTCGGCTGGCCATAACCACTTGACGCCGGAACCTGCTGTCTCGGCACTGGAGCTGGAAAAGAAGGCATATGTGACTTCTGCTGAGTCTGTGGACAATTAGCTGCTCTATGACCAAACTGCCCACAAGTAAAGCATCCTCGCATACCCAGCCTGCACTCCCCAGTATGCCTGCTATTACACTTCCGACAGAACGGAACTCCCGAACCACTAGAACCACCAGCATCCCGCTGCCTCTGAAAACGCGGCCCACCAGCAAATCTACCACCTCTACGCTGGCTAGTGAAACTAAATCCTCCACTGGACGAACTCGAACTAGTACCACTCTTCTTAAAGCTTTGAGTCTTTCTGGGCCCCTGTGATGCTATTCCTTTGCCTTTATCACCCTTCTTAGAATTATCTTTCTCTTCCTCATCACTATCGCTAGGCAAGTTCTCGGAATCCTCAATCTACAATAAAATCTCATAAAACTCATGATACGTCGAACAAGGAATCCCGGTAGCCACAATACGCCACTTCTTCCGAGTGCCCAACTTAAATCGACGAAGCATTTCCGCTGGATCCATCGCCACCTCAGGATGATACCTGGACAAATCTGTGAACTTCCTGTAATACTCATTAGCGGACATCTTCTTCTGCTTCAGATTAGTGAACTCCTATTTCTTACTGTCGATGTAAGCAGGAGTAATGAATCTCTTATGAAACAGCTGCTTAAATATCTCCCAGTCTGCGGCTTCCTCTGGAGATAACTTCGCAGCCGACTGTTCCCACCAGGACGCCGGTTCCTTACCTAAAAACCACGAGGCCGTCTCAACCCATCTATCAACAGGCAAACTCCCCTGACTCTGCATCAATCTGAAAGTCTTATCCACATGATTCAACCACTTTTCGGCACCCTCGTGCCCTTCATCACCCACAAAAGTGTTCAACTTCAGATTATAAACAGTTTCCAGAGGGGTTCTCTGGGGAGGTCGCAACGTCGACCGAATAGCGTTAGCAATGGCTTCCCCTAGCTGAGCTATATCAGGGAAACTAGGCTCAGGAATCGGTCGTGGCGCACGTCGAGGCGGCATAATTCTGACAGGAGACACCAAAATAATTAGAATATTCACTAAGTACACAGGACTGCCAAACCTACGCTCTGATACCAAACTGACACACCCCGACTGAACATCGGGACGTGCTGGCCGTCACGTGAGCGTGACAAGGCCATGTGGGCAATACGGAAGAATAAATATAAATAATAAGTGCTAAGGTAATTATACTAGTGCCACAGGCACATAAAATAGTAAGACAGTTAATATCATGATACACAGAGCTCGAGCATCCTAGGTGCAGTCCAAAGGACATAAACGAGAAAAATAAAAATATTTACATGGGTGGTGTGCTGTCAGATATGCCTTTGCTGCCTTGTTTGCCACCAAAACTATCTAGTACCTGGAGAGGCGCAAAACAAAAGTGTGAGTGGGCAAAAACAAGCTTTATCAAAACCATTTCGATATGAAAGTTGTAACCCCTCTCTGTAAAACAAGTATACTTCCCAGAAAAAAAAAAAAAAAAAAAAAAATATATATATATATATATATATATATATATATATACGTACTAATACCGAAAACCATGCATCAGCCAATCTCATCAAATAAGCAATGCCATGCCCGAATGAACCATAGCCAATAATCAACATATATCAAATACCATCAAATAATCAGGTGATATCCCAACTCAAATCATGCCGGCAAAATATATATATCAATCAGCCGGAGTCACCTCTAGTGACCTGTACGGCTGAATCTATGGCTCCTCAATCAATCCTCAATCCATCTCTCAATCAATAATCAATAATCAATAATCAGTAATCAGTAACCTGCACCCATGACGGAACCACCTAATGTGGTCTGTACGTCAAGCTGGGTAAATACGCTCTGTGCTACGATCACGTGAAGGCTGGCGACGAATCGCAAGTCACCTACGAGTCGGAACCACCTAATGTGGTCTGTACGACAGGCTGGCACCTGCCTTGGATCCAAGGTGAGCGTACGGTGCGAGAGGTGAACGATCACGTGAAAGCTAAGCCCTCAGGCATGCACAACCCCGATGTGCAGGTAATGAGCCATATACCAATCTCATCGATATCACCTCAATCATCACATCACAACCACACACACTTACCTGACTTACCTGGCGCCCCGCGGTGCAACAATATATAATCACACAAAAATATATATAAAAATATATCTATGGCATTCGACATGGCATTCATTTCGTAAAAGCAATTTAAAACGCATTTCTGGGAAATCAATCAATTTTATATATATATATATATATATATATATATATATATATATATATATATATATATATATACTGAAAACAAAAGCCCACTCACTGATATGTAGACGGGTCGTAGCCCCCAAGCCTCGCGTGGCTGCGCTCGTCCTCAGGATACGTCTCACCTATATGCGACACAACTATATAAACGTTAATTATGCACATAACCCAGTTCAAGTAATAACTTCTCATACGTCGCTCAATTGGGGTGTTTGAATATACCAACATGCTCTACTCAATCCCACGAACACCCCCATATTTTTAAAATAATTTTTGGAAGTCTCACGCGCCCTCACGCGCCGGCCAAGGCACGGCCACACGCGCCGCCCACGCGCGGCCACGTGCCGTGCACACGGACGGAATCCTTAACGCCGTTAAGGAATATTCCGTCAAATCCCAGAATATTCCGTTAAAGTTAACTAACGCCGTTAACCACCGTTAGGAATATTTCGTCAAAGTTGACGGAATATTCCGTCACCCCTAACCTCCAGGCGCCGGCGCCGCTGTGTCGCCGGAAACTGGGAAATTTTTCAAACCTTCATTTCTAGCTCATTTTTCAACCAAATTTCACGAAATTTACACCAAAATGATCCTTAGAGCAAGGATAAGAGGTTTATACCTGTTTTAAGCCCAAAATCCAAGCAAATCTCGCCGGAGAAATTCTCCAATTTCCGGCCAACTTCCAAACCACGGATCCCGACGTCCAATCTCCTTCAACTTTGTCCTCCGAGCACCCTAAGGAGATTCTAAGTCTTCCTATGATCTCCAAACGGGCTGAAACCTCACAGATTAAGAGCACATGAACAGTGCCATTTTTGGTACCTCACGGGTTCAAGGTTTTCAGGCCGTCTCGAGCTACACAAATGGTATGGATGAACTCACCAGACTACGAGGGTTCTAAATATCCTATTTACAAGCTTGATCCGTGACCAAAACCCACAAAACCAGGGTAGTCCGTACAATTGCAGGGGAAGAAAGAGGAGGATTCGAGAAGAGACGGGGAAGGTGACGGTTTGGGTGTGCTTTTGCACACGTGTTGTGCATGTGTGTGTATATATTTACATCAAACAATCCCCTCCACATAATTTTAATTCATATAAATTAAAATAAATAACACACACGTAAATATAAATATATATATATATATACATATATAGGCACCCCTATATAACCATTACTCCTTATTCACCCGTCCTCTCACATCCGTAAGGGGGGTAAAATCGTCATTTCATATTTCATATATCCTAAATTCGGAACGGACTGTTACATGATTAATTTCAAAATCCTAGCCGCAATGTGAGAAAATTGAATTTCGTAACCTATTTTGAAAACGACCTTAAACTTAAAGGTATAAAATGTTGTCAACCCTAAATAACCCTAATTTTTTTTTACCAAAAAAAAAACCCTAATAATAACAACAACAAACAATAATAAATTAGTCATTTAGTACTACGGTCTAGTAGTATTCCTCTTTACTTGTAAGTGAGAGGTCTTAGGTTCGATTCTCGCCAAAGGAGAATTTGAACCACATTATTGCTAGCCCATTGTGAGCCTAAGTCTACCCTCTCTCATTTAGGGTAGATAATATTGTTTGTTAAAAAAAAAAACAACAACAATAATAAATTAGATGTGTTTCAATAACAATAACGAGTGAAACGTGGCATATGTTTCATGAATTTTTTTTATAATTTTCATTAACTTAAAAAATAAAAATAAAGAATAGAAAACAAAATTAAAATGGGCCACAAAGAACCTACATGAAAAGAAAAAAAAATTCATACTTTAATGCTGTTCACATGTTATCTTTTTCTTTTTCATACCTCTCTTTTTAATTTATATAATTTCTTTTTCAAATCCATTCGATTTGAAAATTAAAAATTAAAAATAACTATGTGAAAAATAAAAAGTAATTTGTGTATAACACTAAAAACATTTAAAGGTTGAAGATCGTACACGGTACATCAATCGACCACGAAACCATCAATACCTCTCACTTTCTTTTTGTTATTACCACATTACCCCTACTCGGGAAAGTCCTTTTTTGCGCGAAATATGGAATCACAGTCCACGTGGCAAAATCCTGGAGCGAGTACACATCCAGCTACCACCGCGGGTACAAGAACCTTTCATCTTCTTCAGCTGTTGGCTGGGCTGGCTGTCTATATATACGCAGCAACCAGGACGGTAGGAATCAAATCTCTCTCTCTCCAGAATTCACCCTTCCATTTCCACCAATTTCTCACCAAAACCCCCTAAATTTCTGTTTGCACCCAAATCCGCAGCCAAAAATCCCGACTTTCACCCCCCAATATCTCCAGAGCCGGCGACTCTGGTGCGCGATTGCGCTCGATCTCTCGCCGGAAATCGGAAGCCGATCGCTGATCGCGGCTGTTTGAGAAATCGTTAGGTAACAAGAAAGTCGCATGAGCTGGTTGGGAAAGCTGGGTTTTACAAAGAGGACATTGAATTCCAATTCCAATCACTTCTTTACGTGTCTCTTGATCTTCATTCTCCATTACTCCCCCCAATTGCCTCTTACCCTTCTTAAATTCGAGAGGAAAGCCCTCGATCCCTTATTATTATTACCCAATTTTAATTTTAATTTAAATCCCAATTTAAATTATAATTTTAATTCCAATACCAATTTGGATTTGAATCACCATGGCGTCTGGAAGCAAGAGTAATCCCCAATTGCGCAGAGGTCCGTTTGCAAATCCCTTTTTAATTTTCTTTTGGGGTTTGAAAGTTCGTTTCTTTTAACGGTTTTACTGCTTTTCGTAATTCTGGATTATTTATAAAATTATGAATGTAAGTATAATTTGTTTGGTAATATTTTGAAAATGCAGCTCTTTGCTCAAATGGTGAGAAGAGGCAGCCATCGAGTGCGACGGCGCCGTCCCCATCTGTAATAGTGATAGGTGGCGGTATGGCGGGCATTTCAGCTGCTCGGGCTCTTCATGATGCATCAATTCAGGTACCCAGATGGAAATTCCAGATCAGGATTTTGCACATTGAAGTTTGCAGCTATGGGTTTTGTTAAATTTTGAATTTTGATTCAGGTTGTGCTGTTGGAGTCTCGAGACAGGCTGGGCGGTCGAGTTTGCACCGATTACTCGTTTGGTTTCCCTATTGACTTGGGTGCATCATGGTAATCCAACAATGTGTGATTTGCTTGCTTTGATTTGGAAACTCGAATTGCTTGTATTTGGAATTCAGGTTGCTTGAATTTAGAATTAGAAGCCTAAATCTTGTTTTTTGATGCTTCAGGTTGCATGGAGTATGCAAAGAGAATCCATTGGCACCATTAATTGGGAGGCTGGGGTTACCCTTATACCGAACGAGTGAGGATAACTCTGTCTTGTATGACCATGACTTGGAAAGGTACTTAATATCTTCCTTTAACTGAAATGAGTGGTTGTATTGAAATGATTTGAATGTTAAATGTTGTTCAATTTTGGGTTGTCGGTGAGCATTGCTTTAGGTTTACCGTGCTTGGTTCTTTGTTTTTGGATCTGAACAGTTATGTCGGTTCATACTTCAAAAAAATGTGTTACTGTCCTACATTGGTATGCCATCGATGATTTAAAGTATTACCAACAGTCAACAATGTAATTTATATGGTTGATACATTCAAGTGTGTTTAAATATTTGTGTTGGTAACACGTTGCTTTCGCCTTTATGTGAAGTTGATTTTTTTCTCCCCAGCCTTCATATGTAGGGGGATGTCTGACATTAGGGATATATTCATGTGTTCTTTGCAGCTATGCACTCTTTGATATGGATGGGAATCAAGTTCCTCAAGATTTGGTCACGAAAGTTGGTGAAGCATTTGAGAACATTTTGAAAGAGGCAAGTCATCTGATGTATATTTATTGTTTCTATAGCTATTGCATTGTTTATGACGTAGGGTTTTTGAAATGCTCTTATAGTTGCTTTGCTTTTATCTTAAGCCTTAAATAGCGTCTTGCCATTTTGGCCATTCTTTGATATGCTTTTTATCCTTGATGCAGACAGACGCGGTAAGACAGGAATTTAGTGAGGACATGTCCATCACCAGTGCTTTCTCAATTGTTTTTGAAAGGAAACCGGAATTAAGGTACCATAATTTAATATCATATTTAATTATTTTGTTTCGGTTGTTTATGTCTTGTTGGTCAAGAAATAGTTTATGGAAAGTGCCATGTTTTACGTTGGACAGGTTGGAGGGAGTTGCTCATAAGGTACTGCAGTGGTATTTGTGCAGAATGGAAGGATGGTTTGCAGCTGATGCTGATACAATTTCACTTAAATGCTGGGATCAGGCAAGCTTCTCATCCATCAGATTACATTTCTATACGTGTTGCCTTTTTGAGTTTTTAATTCGACTATAATTTGTTGTCTGTGTACAGTAATCCTGATCCTTGCATTAACAAGTTTATAACATTGAATGCCGATTTAATTAGAAATTTTGTCTCTCTCTTCTATAGGAAGAACTGCTCCCTGGTGGCCATGGTCTAATGGTCAGGGGTTACCTCCCTGTTATTAACACCCTAGCCAAAGGTCTTGACATACGCTTGAGCCACAGGTATGCATATATCTTTTTATTCTTGTTTTATTATATGTTCGGCTATCTGCTTGTAGCTAAATTAACAAGCATTGTACGTACATTCCTGTTCTCAGGGTCACAAAAATAACAAGGCGATATAATGGGGTGAAGGTAACAGTAGAGGATGGGAGAACATTTGTTGCAGATGCTGCTGTTGTTGCTGTTCCTCTCGGGGTGCTTAAAGCAAAGAGCATAACGTTTGAGCCAAAGCTACCTGATTGGAAGGAAGCAGCCATTGAAGACCTCGGAGTGGGAATAGAGAATAAAATTGTATTGCACTTCGAAAAGGTGTTTTGGCCAAACGTGGAGTTTTTAGGAGTGGTTGCTGACACATCTTATTGCTGCAGCTACTTTCTAAATCTTCACAAGGCAACTGGTCACTCTGTGCTTGTTTATATGCCTGCAGGGCAGCTGGCTAAAGACATAGAGAAAATGTCTGATGAAGAGGCTGCTAATTTTGCTTTTACGCAACTCAAGAAGATCCTTCCAGATGCTTCTACTCCGGTAATTCTTTTTTTTCAAACTCTGTCAAGACATTTTGAAATGCGATTGAATCTGTTTCATATTTGAACCCTAACTTAATTGATGCCTTTTCAACTTTGCAGATTCAGTATCTTGTTTCTCATTGGGGCAGGGACGTTAACACACTCGGGTCCTATAGCTACGACATAGTTGGAAAACCACATGATCTGTACGAGAAGCTAAGGGTCCCAGTAGATACCCTGTTTTTTGCTGGGGAGGCAACAAGTGTGGACTTCCCAGGCTCAGTGCATGGTGCATTCGCAACTGGAGTAATGGCTGCTGAAGACTGCAGAATGCGCGTTCTTGAGCGTTATGGGGAGTTGGATTTATACGAGCCAGTCATGGGTGAGGAGGCCATATCCATTCCGCTTCTGATCTCCCGCCTGTAACTTCCCGGCCACCATCCTCTGGAAGTATTGAAGATATGTTCACTTCATATAGGCTCACACAAATTTGCCATTTCGATTGGCTGTCCGGGAAAGGTCGTGGAAAATTACCGTTTTCCCTGTGGATCAAGCAGTGGTGTTTATGTGTTTGTAGCTCTCATCTGAGTGGCATGTCTGTATTTGCACAATTATTGGGGATCCCTGAATTATTGTGCAATCTACCTAAAGAAATATAGCTAATGGAAATAATAAATAAACTGTGACAGAATGCAATATTTGTCCGAGTGTTTAAAATGCTTCCATTTAGAGTGCGAAACGTCCTGAAACGAGCATTTTACACTTTTTGCTGGCCGAAAAGCTCCCCTATAGGTGTTGGAAAATATCAGTAGAACAAAAAAATGTATATTAAATTACTCACGAGTTAAATTTGTGTTTCGTATTCTGCATACAAGCGATAATGGAGATGAAGATGATGATGGCAAACTTAGGACTAGTGGCGTAGAGGGTAGATGATTTCCGGCTGTGGTGGTGGCATCACCAAAAGGTGTTATAAATTCACGTGCTACAATATAGTTAAATGACATAGTTGGTATTTCATAAACTTGGATTAGAATATAGGATTTGACGTGTTTCGTGAAGTGAATTTGCGGCGCTACATGGTGGCTTGCAGTTACGTAAAACCATTTCTGAGTAGAAGAGGGTTCAAGTGTTAGAATGCTATTACACTTGAAAGAGAGACACAGAGAATGAGAAGATAGACCTGATACAACTCAAGAAAACGAATGTGAATTTCGTTTAGATATATACTTTCCTCAGTTAAACCACATGCATTTACACAGCTGAGAAGTATTGCTAAAAACCTGCCCTCCAAAAAATAAAATTAACCAAAGAATAAAAGAAAATAAATCTCCTATATTTTCACTTCTCTGCAATCCACAAAAATTAAATGAGCTTCTACTTCCCTTGCTTTCGTTTCTTCTCGTAATACGCTCAAAAAATAGTTTCCCTTCAACAGATGAATGAGTTGAAGTGAGCAGATTCCAAGTTCCCCGAGTGGCTCTTTCGGAGGGAGACATCAGAGAACAGAGCTGAAGCTTTCAACTGGATCCGATTCTTCAAGCATGGAAGCTGCCTGGAAGCAGTCTATTGCATCCCCTATTCGTCCATCATCTCTGTGAATCATTCCCAAGTAATACCAAGCCTTTCGATTGCTAGGATCGATTCTTAATGCATCCGAGAGTAAGCTCCTTGCCACAGGCAATGCCGTTGATCCCATCTTTGACAGAAGAGCGGCAATCAAAATCTTGCAAGGAACATAACAGGGTTCCAGCAGAAGACCATCGATATAAGTGGCTAGAGCTTCTTGAATTTGCCCCCGTCCTTCAAAGATGACACCTACACATAATGTAACTTAACAGTCAACATAATGCACATCAAATGATCACATTACGTTGCTATAGAGGTATATGGCTTCTATGCCACGTTAGGTCCCCTAGTGTTGGAAGTGTTTGAAAGTTTTGTTACGCTATCTAGTTCCTTCATGATTAAAACTCACCCTTGAAAGACACGTTGGAAATTTTCATGCATATCACTTTCTAAGAAGTAGAATAGAAATGCCTTGGAAATCTCGTTAAATGTAATAGATGAGTTTAGTTCTTGCCTTCTATGTGCAGCGTTTCTGCAGAGTGCTGCTTCAGCTCTCTGGCCTTACACAAACATATTTCTGCATCCTTCCAATACGAAAGGCTAGAGTACAAGTCTGACAATCCATGCCAAACTTCAAATTCATTGACTTTATCATCCTCAGCCTATCAAAAAAGGCAAACAAAAACATAGAAGGAACTTGTTGAGAATAAAATCTTTAAAATGTAATTTTAGAAAAGACAAAATATTGCATCAGAAATGAACAATGTGAATCAATCAGATTAAATTTCTGATTTGTAAAAATTAACTACGTGAATCAATCAGATCAAATTTCTAAACTTCTCCCCACAATATTGCAGAATCACAGTATGATGCCACTTAACTTTCCCACCACTACAAATAATAGCTTAGGGAGGACTCCTTAACTTTCCCACCACTACAAATAATAGCTTAGGGAGGACTCCTCTATTTAGTCGCAATCTGATAGACTCTATTTCGAGACAAAGTTAAGAACATAAGCAGAAGTCAGAGGTTTCACCTGAGGACTCATTCTGAGAGGTCCAAAAGATTTCCTTTGGGCTTGAACCAAAGCAAGAAGGTTACGGTAAGTTTCAATTGCATCCATGGGTAATGATTGGGAAATTTTTAGCTTTGCTTTAAGCCTGAGAAGTGGCCCTTGTTCCCATTTTGCGGTCTCATCCAAAGCAGCATCAGTGACCACATGAGCTTCTGAAAATCGCTGTTGAGCAGACAAAACAAGAGCAAGCAACCTCCAACCTTTTATCAGGGAGCCCCCTGTTTGATCAATGAACTGTTTTGCATAGCGCAAAGCAGTATTCAGATTCCGGTGCTCTGCGTAGTGAACTCCCAACTCGAAGGCCAAATCTGAATTGTTCGGCTCCAAAATAATCGCCTCATTTAGTGATTTCAGTGCTTCAGACTGAAGACGAGACCTCTCAAAGTCAGAAGAAGAAACTTTAGCTTGCTTCCCCAAAGAAAGACCCAACAAGCAAAGCCCCACACCCCTTAAATGTTCATCCAACCCCTGAGCATTGCTAATAGCCCTTTGTGCATATCCCACTCCCTCAGCTGCAACATGGGAATCCTCACCGCAGATTTTGGCGGCTAATAACAATGCCATGAGTTCATCTGGTCGTTCATGTTTGTGCAAAGACTTCCTTAATAGGTTCAACGCCTCTTCGTTCTGTCCTGCTCCACGATAACAAAGGGCTAAAGAATTCCAACGATCAACACGGTGATATACTCCAGGCATGATTTCTTCAAGTTGCTTTGCCAAAACAAAAGTTTGGTTGCATAAAGATAAAGCAAATGTTAGATGTTCCATCAATGATGGATCCCATTTGATTTTACCTAGGGATAATTTTCTCAAAAGGATCATCAAAAGCAGAATAGCCTCCTCCAGGTTATTTTTAGGGACATATGAGCCTTCAACCTGAGCACCTAAACTGGGTGGACCAGCCTCTACTCCACTGTACAGCAAAAACACAGCAAATCCTTTCTGAATTCTTGCACAGCGGTCATTGTCAAGGTTCCATTGACTAAGTAGGGCACGTCTATAAGCAGATATTGCTTCTTGAGGGTGGCCAGATTGCTTCCAAAGCTCAGGAAGAAGCTCCACAGCTTGGCTGACTGTCTCTTGTAATCTACCATCTACTTGTGCATCAGGTATGCCCTGATGGAATATTTTTTCCACAGCATCAAGCACATTGGTGCATTCATTAGCAGCTTCTGCAAACACATAAACAAGGAGGTTCCAATTTACTTTAATTCAAACTTAAAAAGTAAAAGAGAATGAAAACCGTCGCATAAAGTTACTGGAACAGTACCAAACCTTTTAATCTCCCAAGCTTTTGTAGAGACTTGGCTTTTAAGTATATGGCATCAAGAACGAGAGTAGCAGCATGATGTGAGACTGTATGCTGTGAGTCAGAACGAGTTCGGCCCTTCTTAGAAGGTGTTTTCTCAGCAAGATTAGGTTGCAATCGCCCTATGGCAGCTTGAAGATCAATGCCATCAAACACACGAAGTGCACCTTCTAGGTTACCTCTTTGATACTCCAGCTTTCCAAGAAGGGCTCTTGCTTCCTTTAGATTATCAGAAATGAGTGTTTTTCCACCTTGGGTAGGTCATAATCAATCATGAAAGCACTACTCTGATTGGTGCTAATAGTTGCACAGAAAGAGATTAAATTATGGAAAAGATTTTGACACCTATAGATGATGGCATAAACTAACCTCGAAATTGAGTGATAGCCCTTCTCGTAACGAAGATTCTGCCTCCTGAATGTTTCCTTCATCAAGCTTGGCCTGAACCTCTGTTGCTTTCATGGAATTCCCATTTGCAGAGAATTCAACCACCATGCCTTCCTCATACTCGCCAGACTCCATTGATCGGTTCCTGACTATCTGCTGCCTCACCCTCTTTCACAAATATCACTTTTGTCCTGGTCTCTGATCCATTCAACACTTAGCTGACAAACATATAACCCTGCAGTTCTTACAAGTCAAACGGTAAAGTTAGTTAAAGTATAAAACATAACAATTTGTGTAACAAATCCAGCTACCCTGACACATTCGGTGCATGTGCACTACTTACATGTATACATCTACATTGACTTGTATAACAAAAAAGTCACAAGCTGTAAACTTTCACTTAATTGAAACAAAACCTTACAATGCATAACCTTCACACCATTAGACCAAGCTAGCATTCCATCCCAAAAAACAATAACATGAAAAATAACAGGAAATGTGGGGGAAATTGTTCTAGTTAAACAGAGAATCATACCAAAACTTTGCGGGGAGGGTATTGGAAGCCGAAAAAAAAAATTGAATCTCAGGTTTTCCCTGTCTAACCTATAACACATTTCATCTCAGCTAAACCAAAATGCATATAACTCGAAGCTATTCCATTTCCCAAATTTTCTCAGCAGCCAAACAGATGGTAAGTACTACATTACTGATATCTAGATAAACTAGAGTTTTACGTAAAGAACAATGCCAAGGGAAAATTACCAATCTACAGATCCAATGCAATCCAATTAAGCTGGAAAAAGAGAATTTTAAGTCAAACTATTATTCGGTTGCTAAAAAACACGATAATTTGAAATGAAAAGTTACCAAAAATAAAAATTTACAAGCTTTCATAATCCAGGACCCAAAAAGCAACATTTTCAATCAGTATCCATTGAGTTGGCACCGACATTTCGAAATTCCAAAAGAACCCCATTTGCAAAACACAACCTTTCACAATTTCATTACATTGCCATTCCATTTTCTTTCGTTTTCTCTCTCAATTTTCTCACCAACCAAACACCTTTAAAAATCCCCAGTTCGTACTAATTGCTCACCTTGCCTGTCGTACCAGATTCAGATCACGGTTCGCTGTAAACGACGGAGGTGGATATTGAATTCCCGAGACGGAACGCGACCGGTGGGGGGAGAATCAGCGGAAGCGGGGTGTTTGGCAAGTGAGAAAATTCAGGGCGTTTGTGAGGTTGAGAGAGGGATGTGCGTGTGTGCGTGTGTGATATGAGAGAGAATTTAATGGGGTTATTTGGAGCTGCTGCAAGACATAAAAAAACGTTCTTCTCCACCTTCTTCAGTCATTATTATTTTATTTCGTTCTTGGAGGGGGGGGGGTAAATTTTTAGTTTAAAATTGGTGTCAAAGAACGGTTCAGTTTCCAAAAAAAAAAAAGGGTGAACGGTTCCCTAGAATTTTGCCCTTTATTTAATTCTTATCTATCAGATAGCACACTGTGCGTGTGAACAATTTTTTTTAATAAATGCATATTTTTTTAATATTACATAATTACTGTTTTGTCATCTTATATAAATATTATGTATCAAAAGTGAGGAGAAAATTGAAAAAATAAGTATAGAATTGTCATTTTCTCAAAAAAAAAAAAGGTAAAATAGGAAAAATAGTGATATGATTGTCATTTTGTTAAAAAGTACAAAACTACTATTTTACCCTTCTTTTGTCAATAGTGTGTATCAAAAGTGAGGGCAAAATAAGAAAAAAAGTTGACAATAAGAGTACTCTTAGGGCTGGTTTGGTATTGCTGTCCTTTGAAAAAAAACTGTTTTTGCTGTGCTGTGAGAATAAGCAGCTGTGAAATAAAGCAGCAAAGTGTTTGGTAAACTTTTTTGTAAAAGTGCTTTTGAAAAAAAAAAAAGTAATATTATAGTGTTTGGCGAACTTTTATGTAAAACAGATGTGAAAAAAAGCCGGTTTTTTCAAAGCTGGGTTTTGCAGCTTCTTGTTTTTGGCTTTTTTTCACCCAAAACTGTGAAAAAAAGCTGAAGCTGAATGTTTACCAAACACCAAAAACTGTCACAGCTTTTTTTCATAGCAGCTTTTTTTAAAATCACCTCAACCCCAAACTGGAGCTTAATAGTATAGATAGATTAATATATATATTTTTTAAAATAATTTGAGTAATATTCTGATTTAAACATAAATTTAAGGATAAATTACATTTTACCACCTTAAGTTTGGATGCAATTACAACTTCATACAACATCTTTAAAACATTTCAATCTCATACATTACCTATTATTTTGTTTCAATTTCATACATCCGTTAAAAAATCTGTTAGTTTCTCCGTTATTTGCTTACATGGACGTCATGGGTCCCACAATATATGTGCCATGTGGATTAAAAAATAAAAAACAAAATTTAGAAAGATTTAAAACTAAAATTAATAAAACTGAAAAAAAAAAAAAAAAAAAAAAAAAAAAAAAAGCCTTAACCGAAACTAAACTAAACAGAAAAAGTAAAATAAAAATAATTAAAGATGCTTTCCTTAATTCCTTCCAAAATCCCTCGTTCCCATTTTGACCGCCGCCCCATCCTTTTGCGATGGTGTCATCGGCCTCCAGACGATGGGGCACCACAATCAGCTGGAAGACAAAGAAGAATTGGAATTGCAATTATCTGCAGATCTGCAGATACTAGGCAAGTACCAGGAGAAGCGGCCAATCACGATGGAACCAAAGTCCGTGCGTTTCCTGACCTACCAATCATTCTTCTCCACTGTCCGATCCAGCGAAGTTGTGGCGCTGACACAGGTGGTGGAGAAGTTCGCCAGGGATGAACCCTCCTCAAATGGGTCGCTGGTCTCTTATTTGATGGCCATGTAGAATAATCTAGAGGAAGGAGAGTTGGATGAGGTTGGGCATGCTACGTTGGTCTCTTCAGCTCCCTCCGTGTTTCAATTTCCAACCCCATCCACCATGAGTTGTGTTTCTGAAAAAAAAATTGCTTGCTGGTTTTTTGAAATGGAGAGCAGATGAGTGAAGAGAAAGAAATGGAAAGATCGGAGAAGGAGAGAGAAGGAGAAAGTGGGCGTTTCTGTGCTTTCTGGGTTTTTTTTTTTTTTTTTTTTTTTTTACTTTTCTTTAATTAATTATTTTTAAATGTATTAAAATTTTATTTTTTTTGTCACGTGGCACAAATTTGGCAGCTACATCAGCACAAATGTGGATCTCATATTTACCACGTCATCCCTTAACGGTTTACTTAACAGATTTTCTAACAGATGTATGAAATTGAAATAAAATGATAAGTAAATGTATGAAATTGAAATGTTTTAAAGATGTTGTAAGGAATTGAAATAACCTGAGGGGGTAAAATATAATTTACCCTAATTTTAAAGATTAAGTACTAATAACTTAATTTCATATTAGTCTTAATTTTAAGAAATATTCCAAATACATATCTAATATTTTTAAAATTACACCTACATTAATGTTATGTTGCCAACGTGAAAGGATGACATCCAAGAGCGAAGCTAGAAAGTTCATTGAGGCGCGACGAAGAAGTGGCAAATGTAGGTCTTTGTGCAATCCAAGAGTGCCCATTTTCTTTTTAATTTTTTAAGTGAGGCATTTCGTCGAGCACTTGGTTAACTCATATGTTTTGTGTGCTTAACATCCCTACTCTTTGTGTCATTTTAATAGCACCTTTAGGTCAATATTGTTATAGTGAACAAATATAAACCCTATATGTATAGGGTTAGGAGCTCAAATTAAAAAGATGTATGGGAGGAGAGGGTTAATTGGCGTTTTAAAATGGCTAACTTAGAACTTTTCTTATCAAAACGACGTTCCCTAAAACCTATAGACTTTTTCTTTTCTTCTTCTTGTTCTTCTTCATGAGCTACAAGAACCAACTTTGCAACTAAACTTTTTTTTTTTCCTGTTATATCCGCCTCCTGGTGGTTGTTAATGAGGAATGAGTGATAGACTTGGTGGTGATTGTGAGTTGATTATTATTCGCCATAGTCTAGTTCGACGTCGTATTGAGCGATTAAAAACAGGTGCGACTTAAGTGGGACTTTAATTCCTACTTAGGCCACATTATTTTCCAATCCAAAAACTTATTGGTGGCACGTTCCCCCACTGACCCTTAACTAGTTTTGACCCTGATGATATTACTCGCGTTAAGTGATGGCGTAAACAAATAAATTATAGGGCATGTTAGAATTTTACTATCGAGGCATCTATGGAGCTCTAAATCCTCAAAGCTATCCTTTTAGCCAAGGAAATTTAAGGATAACTTTGCGAAAAACAATCTGTTTGAAGAATCAAAGCTTCATAGACGACATGTCAATAAAAATTTGAACATGCCCATCAATATATTTGTTCAAGTCATTAATTACACTCTAAAGAACTAACATATGTTTAATTTTCAAAACATTAGGTAGTTATTTAATGTTATGAAAACGGCCAAATATCTCAAATTATGAAGTCTAAATTTGTTTCAGCTTATTATTTCCACGTGTCCACCTAGTCCACTCTGGCTCCTTTTTGAGCGAGTCTCAAGATAAGTTTTTGTCAAAGAAAAACCTTCTTCAGAAATTCCCCTTCAACTCCATTGACACTCAGCTTTGGTTCAAACGCTTCTGAGAGGGACCCAGATAAGAACTGCCTCAAGCCCTTTTCTTGAAGCCCTCCATTTCACCAGCTCCTCTGGATAATTGGAGGTTTGTTTCTCTTCCTTCACCCCCGTTTGTTAAACCCCTGCAAAACCCTCAGAACCCCATCTTACATTTGAGCATTTGTGCTTCGTTTCAGGTTCTAAAGTTTGAATCTTTAGTGTCCTGTTTGGTTGATTGTGTAATTTGGGGAATAACATGGAGACTTTGGGGCTCTGGGTTCTAGTTTTTTCTTTGAAAGTTGCATGCTTTAGCAATGAAATTATCTGGGCAGCCAAACAGGGAACTGTGGTTCACTAAATTTTCAATTTTGATTCAAAATTCTGAAAGATATGGATATAAAGTTTGCTTTTTTCTTCTTGTTATAGTTTTCCTTCTTGCATAATTGCATATCTTAGCGCTGCTACATTTCTTGGGGTTGAAGGTGAGAATGGTGGTTCTGTATGTCTTTGGAATCAAAGTAGGGAGTCATATAATTCATTGGGTGAAATTGGGTTGGCATTACGCTCAAAGTCGAAGAAGTGCAAGCATATATCTATAGTATAGGAGTACTTTGACATTATTTTGTATCTTCCTAATTGCAGTGTTAAGTAATTTACTTCTTTGCGCTGTGGCCTTTGGCTTGCTTGCGCAAGTGGATGTATATCGACTTTGTACATTCGGATTGCCATCAACCCGGGACAGTCGTGTTTTTTTTTATAGAAATTACTAGTCTGAGAGGTCTTTGACGATTTCTGTGTTCATTGTGATATTCAGTAATAACTGTGTGACTTTTTGTCTTCAGTAAATTGAAAGAATGCACAAATTCTATAGGTTCCAGTGTCAAGGTTCGTGGAAGAGTGGGGGTCGTTTGTATGGGCATGCTGGCACCAAGAACGTTCTTGCAGAAAAGGAAGAAGGTAGAAGTTTTCAAAGATGCTGCTGATGAAGCCGAGCAGAAGAACTGGATGAGACTTATGAATGAAAATGAAGAGACAGGTTCTGCAGTTTCTGTGCTCAAAAGTGAAAAGCTCAAGGACAAGACTATTCCCAAGGATGTTGTCCTTGGAACTTTGGTTAGATTTAAGCAACTGAAAAAATGGAACCTTGTCCGCCAGGTATGTAACAAAACTCTTTTTTGTTGTGTAATTATTCGGTTTTTGAGCGCATTTCTTTAAGTGCTTGATTTTGTTTGATGATTAAGTCACTTGTTTGCTTATGTTCCTTTATCTTCTAGATTCTTGAATGGCTCCAGACTCAGAACTGGTGGGACTTCAGCAATATGGATTTCCTGATGCTTATGACAGCTTATGGAAAGCAAGGGCACTGCACGAGGGCTGAGAAGCTTTAAGGTTGATGAATGAGAAAGGCCGCCATGCACCAAGTGTAATATCTCATACTGCTCTTATGGAAGCATATGGAAAAGGAGGCCGAAATAACAATGCTGAAGCAATATTTAGAAGGATGCTGTCTTCTGGGCCTGAACCGTCTGCTGTGACATATCAAATAATACTAAAGATATCTGTTGAGGTAAAAACCTTGTTTAGCCAAACTTGTCACCGTCCCCAAAAACTTCGATTATATCTTAATTATAAATTTTCAGTTTAGTGCTGACAACATTTTGATGATGCCGGCATCTTCGATATTTTTCAATGTAGCTGCCATTTGAGCATTATGCATGCTTTCGTTGCAGTCTTTCTATCTACCTCATATAGTACCTTGAATTACAGGGATGTAAGTTCAAGGAAGCTGAAGAAATATTTGAGACTCTTTTAAATGAGGAAAAATCACCTTTAAAGCCAGACCAAAAGATGTTCCACATGATGATTTATATGTATAAGAAGGCCGGGAGCTATGATAAAGCTCGGAAGATGTTTGCAGTGATGTCTGAGAGAGATGTTCCACAATCAAGGATCACTTATAATAGCTTGATATCATTTGAAAATAATTACAAGGAAGTCTCCAAGATGTATAACCAGGTAAAGTTTGGTAAAGTATATGAATAATTAGCCATGTAGGTCGGTAGAGCACGCTAAACCTTCCTATTTGAGAATGCTTTACAATTATAAAATAGGGTTGCAGCAATATTTTGCTGGTCTGTTTTGAAGAAAGAAAATAGTTTCCTTGGTCTGTTTTTTTACTACTTTTTAAGCATCATTGGTTGATATATGATCCAAATGGAAGAATGTGCGGTCTTGCAGCAATAATTTCCTGCTCTATTAATTTCCTGCTCTATTTTGAAAAAAAAAAAAAAAAAAGCTTACCTAAATGAGAATGGATGTGTTTTGTAATCACCGAGATTTAATAATGATTTTACATGGTTGCCAATCACACATGAAAATTACTTATTGACGTTCTGTATAATTTTGAAAGAAAATTGGCAAAAATTATTGATCAAGGAGACTTAAAAATCCTGTATTTTCCTCTTTCTCATGCTTATCATATTACTGTGGTTTGCTGAATTTGGTACAAACTATCAACCTAAAGTTCCATGACCTTAATATCTAATCAAGCTACTCAATTAATAGCTTTATTGTTAGTAATAAAAATTATAAAATTCATCAGAAATTAAAGGAAACTTCTAATGGCAGATGCAAAGAGCTGGTCTCCGACCTGACATAGTGAGTTATGCCTTACTCATTAGTGCTTATGGGAAAGCAAGAGAGGAAGAAGCCTTGGCCGTTTTTGAGGAGATGCTTGATGCTGGTGTCAGGTACTTAAGGCTCAATGCTACTTTTTCTTGTGATCCAGGGAGCTGAAGTATTTGAAAGTTACAAATGAATTTTCAACTCTTGACGTCAATTCCTCACCATAGATGAAAACTATAATCGCCACCATTCTCTCTCTTTTACCGACCTACCCGGAAAGCTTATAACATTTTGCTTGACGCATTTGCAGTATCAGGAATGGTGGAACAAGCTTGAACTGTCTTCAAAAGCATGAGAAGGGACAGGTATACTTCTCAGTACCTTCATGTTGATATACTATAGTCGGAGTTTTGGAGATGAGTTGCACTTGCTAAACCTTATATTCGAAATTCTTTGTTTTGGTTCCAAAAGGATTGTTGTGCTAACTAGTGGCAGTAAATGAATACTGAGCACCATGTGCACTTTATGGGATAGGCCTAATAAACAAAACTGGATAAGAAAAAGTTTCAACTCTGTAAAATATTTACGTGTTCTTTCTTTCTTGTCTAGCTGTATCACGAGCAGAATGAGTTTAAAAATGACTGATTACATTGACATATTAGGTTGGACCGGTTAGTTGTTGGGTTCACTTATCCTAAGATTCTAGGACCTAGAAGTCTTGGATGATTCAGTACTTCATACTTGATAAGATATTTAAATAAGTATCATTTTCAAGCAGGACTTTTCTTGTTTAATTTATATGACATGTGTTGCCTTTTGTCCATCCTATTTACATAAATATTGTTTTATTGTGAATTTTGTCTGTTTATGTGTCTGAGCATGTATATGAACCTACTTAATCGGCATCCATCGGGTCGTTCCTCTCACTTCTCTCCCTTCACCAATTACCTTGACATGTGTTTGTCGAGCGAAATACCTAGGTCTTGTATGCAATTTATGGTTCTACTGTCTGATAGAACATGGATTATTAGATGGCACAATGTCAAGTATCGTATGTCAAAAACAGTGGTCCATTTACAGATAGTTAAAGATATGCCCTTTGTTGGAGGGTAGAAATAGCCCTATCCCTAAAAATTAACTCTCTGATCTGGATGGTGAACCCTCTGTTTTTCTTAGTTTTTTCTTCAGGTTTAACCCTGATCTTTGCTCTTATACGACGATGCTATCAGCATATGTGAATGCATCTGACATGGAGGGTGCTGAGAAATTAATACAAGATGCATTTAAACCCAATATCGTCACTTATGGGACGTTAATCAAAGGGGATGCGAAGACAAATAATATCGAGAAGATGATGGAGAAATATGAGGAAACGTTGGCATCTGGTATTAAACCAAATCAAACAAGCTTGACGACAATCATGGATGCGTACGGAAAGAACAGAGATTTCGGCTTCTACACTTGCGTATAACCACAAGCACAATTTTGTGATTCAAGTATTGCAGCTTCTACACTAAAATGTCTGGTAGAGATTTTTACTGCTCATTCTGTTAAACAATGACTTTTTTTCTTTCAATCTGATGAGCTGTGTGCAGGGAAAGAAACAAAACAAACATCTAGGCTGATTCTCGTCGACCATGCGATACCAAAACAAAGGATTTCCTACATGAAGCGCAGGTGAAATGAAGTTCGGAAACCTTCATGGCCGCCTCATATATCGGTCACCAAGTCTAATCTTTCTGCACTTGCAGATCTCTTCAATCGTTCAGCTGCCTTTTCAACCTACAAAAGCATGGCCATTGGTGAGGACTTGGTCAAATGCACTTCATATTTGCAATTTAAGATTAGATTTCGAAATTTAAATTACCTCAGCAGTCCAGTTTGTTCTTGCAGTGAGAACAATTAGAGTTACTGTCTGTAGAAAAACTCCAATGATCAAACCCCACCAAATACCCTGAAAAATACCAAAAATTCATCATTTGCCATCACTCACAAAGCAAATCAATCACTTTTGCTAGCAAGAGTGAGGAGATATTCAACTTACTGCTACTCCCATGCTAGTTTTGAAGCCGAGAACACATCCAATTGGAAGACCGATAATATAGTAACATGCCAGGTTAACATACGCCACAACAGCTTGCCATCCACTTCCTATCGCCACCCCTGAAATTCCACACAAGCGAAATTATAAACGATGGCTAAATCCTTTGTTTCTAGGTTGTTCATCCACTGCATCTATATATCATGTATGAATGAATACCTGAGAGTATAGGTTGAATGCCATTCAAGAAAACAGAGATGGCCAGCAATGGGGTTAAATTCGATACCGCCATGGTAACCTCCTCGTCGCTCGTAAAAAGCTTGCTTAGTACGACTCGGAATATCAATATAATCGCAGTGAAGATTATGCTAATCAGTATGCTCGTCCCGTTCACTACAAACACCGAAAACTTGGCCACCTTCGCGTGGCCGGCACCGAGCTCATTACTGACTCGAACACTGGCTGCCGCGGCTAGCCCTAACATAAATTGCAAGTCCCAGGTCAAGTAGCTCATGCTGGAATTGCATCACATAAAAAAAATGTAAAATTGGATTAAAATGTCTGTGAAAAAACATGATCAAAATTGACCAATAAAAGATGAAATGGATAAAAACAAATTATGGTGCTTTGGAGCATAAAATATAATTCTGAAATAAATTGCTTTGGCAAAAGGCTTACCAAATAGTAATGGAGTCCAGTGCGATTGTAGGATTGGCAAGAAGCCCTGATATCAGCACCAGCCCTTGGCTGTACCAAATCTCCAAACTACATCAATGCATGACAAAAGCCAACGGTTATTTGGAAGTAAAAATGAGTTTTATATGTGAGACGTAAAGGAAAAAAAGGGGAAAAAAGTAATACGTACAAATAAAATCGGTAACAAATTTTTAATCAAAAGAAGAACTTAAGGATGCTAAAAAGACAATAAGTCGTTGTTCTTTGTTGTATTGTGACTAAAACTTTGCAACCGGTTGTATCAGCGTGCATTTCCCAAAAATCTCACACTTACCAGAGCATTACAGCGGAGGCAAGAGTCAACTTAAAGTAAGGCCAAATGCCCCTAAAGGCCTTCCAAGAGAAGCCAGTCCAAGTCTCCTTACACATGGGGCTGACAAGAATGTAAATCCCATATACGATGACAAGAAGCCACCATGAGAAACCCAGTGTGAGAGCCGCCCCCGTCAGCCCATAATCCGCCACATAAACCACCACCCAACTGAGCAGAATGTGGACGAGGAACACCCCGAACGACATATAGGCCAGAGGGTTGACAATGTTTTGTGCTTGGAGAAACCTCTGCTGAGGGCAGTTTATGGCAAATGCATACAGCTGTGGGACTATTCCTCTGGCAAATACTTGTCCCTGCGCTGCTATTTCCTCTGTTTGGCCAATGGCTATGAGGATTGGACCTGACCACCAGTACAAAAATGTTAGGAGCACTGCTGCTCCCAAGTGCAGGATGATTGCTCTTTGGCATATGATTCCCATTGCTGGATACTGTTTGGCTCCATATGCTTGCCCACACACTGTTTGCACAGCACTTGCCATTCCCAACTTTGATTCCAAACCAGGAATTAGGAACACAAAAGTGTTAGTCCAACCATACAAGAAAAATACGGAGAGAAAATTGGCGCACTCAGTTTAGATTCAGATACTCCAAATTGAACCCCTTGTGTTTTTCTTACGTGTACAATGTGACCGCTAGGTGCTAAACTGAAGCAGTGAAAAAAAAAACAAAAACATTGAATGAAAACTGCTATTTGCACTTTGAAATAGACTTTGAATGAGTCTGGACGGCTGCAGAATGATCAGAGTACATTAGTAGTTTGGGTACGTACCATAATACCATAAGCAAGACCCTGAATTCCAACACTGGCAATAGAGGCACCAGCAAGCTCCAAGGCACTCAAATGCCCACAAAACATGAGGGTGGTAAAGCTGAGCATGTAGTTGAATATGGAGACGATGATAGATGAGCCGGATAAAATCCATAGGAGCCTTGACTCCCATGCCACCAGCCTAAGCCACCACCGAACTGCAACGGGCTTGTGCTCCAGGAACTCTTCAACGGCAGTGGACGAGAGGTCAGGAATCCGGGAATGTGAGTCGAGTCTGTTAAGTAGCGGTTGGTACTCTTCTGCCGTCTCCATGGTTATCTCAGCGGCTGAGCCACCACTATTTGATGGTTGTGAAACTCTGTGTGTGTGTGTGTGTGTGGTTTACGAGGAAGGAGTGTGCACGATGTATTTATCCGCTTTTACATTGTGTAGAAAAATAAGAAGGGAAAGAGGAGAAACTAGGTTAATATTGACCATTAAAAAATATTAGGTGTACAGAAGAAGTTTAGCTGCAACTACCAAAGTCTATATATATATATATAATATTAGGTGTACGGGAGAAGTTTAGCTGCAACTACTGAAGTCAATATATATGTATATTTTTTCTCTTGGAAGCCATAAAGTCAAATATCGACATTCAAAGGCAGTGTTCAATTATATACATAGGGCCATATATATATATAAACTAAAATTGTTAGAGACGGGTGAGATACTTAGGGCTGACTTGGTATTGCTGTGCTTTGGAAAAAAAGCTGCTTCTGCTATGCTGTGAGAATAAGCGGTTGTGAAAAAAAGCAGCAGAGTGTTTGGTAAACTTTTTTGTAAAAGTGCTTTTGGAAAAAAAAAAGCACTATGATAGTGTATGGTAAACTTTTATGTAAAACAGCTGTGACGGTGTGAAATGACAAAAAAGAGTATAATACTAGATGTGCTATTAATTTAATTTTCTTAACAAATAAATGTGAATTACTAAATATACTTTATTTTTAGAAGAAAAATATTTATAAACTTTACCTTAAACATTAATTAGTATGACAAATTACTTCAATTGAAATATTTTACACTGAATAGCTAGGATTCATTAGTACAATATTGTTAATGTACTTGAAAGTAGTCTAATTAGATGCATTCATCAAACTTGTTTTTCCAAATTGACTCATTGCCATGTATTGCAATTTTCACTCACATCAAACATTATTATTTTGATGTAGCGTCGTGACATTTAAGTAAAGTGTTCTTGATGAGTTGGATAGGTCTTGCCTTATATTGAAGAAAGTTGAAGCATTGGTTTCTGGATGTGGGTTCAATTCCGAGTTGTGGTTCGGGAACTAAAGTTAAGGAATCATTGCTCCATATAATCATAAGTTGAGCATTAAAGTAAAGAAAACTATATAAGGCATTTGAAAGCGGTTTTTACCATTTATTGAGCTACAAATATATTAAGTAAAAAAAAAAAAATGAGTTGATCCATGATGCACATTTACCAGTTGACGAGAATTGTGCAGCGGCACTATATATGTGGTCCACCAAACAAGATTAAGTTTTTAGATGATTGGGAGATAATATTTGATTGTTCCATAAGCAAATTCGATGCAAACCTTCCTTCCAAAGACTTGTACAGATGATTCGTATATATACATACACATACATGATATCATGCAGAGGGGGAGGGATGGGGATGGGGATGAACTTAATTAGCGAGCTTTACCAGCTATGAATCAGGGAGTTGTATAGCCCATCACCAAGGATCAGGACAATGGCAATGAAGACCTATTTAAACAAGTACATGATAAGTTCCATTGACACACATCCTTACATATATGCATTGGAAGAATATTATTATTAATTAAGGTTTTTTCTTGAGCTGGAAAACTGATCACCTTGTAACCTTGAAGGCCATTCATGCTTTTTGGGCTGAGCTCTTTATCGTACCAATCACCACTCCTGGTTTCTATGAGAGGCCACATTAATCCCCAGGAAAGAACGCCTCCAAGAACTGAAATGTTCACAATGTAGGGGCAAATCATCCCCACTCCAACATATGTTGCCGAGAAATCAAAGAACCTGCGAATTCAATTCCAATTCAGGAGCACGTATGATTAACAACCAGAACTGAACATTTATTCATATCATCGCACGCAAATAAGAAAACCAATTAAGGATGGGGCAGGGGTGGTATATAAGTATTACTTATTCTGATATGCTTTGAGGCCGAGTGAAGGGAAGCTTGCAAATCCACAATTGTCTCCGGCAGTATAGAACCACTGAAAGAAACCCCACAAAAAACTGAAGGAGAAGAACTTGCCCAACTCCCTTACTTGTTTCCTAATTAAAATAGTAGAATAGAGTCATTAGAATTTAGAGAGGCATAACTTTCACCTCATGTTATGTTGATTTTGAAGACTTATGTATTAGTCATAAAATGTACGGGTGTGTTTATAAGAATGAGGTTTGATGGTGCCTTACTTGGCTAGCTTGACTCCTTCGGGAGTGTGGATCCTGTTGATAAGGTGAGCAGTTGCAGTGTCACTTGGATATGTCAATTTGAAGTCTATGATCATGATCTGAAATTATCAACCATATATGTCAATGAACATGTAAAAAAGAGGAGTATATAAACAAACAAATTGTGTTTAAGAAACAAACCAACATCATCATTGCACCAACTCAGGAAAACATAATCCATACAATTAAACTACTTAGCTTTAGTCTCAATCCTCAGCTCAGTCCTAGGTTTAAGGAGTAAATTGCATAGTAGGACATTAGCTCACAACGATTTACAATATATTCACAAGGAAATATCACATATGCCAGATTAAATCTGCATACAGGCAAGAACGATATTAAACTGAATGACATGATTTTTGGCCGTCTGCAATTCACCAGTCCCATCACTTCTTCAAAGAAATAAGATTGCATGAGAAGAAAGCAATTACTAGAGCAACATAATCCTAATTTAGAGCAACACTATCGTTGCCAATCAAACCCAAAGAACTGAAATTGCTTCATGGATCTCATGATAATAATTAGAACCTTAATTCAAACCCCAAAACTGAAATTTAGAGAATTAATTCAAACCCCAAAACTGAAAATTAGAACATTAATTCAAACACCAAAACTGAAATTGCTTCAATGATGGAAGAGGGAGAGGGAGAGAGAGAGAGAGAGAGAGAGAGAGAGAGAGAGAGAGAGAGAGTTATGTTTACCTAATCGATGAGATCGAGCCTGTGTTCGCCTTCACTCGTTCGTTGGTTGCCAAATAAACCCTGTTTCAGAAAACCCCAAAAAAATTAGTTCATCATCCATGTTAGTTGCTAGAACCAAACCCTGAATTAAAATTAAACTACAAAAATAGAAGCAAACTGGAGAGAGCAACCAAACCCTAACCTAAAAATTAAATTAATTAATTACAGCAAATATATTCAAGCAAATCGAGTACCTGGTACCTGGAAGGTGACGACGGCGTGGCACTGAGACCGACGAAGAGAGAAGAAAAGGAGGAGGAAGAGGTGCATCGGCATGAGGGAAAAAGGGCGTGCGGAGTGTTTTGCGAGAGAGAAGAGGGCGTGCGGAGTGTTTTGAGGAATCAGGAGAAAGGAGAAGGGAGAAAGAAATGGGTAGTATTGGCAAATTGGAAAAATTCATTAACAAAGTACTGTAGCTCTGTGTTTTGTATAATAAGCCGCTTCTTGAAGCTGCTTTTTGCAGCTTCCACTTTTTGGCTTTTTTTTCATTTGAAACTTTGAAATAAAGCTGTTCTGGGATGTTTACCAAACACCAAAAACTCTTCCAGCTTTTTTTCATACCAGCTTTTTTTAAAATTACCTCAACCCCAAACTGGGGCTTAGTATCGAAAATGACTTACAAGACACGAATTCATTGTCACGTGACGTTCTGTGCTAATGAAATAAAGATATATAGACAATACTTTCACATATTTTTATTTTATTAGCACAAGAAGTTACTGTGATATATAACTCGTGCAATATAAATTGCACTTATGCCATATAAGTCATTCTCTACCATTGTCATTAGGTTTTCTTGCAAAGGGGAGAAGATCATCTCCGGACCCAAACCCACCGGATCCTCCAGATCCTTCTTCTGTGATCCTCTCCCAGATGGTTTACAACGAGTTAAAGACCATGAAGAACTCAAGTCTCTCTCTCTGCTATCTGCACACATAATCATCTTCTGTTCTTTAAATGCTGCAGAAAAAATCAAGAAAAATGTACCACCATCAAAGTTACTGTTAGTATTCACCACCCGTCCGTATGGAAAGATACTGTTTGGATTAATATTTGAACATTAGGTTGCAGGAATAAAGAAGCCCAGAGATGCCAATTAATAGAAGACTCGCCTAAAGCCCAACACCAAGCCTAGAAACAAATTGGCGCCTCCCCATTAATGCATAGACCATGTGTCTATGATTGAAATGTCAAGTGATGGAGACTAACTCACAATCAGCCAAAAACCACTTTTCAGTGGCAATACAAGTAAAAAGATGATGACTCACTATCCTCCAAGTGCATTCGAGCAAGAACAGAGTCACTGTAGTTGGGCTAGTTTGCCTATAAAAGGAGGAAGAGGCTTTAGAGACAAGGACACTCGACCAATCAAACAAACAAACATACAAACTCTGCTCTCAAGCCAGATTTGCATCCAAAAGCTGAAATCAACCCAGATTCAGTCATTTTTAGCGACAAGCTATCTCTTTCTTTAGTTTAAAGCTCTGCTATCTCCCTTAGTGGTGTAGTATCGATTCCCTTGTGTAAACTTGTTTACTATCAATCCCTTTTTAGCATACAAACCCCTGTTAGTTCAATCCCTTTTTACTATCTATTAGATCAATTGGACCAGCTATTGTTGTTATTAGTTATTAGGCCCATTACTTATGTGATACCATTAGGCCCATTTATATCTCAAATCCTAGCTATCTTTGAGTGTATTTAAACCCCATTTTATGATGTAAAGAGACTATGAATGAACATATGAATTTCTTTGATTTCGTTTTCCATTTCTTGCATTTTATTTCTTGCAATTTCCCTTTTAACATGTCTAATCCTATCAATTGGTACCAGAGCCAGAGATCCACCGTGGATTTGTGGTTTGCCTCCGTCAATCCCACACGTCCAGCACCGTGGAGAAGTGTGATGGATGAGTCCAATGGTCTGGTGTTCTATTGGAATTCAGAAACCAATGTTTCTCAGTATGAACATCCAAATCCGGCTCCGCCTCTACCACCTCATCCTTCTCTCGATCACTACCAGATTCCATATGAGTATAAGCCTATATTTCCCTACTCCAGTTGTAACTATCGACCGCCAGATTACCCAGCCTCGTATATGCCTGAGGTTCCTGTACCTCCTTCATATACCAGTCCCATTTTCCTTCCGCACCCCGCACCACCTTCCGTTATGTATTCGGACTCCATAGACGGCCCCCAAATCCCTCATTCCTATACCACAAACCCTAATTTTCACGATCCCCAAATTTACTCTCCATCGTCGTACGAACAGACTTCGTGGGTTTTCGATTCCGAGAACCGTCTACGATTTAATAACCCCCATCAGGTCTCTCATTACGAACTTGACCTGGGTCTCGATTCGACAGTTCACACAGCTCATGCAACAAGAAATGTCTTCAGCATAGTTAGAGGAATTCGCCATACTTCTAAGTAGTCGTCACTTAAATCAGGGCGAAATCTTGTTGTGGTTTCCTTCGTGCGGATGAAGAGGAAGCCTCCGTCTGAGAGCCTTTGCCGACGACGATACCGGTATCACTTGATTTTGTCGTTAGCTCCTACTCCACAAAGGGCGTCGGCAAATTCCACTACCATGGTGGATGACGTCAGAATCAAAGCTCGCAAGCAAGAGGAATTCCAGTTCTGCATGGCTGAATTCCGGAAGACGATGACATCACTCAATAACCAATAAGCTGCCTTACAAGAAGCTCTTATGGAGGAGCTTCGGCTGCTTCGATTGGTGAAGGTCCCTCCAAATTCGACCATGAACATTCTAGACCCGGACTTACTGGGAATAACGAAGTCCACACCCACCGTTTTGGAGTTCACAACGGTAGCGCTCGCGCCTGTTCTTCACTGTGACGGACTGGGCAAGCAAGTTACGAGTGTTACGGAATCCGCGTCTTCTCTGGGTGTTTGCCAAGACACGATTCAAACCACCATGACCACGGTACCACCGCCGTTCTCCTTCCCGGCGCCACTGACCACTACTTCACATTTTGAGTCAGTGGAGATTGCTCCTCGCTCAGAGCGCTTTCCTGACCCTTCGCCAGAATTTGATTATTCACCCACAAGGCCTCTGTCCATGAGCTCTCTTCAACCCCCGCCACGTCTTCCGTTGCAAATTCGATCATCTCCACCATCGAAGCTCCAAGACTATCACGCTTCACCGTTACTCTCGTCTTCACCCTTGTTGACAGCAATGACGACTCCGCCTGTCAATCTACACTCAACCGTTTCAGCTGTAGCCATAATTCCATTTCCAAATTTTAAACCAGCTAGTGTGGATATTCTTCCCAAAAACTCTGAAGCCAAAGTTGCAGGCATCTTGCAACCGGAAGATCAGGATGACATCGTCAACAGTGAGTGGTATGGAGATCACCAAAGCTTCAAATTGAAAAATATACACCTACATAAGCAACCACTAACTCATATAGAAAACAGTGGACCTGAGGTATTCCCTTATCTGAGCCATAGTTAAGCAAATTCGAGGGCCATACTCCATTCACTTTTGAATGCTAAATATAGTGCATTCTTGAATGATAAATATGGGTGGGTTATTTTGTATCTTGTTGGAAAATTTGTGAAGATGGAATTGACAGCAGCAGAACTGTTTGATGAAATGTCAAAGAGACAAACTGATGGCATTATAGAAACCATCTTCAGTTTCATGTCTCAAATTTATCGCCTGCAATGGCTTATTCCTTGCTGTGCTAGCAGTGCTTGTGCCAAGTACTTGACTATATTTGAGCCACTATTTTATTGCAATTTTGCATCTTAACCAAAGCTGCGCAATTTGGATACCTTGACTATTGGTCTACATCTAGCTTTCTCTCCCCTTTTAACTATTATACTTGAATTTCAGCTTGTATGGGATTCGGGGCATGCATTTTGCAAATTAAGTTATACAATTTTTGCGTTAGTTTTCTCCTTCCGTTCCAAGTGGATGAGGTTAGATCATGATGAGTTTGAGGTATTTGTACTGTCCGGCAAACAAGGGTTTACCTTCAGTTCTGAAATATCTCTTGTTGAGTTCTTAGATTATGCTAATGCATATGTACTGCCAGTGTTATTGACAAGTTTTGGGTTACCTATTTTCGTAGCTTCAGAACTTGTCAAGGAAACATATTCTTGTTATTTTCAGAAGTTTCTTTCTATGCCTTTTTCTCTAGCAGTGGGTATAGAGCCATTGGATGGTCTTTTCACTATAAATTCGAACCCATTCCAACGGGAGACATTTGAGAACATGTTGGTAACTTGGGTAACACAACCTACTGCTCGATTTTTACTAGATGGCATGCATTACCATGGTGTGCCGAACATGGCATTTCTATCGGCTTCACAGGGGCTTTTGCAAGTTATAGAGGTTATTTCTAAGTACATGAGTCCATTGGTAGCTTCCTATCTTGCTTATGCAAATCAAATCCATGTGGTTCTTGCCTTCTATATTGACAACATTGATATAATAACTGATTTTGGCAAGCATTTTGATGGTGATGAGTATGTATCATGGTGCCACTTCAATGCTAAATACAAGGTCGACCTTATGGCAGCCTTGTTTATGGCTCATACGACTCATATTCGTTTAATGGAGATGTACTTTCTAGATTCGACTACCTCATTGCCTCCTGCTCAGGTTCTATCTCCAGTATTTATACTTGATCTTTGTTTGGTTTCACACTTTCATAAGCTTGAATTAGATCATATCTATTTGGGGAAGAGCAATTAGGTTCCTGCTACTAATATTAATTGCATGCATAATTGGTTGAATGGGAATGTTTTGCATGTTGCCACATGGGTTGGGGAAGCTATAGTGTTCTTATCACTACACATATGGAATGAAATTTTGCGCAGTAATTTTTTTCCAGTTGATCATTTTCATCACCATGGTATATGGAGAGTTACCTTGGCAAATATGAGAGCATAACTAGATTCTGCAATTTGGTTTTCTGTGTACAAGGGATTTACTATAATTGGTTGGAATCTTTTCACTGCTCTAGTTCGTGTGAACATGATCTATATTCTTTATGGGGAAGGAATAAAACCATCACTTTCACGAAGTGTTCGGGGTTCAAACAAGGCAGAGTGGAAAAGAAATGATTACCTGATTCGCTTTTTCACCTACATATTCCAGAGTAATGAGTCTCCTGTAATATGGTTCTTCAAGAGTGAGATGTCCAGTTGGGATCAGACCCATTTGCTCCGTAGTGTACCAGATGACGAACATATTTGGTGGCGTGCCAAACTGTTTCAATTATTGGAAGGGTCTATCACTCTTTTTGTAGCATAAGACGATAAATTATGGGATGTTCTATACCGATTCGCTGCTCTACTTGAGGGACTATCAAGCCATCCAATCATCCATGGAATTTTGCAATGGGGGTGAGATCTCTTCGAATTCTTTTGGTGTATTGCTGAACAACAATTGGCCTTCACTCACTAATCTTGAGGTATTCAATGGCTTTGCGACAAGTTATTTTCCATACTATTTTTGGGCCTCCAACCTATTTACAGAGCATGATGCAGAGGCTTTCGAATATGATGAAGAAACCTGTATTTTGCTTGACCATTCACCAGAGATGCTGCTTGCTATGAAATGGGTACCAATATTTCTTGTTATCTTTAATTCAATCTATCTACCACACGAGTTAGTGGTTGGTGATGCAACAGGGCTGATTGTTCTCGTGTTCAGTGTTGTCAAGATCAGTGTGCTTCAACTATTTTATTCCATCTCAAAGTATTTGGCAAGACTGCATGATTTCATTTTGGCAGGATCTGAGTTACTAATATTTGTTTTTTGGGGTGAACACACTGAAGATGTTTTGGAAGAACTTGGTTCGTGATTTAAAGCCCATACAGAAGCTAATCTGAATATGAGTATGGTACACCGTTTGACAAATTGGCTGGCCTCTTTCCAGACTGCTGCATGCTTCTTTCTCGGTTTGAGAGGCTTGAGGACAAGCCTCATCTTAAGGGGATAGGATTGATGCGACTCTAAGCTATTAGGCTTCTATTAGATCAATTGGACCAGGTATTGTTGTTATTGGTTATTAGGCCTATTACTTATGTGATACCATTAGACCCATTTATATCTCAAACCCTAGCTATCTTTGGGTGTATTCAAGGTATTAAATATCGGTAATATCGGAAATATCGGTAGTCCAAAAACACGAAAATATCGATGGAAATATCGGGATAATATCGATATCGATAAAAATTATATGGAAACCACGGAAATTGTAAGAAAAACTTGGAAATTTTTATTGAAACTTTGCAGGATGTTTATTTAGTCAATTATCTATTAGTTTATCACAAAAAATTGGAAGGAAATGCATTGCATGATGGATTTAACATTTTCAAGTTGATTATATAGCGAGCTGACAAACATTGTGAGTGTAGAAAATATGTAGTAATTAATGAAAGAAGTTTAAACACACCATAATCATTTATATATAATGAATTAGTACAATATTTTACACTTTATACATTGCATGATAAGATACATGAGTGACTTAGTATCACATAGAGTTCCTATGAGGTTCAAATTTTTCACTATCTTCATCATCTCTATGTGTAGAGTGAGTGTATTGTGAAGAGTAGTTATCAAATGATAAATCCCCAAAATAGTTTTGCATGTAATTGTTAACATGCCACCCATATGGATCCGAGATTGGTTGACGTTGTCCATAAGCAAAATCATTTGAAGATTGAGTCTCGGATTCTTTCCATGAGTCCCTCGATTCCATCCCAACAGGAATGGGATATGAAGGGTAGGGAAATGGTTGGTTATGAGTATAACCATAGTTACTACTTCCCACTCCAACAGAGTCCGAAGTTCTAGATAACGAGTCATCTTCTTGACTTGACAAAATCCCCTTGCCTCTTTCTCTACGAGTATAGTCCTTCCCTATGGCACCAATTTCTGGTCCTGCCCGCCTACTGCCATGGTCATCATCTTGTGTTGCATGTGTGAAGTTTGCCTCACCAGTGAAGGGGCTCATAAATCCGGGAGGTGGTCCATAATAGTTTCCATATCCACCACCACTACCTCCAGCTCCACTATATCCATCATCATTTCCACCTCCGGTGGTAGGTGAGTCTCTGGATCTTGTACTAGAGCTATCATTAGTATTAGCACGATGTTGTGGTTGTGTAGTATTGGAAGAAGGTGGAATTCCAGTGTTTCTTGGTGTTGGGCGCAAAAGTTCTTCCAAAGAGTCAGCGCTGCTAGATCCCACCTCCTCTAATACTCTTTCTACATTTATCCCTTCATTACGTGCTTATTCAGCAACTCTAGGAGCTGGGTTGCCTTCATCATCATCTAAATGAAGAGGTCTAATCCACTGATAAAGTTGGTTACCCTCTGTATCATCATCTTCAGCAACAATATCAAACACATCTAGTGGGTCACCACGGTCGACATGATCTATTTCTGCTTCCTTATCTCGAACTTGAAGCTTCATGTTGTAGTAGCAATAAACTAATTTTTCCAACCTACTATGAGCCAACCTATTTCTTTGCTTTGTGTGTATGAGTGCAAATGTGCTCCAATTTCTTTCACAAGCAGATGAGGAAGCTGTTTGTGATAATACTTTGATTGCTAACTTTCTCACAGTTGGTGCATCGGTCCCATACATAATCCACCATTCAGCTACAATGAAAAACAATGTTGATAAGCCTAATAACTCCAACAAATTCTATTATAAACTTATAGTGAAATATGTTTACACTCACTAGGAGACATTTTTGTTCGAGCAGCAACCGATGTTGGTTCTCCAAAAGTTCTTCTTGCATCTTTAAACCATGTTAGCTGCATTCAATAAATCGTGTTAGTTTAATCCAACAATGTAATTATTATAATTTAAGTAATTGTGTACCTCATTTCCAAATTGGCCAACTTCTGGTGATGCAGGGTCCAATTTAGAGTATACATTATGTACAGCACGTATAAGGGCACCATCATCTCCAACACCGGGTCTGTATTGGTATCGAGGATTCAAATAATATGCTGTTCAAAGAAACACATACGCTAATAAGAGAAATACTACTTATGCAACTAAAGAAATGAATTGCAAATTATGACATAATTTATACCTGCTGCATGCAAATCGTGGTATAATGTTTTATACCATCGGTCATCAATTATCTTTATGACCCACCTTGCACCAGGTTTTCTTTCCAATTCCTCCTTCACTACACGCATCAACTCATATATTGCCCCCATAGTAGGATACACTTATGTGTCAACAATCCGTAAAACTTTGTAAAGAGGTTCAAACACTTGGCACACATATTCTGATTGAGTCCAAAAAGCATGATCAAGCACTATACTTTCCACCATACGACCTGCATTTGAGCGGCTCAAATTGTGGTTGGCCCAATCTTCACTAGTGAATATAATTGCTTCAACCCTGCTTTCTTCTTAAGTAGGCTGTCTAATGCAATATAGTTGGTGGCGAATCGAGTGGTAGCTGGACGAATAATTTCTCCTTTGCAAAATTCACGCATCTTTGCCAACAACCAACCGTGGTTGTAAATATAATTTGTGATCGTTCTAGCTCTTTTTACAACATTAGCAATATTCTCTCTCTTCCCCATTGCCTCAAACATGAGATCAATACAATGTGCTGCACATGATGTCCAAAACACATTATGATGCTTCATTAACTTTTTTCCAGCTTTGACAAATGCAGAACCGTTGTCGGTCACGACTTGGACAACATTATGCTCTCCCACCTCCATGATTACATCCCTCAATAACTTGTAAATATACTTGTAGTTCTTTATATGGTCTGAAGCATCAACGGACTTCAAAAAAATTGTCTTTCCCTTGGAGTATACCATGAAGTTTATGATAGACAATCTGGTTGGGCCAGTCCATCCGTCACACATGATTGTGCAACCATTAGTTTCCCACTTTGACCTCAACTTGTTAACATACTCGCCAATGTCTTTATGCTCCATTTCAAAATATTTGTTTCTTACCTCATAGGGAGTGGGAGGTTGTACTCCAACACCGGCCTGTTGACATCCCAATACCATATTTTTGAAATGATGTGATGATGCCATCTCAGTAGCAGGGACATTTTCATAGATAAAGAACTTGCTAATTAGACGTCCCATTCCCTCCTTCACATTACCTCCCTTGAAATAACTCCAAACACTCTTTTGACGTGCTTTGGATGAGTTATATAAACTTGGGGCTATTGGTGGTGTTGGTTGTGATTCTCTAACACTTGCTCCCCGTCTCATTTGTGCACCACCACTTGTCCCGGAACCTTGTCATCTACTAGGAATTTTATGAAGGTGTTCTCTTTCCCATGCTGACTGTTTGGAGGCACGTAATGCTTGTTTGAAACTGCGCCGTTCTTCAGGTCCCATGTCATCATCACATTCGTCCTCATCGTCATCATCATCACTGTCAACCGCTTGGCCAATGCCTTCTCCTCGTAGCCCAGCTCGAATATTTTCCATTCCATATGTTTTCTTTTCCTTCTGGTGTTTTTTATTTTTTAATAATGTGGTGATGAATGCCTTCACTTCTGGGGGGACACTATCGCATCGTTGGACATTATGTCCTGGATCTAATCCACTAAGATGGTGCTTAAGTCGTGTCACTCCGCCACTCTTCATTACATGACCACAATATTTGCAAATTGTGCCATGTTTGTTTCCGTCTATTGGGTCTCCATGTTCCCAAGCTGGATTACGTTTAGACATCTTAAACGTACCTGTATTTATTTTGCATGGAAATTAGGCAATTATTTTTTGGCCAAAAAATATAGTAGTGACGGTTATATAAGAGAACCTAAATAATAAAGTTATTATACAAAAGAATTAAATAGGAAGTAAAGAAAATGATTGTAAGAATTTAAGTAATTATAAAAATAATATGGAATAATAAAACCTAATATTAATGAATAATAACCAGTTTGATAATAAAATAATAAATAACATTAAACATATTAAAATTATCCTAGGGAATAATTATACAACATTACTTAATTACTTCAAAAAATTAACATATTATTTGGTTCTTAGATCACATGCACGGGTCCACACAAATTTTTTTGTATAATTAACCTCCTTAGATATGTACATTATCCATATATCCAACTTAACTAGTGTTTGTATTATACATTATTACAAATTGTTAAGAATTAATAAAGTGTTCTAGACAAACTTCTTTCTTTTTTAGTGTTTTAAAACCTTTTTCTTTTTTTTTTTTTTGTTTTTTGAGAAAAGTGTTTTAAAACTTTTTAAAATTGTTTCTTCTTTCCTTTTATTTTCCTTGCCGTTTCTTTTATATTCTTTGAAAATGGAGACTAAAAGGATTGATTATGGACCCTTTTCGTGGGAGGTATGTAGAAATTGTTTAATCAAAATGGATAATCAGGAGCAAACGAGCTCGAACAAAGCCATAAACCAAAGTTAGTAAATGTTTTGCCCCTCTTTTGGTGTTGGAAAGTTCATTTACGATAGTGTGAGGATGTGAAAATGAAAGAATCTCATGCATGGGTCCACACAAATTTTTTTGTTGTTGTATAAATTACAATAATATAAATGTAAGTTTGTAAACTTACCTTAAATGTAACAAATCTGGAACTTTCGATGTCGTACGTAGCAGCAGTAAAACCTCGACGATCCTCTGCAGCTTGCCGTCTGTGAATAAATGAGAGAGAAAAGGTTCTGGAAAGGCTCTGAAAGGGCTAAGGGAAGAAGAAGAAACGGAAATGTGTAATAGAGGTTTTTCAATTTTCGAAGGGTCAAAATATGTGTGATGATCTGATACTCCACCTTTGGGACGCACACGGTTTTGAACTTTTGGCAGTGTTTTTTTTACACACACACATGGGTTTGGCAGTGTATATTCACATTTCACATGTGATTTGACGGTTTGGTTCAGTTTCAGTGGGTTTTCTTTGGATTTATTTGCAAAATTATTGGCACACACTCACACAAACCTAACATCTCACAGTCACAGGCACATTATTTTCACATCTTTTCACCTCTGGGTGCAAAATTATTTTCACCTCTGCAACACTCTGCAACACTCTGCAACACACACACACACACGATGCAACACGCACACGCAACACGCACACGCGCACACGCGCACACGCAACACGCACACACGGACACGCAACAAGCACACACGCACACGCACACACGCATACCCACCCAGAAGCCTTTCTGGATCCTTCTCTCTCTCCCTCGGTCTCTCCGTCTCCTTCTCGCCCTCGGTCTCTTCGTCTCCTTCACACGCACACGCAACCCTTCTCTGCCTCGGTCTCTCCGTCTCCGTCTCTCCCTCGGTCTCTCCGTCTCCTTCTCTCCCTCGGTCCAGTCTCTCCGTAGTCCGTCCATTATGCTGGGTCACCTTACCTCAGTCTCTCTCGAATCTCGAATCTCGATCTCGATCTGGATCCTTCCCTCAGTCTCTCTATCCTTCTTCTTCTCCCTTAGTCTCTCGAACTCGATCCTTCTCCAGTTCTCCCCCCATCTCTTCTCTGCAACTCCGCCGAGCACCATCACCACCTCCCTCCCCATCTCTTCTCTGCAACTCTGCTGCCTCCCCCCATCTCTTCTCTGCAACTCCGCCGAGCACCATCACCACCTCCCCCCCCCCCATCTCTTCTCTGCAACTCCGCCGCCTCCCCCTATCTCTTCTCTGCAACTCCGCCGAGCACCATCACCACCTCCCCCCCATCTCTTCTCTGCAACTCCGCCAAGCACCATCACCACCTCCCCCCCATCTCTTCTCTGCAACTCCGCCGAGTTACCTGTGGTTTCCTCCTCCCTTTCTCACCTTCCGGCGGCGGCGACGACGACGACGACGAATATTAGCGATAATATCGCTAATATCGCGATATTATCGCGATATTTTAAAGATATTTTAATTTTGCTCCAAAAAATATCGGCCGGTCAAAAAAACGATATTATCGGCGAAATATCGCCGATAATATCGATTTTTTAGACTATGGGTGTATTTAAACCCTCTTTTATGAAGTAAAGAGACTATGAATGAATATATGAATTTCCTTTGATTTCCTTTTCCATTTCCTACATTTTATTTCTTGCAATTTCTCTTTTAACATGTCTAATCCTATCAATGAGAAAATTCAGGACGTTTGTGAGGTTGAGAGAGCGATGTGTGTGTGCGCGTGTGTGATCTGAGAGAGAATTTAATGGGGTTATTTGGAGCTGCTGCGAGACATAAAAAATCGTTCTTCTCCACCTTCTCTTTTTGCCATTATTATTTTATTTCGTTCTTGGGGGTTAAATCTTTAGTTTAACATTGGTGTCAAAGGTTAACGGTTCAGTTTCCAAAACAAAAAAGGTAAACGGTTCCCTATAATTTTTCCCTTTATTTAATTCTTAATATATATATATATATATATATATTTTTTTTTTTAAAAATAATTCGACTAACATTCTGATCTAAATATTAATTTCATATTAGTCTTAATTTTAAGAAATATTCCAAATACATATCTAATATTTTTAAAATTACACGTACATTAATGTTATGTTCCAACGTGAAGTGATGATATCCAAGGGTGAAGCTAGAAAGTTCATTGAGGCGCGACTAAGAAGTGGCGAATGCAAGTCTTTGTACAATCCAATAGTGCCTATTTTCTTTTTAATTTTTTAAATGAGGCATTTCGTCGAGCACTTGGTTAACTCATAAGTCTTGTGTGCTTAACATCCCTACTCTTTGTGTCATTTTAATAGCATCTTTAGGTCAATATTATTATAGTGAACAAATATAAACCCTATATATATCGGGTAAGGAGCTCAAATTAAAAAGATGTATGGGAGGAGAGAGGGTTAATTGTGTTTTAAAATGGCTAACTTAGAACTTTTCTTATCAAAACAACGTTTCCTAAAAACATATAGACTTTTTCTTTTCTTCTTCTTGTTCTTCTTCATGAGCTACAAGAACCAACTTTGCAATTAAACCTTTTCTTCTTCTTCTCTTTTTTTTTTTTTTTTTTTTTTTTTTTTTCTTTTGCTCTGTTATATCTGCCTCCTGGTGGTTGTTAATGAGGAATGAGTGATAGATTTGGTAGTGATTGTGAGTTGATTATTATTCGTCATAGTCTAGTTTGACATCGTATTGAGCAATTAAAAACAGTTGCGACTTAAGTGGGACTTTAATTCCTACTTAGGCCACCGCGTTATTTCCCAATCAAAAACTTATTGGTGACACGTTCCCCCACTGACCCTTAACTAGATTCGGCCTTGATGATATCACCCACGTTAAGTGATGGCGTAGATAAATAAATTAAAGGGCATGTTAGAATTTTACTATCGTGGCATCTATGGAGCTCTAAATCCTCAAAGCTATCCTTTTAACCAAGGAAATTTAAGGATAACTTTACGAAAAACGATATGTTTGAGGAATCAAAGCTTCATAGACGACGTGTCAATAAAAATCTGAACATGCCCATCAATATATTTGTTCACGTCATTAATTACACTCTAAAAACCTAACATGTCTAATTTTCAAAACGTTAGATAATTATTTAAAATGTTCTGAGGCCAAATATCTGAAGTTTAAATTTGTTTCAGCTTATTATTTCCACGTGTCCATCTAGTCCACTCTGGTTCCTTTTTGAGCGAGTCTGAAGGTAAGTTTTTTGTCAAAGCCAAATGAGTCTTCTGCTCCCACACCTTTTTCAGAAAATCCCCTTCAACTCCAATGACACTCAGCTTTGGTTCAAACGCTTCTGAGAGGCACCCAGATAAGAAATGCCTCAAACCTTTTTCCTGAAGCCCTTCATTTCATCAGCTCCTCTGGATAATTGGAGGTTTGTTTCTCTTCCTTCACCCCCGTTTGTTAAACCCCTGCAAAATCCTCAGAACCCCATCTTACGTTTGAGCATTTGTGTTTTGTTTCAGGTTCTAAAGTTTGAATCTTTAGTGTCCTGTTGGGTTGATTGTGTAATTTGGGGACAACATGGAGAATTTGGGTATCTGGGTTGTAGTTTTTAGTTTTTACTTTGAAAGTTGCATGCTTTAGCTATGAAATTATCTGGGCAGCCAAACAGGGAACTGTGGTTCATTAAATTTTCAATTTTGATTCAAAATACTGAAAGATATAGATATGAAGTATGTTTTTTTTCTTCTTGTTATAGTTTTCCTATCTTGCATAATTGCATTTTGTCTTAGTGCTGCTGCATTTCTTGGGGTTGAAGGTGAGAATGGTGGTTCTGTATGTCTTTGGAATCAAAGTAGGGGAGTCATATAATTCATTGAGTGAAATTGGGTTGCCATTAGACTCGAAGTCGAAGAAGTACAAGCATATACTATAGATATAGGAGTTTTACATTATTTTATATCTTCCTAATTTCAGTGTTAAGTAATTTACTTCTTTGCGCTCTGGCCTTTGGCTTGTTTGCGTGAGTGGATATATATCGACTTTGTACATTCAGATTGCCGACAACCCAGGACAATCATGTTTTTCGTAGAAATTACTAGTCCGAGAGATATTTGATGATTTATGTGTTCATTGTGATATTCAGTAATAACTGTGTGACTTTTTGTCTTCAGTAAATTGAAAGAATGCACAAATTCTATAGGTTCCCATGTTGTTTGTATGGGCATGCTGGCACCAAGGAAGTTCTTGCAGAAAAAGAAGAAAGTAGAAGCTTTCAAAGATGCTGCTGATGAAGCCGAGCAGAAGAACTGGAGGAGACTTATGAATGAAATTGAAAAGACAGGTTCTGCAGTTTCTGTGCTCAAAAGTGAAAAGCTCAAGGACAAGACTATTCCCAAGGATGTTGTCCTTGTTAGATTTAAGCAACTGAAAAAATGGAACCTTGTCAGCCAGGTGTGTAAAGATGTTCTTTTTGTTGTGCAATTATTCAGTTTCTGAGCGCATTTCTTTAAGTGCTGGATTTTATTTGATGATTAAATCACTTGTTGCTTATGTTCCTTTGACTTCTAGATTCTCGAATGGCTCCAGACACAGAACTGGTGGGACTTCAGCAAAATGGATTTCCTGATGCTTATGACAGCTTATGGAAAGCAAGGGCACTACACAAGGGCTGAGAAGCTTTTAAGGTTGATGAATGAGAAAGGCCGCCATCCACCAAGTGTAATATCTCATACTGCTCTTATGGAAGCATATAGAAAAGGACGGTGATATAACAATGCTGAAGCAATATTTAGAAGGATGCTGTCTTCTTGGCCTGAACCGTCTGCTGTGACATATCAAATAATACTAAAGATAGTAGTTGAGGTAAATACCTTGTTTAGCCAAACTTGTCACTGTCCTAACAACTTCGATTAAATCTTCATTTTCAGTTTAGTGCTGACAACATTTTGATGATGCCGGCATTTTCAATATTTTCAATGTTGCTGCCCTTTGAGCATTATGCATGCTTTCTTTGGAGTCTTTCTACCTGCCTCATATAGTACCTTGAATTACAGGGATGTAAGTTCAAGGAAGCTGAAGAAATATTTGAGACTCTTTTAAATGAGGAAAAATCACCTTTAAAGCCAGACCAAAAGATGTTCCACATGATGATTTATATGTATAAGAAGGCGGGGAGCTATGATAAAGCTTGTAAGATGTTTGCAGTGATGTCTGAGAGAGGTGTTCCACAATCGACGATCACTTATAATAGCTTGATATCATTTGAAAATAATACAAGGAAGTCTCCAAGATGTATAACCAGGTAAATTTTGGTAAAGTACATGAATAATTACTTAATTAGCAATGTAGCTCGGTAGAGCATGCTAAACCTTCCTATTTGAGTATGCTTTACAATTATAAAATAGGGTTGCAGCAACATTTTGCTGGTCTGTTTTGAAGAAAGAAAATAGTTTCCTTGGTCGGTTTTTTTACTACTTTTTAAGCATCATTGGTTGATTTATGATCCAAATAGAAGAATGTGTGGTCTTGCAGCAATAATTTCCTGGTCTATTTTGAAAAAAAAAAAGAGCTTACCTAAATGAGAATATGTGTTTTGTTATCGCCGAGGTTTAACAATGATTTTACATGGTTCCTGTGACAGCCCGTCCCTGATTTTACAATTGTATACAATTTTTAATAAGTGATTTTACGAAATTGGCCTTTGAGGCACGTGCGTTGACTGAGGTTAATTACGGTGTCGGCTAGCACAGCTCGATGCGGAGTCCTAGTGGACATTCCGGGTTAGGGTGTGTCAGTTGCCAATCACACATGAAAATTACTAAAATTGGCAAAAATTATTGATCAAGGAGACGTAAAAATCCTGTATTTTCCTCTTTCTGATGCTTATCATATTACATTGTTATTCTTTTTTTTTCTTTTTCCAAATATTACTGTGCTTTGCTGAATTTGGTACAAACTATCAACCTAAAGTTCCATGACCTTAATATCTAATCATGCTACTCAATTAATAGCTTTATTGTTAGTAATAAAAATTACAAAATTCATCAGAAATTAAAGGAAACTTCTAATGGCAGATGCAAAGAGCTGGTCTCCGACCTGACGTAGTGAGTTATGCCTTACTCATTAGTGCTTATGGGAAAGCAAGAAGAGAGGAAGAAGCCTTGGCCGTTTTTGAGGAAATGCTTGATACTGGTGTCAGGTACTTAGGCTCAATGCTACTTTTTCTGTGATACAGGGAGCTGAAGTATTTGAAAGTTACAAATGAATTTTCAACTCTTGATGTCAATTCCTCACCATTGATGAAAACTATAATCGCCACCATTCTCTCTCTTTTGCAGACCTACCCGCAAAGCTTATAACATTTTGCTTGACACATTTGCAGTATCAGGAATGGTGGAACAAGCTCGAACTGTCTTCAAAAGCATGAGAAGGGACGGGTATACTTCTCAGTACCTTCATGTTGATATACTATAGTCGGAGTTTCGGAGATGAGTTGCACTTGCTAAACTTTATATTCGAAATTCTTTGTTTTGGTTCCAAAAGGATTGTTGTGCTAACTAGTGGCAGTAAATGAATACTGAGCACCATGTGCACTTTATGTGATATGCCTAATGAACAAAACTGGATAAGAAAAAGTTTCAACTCTGTAAAATATTTACGTGGTCTCTCTTTCTTGTCTAGCTCTATCACGAGCAGAATGAGTTTAAAAATAACTGATTAGATTGACATATTTGGTTGGACCTGTTAGTTGTTGGGTACACTTATCCTAAGATTCTAGGACCTAGAAGTCTTGGATTGGATTGTAAATTCTACAAACCAGTCAATGTTGGATTGGATTCGATCGGCATCCATCAGGTTGGTCCTCTCACTTCTCTCCCTTCACCAATTACCTTGACATGTGTTTGTCGAGCGAAATACCTAGGTCTTGTATGCAATTTATGGTTCTACTGTCTGATAGAACATGAATTATTAGGTGGCATAATGTCAAGTATCGTATGTCAAAAACAGTGGTCCATTTACAGATAATTAAAGATGTGCCTTTTGTTGGAGGGTAGAAATAGCCCTATCCCTAAAAATTTACTCTCTGATCTGGATAGTGAACCCTCTGTTTTTCTTTGTTTTTTTCTTCAGGTTTAACCCTGATCTTTGCTCTTATACGACGATGCTATCAGCATATGTGAATGCATCTGACATGGAGGGTGCTGAGAAATTCTTCATAAGAATAATACAAGATGCATTTAAACCCAATGTCGTCACTTATGGGACGTTAATCGAAGGGTATGCTAAGACAAATAATAACAAGAAGATGATGGAGAAATATGAGGAAATGCTGGGATCTGGTATTAAACCAAATCAAACAATCTTGACGACAATCATGGATGCGTATGGAAAGAACAGAGATTTCGGCAGTGCTGTTGTTTGGTACCAGGAAATGGAATCCTGTAGGCTTCCGCCTGATCAGAAAACAAAAAATATCCTTTTGTCTCTGGCAAAAACAGCAGAGGAACAGAAGGTGGCTAACCAGCTTGTAGGAAATTTGGATCAGAGTAGCAATGAACAAGGAGCTAGTAAGTCTTTGGTGCCCGTTGATGAGAATGATAGTGACGATGAGTATGACGACGAGGATGATGAAAAGTATGATGATGAATTAGAGTGTTCTTCACAAGTCACTTCATCAAATGATGAGCGAAAACATGAACTGATTTATTTACACTCTGATAACGAGAAAAACCTCGAGGACTTACTTGCAGTTGCAGATTTGTAAAGTTGCGATATTCTATTTTGTGGTATAGTGGCTTGACTGTTAAGCCAAGAATATAAATTAAGAGTTACTTTGTGGGAGCGGAATTACTTTACACCAGCTTAAGTGAGTATATTTTGCTGCTTGTGAACTATATTGGATCAGTATTCCGGCCACCCTTGATCGTCTTGCTCATTGAGATGAGATGGAGGGAGAACAAAATGGAACCATTTGATGTTGCAGCAGCCTATTTAATGTGCATTTTTTTCGAATTCGCACTTGTGTATAACCACAAGCACAATTTTGTGATTCAAGTGTTGCAGCTTCTACACTAAAATGTCTGGTAGAAATTTTTACTGCTCATTCTGTGAAACAGTGACTTTTTTCTTTCAATCTGATGAGCTGTGTGCAGGGGAAGAAACAAAACAAACATCTAGGCTAATTCTCGTCTACCATGCGATATCAAAACAAAGGATTTCCTACATGAAGCGCAGGTGAAATGAAGTTTGGAAACCTTCATGGCCGCCTCATATATCGGTCACCAAGTCTAATCTTTCTGCACTTGCAGATCTCTTCAATCGTTCAGCTGCTTTTTCAACCTACAAAAGCATGGCCATTGGTGAGAACTTAGTCATGCAGTTCATATTTGCAATTTAAGTTAGATTTCGAAATTTAAATTACCTCAGCAGTCCAGTTTGTTCTTGCAGTGAGAACAATTAGAGTTCCTGTTTGTAGAAAAACTCCAATGATCAAACCCCACCAAATACCCTGAAATATACCAAAAATTCATCATTTTCCATCACTCACAAAGAAAATCAATCACTTCACTAGCAAGAGTTGGGAGATATTCAACTTACTGCCACTCCCATGCTGGTTTTGAAGCCTAGAACACATCCGATTTGAAGACCGATAATGTAGTAACATGTCAGGTTAACATACGCCACAACAGCTTGCCATCCACTTCCTATCGCCACCCCTGAAATTCCACACAAGCTAAATTATAAACGACGGCTAAATACTTTGCTTATAGGGTGTTCATCTACTGCATCTATATATCATGTATGAATACATGAGAGTATAGGTTGAATGCCATTCAAGAAAACAGAGATGGCCAGCAATGGGGTTAAATTCGATACCACCGTGATAACCTCGTCGTCGCTTGTAAAAAGCTTGCGTAGTATGACTCGGAATATCAATATAATCGCAGTGAAGATTATGCTAATCAGTATGCTCGTCCCGTTGACTACAAACACCGAAAACTTGGCGACCTTCGCGTGGCCGGCACCGAGCTCGTTACTGACTCGAACACTGGCTGCCGCGGCTAGCCCTAACATAAATTGCATGTCCCAGTTCAAGTAGTTCATGCTGGAATTGCATCACATCAAAAAATGTAAAATTAGATTAAAATGTCTGTTAAAAAACCTGATCAAAGTTGACCAATAAAAGATGAAATAGATAAAAAAAATAATTATGGTGCTTCGGAGCATAAAATATAATTCTGAAATAAATTGCTTTAGCAAAAGGCTTACCAAATAGAAATGGAGTCCAGTGCGATCGTAGGATTGGCGAGAAGCCCTGATATCAGCACCAGCCCTTGGCTGTACCAAATCTCCAAACTACATCAATGCATGACAAAACCCAACGGTTATTTGTAGGTAAACATGGGATTGGGATTCTCTCGGGATCCCTCTATGGGGATTCCGGAGATCAATGCATAAGGATCGTTCATCAAAGATCGTGCGACCATAATTAAATGTTTTTTATGTAAAACGAGACTGCTTTACATTTAAAAATATAAAAAATATTTAGCTGTGACCTCACGATCTTTGATGAACTGTCCTTATATATTAATCCCCAGGATCCCCACGAAGGGGATCCAGAGAGCATTCAAATCCGTAAAAATGAGTTTTATAAGTGTGACGTAAAGTTAAAAAAGGGGAAAAGAGTAACACATACAAATAAACCGGTAACAAATTTTTAACCAAAAGAAGAACTTGGGAACGCTAAAAAGATAATAAGTCGTCGGTCTCTGTTCTATTGTGACTAAAACTTTGCAACCGGTTGTATCTAGGTGTATTTCCTAAAAATCTTACACTTACCAGAGCATGATAGCGGATGCAAGAGTCAACTTAAAGTAAGGCCAAATGCCCCTAAAGGCCTTCCCAGAGAAGCCAGTCCAAGTCTCCTTACACTTGGGGCTGACAACAATGTAAATCCCATATACGATGACAAGAAGCCACAATGAGAAACTCAGAGTGAGAGCCGCCCCCGTCAGCCCATAATCCGCCACATAAACCACCACCCAACTGAGCAGAATGTGGACGAGGAAAACCCCGAACGACATATAAGCCAGAGGGTTGACAATGTTTTGTGCTTGGAGAAACCTCTGCTGAGGGCAGTTTATGGCAAATGCATAGAGCTGTGGGACTATTCCTCTGGCAAATACTTGTCCCTGCTCGGCTATTTCCTCTGTTTGGCCAATGGCTATGAGGATTGGACCTGACCACCAGTACAAAAATGTTAGGAGGACTGCTGCTCCCAAGTGCAGGATGATTGCTCGTTGGCATATGATTCCCATCGCTGGATACTGTCTGGCTCCATATGCTTGCCCACACACTGTTTGCACAGCACTTGCCATTCCCAACTCTGATTCGAAACCAAGAATTAAGAACACAAAAGTGTTAGTCCAACCATACAAAAAAAATATGGAGAGAAAATTGGGCTACATGGCTTTTTTAGCGTAACAAGTTTGGCGCACTCTCGGTTTAGATTCAGATACTCCAAACTGAACATTTTGTGTTTTTTTTTTTACGTGTATAATGTGAGCGCTAAATGCTAAGTGAAGCGATGAAAAAAAAAAAGACACTAAATAAAAACTGCTATTTGCACTTTAAAATAGACATTCAATGAATCTGGCACGAGTGCAGAATGATTATGTTAGAGTGCTAATAACCGTTGTCGTTAATTATCAGAGTACATTAGTAGTTTGGGTACGTACCATAATACCATAAGCAAGACCCTGAATTCCAACACTGGCAATAGAGGCACCAGCAAGCTCCAAGGCACTCAAATGCCCACAAAACATGAGGGTGGTAAAGCTGAGCATGTAGTTGAATATGGAGACGATGATAGATGAGCCGGATAAAATCCATAAGAGCCTTGACTCCCATGCCACCAGCCTAAGCCACCACCGAACTGCAACGGGCTTGTGCTCCAGGAACTCTTCAACGGCAGTGGACGAAAGGTCAGGAATCCGGGAATGTGAGTCGAGTCCGTTAAGTAGCGGTTGGTACTCTTCTGCCGTCCCCATGGTTATCTCAGCGGCTGAGCCACCAAAATTTGATGGTTGTGAAACTGTGTGAGATAGTGTGTATGTGTTTTACGTGGAAGGAGTGTGCATGATGTATTTATACGCTGTTACATTGAGTGGAAAAATAAGAAGGGAAAGAGGAGAAACTATGTTATATTTAACTACCATTCAAAATATTAGGTGTACAAGAGAAGTTTAGCTGCAACTACCTATATATATATATATATATATATATTTTCTTGGCATCGACATAAAGTCAAATATCGACATTCAAATTGACATAAAGTCAAATATCGACATTCAAAGGCAGTGTTCAATTATATATATACTAGCCTTCATGCATGTGCTTACGTGAGTGCAGAAAATATTTTTTTATCACGGAGTAATACGCATAATTTACACGTTTTAAATGTATTTATATGCGTAAATTGATAAAAGGAAAGTCAAATATTTGAAGTAAATGAATAATCTTAGATCATGCTAGAAGAAACCCCCCATAAACATATTAAAGCAGTTAAATTCACATAATAAAATCGGCCGCTATAGAATTTACAATAAAAATAGAGAAAATAATATTTAATGAAAAATTGATTGAATCACATTATTGCTAGCACATTGTGAGGCTAAGCCCACCATCTTTCCATTAGTATAGATAATATTGTTTGTAAAAAAAAAAAAAACAATTATTTGACAACTAATTTAATCACATTATTATCCGCGTGTGAAAGACATTTTTTATAACCGGCAATACACAATTCTTAAGATGTTTTGTGACACACCCCGACCCGAGAATCAGGGCGTGCTGGCCGTCACTAACGTGACGTAACCATTACGCAAAGCGGAAGCAGTAAGATAAAGAGTTATGAATAATTAAAAACCGAATACTAGCAGTACACTCCTAATGACATGCTAGAGAGAGAGTTAAAGTATGAAATACACATAATCAGAGCATAAGGTTCTAATGCAGTCAAGTAGGACAATTACTAAGTTACAACACCTGAAGGTGAATCCTACATGAGTGAAGTCCGTCAGAACAGCCGTGGGAATCCTCGAGAGCCACCAAACACTCCTAATTGCAACCTGGAGGGGCGCAAAACAAGGTGAGTGGGTCAGTAAAACAAAGCTTTCAAAATCTTTCCTTTATCAACATATATATCCCCTCGCTAGAAAAACCTGTATACTTTCCCAGAAAATAGAATATATAAATATATATAGCTTCAGAAATCTCAAACACCCTTCTTCATCATTTTTCAGAGAAATATGCCATGCCATGAGCCAAAAACATAATATGGATGCATCAACAATAATCAGGTGAAATAATAAATCAACCGGAGACCCTGCAGTGGTCCTGTACGGCTGATTCTAGAGCTCAATATCCAATCCAGCCGGAGTCACCAACTGTGACCTGTACGGCACTGCCGGAGTTGCCAATTGCGACCTGTACGGCACTATGCTGCACATGAGTCGGAACTACCTGTTGTAGTCTGTATGACTCAGATGGTGTAATAATACGCTCTAGTACTTCTCTCATCAATCATCTGTGCACATAATCTAGGGTCACCTACTAGTCGGAACCATCTCTAATGGTCTGTACGACTAGTATGTCGGAACCACCTCCAGTGGTCTGTACGACTAGCATCTACTTGGATCCAAGGTGAGCGTGTGATGCGGGTGAATAACATAAGCACTATCACCAGAGGTGCAGGTTATGAGCTATCAACATAAATCTCGTCAAACAATTCAATGCACCAAATGTAACTCACCTGATACTCACCTGTGCGTCCGCAGCACCAATTCACATATATGCATCATATAATATCCATTCACATATTTCATGTAATTTGTATGTATGACATTTCAAATCACATGATTCATATAAATCTATGCATGGCATTTCAAAACATACTTTCATTTTAATTCGATTTCTGGGAAAATCATTACGTATATAGGCATATAATGAAAACAAAATTGCCCACTCACTGGTATGTCGCAGGGTTGTAACCCCCGTGACGCCTCTGACTGCGCTCGTCCTCGGGGTAGGTCTCACCTATATGCGAAACAACTATAAAAACGTTATTTTAAGCACATAACCAACAATTCGAAATAACTTCTCATAAAATGCTCAATTTTGGCATATGAATATACCAACGCGATCTACACAACCTCACGAACATCGTGATATTTTTAAATTAATTTTTCTAGGGCCCACGCGCCCTCACGCGCCTGGGAGGCCACGGCCTCACGCGCCCCCCACGGGCATCATCTTCAACCTCCCGACGCGGGAACAGTGCCATCGGCGCCGGATTCTGGGCAACCCTGCAACTGCCCTTTTCTTGCTCGTTTTTGCACCATTTTTCATGAAATTTTCACCAAAATGTCACAAATCATGAGAGGAAGAAGGCTATACCTCTTTGGAGCCTCAAAACCTTCCAAATCGCGTCGGGAAAATTTCACCAAAACCGGCCACCTTCGAACCTTGTGATCCCGACGTCCCAAACCTTCAAACGAAGCACTCCAAGCTTCGTGGGGACCTCCTTAAGCTCGTGGTAAGCTTGAATTGTCCTAAAATGCAACCATTTAAAAGTTGGTGAATAGTGACAATCACGGTGCTCGTGATTTTAGCGTGAAAACGAATGAACCCTTACCTGAAATGGGTACCAATGGGTTCGTATGGTCTCTAGGAGTACGATGGTGGTCTCAACCACGTCGATCCGTGAAGGTTTGATGGCCTTTAAGGTTGTCCGTACATTTCGAAAGCGAAGGAAGAGAGAGTGACCGAGAGCATGCGGGAGAGAGAGAGAGAAAATGAAGTTGTGTGTGGTCTACAAACACCCCAACCATGTAAAATAATTCCAAATTAATTTCCAACTATTTTTCCAAAACAAACTTAGGATAGGACAATAAAACCCAATGAAATGTCACATACCTTAGTAAATTCAAGGGCAATCCCGTCATTTCACATCCTCGATTAATTAATTCCGGGACGGGCTGTGACATTTTGAACGTGTTTAAAAATTATTAAAATAATATTGAATGAACAACTAATTAAATCACATTATTGCTAGTTCATTGTGAGACTAAGCTCACCCCCCTCCTCATTAGTATATATAATGTCGTTTGTTAAAAAAAAAAAAAAAATCATTTGACAACTAATTTAATCACATTATTATCAGCATACGAAAGACTAAGCCCACCCTCTTTCCATTAGTGTAGATAATATTGTTTGTAAAAAAAAAAAAAACAATTATTTGACAACTAATTTAATCACATTATTATCCGCGTGTGAAAGACATTTTTTATAACCGGCAATACACAATTCTTAAGATGTTTTGAACGTGTTTAAAAATTATTAAAATAATATTGAATGAACAACTAATTAAATCACATTATTGCTAGTTCATTGTGAGACTAAGCTCACCCCCTCCTCCTTAGTATATATAATGACGTTTGTTAAAAAAAAAAAAATCATTTGATAACTAATTTAATCACATTATTATCAGCATACGAAATACTTTTTTTATAACTAGTTTGAGAGAGAAAGAAAGGCAGGCGGAAAAACAATGAAAATGAGGAGAGAGAGAGACGTGAGGGATGAGAGATGAGAGAGAGGGGGGACAGAAGGAACCCCTCAAAATTTTTTAATCTTATATTTTTGTCCAACAATTCATTACTTTATATTTTATTATGACTAAATTACCAAATTATTCTTGCATGATTTGATATATTATTTTGGGCAGGTTTTGACTTTTTTTTGTTGAGGGGCAGTTCGGTCCAAAAAATTTTGTCGAAGCCAATGACACCAAATCATTGTTCATCCCACTGCTGGTTGGACCAAACTGTCCCTTAGCCAAAAAAATTCAAAACTTGCCCAAAATCATATTTCAAATTATGCAAGGGTAAATTGATAATTTGGCCATAAAAAATCTGATCTCCATTGTGGTGCACTGTTCACCAGCCCGCTGGCTATATATATATATATATATATATATATATATATATATATATATATATATATATATTAGCCTTCATTCACATGCTCACAAGCGTGCAGAAGACATTTTTTGAATTACAGCGTGCTACGCGTTATTTACACGTTTTAAAGGTATTTATCTGCGTGAATTGCTTCCGTAATTTTTTTTATATATAAAAAGTCAAATATTTGAACGAAATGAATAATAGTAGACCATGCTAGAAGAAACCCCTCACCCCTTGTAAACCAATCAAAGCAGCTGAATCCATATTAATAAAAGCGGTCTTCAATTTTCATCTACATTCTATTGAATTTACATAAAAATTAGAAAAAATATATATTTAATAAACAATTGATTGAATCACATTATTGCTAGCCTATTGTGAGAGTAAGCTCACTTCCTCCCCCTTAGTGTAGATAACATCGTTTGTTAAAAAAAATGATTATTTGACAACTACTTGAATCACATTATTTGGCCCAGCTGACTGGTTGCCCATGTCAGAAGCTCTAATCATGAGGTTCTACTTCATCTTACCACTCGCTTGATATGCCGTATGTGCAATAAGTTTTATTATAAATTTTCATTATGCGTTAACATTCAATAGTCAGAGAATATTAAGTTTAAAAGAATATATTTATCTAAAAGGTGTAGGGTGAGAGAGAATGTAAGTGTTTCACCTGAAACTGGAAGGAGTAGGGTGAATATATTTATACATTGATACATTATGTAGGAAAAATAAGAAGGGAAAGAGGAGAAGTCTTTTAACTTTCTGTCCTCCGTTCTCCTTAGCTGTGATACTACATTCCCATCCCACTATGTACTCGGATAGGCGGGCTCCGATCAAAAAATGGATTTCAAATCTACTACCCTCCTTCACTTCCCCTCCCCCAACCGGCATACCGATGCAGGATCCCAATCGAGGTTAAGTGTTGGGTATTTTACATACCCTTAGTTTCACTCTCTACCCGTATGATACTTTGTTTGTATATATTTGCAGGAGTTCGTGAAGTGGATTTGGATCTGATGTCTACCTTCTCGATCTGGAGTTTAGCTTCATACGAGGATGTGATGACGGTGATGATGTGGTCTTTGCTGCTGGAGATTAGAATTTTTTACTTTTTGTGTTCTACTGCCTTCAGGCCCAAGCTTATATGGGTCTTCTGTTATATCTTGAGTTGTTGCTCTCATTTTACTTTGACCTTTTACTTTTTCTGTAGTTGTTTACCCGGTCTTTTTTGTGCTTTGTACTAATTTTTGTCTTAATGAAAATTAACTTTCTGATTAAAAAAATTGAACTTTAACGAAAAGCTTCCGGTACTGTTTACTTTAACGAAAAATCATATTTTTACACTAAAAAGTCAATCTTAATACCATTTACTTTACCTTTTATTTTACCCTTATCGTTAAAACTCAAAATTTTTACGTTATTTTCTTTAGTTTTCCTTTAAAAAAAAAAAGAGGGTATAGTTACCTACCATTCAAAATGTTAGGCAACCACCCGTTTGTACGTGTTATCTTAGCAAGAGAAGTTTAGATGCAACTACACTGCCTATTTTTTTTGTCGACATTCCATTAAATACAAGCTTGAATTGATTGACACATCAGATGATATCAGTAAGGTACCGTTTGGTACGCAGACGGGACGGAACGGAACGGAACGGGACGGGACGGGACAGGACGGGACGGGACGGAACGAAATGGAGGTTCGTGTTATGTTTGGTACGCATAGGACGGAACGGTTTGGATTTCATGTTAAATGACTAACTTAGCCTTGTTTGTACAATTGCTGAGTGCGAGTATGAACTCAAACAATCAGACCCCCAGTTTTCGTTTTCCTTCGTTTTCTCGGCAACCAATCCAGTTTCGGATCTCGTCACCAGCAAACCCTCCAATCAGTTTCGGATCTCGTCACTAGCAAACAATTACAAGAAGAAAAAAATAGAAAAATCCCAAAATCAAACACAGAAAAATCCCAAAATTCATTTCAATCAATTTCTGCAGCTTCGTCATCGTCCTCCCTGCAGCGTCGTCATCGTCTTCTGTGCAGCGTCGTCGTCGTCGTCGGCCTGGCTATGGTGACGGCGTCGGAGAAGAAGAGGGGTTGCTGGTGACGGCTCCATGGTGACGGTGCCGGAGAAGAAGAGGGTTTGCTGGTAACGACTCCATGGTGACGGCGCCGGAGAAGAAAAGGGATTGCTGGTGACGGCTCCATGGTGACGGCGCCGGAGAATAAGAGGGTTTGCTATGGTGACGTCGTCGTCGTCGGATGGGTTTGCTGGGATTAGGTTAGCAGTTGGGTTACTGGGTTTGTGGTGGAGGAAGAGAAGGGCTACGGGAGAGACAAGGGTAGAAGAGAGGGAGGTTACGGGAGAGAAAGGGAGGTAGACAATGTAATTAATGAAAAATAAGAGGGGTATTGTTGTCCAAAAAAATATAATTTTCTGTCCCACGGGGTGGAAAAACCCGTTCCAGGGGGGGAAGGGGGAACCAAAATCTAACCCATTTTCGTTCCGTGGGACTGCGCGTTCCACATAATTTTAGCGCACCAAACGTGGGACGGAACGCGTCCGTCCCACTCTGTTTCGTCCCATCCCACGTACCAAATGCGACAAGTGCCATTACGTTAGTAGGCCACATTTCAGGTCTTTTTTTCTTTCTTTAGTTTGTTTTTTCTAAATTTAAATTTCTATTTTGGGGAATTAGTTTAGTAGCCCTCTTACACAACCACCAACCAAAAATAGTTTTGTTATTGAAGTGTATGTACTAGATCCTCTTATCAACCACCAACCAAACAGGTCGAGTCAATTTACATGTTAATTTTAATAGGTAAAATGATACGATTTGTTAAAAATTCGTTAAGATAATAAGTGTGACACGATACGATCTGTTTATTAGGCTTAGTTAATAGTATCTCAAACAAAATGCTCGTCACAATTTAACAAAGTCAAAAAATTAAAAAAATAATTTATTTACACATGACTACTTAGAAGAAATTTTTAAGTGCGATAATCACACTGTCACATGTTTTTATTATAACTGTAGGATTATTGTAGAAAATCTCCTTGAATATAATAAAAATTAATATAGAGTCTCAGGAACCATTACTAAATTGAATGGGTCTTACAATCCAACTAGTTTTTGGAAGGATCTCTATGTTCCATTCTATTCCATTTGTAATTACTCTGCTGAAAAAAAAATGAAAAACATATGCTTAAGGGACATATATAAACTTATAAGATAAGCTAATTTATCAGAGGGGATCATTCTGATCAATCAAAGAATTTGCTGAACAAAAACAGGTCCAAAATAGACAGAACAGCCACAAAGAAATTCAGAAGCATACAGAAAAAGTTAAAAACAGGTACAAATTAAACATCTTAGAGTTCAAAAAATACAAGGAAAAATTAAAAACGTGCAAAAAGAAACATAATTAACAGATACGATTAAATAGAGGTGCGTGAGTCGCTATAAATATGCGTGAAAGTCATCTCCCTTTTCAAATATGCTAAATGTAGGTTGGACCAGTTTGCTCAAAACAGATTGGTGGTCCTTTAGCTTTAGGCCGAAGTAGACACTTTTGGGAGACAGAAGCTTTGGATGCAATTCAGAATCTGTTCCCAAAAGCTGTACCAAACGCAGCCTAAGACCGGTCCATGGTCATCGTAATTTGGACGACGATAGCAGAAGCCGATCAGTTGATGAAGCAGTACTACTGTCCACAACTGAACTTGTTGATGTAGAAACAACATCCCAAGGACCAGTCACTTCATTTGGAACATATTCAACTTCTTCATGATTTTGCTGCACTTTAGAACCTTTAACTGATTTTTGAATCACTTCCAGCTCCATTGCAACTTCTTTCATCGTGGGACGTCTCTTTCCATTCAAGTCCAAGCATCTTCTTGCAAGGCAAGCAACTGCCTCAATCTGTTCTTTACTTCCCTCTTTCATAATCTGAACATCAACGATGTCAAACAGACGTTTCTCTTCCATTTTAAGAATGAAGTATGTGGCTAGACTTCTGCCTTCTTCCGATCTTGTGAATGAAATTGGTTTTTGACTCGTCAAGAGCTCAACGAGGACTACTCCGAAGCTATAAACATCGCTCTTTTCAGTGAATTGGCTTGACTGGAAGTACTCCGGATCCAAGTATCCAAAAGTGCCTTGTACTAGTGTTGTTACATGAGTTTGATCGATGGAAATTGATCTTGAAGTTCCAAAATCAGCTACTTTTGCTCTGTACTTGTCATCCAAAAGTATGTTTGTGGATTTAATATCACGATGATAAATGGGAATGGAAGCTGATGAGTGCAGGTAGAAAAGAGCTCCAGCGACCTCAATGGCAATTCTTAAGCGCATATCCCACGTAAGAGGAAACTCTTCATTATCTTCGTGGATATACTCGAAAAGGGTACCATTGGGAACAAATTCATACACCAGTAGAGGAACCTTTGTCTCCAAACAACACCCGAATAGCTTAACCACATTCCTGTGGTTAAGTTGTGAAAGAATGACAATCTCGTTAATGAACGGCCTAAGTTTCCCTTCATCAATCACCTTCGACTTTTTCACTGCAACAATTCTTCCATCTGTCAACATTCCCTTGTAAACGGTACCTTGGCCTCCCTGACCAAGTATTCTGTTCACATTAAAATGATCTGTGGCCTTCTCTAGCTCCTTTGGATCAAATATTTTTATTTTCTCAACATTGACTTCACCGGAGCTCAATTGTTCTTTGATCAATAAGCCACCGTTTTGTTTGAAGAACTTCTCTCGGCGTTTAGTGTCATTTCTTTTCTTCACTACCTTGTATAACCACCATGCAGCAGCAAGAAGAAGTAATAGCCCCAAGCTTGCACCAATACCTGCACAAATCAATACATTTTACAAAAAAGTACCCAAATCTTTGGTTAATCTCTCTGGAAAATGTAGTGAACTGTTCAATTTTTTTTGCATTTGAATCCACTGAAAGTTGTTCCTGGCCAACTGAGGGGACAGAGGCGTACCTATAACCACTGGTTTCACTGCAGATTTCTTCTTTTCAGGAGGACCGAAAAAGTGACATTCATAACTCCCAAGAGTATTATTACAGATAAAAGTATATCCAAGATTTTCTAGCAAACAAGGGCTCTTCTGTGGATCCACACATTCATCGATATCTGATACGAATTAAGTGCAAAAAGACTGATTAACCAGATGGCAGAAGAATGAACATTATAAAAGATGAATTAGAAATATTTAGATAAAATATTTGCCTTGTATTTGAGGCCATTGCTTGAAATGCCATAGCATTTGTAGTTCAAAATAAAAAAAAAAAAATTAAAAAGATTGTGAATTTGTGAGAGGTTTACCTTGGCATCCATCAGGAAGATACGGATTTCCTTCGTATCCCCTTTTGCAAGAACATCGAACCATGGAGTTCTGGTTACTAAAAGAGGTGGTATTGATGAAACTTCCACTTTCGCACACAGTTGAATTGTTGAAAGCTATTGATTTATTCGTTGCAAGCGAGTCATATGTCCGTCTATCTATCCTCCACTCCAGCACCACAGGAAAGTAGACCATGTTTTGTATGTCTGAGGCTTTTCTTAGTCCTTCGTTCTCAAACCATTGTCGGTCTACTAAGAATGCATACTTGCATCCCTCTGTGCGTTCCCCGGTTTCCACGCTCTCTATAGTTGTATTGAACACCTGAAGATCCGAAGGGATTGTTGTCTGGCAGCAGTCAATCCCATTGCAGGTACTACTACTACTACTTGCAGTTGAACCACTTCTGCAGAAAGATAAGCACCCGCCAATGGTCGAACCGTTGACCATTGTCATCAGAGCCAAGTTGTTGCATCCGACAGCAGTGAATCTATTGTTGGATTGGGAGAAAACAAAAGGGCCTCCTTCCAAGCTCATTACATAGGCACTGCTCATATCACCACACGTTGACATTGCAGGATAGTTGACACGAACTGTGCCTAATTCTGTCGATACATCCAGAACTTCAAGTTTGCTGCTATTTAAGAAAGGCTTGGAAGGATTATAAGTATCATTGCAGGATATCGAAAACCATTCATCAAGGTAGCAGTTGGGTCCAATTCCAAAAGGGTACGGAATCGTAACACCCCCACATTGTGCTTGGCAACCAGATTTTGTTAGAGGCGGTGATTGAGCCAATGCACTACTCATTTGCCACAACAACAAAACCATCTGAAAAATTTGTACCACCATTTTCATCTCTCTCTCTCTCTCTCTCTCTCTCTCTCTCTCTCTCTCTCTCTGCCCTTAACGTGACGAAGAAAATCCGAGTTCCCCATCCGTGCTTTATAAGGAGGAGTCCGAATAATAATATATTCTTTTTGCCCATGTGAAAATTCTGTGCTGAATTTTCCTCGATGCGTTGTGCAGAAAGATCAAAGTCAAAGAAGAAACATTGAAGGTCGGGCTCGAATACTAGTAACCATGCTTGACAAATCTAATTCATAACTGTTACTCAGACCGATGATTTAAAGAAAACCAACTAAATGTCCAAAAAAACTTTGCTTTTAATGAAAAATCATTTTTAAATGTATAGTAAATAGTATCAGGAAAAGGTAAAAATGTGATTTTTTGTTAAAAGTAAACAATACCGCGAGTGTTTCTTTAAAAGTCCATGATTTAATCCCAAGTGTTTGTGATTAGATTACTATAATAGCAAATTTGTCATGTGCCGTTGACTAATTGACTTAAAGGATTTATAAACCAAATTTGTCAACTAAATGATATGTCATCAATAAGAAATAAATATATTAATTAATACTTAGGTAATAATCCAATTATTACTTAGTATTACGGTTTAGTGTCTTGGTATTACGGTATAGTGTTATTCTTCTTTACTTGTAAGTTAGATTTGATTCTCATTATAGATGAATTTGAACTATATAATTACGAACCCATTGTGAGATTTAGCCTACTTTCCTATTTTTTTTAGTGTAAATAATATTATTTGTTACAAAAAAAAATAATGATACAATTATCAACCACCACTTAAAATATTTGATTTAAAAATTAATCTCCTTAACATTACCTTTACTATTATGTCATTTTTGGGTGCTATTTAAGAAAGTTTTGCCGGACTTTTCTTTTCTTTTCCTATTTCCAAACTTTCTTCCTATTAATTTTCTTTTAATTTTTTTATTTGTATAATTTTCCTTTATCTTTCCAGGGTTGATTCAAACATTTCAGCGCAGACAATCTTTGGACTGTGAAAGTTATCAGCCAACTGCCCTTTGACAGTTCCGTGATGGATAATTAGACATCCAAGTTGGAAATGGACTGTCAAATGTCACCCTTCCTTTGATTAGTGGGTGGCGGGAATAAAACAGAAAATTAATGCCACAAAAGTGGACAACACAACAGCTGATTAGGATTTAGAAGCCTTGCCGTTATTGAAGAAAATTTTCATTGTGATTGGAACACGGATAGTACAAGACGTGTTTTTATATAAATTGGGAATTTTTTTTTTTTAAGTTATTAACCTTTTTACGCATATATCTAACAATTTATATAATGATACGTGATGTACTATCCACTGTGATTGGAACACAGATAGTATAAAACGTCAAACACATCAATATTTTTACTACAACAACATCAAGCAAAATCACAACATACAGACACCACTGAAAAAGCAGGTCAAAACCAGAGAAAAAAATAAAGAAAAAAATTCTCGTTTCCAAACCTAGATCAGGGAAATCTCCAGTTTACATATATGCTAATAGCGGTAGTGAATCTTTCGATGAAGCAGTACCTCCATCCAAACCCGACCCTGTTGATCTCGAAGTAATATCCCAAGGACAAGTTCCTTCTTTTCTAAGATATTCGACCTCGTCGTAGTCTTGTTGCAGGTTATAAGAAGCCTTGACTGATTTCTGAATCCTCTCCAACTCCATTGCCACTTCTTTCATCGTCGGCCGTCTCTTTCCACTCATATCCAGGCATCTGTTTGCGAGGTTAGCAGCTGACAGAATGTCATCCGTTACACCCTCCTCCTTAACTCGGGAATCAAGAATATCAAACAGACGATTCTCTTCCATCGAAAAATTGAAATATGTAACTAGGCCTCTGATTTCAGGTGACCTTGTTAGAGAAACGGGCTTTTCTCCGGTCAATAGCTCAAGAAGGACAACTCCGAAGCTATACACATCGCTCTTATCCGTCAACTGGCTCGATTGGAAGTACTCCGGGTCCAAGTACCCGAAGGTGCCAGCTACTATTGTGGTGAGGTGCGTTTGGTCAATGGAAACTGATCTCGAAGTCCCGAAATCTGCAACTTTTGCTCTGTATTTATCATCTAAGAGTATATTTGTAGACTTGATATCCCTGTGGTAAATTGGAAAACCTGCTGCTGAATGTAAGTAGGAAAGAGCTCCTGCAACTTCTGCGGCAATCCTTAAGCGCATTTCCCATGTAAGTGAAAACTCCTCGGTTTCTTCATGCAGATATTGGTAAATCGTTCCTTTCGGTATGAATTCATAAACCAAGAGAGGAACTTCTGTCTCTAAACAGCACCCTAACAATTTAACCACATTCCTGTGGTTGATTTGCGAAAGAATGACAATTTCATTAATGAACTGTGCAACTTCGCCTCCATCAACTAATTTAGACTTCTTTACAGCAACGATACGTCCATCCGTCAACATCCCTTTGTAAACGGTACCTTGGCCTCCCTGGCCAAGGATTCTATCCACATTAAAATGGTCTGTCGCTTGCTCCAACTCCTTTGAATTGAACAACTTAATTTTCTCAACATTTACTTCACCAGAAGCCAATTGTTGCTCCAACAGTATACCACCATTTTGTTCAAAAAACTTCTCCTTGCGTTTAATGGCTTTTCTTTTCTGTATGAATTTGTGCAACCACCATGCACCAACGAGCAATAACAGGAATCCGAGACCACTGCCGATACCTGAATAACTTTAGAAAATAAGAAAGGATAGTACAAATATAACCAGAGAAATTTCATTTTTTCATTTGTTGGAAAGTGTTACATGGTTGGTTATGAATTGCTTTTCAAAATTCCAATTCATCTTGGTAATGCTAGATTATGCATTGTTACATCATATAGTATAGACTCTAGTGCAGGGACATACCTATAAAGATGATTTTGACCTGCGATCTGCTATTCTTTGGGGGATAGCATCCCCAACCCCCAACAGTATTCACACAAACCATGTTCCTGCTACACGTCTCGTTGAGCGCACATTCATTGATGTCTGGATTAATGTGTATTGAAAAAATTAGAAATTATTCCGTAAAGCATTGAAACTGTTGTATTAGAGTTTTACCTTGACATCCATTGAGAAGATAAGGATTTCCTTCGTGGCCCCCTCCGCAAGTACATTCAAGCCTTAAGGATTCATTATATATGGAAACAGTGTCATTGTAAAATTGGCAATAAGGCCGGGGTGTGTCAGAACTCACTGTCGTCGCATTTACTTCCATAAAGGTTCCAAACACATCGGCTGTGGAATGAAACAAGTTCCATTCAAGAACCACAGGGATATTGTCCCTTTCGCTGATGGCAGAAATGTTTGTTAAATTGTTGGCATACCACTGAAACCATTCACGGTCTACCAAGAATGCGGAATTGCATGAACTCCGTCTTTGATTGTCATCAGGCTGGAAACTGGTATTGAAGGCGGAGAGAAATGAAGGGATGGCAGTCTGGCAGCAGTCCGCCCCATTGCATACATTATGCCTGGTACCGTTACTCTTATTGATCGAAATGTTACAATCGGACTTACATCCACTTGAAATAGAGTAGCCATTTGAGTTTGAGGTGATGGTGGCCATAACATCACAACCTACCGCAGTGAACACGTTATCAATGGAATACGCAAAAGGGCTTCCCTCCAAGTTGGCCGTTTGGCGGTTGATTGACTTGTTGCTGCAATTTGAGAAGGCGATCGGGTTCGTGACCTTCAATGTGTTTCTGTCCTCAACAGAAATTTCCAGCACCTCCTGCTTGGTACGGCTCAAGAAAGGTTTTGGACTGCCAGTAGAGTTGTCACAGATTATTTGGAACCAGTCGTCGATGTAACATCCTGCTCCGATTCCAAATGGATATACGATTTCAACGCCTCCACACTGCGACTGACAGTTAGGCTTTGCTATGGGCGGTTTTTGTGACGATGCTACTGCTAGTAACCGCAAGAACAGCGTAAACAGAATAATACGAGTTAGCAACTTGGCAACCATTCTGGTTATTCCTCGTCTTCTGTTTACCTATATCGGGGGTTTCTAGTAGGAAGCTTTGAGTTAGCTAGCAAGGAAAACAATCCTCAATTCTGAACCTTCTGCAGAATAAAAATAAAAGTGCATAGATACATATACAGTCAGTTCTTTGCGCTTTTCTGCTGATTTCACCGCTGGCCGTACAAGATTGAATGAACAATTCTCGCTATAACGAAACACGGTTGTGAATCTGAATTTGCCTTTTTAAAATCAATTTCGTATTGAAAATCCTCCAGCATTCTAGAATATCAGACCTGTTCCGTTCTCGGCAGTCCATCTCAAGTCAAATTTTGACCAAGTCACATTAACACGAGGAAATTAGTATGGAAATAGAATGGTTATGTTGATTTTTCTCTTCTTTTCTCAAATAAGTTCTTTATTTTATTGTCCTATTTAGTATTGTCTCTGCACGTACCATGTATTAGAGCTGGGCCATGCTTGACAATTGAAAAATTAGGTGACTTGAAGTGAAAGGCTGAAGTATGCTAATTTATAAAAATTATGTATACATATATAGTCAAAATTCAAATTGCAAAGTATCAGTCAAAGAAGAAAAAAAATTCATCAAAAAAGATTGGAGGAAGCATCACTCAGTCTAATAACTATTATCTGATAGATGTGATCTTTTCAGCCTCTAAAAAAAAAATTAGAACAACAATAAGAAGATAGCTTGCTGTGCTCTCATAATTTACTTACACCAATATATCAGGTTTGATATCACACTTGACATAGAAATTATGAAAAACTGTAGAAATGAGGAGCCAAACTTGATGTTCTTTCTAACCTTCACAGTTTATCCAGACGGCAGCAGGTCTCCTCAGTATCTCAAGTTAACAATCTGTCATTTTTTCTTCCTAGTTTATTCTTTTTTTTTTTTAAGGAATTCTTGACGGTACGAGGGAGATTTTATTAATATAAAAAAAAAAGTACAACTAGTGAAGGGAGACATAAACCTAATCTCTCATAATACAAGAAAAAAAGATCAAAATACATGAAAAAGAAGGGGGGCATAAACCTTACCTCCATTCTAGAAACAAAAATAACAAAGATACAAGGAAAATGGGGCGATGAAACCCAACCCCTCTAAAGATAAACCTAAAGATTTAAACCTGCAAAACAAAACAAGCAACATCACAAGGTTAAGAAAAAAAAAAAAACCAGCAAATGAGACAAATCTGTATTTCGAGATGCACATTAATTTGAGAAGTGGAAAACAGGAAAGCCAACATAGTCTGAAAACAAAATAGCTCGAACTCCCAATGGAGAGGAATCATGCCATACCAAACTTGGAGAAGACAAGCCCATGTTAGCAAAATTGTCTGCAACCACATTTCCTTCGCGATATATGTGAGAGGCGTAGAAAGTCATCTTGCAAATGCAGTCCAAACAAATAGACCATTGCGTACAAAGAGGCCAAGGAGGATCAAAATCAGTTGATTGGAGACCACAAATAACACTAGAAGTGTAACAACCCGTACTGATTTTATCGAAACGAAGGGGTATTTTCGTGAAATTTCACCTTGGATTAGATTTTTTGTTTTAAAATTTGTTTTTGGATCTTAATTGGTGAGCCCAAGGGGCCCACCCCCTGATTTGTCCCCCGGTTCCCTTCCCCTTTTCTTTCTTGGGGTCTTTTGATATGGGTCAATTGGACTAAAAATTGAACCTACTTCAAAAGTCAAAAGTCACTAAAAATTAGACCTATTTCAAAAGGTGGGCTATAAAATTGGACCTATTTCAAATTTTCCCTTCTTTCTTTTCTGATTTTTATAACTCTCTCTCTCTCCCCGAAACTCTCTACACCTATCTCTCGACCTCACTCTTCCCTCCTCACCATCGAACCCACACACACACACACAAACATACAAACACACGACGGCAGCACCAGCATCGTTGGGCCTTTCTACTATTCCCGACTAGGTGAGGCTCGAAATACCATCACTCATTCTTCCTTTTCAACGTTCTGGTGGTTTTAATGAAAATAGGTATTGTCTTGGGGACGTTTTGACACAGGAAAACCACCTTAGAGAACAAAACCCGGATTTTAGCAAATGCCCGTGGCTTTTAGGCCACTTTCCTACCAAACCACTACGATTTGACCGACGTGCAAGGTAACAATCTCTTCGTCTCGATGAGTACTACAACTTTCCTTTTTGTTTCACCCAATTTCGTTGAGTATTGAAGAAGTTATATTTATTTGAATCTTACCCAGTTTCCAGCGACCTTCGCGGCTTTCGAGGTGTTTTTCGGCCAAACCACTGCGAGTTAGACGTCGTGCAAGGTACCATTATCTTCGTCTCTTCAAGAACTACGATTTTCTTTTTTGAATCACTCGATTTTGTTGAGTATTGGCAAATTTATGAACGTTTAAAGATTAGCTCAGTTTTTCGACGAAAAACCTCAAATTCCGGTGTTCTTCTACGGTTCGCTCTGGTGAGTGCAACCTGTGAGTCCAATCGGGTCTTGGGCCAAGTTTGGCCCACTGGCCCTAACCCAATTCTAAACCTAACCCAAATCCTTTGTTTTAATTTTAATTTTTTTTTATAAAACCCAAAGGCCTTGGGCCATTTCTATTAGGGCCTTAAGCCCGTTAGCCACTAAACCCTTAACCTAATCCCCTCATCTATTAACCCAAAACCCTTAAGACCCAAGCCCAACCCGGTAGAATATTATGAGGAATATTCTTGGAATATTCTGCGGAATATTCTCTAGAATATTCTCGTGTTGACTTTTTGTTGATGTTTACGAAATTTACTGGAGACCCTTCTTAGGGTAATTCAACGTTCTGAATATGTTTCCGACGTCCGTTTTTCCAAATTCAATTGTGTTAGTATAGTTTTATTAATTGGACCATTTATGTGCTTAGGGGCAATTATCTGTGGCGTTTCCTTCTTCGCTAGGTTGCGTGGCTTTTCGATGGCGAAGTACTGTGAGTGGATCCCTTCTAAAAATGCATGTTTTAATAGTAGAAATGCATACATGAAAAACATGATTTAATGAATACGTATCATGAGACGTTTTACGAGATAACATGCATATTGAGGCTAGTTTGAATTATTGCTATTTTTCATATAACCTGTGTCTTTATAGAATATCTGATGGATGATGATATATTATTTAGAACATGTTTCGAACACCACTTTATAGTATAGATGATGGATGACTTTATACTATGAAGTTGCCCTTCAAATAAATGTATGTTCAATAGTTTTGTACTTACCTAGTGGTCCTTATTCCGCTACGGGATGAGGGATGTATTTCATCCCGAGCGACGGTTACGGTGTTGGCATAGGGCCTGAAGATGGTTTTTCTTTGGCTATTAGCACAGGGACGGAGAGCTGGCACGGGGCTTAGGGGTGATTTTCCTCTGGCAATTGGCACAGAGACGGGGAGCTGGCATGGGGCCTGGAGGGATATTGGACATTCACTAGTGATTATGAGATATATGAGTTATGATTTGAGACATTGCACGGCATACTAGGTTTCGGAAAACCTATTTTTATCATGCTATATGTGTTTTCATAAAATCTGGAGGTTATTAGTATGTTGATAACTGTTTCATTATATGTATGTATGTATGTGTGTGTGTATATATATATATATCAAATTCATCCACTCATGTTTGTTTTGCGCCCCCTTCAGGATTTAGGTTCGAGGCATTCAATCCCGACGTCAAGGCACTTCCGCATCGGCATCTTTGAGTCCTCTCGGTGTAGGACCCATTCTTTTATTCATTCAATTTTATATTATTTCTTTTAGTATTCTAGTTAGTTGTATGCTCTGAACACGTTACTTAAATGCATATTCATTATATTTAAATTTATAAGTCTTATTTATTCCTTGTTTTCAGCATTTGCATTCAATAAATGGCTTTCGTCACTCTCGGATGTCTGCCAACACGTACCTACCCTGGTATTCGGGGAATATTGGGATTGGGGCGTGTCAAGAAGAGTCATTTTCTAGCAAAATACAATGCCAAACCCCTATGATATGCAAACTCTACACCAATAATAATTGTTGATAATTCTGCAAAAAAAGAGTTTCGATGATCAATCCCTTGGCAGAAACCACAAGAAATTGGCCATGGCAATCCCAAAAAACTCCCCCACAAGCAGCAGGACCAAGATTTTTTTTAGACAAACCATCTGTATTAAGTTTAATACAAGGAAACCAACGAGAAAACCAAAGCACATGAAGAATAGTCGGCGCCTTGCGAGGGATAGGCTGGATCCCCAAAGAAGAAATGACATGAGTGTTAAACCCTGAGAGTAACCAGGAATAAACTTCCCACCATGAACAATCCCAGAATTGATAGACATGCAAAGACAACGAAAGTACATTGGACGACCCTAAAAAAGAAACTTATTTTGAGCTTTCCAAATAGCCGAAATAGTAGGAAGACCCGCAAATGTCCAGAGACTGTCCAACTGTTAAGAAAAGGGTATACGTATGTATGCACCCCAAAAACAGCCAAGGAATCTAAAAAAGGCAAATAGGTACCAAATTGATATGCTAACCACCTCCAAAGCTGCCAAGATATCCGACACCCGAAGAAAAGATGAAAAGTAGATTCCTTTGAACTATGACATAAACAACAAATGAATGCCAAAGAAATACCACGTCATTGTAGTGCACATTCGGTAAGAAGTTTGTCATGAAACCAAGCTAAAATAGACAATCGAGCCAGAATAAAATGTCGCCAAATAACCTTAGTCCAAGAACAATCACTGTTTTTTCTGAATACAATGATAACCAGAAGAAAAGGAAAATTTACCAGTAGACGAAGGCTCCCAAATTAGTTTGCCATGCTTTACGTTTAAAGGCAAAGGTAAACAAGGAATCTGTTGCACTACATAAGGGAATAAATCTAAAAAATAATCTGGTAAATACCACCTTTGAGCTTCTATAGCATTAGAAACCCGAGGAAGAACTGTAGGTGAAATGACCAAGGATAATGAAAGGACAATAATCGGGTCATCCAACCATTTATCAAACCAAAAAGAAACTGACTGCCCATCACCAATAATCCAACGAGTATTATTATTTAGGATAGGCAAAGCATGCTTCAAACCATGCCACACAGAAGATCGTAAATAGATATCTTATTTTTTGTAAGGCGAAAGAGGAAAACGCTGACAAGCGAAAGAACCCCACAAAGAAGAAGATTGTAAAACATCCCAACTAAAACTAAGCAAAGCCATCAAAGAATTTAGTTTTAAGAAGCTTGTAATTCAAGTAGTTAAGTCTGGAGCCAAGGTACTAGTTTCAATTCCCCGACCCCAATCATAATCCTTCTTCCCTTTTTGGTCGCTATTTTGGTAGAACCTCATCAACAGTATAAGGATATTTTATTAAAGAGAAAATCCAAGGTTACAAACCACGAGGAGGGGACTTAAACCTAACACCCCCAACACACACACCTCTGATCATATGAATCCTCAACGAGGATGTCTTGCACAAACACAATATGCACCTCAAAACATTCTTAAATAACAAATACTAAAGAAACTCTTTCAAAGTCGGACTTTCTATAGACTTTTTACCTTTAACGTTAATTCTCGTGATAATATTATAAAACATTATGCTAAAAACATAAAATGGCACAAAGTCCCACTTTTGAGAGTCTCCTTAGCATTTCTCTTCTTAAAATCTAATCTAGTAGAAGTACAAAAGAGGATCAATAAGTGTGTTTGCAAATTAACTCAATAACAAGGTAAGTCAAAACATTCGTACTTATGCGTGGTATAATTTTATTTTATTTTTTTAGGTACAAGTGATATTCTATAAAATCTACACTAAAGAGAAGATGGGAGAATTTGGGCTTGACATGCAGTCCATTAGAGAAAAACGTTAATTTCTTTGGCATTAATGTCTAACCCAAATTAACCTCCGCATACTATTTTAGACTTTTTCATAGCCGCAATTCTTTCATTTGCCAAACCGAATTCCTTCGTAAAAGTCTATATGTAAATAGATTGGAAGCTTTAACACCATAACTTCTTCTTTTTTTGAACACTTTTAACTATCCAAGTTTTTTTTTAATTTTTTATTATCCAAGTTGACTTCACCAGAAGATAAATATTGTAGCTCCATCAATAACTGCCATCTTGTTTCGAAAACTTCTCCTTAAGTTTAATGCTGACGACTTTATGCAAACCACAAACCACCAACGAGTAGAAATAATAGCTCAAGACCACTGCCGATACCTGAAAATGTAGCTCAGTCCATTACAAGATTAACCAGGTAATTTATAATGGCTATCCAGTTTTCAGCTTATGCCGATGAAACAAAACCGTCGAGAAAAGCCTATCTTTTTGTAATGAATTTATAGGGATGACATTGAGGGACATTAATTTGAGGAGGTGGGTCAATTTTAAAGATCATTTGTGATGAAAACCTTTTCACGTATTATAGGGAGATAAGGGTGCATACCTATGGAAGCCAGTTTAACCCAAGACTTTGTGGGAAGTAGCATTCATAGCATGGAGCCTGCAGGACAATGGTTGCCAAACTCACATTCATTTTTGTCTGCAATTTCATGTAATTAATAGAGATAAAGTTAATAATGTGGTAAATCAACTGCTCATTAAATTTAAATGAAAAAAAAGTTGGACAAACAAAGAAGGGTAAAAAAAAGTTATGCACTTCATATATGTTGAAGGGTTAAGCATCAACCTTCTTTTGATGAATACATAATTCACACAACAACAACAGGTGGAAATTAAACCGAAAAAACGACAGAGAAGTCAACAACAAAACAGCAGTTTAGAGTTTAGACAAAGCTCAATCTGTCAAAAACACAGCAAATATACCAGAAAAGAATTACAGGGAAATATCCAATATACTAGACAAACGCAAAGCGTTATGGTGACACCAATGGCATTTAGGATTCTTGTTCATCGTCATTCCTCTGACAGTACATCTGTTTGCGAAGCAGTACTACTCTCTAAAGCGAACCCAGTTGAATCTGTTGTTGATGTAGAAGCAACATCCCAAGGGCCAATTACCACATTTTCGACATGGTCAACCTCTTCGCAATTGAGTTGGACATTACAAGCTTTCTGAAGCCCCTCCAACTCCATTGCCACTTCTTTCATTGCAGGTCGTCTCTGTCCATCCATATCCAAACATCTTTTTGCAAGGTTAGCCACTGCCAAGGTCTCTTCGGGGGCACCCTCCTCCTTAACTCGAGCATCGAAAATATCAAACACACTATTCTACTCCATAAAATGTTTGAAATATGAAACTAGGCCTCGGGCTTCTTTGGAGCTCGTTAAAGAAACTGCCTTTTGTCCGGTCAAGAGCTCAACATAGACCACCCCAAAGCTATACACGTCACTCTTATAGGTGAATTTACTGGATTGAAAGTATTCTGGGTCCAAGTAACCAAATGTGCCCTGCACATTTGTAGTCAGGTGAGTTTGTTCAATGGAAACTGATCTCGATGGCCCGAAATCTGCTACTCTGGCTCTATATTTATCATCCAAGAGTATGTTCGTAGACTTGATGTCTCGGTGGTAAATTGGGACAGAAGCAGCTGAATGTAAGTACGAAAGAGCTCCTGCAACTTCTCTGGCAATCCTCAAGCGCACTTCCCATGTAAGAGGAAACTCCTCATTTTGCTCATGAATATATTGAGAAAGTGTTCAATTCGGTATATATTCATAGATGAAAAGAGGAACTTCAGTCTCTAAACAACAGCCCAATAATTTAACCACATTCCTATGGTTAATTTGCGAAAGAATGACAATTTCATTAATGAACTGTTTGACTTTGCCTTTACTAACTTTGTTTGTAGACTTTTTTACAGCAACAATTCTGCCATCCATCAACATTCCTTTGTAAACGGTACCTTGGCCTCCTTGTCCGAGAATTCTATCTACACTAAAATGGTATGTGGCTTTCTCTAACTCCTTTGAATTCCATCAACAAGGACCACCCAGAAGCCAATTGTTGCTGCAACAGGATGCCACCATTTTGTTTAAAGAACTTCTTGCGTTTAATGGCATTTCTTTTCTTTACGGCTTTGTGCAACCACCATGCACCGACAATCAGAAACAATAACCCAAGACTAGTTCCGGTACCTGATCATAAATCAGTAAAATAAGGAAGGATAACAGGTCAAGTAGTTTGCTGTTACATGTGTTTTAGAATTTTTATACGGTTGCTCAAGAATTTGTCTTCAATTTCAAATCATCTCGGCAATTTATATATGGGTTATTATATCAGAGGGTATTATACACTCTGTAGTTAGGGTTAATACCTATAAAGATGACATTAACATTTGAGTTGCTCTCTGAGAGGGAGCATCCAAAACCCCCAGGAAAATTTTCACATAGGTAGTTTGCAGAATACGCTGGTATCCGATTCTCACATTCATTGATGTCTGGATTAGTGTAAATTCAGAAATATTAATAAAGGTGTTACTCCTCACTCATTCCAAATTGACAAAAAAAAAGAAAAAAATAGAATGGTATTAGAGGCTTACCTTGACATCCGTCAAGAAGATATGGATTTCCTTCATAGCCCTTTCCGCAGTAACATTTAAGGCTTGTGGAATTGGCAAAGGAGTATCTGTAGTTTTGACCAAACCTCCGACCTGAGTAAGTCTTTGTTGCATAGGTTCCAAATCCAAACAGATCGTCTGCGGAATGAAATAAGTTCCAATCTAACACCACTGGAACTGTGTCCATTTTACTGATGCTGGCAGTGACTGCAGAAGCGACATTCCTCTGAAACCAGTCATCGTCTACCAAGAAAGCATACTTGCATGAACTCTGTGTGTTATTTTCACGAAACTGGAAACTGGTATTGAAGGCAGAGAGAAACGAAGGGATGGCTGTCTGGCAGCAGTCTATCCCATTGCACACATTACATTGGATAACACTACCCTTACATACCAAAATGTCACATTCAGACTTGCATCCGCTTGAAATGGTATAGCCATTTGAGTTTGAGCTGATTGATACGATTTTTATCACTTGGGTAAAAGAGTTAAAAACACCTAAAAATACTTGCAAGAGTACAAGGTTATCATAGTATAGCAACTCAAGTAAGGTCATTTTCCGCAGGGATTGAATGAATAATTTTATGTTAACCAAATCTTAATTAATTATTTAAAAACAAAGTTTGGAAAAGGGTGATTTAATGACCTAAAATATTAAAAACGAATTTAACTAAAACAATTAAATAAATTGACAAAATAAAGGAAACAAAAGAAAATAGTTTTGAAAATCTATTTAAGCACTAGGGTTCCACCGTAACCTTAACAATCCTATGTAGTTCTTCCAATTACTTATGACTTACATATGCATATTTTGAAGGTTAGGTTTTCCTAATATATATCCTACTTGGAACCTCTAACATAGAACGTATATCTAACATGCAACCCGTCCGTGGCGTCCAGATCGAATGTGAACATGCAAGACTCATTAAGTTTTGTGAAATCCTTTTGAAAAACCATATAACCCTTAAGACGTGTCGTCCATCCTAAGAAATTACACATAGTAACCACAAGAAGCCAGCGTCAATTCCAGGGACAGCCCTTCGCCAAAATTGCATCAAATTACTTTTCTAAATATCCTAATGGTGGCCAATCACTATGACAAATAGATAGTTTAAAGCACAGTGATTAATAATTCAAAACTTGCATGCATAACATCATAAGCAAATTGAAAAGAAACTACATATTCTTGCTAAGGCTCGTGCCTCGCCCTAGCAAACGAAACTAGTTAGGAACAAACATAAAATAAAATAATATTAAGAACATGGATAGAAAACACCTTGAAAATAAACTTGAATCGTCAAAACTCCAAAGTAGTGTGTCCTCTCGCTTCTTTCTCTTATGCGTTCCCCCTAATCTAATGGCTAAATAGCCTTATTTATACTACTCTAATTAAAATCCTCCTAGTAAAAGGTCTTAAAATAAGACTAGGATACCTAATACAATAATAAAACAGAAAATAAAAGGTTTCCTATTCTAATTGGAATTCGATCTTCTCAGAAAATCAGTCTTTTGACCAACCAAATCAACTCCGATTTGGTACCAAAATATCTCTTTTTAAAGCTTGAGACGTCCCCAACAAATCCTCAGAAGGAATCTTCCTCAAAATATGTCATTTTGACCTTCAAAATACCCAAAACGTCCAAAAACGTCAATCTGGGAAAGCTGCGCGCTGGGTCTTTATTTCATCACCACGGTCAAACGGTTTGGTAGAAAAATCTGAAACTTTGATACAATCATCTTGAAATGCTCATGAACATCTTCCAATTGGAATCACTCCAAAATTCATCTGTTTGATAACTTTTTACTCCAAAGGAAGTCGAATGTCCTACATTGAAAATACATAACAAAGTATCAAAATTCTACCAAAATAACCAATAAATTATAACTAAGATTATGGTAAAATATATAGTATAATATCGTCTCATCAAATACCCCCAAGCTTAGCTTTTTGCTTGTCCTCAAGCAAAACGAAACTCAAAAACAAATATAAAAACTAACAAGCTAAAAACTTTATTAAAACTCAACTAAGACAAAATTTTCATCTTCAAAGCTGCAATCCATAGAAAACGTTAAAAATTAGAACATCTTTCGAAAAGTTTCAACTAATCCCACCACAAAGTCTAAGCCATTTAGAATCAATTAGGAAAGAATTCATGAACTTCCTTTGGTGTAAAGTGAACCAACATAGTTAAAGAGACTTGACTAAAACCCTTACCTCTCGTCTTTTTATTTCATATATTCCACACATAACTTCTCTTTTTTTTTCTTTTTGTTTTCTTTTTCGATTTTTTTTTCCAATAGTAATAGTAGTGGTCGTGTAATGCTAGTTCACTAGAAACCAACTAACCACCCTGCCCCATGCCAAAACTCTACCGTTTGACGCGAGAATCACTTCTGATTAGGCAGGACTGACCCGGTTACTAAGTAAAGCCTCGGGTGGAACAATTATTACATATCTAAAACAAGAACTAAACTTTACTTTACTAAGAACCAAAATTAAAAATTAACAGGGACTAAAAGCAAGTGTTTCAATCTCACTCCCCACAAACCATGTTGGTGTGAATGTGCAAATTTCAAAGTATAACTCATGAATTAGTGTCTATGTAACGATAAATAGAAAAGACTCTACTGCGGGATTAACCTTCACTATATCCATTTGTTCTAACGTTTAAAATAATCTATGGATATTAACTTAAAAAGAATGAAAATTTATATCTTGACACAAAAATAAAAATCTAAAAATTCTATTTCCCACCCCCAAACTTAAATCACACATTGTCCTCAAAGCGTGGAAAGTAAAAACAACAAAAATAGTAAAACCTTAAACTTAAAATAGCTAACAAAGACAAAGAAAATAAATGAAGAAAATATAAATAGAAAAGAAAAGAAAACAATAAAAGAAAGTATAAAATAAGAAAGAAAACAGAAAACAAAAGACAAAGAAACTGACACACCTGGATTCGAAGACAGGATCTGAAGCTAAGGAAAGGCGCTGGAAACAGAACAGAAAATTGGCAGCCGCTAGAATCGAACTCGTGACCAGGGCCTTTGTGAAGATGTGCAGACCAACACGTACGAGTCCACACTTGTGTCAATCTCGAGCAACAATTACCATATAAGCTAATTTAGCAGCTTCATGTTTCAATTGAAAAACCCTAGCATCTGCGACACTCTTTCTCTTTCCTCGAGCCTAGAGCCCAAACGGCTCGCTATCTCTCTCATTTATCTTAGCCCTCTCTCCCTTTTCTCTCAATTCTGATTGTTTTGTTTTTTTTAGAAACCCTAGGTCACTCTCTAGATATCTCCCAAGAATAGCATAGGCCTCTCTCTCATTTCTCGGAGCCGTGCCTCCATAGCTCTCTAGTCATTCCAAATCTCCCAATGGTCCTGGATTTGTTGAACCCAAACACGGATGCCCAGCCGTGCCTCCATAGCTGGGTTGCTGTCATTTATTCCCAAATCTCCATGTCGCTGCAAATCAAAGCTCCTATCCGTTGAATCAATGTCCCAATGCACACCAAGGTAAATACCTCCCTTTTTTCTTACGGATTTCATGGCCAGAAGTCATATGAACTCCATTCTGATCTTGATGCATGGGCTCATTGATGTGACGAAATTCTCTGATCTGATACTTGTGCTTGCAGGTTTAACCCAGAAGTGATGCAGAGGCCCAAAAATTCATAGATCGTCACGCCCTCGAAGGTAAAATTCATCACTGCAATTATTTGAGCCTGAACTTGCCAGATCTGTAAATGTGCTGCTTGTGCATGCCTAAAATAAGAATGAGGTTATGTCGCATTAATCAATGGTTTTAGTCTACTATCTGCAAGCTCATGAATGTGTTCTGTATATTGCATGTCTCCATTGATGAACGCGTGAGCCCAAATATATGCATATGGATTATCCTGATGACTGTTCTTCTCTTTGCTGCTTGGATCCCCACCCCCAAACTTCAATGTAATTATATTTTGATGAAGTGCGAGAGAGTGAGAGAGTAAAAGGGGTCTATTAGTATAGAGGTCTTCTCAGCATCCCCACTATGAGCATCCCTGGACCTCATCCTGTGCTCCTTCGGTATCCTGTTCTTGCATTTGTGTTGAATTTGACTCCCTTGAATATTCTTATGAACGTGATGATGAATTTTGTTATGATGAATGGATGGTTGAATGCATACTGAGATGAATGTATGAATCCACGAGTAGTTGAGATTAGACCAAATCAGTTCTGAATGCAACCTGCAATCACAAGTCAAAAACCTAATTAGATAAGTGAAGAAAAATAACAATAATTAAAAATTGCAATTTTTTTTCAATTTTCTGATTTTTTTTTTTTTTTTTTGGTAATAGGAATAAAAAAAGGAAAATAAAATAATCGAAATAAACAGAAAAAAGTTAGAAAAATTGGGTTGCCTCCCAATAAGCGCTTTAGTTAACGTCTATAGCTAGACATAGAGGAATGAATTGATGATCACGTCACTTGTTCTCTTAGAATCAACCACTCTTTAGCAGCGTCATAGGGCAAAAGTAGGTATGGAATGCAATGCTGTTTATCGATTATACTTTTCAGGTCAGCGTTTGAATCCTTCGTATTTGGCCTTCTATGTGAATGAATCTTTGTAGTCAAATATGACACTTTCCAGTGAGGCTTGTTTATCTGTTGAACTGACTTAAATCTGGTATTTAATACCCACAATTCTTGCTTTGGCCGAATTTCATGATGGAGAATTGGACTTCCATTAAGCTGCCTCTGCTGTCCCTTGTAGAATGTAGTCTGCTTGATGGACTTGCACTTAATTTATGCAATTATGACTGGCTTTGCCGGTGCACTGTTATGTGATTTTGCAGATCCTAACTCGGTGTGAACAACCTTGTCTAACCCATCAGTTTCAACGCAGTGCAGTTTTTGTGGGAAAAGTTCGTTTGGCATATAAACATGGGTAGCACTCGGTTCTGGAAGGATTTCAGGATCAGCATGTGTTGTTTCCTCCCTTGGGCGTGAACAGGCAGATGGCTCCTCAGTTCCTACACCAACCTCTCGATCATCATAGCTTGTCCCACAGTTTAATGCTTGAATCAGAAATCCTTGATTGGTTCTTTCAATGTACAACTCAGTTGATTCCAACAATTTAGAGAGTTTGTCTTCCACTGAAAGCTTTTGTGGCACATTAAACTTCTCAAAATATTGCTCAAGATGTTTTTTCAAACTTGGAGTGTAGAACTCTGAATAGGGATTGTTCCAATGCCTTTTTGAGTCATCTCTCATATCGATATGCTTTTGGACAAACTCATGAAAATATTCTCTCTTGGGACATTGCAAAATATCATGGGTCTTCAAACAGCAAAGAGCACAAATTGTAGGTTTAAATCCATAAAAACCCCATTCTGCAAATGTGACCCATAAAGGCGGACCTCCTGGTGATGCTTCGCAGCCCATCGTTGAATTGCTCTCAAAAATCAACAAACCAACCTAAAAAAAAAAAAAAACTAGCAATTAAATAAAAAATATATGTATGTACAATAATAATTAACTAAGAATATGATAAACACAAATTATTTAAAACAATCCCCGGCAACGGCGTCAATTTCTTGATAGGATTTTTATCACTTGGGTAAAAGAGTTAAAAACACCTAAAAATACTTGCAAGAGTACAAGGTTGTCGTAGTATAGCAACTCAAGCAAGGTCGTTTTCCGCAGGGATTGAATGAATAATTTTATGTTAACCAAATCTTAATTAATTATTTGAAAACAAAGTTTGGAAAAGGGTGATTTAATGACCTAAAATATTAAAAACGAATTTAACTAAAAACAATTAAATAAATTGACAAAATAAAGGAAACAAAAGAAAATAGTTTTGACAATCTATTTAAGCACTAGGGTTCCGCCATCACCTTAACAATCCTATGTAGTTCTTCCAATTACTTATGACTTACACATGCATATTTTGAAGGTTAGGTTTTCCTAATATATATCCTACTTGGAACCTCCAACATAGAACGTATATCTAACATGCAACCCGTCCGTGGCGTCCAGATCGAATGTGAACATGCAAGACTCATTAAGTTTTGTGAAATCCTTTTGAAAAACCATATAACCATTAAGACGTGTCGTCCATCCTAAGAAATTACACATATTAACCACAAGAAGCCATCGTCAATTCCAGGGACAGCCCTTCGCCAAAATTGCATCAAATTACTTTTCTAAATATCCTAATGGTGGCCAATCACTATGACAAATAGATAGTTTAAAGCACAGTGATTAATAATTCAAAACTTGCATGCATAACATCATAAGCAAATTGAAAAGAAACTACATATTCTTGTTAAGGCTCATGGCCTCGCCCTAGCAAACGAAACTAGTTAGGAACAAACATAAAATAAAATAATATTAAGAACATGGATATAAAACACCTTGAAAATAAACTTGAATCGTCAAAACTCCAAAGTAGTGTGTCCTCTCCCTTCTTTCTCTTATGCGTTCCCCCTAATCTAATGGCTAAATAGCCTTATTTATACTACTCTAATTAAAATCCTCCTGGTAAAAGGTCTTAAAATAAGACTAGGATACCTAATACAATAATAAAACAGAAAATAAAAGGTTTCCTATTCTAATTGGAATTCGAACTTCTCAGAAAATCAGTCTTTTGACCAACCAAATCAACTCCGATTTGGTCCCAAAATATCTCTTTTTAAAGCTTGAGACGTCCCCAACAAATCCTCAGAAGGAATCTTCCTCAAAATATGCCATCTTGACCTTCAAAATACCCAAAACGTTCAGAAACGTCAATCTGGGAAAGCTGCGCGCTGGGTCTTTATTTCATCACCACGGTCAAACGGTTTGGTAGAAAAATCTGAAACTTTGATACAATCATCTTGAAAGGCTCATGAACATCCTCCAATTGGAATCACTCCAAAATTCATCTGTTTGATAACTTTTTACTCCAAAGGAAGTCGAATATCCTACATTGAAAATACATAACAAAGTATCAAAATTCTACCAAAATAACCAATAAATTATAACTAAGATTATGGTAAAATATATAGTATAATATCGTCTCATCACTGATCGTTGCCATAACACCACAACCCCCTACGGTGAACATGTTCTCCTTGGAATACACAAAAGGGCTTCCCTCCAAGTTGGCGGGCTAACGGTCTATTGACTTTGTACTGCAATTAAAGAAAGTGATTGGGTTTGAGAACTTTAGTGTACCTACAACAGAAATTTGGAGCACCTCCAGATTAGTACGGTTCAAGAAAGCTTTCGGACTGCCAGTAGAGTTGTCACAGATTCTTTGGAACCAAGTGTCGTTAATGTAACAACCTTCCCCAATTCCAAAAGGATAAGGGATTTCAATATCTCCGCAATGCGACTGACAGTTAGGCTTTGCTATGGGTGGTTTTTGTGATGATGCTACTGCTAGTAACCACAAGAACAGCGTAAACAGAATAATATGAGTTAGCAACTTGAGAACCATTATGCTAATTCTTAGTCTTCTGTTTAGCTATCAAAGAAAATGATTCTCAACTCTCAACCTTTTGCAGAATAAAAATAAAGGCGCAAAGGTATGAGTTAGTTCATTGCACTTTCCTGCTGCTTTCTCTGCAGTTCAAGGAACAACTCTCGCTATAGCGAAACGATATATAATAATAGTGTTAGTTTGAATTTTGCTTTTTTGAATTGATCTTATGTTGAAAACTATATACAAGTTCCAGACCTGTTCAATTATTCCTTCCCAGTCCATTTCATGACAAAATTTGAAGAGGTCTAATTCAAATTTCCTTTTCACAAGTACGTTTATTGTCTAATTACTGTTGTTTCTTCATCATCTGCTATATTAGTCATACTTGATAATTGAAAAATAAGGTGACTTGATAGTGAAAGGCTGAATTATCAAACACGTTAGGATTGCCATCTCATGCAAGGGTACGCGTTCAAGTTTCATGTCATGTAGTGATACTTCATATTTCTTTTGAGAATTTTGTGCAGAATTATCCTCGATGAGTTTTGCAGAAGGATCAAAGACGAAGAAATATTGAAGATTGGGTTAAGGTTTTGCCATGCTTCCGGCAATGTGTGATTTTTTGATGTGATTACATTACTATATTAGCAAAGTAATTTGTCTTAAGGAAGTTTTAGCAGACTTTTCTTTTCTGTTCCTAAATTTCCAAACTTTGATCTTCCTATTAATTTTTTTAAATTTTTTTAACGTATAATTTTCCTTTATCTTTTCTAGGATTGATTCAAACATTTCAGCGCAGACCATCTTTGGAGCATGACTGTGAAAGTTATCAGCCAAGTGCCCTTTGACAGTTCCATGATGAATAATTAGACATCCAAGTTTAAATAGACTGTCAAATGTCACCCTTCTTTTGATTAGTAGGTGGTGGAAATTAAACAGAAAATTAAAACCACATAGAAGTGGATAACACAACAGCAGATTAGGATTTATAAGCCTTGCCGTTATTGGTAGTCTGGACTCTTTCTCTAGGAAAATAAAAACACGAGACGCAAGATACAAAAACGTCAATATTATTACCACAAAAACATCAAGAACAATCACAACATACAGACACCACTGAAAAAGCTGGTCAAAACCAGAGAAAAAAATAAAGATAAATTCTTGCTTCCAAACGCAGATCAGGGAAATCTCCAGTTTACATAAATATAAATGCTAATATTGATAATGCACCAATTGCATTGGAGCTAATTTATCTTTCGTGATTAGTAAGATAATAGCGGTACTGAATCTTTCGACGAAGCAGTACCTCCATCCAAACACGACCCTGTTGATCTGGAAGTACTATCCCAAGGACCAGTTACTTCATTTCTAACATATTCGACCTCGTCATAGTTTTGTTGCAGGTTATTAGAAGCCTTGACTGATTTCTGAATCCTCTCCAACTCCGTTGCCACTTCTTTCATCGTCGGCCGTCTCTTTCCACTCATCTCCAAGCATCTGTTTGCGAGGTTAGCAACTGACAAAATGTCATCCGTTACACCCTCCTCCTTAACTCGGGCATCAAGAATATCAAACAGACGATTCTCTTCCATCGAAAAATTGAAATATGTTACTAGGCCTCTGGTTTCTGGTGACCTTGTTAGAGAAACGGGTTTCTCTCCTGTCAATAGCTCAAGAAGGACAACTCCAAAGCTATACACATCGCTCTTATCCGTTAACTGGCTTGATTGGAAGTACTCCGGGTCCAAGTACCCGAAGGTGCCAGCTACTATTGTGGTGAGGTGTGTTTGGTCAATGGAAACTGATCTCGAAGTCCCAAAATCTGCAACTTTTGCTCTGTATTTATCATCTAAGAGTATGTTTGTGGACTTGATATCCCTGTGGTAAATTGGAAAACCTGCTGCTGAATGTAAGTAGGAAAGAGCTCCTGCAACTTCTGCAGCAATCCTTAAGCGCATTTCCCATGTAAGTAAAAACTCCTCATTTTCTTCATGCAGATATTGGTAGATTGTTCCTTTCGGTATGAATTCATAAACCAAGAGAGGAACTTCCGTCTCTAAACAGCACCCTAACAATTTAACCACATTCCTGTGGTTAATTTGCGAAAGAATGACAATTTCATTAATGAACTGTGCAACTTCGCCTCCATCAACTAATTTAGACTTCTTTACAGCAATGATTCTTCCATCCGTCAACATCCCTTTGTAAACGGTACCTTGGCCTCCCTGGCCAAGGATTCTATCCACATTAAAATGGTCTGTCGCTTGCTCCAACACCTTTGAATTGAACAACTTAATTTTCTCAACATTTACTTCACCAGAAGCCAATTGTTGCTCCAACAGTATACCACCATTTTGTTCAAAAAACTTCTCCTTGCGTTTAATGGCTTTTCTTTTCTGTATGAATTTGTGCAACCACCATGCACCGACGAGCAATAACAGGAACCCAAGACCACTGCCGATACCTGAATAACTCAAGAAATAAGAAAGGATAGTACATATTGTTGGAAAATATTAGTACTAGGTTTATTTTAATATTTGCGTTTTGCTTGTTAGTTTACGATTTGGGCCTAGCCCATCCGAGTTAGGGTTTCTTAGGTTTAGTTCTCTATAAATAGAGCTTGTAATTTAGTTTGAGAATAAGCCATTCACAATGTAGTCTCTTAGGGTTTATGTAGCCGTCTTGGCAATTTTGTAGTGTTTTGATATTAATAATATTTCTAGTTTTGTAATCCGTTTGTTCATTCATCGTGGTATGCACATCCTGATATTCTACTTGGTATCAGAGCAGGTTTGATCCTCTGGGATTTAATCTGTTCTTGATTAGTGTCAATTTGTTTGTATCAGTTTTGTTTGTCAGTTTACACTGGGTATTAGTTTCGTCCGTCGTCTTCCGCTCATCCGTAGTCGAAGTCGTTCTTGTCGCCACCACCGCACTGCAATCTGCCCAGACAACCGCACCATCTGCACCGTGAACCCAGAAGAAAAGGAAAAAAAAGAAAGAGTGATGTTGTTGGTTTGCACAGAAGAAAAAAAAAGGAAAACAGAAAGGTTCTGCTGATTGTTCGCAAGAAAAATGGGAAGGAAGGAAAGGATAGGAAGAAAAAAAAAAAAGGGAAAAAGAGAAGGAAAAAGAGAAGAAATTTTTTTTTTTTGTTTGCCGTTAGTTTAAGGCCCATGCGGGCAAAGGAAAAAAAAAATTTGGTTGGATTTTTTGTTTGTTCGTTCGGGAATTGGCATTGGCATAGACATTGGTATCGGCATTGGCATTGGCATTGGAATTTGGAATCTTGCACTTGCACTAATGGAATTTCGTATTGGAATTGACATCGGAAATTAGCATAAAAAGCTTGCATCCATATCTTCTGTTGGCAAACTCATGTCGTGTAACATTATGAGTTTGACGGGGGTGTTGGAAAATATTAGTACTTAGGTTTATTTTAATATTTGGGTTTTGCTTGTTAGTTTACAATTTAGGCCTAGCCTATCCGAGTTAGGGTTTCTTAGGTTTAGTTATCTATAAATAGAGCTTGTAATTTAGTTTGAGAATAAGCCATTCACAATATAGTCTCTTAGGGTTTATGTAGCCGTCTTGGCAATTTAGTAGTGTTTTGATATCAATAATATTTCTAGTTTTGTAATCCGTTTGTTCGTTCATCGTGGTATGCACACTCTGATATTCAACATAAACCCGAGTTAGAGTTTCTTAGGTTTAGTTCTCTATAAATAGAGCTTGTAATTTAGTTTGAGAATAAGTCATTCACAATGTAATCTCTTAGGGTTTATGTAGCCGTCTTGGCAATTTTGTAGTGTTTTGATATCAATAATATTTCTATTTTTGTAATCCGTTTGTTCGTTCATCGTGGTATGCACACTTTGATATTCAACTATAACCAGAGATATTTCACTTTTTCATTTGTTGGAATGTGTTGCATGGTTGCTTATGAATTGGTTTTCAAAATTCCTATTCATCTTGGTAATACTAGATTATGCATTATTACATCATATAGTATAGACTCTAGTGCAGGGACATACCTATAAAGATGATTTTGACCTGCGATTTGGGGGAATAGCAATCGTAACTCCCAACAGTATTTTTACATACTAGGTTCCTGCTGCTACAATACTTGGGATCCTCACATTCATTGATGTCTGGATTAATGTATATTGAAAAAGTTCAGAAATTATTCCGTAAAGCATTGAAACCGTAATAGAGTTTTACCTTGACATCCATTGAGAAGATAAGGATTTCCTTCGTAGCCCCATCCGCAAGTACATTCAAGCCTTAAGGATTCATCATATATGGAAACAGTGTCATTGTAGGATCTGCAATAAGGCCGGGGTGTGTCAGAACTCACTGCCGTCACATTTACTTCCATAAAGGTTCCAAACACATCGGCTGTGGAATGAAACAAGTTCCATTCAAGCAACACAGGAACATTGTCCCTTTCGCTGATGGCAGAAAAGTTTGTTGAATTGTTGGCATACGACTGAAACCATTCGCGTTCTACCAAGAATGCGTAATTGCATGAACTCCGCCTTTGATTGTCATCAGGCTGGAAACTGGTATTGAAGGCGGAGAGAAATGAAGGGATGGCAGTTTGGCAGCAGTCCACACCATTGCATACATTATGCCTGGTACCGTTACTCTTATTGATCGAAATGTTACAATCGGACTTACATCCACTTGAAATAGAGTAGCCATCGGAGTTTGAGGTGATAGTGGCCGTAACATCACAACCTACCGCAGTGAACACGTTATCAATAGAATACGCAAAAGGGCTTCCCTCTAAGTTGGCCGTCGGGGGGTTGATTGTCTTGTTGCTGCAATTTGAGAAGGCGATCGGGTTTGTGACCTTCAATGTGCGTCTGACTCTGTCCTTGAATGTGCGTCTCTCCCCAACAGAAATTTCCAGCACCTCCTGCTTGGTACGGCTCAAGAAAGGTTTTGGACTGCCAGTAGAGTTGTCACACATTATTTGGAACCAGTCGTCGTTAATGTAACATCCTGCTCCGATTCCAAATGGATATGGGATTTTAACGTCTCCACACTGCGACTGACAGTTAGGCTTTGCTATGGGCGGTTTTTGTGATGATGCTACTGCTAGTAACCGCAAGAACAGCGTAATCAGAGTAATAGGAGTTAGCAACTTAACAACCATTCGGCTGATAAGATCCAAATCTCTAGGCCCTTAATCAACCTGCAAGTAACACAGAGTATAGAGAGGAAGAGGGAAGGGAGACAGAAGGAGCAGAGCTCCAAATATATTTGTATTTAATTTCTTTCTTGTAAATTCTATTCTGCCTTGTTTTCTGGGAGCTGGAAGTGGGCTCCTTTTATACAGACTCCACCCCTTAAAATGCCAGCTGGCATATTTAACAGTCCTTAATAATAAAAACTAAAGCATAAAATCTTCAATTAACTCTCTAAATCACTGATTAAGACAATCACAATTGAGACCTATTTTGGGTTCATAACATCTGGTCATTCCTCGTCTTCTGTTTACCTATATCGGGGGTTTCTAGTAGGAAGCTTTGAGTTAGCTAGCAAAGAAAACAATCCTCAATTCTCAACCTTCTGCAGGATAAAAATAAAAGTGCATATATATATATAGGAAATCTTTAAGGGAAGAGATAAAGATGATAATTAGTTGTGGAATCCATACTACATCGAACTTTAATGATCCGAACCGTCGATTTTTCAATTTGCACCTCATAGAACATCCTTGCAAAATATTAGACAAATTGAAAATGCTTAAGACATCTAATTGAGTTTAAAAAAATTAACAAATACTTTGTTATATAAAAAACAATGAAATTTTATCTTGATAATTAAATAAGTAAATGATTTCGGATTTAATTGAATATTTGTAAGGATGATCTATTTTTCAATTTGCACATTCCTGCTGATTTCAATGAAGGCTGTACAAGATTGAAGGAACAATTCTTGCTATAACGAAATTTGTGTTGTGAAATTTCTCCAGCATTCTAGAATATCAGACTTGTTCCTTTCTCGCCAGTCGATCTCAAGCCAAATTTTGAACAAGTCACATTAACACAAGCGGAAATTAGCATGGAAATTGAATGGTTATGTTGATTTTTCTCTTCTTTTTCTCAAATAATCTTTTTATTTTTATTGTTGTATTTAGTATTGTTTATGCACGCACCATGTTATTCTAGCTGAGCCATACTTGACAAATAAAAAATTAGGTGACTTGACAGTGAAAGACTGAAGTATGCTAATTTATAAATATATTATATATGTATAGTTAAAATTCAAATTGGAAAATATCAGTCAACGAATAAGAAAATTCATCGAAAAAGATTGGAGGAAGCATCCCTCAATCTAATAAACTATTATCTCAAAATGTGATACTTTCAGCCCCTAAAAACAAAAAATTTAGTACAAAATATATTATATTCCTCTGTCAAACATAAATATTCTCGAATTTTTATCACAAAAGGTACCCAATTCCAAAAGGATAAGGGATTTCAATATCTCCGCAATGCGACTGACAGTTAGGCTTTGCAATGGGTGGTTTTTGTGATGATGCTACTGCTAGTAACCGCAACAACAGCGTAAACAGAATAATATGAGTTAGCAACTTGACAACCATTATGCTAATTCTTAGTCTTCAGTTTACCTAGCAAAGACAATGATTCTCAACTCTCAACCTTCTGCAGAATAAAAATAAAGGCGCAGAGGTATGAGTTAGTTCATTGCACTGTTCCTGCTGCTTTCTCTGCAGTTCTAGGAACAACTCTTGCTATTACGAAACGATAAATAATATATTGTTAGTTTGAATTTTGCTTTTTGTAATCGATTTTGTGTTGAAAACTATATTCAAGCACTTAAAAATTCTCTAGCATTGTATAATTCCAGACCCGTTTAATTATTCCTTCCCAGTCCATTTCATGAAAAACTTTGAAGAGGTCTAAGTCAAATTTCCTTTTCACAAATACGTTTATTGTCTTATTAATGTTGTTTCTGCATCATCTGCTATAGTAGTCATACTTGATAATTGCAAAATAAGGTGACTTGATAGTGAAAGGCTGAATTATAAAACACGTTAGGATTACCATCTCATGCGAGGGTTCGTGTTCGAGTTTCATGCCATGTCGTGATAACTTTCATCCTTCTCCACTTGAAATTTCATATAGTGATACTTCACATTAATGTATAACACTACAAAATTTTCATACATGTTGACACTTTATATAAAATATTTCTTTTGGCCCGTATGAAACTTTTGTGCAGAATTATCCTCGATGAGTTTTGCTGAAGGATCAAAGTAAAAGAAGAAATATTGAAGATTTGATTAAGGTTTTGCCATGCTTCCTGCAATGTGTCATCTTTTGATGCGATTACATTACTATATTAGCAAAGTAATTTGTCTTAAGGAAGTTTTACCAGACTTTTCTTTTCTGTTCCTAAATTTCCAAACTTTGATCTTCCTATCAATTTTTTAAAATTTTTTTATTGTATAATTTTCCTTTATCTTTTCTAGGATTGATTCAAACATTTCAGCGCAGACCATCTTTGGAGCTTGACTGTGAAAGTTATCAAGTGCCCTTTGACAGTTCCATGATGAATAATTAGACATCCAAGTTTAAATAGGCTTACTCCACAACGAACTTCAACGATCTGAACAGTCTATTTTGTAAGTCTCGATTCATAGATCATCCTTACAAAAATTCAATTCAATCCGAAACCATTTACCTATTTAATTATCAAGATAAAATTTCATTGTTTCTTATATAAAAAAGTATTCGTTAATTTCTTTGAACTCAATTAGATGTCTTAAACATTTTCGATTTGGCTAATATTTTGCAAGGATGATCTGTAAGGTGCAACTTGAAAAATAGACAGTTCGGATTGTTAAAGTTCAATGTAGTATGAATCCCATAACTAATCTCTATTTTTATAAAAATAATAGGAATCCCTTCGCTTAAAGATTTCATATATATATATATATATAGTTCTTTGCACTTTCCTGCTGATTTCACTAAAGGCTGTACAAGATTGAAGGAACAATTCTTTGCTATAACGAAATTTGTGTTGTGAAAATTCTCCAGCATTCTAGAATATCAGACCTGTTTCTTTCTCGCCAGTCCATCTCAAGCCAAATTTTGAACAAGTCACATTAACACAAGAGGAAATTAACATGGAAATAGAATGGTTATGTTGATTTTTCTCTTCTTTTATCAAATAATCTTTTTTTTTTTATTGTTGTATTTAGTATTGTTTCTGCACCCACCATGTATTCTAGCTGAGCCATACTTGACAAATAAAAAATTAGGTGACTTGACAGTAAAAGACTGAAGTATGCTAATTTATAAATATATTATATATGTATAGTCAAAATTCAAATTGAAAAATACCAGTCAACGAATAAAAAATTTCATCGAAAAAGATTGGGGGAAGCACCACTCAATCTAATAAACTATTATCTCAAAATGTGATATTTTCAGCCCCTAAAAACAAAAAATTTAGAACAAAATATACCATATTCCTCGGTCAAACAAATATTTTAAGGTTTTTATCACAAATGGTTTCTGAAATTGATCATCACCATCAAGATAGTCATTGAAATTGAAAATCAATCAATATAGTCATTGAAAATAGATGTTGCAAATCAATGTGGTCATTATGTTACAATTCTGTTAAGTGATGATGTAGCATATAAATGAACCCCATAAGTTATTTTTTCTCACAAATAGTCCTTGAAATTGACCCACAACATCAAAATGGTCCCTGAAATTGACCCGCGATATCAACATGATCCATAAAATTGGAAATTGATCAATGTAGTCCTGCAAGTGTCTCAAATCAATGTAGTCATTCCGTCACAATTTTGTCAAAAATTATGTTATGTGCTGATGTGACACATAAATGAGTCACACAAGTCTTAAATTAAAAAAAGTTACAAATAGACTTAATAATTTAATAGTTAATAAAAAAAATTGTCAACCCAAAAACCTAGCCTTGCAATCACCTTTGATCCCAGTCCACATTTCTCTACCTCCTTCGCTCTCTATTCTCTAAAAAAAATACCAGTACACACATCTTTACACATTTCAACACCCTTCACCGAATTGAACTTGGATTGAGATCCCCTTTGGTGACGGCTTGGCCCATTGGCAACGACTTCTGGGACATCACCGTTAACATTTATGCAATCAACATCCTCACAACCTTAATCTTGGAGAGCTTGTTCGGTGCTTCCCTGATGGTCTGGTGATGCAAGGAACGGCAAGGTCTGCCTTGAGATAATGAGGTTATAACTGAGGTGCGTCTATTGTTGGTTGAAGAAATATTTCCACACCCCCTCTTAGGCCTTGGTTAAGCCTTGTGCCCTTTGAGAATTTATGGAAGGAATAGTAGGCCCTACTATAAGAAAAAAAAATTTCATTGTGCAAAAAGGTATTTCGACAACTTTTTTAATTAATTATTAAACTCACATTAGCACATAACAAAATCTTTTACAGAATAGTGGTAGACAGATCATATTGATATGCGACATCTATTTTCAAGGGCTACATTGATTGATTTTCAATTTCAGGAACCATATTGATGGTGTGGGTCAATTTCAGAGACCATTTGTGATAAAAACTCATCTTGTGGGGCCCATTTAGGTGCCACTTCAGCACTTAATGAAATTTTTAACAAAATTGTGACGGAAGGACCACATTGATTTGCACCACCTATTTTTAGGGATTACATTGATTGATTTTTAATTTCAGGAACCATCTTGATGGTGATGGTCAATTTCAGGAACCAATTGTGATAAAAACCCAATATTCTATTATTCCCTAAGGCTTGTTTTATTAACACTCCATGTATTGTTGATACACCCCACATACTTAATACACCTCACATTTGTTTTTTCAATTAAAATTTATCTAATATACCTCACATATTTCCCATAATACCCTTATACCCCACACTTTCAACATACACCCCACCTTTTTTGCATCCACCCCACTCTTCACTTCTTAGGTGCAAATATATATTTTATGTTTTTATTTTTAATTTTTAGACCCCAGACTCTTCACATCTTTGAATTATAAGGTGGTTTCTACGTTGTTTCTCCTCCCTTTTAAAGAATGAAGATTCAGATTTGAGAATCCATTATTGACGGGGAAAAAAAATTGAGAATCCGTCACTTTGTATAAAAAAGGGATCTAGAAATGCATAGCATAATTGGTTGTGCATTAACTTTGTAAATACTATTTTTGAGTTGCTTCATATTTTCCCAGAAGCTAGCCTACTCATCTATTACTGAAAATTTGAACGACTCGGCGTATATAAAAAATGAACTACAATCCAATGTGAATAATGTCATAATATATCTCGACCTATGTCATGACTGTATGGATAAATTAAGAATTGCTTTTGTAGTAAGAAAAATTTATGATATTTATACATATATTCTTAGTTCTGTTTGTTATATTCCATTTTTATCCGTCAAGATTGTATTTGAATTGTTTACTAATTAAACCCAGAACCATGCATTGAAACTATGCACAAAGAGGAATGAAGCTTTTGCTGGAAGAGCGTATATAAACCAATTGTTCGAGAATACGAGAATTCCATATCGATTGTATGGGAAAATTAGGTTTTTTTTTTTTTTTTCTTCTATAAATAGATGCTCAATCATCGTATTTATAGTTACATTGATTAGGGCTTTTTTTCTACAATGTAGTGTGGAAGTGATTTTAGAGTTGAAGAAGATAAATAATCTTAGGATATATATGTTAAAAGTGACTTGGTGTGTATTTAGAATTTTTTATTTTTTATTTTTAAACCTTATGAGATCGAAATTGTCATTACATATTAGGGTATAAGTCATCTAATATTAAATTTTAGGGATGTGCTATCCACACACCCCATTTTACTTCTCACACACCCCTTGATAATTTATATCCGTTGATCTTCTTCAATTCATCCGATCCGACAGCCGAAAATTAAAAAGGTGTGTGAGAAGTAAAATGGGGTGTGTGGATATCACACCCCTAAATTTTAATGTGGGGCATAGTGAACATTAAGTGGGGTGCTAATAAACAAAACCTTCCCTAATTTTAATATTTATTTTCAAATGGTTAAATGATCATGTCTATTCAGCATGTGTTTTAAACGTCAATTAGCATCCTTGCAAAAAATCACCAAAATCAAAGGTGATACAGCCGTTAAATTGTGATGCTAAGTTTGCAACCGTCCAACCTTTCTTCTCGTTCCCTTATCCATGAAAATTTGTTTTTGGTTATTTTTGGCTTATGGAATCTCATACTATATTCAAACAAGTTTGACGGTTTGATCGTGGAAATTAGTTTCGTAGAGTGTATCTCGACAAAACAATATATTCAACCAACACTTAGAGTTTATTCAATACTTCTACTAAGTGTAATGTATCGTTTTGTGGTAACCACTATTGTAAGTATTTTAAATCGATGAGAGGGTCGAGGAGTATAGTTGTAAAAATTCTCAAAATCAGAGTTAAAATAATCGTTAAATCATGATTATACGATTCTAATCACCGAAGGATTTAGTCTCGTTACCTTGTCCATGAAAGTTTGTTTTTGTCGATTTTGGCATGTGCAATATTGTAGTATATACCAACTACATTGATGGTTGAGTTGTTCAAATTAATTTTGCTGACTATGAAAATACTCGAAGGAATTGGATATTTGAAAATGTATTAAATCCTTGCCCGACAAAATTTTCAATTTTGCCCAACGAACCTAACCCTAAACAGTAAATCATAAACCCCTAAATAATAAAATAAACGTTTGCCCAACGAAATTCTCAAACTTCCGTAGGGTGAGAGATCTTAACCCGAGGAAATTATCGAATTTCCATCTGGTGATTTTAATTTATTTTTTAAACATGAATATAAATGGGTCATTGTGAACTTAAATAAAATTGATAGAATACTTTATTTAGTATATAAGAATATTACAACAATGAACCTTCAATCATTGTTTATATACTCTATTGTATTCATATCATCTTCAATATCGCTTTCATTGCTTGAGTCATCGGTGCTATTGTCAAGTAAGGAATTCCGTTGAATTGGTGGTAAGGGCCTGAGGTTAATAGATAATGCATCTACTCCAATTGGGGAGGGGGGGGGGGGGGGGGGGGGGGGGGGGGGGGGGGGGGGGGGGGAGGGGGAGACACTCGACGTCTCAAATGGTGGTTGTACGATGTGGTTGCTCCGTACTCCGGGAAAGTTTTCGGATGGTTGCAAATGAATCCTCTTGGTGAACATTTTGGTCAATCATCAGTATCCTCATCATCATCACGTTGTGGGTTTGGCAAGTCCCAAATATTTCTATGTTGTATGAATTATATTACTTTCCAACCACCTATCGCATTTGGATCATTGATTTAGAATACTTGTTATGCCCCATTGGTGAGGATGTAGGGATCATCCTCAGCCATCTGGTGTTTGTGTTGACAGATAACAATTACATATCTTAAATGAAATTGTCTGCTTTGTCTGGGCTCGTATTATACCAGTGACACTTGAATAGTGTGACTTCCTTGCATTTTGTGTATAACAATTGAACCACACTTAATAGTTTGCTTAGAAAAACTACACTGTTTTGAGTGCACAATTTATCGTCGTTCAACTGTCAAGAATTTAACTCCTTTCACATGACAACCGTTGTGATAGCCCATCCCGAAATATGGAATGTTTTTTTTTCTCGATGGCGTAAAATGATTAATTTGCCCTTGAGCGTTTGGTAACGGTGTGTGTAAATGGGCTAAGGATGTGGACCAATAGTTTTATTTCCTAAATTTTTGGACCCAATAGAAATTAGGGATTTTTTGGGTGGAATTTTGGTCCTAAGGTTGGTAGCCCAATTAGGGCTTAAAGATTGTTTTTGGGTGCCCAATCAGGAGCTGGACACACACACACACACACCACACGTGCAACCCTTTCTCTATCTCTCTCTCTCTCGATTTTTCCCTCGTCCATACAATCTGTACGGACATCTCCTCAACCAGCTTCCTCCTTCACAGATTGAACCATCTTATATGATTTTTGAGTTCCTTGCAAGCTTAGGAGCAGAAACATACCCTTAGTTTGAAGGTTGGACCACAGAATACTTGAGAACCAGCGAGCTCTGGTGAGGTGTCCTGTAGCTCCGACGTGATCGCGAGTGTTTCGCTGGGTTTTAAGGTACAAGTGAGTCTTAAAACTACTTTATGAAGGTTATAGAGAAGTTTTGGAGTAGTTTTGACGTTAGATCACTTGGGTTTATCGAGTTGCAAGTTTGAACGTACGGTCGAAGGATTTTCCGACCATATTTCGTGGGTTTTTTGTCGCAAAAGTGGTAAGAATGTGTTCTACGCGTTTAGAGCTTCATTTTGGTGAAAATTTCATGAAATTTGGTTGAAAAATGGAAGAGATATTGAAGTTTAAAGTTTTTCCAGTTTCCGGCGACTCGCTGGAGAAGAAAGGAGAATATTCCGTCAAGTTGACGGAATATTCATGACGGTGTTAGGTAACACTGTTAACTTCTGTTAATATTTAGCAGAATATTTCTGACGGCGTCAGGTTAACTGACGGCACTTACCTGCGCGTGGGGGCGTGTCTGGCCATGCCATTACCAGCGCGTGAGGGTGCGTGAAGCGTCTATAATTTATTCTAAAAATATGGGGATGTTCGTGGGGTTGTGTAGGTCACGATGGTATAATTTTACACCCCATTTGAGCAATGTATGAGAAGTTATTACCTAGTTTTGTTTATGTGCTTTAAAATAACGTTTAAATAGTTGTTTCGCATATATGTGAGACTTATTCAGCGGACGAGCGTAATCAAGCGAGACTCGGGGGCTACGACCATTCCATATATCAGTGAGTGGGCTTTTGGTTTTCAGTATATATTTACATACTTGATATTTTACCAGAAAATTGATTTAAATGAAATTATGTTTTGAAATGCCATGCCTATTGATTTATACTTAGACTATGAATTAGTATAGCATGCATAATTGTGATTTAACGCTGTGGACACTCAGGTAAATACTAGGTGAGTTGTAGATTGTTAATGTGAGTTGATGTTATGTGAGATGCATTGAGAGCTCATAAACCTGCACCCCGGTGTTAGTGCTCCCGCTCGTGGTTAGGGCACGGTCATTCATGTGATGTTCACCTTCTGAACCATACGCTCACCTTGGATCCAAGTTAGGTGCACAGTCCTGTCGTACAGACCACTTTAGGTGGTTCCAACTCGTAGGTGACCCACGATTATTCGCACAGTCTTCATGTGATCGTAGCACTTGAGCGTATTTATTTACACTCAGTCCTGTCGTACAGACTACTTTAGGTGGTTCCGACTCGTGTGCAGGGTTAGAGCCGTACAGGTCATGTTAGGTGACTTCGGCTGGATGGATGAGCTATAGATTCAGCCGTACATGCCACTTTAGCTGGATCCGACTGATATGTTATTTCTCATTAGTTTACTTCACCTGAGTTACTCGTTCTGTGTTATTGAGATATTTGGCATGGCATATTTATGAATATTGCTATTCTGAGCATGGTTTTGAGATATGTATATATTCTATTTTTTGGGAAATTATACAGGTTTTACGGCGAAGGGTTACTACCTTTGATAATTGAAATGGTTTTGAAAAACTTTGTTTTTGCCCACTCATTTTCTGTTTTGCGCCCCTCCAAGTTTTAGGTAGGAGTACTTGTTGGTGGCTTACGAGGATTTGACGGCGGTTCTGACAGATTATCACTAATGTAGGATCACCTTTGGGTATTGTATAATTAGTATTCATCCTGCTGGACTGCACCTAGACTATATGTACTCTAGTTATGTGTAATTACACCTAATCTTGTCACTTGCACCTTATCCTTTCTAGTACTTTTATTAGCTTGGTTTTTTACTTATTCGCATTCCTTTATATCAATGTCATTCCGCACTGCGCACATGGCTACGTCACTTTCACGTGACTGCCAACACGCCTCGATTTGCGTCGGGGTGTGTCAACTAGAGTACGTTTTGGCTCTAAAGGGACTACATGCCAACTACAATAATTCTTCGTCAAATTAGGGTGATTTGTCTTCTCTTAACTGTAGCATCTAGTAAAGTTCAAACACCACCGTATATATATATGTTTTTGCAATATAAAAAATTAAATTAATTTAAAAATAAAAACACTTAAATATTGGGCAAACCAATAAGAAAATGATTGTCTGTGCATTTTACCCCAATTTGAAGAATACGGGTCTTCATCAATGCCTTTGGATCGCCTTCTTTGAACAATTGAGCCGAAAGTCCTTCGCCGTATGGGCGTGAAGGTTGAGCAAAGATAGATAGTTTTTCAACTCGCGGAATGATATACATGAGATGTTAACATGCGTAGTGATATGCATGAGATGGGATAAGAACATAAAACATTGAAATTAGAGCAAATTTGGTATAAGTTCAATTTTGTAAATCGTTATTGGGTTTAGTCCATTTTGTTGGGTTAGGTCCATTCATTGATTATCCACATCAGCTTATTTTTATTATACTGTGATAAATGTTATCTCCAATTTATTGGATTATCTTTTACTTAATTTGAATCATATTATTGGTAGCCCATTGTGAGGCTTAACCTACCCCTTCTCGTAGATAATATCGTTTGTTAAAAAAAAAAAAAAATCATTTACTTAATTTTAGGATTAAATTTAAGAATTAAATGTTGTTTCTCCTGCTCCCAATCTGTAACCCATTTTTTTCTTCTTCCTCCATCACAACTTAATTGTGCTAACTAATCTATGTTGTAGATAATATATATGTATACTAATATGAATTTGTAAATGTATGAAGATTAACTTTCTTTGAACCATTTTCATAAATGATAGGTAGACTGTAGATTAAGTTTTCTTTATTTTCGTATATTCTACCTCCATCACAGGTTGAAAGTATCCAATCAACATGTGGTGTAAGTATTCACATACGTGGATAAAGATGAATAAATCAAGAAATTTAATTGAAAAATTGGGCACCGGAAGAAATCCAATAACAACTTAAATTTTTGGAGCAAATCAAAGGAGAATTTTTTCTAGGTACCCCGCACATATGTGACATGGAGTTTCCTATTAATAAATGTTTGACACCTGTCCTACTACTCTTTTGGTGACAGCTATGGTTAATGATTTTATTGAAATACCTATTTTATCCTTATATTTATTTTCAGAAATTAATTAAAAAAAGAAAGAAGAAGAGATTATTACCCGCCGTCACACCCATCCCCACCATCCCCCAGACCCATCCTACCCTCCCCCTCACCTCTCTCTCTCTCTCTCTCTCTCTCTCTTCCTTTTTTATTTCTTCTCCTGCACCAGAAAAAGAACACAAGCAATGCCGGCGACCTCAGCAGCTAATAGGTCGGGATTGCCGCCATATCTAAGTTGGAGCCGCCGCCGACAATTTCTGAGTTCCATGTAGAAGTAAGAGTGGGAGAGAAAAATAGGAAATAAAAAAAGAGAAAGTCGAAGAGAAAGAAGGGATGGATGACGCCAATAAAATCGCCAGCCGATGATGGAGGTGGGTGCGCTCGGTGGTTGATCGGTGTCGTAAGATTGAGGGTACTCATGATTTTTTTATTTTTTATTTTTGAGGTAATTTTTGAAACAGGTGGCATTTTTCTAGATTTAAAAGAATAAAAATATAAAGGTGTTAAATGATTATTGGTGGAACTCATATGTGCCAGGTACCTAGAGAAATTTCTCCAAATGAAAGTACCCCTGGAATTAGAGTCTCATTTTACCTGGAGAGCATATAGACTCACATACAAATGTGCATGACCCAGGCTTTTAGAAGAAAACATTAACTAACCAACACTAACACCTGATTTCATTATCCACGGCAATAAAACTGGGCCGCTTTTATGCTTTCAATTCGTTAAAAAATAAAAATAAATAAAAATAAAATAACGTGTTTTTCCTCACCATCATAACCGTAGTGTATGCTTACCAAACACTTTTTCTTCTGATATGTGTACCCTTTCAACTAACTTTGTTTAACTTTAATATTAAATCTTCATTTTCTAATTTGAAAAAAAAATTATGGTTAAGTGAAAGGACACGTGTCCAATGATGAGGTGTATGATGAACATACACCATAGTGTATAGTAGTGAGTAGGTCTGCCAATTCCTGACACGACACGACATGAAATTAACAGGTGTTCAGATCGACACGATAACAAATCGGGTCGTTATCGGGTAATCCGATAAGCACATGTTAAGATAACGGGTTGGTTCGGGTATACGTGTGGGTAACACGATACACGATAAACACAATATTAATTTAATAATTTTATAACCCTAAAAAAATACTATAATAATTATATATATTAATTTAACAATTTTATGCCCCTAAAAACTATAATAATTATATATATATATATATATTAAATTTTAAATTAAATTTTATACCCCTAAAAATTATAATAATTAATATGCATCAGTCATTTGAAGAAAAAGGGAGGGAAAAGGAAAATTATAAGAAAAGGAAACAAAAAAGAGAGGGAAAGATTGGTGAAAAGGGAAGGAAAAAAGAAAATTATAAGAAAAGGAAAAAAAGAAAAGATGGAAAGGTGGGTGAAACTAAAAAGTGAGGGAAAGATGGGTGAAAATGAAGTTTATGACACGTGATGATCTACTTAATAAATATATAAATATATATATATACACACACACACACCATTGAACTATATGGGATACGAATTATACGAAATTAATTTTAACGATTCCAACCGTCAAACTTGTTTGTATATGCTTCGAGATCACATCAGCAAAAAATCGCAAGAAACAAACATTCAGAGATCAAGTAACGGGACAAAAATTTTGCCACAGTTATAAACGAAAAATCACAATTTAACGGTTATTTTAACTCTGATTTTGATGATTTTTTACAGCTACACTCCTTAACCCTATATGAATACAATGAATGAATTCGATTTTCAATTTAAAATATTTACACAAGTGAATACCACAAAATCTTATGTTATACTTAATGAAAGTATAAATAAACTCTAAGTATTAGTGAATCTATCGTTTTGATGCGATACGAATTATACGAAACTAATTTCAACGATCCCAACCGTCAAACTTGTTTGTATATCTTTCGAGATCACATCAGCAAAAAATCGCAAAAAAAAAAACATTTAGAAATCAAGTAACAGGACAAAAATTTTCGACGGATATAAACAAAAAATCACAATTTAACGGTTATTTTAACTCCAATTTTGATGATTTTTTTACAGCTACACTCCTTGACTCTATATGAATACAATGAATGAATTCGATCTTTAATTTAAAATATTTACACAAGTGGATACCACAAAATCTTATGTTATACTTAATGAAAGTATAAATAAACTATAAGTGTTAGTGAATCTATCGTTTTGATGAGATACGAATTCTACGAAACTAATTTCAACGATCCCAACCGTCAAACTTGTTTGTATATGCTTTGAGATCACATCAGCAAAAAATCGCAAAAAACAAACATTCAGAGATCAAGTAACGAGACAAAACTTTTCGACGGTTATAAACGAAAAATCACGATTTAACGGTTATTTTAACTCCGATTTTGATGATTTTTTTTTACAGCTACACTCCTTGACCTTATATGAATACAATGAATGAATTCGATCTTCAATTTAAAATATTTTGAGAAAGGCTTCACAACCTTGAAAACAAAAACTTTCATTTTGCATATCGTTGCACATTTAATATTTGTAATAGATTAGTAGTGTATGTATTTTTTTTATTAGGCTCTTATTTTCGAGTGTAGATGTGGTACTTAAACGACAAATGTGTTTTAATGTTTTGAAGTAATATTTATGTGGCAATGTGTGGTATGTGCAAATTTAAGAAATTTTTTTTTTTCTTAACGGGTCATAACGGGTCGGGTCACTTTACCCGTTGGGTAAAGTGACTCGCCCTGTTAAGGACTCGTTAAGATAACGGGTGTGACACGACACGATCCGTTAAAATAACAGGTGTTACACGAAAACGACAGACACGACCCGTTTGCCAGGCCTAGTAGTGAGCAAAAAATGCACCAAAATAAGAAAACAATCCATATAAGACTACCTACATAAATGCATATGCACGAAAAACTTATTTGAGTGAGTGTTTATGAAATGCTTGATACTTGTGAGACCGTTAAACTATAATTAGAGACAATCTTAGACTAAACTTATTACAACAAAAAACATGTATTAGTCTAAGGCATACTTGAACGTTTTGTTAGATATTGTCCATTTTACTTTCTAACACATATATTCTTCAAACTTTCCTTAGTCTTTGGAGCAGGGCTGGCCCTGTCCCAGTGTCAGCTGGGCGACCGTCTGGGGCCTCAAAGATCGGGGCCAAACACCTTTTCTTCTAATATGTGTACCCTTTCAACTAACTTTGTTTAACTTTAATATTAAATCTTCCTTTTCTAATTTGAAAAAAATTTTATGGTTAAGTAAGGGGACACGTGTCAAATGATGAGATGTATGATGATCATACACCATAGTGTATAGTAGTGAGCAAAAATGCACCAAAATAAGAAAACAATCCATATAAGACTACCTACATAAATGCATATGCACGACAAACTTATTTGAGTGAGTGTTTCTGAAATGCTTGATACTTGTGGGACCGTTAAACTATAATTAGAGACAATCTTAGACTAAACTAATTACAACAAAAAACATGTATTAGTCTAAGGCATACTTGAACGTTTTGTTAGATATTGTCCATTTTACTCTCTAACACATATATTCTTCAAACTTTCCTTGGTCCTTGGAGCAGGGCTGGCCTTGGCCCAGTGTCAGCTAGGCGACCATCTGGGGCCTCATAAATCGGGGGCACAAAAATTATTAAGTCTAGTGTATTCATATATGTTTCCCCATTGGTATAAATTAAAAGAATTTGGTTAAGTCAACAAGTAGGCTAGCTAGAGGCGCTGGTTTAGTTGCACAATGGTAGTATTGATGTCCCGTGTTCGACGTATGTATGCATTGTCAAAGTCTCGTATTTAGACACTTTAGGCATAAAAAAAAGGAAAAGAAAAGCTGAAACAGAAGAGAACGATGCAAATACTCATTTATTAGATGCTTGTATATGTTTCGTTGCTGTATGTTTTGCTTGCTTGAATTATTGGTTTGCTTTTCCTTTTTGTGGAAAGGAAGAGAGAACAACTTAGTCATCTATATCGCAGACACATAAAATAATCTTTGCAAATAATCTTTGTTTACTTATTCTCTTGTTCCATATGCTAAATATTAAGGATGAATGATGTAATTTTATTTATACCTTAATTTTAGAGGCACTTAAAGACAATCACACGAACTAACAGAGAGACTGGTACTTCTTTACCATATAATCTTCTTTTCTTTATGACCAATTAACTAAGTATTACGATGTAACTTTGTTTTTTTATATATGACAAACTTATTGTTCAACAAAGAAAAATAATTATTCAAATTATTAAAAATCTTTCAAATACCTAGTCGAAAAAGAGAAAAAAGACACATAAAAACTTAAAATTTCTGGTGTGTATTGTAGGTATGTGGATCCTTTTTTCATTTTTTGCCCAGGACCTCCTAAATATTTGGACCGGCCCGGCCTTGGAGGGTACGTCAAACATCATCATTCAGGTTTCTAGTACCAATCATTTTATTTTCCGTGAACACCAAACTAAAAATATAAACCATTACTCAAATTCTAGCAGCCATATTTGACAAATTAAAAATATTTCAGTGACTGGGTAATGAAAGGCTGAGTTACTGTTAAGATGATTTTATAAGGCAGCAATCAATCATGTTATAGTCAAAATTGAAATAAAGTGCTACAACATAAATCAATAAATGACTCACGAAGAAAATTCAGCAGGACTTGCGGAAGGGAGCAAGCTAGGTGAGAGGGGAATTTCTTTCTGCTTTAGAAGCATTTTGTAGTTTTATTTAGGAAACCTGAAAAAAAATTGGAATCGGATGACTTCTTCAATGTCTAACAAGAGAAATGATTTACGCACATCCTAATTCTCTTTTTATATACCCCAATTTTATTTGTTTCAATTTATTCGAAGGTCACGAGTGTGCATGAGAAGTGAAATGCATGGTATAATGCAGAAATCATTTCCCTAATAAAAAAAAATTGTCGAAGTTAGAAACCAAATTTCTTTATCATCTGCAATGACTTCTCAATTTTGTCAATGTGCTAAAAAAGCAATGCTCATTGTTGTTTGATTACGTCATGAAGCAGAGGCGGCTTTGTTCTATATTAGCACTTTAAAATTTTGTTCTACAAAACCACTAAAATCTCAAAGACAGCCCTGTCATGTAGGTTGAGGATACTTGTAAGACCTTGATCATTTAGGTGAGCCTCGGATAAAATTGTAGTTTTAAAATCAAATAAAACTCGGAAAAAATTTCAAAATTATGGTTTTATTTTACGTATATAACCAAGAAAATCTAAGAAAAACATTACTGATGAGGTAACAAATTACAACTGTAAGAACATTACAACAAAGTATTTAAGTAGAAAAATTGTGGTTGGACATCAAATGAAGACCGGTACACCATTGCATACAAAATCCTGTTGATGCACAAGCAACATCTCAGTGCCGAAAGGCTAGACAGTAATTGACATGGTTACTATTTCACTACACGAAAACCTGCTTAAATGAAGTTTGAACACTTTCATGGCCTTGGGCTTATGCGGAGACCACCAAGTCTGAGTTTTCTTCACTTGCAGACTTGTCCAAGCGATCAGCAGCCTTTAGAACCTACAGAAAACCAGGATAAAATTCATTGGTAAAGTGGCCAAACGCGACTCATGCCTACTATACATGTTCACATAAGTTACTTTCATCATAGTCAAAATCACCTCGGCATCCCAATTTGTTCTAGCGGTGAGAACAATTAGAACTACTGTTTGTAAAAAAACTCCGATGAGCATCCCCCACCAAATCCCCTGAAAAAAGGCCAAAACGCATCATTTTCTATCAGTATTCCTCACAAAGAAACAAATGTACGGAATGAGAGTGGGAACGAGTGAACTTACCGCGACTCCCATACTAGCTTTGAAGCCAAGAAGACATCCAACTGGAAAACCAATTATATAGTAACAAACGAGGTTGACATAAGCCACGACATCTTGCCATCCGCTTCCAATTGCCACACCTGAAATTCCACACATTTGTAATTAGAAATGAATGTAAACATTTGTATGACGACCTGGTTTGTTCATCTGCACTGCAGCTTCTATCATATGTCAACACCTGAAAGTATGGGTTGAATCCCATTCAAGAAAACGGAAACAACTAGCAATGGAGTTAAATCCAACACCGCCTCAACAACATCGGCATCACTTGTAAATAGCTTGCTAAGTCCGACTCGGAATATTAATATAATCGCACTGAAGATTATACTAATTAGGATGCTCGTTCCGTTCACTACAAACACTGAAAATTTCGCCACCCTTGGATGACCAGCCCCTAACTCGTTACTGACTCGGACACTGCATAAGCCAAGTCATCTTATTATGATTAGATCACTTCCAATAATACAACATGTAAAGGAATAATTTGATTTCTTATGAGAGCTTCTTCTTTTTATTGTCACAAACCTGGCCGCTGCGCTTAGGCCTAACATAAATTGCAAACTGAAGTTCCAGTAGTTCATGCTAGAATTGTTCATCACATAAGAACATGTAAAAGTTAGATATAATAATAGCAATTATGGTTAAATAACTCATGGAGTAAACTGGTAATGAAAAGGTTAAAAGATGCATTAACAAATCCGTACTTACCAAATAGAAATGGAGTCTAGGGAGATTGTAGGGTTGGGGAGGAGCCCTGATATTAGTGTTAGCCCTTGGTTGTACCATATCTCCAAACTACATTCATTCACGAAGGGAAAAAGATATTAGCATGTGATAGTTTTAGAAAAGATGGGGGACTAAGGGTTAATTTTTTGGTAATGCTATTTTAAACATACTCTCGAGTAGAGGTAGGCTGTACTGTTATATAAAGGACCAACTTATGTTAGAAAGTGTGTGTTAGCAGCGTAGTCAACTTTGTGTGTCTAAATAGCTTTAGTCAAAATTTACACATAAGTAATGATATAGAAACTACATTTTTTTAAAACCACATTAGCAAACCGCCTTATTTAATTGACACATAAGCTTCGACATAATTAAGGTTGTTGACTAACGTGGTCTAAGAAAGCCAAAGTAGTCGCATTTGCAATTTGCATTATTTTTCACCTACCAGAGCATGATAGCAGAGGCAACAGTCAACTTAAAATAAGGCCACATTCCTTTGAAGGCTTTCCAAGAGAAGCCAGTCCAAGTCTCTTTGCACTTGGGACTCAGAAGAATGTAAAGCCCATATATAATGACTAGAAGCCACCAAGAGAAGCTCAGTGTAAGAGCAGCCCCAATTAGACCATAATCCACAACAAAAACCACCACCCAAGTGAGAAGAATGTGAAAGATGAAAACTCCAACAGACATGTAAGCCAAAGGGTTGACTATGTTTTGAGCTTGAAGGAACCTCTGCTGGGGGCAGTTTATGGCAAATGCAAAAAGCTGAGGAATAATTCCTCTTGCAAAGATTTGGCCTTGCTTTGCTATTTCTTCTGATTGGCCGATCGCTACGAGGATAGGACCTGACCACCAATACACAAATGAGAGGAGGATTGCTGCTCCCAAGTGCAAGATGATTGCTCTTTGGCATATGATTCCCATTGCTGGCAATTGCTTGGCTCCGTATGCTTGCCCACACACAGTTTGCACGGCACTTGCCATCCCCAACTTTGAATCCGAACCGAGAATAAGAAACAAGAACAAAAATGTATTAGCTTAACGAACAAAATAGAAAAATGGAAGAAAACATAGAGATGAAATTGTGCTACATGAATTATTTAGGGAGGAGTGACACTTCAGAATAGTTATCATGAACCCCTTAATATGAAAAATCGAAAGAAGATTGCATGATAACCATTTTTGAAGCATTAATAACGGTTCACATTATTTATTATAGCTACATTAGTTTGGTACAAACCATAATCCCATAAGCAAGACCCTGAATTCCCACGCTAGCGATAGAGGCTCCGGCAAGCTCCAAAGCACTCAAATGCCCACAAAACATAAGGGTGACAAAGCTGAGCATGTAGTTGAATATGGAAACAATGATGGATGAACCAGATAAAATCCATAGGAGTCTTGACTCCCAAGCCACCAGCCTAGGCCACCATCGGAGTGCCACTGGCCGGTGCTCTAGAAACTGTTCAATTGCGCGGGATGACAAGTCAGTAATCCTAGAATGCGTGTCAAGTCCGACCAACAGCGGCTGCTGGTTCTCCTCCACCGATCCCATGGTTGGTTTGCCGTGCCACCACTACTTGAGGATTTCAAAAGTGTGTGTTACTTGGAAGAGGCTAGGGCGGACATATTTGTACCATGATGTCTGACCAAACAAAGTGAATAAAAATACTTGAAACTGTCAGGTTTAAGTTTAACTACCATTCATAGAAATTAGATTCTACCATTCATAGAAGTTAGATAGTTTTCATGCAGCCTTTTTTTTTAATTTTTTTAATTTTTAATTTTTAATTTTTAATTTTTTAACTAGAAGAATGAGGAGAAACTAGTACAATAATTAAGAGAGAGAACTTCAAACTTTAAATGCATAAATAAAAATCAAACACCCAATCCCCTAAAATATTAAATCGTGTGCATGGCCCAGTCTATTCTTATGAAACTCTGCAAGTTGTACTTTTCTTTTTGGAGAAAGCAAGTTGTACTTTAATATTTCTTAAGATGCACCTTACTGGCGGCCCAGTTCGGTGTCTGTCTCTTTTCTGATCGAAAAGCATTCCAACAACATGTTTCAAAGGATCTGTTTCTGTTTTTGGTAGGTTTGAAAAATACGTGTGTATCTATAGGTCAGCTGAATTTTTGGAAAAAAAAAACAAGCCTTTTAACTAAAATGATTTCTGATATTAACATAACTTTTTACTTTGAATTTTGAGATTTGAAATCGATATAAATAATCATTGAATTTATCCACCGTCAATCATTTCGGTCCTTATGTAAAAGATTATGTTAAATAAGAACCAAAATAATAAAATAATAATGATAATAATAATAATAATAATAATAATAATAATAATAATAATAACAACTCAATAAAATAACAGCCAGGTTCGACAAAAATTGAGGTTATTTTTATTATTTTATACTTATTTTAGTTTTTCCATGAAATGATCAAAATGATTGATGGTAGACAAACTCAAAATCACTTTTATCGATTTCAAATCTCTGGTAACAAACTGAGAATTTATACCAATTTTAAGGACCATTTTAGCTAAAACAGGAATATATATATATATATATATATATATATATATATAGGTTAGCTTAATTACTTTTAGGTAGAATTTTGGTGTATTAATTAAAATTGTGATCGGTTTCTAATGTAATCTCTATATATAAAGCCAACACTAAAGTGAATACTTTTTTTTGGTCACAAACTTCACCAAAATAAGGGGACAAAAATGCCCCTCAAACAAAAAAATTCAAAAGCAACCCAAAATAATGCATCAAATGTGGCAGGGGTATTTTTGTCATTTTAACAATGCTTTTAATAGTTAATTTTTTGTACAGTTTTTTTTAATAATTAGTACTGTGAACATGGAAATTCCTGCGATGAAAGAGACAAGAACACATGTACAAAATAATATTTTGTATTAATTTTTGGGTTACAATCTCTTTTACAATTTAGTCCTCTGATTCGATCTCCGTAAGATGTTGGTTTGTGGATGTTGTTGATCCAAGGGCCATCAAGGCTTGATCTTGGATGAACGGGAAGTTTCTTCAAGGGCTGTTGGTGGCTTGATCTTGAAGGTGGATGAAGGTTTCTTCAAGGGGGCCGTTGGGCTTGATCCTGAAGGTTGGATGGACGACGAACGATGAATGATCTTCAAGGGCTTTTGGGTTTGTTCTTGAAGAACGGATGAACGACGAATGATGAACGAATTTCAAGGGCTTTTGGGCTTGATTCTTGAAGAACAGATGTTGTTGGTCGAGGGGCCGTTGGAGCTTGATCTTGAAGGAGCGGGTGTCTTGATCTAAGGCCCATCGGGGCTTGATATTGGAAGGTTGAACGAAGTTTCTTCAAGGGCTGTCGGGGCTTGATCTCGAAGATGGATGATTGTTGATCCAAGGGCCGTTGGGGCTTGATCTTAGAAGAACGATGAACGAAGAACGAAGAGAGTTTTCTTGATCCTTCAGGATTTGCTCGAGAGCTTTTAGAATTTCAAAGCTTCAAGGTTTTGGTGTGATGTCCCTTGGTTTTTTTGTCTTGTGATGGAGAAGCCTATTTATAGGCTTTGAGAATGAATTAGCACCACAAATTTTCTTGGTGAAGTAAGTGGAGGTTGTAGGTGAAATAAGTGGATGTTGTAGGTGAAGTGAGTGTGAATGTTGTTGGTAAAATGAATGGAGGTTGTAGGTGAAGTGAGTGGAGGTTGTAGGTGAAATGAATGGAGGTTGTAGATGAATTGAGTGGAAGTTGTAGGTGAAGTGAGTGAATGATGTAATTTTAATACAATGGTCAACATTTATTTCACCAAAATTTCAATGTCTACAGTTGTAATTTTAATGCAATGGTCAACGTTTATTTCACCAAAATTTTAATGTCTACAAATGCCCCCACTTCAAGGCGCGTCGTATACATATGTTTGTCATGTGTAGAAGATGCGTTTTGAAGTCTCTTAACGTAGATGTCGATCTAAGGGCCGTCGGGGCTTGATCTTACATTTGGCTGGAAGGTTTTCTGGTTTCCTCCAATTGTTGATTTTCCACAAGCTTAATCTTGAACTGGGCTGGAGGTGAACTTACTTTCCACAGACTCGATCTTGAACTGGGTTTGATTTAAGGGTGGTGGACACTTGATCTTGAATCGACTTTGTGATCTCTTCAAAGGCCGTCGGGGCTTGATCTTGAATTCAGACAGGACCACGAGCAGTGTCAGGATTTGAACACCTGGCAGGCAGGCACGAGGTAGAGGTGATGACCTGTTTCTTTGTTCATTCTTTCCAATTCATATTGAAGAGGGTTAGGGGATGAATCAGCATGTACATTTGTTGTGTTTACTGATGATCCACAAGATTGATGTTTCATTGTCATTCGTCTTATCTGTTCTCCAAGCAGATGTGGTATCTTCTCTGGAAGCACAAGATGTTGAAGATGAGTACTCGAGGGCAAGGCTAGGTAAGCAATCAGGGAAGGGGTTCTAGGCAGTCGGTTCCAGACCGGAAGGTTGATTCTAAGTGCCGACTGAGTACTCTTTTTCTCCTTGTCCTGCAGGTAAGAACAAAAACAAGGAAAATGACAGGGAAATGGCATGATATGAGATACTCTTGCTTTCGACCCTGATGATATGAGATACTTTTTCTTTTGAAGAAGTAGTGGTGATTTGACGGCGTTGCATGGCGAGGCTTTGCTTTTTGACGACGGTTCCAGCGAAAGGTTGTTGAAGCTTCTTAAGTCCTTTAGATAGGGCAGCGATGCCGAGCTTGGATCTGACTTAGACTCTTCCATCTAGATTATGCGGTTCTGCAGGAAAGGCGTTGTGTTGTAGTGGCCTGTTCCAGCTCATCATTGAATCTTCTGCTTCAATTTGTGGCATAGCCGAAGTGGTGCGCAACCTTTGCATTTGAATGGTCCTTCATAGCACTACTTCTTAGCAACTCATCCCTGCTTGGCAGCTTCAGTGTAAAGGGCCAATATTTGATCCACTGTCATGAGGTATTTGCCGGAGGAATTCGTGACCTTGACAACAGTTGAGGATAAGTGCTCGAGAGCAATGTTAGGAAAGCAATCAGGCAAGGTTTCTAGGCAGTCAGTTCCAGATTGGAAGTTTGATTGCAGGTTCCGACTGACTGCTTTCTTTGTCCTTGTCCTGCAAGCAAGAGCAAAGGCAAAGGAAAAGACAGGGAAAAAACATGATATGAGATACCTTTGCTTTTGACCCTGATGATATGAGACATGTTTGCTTTTGAAGAAGCAGCGGATAGGTCAGCGCATGTATTGGTTGCGCTTGTCTCCACATGCTTCAATGTATCAATTTCCCTTGCCTGTTCTCTAGGCGGATGCGGTATCTTCTGTGGAAGCACAAGATGTTGAAGATGAGTACTCGAGAGCAAGGCTAGGTAAGCAATTAGGGAAGAGGTTCCAGGCAGTCAGTTCCAACTCGGAAGGTTGATTCCAAGTGTTGGCTGATTGCTCTCTTTCTTCTTGTCCTGCAGTGAAGAGGGAGGACAAAGAAAATGATAGGGAGAAAGCATGCTATGAGATACTCTTGCTCTCAACCCTGATGATATGAGGTACTTTTGCTCTTGGAGGAAATAATATAAGATTTTGATGCGGGTGTAAACTTTTCGATCGATAGGGGTTTCTGGTTGAGGAAATGAGCTGATCATTTTGAGTGACTTGATCGAAGAGGTGTTCTCGAAGAGGAAGACAATTGAGTATGCTGAGAGGCTTGGTTGCATATACCTTCTTAACGAGGAAGAAGAGTCAGGCATCTTGGATGTGTGCCTTGCCATGGAGGATGAAGGTTGACCTATATAGGGAAAGGCACAATAGCAGGTAGTGGTGCGGATGAGGCCTTGTCTACCACGCTTGTCGGCAAAGTGTGGTAGTTGGAATAGTAGACTTCACGCGTTTTCAACTTTGTCAGAGATCTTTGACAAAGTTGCACGTGCTATCCGAAAAGCTGAGATTGCGTCTGAAAAGTGTTGACGGACTTTATGCAGGAAAATCTGGCTTTTGAAATTCAGAGAGTCGTGTCTCTTCGATTTTTGAATTAGTGGTTGTGTTACCTTTCCTTTTATAGGGGTGTCGATCACATCCAACATGCACACTTTGAAGATTGCCCGCTTGTCAGAATTATCTCTGGTGTATTTCTGAGATTTTACTCCATTCAACCCTTTTCTTTTACCATTTCTGAAAATGGCTTACTCATATAACATTTGCCTAGATTTGAGTTTCGTGAGTGATAAGGTGCGCCGCGTCAAGGTAATATATGGCGCCTATCTTTCTTATCTTCTAATGGCCCTCTTACAGTTGAAGACTGTGTGATGGGGGATACGACAACGGCTACGGTAGTAGCTAAGAACCTCCTCACTCCTGGAGACAATAGGCTGCTTTCAAGATGGTCCGATAAGTTGGCTATTCAAGAGTCCCGGGGTTTCAGTGTTCAGTGTGCGGGCTCTGTGTCCAATATGGGCCAACGCCTACTTGCTCGAACTCACCAAGTTGAATCATTGATAGCCGAGGTGGCAAGTCTTGGACGAGAGATCAAGCGGCTCAAGCGTGAGAATAGAGGGTTGCTCAAGCTTGCAGATAATTATGCAACGAGTATGAAGAGAAAGCTTGATCAGCTGCAGGAATCCGAAGGTCGGATTCAAAGTGACAATCAGAGGTTTGTGGCTTTCTTCCAGAGGCACCTTTTGCCTTCAACATCTGGAGTTCGACCAAGTATTGAGGCTCCGAATAATCTATCTCCAATGCCTCCTTCCTCTAGGGTTCTACCGAGCACTGAGGCTTCACACGAGTGACATTTGTGGAGGCTCCATTTTTCTTCTTTTCTTTTCTTTTCTGTTTCTTTTTTTTTTTTTTTTTTGTTCTTAGAGATATCAATGGACATGCTTTATTTTATTCAGTATGTTGTGTTAAATACAAATAAAACGTATATCTGACTAAGATGTGTTACTTCTTTTTTTTTTTTTTTTTTTTTTGATGATGTGAATGTACTTGAAGTTTTTTTTTTGAAAGTTTCAAGTTGCCTATGTACCCTCGGTTGAGGAGGGATCAAGTCATGACATAGTTCAAAATGGGTGATTGGTTTTTCTTTTTTTGTTTTTGTTTTGTTTTGCCGTACACAGTTTATGCTCTTGCGGGCCAGGAGCGTGGAGCATTTGTTTTAGGGGTAATAGAGCTTCAAGAATTTGCCATTGATTGGGCTGATCTTCAAGCCATCTTCTGCCATGATTAAGTAGGCGCCGTTGGTGTAGACCTCTTGTATCACGGATAGTCCATCCCACTTTGATGTGAACTTGCCTTTTGTCTTGTGAGTTGTGATGATAGACTTACGCAATGTGAGGACGAGATCTCCCATTTGGAAAAACCTTGGGCGGACCTTTTTGTTGAATGCCTTGGATAGCCATGCTTGGTAGTATTCCAAGTGTTCTTGAGCTTCGAGCCTTCTCTCATCCAGAGATTCCAGTTCTTGAAGGCACAATTTTGCATTCTCTTCATCAGTTAAGCCTTCTTGTATGGCCATCCTTAGTGAGGGGATTTGACTTTCGAGCGGTAGAACAGCTTCCACGCCATATACGAGAGAATAAGGTGTAGCTTGGGTAAGAGTCCTATGTGTCGTCCTATATGCCCAAAGTGCTATGCTTATTCTTTCGTGCCAATCCTTCTTTATTCGGCTGATCACATTCTTTAGGAGGTTACACAATGTCTTGTTGAATGCCTATGCAAGACCATTGGCCGGAGCATGATACATGGAAGACTTGTGTTGTTTGAACTTGTATTTCTCGCAAAGCTTGTCCACGAGTTGGTTGGAGAACTGTTTTCCATTGTCAGTGATGATGTAGCGAGGCACACCATATCGGTGGATGATATGTTCTTTGATGAAACGGACGACAGTTTCCTTCTTGACTTCCCTTAAGGGTATGGCTTCAGCCCACTTGGAGAAGTAATCTGTTGCAGCTAGGATGTAAGCTTTTCTTGTAGATGACTTTGGTGCAATCGGCCCTACGACGTCCAATCCCCATGCATTGAATGGCCATGAAGCAACTGTAGGGTGTAATGGTTTAAGTGGTTGATGTATGAAGTTGGCATGGAATTGGCAGGCTTGGCACATTCTGGCGTGTTCCAAACAATCCTTCACCATGCTTGGCCAGTAGTAGCCCATCCTTTGGAGCTGGAAATGTAGCTTCGGTCCAGACTGATGTGCCCCGCATACACTTGAGTGTGCTTCTTCCATGGCTTGATTGGCTTCTTTCTCACCTAGGCATCTTAGAAGTACTCATTCAAAAGAGCATCGGTAGAGTGTTCCTTTGTAGTAGAGGAAGCGAGGTGCTCGTCGACGTATTTTAGAGCGGTGTCTGGGATCATCTGGAAGCTTTCCATGCTCCAAGTAGTCAATCAGCGGCTGTCTCCACTCTTCAGCGTCGACTGGAAGTACTGAGATAGCATTTGTATCATCTAGTGGCATTTCAGTGACGAGTGGGATCACCCATCTTTGGAAAACTGGCACATCTGCAGCTTCGTCTTCTCTTAGTGTCATGCTCGAGGCTAGGTTAGCGAGAGCGTTTGCCATTTGATTTTCTTTTCTTGGCACATGTTCTAGTGTCACGGCCTCAAACTTTTGTAGCAGTTGAGTTGCCTGCTGGAAGTATGGGACGAGATCATCTTTCCTCACTTCATATTCAGTTAAGAGTTGATTGATTATGAGCTTGGAGTCGCCATACACCTCAATGGCTATGATTTTCATGTTGATCGCCATTTGGAGCTCGATGATTAGTGCTTGGTACTCAGCGATGTTGGAGTATAATTCGCTTAGTTGGAAGAAATAAGGTAGTATTTACCTTTATGGCGACATGAATACTACTCCTACCCCCACTTCGTCTGCTCGTGCGGATCCGTCGAAGAACATCGTCCATGTCGGGAAGATGTCGATGTAGAACACTTCCTCGTCAGGCAAGTCGTCTAAGATTTTCCAATCAGCTGGGATTTGGTGATCAGCAAGGAAGTCGGCTAGCGCTTGTCCCTTGACGGCTTTAGCTGGGACGTAGATGATCTCATACTGGTTAAGAAGTAACGCCTATTTAGCAAGTCGCCCCGTCAAGACTGCTTTGGACATGGCGTATTTGACCTGATCAGCTTTAGCAACTAGGTGGACAGTGTAAGCCTGCGTGTAATGCCTGAGCTTTTGGATGGCGAACACCAAGGCAAGGCACATATTTTCTATTGGGGAGTAGTTCAACTCAGTGGTGGTAAGGGTTCGACTGAGGTAGTAGAGCGCCCATTCTTTTTGGGATTTATTTTCTTGTGCTAAGAGTGCTCCAACTGAACTTTCTTGAGCGGCGATGTAAAATATGAGCGGCTTTCCAGGCACAGGCACCCCCAGGACTGGTGGACTTGATAAATACTTTTTTATGCTTTCAAAAGCATTATGGCATGCTTCATCCCATACGAACAAAACATCCTTCTTCATGAGTCGACTGAACGGTTGATAACGCCCTGCAAGGTTAGAGATGAAGCGTCTGATGAAGGCTAGTCATCCTTGTAGACTTTTTAGCTCGTGCAGGTTTCTTGGCTTAGGTATGCTTTGAATGGCCTTGATCTTTGATTGGTCCACTTTAATGCCGCGGTGCTTGACAATGAAGCCGAGGAACTTTCCAAAGGTTGTATTTTCGCAGCTTTTCGAACATTATTTGTTAATCTTTTAAGTGATCAGATCTTTTCTTTGTCTTGACTACCACATCGTCTACATAATATTCTACATTTTTGTGTTGCACATCATTGAAGATTTTCTGCATTGCGCGTTGATATGTAGCTCCAATGTTCTTTAGACCAAAAGGCATCACCTTGTAGCAGTAGATACCTTTAGAGTACGAAAGGCTACTAGCTCCTCGTCCTCAAGAGCCATGCGAATTTGATTGTACCCAGAAGAGCCATCCACGAATGATAGTGCCTCGTGGCCAGTGGTTGCGTCCACCATGATTTCAATGATTGGCAAGGGGAAGTTGTCCTTCAGGCAAGCATCGTTAAGGTCTCGGAAGTCTATGCAAACATGTATTTGTCCAGATTTCTTAAGGACAATGACGATGTTGGAGATCCACTTGGGGTATTGCACCTCTCGAATGAAGCCTGCCTCGATTAGCTTGTCAATCTCAGTCTCAATTTGTGGGATAAGCTCGGATCAATAGCGTCTTTGAGTTTGCTTTATCGGTCGTGTTCCAGGCTTGACTGCAAGATGATGCACAACGATGATAGGGTCAAGACCAGGCATTTCTTTGTAGGTCCAAGCAAATACGTCTTTGTACTCTAATAACAGCTGGTAATATTCCTCTATCTCGTCCGCACTTAGTAGTGCACTTACGAAGATAAGCTTTGGTTCTTTGCTTGTGCCTAAGTTGAGTTCCTTAAGATCATCAACCATGGCTTGCCCCCCATCTTTAAGCTGTGGTGGCGCAGCAGTGACATCTTCCTCGAGGATTTCGTCTTCTTTGCCTTCATGGATCGTGATGTGGAAGACATCTTAGACCTCTTCTTCAGCTCTGTTCTCTCAAGCTTTGTATTGTTTTGAGTCACGAAACTCTATGCAAGCACGGAGTTGTCCTGATTTTTTTAGGGCAACATTTAAGTTCCATCCCGAGTCCATGACTTCTTGAATTAAATCAGCTTCGATCATGTTGACAATCTCAGCTTCATCTAGGCTTAAAAGTGTATTAACAATGGTTTCTTGCCCCCTTTCCGACTGGTGAATTTGTGGATGCAACGTAGGCTTCATGTATAATTTCTTTAGGGCGACATGAGTCCATCCTTCATCTTCACTTAACTTGGTACGTGCCCCCAACGGTCGAGGTGAAGACTTTGAGTCGAAAGAGCCAGAAGTGACGTATTCCCTAGAGATTTCATCTTCTTTGTTTTCTTGGATCGTGATGGGGAAGATGACTTGGACCTTTCTTTCAGTGCCTTCCTCTTGGGCTTGTTGGCTTGAAGATTGTCCAGTTTGGATGATGGTGCGCCTTCTTACTTTAAGTGGTCCATTTGTGTCAGCCTCCAAGATTGCTTGGCGCTTCATCCTTGAAGGAATTGAGCTTTGAATATCACCTTTTTTCTGCTAGCCCATCGAGCTTTTCTTCCTTTGACGTTGTCTCTCTATTTCTAGAAAGCTTCTTGTTATCTTCAAGTCTTTCCAAAGCTGACCGACGAGAATGAGAGCTAGCCGTGTTGCTTCGCTTATTAGGTTTTGACAACCTTTCAAAAACAGAGCTTTGGGATGTTGGCATGGTAAGCCTCTTGAAGACAGAGGTTCGGTTTTGACCACCAATGCGATTAAGTACAAACATTCTGGGTCTTGAATGATTCATCCTATCAAAGACTGACGGCCGGGGGCGGGTTTAAGCTCTTCTTAATCTTGCTCAATGCTCACGCTGATATGTTGAGTGCTAGCGTTTTTCACTTTGCTTGAAATCTTCACGGGTGCATTGGGTGTGAAGCCAAGTCCAGCTTTGTTGTTGTCAACTCCGTAACCATGCTTCTTCAACTTCTTTTGAGTCTCGGTGAGATCACGTTCTTTGTCGTTAATTGTGTTTGAAGCCTTCTTTCCAGGATTCGAAGAAGAAGCGAAGTCGTACCCAGCCTTTAACATGAGTGTGTAGGCATTTGGATCAAAACATTCTTCCGTCTTCTTGGTTGGAAGAAAGCTTGGTTCCATCCTCTTTGGCAGAGCTTTTATGAAGCCTTGTGGTGGTCTTGCAACCTTAGCGTTGCCTAGCTGTGTTAGAGGTAAAACTGCATTCGTCTCGAGCAACTTTACATTATCCTTGCGCCGCTGTGCATCGGCTTTGCTTGCTCCAGTTTCAAACAGAGATTGACCATTCTTTTTTCTCGACATCGGGATGTATCGGAAGACGGGTGTGTTTGGTCCATTTGGGGGCGTCCTACTCCCTTTGGTTGTTGCAGGTTTAGCAAGCTCATCATCATTTTTGCTTGAAGACGGCATAGCTTCTCCTTCTTGCTTCTTGGCCATGGCTTGCCACTTATGTTTTTTAGGTGTTGCTTTGCCCGTGGATTTGATCTCTTTTGGAAGAGCTTCGGGTACCATGTCTTCATCCATGTAGAACTTGGCGTCTGCGAAATGTGATTTGGCTTCAGTGAATGGCTTGGTGTCGCCATAGATCACCTTCACTCATTTTCTGCAAACTTTAAGCATTGGTGAAGGGTAGACGGTACTACTCCATTCGTATGGATCCAAGGCTTTCCTAAGAGCAAGCTATAGGAAGTTCTTACATCAATCACGTGGAATATCGTGCTTGACTTGATCGCCAATGGTCATCTCCACTCGGATCTTGGATTAGTAGACGGCTTAGGAATAGTTCATCCACCTTGATGCCTGTTGTGGTCATTGTTGACTTTGGCATGATGTTTATGGCTGATCCACTATCCACAAGCATGCGGTTGACATTGTGCTCCCTTACGTACCCAAAGACGAAGAGATGACGGTTGTGAGGCTTGGATCCTAGCAGCAAGTCTTCGTTGGTGAAGTGGATTGCGTTCTCGACGGCACAGCATGTGGCACATTCATGTGGCCGAAGCTTCAAGCCTTCGTTCTTGCTTTCTTGCACTTCGTGGTCGTCGGGACTTGCCAAGACCACTGCCAGTGCTCTTCGCATCTTCTTTGGCAATCGTAGCGTTTCCTCGATGCTAAAATGTGTTGGCAGACCTTCTTCAAGCGTGAGAGTCTTTTCTCCCTCAATAGCGGTGGCTTTGCTGTTTGAAGGTTCTTCCATTTTCACCTCAACCATGTGACATGTAACGATAGTGCACTATTGAAAGAAGTCATCCAGGAAGTACTCGTGCAAGGAGACGGGAATGCGTGGCTCTTGCTCCATAGGTTCCTCAGTATATGTTGGCTTAACAACTTTTATATTTCTTTCAGGCTTCCTATTGTTACGGCGGCAGTGCTTTTTCCCTTGCTCCTCATTTGGCCTTATAGCTTGCGGTCTTGGCTTCCTTGCCTTCTTATAGGTCACCAATGTCCACCCTTCATTATCATTGGTAAGTGCATCCTGGTTGTTTGCCCTGGGCGATGGTTGCACAGAAGGTGCCTTGCAGCTTGAGCATTGACAGGAATGGTCAGGTGTTACTTGGATAGGCATGGGATCGAAGGATCCAAACACAATCGTGGTAGTATGCATTGCAGCCATGTCTTCAAGGTCGAGCTCGATTTGCCATTGCTGTGCGAGCTTCATGATGAGTTCATTAAGAAAGAAGCACTTACCAACATGATGGCTCACCATACGGTGGTACCTGCAGTACCTAGGATCGTTTACGTGATTCATCTCTTCAAGCCGCTTGCATTCGGGTAGCTCGATCACCTTCTTTTCTAGTAAGTCATCTAACATTACAGCCATGTCAGAGTCAGGAAAAAGGTACGTCTTTTGCTCCAGTTTCCTCAAGGTGTTTTTATACCTGTCTTGGGTACGAGAAGGCTCACTTCTCTTTATCTCCTTTGCCTTAGTCTTGAAGGAGATCTTGACGGGCGCGGTGTTGATGGTAAAAGCTTCCTTGGGGGGTTTATTCCTAGTCTTGTCTCCATTTGGGGAGAACACCTTATCCTTCTTGAAGTCGGTGATCAGCTCATTCTTCCCGTGATTGGCGATACTCAGCTCTATGTCGTGAGAACGAGTCGCCAGCTCCTCAAATGTTCTCAGTTTTATGCCTTAGAGGATGTAATGTAACCCCCAGTGCATGCCTTGAACACACATCTCAATGGCGGAGGTTTCAGAAAGCCGATCTTTGCAATCTAGACTTAAGGAACGCCATCTATTGATGTAGTCGACGACAGGTTCATCCTTCCATTATTTCGTACTGGTCAGCTCCAGCATGCTTACGATGCGGCGAGTGCTGTAGAAACGGTTGAGGAATTCCCTTTCTAGCTGATCTCAACTGTTGACAAACTCGGGCTCGAGGTTGGTGTACCAGTCAAAGCCGTTACCTTTCAGCGAGCGCACGAACTGCTTGACGAGGTAGTCTCCCTCTGTTCCAGTATTGTTGCAGGTTTCAATGAAATGGGCGACATGTTGCTTTGGGTTTCCCTTTCCATTGAACTATAGTCTCCCTCTGTTTCAGCATTGTTGCAGGTTTCAATGAAATGGGCGACATGTTGCTTTGGGTTTCCCTTTCCATCGAATTGCTTGACGAGGTAGTCAGCTGATAACCCATTGGCATCTTTAAGGCGTCGATCTTCTTGGAGTAGGGCTTTGAGTATAGTACGGAGTCATGCGAGCTTCCTTCGTATTGCGCCTTGATGGTGCTGGCGATCATCTCATGCAGCTACTGGATAGAGAGAGAGATCCCACGAGCGCCGCCCCTTGGTCTGGCTTCCGTTTCTCTTCGACTTTCTCCACCGGAGGCTCCTCTTCTTCAGCGGCTTCTTTCTTTAATGGATTAACCATTGGGTCGACTTTCACGTCGGGCTTTGCATCTAGTTGGTTGACAAGTGCGGCGATTTGCAAGTCTTTTTCCTCCACAGTTCGTGGGAGTTTTGTGATCGCTTCGTTCATTTGAGCTAGCTGCTTCTCAATTGAAGTTGCTCCGGTAGTCATGACTTGCATGGCTGTGCTGTCGCTTGAGTCGGCATCAGAAAGCAAGGACTCAGAGTACTTCATTTGGCTTTCCTCCGTTGGCGCCCTTAGCGAGGCCAGGGTGATCATCGGTTCGTGCCTCGGGTGCTCTTGTGCCTTCAGCGGAGTTGATACAGGGGTGGAAGAGGTGGCAGAAAGAGCTCTTGCCTTGCTTCGGGTTATGATGCCTAAAGTGACATCACCTGCGGTGATGACGCTTTTGTTCCTTGCATTGGTTGCGAGAACAACTTGAGCCTTCTTTGATGCCATTGATTTTGAGATGTTTTTAGGTTTTTTGAACAGAGAAAGAGATGAGAGGTAGAGATGGTCCCACTGGGCGTGCCAAATTTATGAACACAGAAATTCCTGCGATGAAAGAGACAAGAACACGTGTACAAAGTAATATTTTGTATTAATTTTCGGGTTACAATCTCTTTTACAATTTAGTCATCTGATTCGATCTTCGTAAGATTTTGGTTTGTGGATGTTGTTGATCTAAGGGCCGTCAAGGCTTGATCTTGGATGAACGAGAAGTTACTTCAAGGGCCGTTGGTGGCTTGATCTTGAAGGTGGATGAAGGTTTCTTCAAGGGGGCCGTTGGGCTTGATCCTGAAGGTTGGATAGACGACGAACGATGAATGATCTTCAAGGGCTTTTGGGCTTGTTCTTGAAGAACGGATGAACGATGAACGATGAACGAACTTCAAGGGCTTTTGGGCTTGATTCTTGAAGAACAGATGTTGTTGGTTGAGGGGCCGTTGGGGCTTGGTCTTGAAGGAGCGGGTGTGTTGATCTAAGGCCCATCGAGGCTTGATCTTGGAAGGTTAAACGAAGTTTCTTCAAGGGCCGTCGGGGCTTGATCTCGAAGGTGGATGATTGTTGATCCAAGGGTCGTCGGGGCTTGATCTTGGAAGAACGATGCATGAAGAACGAAGAGAGTTTTCTTGATCCTTCGGGATTTGCTCGAGAGCTTTTAGAATTTCAAAGCTTCAAGGTTTCGGTGTGATGTCCCTTGGTTTTTTTGTCTTGTGATGGAGAAGCCTATTTATAGGCTTTGAGAATGAATTAGCACCACAAATTTTCTTGGTGAAGTAAGTGGAGGTTGTAGGTGAAATGGGTGGAGGTTGTAGGTGAATTGAGCGTGGATGTTGTAGGTGAAATAAGTGGATGTTGTAGGTGAAGTGAGTGTGGATGTTGGTGAAATGAATGGAGGTTGTAGGTGAAGTGAGTGGAGGTTGTAGGTGAAATGAATGGAGGTTATAGATGAATTGAGTGGAAGTTGTAGGTGAAGTGAGTGAATGATGTAATTTTAATACAATGGTCAACATTTATTTCACCGAAATTTCAATGTCTATAGTTGTAATTTCAATGCAATGGTCAACATTTATTTCACCAAAATTTCAATGTCTACAAGTACCTCACAATAGGTTAGTAATAATGTGATTCAATCAGTTGTTCATTAAATATTATTTTCTCTATTTTTAAACACGTTCAAAACATCTTAAGAGGCGTATAATGCCGGTTATAAAAAATGTCTTTCGCATGTTGATAATAATGCGATTAAATTAGTTGTCAAATGATTGTTTTTTTTTTTTGAACAAACGATATTATCTACACTAAAGGGGAGGGGGATGAGCTTTGTGAGTTGTTTATTAAATATTATTTTCTCTATTCTTAATGTAAATTCAATAGAGACCAATTTTATTATGTAGATTCAGTTGCTTTAATTGGTTTATGGAGGGTTTCTTCTAGCATGAACTAAGATTATTCATTTACTTCAAATATTTGACTTTCCTTTTGTCAGTTTACGAGTATAAATATATTTAAAACATGTAAGTCGCATGTAGCACGCCGTGATTCAAAAAATGTCTTCTACACTAGCATGAGCGCCTGCATGAAGGCTAGTATTATATTATCTGTATAGTTCTTCAAAGGGCGGCTACTGTTTTGAAGAGTTATCTTGCTAATTATTTGTCATTAGTGCTTTGAATGTGGTCCATTGTTTGGCCAAACTTGTCTCTCTTTTTCTTTGTCCTAACGTGAGCAAGGTTTATTTTGTTAGTTCGAAGAAGGTCCAAAGGTGAGTTTAAGAATTGGCTTGTGATTATTTGTGATTATTGTTTCAAAGAGTCCCATTTGTTTCCTAACAAATAAATCTCAGCCCTCGGATGAAAATTATTATGATGAATGAGAGAGAGAGAGAGACATGTTACACCTCATTAGTAGAAGAAGAACGTTGTTTGATTTTGATGATGTATTATTCATCTAACATTGAGGTATATATACATGATTTACAAATATAATCCCATAATTATAAGACTAATTACAAGTTACAACTAATCAGGACTATACTAGGAAACCCAATATTACAAGTAGTTACACAAACGTCAACACTCACACTCAAATTGGTGCATAAATATCACATATGCCCAACTTGTCCAAGAACCTAGAATGCACTCAGTTTGATATTGCCTTTGTAAGCATATCAGCTAACTGTTCCTCCATCCTAATTGTTGGTATTATCACAAAATAGCTTCATTGGCTGATTTGGCCCAAAATTCAAATCCCTTAGTAATCGCTGAAGCCATAAAATATTGCAAATTCCCAATGCCATTCCTCTAAACCTCGTTTCTTCACTAAAATGAGTAACTACATTATGCTTTTTGCTTCTCCTCGTAACAAGGTTTCCCCTTACAAAGGTAAAATAATCCGATGTCGAATGCCTATTGTGGATGCAAATTTCCTCCGTCTTTTCCTTTGACGAAAATGCACCTACAAAATAATAACACCTAAGATTAAGGCAAAGGCCTCATGCGCCCACGATGAATAGGGGGAGGGCTTTGGCCGAAGAATCTCCAATGCCAAAGTTAGAATTCTAAAAAGAATGTGTTTAGAAGTTTGCGGGTAGCAAATGACTTAACTTTTTAGTGGGATAATAGGGCTGTTTATAGGGAAGTGGCCGACCATATATGTTGTAATTGGGTGAATAATTGCAAGATATTATGTGAAATAATAGGAAATTTGGGAGTTACCTTTTGAATAAGGATTTGATGAGGAATGATGAGAGAGATTTGAATAAATACCATTTTGGTCACCTTTGACTCTTCCTTAATTGAGCCGTTATTGTTCGTTGCTTACGCGTGGAAATCCCGGTGTGCCTCGAGGGTAATTTTGTCCTTTTTACCCAAAAGTCCACGTGTCACCTCCATAATTTTCTTGATTAATTTTGGCTCCACAAATGTCCCACACCTATTGGGCTGCTCGTAGGAAAGGGTAGCATGTGTAAAGATCTTCCCTTGCTTTAGGAAACATAAGATTGTTTCCTATTTTGATGTAGATTCCCACTTTAATTGGAAATTAGATCCTTCCAGGAAAGGGAAATAATTTACTTCTAAAGTCTATTTGAGTCTACCTTAAGTAGATGATTAAATCAACTTCAGAGAGCAATTTATTCTACCATACAAAAGAGAGAAAGCTAGAGGATATTTGTCCCCCTAGCAATCTTCTTCACTTGCCTATGTAATGGACCGTCTTTCGTTGCTTTCTTCGTCTTCACGTTGCACTAAGGTAAGAAAAAAAAAATCAATTTTCCTTATCTTCTTAATTTTTTGGAGTCTTGGAGCTTGAAATTTGGCTCGACGGGGGTTGAAGATGTGTGAAAAAGTGACTGGAAAGGTCACGGTATGGCTGCTACCGGGGGTGGATGCTATTAGTTTTGGTGCGGTGGCAACTCGACGAGGGCCGAGGTCTGGCTTTAGCGGCGTGGGCCGTAAAAGCGAGTTAGGGCTCGACTCGGGTCGGGAGCTTCTCGACTTGGGCCGAGGTTGTGAGGCGCTAAGGTGCTGGTCTTTGGGCCGCTAGGCTTGGGCCCGTGCGGAAGAGATGAAAGAGAAAGAAGCGCAGAGCGCCAGCCCTTCTCCGTTTGGATTGGGCTGTAAGGCCTTTGGGCCGAGAGAATGGCAGCGCTTGGCACGCTAAGCTGCTTGGTGTGCTGGGTCTCTTGGTGCGCTGGGCCGCCTGACATGTTGGGCTGGTTCGTGGGGCAACCTGGTGTGACGCTCCATGCAATATTTTTTTTTTTAGCCGTCTAACGATTCTTCCTTGTATCTTTTTGTAGAATTTCTTTGAGCACGTCTTCTTCAAGCCATAAGAGTGACGATGGTGTGCCGCCGTTGTATTTTCAAGGCGGATCTTATGGTAAAGTGGGCTACTTCAAGGCTGCTCACTTCAAAATTAGTTTTGTTGACTTGTTCAGAGATTTCCTTAAAGCATATAGGCACACTATTTTGTCTGGGGTGCGTGTGAAGCATGTCAAGGAAGGGAACAGCTGTGAGTCATGTAGTGGGGCTCGGAGAGCTATCAAGTTTCACCCTTACTACTTCATGTTGGGATTTACTTTTCCCATGTCGTGTTTCTTCCAACAAGTGCTTTGCTCCATAAAGTGTCCCTCGCTCAGTGTTCTCTAAATGTCTTATGCGTGATGGTGGGATTCCTCAATTTGAGCCAATTCTTTGACTTAGATCTAACTGTCAACGAATTCTGGTACTTCTTTAACATAGGCCGCATTGATAGAGTTGGGCATCTGTGATCCTGCCATAGACTTTTTGATCATTCGAGCAAGGGAGATCATGATTAGACTAAGGAGACTTTGGAGATAAGTGAAGAGTATGAGTCTGATTCTTCCCCTGAGTTGCGTGTTCCGACGATTTTCATCACCGGTAAGTAGACTGTTTGGTCTTTAGGCTACTTTGCTTTTTGATTTGTTGATTGTTCTGCTCTGCTTATGTAGATTCAGAATTTGGCTCAACTCTCAAGACTTTTCTAGATATGAAGAAGATGCATATTTCTTTAGGTATCCCATCCGAGTACCATAAATGATGTTGGCTGCTTAGTCCTATTCACCAGGAAAAAGGTGGGCTGCCCACGAAGGAGGAGATAAAGCAGATTAATACGGAGGCATTAGCTCATCTGATCGCTCTGTGAGTGAAGGTGGAAATAAAAGATCTTCCCTGCCTGGTTAAGAGACACTGGTTGAGAAAAAACCAAAGACTTCATCCGCTGCTCGTGGTGGTCTGCCTGTTGTCGAGAGACTTATGATTGACTTGACTTCTTCTAAGGGGAAAAAAGATGAGGCTACTAGATCTGAGCTTGTGACTTCTGCCATGCCGAAGATAACTAGTATGATTTTTTACAAGATTGCTCAGCGTGAAGGTTTCGTCGTGCCCCCAATGCAGAAGTTTATGCCAAAGCGTTCGTGTGAAGCTCAATCTGGTAAATATTTGGAGATACTTGCTACTATGAAGAGGGATAAGGTGGACTCTGGTGCTAAAGTGGTGCAAAGGCCTATTTGTCTTGCTGCTGATACTGGTTTGACTGCTGAGAAAGAGGAGACTACTGGCGTGTGCATTTGTAAGAGATTCACCAAGCCTGTTGCTAGAGAATCTGCTAAGATCTACGTGTTTTTAAGCCAGATTTGCTTGAAGACATGGATGTGTGTGCCAAGCTTATTAATGGCGTTAAAGGGGTTGTTTACCCAAGTTCTTTGTTGAAGCATACGACTAATATAGAATGACTGCTCTGTTTTCCATGATGTTGAAAACGACGATTCTAGCAGCCGAATCTATGCTTCTTGACCATGAGGATACCAAGGCTGCCAAGGAGATGACAAGAACTATGGTAGCTAAAGTTTATTCTTTTGCCGAGAAGATAAAAACGTTGGAGTCTGAGCTTCTTGCTTTGAAGGGGTTCAATATCTTTGCCCCCACTTCTTTGCAGCTTGAGACTGCTTGTTAGAAGATCATTGACTTGAAGACTAGGCTTAACGCGATCCAAGTTAAGTATGAAATTGTAGAGAAGGAGATTGGTCTTTACATACCTCAAATTCAAGCTTTTGAATGCCACTTCTAAGCTTCATTCTACTGCTTATGCAAAGGATGAAGAGTTGATTGATGCTTATAATCAAGTGATCCATTTCAACAAGATCGTGGATAGGCTTGAACCCCAAGTGTTAGAACTCCAATATACGCTGAAGATTAACAAAAATCTGAAGAAGGAAGTGGATAAGCTGCAACGTGTCTGTGTTAGTTTACTCGAGGAGAACAAGCAGCTGAAGGGTGAAAAGGCTGGACTCGAGGCTTCATTTGTTCAGAGTCATACCGATTTCTACATGCTGGGTTATGTAAATCATCTCTTTGGTAAGCCGTTTGACTTTGAGTTTGCTGAGAAAGACTTCAAGACCTTCTTTATTTCTCTAGAAGCCTTGCTTGCCTTTACTTTTGAGGCTTCCATTGGTGAAATAGTCGAAGAAATTGGTGCTCAGGCTAGAGCAGTCGGGGAAGAAGCACTGGATGATGCCGCTGCTGAGAGTGTGGTGACTGTTAAAGGTATGGCGATCGAGTAGGCGTGAGATGTCCAAGTTGCTAAAGAGTAGTCTTCTAGGTAGCCTTTAGGATTTTCTTTGTTTTCCTTGTTGCTTTTTTGCATTGCTTGAACTTCATCGGCCTTTGCTATTTGTTTATCAATTTTTTCTAGAAAATTTAATAAACTTGCTTCCTTTGTTTTTCTTTATCTTCACTTCTTTTGTTTACACCCAACCTTTGAACTTTAGACTAGCAATAGGCGTGCTGCTTTTCTATAAGTAAATAGGCCCACGTAGCCTATATAGCAGTAGGTTTTGGTGTAGAACATTTGTAAAGTTGTTAACCATAGGATCGGCAGCCGGACGTCTTACTTATAGAAGCAGACAAGTCTTCGTGACCACTTGGCTGTTAAATTTGTCTTTCTTCAATCCTTTGAGTTATGTGGCCTGCATCACAACATACTAAAGTTTTATGGGGCATGAAATTCGCTAACCTTTCGTATCAAAAGTATATGGTTATATGGAATTTTGTAGGCAAAATTTCGAGAGAACTCCTTGCTCTTTATGTAACCAATTTTGTGGGTTGCATAGCAAGTATCACAACACTTTAGGAATTAGTGTAGATCTGAACGATCATTCAGCGCTTGGTAGAGATGAAGCGTATCGACTGCGTAGCATGTTAGTAATGGATAAAGCTTCGTGTATGCACGCTAACTGTTTAACCTTTCACAAAAATGTGCGATTGTATAAGTTTAGCGCAACTTACTGCTCGCAGTATTCTAGAAATCGTAGACTACCTTAGTGCACTCGGTAGCAGCTTTAAGGTTCCAGGGAAGCCGTCCATAGGGCGTACTATGTAATCTGCTTCATTCGTCTCTTAGGCCCAATTCCCCGTGGATTAGGCCAAAGACCAAAAATCATTCAGTTAGCTAAGCCTTGAAAAAGACCATTGTGGCTACTTCAAGGAATCTCGAAGCAAACCATCATGCACCTAGTTACACCAGGGTAGCCCGACTCATCCACGTCTTAATATTCAGAGTGTATAGTTTATCTTCTCGTATCAGATGGCATATCCATATAGACGTCGGGGAATTAGTTTACCCTCTCATACTAGAGAGTATGGTTGGTCCCCAGAGGGATACAATTTCTATGATAAGTCCCTAAAAAAGACGCGATCTTCCTTTGAAGTGCATGAGTAATCAATTGTTATAAGTATGCAGCTGAGCAAAGTTGTGAAACGAACGAAAACTTAGTTGTAAGGTAGGTACTGCATAACAATTGGATAGTTTTCGGCTTGCAAAGTGGTGCCCGTTGAGCTGCTTGAGTCTTCGAGCCTTAATGTAGTGGGAGGTCACGCATGGTACTTCCTCAGATTGTAGGCGTTCCACTATTTTTTAATCTCTTTGTCATTCACGGTGGCGAAGGTACAACTACATTTGCCGCATACTCTGCTAATCTTGTACGGACCTTCTTAGATGAGATCCATTTTTTTGGAGCTTTCTCTGCGGGCAGTGATGAAGTTTTTCTTAGGACTAGATCTTCGGGCTGGAACTGCCTAATCTTGGTCCTTTTTTGTAGCTAGAGATGAGTTACTGCTAGTAGGTTGCAATACGTGTGATGACCTTCTCGCGCTCTTCCTCTGCCATATCTAAGTTTGTGGCCTTCTCCTTTCTATTCTGCTCGATACTTGGAAGTAGAGTGCTGATACTTGGCACGATGACATTGGGATGAATGATTGCTTCTGAACTAAATGCCAAGGAGAAATGAGTATCACCGGTTGCTCATCATTTGGTTGTGTGATACACCCATAGACATCCGAAAAGTTTGTCTGGCCATTTTCCTTTCTTGTCGTAGAGGGATTTCTTAAGGCAGTCAAGAATCGTCTTGTTGGATGCTTCGGCCTGCCCATTACCTTGAGGATTCCTCAGCGTGGACATGTGCTACTTGATGCCATATTTTTGGAATAACTTCGCCAACTCTTTGCCCCAAATTACAGGCTGTTGTCTGTGACGATGGATTGAGGGATGCCAAATTGGCATATGATGTTCCTCCATATAAAGTGCTCTATGTTCGTTTGAGTTGTGGTTGTTATGGACTCTGCTTCCACCCACTTAGTGAAGTAGTTAGTTGCCATGATTATTATGCCCTTGCCCCCAGTAGTAGGCGGCATTGGCCATACCAAGTCGATTGCCCACTGGATGAACGACCAAAGATTTGTTTGCATGTGTAGTTCGCTGGCATAGAGTGTTGGTACCAGCTTGTAGTGTTGGCAGCTGTCATGTATTTGCACTAATTCCTTAGCATCTTGATGTATATTAGGCAAGTAGTAGCCTGCGTTAACAGCCTTTTATGCTAAGGATCATCCTCTGGAGTGATTTCCACAAACGCCTTTGTGGATTGAACTTAGAACCTTTAAGTCGTCGAGAGGCGCTAGGCAGCGGATACGTGGTCCAGTGTAGGATGTTCGAATGAGAATGTCGTTTCACATGTAGTAGCGTGCTGCCTTCGTTTAGAGTTTTCTAGACTCCAATCTTTCTGTGGGGAGTGTGCCATTGACCAGGTAATCTACAATGGAATCTTTCCAGTTTGGAGTTGTACTAACCTATGACACTTCGATTGTTGGTTCCGCCTTTATTCTTGGTATGTCCAGATACTTCACCGAAATAAAGCGTTTGAGTTGGTGTCGAGGGTGGAGCTTAGGCCAGTTAGTGCATCTACATGAACGTTGTTTTCCTGCAGAACTTGAGTGAAGGTGTAAGTCTGAAATGCCTTAAGCTGCTTTCGTACCTTTTTTAGGTATTGCGCCATCTTTGGATGCTTTGCCATGCACTTCACGGTAGTTTGGCTGGTGATTAGTTGGGAATCGGAATAAATTGCAAGTTTTTTCATTGCCAAATATTTTGCAATTCGGAGGCTTGCTAGTAAGGCTTCGTATTCTGCTTCGTTGTTGGATGCTTTGAAGCTTAGAGTGATCGCCTGCTTAAGCATCAAACCGTTTGGGATGATAAGGACCATGCCTGCTCCCGAGCCCTTGTAGTTGGATGCGTTGTCGATGTGTAAATGCCTGAAATCTTCATCGGGTGAGGTAAGCATGGCTACGGTGTGGGGGTAGAGCTTTAAAAGAGCTTTAGAAGTGTAGAATACCGACAGTTGGGCCCTTAACTTTTCTTGTATGAGGGTAGAGTTCATTGCTACTTCTTAATCTACCAAGTAGATGTATAAGTCCTCCGCTGTTTCCGGCTTGGATAGTAAGGGAGGTGATGCGAGATACTTCTTCAGGTCTTGGAAAGCTCTTTTGCACTCATCATCCCATTTATCTCGATGTGCCCTTTTGATTACTTTGAAAAAAGGCTTGCATCGATCTGTGGACTGTGAGAGAAAGCGGTTAAGCACGGCTGCTCGTCTGGTCAAGCTTTGGATCTTCTTCAAGGTAATTGGAGACTTCATCTCTATGATTGCTCAAATCTGCTTGGGATGTGATTCGATATTCGTTGGGTTATTAGGTACCCTAAGAATCTGCCTGAAGATACTCTGAATGTGCATTTGGCGGGATTGAGCATCATCTTGCACTTTCTAAAGATATCCAAAGCTTTTGCCAAGTTATCGATGTGGTCTGATCGCTGCTTGCCCTTTACCATGATGTTGTAGATGTAGACCACCATAGTTACTCCAATCTGCTTCTTGAACATTATGTTTACCAATCGTTGGTAAATATTTGCTGCGTTCTTAAGGCCAAAATGCATGACTTTGTAGCAGTAGGTGCCTCGCTCGATCACGAACGTAGTTTGCTCTTTGTCGGGCTCGTGCATGGCTATTTGGTTGTAGCCAAAGTATGTGTATAAGAAACTGAGCAACTGGTTGCAGATTGATTCAGTGAACTGGATAAGGATCTTTCGGGAATGCTTTGTTGAGGTCGATGTAGTCTACGCAAGCCCTATATTTGCCATTCTCTTTCTTCATTACTAGCACGACGTTAGCAAGCCATGCTGAGTGTGCTACTTCTTGAATGATTGCTACTCGTTCGGGTGTGAAATGTCTTCTCCTTTGGATCACAGGTTTAGCAGCGGGGTCAATGTGCATCTTATGGCAAGCTATCTTGTGGTCGATGCCGGGCATGTCAGAAGGTGACCATGCGAAGATGTCACGATTTTCCCTAAGGAAAACTGTGAGCTCCTTATTTTCCTTCGAGCTCAGATGTGAGCTGATTTTAGTAGTCTTCTCCAACTGTTGGGGATCAAGAATGATGTGATCGGCGTCCCTTTCGGGTTTCCATCCCATGTCGTCTGCTGGCGTTTTGATTCGAACACCATCTTCTTGATCCGTCTGTTGTAATTGCTATTTGGTAGCTTCGTCGTCCCTTTGGACCTCGATAGCCTCTATGGGGGTAAATGTCTTTTTCTTTGTCTCTTTCAATACTTGCACAGTGCATCGTCGAGATACGGCCTGGTCAGACTTGATTTCTCTGACTTCTCTTCCTGGGATGCGGAATCAGATTTTTTTTTTATTTTTTATTTTTATAATTGACGAAGGTTACTAGCTTTATCAGCCAAGGTCGCCCTAGAATCCCATTGTAGGGAGATGGGTCGCTTACCATCATGAACATCTGTTTTGAGATAACTAGCGATGTTCTCAAGTCAAGTGTAATGTTATAGATGGCAGTCGAGGTGTGCCTGTTGAATCCGATGAGTACCTTTGGTCAGCGTATGATTGTACTTTTTAGGCTTATATTCTAAATTATTGAGAGCTGAAGTAGGTTGATTGCAATTCTGTTGTCAACCATCATTTTGTCGACTATAACGTGGGCTAGTTGGACAGATACCACTAGTGCGTCGTCGTGTGGGAAGTCGACGCATTCGGCATCTTGCTCGATGAAGTTAACGATGAGTCCAAGTTGGGTGTTGACTGCCTGGACCTATGAGACTAATAGAGCCTCCTGGATCTTCATATTCTTGGAGTTGTTAGTGGCCTCCAAGTGCTCGAACTCGTTGAAAATGTCATTGATCCGAATTATCTTGGTCGGTGACTTTTCATTAATGTCTGTGATCCTTCTAGGCTGCGCAGCTGGTTTGTCCAAGTATCTGTCAACCTTGCCTTCTTTCACTAGTTTCTCTAAGTAGTTCCTCTAAATGTAGCAGTCGTCAGTTGTGTGATCGAGTCCTCGATAGAATGCATAGTACTTGGTGTGGTCCAACATAGAGGTATCTCCCTTTGATTGCTTTGGCAGCTTGAACCGTGGTTCGCTCTTTATGTCACAGAAGATTTGGTGGTCGGGATCGAGAACTTAGAGTAGTTCTTGGGCATCGGGCCTCCTTTAGTCTATAAGCGGTATCTGCGCATGGCCTCTTGCCTACTTTTGTTGTTGTACTACTTTCTATCTTCCTTCTTTTGAGCTACTGCCCATTTTTTTTGAGGCTGCTCGGGTGTCTTGCCTGCTCACCAAGCCTCGTCCCAAAGTGCATACTTCTCTGCTAGAGCAAATGAGTCTACCAGAGTTAGATATTCTTTCATGATCAATTTTTTGAATAACGGGTGGTTTGCCGGGAGTTCTTTTTGGAAAGCTGTACTAGCTATTGAGTCGTTGGAACCGACTATCTTTACCTTCTCTACTTTGAACCTCTTCACATAGTCGTGGAACGACTCCTTTAAGTTCTTCTTGACGTTGAACAAGTGGTCGGATTTCTTTTTAATCGAGCAGTAGAATGAATATTCCTTGGTGAAAACCAAAGAAAGCTCATCGAAACTCCGGATGGATTGTGGCAGCAGGGTGTGAACCAATCTTCCGCCTCACCTTGTAAGATGGTGGCGAATATCTTGCACATGAAGGCGTTGTTGTTCCAATAAAGGATCATGGCGCTGCGGTAGTATTTTAGGTGCCTATCTAGGTCCCCATCTCTTTTGAATGATGTGAAATGTGGCATGTTGAATTTGCGTGGAGGCTCTGCCTGCTCGATCTTGTCCGTGAAGGATGACCTGCTTATGTTGGTCATGTCCCGTCATAGCGCCTCGTCAGTGACTTCGTTGCGCTGGAAATTACGCAATCGCTCGGTCATGAGCCTCTCTACTTCTTCATGAATTTACCTTTGCTGGGGTTACGGAGCTTTCGGTTGTCACCGATCGTGACTTGCTAGTCTAGGCTGCTCTTTCATATGTTTAGCACATCTATGTCGCGGCTGCGATGCATATGGTATGTTCCTAGCAGGCGAGTGACTTACTCATAGGCTATCGGTTGAACTTGAGCTGGATTAAGTAACTGATTTTCTCTGTCCGTCGTCCTGCCTACTCCAATGTAAAGTGAATGATGCTCCTTGCGGTCATAGCCGCGACTAAACATTTCGCCTGGAAAGTTGCTCATGTTGATTATTAGAGTGTGGCCCCAATCGTGAATGTATGCTCATCTATGGGCTTAACCGAGAGTGCATGTTTGTCTGTGTGTTAAGACGAAAGTATAAGCTATTTATGGGGCCTAGTCGGGAATGTACACTTCCAGAACACTCGGTTAGAGGCTGGTCGATGGGCTGCTTACAGGGACGCTGTTGAAGAGGTTCGTCATCTGCCATTGTCCTACTTTGGGACACCTCATTTGGGGCACGCTGTATTTTAGTGGGCTGCAAGAGTTGATTTACCAAAGTTGTTTGCTGCGAGAGGGTGCTTGTCAACTCTATGACTTGTCGAGACAAGTGTTGTTCGCCATTTGGGGTGGAAGAGCTTGGACGGTATGCATATCCTTGAGTGGTGGAATTATAATGGACTTTGAGCGTGAGATTTGAGTTGGGATATATCAAATCTACGAAGAAATAGGGTGAAAATACCCCCGGTTCAATCGTCGGTCAAGAAATCTGAAGCTGGGATAGTTGAACCAGTTTTGGACCGATTTGGGTTGTTAGGTGGACCATAGGTTGGACCGCTGGTGTGGGCTGGGCCGCTAGAGCACACGTGCGCTGGGCCTTCTCCCCTCTCAATGCGGCTTGGGCATGCTTCTGTGCTACACGGGCCTAGGCTTGACTCTACTCTGTGGCATGGGCTTAGGCTGCTGCAGTGGCAGCAAGCTGGGTTGCTTGCGCCTTTTGGGCCATACTGGGCTCCCTTGTGGTGCAGGCTTGGGCTCGCTGATGCAAGGTGATGCCTTCACCGTGGGCTTGGGTCTCGTCATAGGCTACCACAGTGGTTGTTGTCGTGGTGGCTGCCGTTGGCATAGCCACAGTAGTGCCCCCTGGGGGTGGTACTACTCCTTTTGTCATCATGTTGAGCCTCGTGGATCGTCGTGGTGGGGCTACATCGAGTCTTCCATCATTTGATCCAGATCTTTGAACGTAGGAAGTTTCGTTTGTTGTGGTTTTCAAATTTCTAGGCGTTGTACTTTTCTTTTACGTTTATTCAAAGAACTTTATAAAAAAATTCTAAGAATAAGAACGTACAAAAAATCTACGAATGAACGAGAAAATACTTTGAATGCAAAAGCCTTCTTCAAGCGTGTGAATAAAGCTCTCAATGAAAGCACTAATTTGTGGATGCAAATTTTTGCCGTCTTCTCATTTGATGAAAATGTACTTGCAAAATAGTAGCACCTAAGATTAAAGCCAAAAGCCTCATGCGCCCACGATGAATGGGGGGCTTTGGCTGAAGAATCTCCAATGCCAAAGTTAAAATTCTGAAAAGAATGTGTTTAGGAGGTTGTGGGTGGCAAATGGCTTAACTTTTTAGTGGGATAATATGGCTATTTATAGAGGAGTGGCCGACCCTATTTGGAGAATAGTGGCCAGCCATATATGGTGTAATTGGGTGAATAATTGCAAGATATTATGTGAAATAATATCTTGCAATTAACATGGCAATTAATCATAATTAAATAGGAAATTTGGGAGTTACCTTTTGAATAAGGATTTGATGAGGAGTGATGAGAGGGATTTGAATATATACCATTTTGATCACCTTTGACTTTTCCTTGATTAAGCCGTTATTGTCCGTTGTATGCGTGTGGGAATTCCGGTGTGCCTCGAGAGTAATTTTGTCATTTTCACCCAAAAGTCCACATTTCACCTCCATAATTTTCTTGGTTATTTTTTGCTCCACACATGTCATCAACTAATCATGCCTAATCTGTATCGGTATAGCCTTCAACTTTGAGATGTTTTTTTTTGCAAACAAGATACATACTTTTTCCTGGACTCCCTTTTAAATACCACAATATCCTCATAGCAACATTCATATATTGTTCTCCAGGATTATGCATAAACTAACTAACCACACTTAAGGTGGATGCAAGATCATTGCCTAGTGTGTGCCAAATACATTAACCTCCCAACAACTTTTTGATATCGGCCTTTGTCAACCAGTACCTAATTCGGACCAATTAATACTTCAACGCCAAGAAAGTATTTCAGAGGACCAAGGTCTTTCATCACAAATTCTTTGGACAAATAATGATGTAACGCCTTTAGTTCATCTAGATAATTTCCTATTACAACCATATTATGGACGTACACAAACTTAGCTCGTTTCTTCTTGATGAAAGACTGATCTAAATTGCTTTGCCTTCGCTATCGACGTACACAATAAGCGCTGCCAATATCTCGAATCGACTTATTCAACAGTTGATGCCTAAGAGATTCGAACCCCCAATATCTCATTTAGGAGATCAAGGGTCTTAACCATTGAACCAACTTTCAATTTGTCATATTGTAATGCAATAAATTTATTTATTTGATCTAATAACTCCTTTCCGTTTATACTATTCGACTATCTCCTCTCACGACTTCACTTTCACTTGCATATCCTCTTTCTCTCTCTGACTCTTCCTCTCTTGGTCATTCCACCACGACAACCACCATTGTCACCAAGATTCATCTTCCTATCTCTCGTTTGGCCACCACCACCACTATGAATTAGCCACCGCCACTGACTTAACTCACACTCTCTCTCTCTCTCATCTCCTTTCACTTCCCTGCCTCTCGACTTCACTACACTTAGCCCTCACTCACCATCAACCACAACAACATGACAGCGAAAGAGGAACGACGACATTGGAGAAGCCTAACAAAAAACTGAAATAATTTCAATTTTCACCGAATTTTAGTAAACCAAAAACTTTGGCTCGATTTCCAGATTTAAATTCAATTTCCTAACTGTTTGTTTGGGCCCAAAATATTGATTTGGGCCGAATTTGGAGATGCATTCGGCCTAGTGGTCTTTTTGGAATTATCTTGGGTTTTTAGGTCATGGGCCGCCTAGTCGGGGTCGGTCAAGTCCCATGGTAGGACGAATTGATGTGGATAAGGGAGTAATCGAGACCTAATGTGATGAGGAGTTGAATACATGCTAGGACTCGGAATGAATTTAGTCCATCAGAAAGGCAGGTTCAAAGTCTTATTTGCACTAGGATTGGCCAAGGCCTAGTCAGGATAGGTTAAGGAATCCTAATTTGAATACGTTTTTGGCTCGTCTGTGGGAAAGATTACTGCTATAAATAGAGGAGGGTGTGCATCATTCAAGCCCCCTCCAATTCAACACAAAACTGCCTTGCGCAAAATTGCTCTACGCGAAACCTCTCAACAATCTTGAGAAATCTCTCATTTTTCTCCTTTCTTGCCAACACATCTTCAGTTTGGAGAAATAGCACTGGAGTCGTAGAATCAGTCGTTCAAGGAGCACCTTCAGTTTGGATAAACAACACTGTGAAGGCAACCGGCGACATCTTCAGTTTGGAGAAATAGCACTGGAGCCGTAGAATCAGTCATTCAAGGAGCACCTTCAGTTTGGATAAACAACACTGCTTCTCGACCGACTGATTACCTATCCAAGTCTCGGTCGAGAAGGATTTTTGAATCTTTGTTGGTTGAGGTCATCTCATCAACCCTCTCGGCAAAGTGAGGTGTTACAGATTATTGGGCTCGGCACATTGAACGCCGAGTTGTTTTACGATTGGATACTCACAAGTTAGTTTTAGAGTTCGGCATTCTGACGGCCGAACCACGTTTACCATTAAGACATACATCTCTTTTGAATATTTATGTCCATATAGTTTGGTGCCAGTTCGGCATGCTTGTACTCTTACGAATATAATCACTGTGATCGAACCCGGCGCTGACAATTCGTGAACTTCGCAAAATTAGCAGCCTTGTCTTCAGGCTCTAGAACCCGAAGATCGAGGCGTGTTCCTTCCTCGACCGCAGTCGCAAGATTCAGAAGTCAGCAGCGCGCTCAACGCCGCAACAGCATATTTTACTTCCCGGCCGAGCTCGGCCGGCGAGTTGGCACGCCCCACACATAACCGATTGACGTAGTTAGCTTATTAAATACTCGGCATGCGCGCCACGTAGGCCTGGTAGTTTTTAGGGTCAACACTGTTCCAATTCAATTTTCAATATGGGATTTTTTGTTCAGTCACCGAACTGAAACCAACCCTACTTATGATTGTGACTCTATCCATTTGAACCTAGTTTGGCTTTGAATATATCAGTTGTACTATAGGCATAGACCCACTTACATCCCACATGCTTCTCGCCAGCTGACAAATTAACTCTCTCCCAAACAGCATCTTTCTTCAAGGACTTAATTTCTTCATTCATCGTGATCTTCCAACACGGATCAACTAACATTTCCAGCGCACTGTAGGAATAGACAAATAGAAAATTTATATGAAAATGACTTATTTGATTCAGATAAATGGTAAGTAGACAAATAATTGCACGTAAGGTATTTCACCTTACACTTTTTGTCCGCATCATATGTGAGTTTGGGAATACCTTTATTGATACAGTTCAGAAGAAGATTTCTAGTTGGCTCGGAAACATTTGTGAATGAGGTCGATTGGTTACAGATTTGAGGTTGTATCACGGCTGGATCAGATATCGCCTATCGATGTAGGTGCAAAAGTTGACGAAGCGGCTGGTGGTGGATTATTGGTTTCCAGCAGCTCAACAATGGCAGCCTTATTTTGTGAACGAGAATGACCACTCGCATCCAAGTTATTACCGAGAATGACCACTCGCATCCAAGTTATTACCGCTTAATGCCAACTCATTCACTATTTCAGTATTCTGAAGGCAACTATAGTCAAGAGTTTAAACTTCCTTCACACACTCCCTCTGAAGTGAACACTCTAAGGGCGAGAAATAGACATAAGTTCCATGTAATGCCACATCCCTAATCATATATATTTTCTGAGTAAGGGTAATAACAACGATATCCTTTCTGATGCATATCGATCTTTTTTATGCAATGCATACCCCACGAAAACACATATCAAAGCTCAAGGATCAAGCTTACTGTGTTGGTGGTGGTGGAGACGAATAATACAACACAACCGAACACACAGAGCTTTAGATTGTGATCCGGTGGATCGATAGTGAGATCGTGTAAAGTTTGTGATAGGAGCATATTTATGCTACTTAGTTAGTGTGTTTCCTTGCATTTGCTTAGCTATTTGTTGCTTAGTATGGTGTTTAAAGTCATTTTCGTGTGTTTTTAGGTCCTAGAAGCAAAGTTGGCAAAAAGATGCATTTTGGAGCATTTTAGAGCAAATCTGGGCTTGGAATGGATAGCACAAGCAATGGGCATGAGGATGGACGAATTTGGAGTTTAAATGGAGTTGGGATTATGTTTCAAGGTTGGAGAAATAAATTCAAATCATTGAAGATAAGGAATCAGCTCAAAAGAAGGAGGATTATCCAAAACATTATCCAAACAACCTTATCTTATCTTATCTTATCCAATCCTTATCTTATCTTAACAAACTTTATCCTATCCTAATCCTTTTCTAATTCAATTCCTGGTACAATGAGGGTTTATTTTCTGATTGGGGACATTTAAATTAAGTTTCTAGAAACCCTAAGCCTTGCCGCACCTAGCTTTCCAGAAAACTTGATTTCCTTGCCTTGCAAGGCTTTCTAGAAGCCTTATCCCTCCTTATCCTATTGTGCCGCACCTTAGGCCCTTTCCCATTGGAAATCTGATTGTTTTGAGCCTATTTCTGAATGGATTTGGCTTTCTAGAAGTCCCAATCTGATTCACCTAGGGTTTTGGTGCCTATATATATACTAATCAATCCTTTGCCGTGAACACCACCCTTCATACACAACCATTCACGCCAGAAATCATCCCCTACCCCCTGCCGTGCCATATCATCCACACAGACCCAGAAAACCCCTCTTGTGCCGCAGCTATTCAAGGAAGGAAGGAGAAGGTGCCACTCTAAGTCGTGACTACTGCTGGAGCGTTCTTAGGTGTTGTCTATCCTTGTTTTCAATGTTTCAATTCAGTTTTCTTTGTTTAATTGCTGTCATGAGGAACTAAACCCCTATTAGTTAGAGGGGGAATTTGAAGCCATGAATATATGTTTCTTATGATTTGATTTACTCCAGTTATGATTTCATAAATTGTGAATGTGGTTTGCTTAACTGTTTTATTAAGAACTTGTTCTTGTGTGTTGATTAAGGATGCATACTTAGTTTACATGCATGAATTTGATGCTAGGATATAAGGGAATTTCACCTAATCGTTATGAACTTATATTCACAAGTAGTAAAGATTGCTAGTCACAATTGTGTTAAGTAAACCCTAGGCTGGATTAACATGCGTATTCCATAGTTATGAATGCCTTGTCAATGTTTATGATTTCCATGGAACTTAATGATCTTTGATATGTATCTCTATCATGCGTATTCCATAGTTAGGGAACTTGATAAGAATAATTTGGTTGTGATGCGTTATCCATTCAATTCAATGAACTTAGGGAAATCTGGGAATTAATTAGTTCAATACAATTAATTCAAAGCATTGTCATTCATGGTTTATCGAAAGAATAACTGGAAATCAATTCGTATGCATATGTTCATGTGTGGAGAAGAACCCTCTAACTAGTTTTCACCCCTGAATTCACCTTTATCTCTTTCAATTTACTTTGTTTGCTTAAATCGTCCAAAAATCCCCCTAGTTCTTAATTGAGTCTTAGTTTGTTTAAATTCGTCCAAATCTGTCCCCTTTTAGTGTTTTGAGTCTAACTAGTCCAAAAGTCATCCAATTCACTTCATAGAACCTGTTTTGAGTCTACTTAAGTTAGTTTTGCTGTTTTGAGTCTATTTAGCCTGTTTTGAGTCTCTAGTGTCTAGAATCTGCCTAGTTGAGTTTTATTTGTTGTTTTAAGTTTGTTTTGGTTTGTTTGAGTCAAGTTAGGTTGTTTTAAGTTGTTGGAAGTTAAAATTCGTTCAGATTGATCATAGTACCTGTTTTCATTGTCTAGAGTCCAGTTTTAGTGTTTTAGAGTTTAATTTGTATAGATTAGCATCCCTTCTAATCCCCGGCCTAAAACGATCCCTACTTTCATATACTACGTCGATAGGGTTTTAATTTGAGTGTCAAGTAATTCTCACATCAAATTTTGGCGCCGTTGCCGGGGATTAGCAAACTTGCTAATCTCCCTAGTTTCTGCCGTGTATTTTAACTTGTTTTTGTTTCTGTTTTGCTTAGTTTTCTGATTTGTTTTGTTTTCTTTGTTTTAGGTACTAGTGTATGACTCGAAGTTCTCAACCCGTTCACACACATATCTTGGAGTTTAACGACGATTTTGAGCGAGATTTGATAAGGAAGAGGAAGCACCCAGAACCTGATCTACTTAGTTCAAGTTCTAATTCCGAATCTGAAGTTGAAATTGAAGAGGATTTGGAAGAGGAGCACGACATGGCTGCAGATAACCGAACAATCAAAGAACTTTCAGCCTCGGGATTGGACAATGCGACCCCTTTATGCATTCAATATCCTAGGGCGACTCAAGGCAAGACTGATGAGTTTGAATTGAAGTCCAGCTTGTTGCACCACATCCCCAAATTCCACGGGTTGTCCATGGAAGATCCGAACAAGCACTTGAAGGAATTTGAAGTGGTTTGTTCAAGCATGACCCCTGTCAATGTTGATGGAAGTATATTGAAGATGAAAGCTTTTCCATTCTCTCTTTTGGAAAAGGCTAAGGATTGGCTCTACGAACTAGCACCTGGAACCGTTACTTCATGGGAAAGCATGAAGCGCGCATTCTTAGAGAAATTTTTCCCAACTTCAAGAGTCATTCTCTTGAGGAAAAAGATAAGTGGCATTCAACAAAACCAAGGGGAATCGTTTCCAGCCTATTATGAGCGGTTCAAGGCGCTTGTTGCTTCTTGTCCACAACATCAAATGAAGGAAGAGCTTATCCTCCAATATTTCTATGAAGGACTTCTCCCCATTGAGAGACAAATGCTTGATGCTTCAGCGGGATGAGCTTTGGTTGACAAAACACCCGTGGCTGCCAAGACTCTAATTGCAAATCGAGCCTTGAATGCGCAACAATACGAAGGAGTTGGACAGAGAGAAGGGCCACGGCAACAACAAGTGAATGAGGTAAATGCAATTTCAGAATTACAATCTCAAATGGCTAATCTCACTCTTCTTTTGTCACAGGTTGTGGATGGAAACAAAGCACAAGGGCCGGCCATATGTGGAGTGTGTTCTATGCAGGGACATCTCAACGATCAATGCCCTCAATTGATTGAGAATGGGGGGTGGGAAACTGCCCAAGCCGTGGGTTTCCAAGGCCAAACCCAACAAAGACACGACCCATACTCAAACACATACAATCCGGGATGGAGAGATCATCCAAACTTCAAGTGGAGGGATTCTCAGCAAGCACAGCCACAAAGCGGATTTAGACAGCCCCCTGGGATGTTTCCAAGGCCGTATGCAGCCCCACAACCTCACCCAACTTCGGCCCAAACCAATTCAGGTTCGTCGTTAAATAATGATAAAATTCTTCAAGCACTAACCTCTTTGACGCAGGACATGCAGAGCATAAAAAATCAAGCTAAAGAGGTGGATGAATTGAAGAAACAAATGGGTCAAATGGGTCAAATGGCTGAATTCATGGGCCAATTCCGAGAACAAGGCAGGTTGCCTAGTTCAACCGTTGTTAATCCTAAGGGAGGATTTGAAACTGCCCAAGCAATCACGTTGAGAAGTGGTAAGCAGGTTGGAACTGATTCACAACCATCTAGATCAAGTCAAGAAGAGGACAAGAAGCTGCAATTGGAGGAGGATGAAGCACCCAAACCCACGGCAAGGAATGCACAATCCTTGCCGCAGCCAATCCCCATTTCAAAACCGTCCTCAACCATCAAGGTAAGTCCCAATATGAATTCTTCAAGCTCTACTCCACTAATTGTGCCCTTTCCTGGCAGGTTGCGGCAATCAAAGAAAGAGGATGCTGAAAAAGACATTCTAGAGACATTCCGGAAAGTTCAAGTCAATATCCCACTCCTTGATGCAATAAAGCAAGTCCCAAGGTATGCTAAGTTTTTGAAAGAGCTTTGTACAACAAGGAGAAGGATTTCTAACAAAGAAGTGGTTCAAGTAAGTGAGAATGTCTCTGCTGTTTTACAAAGGAAATTACCCCCTAAATGCAAAGATCCGGGTAGTTTTACAATTCCTTGCGTTATTGGTAGTACTAAGTTTGAACATGCTATGTTAGACTTAGGAGCTTCAATTAATGTCATGCCATACTCTATTTATGCATCTATGAACTTAGGTGAGCTTAAAAACGATGGTGTTATTATCCAATTAGCCGATCGTTCTAATGCATATCCAAAAGGAGTTTTGGAAGATGTTTTGGTGCAGGTTGGAAATCTGATTTTTCCAGCGGATTTTTATGTGCTTGACATGGAGGATACACCCCATTCTACCCCATTGCCGATCCTCCTTGGGAGACCTTTCATGAAAACAGCCCGCACCAAGATCGATGTGTTCAAAGGGACGTTGACAATGGAATTTGATGGGGAAGTTATTGATTTCAATCTTGCTGAAACTATTAAATTTCCTAAAGAAAATCATTCTTGTTTTGCTATTGATATATTCGATGAATTGGCGCAGGATTACCTTGATTCCTTGGATAGGGATCCCTTTGAATCAACAATTGCACAAGGAATTGGGCAAAAACCCAATATTGCCGTGCCTATAAGTGAAGAAGAGGCCGAGATGGTGGCTGCCCTAGAGTCACTACCTCAGCACCATGGTAAGCCTTCAAAACCAATTTCAATTCCAATTTCTACTAACAAGTTGTTACCCTCAGTGATTCAGGCACCCGTACTTGAGCTTAAACCATTGCCGGATCATTTGAAGTACGTCTTTTTGGGAGATAACGAGACATTGCCCGTCATTGTATCCTCCACACTCACGGCAACAGAGGAAGGAAAGTTAATTCAGGTGTTGAAAGAGCACAAAACAGCCATTGGATGGACATTGGCCGATATTAGGGGGATTAGCCCTACAACATGCATGCATCGCATACTTCTAGAGGAAGGGGCTAAACCAACTCGAGAGGCTCAACGCCGACTCAACCCTCCAATGATGGAAGTTGTGAAGAAGGAGATTATAAAGCTTCTTGATTGTGGCGTGATTTATCCAATCTCGGATAGCCGTTGGGTTTCACCGGTGCAATGTGTTCCAAAGAAATCCGGAGTCACTGTGGTGAAGAATGCCGAGAATGAACTTGTGCCCACACGTATCCAAACAGGTTGGAGAGTGTGCATTGACTATAGGAAGCTAAACGCCACCACGAGGAAGGACCACTTCCCTTTGCCGTTCATTGATCAAATGCTTGAAAGGTTAGCCGGTCATTCTTTTTATTGTTTTCTTGATGGGTACTCTGGATATAATCAGATTGTTATAGCTCCGGATGACCAAGAAAAGACCACTTTCACGTGCCCCTTTGGTACCTTTGCCTATCGTCGCATACCATTCGGTTTATGCAATGCACCTGCCACCTTTCAAAGATGCATGGTAAGTATCTTTTCAGATTTTGTGGAGAAAATTATTGAGGTATTCATGGATGATTTTAGTGTTTTTGGGGATTCGTTTGATGGGTGCTTAGATAATCTCACTTTGATTCTAAAACGTTGCACTGAAACTAACCTTGTTTTGAATTGGGAAAAATGTCACTTTATGGTAAAACAAGGCATAGTTTTAGGTCATATCATTTCAGAAAGGGGAATTGAGGTTGATAAATCAAAAATAGATCTTGTACGCTACTTACCCTCTCCTACTTCGGTTAGAGAGGTTCGTTCTTTTCTTGGACATGCAGGATTCTATAGGCGATTCATCAAGGACTTTTCAAAGATTTCAAACCCTATTTGCCGTCTCCTCCAGAAAGATGTGGCTTTTGACTTCAACGAGGAATGTGAGAAGGCATTCAAACACCTCAAAGAGATGCTAACTTCGGCCCCCATCATAGTCCCACCAGATTGGAGCCTTCCTTTTGAGCTTATGTGTGATGCTTCGGATTATGCATTAGGAGCTGTTTTGGGACAAAGGAAGGACAAGAAGCCCCATGTCATCTATTATGCATCTCGGACCTTGAATGATGCACAATTGAATTACTCTACCACTGAAAAAGAACTTCTTGCTGTTGTGTTTGCTTTAGATAAGTTTCGTTCTTATTTACTTGGTACTAAAGTTATTATTTACACTGACCATGCAGCTTTGAAGTATTTGTTCACCAAGAAAGAGGCCAAACCAAGACTCATTCGCTGGATGCTTCTTCTCCAAGAGTTCGATATTGAAATCCGGGACAAGAAGGGGAGTGAAAACGTGGTGGCTGATCACTTGAGCCGTATGGTGCATGAGGAGGATGCCGTGCCTATCCAAGAGACATTCCCAGATGAGCAGCTGCTGTCCATCAAGGTAAGTGAGCCATGGTATGCTGATGTAGTAAATTATTTGGTGTCTAAACACATTCCAAGAGAGCTAAACAAGCACCAAAGTGATAAACTTAAAAAGGATGCACGTTCTTATGTTTGGGATGACCCATACTTGTGGAAATATTGCCCTGATCAGGTTCTACGTAGGTGTGTGCATGATTCTGAGTTTAATTCAATTTTAACTTTTTGTCACACATATGCATGTGGAGGTCACTTTGGTACGCAAAGAACAGCACATAAAGTTTTAGAATGTGGATTTTATTGGCCTACTATCTTTAGAGATGCTAGAACTTTTTGTATGACTTGTGATAGATGTCAAAGAACGGGCAATATAGGTCCTAAACAACAAATGCCGCAACACCCCATATTTAGTGTTGAAATCTTTGATGTTTGGGGTATTGATTTCATGGGTCCTTTTCCTTCCTCACATGGTTTCCTTTATATTTTGCTTGCTGTGGATTATGTGTCGAAATGGGTGGAAGCAAAAGCCACCCGAACTAATGATTCTAAAGTGGTTGCAGATTTTGTTAGAACTAACATATTTGCTAGATTTGGAATGCCAAGAGTCCTAATCAGTGATGGGGGTTCCCATTTTTGCAATCGAACCATTGAGGCGCTGCTCAAGAAGTATAATGTCACGCATAAGGTTTCAACACCTTATCACCCTCAAACCAGTGGGCAAGCCGAGGTTTCAAATAGAGAAATCAAGCAGATTTTGGAGAAAACTGTAGGGCCAACTCGGAAGGATTGGAGCTTGCGTTTGAATGATGCATTGTGGGCATATCGCACTGCCTATAAAACCCCAATTGGAATGTCCCCATTTCGGCTAGTCTATGGGAAACCATGTCATCTTCCCGTCGAGTTAGAACATCGTGCACATTGGGCTGTCAAAACATTCAACATGGACATTGATGCCGCAGGTCTTCATAGAAAGCTTCAATTGAATGAGCTAGAAGAAATTAGGAATGAAGCTTATGAGAATGCACGGATCTACAAGGAGAAAACAAAGGCATTCCATGACAAGATGATTCGTAGCAAGCTGTTCTCTATAGGGCAGAAAGTGTTACTTTTCAATTCTCGCCTTCGTCTATTTCCAGGTAAGTTGCGTTCTAAGTGGATTGGTCCTTTTGTGGTTACTAATGTTTTTCCTCATGGTGCAGTCCAAATTCAAAGTTTAAAAACGCAACAAGAATTCAAAGTGAATGGACATCGATTGAAGCCATATTATGAGCACTTTGAAGAGCACATTACGGAGGACATATCCTTTAATGCCGTCGGCCTCATTGAAGAATAGAGGGAAGGTTCGTCCGGCTGGAAGACGTTAAAGCAAGCGCTTCTTGGGAGGCAACCCATGCAAATAAAGACGACCTAGGAACTCTCCGGCTCCAAAACCAGATTTGCGTTTCTAAACCCTACTCTTTATTGCTTTTCCTTTGCCATCTTGTTATGTTAGTTGTGTTGATTGCTGTTTGCTTTCTGTGAGTATATGTTTGAGACATTGAGGACAATGTTTGGTTTAAGTGTGGGGGGGTAACAAAGTGTTTTTTGCATGAAATTCGTGGGTTTTTATCACCTATCACTTTGAATGTTGTTTTCAGTGTTTTTAAGTGTTTTTAAGCTGTTTTGGAGTCTTTTAGTGTGTTTTGAAAAGAAAATCCGAAAATACCATAAAATTTTGAAAAATTGTTTTGAAAAACCCAAAAAGAGTTGTTTTTGTGTGTTTGTTTGTGTCTTAGGGTACCTTCCAACACAATGATGAGGATTTGGTTTTTAATTGCATAACTGTTGAAGAGAGTTATAAACTTGGATTGACGTTTGATATACTCTTTGGTTTATGCTTGGTTGTAGTTGACATTCATGAATTCACATGTAATCACAAAAAGGATAAAATCAGTTTTTGTAACATGCTTGAAGGAAGTAACTCAAACTAACGCTACAACCCTGAGAGACTTGAGCCTTTAACGTTCTTTGGAGAGTTAAAAATCTGTGCATTCTTTGTTTTCTAAAGTCGTTGCATGATCTCATTATTCTTTGCTTGGTTGCTACTTAGAAGGCGTTTCATCATTTAGTTCCAAATACTAGAACTCATACCCGTTTCATTCAAAGCATGAAATTGATTAGCATAACACATAATCAAGATGAAGTTGTTTAGTTTAAAACCAGAGCCAAAAAGCCTAACCCTTTGCATATGTATTGTAGGCTTAACCCTTTTGAGCCTTGTTTAGCCTATGTTCTTTGTTTACCCACATTATCCTTACCTAGCCTAGATTAGGACCATCCTTACCCTTGTTCTTAAGGCATAGTGAGCATGACCTAAGAATGAATTCCCTTTGTTTGTTATTTGGGCGGCAAAACAAGTGTGGGGGAAGGGATTTATGTGTCTGATTGTGTGCCAACAAAGTATCAAAGAGGGCACGGGTGAGAAAGAAAAAAAAAAAAAAAAAAAAGAAAAAAAGAAGAGAAAAATTCGTGTGAAAAAGAAAAGGAAAAGAAAAGTTGTGAAAAAGTATGAAAAGTGTTCAAAATAAGTGAGATTCAAGCTCACAAGTGTTGATTGTTGAAGAAGGGGTCCAAAACGTTGAAATTGGCCCTAAATATGTGTAATCTTCCCCTTTGTGTTCAAAGTGTACGGCTGCATTCAAGAAAGGGAGTTCTAAGTGTCATATTCATTGCTTTGCTTGCTATTGCTTTAAGAACGTTTGTTTTCCTTACCTTTCTTTGTTAGCCAATACCCCTAGCCCCGTTACAACCCTTGACTTCAATCTTGAGTGTTATGTGTTTCAATATGTGGAGTTTGGGATTGGTATGAGCATATGGTGTCCCTGGTTCTCGCATCTAAGTAGTAGCATTCTATTCATGAGATCATATCTATACATGCATTCCAGAAATTGCTTTCTTTGTCATAAACATATATGTGAGTATTAGTTTTCATGTTTACATCAATCTTCTCACATATACTTAGTATAGGGAGTGTAGTCAGAAAATCTGTGTGATTGAGTGCATATCTAGTAAGGAATTGAGGGATTCTCTAAGGCATGTTACTACATTCAAAATGTTGTTTTAATTGATTAAATGTGAGCTAATGTGTGGTAACTTTGATTAAGTATGTGCTCAAGGGTAGGGATAACTAAAATCTGTGGGAGTAATGATCTTTGGCATGTTATGTATCATTGAAGATCCCTGAGGTGAACGTTGGAAGGTTTAGGTTACGTTTTGTTTGTTTTGTTTTGCTTGAGGACTAGCAAAAGCTAAGTGTGGGGGAATTTGATAGGAGCATATTTATGCTACTTAGTTAGTGTGTTTCCTTGCATTTGCTTAGCTATTTGTTGCTTAGTATGGTGTTTAAAGTCATTTTCGTGTGTTTTTAGGTCCTAGAAGCAAAGTTGGCAAAAAGATGCATTTTGGAGCATTTTAGAGCAAATATGGGCTTGGAATGGATAGCACAAGCAATGGGCATGAGGATGGACGAATTTGGAGTTTAAATGGAGTTGGGATTATGTTTCAAGGTTGGAGAAATAAATTCAAATCATTGAAGATAAGGAATCAGCTCAAAAGAAGGAGGATTATCCAAAACATTATCCAAACAACCTTATCTTATCTTATCTTATCCAATCCTTATCTTATCTTAACAAACTTTATCCTATCCTAATCCTTTTCTAATTCAATTCCTGGTACAATGAGGGTTTATTTTCTGATTGGGGACATTTAAATTAAGTTTCTAGAAACCCTAAGCCTTGCCGCACCTAGCTTTCCAGAAAACTTGATTTCCTTGCCTTGCAAGGCTTTCTAGAAGCTTTATCCCTCCTTATCCTATTGTGCCGCACCTTAGGCCCTTTCCCATTGGAAATCTGATTGTTTTGAGCCTATTTCTGAATGGATTTGGCTTTCTAGAAGTACCAATCTGATTCACCTAGGGTTTTGGTGCCTATATATATACTAATCAATCCTTTGCCGTGCACACCACCCTTCATACACAACCATTCACGCCAGAAATCATCCCCTACCCCCTGCCGTGCCATATCATCCACACAGACCCAGAAAACCCCTCTTGTGCCGCAGCTATTCAAGGAAGGAAGGAGAAGGTGCCACTCTAAGTCGTGACTACTGCTGGAGCGTTCTTAGGTGTTGTCTATCCTTGTTTTCAATGTTTCAATTCAGTTTTCTTTGTTTAATTGCTGTCATGAGGAACTAAACCCCTATTAGTTAGAGGGGGAATTTGAAGCCATGAATATATGTTTCTTATGATTTGATTTACTCCAGTTATGATTTCATAAATTGTGAATGTGGTTTGCTTAACTGTTTTATTAAGAACTTGTTCTTGTGTGTTGATTAAGGATGCATACTTAGTTTACATGCATGAATTTGATGCTAGGATATAAGGGAATTTCACCTAATCGTTATGAACTTATATTCACAAGTAGTAAAGATTGCTAGTCACAATTGTGTTAAGTAAACCCTAGGCTGGATTAACATGCGTATTCCATAGTTATGAATGCCTTGTCAATGTTTATGATTTCCATGGAACTTAATGATCTTTGATATGTATCTCTATCATGCGTATTCCATAGTTAGGGAACTTGATAAGAATAATTTGGTTGTGATGCGTTATCCATTCAATTCAATGAACTTAGGGAAATCTGGGAATTAATTAGTTCAATACAATTAATTCAAAGCATTGTCATTCATGGTTTATCGAAAGAATAACTGGAAATCAATTCGTATGCATATGTTCATGTGTGGAGAAGAACCCTCTAACTAGTTTTCACCCCTGAATTCACCTTTATCTCTTTCAATTTACTTTGTTTGCTTAAATCTGCTTAGTTTTGCTTAAATCGTCCAAAAATCCCCCTAGTTCTTAATTGAGTCTTAGTTTGTTTAAATTCGTCCAAATCTGTCCCCTTTTAGTGTTTTGAGTCTAACTAGTCCAAAAGTCATCCAATTCACTTCATAGAACCTGTTTTGAGTCTACTTAAGTTAGTTTTGCTGTTTTGAGTCTATTTAGCCTGTTTTGAGTCTCTAGTGTCTAGAATCTGCCTAGTTGAGTTTTATTTGTTGTTTTAAGTTTGTTTTGGTTTGTTTGAGTCAAGTTAGGTTGTTTTAAGTTGTTGGAAGTTAAAATTCGTTCAGATTGATCATAGTACTTGTTTTCATTGTCTAGAGTCCAGTTTTAGTGTTTTAGAGTTTAATTTGTATAGATTAGCATCCCTTCTAATCCCCGGCCTAAAACGATCCCTACTTTCATATACTACGTCGATAGGGTTTTAATTTGAGTGTCAAGTAATTCTCACATCAGTTTGATACAATTTTTGGAAGTTAACTGTGTTATATGGAACACGGTTAATCAAATATGCCGCAAATGATAGAGCTTCACCCCAATAAGACGGGCATGTGTGCGGCAATTAAGGAAGCACGAACAACTTCAGGGAGATGCCGAGTTTTTTTGGCACCTTCATTCTGTAGTGGAATATATGGACAGATAGTATGATGGATCCATGTTGATCCAAGTACGATTTCAAGTCGAAGTTCACATATTCAGCGCCATTAAACAGAAACCATTTTATAAAACTTTTGAAACAACAAATTCACTTCGCTCTTCGATTTCATAATGTAAGCTTAAGTCATTTGGTTACAATCGTAAATAAAATTAACAAACCAATGGGCATCGCCTAAGGTAGTATCCTTAGATAAACCCCAAACATCAGAGTGAACAAACATAAATAGAATTGAACTTTTATTCAAACCTAGTGAAAAAGCAACTTGATGGCTTTTAGCTAGTTCACAAATATCACAACGGAAATTAGAAACGTCACATTCTGAAAATAAACTCAGAAACATTTTTTTCAAATACCCAAATGAGGCATGCCACAACCGGATTCTTTATCCTTTTCTCCTAGAGATCCATCCACAAACAAAGGTTGAGTCAAACGGATGGAATTGTCAGACGTCAAATCCAGGTAGTATAGCTTTCCTTGCTTAATACCACAACCAATTGTCTTGTGAGTCTAGATATCCTTAAACACATAAAAATAAGGCCAAAAGCCACAAGACAATAATCAACCGTTATTTGAGCAATAGACAATAAGTTACATTTTAGAGAGGGAACAAGAAGCACAACATGTAAACTAAGGTTATTGGTAAGCGATACGGTGCCCTCCCTAAGAATATGGACGACATTACCTTTGCAGTGGGGACATCTGACAAGGTGAAGGGTTTTAAGGCTTGTACCTGCCTAGAATAAAAAAGTCATATGTTACGTAGCACTAGAGGCAACTATTCATGTACTATTGGAAACAGATTTAGAAACCTTTAAGACCTTACCATCATTACCTCTAGTGATTGATGATGAAAAGTTAGCAAGTCTATCTGTTGTGGACACAAAAGTTAGGAAACAAGATCTAACAAAATAAAGCTTTCGATCACAAAGTCAAGAGGTCTGTTGTATAAGCTAGCTGTAGTTGGGGCAGCTGTTGCCTTTATTTTTTAGAACTCCAGCACTGTTATATTGTGGAGGCTTTTCTTGTTCCAATTGTAACATACAAAAATATGATATCTTTTATGGTATAAAAGCATTTTGTCTAACGACAAGCCTCTGATTGCATTTTTTTTTCAAACTTAGCTTCTACTCAACTTCTCTTCTTCTTCCATGGCCACAATTCTCTCCTTCCCAGTTCCCTTCCCAATATCTCATATTTGGTTTCCATCAAACTTGATAGAACCAACTGTAAGAAACTTATTGGACTAAACTAAATTGCATAAGGAAGAAATGCAGTTGCCAATTGTACAAACTGGTGGGAGTTGTAAACGTGTAAAACTGCTTCCTATAATCAAGGAATATGTGGTGATTGTGATCAAGAAACAACCTACAATCTGAAACTGCAAATAACTGTAAAGAACCAACACTCCACGATAGATGGAAGTTGGCAAAGGTTATACTTATAAAAGGACTCCCTACTCACAAAGAAAAGGTTCTGCAATTAGGGTTCTACCACCATTGGAACATAGGGTCTTGAGTGAGTAGAAGAATTCTTGAGTGTGTTAACAATAACCATGGCTGCACCAGGTAAGTATTTCTTATCTAATTTCAAATCGTGACCTAGTATGCATGCTAATAACTAAGGTTTTTCCAACATTTGGTATCAGAGCCATGTTAGCAAGCCCTAGGTCCGATGAATTAATAAGAAATCCTAATGCATTAAGAATGTATACAATTTGTATGGTGATTGCTGCCGTTTATCTTTTATCATGGGCACTATAATTCTTCCACTAATATGTATTTCTCTTCTCTATGTTTGTGTTGGTTGGTGGAGTTGGGTTTTTTGGATCTTTTGAATTGGAGCTTCAAATTCCATCGTGCATGGGTGGTTCAAGCATGTTGCCCAATCTGAAATTCTCATTCTCTCAGTCTGCTTGATGGTGTCTTGGTTTTGTTGATGCTTGGTTGAAGGAACAGATAATCATGCTATTTTAACCATTGGACAAATGTTTATTAAATCTTCACCAAAGTGAGATTTTATGGAAATTTTGGTCTGGGAAAGGATGCATGAAGTGATTCAATTTCTAAGCTTTTTCCTCTTGTTGACGATGAAACCAAGCGAAGATCACAGAGCCTCAAGAAGATCTCACTGGCCTCGGTCTTAGCCATGGTGGCGGAGAAGATGTTTCTGGTAGACATTACGAAGACTTCCATTTTGCTGCGATAATGATTGCTCCAACGATCATGGATTCAATTGAGGGAAATGCCAGAAATGGCAAACTTGTTTCTCGAGTAGGTGCTGGAGCATGTGTTCTAATTCATATAGACGGACTAGGACCGGAAACATTAGGCAGTGAAGACTCCATCACGCATATTCCGTCGCGCAAAGCTCGTGATGTCAGGCATTGCGCGACGAAGGAAAAGTATTTGTCGCGCAGAATGTAGATCGTGCCACTGAAGTTATGGTCGTTGTGCATAACGAGCAACGAAACTGGGTGTCGACCCCCAAACTGTTGCACGACGAAAACTCTATTCGACCCTTAAACTTTTGCACGACGGACATAGAGGCCGTCGTATGAGAATTTAAAATTCGTTTTTTAGATAATCTATTATTTATTTTTAATTTATTTTTAAATTAGTTTTATAAATATTTTTTTTTCGTTTATTTAAAAATGAATTTAATGAAAATAAAAATGGAAAATGTAAAGAAGAATATTGAATTGAAAAAAATATTGTAAATGTACATACAATGGAAAAAAGTTTTAAAATTCGAAAACAATTTAAAACAAAACTAAAGAAAGAAGTCTGAGACGTCATAATCGCCGGCTGATGGGGTTGTTGCTATGTGGAGGGGCCGGGAGGTCGTAGCTACTACGGTGGGAGGCTGGGAGATCGTAGCTGCTACGGCGGGGGACTGGGAAGATGTAGCTGCTGCGACGGGGGGCTGAGGGGTCGGTTCTGGAGTTAGTTTAGTGTCGAGGAAGTGAATGCCAGAGATCTGAAGTACACGACGTAATTGGTTCATGAAATTGTTTTGGGCCGCAATCTACTCTTGTAAGCCTGCCACTACAGTTGTCAGTGTTTCGACCTGTCCAGTTTTCTGCCTAGAAGATGAGGCAGACAGGTCCTAAAGGCAAGTTTTCCCAAGCCCCCGGTGAACATTCCCATGCCGACAACCAAGGGTCTGATCAAGTGTGTCAATCATGATCTGAAACCCAACATCCTTAGGAGGAAACACCTCATCGATCAAGGTTTCTGGGGGAAGCTGAGAAGCCACCTCCTCCAAAACTGTATGGCCCTTCTCCACCATAGTGGACTAGAAAAATGAAAAAAACAAATTAATATGAATATATATGTAATTAATATTAATACAAATTGAATATTATAAATTTGAAAGAACTTACATAAAGCTACTCCGTCAGCTCATCCCTGGGCCGAACGTACACCTCCTTGAACATGTCAATTTTAGGAAACTTTGACCCCCCTTGAAATAATTTAAAAAGTGTTAACATAGATTACCAATTGTGTAATAAAGAGAAAAAAGATTGAAAACTTAAGATAAATATACGGTTACCTTACGTCGCTCCTCAAACCTATCAGAGAAGCGTCGTGACCCAGATCGGTTATCAATTATGTAATAAAGAGAAAAAAAGATTGAAAACATAAAATAAATATGCGGTTACCTTACGTCGCTCCTCCAACCTATAAGAGAAGCGTTGTGACCCGGATCGGTGGAGAAGTTTCTTCTTCGACTTATTGATCAAGTTTGCCTTCACTTTTTTCTGTTGAATTAAAAAAATGTATTAGTTTAGATATTTATAACAAATGAATGAAAAAAGTGAAATGTTTTTTTTTTTTAAATTGTAAAATTTTTTATTAATATATTATTGAAATATAGATTATACGTACCAAGTATTTCTCGTCTTGAAAATGGCCGTAGAGCCACTCTCATTCATCCCGACGATCTAGTAGCTCTTTAGGGCACCCAAATTCTAGAGCGACCTCTGGACCGTCATATAGCTCATAATGCTTGTGGAGGTCGCTCTTCCATTGAGTGAACTTACTGGAGCAAAGGTTGTTGATGTACTCCATTTGGTTGGAATCAAGGTTGGAGAGCTCTTAGTGAAGCTGCAAAACTTAACAAATAAACAGTAGTTGAATTTTATAATCTTTGTATACTTTAATAAAAATTTAGTCTTTGAGGTTGAAAATACTTACCAATAATTCATAAAGCACGACGTCCTTGGTTTCTTGTGGCACAACTCTCCATGACTCCCACTTGAGGGGGCAATGGTTCCGGATAACGGAGCCAATGTCAGTGGCCAACACACTCTGCTGTTCCTTTGTTGTATCCGCACGATGTCGAGGATCCCACGTAATGGTGATCTTCTGGGTCGTGGTGTGAGTGGTCTAAAAAGTCTTTTGGAGTCTGCAAGGGCCCCTAGTTTTTTTTTGACCTACCAAATAAACAAAGTAAACATTAGACAATTACTATTTTCTATCGAAAATTCGGCATAACCTCCCCTAAAACTATAACATTTCCTAAAACCTGCAAACAATATAACAACATAAACAACACATCCACCCAACAATTCAAATAGTTTATACCAACTGGGGAGGTTAAAACAAAATTTACAACTTGTTGATATGACTTCTCAATGCTACTTAACAATGATTAATCTAAATCACAATTCAAAATAACTATCTAGCATGCATGTTATTCACTTCCCCTGTTGAAATGCAGAAATGAAACTAAAATGCTATCATTGTTGTTAAGGTACTTACGAGACTGCACTGCACCGCCCTGACTGTGTAGATTATGGTAGCTATCAGTGCAGATTATGAAATTTCACAATGGGAAGAGCAGTCCTTAATTAAGTTGGGTAGTTTCAACCTACTTTCATTCTCTAACACATACATGATAATATGCTTTTTACATATAAATTTATATATGCGTAAGGTGGCTGCTAAAGAAGAGGCAGTTTGTATAAACATATTCTACAAAGAATGAGAGATTTGTGGTTAATGTTTCGGTGAACAGAATTATACTTATAGCAGCTAATATCCTTTTATATCACATTTGGTTTTTTTGGGATGTGTACTTAGCTCTTATGAATCATACAAGTTTCTTCAAAATTCAAGAATAGTATTTAATTATGATGCTCTTTGAAAACAAGCTGAAAATGATTATTGTGCTTGAAGTACCATAAGCTGGTGTATACAGTCAAGGATATAGAATCAGTTTAAATAAGCATGTCTATAATTATATGGTCTTTATTTTTATTTTTTTTTGGTTAAATGTGTTTGCATATAAGCTATCTACACTAATATACACCAGAAAATGAGGAGAAGGCGGAAGGGAGGGAGGGAGTAAACGTACATGTCTAGGACCATCGGTGAGTCCGTCGGGTGCTTCGGACATGATGAAGAAGTCGATGATGCAGCAGCCGTAAACACCATTGGCCCTAGTGGCACGACCGGAGGGTCACCCATCGTGGCCATATCAGGTGTAGAGGTGGCAGCAACATTACCTCCTGCAGAAGGTGTCTCATTACCTCTACTAGCTGCCCGCCGGTTTGATATTAAGTTGGACATCTACAAAAACAAGCATGAATCTGTTTAGATATCATCTTATTATATGCATTTCATTTCACATATATAAAGTGAATGAAAACAACACAAGAACACCACAAAAATCACAAACCATCATTTATTCAACTCTTGAAGCCACTAATTATAAGTTATTCGATCTTTCAAGCACACAAACATCACACTAGATGCTTTTTGTATCCAAAGAGTGATAGAAGCTAATTTTATTTTCTGACTTGTACAAATACCAAAGCATTTCACATAATAGGTTCTAATATGAAGGCTTAGTTTGTAATGTATGTTAATTACAACCATCTATTCATAAAAATAATATGAAATCCCCAAAAAAACTGTATAACACATGGAATATCTAGAAGATGTCATTGTAATTTTTAAAAACCTCATCTCAAAAGGGTGGAGAATGTGACATATCATAAAACAAATAAAGCTTACAACCAAGTTACATTGGGTCAAAGATTCCTATGAATGATAAAGAGTATTATTCATTCAACTAAAACTGCACACATTCTTCCCTCACATGCATGTATGGTTATCTACATGTACAAACACAAACTATGGAATTTGAAGGATAACTATGAGAAGAAACCAATCCCTGCCCTTTCTATAGTGTCTTACTCCATAACCTACACTGATCCATGCCCGCAACCACCCCCTCCTCATCCTTGTTGTGATTCTTGACTTTGATCTAGTGATGTAATAAAAGAAAGGATAAAGAACAAAGAATTGGGGAGATTAACAATGGAGAGAATTCAAAAAGGAATGTTGCTCTTTGCAAAATCTAGCAGAGCATATTCTATTACTTCTCTTTCTTCAAACTCACACACTCGGTGCTTACATAACCGTTAGAATCTATGGTGGATTCTCTCTCATTACAAAACAATTTCAGCCCTTCATCTAGCTAGTTGCTAGGATTACAACACTTGGCATTATTTTCCTTACATCGTATACTCCTGGTATAAATTTAGCAGCAATCACAGATTACGCAGCACCACATCTGAAACTGAAAAGGGCATATGCTTCAAATGGTTCTCATGTCCTACATGAATGCACGATTACTGAATGCGTCTCCCAAATGGAAATCTCTATGAATGCTAACCTTCTGCAGAATTTCATTTCATGGACCTCCTACTCCTAGAAAGTATTGTCATTTTACGAAATTTAAGAGATTTCGAGTCTCTTAGACGAGGCGTTTTCAGCAACACAAAAGCCTTCAAACTACTTGAAACAAAATGGTAAAAGAGTCCATCAACATACACTGCAATTTTACTTGGCATAATGTTGTAGCATAACATGTAGCTCATTGCAAAAATCACATAAAAAATTAATCAAAAATCACAGAGAAATCAAATGGGGTCAACAAACAACATTTCTCCTTGCAACAATTTCCCATCTTTCAATCGGATTTCTAACCTCAAAAAGTAGGTGTCTTTTGCATAAAGCAATCAAATCACAAATAACCAGACGGTAATTTCACATATTATCATACAATTTCATCATCAAAGATCACAAAATTCCCGGTACCAACATCACATACATGCATTCATCCATACATATGTGCATAGATCTATACACAAATACATACATAATGGAGATAGAAAATGAAACTCCCAAAGAAAAGAAGCTTGATTCTTGCGCAAAGTTGAAAGCTTTATATTGTCTGCAAGGAAAATTTGGGAATTGATGGATAAAAGAATGAGCTGAATTAGTGAAAGAGAAAAGAAATAAACGACAATTGTAACATTTGGAAAATAAACATTTAATTGAGAAAACAACTGCAAAACTCGAAATTAAAACATTTCCCTGATTAAAACCCTAATTAAAAAAAAAATTCCCATGTTGTAAATCTGTAATTCGAACCCTAATTCAAAAACCCTACATCGTGAGCAACTACGATTCCCAATTTGAACCCAATTCCAACCCTAAATCCCTAAATGTTGTAACTAAAACAATTGAAGAAAAAAAATTCATAAAACTGTACTTATAAACAATTCAATTAATGGAGATGAATTAAGGGAGACTAGGTGCTTACCTAGTAAAGTTGCGTGCGGCGGCGGGGGGAGAGTGTAGTGTCGGAGTGCGCTGGAAGCGAGACGGAGAGTGATAGAGAAATCGAGGGAGTGTGAGAGAGGGAGAGAGGGAGACACTAAGATTGAGTCTGAGATAGAGAAAGAGATAAAGTGAGGAGTTTGACAGAATTGAGAGATAGTAGCTCTAAAGAACCGAGAGATAGAGTAGTTTGAGTCTGAGAGGAGTTCAAAATTAAGTGAGGAGGTTGCCAAAATGTAAGGGTCGCAGTTATACCAACAGCTATTAGTGTTGACCAATAGCAAACCATTGTCTCGCTTAACACCTCCAACCCGACGTGGGTTTGTATCAAACCAGCAACACTTAAAGATGATAACTTGACACCTGTCTTTGTAAAGCAATTGCGCAACACTTGTTAGTTTTCCATAGAAATCAATGTCTGCAATGTCGCCCGTACCTGGTACATGTACCATACTATTTTTCATACAAAGCTTATCATCACGATCAGCTGCCAAAAACTTGATGCCATTTACATGACAACCGGAGTACAATTCTGCGCTTAGGGGCCTAATCGCCAAGCTGTACAATTCTTCACTGTAAGCGGGGGAATTAATTTCCTTCATTTTCCTCACCTAAATAAAAGAGAAAAAGATGTCGTGTTAGTTTTACATTTACCATTATGCACAAAACCCAAACACGAACAACATACGTTTTCACGAAACCATCGAGGAAACAATTCATGATGCTTTTTGGCATATAATTGTCTCGTCACAATTGTTAAGTACAAACCAATGTGCTACCTCCATGTCCTTTTTGTCAAACATCTCCCCTCTTATTGGTTCGCCAAATGGTCGTGCAATTTGGGAAAAAACAGAAATTTTTTCACTTTTCACACCACCGTCATTATTGCGTTGCCATCGGTTGAATGTAGTCTCAACGTCTTGTAGGTACATTGCACAAAATGTAAGGGACTCAAAGCCGACCCATGCCTCCACGATTGATCTTTCGAGCTTTGCCCTGTTTCGTACTCTTTTTTAATTCACCCGGTAGTCTGCATCAATAAAAAAATATCGTATAAAATTAGTGTAATTATACATACATCACGAACTAAAGTATTTATAGCGATTATGTACCTTTCAATCAGATACATCCATCAATTGTTGACGGGTTTGGCTAGAAGTGCCTCATCTGGCAAGTGAATCATGATGTGGATCATGCTTGTGAAGAAAGCTGGAGGAAATATTTGTTCAAACTTGCATAGCACTTCAATAATATCGTCGCACAATTGTTTAACATCGACTTCCGCAAAGTTTTTGCAGTTAATTGAGAAAAAAATATCGCCAACAACATAATCGGCTTCACCACGTCTTCTGGCAAGAGGTGTCGAATTCCCACTAGGAGAAGCCGTTGAAGTATGACATGACAATCATGACTCTTGAGGCTGGATAATTTACCTCCATCCACGTTTGCACAATAGCCGATGTTTGAAGCATACCCATCTGGAAACTTTACAGAAGATTGAAACTGCAAAAACTCTTTCCTCTTGTCCTGTTTCACTGAAAACGATGCGAGCTTCTTTCTGGATATGTCTCCGTCCCTCGCCATCCATAAACCTGGCCTAATGACCATTTTTTCCAAATTGATTCGAGCTTTTATTGTGTCCTTTGTTTTTCCCTTAATGTTCAGTATAGTTTCGACCAGTGTATCAAACTCATTTTTCTCAACATGCATTACATCTATGTTGTGTCTCAATTTTAATTTGGATTAGTACGGGAGCTCGAACAACCTCGTCTTGTGTATCCAGCTTAGATGTGTGTCTGGTCTTGTCCTATTTACAAACTTTCCCGATGGAGCAAAATCCAACCGATTCACCTCAACCAAAATTTCATCGTCGGACCATTCTCTGGGTCTTGACTGAAGCTCTGTGCCATTGAAGAAGGCTGTCTCATTCTGACGCCATTCGTGGTCCCACGGCAACCACCTACGATGCCCTAGGAAACAAACTTTTCCCACGTGCCAACTAGACGTCATGTTCTCTTTGCAAACTAGGCATGCGTAGTAGCCCTTAGTGCTCCACCTAGACATCATAGCGTATGCTGGAAAATCGTTTATAGTCCACATCACGGCTACTCTTAAAGTGAAGATCTTCCCGGTAGATTTATCGTACGTGGGAACACCGTTTTCCCATAATTCTTTTAGTTCATCGACCAACGGTTATAAATACGCATCAATACACGTGCCCGGATCTTCGTTTATTAACAACGTCATCATCATAAATTCTTTTTTCATGCACTTCCAAGGCGGCAAATTATACGAAATTGTAAAGATTGGCCAAGTGCTGTGGTATTGATTTAGAACCCTGAACAGATTAAACCCGTCTGTCGCAAGTCCCAATCTAGCGTTCCGGGGCTCACGTGCAAATTCAGGGTACAGCCGATCAAACTTTTTCCAGGCCTCTCCATCTGTAAGATGTCTCATAACATTGTCATCTACCCGTCTATCCTTATGCCACCTCATGCTGTTTACAATGTGCGTCGACATATACAATGATTGCAACCTGGGCTTTAATGGGAAATAACGCATAACTTTTTGTGGAATCTTCGTTCTTCTAATCTGAGATGTCAATTTAAACCGCGACTCATTACATACAGGATATTTATCCAACGCTTTATTCTCTTTGTAGAACAAAATGCAATTATTTTTACACGCGTGAATTTTTTCATATCCCAATCCAACAACTTCTTTGCACTTTTATGATCTTTAGGAAGGCAATTATCCTTTGGAAGCATCATCTTGAAAACCCCCAAAAAGTAATCAAAACACTAGTTCGACATACGAAACTTTGTTTTTTCATGCATCAACTAAACAATGGCCGTGAGCGTCAAAAATCCTTCGCAACTGGGGTATAATTCTTGCTTGGCACTTTTTAATAGTTTTTTGTATTTTTCGAATGCTTCACTATCCATGGTGGGAAGGACGCCATCTTCTACTTCCACATTTGTATTCAAACTAGCGGTTGGAAAAGCATCATTGATAATGTCCATAATTTGATCATTTGGATCCACGACAGAGTCAACTGTATCCATTGCTCGGGTAATGTGGGAGGATGAAGCATTTTGTATTTCTTCTCCATGATGATTCCACGTAGTATAGGTTTCCATCATCCCATTTCTCACTAAATGGTATCGAACAGCTTCAAAATATTCAATCATTAAGTTGTTACACTTTCTACAAGGACACCGAATTTGAGTTGAACCCCGGTTGTTTGCAATTGCAAAATTGATGAATTGATTTATTCCATCCAAATAATCATCAGCACATCTGTTAGGATTTTGTATCCACTGTTTGTCTATTCCACCTGCACACACACACAAAAAAAAAAAAAAAAAAAAATTTGCAAGGGTTACAACAACTTCAATTATGACATGCCACCTTATGCCTTCGGTATGGGTTCTATCTCATTCGAGAATGCACAGTTACGTGCTGTAACTTATGGTTCCAACACATTATAGTTCAAGCACGGGAAAATTCGGTAACATCTCCCTGCAGTTCTTCAAGTGCACGACGTAGATACAAAAAACTACAAAGCACCCAAAGAACGCAAAGAGATACTACCACATTTCCCACGTTCAAACTCTAATCCGTAAACCGCAAACTACAACATGTAAATGTGCATTCTCAAACTATCCAAAATTTTGGGACAATTCAAGAATTAATTGGACCGCAGTCATGCTTTTGCATCCATTCGCGAAATCCAACAAATTCTCAAACGAGAAACTAAGTTCATATGAACATTGCAAACCATTTTTTGTACAACCGTACAAAAATGATTGCATACAAATACATAAACTCACAACACCTATAAACTACATACAACACAATTTAAATGAATGGAAAATAAATAAGTTAGTTAAGAAAAATTATACCTCAAATCTGTTGCAAATTGCACCAAGGGAAGGCAGCTGCTGCAATTGTTTTGCAGCTTCTGCCTTCCTGCAATCTGGTGAGGTGTATAAGTCAAGAACTTTGCGTGACGAAGCCATCGTCGCGCAAAACCTTGAGCTTTAGCTTTTTGGGCGCCACACAAGTACCTTTCCTGGGTTTTTTAACCCCCTGCACGACGAACCATAGATCGTCGTGCATTTTATTTTTTTTTAATTTTTTTTTTTGGACATTGGCATAGCCTTCAACTTCGTGGGATCTATTTTAAACCCATTGCGCGACGAAATGATGTTCGTCGTGCGTCTTCTTTTTCTTTTTTTTAATATTTACAACATTTTTTAGTTCCCTCTTCAAAAAAATTCAACCCATATGCATATTTAATAAATAATACGATTTGTACATATTTAATTAATACACATATTTATTAAAATGAATTAATTTCATTCATACTTAAAAAAAACATTAAGTACATATTTAATGTGCTCAATTTTCATACTAAAAAAACTTAAAATTCATATCTAATTATTAAATAAGCAATAAAATTAAAATAAGAAACCCTATTCTACTCATCCGCAGGTAGTTCTGGTTCTTACTGTAGTGCTGCAGCGTGTTCATTATCAAACGTCATTCCCGAAATCTTGACTTGAACACGTTGTTGATAGCCTTCATTAGATTTGGGTCACTTTTGTCAATGTCCTAATTCAGCTGTCATGCAAATTAATAAATTAAAATCTCACTATTACAGTATATTTAACAAACATAATTATTATTTAAATAATGAAATTAACACATACAGCTAACTCATCAATCATGTGCATCTTCAGCTCCTCGGGATGGCTCTCCAAGACTCCCAATCCGCTGCACATTTGGTACGCACCATTGCTTCTACGTCGGCCAAAAAGCTGGCACGCTTATTTGACTTCACTACCCCTATAACTTCGTCACCACTGATTCGATAACGGCTCATACCATAAGATTTTCGGACTCGTACCTTAACTCTTTTCTTCTTGTCTATCAACATAAAATATTTTCATAATACTAAAACCTAAATACAAACTTTATACAAAATGCAAAAATTTGAACACAAACCTTTTCCAGAACCTTCGCCATCTGTTGTCTTTGATGAACGCGCACCATCATCAACCATCGTACTAACACTCAAAGAAAGAACTTATTATAATTGTCAGAAGGTGTTTCAGAGCATTTCTGAAACGAACTATGAAAAATAAGAAAAGCAAATGCGCATATTTATAGGAAACTTAGGGAATTTGCGCGACGAAGGCTTTGTCGCGCAAACCCTGCGGTAAATACGGTATTTATTTCTTTGATTCAGTTGCACCAAATACGTTGACTAAAACTGAACGTCACTTGTGCGATGAAAGGTTTGACGCGCAAAGGTTTGCACAGCTAACCTTTGCCGCGCAAATTCTTTAGCAACGAAGCAAACTTCATAATTATAAACAAATTTTGAGTTATAATATGTATTCTAAAAATAATTACTACTTTAAATAAATTGATATTATATTTCATTCAATTAATACCTTAAATAGATTGATATTATATTTCATTCAATTAATACTTTAAATAATTAATACCTTAAATAAATTGATATTATATTCCATTCAAATATTTAAATAACCAAACATGAATTAAAACATATTACGTCCAAATACATAACTTAGAAGAAAAAAAAACCTTAAATTTCAATATTGTCATACAAAACATAAATTTAAAACTACTTTTTTGATGGTTCTGGTCCATTATGCAAGACATCATAACGACATATTGTAACATCCCTCCAACGCATCATTCATCAACTTCATCAATAGTTCATTCAGCTCATCGTCAAGAGTATACTTACACTGTTACACATATATGCAAATAATTAATTCTAACATATAACAAAAAATTTCACAAAATTAATTATTGATCCATCAACAGTATACTAATAATTCATTCATCACTGCCTTCTTCGCATTCTCGGGCACATTTTTCCAATAACGTCACTCAGCAGTAGGACAATTGTTCCCTATGGCTACAGCAATCGCATGAGCGAACTGAAAATGCTGCCTCAAATCATTCGGGTCGACGTTGGTCACGCTCTGTTCCTTGTTTTTATCCTCCATCTCAGCATGAATAGAATTGCGAAGAATAAGACAAATAGATTTGTGAAGGAAAATGAGAGTAGAAACGCATATTTATAGGAAGGCTATGCCTTTTGCGTGACGAAGGCTTTGTCGCACAAAGACCCGCACTAAATCTAGTGCGGATTCCTTTCCTGTTGATTCACATGCACTGAATGTTCTGACTAAAAACTGACTGCAACTTGCATGACGAAGCCTTTGTCGGGCAAGTGTTCCTCAATTTCCCAATCGTAGAATGTTCTACCCTAGAATTTGGGTGACGAAGTCTTTGGCGCCCAAGTATTCCGCGCGAAAATCTCTGTTGCGCGTTATTTTCCCTCCAAAAATAACGAAAACCTCGTTTTTTAATTGGCTTTGCGCGATGAAGGTGTTCTTGTCGTCGCACAAACCGTTTTGCACGACGAATATTTCTGTCGCGCATAATTCATCACCTTTGAGCGATATCTCTGTCGCGCATAGTTCATCAGCTTTGAGCGACGAAGATTTGTTTGTCGTTGCGCAAGGTCACATTGCGCGACGAAATCTTCTTTGTTGCGCAAGTACTTTTTTCTACTAGTGTGGTATGCATGCTAATAACTAAGGTTTTTCCAACATCAACTATATGCTATGGCTTGCCCAATTTAATCCCTTACTTAAAAGTAATGATCTAATTGGCTATGTTGATGGTACAAATCCATGTCTTACAATGTTTCTTGAGGATGGTACTACTCTCAGTCCTGCATATGTGAATTGGCAGTGCCAAGTCAAGACGTGTTGTTGAGTTGGATTAACTTAACCTTGACACCAAATGTGCTTTCCAATGTTGCTTCTTGTGAAACATTGCTTCTCAATCTCGCACTTGTGTTCTTCAACTCAAGCAACAAATGCAGTCCACTAAAAGAGGTAACCTGTCAATTACAGACTGTTGATAAATTGACTAATTTTGATGGTCAATTGGCTATTGCGGGCAAGCCCATTGATGATGATGATCTTATGGAGCTGATTTTGAATGGCGTTGGTCCATCTTATGAAAGTACTGTTACTTCTGTTAAGGTAAGAGAAAATCCAATGACTCTTGACGATATGGTTGCTTTGCTCTTGAGTGCTGAAAGTCGTATGAAATACTATAGCACTTCTTTCTCTCTTGATCACACTACTACTGCATGACTCTTGACGATATGGTTGCTTTGCTCTTGAGTGCTGAAAGTCGTATGAAATACTATAGCACTTCTTTCTCTCTTGATCACACTACTACTGCTCTCTTTGCTCCTTTTGCCTCCTTACCAAATCGTTTTCGTAGAACCACTTTTTACTATGGGAATGGTAGTGGTTCCTCATTTGGTCACGATGGTTTTCAAGGTCGTGGCTCCTTTCATGGTCGCGGTGCTGGTCATAATTTCGGTGGCTGTTGAGGTGGCTCCTTTCAGGGTGGTTCTGGTCGTGACTATTTTTGGAGTCGAGGAATTCTTCCTACACCAGCTGCTGCTATTCCTCGCTTTTCCTCTCTTCTCAACCAAGTTCCATTTGCTTCTTCTTCTGGCTATCATAACACTGGTTCTTCCTCTGATGGTTGTTACCATTGTGGTGATTGTCGTCATTCTACTGCAAACTGTTTCAAGTCTTCTTTCTCCGAAGGTCATTATCCGTCTTCACAATCTCATGCTATGATGGCTGCCTCTCCTATGGGCAATGAAGGGTCTGATACGTGGTATACTGACAGTGGTGCATCGTCCCATATCACCAATCATTTAGCTAATTTGAATCTCTCCACAGAGTATACCAGTCATGACCAAGTTGCTGTCGGTAATGGTGCAGGTTTGCCTATTAAGCATATTGGTTCTGGTTCCTTGTCTAAATTTCTTTTACATTCTATTTTGCATTGTCCCTCTACTTCGGCCAATCTACTTAGCTTTCATCAATTTTGTTGTGATAATCATTGCTACTCCATTTTCACTCCTACTGATTTATTTTGTGAAGGCTTTATCCATGGGAATGATGTTTTCCATGGCAAGAGGGAGAATGGATTATATCCATTTCGTGGGGGTTCGTCGAAGTTTCCTTTGAAGACCGTGGCTTTCTTTGGACAACGAACCTCTTCATTTGTGTGGCATCAGCGTTTCGGTCATCCATCTCGTTCAATTTTTAATAAAATTATGTCTTCTGTTCCTATTAAGGATTCAAAGTTACCTAGTTTTTGCTCTACTTGCACATTGGGCAAAAGCACTAAATTACCTTTTTCTTTTTCTCCGTCTGTTTCCGTTTGTCCTCTTCAATTGATCCATTGTGATGTTTGGACTTCACAATTGCCTCTGTTAAGGGTTCCAAACATTTTATAATCTTTGTTGATGATTCTTCCCATTACACTTGGATATTTCCTATGCGATTTAAGCATGAAGCTTTTTATTATTTTCAAAAATTTAAATTGCTTGTTGAAAACCTTCTATCTGTTCATACTTTATAAGATAAAATCTTTGCAAACTGACGGGGTAGGTGAATTCATGAGTAATGAATTTCAACAATTTTTAATTAATAATGGAATTGAGCACCAATTAACTTGTCCTCATACACCGGAACAAAATGATGCCGCTGGAAGGAAACAACGGCATATTGTAACATACAAAAATACAATATCTTTTAGTGCTAACCAAGGCAGACGAAGTTTCGGCTATACGTGTGGAATCATCCTTGGTTACAACAATTGAGGTACGAGACTTGTTAAACCTAGGATCTTGAGTCTTGCCCCAGCAATCAGGATAGCCAACAATTAATAGCATCGATTCTTGGAATGCCTAGTCTATCCACAATGGAGTCATTTATTCTCATTCCGCATATGAGAACAATCAACCATTCGGTTGGAGCGATCAAAGCTTCCTACGCTATTTTTGGTAGCACGAGTGATCAAAGTTCCCTACGCCATTCCCTGACTGGATCGATGATAGGTCGCAAGTTCTACTTGTGGGTTGTCGAGGTTTTATGCGACAGATTTAGCGGTACGAGTTTGTTGCGTTGGGTTTTGTCGATCGCGGGGTCTTGCGGGTTGCAAAGGTTACAAGGTTCTGCAGTGGCTGCTAGTCAGGGTTTTTTTTCCTCTCATTTTTCTTTACCCTGATGCTAAAAAGAGGAATGTTGTTTGATTCTGAATGATATATTATTCATCTCATGTTGAGGTGTATGTGTGTACAGGCCCTTTAAGGGAAGGGATCCCCATTTTTCAAAAAAAAAATGGAGATACCTTCTTGACCATTAGATTTGGTTTTAATAAAATTTTGTGGTTGAGATTAAATCACAGGCCACATTATTTCATTAAAGCAAAATTTAATGGTCAAGAGGATGTCCCAATTTTTTTTTTTGAAAAATGGGGATCCCTTCCCTTAAAGGCTTCATATATATATATATATATATATATATATATATATATATATATATATATATATATATATATAAATAGAAAGAATTGAATGAAAGACTGATCTGTGCTCACCTTGAACTTGAGATATTCAATGAATTGTCTATGCGTAAGAATTCTATGCCAATTGAAAGCAGTTGTTATGAAAATATTCATAATGAAAATAATGAATTCCAAATAATGATGCAAATATAACTTGAAAATAAGTTTTATTGCAAAACTTACACTGGGACTTACAATTGATTTACTGATGATTGAGTCAGCAAATAAGAAAGTGACTGATGAAAAGTATATTGGTGCACGCAGGCATCCTTGACATTTGAAAATTAAAAGTGTTTACAATTTTTTATTTCTTTGAATATAGTGTGAACTCAAAGAAATTTTTAACTAAGGAAAAGGTGTGGAAAATTAACTTGGTTTCCCTTTCTCCAGAGTCTTCCTCTTATAGACATGAAAATGAGACTTGAATGATTGATTTCTTCACTGTTGAAGCACGGGATGGAAGATGACTTGCTTTTACTATTGATGAATAGTGAATTTGTCATAATAATTGTTGCTTTTACTATGGAATGTGCTGGATTCTTTTTGCTGACTAAATGATTCCTTACTTTGTCAGAATTATTGATGTGAATATTGTCTAAACACTTCACATGGTGACTTGAAATGATGACTGAATTTTCACATGGTAACTAACAAGGTGTTCACATGGTGACTGACATGGTGTTCACAAGGCTTGACTTGTTGTTTAACATAGCTTTATGCAAATGGGTCTTGAGAATCCTGGTAGTCGGTCCATTTAGTTATTTGGCTGTTTAGATCGGCTGGTTGCTGTGAGGATGCATATGAAGACTCTGAGTCTGAAGCTTCTTCATCTTCAATGTAGAGCATCGCTGCTTCTACAAGTAATTGTTGAGCTAGGTCTTGGAGCTGGGCAGCTTTGTCCTTGCTTTTTGTGCTTATTAACTTGGATGACTTGATTGTTCCTTTAAGGGATGAGGATGGACTAATGTCCGATAATGGCTGTGCCAAAATGAATGGCGGCAATGGTTGGGTTGGAATGGCAAGAGGTGAAGTAATGGGAAATTCAGAGAGGACTTGACTGATAACCCTCTGTTGATTGAATTTATCCCACCACTTGACTGATCTTACTATGTAGACTTCACCGGTAACAACTTCATAATTCCACTTCAAGATCCATAGGACTTTGTATTTGGCCATGAATATTGGTAGAAGTGTAATCCTGTAGTTGAATTTCCTTTTGTCGAATTTTGGCTAGAAATTGGTGGAGATTTTCTGCATAAGTTCTTCTGGTAAGAGACTAGCTGTCAGGCCATGGATTGACCACCATTTTGGGAACCATGCAGGAAACTTTAGCTTAAAACTTCTGTCAAAATTAATGAACCATGAATGACTAAAATCTTCCGTTTGGTGAAGAAAGATATTAGTCCAAGCATCAATGTAATCAAAATAATTTTAGTGAATATTGGGTAACTGGATGTATTGGGTGTGAAGGGGTTTACTTTTGTAAATAGGTATTCCCCAACCCGACTGGGTTAAAAATCTACCAATGTAAAGGGAATGGTAGAGGATTTTGTTTTCATGGGTTTTACTGTAAAGTGACTTGATGGAAATTGACTCAGTTTCACTAAGAATGGCTTGGTAGAATTTCAATGTTTTGTATGACTCTGTGGGACGATAATGGAAGTTGGGTGGAAAAACATTTTTTTGCTAGTTTTTCTAGTGTTTGTTCATTACTGAGATTAAAAGGAACACTGAAAAGGTGTTCACTGGGATTTTTCTTAACATATGGTGATGTTTTGGTGTAGCTGACTGGTTGGGATGAAGATGATGATGGGTTTGTTAGAGTTGAATATGGTTCATATTGATTGACCAGGGCTGACTTGTACTTGGGACTTGGTGATTGGTAATTTGGCCTAAGGTTTCCTACTGTGGAACCTAAGGGAGTGAAACGGTTGGCTATGGCTAGGGCCGATGAAGAATCTGGTGTGATTCTTATTTTACTGGTGGTAGTGGTAGAGAGGCTGGAAGCTTTCTTCGATCAGGTTTTCGTTTTGTCATTCTTTCCCTGCAGCAATTCTCTGGTTAGGGAATCAGGAATGCAATTTTGACTACCTTTGATGTATTCAATTTCAAAATAAAAAATACTTAATATAGCTTGTCATCGTGCAAAAATATGCTTTGATGCAATGTTTTGAACATCTTTTTGTAAAACATGCTTTGCAGATTTGCTATCGACTCTGCCTAAAAAATTTTTATTTAATAAATCATCTTGAAATTTACTAATGTATAATACTATTGATAATATTTCTTTTTTAATAATACTATAATTACTTTGTTCTGGATTCCATACTTCTGAATGGAAACGAACAATTTGTTCAGGAGATCCAGAAGAAGTTGATTGTTTAAGAATACTGCTGTAACCAATTTCAGAGGCATCATTTTCAACAATTTTGAATGAATTAAAAGTTGGAATGCCAAGACAGGGCAATGTCTTAACATGTGACTTAATCTGTTTAGCTATGGAAGTATGAGTATTTGACCATGGTGAAGGATTTTCTTTTAAACGATCAAACAAAGGTTTGCATTGCTGCCTAAGTTGTGGATAAAATTCTGCAACATAATTCAAAGATCCTAGAAATCTTTGTAATTGGGTTTTGTTAGTGATTTCATCTAGGAACTTATCTGCAAACTGAATTACTCTATCTATTGGTTGAATGGTTAACTAGTGGATATTGTATCCTAAAAACCTAATTTTGGTCTGGAATAACTTAATTTTGGTAGCTAAGACAACTAATCCATTTGACTTAATTATCCTAGTAAACATATTTAAGTGTTTCCAATGCTCATCTATCGATTTGGAGTAAATAAGAACATCGTCGATGTAAATGATTGAGAAATGACTGTATTGATTAAATATTTCATTTATGATATTATGAAATTCACTGGGTGCATTCTTAAGACCGAATGACATTACATTCCATTCATAATGACCAAAAGGAGTGACAAATGTCGTTTTGTATTTATCATCCTCATGAATTTGAATTTGCCAAAATCCAGACTTCATTTCAAATTTTGAGAAGATTACTGCTTGACTGAGTCTCTTAATTAAATCTTTTTTGTTAGGAATTGGATACCGTATCCATTCCAAGACTTCATTAAGAGGTTTGTAATTAATGACTAACCTAGGCGTTTCTCTATCTAATTCAACGTTTTTCTAGACATAGAAAACAAGGCAAGACCAGGGTGATTAACTTTTTCTAATTATTCCTTTATTGAGAAGTTCTTAAATTTCTGTTTTGTAGAATTTCATAACTTCTTGACTCATTTGAATTGGCATGATTTTCGTTGGTATTTTCTTCTCATCAAATTCCTTATTGTAGGGAAGTTCAACGATGGGCTGTTTTCTGTGCCAGAAAGCGTTGGGAATGTAAGAACAAATTTCATTAACAAGTCTCTTTTGAAAGTTGTCAATGTTTTGTAACAAAGATTTGTTTGTTAATTGTTCTTCAATCCTTTTGTAATTTCTTCTTTTAAGAAATTAATTTGTTGTGATTTTTTGGTAACTAGATTGATGGTTTTTGAAATACTATCTTTTTGTAATTGTCTTAATTTTTTTTAGATCTGTTTCTGTCCAGAATTCAAATGTGATTTTTTGTACTAGCATTTTCGTGGTTATGCGATTGTGGTGCACTTTGAAATGATGTAATAGAGCTATGAAAGGTAGCCCTAAGATGACTGGATCTGATATATTTTTTATCAGAACGAATGATGTTTTAAAACAAACATTGTTTTGACAAACATGTGCTTTTGAAATTTCATATTTTAACTACATTGATGACTGGTTTGCTGCACTAAGGATTTATGTTGATTTATGAAAATATTTAGTGGGAATTAAACCTTTCTCGATGCAATTTAAATTTGCACCCGAATCGATTAAGGCAATTGTTTCTAATTGGAAATCTTCAATTATTATTTTTACTTTAGAATACCATTTCTGGATTGTAGTAATCCTAATACTAAGTTCTGTGTTGCATTATCTACAGACTTGGATTCTTATTCTTGATCGGATGAAGAATTTTTTTGTTCCTCATCTGATGGTGATTGGATTTCAGTGTTCCTAAGAAACTTTTGTGTTCGAATGTTACTGAGATGTGAAGGAAGTTCTAGGGTTTCTGATTTTCGAAACTTAATTTCTTCTTTGATCTTATTGACTTCTCTCTGTAAATCCTTGATTGTAATTTCTTTCTTAGTTTTACTAAACATTTCCAGGGTTGTACTAAAATAGATTTTTGGAGTTCCTGTGGTTGACTACTATTGGCTTCTCTTGGGGAAACTAGCTCCTTAAGCTTTTTTAAGTAAAATGATTTTACCTCAGGATCATCTATTTTACTGATTAACTCGATAAAAAGATCTTGTTCTTCTTGTTTATTGAGGACTGAAATTTTCGTACAACAAGTATCTGTACATCCTATCTTGATTTCAGGGGATGAAAGGCTACTTAAGGAGTGATTAGAAGAAGATGAATTAAACTCTAAATCATCTTCGGATTGACTATGGTCTGTCTCGTAATTCTAAGACTTGGATTAACTGGACTTAGTCTTCTTCAAAGATTTTTAACTGGTTGATTGTTTTCTTGACTTTACATTTGTTTGCATATTGACCGAATTTGCCACACTTGTAGCAATTTCCTTTTTGTTCTTGGTTTTTGGAGTGGAATTTTCCTGAGGGCTTCTTCTTCCACTTCTTGCTAGACTTAGATTTCTTGTAAAAATTGTTTGTTTCAACATTCTTATTTTTGAATTTGTATTTGTTGTATTTGGAGTATCTCCTACTTGGATACCTATTGTAGGTTTCTGATTTCTTCTTTTTGTTGGATGGAGCAATAGGGGGTAATCCATATTGTTCACAGAATGTTCCTAACTCGTATTTGGCTATTGACTTGTCTTTGTTGACTTGTTTTGTGATTTTCATATCAGTACACATTTTTAATCCTTCCCGTTGGATAATTTTAATAATATTTCCATAAGTAAGGGTATTATATGGTATGATACCTTATTCATTGACTAATTAAAACTGGTCTGATTTTATGAGCAAACAAGTTTGGCAAATCATTGATGAATTTTTCTTTCCAAAATGGTTGATTACTGTCATCTCTATGCATGACTCTAGACATGAAAACATCTTTGTCCCATCTAAAATCGCTTAGGGTTGGACATCTTAAGTTACTAAGTTGGTCATGAATTCTTGAGGTGACATTACTGGGTGCTCCTATGAAATATTCTATGATTGTGAAAAGTAATGTGTTGACTGCGTCTAGGACTCCCCTTCCAATTCGTTCATCAAAAATAAGTGTTCCTTCTTTGTCTCGTTTTACTGCATTTCTAATTTCATTCTTGGATAGTTCAGTGAGATGTTTCTCCCACCAGGAATGGAGCATTCTTGTAAATCCAGTGACCAAAAGGTCGACAACCTGGGCTTGACTGAGATTATGGTTGGTAACATAACTATTAGCAACCATAGAGATGTGTTGTAATTTGTTTAAAAGTTCTTGTTCTGATAATCCATCTATGTTCCATTCATAGAGCTTACCGGCTGAGACTGAGAATTAGTTCTGGATATTTATTTCCTCAAATTGAATATCCGGAGGTGTTGGCCTTGGATACCAATTCTTAGTAAGAGTTGTTGGATTGACTTTATTGTTTGTGATTCGTTTTAGTTCAAGATTCTGAAAAACTTCTTCTACTTTTCTGATTGAACTTATTTCACTCTCGTCTTCTGAATCCCATATTACATAAGTTGTTTCTGGTTGATATTCATCTGGGTGTTGTAAGACATTGACTGTTTTTTCTTGTTTTAACTCTTGTAACATTTGATCTACTTTTTTACTAGTGGGGATCGTCTTTAAAGTTGTTGTGCTAGACAAGGCTTCTGGAAAGTTGACTAAGGGTGTTTCCTTAATTGTTGGTTTGGGATGTGAAAGTATATCTATTTTGTCTAGCTATTTTTCTATGGTGTGTAGACTCTGGTTTGTGAAATTGTTTTGTTCACTGACTGGCTTAACTCCTGCATCTTCTTTGGGAAGTTTGAAATGAGTGGCTAGTATTTGTGTGTTTGCGGTCGTAATTAAAATTGTTTCTTATGGAGGGTGACTAGAAGAAACTATGGTTTTATCTTCTTTAGCCTAATTTTCTTTGGTGATGACTTCTAACTTCTTATCAGACTCATAATACTTTTCAATGAAATCGAAGAGAAATACTTCAAATCTATGTTTTTTTCATGAAATTGTTCCATGTATTGTTAATGTCCAATTTTTGTTCTTTAGTATATTTTCCCCTAAAGGTGTTTCTTCTGGGAATGTTTTCCGTTGCTTTGATGTCAGCATTGAGTTTCTTCCATCGAATTTTGAATGGTTTGTTTTGGACTAGCAATTGGTGGTTGACTTGGTTTGCTTCAAAATCATATTATGTTGGGGAAGTTTGTTCTTCTTGGTTCTGGGTGTTAGTTTGGTATCGTGGGTGTGTAACCTGAGAGGTTGTTTCTACTGATTTTAACTTCATGTTGATTAAATCATTAATCAATTCTTGATGGGTGACTACTGAGTTAGTTTCTACTGATTTTAATTTCTTATTAACCAGCTAATTGATTAAATCTTGATCTCAACCCACCATGTCGACTGATGTGGATCTAGAAAAAGAATTCCTAGCTGGTTCTCTAAACTTGTGTGACTAGGCTAACTCATATGGGTGGACGCTTGATTTTCTGGCTAGAGGATTGAAGTTGATTTTAACTGTTACGTCAACATATTGTTCTACGTTGTCTAGGTTGACTACGCTATTTTGTATGCTTACTAGTTTACTTTCATTAATCAAGCACAAATTTGAAGGTAGACTGATATCTGACCATTTGATGGTTCTGGATATTTTGATGTTGGCATTTTCTTGATTGGTTTGTATCAAGAGTGTGTGGTCTCTAGAACTTTTGACTAAGGCTTGGAAATTCATGTTTGTTCATGTAACTTTGTAATAAACCCTAAAGATTAAGGCTAATGGTTGGACTCTTTCAAGGACTTGGTACCCTGAAGTTTTGATGTTTAATGTGAGTGCTTTCAGCATATGAGGATCTGAAAGGCTTATTGTGCTATCTAGAAAGCAATCGAAGTGAATTGGCCCGTTGTAAAGGCTTGACTCGATCATTCCAAGAATGTTGTCACTGAAGTCAATGAATCTTGCATCTCGGAGACATAACAAAATAGAGGTATTGAGGCCTCTTCTTGTTAAAGGTTTGACTGCAATCTGAACTAGACCGATGTGAATGTAATTGTGACCATCTTTTCTATGGGCTTTGATTTGTTCTGGTGTGAATAACTGTCATGTTTCATGTTCTTTACTAAGAGCATAGGCTTTCTCAACTGTTTTAGCATGATGTTCACTTCTGAAAGAAGCTACTAATCATTTCCTTTTGTAAATATTCTTGCTGGATATTTTGAGGATATTCCAATCTCCAATATCAACACTTTCATCTGTTTGAAATTCTAATTTTTGTTCCTTATTTACTATGTCCGGAATCCTACTCAAAGTGGATCTGGAGCTAGTGCTGGTAGTTGAATTAGATCTAAATAATCTACTCATTGTTCAAAATGCAAGTTCTCTAATTACAAAAATTTTACAAGTTTTACTTTCTTCAAGTATTTTCTAAACTCTCTCTTGGCTCATGCCAATCCTATGGATATTGTTTGGAACACGCCTTATTGTTTGGTTTGAGAGCAAACAATCCTACTTAGAAAGTTAACAGATAAAGTGAATTGTAACTGAACCAATTGAAAGATGAACAATATGAATGGACTATGAATAAACAATATATATACATATATATACATATATAATTTACAAACATAGTCTCACAATCACGACTAATTACTACTAATCAGGACTATACTAGGAATCCCAATATTACAAGTAATTACTCAAAAGTCAACAATTAGAAGGGACATAAATTTTAAACCTCTGAACCCTAAACAAAACCTAAACCCTTGAAGGGTTTGAACTTTCAAAGGAAGCACATTGTTTTGCTTGGGTCGATTTATTTTGGCGTGACAAGAAGGAGGAGACCATTTTTTAGTGTGCCTAAAATACAAGCCGATACATTACGTGTCACATTATTAGTGGAAGGACACTGAAAATAGGTTTTCTCTCCAAATTCCATTTATATTATGTCATATAGGGTATCAGCTTGTGTTTCATGTGTATGAAAAAAATTCTCTCTAGAAGGAAGTCACCAGGGATGCATGCATGCAACCTCTTCTTCCAGTTGATTATTAAGAGCCGGCTGCAATAATTCTATTGTATAGGTAAAGAACAATAAAATCAAGAAATACTATATTGGAGGATTTTACTTAAAGAGTTATGCTGAATAATTTATAGAAGGGCAGTTGGGCACACATAGAGGACTCACCTAACAAAGCTGTTCTCTCCCTAAATTTCCTTTATTCCTTGCTACTAAATGTTAATCCTTTTTAACACTTCAGCATTTAATATTGTTAATTGATTCAGTATATGCTTTGTGAACATGACTGCTAAAGATTCTAGCTAGAATTCTCGTTGAAAAATTTACTTGATGTCATTGTCTCAAAAGCCACTACTTGATTAATTAATATTGGCTATACATGATGCCATAAGCTTTCTCATTACTTTCAACTTTCTTAGAACAATAAAAAAATAAGGGGATACTGAACAGAGATATACACATGTAGTTTGTAAGTTTTAAGGAAGGGTTGTCTCCTAGAAAGGTTGGAGTTCGGTGTCTCTCTCTTTTTCTGATCGAGACCATGCCAACAAGATTAATTATATTATTTGTGCATAGTTTTTCAAAGGGCGCCTACTGTTTTGAAGAATTGTATTGCTAATTATTTGTGATTATTAGTGTTCCAAAGGTGGTCCATTGTTAGGCCTAAATTGGCTATATTTGTTTGGCCAATGATGGGATTTTTATTCCCCGTTCAAATAAGGTTAAAATTACACAAAATACTTACAAGAGCATAAAATAGTCGTAGTATAAATCCTCATTCAAGATTGTTCTTCACAAAAATCGAATAAATAATTTGTACTTAAAATTAATCCTTAATTAAATATTTAAAAACCTATTTTAGAAAAGAATTTGAATTATGAATTAAACTAATGAATACAGAAAATTAAATAAAATAATTGAAATTGGTTTTGTAAATTAAATCGGCAGCAAGAAAGAAAACAATTTGAGAAAATTCGTTCTAAAATGCACTAAGATTTAGCCGTCACCGTTAACAATTCTATGTAATTTTACTATTTACTTATGAATTACATATGCAACTTTGAAGATTAGGCTTTCCTAATACATATTGTACTTGTAGCATTTATGTTAATGTTCATGGGCTCGTCCTAGTAAAAGGAATTAGTTACACACAATTATAATAAAAAAAAGCAAAATATTATTAAGAATAAAAGATAGAAAACACTCTCAAAACAAATCATCAAAAGCGCTCTAAACCAAGGTCTAATCCCCCAAAAACGTTATTGCAATAAAAAAAGCCCAATTAGGCTTGAAACATCACTCTGTCAGCTTTGTGCGCTGGTCTTTTATTTATTTGTCATACATTAACGACTTGGCACAAAAATCTGAAACTTTGACACTAACAAGTTGAAAAACTTGCGAACGCCCTCATATTGATATCATTGCAAAATTCGTTTGTTTGATCATTTTTTGCTCAATAGGAAGTCGCATATCCTGAACAGTTGTGCTAATTAATTTGTAGAAGGACAGTTGGGCACACAGAGAGGACTCACCTTAAAAAGCTGTTATCTCCCTAAATCTTTTTTGCTATTAAATATTTAATCCTTTTTAATACTTTAGCATTTAATATTATTAATTGCTTCGGTATGTGCTTTGTGCAAATGACTGCTAAGGATTCTTGTTGAAAAAGTTACTAGTAGGCAGTGTCTCATAAGCCACTACTTGACTAATAATATTGGATATACATCATGTCATAAGCTTCTTCATTACTTTCAACTTTCTTAGAACATTAAAAAAATAAAGGGTGGATGAAAAGAGATATATACATATGTAAATAATCTCTACATATTTCCTATTAGTAATTTTTGAGGAAGGATGGTCTCCATGAAGGATACTATACATTGTAACACTAGTACAAAAATACACTTGTGCAACGAAAACTTGCGCAACGGAGCAAATTACGTTGCGCAAGGACATTTTGCGCAACGTTGACAACTAAGCGTACACAATATGTAAACAAATTATTCGCTCGACATAATTTCACCCTCGTTCATTTTTCGAAGAGGGTTTTATTAAATTGAGTTCGACCCATTCTAGGCTACGCGCCTATTAATTACAACCCTTCTTTTGGGAAAGGAATACCCTTTGATTCTAATAAATCGTAATTTGGAGATTTGGGAGTTTATTTGATTTTGTGACTGCACCTAGGTCGAGCCCTAGATTGCCTACGTACCCTCGTTGAGGGATCAAGTCACTCGTAGTTCATGTGTATTTGTTGGGGTTTAATGCCTTGTGCAGTTTCAACTCGTGCAGGCAAGGACCATTTGATGCCTTATGCAGTTTTAGCTCGTGCGTGCAAGGACTTTGAGCCATTGGAGCATTTGATGCCTTGTGCAGTTTTAGCTCATGCGGGCGAGAAGCATAAATGTGGCTTCATGCCATTTGAGTCTTGTTGCGGCTTCATGCCGTTTGATATTTGATACGGCTTCATGCCCTTTGAATTTTCTTCAGCTTCGTGCCATTTAGGATTTGATGAGGCTTCATGCCATTTGAAATTTGATGTGGCTTTATGCCATTTGAAGCGGCTTCATGCCATTTTGAACCGGCTCGCTTCTCTTTTATTCTTTATAGAATTTGTAATTACTTGGTCAAAGTAACAGAAGTGAATTTAGTTTTTATAAACCAGGGATTCGTCTTGATTTCACGGTTGCGTCTAAAATTTAATATCAGACTGCTTACGTATCATTAACGGAATCAAACCGACGTAGTTCATAACATATGTTGATATTTGATTTGGATTTGTGTTCAGACTTTGACTAAATGAAAAGCCAATTGGATTTATTTAAAACCCACATATGACCTTGAATGGGACTTGGCCATCAATTGCACTAATTTTGGTACGGCTTCATTCCGTTTGGGCTTTTGAATAATTAATAGGGAAATGACCTATTAATTAGTGTTGAGTAAAACAATCTGGAAGGGCTTTAAGGACCACGTCAAATCCACCCTTTTGTTTTCTTTTATAAATGGAACTTGATGGCGCCTTGCCCTGTCTTGTTGCATTTCCCATTCTTCTATTTATTATGGGGCTTTGAACCATTTTTTTTTATATCTTCTCTTGACAAAGAAGGCTTTGAACCTTCTTTTAAATGTTAGAAGCAGGTGATAACTTTGACACAATGAAAACCTTTGTCCCATCTTCACGTGGCAAAGAAGGCTTTGAACCTTCTTTTAACTGTCCATTTAAAGATGGGGAAATTTCCTTTATTTCCTGTGTCTCTTTTTATCCAACATGATGGCCATGTGAATGGCTTTCATGTTATCTGAAAAAAACCTTTCTTCTTCCTCCCTTCTTTCTTGGCGTGGACGGTGAATACGGATCTCTTGAACTTGATTGGACCGCAAAGAATGACTTTCAAATTGCATGGGTTTCTTCTGGCTTTATGCGACACGGCATTTACCAAACCCATCTCCTTCAAGCCGCATAATGTACGGACGGCAAGTATGGGTTACTTAGACTTTGATTGGAACTTCACGGGGTGGTCTAGGCCGCCCCGAAGAAATTCATGGGATTCTGGAACTTCACAGGGTGGTCTAAGCCACCCCGAAGAAATTCATGGGATTCTAGAGATTATTCCTGCTGCAGTCAGTGGGGAGTCTAGATCCTTCATTTCTCTTTTAAACATTGCAATTTTCTTGTATAAACTGAAGATTACAGACTCTAGGTAGGTGATCACACCCTTTTTTTTTACTTTTGCCTGCAACACAACATTTAAACAAGAGAGATGAATGAATTAACAGAACTTGTTTCATACCTGGCGATGAATGTTCTTCTTTTGGATCTTGACTCGAAAGCACAAATGATTGAACTGCTTGCTCTCTTTTCTGGCAGCACCTCGTTGCTTTTGGACTTTCCTCTCAATGTTTCTCTATTTTTCTGCAGAGTATCTCCTCTCTTTTTTTTTCTTGTGCCTTCTTGCTGCAGGTGATGCCTATTTATAGGCATCGTAGGAAAGCTCTAGAATTTGTTACGTGGGGGAAGTTGGAGGCCATGACCTCCTGCCACTTTTTCTTAACCTCTCCCACTGACTTGTGCAGTTTTTTTTTCCACGCCCTGCAGAGAAATAGCGGACCATGTTGCACGTTTTCTTCCCCTTTTGTAGGAAGAAATACATTTTTTTATTATTTTATTTTATGGATATTGATTTGTATGTAAAGCCCATCCTCATCTTTTGGGCTGGATTACATTTTGTTTTTGCCTTCTAGTTTGGCCCAATTTGTATGGACTCTATTTTTTATATGTTATTGTTCAACAATGTTAAATGAAACCCTCTTGTTTTCTATGTGTGTGTATATATAATTATATATATAGACATAGCACCAGATAAGAAAACACAGACCGAGTCGACACACTCTTCTCAGCACTTTTCTTGTTGCCTCTTGGAAATACCGATTTTATGAACTAACGTTTCTCACTTTGATTGGAGACTTTGAGTGTTGGAGTGTTGGAGACCAAACAAGAAGAAAAAAAAATGACGAGAGATTATTCAGGTAATTTGCTTACATAGTTTTTGAAATGACATCCACCATCCTTGTGGGTTCATAGTTTTTGAAATGACATCCACCATCCTTGTGGGTATTCTGTTGGTTTTTTTAATTTTAATTTTAAAAAAAATATTTTTATATAGACTAGTTTGAGTTGAATAAATCAATGGGTGTTGGAAGAAGTCGTCCTTGATCAGTTTAGTTGGTCAACACTACACAACATTGCAGTTGCTTAATTCATGTTAATTGTATTAGTTTCATTGAGCTTCTGTGTATAGTATAGCTGCCTTGCCTTGATTATATTTATTGTTTCAGCTATTTCAAGTAAACCATGTGTTCGGAGTTGATCAACCAAAACTACTTTTGAATTAGTATTGTTTCTACCTTTGCAATACTGCTTTATATATATGTGAACAAATGCAAGAAAGGATATGATATTACTTTGACTGCTAATTGATTAGTTTCAAATGCAAGAAAGGATATGAAATTACTTTGGCTGCTAATTCATTTTAAAACTATTATTTTTATGATTGTGAAAATTTGCTACATTGTGAAAATGCGGGTTCGTGAGACAAGTGCCTCCTCTTCCAGACCAACCACAGGACAGGTCATCGCCCTTACGGAGGAAGTGGAAACCCTAAAAGATAAGATTGCGGCCCAGGATGCTCGGGAAGCTGAGATTGCAGCCCAGTTTTCAACCCAGGACGAGAAGATGAGCATGATCTTACGGGCCTTACAGATGTCCGGCCTCTAAATCCCGATGACAGCACCTAATCTTGCTCCACCTTCGACTTCCCAGCCACTTCGCCCAGCCGATACCCAGTAGCCTGATGCATCAAACCCAGACGACTACTTGTTGTAGTTTTTTCTTTTATGTTCGGACAACTTGTATTTACATTTTCATATATTTTATAACTAAATACTTTTTCTTGGTTTATTAATTATTGTTTATAATTTAATTAAAATATTTTTAAAAAATTAAATAAAAAATATTTTGTCAAAAAAAAAGGTTTGCGCAACGACGACAATACTTGCGTCGCACAAAGGTCTTTGCACGACGACAATACCTGTGTTGTGCACCTATCTTTGCGCGACAATGAGAACAAAATGCATCTCACGAAAACTTTTGCACAACGCGCGACGCAAGTATTGTCGTCGCGCAAAGACCTTTGCGCGAAGCAGGTTACGCCTTCATCGCGCAAACCCTGCTTTCACGACCTTTGCGTGACGAAGTTTTCGTTAGGCTAATTTTCAGGCAACGTTTTTTGACTTTGCGCGACAAACTATGCTTCGTCGTACAAACTGTTATTTGTACTCTATCATAAAATTAATTGGTGGTATGAGGAGTAGCTCAACTACTTACAAACACATATAAAGTCATTTTTTTCTCTGATGTGAGATTCATACCCTAAAAATAAGTAAATTTTAGCAGCCCTCATACTCAACAAATATTAGGTGACTGTTATGTCTATTTTCATCTTTATACAAAACTATAGTACTTTTACATTAAAAAAAAAAAAATTCCACTGATTTGTTACTCACAACACTTTTCAAAATAAAGTTTTTCAAATCTTCAATTGTTTTATTTTACAAATAATTATTCTCAATGCACAACACAAGTCTTTTTTTTTAAATAGTACAACAATTTCAAACTAGCCCTACATCTAATACATAGAGAATATTACAATGAAAACAACATTTATTTTTCACTGAGTGCTGATAAACAAAACCGGATCTACATCAAATGGAGAAGAAAATAATGTGCTAGGCTCATGTGTTGATGCCGAACCAACATCCCAAACCTCATTTACTCGAGTTTGGACATAATCAACGTCAAAATTTTGTTGGACATCAAATCTTTCACTGACAATTGAATTCCCTGCAGCTCCACTTCTATTTCCTTCATAGTAGGACACTTTTTTCCAATCAAATTCAAGCAACGTCTTGCAACATTAGCAAGTAGCATGATCTCTTCCTTCCTAGCATCTTTCACAACTCGGGCATCAAGAATATCGAACAAACGATTCTCGTCCATGGAAAGAAGAAAATAATGTGATAGGCTCATGGGTTCTTGTGACTTTGTCCTAAAAATTGGTTTTTTTCCTGTCAATAGCTCAACAAGGACCACTCCATAGCTATAAACGTCACTCTTGTCCGTAAATTGGCTTGTCTGAAAGTACTCCGGATCCAAATAACCGAATGTTCCATTTACCAGTGTCATGGTAAGGTGTGTTTTGTCAATGGCGACAGATCTTGATGTCCCAAAGTCTGCCACTTTGGCTTTGTATTTATCATCCAACAGTATGTTCGAAGACTTGATGTCTCGGTGGTAAATAGGACAGGAAACTGCCGAGTGTAAGTATGATAGTACTCCTGCCACTTCGGTTGCAACTCGTAACCGCATTTCCCATGTAAGAGGAAACTCCTCATTCGGGTGATGAATATAATGAGAGAGTGTTCCATTGTGTATAAACTCGTAAACCAAAAGGGGTACTTCAGTCTCCAAACAGAAACCCAGTAATTTAACCACACTCCTGTGATTAACTCGTGACAGAATACAATTTCATTGATGAATTGTCTCACTTCGTCTCCACTAACTACACTTTTCGACTTATTATTTACAGCAACAGTTCTCCCATTTGCTAACACTCCTTTGTATACGGTACCTTGGCCTCCCTGACCAAGAATTCTCTCTGAAATGGTCCCTGGCGTTTTCTAGCTCCTCTTTACTTAACAATTTATTTTTATCAACGTTAGCTTCAGCGGAAGATAATTGCTGCCCCAACAAGAAACCGCCATTTCGTTTAGAAAACTGCTGCTTGCGGTTGGTGTCTTTCCTTTTCATCTTGACTTTGTGCGACCACCATGCTCCAATGTGTATAAACAGTAGACCAACAGTGCAGCTGGTAACTGAATAGCTCAATTGGAAGAAAAAAAATTCAATTGGTCAGATATTATTGTTCCTTCTTATATATAATCTAAGTAATGCAGGGATGGTTTGAAACAAAACAAGTGTTGTGTAATAGAGGAGCAACACTAGAAATGCTAATACCAGCTGCCATAATCACCAGGTTATCTTTTTTTTTGGATTTGAAGAGAGCAACACTATAACTATGACGGCCACATTAACCCGTAATGGTCGTGCTGGTGAAGGGCATTCAAACGACACAATCGTATATTGTTATAGATGTTGCCGAAACCGCATCTATTTGGATCTTTGCATTCATCAATATCTGCATTTCAATGACAGAGGAACATAAAACATCGATTGTCACCAACTTTTTTTGGCATGATGTGGAATTTAGGTTGACAATGATTATTTTGGAAATAGTGTCTACGAATTGATTCACAATAATTAGGTGGTTAATCAAGCATTCGACATCTATGTCTAGAGTCTGCAGGAAGAGTAGTCAATATTTCATCCAATCTCATTTTGTTGTGGACTACCCCAAATATTCGAAGAAGGACTACCTATAGAATATTCGAAGAATGACTACCCGGAATATTTGAAGGAGGATTGAAGCATTGTTTCTTATAGTATCGTTTCATTAAATAATTGTATAATGAGAAGAAAAAGTCTTAGACTCTTAATCCTAGAGTAAATTATACTATATGACTAATAACTAATTAAACCAACAATTTAATTAATCAATACCAATAATCATATAAGTTATCCAATAAACAAAAATTCAATTAATCAATATCACTAATAGTATAAATTATCCAATAATCAATAATCAACAATTCAGTTCATCAATCATCAACAATTCTATTCATCAATTCATATCAATACAATTATATTAAAATTTAAGTTCTTTTGTTTTTTTTTTATTAAAATTTAAGAGTTTTTCATTAAAATTTGTCTTTTCATTAAATAAAGTTATAGCATGATTTTTTGTTAAAATAAACTTAGCCCAAACTCTTTTCATGAAAGTTTCCTTCAGAAAAGTAATTGTGTTTTAAAAATCATGGATCAAAAACCTTAAAAAGCAGGTGAGACCACGCTTTTAAAAATAGCTTCTTTTTTTTTAACTTTAACGAAAAGCTTTCGGTACTGTTCACTTTAACGAAATACCACATTTTTACACTAAAAAGTCAATCATATTCACTTTACCGTTTATTTTGTTATTATCGTTAAAACTCAAAGTTTTCAACCCTTTTTATTAGTTTTTTTTTTTTTTTTTTTTTAAGGAGGCGGAGTGAATAGTGCGCATTAATGAAACTTTCTAAACGACAACTCTACCCACCTTTCTTTCCCTATTGTCTTCGTTCTTTATCCTCGCGAAACGAGTCAGCCCTAATTTTGCACCATTCACAGCTCGCACTCTCGTCTCCAGCTAGCTCTCTCCCTTCCAGCTCGCAGACAAAGCAGCAGAAATCTCCTGTTTTATAACAATGGCCGCATAGGTCGAATCCGATTTCCTCGACTCAGACTATGCATTTATTAGCCTTCAAATCTCCAATACCCTTTGCACCGATTGGATTTCAGTCATTTGTTAAATTTAAATTGGAATGATGAATGTAAGGTGATGGGGGCAGGGCAGAGATCGGTGTTCGGATAGAAGGTTCAACACTTTTTCCTGGGCATGAGATTGGTCTGGGTTTTATGAAATTTAATTGTGGTGTTGTGTGAGTGGGGGAAGAGAGGCCATCGTTGTTGGAGAAAGAATCAGGGACGAGCAAACAGTTTCTCCTTGTGTTTTTTTTAATTTTTAAAAAACAAATATTAAAAAAAAAAACTCACAAGAAAGTATAAATTAGCACCAGAGACTAGCTGGGAATTGAAAAAAGAAATTAACTGGTAAATGTACACACCCTTAAGCATACGTAGGTGGTGTTTGTTCAAATTTCTCTAATAATTATTTATAATTTAAATTATATCTACTATTATTTTGTCAAATTATAAAACTAACAGCATACCTAATATCATGTCATTTTCAGTAGTCAAATTACATAGTCAAAGTACTTGTAATAAAAATTTACCAAACACTATAATATTATTTTATTTTTTTTTGGAAATTTATCAATAATAGTAAAAAATTAGCTCTTAATTTCAAAAATATCATTTTTTTTATAAACAAAAATTCAATTCTATCCAAAATCCCACTTAAATAGTCAAAAATATCCTTAATTTATACGAATAACCAGTTGTTGATTAAAATATTCTTTGTACTATAAGCTGTGATGGACGATACCTGCTTATTCGCATATATATACATATATATATACATATATATATATATATACACACACATATGTGTGTATATATATACACACATATATGTGTATATATACACACATATATGTATATGTATATATATATACATATGTGTGTGTATATATATACACACACATATATATATGTGTGTGTGTGTGTGTGTGTGTGTGTGTGTGTGTATTCCTGACCAATAAATATGTAATATATATATATATATATGTTGTTTGGGTCCAAAATAATGTTATTGGGCCGAGTTTAGGATTGTTCGTAGCCCAATACCTTTCTGGAAGTATTATGGGCCGAAGGCCGCCTGATCGGGTCGGCCGAGTCTTATTGTAAAGAGGGTTGGTTTGGATGAAGTTGAATCTTGGTACAACAAGAAGTTTCGGGATCGAAGGCATTACGAACTTGGGAGTGAATCTAGGTCATTATAGGGCTTGGTTCAGATACCTATTGAAATTGGTCTTGGCCGAATCTTAATCGGATTAGATTTGGGAGTTTTAGTCCGACTACATCTCTGATTCAGCTAGGAGTGGGTTCATTGCTATATATATATATAGGGGAGTGCATCATTCAAGGCTCTCTCCAACTCAACACACAAACTGCCCTACGCAAACTCTTGCTCTACGCGAAACCTCTCAATAGCCTTGAGATTTTTTATTTTCTTTTTCGCCGACACATCTTCAATTTGGATAAATAGCACTGTGAAGGCAACCGGCGACATCTTCAATTTGGATAAACAGCACTGCAGCCGTAGAATCAGCCGATTGCAGAGCACCTTCAGTTTGGATAAACAGCACTACGTCGAGGCTGACTGGTTATCTATCCAAGTCTCGGTCGAAAAGGATTTTCGAATCCTTATTGGCAGAGGCCATCCCATTAGCCTTCTCAGCGAAGTTAGGTGTTACAGATTATTACGCTCGGCACATTGAACGCCGAGTTGTTTTATGATTGGATATTCACAAGTTAGTTTTAAAGTTCGGCATTTTGACGGCCGAACTACATTTACCATCAAGACATACATCTCTTTTGAGTACTTGTGTCCGTATAGTTTGATGCCAGTTCGGCGTGCTTATACTCTTACGAATATAATCACTGTGACTGAGCCCGGCGTCGACGATTCGTGAACTTCGCAAGACTAAGCAACCTTGTCTTCAGGCTCTAGAACCCGAATACCGAGGCGTGTTCATTCCTCGGCCGCAGTCGCAAGATCAAGAAGCCAGCAGCGCGCCCAACACCACAACAACACATTTTACTTCTCGGCCGAGCTCGGCCGACGATTTGGCACCCCCCGCATATAACAGAATGACGTAGTTAGCTTTTTAATTACTCAATCTGCGCGTCACATAGGCTTGGTAGTTTTTAGGGTCAACATTTTGGCACGCCTAGTGGGACCCAGTGCTAAAACTACGAAGTTCATGCCAATTGAGACACGGTCAATAAAAAAGAAAGCAGTTATGGGAAAACCAACGACCGATTTGCCAGTTCAGAGCATAGGATAAAATTTACCACAGGCACAAAATCCGCTTGTTACTGCGACACCTGAGGCCATAAGCGCGACGCACAGAGAAAATGAAGTTAGTATCGACGGTCAGCCTCGCCACGCAGAAATTCGTAACAAAACCACATGCGTTTTCAAATGAAGGGATAATGGAGGACTGTGATGAAGATGGTGGTGAAGGCTCTGATCCACCAACGAGGTCATTTCTTCGGATGAGACTTGACGAGTAATCTCGGCAGGTTGAACAGTCAGTCAAAGGCCAAGTAGATAGTTTACTTGAGGTGATACATAAAAATGGTGACACACACACCAAATTGCTAAAACTATTGGTTAGTAAAGCCTACGACAATGGACCCGCCGATCATTCTCGACAATTTCCACCAAGGATTAACCCCTTACCGACAGTACAGGCCGAGCCAGTATCTGCTCGGCTCAAAACAATTGACCTCGAAAAAAATAGGAGGATCAGCCAGTAGACCAGACGGATCCAACCAGAGAGTGGAAACAGGATCCATCGATATGATCGAGATCCAAATGATGATCGATTCGACCTTGAAGAAAGGGTCGAAGTTCCCGAAGTTCATCTATCCAGACCCAGCTTATGTGGAGAAGTTTGAATATCCTAAAGGCTTCAATATCCCAGATTTCAGTCTTTTTGCTAGAGAATCGTCCTTGTCTTCGTTAGAACATGTAGCTCGGTTCATTGCGCAACGCGGAGATGTTAATAGTGATTTCCATAATCTGCGGCTATTTAACTTCTCGTTGACAGGCTTGGCATTCGCGTGGTACATCAACCTCCCACCTAACTCCATCCAAAGTTGGAAGGAACTAGTCGAAAAATTCCATGAGCAATTCTATCAACCAGGGATGGAAATATCAGTTTCTTCATTAGCCAGAATGGCTCAAGCATCTGATGAGTCACCAATGAATTATCTTACATGGTTTAAGTCGGCCAGAAATTGGTGCCGAATACCTCTCCCCAAAATAGAATTTGTTAGGCTCGCTTTGAATGGATTGGACGTGGAGTACAAAAAGAAATTCCTGGGGGCAAACTTCCGAGATATGTATGAACTAGCTCAACATTTTGAAGTCACGTCAAAATGAACAATTTAAAAAAACCCGACGGTCAGTTATGCGTCAGCCGAAGCTGAAGAATATGCCAGTATAGACACGGCCGAGATAATAATCGACAAACAATACATATGCAAGGCGTCGGCTCATGCCAGTCCCAAAGATACCAAAATTCACCCGACCACTGAAGAGTCTACTGTCAAAATGTCAAAAGTCTATACTTTCAACATAACTAAAGCCGACACCATCTTCGATCAATTGCTACTTGCTAAAGTTATCAAACTTCGGCCGGGGCATAATATACCCAAGGCCGAAGAACTGAAGGGAAAAACGTATTGCAAGTACCATAACTCGAATAAGCACATGACAAACAACTACGTCGTGTTTCGGGATGCCATCTAAAGCTGGATTGACAACGGTAAACTCAAGTTTCCAGAAAAGAAAATGGCCATCGACACTGATCCATTCCCTACAGCAACAGTGAGCATGGTAGATGCTCGTCTACCTAAGGATAAAGGAAAAGGAAAAGTCGAGTTTGTTCCGATACGACACATCCCAAAATAGAACTCCTGGCCACGACTAAAAATCGATTTGTTCTCAAACGAACCGCCCCAAGATTTAATCGAACCAGCCATTGTCGAATCAATGCCGAGCTCCAGCGCCGAGGAAACTAACAAGCCCACAGTCCTGTGTAATCGGTGCAAAGCAGACGTTGTTTTAGTTGAACCAGAAGAAAAGCCACGACGGGTAGAAATACCACGAGTACATATAACCGCGGTGACACCCAAAAAAATGCTTGGAATAGGCCAACGTAATACAATCTTCAACAGGCTTGGTCCTCAAACACAAGATACCAAGCCGTCTTCAGTTAGACGACGCCTTGATTTTGACGCACCGTTCTATAACGAAGATTATTACACACGCAGCTTTGGTAGTTCAAGTTCACTCGTAAACCAGCGCACCTTCAAACCTCCTGAGCTACGTGATCAAAGTTGGTATACCTATCATTCCCCTAACAGTGTGTACATTATGACAGAGTTGCTCCAAGGAAAGCAAGTAGTCGATCTTGATTTTGAAACCACGATTGAGGAGTCCAAAAAACGGATCAAACTTCTTCTTCGTCCTGGGGAGATAAAGGCACAACTTAAGTACTTTAGGAAGGAAGCCGAGAGAAAACTTTCCCTGTTACCTATACAGGAACCGTTAATCAGAGTTAGACGCAATTTACACCCACCGTTCCTCGGGGAAGCTTTAGAGTACATGGGAGAGTTCCATAGAAAGCATTCGGCTAATGATTTATACGGTCTGCCGAAAGCATGCCAAGATATTATCGATCTCATTTTAACGTGTCCAGATGCTGAACGAATCATTCAAAAAAACTCAGACTCAGGGTTGAAAGCTAGGTTCCAGCATATACGCGAGGCTCGAGTCATCGGCTTTGATGTTGATCTATATACTGATATCAACGCAGCCAGGCTTCACTTCTCTCTTGAGGATCTCCAGTATTTGTTATACCATTTCAAAGTCTTTTCAGCCGTCTCTCTCTTCGGCCTTACAGCCGATGAAATGGACCTTATCGCACGATTGGATGCCTATCTTGACATCAGGGAGGCCCGCATCATATATCAAGAACAACCTCGTGTCACGACGCAAGTCCTAGATCCAATTTTGGTTTTAGATGAACCCAAGGCCAATGAACAGAACGAGAAGGCCCTCGAAGACACATTGCAGAAACATACTCCGGCGATAGTCGAGGCAGATAAAGCAGATACTCCCCATGCGAATCCAAAAGAAGATGGGCCAGAAGAAGAGAAATATCGCGACCCGGTAGGTCATTCGGTCCTCGATAACATGGAAGTCAGTATGGTCTATGTCTTGTCTGCCGATTTTCAGCCAAACACGTCCCAACAGAATTTCCTGGACGACAACGTAGTTGTCGAGGAAGCCACGCAAGTCAACTTTGTAAATACTGCAGAAATCAAGTCAACAATGAAAGAAGACAACCTCAAAGTAGCTCTTGCAGAATTATTTCCTCGCTCGTCATCGGTCAATCTCCATCATCTGAAGCCGTTGTATATTACGGCTCATATCGAAGGATACCCAGTCTCCAAAATTTTCATTGACTGTGGAGCAACTGTCAATATCATGCATGTGGCTATCATGAAGGCGCTACGTCACTCTAACGACGAACTTATTCCATCAGGGATCACCATGAGTAGCTTCGTCGGCAACAAGTCCCAGACCAAAGGAGTACTTCAATTAAAAGTAAATATTGCAGGTCGCAATCACATTACTGCCTTCTTTATAATCGACTCCAAGACCGAGTACAATGCATTGCTCAGTCGAGATTAGATTCATCAAACAAGTTGTATTCCTTCATCGCTATATCAAGTTCTCATCTTTTGGGATGGCAAATTGGTCGTGGTTCATCCGGCCGATAATCAGCCTTTCGAAGCTAACATGATCCAGGCACGATACTATAACGACCACGTTGGCTACATCACTTTGCAAGGTTTCAATGATGAAGGACAGCCGACTCAGATTTCAGTTCAGAAGGCCATCAAGGTTGGCGCCGAGACTGTTCACCAGGATTCGACGAGACTCGGGTTAGCTGACCTCATTTTCGATCCTGATGTCTGACACCAATCAGGCTGAACGTCGAGCTGCGGTTTCATCTACCATGGAACGACTGCTGGCTCATTGGTATGTTATTTCCAAACAACCAAATTCGTGCGTCAACCTTGTGGAGTTTCTCGCCGAAGAAGATAATGGTATTGTCTTCTCTCTTGACAAAGTTCAAGCTGCCCTGGCCGAGCTCGAAGACAGTCAGCCCCAAGTCAAAGACCCATTAGAGGAAATCAATGTTGGAACAGCCGATAACCCTCGGTCGTTATTTATTAGTGCTTTGTTACCCCAACCCATGAAAACCGACCTATGTAAATTGCTCAATGAATTTAAAGATTGTTTTGCTTAAAGTTACCATAAGATGTCTGGTCTAGATCGAACCCTCGTCGAGCACGAGCTATGCATTAAAACTGGTTGTAAACCTTTTCGCCAACCCCATCGACGATTCTCGACCGAAGTACAACTCGGCATAAAAGATGAACTAGTTCAACTTTTAAAAGTCAGGTTTATTCAAACCGCTCGATACGTCGAATGGTTGGAAAATATCATACCAGTACTAAAGAAAAATAGCGCTCTACGTATTTGCATCGATTTTCGTAATCTAAATTTGGCAACTCCTAAAGACGAATATCCAATGCCAATTTCAGATTTATTAGTTGACGCTGCAACTAATCATGAAATATTATCCTTCACGGACGGACATGCTGGATACAACCAGATCTTCATCGCCGAAGCCGATTTCCACAAAACTGCCTTTCGTTGCTCGGGGGCACTCGAAATCTACGAGTGGGTAGTCATGCCATTCGACCTTAAAAACGCTGGTGCCGCATACCAACTCGCTATGAACACCATATTTGATAACCTAATTGGCACGGTCATAGAAGTATATATCGACGACTTGGTGGTTAAGTCAAAGAGCTGCCGAACATATCTAGATGATCTTCTGCAAGTTTTCCTTCGTATACATCGACATAATCTTAAAATGAACCCGACCAAATGTGCCTTCGGTGTGTCGGCTGATAATTTCTTGGGTTTTCTTGTCCACCATCGTGCCATCGAGGTGGATGAAAATAAAGCTCGCGCCATCATTGACGAACCATCCCCGACGACTAGAAAGCAACTCTAGTCCTTACTCGGCAAGATAAATTTTCTTCGCCGTTTCATAACTAATTCGGCAAGAAAAATGAAGGAGTTTTCAACTCTTTTGAAACTCAACGATTCGGACAAGTTTGAGTGACGAGAAGAACATCGAGTGGCTTTCACATATATCAAGGTTTCCCTTACAACCCCATCCGTCCTTGTACCGCATCGGCGCGATAAACCTCTTAAACTTTATATTTCAGCGGCCGAATAGTCCATCGGTTGCCTCCTTGCACAGGACAACATTGTCAGGCGTGAATAGGCTATCTTCCATCTCAGCCAGAATCTGAATTCGCCTGAGATCAACTATTCACTCATTGAGAAGCTTTGCTTAGCCCTGGTTTTCGCCGCGTCAAAACTTTAACATTGCATGCTCCCATCGGTTACACAGGTCATCGCCCAGACATATGTCATTCGTTACATGCTCACTCGGCCTATAGTAAAAGGCCGAATTGGGAAATGGACAATGGCATTGTCTGAGTTCAGCTTGCAATACGTACCCCAAAAAGTCGTCAAAGGGCAAGCACTAGCCGATTTTTTGGCCCAACACCCCTCTCCATATGGTTTCGGGGGCAATGACGTTGAAATCGGCATGGTCGAAACACGTGATAATTACTGGACGATGTACTTTGATGGTTCAAGTACCTCGACCCCGGCTAGTGTTGGCATCATCAATCATTCCCCAGATCACTACCGCTGGTATTTCTCTCTCAAACTTGATTTCCATTGTACGAATAACCAGGCCAAGTATAAAGCTCTTATCGTCGGCCTTAACGTCCTTCACGACTTAAGAGCAGCCCGCGTCCTCGTCCTGGGTGATTCAGAACTTGTGATTAACCAACTCAATGGCACTTTTCGTTGCATGAGTTGTACTTTGACGCCTTACCACATGGTCACTAACTATTTGGCCAAGTCATTTGAGGGAATTACATTCGAACACATCTCGAATATTCGAAACACTGATACGGACGAACTGGCACAAATAGCCTCCGGAGCATAACTCATGGGGGTAAACTAGGTCGGGCAATACAAGTAGTACAACGACCATACCCGGCCCTGATTAATCACCAAGTTCTCACACACGATCACATGATTCATACGCGAGTCATGTCCCTACCTTTACTGTTGGAACGGGAGGCTTCTGTAGATGTCTGCACTGTCGAGACATTACCAGACAACTGGAGAAGGCCGATTATGCGACACCTCGATAACCCTACTAACAAACACGACCGGAAGATAAGAGTCCATGCCACAAACTACGTGTCATACTAGAATGAGTTGTATCGAAAATGTGATGATGGTTTATTGTTAATGTGCCTCGACCCACAGGAGGCTGCCCAAGCAATCGCCGATGTGCACAAAAGAACTTACGGAGCTCATCAATCCGGGCATAAGATGCGTTGGCTACTTCGCCGACACAGTTATTTTTGGCCGAGTATATTGAAGGATTGCATTGAATACGCACGAGGTTGTATACAGTGTCAGATTCATTGACCTATACAGAGAGTCTTAGCCGAACTACTCCACTCGGTCACCAAACCGTGGCCGTTTAAATGATGGGCCATGGATGTAATCAGTAAAATTACACCATCATCTGGAGCAGCAAAACATGCATGGATACTTGTGGCAATAGATTACTTCACTAAATGGGTCAAAGCAAAATCATATGCCGAATTAACATCCAAAGAGGTTTGCGATTTTGTGGAAGAACACATTGTGACCAGATTTGGCGTGCCAGAAACAATCATAACTGACAACGGCATAATTTTTACAGTCGATAGGTTCAAAGAGTATACGACAAAGTTGAAAATCCAGCTCGAACAATCCACGCCGTATTACCCACAAGCAAATGGACAAGCCAAAGCGAGTAATAAAGTTCTGATCGGCATTCTAGAAAAAATGATAAAAGAAAAGCCTGGTATGTGGCATTTAAGTTGAACGAAGCTTTATGGGCGTATCGAACTTCACCCCGATCGGCGACAGGGACGACCCCGTATGCGTTAACTTATGAGCATGATGCGATACTACCAGTCAAGTTAAGTATAAATTCATTGCGAGTAATTGAGCAAAGTAGCTTGTTCAGTGCCGAATACAATCATGCCATAAGACAAGAGTTAGAAGACTTGAAGGAAGTTCAACTTGATGCTCATAACTTATTAACGGCACAAAAAAAGATTGTTGAGCGAGCCTATAATCAACGAGTTAGACAAAAAACATTTGGCAAAGGAGAGTTAGTTTGGCAAACCGTGTTACCCGTTGGAATTAAAGACCTTAGATTCAGGAAATGGTCGTCGAATTGGGAATGACCATTCATCGTACACAAGGCCGATCGACCGATTTACAAAGATAAAAGTTCTAAGGGGTCGAACGAAATAAGATTTCAAGGGCAGCTTTCAACTCCAACCACCTCACTTCACCCATTGTGATCTCTATTTGCCGAGTTCTCTTGTCCATTTTCAGTTGCTCGACCCGTTTTGCACCAACCGCATATTCAGTCAAAATAGGTTTGTTCAACTCAAAATCCTATGCGAGATCAGAGGTAATGGTCGACCTTTGACATTGGAGCTCAGCAAGTTGACGGTTGAGGTCGGTAATTTGTCAGTTGTGGTCAACCAATTGTTTATTCTTCGTCTTTATCGCCTCGACTTTTGGACGAAGAGCTCCTTGAGTAATCAATACAGCCTTATAGTCGTCTTCTGCCCGAAGAGCTCTTTCAAAAATATCGAAATACTCTCGAGTTCATTCTAGAATGGAAGACAGACGAGTAATAGTTTTGTTGCTTAGTTGGCCGTCAGCTGCAAGGTCATTCAGGCATTCTTCTACAGAGTCAAGTCCTTTGTGCTTGAGGATTTAAGACGCCAAAAGAGATATGAGCCCCTGCAGCTTGGTAAGGGCCGTTAACTCGGCCGCTAATGTGGAAGCCACGATTCTAGTGGCAGAGGGATCAGCCGCCCCCGAAGAGCTGGAAATGAGGGCGTTGAGTTCGACTTCCCACAATGGCTGCATATGGATGAAATGTATGCTTAGAAAAGTCTAAAGATAAAGAGGTGCAGAAAAATGAAAGTTAGCTATAAGACCTACCGAGAAAAGATTTCGACCGTGTCTATTGGTTCGTTGATTGAACCTAGAGAACTTAGTGGCCAAACCCAGTGTTTAAGGAAACCTCTTATTTCACGTGGCCGATGGAGGCTATCCACATTCGACGGCCACTGAAGTGGCCATGAAATGTAGATAACACCCTTCGACGCATAGAATTTTCAATGAAACAAATAATTAGGCACCTGACATTTAATATTTTTGGTTTAGAATTCTAAAGCAGGAAGTTGATATAAGGGTGAAGGTTCTTATGAAGGCCGAAGTAACCTCCTGTGGAGGAATGTCGAGGTTTTGATCTTGATAATGAACTGGAGTCTATGCGGTTGCTTCCGGTTCAGCCAGCGGCGTCTTTCCAAGATCGGGACCAGCTTCGACCAAAGGAGTTTCGACAGGACCAACTGTTTCGACCACCGGTTGGGGAATTATGAGTGTCTTCTCGACTGGTCGAAGCCTTCTCACCAATTGGGGGCCTTCACTTTCATCCTCCTAAGACAAGGAACAAGTCAATTATTAGATAAGGAATTTTTGAATGAAAGAACATTATAAGATGTCCAGCTCAGTCATCAGGTCTGGCTGTGCCGCGGCCGAGGCCTCGACAACAGGAGTAGGGAGGAATGCTAGGAACAGTGGCTTCTGTGGTTTAGCTTGAGATCACAAGAATCTTTCGTTCATCTTTCTTTGCCTTCATTTTTATACGTTTTTTAGGCGGGCCAACGTTCTTAGCCGTTCCTGTTTCAGGGCAGAGTCGTTTGCTTGGAACTGAAGGGGCCACATGAGTTCGAACTGTCGCAAATTTCTTTAGAGAAGCGGGTTTCTTTTTTGCCGCGACCGTCGTAGCCGTGTCGGTCCATTTTGTTGAACGACCCACTGTAAATAAATTCAAGTTAGAATGATAGTTTTTCGGTGAAAAGAAGGATAAACAAATGACGTATATCTTAGGCTGTTTCTTTAGATGTTGGGCTATGAGCTTTCTTTGGGCAGTCGTCGAAAATCTTTTTAACAATGTCCTCGACCGGTGTGCCAAAGAGTTCTTGGGTATATGCCTCCCACCAATCAGCGAAAGTGTCTGTGCCGTGAGTTTCAAAGACGTTCGGTCGACGGAGTTTCATGCACCTTTCTTGAAATTCTCGCTCGGCCATCTTACATTCTTTCTCAAACGAACCATGGAGACGTGTTCGACTTAGAATAGAGTGAGAGGTAAGTAGAGGCACAGGGCATCCTTGGAGGTAGCGAAGTTGTCGTGCGGTAAAATGGGGGTGGTAGACTTCCCAGCTTCCGCGTCGAGCATCACAACCAAGGGGAAGGTCGCGAGTTAGCACGAACACCCCCTAGTTTTGTCGAAGATTGGCGTCTTCGGTCTCATCCCAGTCTAAGGAAAAAAGTTTGATAGAAGAGGGGTACCCCTGACATCACCATATCAGGAACTCATCGTTAGAAAAACCTTCTAGGCCAAAGAAGTATTTAAAGACTTCCCCAGTCGAGTGAGGAGAATCTGGTCTAGTGGCCAATTGGAGACCTAGCACTTCAGAGGACTTGAAACTAGAGATTTCTGGCCTGATAGGGGCGAAGTAGATCTACAACCAGAGTGAGAAAACCCAGAGTGAGCCGTTCTAGTGTGGGTCAATTTTGGCGACGGTCGTTTCGGCTAGGCAGCGCATGAGGTTGGCAAGGATAGTCGAACTAAGAGCCAGGGTGTGGTCACTGGCCAAAGCTTCAGCCACCGACATGTTTTCAATCAAACATTTATTTGACTTAGTACAAACAATAAATTTGTTGTACCAGTAAAATAAGAAGGCTTCATGTTCCCCCTTCCGTAGGTCTTCCTCCCCTCGGCAGGCAAAGTGGTGGATAAGAGTGTTATAATTGAAAAAGTTCTTGTGCAGCTTCTGGACTTTTACCTTTGGGACTTCTTGGTCGTACTTTTTTAGGGCTTCCACGGCACGTTCGTCAAATAATAACTTAAGGTCCAAGTCGAATTGATACCCAGCAAAGACGACATCAACTGGAATACCAGATGGAGAAGTGCCGAGAATGGCCGATATGTCGAGCACTGTCGGGCCAATAAGGCGGATGAGGAGTACCATTGTGTTGGTGGCCGAGCACCAAAAACTCAGCGCTGCCGTGAGATGCTCTAGGTCCCTGGCAATTTCAATGGTCGAGAGCTTAATTGCATCATGGATGCCAAGAGTCTTCCATTCCATGTAGAAGAACTTTTCCATTCGTTTAACCTAAGCTGCCCAAGGTGCAGGGTCGAGGGCCAGGCTCCTTGAGGCCTGGCCAAATCCTATTTCGACCAATCATACCCTTGCAGTAAAGATTTCAGGCATTAAACCTTGAGCATTTCAGTAATGACCTCTGGGACGGCGTCATTGAATAGTGGTCCCAGAATCTGGTGGGAGGCATCTGAGTCACCTTCAAACCGTAGGTTTTTTATGGCACTTCAGTCGATGAAGTCCTCGCACTTGGTGCATTCCTCGGAAAGTTTGGTGATGAAGGTGTTGGAGGCCATTGTTGGAGATTCAAGGGATTTTCTGAAGATTGGGAAAGTTTTCTGGGTTTTCAAATTTTCTGGGTTTAAGAGCAAATGGCGAAGAAATTTGGAAGCAAATGGCAGAAGGTTGGAGAATTTTGAAAGCGTGAAAGGTTAAATGGGAAAGTTTGAATATTTATAGGCGTTTTGAGGGGAAGATTAATAGTTTAGTATTTGAAATGAATGATAAAATCAGTTGGAGGATTCAGTAATCATGACGGATATTCAGGAATCCAGGTGAAGGGATTGGAAAACTCGTGGATTAAGGATGCACATTTGCGTGTGGTGGCTATTTTAATGGGGAAAGGACGTTTCGGTGGTTGCATGATTCAAGTATCATTATTAAAGACTGACCCGTGAGCCGAGGGATCGCCATGTGGCAGAATGTCTGACGGATAAGGATCGTGCAATCGTGCTTCATAAATGCACCTGAGAGAGTAAAATATTTGAGGTCTTTTTGAAAAGATGTACTAAGGGTGGATTTCACTTCTTGAAGGTCGAGGCTCGGCCAGAAGTTTTAAGGCCGAGGACCTCATAAGCGATGGGGCAATGTTTGGGTCCAAAATAATGTTATTGGGCCAAGTTTAGGATCGTCCATAACTCAATACCTTTCTGGAAGTATTATGGGCCGGAGGCCTCCTGATCAGGTTGGTCAAGTCCTATTGTAAAGAGGGTTGGTTTGGATGAAGTTGAATCTTTGTACAACAAGGAGTTTCAGGATCGAAGGCGTTACGAACTTGGGAGTGAATCTAAGTCATTATAAGGCTTGGTTCAGAGACCTATTGAAATTGGTATTGGCCGAATCTTAATCAGATTAGATTTGGGAGTTTTAGTCCGAGTACATCTCTAATTTGGCCAGAAGTGGGTTCGTTGCTATATATATAGAGGGGAATGCATCATTCAATGCTCTCTCCAACTCAAAACATAAACTGCCATGCGCAAACTCTCGCTCTATGCGAAACCTCTCAATAACCTTGAGATTTTTTATTTTCTTTTTCACCGACACATCTTCAGTTTGGATAAACAGCACTGGAGTCGTAGAATCAGCCGACCGCGAAGCACCTTCAGTTTGGATAAACAGCACTACGTCGAGGCCGACTGGTTATCTATCCAAGTCTCGGTCGAGAAGGATTTTCGAATCCTTATTGGCAGAGGTCATCTCATTAGCCTTCTCGGCAAAGTGAGGTGTTACAGATTATTAGGCTCGGCACATTGAACGCCAAGATGTTTTATGATTGGATATTCACAAGTTAGTTTTAAAGTTTGGCATTCTGACGAACTACATTTACCATCAAGACATACATCTCTTTTGAGTACTTGTGTCTGTATAGTTTAGTGCCAGTTCGGTGTGCTTATACTCTTACGAATATAATCACCGTGACCGAACCCAGTGCTGACTATTTGTGAACTTCGCAAGACTAAACAGCCTTGTCTTTAGGCTCTAGAACCCGAAGGCCGAGGCGTGTTCCTTCCTTGGCCGCAATCGCAAGATCAAGACAACACATTTTACTCCCCAGCCGAGCTTGGCCGACGAGTTGGCACGCCCCGCACATAACCGAATGACGTAGTTAGCTTTTTAATTACTCGGCCTGCGCGCCACGTAGGCTTGGTAGTTTTTAGGGTCAACAATAGTACTAGAACAAAAGAAGAACTGAAAAATAATAAAAATCCGCAAAAAAAAATATATATATATATATACTACAAAGCAATTTGCAAATAATCATTTGTCGAAGAAGTGGATACTGATTCAGTCAGAACTACTACAATTGCATAATTACAAGGGCAATTTGATTAAAAACTACAGACGCAATTATGTTAAGCTATAGAAGCAAAATATTTGATTTAATATTGCACAGATTATTAATACAATTAATTGACAATTCCCAAACCAAGATAAGAAGAATAAAAACACACGGAAAGAAAAGTTGGCATTTCAAACAGTAGCAGTCACTGATGTTCCAGTTGAATATGGGATCACGTATCATATTACCCATATTATACATGTGTCAAAAGGTGATTATGTTGGAACTTTAAATAAATAAGAAATCGACGGTGACAATTTTATCACACTCTAATTTTTCTCTATCTGCATTTTGTCTTTGCCTTTGTCTTTTTATACCTAGACAAATTGCCACAATTACAGAGACAGATACTTATGGAACTCCAAACTGATAGCAAAGAACCAAAAATCAGTGTAACCACATTTAAGTATTATCTATTTTTCAAGCCTTCTCAAAAATCGTGAAACCAAAGAAGAAAAAAAAAGATACCGACTGAAACATGGAAAGAAATTAAAAAGAAAAAAAAAAGTAGACGAGAAAAAATAAAAATAAAAATTAATCATCTACACTCATCATCGTTTAGGGTTACACAAGTTTCCACCAGCAGCCGATGCCTTCACTATGTCCCCACCACTTTTTAGGTTTTGGCATTATAAATTCTTCATCTAATAGGGTTTTGGTTTATTTGGTTTTAAAGTTTTAGGGTATTTGTGTCAACTTAAGTGAGATTTTGGATATATTTGAAAGTTTTTGTAAAAATTGACATTTTTAAAATTAAGGGTTATATTTGAAAAATACTTCTTTTTTCTTTTTTCTTTTGCTAAAAGTACTTTTATAACTATAATTTACCAAACACTTAACTGCTTTATTTTATAATTATTTATTATCAAAGTACGACAGAAGCATTTTTAAACAAAACACAGCAACCCCAAACTAGTCAGTCACGGCAGCAAAACTGGGCTGCTTCTTTTATGCTTTCAATTAGTGCAAAATACAGTCCATATAACAAAGTGAAGACTACCTACATAAATGTATATGCATGACAAACTTACTTGAGTAGGTATCTCTGAAATGCTTAATATTTTTGTGACCAAGAGAACAAGAGACAAACTTAAACTAAAACAATTACAACCGAAAATATGTACTAGTTCTAAAATATTACTGACTTAAAAATTTTGTTAAAAATTGTCAATTTTACTTTAACCCATGTATTTTCAAACTTTCCTTAGTCGTTAGAGGCTAAGTCAAACTTTATCATGCAGGTTTCTAGTAGCAATCCTTTTTTCGTTTTTTCTTTTTTTCTTTTTTTTTTTCTCTGAACACCATACTTTTTTAAAAATATAAACCATTAATCAGATTCTAGCAGCCATATTTGACAAATTAAAAAAAATTCGGTGACTTGGTAATGAAAGGCTAAGTTATTTGGTATAGATTTTGCCATATTTTATCATGATTTTATAAGGCAGCATCCATTCATTTTGTAGTCAAAATTGAAATAAAGTACTACAAATTATCAATAAATGACTCAGAACAAGAAAATTCATCAGGACTTGCAGAGTGGGACAAGCTAGGTGAGAGGTGAAATTTCTTTTTATTTTATAAGCATTTTGCAGTTTTAATTAGGAAACCTGAAAAACAAAAATGGAATGGAATGACTTCTCCAATGCCATAACAAAGGAAATGATTCATGCACACCCTGATTCTCCTTTTATACACCTCAATTTTGTTTGTTTTAATCGATCTGAAAGTTAAAAGTAAAGAAGAGTGTGCTTGAGAAGTAAAATGCATGGTATGCAAAAATCATTTCCTTAACAAAAAAAATTGTCAAAGTTGTACACCAAATTTTGTCATTCTCTGCTATGACTTCTCAATATTGTCGATGAATATGCTAAAAAAAATGCTCTTTGTTGTTTGATTACATCATGAAGGTTGAGGATGTTTGTAAGATCTTGATCGTTCAGGTGAGTCTGGATAAAACTGTAGTTTTAAAAAAAAAAAAATCAAACTAGGGAAAGAAAAAAAATTCAAAATTATGGATTTATTATTACGTATATAACCAAGAAAAGCTGAGAAATTCAAAAGTTGTGGTTGAACATCAAATGAAGCAACATCCCACTGGCCATCTCCAGCTTTTGCCTTCACAGTGTTGAAGGGCTAGACAGTAATAGACATCATCATATATTCTAAACGTGAGTTTCCTCCGGCACTGTAGATCACCAGTGTCCGGACGGAAATGGCCTTGGTTTTTTCTTTTCTTTGCCGTTTTGCTGCCTGTTTAGCACACACTTAAATGCATGTTTTGCCCCTTACTGCCACGCGTTGATCATCGTTTGTTAGTGTACTTCGATTCCTTTTCTTCACTTTGCCTTTCTGTTTATTTTTTGTCTCTCGCAAGCCTTTCCTTCTCTCTGTCTTCCTCTTGCTTTCTCCGTGTTCGATCCTCTATTTTTTTGGGGTAAAAAATTGGGTTACATCGTTTTATCCTCATTTTGCTATCGTCGGGGAAAGAATTTCAGGGTGTTGTTCTCTGTTATCATCGGCGATCCCAGAGTTGGGACTGGTTTTCCGGCGCATTTTTGTCGCTTTAGCGGCAGCACGGTTTGAGATTGTTGTCCAAGAAATCGAATTCAACTCACGTATGTTTTGAAAAAGCTGTATCTAAGTTTGTGTTTCTGATTTGTGTTGTTTGGATGAAACCCTAACAATTTCATTTTGTGGTGAGTTGTAGTGCTTTGTTCAAAATTTGTGGGCTAGGGCGTATTTTGTGTTACCCTTCCTCCACTGAGAAGTTTGTAAAATCGCAGCGGTTGGAACTCCACTATTGGTTTGGGTGTGCTCTCTGTCGCTCCACTTATGTTTGATTCTATTTTGCTTTCTTATTTGGATCAATGGAATTTTGGGTTATCTTTTTTATGTTTAATTTTTTATAATTTTATTTGGTTCGGTTTAGGGCTGTTAGAAGAAAGATATTTATTCTTTAATCCATTACAAACACAGATGGACATTTATTCTCTAATCCACTACAAACCCAGATGGACCGAGAATGCACAGGAGATTTGGTTCCCTGTTTTTGCACTTTCGGATTTGCATACATTTTGTGCTTTTCCCTGTTGAGTTTTGTTTGTGAAAAGACGGTAATTGAATGGAATCTTGGTCTGGCTGTTATTTTATGACGAAACAGTTATAACTTATAACCGTCTTACATAGATCAACGCATATGTATATCGAATTTACCAGCATTACTTGAACAATTTGTTTTTCAATTCGCGAAGGGAATTAATAAAAACCCAATATCTGTGTAAAAGTTTAGTTTCCAACTTTCTAGCAGTGAAAATGTTGCCATTTCTGCAGACTACACACTTTCACACACTCACTTTGATATGGTTAAACATGTATATTCAAGCTTTTGATCTCTGTGTGATTTGGCAATACTTTTCACCTAATATTCCTCTCTCTCTCTCTCTCTCTCTCTCTCTCTCTCTCTCTCTCTCTCTCTCTCATGAAGGCACTTATTGCATTAAAAAAAGGTTCCCAATTAATCAAGTATAGCTAGAAGGGGAAGCCAAAACTTTGTCCGTTCAAAATTTCTGTTGCGAGTAATTTTCCTTTACATTAGGATATTGGATTCATTTCATACCAATAAATTTTTTATCTTACATCTTCTTCCTGCTGTGTAACTCCATGATCATTACTAGATATCTTAACTGCTTGAATAACTTCATTTTTCGTATCTTTAATAGGACAGAGAACAGTGAGTTTAATACTCCACTACCAAGAACTAATCAATAGTGTTGTGTTTCAACTCAGTAATTGTGCGTTTGAGTCTATAATTATGAACCACTTTTGTGTCCTACTTGACGGAATAAATATTTCTACTGCTTCTTTTATAGGCTGTGTTTAGAAGGTATTTGCGCCCAGAAATAACAGTGCTAAACATCATTTTTTATGTAATTGGATAAGAATTTGACAATATGGAATAAAGTAATTCTTACAGATTAGAAACAAAGTTGATTTTTTTGAGTTGTTTAAGTGGTGTCCACCACCTGACATTTTGTGTTTCTATTAATGATAACAAGAAGATCCAATGAATGCATTACTGTCTAATCTGTGTGGGCGCACGAAAAAAATCTTTCGTTGGTCTGAAATCTTTGTTCGTGTCTTCAATTGGTTAATTTTTTTTTTTTTTTTAACTCTGTTTCTCTTGAGGGACTCATGCATGTTTCAGTACGAAACTATCATTGTTTTTCTGGTTGCAAACTTTATAGTTGCAGTGGTTGGTTATGCGTAGAAATCAGGTTTTGTTCATTTTTTCCTCTTTCCATTCTTTTACCCTCCCAGCACTCTGGCTCCTCGTGGCTCGCTCACCTCCTCAGTCAATTATCTGCTTTGTTTCTTACAGAGGTACATTTGTTTTCACAACCAACGGTATGTTAAAAAAATCATTATTTATAAATTTTTTCCATTAATGTTTTCAATTTTATTAAAATTTTGACTAACCTTTCTCTTCAGGGGAATCGTTACCAATATATATACATACTGTCAAATTTTTACCTGATTTTAACACATGATTAATTGCTTGCTTACATGCTAATAGGTTAATCCTGACATCCAAAAGTATTATCAAAGACGCTTTAACCAAAAATGTACTCACTTCGCTATCCTTGATGAAACCAAAAAAAACCACAGCAACAAGGAAATTGTTAAATCTGTCTATCTAAAATTCTTATTATTGATTGGATGGATTAGACAATTTCCCTGTTCATATCATGTTCTTTCATTTGATTAAGGAATGTGGAGACAATGCATCTATGGTTAAAACATCTAGATTTATACTTTTGGATATCCATCTTAAAACCCTCAATCAAAAATCAAGCAATTAAGCCCATGTTTGCACCAGGTCAAAAGAAGAAAGTGTTTCTTTATGAATTGATAACAACCAATTCCTCTGAAGATGAGAGCTGGAAATGATGATAAGACTTGAAATAATGGAACCTCAAATAATTCAGTAAATTATGTCTGTTTTACACAAAGACACCAACTGATCCTTATCTAATCCATTTCTGAGTATCATTTATTACCATTCCTGCAATAAAAACAATGCAAAATTGTTTTCCACACCTTTTTCAGCCATATTTTCACGTTTTTATTTCACTGTAAATCATAGTCTTCGATTTGCTTCAGTTTATATACCAAAGCACTCACCTGGGCACTCAACTTCTCCAAATGGTACATTCTTCTTTCTCTCTGCCTTTCACCTTTCTGGCTTTCTCTACTTTAGTTATTTCTACTGTTTGGTTGCCTAGGATGTTTTGGATAATAAAAGTTTTTTAAGACCCCATATTGTGAAAAGTTTAAATTTTTGTTCAATGTTAGGCTATAATGGAACTAGCTACAAGTGGGATGCCTACTTCAGATGTAAGAAATGACTTACGCAAGTTCTTTTTACTTTTGGGTAATGTGTCATGGTTTTGTGTAGATCGTTTCACTATTTAAGTTTTAGAACTTTTTTCTTTAAAACAAATGATTGTTTGGCATATGAGTTATTTTATTTGTAGTTGAAGTTCTAGGTTTTTAACAGATATGGTTTTTTAATTGAAATGAAAAATGATAATTTATCTGTTATCCTTTGCGAATTTTGAATTTCGTTGCATGTAAAAACTGGCAATTTGATTGGGTGGCTATTTGCTCAGTAGTCAAAGTGCTACAATTTTTAGAGTACATCGCTGTATTTTGAACAAATCTTTATGTGTATATAGAGTTGTCAACAACTACTATATGTTTTATGTAAATAGTTTTTACATATCTCAATGCTTACAACACATTTAATCCCTTATTCTAAGGGTTATATTTCATACTTATAATCAGGCAAAGGTTCCAAAAGGTGTCGCAATGCTTACAGAAGGCTTTCAATGAGGTACTTCCACTTAAAAATCTCATAATTGTTTTCATTTTGGCTACTTTGTTGTGGATCTAATACATGTTTGATCATTACTTAATGCCTTTTGGGTAGTTTGTGAGATTTGACTGTTTATGCTTAATCTGTGTATTTAATGAATTACTGGGTGTCTGATGTATCTTATCTAACCAAACATATCACTTATATAAACAAATTAACATGAGTCATCCTGATACTATATTAATTACGTTACTAATTTGTTTCTGCGTTTCTCTGTTTGTGTTTCCTATTTCCACCAAATTTCAATCCTTGCCAAATAGGTTTTTCGTAAACACTTACTATGATCATATTCCTTTTTACAATTTCTGATTTCTTTCATTTTCTATTATGTGATTAAAATGTAATATCTCATTGAAAAAATTATCTTGCTATTGATGACCCGCAGCAACGTGCGGGCATCATTGCTAGTGGTTGCTATTTGACGACAACTTTTTTCCTTTAGAGTTGCATTCCAATTCACCACATGAAAACCTGCTTAATTAAATGAGTTTGAACACTTTCATGGCCACTGTTTTAAAAATACCCGACACTAGGCGGCTAACCACCGTCCCGATTAATGCCTAGGCATTTGAAAATTAAGAAAGAGCACCTAAATCTGTTGAGGTGTTTGCCTAGCCTGCACAAACTCGCCTAAGTACCCGCCTAGGTTGCGACTCACTTCGACAAAAAATAGATAATAACTTTCATTTTGCCTTCTATTTTTTTTTTTAATAAATTGTAAGAGACTTGTTGAATACTTAAATGAACACATATTATATGTTTGTTCCCCATATTTTCGTATATTCCAATACTTCATAATATATATGTCATTCTATTGTGAGGTTTATGATGAAATTATATATATATATATATATATATATATATATATATATATATATATATATTAGGGTTAGTCTCTGTTTACTACCTTCATGTTTCGTGGTTTTTAAACATTTAGTACATCAAGTTTTTTTTCGTCACAGAGTCATATCTAAAGTGTAAATTTTGAGACAGTCTCATATATCCGTTAGTCAAACTTTTAAATCCCTCGTTAACTGTGACGTGGCGCCCATGTGGATAATGATTGGATGCCACGTGGAAATTAAAAATAAATTATTTATAAATATAATATTTAAATTAAAAAATATATAAAAAAAAAACCCATCCCTTCTTCCCCTGCGCCCCCAACCCACAAGGAGGAGGGAAAAAAAAACCAGTTCGTTCTTCCCACCCACCCCCCCCCCCCCCCCCCCAAAAAAAAAAAACTTCCCCCAACCCAGAAGAAAAAGAAAGAGGAAAAAAAAAAAAAAAAAAAACCTAGTTCGTCCTTCTCAGATTAATTGAACTGGTTTTGGGTTGGGGGGAATGACGAATTGGGTTTTTTTTTGTTTTTTGCTTCCTCCTTCTGGGTTGCAAAGGGGAAGGGGGGGACGAATTGGGTTCCCTGTTTTTATTTTTATTTTTTCCTTCCTCCTCCTCCTCCTCCTTCTTCTGGGTTGCAGGGGGTTGGGGGGGGGGAGTTGGGGAGGGAGGAATTGGGTTTGGCTTTTTTTTTTTTTTTTCTGTTCTTCTTCTTCTTCCATCTTCTTCCTCTTTTGGGTTGCAGATTCGGTTCCTTTTTTTTTTTTTTTTCCTTCTTCTTCTGGGTTGGGGGCACGGGGAGGAGAAGGGATGGGGTTTTTACTTTTTCTTTTTTTTTTAATATTATATTTATTTATTTCTTTTTAATTTCCACGTGGATGACACGTGACTCCCAGTCATTGTCCACATGGGTGTCATGTCACAGTTAACAGAAGACTTAACAGTTTGACTAACGGATATATGAGACAATCCCAAAATTTACACTTTAGGTATGACTTTGGGACGAAAAAAACTTGATGTACTAAATGTTGAAAACCACGAAACATAAGGGTAGTAAACAGAGATTAACCCTATATTTAAAGTATAAAAAGACACTCCGCCGCCCGACTAGTGTCTAACGTCTTTTAGAATCTTGTTCATGGCCTTGGGCTTACACGCGCGGAGACCACGAAGTCTCTGTTTTCTTCATTTGCAGACTTGTCCAAGCGATTAGCGGCTTTTAGAACCTACAAAAAAAACCATGATAAAGTTCATTGGTAACGACCTGACCAAATGCGATTGATGCCTGCTATATATAGTTACTTTCATCAAAGTTAAATCACCTCGGCATCCCAATTTGTTCTGGCAGTGAGAACAATTAGAACTACTGTTTGTAAAAAAACTCCGATAAGCATCCCCCACCAAATCCCCTGAAAAATAGGTCAAAATGCATCAGGTTCTATCAGCATTCCTCACAAACAACTGCACGGAATGAGTGGGGGAGCAAGTGAACTTACCGCAACTCCCATACTAGCTTTGAAGCCAAGAAGACATCCAACTGGAAAACCAATTATATAGTAACAAACGAGGTTGACATAAGCCACGACATGTTGCCATCCGCTTCCAATTGCCACACCTAAATTCCACACATTTGAAATTAGAAATGATTGTAAGCATTTGTATGAGAAGACCTGGTTTGTTCATCTGCATCTTCTATCATATATCAATACCTGAGAGTATTGGTTGAATGCCATTCAAGAAAACGGAAACAACTAGCAATGGAGTTAAATCCAACACCGCCTCAACAACATCAGCATCACTTGTAAATAACTTGCTAAGTCCAACTCGGAATATTAATATAATCGCACTGAAGATTACACTAATCAGGATGCTTGTTCCGTTCACTACAAACACTGAGAATTTCGCCACCCTTGGATGACCAGCCCCTAACTCGTTACTGATTCGGACACTGCATAAGCCAAGTCATCTTATTATGATTAGATCACTTCCAATTATTGGACATGTAAAGGAATAATTTGAATTCGTATGAGCTTCTTGGTTTTTTTTTGTCACAAACCTGGTCGCTGCGCTTAGGCCTAACATAAATTGCAAACTGAAGTTCCAGTAGTTCATGCTGGAATTGTTCATCACATAAGAACATGTAAAAGTTAGATATAATAATAGCAATCATGGTTAAATAACTCAGGAAATAATTAAACTGGTAATGGAAAGGTTAAAAGATGCATTAACAAATCCGTACTTACCAAATAGAAATGGAGTCTAGTGAGATTGTAGGGTTGGGGAGGAGCCCTGATATTAGTGTTAGCCCTTGGTTGTACCATATCTCCAAACTACATTCATTCACAAAAGGAAAAAGATATTAGCATGTGAAGGTTTCAGAAAAGATAGGGGACTAATGGTTTAAACTTTTAGTAATGCTATTTAATACACATTCTCCAATAGAGATAGGCCGAACTGTTATATATAGGACCAACCTACATTAGAGAGTGTTAGCAACGTAGTCAACTTTGTGTGTCTAAATAGCTTTTGTCAAAATTGACACACACGAGTAATAATATAGACACCACATTTTTTCAGACCACATTAGCGAACCGCCTTATTTGCTGAGTAATTGATACATCAGCTTCTACATAATTAAGGTCGTTAACTAATGTGATCTAAAAAACCCAAAGTGGTCACATTTGTAATTTTGCATTATTGTTTCACCCACCAGAGCATGATAGCAGAGGCAACAGTTAACTTGAAATAAGGCCAAATCCCTTTGAAGGCTTTCCAAGAGAAGCCAGTCCAAGTCTCCTTGCACTTGGGACTCAAAAGAATGTAAAGCCCATATATAATGACAAGAAGCCACCAAGAGAAGCTTAGTGTAAGAGCAGCCCCAATTAGGCCATAATCCACAACAAAAACCACCACCCAATTGAGAAGAATGTGAAGGATGAAAACTCCAACAGACATGTAACCCAAAGGGTTGACTATGTTTTGAGCTTGAAGGAACCTCTGCTGGGGGCAGTTTATGGCAAATGCAAAAAGCTGAGGAATAATTCCTCTTGCAAAGATTTGGCCTTGCTCTGCTATTTCTTCTGATTGCCCGATGGCTACGAGGATAGGACCTGACCACCAATACACAAATGAGAGGAGGATTGCTGCTCCCAAGTGCAAGATGATTGCTCTTTGGCATATGATTCCCATTGATGGCAATTGCTTGGCCCCATATGCTTGCCCACACACAGTTTGCACAGCACTTGCCATTCCCAACTTTGATTCCGAACCGAGAATTAAGAAACAAGAACCAGAAAGTATTAACTCAACCACCGAAAAGAAAAATAGAAGAAAACATAGATACGAAATTGCGCTACATGAATTATTGGGAGAGTTATTGACACTTCAAAATAATCATCATGAACCCCTTAAGGTAAAAAAACAAAGGAGGAACGCATTATGACTATTTTGGAATGTTAATAAGGTTCCCATTATTTATTAGTTAGGTATATTATTTGGCTACAAACCATAATCCCATAAGCAAGACCCTGAATTCCCACACTAGCGATAGAGGCTCCGGCAAGCTCCAAGGCACTCAAATGCCCACAAAATATGAGGGTGACAAAGCTGAGCATATAGTTGAATACGGAAACAATAATAGATGAACCAGATAAAATCCATAGGAGTCTTGACTCCCAAACCACCAGCCTAGGCCACCATCGGAGTGCCACTGGGCGGTGCCCTAGAAACTCTTCAACAGCAGGGGATGACAAATCAGCAAGCCGAGAATGCGTTTCAAATCCGAGCAGCAGCGGCTGCTGGATCTCCTCCACCGATCCCATGGTTGGTTCGCCGTGCCACCACTACTTGAGGATTCTAGAAGTGTGTGTTACTTGGAAGAGGCAAGGGCCGACTTTCTTGTACTATGTCTGGCCAAACAAATTGGATATATAATAGTACATGAAACTGTCAGGTTTAACTACCATTCACAGAAGTTAGGTACTTTACAGACATTCTATTCATGTGCTACCTTGCAATAGAATAACCACATTCGCAAGAAAATGAGAACAACTTTCCTTGATTACAAATTCCAAGTCGGTGTCTCTCCTTTTCAGATCGAAATCATACCAACAAGATTATGTGTCTCTCCTTCTCAAACACGTTTGTAGCTACAGGTCAACAGAATTTTGGTATATTAATTACTTTTAGGTAGAATTTTGGTGTAGTAATTAAAAATTGGGATCGGATTATGATATCATATTGTAAAGTAGTCTTTCAACGGACGGCTACTGTTTTGAAAAATTGTATTGCTAATTATTTGGGACTAGTGCTCCAAACGTGGTCCATTATTTGCTTGACCTGACGTCATCAGCAAGTTTTATTTTGTTAATTTTTTTTATTTATTAAAACAATAAAATGTCACTTTCATTCTAGTATTGTTATCGTGGGAAAAGACATTATTGTGAATATATTGAAAAAGAAGAAATAAAGATACAATAGAAATGAATTGTTTTGTTAGTTAGAAGAATGTCCGAAGGTGAGTTTAAGAATTGTATTGCGAATCATTTGTAATCATTGTTTCAAAGGAGCACCATTTGTTTTCTAACAAAGAAATCTCCATGGAGATTTTAATATGAGAGAAAGAAGTTAACCCTGATTAGAGGGAATATAAATTTAAAATCCATGAATCCTGAACCCTCAACAAAACCTAGACCCCCGAAGGGTTTGAACTTTCAAAAGAAGCACAATGTTTGGGTCGGATTGTTGAGAATGAATTCCACATTGATGAGATGATGGACTTTGTATGTGCTTATAAGTAAGTTGGATTACTCCCCATATTGCCAATTGGTCTTATGATGGAACCTCTTCATGGTATCAGAGCAGGTTGTCCCACGTGTGAAGTCCAACGGCCACACGTGCTCAACGTTATCCCGTTGTGTTGTCCACATGTTTGGTTTGAAAATCCGCCACACGTGAGGGGACATGTTGAGAATGAATCTCACATTGATGAGAGGAAGGACCTTGCATGTTCTTATAAATAAGTTGGATTACTCCCCATATTACCAATAGGTTTTATGGTGGAACCTCAACTTTATTTGGCGTGACGAGAGAGAGGTTTGTTTTGTTGGTCAGAAGGAAGAGAGATTTTCATTTTTCAATATACTTGGAATACAAGTCGGTACGTACATTACTTGTCATATTACAAATGAAGGGCACTTAATAATATAATCTTATTTCTATTTATATTTATATTATGACACATAATGCACTCATTTATGTTTTAGGTACATGAAAAAGAATCTCTTTAGAAGGAGGTCACCGGGGATGCATGCAAACCTCTTCTTCCAGTTGATTATTTAAGAGGCGGCTGCAATAATTCTATATTATATAGGTAAACAGTTGTGCTGATTAATGTAGAAGGACAGTTGGGCACACAGAGAGAGGAATCACCTAAAATGCTTCAGTATATTTAATCCTCTTTAACACTTTAGCATTTAATATTGTTAATCGCTTCAGTATATGCTTTTGTGCACATGACTGCTGAGGATTCTTGTTGAAAAAGTTACTTGTAGGGAGTGTCTCATGAGCGAGTACTTGAAATTTTATTAAAAAATTAATTGACGATATAAAGAATACTTCAATTAATTTAAAACATATATAAAATCATGTTTTCTCTGATATGAGATTTATTCTCTAAAAATAAGTAAATTTTAGCAGCCCTCACACTTAACAACAAATCTTAGGTGACTATTATGTCTATTTTCGTAAATATACAAAACAATAATACTTTTACATTCAAAATGTATTTTTCACATTGATTTGTTACTCTAAACACTTTTCAAAATAAAGTTTATCAAATCATCAATTGTTTTATTTTACAAACTGAATGATGTGTTATCAATAGAAATAGAAATGAGCACGTTTATCAATGCTTAAATAATAAACCAATCAACTGCCATATCTTTTGGTTTTCAAAATATAGCCTACAAATTTAATCTCCCTAGTATTTTCTTTTTTTTTTAAACAGCACAACAATCTCAAACTAACGGGAAATTCGGAAATATAGCCATTTTGGAGACCACTTATTGAAATATAACCCATATTTTTCAATTTTTATAAAACTAACCAAAATTGGAGTTAAAAAGACTTAGTTATCCTTAACTTTCTCTTTCACACCTAGCTCTTATGTTGTCTCTGAAACACATCTCTCCATTGAAACACCACCACCAAACTTCTCTTTACCCACATGCAATTGAACCAAGTGATCCCACCAAGTAGTCGCTGCATATCAATCTCCTGCTCACCTCCGCCAATCTTCCGACGAAGACTCCCTCTGGTCCCACCTCCTCTCCTCCGATTTCCCTCCACCTTTTTCTTCCTCGATTACCTCCCCAAATCCATCAACCTATAAATCCCTCTACAAAATCAGGTAAAAAGTTTTGATCTTTTTTTCTTGTATAATTTTGGATTTAAATTCAACAACTTTAATATGTAAAATTAGAACAATTGTGTTTTTTAAGGTTTGAGATAGAGAGGATGAGAAAATAGCGTCGCATCGGAGGGGCAGTGTTGAGGAAGGCATGTTAGGTAGGTTGTAGAACTGTCTATGAAGCTCCGGCAGATGGAGAATCGATTGGCTAAAGAGACACAAAATGCGAGAAACTTTTTTCGACTTTTCAAAATTTGAGAAGGATCCTGTTTTTTTTTGGGAAAACACATTTTAAGGATATAATAGTAATTTTATGTCAAATTTTGGTTATTATTATCATGAATTTAAAAAGTTGGCTATAGTTGTATTTGGAGTCCAAATAAAACAACACTTACTTTTCACTCTGTCCTGATAAACAAAAGCGGTTCTACATCAAATGGAGAAGAAAATAATGTGCTAGGTTCATGGGTCGACGCCGAATCAACATCCCAAACCTCGTTCATTCGAGTTTGGACATGATCAACGTCAAAATTTTGTTGGACATCAAAATCTTTCACTGACAATTGAATTCCCTGCAGCTCCACTTCTACTTCTTTCATAGTAGGACGTTTTTTTCCGTTCAAATTCAAGCAACGTGTTGCAAGATTAGCAACTACCATGATCTCTTCCTTCCTGGCATCTTTCACAACTCGGGCATCAAGAATATCGAACAAACGATTCTCGTCCATGGAAAGAAGAAAATAATGTGATAGGCTCATGGGTTCTTGTGACTTTGTCTTAAAAATTGGTTTTTTTCCTGTCAATAGCTCAACAAGGACCACTCCATAGCTATAAACGTCACTCTTGTCCGTAAATTGGCTAGTCTGAAAGTACTCCGGGTCCAAATAACCGAATGTTCCATTTACCTGTGTCATGGTAAGGTGTGTTTTGTCAATGGCGACAGATCTTGACGTCCCAAAGTCTGCCACTTTGGCTCTGTATTTATCATCCAACAGTATGTTCGAAGACTTGATGTCTCGGTGGTAAATAGGACGGGAAACTGCCGAGTGTAAGTATGATAGTGCTCCGGCAACTTCGGTTGCAACTCGTAACCGCATTTCCCATGTAAGAGGAAACTCCTCATTCTGGTGCTGAATATAATGAGAGAGTGTTCCATTCTGTATAAACTCGTAAACCAAAATGGGTACTTCAGTCTCCAAACAGCAACCCATTAATTTAACCACATTCTTTTGAATAACTTGTGACAGAATGACAATTTCATTGATGAATTGTCTCACTTCGTCTCCACCAACTACACTTTTCGACTTCTTCACAGCAACGATTCTCCCATTTGCTAACATTCCTTTGTATACGGTACCTTGGCCTCCCTGACCAAGAATTCTTTCTACACTGAAAAGGTCCGTGGCTTTTTCCAACTCCTCTGCACTGAACAATTTAATTTTATCAACGTTAGCTTCACCGGAAGATAATTGCTGCTCCAACAAGAAACCGCCATTTTGTTGAAAAAACTTCTGCTTGCGGTTGATGTCTTTCCTTTTCATTATGACTTTGTGCGACCACCATGCTCCGATGTGTATAAACAGTAGGCCAACAACGCAGCTGATAACTGAATAGCTCAATTGGAAGAAAAAAAAAATTGGTCAGATACATTGTTCCTTCTCATATATAATCTAATTAATGCCAGGGATTGTTTGAAACATAAAAAAAAATTGTGTGATATTGGAGGAGCAAACACTAGAAATGCTAATACCAGTTGCCATAATCACAGGTTATTTTGTTTTTGGATTTGAAGAGAGCAACACTGTACCTATAATGGCCACATTAGCCCGTGATAGTCCTGCAGGTGAAAGGCATTTAAACGACCGAAACGTATTGAGACAAGTCTTGCCGGCACCGCATCTGTTCGGATCCTTGCATTCATCAATATCTACATTTCAGCGACAGAGGATCATAAAAAGTTCAATGGGGATGTAAAATGCATATAATTTGAAATGAAAGCCTCAACGAGGTGTTTCTTGTCCGGAAGGTCCGACCCAAAGTTCACCAAAAAAATTCATCCTGAAGCGTAATATTCACCGGAAAAATGTTACGGACTCTTTGTCACATTCCCTTTCATTTATAACCTCAAATTCAAGTTATGATTCCAAGGGTAATTTCATTTCAAAAAGAATTTCATACGAAATGAAAAATGAAAACTATTACCGAACAACTCTCAAATACTATTCAATGTTCTTGCTATTTGAAAGGTGAAAACATATACCAAACATTAAGCTTCCTGCTTTTTTAAAATTTAAAAACAAAAACTGAAATAAAAATCAAATAGAACCTTAGGGCTATCTTTTGGTGAGGAATTTTTTAATCCCAAGGAATTGAGGCCAAATTAGTGAAGAATGAATCGCAAAATATTGGATTGAGGGGATTAAAAATGCTATTCATGAGTATTACAAAGGCATGTGAGAGGGATTTGCAAATCCTAACGGGAAGGAAATCCATCCTCCATGCTTTTATAATAATCATGAAGGGCATTTCTAATCCCTCGTATCTAACATTTTGAGGTTCATCTCTTACTAATTTGACATCAATAATCTCTTGGGTCTTGGAAATCCCGCACCCAAACATAGCCTAGATGTCTGGAAAGTAGAAAAGAAAAGAAGTTTGTCGTCGTTTTGAAGTTTGAATAAAATGATAGCTAGACTTATACCTTGACATCCATCTACGACGTAGGGGTTTCCTTCAAGGCCGTTTGCGCAGGAGCAATTGTTGTTACTTGTGCAGACCGTACTCAAGCTATTAGCATCCCAAATGGTTGTTAATGCTGTTCCAGAGTTCCATTCGAGCACTCCAGGGACGCCTACCAATTCATATGGGTCAAGAACAGATAACGTCAATGCTTCGTCTATCAAGAATGCATACTTGCAACTTCCGGATCCAGAGGTGGTATCACTCGCTTTCAAGAGATCTTTCACTTCTTGAAAGCTAGTGTTGAAGTTTGTAAGATTGCCGGGAATGGTGGTCTGGCAGCAGTTAATACCATTGCAGTTATCAGGCCCATAAGCTTGTTCAAGTAAACTACCCTTCTCGCCACAAATCGACAAGCACCCTCCAACACTCGAGCCATTCATCAACTTCATCAAGGCAATTCCATCACAGGCCACTGAAACGAGCCTGTTCCTTTTCGAGAACACGAACGGGCTTCCTGTCAAGTTGGGTGCTTGCTGTGCAAGTGCCTTGCCAGTTCCGCAATCACTAAAGAAGGTAATCGGGTTTCTGACACTTAGTGTGCCATCCATAGATAAGTTCAGCACATCAAGCTTCAGACTGGCATGGTTCAAGACAGGTATGGGTCTGGGAGGGACATCAGATCTGGAATTGTCACAGGTAATTTCGAACCATTCGTTCATGAAACAACCTGCTCCAATTCCAAAAGGATATGGGATACTTATCGTATCCATACCACAATCTGTTGGACAACCTGGCTTTGCTAAAATGGGCTGCGAGGCTACTGCTGGAATTGCACTGCTCAAAGACCACAAAAACAGCGTAATATGAATTAGAAACTGTACAACCTCCATTTTATTTCTGCATGTTCTTCCTCCTCTCTTCTTTACCTTCCTATATATTGAGCCGTGCCGTGTATAGTGAAGCTTGGAATAAACAAACCAGGTGATAAGACAAGTCTCAACCTTCTAGATCTAGAGAACTAGTATTTCTACACCCACCGAAGTCGTTGGAGTCATTTGAGAAAACAATAAGCTTGTCATTATTTTCATTGAAATGGTAAACGAGGAAATATGCCCACAGAAGACTTGATGCAAAATTGAGAACAGTGACGGTTTTTTTTTACAGTCGATCTCATTTAGTAGGATAAGACTTTGTTGTTTGGTAGATGAGGAAATATGACACATGCATAAAAATAACAGTAGAAATTAAGGTGGTGCAGGCTTGTTTTTCTCATTTGCAATGTTTCGCAGAAAGCTGTTTGCTCCTTCCAGGTGCTCGGTGATGTTTAATTTTTCAAGGAAGATTTGTCCACACAAGGATATATTCGTACATGACAAGGATATTAGCAGCTATACTTGACTAATTAATACATTATTAGTAGTAACACTCAACTTTGAAATTTCTCAAAAGACTGATTCATAAGAGCACTTCCACCGTGTGCTCCAGCCCGAGGGACAGACGCAAGAACAAGGCCAAAGAGCCCGAGTGATGAAGCCCAGTAGCATGTGCTGGCGAGCGAGCCTAAGCAGGCCCGAAGGAGAGGCCCGGCACGAGTTGTCAGCCCGAGAGCCCGAAGGCCACCTAACGCAAGGCTGATGTCTGGACGACGTCAGCCACAAAATAAAATTAATAAAAATATAAAATATTAATAAAAAATGTAAAAAAATTAATTAAAAAATCCGAAAAAAAAATTAAAAAATAAAAAAAATGATTTAATTTTTCTATAAATATGCTATCATTATCTTCCAACTTACACTATAATTTTATATTTTCTCAAATACTTTGGGTTGTAATTTCTTAGTTAATAACACGTGGTACAACGAGACCGATTAAAAATCATATCCGAAATTACAAATAAAATTATTTTGTATTATTTTATAAAATAAAAAATACTAATAGTTTATTATCTATTGTCAGGGTTATTCAGTGTAAGAAGAAAGATGCAAAAGACAGTTACTGTTCACTAGATAGATTAAATAGTGAATAGCCCGGGGGGGGCCTTAGCAATGGTGGAGTTGCTCTAAGATGTTTGATACCGCCTCGACTATAAATGCTAAAGAGAGACCATCTATTTGCACCATATTTTGTAGACCACAGAATGTGACAGTTAATGATTAGACTCCTTTAATGACTTAGCGTTAAACCAATAAACTAGTTTCGGCCATAAACATATATATATATATATATATGTATGTATGTATGTATATGTATATAACTTAAATGAAACCTACCTCATGATTCTCAATATAGTAATTGAACTTGACCAGTCTGATTCATGATATGCTTTCGACTTCAATAAATAATAAATTACAGGACAAGATAGCATACAAAGTGCCATCGGACTCGGACATCAAACTCTTACAGTACGTGTGTTGTTCTACATGTTGCAGCGGTAGTTTCAGAAACAAGGTTCCTTCCCACTATAATTTACAGTATATAATTATAAGCTGACATGCAAGCTTCAAATAGACTTTGCCTAAGCAGTACATCTCACTGACCACATAAAAGGGTAAAACAATGCTACCGATCCTTTTACGAAAACACTACCAGCATAGTTGAACACTCACCATTCGCCGCCAATTTGCTTAATTTTCCATTTTTAGCAAAGCATTGGCGTTTAGTAGTCGAGTGATCCCAAAGATGCAATCCCATTCCTTGAGTTTCTCAAGTCCTGTCGACCCACGTAGTCATCGCAGGTGTTGCTACCATTGGAAAGCTTACTGTTTGGGACAGAAGCCACACTGTTGAGGCCTTCCTTTCCCATTTGTTGCACTTCCAGAGGCGAGAGTATCTTGATGTAATACACATTGTTCACAAACTCCCTGAAGATAAACAAAGAATCATTATACCTCCAGCGAATCATGACAAGAATAGTTTCAAAACTCCGGAAGCCAAATGTCATATAGAAATGCACAATAGTGACTTAAAATCTCGAAAAGGTGAGAAAATAGTCAAAGACTTTAGATGATGTAAACTAGTCCTAGGACACTTTGAACCTTGAAGCATTGGTCTAATATTTATCGTTGTTGCTCTCTACAAATTGACATACAGCATAAAATCTTAATAGTAGCTGCTTAACATTAAAACTTCGCATTTGCACAGTGATTCGGCATGAAACATTTTACAAACTATCAGTAATGATTGAAACTCGTGGGAAGCTCAACCTTTAGGACTGCTTATGCAAACAGCCAAGAGTGTACAATAATTGACAAATACAAGAAAAATCATGACAATTTGGAACTTACTGCCAAGGGTCATCACCAAGGAGAAGAACATCATTCTCCCTGTCAACAAATACAAGCTGCCAGCCTGATCTCTGAGGGTCCTCCAGTTGGCCTTCAAGGCCAAACATACGTGCGAGCTCACTGCGCAGATCATCATAGCTGCTGAATTTAGAAATATCCAGTGACCTCCCAAAGGACCCTGACTTGTGAACCTGTTAAATTGCACCATTTTAATATGTAAAAAAACAAGAGCTATCGATGACAAGTGTTAGTTTTGAAAAAGCAAACACTGATAATGAAGCATTTGCCTTGCCAAATACAATCGCCGACAATGATCCATACATCAGACCATCATGTTAAAGATAAATATGCTTGTAAATAACTATCACAATTATCTCATCTTACCTTCACAAAGGTTCCAGTTGGATTTACTTGGTCCACATTTTCTGAAGACTGCAAGAAACCCGATTCATCTACACAACTTGATGTAGTCATGTCAGAATTAAGCGGAAAATCATTGCCTGTGCCACTGGCATAATTGGAAGCACCAAAGGGCACGGACACTGAATCATTTCCATTGCCAATATTTCTCAGGTTTGGAATCCCATTATGTAGCATAAGAGATGATGAATCAATGTTCACCCCAAACAAAAGATTGCTTTGGGGATCAGTACCGCCTTGGAATGCGGAGTATTCTCTACCAGGAAACGGAGGCAAGGCAGTGATCTCAGAGAAACTTGACTGTGGTGTTCTCAACTGTTCCACCTGTGGAAGTACACATTGAGCAGCTCCAGATGATAGCTGCGGTTCACCGGTGGTCTGCTTAGATAACAAGGAAGAAGAAATCGCAGAGTTGGATCCGCTTAAGTTAAGTAAGTGGGATGTTCCATCCTGTGATAGCGAACCTAATACACTATGTATAGGGGGGACATCAGATGAAGGTATAGGATTTCCAACAGGGTCAGGAAAGCTCTGCTGCTGAGATTGCGAAGAGATAGACTGCATAGATGCAGACTGGGATGGAGTGATTGAGGCAAAATTAGGAAGAGCAGACATAGCATTCGGGATCTGCTGCTGAACAGACAATTGGTGCATATGACGGGATTGTTGAAGCTGATGTTGCTGCTGCTGCTGTTGCTGATTCAGCTGCTGTTGTTGCTGCTGCTGATGATGATGCTGATGCAGCTGCTGCTGCTGCAGCTGCTGTTGCCTCTGATCACTATAGGGATGGTAACGCTGCGACTGTTGTTGCAAGACCTGAGCCTGAGCTGGAGCTTGGTTTTCTTGAAAGCTCTGAAGATAAGCATTATGAGACTGAGACTGAGGCAAGACCTGTCTTTGAAGCACAGCAGCTGCCTCATTAGAAACACTTGAAGATTGCTGGAAGGGCAGAAGAGACTGTGAAGAACATTTTGAAGAATCAACTGCCCTCATTTCTTGAAGTGCAGCGGCTGCCATTGCTTGGTATACATCGGGTTGTAGACCTGCCATAGACGCATCAAGCCTTGGTTGCATCCAAGGAGAAACTCCAAATCCCTGGAAGTTAAAAGATTGCATCCCCTGATCTCCAAGCCCTCCTTGCAGCCACATCAGTGGAGAATTAATGCCCATATCACCATCTTTTAGACCTGAAATGAATATACCACTAAGTATCTGAGGGGGCAAAAGAAACAAAACAATTTGAGAAAAGACACCAAGCACTCTTCAAGCAAAAAAACAAAGATACCATGGAAAGAGGGAACGCCCGATGCCCATGGTCGCTTTAGTCTGAGGGGGAATGGGGATGGATACATTGGGAATGTTGTTAGTGGTTCAATCTCCCACAATGATACCCTTGGCTGCCTCTCCCCAGCAGTGGATTCATCCCAGCCAACCTGCATTAGCAGAAAACACATTTACAAACCTTATAAAGTTTGAAAAAAGTTAAAAAAAAACTGGCCCCACCTCAAAAAAAAATTGTCAAACTTATAATAGAAAAATAGTGAAATTCTAATAAACATCAATATCAGCAAATGCTCTCAACAAACCTTCACAGAGCGCCAATGGGAATTTGGCCAGCGAACAGAATCTAAGTCACTGATGCCAGTAATTGTACCCATGTATCTGAAGGAAAACAAACAAAATAAATAAGACAGGTCAAAAACCTACATAATACAAGTATGAATAACCAGTTAATTAAATGTGAACCATAAACTACATATTGAAATCGAACTACGAATATAACATAACCTACCGACGGACACTAGACTCTTCTGTCTCAAACAGCATCCTAAATCGCATGCCCACAGAAACCCGAGTATGATAGACAGCTTTAACATACTTGGCCAGGGGTATCACAAATTCAGATGGACTAGCCCTGCATTGTAAGAAAATTGAGGAATAAGATGTAAATAGTAGTATTTACAATCTGGAGAAGTTGCAGATACTCACCTTGGATTATAAAAAATAGTAAAGCGACTATTTGTGGCAGCTGCATGAGCTGCAGCAGCAAGAAGACCAATGTGCATGCTGTCACTTGACAAAACTGATGAGGGCATGACAGTCTGTGGACGATTTGCTCGCCGAATACCTAAGAGCAACTGATTCTTTTCATTCCTGAATGAAGACAACATATTAGTGATGAGAAAAATGATTACAACAATTCTTCACATAATAAAACAACCACCATCACCCCTCCAATAACAGAATAACAGTTTAAAATTACCAGATAAAGAGGACCGAATCACCAGCAACAAGTCGTTTAGCACTAACGAACACGCTCCATCCTGTCGTGAGAAGATGCCTCTTGGGCTGGCCTGCACAATAACATGGAAAAATGCAATTAGAAGCCATAATTACATGTTCAGAATTCCAAACAGTATAAATTGGAAAATAAGAAATAAATAAGAGAAACTAGGTAAAGAAAGTAGAAACAATGTGATCAAGATCTTTGAAATTCTTGCCTTCAACCATGACAAGGGCAATTAGAAACAGAAAGTTCTAACATCATTGGTCAATAAGCTCTAAAGTCACTATTCCTCTGACCGAGCTTCAAGTCACATTCCTCTGACCAAAACAAAATAAGCTCTAAAGTCACTATTCCTCTGACCAAAAAAAAATCTCACTGGTCCTACACATCAATTTCCTTGGACTATTATGTGCCCCGCTGATTTGCTAGATAGACAAGTATGGAGGAAAGAGGGATACTTCAAGTCATTATTTATTTTCCACATCTTCATTGGGTGTATATGCAATTAGTATAGCACGTTGGTTCATTTATAGATTTCCAGTGATACAATCATATGACATGGATACAGCTGATGCCAGTAAATAAAAAAATTTCTCCAAAATTTTCATTTTTGACATTTAGAACCAAGGAGTGTCTGAACTATGACATACCACTGCTCTCAGTTACCTTACTTTGGCATCTAAGCTAGAGCAGGTAACTGAAGAATGATATGTGAAAAACGATAAAAGATAATAACAGCAGATAAAAAAGAGAAATCTAAAGTAATTCATACTCACCTCGAAATATATGTCTGAATTTCCATTCATTATCATGTAGATCCCTTGCAATTAGTTCCTGGGCAGGGGGCTGCTGCGAGTAATCCTGAGGAACAGTAAAAGTAAAATGAACGAAACCAAGTTTACGATATGAAAATATAAAGAATCGAAAAGTGATGATCAAATGAGTTAAAGAAAAGGACACCTACAAGAGGAGGAAAGACTTTTTCAGCTGCACGACGGGGAACTGAGAATCCTCCATGAGTGCTAGTATCACTTGCAGTCAAAGTTTTACAAAAATAGTTGGTTGGCTGTTTGCTGGCAGCACCCAACTCTGCAGGCAGTAGGTATACATCTTTTTGCTCTTGCTACAAAATAGTTTATGTCAGGACATGAAAATTACTTGACTCACAAATCAAAATTTAAAAACAGCCAAGTGCATTACCGGATTTAATGGTTGTAGGGTCATTTGAGCATATACTTCATCCGTCTCCACATCTGCCTGTACCATAGAAAATTAAAATTTCAAGGAGCAGCCTAGGAAATTGGTACAGAGAAGATGCAAATAGGCTGACACTTACATGCATTGTCACATTGTGTAGCTGACAAATTAGTTGTGGAGGCAAGTTGGGGTAATTGGGAAAGTGGGCATCCACTTCTTTGTTGGTTGATGCAGCAACCTGTATAAGAAATACCAAGAATTAAAAACAAAAAAATGAATATATTCTATAAAGTTAGTGTTCAGGACGAAATGATTAGTTAGATATTAGATGAGATGATTAGTTAGATATTAAACATTTCAGCTGTTTAAGCAAAAGTGTACTAAAAAAAATTATGGACTCTATTATAGTAATTGAGGTAATGATTTGTATAAAATGCTTAATACAAAGTTATAGCTATATGGGATGCCCAATATCAAACAAAAACGAAGCAAATACCTGAAGAAAAGAACTGTAACTCGTCCTTTATTTATTTATCTATTTATTTTTGTATAGGAGTAAACCATCCTTTACAAAGAAAATATACATGTGATTAAACAACATGCTGACATTCATATGTATAATAATTTTATTATCCAGATTCCAGACCACAAGAATAATTACTCAATTTAAGATCTGCTTTCAATAATCAAGACACAGGGAGACACAAAACACAGAGTTGACACCCATTTCAAACTTATTAGACAAAAACTAAACAATGGTAACAAGAGGCTAAGTCCCTAAATCAACAAACAAACACCCCTATTCTACAAACTGCAAACCAAACAATTGTTTCCTGCAAACACCATTCAGAAAGCAAAAGAAAAATTCAACAATAAGTGAGATAATGACGCAGTTGCTGACCTGCTCGCTGTGGCCCTGTGGAAAGTAGACTACACGACTTCCAAGAAGAGGCAGAGACACCAGAGGCCCAGCACACGCATGCCATAGCTCAGAATTCAAACATTTCTTCTCCCCTGCACACAGGTTCTATGCTTGTGTGAGTATGCATGACATAAACATCCATATAATCAAAATCCTAACCGTTGAAGATAGAAATGAAAGCCTAGGTTTAGTGTTCAAGGAATGTTGTTAATTCTTTTACAGGAACAAAACTTCCATTCCGAACCACATCACGCATTATGCGCAGTTAAGATAATTAAGATAATTGTACAATTACGCCTCGTTTAAAGTCACCAAACTTAATTTCTCAAACACACAAATAATGCATGCATAGAATGTCACTTTCTTTACCCTGAAATAACTACATAATTAAGAAATGCACAGGTGAAATAAATACAGACTAGGTCTGTTCAATGACCTCATAAAGATTGCCTAAAACGTAGGGTCAATAACTTTAGACAAAATCCCAAACACAAATAGCATAAAATCATGCAGGACAATGCCTCAGAGTGAAATAACAAACGCTTTGACAAAAATATTAAATTTCAGACGAAAAAAAATGGAAATAACCAAATAAAGGGAAAAAAATGCATACCTTCCTGAAGCTGATGGTTAAACCCCGGAGATGATGACGAAGACGAAAGCCTCATGGTTCGAAAAGCCGAAAAAACAGCCTCCTTTCACCGCCTGCTGAAACCCCCTTGAAACCCAACTCAAAGATTCAAGTACCCGTCCCTCCTTACTTCTTATTAACACCCATTACTGAGCCCCTTCGCCACTATCTCATCAAATGCTGAGAAAAAATGCCCACCCCCACCCCAAAATAAAACCAGAAGATTTAAACTACCCTTTTGGGAAAATCTCATCCAAAGCCAGTGCCAATACAAAACACAACTCCCGTCACCCTCATACGCCCCAGATCTTATTTACCCTACAAAAACCCTCCACATTTACTCTAATTGCAACCCTAAACCCTAACTCTCACCTCCAAAGCTCAGAAATTTATCGACTTTAGCAAGCTCCAGAGAAACCCTAGACAACCCAGATCTCAGAAATTGAAGAGCAACTTAGCAAGTGGAGTAAAACAGAGAATTGGGGAACTCTTACTGAGCTGAGAGCGACATTTTCAGAGGCTCCGATTTGACTGCCGAAAGAGATGAACTTTGAGCTTGAGAAAGCTTGTTTGCTCTTGCTTGTGAAGCTAGTGATGAGAGAGAGAGAGAGAGTTGGAGGTCAGAGAGAGAGAGGGAGCTTTATTGGTCTTCGTTGAGGGCGTGTTGGTCTACGATCAATTAATACAGTGGTAATTATTGCTGGTGGGGTAATGTAATGTTCATAGGGATGGCTGTCAGAAAAAGCAAATGGGAACAGGACCAAAAATCTAACCCTACTTTCCTTCCCTGTTTTATCATATAGCATTTCCCCCTTTTTACATTCTTGGTCATATACATGTTGTGACTAAACTCTCGGTTCGATATCAAGCTTAGAGATTAAATGAACGTGTTTTTAGTGTTTTAGTTAACTCATAATATTGGATTCAACAGTGGCTTTAGGCGCGGTCTGCTTGATTTTAGAATTTTTCGAAGAGAGGGAAGAAATAAGAATTATTGTCACATTCTAATCCGGGCCCAGTCACTTTCTGGGCTCAACTCCACCGTAGCACGATATTGTCCGCTTTGGGCCTTCCTCACGCCCTCACGGTTTTGTTTCTGGGAATTCACATGAAAACTTCCCAGTGGGTCACCCATCCTGGGAGTGCTATCGCGCACTACTCACTTAACTTCGGAGTTCCGATGGAACCCCAAAGCCAGTGAGCTCCCAAAAGGCCTCGTGCTAGGTAGGGATGAGAATATACATTTAAGGATCACTCTCCTGGACAATGTCGGATGTTAGAGTTATAATCAACTGGATATCTGGAAAGTGATCCAATTTTAGAATTCTAACCAAAATAAAAATTGTGAAGTAAGGCGTTGATAGTGAGTGGAGGGTTGGATTAGGAATAATAGTGGATGAAAAAAGGGAAAATTTGAAATAGGTTCAATTTTATAACCCACTTTTTGAAATAGGTCTAATTTTTAGTGACTTTGGACCCATATTAAAAGATCCCATTAAAAAATAACATTTTAATTTTTTAAATTTTTTTAGCAAGTGATATTATAATGTAGTGAAAAGATAAGACATTACAATAGATCTAATAGTCCTCTAAAAGAAAATAAACAGTAAATCCTTAATCATCTAGTGACACAAGAGAATACCCATCTTGCCCAATTCCAAACAAATCTTTCTCTTTCTGCCTCATTTGTAAAAAGCCAGTCTTTTTCATGTTAACTTTTTGGAAGAAAAAAATTATTGGGGAGAAAGATGATTAGGTTATCATTTGGTTGTCCATATGAATTTAATAAATGGGATTACATTTATGGAGAGGCCTCTTATCTCCTATTGTTTTCTCCACAAAAGCATTGGTCCAACTTCTATAAATATTGGTTAGGGAGGGCTTAATTTGTGCTTGGATTGAGTTTAAATGCTTATAAATTAATATAACTTCTCCTTGTGTGCCCACAAGAGGCAATTTCCTTTAAAAGGTTTTCTGAAATAATAAAAATGGTTGTGATGGTTGCTGGTAATAGTTCAAAGTGTCATCAGTCAAGTACTTAAAACCTTAGTTGTCAATTCAATCCAAGCTGCCACAAATTAACGTTTGAAGGACTTCTTGTATTTTACTGCCAAATTATATGTTCTTGTTTTGGTACATTTCGTTTCAACGTGATCTTTGGTTAAGCTTATTTTTTGTGTGAAAATTACTTTTCAGTTATAAAAATTGTTTAAGAAGTTATATCTTTTGCAAGGAATTCGTGTATAATGAGAGTTTATCACTCAAGTGTAGGTAGGCTTTTCTCACTGTGTGCAAGTTCAACGATACCTATACCCTAAAGAATTTCTCTTAAATTATAAGAGACTTGACATTGCCTTATGTACTACAATATAATATGATTCTTAGAGAGATCTGCAACAGATATTTAAAAGAAAATTATTTTATTAACAAGTAGCTTGGAATAAATTAAGTATAGCATGGCTCTCCCGTGAGAACCATATCTTGACCACATTCAACAAAAGCTATGTGTGCCATTGAGAATATAGAAGCATCGATCCCCCATGCTTTTTGCTTTATTTTAACTCAATCTGTAGCCTTGGGTTCAAATTAACAATGTGCAAAACACACCCCCCCCCCCCCCAAAAAAAGTCTAGCAATAAAAAAACCAGTAGTACCAACATAATAAAAAATTATCTTCCTTACAACCACCGTTATTAATAACGCATCACGCGTTAATTACACACTCGCAGGCTTCACGCTTGTTTATGTGGTTTGAGTCAGCCATGTAAGATCTTTCATACCATGGCAACATTCTGCCAGGCGGGCTACCTGTGCCATGGGTGAAATATGGAATGCATGAACTTAGAGCAACTCCAGCGTTGCTGGTTGCTCGGGGGACGGTGGAGAGCAAAGGGCCTGAGGCCCTGTGAAGGAGGTCCAGCAGTGGAGGAGCCCGAGCAACGGTGGAGGCCCGAGCAAGGGGCCTGTGAATTGCTGCCAGCCCGAGAGCCCGATGGGTGTGACGCCAGCGCTGGTGTCAGCCTGGCGTCTGCCCCTTTTTTTATTTTTTTCTGTCAGGCGCGTGCACCCCACTCGCGCGTGGGGGCGCGTCGCCCGACCAAAAATAGAAAAGTCAGCCCACTTTTCAGATTTAAATGTTACCGTTGGGAAGCCACGTGGCTTCCCACGGTCAGTTCGATCCCAACGGCTCTTTAATACGAACCGTCCGATTTCCAACGGTAATAAAAAAAAAAAGCTGATTTAATATCAACCGTTCGATCTGAGATCAACGGTTGATGTTAATCTGCTTTATAAATTAAAAAAAAAAGAAAAAATAGTTTTGAAATTAAGAAAAGTTACCGTTGTGACACGTGGCACAATCTGGAGTGTTGGAATTCAATTTTTTTTAAATCCAACGGCAGAGATTAATTATTTGAATAAAAAAATTTAAAATTTGTAAAAAATCCGAAAAAAATATCTGAAAATTTTAAAAAAAAATTGTTTCTACTTTTCTATAAATACCTTCTCATTATCATCTACCTTACACCACAATTTCATATTTTCTCAATTACTTTCAACCACATTCCTATATTTCTCTCAAAGTTTCAATCCAAAATTTTTCAACAAAATGACTACTGCTGCAGGTACGAATTGAACGCTTCTTGAAGATGTTGCGTTGTGTAGTTGTTGGGTTGAAGTTACTCATAGTTCGCTTACGGGTAATGAGATGCAGTTGCGAGAAATGTGGAGTCTTATTCATACCAAGTATCTTGAGAAAATGGGTGGGGAAAGAACCAAAGAATCGATGTCCAGCCGTTGGAAATTACTTAGCCAATCGTTTGGTTTGTGGAGAGACGCCTTGGCACAAGCTAGTAATAATCTTCGAAGTGGGGAAAATTACACGGATCAGGTAACAATATATTATTTATTTGTTTGTACTATACCCAAATTTACATTGTAATTATTTGTTTGTTCAATTTATTTGTTACCTACTTTAATTATAATTATTTGTTTGTATTATTTATTTGTTACCTACTTTAATTATAATTATTTGTTTGTATTATTTATTTGTTACCTACTTTAATTAATTATTTCTTCTCCCCCATTGTGTAGCTAATTCAAGCACAAGCTTGGTATGGTGCCAAAACCAAAAGCAAAAATAAATCATTCAACCGGTGGGAATGTTGGAATATTGTCAAAGATTGTCCTAAATTCAGAGTTGTGCCTGTCGGTCCAGAAGTTGTCATGAACAGCACCCCTCTACACTCTACACCTAATATTGGCTCGCATGATGATGATACAGAAGAAGTGCCCGAAACGCCTATCCCTGAACAAGCGTCGAGTTCGACCCGTTATCCAATTAGGCCTCAAGGTAAGAAGGCTTCAAAGAGAAAAGGAAGTGCTTCCAAGCATGATTATGCAAAGTACATGGAAGAACTTACTCGCCATAGTGAATTGACTTTGGCGCGGGAAATGGCGAAATTTGAGGCTGATAAGGCTAGAGAAGATGCAAAAGTTGCAGCTGTTGAGAGAGAATTTCAAGCAAATGAGAGAGAAAGAGAGCTACTTAGGCAAGAAAGGGAACTGGGTAGACAAGAAAAAATGGCTCAACGAGATCGTGAGATTATGAAGGAGCCTTTAGAAGGGAAGTCTCCAAACTCTAAATTTTTTTGGAAGTCGGAGAAAGCGGAAGTGGTGCGAAGGAGGCTTGCAAGAGAAGCGAGAGCAAGAGGAGATGGTCCTAGCACAAGAAGAGAAGATCTTCCTACCACCACAGATTTTATAAGTGATAGTGAATAGAGTATTTGTTTGTAATCGGAGCCCATAGTTTTCCAATCACCTTGGGTTGTAATTTATTATTTATTGAATAGAGTATTTTATGTTGTTTCCAATTTATTGAATTTAGTACTTTATTTAAAGTAAGAGTAAATTTATTTAATATGGTAATATATTTATACTATAAGAGAATCTTTATTCAAACTTCCATAAACACACCAAATAAAAAACTCACGAAATGAACTAAAATAAAACACACCAAATAAAATTACATAAACATACCAAATAATAAAAAACACACTAAATGAACTAAAATAAAACACACCAAATAAAATTACATAAACATACCAAATAATAAAAAACAAACTAAATGAAGCCAAATAATAAAAAACACACTAAATGAACTTAATTATCTTCAGCTTGTTTCAATGCCCACTGGTGCTCTATCAAGTCTTTTTGCCGGGCATTGTGCATTTCTGGCCTTTGAAATGCAGTATATCGTTGAATGACCCTTTCATTGTAACGTACATCCCTTTCTAAAGGCTCATGTTGCACGGGCTCATCGGTGGCGTCATGAGCACAATATATACGTGTTCTTGAATTGTTCATTGTGTCTGGCTCATATTCATCAACGGCTTCATAATCGTACTCATCTTCCACAATCATGCTGTGAAGAATGATGCACGTCATCATGATGGAGCGAAGCGACTCTACATCAAACAATCTGGCAGCACCCCTAACGATCGCCCAACAAGCTTGGAGGATACCGAAACAACGCTCCACATCCTTCCTGCACCCCTCTTGACAGCTTGCAAAATGTTTTTCCTTTGCACTTCGCGGACGTGGCACTGTTTTGACAAATGTTGACCACCTTGGGTAAATGCCGTCAGCTAGGTAGTATGACCCGTCGTACATACGTCCGTTCACCTCATACGTGACTTTTGGTGCCTTTCCTTGCAGGACATCGTTGAACACTGGGGATTGGGCAAGGACGTTGAGGTCATTTTGAGCTCCTGGAACCCCGAAAAATGCGTGCCAAATCCATGTATCAAAAGATGCCACCGCCTCCAAAATAATACTTTTTGCTCCTTTTCTGTCTCCATAAGCGCCTTGCCATGCACTTGGACAATTTTTCCACGTCCAATGCATACAATCAATGCTCCCAATCATCCCAGGAAAACCTCGCATCTCGGCCTTCTTCAGAAGCATTTCCAAGTCCATGTGAGTAGGTTGCCGGAGATACTCTGCGGTGTAGATAGATTCAATTGCTCCGCAAAACCTCATCAGGGACTCAAGAATGGTTGATTTCCTCATCCTTGCTATCTCATCCACTTGGTCTGCAGATGCTCCATACGCAAGCATCCGCAGAGCAGCAGTAAGTTTTTGCTGGGGAAGAAGACCCATAGCACCACAAGCATCCTTCTTTTGCACAAAGTAAGAATCATGGTTGCAAACATCAGTCATGATTCTGTTAAACAAATGTCGTTCCATTCTAAAACGACGTCTGAAGTACGTATCAGGAAATGCACTGTTATGGACAAAGTAATCGTCCAACAGCTCTTCACCCCGTCGTACCCTGCTTCTATCAAGGTTTCTGGAACGGCTGGGCATGCAGATCTGACCCACAGCTTGGATGACTCGACGAGAATGTGAGGCTCTGGCCATTCTTGCTTCGTCATCTCTCCTTCTACGATCGTCATCCTCTTCCCTCTCATTTCGGGCCACTTGGAGATTGAACATTCTTTCAGATTGGTTAAACAATTCTTCCTCTTGCTGATCGATTTCCCACATCATCCTTGATGAAGAAGAAGACATTGTAAAAAGGAAGCAGAAACTATGAATAATTATACAGATTTTGGTGATGAAGGAAGCAGAAACTATGAATAATGATAAAGATCTTGAGAAAATTGGTGTGAGATTTGTGAGGCTGGATGGTGGATTATATGGACGATTCAGAAATGATTGGCTTGTAGATAGGGCCACGTGGCATGCCGTCATTCGTTAAAAATCTGATCGAAATCTATCCTCAAAGATTATGAAAAGATAACGACACGTGGCACGATAACATTGGATAAAAATCTTATCGAAATCGATCTCCAATAATTATCTTTTCGGATAATGACACGTGGCGCAACGAGAACGATTTAAAATCTGATTGAAATCTATCGTCAAAGATTCTGAAAAGATAACGATACGTGGCACGATGACATTGGATAAAAATCTTATCGAAATCCATCGCTAAATTTTTTTTTTATTTTTTATAAAATGACACGTGGCGCAACGAGAACGATTTAAAAAATCTTATCCGAAATTACAAATAATTTTATTTTGTATTATTTAAACAAACAAAAAAAAGTAATATTTTATTGCCTATTGCCAGGGGGGAGGGCTCCAAGGGTGGAGATGCAAATGGCAATTACTGTTCATTAATGGCAGTTACTATTCATTAAAGGCAGTTACTGTTCAATATGGTGGATTGAATAGTGGATTGCCAGGGGGGAGGGCTCCAAGGGTGGAGTTGCTCTTATGGTCACTCCTTCCACGCAAGGGACCTCGGCTTTCCCCAGTTCGACCAAGGCCAACATGACCAGCGCCACCACCACCACCGCTACAGCAACACCCTTCATTTTTTTATGGTTTTTGAGATCGATTAAGTACTCTAGTGTTTACCCTAATCCTGAGCTTCAATTGTTAATGTACGGGAGCTTCTAGTTGTGGTTTTGGCAGGTCGGTTTGAGGTGTATTTATAGTTGGTAATGGCGGATGTCTTCAATTGGTGTGATTTTGGGAGCGCATTGCATGCTCTCTAGCTACTTCTTACTTGAATCCATATCTCAAAACACTGAATCACAATTTAGGCTTTTAAAGTATGTGGACCGTTTTCCACTACTTGCCAATGGTAGGGAAAACAAGAAAACTTCCGGGTGTGTCCCAAAACAAGTTCGTTGCAGGTTGTAACAAAATTATACATGGAATGCAATGCATGATACATTGATTTGACGATTTTTCAAGCTTAAATTCACTTTCATCGGTAAAGTGTTCGTATGTGCAGGTGATATGGGACAGTCTAAATATTGGTCATATATATACAGGATCTTTAAAGTAGTTGGTTTGAATGACAAAAGTTCGATAAGGAGTGGATCCAACAACTAAACTCTATTTTTTTCAAGACATAATAATTTCTTCGTTTAAAAGCTCTGTGTCTATATAGAGAGTGAGATATCCAACAGACAACTAAGATTTCTTTATTTTATTAAATACAATGTTATCTCGTACATAACAAGTAGGCTGAATAAACTAGTAGGCATAGCATGGCTCTCTAGTGAGAACCATAACTTGACGACATTCAACCAAAAGCTAGCCAATGCAGCCGTTGAAGAAGATAGCAGCAGCATCCCCCATGCTTCTCTCTCTTTATTTCAACTCAATCTGCAGCCTTCATTTTACTCAATACTGTTCATACAAAAGCAAAAGACATTAGCAGTAGCAGGCACGTGATGATCACACATCGAAACACGTAGCACGTCCTAATCACATGGCCAGGCGTATTACACAACAATTGTTAGTAAGAATTTTTTAATACACTACATGAATTACTTACTTGTTGCAGTCGACGCTCCTAGAAATTGGAACGTTGATCTGAACTCGGCATGCCGCGGGAAGGCCAGCCGCAGCAGCTTCCTTAATGTCTTGGTTTTGATTTGCTGCGTCCATGAGGCATTGGCAAGCTGTACGCCTATCTTCGGTGGTTTGAGTGAGCTGTCTCAGACCCGAAACACCACTGCAACATGCCACAGGAGGGGTGCCAGAGCCGCTGGTAAGATATTGAAGGCAAGGAGTCACAGATGACACTGCTTGTTGGCAAGTGACCGTGGCATGCCCCGGTTCAACCAAGACCAACATGGCCAGCACCACCACCACTGCCGCTATAACGAAGCCCTTCATTTTTCGTACTTTTGATTTTCGAGATCAATTAATGAAGTGCTAGAGTGTTTAGTTACCTTAATCGCGAGCTTAAATTGTTAATGTAGGTTTTGGTATGTAGGGTTTGAGGGGTATTTATAGCTGCCAAAGGAGGATATGATCCAAAACGATGACGGGATTTTTGGTGTGAAGATCAGAAGCCGTTAAGGAATGAACTTGTGCTTTTCTTGCTCTGATATGGGAAGGTTGAGCATCCCTTGCATGCTTTCTACATCTTCACTGTGTTAGGTTTTTCATGCATGCCTTGGTCGTTACAATTTTCTTCGAAAAAGAGAGTAGATTTGGTTTTATTGACAGTGTTAAACAAATTGTTTATTATCCATATAATTGTTAAAAGTAAGAGAATGTTTAAGATTGCTTATGAAATGGCTAAAAGTATTTTCTGACCACCAAAACACTCCGTTTTATAAATAAACTTTCTTGACAAAAATACTTAAAAGTCTGTAGGCGTCATAGAAGCACTTTCTAATCAAGTGCTGTCAGATGCTTATTCAAGAAGCATATGCTAAGTACTCTCTCAGAAAAAACTTGCATTTTTAATGAAAATTTCAATATGCTTCTAATAAAAGCACTTTCAACAAAAGCGTACAAAAGCAATCTCGACCAACCCTAAATACTGTCTGCCGAATCAGAATGTATAGAATGCGATTTTCAAACCGAATAAGGTTAAGGAAATTTAAAGATTTTATTGTGTTTTCGTGTATGTGGTCTGCTTTTAATTACAGAACAAGGAGTCTGCGAACCCAATGATGAGCAGGCTTTGCGTTTGCGTGATGTTAGGGAAACCATATTTCGAAAATCACATTCGAATCATCTCTCTAATTGAATAAGGCCCGCCAAACAAGTCGTTCCTACCGCTATCAGGAGACAAAAAATTGAACAAACAACAAAAACACACGAGGCGCTTTTGCTTCACTTGCAACCATTTTCTTTACTTCACTATTAACAGTGATACTTTTACATCAAAAACCTAATTCTATGCAGATAAAAAAATTGATAATCACTTCTTAACCCCGAAAAAATATTGATGATGATTTCATTTTCAATTTTGATCTGCTTGTTTCTCTTTCACTTCGTCGTGATCCTTTCGACTATACAATTCATAGACTATGTAAAACAACAACAGTCAGCTCTTGAAGGCTTCCTTCAGAGATTCTTTCATGAAAAAATTCCATGCTAGCAATGCTGCTCCAACTGCAGGCTCAACCTGATGGTTGAGTTACGAAAACAAATACCAGAGTGTTGTAAGTAAAATGTTTGAAATTCAACAAGATACTATACGTATTAGAGAAACAATTGTCATCTACTAGCGGAAATTTGTTCCTTCCGCAGACTACTTGTGTGTTATCGATTTTTCATGTACTCTCTAGTTATCAGTTTGATGAAGCTGCTTTAACGTTTTATTCAAAGGAAAGCGTAGAATTCAACGAGAAGGAAGCCCGACACTAGGGACTACTCAAGAAGCCATCAACCGAAAGTAGTTGGCTCACCATTTAAATCTTATTTGCTGAAAATGTAAAAAGTTGATTGAAGTGAGGCATAAGATGTGTTTACCTTAGGCCTAATTGGAACTGCCCCTGGGTAGTCCTTGGAGATGCATTTGATGACTTCCGCTCCTATATCCCACCTTTTGTTTGCTTCAAGAACACCACCAACCATGACGAGCGGAAAAGAATCTTTTCCCTCTGCATTTAATTTTAATACAAAAAAATGAAATTAGCATGCACAGTAGGGACTGCCTACCAATCAATTATTACTTGCAAATACATATACTCCTCGAGTCTGATATGTATAAAGAATATCCCTCATGAACTCTGCAATAATACAACCCCATATGCACAAGGAATGGGCATAGAACAAAGGCATTAAACTTAAAAATTAAATAGGACAGCAAGACATGACCATACAGCTGCCACACCATCGTACTTCAGAAAAAAACATTGCATGTTAAGATGGAAGGTCGACTAGGCGTACTTTCAATAAGCCGTACCGCTGCCACTGGGAAGCGATAGAGCACAAGAGAGAGGGAACATAACACCTATAGGCTATAGGTGTCAATCAACTATAATGACAGTTAAACCCATAAAGTGAATCGAATCAAGGCCCTACACACTCAATAATCATAGAGGCCATGGGAAAAAATGTTTTGCTCCCAGTATGCACTGTATTAATCCTTTTCTTTTCTGCAACGGGGTATTTAAATAGTATCACTACCCTACCACTAAATGATTAATGTTCTTTGAGGTCATGCTTAACCTCACGAGTCATGGCTTATTATGCATCAAAGAAATCCAAGAAAGATTTTCAAACAATAACCAAGCCTATCCCATTAAGTGGGGTCGGCTGCCAAGAAAGATTTTCCTTTAAAAATTTGAAGTTATTTGTTCAGTATGTCACACCTGGACCACACAAGCCAAGTCTTTGAACAACAGCTTTCACACTCAACCCTAACTCCTGGACTGAATCAAACAGAATCTTATTCGCAACTTCATCACCAGCCTCTGCACAAGAAACAACAACTGGAACAAGTGCTGCAATGCGAGCCCATGATGGGTCTGCATACGTCCACCTAAAATCCAATAGAAAATTATAGTTGTTATCTGATACCCCATACAATCAAACCCCTGGTACTCATTTATATCAACATATATTGTATTTTACGTTTCAGATGTACGACTGACTTCTCAATTCATTTTTCTCAAGAAGGTTTGCAGAGACATATATAAAACACCAAAATTCCTTTTAAATAAATGTATTTCTATCAAGTATGCATGACAAGTGCAAACAAAAAATACACATAATTGCATTTTCAAGAGACTGTCCAATTTTTTTTAAAATTATTTTAAGGCAGTGATTGGCCATATGGATTGGTATCCAAACATTTAGGGGTGTAAGTATTGTTATCTAACAAGATCAGTCTCAAAATATGAAATGATTGTACTTCAACGGAACTGGAAAACTTTTATAATATACATTTAAACGAGATTTTAGCTACAATGAGTGGAAACCGTCTCACATATTTGCATCACATAACCAGGACCATTCAAGGGATGGAACAAACCTTGCCATCTATTTTCGCCAAAACTGCGTAAAAGTTTTGCTGCAGACAGTAAGATCTGAAAATGACAACTAGTAACTTCACCCATGTATGTGATGCTGACATTTATAAGTTTCAGATAGATACCCGATGAGTTCATCTGGAGAAGAAAGACCAAGCTCCTCTAAAATACTAGTTGTAAGCTTTGTATTTGGACCACGACCATCATTGGCCCTTACCACAGCAGTTAATGCCTGTGCAGCTATACCGTATCCACTACAAGTAACAAAATATTACCTTCAATAAAACTGCTGGAAAGAGAGAGGGTGTGGAGAACAACACACCTTTATCCTTATTGATCACATCCTAGTTGCTATCGACTATAGAAATTCTGGTTAAAACTGATAAGTGTATTTAGCATATCTGCCTGATTTACATACGGCCATGACAACATATAATAAACATAATAGGATGAGCATAACGATAACAAAATGATGAGCAGGAAAGGGAAAGATGAAAAATGAAATATGGAAAAGAGCTATATGACAGTTCAAACTAAGCATTAAGTCCGAATATGATCAAGAAGTCAGATAAGGACCAAAAGGTTCCCCCTTTAACTTCCCCATTAATTGCTTTTTTCTCACGACCCTTATATATCTCTAGGATGGTTCAAGCAACAAGGTATCCTCTATAAAGTTGATAAAGCATTAACCATGCTATCCCCTATAATTTTATAAATTAGGAGCATCCTGAGGAAGAGAATGAGATAGAGAAGAAATAAGAACAAAGCAACAAGGTTATACCTTCCCCAATCACCTAAAGTAGGACCTGCACCAGCTGCCCGAGCATCTCTACCGTCTTCTGTGAACCCGTACGCAATGGTCCCTGTGCCGGCAATTAGAACACACCCATGAAGCTTCCCCAAAGTCCCACAAGCTAGAGCTGCCACAGCATCATTCTGAACATACAACCTCACATGGCTGGGAAATATATCCCTGTTCACACCAAGAAAAATCAAACCCTTAGTACAAAACAACATTAATTCGACATTGATATGTGTCAAAAACCTGAAGGGGCCAAAAGGGTCCGATGAAGAAACCGATTGGAAAGCACACAAATGGGAACAATGTAGGAAATGTTCTAGACTGGAAAGTGTTACCTCAGCCAATCCAATATCCTCTGCTGATCAGTGGGGTGGTTGACACCGGAAAGCGCCAAACAAACAGCCCGAACCACCGATCGGTTCGAACCAGACTTGGCCAACGCTTCCGCCATCACCTGCTCCAATGTTTCCCTCGCAGCGGCCTCTACAATTTCACCAAAAAGTGATTCCAATTGGGTAAAAAACCACCATCAAAACTTCAAAACACTAAAAATCAATTGAAAACCCCAAGAAATGAAGAACAATTACCGCCAACGCTGTTGTGGTTGGTGCAGCCAGCGACAGCTCGTGCGAGGACGGGAACCGGGTCGGGGAAAGGGTCGGAGAAGGGCAAAATCGGCATGCAAATGCAGACGGTGGAGGTGGTTCCGCCGTCCAAACCCAATATAACATCGCCAGCGCCGGCGGCCACCGGCATTTGGTGCTCGAAGTCCCAGATTTCTCCGTTCCTGTAGCGCTTCATCTGGGTTTTTCACGGTGGGTCGGATTGGATTGGACCGGAACCGGATGGGATTGGAATTCGGCGTTTGTCTGGACGAATCCGAGGGGTTAAAAGGCGCCAATGGGAGCTCGGTCTCTCTGCGTCAGAGACAGATGGGGATAAACGGAACAGAACAAGGAGGAGAAGGTTGGGGGAGACAGTGTTAAAAAAATTAAATTTTTTTTTAAATTTTGTTTTTTTTCTCGGACGGCAAAATTTTTTATTAATTAATTTTAATTTATTTGCTAATCATGATTATTATTGATAGTGTGGATTTTAGTTGAAGATTTTTTCTTCATTTTTTAGGGTTTCTAATTGTGATAGATTCTTTTTCTTTACTTGTGTCAAATTCTTTCAACTATTTTTGTTTAATTATTTGTTTTGGAGATATTTTAGTCGTATCGTGCGTTGATTTTTGACGCTTTTAATAATTGTAAATCCAAAACATGTTTCACAACACATTGTAAATTAGATCACCCAATATTGCAAATCAATATTCATTTAAACAATTGCCGTCCGAAGATGTATAAACCATGAAACATTAAGTGAATCACCAGTTGTATACAATCATATACGTCTATATCTTCCATGTAAAAGCTCAAATTATTTTGGTTCCTAAATAGAGGCCATTGTTGCCAACCAGGGTTAGCTTAGTTGGTACGGTCTTTGCCTTATGTGTCGTCCCATCAAAGTTCGAGTTTTACAACTAGTAGTTCTTGTTGGTGCACGATCTGTAAATTCCTATGTAAATTAAAATCCGTGTCAGGTGATAGCTAGGTGTCACGAGTAAATCATTCCGACTCAAAGTTGTAAGTTGTGGGTATATCTTGGTATTGGTAGTGAGAATAACCAATCTTCGAGGCCACTGTTTGCATTCTACCGCAAGAATGCAAAGGTGGAGACTGTCTTGTCATGGTATACGAAAGGCCCCAAAGGAAAACGAAATATCGATGCCTTATGCACGGCACTTCTGTACTTTCCATTGGTTATTCAGGCAAGATAATCAACTGCTAGAGAATATACAGAACTGATATCCTTGCTCGACTGGTTCATTCAATTCCAGAAGGAAAAAACCAACTCCAAATGCAAGAAATACACTTCAAATCGACAAGAATCCTACGTAAGCTCATGTTGGTGATTCGGATGTCAGCTTACAGAGAAGCGGAACTCAAAACTAACTCTAAGAACAGCATGCTTAGTTACACAAAACCCGGACCAACCTAAATCGGTCCCTTGAGTATTGATCCAAAGCCAAACCCAGCAGTGAGAGCGAGTTTCATAGTGGCTGAATTAAATATTGCAGGTTCCTCCCAATGTCACAGTTCTTTGTAATCTCAGTTAAAGCCAATTATTAAGACAAACCAGAAAGGACAATGACTAAGCTTCATTGTGTTCCTTGGGACCCAAGCTTAATATATTCCAAAACACAACACATAAGAACAACGAAAAGAGATCAGAAAAACAAGTACAACTGAGGATTGATGTAATGCCAATATCCAGAAATAGTGGTTGTCCGTGACATCATACATTTAGCAGCTCGATCGAAGACAAAGTTGAATAGGAAATTATGGCTTAACCCTTTGCTCAAACTGTAAAAGCAGGCGTATGATCCACAGTGTGACTTCTCATATATTGACAGATTGAGCATCATGTCCGTTTCTTAGCGTGTTAGGTCCAACGGCAACTAAAAGCACATGCACAAAGCAGGACGTCTTAACTTGGTTGACTATGCGTCCAGACAACTTAGAACCATATCAACCAATGTTTAGTGTCTAATCACTCGTCCTACTTGATTCGGAATGAACAAAAACTAAGCCAAAGAAAACAAAATGAGGTTCCTAGGTCAGTTTGTCTTCAAGTCACCCACAAACGAATTATTAATTCCCTACTAAAACAACATGCCCTAAACCAATATGTGGAGTAAACAGAATACTAAATGATCAGACGGCTGGCCAAGACCGATAGATAAGCACAACTACTCTGGTGAAAAAGTTAATATTCCTACACATAACATAACATATTGTGACCAGTACCACCTGATTGACTGCAGCATCATTTGAGAAACCTAAAAGCAAAAAGAATACCAGGCAATACATTCATCCCTAGTGTCTCCTGGGATTCAAGCAATGTTCTTATCTATTAAAAATGTCATTCAGCGAATGATAATTCCGCAATGACATGGTAGTTGGACCGCATGTATTCAATGGGTATCGACATCAATTGACAACCGTTGACATCTCTTTAATAAAACAAGGACAAAGATCCTCGCCGGATCAGTTTTCTGCGGATCCTCCGCATCAATTAATCGTAGCCGTTGAAATTATATCTTGCGGTCATGAGCAAATCAAGACACCGACCATTTTGCTCACTGTTTCACATGCCTAAATTGTCTCTTCCCCTTGTCGCCTGCGGTGCTTTCCAGCAACAGGACCAAGGTGTTCGTCTATCTGCTCTCATCCCCAACCTCCTCCTTTGTGCTTCAACTTGATCCTAATCCTGGGGGATAGAGACAACACATTATATATTGAAATCAGAAAAGAAGAGTTTTCCTCCATCGCCACCCAAATTGAACCCGCCGCGACCTGATTCCCATCCGACGACAGACACTTGATTCCTGTTCGACGACGGCGACACGTCAACAGTCGTGTCGGTCGACCTCTTGAATTTATCTTTCCTCCCGTCCTCCTATAGCTCTGCTTCTCTTGCACCCTCCAAGAGCAGAAGCCAGATCAGGAGCGGCTGTAATCGTCTGAAATCGCCGGAGTTCGGCTTCGATACGGCTACGGTCAGGATTCGTTGATCCCAAGGATCCGGATGTACTTGCTCCGGAGATGATCCTAATCCATAAAACAAAAGCACACTACAAGGCGCTTCTCGACGCCAAATTTAATCCTACAAAATCCTTCAAATCTTTGAATAGACTCACAGAAGTCAAACAAAAAAGTGTTGATCAAGAAAACTTGACACTTGCATAATAAAAACAGAAAATTAATAAATGGAGACTATTTTTATTCAAAAACTCTCAGACAACTTTCTTTATCTTTAGGGTAAATGACAAAAAATTACCTTAACTATTGATGTCACGACACTTCATACCTCATTTTTTAAAATTGACAATGTCATACTTCATTTTACGAATCTGTGCCAATGTCATACCTCCGTCAGTTTTTCTGTTAATTTTTCTGTTAAGTGCTGACGTGGCTACATACAGGATCCACTCACTAATCCAACTGAATTAAAAAATTATTAAATATAATTTTTAATAATTAAAAATTAAAAAAATTAATTTTTTTATAATATTAAATCTCTCTCTCCCTCTTTCCCTCTCTCCCTCTCTCCCCCGCCTCTCACGCCTCTCTCTTCTCTGCATCCCCAGAACCCCTTTCCCCAACCTTCACAGCAAGCTTTGAACTTGATTCGCGTGGAGGAGATGCAGAAGCTTTTCGTTTCTGTTTTTTTTTTTGCTCTTTTGAAACTGGTGAATTCAGATTTTAGGGTTTGGGTGGAGATTAATTTGGTGAAGGTGATGGGTGTGGAGGAGGAGGGGGGTGGAACGCCGCTCAATGGAGGAAGAGAGGGTGGCCGCGCGGAGGGGGGTGCTGTTGGGCGGCGGCGGCACGGGTTTAATGGGTGGCCGGGGGGGGAGCTTGAGGGTGCGTGCTAAAATCGCTTGATTCACTGAAATCGTTTGTTGGGGTCAGCGGAATTAATGGCAGCAGGGGGTGGCCACGGGGGGGTGGTCGGGGGGGGGGGGGGTGCTACGGGGTTAATGGCAGAAGGGGAGGGAGACGGGGGGTTTTGGGGGAAGGAGGGACACGGGGGGATGGGTGGGAAAGGGTTCAGGGAATGCAGGGAGTGCAGGAGAGAGGAGAGAGAGGTGGGAGGGAGAGAGACATGGAGATTTAACATTATAATAAAATTAATTTTTTTAATTTTTAATTATTAAAAATATATTTAATAGTTTTTTAATCCAGTTGGATTAGTGAGTGGAACCCGAATGTAGCCACATCAGCACTTAACAGAAAAACTGACAGAGGTATGATATTGGCACAAATTCCTAAGATGAGGTATGACATTGTCAACTTTAAAAAATGAGGTATGAAAGTGTCGTGACACCAATAGTTGAGGTAGTTTTTTGTAATTTACCCTTATCTTTAAGGACATCTTTTTTATTATTAAGGACACTTTCTCTATTATTATTTATTTATTTATTTTGAATAATCGATATTATCTACACTAAGGGGAATGGATGGATTTAGCCTTACAATGGGCTAGCAATAAATTGGTGCAAATTCATCTTTGGCGAGACTTGAACCTAAGGCTTCTCACTTATCAATGAAAAAGAATATTACTAGACCGCAGTACTAGTGACTCTATTATTAAAGACATGTTATTTTAATTCAAAACTCTCATGACGTGTGACTCCGTTTTTATTTTTTGTCTTTATCATATAAAAATGTCTTTAATAAATTACAAAAAAACTATCTCAACTATTGGTGTCACGACACTTTCATACCCCTTTTTTTAAAGTTGACAATGTTATACCTCATCTTACGAATTTGTGCCAATGTTATACCTTCCGTTAATTGGCCGTGAATTTTTCAGTTAAATGCTGACGTGGCTTAATCTGGGACCCATTTTTTATTAAAAATTTGTTAAAAATTAAAAAAAATCATTTAATATTTTTTAAAATATTAAAATAATAAAGAAAAGTTAAAAAAAAAAAAAAAAAACTAACACTCGTTCCCTCCCCCCCTCCTCTCTGTTCTCCCCATCTCCATCTTTCTTTTCCTTTCCTGCAACCTAGAAAAAAGAAGAGAAAAAAAAAAAAAAAAAACCAATTTGTCTTCCCCCTCACCACCCCCTCTTCTCCCCGCACCTAACCTCCCCACCTTCACACCCAACCTCGCACCCACTACCTGAAACCCAAAAAAAAAAAAACCCAAATCCCGTTGAGGTGGAATCGGGAAACCTTCGGCAGGTCGATTCCGAAGGTTGAGAACCTGGGTGCAGAGAAAATGGGAGGAATGGGTGTGGAGGGAAGAGGGTGGGGGGGCGGACGAACTCGGTTTCTTTTTTTTTTCTTTTTTTCTTCTTCTTCTTCTTCGGCAGGTAGGGTAGGGGGTGGGGGACGAACTGGGTTTTCCTTTTTTTTTTTTTTTTTTTTTTGTTTTCCTTCTCTCTCTTCTTCTTCTTCTTCTTCTGCAGGTTGGGAGGGTGGGAGTGGGGGTGGGGGTGGGGGTGGGGTGGGGCGGACGAACTGGCTGTTTCGTTTTTTTTTTCTTCTCTCCTTCTTCTTCTTCTTCTTCCTCTCTTCCTCCTTCTTCTTCCTTTTTCTTCTTCTTTCTGGGTTGCAGGAAGATGGGGAGAGAGAGAGGGGGAGGAACGAACTGACCAGAGGTTTTTTTTTTTTTTTTTATTATTTTCATATTTAAAAAATATGAAATAATTTTTTTTAATAATAATTTTTTAATAAAAAATGGGTCTCCAATCAAGTCACGTCAGCATTTAACTGAAAAATTCACGGCCAATTAACGGAAGGTATAACATTGGCACAAATTCGTAAGATGAGGTATGACATTGTCAACTTTAAAAGATGAGATATGCTAGTGTCGTGACACCAATAGTTAAGGTAATTTTTTATCATTTACCCTTAATAATATAAAGAAAATTTGTGAGAGACTTTTGTTTAGTTCTCCCTGTACTTTCTTTCTCACCAACAATAATCAGCCCATTTCCTCAATTTTGAGTAAGACCGGCTTGGGCCAGGCTTTGAACCCTGATGGGATCCGCCGCCGCTGCTTCCATTAGTTTATCGAATTGGGATTTACGGGGATAATTATTTCGTTCAATTTTTGTTTTTTAGTTTTAGATTTTTGAAAACTGAATAGTGAGTAAGAGATGATTCTAAAGAGATAATCTATTTGAATTATATTTTGTAGACTATATGATGTGACATTTGATAGTTGAATTCTTCGTTTAAATCATTAAAGAAGATATCCAACAATCAACTGCGATATTATGTAATTTACAAAATATGGTATAAAACATGATTTTCCTTCTTTTTTTTCCTTAGTAAGTTCGACTTGTCAATGAGAGCCTTAAATTTGCCTCCTCTTAAATTCAACTTTTGGTATGCGAGTTCGATAATTGTTATGTCGACCCATTTTATAGTTGGCAAACTGATAGTTGTCGTTGTGTAAATATATACTTAAAAAAGGAATTAAGTTGTTTCTTTAAAATTAAGGAGTTCCTCTAAAGATACTTAAGGATCGAGTCGTAGAATTTCGTGCTTATGAACGAAATCATTATAGTATTACTCAGTAAAGATCATTTACCCAAAAATAAACAAAATATGAAATCGTTTAGTTAACAAACTATATAAAAACATATGAATGAATCTGGTAAAAGAATTACGAATATGATTATTATAGAATAATTAAAATATGAACAGTTATAATTATAAAAACGAAGTTATAAAAATCTTAAAAAGTTGAGCCTTACTTTTTCAAAAATAAAATAAACACGAATATATATGAATATTTCAATTTTATTTTGGACAAGCTCTCTCTTTCATTGTGTGTGTTCGTCATACATACAATTGGAGACACGTAGCAATTTTGTGAACATGTTGTTGATGAACGGTTAACAAGTTTGTCACATGATGTTAAAATATAGTGACATATTATTGATATAATATCAGCACATAATTAATACATTATCGATACAAAATTTGACATTTAACAAATTACATAAATATTGCATTGCTAATTACCATTTTTCTTTGGAGTAAATTGTAGCAATAGTCCCTCAACTTTAATCAAATTGGAGCAATGGTCCCTTAACTAAAAATTCATTACCATTAGTCCCTCAACTTATCAAAATGTGTAGCTATAGTTATTTTCATTAATTTCGTCAAAATTTTATCAAAATAAGTTATGTTGGAATAACCATTTATATAATTAGGATATCTCAACTCATCAAAGTGTGTAATTATGATCATTTTCGTCAACTACATCAAAAATTTTGTCAAAACGAGTTATGTTGGAAGGACCATTGCTACAATTGGGTTAAAGTTAAGGGATCATTTCTCCAGTTGAATTAAAGTTGAGGGATAAATGGTAATGGATTTTTAGTTGATGGACCATAGCTACACATTTTGATGAGTTGAGGGATCAATGGTAATAGATTTTTTGTTGAAAGATCATTGCTCGAATTGAGTTAAAAAGTTAATGGACCATAGCTACAATTTACTCTTTACCTGTGATGATGGAGCTCAATTTTCACTTTCATTCTCTTTGACTTGTCCAAACATTGAATTAAATAGCCAACAGTAAAAAGACCAAACTCCCACAGTAATACCGGATAATCTAATCCAATGGGCACTGAACAAATAGTAACTGATCATATCTGGATTTGGTTTTTGATTGACCCGCCTTATCCTACCCAATTCATATCCCTCCCTCTCAATTTCCAATGCCAGAAACGCACAGCCTTTAGAAAATCCGATCCAAAAGTCGTTTCCAAACACCCACAATGCCACCGCCGGTGGCACTCTCGGCTTCCGCCTCCTTCACTCTCCTCTCCCCAAAACCAAAGCTCCCGCCTTTCTCCCCCAGAAAACACTCTTTCGACATTAACCCCCGTCGCCACTCACTCCACTCCACCCCCTCCTCCGTCGTCCGATGCGCCGTCATCGAGAAAGAGACTCCCGAGGCCCACCGCCCCGCCACCTTCCTCCGCGAGAACTCCTCCTCGTCCTCCGTCCGGGGCCGCTTCGAGAAAATGATAAGAGATGCCCAGGACACCGTCTGTGCTGCCATTGAGGCCGCGGACGGCGGTGCCACGTTTAAAGAGGACGTGTGGTCGAGACCCGGCGGTGGCGGAGGCATCAGCAGGGTTCTCCAGGACGGTGCTGTTTGGGAGAAGGCTGGTGTCAATGTCTCTGTTGTGTACGGCGTTATGCCTCCCGAGGCCTACCGAGCTGCCAAGGGCGCCGCCGCAGCTGATCACAAGCCTGGCCCGGTTCCCTTCTTCGCGGCCGGAGTTAGCTCGGTAATTTCGTGAGTTCTGCTCTGTTTGTGAACAAAGAAATGTTGGGTTTTCTTATTTTGTGTTTGTCTTATGTGGAGTTGCATTTTGGTTTTTGATTGCTTTCAGGTTCTGCATCCGAATAACCCGTTTGCGCCTACTTTGCATTTCAATTATCGGTATTTCGAAACCGATGCTCCACAAGGTATGAATGTAATAATTTCTCATTACTTTTTGTTGATTGTACATTGCTTAGTTAGGTGGTGTTAGTTGGTAGGCAGGCTTGAATCCATTGATTATCGAAGTCCTGATGCAGTAGATGATCACAAATTGAAATCGCATTTTAGTTCATGCTTGTGTGGGATAATGCTAATGAAAGGATTAGACATATTGCCAAAGGATGAGGTTGAATTGGATATAAATGCGCAAAAGTAGTAATTATAATGAAAACTGTGAAACCCAGAAACCAGAACCCGTTGCCTTGCTGCAGGGCAGTAGATTATGCTCACATGCTAGAAATGATATGTTGATGGTATGAGTAATACCTTTTATGGATTAATTAACATTGAATCTGGTAGCAGTTACAATAGCAGAAACAATTATAATACTTACTTCCAGGGGTAAGATATTTCTTCTCGTCAACATCTGAAATATTTGCACATTTCTTATATGATGATTTGTCACATTTGTAAACTTGTGTTGAGATTATGAGTAATACTTCTGTAAAATAGTTTATGAAAAGGAACGCTGTTTGGAGTCTATCTTGATTTGTCACATTTGTGCAGATGCTCCTGGAGCACCTAGGCAATGGTGGTTTGGGGGTGGAACTGACTTGACACCTGCCTATATTTTTGAGGAGGATGTTAAGCATTTTCATTCAGTATGTACTCAAAGCAGACAACTTTTCTCATGGTGTTTTGTGATTAAAGCTTCGCTTTTTTAACATTCTCGTTTCTTATGAAAATTGCTGGGTGGTGTTAACTAACTGCATACTAATGTTAGCCTAAATTCTGTAGGTTCAGAAAAGTGCTTGTGACAAATTTGATCCTGCCTTCTATCCTCGGTTCAAGAAATGGTGTGATGATTATTTCTATATCAAGGTATTTTACTAAACCTGTTTTACTGGTGTGTTATGAATTTATAATATGGTGTTGATGATGCATTGATGTTTTCTAAACTCACAGTCAATTTGTATAACTTCTTAGGAACTAACAATAGACGTGCCTGCAGGCCAAATAACTGCATTCTTGTTCCTGTTTGCTTAGATAATATTGGTGATATTATTTTGTGAAATGAGTATGTTGACATTCTCATCATAATGCAACTGATTGTGGGATTGTGATTGTTGTTGTGTGTCAAATTACTCCAATTATTACAATTTTGATGAGGTTTACCGATCACAAAGATCTTGATGGACACATACAAACATTCAATACTAAAACTACAAGGTATATGATGTCTGTATGTTTTCACGCTTCATCTTAAACTCCTTGCCTGACGATGTTGTTGTAGTCATATGCTAATGGTTAGCTGAACTATATCCTTATAGTATCAAAGCATATTATATGTCTTCAATGTTAATAACTCAAAGTTTATAGCTCTTGGTTTTGGGTTGTGTAATGTGCACTAACAAGTAACATGGTCATGCAAGCTATGATTTTCCCCCCCTCAGGCAGTCTTCCCAATCAAATGAATAGTAAAATCCTATCGCCACTTCCCAATCATTTACTTGTAAACTACTGATTTGGGTATAATCATGATGACTAAATGGGATAAAAGTACTTGTGATTTCGGACTCAGTTCAGATGCCAAATTGCTATGTTTTCCTGGTACTATTTTGCTTGATATTTGACAATCTTATCTGTATGCAGCATCGAGATGAGAGGCGAGGACTTGGAGGAATATTTTTTGACGATCTAAACGATTATGATCAGGAGATGCTTCTTTCCTTTGCCACAGGTATTGCTTAGAAATATCTAATGTTATTTCTCTTTGTGTATTTTCCATTAATTATTTCTTTCTAGTTGAGTGACTAAATCCTCTTCCTGTGCACACTTCTGTTGACTTGAAGAATGTGCAAATTCTGTGGTCCCTGCTTACCTGCCAATTATAGAGAAAAGAAAGGACCTGCCGTTTACAGATGAGCAGAAGGCATGGCAGCAATTGCGAAGAGGGCGCTACGTCGAGTTCAATTTGGTATGAAAATAAGTCCTGAAGACATTAGAAGAATTTCATATCTTCAGGACTTAAGTAAATGAGGTCTAATTCATATTTTTCTTTTAAACAAAAGGTTTATGATCGCGGAACAACTTTTGGACTAAAGACAGGAGGTCGAATTGAGAGTATTCTCGTCTCTCTTCCACTGACTTCTCGATGGGAATATGACCATGTAAGCTTACTGTATCTCTCTTTATGGTATTTTACTTCTGATACTACTGAAAAACGGAACAGTTTGAAGTTTTGAAGTCATCATTGAGGGAGTGAATTTATTGTTTGCTGTGCAGAAACCAGAAGAGGGAAGCGAAGAATGGAAACTATTAGATGCTTGCATCAACCCAAAGGAATGGGTTTAATGTTTGGAAATTTATCTTTAATTGTATGATCTTGTGATTTTTACTTCTTTTCCCCACGCCTATTTTTTCTTCTTTCACAATCCGTTCGATTTGTTTCTTTAATAGTTTGAGAGTTAGAGGTTAGCAGTCGGTATCTTGATCAAAGTGTAATACATGTACAAGGCGATGTAAGTTGTGAATTGTCAACTTTTGTAAGATTAGAAACTCTTGTTGAATAAATCTCGGGATGATTAACCATTTCGAACTTGTTTACATACTGCAATATGATCTGAATATGTACAAGTGGATCGATGTATGGTTTTTCCAATGGAAACGAGGCTCGGAAATGAATACGGAATTTTCTCTCCATGTCATGTTAGTGAGATTTTCTTTCTCTTCTTACAGCTAGCTTGCTGAATAGCTTATTCAACTTTCTGTTTCTTCAAACGCTGTGCACCTCTACCACCCTTGCTTCAACTCCGTTCACATAATTTGCCGGATTTCCTCTAGGATTCTAGTAAAGGCGTCGAGGGATTACAAACAAGTTTGACAATTACAAGTCAATGTTAGTTACCATGCATTCCCATAAGTAAAAGGGCAAACCAAAGCGCTCCCCGCTTTGCGAAGTTAAGGGGAGGACATTTATCGTACGCAGGCTTACCCTGCTTTGTAAAGCTTCCTAAAGAGTTTACACCATTTCATTTCCATGTCAGCTGGTTAGTGAGACTTTGCTTTCATTCCTGATAGCCATACAAACTTAGGACTCTCGTCTGATTTGGGTTATAAGTTTTTTGAGGCCTTCTTATCAAGAAAAACTATGCCGCATCACTAGCATGTAACCGTGAATCTATTAATACCAAGCGTTTCAACTCACTCAAACTAAAAGTCCGTATGCTAAACTCACAAGATGATATTTCAAATGCAAATTTGCATAGTATCCTAAAGAAGGGAAGTAAAAAAAATGAAAGAAAGAGTCGCAACCTGATAGCTTTCGATCTGTGCATTACTTCCCAGCTACGGGTGAAACTAAAGTCTCTGTGTACATAGCTGATTCAACCAGGCCGTTTCTACTCTCAAGTGTAATCCAATATGTCTTTTGTCCCTTTGGATCATATAATATTAAGTCACCTCTAAGGTAGCTCATCAAAACTTTATCATCGTCTAAAACGTAGATATAGTTTGGACGGGGTTGATGATCATCCATTTTTATGAGCATGAGTCTGGTCCAAGATTCCTTCACTCCATATTCCATCATCACCCATATTTCCATATTTTCATCATCACCCCTAAGATAACAAAAAAGTTGAGAACGTCTGTAAGGCCCTATATCCGCCCTCATATTTCTTCTTCCGTTAACAATATTCGACAAAGATGCCAACTCGTGAGATTTCTCCTCCGCTAAATTGAAAGAGATGATTCTTGATTCTGAACTTCTTGGCCCATGGTGTAGCCAATGTAGAGCCCCGTTCAATAACAACCCTCGCTTCTGCAATTGAATATCATCATCTTGATTCAGACCTTCAACACTTCTCCATGAACCCCTTTTAAGGGTAAAGACCACGACTTTACCGGTATGACTTGTATTGCTGTTCTCTCCCAGAATCACTTTGTAATCGTCTGTCACAGAATAGTAACCAAATCCGTAAAAACACGGACCAAATCCGTAAAGACAGGGACGCAAAAGCTGTTCGGTAGGGTTTGGCAACACATTGGTAAGTCCAGTACAAGGGTTCCAAATGAAAATGTCCACACAGTTTATTACTAGACATAGGAGGCCATTACAAGAACCAATGATGTTCACCCTTCGAATTTAACTTTGAGACGATCCTCGCAAGTTTTGCGTTCTAGAGCTGCAGCTTGAATCAACTATGCTACTAATATCTTCATTCCTCACGAATAATGATGATAATGTTTCATAGTCTATGGACTGGAGATACCTCCTTTTGAACAACATGAGCCTGAAGTTGTTGTCGTTGATGCGTCGGCAGAGCTGCTTTCTAACAAAATTTGAATCGGAGATTATAGTGCGCCATAGCTTGCACACACGCCGAAATCGTACTAAAGTGTTCCCTGGTAGCCATGATAGTATCTCGACGATGATGTCAGTGCTTTCAATATGGGGAACTTTCATGAAAAGAGCTTGAATTAAGTTTATTTTAACTAAAAACTATGTTATAACTTTATTTAATAAAAAATTCTTAATTTTTAATTAAAAAAGACAAAAAAAACTTAATTTTTAATAAAAATGACACAAATACTTAATTTTTAATAAAAATGACAAAAATACTTAATTTTTAATAAAAATGGCACAATTAAAAAAAAAAAAAACTGACGCGCGCAGGAGACCTGTACACTGTTTATGAAACCGAACACTGTTTATGAAACTGAATACTATTTATAAAACTGAATACGGTTTATGAAACTGAACACTATTTATGAAACTGCACTATCTATACTATTTATAAAATTGAACAGTACTATACTATTTATTGGTTCAATCTCATAAATAGTGCCTAGTTTTTTGTCCATAATAATAAATAGTGTCTAGGTCTTGGTCATATTTCATAAATAATGCCTAGTTATTGGATCCAGTTTTATAAATAATGTATAGTACTTGGTACAGTTCATCAATAGTGTTTTTTTCTTCGTTCAGTTTCATAAATAGTATCTAGTTATTTATCCACTTTCATAAATAGTGCATAGTTCTTGGTCATGTTTCATAAATATTGTCTAGTTCTTACTCCAGTTTCATAAATAATGTATAGTCCAGTTTCATAAATAGTTTCCACCTATTGATTCATTTTGGAAATAATGCCTAATTCTTGTTTTCGTTTCATGAATAGTATCTACTTAGCGGTCTAGTTTCATGAATAGTGTCTACTTATTGGTGAAGTTTTATAAATAGTGTTTAATTCTTGGTTCAGTTTCATAAGGTTTGAAATTTAGACCCTTTTTGGTCATGTAAAAGCACCCATTGTGCTGAAAACGATGAACTCGGAAGTGACTCTTTATATCAAAACCTTGAGAAGATTATGTACTCAGTAATTATATTTAAAAAGCTATTTTCAATTACCAAATTAAAATTTTCTCACTTTTTTCACATACCTACAATAATAAATGTAGCTCTCCATCCAATTTCTTGAGCTTGGGTGTCATTTTGGAGAAATATTTCCATGTGCCCGTAACACAAATGGTATACCACGTGTTATTATATAAGTGGTGAAGAATTTTATTTTTTATGTGATTAATTTTTTAACACAAGAATCTCACAACTTGTATGAAGTGTATCGTCCCATGTTCTGGGCACATTAAAAAGTTTATCATCATCATGACTACTATTGAAAAATAACATCACAAAAATAAAACAGGAGAATGTAATTCAATTCAAAGTATTTTTCTTATTCTAAGCACAAAAAAAAAAAAAAAAAAAAAAAAAAAAAACCTACTATACCTGACAATGGGACAAAAAGATGGGGGGAAGTGTTTGAAGTTTTTTTTCAAAGAGAGGATGGCGTACGCGCCTCAGGGCTTGGATTTGTTAGGGTTTTTTTTATTTTTTTATTTTTTTTTATTGGTCTTGTCCTTATGATTAAATAAAGTTAATGGGTGATTTTTGATTAAAATGTAAAGATTTGAAGTCCTTTTCATTAGTTTTTCTTATAAGGTGGTGTTAGCACACCACCGGAGGAGACCAGTTGCTTCTGTCGATTCCGGAGGCCGCCGTCTGCCATTGTAAGTTTCCTCGGCGCATCCCATCACTTTTATTAGGCATATAAATAGAAAGAGAAAAGGCCACGGGCAAGAGCGGAGCTACATGGAGGCCACGGAAGGCCTAGGTCCATCCTGAAATTTGCAATATATATACATATGCCTTCTACTCTTTGTCATAAAGAGCTTGTCCAACAGTGGTGAGTGGAATTTGATGATTCCATCTCTTCATGGGTTCAAAATTTGTGTTTGTCCATGACCCTTTTTTTTATTTTTATTATTCTAATTAGCCTTCTCTTTTACCACATAAAAATTAATTTCTTTTTTTGTTAGGTCAAATAAAACAAAGGTAAAATCTCAGGACAATTGTGACAGCCCGTCCCGAAAAATTATTCTCGAAGATGTGAATAGACGAAAATGTCCTTAGGCGTTCGATTGTGTTTGTGTTTGAACTAAAAGTTTGGGCCAATTATTGTAAGACCTAATTAATTGGACCCAATTAGAAGTGAGAAATGGTTTATGGTGATTGGTGACTTTTGGACCACACACACACAAACCAAAACTCTCTCTTCCGTCAACTCTCTCTCGAACCCAGACTCACTCCCTCTCTCTTCTCCCTTGTATGGACGACATCCAAAACCTTTTGAAACGTGACAGATCGAGGGATTAAAGCACACCATTGTGTTCGTGAAGCTCAGACGAATCGATTGGTACCATTTTCAGGTAAGGAAACCTTCGAAATCACGTGAAAACCCTAACCCCGAATGAGGTACTATTCATGCACTAATTATTGTGAGGTTTTTAGGGGATTTCAAGCTCTCAGGGAGCTTTAGAAGGTTGTCACGAGGCTCGGGGTGTATCGTTGGAGTGTTTTGGACGTCGGGATCGTGGATTCAAAGTTTGGCCGGATTTTGTGGAAATTCTCCGGCGAGATTCCTTCGAGTTTTGGACTACAAAGTGGTATATTTCTCTTCCTTATGTTTTAAGCTTCATTTTGGTGAAAGAATCGTGAAGTTTGGTTGAGAAACGGCGAAGATATAAGGTTTTAAAGTTTTTCCAGTTTTCCGGCGACGGCGACGGTCACTAGAGTTCTGAGATTGAAGGTGATGGAATATTCCGTCAAGTCTGACGGAATATTCCAACGCCGTCAGTTAGTTTGGACGGTTACCGTTGGGTTTTAACGGAATATTTCGAGGAATATTCCTGACGGCGTTAACTGACGCCGTCAGTGTGCATGGCACGTGGCCGCGCGTGGGGGCGCGTCTGGCCGTGCCTTGGCCGGCGCGTGGGCGGTCGGAAAATTATTTTAAAAATTTGGGGATGTTTGTGAGGTTGTATAGATCACGGTGGAATATTCAAATACCAAAATTGAGCTATGTATGAGAAGTTATTGCCTAGTGTTGTCTTTGTGCTTTTAAATAACGCCTATATAGTTGTTTCTTATATAGGCGAGACTTATCCGGAGGATGAGCGTAGCCAGGCTAGGCACGGGGGTTACGACCCGTCCACATACCAGTGAGTGGGCTTTTGTTTTCAGTATATATATATATATATATATACACACACACTTGACGTTTTTCCCAGAAAACGTACTTTAAAGGAAATGTGATTTAAATGCCATGTTATGCTTGCATCATATTTTAGTATATGCATTATCATGATTATGCATATTGTTGCATGATGCTGCGGAGGCCCAGGTAAGCCCAGCTAAGTATATTATGCTGTGAATGGTTATGAGATAGATGATGATGTTGAGATGTATATTGAGCTCATCAACCTGCACCCCGGTGTTAGTGCTCCCGCCCAAGGCCAGGGCATAGTCCTTTACGTGATGTTCACCTCCCGCACCATACGCTCACCTTGGATCCAAGTTAGGTGCATAATCCTGTCGTACAAACCATTATAGGTGGTTCCGACTCGTAGGTGACCCGCGATTTATCGCACAGTCTTCACGTGATCGTAGCACTAGAGCGTACTTAGTTACACCCAGTCCTATCGTATAGACCACTACAAGTCACATTAGGTGACTCCGGCTAGATGGATAGATGAGCTATAAATTTAACCGTACAGGCCACTGCAGGGGCTCCGGTTAATATGTTATTCTTAGGAGATTACTTTACCTGGCTTACATTTGTTATATTGTGATAATGGACATGGCATATGCATGACATACACATACGTGGTTTTGGATATACTGAGCATGATTTTGAGATATATACGTATGTATACTATTTTATGGGAAATTATACAAGTTTTCCAGCGAGGGGTTAGAGCTTTTGAGATATGAAATGATTTTAGAAAACCTTGTTTTTGCCCACTCACGTTTTTTTTTTTTGCGCCCCTCCAGGTATTAGGTGAAAGTTTTGTTGGTGGCTTATGAGGATACAACAGAGGTTCTGACAGACCATCATTCATGTAGGACCACCTTCGGATGTTGTTTAATTAGTACTTTTATGCATGACTGAACTTAGACTAGTTAAGCTCTGGTTGTGTATTTCGCACTTATTCTAGCACTAACATGCTATCTTAACTAGGATTGCTAGTTGCTCGGTTTTAATTTGTTCGTAATTCCCTTATTAATCTTGCTTCCGCACTGTGCTTATGGTTACGTCACGCTGATGTGACGGCCAGTACACTTCGATCTTGGTCGGGGTGTGTCAACAATAGTTTTGAGTTATGATCTTAAATTCTTCCTTTTTTATTGAAGCTCATAAACAAATTTTGTTTTTATGATATAATCATCTCAATACTAAATTCTTCATAACATTTTCAAAGCCCCATTACTCTTGTTTGATAAAATTTTCCCCTGCCAACAAAAAAAACCTGAAAGTTTCTCAAATTAACTATATTGCTTATTTGATTTAATTTTTTTTATATGTCTTAAAGGCTAATATGGGTTTCTGGCTCTGCCACTCGCCATGGGGATAAGGTTTCTAGTAAAGTTAGGGTATGGGCCGGTATTAGTGGTTAACTAGGATTACTCACCTCTTACTCTACTCCATTCGTCCTCTGATATATTTTATCTCTACACTCAATTTAAATTATAATATATTTTGTATTTTTTCCCTTGTTTTGCGATTATCGTTGAGATAAATATATCTAAAATAAAAAGTTATCAGAGGTCAGGCAGCACACTCCTTATCGGCCGCCTGCCACCCTTCAATAATCTTCGCCAGAGATGAGGGAAATAAATTGAGAAAAAAAAAAAAAAACGAAGCAAATGAGAGAGAGGAGGGAAAATAATACGTAGACAGGAAGGTCATTCGATGAACGCAAGGTATTTTAGGGTTCTTAATTATAAGAAGACATAGGATTTAGATCATTGTTTATGTGCATGGGAATGAAATTCATGGTTGTATATAATCTCAAGCTTTGCCATCCCCTTTTATCCCCTCTGTTTGTATTCATGTTTCTGGAATGAAATTCATCAGCTTGATAACAATAACAAGTTAATGGATAGATTTCTTACAAAGTTTCAAAGTAATTCGACAAAGTGACCAAGTATCCTTAGCCATTACTGAAGTATCATGAATTCCTTCTATTACTAGATTCTGCAAGCAAGTATTAGATCATGCTGACCAGCCTTTTGCATCACGTGTTCTGTCAAGCAGTAAATGATATCCCTCAGTTGATGTAGCAGGTTTGTTGTCCAAGGACCAAGAATTCATGGTTCTGCAAACAGTGCTACTATATCCTAAGAAAAGAGTGAACGAAAGCCTCACACAACCTGAGCTTTGGATACTTGCACTACTTCCCAGTTACCGGTGAAAGCAAAGTCTCTACATACATGGCTAATTCAAGAGACAGAGACTTTTTAGGCTTAATAGCACTCCTATATCTGTTTTCCTTTGCATCATATAATGTTAAGTCACCACGACTTGAGCCCATGAAAACTTTGTCATCCTCTAACACATATAAAAGCTTTGGATTTATGTAGGGTATATCGTTCAGCACTATCAGTTTGGTCCAAGATTCCTCGAATCCGTATTCTTTCATCACCCATATTTCCATACTCCTGCAGTAGAAATGGGTAAGAGAACACAAAAGATGAGAACCTCTATAATCCCCAACATCCGCCCAAATCATCGATTGTTCTTCAATAACAACGGGTAACCGCACTAGCTCCTGAAAGTTTTCCTCAGCCAAATCGAAAGATATGATTCTTAATTTTGAATCTATTTGGCTACCTCCACCACGTTTCCTGTCTAGCCAATGTAGGGCCCCGTTCAACAATAAACCCCGTCCAATCAATTCAACATGATTGAGGCCTTCAACAGTCCTCCATGAACCCGTCTTCAGAGTAAAAAGAAAAATTTCGTATTGATGATTGGGAGTTAGATTTTTGCAAATGACTTTGTAATCATCAGTCGTAGAATCATAACCGAACCCATAAAATGATGGAAGAAGAACTGAAGAAGTAGGTTTCGGTAACTTGTTGGCATTTCCAGTACAAGGGTTCCACAAGACAACGTCCAAGCAGTTTATTTGTAGACATACCAAGCCATTGCTAGAACCCATAATCTGCACGAATCGTCTTTGAGGCTCTACTAGTGGTAATCTGTGCTTTCTGCAGCGTGGAACAACTACACGACTAACATTTTCGTGCTTGTTCTTCGCTAATAATGTCAATAACGATTCATAGTCTATGGACTTGAGATGCCTTCTACTTGTAAACGTTAGTAGCCTCAAGTTGTTGTTGTTGTTGTTGATGCGTCTAACTGCATGGCTGAGCTGCTTTCTGACAAAATAAGGGTCTGAGATTAAGGTACGCCATGACTTGCATACACGCCGAAATCGTAGTATGGATTTCCCTGGAACCCACGACAGTATCTCGATGATGATATCACTTGTGAAAATACAGGCACCATGATCCGATGGGACCAGTTGCGTCTGTCGCTCCGGCAGGCCACCTTCTGCCATGTTAATTAGATGATCAAATCTTTCTCCTGCAACTGCAAAAGATCCATAAAAGTATTAGAATAAAAATTGAAAGAAAAGTAGAAAACCCCCCTAAAACTTATATACATATAATGAGCATGCCGCGAGAGATAGGGTTTTCCTATACTACCATCCAAAAATCTCGTAAAATTTGACAATCGGGATGAGGAAAGAATAATCAGATAAATAATCATCAATCATCAATGATAGTGTTCTAGCAACAAAAAAAGTGCAGAAACATCACCCCAAAAAAAACTATAGGTATAATTTATCTAAACAATATAGAAAAGATGAAGAGAAAAATAATGGAATTAACAACACATATGTGTAAAACAATCAATCCGTATACCTGTGGTTATCAGCAGGGCAGGTGAAGGGAGGAAGGGAGGAGGATGAAGAAATATGGAATTAACGACAATACTTGACTGCTGACCAGTCGGCACACTAATTTTACTGAGCGCTCACGTGGATCAATTGAATATAAGACACATGTCATTTGAAACCTCTCCCAACAGCTGCCATTGTAATACACAAACACGCACCCTTCACCTTGTGTCCCTAACCAAACAACATCGTCTTCCAATCCTTTTTTCCATGGCAGATTTTACCACAACCACAAGTCCGCGACCATGACTACTTTGTGGACTCTGCCATCATTTGCAAGATCCAAGCCCTAGGCTTCAGCAATCGCAGGGGCAATACACTCTAAGACGACTACGTCGATCCGTCGTGGGTGGCCGTCCTCAGTAATTGTTGTCATCCTCTACCAAGGAGGACAAGTCACAGTTAATGCAGAAGAGAGGGATTGGAGGTGGGTTGCTGGAGAAGTGAAGGTTTGGTGATAGGGTTGGCCTGTTAGGGTCGCAGAAGAAGGGAAGCATGTTAGGGCCCAAAAATTTCACACAAGGCCCAAGAGGATTGAAGGCCCAAATGTTGTATATTGTCATACAATTTCATGCTAATCCTATTTATATTATACTTATGTATCTAAAGATTAGTAGTTGAGCAAGGTTTTACACAAGTTTTAATTAATTATCATGTCACACCAAACAAGGAAATATATCACGTCATGTCAAACATATTCATTTAAATCTAACACTTACCAAGCTCACATGATCCATGACAACATGATTTGCTTGAGGGGTTGAGATGTGAAAAGTTGGAAAGGTCGATAAGGCCCATGAAAACTGTTCGATAATGGAGACTTTGGACTATTTAGGAGCACCAAAGTCCAAACCCAAGTTAGAGTTATCTCATATTGGCTAAGCTAATGAGACATTTTTAGAGTTACATGTTTTTTAGTCGTGCATTGTCATTGCCCAACTCCACAACAATTTATCCTGCTAAGAAACCTATCATGCACCAAGCTATTTCACATCATTCCTGCACCAAGTCATATGTTATCTGTGAACATATTCTTGCTGCAAATTCATCCCACAAACTTTGGTCTACATGTTATTAAATAGATTTCATTCCACCATTTATCCATGGGACATCAGCCGTTTCCAATACTCCTTATATCCGCTGGAAATAAATTATTTCTTGCACACTGTTCTACCCTCTAGTGACAAGATAGTTCTCTCTCTATAATTTGGCCTCATAACTCAGGCAAGGGAGAGGGGGGGGATTCTTGCTGCAAGCAACCTAGCAAGGCTCCAGGCCATTTTAGTGAGTAAAGTCAGTACCCAAATATTGTTCTTAATTTATTGTTACTTATGGAAACATACTAGTCTTTAGGTCATCATATTCATATCTATTAGATTTAGGGATTTTTTTTTTTTTTTTTGGGCGAATAATTTTTTAACGAAACACTCCTGATACTGTTCATTTTTAACGAAAAATCACATTTTTACCTTTTCCCGGTACTATTCACTACACATTTGTTTGTCATCTTTTATTAAAATTAAAGTTTTTTTGGATATTTCGTTAGTTTTATTTTAGATTTAACCTTCTCAACCTCAGTACACAGGGCACCTTTTGTCAACCCCTCAATTTCTAATGTATTCCTCCTTTTTCTACAAAACCTCCCCCATCTCCATTCTCTGTTTTCTTCTTCTTCTCCTTCTTCGTTCTGCTTCCATTGTTCTTCTTGCTAATTCTTGTATTGTGATATCTTGGTTCCAACTAATGGGGCTTATCTTCTACTAACACATATATAAAGCATTCGTCCTATGCAGTAGTAGGTACTTAATCCTTCTTCATCTTCTCCACAGTTGTATTTTTGTTACAGGTAACTAGTGGTGTCAATCTTTTTAGGCTTAATTCTGAGAAATTCGTATCACAGAGTTACACGTACCATGCATTTCTAGCATCTTTGTATAAAAGCATACTCAACCAGCTAGGTTTGAGCATTGATGTCTCGCCTTCTATTCACACTCTCCTTGTATTGGCCACTAGAGGAGCCGCAACCTCGCCTTCGTTTAGATTCAAGATTGATGAACGAAGAATAGAGAAGACGGAGAGAGAAGTTTAAAGAACATAAGAGAAGAGGGAGAAGAGATGTAATACAAGAACAAAAAGAATCAAACATGTATAAATTGCATTAGATTCAACAGCAGTAATTGTACAAAACAATTAGTCATGGTGATAATCATACACGGAAAAGTCATCATATAGAAGATGTCCGTCCTTATAGTGGAGGAGGTAATAACAATCGTCGCAGAAGTAACAGGGGTTCTCCTGAGCCCACTTGTCATCTACAGTTACCTTTGTTGCTCGAAATATTTTACAAGCGTAACATTTTTGTATAACTGGCTTCACTTGAAATAAGAGTATTGGATAAGCTGCCCTGTTTTGTATATCTTGGGGATGAATCAATCTCATGTCACGAATTACAAATGTATGTCTGCAGTCTCCCTGTTCCAAGTCATTCCCCAAAATCAAGTTATGCAGCCAAATCACAAGAACAGCACAACCATCGACATGTACAGAGACCAAACATGAAAAACTACGATGCTGTCCAACCAAAATCTATGATTTGTTATATTTTTATATATATAATAAGACAGTTGAAAACAATCATGGTTTGAAGGTACAATTCCCAATAAGCGTGTCCATTTTATCTTTTTGCTCAAATTAGACAGTTAAAAAGTAAAAATGCTTGTCTCTGCATCATTGAACCCAAAATTGTCCAGACAGTTAAAGGTGCTGATGAATTTCGTATCTTACCACGAGGATGAGAAAATTGATCCTATAAGATAACTGACTCCAGTTTTAAATAATACTAAACATGCATATGGACTTCATAAAGATTCTCAACATGTAAAATATGTAGGTAAACCACAAAATAACATTTCCCTCTGTACCTGGTGACAATACAGATATCCAGCACCAAGTCGGAACTTCAAGTCAGAGAATTTAGTCTTGTCCATGTCAACAGCTCTGAAACTAGGCAATTGTGACCCCGTTACATCTCCTACGACTGCCTTCTGCTTCTTTTTCAATTCTCCCGCTACAACGCTTTCCCATTTTTTTAGAGCATCGCCCTTAGAATCTCTAAGCCAATCGAATATAGGTTCGCTATAATCTACTGCGGAGGGATCCCTCAAATCATTGCAAAATGTATCCTACATAGGATAGCAATATACTAGATTTTAGAGAGAATACTATCTTCATCATGAAAATAACAAGTTAATACATAGATTTCTTACTTCTACAAGGAAGTATCCTGAAGGATCATGCCGACCAGCCTTTTGCATCACATGGTCTGTCAGGCAGTCGATCTTATCCCTCAGTTCGGTCAAGGTTTGTTCTCCAAGGACCAACAACTCTTGGTTCTGCAAACAATCTTACTATGTCAGAAACAACAGGAACTTGAGGCAAGAATCATGAGAATAAGCAAAAATAGTACTGCATAACAAGAGTACGAAGGAAGGAAACCTAACTATTTTTTTCTTCGGCCTACAGTCTATCGTTTCCCTAAACAATACTAAAAGAAACCAGATGGACATATGTGCATAAAAATCACAAGTCTATTGCATAATTTTTGGTCTTGCTCCACTCTCAGTGGGCTACCAATTTATTGAAGGTGACTCGGCCACAAGGGACTAAAAACCCAAGTCTACGAACCTAGCGAACTCAAAGAAATTCCGAAATAAAAGGGGCAGATCCAGTTGTTCTTTAGACTTAATTCCGAGAAATTCCCATCAGAGTTACACGTACCATGAGTTTCTTACATTTTTGTATAAAGCATACCCAGCCAGCTAGGTTTAAGCATGGATACCTGTCTTTGGAGTTTCTGGACAATGTTTGTATCTTATGTAACGTGTGCCTTGCAAAAATGAAGAATTGCAATTGCACACATCTCAATCATAGAGACATGTCAGATATTTTAACCCTACAAATCAGAAGCCCAATAAAACTTCTAGCATTATACCTTGACTAGTAGGAACTATACAATTGAAAAACAACGAAACAAACATCTATTCAATTTGACATCAGCAAGAAAACACATTGAAGATGCTATACCTTAAACCTTTTTTGCACACTTTGGTAAACCTCAATGGAAAGAGCAACATCAGGATATTGCACAGGTACATATTCCTGAATGCTGGATGACTTCACCTGATTTGCATAGGAGGGAAAAATTTGACAAAATCAACAATCTGAGAGGTCAAGGTCGGCAAATCAAATATGACTGCATGCAAACATGTATTTCAGAGTCAAAAGCAATCAATCGGCTTAAATGGCATTGGTTTCAGCAATCAGATCTAACGGACAACATTGGGTTTGAGAGATCTGACTCGAGACATTCCTAAACCAGTATTGAGGAAACAGTGGGAACAATTTGTTTAAAACAAAGTACAACAAAATAACAGAATAGCCATAAAACAAGTCCTGGTAATTTCTCATCAATCAGATAGGAGTGAAGGAAATTCATTAATATGAATATCTGTTCATTTTCATCTGAGAGTTATATCAAACAGTCAATTTTACTAGTAGGTATGGCTTGTCACTTGATCACCACATATCAAAAGTCAAGTTCAATTGCATCACAAACCATTTACTAACAAAGATTCAGTAACAATTTTGTTTGAAAAACCTCCTACAGTAACATGGCAGTGAAGAAAGTTGATGTTCCACCATAAAACCAATTGGCAATATGCGGAGTAGCCCAACTTACTTATAAACACATGCAAAGTCTCTCATTTATCAAAGTGGGATTCATTCTCAACACGCCGTTCACGTGTGGTGGATTTTCAAGTCCAACATGTGGACAACACAACAGGGTGACGTGGTAGTGAAGAAGTTGATGTTCCACCATAAAACCAATTGGCAATATGAGGAGTAGACCAACTTACTTATAAGCTCATGCAAGGTCCCTCATTCTACCAATGTGGTATTCATTCTTAACACGTCCCCTCACGTCTGGCGAATTTTCAAGTCTAACTGGGGACAACACACCAGAGTGACGTGGAGCGCATGTGGTCGTTTGACATGTGCAACAACATGCTCTGATACCATGAAAAAAGTTGAGGTTCCACCATAAACCAATTGCAAATATGGGGAGTAACCCAACTTACTTATAAGCCCATGCAAGGTCCCTCCTATCAATGTGGGATTCACTCCCAACGGGTAGCTAAAAGCTTAAGTCAAGATGACTTCGATAGAACTTGAAGCATTAGTTAGTGGATTTCCAATACAATCTAAAAGACATAATTAGCAATAAACATTCATAATAGGCAACTCTTAAGCAAACCTTCACTGATGAACTTGCAGATCTGAGGGGTTTCATCCTATCAATTGCCCTTGAGGATGCAATGGAAGGTTCAGTCGTCTTCGAACTACGGCTGGATCACCATAAGAAAAAACATTTAGTTCAAAATGGAGAGACAAATCATTGAGTAAGTTACAGTCATTAAACTAACTTGAAAGAATGCAGAGTCACAGCCGCTTTGCCTTCCTCTTGCTTTTCTTTTTTTCTTTTAACACGCTCCACCCTTGCAATATAAGTCTCCTGGAATGTGGAAGCAGTTAAGTTGGTACTACGATAACAAATATATATACATAAAGGGCCTGTATATATATATACATATATATATTTATAAGCAAGGACAATGAAGACTGTAATGCAACGACTTCTACATTGTAAGATCCTTTCTACCCAACGTCACCAGGGTACTTATAAATAATTTCTCATTTCACACTCATTCTCTTATAAACTTCCCTTTGGCGGCATATTATCCTTAAAACTAGATAGTTCTTTTCGTTCAAATTTTACTATCTCTTGCGCCCAATTTTCAACAACACTGGCCTAGGCTTTCAAAATTAAGGAAGATGTAAACTCTAGTATAACTGAATACTATACTAAGTACCAACAGCTTAAATAAATACATTAACAGCACCCAAGAAGAAGTGAAAATATCTTACATTAAGAGCATGCGCATTTGCCTTTGTTCGTTTTCTCTTGCTCAATGTCTTTGTACAAGCTTTATCATTTGATGTCTCAGAATCACTTACTCTCCTGAAATTGGTGCATATAAAAATTCAATAATGAATAAAAAATAATACGGAAATTCCACATACAAATAAATTATTAGAAAAAACTACAGGATATTTGTCCAAAGTAGATAAGAAGAGTATAACAAAACATATCAAAGAATCAGATAATGCCGGGCTTAAATCAACAAGTATACTCAGTACCTAGTTCCAATCACCAAAATAGAGGTAATTTGCAGTGCAAGAAAAGGTCCAGGCGGTCAAGACAAAAGAACAAATGCATAGATAAGAAAATCAAATACATAAGAATCAAGGAACTACATGATCTTGCTCCATACTGCAATGTGTGTCTCAAACGCTACGATGACAAGGCAATGACAACAAAACCACTCACACAATTCCAAGGTAAATTTGTTCACTCATGTATAGATATGACTGACCTGGAAAGCTCTACTGGAATAGGTGAAAGATTTGAGGTACCTTCATCGTCCTACAAAAAAACCCATAATAAAACCGTAACTTGTTAAGACAAGCATCATAACCGTTAATGAAATCCATAAAATTATTCTCACCCTAACTTTCTCATTTTACCCTCTTTCTCTTAAAAAAATTCCCTTAGGTGGTATATTAGCCTTCTAACTAGATACTTCTTCTCATTTGAATTTGACTACCTCTTGCACCCAATTTTCAACATTACTGGCCTAGAATCTCAAAATTAAGGGAGATATAGACTTTAGTATAATTAGATACTATACCAAGTAACAACAACTTGGATGAACACATTACCAGCATACAATAAGAAGTGAAAGATATCTTACCTCAAGAGCGTGATTATATTCGTTTGTTCGCTTTCTCCTCCTTCGTTTCGTTTTACAATCCTTATCATTTGAAGTCTCAGAATCATTTGCACTCCTAAATTTGGTGTATAAAATTTAAATAAATGAATAAGAATGAAATTCACAGAGCAGATCAACTATTACAAGAAAATAGAGGATATTTGTCAAAAGTAGACAATAAGACTACCAAGACATGTGAAAGAGGAAGATAAATACTGGGCTTAAATAAAAAAGTATTTCCATAATCTGGTTATAATCATCAAGAGAGAAGTAAAAGTTGAAGTGCAAAGAAAAATTCAAGACAGTCAAGAAAAAGGGACAAATACATAGATAAGTTAATCAAATACATATGAATCAAGGAACTACATGATCTTGCTACATATGCCAATGTGTATGAGGTACTGCGATGATCGCGCAATGACACTAAAACCAGCCACACAATTCCAAGGTAAATGTCTTCATGTATAAATATGACTGACCTTTCATTGGATGGCTCTTCTGAAATAGGCGAGAGACTGGGAGCACCTTCATCATCCTACAATCATACACATAATAAAATCATAAATTAAGATAAACAAGATGTATGAGTTATCAAAGCTCCTTCAAACTATGCACAAGTTGGAGAGTATTAGTGCACCTTAAATGCTTCCGTGATAGCCATATCGACTAACTCTTCCTCGGTTAAGATTTTAAGCTCATCCACCCTACACCACAAACAATGCCACTCAGAATCCAAACCCACCAACCTAGAATCCAAATTGAAAAAGAAAAACCCAAAACATGGAAAGCAAAAGCAAAAATGCTTACGAAATATCTTCGTCACAGACTTGGGATGAATTTGAAGACACTTCCACCTCTAAATCCTGCAAAAGGAACAGAACACAACTCTCATTAAACAAACCCATCAACAAATAGCAATGTGATACAAATTATAAACAATTCATCCACCAATGGCACCTGAAGTTCTTGGAGAATAGAAGACAGGAACAGAGGGACGCTGGTGAGGGGACCCACAACATTGGGAACGTAGATGGGCCCACCTCTGGGAACCGAGAGCTCCTCCTCCTCCTCCTCTTCCTTATCACCATCATTATTGTTGGCGCCGCCGCTGCCATTCTCCGTCATCATCTATCCGCCGCTTGCGTAAAGCTTCAACCTTTAATCGCGAGCGGGGGGCAGAAACGATGAATTTTCGGAATTTCGAATAAATTGAATGGAAGGAAAATGGGAGAGCAGCGTATGAAGGAAAAATTGTTTTCAATTAGAGGAAAAATAGTGTGAAATAGACATAGCTGCAAGAAGAAGGAAGTCTAGGGTTTGTGTGAGAGTGAGAAGGTGTATAGTTGGAGACGAAAGGGTGTGTCTTTGTGCCTGGTTGCCCAAAGGAAGCACTTCGCCAGTTCGTTGGCAAGTGATGTTGTGGACTTACTGCTGCAGATGATACCGACGCAGGATGTCGTAGACTCGTAGTCTGTCATTAGTTTGGAAATTTTTACCATAATACCATACCAGACCAAATTTTTACCAAAAATTTGTACTAATTGGTAATGGTACGGTATTTGTACCGTATCATACTATTTCGGTATAGTATTGGTATTCAAAACCAGTACCGGTGGTATACCGTACCTATCGATAATTTATTAATATTATATTATGTATTATAATATATATATATATATATATAATTATGTATTATGTAATTTTTATTAATATTTTTATATCCTAGTCTGAAGATTTTAATTTCAAAGTATTTCTGATTCATAATGTTCTAAGTGCACATGACAATATATGTAGACAAGAAAAGAGAATGGTTACAAGCAACCATCTTTACCTGAAACCCTAGAGATCGGGTAAACCTGGGACACATAATTTTTCTCTAATTTAAGGTGATTTACATCAAACCCAAGACTAAGAAGTAATCAGCAAGTTAAGTGCTTTGAATCAAGGATGAGAGAAAGCTGGAAAGAAACTGGCGGTTGACAGATTGCTTGGAGCCTTGTGATACGAGTTGACATACGAGTTGACTTGCTTGAGCCATTTAGCACATAAACTTTAGGTCGACTGGATACTATTCCAAACAACTTTAGGTCGACTGAATACTATTCCAACATAGTCATTAGTATATTGTGGAAACTTCTATGACTTGTAACTTATATTGTGGCTTGTAACTTCTTGAATTAGGTTAGAAAAAATATTAGATTTTGGGCAAACTAAGTGGCCTAAAACAAAGTGGTAATTACCATTGGCATACCATACCAACCAAACTATTTGGTATACCAATATTCGGTATACCGAAAGTTTAGTACGGTAACGGTAATAGATTTTGCTGTACCAAATATTTGGTATGGTAATCGGTACAGAGGTTTTGGTACGGTAATCGTACCAAAACCACTCCTAGTATCCATAGCCTTGGCCCCCCGCCACTCAACAAGGGAAAAAAGAGGAAAAAGCAGGTCAATTTCTTTTTCTTCTTCTTCTTCCTTTTTTTTCTTTTTTAGTTCTTTTATAAAAAATAATTATTAAAAAAAATCACAACGGCCATTTATATTAAATAAAGAATAATGCTAGGTAAATTAAAATTTTAAACCGAAATTTATATATAAAATGATGTGGTTGTTTTTAATTGGAAGTGTTGATTAACGTGTTTATTTCCTATTAGTGACACGTTATTTGGTTTGCAAATTTTGTTTAAAAATTAAATGCAATCATCATCTAATGATCATATATAATTAATATGAATATATGTATTTAATACAATCAGCATATTGTGAACACTGGGTCTTTTTCGACCCCGATGGGCCCAAAGGAACACAAGCCCAAAAGAAGACAAGAGAAGGAAGACCAAAGCCCAACAGAATTGGGAAGGATGATCACAAGCGCTATAGACGATCGCTCGGCGGTCTGGGTTGCCTGCCAGCAATGAAGTCGAGCCTTTTTCCCATAAAGTGATTTATGACTATCAGCAGCAAGTTGGTGTACGAACAACTTTATAGCACGAAATCCCAGGAACACATGGACATCCTACTCAGATGTGGATTCCCACCAACCTAGGGTCGAGCAAGGCGCTTGGGGTGCGTTGTCCTAAGAAAATATGCAAGTGGACCAAAACGGATATCACTTTGATGCCACATGTCGACTAAAAAACGGAGGGGTAGCTAGCAAGTCAAATTTACATATTCGGTGCATTAAATGCAAAGGCAATGGAAGATTCGAGCCCGAAGATTTGGGACTCATGGAAGGCCTATATAAGGAGGATGAGCACTCCTTAGAATGGGTCGGACAAATTGAGAGAGAAAAGAGATTGTATTGAGCCGAGCGCTATTTGTAACATTTTATTCAATATATATGAGAGACTCATTGGAAGTAGTCCAATTTTGAGAGGTGAACAACCTAAATGTTGTTGCTAAGTTCTTATCATTTTAACCCCGTACCCACCAAGTGCAGACTACACGACCATACTGGTCTTTGTTAGCCTCACCAGATTTGAGCGTTAACATATATGACCATCGAAATGAAGATTGTATAAAATACATATAAGTACTGTAGTCAAATCCTTAATTTTATATTCATTATTAAAACTTATTAAATATTAAAAAGGTATAAGTGATATTTCATACACTCTAGTTGACAGGGAGTGTTCTCTTGGGCTATCTCCAAATTAAAGGGTCAAAGTTAAAAGTTAGGGTAATGCTAAGGAAACTAAATTTTGAGACTAAATTTGCAAACTAAGTGATGTGTCACCAATAAGAATAAGTACGTTTATCAACGTTTAAGTAATAAATAAATCATCAACTTCCATGTCCTTCAGTTTTCAAAACTTTGTCTCTAAATTTAGTCTCCCTAGCATTATCCTAAAAGTTATAACTTATAACGTCATATTTGACTAAAAATGTGGTGCTACAAATTATGATATTTATAATATTTACAATGCATCAAGACATCCAATTGTAGTGAAGAAATAAACGAATACAATTTTTTTTTTCGAAAAAATACTAATATAACTACCATTTAATCTAATGGTAAAATAATTTCAGATTTGAATGATTCTAGTAGAGATGATATTTGAGAGAAGACATAAAAAGTAAAGGGTTAAATCATTGATATACGATGTAGAGTAAGCCTTCACAAGTCATTTTGCTTTTTTTTTTTATGCAACTATGAAGCCCAACTGTTTATTTGGTTGTTTTTGGTTTTCACCTTCACAAGTTATTAAATTAAGTCATCGAAGAAGGATGCTGCTTGAAATAGTTGATGCAACCCAAACAGAAAAAAATCCTTCATCTTTCTTCCCCCCGCCCCCCAAAACAAAAAAAAAAAAAACACCTTGAAAACGAATTGGTGTCAATGATTTGTACCAAGCAAGATGTTTCCTTTTGTTCAACATATCAAGTGGTTGTCGGTAAGTAAAAAGGTTAACACAACAGCTTCCCTTAATCAATCACACTCAGGTTCACCACATTGCGGTATGATAAACAGCAAAATGAAGCTAGTTGGAGTTTGAAGTGGCCAAACGAATACGGAATACGCGATGTTGATTATGTGTAGAGTGTGGGGTGTATGTAGAAAGTGTGAGCATAATATGAGAAAATATTTAGAGTGTATTAAGATAGTTAATTAAAAAAAATAGATGTGAGGTGTATTCAATATATCAGTGTGTTCAACAATATGTGGGACCTAAATAAAACAACTCTATATATGTGTTGGGTTTCTACGCGTGGAGGTTTAAAACTCTCCATCTTCTAAATTATTGTGATAGTTTCGAACTCTTCTTCCCTCTCCCTAATCATAGTAAAATTAAAACACAAAAACCCTATCTATATATGCTTAACAAGAGAGAAGGAGTAGCACCGCGGATACTTAATTAACAATATAACATGGCAGACGGCCGCCGGAAGCAACAGAAGCAACTGGTCCCCATGAATAACGGGGCTCGTATTGACAGCAACGACATCATCATTGAGATACTGTCAAGGCTACCAAGGAACTCTTTACGACGATGTCGTTGTGTATGCAAGTCATGGCGTGCTTTAATCTCTGATCCTGATTTTATCAGAATCCATGCAGTCAGAGGACTCAACAACGACTTGAAGCTCCTAATGTTTGATATGTGGGGTAATCCCATGTCCATAGACTACGAATCATTATCGTCGTTATTGGTACAGGCATGGAAATATTAGTGATGAAGTTGTTCCACGCTGCAGACATAACAAATTTCGAAGACGATTTTGCAGGTGGGTTATTGGTTCTTGCAAATCCCCATCTGTCTAGAGCGCCTTTGCAGTGTGAGTCTTTCGTTTCCTCTTTGTTTAATTATAAAAGAATGTAATTTTTCTTTTGAAACATCATATTAATTGTTGCGTGTGCAAGGTTCAACGGTTGAAATTACTTAATTAGTGAATGCAGATGCCCCCAGAAATATTTTCAAGAGTTTGTATTTCTGAAGTATGCTTAATTTAAGGAGTTTAAGAAACCTAATTAAAATATAAACCTCAGAAAATAATTATTGTGGATGCAAATTTCTTTCTCCTCGATCTTGGACAAAATTGCACCTACAAAACAATTAACACTTAGGTCAAAGCCAAGAGCCTCACGCGCCCACGATGAATGGGGGGTTTGGCCGAAAAACCTCTGATGCCAAAGTTAGAATTTAGAGAGAGAGTGTTTGAGAATTTTTAGAGAATTTTAGCAAGATAATTGGGAGTGAACTTTGAGGAGAATGATGGGGTTTAAATAGGAGAGTGGCCGGCCTCCTTGGGTGAGAGAGGATCGGCCACCTAGCCTTGTTTGTGGGCTAGGTTCTTGATTTGTGTTAATTTGGGAGTTGTGGAATAATTACCTAATAAATTAGCTAATCAATAGAATAATTACCTCATTGATTAGCTAATCAATATAATAAAAAGGGGAAGATTTTGGGAGTTACCTTGTGAAGTAGATTGGATGAGGATGGATGAAATAGATTTTGAATTGTTACCTATTTTGGGCACTTTTGACTTGGTTGACGGATGATTGTCCGCTGCTCGCGCGTAGGAATCTTGGTATGCCTCAAGGGTATTTTTGTCATCTTTTACCCAAAATTCCACGTGTCGCCTTGTGATTGTTTTTGGCTCCACAAATGCCCCCACACCTGCTGGGTTGCTCGTAGGAAAGGGCAGCAGGTGTATAGATCTTCTTGCTCTAGGAAACTTTGGACTGCTTCCTATTTTGATGTATATTCCCTCTTTAATATGAAATTAGATCCTTCTAGGAAAGGAAAATAAATTCTCTCAAAGCATATTTAAGTCCACCTTAAGTGGGTTGTTAAATCAACTTTGGAGAGTGACTTATTCTACCCTACAAGAGAGAGTAAGCTTAGAGGATATTTGATCCCTCTCCTCTAGCAATCTTCTACATTTTGCCTGTGCAAATGATCGCCTTTCGTTGCTTGCTTCGTCTTCTCCATGCCCACCGATGTAAGAAAAATTTAATTTTCCTTGTTTTCTTCTTGGATAGTGTTGTCGCGAGGTAGCCGTCGAGGTGGTGCGACACTTCAGTTGGCAGAGGCTAGGAGTCGGCTTGGCATGGGCCAAGGAGGTGGTGTGGCAAGGGTCATTGTTTGTGCTGCTAGGCTTGATTGAAGCCAAGGATTGGCTCAGCATAGGTCGAGGAAGTGGCGTGGCATGGGTAACGGTTTGGGCTACCACGTTTGGACTGCCTGCCTAGAATAAGGAAACTGCTTGAGTTTGATTTCTCAGATGCCGTAGATAGAACAGTCAATGATGGAACTGCCAAGACGGAGTTGCTGAAGATGAAGTGTCGGATGAGCGAACTGTTGAGTGCAAAAGTTGCTGCTGCCCCCTGACCATTTGCTTCCTAGTTAATCTTCAAGTATTCGATCTTTTGAGTTATGTGGCCTTCTCGCACTAGAGGGCTTACCTAGATGGGTGTCGGGAAATTAGTTTACCCTCTCGTACTGGAGAGCAATTAGTTTATCCTCTCGTACTGGAGAGCAATTAGTTTACCCTCTCGCACTGGAGAGCAATTAGTTTATCATCTCGTACTGGAGAGCAGACCCATATGGGTGTCGGGGAATTGGTTTACCCTCTCGCACTAGAGAGTAATTAGTTTATCCTCTCGCACTAGAGAGCAGACCCATATGGGTGTCGGGGAATTGGTTAGAGTAATTAGTTTATCTTCTCGCACTAGAAAGCATATCCATATGGGTGTCGGGGAATTGGTTTACCCTTTTGCACTAGAGAGAAATTAGTTTATCCTCTCGCACTGGAGAGCAAACCCATATGGGTGTCTAGGAATTGGTTTACCCTCTTGCACTAGAGAGCAATTAGTTTATCCTCTCACACTAGAGAGCAGGCCCATATAAGGTTTGAGCAGTTATTGTGGACAACAGTTGAGCCAAGCTTATGAATAACTTCTTGAATCTTCATTGAGAATAAAGAAATAAATCAACTGTGCTGGAAGGTAGAAACTGCATAACAAATTGGATAATCTTCGTCTTACGAGGCCTTGTTCGTAGAGCTGCTTGAGACTTTGAACTTATTTGGAAAAACCCAAACGGGGTTCAGGGGGCGATGAAGACTTCTCATGCTTGTGTAGGCCGTTTCGTTGACCTATCAAGATGCTCGTCGCATCGGCCCTCATTTGTCAACTTATCAAGGTACTGTTTCCACTTCAGACAGCCGTTGGTAGTGTGGCCTAGTCCTTGATGGAATGCGCAATACTTTATATGATTCTGCTTGGTAAAATCGCATTTCATGGGTGGCGGCAGTTCGAACCAAGGTTCGTTATTGAGCTTGCGGAGAATTTGGCCGATTGGAACTGTGAACTTGGTGAATGTTTCAGGCGCTGAGTCTTCTCTAGTCCGGAAAGGTTCCATGTGCTTCTTTTCCGACTCATTTTTATTAGACTGATTGTCTTCGTCCCATAGTGCATGCTTTTATGCCAAAGCATACGAAGCTGCTAGGGTCAGTTCTTCTCCCATGATCAGTTTTTCGAATAAAGGGTGTTCGGTGGGAAGCCCATTTCTACTGCCGTTGCTATGTCCTCATTCCAGCCAACAATCTTGGCCTTCTCCGCTTTGAACCTCTTGACATAGTTGCGAATTGTTTCCCAAGGTGCTGAAGAAATGGTCAGATATCCTTTTGATTGAGCGGTTAGACGAATACTCCTTAGTGAAAACAAAGGAAAGTTCGTTGAAACTCCAGATCGACTGCGGTGGTAGAGTGTGAAACCAGTCTTGTGCCTCGCCTTGCAAAGTTGTGACAAAAATTTTGCACATAAGGGTGTCGTTGTTCCTGTAGAGGATCATAGTACTGCGATAGTGCTTGAGATGTCGATTCAGATATTTGTCTCATTTGTACGGAGTGAAGTGAGGCATAGTGAACCCGCGAGGTGGATCTATCTGCTCGATCTCATTCGTGAATGGTGACATGCTTATGTTGGTCATGTCTCGTCGAAGTGCATCGTCAATAGCCTCGTTATGTTGGAAATTGTGCAATCGTTCGATTATGAGCCTCTCAACTTCTTCTTGAATTTGCCTCTGCTAGGGCAGTGGAACTTTCGGCTGCCCCCAGTCGTGACCTATGGGTTTGGGCCATTCTTCCCTATGCTCGACTCGTCTATGTCGCTGCTGCGGTGCATATGGCATGTACGTGGCAGGCGAACGGGCTGCTCATAGGCTGCCGGTTGAACTTGAACGGGTTGCTCACAGGCTGCCGGTTGAACTTGAACGGGCTGCTCACAGGCTGCCGGTTGAACTTGAGTCTGATTGAGTAACTGCTTCTCTCCGTCTGCCGTGCTGCCTACTCCGATGTGAGGTGGAGAATGCAAGTGGGTTTTAGGCTCTATAGAACAATGGCACGTGGGATCTGGTTCCTCTTGATCCTAATTACAACCTTGTAGGATGCAAGTGGGTTTTTAAAGTCAAACACAGACCTGATGGTTTTATAGAACGATATAAAGCAAGACTTGTTGCTAAGGGTTTTCATCAACATGAAGTGCTAGACTTCTCAGAAACATTTAGTCTGGTTGCCAAGCCTACTACTATTAGGATTCTTCTTTCCATTGCTGTGAATTATGATTGGTTTGTGCATCAACTCGATGCAAGTAATGCGTTTCTACATGGTCATTTGAAAGAAAATGTGTATATGAGCCAACCTCCTGGCTTTGTGGATCCCTCTAGGCCTCATCATATGTGTAAACTTAGGAAAAGTCTCTATGGTCTTAAACAGGCACTTCGAGCCTGGTATGAAGCCTATTATACTGTCATTCTCTCTTTGGGATTTTGTCCTTCCAACTCTGATACAAGTCTTTCCATCAAGAAGGATTCTACCATCACATTTATTCTCGTAAATGTTGACGATATAATCATCACTGGCAGTTCCTCTTTTGTTTGTCAGCATATCATTTCACAGTTACAAGCAATGTTTCTTGTGAAAAATCTAGGGGATATTCATTATTTTCTGGGCATTGAGGTTCAAAGGTCATCCAAGGGCCTATTTCTACATCAATCCAAGTATGCATTGGATTTACTTAAAAAGACAGATATGCTTGGTGTCAAGCCTGCTCCTGTTAGTTCTTCTAAATTGGATCACTCTGGCACCCACTACTTTCTACAGATCCACAGTGGGTGCTTTTCAATATCTTACTTGGACTAGGCTTGATCTTGCCTTTGCTGTCAACCAAGTTTGTCAGTACATGCACTCCCCTCGGACTATTCATTTACAAGCTGTCAATTGGATCCTAAGGTATCTCAAAGGCACATTTGATTTAGGGATATGGTTCACTAAAGGTTTTTTACATCTCACTGCTTGGTCTGATGCTGATAGGGCAGGTTGCCCCGTTGATAGATGATCTACTAGTGGGTATTGTGTTTTCTTAGGTCCTAATCTTGTCTCATGGAATGCTAAGAAACATAATACAATTGCCCGGTCCTCAACTGAAGCAGAATATCGTTCTTTGGCCAACACTGTTGCATAACTCACTTCAAATTGCAAAGTTCTTCAGGACATTTCTTTTCCTCTTCTTAGAACTCCCTTTATATTTTGTGATAACAAAAGTGCCATAGCGTTGGCCTTCAATCCTGTGTTCCATGCCCGGACTAAACACGTGGAGATTGATTATCATTTTATTCGAGAAAAAGTACTTCTTGGTCACATTGGTGTTCAACATGTTGCCTCTCTACTTCAAATTGCAGATATTTTTACTAAGTCACTTCCTGCTGACATATTTGCTGCATTATCTCACAAGCTCTCAGTTCGTTCCCCTTCCTTTAGCTTGAGGGGGTGTGTTAGGAGTAAAGCACCAGATTAGTACCTAGCTTGTTAGATAAGTTTGTATGCAATATGTGTTAGTTATGTAAGTTACTTAATCCGTAAGTATTGTGGGCATATTGTTATTTTGTGTATAAATACTCCACGTGTATATTCTTCAAGAGTTAATAAATACAATTTTCAGAATCTCTCTTTCTCTAACTTTCCCTTTCTCTCTCTAGTTGATTCTGTCATATCTATCACACTTTCTACAACCACCTCCACTATCTGTTGCAGTTTTTAGAGATAGAAAGAGAAAACTCCCATTTCAGTTTTCTTTCTAGGGTGGAGCAACTGCTCCCTTTTTTTATCCACTTTTTTTTTTTTATCTGAAAAGGGCTTTAATCCATATTTGGACTTTAGCTACTTGATGTTTGGGCTTTAGGCATCAATGGGTTTTTCTTGAAACGAAGCCCAATTTAATTTTTCTGGTGGATTTTTTTTACCTCAACACTGTGCACAGGAGCAAGAAGTGTTATGTTCCATGACAACTTCCAAGAGGATGCTTTGTGATCAAGAATAGCTGCCATGATCCCCGTGAGTAAATTCCCCGATAAGCATGCGAATAATGTAAGAGCGATCGGTGCTGGATACATTTCAACTGTTACTGTCTGCATAAATCATATTGCATAAAATGAGTATTAATTGTAATAATTTCCATGCAACAAAACGTTGTTCGTATAAGATGTAGGTTTTTCTGGCACCTGTGAGATGTAGAATGTTGACAATGCAAAATATGATACAAGAAGGACAAGAGAGCCCTTTAACCAGTTTCTGTCTGTGGATGAATTTGAGGTAGCTGCAGTTTGATGGAGCCTTCGGTGTGCATTAAAATCACAGCAATGCGTTTGTACAGGATCATTAACGTTGCGCTAGCAAACCCGACAAGAGTCCCCCAAATCTTTGCTTGCATACCAAGCCTCGTCATATCGAATTTCCCGAGTACATCATAATGTAAATCCGTAAAACCCTAATGCAATAATTAAATATATGACTTCTATATTATGAAATGGATTTCCTTCGCCTGCAGAAAACTGCTATGATGAAGCAATACATGGAATAATGTTGGTCATGGCAGTTGCAAAAGCCGGTGAAGTGTATTCAAGTCCCATGTCATTCAATGTTCTTCCTAACAGTCCTCTAACATAAACACGAAAATTTAGAGGATTAATCGAAATTAGATTACTTGTTCCGAGACTAGCAAGTCTCTCACCCACGGAAGCCCAAGAAGAAGACAGTTCGCAAGACTGGAACACTTATTTTGTTCTCGTTTTTTTATGCCAAGAGATAGTTTAATTAGAGGACGTATGATTTAGGCTTTTCGATTATACTCTCCGTTTCCGATGATCCAAACGAGCCCTAATTTATTAACCAAATAGTCACACTAATCAAATGATATTTGAGGTCGTACTCGTTTTAATTTAATATTTGTTCATCAATGCATAAAATATTCGAACTTGAGATATCTTTCAATATCGAAAAACAAAATACAATTGATACATTCTTTATAAAATGTTTCAAGTTCGAATTCGCCCTCCTTAAATTAGTTAAAAAAAGGGTAAATTACATTTTACCCCCTCAAGTTTGGGGTCAATTTCAATTCCTTACAACATCTTTAAAACATTTCAATTTCATACATTTACTATCATTTTATTTCAATTCATACATCCGTTAGAAAATCCGTTAAGTAAACCGTTAAGTGATGACGTGGCAAATATGGGATCCACATTTGTGCTGACATGGCTGCCAAATTTGTACCATGTGGCAAAAATTTTGTTTTTTATACATTTAAAGTATTATAATAATTTACCCTATTATAAAAAATAAAAAATAAACACCATCTTCTTCCCTGAGCCCTTCCCTTTCCCTGCAACCTAAACAACCCATCCCACCCCACCTCCGCCACCAAGCCTATTCCCCATCCCCAAAACCTAGCCCATTCCCCTTCCCCAAAACCCCCAAAATTCCATCCCTCCCTCCCTTCTCTCTCCACAGCCACTGCTCAGAATGCAAACCTGGATAAAAAAACCCAATCTGGCGCAGGCTCTTGTTCGAGCTGTCGCTTACACCGCTGGTTTCTCTGGAAAAGATGACGATGTTTCTTGAACTGGATGACACCTTGGTGCATGCACAGGCGGATCCCCTGCCGGAGAAATTCGATTTCATATTGCGGCCGAGGATCGACGGAAGTTAGGGGCGAAGAGTCGGTGCAAAGGAGAGAAGAAAGGCAGGGAATTTTAGGGGTTTTGGGAAGGTGAAAAGGCTTAGTGGTGGGGTGGGTATCGGGAAGGGGAAGGTGGGTGGGTTAATCACATTCGAAGGCAACAATAGAGTAGCAGAAGCACACAAACCTTCGAACCCAAGACCAAGACACACCCTCAAACCCAAGACCAAGACACACCCTCAAACCCAAGACCAATAGGTGTGATGCAGGAGCACTTCACCATATGGGTGGGAAGAGGGTTGGTGGGAACGTCGGTGGGTGAGGGAGGGTGGGTCGGAGGGAAGATGGGTTTTGGGTTTGGTTTTTTATTTTTTTTTCTTCTTTAATATCTTTTCTTTAATTAATTATTTTTAAATGTATAATTTTTTTTTTTTGCCACGTGGTACAAATTTGCCAGCCACTTCAGTTCTTAACGGATCAATGGATGAAAAATGTAACAGATGTACCATATTGAAATAAAATAGTAGGTGATGTATGAATGTGAATTTTTTTTTAAGTTGTTGTATGAAGTTGCAATAGACCACAAATCTGATGTAGTAAAGTGTAATTTATCCTTAAAAAAATCAATCAAACAATAAAAAGAATTGGGTAAATTACATTTTACCCTTTCAGGTTTGGGGTCAATTTCAATTCCTTACAACATCTTTAAAACATTTCAATTTCATACATTTACTTAACATTGTATTTTAGTTTCATACATCCGTTAAAAAATCTGTTAAATAAACCGTAGACTGATGATGTGTGGCAGATATGGGATCCACATTTATGCTAACGTGGCTGTCACATTTGTGTCACGTGGCAAAAAAAATATTTTTTTATACATTTAAAATATAATAATATTTACCCTATTAAATTTATTATTAAAAAAAAAAATTAAAAAAAAAAAAAAAAAACCAAACAAACCAGAAACCCAGAACCACCCCCCTCCCAAACGACCCACTTCTCCATCTCCCTTTTCATCTCCCATCCCTTCTCCCTCCCCAAACCCACTCCTCCCTCTTCACCCCTGACCTGGTTTTTTTTTTTTTTTTTTTATATAATTTTTTTAATAATAAATTTAATAGGATAAATATTATTATATTTTAAATGTATAAAAAATTATTATTTGTTTCCACGTGGCACAAATGTGGTAGCTATTTCAGCATAAATGTGGATCACATATTTGCCACGTTATCAGTTAACGGTTTACTTAACAGATTTTCTAACGGATGTATGAAATTGAAATAAAATGATAAGTAAATGTATGAAATTGAAATGTTTTAAAGATGTTGTGAGGGATTGAAATTGACTTGGGAGTAAAATGTAATTTATCCAAAAGAATTTATATTCAATCTATGGTTGTTAAACCCTTCTCCAAAACCCTCCATTTTTAATTAGGAGAAAAACCTCGAAACTTGACACTCTCTCTCTCTCTCCATTCCTGATTGAAGCAAAGCAGTAAACATGAGCGCCCATCTGTCTCTCCGCCACCGCTCTTTCGCATACCTCACTCGCTACCTCTCCTCCTCACCCTTCTCCACCGCCGCCACCACCTCCAAAATCCCCACCCTTTACGAACCCACTGCCGCCACCACCACCCAAGATGACGACGCCCCCACCACAACCCTCCAACTCCTCTCATGGGGCAGAGGCGCCTTCGGCCAGCTCGGCGGCGGCATCGAAGAAATCCGACTCTACCCAACCCCAGTCGCCGACCTCGTCGTTCCCACCTCATCCTTCACTCTTTCACCATCCCAGGGCCGAATTCAAACCCCCAATTGCTCGAATCAAGAGAGCAATGCCGACCGCAGCATTGTGGAGGTCGGTATTTCTTGTGGGTTGTTCCACTCTTCGCTGTTGGTGAATGGTAAGCTTTGGATTTGGGGTAAAGGCGACGGCGGTCGACTTGGTTTTGGACATGAGAATTCTCTGTTTCTGCCCACTTTGAACCCGAATTTGGATTCGGTTCGCTTTGTGGCGCTTGGCGGGTTGCATTCGGTGGCACTCACCGCCACCGGCGAAGTCTATACTTGGTCAGTACAATAGTAAAGATTAGACATTTATAGCATTTTATCACAGGATGCGTTACATTGCATTTAGTTGATTGCAATTCAATTCAGTTTTCTTTTGTTGTTTTCAATCTGCAAAAATATTGACTGCTTTGATCTTACTGAAAGAGGAAGTATTGTATTGAATTCACGGTTTACCTGTATAGAACATATTGTGGCAATGAGCAGGGTCAGCCCATAACTTGTAAAGTTTACATCTTCGCAAGAGTAATCGTTTCTAGTCTCAAGACTCTCAACTATATGCAGTTATTTTTTTTTTTTCAGTGAAATTGCCCAATTACATTTGCTTGTTATGAGTTGAAAGACCGATTTACTATTTAGTTATTCATACATTTGATAGAATTATATTGTGTCTGTGTCTACTGCATATCTTTTATGTTCATTGACCATATTGCTATAACAACTCATGCTTCTGGTCGTATAACTTCATGGTTGTCATTAAACATGAAGCTTGCAGGGGTTATGGTGGTTTTGGTGCACTTGGACATTCTGTTTATACTAGAGAGTTGTTCCCTAGATTGGTAGAAGGATCATGGAGTGGGAAAATATGTCATATTTCAACTAGTGGGACGCATACTGGTGCCATCACGGAATCAGGTTTGTTAACAGTTATTTTTATTGGAGTAAATCTGGTACCTCCTGGATGCAACAAATTAATTGACTCCAACTGATAATCATAGGAAGAATTTAAACTAGTATGTTGCAGATGGCATGCTTTTCAGTTTCTCACTCCTTTCTGGCTTTCTGCATTTGTCTTCCAGTATAAAGATTATGTTTATATGTTTGATTTGTCGTTGTAGATAATAGGCTATCACTAATTTGATGTAGCTTGTAGGAGAACTTTATACTTGGGGTCGAGATGAAGGGGATGGTAGGTTGGGACTTGGTCCTAATCGAGGCCCAAATGAGGGTGGTGGACTTAGCATACTGTCCAAAGTAAAAGCATTACCTATGCCAGTGGCTGCCGTTTCTTGCGGAGGGTTTTTCACAATGGCACTGAAGGAATATGGGAAACTTTGGAATTGGGGAGGTAAGATCATCACCCTTATGTGGAAAGTGTTTTGCTTTTTTTTTCATTTTTTTTTTATACACCTGAATTGATTTTATTTACTATAACTTAACCACATACTGTCCATGACTCCATGCCAAGTAAGTGGTATAAAATTATTATTAGGAAATGGTGTTATTCTTTCAAATGTTTTCTAAGACATTGGATTCATTAGGCAACGAATTAGTGGAAATGAATTTCAACCTGCAGATTTGACAAAAATGGAGAAAATAGCCATAAGGGGACAATAAGAAGTTGGATTTTGTTTATTTTAGCGATCCTGAGGTCATTGGAACTCCTGTCAGGGTAGCATTGCTGTTACTCTTCAATAAGGGGATTGGCTAATTGGTTCTTGATATTGTTGCCATCTTTGAGACTTTGACTGACTTTTAGCTGCTCCACTTGTATGAAGCTAATATATTGTGTTTTCTGGGTGTTTCCTCAGCAAACTCTAACTATGAGCTTGGAAGGGGCGACAAGGTTGGTGGTTGGACACCAAAACCAGTTCCTAGTCTTGTAGGCGTTCGTATCATTCAGATAGAAAGTGGGGGATATCATTCTCTTGCGTTAACCGGTAACGTGATTGCAGCGGCAACTATTATTGCCTTTATTTCTGGAATGATTAAGTCTTATTAATGACCCTTCTTTCTTGATGTTTAATTTTCAGATGAAGGTAAAGTACTTTCTTGGGGACATGGTGGGCATGGTCAGTTGGGCAACTCTTCTTTACAAAGTCAGAAAACACCCACAGTTGTTGAGGCTTTAACTGATGAGCGTGTTATCCATATTGCTTGCGGGGGTTCATCTTCAGCAGCTATAACAGGTAATGATTCGTGCTTTATTTGGTACTCTAATCAATTAGGTCTTAGAAATATTTTCTTTTGGCACTCAAATGTGTAAATTGCTTGCATCCTCTATTTTTACATTCCACCGGAGTATTTATCATGAGTCATAAATGTGCTATTGTAGCGACACAGGTTTTTCTTTAAAGGTTTATTCCTACCATAGATTATTGTTTTTAGGAAACAATTCAAGACTTACAGGTGGTTTGAGAGAGCAATGCAAATTCGTAGTTTCATAAATCAGAACATGGATGGGCAGATGTTTTGGTTTTTTGGTTCAAACTAGTAAGTGGGATACTTTCGTACATTCCTACTGAGTGCCCATCCTTTGTTTCGTAACAGATAAAGGAAAGTTGTATATGTGGGGATATACCAAAGATTCTCAGTTAGGAGTACCTGGGTTGCCAGAGATCCAACCATCCCCCGTTGAAGTCAAGTTTTTAATGGAGGATGATGGATTGGGAGCCCACAATGTGCTGTCTGTTGCAGTTGGTGCTTCCCATGCCATGTGCTTGGTTTCAAGGTCTGTTTGTCAAATTTCACTGTGATAGTTGCTATTGTTTTCCTTCTTTCTAACGTAGATGGATTTTTGTAACAGGGATGAATTGTCCAACTGAGCTCAAATGGGGGAGAAACCGAAATCTGTGGTTCTGAAGTAAAACTGATTTGGGATTATAAAGATTATCGCATGCTAGAGAGATGATGATGTCTAGTGAAGAGATATTGAGAGATACAAGAAACACTATGCACGAAATAAAATGTGACCACTGGGTGCAATAAATCGCTGCCCTTCCTTCTTCTGGTGCAAGTACTACGTCGACCGTGTGCTCCAACTCAACTTGCTAAAAAAACGCATTGAACCCTTCTCCCAAATGCAATGGGATCAGAGATGTGTAACCGTGTTGCAAGGATACCGGCATTGGCAGAACTCAGTTACTGAAAACACATGAGAGGTTCTCAGGTTCTTTAAATTATTGGCAGAGGTAGTAGACATCTTGTTGTGCATTCTTGTAACGTATGGTTCTTCTTTGTTGTACCAGTTGCTACTTGCTAGACAGCCCCAGCCCCAGCCCCAGGGCTGGCACTCTGGCCCAAACTACCCTACAATTTTTCGTCGGCTATTAAGAGATGGTGCGGCAAATTATTTTCATGAATTCCTTTCCAATTTAACTGGAGGTACATTTTTTTTCATGATTTCTTTACTAATAGCTTTCGAGTTACTCTTGCTTATTTTATTCATCTTCAATGTTCGCTTGAGGAGAGATTTTGCCTTATCATCGCGATATGTCTCCATGTAAGTAGGTCATGATCACGTGCAATACTCACAACGAGATATCTCCCGGTGACGTTTATACGGGTGGCATCAATGGTGTCAATTGGTACCCTCTAAGGCTGGTATGACAAGTATCCTGGTATAAGAAGTCAACTTACATGAAACAAGTTCACTATCATATAGTATCCTAATCTAACAGTGCAATGACATGTGAAAAGAAATGTACACATGACGTTATATTGTTGAATCTGGACGTCACGATAGAGGCAAGGATGGAGGCAACTAAGGCCCGCTGGGGGCAGTTACCTCTACTAAATTTGTGTGTGGAGAAAAACATCAAGATGCTTACAGAACTTGAATTTATCATATTTAAGTACTTTAATTAATTAGCTGCCAAAGATGAATTTGAACTATATTATTGCTAGCTCATTGTGAGGTTAAGCCCACTTCCCTTCCCCTTAGTGTAAATAATATCATTTGTTAAAAAAAAATTAATTAGTTGAAAATTTTAAATAACATATACAATGCTATTATTGAGAAGAAAAGAAAAGCAATGAAGTTATAGAAGAAATCCTACCATCATGAATTTTTTTTTCTTCTCAAGTCTGGAGATTAAGGTCGCTTCCGGTAAAGAAAGTTTCTAACTCTGTCCCTGGGTAGAGGTGAACTTGTTCTGTGTAAGGCAACTTTAATGTTCACAGCTTTCATGGTCTTTGCCAAGAAAAATTTGAAAACACCTACTTGGTGTGTTTTTGGAATATCATTTTCAAGAAACATTATTTTGGGTATAAAATGGACCCAATGGCTTCTGAACATCATCGTACAATTACTTTGGCTTGCTATCATCTGATGATGCTGACGAGGCTTCACTTGCCGTGGTCGTTTTGTAACTTTCATGACAGATAGAGAAGCACGTCATTTTCCTAGGCTAACTCTGTAAAAAGCTGGTTTTTGCCCAGCAGAGAGATATCTCAAGGCCCCGCCATAACCACCACCACTGTGAAAACAGGAGTACTCCGATTATGACCTATCTTTCTTGTGGCCCTTAGACCAATTGAGTAGATTCATAAACTTGTTGGAAAAGGCTAGCAATACTTGTATTCTTCTGTCGATACGTGTGGGCCCCACTGTGATTTTCACGCTCGTCAATGGAAGAAAATGAGTCAGTCCCACACGCGACTAGTGTTAGCATCATTGTTAACTTGTAGGTAACTGGTGAGGACACACCGCTAACGGGTAGTGTAGCCTTACTAGCTGGATGATCAGTACTCTAACATGAGAATCAACTTCCAATGTACACAACTCACTTTGATTAGATTGTCTTACTGAAAATTTTCTTCTAGTACGCGTATAAGATTCTTAACTATATGACTCAAAAGAAGTTGAGGTATGGGGTAATTAAGTAGCCAAGGGCAACTTATCAAAGTTGCATGCAAACTTCATCTTTACCGAGGAAAAAAAATCCTGAATCTGCCACTAACCCGCCGAATAAGATTGTTGGCGCACGTCTTCGAGTAGTGAATTAATATTGGCTTTTGCGTTGGACCTCTAGCCTGTAGATGTTTCTTGAGGTAAACTCCATTTCATTTTACGCATTGTTTGCTGTATAACTACTCATCTCCACAGGGCCACAGTCAAAGGAGACAAAGCATGAAATGAAAACATGCATGCATGCATATGTGGACCACCAACCAAGTGCTGCATGCATGCATATGTGGGCCACCAACCAAGTGCTGCATATCCGTTTGGTGCGTGACAAACTTCAATTATGCACCTAGTTTGGCTCCATCTTCTTCACGCCTTTCACGACAAACATTTACGGAAAATATTATTAGCCCCTCGATATTTTTATCTGAGGTATTTGTCGATTCTTCCCTAAAATTTATAAGGTGTTGTTAATTTCTTTTATGAACATTAATTTTAACCGATTATAGCTCATTGAACTTTTATAGTTATTCAATTTTCCTCCTCCGTTAGATGTAAGAATTTTTTACCCAATTTTCTATCCATTTTGGTCATATAGCAAATGTTGACGGCAATAAAGTAATTTTATTCCTAATATTCTTTGTTTGAATTAGCCAAGGGAGGGTAATTAGCAACGACAAAGTATTGGCTTTGCGCACAATTTACCAAAGCACAATTATCTTTTTGCCCTCCTATAATTATCATGTGTTCTCTGCTGGATCAAAATGGATGAAAACTTGGATGAAAAGTTTGAAAATCTAACGCAGAGGCAAATTAGCTATTTATTAAGGTTTAGAGAGGTAATCGGCTCAAATTTAAGTTTAGATAGAGAAAGTTTAGAGAGAGAACTCTATACTAGTTTTGAAGGCAAATCAACCATTTATATTTTCTCCATGCTTGCATGATTTCAAATTTAAAACGGAAAAGATAATGATTCCTTATGTGTTTAATTTGTCACAATAATCTTGAAAAATACATGGCAGCTAGTAAAAAACATTTGCCAAGTAACGTCTCTCATCGTGGATCGGTTGTTGGCTCTAGATGTTTCATATTGCAAAAACAAATAGAGTAAAATATAAGAGGGGGTGGATAACCGTGACTTGTCACCCGTTGTCCTCATTTTTAAAAGAAAAAAAACATATAAGAGGGGGCTATATTTTCTTTTATGTTTTGCTTCGTCGATATTGAGTGAGAAATTGTATTTGAAATATTTTTAATTAACGTTGAGATAAATATTAACGTACTAAAATGTGACAGTTGATGTTTTAACTAATTACCAATTACAGTAGATGCAAATAATTAGCGAACTTATGAGTATCTTGTAAACTGTTCACAAAATGTAACAACTGATGCGTTATATTATTCGATCGACATATTTGGGTTTATATGACGGGCTAATTATACGGTACCTGATATGTATATAAAATAAAAATATATTAATTAATTTTAAATTCAAATCTCATAAACGATAGTTAATCAGTAAAACGAACATAACATTTTCTTTTTACTATTAACACGTATATCTGTCGTGGGAAACTTCCTTACACGTTAACGCAAACAAATATGAACACAAAATCAAAACAAACGTGGAAAATACAAATCTAAACTTCCCCAATTGGCTAATTGTATGGTGGCTTAATCATCATTGTACCCAAGTTAGCCGTAGTTAAACACCGAGCACTGCGACGCCGGCCGCGTCAGCTCCGTTCCAGCGCTGGCCGGGCACGCCGCCATCCCCACGGGCGGCACCATGCAGTTGTAACTCAAGCACAACGACACTGTATCGGGCAACTTCGACCCGGGCTCGACCGGGAACCGGGAAATGTAATTGTGCTGCAGGTACAACGTTCTGGTGGTCCCCACGTACACGCTCTTAACGTACTCCCTCGGCACCGTCCCGATCAGACGGTTATTATTCAAATACAAGCATTCCACACCCGCCAAGATCGGCGACAGCTCACCCGTTATGACATTGTGGCTGAAATCCACGATCGAACCCTCACCGTACGATGGGGGCAGGGACCCTGCTTGCGGGACCCACCCGGAGAGATTGTTCCGTTGCAACAGGAGGGACTGGAGGGTCGTGCGGAACAGAGTTTGAGGGAGGGGCCCACTAAAACGGTTGGACCCGAGATTGAGGTGGACTAACTCGGCAAGCGAGTCGAAGACGGAGCCGATGGGGCCCGACATGTCGTTTTCCGAGAGCGACACGTAACGGAGCGTCGTTGGGAGAGAGGGTGGTAACGGGCCGGTGAGGCCGTTGCGGTTTAAGTCCAAGTGAAGTAGCTGGGACGACACGTTGTAGGGGACCTCGCCGGAGAGGGAATTGGAGGCGAGGATCAGGACCTTGAGGCTGGGTAACTGGGTCAGACCCGGCGGGATAGGGCCGGCGAGGCTGTTGTAGCTGAGGTCGAGGGTGTGGAGATTGGGGAGGAGAGAGAGGGACTGAGGAATCGCGCCGGTGAGACGGTTGTTGGTTAGGGAGATGACACGGAGGCTGGCGAGCCAGCCGAGCTGAAACGGGATTGGACCGGTGACGATTCCGAGGAAGAGGATGAGCTGAGTTAACTCGGTGAGGTCGGCGATGGAGGGCGAGAGCGACCCGGCAATACCGGGGGAGTCTGAGAGGCCAGTGCCGAGGGTGAGGGTAGTGACTCGGCCGGAAGCGCAGGTGAGGCCGGAGAAGGTGGAGCAGGGGTCGGGGGCGGAGAAGTCCCAGGTGGAGAAGAATGCGGCGGGGGAGCCACGGTGGGAAGGGACGTCGGTGAGGGAGTTTTTGATTGCGATGAGGGCGCGGAGATCAACGGGCGAGAGTTTCTGGGTTTGTTGGCGGGAGGGAGTGAGGAGGAGTGAGAGGAGGAGGAGGAGGAGGAGGAGTGAGAGTGGGAGTGGGGAGTGAGAGTGTGGTTTGGCCATGAGCGACCAGAATAAAACGACGAGGGTCAAAGTTTTTGCAGGTTCATGGAATATACGGTGGGAGTGTGAGGATGATATAATATAGCCGTTAGGTGGAGTTAATGGCGTTATGGCCCAACCCTAAATTTATTTGGGTCACCTTCTTGACTTATTATTGGAGCGCAAGTTCTTTTTAAAATTATGTAAATTACCTTAATTACTCACTACATTGATTGTTACTAAATATATTTTTCACATATCTATATATAGGACCAACTAGTTGGAATAAGATACATCATACATGTAGAATTGTACATTATCTAGCTTCACGACATATTACATGCATAAGAACGTTTTACAGGCAGATACAGAGATAGTCACATTCGTTAAAGCCGATTGTTTTAGATATTGAAATAGTTATATTGATTAGAGCGGATCTTCTCCCACCATGCAAAATTCAAGTTCAAATCTCCTTGCATCAGATTGTTATTCGTATGCCATACTCTTCGTAAAGAAGAGTCACTCAATCACAAATTATTTAAATATTAGGTGAGTGATAGTCCACGAGTATTTCCCAAAATACTTATAAAGACATAAATTTTGTCGTCCTCCTGTATTATAATTCGTGAAGGAATACCCAATAACGGTGTTCCATTAGTTGGGATGGTACCTAATTTGGAGAGATTTTTCAATGTAATTGGAACACGGAATGGTACACCACATGTTACTATGCAAATGGTGGGATATGTGTGTTAAAAAGTTAATAACTTAAAAAATAAAATTTTCCACCACTTATATAAAAACACGTGGTGTATCACTCGTGTTCCAATCACAATGAAAAATTTCTCCCTAATTTGGCAACTCGAAATGCATGAATTATTTCCTCTATAGGATAACTTTTCAGTAGTTAGGGATTGGAGGAGGGAGGATATTGGTTGAGCTAAAGTAATAATACTTTAAACTGGCCTTGATCTCAAACTTCTAATTATCAGTGGCGGCGTGGGTGTCCACCTTTTTGCATCACTTAGACGAATAAAGGTGTATGCAATTAAGATTTCTCCATCTGCCTACGATGTTTTGATATAGATTCTAAGTTTTAGAGCAAATGCATAAGCACACATGCTAGCTTAATTCATCTCGTTTGGAAGGATTAGTTGTTCTTCCAAGATCTTCTTTCAAACCCAACCATTCATTTCATCTCATGCATATTGCATTGTGATTGAGCCATCAAGAAGAAGGCTGTCATTTGCTCGCGTTTTTGTGCGTTAAGTGATTATTCCTGTGTTTTGGTCTCCTTGCTTTTTTTTTTTTTTGGATTAAACTTAATGCAAATGGTTTGTTTACAGAGAATTCTAGTCTTGTTGCTTATGGCGGAGTTTTCAGGGATATATCATGGTCAGTTTCTTAGTGGTTTCTGCCAATGGAATGGTCATCGCAAATCTTCTTTTGCAGAATACCAACAATTATTTTCGGTATAGAGTTAACATAGCATTGTCTTTGATTGGAAAGTGATGCTGTTTCTGCTCTCCAATTGTCTATTTGTTTGGGCCGTATTTAAAATATAACTTTCTACAACTCTCACATATATCGCGAAGGAAATATTATTGTGGACAATTTTGCTAACATGGGCATGTCTTCTCCAACTTTGGTATAGCATTATTCCCTTATGCCAGCGGCTTGGGCTGCTTTGTTTTCAAACCATGCTGGCTTGCTTCGCTTTCACTTTGTTCGACTTGTTTTGCAAGTTTAGACCTTTTAGGTTTGGCTTTAGAGGAGTTCAGGGGTAAAAATTTTGTCCCCCTTCTTTTTCATGTACTTTTATCTTTTTTTTTAGGGAACTTTAACGAAAAGCTCCAGGTACTGTTCACTTTAACGAAAAACCACATTTTTACACTAAAAAATCAATCATGGTACTATTCACTTTACCCTTTATTTTGTCCTTATCGTTAAAACTCAAAGTTTTCAAGCCATTTTCATTAGTTTTCCTTAAATTTTATGCCCCTGACAAAGTGTAACTTTTATTTTCATTATCAATAAAAATATTTTCGCACCACCAATGTTCTTTGAAAAAAAGAAAAGGAGCCATCAAGAAGAAGATTGTCACTACAAATTCAAGAGCAAGAATCGCAATGGAAGATTAACGAGGAAGCTGCATAAGGACAGGTTGTTATGGACGTAGTAGCTTGTAAAACTTGCATCCCCTTGTGATATTGCTTCTTGCATTCATGGTCGATTTTTCATTGGCCATAGAGTACCCCCAGTTTTTACCAATTGGTTTCTGGGTCAAGAAAAACATCTTGCTGATGGTTTGTTAATGGTGATAATATCATGATACTTGAAGTGCACTCACATAGCATGTTGCTAGAACCACTCCAAATCCTAGAACGACGGATTGGCTTGAGTTCCTAGGTTGTCATAGGCAGGGAATGTATTGAACTTGTTTGCAATTTGTGTTACAGCATTTTTGTGATCAAGGTGTTTATCATAGAGGGTATGTTTAAGTATACCTCTTCACCCCTTATTTAGGTAATTAGACTACTAGATAACGAAATTTCAGGTTCGTACTAAAATTACAAAAACTTCTTGAGTGTAATATTCACGTCATCACAATGTTCTAATTTAAGATACGATGTACAATATGACTGATTTTTTATAACTTAGAGTTTAGCATGGATAAAAACATGTTTATAATATGTGGATATGTAATACTAGCACTATGTGTAGCAATTTGACAGTTACACCTCTGTAATCACGTAAATGAAGATCCAGCAATGTACATACTTTCCATTTCGTTCTATTAGAGCATCCAAATGGATCTCAAGAAAAATAATGAAAGAAAAGAGCTGAACTCTTTTTCCACTTCCCAATCAATTAGTAATATCCTTTAAAACAGACCTAGGACATACAAAATTACAAATATTCTAAACTATTACACATCGGCCACCAGCAAATATACATTAAGATATCTAGAGATATTAGTTAATTACTGATTAAACCTAGTTAAATCAAGTACTTACGCTGATCCACACACCTGAAATACTTGTTTACTGCATGTTGACAAAAACTTGAACAAAAAACAAACAGTAGAAAACAGGAGACTAGCTAATAAACTGATCACTGCTGCCCGATCGGGTTATAAATTAATAGGATGTCTTTAGATTCAAAACTTAGCTGGGCACATGGGAAGAGAGTGGGCAAAACATCAATATCCACCCCAACGACAGTGGTCAAACGATGCATGCATATTCTAACACTAGAACACATGTTACGTGACAAAATATATATAGTAATAATAATGGAAACTGCCTAACGGTTTCTTTTTACTTGCAAATCACATTTTTATACGTATAAAAAAATAACATACTAAAATTACAAAGAAGAAAATTTATGTACATACATATCGAAGTATGATTTCTTACATGCTAGAAGTCAATACTTTTTGCTTGCTAATCACAATATGATATGTAAATAAAAATAATTTATACACGCATATGAAACTGTGATGTCTTTTAATAGCGAATAACTCTTTACACATAATTTTGGTGCAAATAAACACTAGATAGAGATATAGATCCACAGACAGAGGTGAGATGGAGACTTCGTGACGCCACTGCTGGAAAGATGCTCCCTCCACTAGTTACTAATTTAATCAGTGCACATTTAAAGGTGAGAATAATAATAGTAAATATAGTTATTGAGAAAGTGATAGGAAAAAAAAAAACTAAGGTAAACGAAAGGAAGTGGTTACAAGTAATACTTAGAGAAGTGTACCGTCTTTTTGTAGTTAAATTTGAATCTCCGATTCTGTATATTAAAGTAAATGGACGACCCATGCGATTGCCGATGGTCCAAATACTTTAGGAAATGGCAATGTGGGTGGATGAGCAGTGAGTGTGTGAGTAGATCCAGTTGGTGGATTTCAAAGGCTGCAAAACTGTTGACTGTAGAGAGCATGCGGAATGCCCCAAAATATATGAAACATGATGAAGGCTTTGGAAGCTGCTTTGGTCAGCCTTACTAAACTTATTCAGTACTGGAATTCAGTGCTCAAGGAATCTAGCTACCAATGCTAGTTAGATTATTGTTATTTTGGTTTTTGACAATTCCTTTTAGGTCAAAAGGGCTTCAGACAAACATGCATACTATGAGGCTATTGCAACTGTTCTTTTTGGCTTATGGGGCGTGTATGTGTGTGTGTGTGTATATCATTTCAGTGCTTGTCACTTGAAATGGAAGTGATTTTCACTTTTTTAATTTCTCTCACACTTATTTTTATTTTTTTCATCAAATTGAATAAGTCAAATGAAATAGACAATCATGTTAAACATAAGTGTATAAGAGGCTAGAAAAGTGTGAAAATCACTTCCCTTTGAAATAGAAGAAACCGTCACCCAGTATTACTAATTCACTCATATTATAATATATATATATATATATATATATATATATATATATATATATTCATTTATTAATATTATATCTTATGATCAGTATGTCGTCCACTCATGTTATCACCCATGACCATGATTGATTTAGTAACAACACATGGAGACGTGGTGGGCATGGTGAAAAAATTCCTTGATATCAAGCATGGAGCTGGAGCCACTTGAAAGTAAAAAATGTGAAAATTTCCCAAACTTGTGATGGAAAAAGGGTTTTGAGACTTGAAAAGGAGAACGACTTATATGAAACAAGTTCATAGCCGTTACTGTGTCCCAAGTTATGAATATGAGGCCATGGATAGGATAGAGTCATATACATTACCTTGTATTAATGATCATGATGAATTTAAACTTATTTTATGTAAGTCATTTTCCACGAAATTGTGCATCTAAGTGAGGGATATACTATGTATGCTGTATCTTCTTGGTTACTTTATATGATTTGGGCCTATATTTTATCATGACGCAGTCTTGAAGTGAGGAAAATCGTGGGCTAGCCCTAACTGTATACATTTCAGCAGCTTTCAAAGGCTTTGATGCAAGTGGGAATGAGAATTACAGATTGCTAGATGTCATATGGGAATTTAAATCTTGAATGTACGTGAGAGGTTTTACGTCCAAATTTCATCAATGTTGAGTTCGAACCAATTTACTCTCTCACATATGAGACCAAGATTTTTTGGGCCCATACAAGGAAAAAAGACTGGAATGCTCAAAGCCTATAAAGTGTAGTACGGCAAACTAGACTTAGGACTATTAAGGATATTATTTGTCTCTTAAGCAAACCCTAATTAACGTCAAATTAGGATATATATAACGTATTAAGCAACATAATCAAGATTCTAGGAAGATTAGGTATCTTATCCTGGATTTCCTTCTAGATAGTCTCCCGATTAAGATTACTCTCCCTAAAAGGAGTACTTCTGTACACACAGTCTCTCCATGCAACCTAACAAAGGTCTTTACGACGCCGTCTACGCGTAGACACATCCATGGAGAACTCGTCTCTCAACGTCGCCATAGGCTATTCGTCAATGACGGTTCACTCCATGCTTCCTAAGAACTATACCCGTAGTTTGATTATCCTTTCCGGAGATATGTAGACAATCTTATTCGGATTCACCCACACCCCCAAATCAACCCATATTCTCCCCTCATCAGAGATCACGGGCTAGTCCGACTGGATTTTGCCTCTGTCCGCAGATGTGCATGAACTTTAGTTCTAACATCACATCTTAGTGTAAATATATCGTTGTATTTCAAAAAAAACAAAAAACAAAATCTCGTATGTAGGTGGAAATGAGAATGATAGAAAGCTAAAAATGCAAGGGGTGGGTCCTTCTTCAAGGAAATGGTCAGAGTTTTTCGAAACCGAGATTATTTGCGGCTAGCCCAAATAACCAACACGAGACAGCCAAGGCAATGATTTAACTATCCAAACCATTAACTATCACACATGATAGAGATTTTTACTGTGGATGCACATTTCTTCCTCCTTGATCTTGGACAAAATTGCACCTACAAAACAATCAACACCTTTGGTCAAGGCCAAGAGCCTCACGCGCCCACGATGATTGGGGGGGGGGGGGGGGGGCTTTGGCCGAAGAACCTCCGATGCCAAAGTTAGAATTTAGAAAGAAGTGCTTGGAAAAGTCTAGGGAATTTTAGCAAGAGTGAAGACTTAGGTTTTTAGAGAAAATGAGACTCAATATATAGAGCATGGCCGACCCTCTTGGGAGAGAGAGTGGTCGGCCTTTAGGGTGTTTTTTGGGTGTGATGGGTGGTTTATTTGGTGATTAATAGATTAATTAGGAATTAATCCATTAATTAGCCAATTAACTCAATTTAAATGGGATGTTTTGAAGGTTATGGAATGATTTCTTTGTAGAGAATATGGAATGAGGATGGATGAAATAACTTTAAATTTGTTACCTATTTTGGGCACTTTTGACTTGGTTGACGGATGATTCTTCATTGCTCCTGTGTAGGAAACCCGGTGTGCCTCGAGGGTAATTTTGTCATTTTTACCCAAAAATCCACGTGTCGCCTTGTGATTATTTTTGGCTCCACAAATGCCTCTACACCTACTGGGCTGCTCGTAGGAAAGGGCAGCAGGTGTAGAGATCTTCTTGCTCTAGGAAACTTAGGATTGCTTCCTATTTTGATGTAGATTCCCTCTTTAATATGAAATTAGATCCTTCTAGGAAAAGGTAATAGATTTCTCTCAAAACCTATTTAAGTCCACCTTAAGTGGGTTATCAAATCAACTTTGGAGAGCAATTTATTCTACCCTACAAGAGAGAGAGAGCTTAGAGGATATTTGTTCCCCTTCCTCTAGCAATCTTCTACATCTTGCCTATGCAAAGGGTCGTCTTTCGTTGCTTTCTTCGTTCTTCTCCGTGCCGCACCGATGTAAGAAGAATTTAATTTTTCTTGTCTTCTTCTTAGATAATGTTGTCGCGGGGCAGCCGTCGGGGTGGTACGGCACGTCGGCTGGTAGGGGCCAGGAGTCGGCTCAGCATGGGCCGAGGAGATGTTATGGCTGGGACCACTGCTCTAGGTTGCTCGGCTTGGCTAGAGCCAAGGGCAGTTTGTGCGGTTGGGGTCACGGATTATGGTGTTGGGGCGTAGTGCTAGGCGAGTCGCATGGCTCATGTCCTTTGGGCTCTTGGACCTAACACGGGCCAGGTTGGCGATTGGGAGAAATGAGGAGGTCGCGGGCCTCATGGGCTGCTGGAATACTGGGCATGCAGGCCTCCTGCCTGCTAGTCCGAGAGAAAAAATAAGAGTAAAGCCAGTATGGGTTGAGCTCCCCTGCTGAGTACTATGAAAGCCAATATGGGTTGAGCTCCCCTGCTGAGTACTATGAATGGCGTTGGCTGCTTCCGAGAGAGGATAAAAAGGTAGGCTGCTTTCGAGAAAGGAGATGAATATGATCAAGGCGGATGCATTAGCTCGTTCAATTGTTGTTGTGGATCCCGCTGCAAGTGAATGTAGGAAAAAAGATCTTCCCTGCCTGTTCAAGAGATGTCGGCTGAGAAAAAACCAAAGGCTACTTCCGCTGCTCGCTAGGGTTCGCCGACTGCCCCAAGGCTTGTGATTGACTTAACTTTTTTCATGGGGACGAAAGATGGGGTTGCTAGAGCTGAGCCAGTGACGCATGCCATGCCAAAGATGGCTAGTTCGATTGCTGAAAGGGTTGCTCAGCGTAGGTCATGTCATGCCTCTAGTGCCGAAGTCTGTACCAAGACGTCATTTGGGAGCTAAGTCTGGTTCACCTTTGGAAAGGCTTGCTATTATGAAGAGCGATAATGTGAACTTTGCTGCTGAAGTGGCGTCAAGGCCCACTCCTCCTGCTGCTGAGACTGAATCGCCTGCTGGGAATGAGGAGGCTGCTCGCGTGGGCAACTGTGAGAAATCCACTAAGCCTGCTTTTGGGAGGCTGCTGAGATCTGTGCGTTTTTTAAACCAGATCTGCTTGAAGACATGGACGTTTGTGCCAAGTTTGTCGATGGTGTCAAAAGGATTGTTGGCCCGAGTTCATTTGTGAAGCATACGACCGAGTATAGGAAGACTGCTCTGCTAGCCATGATGCAGAAAACGACGATTCTGGCAACCGAGTCTATGTTCCTTAATCAAGAGGATACCATGACTGCCAAGGATGTGTCAAAGGTTGTGGCAGCTGAAGCTTATTCTTCTCAGATTTAAGATCTTGAGCATGCCATTTTTAGCTTGGTTTCGCTGCTTATGCAAAGGATGAAGAGTTGATTGCTGCTTATAACCAAGTAATCTACTTCAAGAAGGTCATTGATAGGCTTGAACCCTAAGTGTTGGAACTCTAAGGTGCACTAAAGGTTAATGAGAGTTTGAAGAAAGAAGTGGATTAGCTGCAGCGCGTCCGTGTTGGTTTGCTCAAGGAAATCGGGCAGCTAAAAGGTGAGAAGGCTAGGCATGAGGCTCCGCTTGTTCAGAGTGAGGCCGATTTCTACAAGTTGGGTTATGTAAATCATCTCTTTGGTAGGTCGTCTGACTTCGAGTTTGCTAGGAGAGACTTCGAAACCTTCTCTATTTCTTCGGAATACTTACTTGTCTTTACTTTTGAGGCCTCCATTGGTGAATTAGCCGGAGATGCTGGTGCCTAGGCTGGAGCAGCTGGGGGTGAAGCGATGGATGATGTCATTGCTAAGAACGTCGCGGCTGCTGAAGTTGTGGCGACAACGTAGTCGTGGGATGTCCAAGCTGCTGAAGTGTAGTATTCTAGGTAGCCTTTAGGATTTTCTTTGTTTTGCTTGAACTTCTTTGGCCTTTGCTAGTTGTTTATAAACATGCTTCCTTCACTTTTCTTCATCTTCGCTTCTTTTGTTCATGCCCTAACCTTTAGACTTTATAGACCAGTGGAAGGCGTGCTATTTTTCTATAAGCAGACAGGCCCGCGTAGCCGATGCAGCCGTATGTGTTAGTGTACAACTTGGCAAAGTTGTTAGCCATAGGGTCGGCAGCTGGATGCCTTACTTACAGAAGCATTAGGCTGTTAACCTTGGCTTTCTCCAATTTCGTAGGTTGAATAGCAAGTATCACAACACTTTAGGAATTAGTGTAGATTGTTCCACGCTTGGCAGAGGTGAAGCTTATCAACTACGTAGCATGTTGGCAATGGATAAAGCTTTGTATATGCACACTAGCTTGTTTAACCTTTCATAAGAATGTGTGGTTATATAAGTCTAGCGCGGCTTTACTACTCGAAGGGCAAGCCGTAGACAGTCTTCTGAAAACCGTAGGCTACCTTAGTGCACTCGGTAGTAGCTTTAGGATTCTAGGGGTAGCCGTCCGTATGACGTACTGCGTAATATGCCCCCTCTGTCTCTAGGGCCTGGTTCCCTGCGGATTAGGCCAAGATAGCCAAAATCCTTCAGTTAGCTAAGCCTTGAAAAAAACCATTGTGGCTACTTATAGGAATCCCGACGCAAGCCATCGTGCATCTAATTATACTAGGACAGCCAGACTCATCCACGTCTGGATATTCGGAGTGTAGACTTTATCTTCCCATCTTAGAGAGCTGACCCATGTGGGTGTCACGTCTGGATATTCGGAGTGTAGACTTTATCTTCCCGTCTTGGAGAGCTGACCCATGTGGGTGTCGGGGAATTGGTTTACCCTCTCGCACTGGAGAGCATGGTTGGTCCCTCGGGGGGGGGGGCGCAATTCCTACGATGAGTCCTTAAGAATGGCGCAGTCTTCTTTTGAAGTGTAGGGATGATCAGTTGTTGTAGGCATGTAGTCACGCCAAGTTACAAATTATTTCTGAATTCCTCATTAAAAAATAAGTGAAAAGAACGAATAACTTAGCTATAGGAGACTGCATAACAACTGGATAGTCTTCGGCTTGCGAGGTAGTGCCCGTTGAGCTGCTTGAGTCTTCGGGTCTTGATATAGTGGGAGGTCACGCATGGTACTTCTTAAGGTTGTAAGCATTTTATTGCTTCTTGATCTCTTTGTTGATCTTGTACGGACCTTCCTAGATGAAATCCATATTTTTGGAGCCTTTTCTGCGGGCAATGATAAAGGTTTTTCTCATGGCTAGATCTTCAGGTTGGAATTGTCGAATCTTGGCCCTTTTGTTGTAGTTGGAGATGAGCTGCTACTGGTAGGCTACGATGCGGATGATGATCTGCTCGCACTTTTCCACTGCCAGATATAAACTTGTGGCCATCTCCTTACGGTTGTTCGTCTTTTGGTGGTGCGATATGCCCATAGACATCTGGCGAGTTCGTCTGGCCATTTTCCCTTCTTGTTGGTGAGGGATTTCTTAAGGTAGTCGATGATCGTCTTGTTGGATGCTTCAAAGCCTAGAGTGATCGCCTGCTCGGGCATTGAACCGTCTAGGGTGACAATGATCATGCCTGCTTCCGAACTTTTGTAGTTGGATGCGTGGTTGACATGCAAATGCCAGAAGTTTCCATCGGACAAAGCAAGCATGGCTAGGGCGTGCTCGGCTGCCTCCGGAGCATCGTCACGTCGCTATATTGCGTCGCCTAGGCTAGGCGTGAAGGCATGGTAGGGAGTCGTGGAGCTGGGCCATGTTACACGTAGCAGGAGATACTGAACTGCCGGCATTGGGCCACCCTAGAGTTGAATTATGGAGCAAAGGTCAGCTGAGGCCGTGTGACGCGCAGCAGGAGGTGGTGTTCAACTGTCGGTACATATTGCTCCTATGTAGAATCTTTTTGGGCGACGAGGAAAAACTTGTTTCCGAGTGTGTCCTTCTAGTGTTCGTTTGCCCTTGGCGTGTCTTTTGGGCCGAGTTGTTGCGTTCGTCATAAAACCTTGCATCCGCTAGGGTCTATGCCTTTATCGTCGCGTGTCTGGATTGGGCGAAATAGTGCATCATGATGATGACTGCGTGCGTTTGAAGGTAAAACTTGAGCTTTCGGGTTGCAACAACTATTGCCAAAGTTAGCTTTTGAATTTCTGGTTGCATCGAGGAAAGCTTTTGAACTGTGGAATACAGGTAATCGGGCCCCCAGCTCTTCTCGTATGATGGTAGAGCATATTGCTGCTTCAGATACCGTCAAACATGCGAATAATTCCTCCGCTGCTTCCAATTTGGATAATAGAGAAGTGGTGTTGGGTACTTCTTCAAGTCCTTGAATGTGCATCAACGAGCCTCGTCCCAAAGCACATGTTTGTCTGCTAGAACGAAAGAGTCTGCCAGAGTTAGATCTTCTTTCATGATCAATTTTCCAAATAACGGGTGGTGTGCTGGAAGTCATTTTTGGAAGGCTACTCTAGCAATTGAGTCGCTGCATCCGACTATCTTTGCCTTCTCTGCTTTGAACCTTTTCACATAATCGCAAAGCGACTCATTTGGGTTCTTCTTGACGTTGAACAAATGGTCGGACTTCTTCTTGATCGAGCAATATGATGAATATTTTTTGGTGAAAACCAAAGATAGTTTGTCGAAACTCTGGATGGATTGTGGAGGCAGGGTGTAGAACCAATCTTGCGCCTCGCCTTCTAGAGTGGTGGCGAATATCTTGCACATGAGATCGTCGTTGTTTCAATGGAGGATCATTGCGCTTCGATAGTGCTTCAAGTGTCTATTCGGGTCTTCATCCCCTTTGAATGATGTGAAATGTGGCATGCTGAACTTGCATGGAGGCTCTGCCTGCTCGATCTCGTCCGTGAAGAGTGACCTACTTATGTTGGTCATGTCCCGTCGTAGTGCCTTGTCGGTGACCTTGTTACATCTAAAATTGTGCAATCGCTTGGTCAAGAGTCTCTCTACTTCTTCCTGAATTTGCCTTTGTTGGGGTATAGGAGCTCTCGTCTGCCCCCAGTCGTGACTTGCTGGTATAGGCTGCTCTTCCATGTGTTTGGCTCATCTATGTTGTGGATGCGTTGCATGTGGTGCGTTCCTAGCAGGCGAGCGAGTTCTTCATAAACTGCCAGTTGAACTTGAGCATGATTGAGTGACCGTTTCTCTCCATTTGTCGTGTTGCCTACTCCGATGTGAGGTGGATGATGCTCCATACGGGCTTAGCCGCGAATGAACACTTCGCTTGGAAGACTGCTCATGTTGATTATCAGAGTGTCGCCCTAACCATGAGTGTATGCTCGTCCGTGGGCCTAGTCGAGAGTGCACGCTCATGTTGATTATTAGAGTATACGCTATCTCGGGGGCCTAATTAGGAGTGTACCATGCCCGAACGCTCAGTTCGTGGCTGGTTGAGTGGCTGTTTGCTGGGACGCTGCTGGAAAGGTTCCTCATCTGCCCTTGTCCTACTTCGGGAGACCTCGTCTAAGGCACGTTAGATCTCGGTGCGCTGCAAGAGCTGGTTCACCAAGGTCGTCTGTTGTGCAAGGGCGCTCATCAACTCTATGACTTGTTGAGACAAGTGTTGTTCGCCATTTGGATTGGAAGAGCTTGGAAGAAATGTGCCTCATTGAGCAGTGGAATTGTGGTAGACTCCGGGCGCGGGATTTGAGTTGGGAAATGTCAAATCCGCGGAGAAATATAGTGAGAATGCCCCTGGTTTGATCGTAAGCCCAGAAATTTGAAGCCGGGATGGTTAAACTAATCTTGGACCGACTTGGGCTGCTTGGAAAGTTACAGGAGCAGACTGGGCCGCGGGAGCGGGCTGCTTGTCGAAAGCAGGCTGGGCCACGGGAGCGAACTGCCCGGCGAGAGCACGCTGGGTCGCGGGAGCAGGCTGGGCCACAAGAATGGGTTGCTCAACGGGAGCAGGCTGGGCCACGGGAGTGAGCTGCTCAGCGGGAGCAGGTTGGGCCACGAGAGTGGTTGCTCGGCGGAAGTAGGCTGCTCAACGTGTGGAGCACGTGGGTGCGAGGCTAGTGCTCGGGCCCGTGCAAGCTTGGATGGCACGGCTTGGGCCACGGTGATGGTGCCATGGATCTCGCCGAAGGTGGTTGCCATGGTGGAAGCTCGTGGTGGTGCCACTTCACCCATAACCACGTTTAGCCTAGTGGATCACTGAGGTACTGTTTCTTGAATATTGGAATTTTCACTTGTGGAATTTTCTAAATTTCTAGCCATTATATTTTTCTTTTACGTTTTATCAAAGAATCTTTGCAAATAAAAAATTCTAATAATAAGAAAGTGGACTAGAAAATAGAGAAAAAACCTTTTTATGCGAGAGTCTTCTACGAGTGTGGATCTTAACTCTCAATGAAAGCACCAATTTATGGATGCAAATTTCTTCCTCCTTGATCTTGGACAAAATTGCACCTACAAAACAATCAACACCTTTGGTTAAGGCCAAGAGCCTCATGCGCCCACGATGATTGGGGAGGGCTTTGGCTGAATAACCTCCGATGCCAAAGTTAGAATTTAGAGAGAAAAGTGTTTGGAGAATTCTAGAGAATTTTAGCAAGAGTGAAGACTTAGGTTTTTAGAGAAAATGGGACTCAATATATAAAGCATGGCCGGCCCTATTGGGAGAGAGAATGGCCAACCTTTAGGGTGTTTTTTTGGTGTGATGGGTGATTTATTTGGTGATTAATGGATTAATTAGGAACTAATCCATTAACTAGCCAATTAACTCAATTTAAATGGGATGTTTTGAAGGTTATGGAATGATTTCTTTGTAGAGAATATGGAATAAGGATGGATGAAATAACTTTGAATTTGTTACCTATTTTGGGCACTTTGACTTGGTTGACGGATGATTCTCCACTGCTAACACGTGGGAAACCCGGTGTGCCTCGAGGGTAATTTTGTCCTTTTAACCCAAAAATCCACGTGTCGCCTTGTGATTATTTTTGGCTACACATTTATCACCTGCAAAAGTATGGATAAAAACACTAAAATACTTGCAAGAGTACAAGGTAATTGTTGTATAGTCGGCTCTAGCAAGGTCTTTCTCCACATGAATTGAATGAATAATTTGTGTTAAATCAAATCTTAATTAATCATTTAAAACAAAGTTTGAGAAAAAGTTGATTTTGTGATTTCAAATAATAAAAACGAATTTAATAGAAAATAATTAAATAAAGTGACAAAATAAAATAAACTAAAAGAAAACGATTTTTGAAAATTAAAGTGTAAAAGCCTAGGGTTCCGCCGTCATCTTAACAATCATATGTAGTTCTTCCAATTACTTATGAATTACACATGCATATTTGAAGGTTAGGTTTTCCTAATATATGCCTACTTGGACCCCCAACATAGAGCGTATATCAAACATGCAATCTGTCTGTGGTATTCAGATCAAATCTAAACATGCATGACTCATTATGCTTTGTGAAACCTTTTGAAAAACCATACAACCCTTAAGACGTGGTATTCATCCTAAGTGAACTTCCACATATTAATCACAAGAAGCCTTCATCAATTTCAGGGACCGACCTCCAACCAAAATTGCATCAAATAACTTTTCTATAGATCCTAATGGTAGCTAAGCATCAAGACAATTAGATAGTTTAAACCGGTGATTAATAATTCAAAATCTGCATGTATAATATCATAAGCAAATTGAAAAGAAACTATATATTCTTACTAAGGCTAGTGGCCTCGCCCTAGCAAACGGAAATTAATTACTAACAATCATACAACGAAATATTATCAAAAACAAGGATAGAAAATACCTTGAAAATAAACTTGAATCCAAAAGCTCTCTAAAGTGTGTGTGTGCGTTCTCTTCTTTTTTCCCCTCTCCCTAATGGCTAAATATCTTATTTATACTAATACAAAATAAAACCCTAAAATGTCTTAGAATAAAATTAGGAAACATAATAGAATAATAAAACAGAAAATAAAAGGTTTCCTATTTAAACTGAAATTCGGAGTTCTCAGAAAATTAGTCTTTTGACCGACCAAATCAACTCCGATTTGGTCACAAAAGGTCTTTTTTGAAAGCTGAAGACGTCCCCTACAAATCCTCAGAAGGATTCTTCCTTAAAATATGCCATCTTTACCTTCAAAATACCCAAAACGTCCAAAAACATCAATTCGGGAAAGCTGCGCGCTGGGCCTTCTTTTCTTCACCACGGTCAAACTGCTTTGTAGAAAAATCTGAAACTTTGATACAATCATCTTGAAAGACTCACGAATATCCTCTAATTAGAATCACTCCAAAATTCGTCCATTTGATCACGTTTTGCTCCAGATGAAGTCAAATGTCCTATATTGAAAATATTTAACAAAATATCAAAATTCTACTAAAATAACCAATAAATTATAACTAAGATTAGGGTAAAATATATGGTAAAATATGGACTCATCAACACACATATGGCCAATAACAATAGTAGAGGAATCCATAACATCTCCTGGTTTTGGATTCCGATCATCATCGTACCAATGATCAAACAAACTGACGTTATCTATGCCACAAATCCTTCCCTAGCATAGGTTAGCAGTAGCACAAGCACACTTTTCAAATTCCGACATATCTGACTAGAAAACATTCCGTCAACACGTTCTACCATAACTTTCACATATTAGAATCCTGTAAAATGAATGCCAAACTTTGTGCTAGGATCCTGCGGATCCAGGAAAAATATTATTAGATGGTCAGTACGAATAACGCGCAATGCGCAATTTTTTTTTAACAAGAAATAGTATGCATATCGCTATTTTTTTCGAGTCTTGTTAGGCCTAAATTCATTTGCAAAGGCATCATGTACACCTGTTAATGACTAATTTGCATGGGTAACTAACATATTTCAAGGCTGCTCTTAGGGATGACAATTCTAACCGTTAAACCAGATAATTGTAGATAACTACCCAAATGGATTGGATTTGGGTATGAAAATTCGGGTATATTTTGAATAGTGGAAAAACCATAAATATTATTCGATTATGGTTTTGGATATGGTTATCGGGTCCTCAATCTATATCCGTTCCCGAATCCGAACCGAATCATCATCAATTTAGCTTTAATTTATATTCCACAAGATCCATTCATTGTATCATTTCATATATCAAATATTTAATGACGAAATTCATATTTACTAAATTATAATGAGTTAACTGAACAAATATATTTTTGGTATTGACGAAGATGGATATAACCGTTAACCGATAAGGAATTCGTTACCAGGTGGGTATGGTTATGGATAATAACCGATGGTTAATTTGCGGTTATGAATATAGTTATTCATGGTTATGGGGATGGATATAACATTTCCATCCCCAAACCGAACTGTTGTCATCCCTAGCTACTCTCATATGAAAGCTTAACAAAGAAACACACTAACAAATTGATTGATATCATTGCATCCCATTAATATGTTTATCCAAGAATAATGATGCTTTGTTCATTCTCTAAAATTACTATTTCATTTACTTTGCATTTTTGGATAGTCTTTTACTCGGTTCTTTTTTCCTTCCTACAATTGTAATTACAATCAACAAATAAGCCAGAGGTAAATAATATTAGGATTAAACTGTAAAGGGGCAACACTTCCCTAATGCATTTTCTCAAGCAGTTGTAGGGCATATATGAAGGGCAACTCCAACCTTTAAAGGAACAGCACCCAAGTCATTCATAGAAATTCACTAAAGTTCGGAGGATCAGCTGGCCCCTTTGCCCCTAAGTCGGTCCGCCCCTTCACACGGTTTCTTTTCAACCCCAATCTACTCAGCAACAGAAATTTGCACATCTAGTACCGAAATCAGTTTGCTAAGCGGCTGTAACTACACCATCTAGGCCTACTGTTACTGCAACAATCCACACAAAGAACGATGCAAAAATCAGTTGAAGCAAGCAATTTAAACACATGATAATATGATAAAACCAATTCAACAGACAAACCACATCTTGTCAAACAGCACAAAGTTCAAAATTGCTCCAAGATTATAAAGGTCAGAACAAAATGTAGAAACTTAGGAATCCTCGGTCACTGGTTGGTTCACCCCAACCTTGTCGAATAAGTTACTCAAAGATGCAGGTGGACAAACTTGATATTTCACTTTTTCCAGAAGGCGGAGGAATACCTCAGCCAACTCAAGCTTCTCCGGAGTGAGACTTGTGCTGTCCATGGTTTTACTGAGCACCTTCAGCGCTAGCTCGACTCCCTCTTCCCTAGTCATATCATCCTTGTAATACTGTTTAAGCATCGACTGCGCAGCTTGGTTGTTAGCCCCAATCACCGCAGCTTTCCAGCCAGCATAGTTTCCACTAAGGTCACTCATGTAAAGCTGGAAACCCTAATTCTAGTCCCAACCAGCAAACAAAAACGAAACACCAAAGGGCCGGAGACCACCAAACTGCGTGTACTCCTGCTTGATGGTCAAAGAAAATTTATGGTCTTTGCAATAGCGGAGCCAGGATTTTTTTCTTGGGTGGATTAGCTAAAATTAGTATCATAAAATCATATGCTTATTTTTTTTTCTTATATAAAATCTTAAATAATCAATATAGAACAAAAATAGAATATAAACAATTCTTAAAATCATAACCCTAACCAACAACTTCAAGGACCATATAAATAATTAACCTACTAAATAAATAAAAAATAAGTAAATAAAGCTATTAAGAAAGTATCAAAGGTTACATTCATCGGAAAATCGCAACGAAAAGCGAGGAATTGCGTAGATAGAGATTTAATTGTGAACTAAAAGAAAATACTTTTTCTTTTCTTGATTATGAAGTACGGAGGCTAAATCGCATAGGATAAATGGTCTTTTTCTTTAAGTTTAACAAATAGGATAGAAGGGGGAGGGAAGATAGAACTAATTTATTAATTTTAGCATAAAAAGTATTATTTATTACCTATCCTCTACTAAATATACATGAAATAATAACCTATATTCGAATTGATTGTGCTATATAGGCTACATGCATTAACATAAGTCATTAAAGCATGAGTTTGAAAAAGAATAGTGTTATTCACATACCCTTATTAATTTTTTGTCATTGATCTTCGTCAATTCATTCAATCCGAAGGTCGAAAACTAAAAGGGATGTTTGAGAAATAAAAATAAGTGCGTAGATAACACTACACTTACAAAAAACCTCCCTGGACTACAACCCACCTTAGCCTTGTGGGTGGTTCCGCCCTTGGCTTTTTGCCGCCTGTTCTCCAGGTCGTGTCTTCTTCCTCAAGAACCAAGGTTTTACTTTGTTTGCTCAGGAGTAAGGGCTTCGTGAAAATTTGGGTTAACGGTGGGGATCGATATGGGCCTATTGTCATGGATAATAGTATGGGCCTGTTTTAGGTGGGGTAATTCAAAAGTTTTTGCGCATGCAGCCCAGTAATATTCAAGGATGTTTTTGAAAGTCCGATTTGAGTAGTTAAGTTTACAATTCAATATTGTCACTTAGTATTATGATTTAGTAATATTCCTTTTTACTGGTAAGTGAGAGGTCTTAGGTTCGATTCTCGCTAAAGGCGAACTTGAACCACATTATTGCTAGCCCATTGTGAGGCTTAGCCTAATCCCCCCCTTTAATGTAGATATCGTTTGTTCGCAAGTGGCTCTTTACCACAGTGGTGGAAAGAAGTTGAGCTCTTGAATGAAGACGTGTGTTCAAACCCCGTCGGTGGCTAATATAACATCTATCGTTTGTTAAAATTAAAAAAAAAAAAAAAAAAGTATACAACCCAATATCGTCTCTGGACGGGGGAGGAAGGTTTGTGGCTGCAATCATGGCGGAGGCGGAGTCAATTAGGCAAGGACGGAGTCAATTAGGCAAGGAATGGAGATGGTCCTAGGTAGTGCGGTGGTGGACCCCGAAGTTCTATTGGTCGTGGAATCAGACTCAAAAGGATTGATTCATATGCTCAACAAGGAGGTCACGGCTGATGTGACTCTTGATGTCTATCTCCAAGATATTTGGAGGATGGTGAGCTTGTTCCAGTTGGTGAGGTTCTGCTTTACCTCTCGGCAATGCAATCATGCAGCTCACTCGGTGGTGCACGTCGTTAAGCATGACAGAAGATTTGGCTGAGATGAGATAGGTTCAGAATTTCTTTTTAATATTTTAGCGGAAGATGCAAATGTAACCATTCATATTTAATTCAATAAAGTTTCTATCTTTCGACAAAAAAAAAAAAAAAATCATCACTGGACGCTCTTTTCCTTGAAAACCGTTATCTAAAGTTTACAATGCTGTGGACGCCCATCTTTATTTGTGAATATTTCAAAACTAACAACAATTTTGTTTGTTTTAAACAAAAAATAAAAGATTAATTCCATCAAAATGATCAGATAAAAAATTGGAGTTTACGGTTCATATAAAAAATTAGGGTTTAGAGTTAATATCAAAATTATATCTTTTAGCATTGTTTCCTCTAATTGGAAAGAATGAATGAGAGATAGACCAGGAAGAAAAATGAATGAGATAAAAAACAAGAACATATAGCTAGGGACTAGGGAGTTATCAAATGGTGTGCTAATTAAGTGGTGCGCAACAACAATGTGTTTACCAAAAGAAAGCAGAAAAAAACCTGAGGCACAAAACTACAAAGGAAAACACATTTTTACACGACATTAATTTGAGTACCGTATGATGCACAACTGATCCGATACATAATTTGTTGGTCTTATTTCCCACCCGCCACCCCCCCCCCCCTCCCCCCCACCCCATAAATTTATCCTGCCATTCAACTAAGGTTACTAGAGGAGGATTATAAAAAGACTGGAGAGGTTTTCGTGTAGCTAGGGCATCCGAATTGGACGTGGTGTGAGAGGAGAGTGAGACTAAAAGTAGGCCAGTTAACAAGATAAAATCAGGGTTCGGGTAGGAGAAGGGTTTTTTGTGTCTTGAATTGTTCGGTCGGATCTTAGAACTTCTCGTAGGAGTGACATAAGTGCTTTGCTGTAGAGAGGTCGGTATTGCATGGCAGCATGCGAGACATACGTTGCTGACAGGAAAGGTTGATTGAATTGGAACTTTAAATGTTTTAGTGACATTATTGAAAATGTTAGGTGATGAAATGTCATTTCTTATTCTTTTTCCCTCTGTATTGTCGATATGGTGGTTGATATCGATCATATGATCGTTAACCTGTTTTTTCCCGATAAACTGATCAAATAATTGAAACATAAAAAAGCATGGTGAAATTTGAATAAAAATGTTGTGCAAAGAAAACATTACACGAACAATAATTGAGTGCGGCGGGGCAATTATATTCCCAATCCCCTTTGGATATGGTACACAATCACGTGAACCTGCAAACACGCTATTATCAACAGATATATGGACATAATAGCCACAGACAAGGGAGATAAACCCATATGTATATGGAATTCGTGATATCACTATCAGACATTACTAGAAATTACCATTTGTCCGACAAAATTTTGCTTCATGAACGGTATTTCGTTGGACAAATAATCTTTCTCAGACATAATAAAACGTTCGTCGAGCAAGACGGTCAATGTTTTGATTTCTGCAGATGCTTTTGCTCGATGAACAGAGTTCGACGAGCAAAGCTTGTGTCGTCGGTTAAAGTTTTCGTGCCAAGAGAAAAACTTGGCACATAAAATGGCAACCTTTACGCAACGAACCTCCCAGCTTTCGGTGCGCCAAGGTATATCTTATAATTAGGATTTAGGGATTATATTTCATAGGGCAAAAGATAATATTTCCTCAGGCAAAGGTAGGACATGATTAGCATATTTAATTTTTTAGATGATTTTCGATGTTTGCAAAATTAATTTCAGCAATCCAACCGTCAGTATATACTCCAAGATTGCACACACCAAAAACCACCAGTATTATAGGTAACGAGACGAAATTCTTAGATGGTTGGAAATGAAAAATCATAATTTAGCTGTTATTTTAGCTCTGATTTTGATGATTTTATAAAACTATTACTCGACTCTAGAAGGATACAGGGAGCGAACTTGACATCAATTTAAAATATTTACACTAGTGTCTCGGTTCAATTATGTAATATCATATGTGAGTTTCTTTAATTACAAATGAAGTTGTATTATTAGACCATGATGTCACAGACACGGTGACAGTGTTCCATGTAAGTCCTCTTTAGGAGAATAACTAACAGTGAATTAATCAAGGTCTTCTTTAAACTCAGGTTATTATATATACTTCCAAGGTTCAAGAAAATAACATGACTAAATTACCACAGTATATCGATCTGATACACTCTTCAAGTAAACAAAACAAAACAAATTAAAACGAATAACAGATTTATCCTTAAGTAGTTTTTACTTCCAAGCTTTGACATGCTTTATTATTAGCTAGCTGGCGCCACATATCACTAAATGATGACATGATTAACAACTACTAACTGTGATTTAGGAATATATGATATGATGATCATCTATGCAGGACACTGGAATCCCGAGGGAGGAGTCTTCCCACAATCAATGAGCACCTGAAGAGCAATGGGGACGATGAGGTTGACATTGAGAAGCTTAGCCTTGATGGTGGTGCAAAGGCAAATAGCAGCGTCCAAGTCCACCAGTCCCTGAAGCACCGGACAACATGCATCTTTGGCACTGCTTCCAATTCCAATGTGGATAAGACCACCCAACACATCCACACAAGCTCCCAATTTTAGGGTGTCGATGGGACACGTGTCCTTTGGTGGAGATGGTGGTGGTAGTGGGGGTGGTACTACCTTTGGTGGTGGAGGAGGGCATGGTGTTTCAATGGGTGGAGGAGGCTTCACTGGGACAACTGGGGTTGGTGTTGGTGGTGGTTTTACAGTTGGGGGCTTGGGGGTATATGGTGGAGGCAGTACAACAGGGGGCTTAGGAGGTGGCTTTACAATGGGTGGTTTCACATGTGGAGGTGGTTTGACATGTGGTGGTGGCTTCTTTGGTGGTTTAGGGTGGGAGGGTGGCGTTACATGGGGAGGGTGTTTGGGTGGCAAGTGGGGAACTGGAGGGTATGTTGGTGGGGGGCAGTAGGAGTTAGCAAGAGAAGTGAGCAAACTACCCAAGTTGAGGATGAGGACTAAGAGCAAAGCCAGAGCATAATTGATCTCCATATCAATACTACAACTCCACAACTCTCAAGAGAGTTTGGTACAAAACTGGATATTGAAACCCAATACCAAGCAAATGGTTTTATAGAGGTTTTGTGGGTAGTGAGACAGAACTAAGAGCGCGTTTACGTAAGGGTGGACTCTGGTGTTTACTAAATACTGAAGAATCAATAGTGTGGTGGACCCCACCCGAAACAAGGAATGCAATTCCTGAAATTGAAGAAGTGTGATTCCTTATATAGATGAGGTATTTGAATTCCGGGAGGGTGAGGGAATCGGAAATGCATTTTTCCTTCCAATTATGCCCTCTCGCTCGCTGGCTCATCAGGCGGTGGACATGCTTCTCGCTCACCGGCTCATTCAAGAGAAAAAAGTGCATTCCCTGTTTGGATGGCGGGAAAATAATAGGAAGCTTTGAAAAAAACCGGGGTGAAGAAAGTACCCAAAACAGGATTTTGAATAATTTAGTGCGTGTAACCGAAAACAAAAATTGGAGTGATCCTGACGATGGTGGAGAAATGGAGGATTTGAAGATTGTAAAAATGCAGAGGCTGAGAGTGAGTGAAAAGGATTGCAATTTGCTGATGAAAGAGAAAGCAGGGCCAGATTGCTCGCGAGTCCTTGACGGCTCCGATTTCTTTCCAATTCGTTCTTGGTGCGATGAATTTGGCTGCGGGGAAGATGAATTTGGTGGGTTTATAATCTTGTTTAGTGGGTTTCATGGACGAACAGGAGGATGAGTGGGTTATAAATTTTTAACTTGTTTGGTCTGCGGAGAAGATGAATTTGGCTAGGTGTTATTAAAAATAAATATAAAGATAAAATAAAAAAGAACAAGGGGCATTTTAGTAATCATATTGATTTATACTCCGATTCAGGTGAATTGGTAAACAACTTATATGAATTCAATTTCATTTCTACTTCGATTCCATAACATTTAAGTAAACAGTCTCAACAGGAATTTGATTCTGATTCCTTCTCATCCCAACTCCTCCTCAATTCAATTCCTCATCAATTCATTCATCCTATTTTGATTATGGTTACGCAAACGAGCCAAAAGTGTTAATGTGTGTGCTTGACAATGTATGAGAGAGAGAGGGGGAGGGATAGAGAGAGAGGATGAGAGAGAGACGGAGGGAGAGACGGAGAGAGAAAGGAAAATAGAGAGAGAGGGAGAGAGAGATTGTTGCCCTTTTCTTTAGGGCAAGGATCCTCTCTGGATCTTGTCTGTGCGGAGCCTCATGATCAATTGATCATGTTCATTCACCACAAATCAAATGGCTAACTATTCTACAACCTCATGTTCACTGCCTTCTGTCTCTTCTCCTTTCAATGCATTTCCTTCTCCTGTTCACGAATCGAACGAGTTCGCAGCATAAAATGCATGTCATTGTAAACACAATTGGCACATGGAACGAGTTAGCGACAGAAGAGAGATTACGATCTGCCTTCATCAACAACGGCACACTTCGCTGCACGATGAGCACGTAGATCAGAGATGGTGTTTGGTTGAGAAGAACCATAGGAAGGAGGAAGGCAAAGGATTAGACGTGGCATCCATGGATTTGGAGGTCCTTCGGCCGCGACAACACGCTTCTATAACATGATATTTTTTTGGGTGTGATATCCACACACCCTATTTTGCTTCTCACACACTTTTTTAATTTTCAACCGTCAGATCGAATGAATTGAAGAAGATCAACGAACATAAATTATCAAGGGCATGTGATAAGTAAAATGGGGTGTGTGGATAGTACACCCCTTTTTTTTACCGTTCAATATGTGGTGAACGACCAGGATTAATTAATCCTAAGGCTCCGGAAAAATAGAATCTTGAGAGGACCTTGTTCCCTTTCTTTGTGGTACCAACTACACATATAAAATTATTAATTTATGGCCTCGTTTGGTACGCCGTATATAGCATCGGATAAGATATTAATACGGAGCTGGGTGTTGGGCGCGCTCTCGTATTAAATTAGACCAGACTAATTTAATTCAATCTTTTTATTTTGTATGGTACACGCCGTCTTAGTAAACCCGTCCAAAAGGAGTGTATAATTTAGTCGGGTTCCTTCTTTTTCGCGTGAACTGGGTTCTCTCTCGCTTCCCTCGCACGTTGTCTCATTCTCTCGTAGGCTACATTCTCCCCGTCTTCTCTGGCTGGCCCTGATCTCTCTGGCTCTGTTCTTCTACTTTTCTACTCTCTCTTTCTCTCTGTGAATCTGTGAACCAGTGAAAGTGGTGAAATGGCTTCCGTCTTTGTGTTCCCTCCGAGCCTGAGAGCCTCGGAAGAAGAATAGGAAGACAACCATATCCGTGCCTAGAACCCAATAAACATCGCCACTCTTCGCCCCTCAGAACTCGAAGAGTTCATCAAAGGTACCTCCCTTTGGTACACCCAATCAATTCAAGAGCTGAAAGAGGAAATAATGGAGAACAGTGCAGGGGAATTTAAAAGAGAAAGGGAGAGAAGTTAAGGAAAAAGAGGAAGAAAAGTCTTTTCATTCATAGCTGCCCACAGAGGCCACATAACTACATATTTATATTAAGTCAAAAAAAGAAACCATAACTCAAAGGGAATCGCCAGATGTGGTGTCGTTCCAAGAGCTTGGGCTTGGGCCTGACAAGCAGGTAGGTAATTCTTTATATAAGGCCGGTCTTGAAAGAGAAGTGTTAGGCCCAAAGGGTAGGTTCTAACAACTCCTCCCTTGAAACGAGGCATGTCCTTAGGTCGTGAAGTCGGGATAGTGAGTAAGGATAGCATCTGCTGCTTCCTATGTGGCTTCTTCAACGGGAACTCCTGACCATTTGATCAACCATTTGGTGACCGCAGCATTTTTCTTTTTGAATAACCCTCTGTCCAAGATGGCATCTGGTTACCAGTGGAATACACTTGTAGCGTATGTTGGGGGCATTTGGAGTTAGGAGCAATTGCATCACCTCTCTGTTTCTCCAGCAATGAAACATGGAATACATGGTGTATTTTGGAATTTGGTGGAAGATGTAGGTGATAAGCCACCGTGCCAATGCATTCCTGAACTTGAAATTGACCATAATACTTAGGTGCAAGTTTGTTAAATGGGCGAGCAGCCACCGATTGTTGACGATAGGGCTGAAGCTTGAGGTATACCTAATCACCAACATTGAAAACTCGCTCTGTTCTTCCTTTGTCATAAATCTGCTTCATGCGATTCTGAGGAAGTTGCAAATTAGCACGCAATAAGCGGAGCAGGTTGTCGTGGTTTTGCAATGTTTGATCAACTAAATGCACAGCAGTGGTGCTTGGTAGGTAGGATTGAATTGATGGTGGGGGAACACCGTACAATGCTTGGAACGAAGGCATTTGAATGACAGATTGGCAGGTGGTGTTGTACCACCATTCGGCCCATGGAAGAAGTAACGCCCATTTGTGTGGTCTATCAGCCGAAAAACAGTGAAGGAAATGTTCCAAGGTAGGATTAAGGACCTCGGATTGGCTGTCGGATTGAGGGTGGTAGGCAGTGCTACGGCAAAGTTTGGTGCCCTGGAGTTTAAAAAACTCTTGCCAAAATTGGCTTAGGAATATGGGGTCACGATCCGAAACAACTGATTTGGGCATGCTTTGGAGGCGGAAAATTTCCTTGATGAAAATGTCCGCAATGGAAGCAGCCGTATATGGATGCTTGATTGGAATAAAGTGCCCATATTTTGTAAGCCGATCCACTACAACCAAAATTACTGTATGACCATTAGAGGAAGGTAGACCTTCAATGAAATCTAAAGCAATGTCCTACCATATGCCTTGAGGAATGGGTAGGGGCTGTAAGAACCCGGGTGGGTGAATATTCTCACTGTTTTGCCTTTGGCATTCGTTGCAAGTGGAGACAAAATTCTTGACATCTTTCCTAATGCCTAGCCAAAGAAAATTGCGAGAGATGCAGTGATAAGTTTGAAGGAATCCGGAATGACCACCCTGAAATGAAGAGTGAAATTCCTCCAATATCTTGGCGCACCACAAAGATGTAAGAGGAACAAAAACCCGATGCTTGTAATAAATGATGTCATTCACTAGAGAGAAACCTTTAATACTTGTGTTTGGTTCCTGGAGCAATGAAGGCCAAACAGCTTGGACCTATGGATCCGTAGAGTAGGCGGTTTGCAGGTCCTGAATACAATCGAAAATAGGTGTTGATAAACCCATTAAAGGTAATAACTCCTGCTATTGAGAAAATGCATCTGGAGCCCCATTTTGAGAACCCAGACGATAATCGACCTTATAGTTGTACCGAAGAAGTTTGACAAGCCATTTTTGCTACTGAGGAGTTGTAATACGCTGCTCTAGAAAGTACTTGATGGGTTATGATCAGTCACTATATGGAATTGTTGGCTAAGTAAATATGGTCTCCAATTTTGCACTGCAAACACTATGGCAAGCATTTCTTTGTCATAAAACAGCACCCATACCTATCCCTGAAGCATCTGTTTCCAATACAAGTTGCTTAGTGAAATCTGGAAGGGCAAGGACCGGTATAGTGGTTAACGCATGTTTGAGGTTGGTGAAGGCAACAAGTGATTTCGGGGTCCAGGAGAAGTTCCCTTGTTGTAACATGTTGGTCAAGGGCGTTGCTATCAATCCATAGTGGCGACCAAATTTCTGATAGTAACTGGTTAAGCCCAAGAATCCCCAGAGACCTTTGAGGGACAATGGTTGAGGCCATTCGGTGATTGCTTGGATTTTGGAATTGTCCACTGCCACGCCATGTCCCAAAATGGAATGTCCCAAGTAATCAATAGTGGTTTGTCCAAAATAGCATTTGCTCAGCTTGACTCTCATGATGTTATTAGACAACACTTGAAAAACAGTCTCCAAATGGGAGAGGTGAGTAGTCAAAGAAGAACTATACACAAGGATATCATAAAAAATAAAAAACTGAGAACAAACTTACCTAAGTACGGTCGAAAAATGAAGTTCATCAGTGCTTGGAAAGTGGATGGTGCATTGGAAAGGCCGAATGGCATAACCAAGAATTCAAAGTGGTTGTCATGTGTTCGAAAGGCTATTTTTGGGATGTCGTCTGCACACATTCTGATTTGATGGTATCTTGATCGAAGGTCAAGTTTAGAGAAAATGGACGCACCATGTAACTCGTCAAGGAGCTCGTCCACAACAGGGATGGGGAATCGGTCTTTAATGGTTGCTGCATTCAAGGCTCTGTAATCAATGCAAAAATGTTATGTTTCGTCTTTTTTTTTTTCACCAGAATGACTGAAGATGAGAATGGGCTGTTACTGTTTCTGATGACCCTTGAGTTGAGAATGTCCTGTATTTGGTTTTCTATTTCAGCTTTATGAGAATGGGGGTAGCGGTATGGTTGAACATTGATAGGGGTGGTGTTTAGTAGTAAGGGTATTTTATGGTCTATGTGTCGTTGTGGTGGGAGGCCGGATGGAATGGAGAAAAGATGTTGGTATCGGGAGAGCAGAGAGATAATGTGTGGGTGAGTGTTGGGAGGCGGGGAAAATGACAAATCGCTGGGTGGGGTGATGGAGAAAAGAGAATGGGTAGGATGGGTTGTAGGTTGTATGGAGTGGGAGGCTTGGACTGTTAGGTAAGCCGAGATTAAGCCTTGAAGAGTATGGGTTGTACCCTGGACATTGAATAACATGGTTTTGTTTTTAAAGTGCTACCCAATAAATCCAAGTGATTCCAACCATTCTGACCCCAAAATAAGGTCATAGCTTGGTATGTCCAAGAGGAGAAATGATCTTGTGAGTGTATAGCCCTGCAGTTATACCTCGACATTGTGAACTTGCAAGGACGAAGATACATGTTTGTGAGAGGCCGTGGTGAATTGAACATGGGTGATTGATTCCATAGGTAAGCCTAGTTGGTTTGCAACGTCGAGGTGGAGTAAGTTACAAGCGGCGCCGGAGTCAATAAGAACCATAATTGGTTTGTTTTGAATGGACCCTTGTAAACGCATTGCCTGGCTCATGCTACAACCTGGAATGGCAAACAGCTCCAACATATGACAAGGTTGATTAGGAGGACGTTTTTCCTCCGATTGACAATCATGAAACTCTGTGGAAGCATCCTGGAACTGGGGTTCCGAGCAATGGAAGCATTCATTCCCGTTTTCTAATCTTTTCTTGAAGCTCTGCTGGTGATAACCTTTTAAATGGACCGAGAGGGGGTGAGGGGGTTTAGGGCCTGGAATAGCTGATGTAGGGGTAGTGTGGGGAGGTTGGGAAGAGCTGGAAAGGTAGTATAGGTGAGAGAAATGATGGCAAAAAGAACGTTTCGCTTGGTTCTTGGTTTCACAATTTTTTGCCAATTTTTTAGCCTGATGTAAGGAATCGAGTTCTAATGCTAGGACATCATGACGGATGTCTTCCTTTAAACCTCCCAGAAACATATACTTCAATTGATTCTCGGTCTAGTCGATTACCCGGCACAAAAGTTTTGTAAACTCCGCAATATACTCATCCACTGTTCCTGTTTGTTGAATGTGGGTGAGTTGTGATTCGATATTTGCTTGATCACCACCACCAAAACGTTGCAGCAACAATTCCCCAATTATCGCGACCACATCGTTGTTCAAAACCCCGCATCCAAATGGAATCATCAGTTCCAAAGTTACATGCTGCAACAATGACCCATTGTTGATGAGGGACCTCGTAATAGTCGAGGTAGCATTCAGCCATGGCTAATCAACCGTAAGGGTCGTCCCCGTTGAAGCAAATGAGTTCCATTTTTATGGCTCTGAAGTTATGCTGAGGGTGTTGGAAGTTGTTTGGTGATGGCGTGGTGTGGGTAGTAGAAATAGCGGTGAGGGAAGGGGCAATATGGAAAGAGTGGGACTGAGATGCAATTGGGGTGTAAGTATGGGGTGAAAATAGGGATGAAGAGGCCTAGTGGGTCTGATAGTGGGTGGGCCGATTTGTAATGGTAGTAGGAGATGGGGTGGGCCGGGTTGAAGGAACATAAGTGGGTAGTGGTGCTAAAGGAGGTGGTTGGGCTAATGTGGAGGGTGAGGGGGTTAGAGAGGCCCAAACCCAAATAGGAGGTTGTGGGTGGGGGGAAAAGGGAGCGGAAAGAAGGTTGTGGGTTCTCGGTAGATGAACGGGGTGGTTGGTTGGGGGTTGCTATGGGTGGCACGGTGGTGGTTGGGGTAGGGGAAAAGGCTGATTTGAGGAGGCGAAGCTCATCAAGCATCAGAGACTGGAAAACTGCAAACTGGGATGCCATGGTGCTTTGGAAGGCAGCGTTGGAGTCATTCAGTTGGTCTAGAGATTTTTGGAAGAAGGTTTGTTGGTTTTCCAGAGCCGAGATGGAGTCGTAGACATCGTCGACCTGGGTATGAAGGTGTTCAGAGCTCGAGGAATGAGTGTTTTTGCCTATGGGATTGATGGGCTCTGATACCAACTGGTGCACCCAATCGGTTCAAGAACTGAAAGAGGAAATAATGGAGAACAGTGCAGGGGAATTTAAAAGAGAAAGGGAGAGAAGTTGAGGAAAAAGAGGAAGAAAAATCTTTTCATTTATAGCTACCCAAATAGGCCACAGAACTACATATTTATATTAAGTCAAAAAAGGAAACCCTAGCTCAAAGGTAAACGCCATATGTGGTGTCGTTCCAAGAGCCTGGGGCTTGGGCCTGACAACCAGGTAGGTAATTATTTATATTTAAGGCTGGTCTTGAGAGAGAAGTGTTAGGCCCAAAGGGCAGGTTCTAACACCCTTCCTCCCTCCGAACTCGAAGATTCCATTTGGATTTTAGAACCTTGACTTGGAATCAATGATAGGATTTGAAAATTCGGAAAGATTTCATTTGGGTTTTATGATTTTGCCTGTTTCCCCTTTTTTTGTTTTCTAATTGTGATTTAATTTCCATAGTTTCTTGGTATTTTTTGGATTAGTTTCAGATGTATAGAGGGGAAAGATCTGATTGACTGTGCATTTCAAGCAATGCCTCTTTGAGCCAAGAACTGTAAGGAGATAGGGAGTAAAGTTGTTGGTGGGCGGTGTGGCAGAGAGACCTTGGGAAGACGAAGAGATGATTTCAATTTTTTTTTAAGTAACTTGATTTAAATAAAGAAAGATTTTTTTTCTTTTTTAATTTGATCTATTTGGTGGTTGTGAATTTTACCAAGTGTAAAAAAAATCCCTTTTATTCCATTAATCATTCGTCTTTATCTTAAAAGTAATAATACATTGAATTCTTCTTATCCGGTATAGTACCAAACACAATATAAATAATATGGTCGTTAGTCCAATACTGCACCAAATGATAGACTAATTTAGTCAGTACTATCCGGTGACTATTTATTATATCCGACTAAAATAGTCAGTACAGTCCCAGATGTCAAACGAGAACGAAGTGTATCATTAATTTTTCAAATTGTCATGATTCATTGACTTGAGGATCTTTCCAAAACCAAGTTGATGAGGATCACATACAAGATGGAGGAATGGAGTGGCTTCCTTTACATTGAGATTTCAAGATCCAAGTAGGGTACTGTAGATTTGGAATCAGTGGTCGTTATCTTAAGCCATGTTTGGAAGAGAGATTTGTAAGTACCAATAAATTTAAGTTAAATTAGTTAGAAATGCATTGTAAAAGATTCGATGAATAAATTTGAAATGATTGATACATGAATTGATAGGGATTTGCAAAATGATTACTTGAAGTTGAATGAGTAAATACTAAATCCATTTGTTTGTGTTTTTGTGCTTAAATTCATTTAAAAATTTTCAATCTAATATTTTTATAAACTTGAAAATTTCTATTCCAATCATAATGAGGTTAAGGACAAAGGTAAGAAATCAAGAAAACTCGGAAGGATTTTGATGTAGGCAAAGTTTGAACATGAAGTTTGCTAGTCGTGACACACCCGAACCCGTAGGTAAGGCGTGTCAAGTCGACCCGTGATTTGGGTTCATGATGCCAAAACCACCACATGTGATGCTTTCACAAACAAAATTTTCTTGCATAAAAAAACTATGGGGACAAAAATAGGCCCTAGACCTTTTCAACTTAAAAAGGATATGGTTTTTTTGGGGGGTGCAAATGTTCATTTCCTTCCTTGCACTACTACAAAAAATACTTTGCGCGACGAAATACACATCGTCGCGCAAAGTCTTGGGCGACGACGTTTTGCGCGACAAAACACACATCGTAGCGTAAAGCGACTTTGCGTGACAAAATTTTGTGCGACGAAACACATATCGTCGCTCAAAGTCACTTTGCTCGACGAAACACATATCGTCGCTCAAAGTGACTTTACGCGACGAAACTTTAAACTTGCAAATGGCCTTTGTGCGACGTTTTGGTTCACCATTGCGTAAAGACTATTTGAATGGTATATATATTTATTAAGTAGTGAGGATAGCAATAGCTATTATTATAGTTCGGATGAGGATTAATATAAACTTGCAAAATTGAATGGTATATATATTTATTAAGTAACTTTAAATTTATTTATTTTGCATATAACACTTAAGAAATTGAATGATATATATATTTATTAAGTAGCTTTAAATTTATTATTGTAGTTCGGATCGGATTTTTGTTGGAAAAATATATTTTAAATTGACGATCGAATCAGTTCATTGTATTCATATAGGATCAATGAGTGTAGCTGTAAAAAATCATCAAAATCGGAGTTAAAATAACCGTTAAATCTTGATTTTTCATTTATAATCGTCGAAAAGTTTTGTCTTATTACTTTATCTTTGAATGTTGGTTTTTTGTGATTTTTAGCATATGCGATTTCGAAGTATATACAAACAATTTTGACGGGTGGATTGTTGAAACTAGTTTCGTAGAATGCATATCTCATCTAAACAATAGATTCACTAACACTTAGAGTTTATTTATGCTTTCATTAAGTATAACATAAGATTTTGTGGTATCCATTGGTGTAAATATTTTAAATTGAAGATCGAATTTAAAAAAAAAAAAAAAATTTAAGACTGTGCGTGACCAACACTTCGTCGCACAAAACTCCAAAAATTTGGGCGGGCACCAAAAATGGGATGCGGGTAATTTTTTTAAGACTTTGTGCGACCAATATTTCATCCCGCAACATCCTTAAATTTGGACAGGAGCCAAAACTGGGACGTGGGAATTTTTAAAAAAATTTATTTTAAGACTTTGGGCGACCAATTTTTCGCCGCACAAAACTTTGTGCGACCAACACTTCGTCGTGCAAAACTCTAAAAATTTGGGCAGGCACCAAAAATGGGATGCGGGAGATTTTTTTTAAGACTTTGCGCGACCAATATTTCATCGGGCAAACTCGTATCCTTCGTCGCGCAAGGTGATATAGTTTTTAAAACCAAAATAACTCCTCTACCATTTTCTCAATGTCTTTCTCTACTCTTAACTCTCCTCTCTTTTTCCCTCTCCCCAAATCCGACCCTCTCTCTCACACTCACTCCTCTCACTTAATCTCTCTTCTCTCTCTTCACTATCTCACTCTCACTCACTCTCTCACTATCTCCTCTAATTCTCTCACACTCACTCCTCCCTCTCATTTTCACTCGCTCTCAATCTTGCCAAAAGTTATATTCTCCCCAAATTTTAAATTTTTTCATTAATATATGTTTTTGGAGTTAGTTTTGAGTTTGGTGCGGGGTTTGGGGTCAAGTATAGGGTGAGGAGTGGAGTTTGGGGTCAGATTTGGGGTATACCAATTTTAGGGGAGATTATGCCAATTTTTTTGTATTATTTTATGTTATTTGACCATATTTGTTTTTGTGTAGGGAATCGTCGAGACTTTGACGGCTAAAGTTGAGGATTAGGACGCTATCGAAACATATCCCCCGCCACTACCACCACAATAGACTTGTATTAGGATTTTATTATTGTACTTTGTTAATTTATGTGTACATTTTGAATATATTATATATATATTGGATAATTTGATCACTATTTTTCATATGTAATTTTATTTTTCATATGTTAATTTAAATTAAAGTAATTAAAAAATAAAATCATACAATTAAATTAAATTAAAAAAGTAAAAATTCGAAATATCTTATGCTACCAAATATTTCGTTGTGTAAACAATTAATATAATTAAATTAATATAAGAGAAATAATAAAACAAAAAGTCAAAAACATTGCACGACAAAATATTTTGTCATGCAAAATATTAAATTATTTTATTTTAATTAAAAAAAATTAAAAAACAAAAATCTTTGCGTGACGTTAGCCTTCGTCGCGCAAGGTTTGCTCGACGTTAGTCTTCGTCGCACAAAGCTACTTTGCACGACGAAGATTAATTTTCGTCATGCAAACCCTATCTTCACAAGCTTTATGCGACAAACCATGCGCGACCAAAAGACAAAATTGTACTTTACACAACAAACTTATTTCGTCGCACAAAGTATTTTTTGTAGTAGTGTTGGATAGGACTAGTGAACTAGTGTTACCTCTCTCTTAGTTTAAGTTTAGCCATTCCTATCCTATGAATAAACAGAAGCAATCTTATTCGCATTTGGGTGTCGGCCATACACCTTATTATATATTTTTGAAGTTAAATTCTATTTTTTGAAATTTGGACGTAGGAACTTTCTTTTAGAGTAAATTTCATTTTACCACTTTAATTTTGGGTTGCATAACAAATTCATATCTTGTCACATCCCGGCCCGGGGTGGATCACTTCCCGGGCCCGCTCCACCACCGTAGCACGATATTGTCCGCTTTGGTATCAGAGCACATGGCTTACGTCACGCTCACGTGACGACCAGCACGCCCTACCTACGGGTTCGGGTGTGTCATATCTCATTTTCTGGACATTACAATGATTTACATCAACTTACGAATTCGTTAAATATCACACCGTTGTTAAAAAATCTGTTAAGTTAACCGTTAAGTGGTAGTGTGGATAAATGGCTAACTTGACATATTTTTTAACGGAAGTTTGATATGACAACGAATTCGTTATTTAATGTATGACATTGAAATGTTTAAAATATGATGTATGAGTTATGGGATATAAAATTAAGGAAGTGAAATGTAATTTATTCTTTCTTTTAATTTACATAGGTGCTAACCCTAGCTGCATGAAATTGCATTTCAGAAAGTACAGGTGGTCTAAGCGGGTGAACCAGGATCCTCTCCTGAGCAAAGGATGAGGATCCTCATGACCAGGCCCATTGGGCCGTTGAAATTTTATCCAACGGTTATAATTATTATAACTTTTAAAAGGACCCTCTGTTTGTAACTGTTGGATAAAATTTCAACGGCCCAATGAACTTGGTCATGAGGATCCTCACCCTTTGCTCACGAGAGGATCCTGGTTCTAAGCGGGTGAGACGACGTTGGTCCATGCATGGCGCGTGTATATATATAACCATCACGTACACATATAATAGGTTGAATTTATTTTTTCGAGTTTAGGATAAGAGTAATGCTTCACCTGCGGCCACAAAAAGATCATCGAACGACCTCTGAAAAGTCATTAGGGTTTGTATTATTTTGTAAGGTGAAATGTCATGTTCGCCAAAGAATTGACTAAGGATAGTGCTTTTTTTTATTTTTTTTATTTTTTTTATTTTTAACAAACGATATTATCTATATTAAGAATAGTATTATTAGTACCTACTTTTGATTTCCACACACTCTTATCAATTTTGGCGTTTGATCTTTATCAATTTATTCGTTCCAACGATTGAAAATTAAAATAGTGTGTAAGAAGTAAAAATAGATGTCTGAATAACATTACCTTTGTATAAATATGGAGGAAATAATGAGCATACATGTATTGTCATCGTCTTCTTATTGCAAACAAGTCTGTGTATTGGCGTTTAATGGTGAAAGTCCAACCTCTCGGTCACTAGACGCCATTTGAAGTATGTCTAAAAATGGTAAAGCAGCTGGCCTACTTTTGGTGCAAGGTCTCTTTGCCGACAAAAACATTGATCTAGCTAGATATTATATCTCGACTCTTGAGAGGACAAAAAAAAAAGAGTAATAATGCTAGCTGGTTACGTAACAAGTTTCATTGGGTATTTAACTATTAGTTTTTATTTTTTGTTTGAGATATGGGCAAAATATATTGAGGAGATTAGGGATAAAGAAAGGTCGAGGGAGCGACGGGAAAAAACAAAGAAGAAGGAATGAAAACAAAATCTCGAAAGTGAAAACAATTCAAAGTATATAATTTTAAATTTTAGTCGTTTCGTACACCTTTCTTTACACATCTTCTCTACATCTTTCCCAACATCACTTCTCCACTCTTCTATGCCCACATTTTTCTATGTTTTGTCTTTAACATATAGAATAAAAACTAAAAAAGAAATGATTATCAAATAGGCTCTAGAAATTGTTATATGAGACCAACCTCATCATGATTTAATACTATTATTTGTGGAACAAAAGCACCCTCCTTTTTAATCCTGCTAAATCAAAGAAGTATGTGTGTATGCAGTTTTTGGACAATCTGGAAATCTCAAAGGGAATATGCAACAGCTAGCCAACAGGTATATTCCATGTACATAAAATGGACACTGGAAGACAGGAAGATCAATACAACTTACTTTCAAGTGCCACTACTTCTACAGCCAAAATTCCATTTGCACTCACAATATATGGAACTCCTCCTAAATAAAATGTGCTGTATACTTAGTGTGGATCTCTTCCGAAAAATAAATTTTTAAGACAACAGAATTTGATGCTAAAGAGACTAATTTTTAAACTAACATTTGTAAACTACAAGATGTGCCAATTAATTGTTAGACTCGTTCTTTAAATCATTAAAAATTAAGGATTTGGATCCTCTTTGGATCCAAAGGATCTGAGCCCGTGGATCAAGTGATCTGGACCGTTCAAATTTGATCAAACGATTACAATTATTATAACTTTTAAAGGAATTTCCTCTTTTTAACCGTTGGATCAAATTTCGACTGTCTGTATCACTTGATTCGCAAGCTCAGATCAAGTGGATCGGGAAAGGATCCAAATCCATTAATTAACTACTTGTTAAACTTTATAAGCATATCTTTCATAGACGTAAGAGTCATAGGAATTTAGCTAGAGACAGGATCTTTTGTAAAGGTCAAAAGATGCACATGGGGAATTGCTAGTAACCATTGTTGTGTGACTGTCAAGAGTCGATAAGTGTAAATCTCAAGAAATTTTTTATTGTGATCGGAACATGAATAATACATCATATATTTTTATATAAATTGTAAAAAAAATTAATATTTTAATTATTAATATTTTAATACACATATTAATAACTTGACAATTATTCAACCATTGAAAAGCATAAATCTTGATCCATCAATAATTTGACAACCACTAACTATTAATGAACATAAACTGCGATAGTGCGATTCTGCGATTCATTAATAGTTTGACAGCCACTCATGCACAGTGATGCCAGCTAGCTAGCAAAACTTTAAAGAACTAATTATTCCCCATTAGGGGTACACTCAATCAAATTGAAATCGATTGTCGGTCCAAATCAAAATGCAAAGTTCTGCACGGCTTTTTCTTGATTGCCTTTTCCAACAATCATTCGGCTAAAATTTTTAACTTAGAAAATCGAAATTTTAATTTAGAAACAGTTTTTCTTCTTTAATTCTTTTGGGTTAAATTTCTATTCTGAAATTATTAAAGAATGAATTTATGATAATTTTTTTTGTCTTAAAGTAACTTGAAAAAAAAGAAATTAGGTAGACTATCCTAATTTAATTTTATGAACATTTTAATCTAAAAATATTTAGATTCCAATAAATATTGAAAAATCACTAAACTGATACTATGAAACTTTTGAATCACTACGAAAGAATACGAAACACATAAAAATAATTTTTTAAATTATTTTAGCCCTTGAATTTATATTTGGACCGTTAGATTTTTTTTTTTACCATGAGATTTGATCAAATTAGATCTTAATAGTTAGATTCAATAAATTTAAAATATAAAACTAAAAAAATATACATATATGGTGGGCCAGCCCCACTAACCCAAGAGGAATCCTAGGCTAAATTTGCCTCATAAATGAGTTTTGAGTTTTAAATTATATTGTCCCAAGAGTTGAAGTAAGTTGGGATAAGTTTAGAATCTAAAATTTGAGTTTTATTCCAAGAGTTGTAGTAGGTATTACAAAAGAGAGAGATGTTGATTTGCATCCAATATTATCCCTTTGTCTCTGGATGTTACTATTTAAATCCTAATATATTAAGCAAGACAGGATAATGTTCTACAAACATTTAGTTTGTCGTTTGAGGAAAAAGAGAGGGAAAAAAACATTTAGTCTTTGTCTGTCATGGTTCCTTCCTCATCCTGTATCGACTTCTGTGGCATGCGTTTTCTGCTTACAATTTTCCAGTTATCGAGTAAAGAAAGAGCCTACAGCTTACTGAATTATTATACGGTAAATTATATTTTACCCCTTTAAATTTCAATTCCTTACAATATTTTTAAAACATTTCAGTTTTATACGTTCCTTGCTATTTTATTTCAATATAGTATATCCGTTACATTTTTCATTCATTGATCCGTTAACAGCTGACGTGATTGCCACATTTGTGCTGATATGACTACCAAATTTGTACAACGTGGCAAAAAATAATTTTTTATTCATTTAAAATATTATAATAATTTACCTTATTTATTTATAAAAAAAAACAAAAAAAACCCAACCCAGAACCCAACTTACCCCGACCCACCTTCCTCTCCTCCACCATCTTCACATTCCCCGCAACCCTCACCCCACCCCCACCTTCCCCGTAACCCCCACCTTCTCCCTCTCCTCCCTCTTCACCTCCCCGACCTTCGTCCCCTCCCTTCACCACCAAAGCCTCAACTTCTTCGTCTCTGTCACTTTCCCCAACCGCAAGCCCTTCCTCGAAGTAAAACCAACGACGCACGACAAAGATCGAGAACTCAATTCGAAATCATGTGAGGCGTGCACGTTGATCTGCCGTCGAGTTGTAGGAAGGCGATGGTTGTCGTGGTGGCGGGTAGGTTAGGGAGTGCGATAGAGAAATGGGTTGTGGCGGGTCAGGTCAGGAAGGAGACCAAGGGTTTGGAAGAGCTGGTGGCAGGAGGTGGTAAGGTCACCGGAAAGTGGCGTCACACATCCAGACGCGTTCGTGGATCATGGCGTCGCAGGGCAGGCAGATAATGAATCGGGAGGGGGAGATCTTGCAGGAGTCGCAGAGCTTGGAGGGAGGAGAGGAGGGGACGACCGGAGAATATGGGTTGCCGACGAGTTCACGATGGCAAGGGGGGGTTGCGGGGGCGTCGGCCGTGGAAAGAGAAGGGAGGGAGGGTTGTTTGGGGGTTGCGGGGGAGGTGAGGGTGGGGGGATGGGGTGTTAGGGTTGTAGGGAAAGGGAAGGGCTCGGGAAGAAGATAGGTTTTTTTTTTATTTTTTATTTTTTTTTATTTTAATTTTAATAAATAGGATAAATTATTATAATATTTTAAATGAATAAAAAATTATTTTTTTGCCACGTGCTACAAATTTGGCAGTCACGTCAGCACAAATGTGGCAGCCACGTTAATTCTTAACGGATCAATGGATGAAAAATGTAACAGAAGTACTATATTGAAATAAAATAGTAGGTGAGGTATGAAAATGAAATGTTTTAAAGATGTTGTAAGGAATTGAAATCGATCCCAAACCTGAGGAGTCAAATGTAAGTTATATGTTTCTTGGGAATCTAAAATATATAGATACGCATGTAGGTTTACAAAATTTGCAGTCAAGGACGTGTAGTTCTAATTATCGTCATTAAACTTCTATAATTTGATTACCATTACAGTTAAGGACAATATGTTCCAGTAAACGAAACTTAACGTTTCGTCATGGGATACTCTCATGCTGTCACCCGCCATTAACAACGATGAGGGTTCTTTAACCCAAAAAAAAAAACAAACGATTCGGATTTGTATTAACTGTTTGAAAACAAAGAAAACTGGATATAGTAGGGAATTTGGACTATGTAGGCACACTTACTTAATCTTTCTGTCACAGTTTAAATTAGTCTAAAGTAAAATAGCAATTGAAATTTTGAAGAACTAACTACTTGTCCTTGAATGAAACAACGTGTCCTTGAAGGAAAGTTATGCGAAAATATCAAATGCAATATGCCAAAAATATATCTTTGATATGGGAAAATTTGGACTTACTTGGATCAACTGTGACAAGCATGGCAGTCCGTCCGAAATCACAAGTGCCTCCAACGATCTTCGTGTTCTGCCAGTAACTATTGAAGGCATACGAAGCATGCGACAACAATTGTCGGGCTGGTAGCAGGATCCATTGGGCCGGATTGACTTGCAGTCTGCCCTGGACCCACACGCATAGTCCAGGGCTTCTTGGATTATCGGGTCCGGCACTGTCGGCTTCACCACGCACCACACGGCAAACTGCGGTGGCTTTTTCTGCGGAGGGGATGGCGGTCCGGACGTGGAGGGAAAGCTATTGGCGGCGGAAGGACTGGTGGGCTCAGGATTGATTTGGGTGGGGGTGGGATCGTGGTTGGTAGGTGTGGGCTAGGCCCATTTTGTGGTGGGTTTGGGATGGGTGAGGAAGTGGGCCCAGATGGAGGAGGATTTGCAAGAGGTGGGTTTGGAGGAATTGGTGGGGATACGGAGTTTGGGGCTGGAAGAGGGAGATGTCCCGGTGCTGGTGAATCCAACGGTGGTGATGAGAAGGGAGAGCTGGCATCGAACGGTTGGAATTCAATATTTAGGGAAGCCAACGTAAAATGTAAGTCCAAGTGATTTATTGCTTTCGGCTTGTTCTTCTCTAATTCATGGATTGATTTGCTTTTGTGTAGTTTTGTGTCTTGGGGTTTAAAGAATTGCGCAAAACTTCTTGCATCTGCACTAAAACAAGCCACAGAATTAGTTGTAAAAGTTGTTCAAGTTACTTAAGTTGTAGGAAGGGAAGTGCGCATGCAATTAACTGTCACACAAATACTATCTCAAGTCAATCACATGCTTCAACGTATCCCTATTCGGTGCCCGCATTCCCAATGGCCTCCATTGCATAGTCAACTTGGTAGAGACGGCCCTCAGGGGAGAAGATTGTTGTACGGCTATCATATCTCCTAGACATCTTTGATTACAACTGTCAAGTAAATATCCAAACTTACAGTAAGAACACCCGAAAATCGAATACGAAAGGAAAAAAAGCTCTTCTTCAATCTAACGTACGAAGTTATTACAAAATCTACATTAAAATCTCATCAAACAAGCAAAACCACAATATGCGAATGAAATTTCATCAGAAACTAATTAATAAGACAAACGTTGAAAAATGCGGATCTTGCCCAGTTTCTCTGGCGCTCTGTTCGTGCAGATGGTCAAAGAAAATTTATGCTTTTAGCCGCTGTTCAGCTCAGCGCCCTATTTTTCTCCAATTCGTCGTCGTCTTCTTCCTCAAGAAATAACCAAGGTTTTACTCTGCTCAGGAGTAAGGGGTAAAATTTGGATAAAACGGTGGGCTTCGATATGGGCCTATTTTCAGGGCTAATAGTATGGGCCTGTTTTGGGTGGTTAAAATGTTTTTGCGCATGAACATTGCCTCTAGACACCAATTTCATTGACAACCCTTGCTAAAGTTTACAATTATGTGGACGCCCATCTTTATTTGTGAATTTTTCAAAACTCGCCCTACGGACAATTTTGTTCGTTTTAAACAAAAAAATAAAAGATTATTTCCACCAAAATGATCAGATAAAAAATTGGGGTTTATGGTTCATATATAAAATTACGGTTTAGGGTTAATATAAAAATTATATCTCTTAGCATTGTTTCCTCTAATTGGAAAAAAAAAAAAAAGAAAAGAAAAGAAGAGAGACTTGGAAGAAAAAAGAATGAGATAAAAAAAATAACGTATATACTAGCTAGGGAGTTATCAAATGGTGTGCTAATTAAGTGGTGCGCTATAATAATGTGTTTACCAAAAGAAAGCAGAAAAACTGAGGCATCAAACTACTAACGAAACCACATTTTACACCACGTTAGTTTGAGTACTGCATGATGCACAAGTGATCCGATACATAATTTGGTTGTTTTATTTTCTCCCCCCATTCAAATTTATCCTGCCATTCAACTGAGGTTACTAGAGCAGGATTATAAAAAGACTGGAGAGAGGTTTTTGTGTAGCTAGGACATTCGACTTGGAGGTGGTGTGAGAGGAGAGTGAGACTAAAAGTAGGCCAGGTTAACATGTTAAAATCGGGGTGGGATAGGAGAATGGTTTTTTGTGTTGTTCGGTCGGATCTTAGAATTTCTCGTAGGAGTGACATAAGCGCTGTTGCTGTTGAGAGGTCGGTATTGCATGGCAGCATGCGAGACATACGTTGCTGACAGGAAAGGTTGATTGAATTGGAACTTGAAATGTTTTAGTGACATTATTGAAAATGTTAGGTGATGATGACATGTCATTTCTTATTGTTTTTCCTTCTGTATTGTCGATATGGTGGTCGATATCGATCGTATGATCGCTAATCTGTTTTTTTTTCGATGAATTGATCAAATAATTGAAACATAAAAAAACATGGTGAAATTTGAATGAAAATGTTGTGCAAAGAAAACATTACACGAACAATAATTGAGTGTGATGGGGCAATTATATTCCCAATCCCCTTTGGATTTGGTGGATGTGATTCAGCGGGACTTGGATGCAGGAGAAGACTCGTATTTTTGGAAGCCTTGGGATAAATGTAGACAAACTTCCAAAATCCATAAGAAATTTGTACATGTGGTACCTGACGTTGATATTTTTTCGAAAGCCTTGACGTTGAAATTTTTTTTTTTTTTTTTTTGGAAGACGACGTTGATATTTTATTCCTACTGATATCTTACAAACGAATGCAGTTAAAATCAATGCACTACAGTCTACACATTCACGTGAACCTGCAAACACGCTATTATCATCAACATATACATACATAATAGCCACACACAAGGGAGAGAAACCTATATATATATATATATATATATATATATATATATATATATATATATATATATATATATTATCACTATCATACATTACCATAAATTACCATTTGTCTGACAAAATTTTATCATACACAACCAGAAATTACCATTTCTCCGACAAAGTTTAGCTAGACGAATGGTATTTCGTCGGCCAAATAGTCTTTACCCGACAAAATAAACGTTTGTCGAGCAAAACAGTCAAACGTTTTGGTTTCTGCAAGTGCTTTTGCCTGGCGAACAGAGTTTGACGAGCAAAACTTATGTTGTGGGTTAAAGTTTTCGCACCAAGATAAAAGTTTGCCACATAAAATGGCAACCTTTACACGACAAACCTTCCAGCTTTCATCGCGCAAAGGTATATGTTGTAATTAGGGTTTATATTTCATAAGGCAAAACATAATATTTCGTCAAGCAAAGGTAACAGACATGATTGGCGTATTTAGTTCCTTAGATGATTTTCAATGTCTGCAAAATTAATTTCAGTAATCAAACTGTCAAACTTGTTTGTATATACGCTAAGATTGCACACACTAAAAATCACCAGTATTACTATACCAGGTAAGAGGACGAAATTCTTCGACGGTTAGAAACGAAAAATCATAATTTAATGGTTATTTTAGCTCTAATTTTGATGATTTTATAAAACTATTACCCGACTCTATAAGAATACAGTGAAGGATCCTATCATAAATTTAAAATATTTACACTAGTGTCTCAGTTTCCATGTAAGTCCTCTACAGGAGATTGACGAACGGTGAATTAATCAAGGTCTTCTTTAAACTCAGGTTATTATATATACTTCCAAGGTTCAAGAAAATAACATGACTAAATTACCACAGTATATCGATCTGATACACTCTTCAAGTAAACAAAACAAAACAAAACCGAATAACAGATTTATCCTCATGTAGTTTTTACTTCCAAGCTTTGACATGCTTTATTATCAGCTAGCTGGCGCCACATATCACTAATGATGACATGATTAACAACTACTAAGTGTGATTTAGGAATAAGATATGATGATCATCTATGCAGGACACTGGAATCCAGAGGGAGGAGTCTTCCCACAATCAATGAGCACCTGAAGAGCAATGGGGATGATGAGGTTGACATTAAGAAGCTTAGCCTTGATGGTGGTGCAAAGGCAAATAGCAGCGTCCAAGTCCACCAGTCCCTGAAGCACCGGACAACATGTATCTTTGGCACTGCTTCCAATTCCAATGTGGATAAGACCACCCAACACATCTACACAAGCTCCCAATTTTAGGGTGTCGATGGGACACGTGTCCTTTGGTGGAGATGGTGGTGGTGGTACTAACTTTGGTGGTGGAGGAGGGCATGGTGTTTCAGTGGGTGGAGGAGGCTTCACTGGGACAACTGGAGTTGGTGTTGGTGTTGGTGGTGGGCTTGGCACTACAACAGGTGGTGGTTTTACAGTTGGGGGCTTGGGGGTAGATGGTGGAGGCAGTACAACTGGGGGTTTGGGATGGGGAGGTGGTTTGACAACAGGAGGTTTGGGATGGGGAGGTGGTTTGGCAACAGGAGGTTTCGGATAGGGAGGTGGCTTTACAATGGGTGGTTTAACATGAGGTGGTTCCGTGGGTACATGAGGAGGAGGCTTTGCATGAGGTGGTTTCACATGTGGAGGTGGTTTGACTTGCGGTGGTGGCTTCTTTGGTGGTTTGGGGTGGGAGGGTGGGGTTACATGGGGAGGGTGTTTGGGTGGCAAGTGGGGAACTGGAGGGTATATTGGTGGTGGGCAATAGGAGTTAGCAAGAGAAGTGAGCAAACTACCCAAGTTGAGAATGAGGACTAAGAGCAAAGCCAGAGCGTAATTGATCTCCATGTCAATACTACAACTCCACAACTCTCCAGAGTGTTGAGTACCAAACTGGATATTGAAACCCAATACCAAGCAAATGGCTTTATAGAGGCTTTATGGGTAGTTGAGACAGACCCAAGTGTTAGTGTGTGTGCTTGACAGAGAGAGTGATATTGGAAATTTTTAGTATAAATTTTATTGTCCTATATTGGTCACTACTAAAAAGTTTTTTTACTTTACAAGGCTTTGTCCCTTATAAAAAGCAATAGAAGTAATAAACCATGGAGAATAAAAATTGAGCTCAATCTTGGAGTTGAGTTTTGGGGTGTACTAATTTATAATTAATACATAATTAGAAAGTATTATTGGCACTCCAAAAATTTCATTCTACACTCCGTGTATTTTTCTTTCCTAATATAGAAAGTAGAATTCTCATATAATTAATTATCAAAATATGGGCGGGACAAAAATAGGCCCCAGACTTTTTCAACTTAAAAAGGATATAGTTTTTTTTTTTTTTTTTGGGATGGGGTGTTCATTTCCTTCCTTGGATAGGACTAGTCAACTAGTGTTACCTCTTTCTCAGTTTAAGTTTAGCCATTCCTATCCTATGAATGAGAAGCTATCGCATTCGCATTTGGGTGTCGGCCATACACATTATTATATATTTTTGAATTTAAATTTTGTTATTTGAAATTTGGATGTAGGAACTTTCTTTTAGGGTAAATTACATTTTACCACCTTATTTGGGTCACATAACAAACTTGTATCTCATCTTTTGATCATTACAATGTTTACATCAATTAACTTACGAATTCGTTAAATGTCGGACCGTTGTTAAAAAATCTGTTAAGTTAACCATTAAATGGTTGTGTGGATAAACGGCTAACTTAACAGATTTTTTAATGGAAGTTTGATATGAATTCGTAATTTAATGTATGACATTGCAATGTTTAAAATATAATGTATGAGTTTGTTATGCAATATAAAACTAAGGTTGTAAAATGTAATTTATTCTTTCTTTTAATTTACATAAATGCTAACCCTAGCTGCGTGAAATTGCATTTCAGAAAGTACAAGTGGTGTAAGCCGGGTGAGACGACGTTGGTCCATGCATGGCGCATATATATATATATAACCATCATGTACATATATAATAGGTTGAATTTATTTTTTCGAGTTAAGGATAAGAGTAATGCTTCACCTGCGGCCACAAAAAGATCATCGAACGACCTCTGAAAAGTCATTAGGGTTTGTATTATTTTGTAATGTGAAAAGTCATGTTCGCCAAAGAAGTGACTGAGGATAGTGTTTTTTTTTTTTTTTTTTTGAACAAACGATATTATTTAAATTAAGGATAATATTATTAGCATCTAGTTTTGCTGTCTACACACCCTTATCAATTTTGGCGTTTGATCTTTATCAATTCATTTGTTCCGACAATCAAAAATTAAGATAGTGTGTGAGAAGTAAAAATAGATGTCTGCATAGCACTACCTTTGTATAAATATGGATGAAATAATGTATTGTCATCGTCTTCCTATTGCAAACAAGTCTCTGTATTGGCGTTTAATGGTGAAAGTCCAACCTCTCGGTCACTAGACGCCATTTGAAGTATGTCTAAAAATGGTAAAGCAGCTGGCCTACTTTTGGTGCAAGGTATCTTTGTCAACAAAAACATTGATCTAGCTGGATTTTCTATCTCGACTCTTGAGAGGAAAAAAAAAAGTAGTAATGCTAGCTGGTTACGAAACAAGTTTCATTGGGTATTTACTATTAGTTTTTATATTTTGTTTGAGATATGGGCAAAATATATTGAGGAGATTAGGGATGAAGAAAGGTCGAGGGAGCAACAGGAAAAAACAAAGAAGAAGGAATGAAAACAAAATCTCGAAAGTGAAAACAATTCAAAGGATATAATTTTAAATTTTAGTTTTTAGATGTCGTTTCGTACACCTTTCTTTACACATCTTCTCTACATCTTTCCCAACATCACTTCTCCACTCTTCTATGCCCACATTTTCTCATGTTCTACCTTTAACGTATAGAATAAAAACTAAAAAAAGAATGATTATCAAACAGACTCTAGAATGTTATATGAGATCATCCTCATTATGAGTTATTACTTATTGGTGAAGTAAAAGTACCCTTCTTTTTAATGGGAACTTTAACGAAAAGCTCCTGGTACTGCTCATTTTAACGAAAAACCACATTTTTACACTAAAAAGTCAATCATGGTACTATTCACTTTACCCTTTATTTTGTCCTTATCGTTAAAACTCAAAGTTTTCAAACCCTTTTAATTAGTTTTCCTCTTTTTAATCCTTCTAAATCAAAGAAATATGTGTGTATGCAGTTTTTGGACAATCTGGAAATCTCAAAGGGAAAATGTAACAGCTAGCCAACAGGTATATTCCATGTACATAAAATGGACACAGCAAGACAAGAAGATCACCACAACTTCACTTTCATGTGCCCCTACTTCTACAGCCAAAGTTCCATTTGCACTCACAAATATGGAACTCCTCCTAAATAAAATGTGCTGTATACATAGTGTGTAGATCTCTTCTAAAAAATAAATAAATTTTTAAGTTAACAAAATTTGGTGCTAGAGAGAACAAAATTTTAAATTGTCATTTGTAACTTACATGATGTGACGATTGATGGTTAGACTCTTTCTTTAAATTATTAAAAAAATGAGTTCAATAATCAACCGCCACACTATGCGTCTACAAATCATAATCTAATAAATTTGATCTTTCTAGCATTTTTTCTTTCTTAATCTCGTAATAGCTAATAGAGTCATATACATATGTTTCAAGATCATCCATTGAAGAAGAAATTGCATTCATCATAACCTGCCATGTCACAATCATGCAAAGGATGTGTTAGCATCTTGTGTCACTCATCCAAAGCAACACCAATTTAAAGTAAAAGAGATAAAATTAAGCAAATTTAGTGTAGGGTCACCCTATAAGAAAATATAAAGTAAATATACTAAAGATATTGCTCACCACAATTAAAGTAAGAAAGATAAATATTATCAATTAACTACTTGTTAAACTTTATAAGCATATATTTCATAGACGTAAGAGTCATAGGAATTTAGCTAGAGACAGGATCTTTTGTAAAGGTCAAAGATGCACATGATGAGCAATAACACCAATGAATACAATGTAAGTTATTTGTAAAGGTCAAAAGATTCACAGGATCTTTTGTAACATTTGTCGTGTGATTGTTAAGTGTCGATGATGTAAATCTCGACCCATCAATAATTTGACAACTGCCTAACTATTAATGAGAATAAACTGCGATTCATCAATCATTTGAAATCGATTGTGGATCCAAATCAAAATGCAAAGTTCTGCATGGCTTTTACTTGATTAGCTTTTCCAACAACCCTGCTCCCTTACAGAAGAGAGAGACGTTGATTTTCATCCAATATTATCTCTTTGTTTCTGGATGTTACTATTTAAATCCTAATATATCAACCAAGACGGGATAATGTTCTACCAAACATTTAGTTTATCGTTTGAGGAAAAAAAACACATAGTTTTTGTCATGGTTCCTCATCCTGTATCGACGTCTGTAGCATGCGTTTTCTGCATCCAATTTTCCAGTCATCGAGTAAAGAAAGAGCTTGCTGAATTATTATATGTTTCTTGGGAATCTAAAATATGTAGATCTGCTTGTAGGTTTACAAATTAAATGTGCACTCAAGGACGTGTACTTCTAATTATCTTCATCAAAGTTCTATAAGTTGATTACCATTACAGTTAAGGACAATATAACCGAGTAAACGAAAGCTTTCGTTTTGTCAAGTGATACTCTTATGCTGTCACCCGCCATTAACAACGATTACGGTTCTTAACCCCCAAAAAAAAAACACACGATTCAGATTTGTATTAACTTTTTAAAAACAAAGAAAACTGGATTTAGTAAGGAATTTGAACTACGTAGGCACACTTGTTTAATTTTTTTCGTCCCAATATTAGTCTAAAGTAAAATATCGTTTGGAATTTTAAAGAACTAACTACTTGTCCTTGAAGGAAAGTTCTGCGAAAATATCAAATGCAATATGCCAAAATAGTATCTTGATGTGGGGAAAATTTGGACTTACTTGGATCAACTGTGACGAGCATGGCAGTCCCTCCAAAGTCACAAGTGCCTCCGGCGATCTTCGTGTTCTGCCAGTAACAATTGAAGGCATACGAAGCATGCGACAACAATGTGTCGGGCTGGTAGCAGGACCCATTGGGCCGGATTGACTTGCAGTCTGCCCCGGACCCACACGCATGGTCCAGGGCTTCTTGGATTATCGGGTCCGGCACTGTCGGCTTCACCACGCACCACACGGCAAACTGCGGTGGCTTTTTTCTGTGGAGGGGATGGCGGTCCGGACGGTGGAGGGAAAGCTATTGGCGGCGGAAGAACTGGTGGGCTCAGGACTGATTTGGGTGGGGTTGGGATTGTGGTTGGTGGGTGTGGGCTAGGCCCATTTTGTGGTGGGTTTGGGATGGGTGAGGAAGTGGGCCCAGATGGAGGAGGATTTGCAAGAGGTGGGTTTGGAGGAATTGGTGGGGATACGGAGTTTGGAGCTGGAAGAGGGAGATGTCCCGGTGCTTGTGAATCCAACGGTGGTGATGAGAAGGGAGAGCTGGCATCGAACGGTTGGAATTCAATATTTGGGGAAGCCAACTCAAAATGTAAGTCCAAGTGATTTATTGCTTTCAGCTTGTTCTTCTCTAATTCATGGATTGATTTGCTTTTGTGTAGTTTTGTGTCTTGGGGTTTAAAGAATTGCGCAAAACTTCTTGCATCTGCACTAAAACAAACCACATAATTAGTTGTAAAAGTTGTTCAAGTTACTTAAGTTGTAGGAAGGGAAGTACGCATGCAATTAACATGTCGCACTAATACAATCTCAAGTCAATCACATGCTGCAATGTATCCCTATTCGGTGCCCGCATTCCCAATGGCCTCCATTGCATACTCAACTTGGTAGAGACGGCCCTCAGGGGAGAAGATTGTTGTACGGCTATCATATCTCCTAGACATCTTTGATTACAACTGTCAAGTAAATATCCAAACTTACAGTAAGAACACCCGAAAATCGAATACGAAAGGTAAAAAAAAGCTCTTCTTCAATCTAACGTACGAAGTTATTACAAAATCTACATTAAAATCTCATCAAACAGGCAAAACCACAATATGCGAATGAAATTTCATCAGAAACTAATTAATAAGACAAACGTTGAAAAATGCGGATCTTGCCCAGTTTCTCTGGCGCTCTGTTCGTGCAGATGGTCAAAGAAAATTTATGCTTTTAGCCGCTGTTCAGCTCAGCGCCCTATTTTTCTCCAATTCGTCGTCGTCTTGTTCCTCGAGAAATAACCAAGGTTTTACTCTGCTCAGGAGTAAGGGGAAAATTTGGATAAAAACGGTGGGCTTCGATATGGGCCTATTTTCAGGGCTAATAGTATGGGCCTGTTTTAGGTGGGTAGTTCAAATGTTTTCGCGCATGTAACCCAATAATATTCAACGATGTCTTCGTAAGTTTGATATGAGTAGTTCTGTTTACACCCAAACATTGCCTCTGGACACCTATTTCATTGACAACCCTTGCCAAAGTTTACAATTATGTGGACGCCCATCTTTATCTGTGAATTTTTCAAAACTCGCCCTACAACCAATTTTGTTCGTTTTAAACAAAAAAATAAAACATTATTTCCACCAAAATGATCAGATTAAAAATTGGGGTTTATGGTTCATATCAAAGTTAATATAAAATTACGGTTTATGGTTCATACCAAAATGATCAGATTAAAAATTGGGGTTTATGGTTCATATAAAATTATGTTTAGGGTTAATATCAAAGTTATATCTCTTAGCATTGTTTCCTCTAATTGGAAAAAAAGAAAAAAGAAAAAAACAAGAAGAGAGACTAGGAAGAAAAATGAATGAGATAAAAAAAATAAGGGGCTTTTGGATCTAGGTCCAAAAACATAGGTAGTTTTTGGGATTGAATCCAGTTATCCAATTACATATTTTGATATCAATTTTGCCCCTTCAAATAAAAATATTTAATTTCTTTAAACTTTTTTTTTATCATTTATTCAGTTTTTAAATTTTGAATATTTAAAAACTCAAACTAAAATATTATCTAGTAACTACCTACTATTTATGAAGAAAACAAAACCGATATAATCTAGTAACTATCTATTGTATAGGAAGAAAAATGCTGGGAACCTACATGGCGGAACATAGAAATATAAATATGATATAAAATACCTCCATTAAAGGAACGAATTTGGAGGGAAGAACACAAAAATATCACCCATGAAAAGAAGAGACAAAAAAAGGAGGATTGATTCCATGATCTAACAAGGGGAATTGTTTGGAAGAAGGAAAAAAGGAGGGATGAAACGGACTGGGGGTTGAGGTGGTAATATGGCTATAACTAATCCTACAATTAAGGGATTAGTTAAACCACAAATAATCCCATAATTAAGAAATTTTGTGTATTTACTACAATTCGTAACCCTAAGGGGTAACTATGGTATAAATCACAAATAAGCATACGTGGAATCTCAATTATTGGACATATTTCAATGAAGTGGACTAATCCTACTAATGGCTCACAAAATTGGATCTATATCAAGTATCCCAAAAAATAACGTATATACTAGCTAGGGAGTTATCAAATGATGTGCTAATTAAGTGGTGCGCTATAATAATGTGTTTACCAAAAGAAAGCAGAAAAACTGTGGCATCAAACTACTAACGAAACCACATTTTACACCACGTTAATTTGAGTACTGCATGATGCACAAGTGATCCGATATATAATTTGGCAGTTTTATTTTCTCCCCCCATTCAAATTTATCCTGCCATTCAACTGAGGTTACTAGAGCAGGATTATAAAAAGACTGGAGAGAGGTTTTTGTGTACCTAGGACATTCGACTTGGAGGTGGTTTGACCGTGTGAGAGGAGTTAACATGTTAAAATCGGGGTGGGATAGGAGAAAGGTTTTTTGTGTCTTAGGCTTGTTCGGTCGGATCTTAGAATTTCTCGGAGGAGTGACATAAGTGCTTTGCTGTTGAGAGATCGGTATTGCATGGCAGCATGCGAGACATACGTTGCTGACAGGAAAGGTTGATTGAATTGGAACTTGAAATGTTTTAGTGACATTATATTGAAAATGTTAGGTGATGAAATGTCATTTATTATTCTTTTTCCCTCTGTATTGTCGATATGGTGGTTGATATAGACCATATGATCGTTAACCTGTTTTTTTTCCGATAAATTGATCAAATAATTGAAACATAAAAAAACATGGTGAAATTTGAATGAAAATGTTGTGCAAAGAAAACATTACACGAACAATAAGTGAGTTCGATGGGGCAATTGATTATATTCCCTAGGGGTGGTTTGGTATGGGATCCCATACCGAAACCCTTGTTCCGATTTCCAAACCGAAATTTTCGGGAGTCCCAATTTCAATACCGATCCCAAACCAAATTTTCGGGAATCCCGAAACTCCCATACCGAAACCCTTGTCCCGATTCCCAAACCAAAATTTTTCGGGAATCCCAATTTCAATACTGATCCCAAACCAAATTTTCGGGAATCCCGAAATAGTTTCGGGATTTCGGGACAAATCGGGAATCCCGAAATGGTTTTGGGCTTTTGGACTAAAATTTGACATATTATGCTTTTGGGCTAAAATTCAACCTTTTATATTGAAAAATTGACATATAGGCATGCCCAATCTGCCAATTTGTTTCTACTAATCTGTGCACACAAATCTGTCAATCAAATGGCAAGGCCCAGTTAGTATCTACCTATTCAAAAGCAATCTGCCAATATGAAATGTTAATATATGCTTTAGTAAACTAGTAAATCTATCTATAATCATGCTAGTCCCCAAAATTACGTCTAAAACGTTAATATATGCTTGAGTAAATTTCTGTACATATATAATATAAATATTATAGATAGATGTAAAGTTTTCTCAAGCAAATTGTAACTTATAATCTATCCATGTATCCATCTATCAATCTCCCATGTTTATTCTGCATCTATGTATCCCTCTATCAATCTCCTGTGATTTAAAAATTCTGCATATGTTCCACTATCTATCTTAGGGCTCCTTCCTGTATATGTTCCATCATCGATTTCCAGTGCTCCTTCAATATTTCAATTTTCACTATGGTAGGTAGATGATGTTCCCCTTAAATATGTGATCCTATATATTTAAAAATTAAATAATATATATATATATATAGATATATTTTTTTTTTTTCGGTTTGGTTTGGGAATACCGAAATCCCAAAAACTTGAGACCAATTCCCGTACCAAAATTTCGGGATCGGTTCGGTATTGGGCACCGAAATTTTTGAGAATTTCGATTTGGTTTCGGGAATTTTTCGGTTCGATTTGGGATTTTTGAAATTTTTTTCCAGCCCTAATATTCCCAATCCCCTTGGGATATGGTGCATGTGATTCAGCAGGACTTGGATGCGGGAGAAGACTCGTATTTTGGTAGCCTTGGTATAGATATAGACAAACTTCCAAAATCCATAAGAAAGTTGTACGTGTAGCATGTATCTTGCATGTGGTACTTGACGTTGATATTTTTTTTTGAAAGCCTTGACGTTGATATTTTATCCTACTGATATCTTACAAACCAATGCAGTCAAAATAACTCAACGCACTACAGTCTACACAATCACGTGAACCTGCAAACACGCTATTATCAACCGATATATGGACATAACAGCCACAGACAAGGGAGAGAAACCCATACACATGGAATTCGCGATATCACTATCAGACACTATCAGAAATTTACATTTGTCCGACAAAATTTTGCTTGATGAATGGTATTTTGTCGGACAATAAATAATCTTTACTAGACAGAATAAAACGTTCGTCGAGCAAAACGGTCAACGTTTTGATTTCTGCAGATGCTTTTGCTTGATGAACAGAGTTCGACGAGCAAAGCTTATGTCGTCGGTTAAAGTTTTTGTGCCAAGAGAAAAACTTGGCACATAAAATGGCAATCTTTACGCAACAAACCTCCCAGCGTTCAGTGCGCAAAGGTATATCTTATAATTAGGATTTAGGGATTATATTTCAGAGGGCAAAATATAATATTTCGTCAGGCAAAGGTAGTACATGATTGGCATATTTAATTTTTTAGATGATTTTTGATGTCTGCAAAATTAATTTCAGCAATCCAACCGTCAAACTTGTTTGTATATACTCCAAGATTGCACACACCAAAAACCACTAGTATTATAGGTAATGAAACGAAATTCTTCGACGGTTAGAAACAAAAAATCATAAGTTAGTGGTTATTTTAGCTCTGATTTTGATGATTTTATAAAACTATCACTCGACTCTAGAAGAATACAGGGAACGAACTTGACATTAATTTAAAATATTTACACTAGTATCTCGGTTCAATTATGTAATATCATATGTGAGTTTCTTTAATTACAAATAAAGTTGTATTATTAGACCATGATGTCACGAACACGGTGACGGTGTTCCATGTAAGTCCTCTAGAGGAGAATAACTAACAGTGAATTAATCAAGGTCTTCTTTAAACTAAGGTTATTATATATACTTCCAAGGTTCAAGAAAATAACATGACTAAATTACCACAATATATCGATCTGACACACTCTTCAAGTAAACAAAACAAAACAAATTAAAACGAATAACAGGCTTATTTTCAAGTAGTTTTTACTTCCAAGCTTCGACATGCCTTAGTATTAGCTAGCTGGCGCCACATATCACTTAATGATGACATGATTAACAACTACTAACTCTGATTTAGGAATATGATGTGATGATCATCTATGCAGGACACTGGAATCCAGAGGGAGGAGTCTTCCCACAATCAATGAGCACCTGAAGAGCAATGGGGATGATGAGGTTGACATTGAGAAGCTTAGCCTTGATGGTGGTGCAAAGGCAAATAGCAGCGTCCAAGTCCACCAGTCCCTGAAGCACGGGACAACATGCATCTTTGGCACTGCTTCCAATTCCAATGTGGATAAGACCACCCAACACATCTACACAAGCTCCCAATTTTAGGGTGTCGATAGGACACGTGTCCTTTGGTGGAGATGGTGGTGGTAGTGGGGGTGGTACTACCTTTGGTGGTGGAGGAGGGCATGGTGTTTCAGTGGGTGGAGGAGGCTTCACTGGGACAACTGGGTTTGGTGTTGGTGGTGGTTTTACAGTTGGGGGCTTGGGGGTATATGGTGGAGGCAGTACAACAGGGGGCTTGGGATGGGGAGGTGGTTTGACAACAGGAGGTTTGGGATGGGGAGGTGGTTTGGCAACAGGAGGTTTTGGATAGGGAGGTGGCTTTACAATGGGTGGGCAATTGCAGTTAGCAAGAGACGTGAGCAAACTACCCAAGTTGAGGATGAGGACTAAGAGCAAGGCCAGAGCATAATTGATCTCCATATCAATACTCCAACTCCACAACTCTCAATAGAGTTGGGTACAAAACTGGATATTGAAACCCAATACCAAGAAAATGGTTTTATAGAGGCTTTGTGGGTAGTGAGACAAACCTAAGAGCGCGTATACGTAAAGGTAATGAAAATAAAAAAAGGGAATTGAATTCCTATTACGAATTATTCTAGTGTTTACTAAATATTGGAAAATCAATAGTGTGGTGGACCCCACCCGAAACAAGGAATGCAATTCATGAGATTGGAGGAGTGGGATTCCCTGGATAGGTGAGGGAATTGGGGATGCATTTTTTCTTTCTATTATGCCATCTCACTTGCTGGCTCATCAGGCGATGGACATGCTTCTCACTCACCGGCTCATTCCAGAGAAAAAAGTGCATTCCCTGTTTGGATGCCGGGAAAATAATAGGAAGCTTTGAGAAAAACCCAGGTGAAGAATGTTGAAGTCCCACATCGGTGGGGTGAAAAGAAACCAAGGAGTTTAAATAGTATTACCCTACTCTAACTAATACCGATGCCTTTTGTGATAAAATTCCACACCTGACGGATTGGGTATGTGGTTAAGTTGGGGACAGTATCGGTATCGTTAGAGTGGGGTGGGCCCGACGATACAAAATTCCAACAAAGAAAGTACCCAAAACAGGATTTTGAAAAATTTAGTGTGTGTAACCGAAAACAAAAATTGGAGTGATCCTGACGATGGTGAAGAAATGGAGGATTTGAAGATTGTAAAGGCTAATATTTTTGTAAACTTGCAAATTTCTTTTCCAATCATATATGAGGTTAAGGACAAAGGTAAGAAATCAAGAAAACTCGGAAGGATTTTGACATAGGCAAAGTTTGAACATGAAGTTTGCTAGTCGACCCGTGATTTGGGTTCATGATGTCAAAACGGTGATGCTTTCACAAACAAAATTTTCTTGTATAAAAAAACTATGGGGACAAAAATAGGCCCTAGACCTTTTCAACTTAAAAAGGATATGGTTTTTTTGGGGGGTACATATATAATAGGTTGAATTTATTTTTTCGAGTTAAGGATAAGAGTAATGCTTCACCTGCGGCCACAAAAAAGATCATCGAACGACCTCTGAAAAGTCATTAGGGTTTGTATTATTTTGTAAGGTGAAAAGTCATGTTCGCCAAAGAATTGACTAAGGATAGCATTTTTTTTTTTTTTTAACAAGCGATATTATTTATATTAAGGATAGTATTATTAGTATCTACTTTTGATTTTCACACACTCTAATCAATTTTGGCATTTGATCTTTATCAATTTATTCGTTCCGACGATTGAAAATTGAGATATTGTGTAAGAAGTAAAAATAGGTGTCTGAATAGCACTATCTTTGAATAAATATGGAGGAAATAATGAGCATACATGTATTGTCATCGTCTTCCTATTGCAAACACTAGCGGAGCCACACTGGGGTCAATGAGTTCACATGACCCCAATAACCCAATGTTTTCCCTCTTGTTTTTTTTTTTTGTCTTGGCCCCTACCAGTTTGGGAAAGAAATGGTTTGTAGGTGTGAGTTTTTGCTATTTGTTTCTCAACCGGTCCCCTCTTTACTGCTGCTTCTTCAATTTTCTTCTTTCTTTCCTCTATCTTCTTTTGTGGTGCAACTTCTTCTTAATTCAGATTTCCTCTGTCCTTTACAATGTGCTTAACTCAAATTCTTATTAATTGACCCAAAAAAACTCATCTTCTTATTTCCTCTTCTATCCTTGACTGCATATTCCCTGGATGTATTGACTTCTTGATTCGTGGTTTATTGTCATGTGTGGTGCTTGATGTTTTCTTTTACTTTTTGTTAGCGCTTTAAAGATTAACAAAAAATACGACGTTACTACGTGGACAAACTATAAACAGAAATATTTTTAATTTTAGACTTGCTTATCATAACCCCATTGTTATTTAAACCTGGCTCCATCATTGATTGCAAACAAGTCTGTGTCTTGACGTTTAATGGTGAAAGTCCAACCTCTCGGTCACTAGACGCCATTTGAAGTATGTCTAAAAATGGTAAGGCCGCTGGCCCAGTTTTGGTGCAAGGTATCTTTGTCGACAAAAACATTGATCTAGCTAGATATTATATCTCGACTCTTGAGAGGAAAAAACAAAAGGAGTAATAATGCTAGCTGGTTACGAAACAAGTTTCATTGGGTATTTAACAATTAGTTTTTATATTTTGTTTGAGATATGGGCAAAATATATTGAGGAGATTAGGGATGAAAAAAGGTCGACGGGACGAAACAAAGAAGAAGGAATGAAAACAAAATATCGAAAGTGAAAACAATTCAAAATATATAATTTTAAATTCTAGTTTTTAGATTTCGTTTTGTACACCTTTCTTTATACATTTTCTCTACATATCTCCCAACATCACTTCTTCACTCTACTATGCCCGCATTTTCTCATGTTTTGTCTTTAACATATAGAATAAAAACTAAAAAAGAAATGATTATCAAACCGGCTCTAGAATGTTATATGAGACCAGCCTCATCATGATTTATTACTTATTTGTGGAACAAAAGCACCCTCCTTTTTAATCCTGCTAAATCAAAGAAATATGTGTGTATGCAGTTTTTGGACAATCTGGAAATCTCAAAGGGAATATGCAACAGCTAGCCAGCAGGTATATTCCATGTACATAAAATGGACACTGGAAGACAGGAAGATCAATACAACTTCACTTTCAAGTGCCACTACTTCTACAGCCAAAATTCCATTTGCACTTCACTTTCAAAGGGAATATGCAACAGCTAGCCAACAGGTAAATAAAATGTGCTGTATACTTAGTGTGGATCTCTTCTGAAAAATAAAATTTTAAGATAACAGAATTTGATGCTAGAGAGACCAAAATTTTAAACTACCGTTTATAAACTACAAGATGTGGCGATTAATGGTTAGACTCGTTCTTTAAATTATTAAAAAAAAGATTCCAACCATCAACCGTCACATGATGCGTCTACAAAAAATAGTTTAAAATTTTGATCTCCCTAGCATTTTCTTTTTCTTATCTCATAATAGCTAATAGAGTCATATATATATATGTGTGTGTATTTCAAGATCATCCGTTGTAGAAGAAATTGCATTCATCATAACCTGCCATGTCACAATCAAGCAAAGGATGTGTTAGCATCTTGTGTCACTCATCCAAAACAACTTACAGAACTTGGCTGCTGAAAAATCAGCAACAGCTCCTGTTGCTAATTAATCACAAATAAACACGTGTCTACTTTGTGATTAAAAAATTAATTACTTGAATGCATGTTCATTTATGATTAGCCAACAGTAGAAGCTGCTACTGATTTTTCAGCAGCCAAGTCGTATTTGAAAGCAACACCAATTTAAATTAAAAGAGATAAAATTAAGCAAATTTAATGTAGGGTCACCCTATAAGAAAATATAAAGTAATACTAAAGATATTGCTCACCACAATTAAAGAAAGAAAGATGGATATATGTTGTTAATTAACTACTTGTTAAAGATAAGCATATCTTTCATAGATGTCAGAGTGATAGAAATTTAGCTAGAGACAGGATCTTTTGTAAAGGTCAAAGGATGCACATGGAGAATTGCTAGTAACAATTGTTGTGTGACTGTCAAGTGTCAATGAGTGTAAATCTCGAGAAATTTTTTATTATAATCGGAATACAAGTCGTATATCATGTATTTTTTATATAAATAATAAAAAAAATTAATATTTAAGTTATTAATTTTTTTAACACACATATCAATAACTCGAAAATTACTCAACCATTGAAAAGCATAATTCTTGATCCATCAATAATTTGACAACCGCCTAACTATTAATGAAAATAAACTGCGATAGTGCGATTGATTAATAGTATGACAACCACTCATGCACAGTGATGCTAGCTAGCTAGCAAAACTTTAAAGAACTAATTATTCCCAATTAGGGGTACACTCAATCAAATTGAAATCTATTGTTGGTCAAATCAAAATGCAAAGTTGCTTCTTCTTGATTACCTTTTTCTTGGATTAAAATCTAAAATTTTTAAAATAGAAAATTTAGATTTTAATCGAAAAACAATTTTTATCTTCCAACATTTTTGGATTAAATTTTTAGTTCGAAATTATTAAATAATGAATTTAGGATAATTTTTTCTTAAAGTAAGTTAAAAAAAAAATGTAGACTATCATAATTTAATTTTATGAACATTTTAATCTAAAAATATTTAGATTCCAATAAATATTGAAAAATCACTAAACCGACACTATGAAACTCAGGGATCACTACGAAAGAATATGAAACACATAAAATATTTTTTTAAAAAATTATTTTAGCCCTTGAATTTATATTTGGACCGTTAGATATTTTTTTTACCATGCGATTTGATCAAATTAGATCTTAACAGTTGGATTCAATGAATTTATAAATATAAAACTAAAAAAATATACATATATAGTGGGCTAGTCCTACTTGCTCAGGAGGAATCCTAGGCTAAAATTTGCCCCATAAATGAGTTTTGAGTTTTAAATCATATTTGTCGCAAGAGTTGGAGCAAGTTTAAAACCTAAAATTTGAGTTTTATTCCGAAAGTTGGAGTATGTATTCCAGAAGAGAGAGATGTTGTTTTGCATCCAATATTATCCCTTTGTCTCTGGATGTTACTATTTAAATCCTAATATATTAAGCAAGACAGGATAATGTTCTACCAAACATTTAGTTTATCGTTTGAAGGAAAAGGCCAAAAAACATTTAGTCTTTGTCTGTCATGGTTTTTCATCCGGTATCGACTTCCGTGGCATGCGTTTTCTGCATCCAATTTTCCAGTTATCGAGTAAAGAAAGAGCTTACAGCTTACTGAATTATTATATGTTTCTTGGGAATCTAAAATATGTAGATCTGCATGTAGGTTTACAAAATTTGCAGTCAAGGACGTGTAGTTCTAATTATCGTCATTAAAGTTCTATAATTTGATTACCATTGCAGTTAAGGACAATATGTTCCAGTAAACGAAACTTAACGTTTCGCCATGGGATACTCTCATGCTGTCACTCGCCATTAACAACGATTAGGGTTCTTTAACCCAAAAAAAAAAAAAAACGATTCGGATTTGTATTAACTGTTTGAAAACAAAGAAAACTGGATTTAGTAAGGAATTTAGACTACGGCACACTTATTTAATCTTCCTGTCGCAGTTTAAATTAGTCTAAAGTAAAATAGCGTTTGAAATTTTGAAGAACTAACTACTTGTCCTTGAATGAAACAACTTGTCCTTGAAGGAAAGTTCTGCGAAAATATCAAATGCAATATGCCAAAAATATATCTTGATATGGGGAAATTTTGGACTTACTTGGATCAACTGTGACAAGCATGGCAGTCCCTCCGAAATCACAAGTGCCTCCAGCGATCTTCGTGTTCTGCCAGTAACTATTGAAGGCATACGACGCATGCGACAACAATGTGTCGGGCTGGTAGCAGGATCCATTGGGCCGGATTGACTTGCAGTCTGCCCCGGACCCACACGCATAGTCCATGGCTTCTTGGATTATCGGGTCCGGCACTGTCGGCTTCACCACGCACCACACGGCAAACTGCGGCGGCTTTTTCTGTGGAGGGGATGGCGGTCCGGACGGTGGAGGGAAACCTATTGTCGGCGGAAGGACTGGTGGGCTCAGGACTGATTTGGGTGGGGTAGGAGGATATTTGGGTGGGGTTGGGATTGTGGTTGGTGGGTGTGGGCTAGGCCCATTTTGTGGTGGGTTTGGGATGGGTGAGGAAGTGGGCCCAGATGGAGGAGGATTTGCAAGAGGTGGGTTTGGAGGAATTGGTGGGGATACAGAGTTTGGAGCTGGAAGAGGGAGATTTCCCCGTGCTGGTGAATCCAACGGTGGTGATGAGAAGGGAGAGGTGGCATCGAACGGTTGGAATTCAATATTTGGGGAAGCCAACGCAAAATGTAAGTCCAGGTGATTTATTGCTTTCAGCTTGTTCTTCTCTAATTCATGGATTGATTTGCTTTTGTGTAGTTTTGTGTCTTGGGGTTTAAAGAATTGCGCAAAACTTTTTGCATCTGCACTAAAACAAACCACAGAATTAGTTGTAAAAGTTGTTCAAGTAACTTAAGTTGTAGGAAGGGAAGTACGCATGCAATTAACATGTTGCACTAACAGTATCTTAAGTCAATCACATGCTGCAACGTGGAAGATTAAAACACATTGCTTGCATGATAGGCTTAGGATAGTATCACATTGACATATTGCCACAATTACAGTATCTCAAGTCAATCACGTAGTACAACTTGAGAAGTTAAAACACGTTGCTTGGGTGAAAGTCTTGAAATACTACCATAGTAACCCTCCAGATGCATGTAAGTTTCTCTTGCTCACGAGTAGGGCGACATTAATGATTCTGGACACAAAGAAAAGGGCTTGCTTACCACATAGAATGGAGAAAGTAGTGATTGAAATGGAGATGTAGAAAATTGGTATGATGCTCAATCGCATGCGATACATCTTGAAATAAAAAACACTCAAAAAAACCGAACTGAAATTTCTGCTTAATTTAATCATCTCCCAAGAACACACTTGGAATATATATATAGGCAGGACATAAAGTGAAACTAATTAAAGGAGATTCCTCTTCACTAGTTTGTATTACTAAAGAGTGTGTCAGTTTTTGGAGAGGTGTACAAGTAAATTTTCTCACTTTTTGTAGCTTCCTTTGAATATATGCTTGCTTGGCAATGGAGAAATATGAACATTGGAGATTTTTCTGAACTTTATTTTGCTTGCTTTTCACTCAAAAGAGCAGCACACTTCATTCCCTCTCACTCTCTATATTAGGTCCTGCATTTCTCCGCAAGTTATGGGTCCTTCGATATGTAGCTTTCGAACTTTTAATCTTGTTTCGGTTATCTCATCTCTTACTATCCCAAGATGTTTAGCATTTTTTCTTTTGCATCGTCATGGAACACCTTAAAAACCCTTAACTTGAAGAACATGAATCTTGCTCTAAGCATTCTCAGCTAGATGAGATATTAGTTAACCTTCATACCTGCCGAACTCTTGGTTCGTGCTCATCATTGAACCTGATACCTAGGAGTGTTTGTTTGCCAATGTAACCACGAAGGCACGGAGGCTGAAAGGCCACAAACACACACCATACTGAAGTTGGGAACAAAAGAACTGCATACAATTTTCACTCGTCATCAAGGATAAGATGCCCATCTTATTTTCTGGCATGTCTTACTCTCGTATATTTCATTGCAGACACATAGTAGGTACTGACTTTCGGTTCTAGCTAAGAACACTAGAAGGCCCTATGAATATCAAGAACACATAAAATTAAGTTCCACATAAACAGGGACGGAGCTAAAAATCTAGTGGGGGCAACCGAAACCAACTAAGAAAACCTTATTATAGTATGGTTGTATGCAATATGATATTAAGGATGGCTTCAAATAATGATGTATCACAATTCCAATGTTGCAAAAATTTCAATATAGTAGTGGAAAGTGGCAAAGTGATGAGAAAAATATAAATACATGATAGGCGGGAGAGGGTTTTTTCAATTTGAATGATAGAACAATAATATTTGATATGGAGTATAAGTAGAATGAATGTATGTTGAATATTAGATACATATGTTTTCTTCAAAGATAACTTGTGTATATTATATAATTGTAGTCTGCAACTAAACAAACGAATTTGTTGAGTGGGGGCATCTGCCCCCAGTGAGCCTTCATTGGCTCCATCCATGCACATAAACCCCCATAACTTGATTTTGCTAAAGAAGAAGTTATTTCCTTTACTAATCACATTTAGTTGGCTATAAGTCCGTAGCTCTTGAAATTATTCTTGTTGATAGCTTTTGAATTAAGCATTCGATGTCAACCTGTTATAATTGGGCAGTCCTGTTACCATTTGGCAACAATATTTTGCTATTTGTAACCTAACTCTTCCTCCTTATGGCAATTTGGGAAGAAGTTGCCTACCTGGTTTGTTCGATTATGTTTTAGAGTTCAAATTTAAACACAGCCACTAAACTTGGACAATAAGTTATATGACCGTTGCCAACAACCCCTTGCCATCTACGACAAGTGAGGTTTAACTGTTCTCAAGTTTTAAAAGAAAATCTAGTCATGTTCATTATTCGGAATGTCAATTATTTTTTCGCTCTAAATGTTATAAAATTATGACACTGTTGGCAACGGACTCTTGCCATCTCTAGCATATCTAGACTTGGTAGATTTCTCGCATTTTGGAAAGCAATTGACTTTACTCAACGGCCCCTTCCCATAGTACGATTTTTACCTTTCTTATAACATATAACCTGAAATGGCATGATAACCTGTTTTGGACGAGGAGATTAGGTAAACTCATAGTATAAATTCGGGTCTCTGTGTTCGAGTTAGGAACCATTGTGTGTTAGCTTCTAAGCTGTAGCCTCATTCGGTACAAAAACAAATATGGCTGCAAGCCCTCTCCTAGATATGCTATTTGCTAATCAGATAGTGCTTGCCCAGCACATTTCATGGACTCCGCCCCCCAATAATGCATGGAAGATCAGTTTCGCTGGTCACCATGAGCCAGAATCAGGGACCGGTTCTTTTGCTTGCATTGTGAGAGATCACAATGCTGTGTTCAAAGCTGCCATTGCTGGACCTTCTGGCAAGGTCAGCGACGGTGTAGTGGCGCATTTAACTGCTTTCTCCCGGGCAGTTGACTTTGCGATAACTGAAGGAATTGATTACCTACAGATAGAAGGTAATCATCCATTTTTGTTTGGGATGATCACAGGCGAGACCAAGATACCCGACTCCGAGACCAGGGGACTTGTTTTTCGTTGCATTCATGACTTGCAAAAGTTGAGGAGTGTGACATTCCGCTCGGTCACCATGGGTGACAATTTTGCTGCTAACTTGCTAGCCAGGATTGCTACGGAGCGTCAGCGAGTTGAGTTTTGGCCTGACATCCCTCCAAAGGAAGTAGCTGAAAGTCTAGTACTGGATGTCATCGGCCGTTGGATGCCTCCTTATCTTCTGAGGGAGGCATCATCTTTTGCACCCAAACGTCCCCAAAGCAAGCTTCCTAGGAAAAAACAGAGGAGAAACTACTACATATCATTTGTGTGAACATGTTTAGGGAGAAAGATTAAGGTAAAACACATTGAGGTTTAACTCTTGTGGTTGTACTACTCATCGTGTAATAACCAAGTTAAACTTTTCTTAGTTTTTTACAGTTCGAAAATTTTACTATTGTAAATTTTTTTTATTATCTCCCTTTCAAGTGTTGGGTTTTTATCTATATCTGTTTCGGTAGTGATTATGACAGTTATTTTTAATTAATGTGCAGTGCAGAGGTTAAAAGAGGAGTGTTAAAATCATTCGCCTATTCATTTTTTGATATTTGACACTTGACATGTTGACACAAGTGACACGACACCATGGGTGGACTCTTTTTATATAACTTTATTTTGGAATAGTAATTTTCACCCTCATTTTCTCCTTCTACACGTCTCCCTTTGATTTATTCAATTCAAGGGTCAGGGAAAAAAAAAGTGAGTTTGGAAATCACATCCCTTATTTTGAAGGTTCATACTTGTAATCTTGGAAATTTTTTTATAATTAGGAACACAAGCTACGTAATGTACTATTTAACGTGTTATAATTTGAGTGAAAAAGTACTCTACAAATTACTCGCAATCTTAATTTCTTAAGAGCAACTAGGAATGTAAAATCTCAAATGAGAAAACAAATTGTTTTGGGCTTTTCATATAAGAAAACCCAAAAAAAACTGGGCTTGAATATAAAATATCAGATGTTTGGACCTAGATTCGACATATCAGAATGAGTTTTTTTGGTCAGACACGACATTGTAGTTTGGCCGTTCGACATTTTTAATATAGTCAATGTAACGGTAACTTTCCTGTCTTGTCTTCTCCTTCTTCCCCTTCTATCTGCTCAGATCAAGCACCAAAACCAAACTTCACCAACACAAAAGTTCTCATCTTTTGCGACCAAAAAGCACCAACTTAGCTTTACCCCACCACAATGGCAGTAGAAGATGAAGCATTTTCTCTCACTTCACTCAAACAACAAGAAGAAGAAGAGAGAGAGAGTTTGTTGGCTTTGAGCAGCACTTGCAAAGTGGTGGAGTATCTACAGCCAGTGATGTCCAAAGAGCTCCTCTGCAAGTTCCCGGACAACTCCGCTTTTGATTTCGACTACACGCAGAGCTCGATATGGTCCCCGTTGGTCCCCCGGGCTTACGCTCCCATGGATTTGGATATGGACTTGGATTTGGATTTCTGGAGACCGCGAAAGCTCACTTTCGAGATGGGGTTGGAGGTGAAGGATCAGACCAGCAGCCTCGTTGACACCGGAGCCGGTATGGGCAATAAGAAGAAGAAGATCTCCACAACCGCAACTTGTTTCAATCTGAATCGGAGTGCTCTGAAGAACAAGGTGATGAAGAGGAAGAAAAGCAAGATGGTTTTGGCCTCTGATTTCTCTCCAACTCCTGTGAAGGTTAACTGTAACCCCATTGCATCAAAGGTACTACCTTTTTTCTATCTGTGTTCTTAGATTCTCATTTTTCATATTTTATTGAGAATCTGAGATTTTCTGGGAAAACAAATTAAGATTCAGGGAAATTTTGAGAGATGGGTCACATTTTACAAGCTCTTTCTGTTAAATTTTGGGGAAAGATTGGGAATTTAATCAGTTGATTTTGTAATTTCTTCTGTAATTTTGGTTTCTCTGTTTTTTTATTTCTAAATTCTTAGAGTCGAGCGCACTAGCATTCTGGGATTCATACAGCCGACTCCACTTAGTGAAATACGGCTTAGTGGTTGTAGTAGTAAATTTAACATATGACGTTTGTGTTATTGGTCAGGTGTGGAATAAGGTGCTTAAAGCTGCCTCAAAGCATTTCAAGAAAAGGAAGAGAGATCCCATGGATCATGTGAGGCTCTCAAATTATTTGAGATCAGATGGAAGTAATTGAAGGCTTAATTTGTTCCTCACTTGGAATTCTTTATTGTTTCATTCAAATTGTTAATTTCATTTAATTGTCTCTGTCAATAAGAGCAAGCATTGCTTTGTAGAAGAAATATGTTCTCTTTGTCCTTCAATTGTTGGGTAGTGATTTTCACACGTTCTTTCAAAACCAACTATGTCACCTGAAAAAAAATTTACTTGTGTTTTTTACATTCCATGTTCTCCTTCGGCACTTCTGTTGTTTACACTTATTGATCTCTTTTTGTTTATTCAATTCAAATACTAAAAAAGGAAAATGAAAGACTGCATAGAAAACAGAGTAGTACGGAAATCACTTAAGTTTGCTTAAAAATCCATGCATTAATAAAATTTGCACTACAATTTTCATTCAACAGGCAAAACCAATTGTTTTCACCAAAGAGAAATGCTAAGATCAGTCGCACATATGTAAAAAAACTAATCCATTAATATTTGTGAGTTCTCCAAAATAGGAGCAACTATGCTTTGCCCTAAGCACGTGTACGACCTATGCTATCATTCTTCTTTATTAGCAAGGCTTGACAACATAACCTCAATCAAATGTTGAAACGAAGAAGAAGAATCACCATCTCCAACTGCCTTCCGACACACTTCACTCATCTCCTCAACAACCTCTTCCTCACCTCACCATCACCATCACCGTCCATCACATACCCCACAGCCTTCCATCATAAAATGATCACCACCGTCCTTTCTGTAGTCCAATCTCAGCTCCACGGCCAACCCCAAATCCCTCATCATTTGGAGAGATTTTTCAATGTGACTAGAACACGGAGTGGTACACCACGTGTCCCTATACAAGTGGTGAGATTCTTGTATTAAAAAATAATAACATAAAAATTAACATTTTCCACCACTCATATAACAACAAGTGATGTATTACTTATGTTGTGGAAACAAAGAAAAATTTCTCCATCATCTGACCGGCACCCCAGACCACGGTTGGCCAAGTCACTATAGGCACACCATGCCACAAGCTCTCCAATTGGGAACTTTGAGTCCAAGGTAGTGGAGGATTCAAATGGTGTTTCATTTCATGCCACAATCTCGTCTGATCATTTCATACTTTTGTTGAAAAACTGTCAAAACATGATCAAAATTAAATTAGGGGTATTTTGTTTGAAGTCAAAACATTTTTTCAAAATTATGATTACGTCAACTGATTTTTTGTGCTTCAATGAGATGTTAATAAAGAGAGAATTTTTGACACACCCTGACCGAAATCGAAGCATGCTGGCCGTCACATGAGAGTGACGTAACCATGTGCACAGTGCGAAAGCAATATAATATAGAAATTACGAATGAATAAAAACCGAAACACTAGCTAAGGCAAATACTAGCATGAGAATAAGTGTGAACACACAATTAGAGCACTAATAGCCTAAGTGCAGTCAAGCATCGGAATTACTAACTAAATAACACCCGAAGGTAGTCCTACATGAGCGATGGTCTGTCAGAACTTCCGTTGGAACCCTTGTGAGCCACCCACAAATGCTACGTAATACCTGGAGGGGCGCAAAACACAAAAAGCATGAGTGGGCAAAAACAAAGCTTTTCCAAAACCATTTCATTATCAAACTTCTAACCCCTCGCCGTAAAACCTGTATAATTTTCCCAGAAAATAGTATATACATATACTAAATCTCAACAGAATTCATCATCAAAATATGCATTCAAATCATGAATATGCCATGCCACATAATCAGTTATCTAGGTAAGTAATCTAAAAGCGATGATAACTGCAATTATCTCATCAACTGAACTCTAGCTCATAGATCATGTCTGCACACAAGTTGAACCCACCTATAGTGGTCTATACGACAGGCTGGGTGTATAATAAATAATTACGCTCAAGTGCTACGATCACGTGAAGGCTGTGCGAATGATTGCGGGTCACCTACAAGTCGAACCCACTAAAAGTGGTCTATACGACAGGTTGTGCACCTAACTTGGATCCAAGATGAGCATGTGGTGCGGGAGGTGAACGATCACGTGAAGGCTAGGCCCTAACTCTGGCGGGAGCACTAACACCGGGGTGCAGGTTTATGAGCTAACAATGCATCTTAACAATCATCATAAAGTAACACATAGCTTACCTGAACTTACCTGAGCGCTGTTGGCATTGAATCTCAATACGTGTATATAAATATATATCACAATGCATACATATAGCATAAACATATTTGGCATGACAATTCATTTCATAAAATTGCTTAAAACGTATTTCTGGGAAAAATACTCATTATATAGGTATATACGGAAAACAAAAGCCCACTCACTGATATGTCGAAGGATCGTAGCCCCCACATCTAGCCTGGTTACGCTCGTCCTCTGGATAGGTCTCGCCTATATGAGAAATGACTATATAAACGTTATTTAAAGCACATAAACGAAACTTGGTAATAACTTCTCATATATTGCTCAAATTAGGTATATGAATGTACCACAGTGACCTACTCAACCTCAGAAACATCCCCAAATTTTTAGAATATTTTTCCGACCACCCAAGCGTCGGCAAGTGCACTGCCATACGTGCGGCCACGCGCAGGGAATCCTGACGGAATAGTAACGGCAGTTAGAAATATTCCGTTAAAACCTAACAGATTCCGTTAAATATACCTGACGACGTCAGAATATTCCGTTAACTCTGACGGAATATTCTCCCTTCTTCTCTGATGGAACTCATCGGTCGCCGTCGTCCACCGCCGTCAGCGCCACCGTCTGAACTTCGAATTTTCGCTGGATTCTGGAAAAAATTTCAAATCTTCGTATCTTCTTCATTCCTCAACCAAATCTCATGAAACTTGAACCAAAATGAAGCTTATGAAGAGTATAACCAATTCTTACCATTTCAAGCCCTGAAATCCACGGGATTTCGCCGGAGAAGCCTCGATAATTCCGGCCAAAATTCAAACTCTTCGATCTTGACTTCCCGATGTCCAAATCACTCCATTTTTCTTCTCCGAGCTTCGTGAAGACGATCTAAAGCTCACTACAAGCTTAGAATGCTCTGAAACCTTCACATTTACGTGTGCACGAACAGTGCACAAAATATGGGGTTAGGGTTTCTCGGGTTTTTGAAGGTTTCAAGTCTCAAAAATGGTATATATGAACTCAGAGGCTTGAAAGGAGTTCGAATCTTACCTTCTTGATGTCGATTCGTGCGGGAAAGGTTGGTCTTGATGTTCGTCCGTACGAGAGTGAGTTTGAGCAAGAGAGAGCACGGGAGAGAAGAGAGAAAAATGAGTGTCTTGTGTGTGTGTGGTCCAAAATGCACACTAACACCTCACCAAGACCACAACCACAACCATACAAAAATATCCAACGGCAATTTCATCATTTCACATCATCGAGAAATATTTTTTCGGGACGGGCTATCATAATCTACCCTCCTTATAAAAATTTCGTCCCTGAAATTTATACAACCAAAACAATCAACTAATAATCATAAAAAAATATAGGATACATCTCTCTCATCCGATCCTCTGTCTCCCAAGTAGACTCTTCCACTGAATAGTTTCTCCAAAAAACTTTCACCAATTGCACGGTCTTATTTCTCAGAACCTTCTCTTTCCAATCCAAAATAGTCATTGGCTCATCATCATAAGTCAAATCCAGACTTATTTCCAATGGTTGAAGAGTTATCACATGTGACGGATCTGAGACATAGTGTCGAAGCATCAAAACATGAAATACATCATGTACCTTGGACAACTCTAAAGGCAACTCAAGTCTGTACTCAACCTCACCAACTCGCTTGGTGATCCGATACGGCCCGATGTATCTAGGGCTTAGCTTACCCTTCTTCCCAAAATGTACCACACCTCTCCATGGTGATAGCTTCAAGAATACAAAATCATCAACATTATACACTCGGTCAGTGGCATGTCTGTCAGCTAGGCTCTTTTGTTGATTCTGTGCCGCTTTCAAGTGAGACTTAATTACCTGAACATTCTGAGTAGTTTCCTCTACTATCTCAGGGCCCACTAAAACTCTTTCGCCAACTTCTGACCAACATAATGGAGTCCGAGAAGACCTGTCATAAAGTGCCTCAAATGGTGCCATACCAATACTCGAATGGTAACTGTTGTTATAGGTAAATTCCATCAAATCCAAACATGCATGCCAATCATCGCCAAACTGCATCACAGAAGATCTTAGCATATCTTCCAACGTCTGAATTGTCCTTTCTGATTGACCATCTGTCTGGGGATGATATGCTGTACTATATAATAATCTCGAACCAAGAGCTTCCTGAAATGCTATCCAGAACTTAGAAGTGAATCTAGGGTCTCGATCTGAAATAATACTCACAGGAACTCCATGGTACTTCACCACCTTCGATAAGAACAACTCAGCTAATCGGCTCAAAGAATATTTCTCCTTCACTGGAATAAAATGCGCTGACTTAGTAAGCCGATCTACTATCACCCAAATTCCATCATAATTATTCCGTGCACGAGGAAGTTTGTACACAAAATCCATGGTAATATCTTCATATTTCCACTGTGGAACGGGAAGTGGTTGCATCAACCCAAAAGGCTTCTTTCTTTCAACTTTAACTTGCTGACAAATAGCACATCTACTAACATATTCAACAATTTCTTTTTTCATATCCGGCCAATAATAAAATGGTCGAATGGTATGATACATCTTAATGCCTCCAGGATGCATTGCATATGCTGAAACATGCGCTTCATCAAGAATCTCTTTCTTTAATTCCATATTATTTGGCACATACATCCTTTGATCTTGCATAAGCATGCCATCAGATTCCCGAACTCTGAGATCCTTCTTCTTTCCTTTAGAAATTCCAAAAATTAAATCCTGAATTTCCTCATCATTTCTTTGGGCTTCAAGTATACGATCAATCAAAATAGGCCTAACTTGGAAGCAAAGCATCTTCTCGTTCTGCTACAGCTTTTTCTCGTTCTTCTAGCCCCAATTTCACTCCAGTATACCTTAAATCTGTAAGAAGAGGAACATGAGAAGCATACAAAGCATTGACCTTACCTTGGGATTTTCTACTTAAAGCATCAGCCACCACATTAGCACGACCTGGGTGATACTTAATCGTGTAATCATAATCACTAAGCAAAATTAACCACCTTCGTTGCCTAAGATTAAGCTCTTTCTGGGTGAAAAGATACCGAAGACTCTTGTGATCTGTAAAGATCTTGCACATTTTATCATAAAGGTAATGTCTCCAGATCTTCAAAGCAAAGATGATAGCCGCTAATTCCAAATCATGAGTAGGGTAATTCATTTCATGAGACTTCAATTGACGTGAAGCATAAGCAATCACCCTACCATGCTGCATCAAAACACATCCCAAGCCATTCAAAGAAGCATCGCTATAAATCTCAAAGTTATCACTATCATCTGGAAGTGCTAAAACATGAGCATGAGTGAGATAATACTTAAGCTGCTGAAAACTCTGCTCACAATCACCATTCCACTCAAATTTAACTTATTTTCTAGTCAAACCTTGTAAGTAGTAAAGTGATAACTGAAAAGTCCTTAACAAACTGTCGATAATAACCTGCTAAGCCAAGGAAACTCCGTACCTCGGTGACGGTTCGTGGCTGTTCCCAATTCTCCACAGCTACTATCTTCTGAGGGTCTACCTATATACCTTGGGCTGATATAACATGTCCCAAAAATGCCACTTGATCTAACCAGAATTGGCATTTACTAAACTTAGCATACAACTGATGTTCCCTCAATTTCTTCAACACTAGAGTGAGATGTCAAACATGATCTGATTTCGACTTAGAATACACCAGAATGTCATCAATAAAAGCAATGACAAATCTATCCAAGTATTGTTGAAATACCTTATTCATCAAACCCATGAAAGTTGCTGGTGCATTCGTCAATCCAAACGGCATCACAAGAAACTCATAATGACCATAACGAGTTCTAAAAGCTGTTTTATAGATATCGTCACTCCTAATCTTTAACTGATAGTAGCCTGACCTCAAGTCAATTTTAGAAAACACATAAGCACCTCGAAGTTGATCAAATAGATCATCTATACGCGACAATGGATAACGGTTTTTAATCGTTACCCGATTCAATTGCCGATAATCAATGCACAACCTCAAAGTTCCGTCTTTCTTCCGGACAAACAAGACTGAAGCTCCCCAGGGCGATGTACTAGGCTGAATGAAACCTTTATTAACCAATTCTTGTAACTGAATCTGTAACTCCCTTAATTCAGCCGGTGCCATTCGATAAGGAGCTAAGGAAATAGGATCTGTACCTGGAAGTAATTCGATGGTGAACTCCACATCACGATCTGGCGGTAATCCAGGTAAATCATCAGGGAATACATCAGGAAAATGTTTGACAACTCGAACATTCTCCACACAAGAAGGAACATCATCATTTAATACCACATGAGCCAAGTACCCTTGACAACCTTTGTTCAACAATCTTTTGGCTCTCATAGCTGAAATAACACCATGCCTTACTCCACTACGATCCTCTACAAACGTAACCTCAGGCAATCCAGGACGATGGAAAGTAACTGTTTTCTCGTAACAATCAATATTGGCACGATTATAATGCAACCAATCTGTGCCCAAAATCACATCAAAATCGACAATATCCAACGGAGTAAGATTAGCTGGCATAAGCACATTCTCCACCAAAATAGGACATCCTGGATATACACAATCTACATAACATTTCTCTCTTCTAGGCATTGCAAACTCTAACTCATACCTAAGGGGTGTAGATTGAGGTTGGGTTAACTAAGCAAATGTATGAGAAATTACGAAATGCGTAGCACCACAATCAATCAACACTTTAGCATAATGACCAAGAACATTTAACGTACCCATGATTAAGTCAGGATTGTTCTGAGCATCCTGCAGAGAAATGTTATGGATACGTCCCTAGGCCTGCTGCCTTCATCCTCGACCTCTATTAGCATGAATACCTCGACCCTGAGCACTGCGTCCTTGACCTGACTGGCTATGCAGCCTCGACGATCCTGCACTACTAGCAGCAACATCAACCTATTGTGGATGTCCTCTAAAATGCCACTATGACCCGCCAGTCGAGTACTGACTGTAGCCACCTTGCTGATAAGGCATATATTCTCCCGAATACTGACCATAGCCACCTTGCTGATAATGATCCTGATGGTACTAATACTGTCCTGAAAGATAAAGAACAGGATCTCCCTAGTAATGGTAAGCACCACCATGACCTGTCGGAGTATAGCCACTAGGTCCTGAAAATTGCTGAGTCTGCACTGGCGGTGGCATAAGAGGCTGCTGTGGTTGCTGGGGTCTCTGCTGATTCTGAGGGCAATACTTAGACAAATGCCCCACCTGTCCACAGGTATAGCATCCACTGTTACCTTGACGACATTCTCCAAAATGTCGATTATTACATCTTCGACACAAAGGAGCACTAGCACCACCTGAATCTCTCGACCTCTGAAATCTAGGGCCTCTAGAAAATCTACCTTTTCACCTCTGGCCCGTGGAACTAAAACCTCCACTAGAAGAACTCGAGCTTGTACCACTTCTCTTAAAACTCTGGGTCTTGTGAGGTCCTTGAAAATACTGACCTTTACCCTTATCATCTCTCTTCTGATTACCCTATTTTCCTTCTTCTTCTTCACTATCGCTGGGCATATTTTCTGAGTCCTCAACTCTCAACAAAATCTCATAGAACTCCTGATAAGTGGCACATGGTGCTGAAGTAGCCATAGAACGCCACTTCTTCTTAGTACCAAGCTTAAAACGACGAAGCATCTCAATTGGATTGGCAGCAACTTCTGGATCATAGCGGGACAAATCCGTGAACTTTCTATAATACTCATTAGTAGACAACATTCCCTGCTTCAAACTAGTAAACTCCTGCTTCTTTCGATCCAGGTATGCTAGAGGAATAAATATCTTATAAAATGATTGTTTAAAATTTTCCCAACTAGCAATCTCTTCGGGCGACCATCCAAAAGTCTCTTGGCCCCACCAAGATGCAGGTTCTGGACCCAAAAACCAAGAAGTAGTCTCAACCCACCTATCCTCGGGTAGGCTTCCTTGACTCTGCATAACCCGAAACGTCTTCTCAAGCTGCTGGAACCACTTTTCTGCCCCCTCATGTCCCTCATTACCCATAAAATGAGGCAACTTCAAATTATACACAGACTCCAGATGAGTTATTTGAGGAGGGCAAAGTGAAGCCTGAATGGCATTAGCAATCGCTTCCCCTAACTGAACGATATTAGGAAAATTATACTCAGTTGCACGACGTGGCTCTCTACGAGGTGGCATAGTTCTAACAGAAGACACCAAAATAATTAAGGAAGTTCACAAAACATGCAGGACTGTAACCTATGCTCTGATACTAAACTGACACACCTCGACCGAAATCGAAGCATGCTAGCCGTCACGTGAGAGTGATGTAACCATGTGCACAGTGCGGAAGCAATATAATTTAGAAATTACGAATGAATAAAAACCGAAACACTAGCTAAGGCAAATACTAGTGTGAGAATAAGTGTGAACACACAATCAGAGCACTAATAGCCTAAGTGCAGTCAAGCATATGAATTACTAACTAAATAACCCCCGAAGGTAGTCCTACATGAGCGATGGTCTGTCAGAACTTCCATTGGAACCCTTGTGAGCCACCCACAAATGCTACCTAATACTTGGAAGGGCGCAAAACACAAAAAGCGTGAGTGGGCAAAAACAAAGTTTTTCCAAAACCATTTCATTATCAAACTTCTAACCCCTCACCGTAAAACCTGTATAATTTTCCCATAAAATAGTATATACATATAATAAATCTCAACAGAATTCATCATCAAAATACACATTCAAATCATGAATATGCCATGCCACATAATCAGTTATCCAGGTAAGTAATCTAAAAGCGATGATAACTGCAATTATCTCATCAACTAAACTCTAGCTCATAGATCATGCCTGCACACAAGTTGAACCCACCTATAGTGGTCTATACGACACGCTGGGTGTATAATAAATAATTACGCTCAAGTGCTACAATCACGTGAAGGCTGTGCGAATGATCGCAGGTCACCTACAAGTCAAACCCACTAAAAGTGGTCTATAGGACAGGCTGTGCACCTAACTTGGATCCAAGATGAGCGTGTGGTGCGGGAGGTGAACGATCACATGAAGGCTATGCCCTAACTTTGGCGGGAGCACTAACACTGGGGTGTAGGTTTATGAGCTAACAATGCATCTCAACAATCATCATAAAGTAACATATAGCTTACTTGAACTTACCTGAGCGCTGCTGGCATCGAATCCCAATACGTGTATATATTTTTCTTCTCCGAGATTCGTGAAGACGATCTAAAGCTCACTACAAACTTAGAATACTCTGAAACCTTCACATTTACGTGTGCATGAATAGTGCACAAAATCTGGGGTTAGGGTTTCTCGGGTTTTTGAAGGCTTCAAGTCTCAAAAATGGTATATATGAACTCAGAGGCTTGCAAGGAGTTCGAATCTTACCTTCTTGATGTCGATCCGTGAGTGAAAGGTTGGTCTTGATGTTCGTCCGTACGAGAGAGAATGAGAGAGTGATTTTGAGAGAGAGAGAGAGAGAGCACGGGAGAGAAGAGAGAGAAATGAGTGTCTTGTGTGTGTGTGGTCCAAAATGCACACTAACACCTCACCAAGACCACAACCACAACCATACAAAAATATCCAAGGGCAATTTCGTCCTTTCACATCATTGAGAAATATTTTTCCGGGACGGGCTGTCACAATTTTGGCAATTGATCTTAAGTTTAGTTGAAGATGAAACTTATGCTTGATTGACTTTAGTTGAAGAAAATAAATTGTGTTAGAATAAATTTGATATTTATATTTTAGTAAACACATGTAAGTCAGGATTGAGAATAATTTCGAAAATCATTTATGACATGTAAATTCTTCATTGGTGAATTCTTGAACGCACATTTATTCATCTGGTGCATGTCGGACACTTTTTTTTCTTGATGAAGAGGGGAAAAAGGTTAGAAAATGAAAGTTAAATGTTTAGTTAAAGCAGCTGAAGGAAGCATGACGGACCAACCAAACAAAACGATATCCCAATCCACAAATTAGTGAGTCCAAATCTTCTGGACTCAAAAACCTCTATGGTCTCTCTATGCCTTTGATTTTATTGAGCATGTCTTGGGACTCAGGACTTGAAGCTTGATTTGATTGGGTGTGACTGTTGACATGCTCAATAAAATCAAAGGCACAAAGCGATCACATAGGTTTTTGGGTGCAGAAGATTTGGACTCCAAATTAGTAGGGAAAAGAACAGAACAAGTCACCCAACACCATAGCCATGGCCTCCTCTGCTCTTCCTCTACCTCTCTCCACACCCTCCCCCACCTCTCAAACCACCACACCCACCACCCCAGACCACCTCTCCTCCCCAATCATCTACCTCCCAAAGTTCAAAACCCCCACCGTCCGCTCCCGCCTCAGCAAACCCTGCCAGGAAGGCCAACCCCACCTTGCCCGCCAACTGTTCGACACTTTGCCTCGTCCCTCCACCGTGCTTTGGAACACCATCTTCATTGGATTCATCTGCAACAACATGCCCAATGAATCCCTCTTGTTCTACTCCCAGATGAAATCCTCCTTTCCCGGCACCAAGGCCGACCCTTACACTTACTCTTCCACCCTCAAAGCTTGCGCCGACACCCGCAATTTTAAGATGGGTAAAGCCATGCATTGCCATGTTCTTCGGTGCCTTCCCAACCCCAGTAGGATTGTGTGCAATTCGCTTTGAATATGTACTCTGCTTGTTATAATGACTTTGATTATTCCCAGTGCGTAGGGTGTTTGATACAATGCGTAAGAGGAATGTGGTTGCGTGGAATACACTGGTTTCGTGGTATGTTAAGACGGAGAGATATGCAGAAGCTGTAAAGCAATTTAGGATGATGATTGGAATGAGAATAATGCCGAGTGCTGTTAGTTTTGTCAATGTTTTCCCTGCGTTTTCTGCGATGGGAGACTATAAGAACGTGAATGTTGTATACGGTATGCTTCTTAGGTTGGGTGGTGAATTTGGAAATGATTTGTTTGTTTTGAACTCAGCAATATTTATGTATGCCGAGCTTGGTTGCCTTGAATATGCTAGGAAGATTTTTGACCATTGTTCGGAGAGAAATACAGAGATTTGGAACACTATGATCGGTGCGTATGTTCAAAATAACAATCCTATTCAAGCAATCGACCTCTTCTTTCAAGCTGTAAAGTCAGAACAGGCTATTCTTGATGAGGTGACTTTACTATCAGTTTTAACTGCATGTTCACAGCTGCAACAGTTGGAATTAGCTGGACAGCTGCATGCTTTTATCATCAAGAATTTGAGATTGATGCCCGCTATTTTACTCAATGGAACTATTGTAATGTATTCAAGGTGCAATTCTGTTGACATGTCATTCAAAATTTTTCATAAGATGCCCGAGAGGGATATTGTTTCGTGGAATACTATGATTTCTGCATTCGTTCAAAATGGATTTGATGATGAAGCTTTAATGCTTGTTTATGAGATGCAAAAGCAAAAGTTCATGATCGATTCAGTAACTGTAACTGCTCTACTTTCAGCTTCATCAAATCTTCGGAATCCAGATATTGGAAAGCAGACCCATGCTTATCTTATTAGGCATGACATATAATTTGAGGGCCTGGACAGTTATCTCATTGACATGTTTCTGGTTCCATAAGGATTGCAGAATGGGTTTTCAAAAAAGACTACAGCTGTGATAGAGATCTGGCTACTTGGAATTCTATGATTGCTGGGTACACACAGAATGGGCTAACTGAAGAAGCTTTCGTTGTCTTTAGGCATATGCTTGAGCAAACCCTCATACCAAATTCTGTGACCTTAGCATCAATTCTCCCAGCTTGTAATCTAGCGGGAAACATAGATATGGGTAAACGACTCCATGGGTTCTCTATCCACTGCTACCTTGATCAAAACGTCTTTGTGGGATCTGCTCTAATTGACATGTATTCCAAATGTGGTGCAGTCACTTATGCTGAAAATGTATTCTCCGGATCCCACGAGAAGAACTCTGTCACTTACACCACAATGACACTGGGCTATGGTCAACATGGAATGGGTGAGAGAGCTCTCTCTTTGTTTCACTCAATGCAGAAATCTGGCATTGCACCTGATGCCATAACCTTTGTTGCAGTCTTGTCTGCATGCTGTTATGCTGGTTTGGTTGATGAAGGTCTTTCGATATATGATTCAATGAATAGGGAAAACAGTATTAAACCACTAATGGCACACTATTGCTGTATAGCAGACATGTTAGGGAGGGTTGGAAGGGTGGTTGAAGCTTACGAGTTTGTCAAAGGGTTGGGCAAAAAGGGTGATGTCATGGAAATCTGGGGATCACTTCTTGGGGCGTGCAGAATTCATAACATTTTGAATTGGGAAAGATTGTTGCTGGGAAATTGTTTGAACTAGAGGCAGCAAATAGCAAAATGGGCTACCATGTTTTGCTCTCAAATATTTATGCCGAGGAAGGCAAGTGGGAAAATGTTGATGACGTGAGGAAACAAATGAGGGAAAAAGGTTTGAGGAAGGAGACTGGATGTAGTTGGATTGATATTAACGGTTTTTTGAACTGTTTTGCATCTAGGGATCAAAACCATCCTCAGGGTGATGAGATATATGATATGTTGGAGGAATTGACTGTGAAGTTCAAAGATACTGTTTATAGGCCTTCTCTCAATTCTTCCTTATATGCAATCTTGGAACCTAATGAGTGATGAAGAATCCTGGAAAAAGATTCTTTTCCAGCTTGTGCTGTCATTCAATGTGGTAAACTTCGACAAGTCTGCATGCAAAATATCCACCATTCGATGCTCGTATTGCAGCATTCAATGTGGTAAACTTCGACAAATATGTATGCAAAATATCCACCATTCCATGCTCATATTGCAGCATCCACAACTCCTTTGCAGGATCATAACAAGAAGTATATATCCGTGGAAGACTGTCCTTCATGTAAGTTTCTTAGGTTCAATCCTTTGTCATTGTGGATCCGACATTAATCCTCTATGTGGTGCATTTCCTCTAGCTTCTTAAAATTACATACTTAATGACTGGATTAAAAGCGTGAATTCTCCTACAACTAGACTGCCTGGTTTCTAGCAAGTCAGCGGGCACGTCTTCTTATTGAGTTTGTCTTCATCTTACATTTATCATGATGTTTGTATCTGCAGCTAGAATATACTTTCTTGCTCATTTGGAACTTGGTGCAGGTCAGCAGTTGTTTATCGTAGATTCTTCTCCAATGCTGCTCAAGTCTTTCCACATGGTCTTTGGTAGTGAACTCTGGACAGTGGCGGTTAAGCCAGATCAAGTTAATAAGATGCCATCTCGAAAAAGCCTTTTACATATTAGGTCAGACAAAAAGCACGATTTTTGCCTATTCTCGTTTTGCACATGGCCATGACTTAGTCTTGGGTTGTTTCTTTTCTTCCATTTGCAGTTTTGCCCTAATCTTGGGTGCCTCGTATTATATTGGTCGCTCTACTTAGAACTCTTGAAAATGTTTATGTTTTGTGCTCTGTTTCACCATGAAGGCTGCTATAACTGCCTAAGTTATGAGACCCTTGTTGGCTTCTGTCTTAATATTAATGTGGCTTTGTTGAACAAGTTGTCACTTGGCTTTAAATCGTTCACATCACCTTATGTTTGTAGGGCGGGTATCTGCCCATTATAATTGACTTCCCAAGGTACGCTGGTTTTCTTTTATTTGACTTCTCTAGCACACTTGTTTGTATGCATTTAGTTTTGCGCCGAGAGCAATTAAGTAGTTGAGTAAGAGTATGTATTGGTACCACACCCAAAGTTCCTTGTCTTGTTCTATGTGCATTGAAGCTTTGTATTGGCTTGTCTCCCATCTGATTTCTCTTATCTTCTTGAGTGTGTAAGCTTGGGTGTATGCGGGATTCAGTTTGTGAGAGTTAAAACACTTTAGAATCTCTTTTGTTATTACTGGAATTTCGTTGCCGTCTCCAAACTAAACGTAGGCTTATTCTCAACGAGTATAAATCGTTGGGGTATTTGGATTTCAGTATTTATCATACTTTGCCTTGCTTATGTATTGATCTCATATCTGTCATTTCTCACAACCACCCAAATATGGAATATGCCATCTGGATTCGATATGGAAGTTGTGAAGCAGGACAGTTATATCGTATGTTACCTTGCATTCTTATACTTTCCTGTTACGTATATTGTTAAAGTGAAGTATGTATATTTGCTCTCGTGTTACCGAGTCACAGCCAGTCATGAATGAGGAAAATATTAAACTTTTCGTTCTTTTGAAGGTTAAATTGGTTATAATCCTGTGACAGAAATTCTGTATTTTGGTCATGGTTACAGGGCAAATGAGGAAACCTAATATGGCCACGGAAATCTCCGTCAAAAAACTTAAAACGGACGTGCACTGCCCGTTGAAGGGGAGTTCTAGTGCTGCAGCTGCAGACGGACATTTTCCTCTGTGCAGAAGTGGGAGGAAGTCCTTTCACTAGGTATTCTTTGTTGCCAAGACTTGCTTAATTTCAACTTTGTTGCGTCGTATGGAGATTTTCTTCTCTAACTTTCTACCTAAAGTGACTTTGGCGCTTTTGCCTTTTTCTCTTTATGGAAGAAATCGAGTTCCTTCCTTATGTTAAATACATGTAAACGTCGTTTTGTTCGTGGCAATGCAGGATTCATCATCTCGAACGTCACTGGCACCGTCTTTGTCAGCCCGTAGTGCTGCCGGAACAGTGGTCGGAGGTCCCCACATTTTCTCTTTAGCTTGGTGTCGCAAGTCGTTGATGTATTTCAGTGATCCAAACCATCTATATTGTAATACATTATACAGATCATCTTTGCAAAAAATTAGACAAATTCAAAGCCACTAAAACATTCATTTGTAGTGAAGAAAATAGACGAATGCAGTTCTATAAAGAAACACTAAATTTAATCTAACGGTCAAATGGTTTCGGATTTTGATAATTTTTGGTAAACATGACCTAGAAAGTAAGACATAAAAGATAGATGGTAGGGTATTTGAAATATGTTATTGAGTGGACCTCATAAAAACATGCGTCTCCGAAGACTAACCCTATATATATGTATATGCATATACACATATATGTATAGCTTTGATTCCATCCTCATTAACCAAGCACCTATAATTCTGTATTCGTCTCCATCTTACTACTTTTTTCGTCTCCAAAATGAAGCAAAGCTGCAGGGCTGGTGTTCGTTCCTGCCTAGGTATTGGCCATATTGCGTCCTCGTTAGATATCGCAAAGCTCTTTGTTGCTCGATACGAATCCGGATCCTGGTCGGATTCTCTTTGTGAGGATCTTAGAATCCGTGAATCGTATTCGTTCATCATACATCGTGCGGTTTGAAATTATTTTAATATTTTTATATAAAATTAAACACAAACAGTACTTGACAAAAACTGACCGCACGATATACGATAAACGAACACAATGCACGAATTCTTAAGATCCTCACCAAAAAGATCCAGAGGATCCTGTTGGGCTCGATACGACCATCTTTTCATCACCGTGATTAGTTGTGGGTCACTTATGTGACTTTACTGTCTTGTTCCCATGATCCGACTCGACCTTACGAGTCACGACCGTCTTAATTGTGAACAAATCCTGACCCCAGCATTTCAATTGTGAACAAGATTCTGATTCAGTGATGAACCTTTCGTTGCTGTTAGAAAGAAAAAGAAAGGGTTATCGAGGTCGAATTGATTACACATGTGGCCCACTAAAGAATTTCTTTTGATATAATCTGCAAATTTGTTCATCATTATGTTTGAAATATCAAATAGCTTCGTAACAAAGGTAGAAAAATATATATTTTAATAGGAATATCAACAATTCAATTTATGAATAAATATTCACAAATATTTCGATATTGATACCGTTATCGCTGACTGTTGATTGAAATGATATAAACTTGTAACTTTTGATTAAAAATGTAGGACATTTTTATTACCTAATAATGCATGTATAAAACATCCTAAAACACGATAGGTTCTACTTGTACTCATTGGCGGAGGCACCAAGAACCACGGTGGTGCTGAGCACTATCAACTACTTAAATAGGAGAAAGGATCCTCGCCGGATCCTTTTTGTGAGGATTCCAAAGATCTTTAAATCACATTCATTCATCGTACATCGTGCGGTTAGTCATTATAAATTTTTTTATTTAAAATTGAATATAAACATTACATGACGAAAACTGATCGCACGATGCATGATGAACGGATGTGATTAGAGGATACCCGGGATCCTCACAAAGATCCTCACAAAGAGGATCCAGCGAGGATCCTCTTTCCTTAAGGTCATCTCCAACCGAAGGAGGACCAAATGGCTCGTTTTAACCCTATAGCCCTCAAAGAAATTAATATTTTAATGAACAGTATCATGCCATATTTCTTACCATCTCCAACCGAGGGGGCAGAGGGCCATAGGCCAAACATAGCCCTGTGACAAAAAACCCTCTCCAACCGAGGGGGCCAAATTGTCATAGGGTCAAACATAATTTATTATTTTAATTGAATTAATATGGTTACTTAAATTAAACTACCTCAATAATTTTTCGAGTTGGAATCTCAATAATTTTACGTCTCAGATTTCGAGTGCCATGTGTCGATCTGTGGGTAACTTTGCAGATTTCTTGTCAATAAGGAATCTCAATAATTTTACGTCTCGGATTTCGAGTGCCACGTGTCAATTTGTGAGTAACTTTGTAGATTTCTTATCGATATGGGATCTCAATAATTTTTTAGATATGATGATACATTCGCGTGCCACAAACAAGTACGCGAAATTTGGAAAAATAACCAAAATTTGGACCCCAAATAGAATTATAACCACCCTTTTAAGTTTACAATAATTATAACAAAAAATTGATATAAAAGTACTAATATAACCTTAGATTGAGGTTTTCCAAAAGAACCAAAAAGCAAAATTAAAATGAAGATCGGGTCGGGTGTCTAGATCATATTGATACTAATAAGTTTCTTGTTGTTAGTAAAAGAAGGCATTTGTCTGGTGTGGTTGCAGAAAAATGGATTGGGAATGACTCTTCAAAAGTTAGTGAAGATTTGAAAAGCTTGCTGTCACAGTTGTTTGCTACTTGAGGGCTTGAGCAAGCAACAAATGTTTTGTATAAGGAGTTGAAGGAAGAAAGAAATGCTCCTGCAATCGCTTCAGATCAAGCAATGGCCATGATTACAAGACTGCAAGAAAAGAAGGCAGCGCTCCATATGGAAGTACTCCAACAACTAAGAATGATGGAAGAGCAAGTCAAGTACGATAATGAAGCGCTGCAAAAGACATACAACCTTCTTGTCGAGAAGGAAATACAAGATTTAGAAGCGGAGGTTGAAGGCACTCGAGGCAGACGGAGGGTTTCTTGAACGCACGATTAACTCGATTCTTATTTTAATTTTGCTGTGGATCCTCGAAAAAAAAAAAGTAAAAAATCTTATTCTAAGGGTATATTAGTATTTTCATATCAATTTTTGGTTACAATTATCATAAATTAAAAAGGGTGGTTATAATTATATTTGGGGTTCAAATTTTGATTATTTTTCCAAATTTCCCAACAAGTACCTACAACAGGATCTTGTTGCACATCTTTGGGCCAAAAGAAGCATGGAGTAGGCGTTTAAGTTTTATGTTGTTAAATGTTTTTTTTTAATGTTGTTTAAGTTTCATGTTGTTAAACGTTTTTTTTTTAATGTTGTTTAATATTATTTAATGTTATTTAATGTTATTTAATGTTGTTTAATATTGTTTAATGTTGTTTAATGTTACTCAATGTTATTTAATGCTGTTTATATATATATATATATATATATATATATGTATGTATGTATGTATAGTTGTGTAGTTGTGTGGTAATCAAGGAACCACGAGGATATTCAGTTCACTGATATGAACTGCGGTCCCTTCCATCCAGCTGGTATACCTAACAAACAGATGGTCACAGCTAATTCTCATAACTTTCTTCTTCTCTTCTTAAATTTTTTCCTTGGGACAATAGGTTACAAGCCATGGTTATCCATTATTTTCGGGTCCGAATAAACTACAGAAAATTTCACTCTGTCCATGACCCCAGTCATATAGACTCACCACTTCTCTTCTTAATTTCTATTGATTTTCAACTGGAAATCTCAACTGCACACAACTGCATGCTCTAGCTAGGGTATTAATAACTAGCAAATGACAGCAAAGGCATGACATCATCACCTCTATCTGAAAAATTCCGGGAATTAAAACACCAGCGCCATACCACCGGCCATGCATGCACATGATAGATAGGACATAGAATAATACTTGGCAATTGAAACGTTGAGGAGATATCTTCCTCAAATGCGTTGTTACAGATTCACACAATTTTGTACTTATTTCATAGTATATATCAGTGTAAAGATCACCTCTACAAACAATAAAAAAGAGTGAGATCGTTGTATTATTCAACTGTATAAAAAAATTCAGTCGAAATTAGTAAAAGTATTACGAACTATTTTATCCATTTGCTGCAATTGATTGACTGAACAACCTTTGTTTTAATTTTATTTTTTTTAGTAAAGATGATCTTTACATAATGATTTACATCATTCACTATTTCGATTATTATAACACGAAGTTTTGTGAATCATCCACGAAACATTTTGAGGAGGAATTCCTTCTCATCTTTAAGTGATCAAGAATTATTCTATGATTTATATACCTCAATGTACTAGTCTTAGAGAACTCGCTAATACAAGTATAGGTCCCACTGTTATTTAAAATACTGTGCACTAAAATGCAGTCTACGTAGTATTATATATATAGATGATTTTCAGCTGAACTTTGCATTTCAATAAAATACTTCTTCCACACTAAATCGAAATGAAGAAGCCAGCAGAGCTAGTGTTCGTCCCAGCCCTAGGCATTGGCCACATCATATCAACGGTTGAGATCGCAAAGCAACTCGTCGCTCGAGATGATCAACTCTTCATCACAATCCTCATCATGAAGCTCCCCTTCGACAAACTCTTCACCAACACAGACTCTTCAATCTCACACCGCATCAACTTCATCAACCTCCCCGAAACCCTAGTCGACATACCACTCGTCTTCCCCTCTTTCGTCAACCCATTCGTTGAGAGTCACAAAATCCACGTCAAAGAAGCTGTCACGAAACTACTAACTGATCAGTCAGCTCAGTCCGAGTCCAAAAACCCTAGGGTTCTTGCCGGGTTCGTCATTGACATGTTCTGCACCTCTATGATTGACGTGGCAAACGAGTTTGGAGTTCCTTCTTTCCTCTTCTACACATCCAGCGCCGCCATGCTAGGGTTCTGGTTGCATCTCGCGTCGCTTCGCAACGAACACGACAAGGATATCTCTGAATTGATTAACTCGAGTACTGAGTTGGTCATCCCGAGTTTTGTCAACCCTGTGCCCACTAAAGTGTTCCCTGGTGAACTTTTGGACAAGGAAGGCGTCGCCATCTTCCTCGACTTTGGAACTAGGTTTAGAGAAACCAAGGGTATTTTGGTGAACACGTTCTCGGAGCTGGAAGCCCATGCGATTCAGTCCCTGTCGGACGGTAAGACCCCTCCGTTGTACCCTGTGGGGCCCCTGTTGAATCTGAAGAGTGATGATATTCGTGTGGCTCTGGATAAGGCCAGAGAAAAGTCTGATATCCTGGATTGGCTTGACGATCAGCCCCCGTTGTCGGTGTTGTTCCTGTGCTTCGGGAGCATGGGTAGCTTCTGTGAGGCCCAAGTGAAAGAGATAGCCCGCGCGCTGGAGCACAGCGGGCTTCGGTTCTTGTGGTCCCTACGCCAGCCCCCGCCCAAGGGGACCTTGGCCTTGCCAAGCGACTATGCTGATCCCAAGGCAGTCTTGCCCGAAGGGTTCCTTGATCGGACAGCCACGACCGGGAAGGTCCTAGGATGGGCTCCGCAAGTGGCGATATTGGCTCACCCGGCGGTCGGAGGTTTCGTGTCGCATTGCGGGTGGAATTCCGCTCTGGAGAGTATATGGCACGGCGTGCCGATTGCGACGTGGCCAATGTACGCAGAGCAACAATCGAATGCATTTGAGCTGTTGGAGTTGGGATTGGCAGTGGAGATTAAGATGGATTATAAGACGGAGAGTGAAGTAGTGGTGAGTGCAGAAGAAATAGAGAGAGGGATTAAGGAAGTGATGGAACTTGATAGTGATACAAGGAAGAGAGTGAAAGAGACGAGTGAAAAAGGTCAAAAAGCCTTGGAGTTTGGTGGTTCCTCTTACACTTCATTGGGTCGTTTTATTGATCAAATTTAACTTTTTATTCAACAAAGTTCAAGATCATTTTATGACTGGTTGCAGTAACTATTTTTCATATTTTTCTTTCGTTGTAGCAAGTTTGGCATTGTTAGTATGGTAACAACGGGGAAAGATGAATAAAGTTTTCAAGTTTGGTTTAATATGTATAGAGGAATTCCATCTACGCTGCAACACTTGTCTTTGAATACTTATCAAAATGTCGAGAATGTTATGTATGGTACATTGAAAATAAAAATGTCCCATTGGCAATTCGATTGTAGAATTGAACACATAATATAAGGTATTTAACCGCTATAGTTTCACCTAAAAAATATAGGTGTTGCATAATTAGTACTTTCAATTTCAAAGGTCCTTGACCTTTACACCTGCCGCCCAATGTGTTTTGGGTTATGCTATTCACAGTCGAATTATTGCCGCCAATGTGTATTGGGTCATGAATATATGTGCTCCACTTCATCTTGTCGACGTTGATCACTCAGGGCGCGTTTACTAATCCGTAATTGAATTGAGGAGGAATAGAAATGAGATGGAATCAGAATCAGATTCCTTTTGAAGTTGTTTACTAAAATTGTCTGGAATCGGAGTAGGAATGACATTGATCTACATAACTGTTTACTAATTCACATGAAAAGGAATGAAAACTACTGTGATTACTAAAATACCCCTAGTTTAATTAATCAATTTTATATGCTAATTATTTTTAGTAAATATTTTATTCTTTCAATTTTTTTTTTCTTTCAAAAGAGTGAACAATTATTATTATTTTTTTTAGTAAAACTTTTATTATTTTATTTTTGGATTTTTTTAGTTGAATTCTCATGCTTATCTACTAACCGAGGTAAGAGAACCCACTGTCCTCATCCAAATTGGCATTATCTAGAACCCACGGCTCATAGCCTCATCCCGGCGGACAGATCACCTTCTTCGACGACGTGCGAGCGTCGGAGCCTGTGCCTCAGCGTGGGACTCCACAAACCCGAGCGCCAATTCGGGTCTTTCTCGGGTCTCTCGCACCTGAACCCGCTTCTTTCCCTTGGCCTCTCTAGCACCGCTCTCTCCTCCGTCACTTCCGTATCCTTTTGTTGCTGAATTTTCTGTTATTATCAATGGTGGCAACTGGGTTCGGATTTTCTGAAGATTTGATTTTTGCTTTGGGTATGCTTGCCATTTTTGGGTTGATTTTGTTGTGCCGAATCCTATGGAGGAGGACGTGGAGGGTTTTGAGGTGGTAGAGCGAGAGAGGGTAGCGGATGAGCAGAGAGCTGTTGGAGAGGATGGCGGAGGACGATGAGAAGATGGAAAGGAGTACTGAAGGTGCAGGGCATTTTAGGAAGGAAAATTTGATTCCGGATGGAGCCTTCAGAATCCAAATACTACATCCTTCTAGGTAATCTAATTCCAACAATATCAGGAATTGAATTCCTGATTTTACGTGGGGCCTGCAGAACTGTTCAATCTGCTTAAGTTGGTAAAGGAATAATCAGGAATGGGGAATGATTCCCATTCCGCCAGATCCTTTCCCCATATGTAAACACGGCATCAGTCCAATCAGTGTACAAAAATTAATGCCTTAAGCTTGGCTATGGATGCTAGCATTGAGTTCTATGCAAGAAGAGGTTGTGAAGGCACTACAGGACATAGAGATGGGGACAAGGCAAGTGATTAATCATTTCTCTTATCAAAACTTGATAAGTAAATGTGATATAGTACAACCTTTCTATAATCATGTTGGACTAAAATAATTGTATAACTATGGGAGCTACCGAGCTAGCTAGAGGTTATAAATAACTACATGTATAGCTAAAAAAAAAATTAAAAAAAGAAAAGAAAAGAAAAGGAAACCTGATATAAGTCCATTTTTTTTAACCAATAGTAGAAATAGTCTGGTTTATTAAAATAAGTCTAATTTCTTAAATTTAATTATTTAATTATTAATAATTGTCTCTTCAATGATAAGATTTATTATAAAAATTAAATTTCTTCCTAATTATCTCTTTGATTATGTCTGTTTTTTTTATGTCTTGTTCTTCCTCATGCTTTAAACCCCATTTATAGATTTTATTTTTTATTTTTATAATCAACGTATATCACAAGTTAATTATATTTACCTACCTATATGACATATTCTTTTTCAAAATCAACCCGTCACATATTAATGTGTCTTGCTTGTAGGTATATTATGTTTTTTCTACCTTTTAGTTAGGCTTCATATCACGCTTATAGGTATAATATACATTCATATATTTGTTACTTGAGTTAGGATAGAATATTTTCAATATAGATTTATGTTAGTATATTAGTTTTTTTATTATAGGATGTTAATTAGATTCTTTGGAGTTGGAAAATGCATGATATTTGAAGATTTTAATTGTTTTAAATTTTTTTTTTAAATATAAAATGAGTAAAAGAAATAAAAACATGTAATTAGATAATTGGACTCACTCTCCCTAAAATCTATCTATGTTTTTGGACCTGATCTAAAAGCCCCTTAAGAAAAAATATTTTTTTTTCACGGTTATCCTTAATGAAAGTTGTATGAATACAAAAAGGCATTTTCGCCAAAATTGTTCTTGAGATTGGTATAACTCCTCACTTGGGTCCCTGCGATTTGAAATCGATAAAAGTGGTTCCTGAGGTTGTCCACCATCAATCATTTTGGTCCTTCCGTGAAAAATCTTTCTTAATAAGGACCAAAATGACAAAAATACCCTCAATTTAACAAACAATAGGCCAAAATGATTTGACAAAAAATTGAGAGTATTTTTGTTATTTTGGTCCTTATTTAACAAAGATTTTTCACGGAATAAACAAAATGATTGATAGTGAACAAACTCAAGGACCACTTCTTTCAATTTCAAATCTTAGGAACCAAAGTGAAGTGTTATGTCAATCTCAAATATCGTTTTAGCTCAAAAACCTTAAACACATTTGTGTGATTTCCTATTATTTATTAATGAAATTTCATTGTCGTCTCCGAACTGGATAGGCTTAAGACAAACCAATAAAAATCTTTATGTTATATTTCAATTTCTTGGTTTGTCATGTTTTGTCTTGCTAGATTATCAATCCCATTTGTACCATTTTATGGGATTGGCAGGGACAAGCTCTGTAACGACTAATTCATCTTCTGTCTTTAAGGTGGACAAATGCAGAAGAGAAGCCAAACCTAACTTGGACAAGGGTAGACGTTGATATCCATTTTTTCAATCAACATTCACCAAAACTAGTTATCCAATCCAATCCTAAACACCAAACGAGTTCTTCGGACTAAAAATAATACACGCATAGGGATAACCATAGTAAGCTAGTGTTTAATTATTAAGTGGTTTTAGTCTCATAATGATTACTAGATACATCATAGCGCATGACCATTAACCAAACAACAAAACTGAACAAGCAAAAAGAACACAAAGTACAAGTTCAAGTTGGCCAAAATGGAAGCAGAAACGCAAAGGCAAATAGCACTATCATGTATAACTATGTCTCATGTGATGGAGTTCTAAGCACACTGGCGATGAACAAAAAAAACAGGCGAAATTACAGTAAACTTACGTTTCGGACCCCCTTCTCAACCACGGAATTCATATATCATCATCAAACGCAACCTTATACCATTGTACAGAACTCCATAACAACCTACTACTCTACTTTCACATTTTGTTCTTTCTCATCCTTTTCTTTCTCCTCCTTTTCGTTCTCACTGTTCCCTTCTTTTCCATATACCTCTTGATAATATTCTTCATCGTCACAGTATTCTTCATCGTCGTAGTACTCTTCGTCATCATCCTCGTCATAATATTCTTGTCCATCATCGCTGTCCACCTTACCATTTTCCAGCAGATATTTTTCTCCCGACTGCTGCCCTCGTAAGCTCTCTTGAATTCGATCTCTGATGGCTGTGCCCTGAAACAATCCCACACCGCAGGGTAAGGACACCAAAATGATTAAGACATGATTAAGACAGTTTATACTTGTAGAAATATCAGTCTATATGTAAGTGGTAATGCATATATTGTCTTTACCATTTTATGGCAACCTTCTTCAAACATCTCAAGAAATCCAGCAACCCAGCGATCAGCATTTTCAACCCATTCATTACGATGCATAGCAACAGTTTGAATCTAGAATACCAAGTCAGAAATCCACCAGTAAGAAACATAAACAATCATTGGATTGTGTGAAAGCAATTTACAATCTAGTAATTAGCAAACGGATGGTGATGGCTTAATGCAAGAACCAAAGAAATTTCTCTCATATCAGGAGGGAGGAATCTGTTACTTCAAGACAAAAACCTTTTGTTCTCGTAAATGTATGCGTGTATGAGGGTGCATGCATAAAGATTGAACATCATAAGACTTATTAATTATACTTCATCAAATCAAGCACCCAAACAAATGTGTGCAGTAGCTAGCAAGTTTGTTCTAACAATTCTACTACCTAATTAATAAACTTTAGTCCAGTCAATTTGACAATATTGCTTCATTCGTTAAGTAAAACGCTTTGACATTGTTTTTTATATTTGGTGAGATGGCTATCTTTCCCAATAATGGGTGATGGCTTGTGGGAACCTTGTGCCATTACATCATGCTATGCATATAGAAGCAGGGTTTTACATGTCTAAAAACTCAAGACATGCCGTGTAAGCAGGAGCAACACAAATAATATGGAACTGGAACATTATCAGTAAATCAGTTCCCTCTTAATGCCAAATTTCTGAACTTTTGCAATCAGTAAATTATGATAAGGCTGCCAATTAGGTCCAAGCAAATTCTCCCATTACATCCTGCAATTACAGCACAACAATATATAGTAAAAAGAGAATGACATACCTTCTCTCCTACTTTCTCTTGATGTTCCTTCACTTTCTCTTGAAACTTCTTCAATCTCATGTTCACCCTTAATCGCTTTTCCTACTTATACCAAACAAAATCAGAAAGATGAGTTTTTTCGCCATGGAAAGCTTACCGTCTCAATAGCTAGGTCAATTTGGGACGAGAACCCACAAAGCCATATTACATAGTAGGAAAACTGAATAAATAAAAAACAAAAAGAATCTTGCCTTCACAAAACTAACACCAAGCTCTTTTCTTGTATATCCACGATCCAAGTTACGCAAAACATACTGGTTATAATCTTTTACAATCCTCATTATAATGTCCGAAGTTGAAATCCCATCAGTTCTCTTTGTTTCCTTGAACCTCCCCACGGCTTTGACCTATAAGAAAAGAACCGCTTAACAAATTATATGTTAAAGATAAAAGGAAAATAGAAACAAAAGAAAAACACTTGTCTCGAGCTTACAAATTCGTACACGTCTTGCCCAGCTCCACTTGCATCAGCATAACTGTACAAAAAATGCAAAGTACAAAAGAATACATAACCAATGTCACTATTAAATTTACAATAGAAAAAATGTAACAAATATGCACTTACTTTTTAAATTTATTAATATCTAAGATATACCATGTATTTCAAAAGAACGGAATACTGAGAGAAATATACTGGAGAAAACGAAAAAAAGAAGAAGCATACAAACAAAACTGAAGAATTTCATAAATGTTCCAAAAGTACTTAAAGTCACCAAACAGCATAACAGTAAAGCTCAAAGGTGAGAACTTGGATAAAGTATCCTTACGGTAGAGAGTCATGGGCTACAAAGTCAATCTCATGCTTGTCAAGAAATTCTTGATTGATCACCCAAGGTGCATCAGGAATGACTTCATCTACCCACCTGCAAACAAAACACATATTTCATGCCCTTGATCACATAACTCTCATAAATTCTATCGTGAAAATGTGTCATTAATGCACATTACACACGCAAAACCAAGATTGTAAGGAAGAATTACAAGGTGGAGAGGGAGAAGAAGTAAGAGAGGGCACTCATACTTGCAATGGCGAAGAGATTCATAACGTTCAGACTCTGTCATAACAGTTTTCCCTTTAAACTTGTGAGTGGTTTCATCATTACAACAACCGACGAGCAGATAGGTGTTGGGGAACCTGAAATGGCAATTCGAATTCATAAAAAAAATGTGCAAAAGCAGACCACACATCCATTTCACAAGTTAACAGCAACAACGATATCAAATTACAGAAAAAGTAACATGAAAACAATCAAATAAAAAGCTAAGCCCCACAATTTTTAACCTAGGAAACATCTTTGTAACTGTTCACATACTTCAAGATTGCAATTCCATAAGCTTTTATCTCATATGAATCCAATAAACTTAAGCAAAACGATGTATACGACAAAGAAAAGGATTAACCAATCAACATATTCAATCAATAGACAAACAGAAATCATCGAAGAAGAAAGTAATAAATTTCACACCATAAGCAAAAGATCACAGCAAAATAAAAGATACCCAGGTAACAAATAACACAAAAGCCACGAATTTCATGGAAAAAAAAACGAAATACCGGTTGGAAATAGGAGCAACCCAGACTTCAAAAACGAAGAAAAACACAGAACCAAAGCAGCAAATGGCAATTGTAAACAGAGAGAGAGAGAGAGGTAGAGGGGTAGAGAGAGAGAGAGACTGACGATTTCTTGGCCTGCTCGAGCGAGCGAGCGTGGCCGAAGTGGAAGAGATCGTAGATCCCATCGGCGTAGACACGAACAAGGCGGTCCGGCTGATCGGCGGGGTTCGAATTCGAATTGGCACTGCCGTTGCTAGTGCCGTCAGTATATTTAGGCTCGACCTCTGCCATCCGAATCCAATAAGAAACTGGAGTTTGGCCTTCTAGTTTACCAATATGCCACCTCCGCCACCCACCACCACAACCTCTGCTGCTTCTCTCTCACCGCTTTCGTTCTCTCTCTACATTCGTTGTCCCCTGCTAAACTGTACAACCTCAGAATACGCGGTAATTCCGCGTGCCCTTCCTATTTGGTTTTATTTCCATTTTTTTCTTTTTCTGTTTTCTAGTAGCGGCACGGCAAAGGTCACAAAGGTAGTAGGTCGGTATGTGCCTTGATCCATGACGTAAAAATGGTAAAATTTACTATGTACTCCATATGAAGTTAGGAAGAGGGTCCATGATCTTATGTGATCCAAGATTTTAAAAAATGCTAGGCGCTAATCGGGCGGCCGGCAAGGAACTAGCGGTTAAGCGGGGTCTAGGTGGACGCCTAGACGGCCAAGGCGGATTTAAGTATATGTATAAAATTTTAGGACTTTTTATATTAATTTTGTAACATTTAGTCTGTCCATTTATTTTAATCATTGTTGGGCCTTTGTTTTTCATTAAAAATGAATTGGGCTTTGTTTTCTTATTAATACAAAACAATGTTTATTCCTTAATTTTTAAAGAAACTCAATGGAGAGAGCCCAACCGCAAAAAGAACCCTAACTCTAATTATTCCTTAGTTTATTCCTTTGTTTTTCATTTAGTCGCTCATTCACCATCCTCTCCATTTAAAAAAGAAAAAACAACCCTATCTCTAATTACTCAAGCACAGCCGCGCCGCCCTATTTGCAGGTACCTCTTTCTCTCTCTCTCCACACAGCCAAGCCGTCCCTCTTCTTTACCTTGCAATTGCAGATCCTCTATTCTTTAATTGCAGATCGATGTTTATCGCTCTCATCCCAGCCAAATCGTTTCGTGTTCTGGAGATCGAAATGTGGGGATGGTCGCCCAGTCGTCCAACCTCATTACCATAGCGGAAGAACGTCGTCAACTTACCATCAAAGCCGCCTAGGCGGTCGCCGAGGCCGCTAGCCCGCCCAGCGCCCATCTAGGCGCCGCCTAATGCTAACACCCTTTCTGATTTCTTCACTGATTTTGGTTTAATCGTGGCGGGGAACCATCGCCCAGCGCCTAGGCGGCCGCCTTTTCGAACACTGATGTGATCATATAAAACTTTACTATTATTTGGTATGTAGTTTTTTTAGGAGATTATTTGGCATAAAGTTGAATTGTACAGCATATTTCAAAAATGGATACATGTTTATTACGCGATTGAAGCATATTACGTATGGTTACGGCTTGGAAAAAGTTAACAACTCTATAACCGTTATTTAGAGGCGGAGCTGAGAATTGAAGTAGGAAAAAGCACCTGTTAAAATTCAAGATCTTTGTGTAACAAATTAGACAAATATTTAAGAAAGCTCTCATTTTGTCTATTTTTACCCTTTACTTACTAACAGAGGATGTAAAACTAGGGCTGAAAAAAAAAATTGAAAATTCCGAAATCGACCCGAATTATCTTGAATTTTTCGATTGGTTCGATTTTGAATTTGGTATAGGAAGTGAAGTTGTTTCAACCTGAACTGGACTGATTAATTTTCGAATTTGGTATAGGAAGTGAATTTTTGTTTCAACCTGAACTGGACTGATATTAGTTACTTCAAAAATAAGACTGGAAAGACTCAGGGCTAGTTTGGTATTGCTGTGCTTTGAAAAAAAGCTGCTTCTGCTGTGCTGTGAGAATAAGCCCCAGTTTGGGGTTGAGGTGATTTTAAAAAAAGCTGCTGTGAAAAAAAGCTGGGACAGTTTTTGGTGTTTGGTAAACGTTCAGCTTCAGCTTTTTTTCACAGTTTTGGGTGAAAAAAAGCCAAAAACAAGAAGCTGCAAAACCCAGCTTTGAAAAACCGGCTTTTTTTCACATCTGTTTTACATAAAAGTTTACCAAACACTATAATACTGCTTTTTTTTTTTCAAAAGCACTTTTACAAAAAAGTTTACCAAACACTATACTGCTTTATTTCACAGCTGCTTATTCTCACAGCACAGCAGAAGCAGCTTTTTTTCAAAGCACAGCAATACCAAACCAGCCCTAAGCAGCTGTGAAATAAAGCAGTAGAGTGTTTGGTAAACTTTTTTGTAAAAGTGCTTTTGAAAAAAAAAAAAAGTAGTATTATAGTGTTTGGTGAACTTTTATGCAAGACAGATGTGAAAAAAAGCCGGTTTTTCAAAGCTGGGTTTTGCAGCTTCTTGTTTTTGGCTTTTTTTCACCCAAAACTGTGAAAAAAAGCTGAAGCTGAATGTTTACCAAACACCAAAAACTGTCACAGCTTTTTTTCATAGCAGCTTTTTTTAAAATCACCTCAACTCCAAACTGGGGCTCAACCACATGAGATCTCCCTTAGGAGATCCAAGTTCTTAACCACTAACCCAAATTTTAACTTGTGATATTAAAATGTAACTAATGTAATTATACGTTATCTAATAACTATTAATTATTGAATTTAACATCCCCCTCAAAACCCTATCCGCCATCATTTTCTCTCTCTCTCGTCGACTTCACTTCAGTTGCACCACGACGACTATTCATTTCGTCTCCCTCTCTCTGTCATTCCACCATGACAACTATCAATGTCACCAATATTCTTCCTCTCATCCCCCTTCTCACCACCTCCACCACGAATTAGACGCCACCGCTACAATTCTAGGTTTCTCCACCTTCTTCTCAGTTCTGCAATTCGTCCCTCTCTTAGTCCCTCGACCGCACAACCATCACCGTCACAACACATTTCTCCTCTCATCCCCCTTCTCGCCACTACGACCATGAATTAGCCATCAGCGCCATTGAACTTCAGCCATCACCACCACCGCACTTTACCGAACCAACCCGAAATCGAAATATGTTTCGGTATTCCCAATTTTATGGATTCTGAAATTTTTGATTCGGGATCGGGCCAGAAAAACATATCTGACTATTTCAAAATCGATTTTCGGAAAGGGTAGCGTTATCCACATACCTATTTTTAATTCTCAAATACACTCTTAATTTTCGGTTGTCGAATCAAATGAACTAAAGAAAATCAATGGTTGTTTGAATAGCATTATCCTTTCAAAAATCCATTTTCAGTTCGGGTTCCAAACCGAAACCAATCCCTATGTAAAACTCAAAGGAATTTAGACATGAGAGTGAAAGAGAAGAGAATGGAAGAGAGAGGCCATGATACAAGAAGAACATGATACCTTTATAACAAGTTTGTAGCTGATATAATTAATAACATTAACCTCACCATAACAATGGCACGTTAAATGTTTTCTCTCTCTCTAAAGTCTCTCTGTGCTGCTGCAAAAATCCAACCTAGATCGAAGTTTTAGTTGTCGTCCCTTGCTTTTGCTCGGGGTAGGCAACATCCCTCTACTCCATCTATTTTTTCCTCCTCCTTCCCTCTTCTATCTTTTGCCTTTTCCCTCTTTTCCACCTTTCTCATCTCTTTTGTCCCTTCCACTCACAGCATCCCACCCCCTCTTCTTTCCCCCATTTCTAGTCTTCTTCCTTCTTTTTTCGGTTATCCTCTGAGTTTTATCTTAGTTTTCCTTGAGATTGGTCTCAATTACCTCCTAAGCTTGTCTCAGATTTGGTCTCAATTACCCCTTAGCCTCACTTTCTATCCAGAAGGTACTTTGTATATATTTGTAAGGGTTCATGAAGGGGACTTGGATCCGGTGTCTACTTTCTCAGTTCAGAGTTTGGTTTCCTTCGAGGATGTGACGGTGGCGGCAGTTTGGTTTATGCTGCTTGAGATTAGGATTTTTCTGTTGTTTGGTTTTGCTGCCTTCGAGCCTAAGTTTGTGTGGGCCTCCCATTGTATCTTAAGTTGCTACTCTTCTTTTGCTTGGACATTTTACTTATCCATTGTTATTTAACTGGCTCTTTCTGGGCCTTGTACTAATTTTTTATGGAAGTAATCTTGTTTGACAAAAAAAAAAAAAAAAAAAAAAAAAAAACCACACCTCACATCATAGGTCTATATTCGATTTCCCCTCCTTCTACGATCTACCCGACGCCCTGAAATGCGCTATACTTGAGATGCTTAATTAATAATTAGATGGTGACATTGAAGTGGTTTTTTTTTTTTTTTTTTTTTTTTGTTTTGAACAAAATATGCCATTGATGAAAAGCAACATATACATAAGATAAGGGACCCTAATAAAATTGGGGAACCCAACATCAAGTAAAGACCCCCAAGGAGGGCAGTGGACCTAAAGGTGGATAAAGTGGACCAAGAGGGCAGCTTGGGTCACCACCCGAAGGCTACAAACCAAAGAGAGCGTTAGTGGGGGCAAGGAAGGCCATCAATGGACCAGATATGGACCAGAGCGGATGGGGCTTCGTAACCCAGACTTCCGGACACGTACCTCTTTTACACTGCGAGGCAACCCAAACGGCTACAGAATTCGCTTGTCGAGGAACCCAGTCCCACTTTGTAACAACCCGTCCCGATTGAAGAGGTATTTTTGTGAAATTTCACCTTGAGCGAGATCTTCTTCTTTTAAAATTGGTTTTTGGGTCTTAAATGGTGTGCCCAAGGGTCCCACCCTGTATTTTGTCCCCCGGTTCCTTTCTCTTTTTTCTTTCTTTTCTGATTTTTATGACACTCTCTCTCTCTTCTCTTTCTCTCCCTCTTCTTTCTCACTTTTTATTCATTCTCTACCCGTGAGCCCCCTCTCTCCCTTTCTCTGCAACTCTCTCCTTCCCTCCTCGAGCAGCATCGCACACTCACACACTAGGACAATAAAAACACCATCACCATCACCTCTGTGTTCTCAGAAACGAAGAAAGAACACCCAAAACCCTTCCCTCTCTTTCGGCCGGTACTGTTCATCGTCTTCCCCGACGAGTTTTGTGTTATTCCGACATTGGTAAGCTTCTAGAAACCTTTGGGTTATGTTTTAGGGTTAGATTGAAGTTTTTTTTAAGTGGTGTATACGTTTGAATCGCAGAAAATGGCTCGGAGTAGCTTTTCCAAATTTTCCGGCGAGCACCGCTCCTTTCGAGGCAATTTCCGGCCAAACCATGGCTAGTTGGCCGGCGTTCAAGGTATCAATCTCTTCGTCTCGCTGATTACTACAACTTTCCTTTTTGTTTCACCCAATTTCATTGCGTATTGAAGAAGTTATACCCATTTGAATCTTACTCAGTTTCCCGCGAGTCCGACGGCTTTCGAGGCGTTTTCCGGCCAAACCACGGCGAGTTAGACGTCGTGCGAGGTACCATTCTCTTCGTCTCTTCGAGAAATACAACTTTCGTTTTTGAATCACGTGATTTCGTCGAGTATTGACAAAGTTATGGCCGTTTAAAGGTTGTGTAGTTTTCCGGCAGAATCCGGCCTTCTTCTCCCTTTAACTCCGGCGAGCAGCAACCAAACCCAAGGCCTTTGGGCCTTTCCTGCTGAGCCCAACCCAAAACCCTTTTAAGTTTTATTTAATTGTTGTTTTTAAAATAAGGGCCTTTGGGCCGTTTCTGTTGGGGGCTTTAAGCCCAAACCCTAAAGCCCTAAATCTAAACCCAAATCCCTAAAGCCCAACCCGGATCCAAGCTCAGACCCGTTTGACTGGGTCCGACCCGGACCCGTGACCCATTTGACCTGGTCCGACCCGGACCCTGACCCGTTGACTGACCCGGTCAACGTTGACCGTTGACTTTGACTTTGACTTTTGGGTTTTCGTCTGAGACCTTTCCTAGGCTAATTTCGACGTTCTGGACCCGTTTCTGAAATCCGTTTTCCCAAATTAAGTTGTTTGATTAGAGTTTGACTAAATATACCCTTTTATGTGCTTAGAGGCAATTGTTATGGCGTGTTTGTCTTCGCTAGTCTGCGCAGCTTTCGACGGCGAAGTACTGTGAGTGGACCCCTTCTAAAATGCATGTTTTATAGTAGAAAAGCATACATGAAAAGCATGATTTGATGAGTATGTTTTATGAAATGTTTTATGAGATATCGTGCCAATTGAGGTTATTTTGAATTATTACTATTTTTCCTATAACCCGTATTCTTATAGAATATCTTATGGATGACGATATGATATTTAGAATACGTTTCGAACACCTCTTTATAGTATAGATGATGGATGACTTTATACTATGAAGATGCCTTTCAAATGTACGTATGTTCAATGGTTTCGTACTTACCTAGTGGTCCTTTCCGCTACGGGACGTAGGGATAGATTCCGGTCCGTCCCGGGCAAAGGTTTGGTGTTGGCATAGGGCCTGTAGGGTGTTTCCTCTGGCATTTAAGACCAGAGATGGGGAGCCGGCATGCGGCCTGGGGGTTATTTCCTCTGACTGTCTGCTCAGAGATGGGGAGCCGGCATGGGGCCTGGAGAGTTATATTGGACATTCACTAGCGGCTAGTATATATAAAAGTTATGATTTGAGACAGCGCACGGCATGCTAGGTTTCGGAAAACCTATGTTTATCATGATATATATGTGTTTTCATAAAACCTGGGGATTAGTACGTTGATAACTGTTTTACTATATGTATATCAAATTGGTCCACTTATGTTTGTTTTGCGCCCCCTTCAGGACTTAGAATCGAGGCATACAATCCTGGCATCAAGGCATTTCCGCATCGACATCTTCGAGTCCTCTCGGTGTAGGACCCATTCTTTTATTCATTCAATTTTATATTTTTTCTTTTAGTGTCTTAGTTAGTTGTATGCTCTGAACACGTTCCTTAAATGCATACTCTTTATTTTATATTTATAAGTCTTATTTATTCCTTATTCTCAGCATTTGCATTCAATAAATGGCTTTCGTCACCCATTCGGGTGTCGGCCAGCACGTGTCTATCCTGGTATTCGGGAAATATCGGGATCTGGGCATGTCACACTTAAAGGAGGAAAAACGGTGACAGAGATTCCAAATTTGGTGAAGAAGGGGAAAAATAGACCAATTGGCTTTCCTTCTATCCTTATTAATGCTAGCTACCAAAGAGGATGAATCAGATTCAAAAATAACATCAATGATGTTATGATGGATGGCCGTCTGAACAGCCATGAATGCAGCCTTAGCCTCTGCTTGAAGAGCAGAAGAAGATGTACCAGTCCCACAATTCCTAGCCACCAAAGAACCAGAAGTATCCTTAATAACAACTACAAAACCCGCCGAACCCGATTGCTTGGTCCAGGAGGCATCAAAGTTGATTTTCAGCACTGAAATAGGAGGAAGGATCCAGGTGGAAAGAGCGGCCGTGCCCTGAGAGACTTGAGAAGGTGCTACAGGGTTTGGCGGTCCAAAATTCCTCCATCACCGAATAGGCCTTGTGGATAGTAGTAGCTGGAGATGGGATGATTCCATTAAAGCTAGCTTGACATCTAGCCTTCCAAATTTCCCAACAAAAGAAGGCAACCAAAGAATGAAATCGATCACGGGTGATATTGTCTTCAGGAAGAAGAGGAGATAATTTCAAGAACCAGGATCAAAAGAGGAAATAGCTTGGGCATTGACCTTAAAACCAAGGGGGGACCCGAACCAGACCACCTTGGTCCAAGGGTTTATATATGCATGACTTATCTTTTAGCTTGTCAATGTCAGTTGCATTATTGAGACCTAAAGATGATGATGTGTCTTATTGTCATGTACATTGACGAGAACAAACAATTTAATCACGATATTACATTGGAAGAGATAAGAAAAAAGGCCCAAGAGAGAGTCTAATTAATTAATAACGGATTGCAACCAATCTCCCCCATCAATGAAAGACACATTAAGGAAAAGAGAAGCTTGTGTGTCGTTCAGCTTCTGTACGTAAGGCGCACGCAAGCTCATATTTGCTCCTGCACCTGAGTTATTGTATTCTCCATAGAATATAGTCCTGTATGCATTTAAACAAATGATTAATACTTCGATTAGATGAATTTTGTGATTAATCCAATAATCAAACTTTAAATGAATATTGATTAATTGAGGGGTCCTTTGAAAACCACTAGGTCTTCAACTTTTAATTTAAAAATAATAATAATAAAAACTTGAAAACAGTTACCAAACAAGTTTTCAGTTTTGAGTTTTTGTCTAAACGGCTATCAAAGGAGCCGTAACTCTTGCATTAATCTTTACATACTGGTCTCTTGTTGGATCATTGAAGTCATTCCACCCTTCAGGAGCTATAATATCAGTCATTGTTGTGCTGGCAAAAACCACTCGAGAGAAAGGCCTCCATGCTCGACCTAGCCATACTCTTCCAGTCCCTCCAATAAAGCAGTTGACAAATGCATAGCCAGTGTTTTCATCCTTGGAAGCTCTGCCGTGCGCTGTAACCGCGCCGTTTATGCTCTTTGTTCCTAGGGGTACTGGGTTTGACATCGAAATCAACTGACAATTCTGTGTCAAGCAGTCCAAGAAGCACACCGGTTTTTTTAGTTTTTTATATACCAATTGATCATAAACATATTACTTATATTCTGTATGAAAAATGATTACTTAGTATTGGGTACTAATCTAGACTACATGGCTCCTTGCCTGCATGAAGGAGCTATTCCTCTGTAAATGAAAAATCAGAGTTTGGTCGTGCAAAAAACTTTTTGTTTTGTAATTTTAGTGAATTATTTTTGTATATGTATGTCAAACTGTGATTTGCAGATAAAGAGTAACCCCATAGCGTATTTTCTCACGCAATCACAGGAAAAGAAATTTGCATATCAGAAATGAGACGGGTTACCTCATACAATGATCTTCCATTGCCAAAGATGAAATCAATGGAGCCCTGGATGTAGCAATCCTTGAAGTAATGGCGGCCCCTATCATCATGAAGGGTGTCTTGAGCTCCAAAGAACCCACAACCCAAAAATGCAGCTTGGTCTCCTGATATTCTAATAGCTACAGCTTGAGCTCCAACATCTCCAGGCTTCGGAATTGGAGCAACATTCTTGTTTCATAATTTCCATTTGGACATGTTAATATGTGTATTAAAAATTAATACATTGATGCGATTTTCAAAGTGTGTAGCTCACCATGAAGCTTATGTTCTTGGCAACAAAGTTGTCAGCAAAAACTTGAACTGAGCCACTGTAAAATGTGCCATGCGCTGAATTGGCTGTGTCGTTCCATGATATTGCACTCGTTTCATACCCTTGTCCTTGAAATGTTATATTTGGTTTGGTTTTTGGAACCGTGACTTTCTCACTAGTTACATTATGAACAAAAATAAACAATTAATGTTTTTTAAAGAAAGGTTTTTCATAAAATACAAGTCCTTAAAACACTTAAAAACATCGTTTCAAGAAGAAAAAAAACTTTATAGACAAAACTGTTAATGCACCCGATTGTTATTACATTATAGGCGAGGGTTCTTTCCATATGGTGATTTTCTTTTAAGTTTTTCTCACGAACGTCAATTACCAGGAGACGAAACAAATTGAAAAAAAAAATGAAAAAAGAGAGTTGGAAATGAAGGAATTGAAAAGCTAAGTAACTTACTAGTAAATGCCATTATTAATCCAAATTATTGTTCTTTTCGAGCTAGGAGTTGGAACTGCATCAACAGCTGCTTGAACCAATGTGAATTTGCAACACCCATTTGGATCAACACAAAGATAGGAGGTTGTGTTGGTGTCTGGAGGAGGAAATCCAGGTGGAAAATCATCACAAATGGATCCTATTTTTCCCTCATCCTCATGTTTTTTGCGATGCCTAGCAAATATGTTTTGTGGGATGAGAAAAGAAATAATATTGGGCACTGAGGATGAGGTGGTGAGATCATTTAGATTGACAAAGTATTTGAGGGATGATGAGTTTGGAATATCAATGAGATTTCGAGATGCCAATAAAATTGCAACAGTGGCAACAAAATATGTTAGGATAGTGGTTTTGGGATTCATTTTTTCTGATGGAATTATGGAGAGGGAAGATGGAGAGGATTTGAATTTAAAGGATGGATATATAACTAGACATGTATGCACTTGAAGTGAAAGTATTGATGGAATGTCTTGCAAATCACCCTGTCCCTGTATATCTTAGGGGAATACATTTCCAACCTTCAGCTACCAAACTTTTATTCTCCAACAAAAACAATTAGTCTATATACAATTCAGAATGTGGTGAGGCATATATAATTATTTCAATCATTGAAAATGGACATTACAAATACATATTATGAAGAGTTCAGTTTTAAAAGGGTCTTCTCAAACTAGATTTAAAATAGGGTTTTTATCACAAATGGTCCCTGACATTGATCAAACACATCATTTTGGTCCCTGACATTGAAAATCAATAAAAATGGTCCCTGAGATTGATCAAACACATTGCAAATAGTCTTTCCGTTAAAAACTCTTTGGGCAATTTTCAAAGCTTTTTAACTCAATCGTTTCTTAACCAAATTTGACCCATAATATATCAAAATGAAGATAGGAAAGTGTAGAACAAGATTATAACTATTTGGAAGCCCAATGGTTGCTGGAGATGGCCAAAAAATAGCCTCAAATGTGACTGGTCCGCGGAAAAACTGGAAAACTCGCCCGAAACTGGGTAAACTTTAAACGTTCATAACTTCTTCAATACTCAACGAAATTGAGTGATTCAAAAATGAAAATCATCCTTCTCAATGAGACAAAGATAATGGTACCTTTATGGACAGCTAATTTACCGTGGTTTGGCCGGAAAAAGGCTCGAAATTGGATAACCATTTCGAGTTAGCCAATTTCGAGCCATTTTCCGGCCAAAATACGGCGAGTTAGCCATCAAGAAAGACACCATTATCTTCGTCTCGTCGAGAAGTATGATTTTTGTTTTTGAATCACTTGATTTCGTTGATTATTGAAGAAGTTATGAACGTTTAAAGTTTACCCAGTTTCTGGCGAGTTTTTCAGTTTTTCGGCGGACCAGTCACATTTGAGGCTATTTTCCGGCCATCTCCGGCAACCATTGGGCTTCCAAATGATATAATCTTGTTCTACACTTTCCTATCTTCATTTTGATATATTATGGGTCGAATTTGGTTAAGAAACGATTGAGTTACGAAGCTTTGAAAATTGCCCAAAGAGTTTTTAACGGAATGACCATTTGTGACGTGTTTGATCAATCTCAGGGACCATTTCTATTCATTTTCAATGTCAGTGACCAAAATGATATGTTTGATCAATGTCAGGGACCATTTGTGATAAAAACCCTTTAAAATATTACAATAAAATGTCATGGATCACAAAGTAATTAGTAGATTTCAAGCACTAGTTGAAAGTCGAGCTCATTAGGAACTGCAAGAGTACACAGATCAATAAAATCATTAAACCTTGTGTTACACGGAGATCATGTGATAAAAAAAATTTCAAATTATATTGAGACATGCAGTACGATGCTCATAGGTCTATTCACATCTCCAAATCAACGCCAGATCCCATAACACTTAGCGAAGTAAATCTAACAAATCAAGCAACTCCACTCTTCACACATAGATCCAAAATAGATGTATAGCACATGAAAACAAAAATTAAAAAGAAGTAGTTGTCCTATAGATAGAAATCCAAACTTGCAAACTCTCCTAAAGAGAGAAATCAAACAAACTCCAAGACAATTCCTATAAATTATTAAACATAAACAAAATAAAAAGGATAAAATCATGTTGCCACTCGGTCGAACATCCCAAAGAGAGTCGTAACACCATACCAACTAAACTCATAATGTCGTACTGGCTAAACTTAATCCCGACCCATTCTGACATCTTCGATGACTTCTAGCTTCAACCGCATATCGAAGGTGTACTACATGCAAAACCTTGTGTTTACCATGTAGTGTGTACATTGGCTAAAACACAACGACTATCACAAGGACTACAACGTTTCACAACACAGTCATTGACACACCCTGACCCGGAATGTCCACTTGGACTCCGAATCGAGCTGTGCTAGCCGACACCAGGAGGGTGACAAAGCCATAAAGTGTAGTGATGTGGAAAATGTGAATAAATTTAAACCTAAAAGTGTCTAAACATAAGAGTGCGTTTGTGAATGGGAATGAACCCATTTCACACTTGATGTCAGAGCATAAGTAAAGTACAGTAAAGTAAGGTGAGAATTATACCATCAAATGTAACCACCTATACCAAGATTTGCCAAGAATCCTCGTGGATACAAAAGCTCAGCTACTAAAATCTGGAAGGGCGAAAAACAAGGGTGAGTGGGCCTAAAAATTAAGTTTTGTAAAAACCTTTTCAAAAACATAGTAACCCCTCGCTGTAAAACAAGGCATGTTTCCAAAATATACATACTACGTATAGTATGAAAATACTTACTAGAGCCAGCAGTATCTCAACAATGCAATACATCACAAACTTTCGTAAATAAACACATGACGTATGTAATCATATATTCTCACATAAATAAACATATCATATCGAGTGCTCATTGACACATGTTGACACACGAGTTCATACAGAGATATTCTGACATGAACAGAACTGGGTGTAACAATGATATACACTATAATACTACAATCATGTGAAGACTGGCGCTACCCGCATCACATACGAGTCCTAATTGCCTATAGCAATCTAGAACAGGACTGGCACCTACAATTGATCCAAAGCGAGCGTACTGTGCGATGTGAACACACATGTGAAAGGCTGGCCCTAGCCCGGACAAGTACTAACACATGTGCAACAACGATGAGCAAATAACGTAAATAAAATCATACCGTGGTAAATCAATAATTCACGTCATCGTAATACTATTCATGGTCATAAATATAATTAAGGTATCAATAATAATACTCATACATGTACATCCCATAAGACGTAGCATAACTTTGTAATTTTTATCAATGCACTAAATCTTATAGACGTCACGCTAATCTAGGTGTATTGTAGAAAACTCTTTATGAAATGTATAAATGGAAACTAACAATTATATATATACTATATAAAAGAAAAGACCCATTCACAATTACTTACGAGGTCGCAGCCGTTCGAGCTAGGATAGCCGGAGTCTCCGATAGCAATTGCACCTAAGCATAATATTGGGACCCATTAGTAAAACTCAACTAAAATGTTTGAATTTGGAGAAACGGATGGCGGATTTGGAATCAGAGCGTCGAAATACGCTAAGAAGGGTCCTAGGCAATTTTCGTAAAAAGTCAACGAAAATTCAACGGTCAACCCTAAAAAGTCAACCGAGATGCCTCTGTGGTCAACTATGTTAAACTTCAAAATTTCACTAAATGGATGTCAAAAATGGACTCGGGGAGTCGAAATTAGCCTTGAAGGGTTTATGAAAAATTTCCGAAAAAGTCAAAGAATATTCCTGATCTAAATTAGAAATTGGCCGGGCCGGATCCCAGGTTTAAATCCTGATCGGATCGCGGATCTGGGCTTTGGATTTTTTTTTCTTGGGTCGGGTTGACTCGCTAGGCTCGCAGGTTAAACCCACCGGACCAATGAAGAAGAAGTCTGGAATTCCCCGGCTCCGATCATCCATAAACTTTACTAAACCTAGTCATGTAATATACCAAAACGAAGATCAAGGAACAAGGATTCGAATAGTACCATTAGTTTCCTTGGCCGTGGCCGGATTTCCCCGGAAAACGGCTCGAAAGTCGCCGGGTTCTCATCGAAAAAACTGGGGAGAGTTTTCCTTGTCTTGTCTATGCACCAAAAGCCGCCAAAAAGTCTCAAAAACATTCTAATCGTACTACTAAACATGATCCATGAAGATCTAAAATGGATTTCAAACTTACCCACACTGAAATTCTCTAGTTTCTCTCCAGGAACGCCCACCTCGGCTTCGAGTTCGTGATGATGATACTTGTCGGAGATGATGGTGGGTGTGGTTGTTCGGTAAGTCTCACGGAGAAGGGAAGTTAGAGTGTGAGAGAGAGAGTCGGAAAGGATGAGAGGGACGAGAGAGAGTATGAGGGAAGAGGGAAGAAAGTGTCCCCAAAAGTCAGGGGGAAAATAAAACACGTGGCAAGGAAATAGGGGAGAGTTTACGTGGGTGTGGGTCCCATAGGCCAGAAAATTATAAAATATTTTAAAATATCCACTCAGAAAATGATTAAATAATAATATAATAATTTCAAAAAATATATAAAATATAAATAGTAATTTTTCACAAAAGTATTTTTCGGATTTGTAGTTCCGTAAAATCTTCATCGTGGCTCCAATTTCGATTCCGCTTGCGCCTACGCGTTCGTATCGTCGAGTACTTCGGGAGTACCGTAAAGTAATAGTTCATACGCGTCACAAACTAACAGTCACCGGAAGTCAATAATCTCGCCTCTAGGCGCATTTTCATCCGTAAAATTAGGGATGGGTTGTCACAGTCATACGCCAAAACAAAGTAAACGAAATCCATTTATCTTAAAAAATAAAATAAATAGATTGCACCATATGACACACCCCGACCTGAAAGTGGGGCGTGCTGGCCGTCACGAGAGAGTGACGTAGCCATGTGCACAGTGCGGAAGCAAAATTAATCATAAAGGCACGAACAATTTAAAACCAAGCAACCAACAACCCTAAACAAGATAGTGTGCTAATGCGAGAATTAAGATGGTTTACACAACCAGAGCATAAATGGTTTACGTACAGTCAAGCAGAAAGTACTAAATAGAGATAACACCCAAAGGTGGTCCTACATAAGTGAATTATGTCAGAACGTCCAATGAGCTCCTCGTATGCCACCAACGAACACTACCTAATACCTGGAAGGGCGAAAAACAGAAAGCGTGAGTGGGCAAAAACAAATCTTTTCAAAACCTTTCTTTTTTCAAAAGTTATAACCCCTCGTCGTAAAACCTGTGTAATTTCCCAGAAATAAAGTATATAATCATATAATTCTCAAAATCCTGCTGGAAAATATGTATGTATGAATATATGTATGCCATGACAAAGTATCATAACTGAATGCCAAATCATAACTCTGTGAATGTGATTGTATACTAGATATCATCTCAGCCCTCGGCTGTATATAGCTCATAACAATCTCATCATATCATATGGCTGATAATTAACTCAATCATATCATATATATCCTACACATACATCAATACCACCTCTAGTGGTATGCACAACATCACTATGTATAGAATAATATGCTCTAGTGCTACAATCACGTGAAGACTGTGTGAATGATTCGCGGGTCACCTACGAGTCGAACCCACTCATAGTGGCCTATTTGACAAGACTATGCACCTAACTTGGATCCAAGGCGAGCATGCGGTGCGGGAGGTGAACATCATGTGAAAGACTATATCCCTAACTTTGGGCAGGAGCACTAATATGAGTGTGCAGGTTTATGAGCTCTAATCACATCACATCATATCATTCATTCTCATCATAACTAGTATATAAACTTACCTGCCACTTACCTTTGCATCCGCAGCACCAACATTATCATATGCAATCACTAATGCATAAATAAAATAAATAGATACTTTGCATGACATTTCAAATCATACTATTCTTTAAATTCACTTTCTGGGAAAAGCAAGTGTATAGGTATATACGGAAAACAAAAGCCCACTCACTGATAAGTAGCCGGGTCGTAACCCCCGTGCCTAGCCTGGCTACGCTCGTCCTCCGAATAGGTCTCGCCTATATGAGAAATAACTGAAATAACGTTAATTAATGCACATAACCAAAACCTTAGAAATAATTTCTCATACATTGCTCAATTTGGGTATATGAATATACCACAGTGATCTGCACAACCTCCAAACATCCCCATATTTTTAAAATAATTTTTCCGGCCTCCACGCCCCGCCACGCGTTGGCCACGCGCGGCCACGTGTTTGGCATGTGTAACGAAACAGTGACACCGTTAGGAATATTCCGTTAAAACATAACAAAAACCATTAAAGATACCTGACGGCGTCAGAATATTCCGTCAGACTTGACGGAATATTAGCTCTTCTTCTCCGGCGAACCTCGCCAGTCGCCGCCGTCCTCCGCCGTCGGAAACTCAAATTTTCGCCGGTTTCTGGAAAAACTTCCAACTATGGTTTCTTCTTCATTTTTGCACCATTTTCTACGTACTTTATACCAAAATGAAGATCTCACAAAGATGAACAGAACCATACCTGACTCAACCCCCAACTAGCCGGGGATTCGCCGGAAAAAGCCTCGATAATTCCGGTCAAATTTAAACTCTCCGATCTTGCGATTCTGACGTCCAAATTCTTCCAACGAAGCACTCCGAGCTTCGTAAGAACCTCCTTAAGCTCCCTATGAGCTTAAAATCCCCTAAAAATCAAGCATGAAAAATTGCATGAATAGTGCATGTACGAAGGGTGAGGTTTCTATGTGAATTTGAAGTAGTTCTTACCTAAAAATGGTATGAATGTGTTCGTAAGGACCTCAGGAACACAATGGTGTCCTCAACACCCACGATCTGCAAGATTTTGGAATGGGTTATGGGTGTATCCGTACATATAGAATAAGAGAGAGAGAGAGAGAGAGAGAGAGAGAGAGAGAGAGAGAGAGTCTGAGAGATAGAGAGGGTACGGGAGTGAGAGAGAGGAAGTGAGTGATGTGAAGGTGTGTGTGTGTGTGGTCCAGATACAACCAACCAAAATAATTGGACCACCCTCAAACTTAAACGTACACGTACCTTAGTTAACGTCCAATGACATAAATGTCATTTCACATCCATCGTACAAAATTTCTGGGACGGGCTGTTGCACCATATCTTCATCTCTCATGTATGTCCATCTTCACAGTATGCTTCTCTTCTCCATATTATTATTATTTTTTTAATTTTCATTCCCATATTTAATTTTTAAAGGTTTTTTTTTTTTTTTTTTTTTTCAATTCAACTTAATTAAAAACAAGTTTTGTGTGTGTATAAACTGCATTTATTAAAGAAGTCATGCGAGTGGTATATCACCTTTTTTTTTTTTTGGTCAAGGGTATCACCTTGGTGGTTAAGATTTTCTTCTTCATCTCACTACCTTCCGAGTGAACTTTCTCATTTTTTTAGTGTAAATTATTGCTTTTATTTAAAAAAAAAAAAAATCATTAATACTTAATTTTGTTGTAATTAGGAAAATTAATAAATTAGGAATGTATTATTATGTGGCCCGTGGGTTGGTTTCTATTTAAAAGTGATAGCAACAATTATCTTATAACAAAACGTCAGAAAATACACATTATTCGGCTCAAGAGCTGGGGGAAAAAAAAGAAAAAAAAAAGGAAAACGACACTCATCGATATTTCTATTCTAATTTTTACGTACTTTCTATTGGATATCAATTGTTTTTCTTCCAAACTGTAACTTCCTCTTTCACGGTTTGGTTGTAAGCAAGGCAAACGCAACCTTCCATTTTAAGTAACATATAATTACAGAGGGTTTTTATGCTCAGTACGTATAAACACATTTACAGAAGCGCTCAAACGCTAACCATACCTTATAAACGGCAAACCTTCCATTTTAAGTAACATATAATTACAGAATGTTTTTATGCTCAGTATAAACACATATACAGAAGCGCTCAAACGCTAACCAGTTAGTAACTTAATACAAAGCTAACCACACTTTTGAATCAACTCTACATATTGTCTCATGATCAACCATTCACTTTCGAGATCTTCATTCAACGATCATCCACATTGTTAGGGAGCTACAATAGTTAAAGACTAGCAACTGGCAAATGTTTTTACCAAGAGATTTTCTATAGACCGTCTTGTGCATCTTATTTCTAAACTTTTCTCCTCATCAGTGTCATGTTTGCAGGGGATGTTAAGGAGTTACAATAGTTAAAGGCACTAATTCTAGAATAATGGTCAATTGTTTGTTATGTCGTAACTCCATATTTATATTTATGTTTATGACCTTTAAGATGTAACCGTAGATTATTAGCTACCACATATATATCAAGGTTTTAAAAGTCGCTAGGTACTAGTCAGGCAGCGAATTGGGGCCTAACGCCTAGGTGGCTAGGCGGAGCCTAGACGGGCGCCTAGGCGAACTAGGCAGATTTAAGTAAATCTATTGTATTTCATGTAAATAAGTGTATGTTTATACTTAAAATATATATAATTTCATCATAAACTAGAAAATAGAATGACATATATATTATGAAGTATTGGAACATAATGAAAATATGGGGAGCAAACATATAATGTATAAACATTTAAGTGTTCAATAAGTCTCTTACAATTTATTGAAAACAATAAAATGCAAAAGGAAAGTTATATATTTTCTATCTAAGTGAGTTGCAACCTAGGCAGGTGTCTAGGTGGGTCTGGGCGGGCCAGGCGGGTGCCTAGGCGGCCTAGGCGGGCGCCCTCAATAGGTCCAGGTGTCATTTCTTAATTTTCCAACGCCTAGACATTAATCGGGATGGTGGCCAACCGCCTAGCGCCTAGGCGAGGCCTAGGCGGCGTCAGACGGTGATTTTTAGAAAAATGATATATATATATATATATATATATATATATCTTGCATGTTGATCTTGTGATTATCAAGGAAAGTCAGTTTCTACACACATATGATTATATAGTACCGAAATTAAAAGGGAATTGTTATTAGCACTCCAAAAATCTCATTTTGCACTCCAAACTTTCTATAATTAGAAAGAAAAATATATTTATGAGAAGTGTAGAATGAGATTTTTAGAATGCTAATAACAGTTCCCAATTAAAATAGTGTATAATATGTGTCTTAAAAAAAAGATAGAAAATACACTTATTGAAGATGTGATCTCAATATAATATAACCAAGTTTTAATGTTTGTGACAAGGTGGAGTGGATATCGATGTTATACAAATCCACGATTTTTAGATAGCTCAAGAACCAAGTATAAGATGTTTGAAAGATGTTTGAAAGATTAGGTTGTGCTACTGCTAATGATGCTCCCCGGACGAATGAAACTAAAACAAACCAATATCAAAGATTAATGTAATCTTTGGTGAATCAAAAGGCACCCATTTAAATTCAAATTAGCAAAGATTAGGGGTATATATTTGACTTTGTTAAAGTGTACAATTTCTTGCCTTTTACGCCACTTGGGTCCCATGATGACCTAGCATTCATCCCCTCTTCCCTCTCCATTTCTCACTCAAAAACAGCAATCGCTCTCAACTCAAGAACCGCCGGACGCGCCGCTCCCCTTCCCGCTTTTTGAAAAAAGAAAAGATTTTGCAGACCGCAGTACTGCTCTTTTCTTTCGTTTAAGCACTTGCATACTTCTGACTACTTAAAGATTTAAAGATGAGTAGAAGCTCCTACTCAAAATTTTTCATGTTCGAATTACAAAGTTGTGTCTATGACCAGAACTGTTAATGTTATGAATCACTCTGCGAAGATTATATCTGCAAAAAAATGAATTCAAACTAAGGTCGTTTAGTCAATCATTATAGCAAATACATAGATGGTTCATAATGCTTCATGTATTCCATTCTTTTAGTTTCATACAATTTGATGACTAAACAACCTTAGTTTAATTGATTTTTTTCAGAAGTGATCTTTATTAAGTGATTTATAATATGAATAGTTCTGATCATAAACATAAAGTTTTATGCATATAAATCGTTTACGAATTGTTTTGAATAGGATCTCTTATTCATATTTTTAGTAGTTAAGTATTATCCTACTTTTATTACAAAAGATAATTCTAAACTAAACTACATTAAAGTGAGGAGGGTAGTTTGATTGTAAATGCAACGAAATTAATTTGAAGGCCTAGCTCATGAGATAATCGATCGACCACATATGTCTTAAACACACTCTTCGTTTCGTGTTCACCGTATTAAAATTTATTTCTCGATCACCCATTTAGTTATATGCTTAAGTTCTTAACCATGTTCTTTGTTTCTCGATCACCCTACGCAAATTTTTATTCCGAGTACTAATTACTATGGACCTTTAATTTTTTGAAACGTGAAAACAAGAAAGTTAAAGAATATTTATTTTGGTCATACTTTTGGGCTATATATGTGGATATATTACGGTAATCTCCAACCGAAGGGTCCGGAAGGCCGAAAATAGCCCGAAAACTATCTGCAACCGAGGGTTAGGCCAGAGGGCTCGTGGAATCTGAGACAGCCCCACGGAATCTGAAAGGGTTGGAGGAATGGCCAGAAAAATCATTAATCATGTCGGTTAGGAATGCTTAAACTAAAATTTGAATCCAACGACTAGCTAGCGCCAGTTACCGTTGGATTCAATTTTTTTTTTTATAGGTTTTTTGGGCCTTTTTTTTTATTCTTAAAAATTCTAATTTTTTTTCGTATAAATACTTAAACCATTCATTCACCATTCCTTTAAATTTAATTTGTAGTTTTTAAATTTAATTCGTCGTTTTTAAATTTAAGTTGTAATTTTTAAATATAAGTTATAGTTTTTAAATTTAAGTTGTTGTTGGATTTGAATTTAAGTTGTTGTAGTTTTTAAATTTAAATAATAAATTATGTTTGGCCCTTTGACTCTCGCTTGGAGACCTTTTTTTGTGACATGGCTAAAATGAGCCATATGGCCCTTTGGCCCTCGGTTGGAGACGGAGGCAAATATGGTCATGTACTGTTCATTAAAATATTAATATCTTGGAAAGACAGAGGGTTAAAACGAACCATCTGGCCAGCCCTCGGTTGAAGATGACCTAACTATGCATGGAAGGCATGGGACTCTTGGGGCCGCTGCCCCATCGCCGCCTTTGTTTTTCAATCGAATGTATAAACAAATTAAAAATGCTAGCAGCTTAGGTGAGTTAATTACTGACGAGCTAGCTAGCGTGTTAGGCGAGCAGTCTGTGTTAGGTTAAGTTGCAAAACCTGATGATCTTACTTAATTGAATTTATTTGGCAACGTAACTATATAAAAATAACAAATTAAATTAATAGCCAAACAAATAGGTTAAATTTTAGAGGTATTTTGTTGACTTTTCCTTGAAACTTGTAAAGAGCTGCTAATTTCTTGCATGAACTTTAATTTTAACCAGTTACTCTTCTAAACTTTTATGATTGGCCGATTCCCCCATGAACTTTAATAGCCGATGATTCCCTGAACTTTTATAATTGGTCGACTTTCCTTTAACATTAATTTCCCTCTAAATCCTAAAATTCAAGCAAAAGGTGTACGAACTAAACTAGTAGAACAGAAGAAGAAAAAAAAAACAATATGTTTCCTCATTAAGAATAAAATTACCTTTTTGCAATTATAAAATTCAAGGGGGAAATTTGTCAATTATAAAAGTTTAGAAGGTAATCACCTAAAATTAAAGTTCAAGGGAGAGATTGGCCAATTATAAAAGTTCAGGGGTGTAATAATCAGCTAAAATTAAAGTTCATGGAGAAAATTAGCAGCTCGTTACAAGTTCAGGGAAAAAATCGACCAATACCTCTAAATTTATAGAGTAGCTAAACGAACCCTCCCTCTTAAATTCTTAATTATATTCAACTCCTCATATGGTATTCACATGACCATTTTTATGAAGAATACAAGATTTTTTATTTTTTAAGGAGAGGAAATAAAAAATTTTGTTCACTCCCATACAATCCCACGACTTTGTAATAACAAGATTAAACAACTGCAAGCCACAACCCAAAAAGAAAGAAGAGAAAAATCATACTTAAAGAAAAACAGGAAAATACCAAGTAAATTAAATTATAACGATTTTTTCCTTCAGCATGATACATATATATGTAATGTTAATATCATTAGTGTTGAACAAGTATGATTATTGATATATATATTTATATATATGTAGTTTTGAAAAAAACATATCGGAAAATTTTATCGACAAACTAAAATACTACATAGCGAATGGTTTTACTTCTAATTGCACAAATTTTTTGTTATAAAACTTTAACACATTGTGCTAGTAGGTTGTAAGATGCAAATTGGAATATTATTAGCGTGAGTATTAGACGTGGGTTATTTGACGTCTCTTGAAATTAGTGACGTAGTGCTCAATTTAATGACAAAAAAATGACGGTGAAAATTTAATCCTTTATATAAAAGAATAGATAATACTCACTAGTGAGTACTATTTGTCCTAATTTCCTAATTTGGCCCAATAGAAATTTGTCACGTGTTCCTTGTTTTTTAAAGTCCAAAGAAATTAATAACATGTCCATTTTTAAATAATAAAACATGTATTCAAATATTATTAGACAAAATTAAAAGGTGAGGACCAAGTATTATGCTAAAAGTATTACTAAATTGTCTAATAGTTTAAATTTTGAACTTAATGTTATGTTGAAAGGTTTCAACCCTAAATATTAATTGAATCTCACAATTGAAACAACCAATCACTCGCAGGCGCCTTTGCATTTTCTGTCTCCAACTTGACACAAGAAAAATAACAAGCTAAAACTAATTAGAGAATCCTCGATCAAATTACAAAATGAAAAAGGATATTAAGAATTGAACAATTAACCACATTGCATAAGAAAGGAAGACATTTGGTATCAAGTCCGTTGAAAAAGAGAAAATATATAATATACTCTTTTTCATGTGCATATACATTGGTCAAGAATTTTGTCCTAAGATAAGTCAGTCTACCAAACTTTTCTGCTTTATGTCCCTCACAATTTTCTCAAAACATGTAACTCCTGTTCTCATTGGCAGAACTATTAGAGCTGGGCGGCCTGGCCGAAGAAGGCAATTGGGATGCAATACCCTCCCTCAGAAACTCATGTTGATCATGATCGGACGACAGTCCCATCACCATGCTTGTGGGTCCCACTCTTGATGACAATCTCTCAAGAAACCCATGATCACCGTTATCGTTGTCGTTGTTGTTCCTCAGCGAAAACAAGTATTGCTGGTTCTGGCGTTGTTGGTATTGTTGCTGTTGTTGTTGTTGTAAGAGTTGTTGCTGTTGTTGTTGTTGTAAGAGTTGTTGCTGCTGAGGCTGTAGAGGATGGCACCCGGCCGCCCCGGGAGGCACCACGAAGCTCTGTGGCCTGGTGGGGCCGAGACCAAAGCTAAAATTCGAAGCACCAGCTGGGAACGACACCGTACTAGGACCCCCAGTGAATTGCTGCACCATGGCACGAAAATTGGTGGTGTCAGTGTTGAGCAGCGTGGTGGGTGTTCTTCTTGAGGCTCTAGACCTTTTCCGGGCCGGCTTCGAAACGCGGCCTTGATCCGGGCTCAAACTGTTATTGGTGCTGGAGCTCAGGTGGCCTGAACCGGCATGACCTGGTAAAGATGAAGTTGTAGTGGTGGTGGTAACGACGGTGGCATCAGAGACTTGGTCATGGCAAAACAGTGAAGAAGGGGTAGAAGAATTCAGGTTTTGGTTGTAGAAATGGAGCCAGTGATCATTAGGGTTGCTGGACATGGTTCCAGTACTACTCATTGTCGACAGAAAGAGAGAGAGCACAAATATGAGCTTGGGGCTAGAGGGAAGAAATATGATGGAAGGTAAGCTTATATTTATGGAAGGTGGGAATGGGGGTCAAAGGAGGATTTTATGGGATGATCTTGACCGTTGATTTTGGGAGAGATGGGTGTATGTCACGTGATATGGCACGTGGGGGTGGTGGCTGTGGGCAGGAAAAATCAAAATGTTGGCAAATGAAAAATAGCTTTAGCTTTCAGGGTTTCTGGAAGGTAATTGTATAAAGCATATATGGTTTCCTGGAAGCAACATATAGGCAGACGCCAGCTTGATCATGATTGCGTCATCACGGTGGTGTCCACGTCAGAAAGAAAATGGCGGTAATGGTTGTGGTGGAGGAGAAATTTTTTATTGCGACCGGAACACGGGTGGTATATCATGTATTTTTATATAAATGGTGAGAAATTTTATTTTTTAAGTTACAACTTTTTAACACATATATCTTACCATTTTAATAATGACGCCTGGTGTACCTGTCCGTGTACCGGCGACACTGAAAAGTCTCTCGTGGTGGAGGCTGTAGGTGACTTCACTCGTGACACATGGAAGACGTCTTTGGGGCCGCAATGAAACAACCAAACACCTTCCAGCTTCCAAGTCCTTGTCTTTATTTGATTATTTGCCCCAACTCGCCCGTTTTCAAATAATAGTTACTTTTACAAATTTAATAATTATATCCTTTGAAGCATTTATGTATGAAGTTTTTCAATGCTTCTTTTTTATAATAAACAATATTATTTATATTAAACATATAAAAGAGTAGGCTAAACTTCTAACTAGGGATTAGCAATAATATTATGATTTAAAATTATTTTTGATAAAAATTAAACATGCTTACAAATGGCGATAAATACTACTAAACTATAGTACTAAATGACAGATTTTCGAATGCTTTATAGTTTCTTGTTGATAATTCCTAATAAGCACTTTTTTTATTTATTGTGCTAAAAAATCAGATATATTTTCCTGGATAAAAAAGCACTAGAAACACTTTTGTCTTGTTATTTGATTCCATTTTTTTGGCCTAAAAGTCAACCGTTGAGCAGAAACCAACGAAACTATTAGGTCATTGTATGATTTACTATTTATTGAGATTAAAAGATTATTACTACTTTTCTTTTTTCTTACCTACACCCCAAATCCTTTTTATTAATGTTGTTGAGATAAATCCACATCATAAACCTAATTAGTGAAAGTGGTGGAGTAAAAATTCAGATCATGTTTACTTAGAAGAAATAAATTTTTAAAGAATGGGTATTATTGTTTTCATTTTTGTTACTAACAATCAAAGATTTGAAAGGAATTAGTGTGATTCCCATTTATGTTTAATTATTAATAATTATGAGTGGAAAACATGATGCATTTGGGTATCTCATACCTTTTTATACCTTAAAAGCTAAGGTATGAGATTACCAAATTACCATAACAAGTGATGTAAGATCCCACATCGTCCGGGAGAGAAGATGTGATGTGCCTTATATGTACATGCCTACCTTCCTATAGTGAGACACGTTTTGGACGGAAGCCCAAGAACAAATCCGTGAAGGCGTGGCCCAAAGCGGACAATATCTTACTATGCGGACTAGGATGTGGCAAGTGACCTAATAGAAAAGTGTGAACAACAATTCTCTAAAGAAAGAAAAAAAAGGGATGTACAGCGTTCGATACTTTGTAAGCTGTGAATTTGCTTGATCATGGTCATGTGTAAGCTACAATTCCCAACTAATTCACAACTAACCTCATTTGAACCCGAAAGAGTGAATTACTGTAGTCTGCCACTGGTTATTTTCCCTTTAAAAAAAAAAGAAAATAAAAAGGTTTGAGAATACCATGGGAGGTTGTTATTATTCCTTACCCAAACAATTCATATCCCATTATTCTTGCTCATGGTAAATAAACATTCCTTCAATAACAAAGCATAAATAATGTTTGATTCGTTACTCTTGGCGGATGCATTAAGGGGCAAGGGGGTCAGCTGACCTTCCGAACTTCAGTGAATACACATGGACATCTTAAGTGCTGACCTTCCGAACTTCGGTAAATGTCCATGGATGACTTGGGGGCTGCCCCTTTAAAGGTTAGAGTTGCCCTTCATATATGTCATTCAACTGCTTGATAAAATGCATTAGAGAGGTGTTGGCCCTTTACAGTCTAGTCCTAATATTATTTACATATGGCCTGTTTGTTGGTTGTGATTACAATTGTTGGCAAAAAAAAAGAACATAGTAAAAAACTATCCAAAAATGCAAAGTAAATGAAATGGTGATCTCAAAGAATAACAAAACATCATCATTCTTGGACAAACATATTAATGGGATGCAATGATATCAAATATTGTTAGTATGTTCAAGATAAGTGTGTTTCTTTGTTAAGCATTCATATGGGAGCAGCCTTGGAACATGTTAGTTACCCACGCAAATGAAGCATTAACAGGTGTGCAGTATGCCTTTCTAAATGATTTCAGGCTTACCAAGACTCGATGAAATGATGATATGCATGCTATTTCTGCTAAAAAAAATTTGCGCACTGCGCGCGCTATTCTTACTGATCCCCCTAATATTATTTCCTGGATCCGCCACAACTCTTGTTGTCAAGAATTTTTTTTATTACGAGCTATATTACCACACAAATATTTTCAACAAAGAAAATAATAATAATTGTAATAAGCTCTTTAATGGAAAAGGTAATTCAGTTTATCTACCAAAGATAGAAAATAATTCAGAAGTAGCAGTAACTCCAACCATTACAAAAAACAGTATTAATTTCCTCTTTCTCTTGTCATTTGATAATTTTTCTTACTTTTTTTGTGCTGATTGGAGCCAGCCATGGCTAGCTCTAGATTTTCCATTTTAAAAGGCGATATAAAATTCTGAATTTTCCGGAAGATTAAGACCAAACTATAAAGTGCTATATCTGCATTGGCTTTGTGTCTCATGTCCTGAAACAAGCATTTTTAAACTCAGAATATGAACCAGAAAGATATAAACAAATAAGTCAATTAAAATCATTGTTGATTGGTTTTCCAATTCCCTCTTATGTTGATGGATGTAGACTTTTCTACTCTGAATGTTCTTTAGTTTATGTCAGGTTTTCTTCTTCTCAGTATTCCAACGACCATGTTATTCATATTCAGCAATCATGTGTTGGATGAAATTGAGAGACTTTTCTCTATTTTTAATATAATGGTGGAAATCGTCGACGCCCTTGTTCTAGAATTCTTTAGAGAATCAACAAAATTGAGGAAGATTTGAAAATTTTCTATCATTTTTGCCGACAAATGGTGTATCAGTTGGTATCAAAGCATCAGTTCGATCCTCAAGAATTTCATGAATCATGTTTTGGCCCCTATGAATGTAACATAAGAATTGTATCAAATGAGAGGTTTTAGAAGGCTGACCACTTCCACGCACGAGTACTATGACACGTCGAAAGCATATATAAAGTGGTAAATAATCTCTTTTCTTCATATTCCTTTTAAACAAAAGTCCAAATCTTTCTTTATCAATCTGCCTCAGTGCCTCACAAGCAGATAAAAATGTGGTCTCAACCCTCAACCACCAGAATGAGAGATAGAGAGGAGAGTCAAAGAAGAACACGTTAGGCGGGAGACATATGATTGATTAAGATTTAAGAATATAAATCCATTATATATAGTGATATGAAATTTCAAACAGATGACGTCCTATTTCCCCACGTTCCTTTGACTATTACTCACTTCTTCAAATGTCTATATATACATATGTGTGTGTGTATATATATTTGATGTTCCTAATTGCTCAATCTGCGGCAACATTATTCACTGGCTTGTCCTATGTGTATGTGAACATAGGTTATGAGAGTCCTGCTTGATGAAATTGAGACCATAAAACCAATTGGAATATGGGAGACCATATAAGCACATAGTCAACCTTGTCCCTCACCGATGTGGGACAACTCTTAACACGCCCCCGCACGTGTGGCCGATTTTCAAGCCTACACGTGGACAGCACAACGTGGAGCGTGTGTGGCCGTTTGGCTTCACATGAGGACAACCTGCTCTGATACCATGATGAAATTGAGGTTCCACCATAAAACCAATTGGCAATATAGGGAGTTGCCCAAGACCATATAAACACATAGCAAACCTTGTCCCTCACCGATGTGGGACAACTCTCAACACTGCTCTCCTAAGGACTTACTGGAGGTTATGATCCTTGAGATAATTCAGTAATTTACTAAGTAATCTTTACCATGTCTCCACACTTGCTTGTGTGTGTGTGTGTGCGCGCCCTTCATCTAAAGGGATCCACATTTTTGGGTAAAAATGAAAATTAGTTATAGGGTCCACCCTACATCGAATTTCAACGATCCGAACCATCGATTTTGTAAGTCTCAATTCATAGATCATCCTTGCAAAGATTCAATTTAATCTGAAACCATCTGCCTACTTAATTAACACGATGAACTTTCATTGTTTCTTATAGAACAAAGTGTTTGTCAATTTCTTTGAACTCAATTAGATGTCTCAAATATTTCCGATTTGGCTAATATTTTGCAAGGATAATCTATGAGATCCAACTTAAAAAATAGACGATTCGGATCGTTGAAGTTCAATGTGGTGTGGGCCCCACAACTGATCTCCATTTAGTAAAAACAAACAATTTTTGTTGGGAATTGTGTATGATAACATTTTTTTGCTTATTTATATTATTTATTGTACCGGATTTCGGGAATTACTTAATACCACATTCTTGGTCATAGTATATTGTGAAGGCGACAATTTTACTTAACTCTTCTTTATTTATTTGTTTTTTTTCAATCAAAATTGAAACGGTATGATATCGAGTGAATCAATAGTTTTATATTTGACTAGAATCAAAACAAAAGATAAATAAGCGGAGAATAGAAATCAAAGTATAAATGAGAGGAACAAAGGATTTTAGGGAAGGTTGTTCGTCTCCTAATCCTTGACACAAGAAACAGAATTTTACCTAACCCTTTCTTGTGTCGAATTAATAAAGATTCACGATCCCGTTCATAAAAAATTGATATTTGTAGTTTTCATTTTTTTTTGTCTAGGGGGAATTACGCTTACTTGTCTTTTAGTACAAGTAGCTATGCTATGACCTTTTATTATCGTCCGACCGTTACGGAGGCCTTTGCTTCTGTTCAACATATAATGACTGAAGCTAATTTGGTTGGTTAATCCGATCAGTTCATCGATGGTCAGCAAGTATATTTAATTTATTTGATCATTCACCAACCCGAGTCTGATAGACCCTATATTTAATTTAGGTTCATTTTAGTTCCGGTCCCTAATCAACATAGTTGTTAGAATGAAACCTTATTTGTTTAAATAGTTTGATCAAGGTTCTTAGCATCATTTAAGGGATTTAACTCATGCATTTATGCATTCAATATCCCACAAATTATGAAATTTAAACAAATCCAAATAATATTGTTACAAATATAACAATTACTTAAAAATCAATAATAGAGTAATTTATTCTTCTCATAGTTCTAGCAAAAAAAAAAATGTACCCATACAAATATAACAATTACTTAAAAATTAATAATAGAGTAATTATTAATATAGTGCAAGTAATAACTATTGATATATTTTAAAGCATAAAATAAACACATATAATTAGCATGGGTACATTCATAAATATTGGTACAAATTAAATTAAAAATATGGGTACATATTAAAATTCAAGACTATGGGAAATTAGCATGGGTATGTTCATAATATTGATACAAATTAAATTTAAAATATGGGTACATATGAAAGTGATTAATAATTTTTCATTTTTAAATTGACATATAATGTGACAGCCCGTTTCGAAAATTTTGTACGGTGGATGTGAAATGACGTTTATGCCCTTGAACGTGGGGTGTGTGTTGGTATTTTGGTTTACGAGATTGGGCCAATTATTTAGTGTCCTAAATAGTTGGACCCAATTAGGAACTAAGTCTCCTTAGTTTGTGATTGGTGGTTGAGGTTTAACCACACACACACCACTCATTATCTCTCCTCTCTCCCGTATCACTCTCTCTCAGAACACACACTCTATCTCACCGCTATTTCATACGAACAACCCCCAAGACCCTTCAAACTCAACAGATCAAGGACGTGAAGACCACCATTGTGTTCATCTCGTCCCTACGAACACATTGGTACCCATTTCAGGTATGAACTCATTCGTTTTCATGTTGAAAACTCGAGCTCCGAGTTGAGCACTATTCATGAACTTTTGAATGGTTGTGTTTTAGGACAATCCAAGCTCACAGCGAGCTCTAGGAGGTCCCCACGAAGCTCGGAGTGCTTCGTTGGCTCAGTTTTGACGTCAGGATCATGAGGTTCGAAGTTGGCCGGTCTTGGTAGGAATTTCCCGACGAGTTTTCGAGGGATTTGAAGCTCCAAAGAGGTATAACCTTCTTCATCTCGTGATTTGTGGCATTTTGGTGAAAATTTGGTGGAAAATGGTGCAAAAACGAGCGAGAAAAGGGCAGTTGCAGGTCTGCCCAGAATCCAACCCCGGTGACACTATTCCGGTGTCTGGAGGTTGAAGGTGATGCGCGTGGGGGCACGTGGTGCCGTGCCCCTGCCGGCGCGTGAGACCTAGGAAAATTTTTCTAAAATTATATGTGTGTTCGTGACGTCGTGTAGGTCACGTTGGTATATTCAAATACCAAAATTAAGCAATGTATGAGAAGTTATTTCTATGGTTTCGATTATGTGCGTTAATTGACGTTATTTCAGTTACTTCTCATATAGGCGAGACCTATCTGGAAGACGAGCGTAGCCAGGATAGGCACGGAGGTTACAACTCGGCTACTTATCAGTGAGTGGGCTTTTGTTTTCCATATATACCTATACTTGTTTTTCCCAGAAAATGAATTTAAAGAATTATACGATTTCAAATGCCATGCAAAGTATCTATTTATTTTATTTATGCATTAGTGATTGCATATAATAATGATGGTGCTACGGACGCACAAGTAAGTGGCAGGTAAGTTTATATACTGGTTATGATGAGAATGAATGATGTGATGTGATATAATTAGGGCTCATAAACCTGCACCTTGATATTAGTGCTCCCGCCCAGAGTTAGGGGCATAGTCTTTCACGTGATGTTCACCTCTCGCACCGCATGCTCGCCTTGGATCCAAGTTAGGTGCACAGTCATGTCATATAGACCATTATAAGTAGGTTCGACTCGTAGGTGACCCGCGAATCATTCGCACAGTCTCCACGTGATTGTAGCACTCGAGCATATTATTCTATATATAGTGATGTTGCGCAGACCACTAGAGGTGGTATTGATTTGTGTGCAGGATATACGATATGATTGAGTTGATTATGAGCTATCTGATATGATGAGATTGTTATGAGTTATATACAGCCGAGGGCTGAGTTGATTATCTGGTATTCAATCACATTCACAGAGTTATGATTTGGCATTCAGTTGTGATACTTTGGCATGGCATACATACATATTTTCCAGCAGGATTTCTAGATTTATATGGATGAGTATATACTTTATTTCTACGAAATTATACAGGTTTTACGGAGAGGGGTTATAACTTTTGAGAAAAGAAGGGGTTCTGACAGAATTCACTTATGTAGGACCACCTTCGAGTGTTATCTCCATTTAGTACTTTCTGCTTAACTGCACGTAGACCATTTATGCTCTGGTTGTGTAAACCTTCTTAATTCTCACACTAGCACACTATCTTGATTTTGGTTGCTGGTTGCATGATTTTAATTTGTTTGTATCTTTCTGATTAATCTTGCTTCTGCACTGTGTACATGGTTACGTCACTCTCATGTGACGGCCAGCATGCCCCACTTTCGGGTCGGGATGTGTCATATAATGACCTGTAAATAATTTAATATTCAAATAATGACATGAAGAAAAGTCAAGGACCTTGATCAAAAATGAAAAATGAATAAGGTTTCAATTAATGAGAATGAGAAATGGGAGATAAGAACCTAATTTATCCTTTAATTTATTTGATATTTAAGTAAGGTAAAAACGAATTCCATTGTAGAGCCGTATATAATGCGAAAAGATGCCTGTATGGTTGTTCAACCTCTTTTACTGGCTAGGATTGGAAATCCTATATTTTACATATCCATACGATTGAGTTCTTGGGTTTCTGAAATAGTGTATAAAATAAAGAAGTGTTTCTAATCATTGCTATTTGACTCAGACCTGTTTTAAAAAAGTCGAGGCATTTCAAATTGTTTGTTGACAAGGACAAAGTTAAGGAAAACCTTTGAAATTATTTCAATATTAGACCTTGGACATATAATAGTTCCGGAAGAGAATCTCTTTAGAAAGAAGATCTTTTGTCTCATGGTAGCTTGCTCCAGTTCCCTTACGAAACTTTCGTTATTGGGTTAGCCATATACTTTACATATTTCTAACGATTCACAAGACATCATCAAATGATACAAGTCTTGGATACGAATCTACAATGCACTAGAACGCCCTTGTTGACGATCCTGTACTCCGACAGCATCTAGGATGCCTCGAACAATGTAATATCTCACACCGGATAAATCTTTAACCCTTCCTCCTCTTACTAAAGCTACAAAATGTTCTTCCCTTAAAGCCCTCCTATATATATATATATATATATATATATATATATATATATATATATATATATATATGCACTCTGTAGTAGGTAAAAATAGTCAATGTTTGGCTCTTTAACAGTTAAACCCAACCAGTAATCAGGATTTATCGGGTAGGAATGGTCAAATAAACATGTATAAGCATAAACATCCTCGTATGTGCTTGCGTCAGTCGCGCACACAACAGGTACACTTATCATTTTTCTTCTTGAATGAAGAATACTAGGGTTTATTTTTTTGTAAATATATAACTAATTCATAATTGTTGCGCATATGAGTCTTATTGTAGAACTCACATGTATCGATACTCGATGGTCAGGAATGAATCAAACGCCGATGTAGCCATGCACAGTTTTTCAGAAAGACCTCCTTGTGGAATAAATTGATGCTTGCAATTAAAAGCCTCCTAGGCCAAGGCTCCAGAACCCTTGGACTTCTGAGTTATGTTTAGGCCCATACATTATATAAGTTGTTACTCAAAAGATTTAATAATCTGTGCAGAGTGCTCAATGTCCTAATTGTCATTATGAGATATAATTTTGTTTATTTTGATCTCATTCGATCTCTAAGAGTTGATGAAATTAGACAGTTTTATCAAAATTTATCTCCACCTAAGCATGGAGAAAGTGGACAAGAAGCAGACAACCATTTATTTGTTGACTCATGAATTTTGTACACTTTGTTTGGTCAGGCTCTGGATAAAAGTCCTTCCCTGATTTTAGTGGGCTGGCAAGAACCAACCACCCAAAGCACCCACAACTTCCATTTTTTACTAAATCTTTACACCTCCACTTATCAAATCATGTCATGCTTCCTACATTTCAGTGTTGTGCATGTACAAAAATATCCCAAGTACTAATATCCCCAGCTCAATCCCACTACTCCAACTGAAGAACTGCTACCTCAATATTTACCTAATGGCCATGGCTGGTTCTTCTCTGTTGCATCCTTCTCCTCCTACTCTCATAAATCTCAACTTTCAGAGAAGTGAACTGGGTTACTTTCACTCTTCAACTACCACCCATCTTCTCAATTCCAAGCCCAGGCACTGTCCTCTCAGGTATCTCTCTTTCTTTTACTCTTTTACTGAGTTTTTTATTTTTTTCCTTTGATTTTTTGCACTTTTGGTCAATTGGGTGACGAAAACTTGCTGGAGAATGGAGAAAGCAGCAATTACAAGATACCCATGTAATCATTTGATCAGATAAACATTTTTTACCTTCTGGGTTTCTTAGATAAGATGATGTTTCTTTTAAAGTTGAATGCTTTAGTTTCTTGAGAGAGGATATGATGTGGATTTGAACTTTCAATTCACTCTAAAATGAGATAATATGATGTGAATTTGGTAAATGTAGGTGCCAATCAACCAGTACTGAGGAACCAAAAACAAAGAGAAATTTACTGGACAATGCAAGCAACCTCCTTACCAATTTTTTAAGTGGGGGGAAAATTGGGTCTATGCCCACAGCTGAAGGTGCAGTCACCGATTTGTTTGACCGGCCTCTCTTCTTTTCACTGTATGATTGGTTTATAGAGGTATGCATCTGCTTTATTTGAATTGTTTACCCTGTCATCAATTGTTCATTTGCTTGTTTAGATTTAAAATTAGGAAAACTAACGAAAAGTCCAAAAAAACTTTAGTTTTAATGAAAAATGACAAATAAAAGTGTAGTGAATAGTACCAGGGAAAGGTAAAAATATGGTTTTTCCTTAAAAGTGAACAGTACCGGGAGTATTTCGTTAAAACTCCCTTTAAAATTTGATGGTATATACAGAGAAATCGCAGTTTCGCAGCTGCGGGGACTGGGGACTTTGTTACATTGGCTTTCTGAGTTCCATTTTTCATTGAATGTTTTTCCGTCTTACAAATTTTGTTTGTCTTGGCAGCATGGCTCTGTGTACAAGCTTGCATTTGGACCAAAAGCTTTTGTTGTTGTATCAGATCCAATTGTTGCGAGGCATATTCTTCGAGAAAATGCATTTAGTTATGACAAGGTACTACCTAATAATGTGCTCTGGAGTCTGGACTCCCCTGGTATTGCAAGAATTTGAATTGCTGGTTCTCTCTTCATTTTACATGTTTTTAATGCCATCGTTGTTAGTATATCATGTTCCTTTACAAGTAAACTCATCATTCCCGCGTAATTTGCTAACATGGTTAACCTTTTTGCCGTTTGGTATATAATCTTGAGTTATTTTCGAATTCCCTTTTTGTCATCTTAATCGTTTATATGAGATGTGCAAATGTATATATTTCATTTATAAGCTGTTTTGAGTCAAATAATTTTACTTATTCTAATCTGTTCTTTGCTTGCACACTTGCACATAGGGAGTTCTGGCTGATATTCTAGAACCAATTATGGGGAAAGGACTTATACCCGCTGACCTTGACACTTGGAAGCAGAGGAGAAGAGGTGAGCAGTAACAGTTAACATTAAGAGTTTTCACCTCAGGTTGGGGAAAAGAATATGGGGTTTATATTGCAAGTTTGTAACTGATAGTGATCCATAGTATAGGGATTTACCAGCCATAATCTGTTTTTGCAGTTATTGCTCCGGGGTTCCATTCTTTATACTTGGAAGCTATGGTTAAGACATTCAGAAATTGTTCAGAAAGAACAATAGTAAAATTTGAGAAGCTACTTGAAAGAGAGAGCTTGCGTGGTGGCAAGGCAATAGAGTTGGATCTTGAAGCAGAGTTTTCGAGTTTGGCTCTTGATATTATCGGGCTTGGTGTCTTCAACTACGACTTTGGTTCTGTTACCAAAGAATCTCCTGTAATTAAGGTTTGGCAAAATGAGCTTACATTCTAAAGATTCCGTAATGTTGTATCGGGCATTCAATGCATCTCAGCTTGATCTCCTTTTTCAGAAGAACATTGGGTTTTCATATCAGTTGTACATGCATTTTTTGTATTCTGTTTAACATACAACTTACAGAGGTTCTTATAATTTCTGGGGTGAACATAATCTTACAATTCGCTCGGTGAATACTAATATACTTGTTTCTTTCTTTTCTTAATAATTCACTAATCATTGCGAACTGTTACTGTTTTTTTAGTGTACGATATGACCTTGTTCCCCTTCAACTATTATTGATATTGATTTAGAATTCATGTTAATGTACTTACTGCTGAGAATTCATGTTCAGATTTTTTGCAAATATATTACAGGCAGTGTATGGCACTCTTTTTGAAGCTGAACATCGGTCCACCTTTTATATCCCATATTGGAAATTTCCACTGGCAAAGTGGATAGTCCCCAGGCAACGGAAGTTCTACGGTGATCTGAAGGTTATAAATGACTGTCTTGATGTACTCATCAGAAATGCGAAAGAGACCAGAGAGGTTAGATGAAACTTGAGCTGAATGAAATAATTGATGTTTGTAGCATTATTGGAAACAGATGTTAAACAAAAAATTCCAGTATTAAGAACCGTATTTTGATTATATTCTGTGACAGGAAACAGATGTTGAAAAACTGCAACAAAGGGATTACTTAAATCTGAAGGTGGGGAAAACTCCAACTCAAAAATAATCCAATTCACATTTGCTTGTGAACTCTAAAGATAAATGATTGCAATTAGGAGCTTTGCGGAAGCGTTAAAATTCTGGCATTGTAACTATAAAGTTTGCAGGATGCAAGCCTTTTGCGTTTCTTAGTTGATATGCGTGGAACAGATGTTGATGATCGTCAGGTAAATACTTGAAAAACTTCAATGCTTTTAGGTACAGGACATCTGACCAAAATAATTTACTTTGAGCATTTACAATTTACGTTTGAGTATTGTAACAATTCAACAACGTTTAGACGATTTGCGCATAATTCTAATAAACGTTACCTGTGGATTTCGACAGTTGAGGGATGATTTGATGACAATGCTTATTGCTGGCCATGAAACGACAGCAGCTGTCCTTACGTGGGCTGTTTTCTTCCTTGCACAAGTATTCATTTCTAATTTGTATGTTGCAGCCTTGTTAGGTTTCAAAATAAAGTTATGCAGAACCGGTGTTAATTTGCTTTCTTGCACAGAACCCGTCCAAGATGAAGAAAGCGCAACAAGAGATTGATTCAGTGCTTGGACAGGACGGACCAACTTATGAATCAATCAAAAAATTGGAGTCCGTTTCTCCCAAGACATTACGATGATTACTTGAACTTGGCTCTTTTTCACCCGAATGATTGATTCGGTATATGGTTTTTCTTCTTTTAGGTACACCAGACTTATCGCGGTAGAGTCTCTTCGTTTGTTTCCCCAACCCCCCTTGCTTATTAGACGTTCTCTCAAACCAGATAAACTACCAGGTATTAGGACAGAAGAAAAGACCCTGAACGGCAACAACATTTTTTTCTTTTTATCGAAGTCATATCTAGGTTACTTATGTCCCTCGTGCAGGAGGATACAACGGTGCAAAAGATGGTTATGCGGTTCCTGCTGGGACTGATCTCTTCATTTCTGTGAGTATAAGAACTTAAGTTTCCTTGTTTCTTGATGAAGTTCTTTAAAAAGGTTTAGGTAACACTAAGCCCAGACCTCAGCTGTATCTATTGTTGGCGTAATTCCATGCACTTAATCTGCGCTTCTAAGCTCTTTGCTTTGAACTTCCAAAACCATTGTCCATTCAGGTATATAATCTCCATCGATCTCCATACTTTTGGGACAATCCTAATGAGTTTGAACCGGAGAGGTTTTTAGTCGAAAAGAAGAGTCACGTTGAAGGATGGGCTGGTTTTGACCCTTCTCGAAGCCCTGGAGCGTTGTACCCGAATGAGGTTTATTACTAGTCACTGCCACTTTTGCACCAACATTCACGTTCTCACATTGATGAAATCTATCATGTAATGATTTTATGATTGCAACTATCAGATTATAGCAGATTTCGCCTTCTTACCTTTCGGTGGAGGGCCAAGAAAATGCGTCGGAGACCAGTTTGCTCTAATGGAGTCAACTGTGGCACTGGCTATGCTGTTGCAGAAGTTCACCGTCGAGCTAAAAGGATCCCCAGATTCAGTGGAACAAGTCACAGGGGCAACACTCCACACAAAGAACGGATTGTGGTGCAAGTTACAGAAGAGGTCCGATATAAAATGACATACCGAACAACAAGACACGAAAGGAACACTGATGATAATTGTGCAGTGCATTCTTCTTTGTTACACAGCTACAAGCTCGGCATATATTTGACGGAAAAGCATTCGTCTTCTATTGTCATATACAATAATTTTGTTAGCAATGAAAAAGGAAGATTGTTGCATAATGTTTCATAACTTGAAACAAAATTTGCAGGAGAAATGATATAACATATTTTACTTATATGAATGTATACTCTTCCTAAGGTCAGCCGTCCGTGTGCTGAGCAATCCTCGATCGCCATTGATGCATCGTGGGTTCCACATACTTCAACGGTCAGACTTCACTTGAGCGCGTGGGCGACTAACCATAGGACTGATAGCCAATCACCCTTTGTCTAGACCACTGCAACGCGGTGAAATGAAAGGGTTAACCATGACGAGATGGCGCAGCCTCGTATAAAAGATTCATCATACCTATCGAGTCTTAAAATAGAACTTGTTGAGAAGAGAAACGCCGTTGAAGAGTGCATGACATAAAATTCAACTTATATTGTTTCTACCGACATCGTTTTGTACAATTGTTCAGTAAAAGAACAAAACCAAAATATCTATGTACCGAAAAAACGTGGATATATGAGTTCATCTTTTTCAATCCTCGTTTACAAGCATCAGGCTGAATTTACAACTGGACGATAGTCTCTTCATCTCAATGGATGGCCACATCGTCTCTCAGCTATTTTGGTGGGTGCTTATCACGTCGATCCTTGCGCAAGGAGCCTACAGACTGTTCCTGCAGCCAAAGAGCATCAAGTTCGTGCAAAGAAAATCCAATGTCAAATAGGAAACAGAAGTCCAAATAGGCTATTCAAATGCCCACCATATCTTCGGGATTGCCCCGAATCTCAAAACAGCCATGCACAATCGGTGCTCTCGGACTAGGTTGTAGCTGCAACTAAAAAAAGCCAAAACCAACACACTGCTATTTTAGTATTTGGATTTGATGAATCGTACTGCTTGATAGAATGCCATGTACGAAAAATCCAGTACCATTCCTTGCAGGCTCTGTTGGGTCCCTAAGTGACGAGTACGTGTTGGTAACGAATGAACCTGTCCCTGAATGAAATCGAAAGAAAATGTTTGCATTCTGATTCCCGAATCGATATGAAAAATCAAGGTCAGAATAAATAAACGTTTGGGTCGTACCTGGGTGGCCCATTGGTTGTCGTAACAACCCTCATGGATAGGAGAAATTGAGTTCAACTGTCCCTGATATAAGTATAAAACAACCCTCGATATAACTTACCACTGGATGAAAATACTGTAAGGTTACACACCAACAAACTCTTATTGCATTATTCTGGGATAACATAGCTGTTTCATATTACCCGTTCAGATTCTTGCTGAGGGACGTAACAATTATCAAGCTTATGTGCCCTGGACTTCATCAGTTCCTACATTTAAAAACCATAGTGAAGTGAATCATAATATATTAAAGTCGAAAGCAAAGAATCGATGAGTGAGAGTTTCGGAACAAAAAAGATCATGAGACAAACCATCTGCTGGCAGCTGTCTTGCAACCTGATAGCGGTGCCATCCAGTTCAGTTTGCACCTACAGTACATGTAAAATCGACTTTAGGCACACATCAATTAGGATGACCCAAAACAAGTTGTAGCAAGATCTACATGCCAAAGATCAAGCCTTAACTAACCTTTCTTTTTTTGTATGTTTTCTTTTTCTTTGACGACTTGGCCACACTGCAGCTGGGATTCACTACTTCAACGTCAATAAAACCATGATTAGCTGACACGGGTTCCAAAACACTTCTTACAGAATTATTGACATCGACACAATGTTTCATAACTGTTTCTAATGCCTGAAATGCAATGTGGTAAGCGTCCGGAGATAAAGACCCCTCTTCACCCAACTTAACAGCTAATTTACATAGATCATTGAAACGTTGCACCCTGCAGTTAAGCCTCTTCGATCCATCGCTAACAGTATGCCTAACTTTTGCATCTTTAGTCCAACGCTTCAAAATATAATGGGATGGGATTGTGTAAATGCCAGACACCTGGAGGACCAGAATTGCATGCCTACAGAGAAAACCTCTGCATTCAAATGAATGACATAAACAACAAACCTTTTGGTCTGCTTCATTCCAAGACACGATGAAATTCTGGCGTTCTTCCAAATCTGTGACCCGGAAGATTACAGATGCTTCATTTTCACCTTCTTTCTTCAAATGACAAGAAGCTAGTCCAAAAACCTCGTCCTCAAATTTTTTAAATACAGCATCGGTATAGATAGTTGACATTTGTTTCTCAAAAGGCGAGAAGGATCTTAATCCAGGTTGTTTATCCTGTGTGTTGAGAGAAGCGCCGGCTTCCATGTCATAACTATCTTTACAAAATGCTTTGTACTGCTCAATAAAATCCTTAAATGTAGCTTCTTGAGAAATGTACCTATCTAAGAATGAAGTTATACTTCCAGATCGCTCCTTTGTTGACATTCCAGCTAAAAACGAATCCTGCATATAAGTTGGGGCCCACTTTTTACGATCTTCATACAATGAATGAACCCACTCATTTTCTCTTAGTTCAAATCTATCAACCAATTTCGACCATTCCTTTTCAAATTGCTCAACTGTCCAAGACCGGTAAATGCATTTGCTGAATTTTTCGATAAATGTTTCTTTCTCATTTATGGAACCCAAATTTCCAGGAATCCTGGTCAATACATGCCATAAGCAAAAACAATGGCGTGCATTAATAAACACATCTTCTACAGCTTCTTTCAGGTATTTGTCTTGATCAGTGATAACCACTCCTGGAGCTTGGCCACCCACTGCTTTAAGCCACATCCGCATTAACCAAACGAAAGCCGATGTAGTCTCTTCTCCAATCAATGCACATCCAAGCAAAATGTACTGAAAGTGATGATTAACTCCAACAACAGGAACAAAAGGAATTTTATAATTGTTTCTAACATAGTAAGTGTCAAAGAAGACTACGTCGCAGAAACTGCTATAATCACGCTTACATTTTGAATCAACCCAAAACACACTTCTCAATCGTTTCTCATGGTCAAAATCTATTGCATAGAAGAAGTTGGGATCCTCATCCTGCAGAGACATAAAATGTTCAAACATTACTCTTACATCTTCCTCATCGAAAGCCAACTGCAGACCCGTCTTCTGAGGAACAACGATAGCAGGTTTCTTGTTCCTTCCGCTGATAGCATAAATGAAATCATCTGGGCAAATCTCATGGTTGTGCTCCTTTACAAAACTATGTACTACCCATTTTTCACTCTCTTTCCTCTTTATATGCAAGCTAGCTTTGCAGTCTGTCTTTGTGATACATGTTCTTGGATTGACAGTTGTTCCCAACTCACGCTTGCTTCCAAATCTAGAGCATGCAATTTTTATGTCAATGAACTTTCCAGATTTTTTTGAGCGCCGACTGGCTTTAATTGTGATGCCAAATCCCACAGACCGGGCATACTCCCTGTAGTAAGAGTAAGCTTCTTCCTTAGACTCAAACTCCAAACCATTTTCGGGCTCCTCAACTACCCCCTTCCCCTTATCAAGGGAATCCACCCCGACAATGTTCAGATCATTTTGATCATTCAAACTAAAAACACTTTGTTCTGCATTCAACCCATCAACTTCCATCACATGATCACTCGTTATCGGAGAAGTAACATGCTCCTCCTCAACATTTACCTCATCTGTGATATCTACAATGTCAACATCTTTATCTGACCCAACACTTTGGTCTGCCATGAATCCATCTTCTTCCTTAACAGAGTCACTCGTCAGAGAACTAACATGCTCCTCATAAACATTTATCTCATCATTGACATCTACAATGTCAACATCTCTATCTGACCCAACACTTTGTTCTGCATTCAACCCATAAACTTCCTTAACATGATCACTCGTTGTTGGAGAACTAACATTCGCCTCAACATTTATCTCATATGGGACATCTACACCGTTAACATGTTTACCTGACCTAACACTTTCTTCTGCACTCAAGCCATCAGCTCCCCTAACATGTTCACTCGTTGTCGGAGCACTAACACGCTCCTCCGCAACATTTATCTCATCCGCGACATCTAAAATGTCAACATCTTTATCCAAACCTACACTTTGTTCTGCATTCAACCCATCAACTTCCTTAGCATGATCGCTTGTTGTTGGAGAACCAACATGCTCCTCCTCAACATTTATCTCATCAGTGACATCTACAATGTTAACATCTTTATCTGCCCTAATGTCTAACTTGTCCTGCTCACATGAGGGCAGTTCAAGATCTATCTCCATAGAATCAAACAAAGCTTACACAACACAAAAGCTCATTTCACTGAATTACCTGATACAAAAAAAATCAATAATAAAAGCTTCAAAATTAACAAATAAATATGAAAAATTGTAAAAAAAAAAAAATTTATACAAATTTCAAAATTTCAAAGTGAAATGTTCTCTTTGCTAACTAATTTTGTAGGATGCAAGAAGAAAAATAAGCTGAAAAAAGAAAAGTGAAAAAAAGGAAGGAAATTGGTGATTACCCATTTGTTTTGGGAGCTCAGCAGCAGCAACTAAAACATCTCCACTCAATTATGAGAAATTGCAAGACTTGAGCTTTTTCTTTCTGTTTTGCTCAATTTTCCCAGGAACCAAACAGGTCGTGAGTCCAAGCAGAATGACGAGAAATCAAGCGCACGTAAACGAAGAGGGAAGTGCTTGCACCTGCGCAAGTCAGTTTTCACGCTACCACCACGCTCGGACTCGGAGATAGAGAGGGGTTCAACTTTCAAGTCTGGTAGTAGGCCGGGTTCAAGTGCACGGGTAATCGGGTATAATTTAGACTCCAAAATTTTCGATGGATTATACTTGCATCATTGCATCTCTAGCGAGGTATGCGCGGTTTAAAATATCGATGATATCGGAAATATCGGTAGTTTAAAAACACGGAATTTCAATGGAAATATTGAGATATTATCGATATCGATAAAAATTAAATAAAAACCACGAAAATTGTAAGAAAAACTTGAAAAATTTTATTGACACAAGCAGGATGTTTATTTAGTCAATTATCTATTAATTTATCACAAAAAATTGGAAGGAAATGCATCGCATGATGGATTTAACTAATTTAAGTTGATTATATAGCGAGCTGGCAAACATTGTGAGTGTAGAAAATATGTAGTAATTAATGAAAGAAGTTTAAACACACCATAATCATTTATATATAATGAATTAGTACAATATTTTACACTTTATACATTGCATAGTAAGATACATGAGTGACTTAGTACCACATAGAGTTCCTATGAGGTTCAAAATTTTCACTATCTTCATCATTATCTCTATGTGTAGAGTAAGTGTAATATGAAGAGTAGTCATCAAATGATAAATCCCCAAAATAGTTTTGCATGTAATTGTTAACATACCACCCATATGGATCCGAGATTGGTTGACGTTGTCCATAAGCAAAATCATTTGAAGATTGAGTCTCAAATTCTTTCCATGAGTCGCTCGATTCCATCCCAACAGGAATGGGATATGAAGGGTAGGGATATGGTTAGTTATGAGTATAACCATAGTTACTACTTCCCACTCCAACAGAGTTCGAAGTTATAGATAATGAGTCATCTTCTTGACTTGACAAAGTCCCATTGCCTCTTTCTCTACAAGTATAGTCATTCCCTATGGCACCAATTCCTGGTCCTGCCCGCCTACTGCCATGGTCCTCATCATGTGTTGCATGCGTGAAGTTTGCCTCACCAGTGAAGGGGCTCATAAATCCGGAAGGTGGTCCAAGATAGTTTCCATATCCACCACTACATCCAGCTCCACTATATCCTTCATCATTCCCACCTCCGATGGTAGATGAGTTTCCTGATCTTGTACTAGAGCTATCATTAGTATCATCATGATCTTGTGGTTGTGTAAGATTGGAAGAAGGTGGAATTCCAGTGTTTCTTGGTCCTGGGCGCAAAAGTTCTTCCAAAGAGTCACCGCTGCTAGATCCCACCTCCTCCTCTAATACTCTTTCTACATTTATCCCTTCATTACGTGCTTCTTCAGCAACTCTTAGAGTTGGGTTGCCTTCATCATCATCTAAATGAAGAGGTCTAATCCATTGATAAAGTTAGTTACCCTCTGTATCATCATCTTCAGCAACAATATCAAACACATCTAGTGGGTCACCACAGTCGACATGATCTATTTCTGCTTCCTTATCTCGAATTTGAAGCTTCATGTTGTAGTAACAATAAACTAATTTTTCCAACCTACTATGAGCCAACCTATTTCTTTGCTTTGTGTGTATGAGTGCAAATGTACTCCAATTTCTTTCACAAGCAGATGAGGAAGCTGTTTGTGATAATACTTTAATTGCTAACTTTCTTTCTCACAGTTCGTGCATCAGTCTCATACATGATCCACCATTCAGCTATAATGAAAAACAATGTTGATAAGCCTAATAACTCCAACAAATTATATTATAAACTGATAGTGAAATATGTTGACACTCACTAGGAGACATTTTTGTTCGAGCAGCAACTGATGTTGGTTCTCCAAAAGTTCTTCTTGCATCTTTAAACCATGTTAGCTGAATTCAATAAATCGTGTTAGTTTAATCCAACAATATAATTATTATAATTTAAGTAATTGTGTACATTATTTCCAAATTGGCTAACTGCTGGTGATGCATGGTCTAATTTAGAGTATACATTATGTACAGCACGTACAAGGGTACCATCATCTCCAGCACTGGGTCTGTATTGGTATCGAGGATTCAAATAATATGCTATTCAAAGAAACACATACTCTAATAAGAGAAATAATACTTATGCAACTAAAGAAATGAATTGCAAACTATGACATAATTTATACCTGCTTCATGCAAATTGTGGTATAATGTTTTATACCATCGGTCATCAATTATATTTATGACCCACCTTGCACCATGTTTTCTTTCCAAGTCCTCTTTCACTACACGCATCAACTCATATATTGCCCCCATAGTAGGATACACTTCTGTGTCAATGATCTGTAAAACTTTGTAAAGAGGTTCAAACACTTGGCACACATGTTCTGATTGAGTCCAAAAAGCATGATCAAGCACTATACCTTCCACCATACGACCTACATTTGAGCGGCTGAAATTGCAGTTGGCCTAATCGTCATTAGTGAATAGTTGCTTCAACCCTGCTTTCTTCTTAAGTAGACTGTCTAATGCAATATAGTTGGTGGCGAATCGAGTGGTAGCTAGACGAATAACTTCTCCTTTGCAAAATTCATGCATCTTTGCCAACAACCAACCGTGATTGTAAATATAATTTGTGATCATTCTAACTCTTTTTACGACATTAGCAATATTCTCTCACTTCCCTCATTGCCTCAAACATGAGATCAATACAATGTGCTGCACATGATGTCCAAAACATATTATGGTGCTTCATTAACTTTTTTCCAGTTTTGACAAATACAGAACCGTTGTCGGTCACGACTTAGACAACAATATGCTCTCCCACCTCCATGATTACATCCCTCGATCATCTGTAAATATACTTGTAGTTCTTTATATGGTTTGAAGCATCAACGGACTTAAAAAAAATTATCTTTCCCTTGGAGTATACCATGAAGTTTATGATAGACAATCTGGTCGGGCCAGTCCATCTGTCACACATGATTGCGTTAGTTTCCCACTTTGACCTCAACTTGTTAACATACTCGCCAGTGTCTTTATACTCCATTTCCAAATATTTGTTTCTTACCTCATAGGCAGTGGGAGGTTGTACTCCAACACCGGCCTGTTGACATCCCAATACCATATTTTTGAAATGATGTGATGATGCCTTCTCAGCAGGGACATTTTTATAGATAAAGAACTTGCTAATTAGATGCCCCATTCCCTCATTCACATTACCTCCAGTGAAATAACTCCAAACACTCTTTTGACGTGCTTTGGATGACTTATATAAACTTGGGGTTATTGATGGTATTGGTTGTGATTCTCTAACACTTGCTCCCCGTCTCATTTGTGCACCATCAGTTGTCCCGGAACCTTGTGCTCTATTAGGAATTTTATGAAGGTGTTCTCTTTCCCATGCTGACTGTTTGGAGGCACGTAATGCTTGTTTGAAATTGCGTCGTTCTTCATGACCCATGTCATCATCACATTCGTCCTCATCGCCATCATCATGACTGTCAACCGCTTAGCCAATGACTTCTCCTCATAGCCCAACTCGAATATTTTCCATTCCATGTGTTTTCTTTTCCTTCTGGTGTTTTTTATTTTTTAATAATGTGGTAACAAATGCCTTCACTTCTTGAGGGACATTATCGCATCGTTGGACATTATTTCCTGGATCTAATCCATTAAGATGGTACTTAAGTCATGTCACTCCGCCACTTTTCATTACCCGACCACAATATTTGCAAATTGTGCCATGTTTGTTTTCGTCTATTGGGTCTCCATGTTCCCAAGCTGGATCACGTTTAGTTACTCCACTATTCATCTTAAACGTACCTATATTTATTTTTCATGAAAATTAGGCAATTATTTTTTGGCCAAAAAATATAGTAGTGACAGTTATGTAAGAGAACCTAAATAATAAAGTTATTCTACATAAGAATTAAATAGGAAGTAAAGAAAATAATTGTAAGAATTTAAGTAATTATAAAAATAATATGCAATAATAAATGTCACATTTCGGCCCGGGGTTGATCACTTCCCGGGCCCGCTCCACCACCGTAGCACGATATTGTCCGCTTTGGGCTTACCATTTCCTCACAGTTTTGTTTCTAGGAACTCACGAGCAACTTCCCAATGGGTCACCCATCTTGGGAGTGCTCTGGCCACCTTCTCGCTTAACTTCGGAGTTCCTACGGAACCCGAAGCCAATGAGCTTCCAAAAGGCCTCGTGCTAGGAAGATGTGGGAATATACATATAAGGATCACTCCCCTAGGCGATGTGGGATGTTACAATAAAACTTAATATTAATGAATAATAATCCAATTTGATGATAAAATAATAAATAACATTAAACATATTAAAATTATCCTAGGGAATAATTATACAACATTACTTAATTACTTCAAAAAATTAACATGCAAGTATTATTTGGTTCTTAGATCAAATGCATGGGTCCACACAAATTTTGTTGTTGTTGTATAAATTACAATAATATACATATAAGTTTGTAAACTTACCTTAAATATGGAACCCTTTGTGTAAAGGCCAAATAGAATCTGTGTGGACCAACAATAAAATAATAATTACACAAATGTAACAAAATGTGATGAAAACATATAAAGTCTTTAATAATGAATTAAGAGACAATAAACACACATGTAAGTGACCAAATAAAAAATAGAAAAATTGACGGTAAATTACACAAAACTATCTCAACTATTGGTCTCATGACACTTTTATACCTCATCTTTTAAAATTGACAATGTCATACCTCATCTTTAAAATTTGGTCAATTTTATACCTTCCGTTAGCTTGACCGTTAATTTGTCAGTTAAATGCTGACGTGGCTTGATTCGGGGCCCACTTTCTATTAAAAAATCATTAAAAAACTAAAAAAAATTATTTAATATTTAAAATATAAAAAAAAAAAAAAAAAAAAAAAAAAACAACTCTATTCGTCCCTCCCCATCCCCATATTCCTGCAACCCAAAAAGAAGAAGAAGAAGAAGAAGAAAAAAAAAACCTCTATTCGTCCCTCTCATCCCCATCTTCCTGCAACCCAAAAAGAAGGAGGAAGAAGAAAAACCATCATATTCGATTACCCTCCCCACCCCCACCCCCCTCCCCTCCTTCTCATTCCCCTATGTTCATGTTCTTCCCCAGATCCCCATTCCTGCAACCCAAAAAAAAATAATAATAATCCAGTTCGTCTTCCCCCCGCACCCACACCCACCCTCCCTCCCCCCCGTCTCCTTCCCCCATGTTCATCTTCTTCCCTGGAAACCCCTTCCTGCAACCCAAAATAATAATAATAATAATAATAATAAACCCAGTTCATCTTCTCTCATCCTCCCCCATCTTCTTCCCCTGCAGCCCAGAAACGAAATGAAAAAAAAAAAAAAATTCAATACCCAATTCGTCCCCACCCCACCCCCTCTTCTTACCCTGCTGCCCAGAAAGGAAAAAAAAAAAAAAAAAATCAAAACCCAGTTCGTCCCCACCCGAGACTTAGGCTTGCACACCCATGGCTCGCCGGACCTGGGTTGGGTGTCCTCTGGGTGCCCCGGAGCTTCACGGAGACGAAAAGAGAGAGGGTTGAACGCCAATGATGGTTTTGGTATCGTCGTCGGTGGGTGTGGGTGTGTAAATGAGTGCATGAGTGTAGATCTGGGAGAGAGGTATAGTCTGTGCGAGAGAGAGGAGGAGAAAAAGTGAGTGAGCTGAGAGAGAGGGACACGTTGGCATGGGTGGGGAAGGGTGGGGGGTTGCACGGAAGGGGAACGGGAAGGGGTCGGGGTAGGGGGAGATGGGAATGGGTTCTAGGATGCAGAGAATAGAGAAAGGCGAGAAAGAAGGGGAGAGAGAGAGATTTAATATAAAAATAATTTTTTTAAAATTTTAAAATTTTAATTATTAAAAATATATTTAATAATTTTTTAATCCAGTTGGATTAGTGAGTGGACCCCGCATGTAGCCACGTCAGCACTTAACAGAAAAACTGACGAAGGTATGACATTGGCACAAATTCGTAAGATGAGGTATAACATTGTCAATTTTAAAAAATGAGGTATGAAAGTGTCGTGACACCAATAGTTGAGGTAGTTTTTTGTCTTTTACCCAAAAATTAAAAACCACATGCCATTGACTAAGTAATTAATTGACACAATTTAAAATATAATACCACCAAAAATTTGGAATAGATAATAACAAACATGCAAATTAAATAACAATAATGAATGACAATAACTTACTATAGTTCAGTTTTTTTTAACTTGGGGGGAAATTGAGGTTGATAGATGTTGAGAATAACATGAGCATTATGTTTTGTTTTGGAGAGATGTTGAGAATAAGGGACGGCATGAGACCATTTGATTTTATTTGTATATATATAAATAGAACTACCTAACCATATATATAGAAATATGACTACAACTAATTAGTTAGATGAGTGAACGTGGTGAGTAGTTCAAAAGTAGATACTTGAAAAGAAATTGTCAAAGATTCATTGTCATGTGCAAATTTGTTCCTTGCAAAAAGAATTCAAAACAAAACCATATATATAAATATTTTAGCATATTTTCACAAAAACATAAGTGATATGGTGGTCAAGGTGTTGAAGGAGTAAAATGAGAGGGGTTCGAATCCCCTTGGTGTTTTTTTAAATATAGAAATTTATCCTAGATAATAATTTTAAATATAGAAATTTATCCTAGATAATAAATATTAGCTTGCAAGCCTTGCAGACATCTTAACGACCATATAAATATTACAGACTGAATATGTAATCACAACACATCTGTAGCGAGTTGGATAAGGCCTAGGTGCGTGGTTGACAAAGGGAGGGGTTCAAATCCCTCTGTGCTCAAGATTGAGACTTTTCAACATTTTTCAAGTATTTTTGGGTTTCATCTCACAATATTATCTATAATATCGCAATATATTGCCCAAATAATGCATTAAAATGCTGAAAATATCATCTCCGATATTATCACGATAATGTCGACAAAAATATCGATATATTGATGATAATTAAGTGGATAAGTGTGAAAATATCGCCCTCTAAAAAAAACGATATTATCGGCGAAATATCGCCGATAATATCGATATTTGAATCACTGTGCACATGACGTGGTATAAAGCAGGGATAGTGTTATTGACATATTCATTTTTATTTCTCATACATTTTTGTTAAATTTTTACTATTGATCTTTTAATTAATTCGATTTAACGGTCAAAAATAAAGAAGGGTGTGTGAGAAGTAAAAATTGGTGGGCAAATAGCACTATAAATTACACAAAACTACCTCAACTATGGGTCGAACGACACTATCATACCTCATCTTTTAAAAATGACAATGTCATATCTCATGTTACGAATTTGTTCCAATGTCAAACCTCAGTCAGTTTTTCTGTTAATTTCTCTCTTAAATGTTGACGTGGCTAAAGGCGAGGCCCACTCACTAATCCAACTGGATTAAAAAATAATTAAATATATTTTTAATAATTAAATATTAAAAAATTAAAAATAAAATTACCTTTTTATATAAAATTGTGGGATTCACCTTTACAAACCTTTCCCCACCCGTCCCCCCAACCTTCCTCCACTACTCTCTTTCTCCTCTCTCTCTTCTCTCTCTAGGCAACTTGTAATCTGCAATCTGCAATTTCTTCCCCCATCCCCCACTCTCTCTAAAATCCCTACAAGCCTAACCCATGTGGATATTTCTCCTCCTACCACAATTTCTTCCCTCATCCCCCTCTCTCTCCAAAATCCCCCATCTCTCTCTCTCTAAAATCCCTCTTTACAACCTGCAATCTTCCCAGAATCCTACTCCTCCATCGACAACGACCACTACGATCGCCTCCCCGACTCCCTCCTCTTTCATCTTCAACAAGATCAGCGACGTCTCGTCCAATCTAGCGTCACCCACCACTCACTGGATCGAGCTTCCTAGCGGTGAGCTTGGCATCGACGATGGAATTCTACTCAAGTTGAGGGCCGATTTCGGCTCCACCTTAGACAACTGTGTCATCCTCGACGCCTCTTCCATTATCCACCAAGGACCCACCAAAGCATCGCTCTTTCAGGAAACCGGGTTCAATAGGTTGTGCGCCACCAACAACGTCATCGTGGTGGACGACGCTGCACATGAACAGGGACTAACTTGGTTCTGAAGGATGCGGACGGGTAAGGTGTTGTACATGAACAGGGACCAGCTCGAGGAGCTGCGGGTGAATCCATCGTCGACCTCCTTGGCATCGAAAAGAGTGATTGGCAAGTGAGGGTAGTGGTGAAGTGGGTTCTAGTTTTGGCGGTGAAGAAAGGTTGGGGGAGACAGATTGCAGGTTGCCCAGAGAGAGATGAGAGAGAAGGTGGTGGAGAAAGGTTGGGGGGACGGGTAGGGAAGGGTTTGTAGGGGTGGATCCCACAATTTTATATAAAAAATAATTTTTTTTTAATTTTTTAATATTTAATTATTTTTTAATACAGTTGGATTAGTGAGTGGGCCCCGACTCTAGCTACGTCAACATTTAACAAAGAACTTAACAGAAAAACTGACAGATGTCTGACATTGGAACAAATTCGTAAAATGAGGTATAACATTGTCATTTTTAAAAGATGAGGTATGATAGTGTTGTTCGTCCCATAGTTAAGGCAGTTTTGTGTAATTTACCCTATCAATTATATAATCAAAATCGTTCAATTTTTTAATTTTCATTTGAAGATCATGTCTATAAAAAATCATCCAAATTTGAAATCGTTTAGTCATCCAAATATATGGAATAAATACACGATTTATCATAAGTATGTTACTTGGTACTCACGTAGTTTAAATTCTACCAAATTATTGTAATGCTTCAATTAAACATAAACTCATCAGACCAACTCCAATAGTTGGGTTAAAGATAAACCTATCCCCAAACCTTCTCAAACATTTGGACCTAAAATAAGTTTTGAGTGAAATAATTTTGGGTAAATCTCAGATTACTACCCTGAAGTTTCGTGGTTTTCAACATTTGGTACATGAAGTTTTTTTCATCCCAAAGTCATACCTCAAGTCTTAATTTTGGGACAGTTTCATACATCCGTTAAGTTTTCTGTTAGAATTTCTGTTAACTGATGATGTGGAGCTCACGTAGACAATAACTGAGCGCCACGTGTCAATATGGGCCCACTTTAATATTAAAAAATTTAAAAAAAATTTAAAAAAAAAAAAAAAAAAAAAACCTCACCCGTCTCCTACCTCCCCCAACCCCCTCCATTCCTTCTTCCCTCTGCAACCCACACCCTCTCCCCTAAACTTCCTTCACCACCAAAACTAGTCTCCCCCAACCTTTCTTCATCACCAAAACCAGAACCCACTTCCCCACCGCGCCAACCCCTCCCCCCCCCAACTTTTCTTCACCACCCTCTCTCTCATTTCTGTCATCTCTCTCTGGGTAACCTGCAATTTCTTACAGAAAGAAACAATGGCACGTCTCGTCTACATGCCTACTATGAGGCTCCAAAACCCAACAATAACAAAAATTACCAATAACATTAAACCCTAAGCATACCTAACAAGTAACAATGAAAATGAAGAGAGAGATACCTAGATTTTGGCATCATGGGCAGCAATGAAGACTTCATTCTTGCCGTCTTCGTTGAGATCGGTAACAATTGACGAAGGAAGGCGGTCGCCTTCGAACTTGATTGGGTAGTCATCGAACAGGTGCATCCACGCCTCTCTGAAGGAGAAATCACCCTCGTGCCGAAATTTCAAAATCAAAATCCAATCGGAAACAATTCAATTCGAATTCAATAGAAATGCATAAATTCGATTGTCGTTAGAGTTTTTGTAGGGCTTTTGAGGGGACCTGAAGAGAGAAAAAGATGGCGAAGGCAGAGAGTATGAGAATGGCCAAATCTCGCTTCCTCATGGTGAAGTCTCCACCGCCGAGAATCCAATTTCGTGGAGGATGGAGTGTTGAGCTGCAGCGGCGGGTGGGAAGGCGGCAATGGGGAAGTGGATTCTAGTTTTGGTGGTGAAGGAATGTTGGGGGAGAGGATGCGAGTTGCAAGGGGAAGGAGGAATGGAGGGGGTTGGGGGAGGTAGAAGACGGGTGAGTTTTTTTTTTTTTTTTTTTAAATTTTTTAATATTGAAGTGGGCCTATATTGACACATGGCGCTCAGTTATTGTCCACGTGGGCACCACGTCATCAGTTAACAGAAGTTCTAACGGAAAATTTAACGGATGTATGAAACTGTCCCAAAATTAAGACTTAAGGTATGACTCTGGGATGAAAAAAAATCCATGTACCAAATGTTGAAAACCACGAAACTTCAGGGTAGTAATATGAGATTTACCCAATAATTTTTGGGGCAAATACCGGCCGGCCAAGATTTCGGCCTAGGTTGAAGCGCACGTAGACGTGCCTAGAAAATTGGAGAGCTCATAGGACAGACGTGCCCAACGCGTAGAAACACTAACAACAGGTGGGGCTCACGCTAACATCGTTCTCGGCCACCCAAAACGAGCCCAATGACTCTTTTTCTATCGGACAGTCAAAGTTATCCTAATTTATTTATGTAAACATTTTAACCTAAAAATATTTAGATTCTGATAAATAGTGAAAATCACTAAACTAACCCATAAAATATGCATTTCATGTAACTCATGGAACAATATGAAAAACCCTTTTTACGCATATCAAACACAAGAAACAAGAGTTGTACAAGAAAGTCATGAAACACACGAAAGCATATGAAGCACATGATATAAATATATAACACACGAAACAATATGAAACATACATTAAACACATGAAACACAAGCCTACACACACCTCCTCTATATAAGCATAGGTTTAAACTCAAACCTACACACACCACTTGCTGTAGTGAACGAAAAAATAAACAACGAAGAAATGTCCTACCGCTTGGGCTGGCCAATTTAAGGGTTGTCATAACAAGTCAACCATCATTCTCGAGGTTGTGGCATCTTACGACATTTGGATTTGGCATACATTATTTGGCGTTAGTGGATCAAACAACGATATCAATGTTCTTTAGTCTTCTCCTATGTTCGATGACATCATCAATGGATAGGCACCCGAATGGAAGTAGAAGATAAACGGTAATAGAGACGAGCTAGGTTAATACTTAACTGATGGTATTTAGTTGTTCTACATTTGTGAAAAGTTATTCTAATCCCGATAATCCAATTTCTTCTTTTCACTACCTGGATGAGAATAATTTTTCAAAAATATAGACCAACTAGGGTAAATACCATCAGTTAAGTAGTAACTTAGCTCATGTTTATTACTATTTATCTTGTACCTCCATTCGAGTGCCCATTTATCTTGTACCTCCATTCGAGTGCCCATCCATTGACGACGTCATCAAATGAGAAGAAGACCAAAAACATTGATATCGTTGTTTGATCCAATAACGCCGAAGATTGCACGTCAATACAAGTGTTGTAAGACGCCACAGCGTCAAGAACGATAGATAACTTGTTATGACGGCCCTTAAATTGGCTAGCCCAAGCTGTAGGACAATTCTTCGGTGTTTATTTATTCGTTTGCTGCAGGAAGTGCCACCCTAAGTTTTACACAATAACATTTAAAACATCCAATTAATGGACAAAATTCGAATACCCACTTGTTATCTTTTAATTGGAGCATTTTCCATGAGCTCCTGGCTAAAACTTAGAGAGGATTTGAGTATTTTCATTTTTAATCACGCTCTCTAGGAGCTTCTAAATCTAGGATGTGAGAAAGAAATTCCTAACAGCTCGTATCATTAGTAACTATTTTTTAAATAACTTTTTAAATAGAACTTTATATTTCAATTGGTATGTAACGCTAAAATGTATATGCTTTCAAGAAACACTACTCAAATGTGATGATTTCAACACTGGGTTCCAGTTCAAGTTCTTTACTCCAGAGTTCAATCGGGTGACAATGAAAAATCGTTGTGACGGTGTTTAATTTAATTATACGGATTATCATGTATATCATTTTATACGTGTATTTAATTACTCATTGATAATTGAATTTTGTTAATTATCTATGTGTTGCAACAACATAATTTTTTTAAGAAGCTTTTATAATAGCTTTCTGGCTTTTGTAGCTAAAACTTAACTAAAAAGTGTATGGTTAAAAGCTCTTAAACAAGTCAAAATGGTGTTATTCCCCTATTTGGTTTAATATTGACCCTCCAAGTGTTTCTCCAAGATATAAAGTTTTACTGACTCGTGAGAGCCCTGAGTCCAAATCTCATGAACGACACTAATAAACCTCTCATTTCCCAACTGTCTTTAATTTTTGGAGTAAAAAGAAATGCTTATGGAATGGGCTCACAAGCCGATTGAGAATCTGCTTTAGGCTTTTTTGGAAAGAAGCAAGCTTCAAAGTAAGCCACCAACACACCCAATTCATCCCAAAAAAAAAAAAAAAAATTAGAAAGTGAAAATATGAAAATTTCACTTGGCAATTTTGCTTGCATCCTCACTATGTTAGCTTGTGCGCAGCAGAAGCAGCAATCAGTCAATAGAATTTTGACTAGAGATAAGTTAACTCTGATCTCAACTGACCCTATTGAGGCTAAGCAATCAGAGGTACAATAATACAACATCCTTTACAGAGGATATGAACCCTGCTCAAATTTCCATCCTACTTCCGAAAAGACTGCATACGAAATAGTTAACAACAGGCCTACTCTCTCTCGTCTTATTTTACAGGTACCAAATGGGGAAGTTGTTCATCGTGATCCCTGTGTCCGCATGGTATGATACATTTCACTTTTCTTTACGTAGAGATTATCTTCAAAGGATCTCCTTTACCTACGGAATAATTATTTAATCAGTTCGACTGTGTTTCAAGTAAAACTTTAGCTGACATCCAAGGAAAATTACCTTTTCACATGCAAGATACCAACACTGAGCAATGTGTTCCTTAAGCATGTCTGGATGCATCCTCATGCAATGGAGTGGTTCTTACATTGGGGTCATCCTGGCACGAGGAGAAAACAAATGTAAGCTAAGCTAAGCAAAATGCATAATTTAGGAAAGTATTAGCACCATGTCTAGCAAACTAACCCGAATTCCATAAGCAAAACCAGTTGGAGTTCTGAAAAAATCCATCTGTCCCTGCAAGCACAACGCCGCAAATTATAAAATGCAACCATTTGAACATGGTCATAGGCTGGATATTTTCGTTATCATGATAGGGTACTGTACCAGCCCATGCATGCTTTGCTGAGCACTGTAATAACCGTCATGACTTGGGGCTATAGAGTTCAGTTGTCCCTGTAAGTATTAAAACCAGGTCCAAGTTATATTCATGTAGTTTGCAATATTGCTAGTGTTTTTCTACTCATTTTAAGAGTTATGACTTACAAGCCCCTGAATGGTCTGTTGATTCCCATAGTAGTTATCCCGTGTAGGTGCCATTAGATTCAATTGTACCTGACAAAAAGGAGGCAAAGGATGAAAATACGAAAAACAATAAAATAAATAAAAAGAATCATAGACAATTTGTTATTAGTACAAGATATGGTCTCATACCATTCCTTGCACATTCGGTTGGGCACCATAATAGCCATCAAGGGTTACCGTTCTTGAGGTCAATTTCTCCTACATAATAAGATTCTAATTACAAAATATTCCCATGGTCAAATAAGTGTAAGAAAATTTTACTTGAGGTTCACTAATTTACTACACAATTTTCCCACATGCGATGCCAGATTTACCTGGGCACACCAATCTTGTGTGACCAGATTCATAATATTGTTTCAAAATGAATATGCATATCCCAGATTAGGATACCAATTGATGCAAGTGACATAAAACAAATATTTGTTTTTCAAAAAAGCTAAAAATAATAATAGAAGAAGACAAACCATTTGTTGCAAGCCGTCTTGTGCACCAACAGCCATAACCTCCGGCTCAGAGTTCACCTGCAATTTGATTAGAATGTTACCTTTAAATAAAAGTTATAAAACTATAATGAGCATTACAATTTAGTCGCTATCAAGAACAAACCTTTCTTTTCTTCGTCGGATTCTTTTTCTTGTTTGTCTTGCTGCTCATACTTCTATTTTGGTTGTCATCTTCAATGCAAAGCAGGCCATGAGTGACTGATGGGCCAGCTTCTAACAGACTCTTACTAGAATTACTTACACTCGCACAATTTCCAAAAGCTTCTTCTAGTGCACGGCATGCAACACTGTAACTCTCCTGAGATAGAGTTCCTTCCTCAATCACTTTCATTGCCCGTTGACATAAATCATTAAACTTTTGCACCCTGGATAGTACAATGTCGGATTCTTTTCCTACAAAATGCTGGCTCTTTGCATCTTTTGTCCAACGTTTTAATACATATTGTGATGGGATTGCAGATAGGCCACATATTTGGAGAACAATCAATGCATGTCTACAAAGATAACCTTTATATTCAAATAAGCAGCATACACAAGAAACCTCCGTCTTCTTTTCATTCCATGTTACGATGAAATCTTGATTCTTTTCAAAATCTACCACGTTGAAAATAGTGCTTGTCTCATCTTGTCTTTCTCGTTTAGGGTGACAAGCAACTGCACCTAAAACCTCACCTTGAATTTTCTTGAATACTGCATGTGTGTACAGCCCTGAGACGCTCTTCTCCAAAGGCGAAGGAGATCTCAATGTTGGAGGTTTGTTCCATGTATCATAATCTGCTTTGGCTTCCTCATCATACCTATCTTGTAGAATTGCTTCGTACTGTTTCAGGAATTCTTGAACAGTGCTCTTCTTATGCACATACTTGTCAAAAAAGGAGTTCACACTCTCAGATCGCTGAACTGCAGACATCCCAGCCAAACAAATATCCCTCATGTACGTTGGTACCCACTGTTTTCGATCTTCATACAACAACTGAGTCCATTCATCCTCTTTCAGTTCAAATTTCTCAAGAATTTTCCACCATCTTTTTTCAAACTCTTCATTTGTAGATGACCTGTGGATGCACTTTTCAAATTTCGCCATAAAATTTTCATGCTGTTTAATCACATGGCCAAGATTTTCAGAAACCTTCCCCAAAATATGCCACAAACAAAAACAATGATAAGCACTTGGAAAGACCTCCGCGATAACTGATTTTATCGACTTGTCATGGTCAGTGATTATTACTTTTGGAGCTTGTCCACCCATAGCTTTCAACCACGTCTGCATTAGCCAAGAAAAAGTTGTTGTACTTTCATCTGATACCAAAGCACATCCTAGCAGCACGAACTGATAGTGTTGATTCACTCCAACAAATAAAGCAAGAGGCATTTTATATTTGTTCTTAATGTAGGTAGTATCAAAAGACACTATATCACTGAAATTGATGTAGTCATGCCTACTTTTGGCATCAACCCAAAACAAACTCTTCAGCCGTTGGTCTTCTCCCAGATCTATAGAATAGAAGAAGTTGGAATTCATATTCTGCATCTGCTTGAAAAACTCGAGCAAAATCTTCAAATCTCCTGCCTCTAATGCCAAATTCCTACCTTTATCAAAAGGATTTTTGGAATCACTTTTTAGACCAACCACATTTTTGTATTCAGCAAACTGTCTAGCCATTGCAGCGTACATTTTTCTTGTCTGTTCACTGACTGCTTGGGCTGGTAAAAGCTCATGGTTATGCTCCTTCACAAAATTATGTATAACCCATTTACCATCTGGTCGTCTCTTCACATGCATCGAAGCTTTGCAGTCTGTCTTTGAACATGAACGCCGACCAGTCGGATTTTCTGGGTCTTGCTTGTTCTGTCTGGCACGTGGTCTATTATATGACTTGTCATACTCGCGCTTGGTTCCATATCTAGAACAAGCAAATTTCGCATCAATAAATTCTCTCGATGTCTTTGAACGGCGGCTGTTTTGGATTGCAGTGTTGAACCCCATAGACCGAGCATACTCCTGATAAAAAGAGTATGCTTCCCCATGTGATTCAAACTCCATACCAAAAAGCGGCTCAAGATTTGTATCCTCTTTAAACACTCCAATATCTGGTGTAGGAGAATTCAAATCCCCGGCATCTTCAGCAAGTACTTCATCTCCAACGTCCTCAATGTTTCCACTCTCTATATCTCTGTTGTGCACTTTTTCTTCATGTTCCAACATGTTATCAATTTCATGAGGCTCTTCATCTTCTTTGTCATGCTCACCAGAAGGTAGCCGTAGATCAATGTCCATGGTGAGGTTATTTAATTTTAACTGGTTGCTATCGGAAAACATCTGAAACAAAGAAAAGACAACAGTTGGCAGTAAATCAAATAATGATTAAACTTACAAACTCTGAAGAATAATAACGAACAAAAATTCACTTTCCTGATTAAAGTAAGAAAAGAGTTACAAACCATTTTGGAAGTTCAAAGCACTATTAAGTTATTAACAAACAGCTCCAACTAGATTGTATTGCCTTGTCAATGTGAATATGATGATGACATCCTCCTCTTCCAACATAAAGGAGCAGTATCAGCTCCCATGATATCTTATATGCTATTATAAAGCTTTGGCTGGAAAAAAAGAAAAAAAAAAAAAAAAAAAAAAAACTAACACGCATTAATCATACATGATTGGAAATTTCAAAGAAAGAGCCAATTGAACCACTATCACACGTTAAAATCATGATGCTTCAAAAGGTTTAGGTGATTATCAAAGATAGAGCAATTGTGCCTGGGAAAATGTTTTTAACTATTAGTTCCAACAAATAATATTCAGATTTGTGTATGATTCACGTAGTCAGTTACAGGTGTGAGAATTTTCTGTTCAACACAGGTATTACATATTTCGAGAGTCCAGCTGCCATAACCTTATTGATACCATATCCTATTCACAGAGGTATTCAAGACTGCCAAAGTGAAGTATTTAACCTAAAATACCAGAACAGGGTGGTTAGGCACCTTCTTTGAGGCATAAGGTGTTGTTCTGAACTCATCAGAAGGCCACAAAACAAAACTTGAAAATGAGAACAAGTGGGACTATCATTTATCTGTCACATAAAAATTCATCTAGGACCACAAACCTGTATATCAACTTCACAATCTAATACCAATTCCGATGTTAATTATCTATTTAAAACTAACTCAAACGAAAACAAAAAATCCACCATCTAAACGTCAAGAAACCTTCTACAATGATCTAAATAAGAGCAATATAGTGTTCATTTCTACCACATATGTGATAGTGTGTTGACACAAATAAAAGAGTTTCAGCTACACTTGGCAGCAGATAAGAGAGGCTTTTCTATATTTTGAAGTGCAAGATACACAGACAATCCAAACGAAACCCGATCAAACTCACATGCCCGTTCCACATCCCGGTTCATCGTACAATTTCTAAACTTGCAATTAAATTCCCAAAAGTATAGACCATCAAGTCATGAGCTTTAAAACCGAAATAACTCGGAATTGGGAAATCATACATTACACGCTAATAATACTACTCAAGCTCCAAAATGCGCAACAGTGCACGTCCACTTAGGATTGCAACCAAACTAAACCAAGCCTCTTCAACAAATAAAGAATTCCCAACTACTCAAACGTATAATTTTTTTTGCTGAATTCAACACGCTGGAAAATTACTCAGTGAAATGAGCCAACTTGTGCATACAATTTTGTACTAAAAATTAACTACTTGATACCAACTCCTCAGCTTTCAATCCCATTTCATTAATTTAATGTCAAATGCAAGAAAAATCCCAAATTCAAATCCCGAATTCACACCAACAAATCCAACAGAAAACAAACTCAAAAGAAGAATTTAGAACATTGAATTGATTCAGTAACAAGTAGAGAGATGGATGTAGATTGTAGAGGGAGAGAGAATGAGAGAGGAGAGAGAGAGAGAGAGAGAGATTACAATAACTCTTCCCGTATTACATACGGAGGAAGCTTCGATCTGCAACTGCGAAGGAAGATGATCGCACACGCGAGGGGGAGGAGCGAGTGGCCAATTACGAAGCTGCTTTAATTTTGCCCCCAATTTGTTTCTGTTTCAGGAACCAGGATCCTTGCCGGATCCATTCCCTAGGGATCTTAGGGATCCTGCAATTGTGTTTGTTCATCGTATATCGTACGGTTAGAAATTATTTAAAATTTAAAATTCAAATATAAATAATACCTAATGAAAAATGACCGCACGATATACGATTGCGGGATTCCTAAGGAATGGATCCGGCGAGAATCCTGGTATCTGTTTTAGGGTTTCAAAATTGATCCCAGTTCAATCTGACTCTCACTTTGTCCCACTCGCTGCCTCTCTTCCCCCTTCTTTTTATGTCCTGGACCGTCGTAGCCACACGAGTCGCGCGTGCCGGCCCCTCTTGCTGTTGATGTAATTGTGCGACTACCGAGCGAGCTAATCTCCGGATGTGGGTCCCTCTTTTACGCATACATTATTAGCTGAGTGTGCGAGTATCACGCGTGGCTGGCCGCCCGACAATGTCACTCGTCAGTTGCTCTCAGCTGTCTTGCCCTCTCTTTCTCTATTTTCTTATACGTTCTTTGACTTTTTGTCACAAATTTATTTCATTTTGTTGATTTAAAGTAATTTTTCAATTGTTACGTAACTACAGTCTAGTGTTATTTCTCTTCACATCTCCCTCTAGCGTCCCATCCTCCTAGCCTTTCCTCGCTCATTAACCCTTTAACCATCTCCCCATCCACTTCTCCTGCGACCTTTATTTTCCCTCACTGTTCTTCCGCAACCTCTTCCCCCTTATCACTTTCTCTATGGTATTAGGTGATGCCCATCACCTTCTTCCCCCAATCTTCTGTGGGCAACCAAATTTTTCCAACATTGTTGAAGTCCTCTGATCGATTCTCGAGAATTATTATCGTACAAGGATTCCTCTGGGGATAGATCTATGGGCTTGGGTTGGTGTTTGTTTGGTTGATTGGTGGGTCAGACCCTCCATCTATGGCACACTCTTTCGATTTTGTGGCTCTCTTCGTTTGTCTTGTGGTGGCACCGCCCTGCGGTTAAGTTGCTGATTGCGAGGGGTTTATGCGATAGAGTCATGCCCTTCAGAGATTTTTTCGTTTTTTTGGATTTGTGATGTTTCTGTATCCTGGGTGGAGTTAGATTTGGGGTATTCCTGGCAATGGCTTCCTAGGTGCCCGCATTTGGCTTGCAGATTTACCATTGGAATTTCTCTCGGTGATTTGGGCTTTCCAAGGGCTTTTCCCTTGGAGTTTCAGCCCTATTTGGGTTCGTCGTGGTGGTGGGATTTGGAGATGCAGCATCGTCGGTGGTTTTGGCATGGCAACCTCTCTACCATTCATGTTGTTTATCGCTCTTACTACAATTACGACCCACACTAGTCGGCGAAAATTCTGGTGGGTTTTGGTGTTAACATGTCTTATGCAGGTTTATGGGCTGTGGTGGCATTTTAACGACAATGGCGGTTTTGACTGGGTATCCTCTCCCGCCCCAACCTTCTGGGTGTCGTCTCGGCTACAGCTGGTGTCCCACACCTCATGCCAACTCTACACGTGCCTCTGCAACCCATGCCTCTTGCCAATTCTGCACCTGTTTCTCCACTGTGGGCATGTCGGTTCTCTTGTTTTTTACTCTAGGTCCTTTTTGTTCTTTTGTCTGTTTTGCTTTGTCAAGATGATTGTGCTGGTACGGTATTTTTGTAGCCTTGCTGTTTGCGATGGCTTTTGTGAGGGTTTAGGTGTTTAGTATGTCACGTCTCATCTATGTGGCATATCTACCTCATGACTCCTCATTCTAGTGGTGTAGTTTGTGGGGTGGCCGTATAGGAGTTTTAAATTATTTACGTTTTGTACTAATTACCTCCAGATCACTAGAGCATTTATACACATTTGGCACCCTCTGTAATTGGTTGTTTGTGGTAATGAAACTTTATCTCTTCTATCAAAAAAAAAAATTAAGAGGTCTTAGGTTCGGTTCTCGCCAAAGTTGAATTTGAACCACATTATTAAGTCCATTGTGAGGTATAGTCCTCGCCCATTGTGTATAAAAAATATCGTTTGTTAAAAAAAAAATTGAATTTACTAGAAACATGGATATGATATGTCCATGTCATGTTAATTGATGACTTTTTCTTATTTTGATGTTAATTAATGACATTTTCTTATTTTGAATACATCGATATTTTTACATTAAGGGGATAGGAGTTTGGCAAAGCCACACAATGGGCAGCCTAATTTGGTATCAAATTCGCCATCCACGATATTCGAACCTAAAACCTCTCACTTCCAAGTGACGAGAAATACCATCAGACTGTAGTATTGAGTGACATGAATTTTTCTTTTTGAATGTTTATTTTATACATCATTTCTCACATCAAGAAATGCCAATGAGACTCTCTCAAAGTTGAATTGTCAATGGGCTCTATGTCACCTTACAGTTTAACATTCTCGTGCCAACATTATAAATATCGTGTTAAAAACATGAGGTGTCAGAGAGTCTATAAGGAGTCCCACTTTTGATGAAGTTTCCTTAACATCTCTTACCACATAAGATGGTATAAGAGTGGTATAATATGTTGTTTCTCTTGCATTACTCATTAATAAATAATACTTTAAAAATGTGCGACAGTACGTCATGTGGCTCGGGTTTCTAGTATCCTTCTATTATTTGATGCAAGTTGATGGATTTAGTATAATAATATGGTTGGACAATGAATATTAAGGGTGAGAGTCGGATTGAGTTACACAATGGGTAAACAATAACTTAGGGTAAATGACAAAAAACACCTCAACTATTGGTGTCACGACACTTTCATACCTCATTTTTTAAAATTGACAATGTCATACCTCATCTTACGAATTTGTGCCAATGTCATACCTCCGTCAGTTTTTCTGTTAATTTTTCTGGTAAGTGCTGATGTGGCTACATTCGGGTCCCACTCACTAATCCAACTGGATTAAAAAATTATTAAATATAATTTTTAATAATTAAAAATTAAAAAAATTAATTTTTTTATAATATTAAATCTCTTTCTCTCTCTCCCACCTCTCACGCCTCTCTCACTCTCTCTCCCCCACCTCGCACGCCTCTCTCTTCTCTGCATCCCCAGAACCCCTTCTGCCAACCTTCCTCCACCACCCTCCCCAAAAACCCAGATACCTGTGTCCCCCCTCCCCCAAAAGCCAGCTCCCCTTCTCCCATTGACCAATCAGGAATCAAGGGGGAAAAAAGAAGAGAAGAAAAAAAAAAGGAAGTTTTCCTTCCTTCCCGTCGGCACTTGCACCCGCATACCCAACCCAACCAACTCCGGCGATTTTCGCCATTTTTTCCGTCGAATCACCACCATCCAACACCCACAACCTCTTCCACAACCTCCCCTCTACGATCTCCACCCAAATTTGGGGATTTTTAAGCCCAAAAATCGTGTAAAACCGTGTAGGTGGCCGAAGGTGTTCCACAGCGATTCCTAATCTCTGCAACCTTCAACCCAAAATCACAGCAAGCTTTGAACTTGCTTCGCGTGGGGGAGATGCAGAAGCTTTTCGTTTCTTTTTTTTTTTTTTTTTTTTTTGAAATTGGCGAATTCAAATTTTAGGGTTAGGGTTTGGGTGGAATTGGGATATTTATAGGGATTAATTTGGTGAGGGTGATGGGTGTGTAGGAGGAGGGGGAGGAGCGCCAATGGGAGGGAGGTGGAGATGGAGGAAGAGAGGGCGGCCCCGACCGGGGGGGGGGGGGTGTGGTGGAACACGGGTCAATGGGAGAAGGGGAGCTGGGTTTTAGGGGAGGGAGGGACACGTGTATCTGGGTTTTTGGGGAGGGTGGTGGAGGAAGGTTGCTGGGGGGGGGGGGTGGGACGGGTGGGAGGGGGATGGGTGGGAAAGGGTTTTGGGGATGCAGAGAAGAGAGAGGCGTGAGAGTTGGGGGAGAGAGAGAGGCGTGAGAGGTGGGAGAGAGAGAGAAAGAGATTTAATATTATAAAAAAAATTAATTTTTTTAATTTTTAATTATTAAAAATTATATTTAATAATTTTTTAATCCAATTGGATTAGTGAGTGGGACCCGAATGTAGCCACATCAGCACTTAACAGAAAAATTAACAGAAAAACTGATGGAGGTATGACATTGGCACAAATTCGTAAGATGAGGTATGACATTGTCAACTTTAAAAAATGAGGTATGAAAGTGTCGTGACACCAATAGTTGAGGTAGTTTTTTGTAATTTACCCAATAACTTATTATCAAAATCATCATTCATGATTTATGATTAGGTGTATGAAGTGCAGTAGAGGAAGATGATCGTAACTTTATCATGATACTTAACTCATCAGCTCCCTCTTCCTCGCCATTTGAGCTAACCTTAAAAACTTATCACGATTTTTGTTTTTGCAATAGATTTTTTTGTTTTGTTTCCTTTAGGTAAAAGTAAAAAGAAGAGTATACATTTTTGTGTTTTTGTAAGTACACATGCATATGAGTTGGGCTTCTCCGTCTTCATGAATTTTTTTAGGGTTCCCAAAACTCAATTTTACCTGAAAATCCATTGGGAATTAAGTTCTTGTTTTTCAACATACTTCTAGTAGTTCTTGCCATACATGTCCATGAATGCTGCATTTCACTTCCCAGCCACTCTTTTTTGTTGAAAATTTATGGGGTTGCCAATGAATGTCAAAGTCCATTCTCTCGATCTAGAATTCTTCAAATTCTAGTATGAGTGAATTAAATTTTGAAAGTCTAGAGCTTTGAACATTCCTAAATCCTAACCACTTATCTTCTCCACCCATAATTCAAAGCCTAGAAATTTGGCAAAATTGTCCCAGTAATTGCAGATATAGAAATGCCTGAGCAAAAGGGCTCACCCTTCATAAATTAGAATCTCCACCATCAATTTTATGGAGATTTCTTCAAACTATACTGCTATATATATTCACATTAGGAAAAGCTTCACAGTTCCTTCTTTGATTCCCAAGGACCACTAAGTATTTATTTAATTGGCCAAATTTTTTTCGTGGTCTCTGTGGTGATACGGCATTTTCAATGTGATATTTGTGGTGAAAAAACTTTTAATTAAACTCTTGTGGTGAGCCTTGTTAGCAATTGAGGTCCAAATCCAAACTTCTGTTAGTCTTTCGTTAAATAAACTCATGTGACTATCACATGGATGGTCAAATTCATCATTTTAATTCAAATTACATCCTATTCCATGAACATCTAGTATGAGTTACTGTTTAACGGAAATAAGATTTCACATAAAATAAGCTTGAATGCAAAGAGTGAAACAAAACCTGTAAAACCACGTCAATGGCTAGGAGAAGAAGTGAAGTCGCGCCTAATTTCTCAAGTATGATTTAATTTCGTTTGGAAATCATAATACTTCTAATAAACCATTGTTTTTTTCAATACCAACACGTCTTTGATCATGAGTTAGAGTCTTAGTCTGTCTTAAATTTTCATTCTTGTATCAATTTGCACCAGTCTGAATGCATATATGCCTTTCAATTTTGTCTTTAATTGGTAGTGTGGTTTGATGCACGCCGTAGTCAGCCAGTACACAACCTTTCAATTTTTTTCTTAATCTTCTTTGAATTTTAGTTATTTAAGTTACGCTCCTGAAGTTCATATGCAGAGGGTAGACGTGAAAATTAAATTTTCTACAATACCTGTGACAGCCTGTCCCGGAAAATATTGATTTTATAATTTATTAAGTGATTTTACGAAAATGCCCTTGAGGCACGCGCATTGTTCGAGGTTAATCGTTGTGTCGTGCCATCTAAGATTTGTTTTCTTGACATATCCTCGTAGTATTCGTCGCTACGGACGCGTGGGCGCAAGCGGTTCGTGATTTGGAGTTATAACGAAAAAGATATTAAAGTTTGAAGTTTGGGCATTTTGGGAATTATAAGAATAAAATATGGAATTCTTTTATGGAAATGGACGGCCCAGATTTAATGAGGAATTAATGGATGGCTAGGATTGGAAGAAATGAGTTTATGTGTGTGTGTGTTGTGGCTGGCGGAAGAAGAAGGAAGAAGAAGGGATTGGGCAAAATCTGCCCAACCAGAGGAAGAAGAAGAGAGCTTCAGGAGAGAAGGGAGAGAGACTGACGAATGGGGAGAGGAGAGAGGAAGAAGCCCAGCCAATCGGAACAGGGGACAGGAGGAAAGGAGGGAGAGTGCGGCGCGGGGGATCGGCCGGATCCCCTTGACCCGTTTTCGGACCCGGTCGGCACCCGTGTCCATGTTCGTCGATTTCCACTCGTTTTTCCGGCGAATTGATTCAACAAACCTCATGGGAAACACTCTAGGACCCTTCCTCTACCCATTCCACCTCAAATTTGGAGAGATTTGGTTGTAAAAATGGAAGAAACCGTGCAAAAGGGGGCGCACGGGTTGGGTTCATTTTCGCCACGATGTGAAGCAATTTCTTCCAATCACCACCACCCATGGCATCCTCTTGAGGCCTAGAACAAAGCCCAAGCAGTGGTTGAGGCGTTGGAACAAGTTTGGAGGTCGAATTGGAACACACCAAACCTAGGGTTCCGACGGGTTTTGTTGGAATTGGAGGCTTTGCCGACCGAATTGGCCTTGGCCACAGGTATGAAAGTTGTTCTACTCATTGAGATCTTCATTCCTGTAAATTTTAGTAATTTTTGGAGATAGTTGGATTTTCCGGCGAGCCGGGGCGGCCGACCGCCACCCACGGCGGCGCGTGCGGCGGCGCGTGGCCAGTGTGCCGCCAATGTCATTTTTAAACTATATTGGATGTCCTGAGTTCAGTTTTGATAATGGCTTAACGTTGGTTGATCATTTGGACTTAAATTCGTTAAGATGCATGGTTAGGCCAAAATATGAATTGACGATCCGACCGTTGGATTGTCACCAAACTTTGATACGTAGTAGTACGTAATATTTGAAGAATGTAGGAACTTACAGATTGAGAATCTGATTTACGGATCTCCCGGAATTGGAGTTGTAAGTTCATAAAATATAATGTTAACCGTCACTTAGTTCGACAATTGACGGAGATCCGACCGTTGGATGGTCATGAAATTTTAGGATGTTGTTCTAGAGATTTATTGTGGACCTCTGGAAGTTACGGATTGGAAATCTGAGTTGCAGATCTTCCGGATCGAACTACTTAGTGACGTGTTTTATATAAGTGATATATTCTATCGATATGATTCTGAGGCATGATTTGATGGTTGTTCTAGGCGCCGATCGTCATGACGCCTTGATGTGTTGTGCTTGGGAGTTGCAGGGCAAACTCCAGGTGAGTGGGCAGTTTATTTCAGTATATATATATATACTTAACGTTTTCCCAGAAATCGATTTTTGAATGAAAGTATATTTTGAAATGCCACGCTTAGATTTATATTAATCATGTGATTTGAAATGCCATGCATAGAATTGATATGAGATATGTGAATTGATAACTATATGATGCATATATGTGAATGGGTGCTGCGGACGCGCAGGTGAGTATCAGGTGAGTTATATTTGGTTCATTGAATTGTTTGATGTGATTTATGTTGATAGCTCATAACCTGCACCCCTGGTGTTAGTGCTTATGTTATTCACCCGCATCACACGCTCACCTTGGATCCAAGTAGATGCTAGTCGTACAGACCACTGGAGGTGGTTCCGACATGCTAGTCGTACAGACCATTAGAGATGGTTCCGACTAGTAGGTGACCCTAGATTATGTGCACAGATGATTGATGAGAGAAGCACTAGAGCGTATTATTACACCATCCGAGTCGTACAGACTACTACAGGTAGTTCCGACTCATGTGCAGCGTAGTGCCGTACAGGTCGCAGTTGGCGACTCCGGCAGTGCCGTACAGGTCACAGTTGGTGACTCCGGCTGGATTGGATATTGAGCTTTAGAATCAGCCGTACAGGACCACTGCAGGGTTTCCGGTTGATTTATTATTTCACCTGATTTATGTTGATGCATCCATATTATGTTTTTGGCACATGACATGGCATATTTTCTGAAAAGTGATAAAGAATGGTGTTTTGAGAATTTTGAAGCTATATATATTTATAAATGCTATTTTCTGGGAAAGTATACAGGTTTTACAGTGAGGGGTTAGAACTTTGATAAAGAAAAGATTTGAAAAGACTTGTTTTACTGACCCACTCAATTTTGTTTTGCGCCCCTCCAGGTTCGAGTTAGAGCAGAGCTTTGGTGGCCACGAGGAATCCAACGGTATTCTGACAGAATTCACAATGGTATTTTTAAGCTTCCGAACTGTGTAAATGGTTACGTCACTCTCACGTGACGGCCAGCATGCCCTCCTTCGGGACGGGGTGTGTCAATACCTTTCACCCATTGTCTTTAATTCTTTAATTATGCAATGCCTATCACCCATCTAAATGCATAAATACCGCAATGCCTTTCCCCCTGTTGTCTTTAATTCTTTAAGTTACTCTTGTAAATTGTCTCTCCTTTTCACTTGTTTCAATTTGCTTTGTGCACTAGGATCAAATGCCAACTTTTTAACTCACAAAAAAAACAAGTGTATGTCATAACCCACCCAGAAAGAACAAGTGTATACCTAAGTCATACTAGATGTCCATGGAATAGGATGTAATTTGGATTGAAATGACGTATTTGACCGATCCATGTGATAGTCGCATGAGTTTATTTAACTAAAGACTAATGGAAGTTTGGATTTGGACCTCAATTGCTAACAAGGCTCACCACAAGGGTTTAATTAACAATTTTTTCATCACAAGGATCACATTGAAAGTGGCGTGTCATCACAGGGACCACAAAAAAAATTTGGCCTATTTAATTTATTTATTTAATTAAGGTAAACCAGCATAAATTTGAATCCGACGAGATGAAGTTTTTGCTGAATTATCAAAGCTATAGTTGTAAGTTTACCAACCTGATCAGTCCATTATCCATATACACACAATAAACGCTTCTTTTAAATGATAAGCAAGCAATGAAGCAAAATTAAGCACAAGCAAGCTATATATCAGCTAAATTTTTCGTTCCTGTTATCGCGAGCACCTTAAACTCATACTTGGCATATGCATTGATGATCCATGATTCGCGGAAGCAACGATGATCGTAAATTTCTATCAGGTTTTGTTTCACAACGAAAAATACATGCATGCTACGTAAGCTACTCATCAGAAGATAGGTACCGTAGAAGATGTTAAAAGCTCCATAGAGTTGAGTTCACCGCGCGGTTGGCTGCTTTTTGCATTGATTACTAAATTTTTGGATGAAGAAGAAAACATGTTTAGAGAGAGAGGAAATTTTCTTGAAACTTGTAATAAGAGTTTGTCTTCGGTGGAGACCGAGGGAGAAAAGTTGGTTTATATTTCTGGGATTTGGGAACGGGATGCATGTACAGAGTTTACACTAGTTGGACGAGGAAAATAAAATTAGAATTTGGATAAAGGTCAGAATTTATAAATTGATATGCACGAATTTCCTTGTTTGGATTCATAAACATAAAAATTTAGAATTTCAGCGTGGGAAAAAAACTTGGAATTTGGAACCTCTAATTCCCAAGTTTAAATTCCATGTAAATAGATGTCATGCATTTCCCAATTTCTAAGACTGAGAGTTTAAAAATAGCAATTTGTTGTGGCCTATTTTATCTGACAAAGGGAAGGGGGTCGGTGGCAAAGAAAGAAGAGAGAAAGAGATGTGTTTGTAGAATTGTGTAGAGGAATGTGCGTGTGTTTTCTCCCCTACGTAGTGCCTTTATTTATAGTTATAAGAGGGAGAATAAATCATTCATCCCCAAGGAATACAAGTTCATATAGGAAAGAATAACTAGAATAAAATATAATCTAGGATTTACATAATCACACTTAAACTAGGATACAACGCATCGCTATTCGTCCAGGGTGTCCTAAATGATCATGCCAAAGTGTAATTTCGTGCGCAGTCCCAGAGGTAGGGTCAGCCACATAGTGGCTCTCTATGGGGCGTATGGTTGTAGTACACAAACCACTCGGGATACGCTCCATCTTCTCTAGAATACACTTCTAGCCATATTCGTAGGAAGTTATGCATAGAAATTCAACTCCGTTTTCTACATAGGTTTCAACATGGTAATTATTATCTATAATGTCCTTAAAACTCAACAACGTTCTTCCGGAATGCGGAGAATAAAGTGCCTTATCAATGGTCAAAATTGTATCATTGGACAACATTATATGTACCTTACCGTATCCTTTGATCAGGTTGGATGGGCCTAAGAGGGTTGTCAGAGGTGCATTCTTAGGTATGAAGTTAGTGAACAAGATGCGTTCACGAAAAACAGTGTGCGTGGTTGCACTATCTGCCAGACAACTAACTTTCCCACTAGTTATACCTAGAATAAAAATTAATTTGAATTGGTCACATGCATAAAAGTTCTTAAAACAAATATCCATTCAAAATCATTTTAAGTATTCAAGGATGGAAATTAATTAAACTTAATATCCAAAAAACAAATCACCAACAAATAATCCAAACATAAAGGAAAATTGTTCAAAATTAACCAAAAAACAAAGGGGGTTTGGCCACTATTGTGGAATTCGGCCCCAATTTCTAAATTTCAACATGAAGAATAGTTTATGTCTAAGATTATAATCTTCCATAGGTATGGTATCCTCTTGAAAGTCAGAAACCTCCATCTTGGTACTCTCCGGTTCGTCCACTTACACAAAGTTTAATTCAAACTTCTTACGACGAGAATGATATTCAGCTACAACCTTCTGGGAAGCTCGGCAAACACATTAGCAATGGTCAATTGAACCACAACAATAACACATATCTGTATCTATGGTTTCAAGTGCTTTGCCTTTATTCTTGAAGTTTGGGGTCTTAGGAGCGAGGTTAAGGCGTTTCGGGGCTTTGTTTCCTCTCTTAGATGGGCCTTGGCTCTGTTGACCTTGACGGGGTGGCTTCTGGCCGCTCATACCGTGCCTCTTTTCTCATTTTGGGTGTTGGTTCGTGCTATAGTGTGATTTAGGCACATCAGTCGCCCTAGTAGGTCGAGCTTGATGATTTTTCATCAATAGTTGATTCTGCTTTTCAACAAGAAGTAGAACAGAGATCAAATCCAAGAACTTAGTGAACTTATGAGCTCTATATTATTGCTGCAAGACAATATTAATAGCAGAGAAGGTCGAATAGGTCTTTTCCAGAAGATCATCTTCGGTCAAAGTTTCGTTACAAAACTTGAGAAGTGATCGAATTCGACAAACTTCAGAATTATATTCATTCACAAACTTAAAGTCTTGGAAGCGCAAATGTTGCCAGTGATGTCTTGTTTCAGGCAAGAAGATGTCCTTTTGGTGATCAAAACGATCAGCCAAAACGACCCATAGTGCTCGTGGATCCTCTTCAGCAAGGTACTCAGTTTGCAGTGTGTCATGAATATGTCTTCGGATGAAGATCATGGCAGTGGCTTTCTTAGCTTCGCCAACCGGATTGTTCGTCTCATCTTCAATGGTGGAACGCAAATTCTTTGTAGTGAGGTGTAGCTTCACATCTTGGACCCACTTGAGGTAGTTCCTTCCAAAGACCTCTAAAGCGGTGAAGTTGAGTTTGTTCAAATTCGACATGTTCCTATCACAAAATAAAGGACAAGATGTGATTAGTGTAATAGAGAAAAAATCAATCCATTCACATAAGAATAGAACATTCAGGTTCTAATAGACATGTATTGGTTAAAATTTGCATGAAAAAGCTTCGAGTTTTCATGGGTGGTGTTTTTAAGGAAAACTTCAGGTTTTCAAACAAGACATGTTTCTAGAAACTTCACGTTTCGAAATAATTATGAACTTCAGGTTCATAAGTTCCTGTAGACAAACGCAAATATATATACATAAATATGCGACAAGAAAATATGCAAATAGAACTTCAGGTCTATAATTATAATTGAATTAATTATTTGGACTTCGAGCCAAATTTAAAGTGTGGGTGAAAAAAATATAAAACCCAAATTGTCTAAAAAAATAAACAATTTAAGCTCGAGGCCTAAAAGCATAGCCTAAAGCCCTCGGGTGGGCTAAGCAAATCTCAGCCGTGAGGTCCAGGCCTAGATTGGGCTGGAATTGTCTCGGGTGGGCTGCAGGCCCAAGGCGAGAGAGAAAAAAACAGGTCAGATCCAAGGGAAAGGCATATATCTGATGCATCGGGGACACCATAAAACCTAGGCTGGTGTCATATTTTGGACCGGGCCGCTTTAGGCGAGCCCAGTTAAGAAAATCCATTTTTTTTCATCATTCAGGCTGAACTAATAGTTTGGGCCGCTGCATACAAGCCCAAAGAAGAAAAAGAAATAGGCCAAGGAAACAAAGCCCAATTGGGCTCGGGTTGAGACCAAAGACACCCTAGTCGTAGCTGGGTGCACTTGCCGAGGAAGAAAACCGACGCCGCAGCTTCAGGCGGCCATCTTTTGGGACAGCAGTGCTTGAGGCGAGTTTGTGGGTCAATGGGGACCACGAATATGAACGGAGATGAAGAAATCTCAACATTCTAACAACCAAACCCTAGAAAAAAATTTGAATCAGATTTTCAAAAATTTCAATGAGATTCGAGGGAATCTTGGTCAATCGTTGTTGGGGACGAACTGCAGGTCGTAAAAAACGTTGACCTGTGGGCGATGATTGATTGCAGGCCAACTTGCAACGATGGAGACGCCATGGAAGGCGTCGGGGTTTCTGGGTTTTCAAACTTGGAGCCCTCGGCTCAGGCTTGGGGTCTCGCGTCTTGGCACGGCTCAGCCACACAGGCTGCAGGCCTGGGCGAGCGGCTCGAGGTCATGGGTTCGAAGAACCCTAGCGTTTTCCGATTTGTGTTTTTTTTTCTTTTTTTTTCAATTCAATTCAATGCATATTGAAACAAATAAATTAATGCACGGACATATATTTGATGCAATTCATAGCAATATCAAACTCGCATAATTCAACAATTATGGATATAATGCATACACAATTTATGTAGAATCTAAAATTCAAAAAACGTAAAGTTGGGTCATGCATTATGGTGAATGTTCAGGCTATGAGGGCTGCAAAAATATCGAGACAAAAACCGTTGTTTTGGAAAAACCTGATTGCATGATGATATGGATGAACTGGTTTGATGCAGAAAAATCTTCCACGTCAGATTCCTAAGCGCAGCGGTAGGAGCGTGCTGATAACGTATTGTCGCCTATTTTATTTGACAAAGGAAAGGGGGTCGGCAACAAAGAGAGAGATGTGTTTGTAGAATTGTGGGGATGAATGAGTATGTTTTTCCCATACGTAGTGCCTTTATTTATAGTAATAAGAGGGAGAATAAATCTTTCATCCCCAAGGAATACAAGTTCATAAAAGAATAACTAGAATTAAATCAAATCTAGGATTTACACAATCACACTTAAATCAGGAAAGTTTATAACACAATTTTGTATTCAATTCCATTGTTCTTTTAGGTTAATCAAACAAAAAAAATTCACAAATTCTAAAAATAAAATCATGTCATTTAAATTTTCGTCATTTTAAAATTCCTTAATAATTTATTTATTTTTTTCATCCAAACACAGTGTTAAAATTTTGCTTAATAAATCCTGATAAAATAAGAAGACTGGCATTGTAATCCAAGGGCTCTCAATATTTTGTCTCAAACGACTCAAATGTAATTTGCAGGGAAAGTATTCATTAGGAAATTGCATAAATTTGGGATATAGGACAAAGCAAAAGCTAAACAAAGAAACATATTAATTAGCCCAACGCGCTTAAATAAACAAACCGTCCTTGGCCTACAAATCTAGTAATATAATTGAGCAGAGTATGATTCTCTTTCTTTTTTTGTTCTTCTGTTTCTTCTTTTTCTGTTCTTGTGTTTCTTTTTTCTTTTTTTTTTGAATAATTACAATTAAGTCAGAGCAATATTTATATTAATTTTTTACTTTTTAGAGAGAGAATGACAAAATAGAAAGTGTGAGAAGAGGAAGGGAAGAAGAGGAGAATAGAATGTGAGGGAATCCTACTACAAAAGTTTGAGAACTCAATTTTAAGATATTTTTATGAGAAATGTCGCTTCCTCAAAATGAGACTTTATGATTGTCACTTTCATGTTTAACGTTAATTTTTATACCAATATTTACAAAAAAATATGAGGTGTCAATGAATTCCATTTGTAACAGATCATTTTTAGCATTGTTTTATTTATTCAATCTGACGCTTAAGAAGAACTTAAAAAAATGTGTACAAAAAATGACGTCTGATTATTATTTTTAATTTTACGCCTACTGATTTTACATTTGTGAAAGTTATTCCCATGCGAGGTGTCATTTTAAGCCAAGCCTAATCAAAGAAGTTCCTTATAATATTGAAAAATATTTTATTAATTTTAACCAAATATTTTTATTTTATTAATGCTTTAATAAAGTGATGGAAAGATAATTAAAAAAATAAAATCACTAGTAAAAGATGCCAACAAAATACTAACAAAACATGAAGTAAGAGTAAAGTTGAGGAGAGAGACAAAAGGCTGAGAGAGAATAATGTTTTTGGTGGGGTCCACATATAAAAAAGGCACAAGAACACCATATTTTTGATACCAAAAGCATACCTACCAATACAGATATTACACCTTTCACAATCTGGTTGAGTATTTCAATCTGTCAACGCCCCACTTTTTTCTGTATTATTGTTTTTGGCTTTTTTCTCTGCTAATTCCTCAGCAGCAAATTCCAATTTCTACTCCCTTTCTCACTCATCCTTTGACCCAGTTTTCAACAGAAACTCCTCCTCCTTCTCCTTCCATTTCCACAACTGGGTTTTCTTTTTCCATTTCTGTTTATATAATTTCTACTTTTTTTCTTTTGTTTTTTGGTAAACATTTGCATTATCTGTGGCCTATGGCTGTTTGAGAGGAGACCAAGTTTTCTTTTTTTCCTTTTGGGGTTCCCCAAAATTGTATTTTATTTTTGGGTTTTGGGTTATAGAGAGGAAACTCTGTCTCACATTTTTCTTGTGTTTCTTCTAGTCCTCCTCCACTCTCTGGTTTGCTAGTGGTAGCTAGGGTTTTGGTGGGTTTGCTCTGAATTAGGCAGTTATGGTGAGAAAACATGGATGGCAACTGCCTGCTCACACCTTCCAGGTATTTACATTTCTGCTTAAACCACTTGCTGATGTGGGGTTTGCCCAGGAAGGCTGAACTTCATCTGATCCCGGTTCTCCATACGAGTTAGGTCGGTTGGCCGGGGCAGTGTGTCCGCCCTGCCTGTGAATTAGAGTAGTTCAGAATATCGCCTTGTCGTGAAAATAGAAATCTGATCTCTGTTCTGAATGTGGGTTTTGATTTGTCAATTCGTGTAAAAGGTCAAATCTTTTTGGTTGACATTATTGCTTTAACTGTTAGTTAGGTCCCAGAGGTACGGTTTTACTTTGTGGTTAGCACTATTGGGAAGAAATTTCACTATTAGGTTCCCAACTTAGTGAAAGCATAAGGAAAAGCTCAAATGCTTAAGTTTATGTTTGTTTAGAGTTGAACCTGGATAGGCGGAATTTGTTAATTTTCCTTTTTGTCCATTTATCTACTCATTCTCTGGACACTGGATTCCATTTTTGTTGTTTGATTTCTCGTGCTGTCTCATCGATTTGTTTATCGAATTATAAACTGAAGTGTGTTGTTTACGTGGCAGGTTGTCGCTATTACTGTATTCTGCTTGTTAGTGGTTGCCTTCTATGCTTTCTTTGCTCCTTTCGTTGGAGGCCGCATCTGGGAATATGTTTTGATTGGCGGTTACTCTCCAGTGGTATATGAAATGATTTTTATTTATCCACATTAAGCATTTTCATTTTATTAATAGTTTCATTAGCTTTTACGCTTGCATTGTCTTTATAGACAAGTTATCTGGAATTCAATTGAGGAAAAGCTGCAGTTAGTCTTTGGTTTTGAATATATTCCGTGATCTGATCCACTTTATGATGTACTAATCAAAAGCTGGCCTTCAGTCCCGGCTCTGAGTATTATGGGATTGAATCCTTTCGGCTTTTGAGAAGTTTCATCATTCTTATTCTAGATGTTGGAATTTGAGACGAGAGCTCATTCTTTATAAGGTTTTCGAATATGTGGCGCAAATTTGATTACTTTCAAAGATAATTAATCTGGTGGGCCAAACCAGATAGAGTTTGTAGAGTTTGGAGTTACTTCCAAATTGATTCTCTATGCCAGTCAGGCAGTCACATTATGTAATGTGCTAGCCTTTAGCCCAATTCTCGAACCATTCATTCAGAATCACAACTCATTTAATTTCTTCTATATAGAAATGGCCTTTTATGCCTGATGTTATTCCCATAATCTTTCTATGGCATTGCAGGCACTGCTCGTCTTCATTCTTTATGTTCGATGTACTGCAATAAACCCCGCAGATCCTGGAATTATGGCCAAGTTTGGAAACGGAGGAACAAATGGTAACAATCCAAATCATAGGTTATCAGCAAAAGACTTGCCTAGAAAGTTTGATGAAGCCACCACAGGCCATTCTTCTCCGTCATCAGTTTCCAGAAGTTCTTTGGCAGGTGCTAACTCTAGTAGGAAAGGGTCAGTAGGAGAACTTGGGGGTGTAAATATTCCTGAAGAACCCACAATTGGGAGTTGCATTGGAGGAATTTGCTGTGCATTGTTTGTACACGAAGATTGCCGCAAACCACAGGAAGGGGCAGCTGAGAATCAGGGTGGTGAAGATGCTTTGTTCTGCACATTGTGCAATGCTGAGGTATTGCATTATTACAAACATAGTATCATAATTCCTCAATTTAAAGATACATCAGTTCATCTTTTTAGTTTCTCATGTGTTTCCTTATAAAGCTACATACTCCTAAAATATTGTATGGGAAGTTGTGAATCATCTTCGTTTCCGAAGAAAAAGCTGTAGAAGGGTTTAAAGTTATGATCTCATCATACTCCCTCTCAATAGATTATTGCGAGTTGACTGGTTTAATTTTTTTTTTTTTTTTTTAATCTGAATACTTTTCATGTTGCAGGTCCGTAAGTTCAGCAAACACTGTAGAAGTTGTGATAAATGCGTGGATGGATTTGATCACCACTGTCGGGTATTTTTGTTGTTGCTTCAAGTGCTCCATAAGGGCAGATCTTCTGCAACTTGTTTTTGGTTGACATTTTTTAAATTCCTCTCTTAAGTAACCTCAATAAATTACATGGCTGCAGTGGCTTAACAATTGTGTTGGACACAAAAATTACGTGAGTTTTATATGTTTGATGGCCACCAGTCTTCTTTGGGTAGGTATTGCAGTCTGATAATTATTATGTACATTTGTAAATTTTTGGTACTAAGATTCTCTGTCTCCCCCCGTTTCGGTTCAGCTTGTTATTGAAGCTGGAGTTGGTATTACTGTCATGGTGCGCTGCTTTGTTAATAAAACAAGCATGGAGGCAGACATTATTGATAGACTTGGAAATGGTTTCACTCGTCCCCCATTTGCAACAGTTGTGGTACATATTGTATTTTTAAATGCTTTAACTAAAGTTAGCATCCTAATCTCTCTCGGATATCAATTGCAGAAGAAAGCCTCTGTTAACATTGGTTCTCATTTGTGTAGGCTCTATGTACTGCAGTTTCTATGCTGGCATGTGTTCCACTTTGTGAACTCTTCTTCTTCCACATGATACTTATTAGGAAGGTCAGTGCTTTAGTCATTGCATTCATTTTTCGTGATGCTAAAGTTAGCTATAGCGGGTCTTAAGGGATAGATGTTTTTACTTTAGAACTATGTAGCTAAATATTAGGCTGTAATGCTTGGAGTACCAGGCCACTTATAGGCAGAAAATGAGAGAAGACAATTATCTGATAAGAGAGGCAATATTTGTTGCAATTCAAGTGAAATAATTTTATTTTGAAATTTTGAAATTTTGAAATTTGAATTAGGGTATTACAACCTATGAATATGTCGTGGCGATGAGAGCAATGAGTGAGGCACCTGGAGGAGCATCTGTCGATGAGGGTTTCCAAAATTACATGCACTCCCCAACAGGATCGGCTACAACTGGCTTGAGCGGAGGAAGTTCTTTGGGTCTGCAATACAAGGGTGCATGGTGTACCCCTCCCAGAGTATTTGTGGATTATCAGGTACATTAGTATTCACTTTATGTCTTGATTTTACATTTTTTGGAAGAAATCGATTTGAACTGCTGTTCAATTGAACTCATTTTAGGCTTCAAACTCTTTGGCCTGCATTTTAATGTGTACTACCTTTATTCTGGAGCTTTGTCGATTGGTTAAATTTCTCTCGTTCTCATTTTGAAGTGAAATTATTTTGGCATCACCTTTATTCTCACCTTTGCCAAGAAAATTTGGGCTGTAACTTGCCTAGGTCATTACAGTTTGAGGTTTGAGCGTGCTGTGTTCTCGTCAACATTTTTTTTATAAGGTTCTTCACATGGATTTTTGTAATTCCAACACTTTGGTCTTTTCTCCTTTGTAACCTTCCTTCTATTTCTCTATATTAATGTAGTCGCGATCTAACAAGGGCGCTTGTGAACTTATGCGAGTGCAATATAAAACAAGTTCATATTCATGTCCATATTTCAAGTATAAGGATTTATTATCTGGATCCAAATGATGGCTTAAATAGTACAATTAACGATTTTCATTTATCTTGTAAGGAACAATTCTTTTTCAAAAATGTCTTACCGTTGTGACGTTATCTAGCCCTTCAAATCTTCCTCCTTTCTCCATAATTTGTTAGTCCTCATTGATTGGCTTGTAAGAATGGCTTCGCAGCATTGACCCACAACTACATTTCCAGTCTTCAGCTTGATTTTTTTATTTTTTTATTTTCAAGTTTACTATGCAAGAAGAAAAACTTTATATATGTTTTACACTTGACACAAGCTTTTGCTACATTAGGAGGAAGTTGTACCGCATTTGGACCCCGGAATGGTGCCATCAACTATTGATCCGGACGCAGCTGGAGCTACAGAAAGAGAGCAAAAAGGTCCTAAAAGGCCTGTCCGCATTAGTGCTTGGAAGCTTGCAAAGTTGGATTCCAGTGAGGCCATGAGAGCAGCAGCCAAGGCCAGGGCATCATCCTCCGTTCTACGACCACTGGATAAACCTGACCTTGAACTTAGCTCAAGCGGCAATATGAGTGTGCGGAGTAGTGTGAGCACTGATATGGGGGCAAATAAAGAGATGAAGAATGATCTGAGGTTGTCAAGAAATTCCTATGCTCCAAGTCAAGGTAGCCGAGATGAGTATGAAACTGGGACTCAAAGCATAAGTAGCTTCAGTAGTCCGAGCCATGCTCATGAAGTGGTCACACTTAGCCCTCTGCCACAGGCTCCGGGTGTGGGACATTTTAGCTCTGCCAGTTCAGTCCCCATCTTAGTTCCTGACCGTCCATCAACTGCCAAGGCAACATTGCCTAATGTCAGCATGGGATTTGATGAAAGGATCATGCAGAGGGGAAGTACAGCTGATCCATTACAACTTTCCGCTCCAATTATGCAGAGGGGAAGTACTACTGATTCGATGCTGCTTTCAGCTCCACCTACTTCTCTTTTCAGGGATGTCCGAAGAACATCTGTTGTTTGGGACCAAGAAGCAGGGCGATATGTCTCAGTTCCTGTTTCGGCTTCTGAAGCTCGAAACAGGTCATCCATACAAACAGGATTTCCAAATCCTAATGCAGAAGCAAGCTATAGTAGAAGACCAGTTGTTCCGCCACAGGAGGCTTCATCTTCTGCAGCGAAGCCCCCAGCACAACAAGCAGAGAAACTGCTGTACACAGGGGATTCTATATTCTTTGGTGGCCCGCTTTTGAGTGCACCAGTTAGGGATAACTTAAGAAATGAAAGGGATTCGGGTTCTAGAGAGGGCCAAGAGAGGGCAGGGCTGAACTTGCCTAGGGAATCCAGGTTCAAACGTGATTCTACCTCAAACCAGCTTCCTGTGTTTGTCCCAGGGGGCTTTGAGAACAACTCTTCTTTTGGGCCCGGTTCCAAATAGTGTTAAGCGCCTGAAACAAGTGCATGTAAATCTCTTCCTCCTTGCCCTGATGCTGTAGTGGAGCAGCATGAAAGTCGAGCCAACTTTGATCCTTGCGACCTGGCTGCTTGAGATTGTCGCTAACAGAGTTTATCGCATGGGGTTCAAGCAGTTTCTTCGATGAAATTCTGATTCAACACACCAGTTTTAGCTGAGGTTTGTAAATGGGGCGATCGTAGTAGTGTGTCTTGTGCTTTCTTGACATTGTAGCCAAAGAATTTGTGTTGCAGAGCTCCATTTATGCTCTGAATTTTTATTTATTATCGAAGTATCTTTTCCCACTATTTGAATAGATGTATGTTTTCTAGATCCACCCCCCTATTTTACCTCCCTATCTTCTTTACTTACCTGTACTCTGCATTTCTTTCCGATTTGCTCGACATAATTTCTGATATTCTCCATTGCTCGGGTTGCGACTTCAATTTACCGATAGTATAGTCTAGAGTTTCGCTCTGATCGAACAAGTGACATTGGATCTTCTATGATGAAACATGTCTTGTTCTTGAGAAATTCTGTGAGCGGCCGCTGCATCAGCCTCTCACTGATAAGAGCGTTTGCATGGAACTCGCATGCAGAGAAAGGCTGATGCAGTGCAGCGACCGCAGTCAAGATTATCTCTATGTTCTCAGATACTTTGATCGGATTTTATCCGCAAAACATGAAGGGATCAGTCTGCAGTTTATGCACAAATTCTACTGCGGGAACCCTTGTATGCAAGAGCTTTTATCCCCAAATACTGCTCACTTTCAAACAGGTCTTCACGGTTTATAAGGCAAGGGTCCAGCAGATCAAACTGGTTCAACGCTGGATTATAAATACAAGCGATCTTACACAAATGATGCAGAAACGAAGATAAGGTAAGCAGCTTGTTTATCATTCATTAGCATTGAGAAGCATATCCTGATGTGCAAAAGCTTCAAATATATGTACACTATGGATACAGTTCGAACTAGTATATGACCTACGGCACAAAGCCGACTGACTTCCAGTTAAGTAAGAGGCTGCTGTCAGCCACAAACACCCCAAAAAACACTGATCTGCCTTGTATATTGCCTCCCCATCCCGTCCACCGCTGCACCAAGCGTTCTGGCATACGTTTGCAGAACTCTAACCTGCATAAAAATTCATCATGTGATAAAGTGATTAAAAACTAACCAGATATTCACGAATTAAATATTCATTAATAGCTTCCTCGACCCTAAACCCTAAACTTCAATGTCAAAAAGGGATCATCAGCATCAATGGTCAAGGGCCAGGGCTTGCTAGACCTATAATTTCCACTTGGATGATTAAAATACTCGACGCCTGCCAAAGCAATATGACAGCATAAGAAATGAAAATTCATCAATGAATCTTTTCTGTCTGAAACTAGGAACCATTTTCAATCTCCAAGCACATGAAGAAAAAGCCACAACCACCCCCGTGCTTTAAGCAGACCATGCGACAAAAGATATCTCCAATACTGCCTACCTTTTGCACAGTCACTTAAATCTTCCTCTCATTTATCAAGTTAGTTACAGTCTACAGACACGTTCAACAATAGAAACTATCCAGATAAAAAGAGCTACCCAAAGAGGAGCTTTGAAGTACCATATCTCTCCATGTAAAGAAATTTTCCATTCCACATTCTTGTCCCAACCCCTGAACCTTCACCGACTAATCTGATCTTAAAACAGTTCCTTATCCAGCATAAAATAGTTAGACGAGGTATTAAAGGTATCGGTGTTTATCCCCATTAGGAATTGTGTTCATGTAGAAGGAATGGTAAAGTTTGAGTTGTGCCATGTTTCAATCTAATATTTTTACTTTATTAAGAGTCAAAATACAAAAAGGTCATAGATAGCGTCACAGAGAGACAGATGCAAGGGAACTACGGAAAGTGTAATCATTTATGAACATATAATTCCCAATACAGCCACCATGATGAATTGATAATCAAGTAAAAATTGACAATAAACAAGAATACTGCAACCTGAGATTTACGTTTAAGGTATTGACTCTTTTAATCAGATTATACGAAGTGAGACTGCATCAAAACACGACAACTAGTTGCATCAAATAACTTACTAAGATAACATGCGTATTTGAAGCACAATCAGATGACTCACCAAGCATCATTCATTTTCATTTGGAGCAGACTCTGGTATTTCTGGAATCCTCCGTTTTGCAAGCCGTTCAATAAGAAGTTTCACTTCCGACTCTGCATCTTGCAACCTGTTACTCAGTAATTCAACACTCTTGGGGTGTGCTTCAAATTTACTAATCCACCCAGCTTCAAAGTCCTTAATCTGTTTTTCAAGCAGCAGACGGGTCATCCCTTCCTCTTCTTCTTTCTTTAGGCGTTGCTTTTCCAGTTCCATGGTGCTCAAAACAAGACCACCTGATCCAGGAACATCCCTGTAGAGTGGCTCATCAGCTTGCGGACAAAGTGCTCTATATTCAGCAAATGCTTTTTGTGTTTCCTTTAAAGCCTTCCTATAGCCATCCAAGAGATTTCCCATTACATAGAGTTCATGCTCAAGCCGATACATCTCAATTTTGCTTTTCTGCTGCTCTTCAGCCTTGGCCTTCTGCAAGTGACCAATCACCTCCTCCCTTTGGTGCAACTCGTCCAGTAACATCTGCTGGCCAACCATCGATTGCTCGCAAACTTGTTCTTTCTCCGCATACACCATCTTAGCCTTTTCTATCCAGTGCTGCACTTGCTCCAAACATGTATCAAATTCACCACCTGAGACCTTACCATCCCAAGGGCCACCCATCCTCAACCGCTTATTACCATTGAGAGGATGATGAGAAGAGTTAGCATTTTCATGGACAAACTCTCTCTTAAGACCACCACTTCCAAAGAATGAGGAACTACCAGGAAGCATTCAACTATCGTCCCTTGAAGAAAGAAACACCCCAGCAAATTGATCACGCATTGACATATCTGAACTAAGAGGGTTATGTGCTGCTTCCATTGCATGAAAGCCCTCTAAAGGCATATCCTTAAGTGAAAGGTGAAAACCTCCCTCCTCCTCGTCCTCTTCTTCTTCCTCTTCCTCTTCCTCTTCGTTTCCTTCATCTATTCGTTCAACAAATTCCATATCTTTTTTCCCCTCCTCCCCACAACCCAAATTAACTATACCAAGATTACACCGATGCAAAAAAGGTTCATTTGCACTGCTCTTCCCATCCAAAAGCCAATGGCCAGGCTCTTCCACCTTACATTCTTCAAAACCCATTACATCCTCAACCCCAACTTGCTCCTTCTCAACACCAGCTTTCTCGAGGTTTTCTTGCCCAACATCAGTTCTATCCACATTGTCCTGCCTAACATCAGCTATATCCATAATGTCTAGCTCTTGCCTAACATCAGTTTTCTCCACATTGTCTTGCTCTTGCTTAAGATCATCTGTATCCACATTATCTTGGCCAAGACATAATTCAATGTTATGTTCTTCCAATCCGCTGGGTCCCTGTAAATCATCCTCCCCGCCCATTTTCACATCCCCACCACCATCCTCTTCCTCGTGTTCCTCTTTTGCATCGACATCAACTGCATCAACATCAACAGCATCAACATCAACCAGGGGAGTCTCTTGTTCTTTCACCATAAAGAAATCCTCACGCTGCGATTTTATCAAACACTGCAAATGCGATGCATAGTAGCAATCCCCCAATTTGGGCGCCTGAACCAACTCCTTCTCCACCATGAACCAAATCAAACCGGCCCAATCCACCTTCCCAAACTGCCCCTCTTTGATTGCCTTAGTCCAATTCAACACCTCGCTTGGCATCATCCACGTATCCTCGTGCAAAAGCACCCAATTTGATACCAATTCTTCTATAAAAGCTATGGACTCCTCCGAAGTAGCCTCCGCCGGAGGCTTCTCAGCACCATCCGGTAGTGCCACAGCACCACCCTTCTTCACCTGTTTTGAAGGAAGCTTCAAGGCCCGTGCCAAGTCGGCCCGGTTGACCATAACCTTGGACCCATTGACGTAGCTGCCCCGCAGGTTGGGGTTGAAATTGGAAATCAACTGGGCGAGAAGATCAACCTGAAGATTCCGATCGAACTCGATGTGGACGAAGTCCCACAAGTTGAGCCACTTCAGGAGCTTCTCGTGCTTCTCAAAGTCGGGATTTTTTGAGGGCACGAATGGAATTGGATTTAGGGTTTCTCTCTGGGTCTGAAGCTTCTGCTGGGCCTTCTGCTGGGCCTTTCTGTTCCCCGAACTGGCGGCTTTTCGCTTCGAACCGGACTTCTTTCGCTTCGTTCCCCGGCGGAAGAAGGTAATGGTGGTGGTAGTGGTGCCGCGAGGAGATCGGGCGGGAATATCATCGAATTTGGGTTTAGGGTTTGGCTCCGATTGGAGAGGTGGGTTTAGTTGAATTTCTTGGTCTTGATGGGGTTCTAGGGTTAGGGTTTTGGATTGGGAATGTGGTGGTTCGGAATTAGGGTTATCTTGTTGAGGGGCTTCTTCTTCTTCGATTTGAGTCATGGTCACATCGGGAATTACGGCGGGAGGAGTGGCCATGGTGATGATCTGGTTCTGGTTTTTGAATTTCAGTGGCGGAAGCAGATGGAGAAGACGACGACTAGTGAGAAATGGTCAAGTGAGACTTGAACGGAAGCTAGACGAGGTGACTCTTTTACCCTTCCATTTTCTCGGACGACTTTTGCCCTTCCGAAACGAGTAAAATTTTCTCTCTTTTTTAAGCTCTTATTTGCTATTTAATTTGGTCGTTGATTTTATTTAACTTATTTAATTTAATGATCATAAATATAAAAATAAATAAATAAATAAAGGCGTCGTATGCGGGGTGGCCACTTATGATTATGTTCTAGTAATTTTTCTTTCATTTGTAAGTAGGGATGGGTAAATAGTGCCCATCGGTCATAGGTAACCACGGTTACCTTCCTATTTAAATTTCACTACAATTATGAGTAACCGTTTAAATAATTAAATGGTTATGGACATAACCATTTACCCGTGAAATTTAAATGACGGTTATGAGTATTAACTACGGTTATAAACGGGTGCTCGTTTACCCGTTTATTTATATATATATATATATATAAAATTAAAAAACAAAAAAACAAAAAACCTAAGCTAAGATCCAGTGCTGGTGCATATTGATTATAACATGCCGTGTTGGTGCTTATAACATCCATTGCTGGTGCTTATTGATTATAATATCCTCAACCTAAGATAATGACTACCTTGAATTTTTAGAAGCTTTACTTTGTAATATGTTATAATTGAAGACTAGCTTGGGTGTAGAAGAAAAATATGTCAAAAATACATTAAATGAATTTTCTTTCCAATATGCTTGCTCGAGTAATGAGAGGTATTTTGTTAGTAACAAATCAATTCTTAGCAAATATATTATATTACCTTGATTGATAACAATTAAAGATATCGTTCGTAAATTATTATTTAAATTATTGGAGTTGTATACAGTTACGGTTAAAAAAAAAAAAGAAATAGGAGAAAAAATGGGTAAATGGGTTTAAAAATGGATAAACGGGTATACGGTTACAGTTAAACGAGTATGGTAAACCGTTTATAAACGGTTATGGGTATGAGTATAACTGTTTAAACAATTACCCAACGGTTATGCGGGTATGAGCATAAACGGTTATAGGTAAATAATTGTGGTTAACCACATGCCATAACCATTGCCCATCCCTACTTGTAAATGAGATATCTTCGGCTTGATTCTTGCCAAAGATGAAATTGAACCAAATTATTATGGCTAGTCGATTTTGAGGCTTAGTCCACTCTCTCATTCCCCTTACGATCACCCAACAAGCTTGGAAGATGCCAAAACAACACTCCACATCCTTTCTACACCCTTCTTGACATCTTGCAAAATGTTTTTCCTTTTCACTTTGTGGACATGACACTATTTTGACAAATCATGTTCACATTGGGTAAATGTCGTCTACTAGATAGTACACAGTTCCATTGATTCCATATGTGACATGAGGAGCACTTCCTTGCAGCACATCATTGAACAATGGGATTGACCAAGGACATTGAAGTTATTTTGAGCTCCTGAAACACCCAAAAAAGCATGTCAAATCCATTTATTAAATGTTGTCACTACTTTTAATATGATACTTTTGGCTTATTTTCTGTTTCATAATCTCCTTGCCATGAACTTGGGCAGTTTTTCCAAGTCCAGTGCGGATGCTTCCAATCATACCAGGAAAACCTCGCATTTCACCCTTCTTCAGAAACCTTTGCAGGTCCATTGTCGTGGGTTACCAGAGATACTCATTGGTGTAGATAGCTTCAATTGCGGAGCAAAACCTCATCAGGGGCTCTAGAACGATTGATTTCGCCATGTTCACTATCTCATCCACTTGGTCTGTAGATGCCCCATATGCAAGCATCCGCAAGGCAGCAATAATTTTTTGCTTAGGTTGGAGACCCATAACATGAAAGTCCTCATTCTTAAGCACAAAATATGAATCGTGGTTGCAAATAGCAATCATGATTTTATTGAACAAATGTGGTTGCATTCTAAAATGATGTCTAAAATATGCATCAAGGTATACACTATTTGGGACAAAGTAATCTTCCAAGATATCCTTACCATCGTTGTTCCCTCTTTCTATTGAGGTTCGTGGAATGACTAAGCCTGGAGATTACCTTCACAGCTTGCATGACACGACAAGTATGTGCGGCTTTCTCGTTTCTTGCATCATCATCTATCCTTTTACTTTCTTGATCCTCTTGCTCCTCTATTTCGAACAACTCATTTTCTCGCTCTCGAGATCGAACAATTCTTTCTCTTACTCTTCAATTTCTAACAACCTCCTTGAAGAAGACAGTGTAAGAACTCAAGATTTATAAACTATGAAGAAGGATTCAGAGAGATTTTGATTTTGGCGTACTAGAAGAGGATATTGGGTATTTAGAAGAAAAATTATAATTTTTTTTTATAATTTCTAACAATTTTTATCAAACTTAATTAATGTGGACTATTGGAAATCCAACGGCTGAGAACAAACTACGTCGCCCCCACATCTGAGGGGTGTGAGTGTGCTGACATGTGGGCCCCGTGCCTGCTTTTAATTGGCTTACTTGCCATAAAGGCGTACATGAAAGCCACATGCCTGACACACAAAAAAAAAAAAAAAAAAACAATAAAATTTAATAACGTAGGAGGCGTTATATCGCCTCCAGCAGGCCCTTAGGCCATTCTCGCCTGATGGCTCAGTCCATGGGAGTTGGGCCTACCAATAGGTGGGCAATTGGCATAGGTTGGAGCAATTTTCTTTCTTGGTGTTGAGGGATTCAATCACCTAATTGCAAGAGGAATTTCATGGGGTGGAGTTGCCCAAGGGAATATGGATAAGCAAATTAAGTGAGAATTTTTGTGATTTGAATCAGGATATAATGAGTTTTTACTGCAAGCAACTCTACAATTTATTTATACTAAGGAAGGATGAGGTTAGAAACCGGAAGCAGTAGGTCTAAGATAATCTACTACCCACAAAGACGGTCAATTCTCCCAAAAGTAATATTCCATGTTTTGTCAATTCTAATACCAATTTTAATAATTTTACTTTATATACCAAAACTGCAATCGATCATTGTGTTAGCAACGAGTGTTCCAATTTACTCATAAACAGAATTTAGACACTTTACCCAATCACAGTCACTTTTACCATGTTTGGTTTCATTAATTTCAACAACTGCAATTCCATCCAAAGGCAAAGGCAGGTTCTTTCATTCTATTGCCGTCTTCTTTTGCATAACCAAAACATAATGATTTACAGAAACACAACATGAAATGATAAATAATTTTCATGCTATTGGCTTTGAGATGCTTAAGGATGATTTACAAGAGTTTTTCTTTTTTACTTTTCTAAAAGGATTTACAAGGGTTTATAATACAACACTATCCGATTATTTAATAAGTACCACCCCTCAATATTGGATGAGATTTCGAGCTTGAATCTTTTTCATCAACAATAAAATACAATATTTCCAAAGACCAACGGGTTAAGGATCAAAATGATGGATTGTTTAGTTATAGTTTAGATTTTCCACATAATTCAATTTTGTTTGATGCTTTCATGTGTGAATTTTTGTAGTTTATATTATCCCCAACAACCGCATTATCGGGCTTGGAAGTTGCTACAAATGTAGAAAAAAGGACCAGCAGGCTTTTCGAAATGATTTGTTGCCAGGTCACACCAAATGGAAAAACATATCTCCTTTGGTTGTCTAGGTGCTGGGTTATAAACAGGAGCTACATGAGCGAGAAAGATTTTCATAGAACAAGAATGTCGCATTGCAAAAGTTAAACGATGATATCACATTACCATGTATGAAAGTTTAACGCATACTACATTGCAATGTTTGAAAGTTAAACTCATAACACATTACGATGCATGAAAATTTAACGTTAACGCATTGCGATGCATGAAAATTTTAACGCCTACCAGTACGCATTAACCAATGAGACTGACATCTCTTAGGTTGATTTGTCCCGACAGAGTGGGTGAGTTTGCATTTCGCAAGTGATGTCATGTCCCTATCATATATGATGTGCGAGGAGAGGCCATTTGGGGGCCATTTGGGGCAAACACCACAACCTCAATTAAAACCATGAAAGTATTGAGTCATGTTAGAGAGACTAAATTTAGAGGCTAAATTTGTAAACTAAATGATGTGTCACTATTGACCCTAAAAACTACCAAACCTACGTGGCGTGCAGACCGAGTAACTAATGAGCTAACTACATCATTCGGTTGTGTGTGGGGCGGGCCAACTCGTCGGCCGAGGAGTAAAATATGATGTGTGGCGTTGGGCGCGCTGCTGACTTCTTGATCTTGCGATTGCGGCCGAGGAAGGAACACGTCTCGACCTTTGGATTCTAGAGCCTGAAGACAAGGCTGCTAATTTGCGAAGTTCAATATCAAATTCGGCTTTCAATGTGCCGAATGTAGTAACCTGGTAACACCTCACTTCACCGAGAAGGCTGATGAGATGACCTCTGCCAATAAAGACTCGAAAATCCTTCTTGACCGAGACTTGGATAGATAACCAGTCAGCCTTGACGCAGTGCTGTTTATCCAAATTGAAGGTGCTTAGAGGTCGGATGATTCTACGGCAACAGTGCTGTTTATCCAAACTGAAGATTTGTTGGCGGAAAAAGAAAATAAAAATCTCAAGGTTGTTGAGAGGTTTCACGTAGAACGAGAATTTGCGCAGGGCAGATTTGTGTGTTGTGTTGGAGGGGCTTCTCGTTGCCACTGCCTCTGTATTTATAAGGACATATTTTGTGTTTGGCATGGCCTGGATAATAAGCAGAGGAATTTTGATTGCACCTAAAGACTCTGTAATGGAATATTCTGAGAACAGTCATGACCACATGCATATCTGGTCCACAAATGAGGACTCTGAACGCTAATCCCATTCCAACCAAAAGACTCATTTTCCGTGTAATTCGTCTAAATGCACTCAGTGACCTAATTGCAGATGGCAAATCAATTGAATTACCATCTCTAACAACCAACTGCAAAGCGTAATCATTATCCTTTATGATTATCCATGATTTTTCAGATAAAACAAAAATAAAACCTAGGCTTATCACATCACCAAAAGCCAGGCCTATCACCCTATTGTCGCATTAACCCACGCATGCATTCATCCATCCTTGCATGCTTCATTGCCGGTGGTATCCCAATATCCCATATGGTCAAATCAATGGGGATTTAGACAAATATTAGGTTTAAATAATTTAATATATTACTAAGAGATAATATCATGATTAAAATCACAACATTATTTCTCAATAATAATTGAAAATCATTTCAACCACTCTGTCATTCAACAGCACTCGATTACTCGGGCCGATAGTGTAAAATCGGGTCCAAACAGTCACCAATAGGAATAAGCACGTTTATTAACGTTTAAGTAATAAATCAATCATCAACTTCAATGTCTCTTAGTTTCCAAAACTTTTTCTACAAATTTAATTTTCCTAACATTACCCGTTTAACATTGACCCCAAAAAGAAATATATGGAACGTGATGAAATGCAAAATGCCAATGCTTCATGTTCCCTTGATATTTTGAGGGAATTTAATCCAAACAACCAAATGAAAAATGTACAATATTATTTTGTTATGGAAAGGTGACACATGTATGACACACAAAATGCAATATCTGGTGAAAAATTGAATTCATAGTCTAATGCAATACGTCTCTTCCGTCCTTATCATGTGTTTTCATAAGCTTTATATAACTTAAATTATGTTATCATTACGGTTTAAAATTTAATAAAAATAAAAGAAAAAAGAAGAATTTTCTTTTCTTTTTTGAATGCAGTAGGTATCTTATGCATTCATAAGGCCTCAGCGTATTTCTTTTACCGAGCAAGCAAATACTATATAAGCAGAGTCGTTGACTTCAACAAATACATCTATGGCAGTTTGAATTTTGATAAAAAATTCTGAACTTTTAGGTTCAACAAAGAAGATATCATAACAATTCAGATACACACAGAGAAATTGTGGGAACCTCTCCAATAATAATACGTCAAATCTTACACCTCCTTTCCCAACTTTTACGTTCGCTTGAGCCAAAGTTTTTGTACAAAAACCGTAATGTAATCCTAGACGTAGTCAAGATGGCTAGACTAGCAATGTCACTTCTTGAGTTTTCAAGTTCAAATCTTTTTATATATACCATAGATTATTATACTATATTAAAATATCACTCGAATAGGAAAAATCGTTACGAGCAAATCCTACAGTTGCGGAGTTACAGAAAACAAATGATTTCACTTTAGCACCAGAGAGAGTCAACGATGATATCATAAATAATTAAGCAAAGGTGATATGGATAATAAAGGCAGATGAAACGGGCAATGTGGTAATTTAATGTGTTTGGCAACGTCTTCCACTTCACTTCTGTCACCAAAGGCAGGTTATTTCAGTCAGTCTGTCCACTCCAACAGCACTCCTTCTCCTTTGCTTGTTTTGTTGCGCAAGGTCAACGAATTCAAAAGATGGGGATCAATCGTTTTTTTGGATCCAATCTCAGAACCCAGGTATCAAATCTTAATTCTCAAATACCCATTTGGTTTTTTTTTGGATTACTTCTTCCTGTATGTGTTTTTTGATTGATTTATTCACTCTGTGTTCTGAAAACTACACATTAGTATGAATATTCTGTGCATTTTGTTTTTGGATCACTTCATACAGTTCATCGTGGTAGATTTACTTTTTATTTTTTATTTTTTATAAAGTTTTGATCTTTCTGGTTTGATCAGTTTGTTTGTTGATGAAGTTTCCTGCTTCAAGTTTACGTTTCTTTGCCGAAATGTTGGAAAAGCTAAAAATTCAATCACCCTTTTTTAATTTTCTTCAGATTGTTATTTTTCATGCCTTATCCGAATTCTTGAAGCTTTGTGTTTCTTGCTGGGTCTGTGGATGATGTATCAACTTTTCTTTAAATTGTTTTTTAATCATCCCTATTTCGTTATCAAAGATTCAAAATTAATTAAAACAAAAGGAAGGTTTGTCTGTGTGTGTGTGTGTGAGAGAGACAAAGAGAGAGAGTGATCCCTCCTATGACTTTCCACTTCACTAATCGCATGTGAACTTTTTGACCTTCTGTTTGGTTGCTGAGAAAAAGCTGGGAAAAACGACTTTAAATGAGTTTCTCAAACTCGTTTTAGTTTTTTAATTGCCCTTTTGTACAGTGGAAGTTGGGATCAAAGTAACCTTTCTTTTCAGGTGGCTTTCTTACAGTTAAATTTTTCAGTGGCCATGCCTTTTATGTGCTTATTATGTTTATAAGGATATATTTCCTCTATTTTTTGCTTTTGTCTGTTCGGTTCTAAAATCCATTTTGTTGCTAAGTAATTGTTTTTAAGAAGAGATATCAAATGTCCAGTTTTGAGAATTCGAAAACCAGCAAAACAGTGCAAAGCCTAGTATGACTAATTGTACCGACTGATATGACCTCTGTCTAATAAAGTGTTCTCCGTTAACGCTGACAGATGTCCTTCCTCCAAAATGTTCATAAAGATTGAGAATTTATTTTTCTCATAAGTTAATGGCCCCATTCGTTTATACATATGATTACACACACACACAACTTGTTGGACAAATTTTAGTAATTAATATATCCGTCTTTCTTGTTCACAGCTTGTTTCATGTACAAAATATGCTGCTGCTTCTAGAAGTCCACTGGAGCATGTCTTGCTGGTTCCCTTTCTGGCCAGGTCTTATAGTACAGGGTCACCTTTGCGAAAGGAAGAATCAACAGCTGAGGAAAAAGGCCTCGGGTAGGTTGTGTTCTACAGTTAACAATCTATATATTTTCATGCATTTGCGGTTTTGCATCTCCACTGTACTAGTAGTCCGCACAAGATAATCCAATCTAACACGTGCTTTATTGTTGACAAATATTGACTTACTCAGGTTCAAGGGGCATGATATGCTTGCACCCTTCACAGCTGGGTGGCAGAGTACTGATTTGCATCCTTTGATTATAGAAAAGTCTGAGGTGAACTTCTTAGTTGTGTCCTAGAAATTGGCTTAACATTGTCTCTGTGAACGTTGAAGTACCCCAGTTTAAAATCATTGTATCTTATTTTCAAGGTTAATCTCTTTTGAAGTCATTGAACGTTTTTCATTCTTGGTTTCAGGGTAGCTATGTTTATGACAGCAATGGGAAGAAGTACCTCGATGCTCTTGCTGGTCTATGGTGCACAGCATTAGGTGTGAAAGATTTGTTTCCCTATTTCTTTTCTTCAGCTTGAAGCTTGCTTCTTCCTCTTACTTCATAAGACTGTTCTATTACCGAGTCACTTGAAGCAGCCAGAACTACTTCACAAAAGTTCTGAATAACTCTGCAATTGCGTTTCTCATCATTATGCTTGCTTCTTCCTCATCTTTATTATTATTCACTATTGAATTAAAAAAGGTAAGAAAGTTTCAAAAACAGATAACTCTACAATCAAAATGTGAATGTCTAAGAACATCGTTTCCCTCTCGTAGCCTTGTATTTCAGCTTCTTGCACGCCCTGACCTTGCATAGGACTATCTGCACTAGTCACTTTGACCTCCATTATTACCCGGTATAGAATCCTAGGCTACTCCTATTATCTGTTTTTGTAGCTTTTCCTGACCTCACTATTGTAAGTTTGTTATGTGTATTTGTCAAAAAGTAGATATGTTGAATAAATTTTCACATCATCTATGTCTGTTTGTACGCTAATATGTGAAAGTACTTGAATTCAAATATTTTATTGTTAAACTTGCAGGCGGAAATGAACCTCGACTAGTTGCAGCTGCAACTAAACAGTTGAATACCTTGCCATTTTACCACTCATTTTGGAATCGTACTACTAAACCGTCTTTGGTATTCATTTTTTTTTTCCTACTTCCTAGTTTCTTTTATATTAATCTTCAATTCTAGATTCAATTATTTTCTATTCCAGATAGTTGAATGGATACCTTCTTAAGATGCCTCCATGTGATATTCAGCATCATATTTTCTTTTACAGGACTTGGCGAAAGAACTTCTAGAAACTTTTACAGCTTCAAAAATGGCCAAAGCCTTCTTTACTAATAGTGGATCTGAAGCCAACGATACTCAGGTTTGATTCGATTGTAGAAGAAATATATTTGATTACAGTTTCCAATTGATCTAAGATGGAAAAGTGAATTTTGATTGATGTTACATACTACCTTTACATGGTAACAATGACGTTAAACTTCAACCAGTTGTTGAGAGAATAACATTAATCAATTAATACAATGCATGAGCACAAGGTAACCAAACTGAAGGACTTCGTTATCCTTCTTGTTATTGTCATGAAGCGGAACTGTGGAACAATTATTTATACTTGTTCAATTTGATTCCATGTAATTATCAAAGGAAAATTCAAAATCTGAAAAGCTTATGAACTCCGCAAATTTGGAAGATATCTTAGTTTGCCTGAATACCTAATTCATGCGAAGGTAATCAATAACCAGTTTGGATATTATAGATGATGTCGTTATAACTATTTGAAATATTTGCTTTGTAGGTGAAGCTGGTTTGGTATTATAATAATGCACTTGGACGCCCAGATAAAAAGAAATTCATAGCTCGACATAAATCGTATTTTCAACTTTCTCAACTCCTTTTGTTTTCTCTTTATTTGCTCCAGTTATTGTACCCAGTCCCTTGACGTTGTCTTTTCATCCTAACAGGTACCATGGTTCAACTTTGATAGCCGCAAGTCTTTCTGGGTAGGATAAATATTTTAGAGAATTTTGCAGGAAAGATCATCCTTCAGTCCATTGACTCTAAATTTTTTTTGCAGCCTCCCCGCTTTGCATCAAAAGTTTGATCTCCCAGCTCCATTTGTTTTGCACACTGACTGCCCACATTATTGGCGCCATCACCTTCCAGGTCCATTTTTAGACTGATCTACTCTTTGAGATTTAACTGTGACTGATTCTATTAAAGTTTTAGCTGATTATGCCAGGTGAGACAGAAGAAGAGTATTCTACGAGACTAGCCAACAATTTGGAAAATCTTATCCTCAAAGAGGGACCAGAGACAGTAAGTTATTCAAGTGTAATGTTTAAAATCATTCTAGAAATGCCGAGGGTACTTTGTGCTTTTGAGACGATTTGTGTGCTATTTTCAGATTGCCGCGTTCATTGCTGAACCTGTCATGGGAGCAGGTGGTGTGATACCTCCACCGGCAACCTATTTTGAAAAGGTGAGCATTTGCAGAGTGTCTTACAAAATGAACAGGACTGGAAATGCTTCATTGGATGTATTTTTCATTAGTCTATCCCGGTTACTTAAGTCCCTTACTGTTAGATAAGCTGAAATATATCTTTTAAGTGATTAAACAAATACTTTGTCCCATACTTGTTTTGTACTTGTCCTGCTTTGTGTTAATTTAATTCAGTATGGGAATTACTGCTACTGGATAATTGCAAGCTTTAAGCTGTTGTTTCACTCCGAATAGACACGACTCTCTCGCTCTCAATCTTTGTAATGGACGAGCATTTCCTAATTGATGCAGGTTCAAGCTGTTGTGAAGAAATATGACATTCTATTTATTGCCGACGAGGTATATGGAATTCTTTCTTTATTGTAAACTGATTTTTTAAGTCAGCTTTATATGTTGGTTGTTAAGCTTAGGCTTTATTTCTTTACTTCTAAAGGTAATCTGTGCATTTGGAAGGCTTGGCTACATGTATGGGTGTGACAAATACAACATTAAACCAGACCTTGTATCTCTGGCGAAGGTAAAATGAAACCATGTACAAATACAGAGCCGCTCTCTCACATCCCACAGAAATATTTGTTTCCTCATCGCTTTGTTGTTGGATGTCCCAGGCTCTTTCTTCTGCATATATGCCAATTGGCGCTGTTCTTGTGAGCCCAGAAGTTTCAGATGTCATACACTCTCAAAGCAGCAAGCTTGGTATGTTCGTAACTATAAACTAATCAAATTCTGTTCCAAGGTATTATTGTTGAACAAGACAATTTCTTTTGCGCCAGGTTCTTTTTCTCACGGGTTTACATATTCTGGACACCCCGTGGCCTGTGCAGTTGCAATTGAAGCACTCAAGATCTACAAGTAAGTTCTTATTTGCTTAGTTCAAACTATTTAAAAGCAAAGTTATCTGTGTTCCAACATTTAAGGATTTAAACAAACCATGTTTAGAATCTGGAGGAAACAGCATTGATCTCATGCTGACTAAAACACCAATCTTGGTAATTGGAAATTAACATTTCACTTGTTTGTAGGGAAAGGAATATTGTTGAACAAGTACGGAGCATTGCCCCAAGATTTCAAGACGGTGTAAAAGCCTTCTCTGATAGTCCAATCATAGGGGAGGTACATGTTGTTACCAATTTTTTGCACTACAGAAATCAGAAAGAGAAATTACAATCAGTACGATATTAACATGGTTCTTGTTATGTTGGTTGTGCAGATACGGGGAACTGGATTGATCATTGGTACAGAATTCGCAGACAACAAGTCACCCAATGATCCATTTCCTGCTGAATGGGGTAAGTCTCATCTATACACTATAAAGAAAAATGACGTAGGTAGATTACATCTCGCCAGGATAGTTTTTGTGGGACAAATTCCTTCTTTTACATATTAATATAATGACATTACACCTTGATGATATGCATCACAGGGGTATGTGCATACTTTGGAGCTCAATGCCAGAAGCACGGAATGCTAGTACGCGTCGCCGGGGATAACACAATGATGTCTCCACCATTTATTATGACTCCTAGTGAGGTTGAAGAGGTAGGCTATTCCCCGATTTGTTCCAATCTCCCCAAAAATTGAGTAACACTTGAATCGCGTAAAAGGTTTTCGGACTGAGTTTTTGACGAACATGCTAACCGGAACCTGTGTTTTCTCTTCCAGTTGATAAGCATTTACGGGAAAGCATTGAAGGCCACTGAAGAGTATGTGAAGGAACTCAAGTCTAAGCAGACGTAGTTGCAACTTGTAAATGTATCAGTAGATGACAATGGTGAAAAAAATGTGTAGACTTCATGTAAAGCAAAACCTTTCCCGTTATGTTCTTTGTGATGAATGATATTCTGAATAAAATGTTTTCTTTCGCATTACGTTGGTTCTTTGTATTGAAGATTTGAGGTATCCACCTACTTCACCCACAGTTTTCAGTTTAGTGGTACTTCTCTTTTCAATTTTGAAAGATGTTCTAAGTTTTGAATCTCCTCGTCCCGTTGACAAAAAAGATCATCCACCAACTTCCGAAAGAATGTGTTTTAAAATAAGATTTCAGGTTTTCGTCATAAACAAAATGAGCAAAATCTCCGTCCCTTTCTCCTTCGGCCTCCTTTGATATCTGCACTAATATTTTTTTTTTCATCTAGCCGTTGGATTGAATAAAGAGAATGAAGGGGCATGAACAAGGGGAGAAGAGTAGGAAGAGAAAATGAGGGTGCAGAAATCATTCATCTTTTATAAAATGCTGGAGAAAATTGTTAGCTTTAGAGGAATAAATCAAGTTCAAAGATCAAAGATATTGTAACATCCCACATCGTTCAGGAGAGTGATCTTTAAATGTATATTCTCATCCCTGACTAGCACGAGGTCTTTTGGGAGCTCACTAGCTTCGGGTTCCGTAGGAACTCCGAAGTTAAGCGAGAAGGGGGTCATAGCACTCCCAGGATGGGTGACCCACTGAGAAGTTGCCCGTAAGTTCCCAGAAACAAAACTGTGAGGGCGTGATCGGGATCCAAAGCGGACAATATCGTGCTACGATGGTGGAATGGGCCCGGGAAGTGATTCATCCCGGGCCGGGATGTGACAGATACTCCAGGCTTAGTAGACACTAATGTGGACTACATCTGTTTGTATTCTATAATAATATCATTATATGCAAGAATATCTTATTAAAATCACAAAATGATGGAGGAAATTGGTAGCTTTAAAGTGATTTTTTAGTTCATTATATTTCACCCATCTATGAAAGAAATGACTAGTGAGAAAAAGAGGTATCCAACCATTAAATAAAAAAAATAGAAAAAGTAGACGGATCTCACATTTAATATATCAAAATCATGTTACTATAATAATAGTGTAATACGAATCAAACTCACGATGCCTAATTCTTATATAAACATCACACTCACCTAAACCCTTATGAATGAGCTAAATACATTTAAACTACGGAGTTAATAGAGGGTTTGAATGCAATAGGTTGAAGAGAAATACCTTATTCACCACTTGCGTTTAAATTTCCCTTCATCGTCTCTCTCCTTAAAATGACAAAATATTAATTGACCCAATCATAATATTAAATTAAAGTTTTACACTACTACACAAATGGCTTACTAACACAAACATAAGCATCTTGTTTTTCTTTTCCAATGCTTAATTGTTAGTTTTCATCTCTCACATGATCTCGTAGGATAAGGTGTTAATCCCAAACGATCTTTTGTAGAGACATTTTTACATACAGTGTCCAATAAAAGGGTCCTTATACATAGCCATATTGTAAATCTTTTCAGAAGCTTGCAACATTTGTGATTGTTTTGTATTTTCAATTAGTCAAGCATTCATTTTATTTTCTATATTTTCTTGATCGATGACCAATAAAGACTGCCGTCTTTCTTTCTTTTCTTTTCTTTTTTCTTTTTTATTGGAAAAGAGTCTTTCTTCTTAGAAGTCCGTGGTTTGAGCTTAGTAGTCGTCCCAAACAACTAGTCAAAGACTTAAAGGTTGTGTTTGGGCCTTGGCCGGCTATGATTTAAACATTTCTACTCCAACAAAATTCTCTAGGGGAGATGTCACACTACTTATCTATGTGTGCTAATATTATATTCACGTTTTTAACTTCGAGAATTTAACTAGATCAATAGCTAACTAGTCAGTTCATTTTAAGAATAGTATAAAAAAAATATGTAAAAAAATATGTCTTATCGCATGTGAGTAGTATCCAACATTAAGATCGGCAGAACGCTTTATTAAGATGGTAATAGGAGTCTCATATACAAGCTTCATTGTTACCTTGGTAGAATCCTAGCTAGCACATAACACAATGCATTCGACATCACTTTCATACGATTCTTCCAAAATTAACCACCTTATGTCTTTGAAAGTTGAAGCGAAAGGGTTCCATTTTAAGAACAAGATGATGCATTTTTTAAAATTTTAAAATCTTTTGTACACATCTTTCTTTGTTCCTAATGGACTATATTCCACAAGGATCTCAACCAAACATTTCCTTGTGCTAATAATTGTCGTACCAAAAAGCTAAACAATACTTCCAAATATTCCACCGGCTATATCTTCAACTTCGTTAACAAATAAGAATAAATACAAAGGTCGCTACATAGATATATTTTTTAGTGACCAACTTAATGATCTGGAGATAATTAATTTGTACAAACAAACATAAAGAGTAATCCTCTATTGGCTAACATGATCACTACCTTCACTAGCACAAGCACCAAAGGTTTATTTTGGAGACTAAGCAAAGGTTTAGATTCGTCAAAAATACGTCAGACGCAAAGCACCTGAAAAAAAAATACATTGATGATAGACCAAACACCTCAAATTGTATAGGACCAGTTGAAGAAAAGAAAGTAGAAAGGAAGGGTGGACAGAACTAAAGAAGCCTACAAAGCCAAATTGGAAATTTGGTTTAAATTAGTTTATAAAACATGGATGGCAAAGGTGAGGGAGGTAAAGGTCTTAATCGACTAAAGAAAAGAACGAAAGAGTTGTCATGTCGTGTTGGCACGCCTAGATGGGCGGTTTGGTCGGTCGCCTATGGCCGCCAATCTTATGAGACCAAAAAGCCACCATTTCTTTTATTTTTTCTTGTGCGGCAATGACCGATCAAACCTCTTGCATGTTTTGTTTTTCACTTCTCACAAGTAGCAGGGACTTCCTGATTATGGCTAACACAAAAGGTGACAATTTCTTTAGAAATTTCTCTTTTACTAAGCAATTACAGCATTCGTCGAGATTGTTTGTAGTTGACAAGTTATGAATAGGTGATTGTTGCTAGTTTGAATCGGCTTATGTATATGGGTTTCAATCTCTTCTTATATACAAAAAGCATAGAGTGCCAGTCCTACTAAAATCTAGGAGTTTAACTAATGCAAGGTTATTATCCAAATTATCACATGAGAAATGCTAAGGAGATTTTCTCCAAAGTTCGTAGATTATCTGGCACCTTATGTTTTTTGCATAATATTTTATAATTTAGGCATGAAGAATCAAGTTAAACTATGAGGTGACAAAGAGTTCATAGAGAGTCTTACTTTGAAAGAGTTTCCTTAACATTTCTCTTATCACATAACTTCTCAAAAGTTATGAGACCTAGATCTCAAAACTGAATCTCTTATCACATTTTTCTTCTCCAAAAACTCTAGATCTCAAAGCCTCACAGCCATCGGTCCCTTGATTTGGTTTGGGCCTGGGTAGCCCTCTAAAGTCTAAACCCTTGTATAGTCCTTATTCCTGTCTTTTCCTTCCTCTCTATCGCTCAGTTCACGACGTCACCCCTTTCCTTTATTCCACCCCCACATCACCTCTGTTTCGCTTCCCTGTTCCAGCCTTTGCCCGCTCATCAGGCGCTCTCCTTGGTGCTACATTGCGTTCCCCATTCTTTCATCTTCTCTCTCACATTTTTACAGACAACCCTCCAAATTGTGTTGGTGTATTCTTTCCAAATCCGGGTTGGCCTTTGAATTTGGCCTTGATTCTTGGTTGTGGGCAAGATTTACGGTTATGATAGGTCATATCCATTTCTTACGAATCATTCTCCATGGTGGTTGTGCTCAGCCTACCCGTGGCTGAGCCGCCTTACTTGGCCACATATGTGGTGTCTTTTCTATACAGATTTGTCCAAAAGCGGTGTCGCCCTCACTATGAAACGAGCTAATTTGTGGTTTCATTTTCAGATTAGCTAGTTTTATTGTTTTGTGGTTGCTTCGGCAATTTGTTGTGGCATTGTTGTTTTCGCAGTGGTTTTGTGGCCTCGATTGTTTGAGAGATGTCTTTGTGTGCCATTCGGTACCAAACTTGATGTTTCTATTGTCTTTACATTAGATTTGTATTGTTTGCTATTTGTGTTTGTGATAATCGTCAGTGGTAGCTATATAGAGGTTTATCTGGTAAATTAATTGTGCAAATTTCTCCTCAAATCAAAGATTTGGTCACTAAAAAATATGTTTCTAATATGACACCCTCTTATATGTTCGTTTTTTTATTAATGAAATCATTCTATTGTTGCTATTCTAAAAGCTTCTCTATTTATACCTAAAATTCAAATTCATACCTTTAAGTATTATGTCCAAACAAAGGATTTTCGAATCAAGAGGTTTCAAATCCACAGATTTGAACAGTTGAAAAAAAAAGATTCAGTTGAAATCCATACGTCTAAAATCCAAACACGTCAAAAAATAATAATCAGGATCCTCTTCGAGGCATTTGGTCGGGATCCTCTTGACTGGTGTTTGTGGGCCGTTCAATTTTTATTCAACAGTTACAAACAGGGAGCCCTTCTAAAAGTTATAATAATTGTAACCGTTGGATAAAAATTGAACGGTCTAAAAAAATCGGTCAAGAGGATCCCGACCAATTGCTCCGGAGAGGATCCTGATTCAAAAAATAAGGGGAAAATCTCAAATCCCAAATCAACATACAATTTGCGTCACTGGTTGTCCTTGCTTGTAATTAAAACGAAATCGGAGGTTAAGAGTCTGCGAACATAGCAAAGCAGCTGCTACTGTCCGATTCCCCCCAAAGGGGTCCCACGGCACTAAGGGTGGACCCCTCTGCCCGCTCACTCATATTTATATAGTTGGAATCTCTCTCTCTCTCGCTACTCCTCTGCCCTTTTCAATTTGTTTTTTCACCCTCATCGTCCTCATCACCTGCCTCCAAAATCCTAATCGCTCCATTTGTTCTTCGTCTCTCGAGAAAAAACAACAAAAAAAGCTTCCCAGAAATCTCAGGAGAATCCGATCAAAACTTTATCAGGTAACCCATCAATCTCTCTCTGCTTATTTTGTTTTTTGTTTTTCTATTTATTTTGTGCATGGTTGCTCTGTTTTTACTGACTGATGCAGAGGTTTTGTTATTCTTTTGTTTGTGGTGTTTTGATTTGATCAAGCATCAAGATTTAATCGATCATAGGGTGATGATGGAATCTGGGTTTGGTTTGGATTTTGTGAAAATTTGAGAATTTGATTTATATGTGGATTGGATTGATCACTTCATATGAGGATTTTCATGTGTTTTTTATGTCAAAGTTTGTGTCTTTGAAGTCTCTGAATGGATCTGCAAATGGGTTAGGCCAGTTGTTCAGGGAAACTAAAACCGTCACGCGATACCGTAAGGTAGAGTAGTTTAGAATATCGTCTTTTCAAAAAAAGTCTTCGAAGAAACCATCCACATATCATAATTCTTTCACCTTCGAATTGCTGGTTGATGATCATTTATCTGCTTCAGCTTCTATGTTCATTTTTATTTTGATGAGAAGGTCAAATTGGTTCATTCTTTTGTTTGACCAGTCTATGTTGCTTGGAGATCTTTGTAGAAGCAGGAGAATTAAATCTCGAAATTAATTTTTATTTAATTAGGGGTGTTAGGTGGAGATTTTAGTCGTCTTAGCTGTTTAGATCGCTATTAAAGGGTTAATAAAGTATGAATTTATTGGTAAATTTAATTTTTTTTTTGTCGAAAGTTGAATATTATTATTAAATACGAATCGAAATGTTTACCTCAGATACCAGAGCGTTAAATAACCACTCTAGTTCAAAACCATCCCAAGAATGACTACCCCACACGCGTGACATAAGATGCCATAAGATGCGCAGTCTCATTACAGGCACGAGGAGCATATAAGAACTCAATAACATCAAATTGTTGCTCAATTTAATATATTTGAGGTTGGTTTAATTGCTGTCTTTTTGCAGTTCGAGACTTCGAGTTTCACTTGGATTCCAGCTCTTAATTAAATTAAATTAAATTAAATATATATTTATTTAGTTTTAGTCAAAGTTTTTATGACTAATGTTATTGAATTACTAGTGGCAAAAATAGTAGTAAATGTAAGATGGAGAAAAAGATGCTATGTATTGTATGCATGTAATATGTAGTTTACTCATTCTTGATTTCTCGGGCGATTGCTGTCGTATGTGTCATGAGATTATTCAGATAATCTAATATCTGAAAAATCGAGAATTAATTGATTTAGAGGGACTTAGTTGATCTCGTACTCGTTCCTTCTCGCCCCTATTCATGTCGTAGCGTCTATGTCATGTCAAAGTTGATCTTGACGATCAACCTTAATTAGTGGCCGTGGCCCGTGGTTAGTGGCCACCAAATTTTTTCTCCATTTGTCAAAGATAATTGGTATGCCTCTTTATGTAATTAAGGAGTTAAAAATGGTGATTAAGGCTCTATTAAAAAAATATGAGAGTTCTAGGTTCGATTCTCATTAAACACGAATTTGAATCATATTATTGCTAACATATTATGAGTCTTAGCCTAATCCTCTAGCATCTTAGTGCAGATAATATTTATAAAAAATAAAAAATAAAAATAAAAAAACCCTGAAATAGGAAAACAAAATTAAGAAAGAAAATGATGTCTCCTTGCTGCTTTAACTTTGAAACAATCTTTTAAATTTTCTTTGTTTTTTTCTTTTTGGTCATAAACTTGGAAAGGAAATTAAGAAAAGATGGGGTCTGTCTGTGATCTATCAATTCAAATAAAATAAAATAAAATACAGCCAAAAAATGAAGGATGGACGGACCAACCTTGTTCGTGGCAGGCCACCACTCACTGTGTGCTTCACTTTTTGTGTATTAGCAACGGACGGTCCAGATGTCTCTAGAGATTCAAAGATGTACAGCTTTTCTTTCTGTTTTTCTTTCCAATTTTCTCTTTTTTTTTAAAGCCATGTAATGATGCAATCCTCTCTATTAAAAATGAATTCTTAGAAGATGGGGTTGAATGAATTATTTTGGGTCCCACATACTAAATCGTTCCACATGAAATCATCACTAGTTAAGTGACAAAAAATGGCAGGCAGCAGGTGGTTTTGATCTTGGACGACACATCGTTTTATTTTTTCTATTAATTTCTTTTATTTGTTTTTTTTTTAATTTATTTGATTTGACAATTGTAAATTAAGAAGAATATGTGGAACAAGTGGCGTCTGATAACACCACCTTTGATCTTACCTTAAAAATAATTAAAGATGCTTTCCTATTGGTTTTTTCATTTTGGTGGATCACAGATTTATGGTTCCACAGTTGCGTGGTGTTATTAGCTCGAGTTGTGATAACATTATTGAGGTTATCTGAATGGGGACCAAAAACCTAGAACCCATGCTTTATTAAGGGTAGTGTTATTTAAGAATCATTTTTAATTTCTCACACACTCTCTCTTCAATTTTCGGCCGTTAGATAAATAAAGTGGAGAAGATAAATGATAAAAGACTAACAAGAATGTGTGGGACTAGAATGTTATTTAAGCATCCATGTATTGATGTTAGAAGTAGCCTGAATAATTGACTAGAAATTTAGATTTTTTTTTTTTTTACTTCTAATTTATGAAAAATAATTAAATTAACATGCACGAAATGATAAAATTTGTGCCATGATGCTGATGGGTCCCTGTTTGGATTCCACGTCAGATTGTTTGTCTTTGTCCGGCCCACAGTTTACAAAAGGGTCCTGTGACCTGTCCTCTCCTTGTGACCCAAATTACAGAAGTGCCCCTCTGAGCCTACCCGTTTTTCATGCATTATTGCAAAAGCCTTCACGTAAAAGAATTTTCCTAGAAAAAGAAAGTGTAGTGATTAAGATGATGATTTCTTTTTAGACAAGTCTGATGAAGTTTTTTTGTCAAATGATAAATTTTGTTAGATTAGCCACCGACGAGTCTAATGAAGTTGTTGTTCTAAAATCACAGAGAAGCAAGTGGAGTAGGTGAAAATTTGGTAAAATATGGAAGAAGCACAAGTGATTCCCAAAACCCCGGTGAAGGTTGCTGATGATGCCGAGACTAAAAATGCTGAAGCGATCAAGGTAACCGCAATCTACGATCTGTAATTTAAGCCTTTCGTGGGATCATTTGATTTTGCATGGATTTGAATCGATTTTGAATGTTTTTTATTTTATTTTTTTATGTAGGTATCGAATGGGGAAGTGCCTCCGGTTGAAAAAGAAGGAAAGAAGGAAGAGGAGGAAGCAACTTTTGATGGAGAGTTCATAAAAGTTGAGAGAGAATCGATAGATGTGAAGGATGGTTCTCATGCTGCTGAAACAGCATTGGCGGAGGATGACAAGCCATCTGTTATTGAGAGAAGCTCGAGGAATTCGAGCAGAGAATTGCTAGAAGCTCGGGAGAAGGTGAGTGACCTTGAGGTTGAAGTCGAAAGGTTGGCTGGTGCGTTGAAGCATTCGGAATCAGAGAACTCTGAGCTGAAGCATGAGGTCTTGCTTACGAAGGAGAAGCTGGGAGAAAGCGGAATGAAGTATGAAGAGCTTGAACTCAGTCATAAGAAGTTGCAAGAGCAAATCACTGAAGCCGAGGAGAAATACAGTTCGCAGCTCAATGTTTTGCAAAATGCATTGCAAGCTCAAGAAGAAAAGCACAAGGATCTGATCAGGGTGAAGGAATTGTTTGATGGTCTCAACCTTGAGCTTGAAAGCTCAAGAAAGAGGATGCAGGAATTGGAGCAAGAGCTGCAGAGTTCTGCCTGCGAGGTGCAAAAGTTTGAGGAGCTGCACAAGCAAAGTGGTTCACATGCTGAATCTGAGACAAAGAGGGCCTTCGAGTTCGAGAAACTGCTTGAAGCAACAAAGTTGAGTGCGAAAGAGATGGAAGATCAGATGGCTTTGATACAAGGAGAACTCAAGGGCCTGTATGAAAAGATTGCCGAAGATGAAAAAGTCAAAGAAGCACTCAGTTCTACCGCTGCCGAGCTTTCTGCTGTCCAAGAAGAGCTGGCTCTATCAAAGTCTCAAGGCGTGGACCTGGAGGAGAAACTCTCGGCTAAGGAAGCTCTGATAAATGAACTGACTGGGGAATTGAACCTGAAGAAGGCCTCGGAATCTCAAGTGAAGGAAGATATTTCATCTCTTGAAAATCTATTTGCCTCAACTAAAGAAGATCTTCAAGCAAAGGTTTCTGAATTGGAAGAAATCAAGTTGAAGCTACAGGAGGAATGGAGCGCCAAGGAATTAGTTGAAGCCGCACGAAAAACTCAAGAAGAACAGGCCGTAGCTGCACAGGAGAATTTGGCAATAGTAACCAAAGAAAAAGAAGCTCTGGAAGCAGCTGTGGCAGATCTCACCGGTAATGTGCAGCTGATGAAGGAGCTGTGCAGTGATCTCGAAGAAAAATTGAAGCTTTCGGAAGAGAACTTGGGTAAAAAAGATGATCTTTTGTCTCAAACTTTGTCAAACAATGCCGAGCTTGAACAGAAGTTGAAGTTGCTGGAAGAGCTCCATAAGGAATCAGAAACTGCTTTTGCAACTGCTACTGAAAAGAATCTTGAACTTGAAGGAATTATTCAAGCTTCAAAAGCAGCAGCGGAGGAGGCAAAATCGCAACTGACAGAGCTCGAGACGCGCTTTATAGCAGTAGAACAAAAGAATGTAGAGCTTGAGCAACAGGTAAATGCGGTAGAGCTGAACCGAGGAATTGCTGAGAGTGGTCTGGAAGAATTCTCTCAAAAAATATCTGCACTCAATACTACATTGAGCGAGGTCAAGGAAGAAAAGAAACAGCTGACCGGTCAGGTGCAAGAATACCAAGAGAAGATAGGCCAGCTGGAATCTGCGTTAAACCAGGCAACTTTGCAATATTCAGAGCTTCAGGAGGAACTGAAGACTGCCTCTGAGAAATGTGCCGAACATGAGGGCCGGGCCAGTGAACACCATCAGCGAAGCCTCGAACTTGAAGATTTGGTCCAAATTTCTCATACTAAAGTGGAGGACACTGGTAAAAAGGTGAGCGAGCTGGAGTTAATGCTTGAAACAGAGAAGTACAGAATTCAAGAACTCGAGGAACAAATAACTGCGTTGGAAAAGAAATGTCAGGATGCGGAAGCAGATTCTAAGAATTATTCTAACAAGGTATCTGAACTTGCCTCTGAACTCGAGGCATTCCAAGCGAGAACATCTAGCCTTGAAGTTGCACTGCAAGCGGCCAACGAAAAGGAAAGGGAGTTGTTTGAAGCCTTGAATGTTGCCACAGAAGAGAAGAAAAGGTTAGAGGATGCATCGAGTAGTTTTACTGAGAAGTTTTCTGAATCAGAAAACTTGGTGGAGGTCTTGAGAGATGAATTGAAGATGACTCAAGAGAAATTGGAAAGCATTGAAAATGATCTTAATGCTGCTGGAATCAGAGAAGGTGAGGTCATAGCTAAACTCAAATCTGCCGAGGAGCAACTGGAGCAACAAGGCAAAGTAATAGAGGAAACAACGTCGAAGAACTCAGAACTTCAAGCGCTACATGAAACCCTAGTGAGGGATTCAGAGATCAAACTTCAAGAAGCATTAGGGAGCTTCACTAACAGGGATGCTGAGGCAAATTCTCTGCTTGAGAAACTAAAGGTTCTTGAAGATCAGGTGAAGGTTTATGAAGAGCATTTTGCTGAAGCAGAGCGGAAATCTGCATCGTTGAAAGAAGAGCTGGACAACAACTTGGCTAAATTTGCATCTTCGGAAAGTACGAATGAAGAACTCAGAAAACAGATCTTGGAAGCCGAAACCAAAGCTTCTCAGTCCCTCTCAGAAAATGAAATGCTAGTTGAGACGAATGTTCAGTTGAAATGCAAGATTGATGAATTGCAAGAATCGTTGAATGCTGCTCTATCTGAAACTGAAGTCACTACAAGAGAACTTGTTTCGCACAAGAGCACTGTTGAGGAATTAACAGATAAGCACTCAAAAGCCTTAGACCTTCATTCTGCTTCTGAAGCCCGCATTGTGGAAGCAGAGACAAAATTGCAAGAAGCCATTGAAAGATTCAGTCAGAGAGATTTGGAAGCTAATGAATTGCTCGAGAAGCTAAATGCACTAGAAGGCCAAGTAAAATTGTATGAAGAGCAAGTTCGAGAAACATCTACGGTTTCTGAAACCAGAAAAGCAGAGCTGGAAGAGAGTCTATCGAAGCTGAAGAATCTGGAGAATATTGTTGAGGAACTGCAAACCAAGTCAGCTCACTTTGAAGAAGAGAGCGGAAAACTAGCTGAGGCAAATATAAAGCTTACAGAGGATGTGTCTACATATGAGTCCAAACTAAGTGACCTTGAAACAAAATATTCAACTGCGGTTGTTGAGAAGGATGAAATAGTTGAACAACTTCAGGCTGCAAAAAGGACTATTGAAGATTTGATGCAGCAGCATTCTTCTGAAGGGCAGAAACTACAATCTCAGGTTTGCACCAAACTTTTTTGTGATTATTTTGCTGCTATTTATTGTTGATTTATGCTTATTAGCTATATTCATTTGCCACAGATATCTTCGGTTATGGATGAGAACAGCCTGCTTAATGAAGTGCATCAAAATACTAAGAAGGAACTCCAGCAAGTGATATCCAAGCTTGAAGAGCAGCTCAAGGAACAAAAAGCAGGAGAAGCTGCTTTAAAATCTGAGATCGAAAATCTCAAGGCTGAGGTTGCTGAGAAGCCTTTGTTACAGAATTCTCTCCAGGAACTCGAAGAGAAATTGGTGAAAACTGAAGCTCAACTGCAAAAAGAGGTGAATATCAATTCATGAAAAAAAATCCACAGAATAAGCTCTTATCCTGCAACCCATAGTTATTTATTTTCTGCATAAGGTGGGGGCGGCCAAAGCGGGCACATTCATCTTTTAAAAATTCTTTCTGACTCAGATGAATTGTAGGTTGAAAGCATTAAGGCGGGTGCGGCCGAAAGAGAGGCAGAGTTGACTTCAAGGTTGGAGGATCACGCGCATAAGGTCCATGACAGAGATTTATTGAATGAACAAGTCACAAAACTCCATAGCGAGTTACAACTTGCTCATGCCACTGTTGCTGAAAAGGTTACGCACCGATCAGTGTCTAAGATTTCTTTTACTTCAACTGTACATTGACAATTCTCTATAAAAAAGAATTTAACGCCGACTAAAACATTCCATGTTTGAATTTCCTATTCAACAGAAAGAAGCCGATTCTCAAAAGGACCTGGAACGAGAAGCATCGTTGAAGCATTCTCTTGAAGAACTTGAAGCTAAGAATAAAGAAATCGCACTTCTAGATAAGCAAGTCAAAGAGCTCGAGCAAAAACTGCAGCTGGCAGATACCAAAGTAACAGAGAGGGTATGTTTATTTCTGTTTCCCAACTCACTTTATAGATACCACCACAGATGAAATTTCGAAAACAGCATACACTAGTTATGTAATCTTAAGTTGTAAGTAGCTGTCAACTTTTCGGACTTAATTGTCCTAAACAACCTGTGTGAAACGAAAACATTAAACCATATCTAGAGGTTTTCAGCTACTGCACAAGGCTTTTAACTCACAAGAATTCGAGCACGAAATGAAAATTACTTACGTTTGAATGATCATGTTGCAGGGTGATGGAGGCAGTGTAGCCGGACTGGAAGTGAAATCCAGGGACATTGGATCAACCGTTTCAACTCCATCAAAAAGGAAGAGCAAGAAGAAGTCAGAAGCAACACCTGTTCAAACCTCATCATCTTCAGATATCCATACACATACTGCCGAGGCTTCCCCAATGATGAGCGTTAAGTTCATCGTGGGAGTGGCTGTGGTGTCTGCCATCATCGGCATCATTCTTGGGAAACGATACTAGATCACATATTTATGTTTTTGGGTTTGACCGTCAGGTTTTGGTTGATTACTTCGTTAATTGTTTCGCTTGTTATTAATTTTGCACAGGAAGATTGAAGGCTTTGTTTTTATGCTTTCAAGCTTGGTTTTTTGAGAGGTTGTTGGTCAGGGAATTTATTTTAGTTCCTATCCCCTTGGCTGTTTGCAAAGTAAAACACAGATGATTCATGTGCTACTTAAGTTTGTATTTAGTTTTTATACTGGGTTGCAAATGCTTTCGGAAATATAAGAATTTGTGCGTTTGTTGATATGAAAAGGAGAGGAAGGTCTCAGTTGTTTGAGAGTCATATCTCCGCTCATCAAGAACATTTCCTTCACGAGTGTGTTCACCTACTCCACCAAGTACGGATACACCCCTTGAGCTTTGACAATGCTGTTGATCACTTCCATAATGAGTATTGTTTTATCCACTCCAACTCCTACGAATAGTCCTATTTTTCCTCCCTGACGATAAGTATTTAGCATTTCATTTTAGTTTTTTTTCAAAAAAAAAAAATTGAAAATTGACAATTCGTTTAACAACTATTTATATAAAACAAATGAAAACTGAAGATTCAAAATGAAAAACTGAAAGCTACTTTGAGTTTTCAAAATTTGGTTTCAATTTTCAATAATTTTCAAATGAGTTTTCAGTTTAAAAAACAAAAAATAAAAAACTTAAAAGGATAGACTAATGTGATCCTTAATTAAGATGTTCTGCATTGAATCTTATGGGGTTTGGATTGAGTGTGGCCTCCACAGTACCTTGGCAATCACGTAACAGAAGGTGTCGTAGTCCTCCATCCCAGCGGATGTTGATATATTTCAAGTTGAAGCATCAAGCAAATTCATCTTCCAAATTCTTCTGAAATGAATCTGAAAGAATTCCCAACTTCCACATGAATATGATCGCCATGGAAATTCAAACATGACGATCATATAAGTTCATCTTCCAAACATAAGTTTCGGTCTCATATCTAAAGAATTTGAGATTGGAACTTGACGCTCTACTAAAACTAGGATCGCAAATTGAGTCAACAGACAAATACTCGATTGAACGAAACATATATGTTCGAGCATTTCGATTGGTAGTATTGTTTTGGACTTTGGAGTGATTTCAAGTTTCCCATGTCTGACTTTCTTATACAGTTTTACGCGGGCGACTATCAACAAGTCGTTGTAGTATAGTGGTAAGTATTCCCGCCTGTCACGCGGGTGACCCGGGTTCGATCCCCGGCAACGGCGTTTAATTTTGATTTTTCAATTTTTCCCACATTTATTTTATGCCTGCTTGTTTTGAATTGAACTGATTTTCTTTGGGCCAGAAAATTTCAATCCAGTACAGACTTCTTTTATGAAGGGTTTTTCTCAACCATCCTGGATCATTTACTAATTTGTAATAAAAAAGGGAAGAATAAAAAAGAAGAAGAGTCAAAATTGGATTCATGCTGGAGTTATTTATTAAAAAAATTTAAAATCGAATGTTGGAGTTGTTTATTAAAATCTTTTAAAATCCAAGTAGAAATAGAGAATGCATATAAATTGTTTATTAATTCATTTTAATCGGAATGAAAAAGAATATAATTACTAATGCCCCTTGGTAAAATAAATTATTTTATATACTAATTTTTTGGTTAAATTTTATAGGGAAATTTTATTTAAACCCATCTAATCTCTTTCTACACCCAACTTAAATTTTAAATGTTAATTGTCTATTTTACCCTCTTGCATAATTACTATTAAGTACAAAATGAAATTAATAATAAAAATCAAATTTATCAATAGACCCACATACTATAATTAAACCGCATCACCATTTGTTTATCCTACGTTCATTCCGACTAAAATCCTAATAACTCTAATAGAGAAAAACAAGTTTTTCCATTGATGGATGGTGGTTTTGAAGTTTTTAATCCTCCAACTAAGGTATGACTTGATTTATGGATATTTTGTTTGTTTGCTTATTCTTTGGATTAAATTTCATACTTTTTATATTATATTATATTATATTTGTTTTTCTTTGCGGTCTGTATGCGCCCCAAAACACCAGTGCAAAGACTTTTGATTAGTACTGCAAAGACATAAAACTTGATTCTTGGTGCAAATAAAGATTGCTCAACCTTAACCACGAACTAGCGGGTGGCATGTCTTGCACCTTTTTTATTCGAAATAGCTCCAATTTGTTTATTTGTTTATTAACATAGCAGCAAAACACCCAGCCCTATGTTACTTCAAAGTTTCTTAAAAAGTACATGAAAATGCTTGATTTAAAAAGGACTGAACTGGAGCTTGCATAACATTCTCTTGGCAAATTCAAGTCTATGGAATGATCTCTTGGATCCCAAGTCCACGGATGGGGTAGCAAAATTAAAAAAAATCAGCCATGGAAATGCTTAAATGCTAGTCCTATACAGCATATGCAATTATAGAGGGGCAAAGGATGCCTCTTTGAAAAAAAAAATATTCAATTAGAGATGTTATTTTATAAAAGGAATGGGTGTAAAGATAATTTTATATTTTGAATTGGGTTTGAGATGGTAGTTTAGGTAATAAATTTGAGTTTAAAGATATATTAATTCTTTAATAAAAAAACAATATGGGTGAAGAGAGTAAGTTGGGTGTAGAAAAAGGTAAGATGGGTTCAAATAAAATTTCCCAATTTTATAATACTAATTAACCAACATGAAAGCTAACACTAAACCCCAAGGCTAAAAGCAAAAATGGACGAGGATATGGGTTCTTTCTGTTTTTCTCTGTAGCCGGTACGAGAATTTTTTAGTGGATGGATGTTTGATATAACACTAAATCTCCAATACGAAATTCAAAATATCTTGAAACGTGCATTTTACATTTTTAGTTGCCGGAAATTTCTTCAATGAAGAGATGTAAAATATTCATGTCGGCCGAAAAATATAAATAAATACGTAAGTTTACATCTTTTGGTGGTGAATCCAGCCAATCATAGAGAGAAAATTAAATGAGGTCTCAAATTTACATCTCTCCAGTTAGCGTAGAACTCTCATTTACAACTCCCGAAAATATAAAACGAGATGTGAATATGATTTTGCATCGCCCCATCCCGTTTGGAGATGCTCTTATTGAATATTCTGCAAAGTAAAACCTATTGTTTCCCTCTTGATACCTTGCAAATTCCTTCAACCTAGCTAAATTTGTGAGCAACATGCAAAATGCTTTTATAACTACAAGGATAAGGATATCTGAAAAGTTAAAAGCTTCTGCATTCCAATTGTCAGCTACAAAGCCCTATTTTTGTACCATGTAAACTACCTACATGTAATTGTTTGTTGCAGGAACTTGCCTAACCAATTCACATCACGGGACGCTGGCCACAATCACGTATTGTTCCTCGTACGTTTGTATACATTAGCATCTCAGAATCGATCACTCTGCAGTAATGCCAGGGAAAGATAATAATCGGGCCCCAGCAGTATCTCTAGACATACGACTTTGCTAAAGTGCTTTGCTCACTGTAGGCACTCGAAGCAAGTGACGGTGGTGTAGTGAACTCATAAAGATGTTTGTCTTTGCATTCTGCCTGCCGGCTTACAGCGTTGTGTTTAACATTCTTCTTTAACCACTTTCAATCCGTTCAAAATTTCGTTGTCATCAAACCCTGCACATTGACCAACATTCTAGTTTAACTGAAGACGTAGAAAAGAATTCATTCTTCAACGATATATTACAAACCATACATAGTTACCTGAACCCAATTCTTCTACTTCATCAACCGAAAGTTCTAAAAGCCTCGAGTTCTCAGAGGGGGGATCAAGTGACCTCCAATCAGGATTTTCAATGTCTTCTTGGTGCATCTCCATCTCTGCTACCCAGTCTTCGGCAATGCTGTCACGGTCAAATGATATAGGATCCGTGTACTCCTGTTCTTTGTGCCTATGAACCCTATAAGACAGTCGATTAGCAAAAGATCTATTTTCTTTGACCAAAGAACATTTGGAATATACAAATAAACAGAACCTATTGGTTTCCACTTACTTCTGTTTTAATTTGAAGTTGTATTGAACAAAAACAAGATCATTAAGCCGCTGATGTTCTAAGCTGTTCCTTGTCTTGTGCAACTGTTCGAAAGGAATCTGATTCTCCTGACACTGAACTAAGCTGCAAGTTTGACTGAGAATACGAATTGCCAAGCACGCCAGGTTTGGGCAACCACCACCATATGTAGACCACCATTCAGCTAAGACAAACAGAGACTTAAAGAAGTGAGCCAAACGATGCAATAACATCTGAACTCTGCAGCATATCCTCAAAAAAGGAGGCCTCATACCTTTTTTTTTTTTTAAACTATATGGCCGGTATATTTTATGCATTTTATCACATCTATCATTCTATTACATAAAACCCAGTTAAAAGATGGCTTAATTACCTTCCGTCTACATGTATAGCCAAGATTGAAACCATGCGACTCAAAATAACAATGCATTCTAATGAAATATTCTCACCAGGAAGCAGATTGTCCCTCGCTCGGACTGCCAAATTCCTCCCCAAATCTCCAAAAGCTTTTTTGTACAAGTTTATCTCTTTGATTACTTCATCTTGGACTTTTATATCAGGAACCAATCTCTCTATGCAGTCAAACATCCTCGACACAATTTCATTATGCATGTCTCCATTGAAGCTGTAAAAGAACTTGGGATTAAGGTAAAATCCTGCAGCATGAAGGGGAAAATCCACTATTTTTTTCCATCTGTGATCTATAATGTTCCAGTACACCATATATTCTTCTTTCTTGACAAGTTCTCTTTTGATTGTTTCTTTTGCTCGATACATCCCTGCAAAAACATATCCCATCGCTGGCCTCTTCTGGCTACCAACAATTCTCAAAACTCGCAAGAGTGGATTAGTCAAACGGGTGATCAAAATGCACGAAGACCAAAATGACTGATTACTTAATATATCTAACACTGCCGATCCTTCTGGTGTTTTAGAATAGGGGCAGTCCATCCACTCGTTTGAAGTAACCATCGACTGCAAATTATATTTAAGGTCAGCCATTTGTTTCAATGTCATAAAGTTTGTCGCAAACCTAGTTACTCCCAGCCTAACAATGTCATTCCCAAACGTATACCTTCTCATCATGTTCAAAATGACAACGTGTTTGTAGATAAATCTTGTAACAGATCTAGCCTGTTCAATTACAGAATTTATCCATTCAACTTTTCCAAAATCCTCAAGGATGGAACCTATGCAAGCGGTGGAACAGGGAGACCAGTACAGAGTAGGGAACGTATCCATCAACTTCTTCCCAACAACAGAAAATTGCTCTTCAGTATTTGTAATGACTTGCAAAACATTTCCAACTCCAATTTCTTCCACCACTTCCTTAAAAAATGCGAACAAAGCATCTGGAGAAAAAACAAAATAAGAAGCATCCACAGATTTCAAATAGATTGTTCCTTCAGGACAGTACACTGCAAAATTTAGCAAAGTTCTACCCTTTTCAGAATTCCATTGGTTGACTAGAAGAGAACAACCCGTCCTCACCCACGTTTCCGTGTGTTGTTGAATTTCACCCTTCACCTCTTCAACTGCATTCTTCAACATCCAACCCCGAATGTCATCATATGAGGGTGCTACAGTCTCCTTTCCCCCAGAGGCAATTGCGTCAATCATTGGCTGGAAATAAACAGAGTTCTTTACTGCATCCAGGGGAGCCTGAATTTCATACAAAAACCGACCAATTGCCATATGAATCTGTTCAATGCTCAACCTCGTTACCTCGTAATCATTGCCTATGGTTCCATCATTGGCAGCCCCCGAAGCATTTTTATCCCTTACCCTCTTCCCACTCACATTTGTAACACTTATGCCAACTTCTTCATTTTCCAACAAATTTGAATTGGGAAAAGCATTACCTATTGCAATAGGAACAGGAGGTGAAGCATTACTCAATTTCGTAACACCATTAACTGAACCAGAACCAGTAGCTGCTTTACAAGGTGTACCCCTCCGCCTTACTCTTCTATCAACACTCAATCCAACATCTTCTTCCTGATCTACCGAAAAATTCAGTTTGATGCCAACTTCTTCTTGGTTTTGTGAAAAAGTTGAATTGGGAAAAGCATTGCCTACTGAAATAGGAAAAGGAGCGGAAACACAAAATTTCGTAACGCCATTAACTGAACCAGAACCGGTAGCACCACCAGAAGGTCTACCCCTCCGCATTACTCCTTGATCAACACTCATCCCACCATCTTCCTCTTCATCTACCGAAAAATCCAATTTGGCCACTCCAATTAATCCCTGCTGAGCATTACTCCTATAAGAATTATCTACTTCAAGGGGCACATTAGTCAAATTATCAGTTAACCTAATTCCTCCATTCCCACTCAACCCACCAACCGCCTCATCATTCACCAGCGCATTCGAATCGGGTCCTACAACCAATTTATACTCTCCATTTTCGCCTAATGACCCGTCAATTTCGCTAATGCTACAATGTGGGTTAGCAACAATATGACTCTTCCTCTGCCTAAACGCTGCAATCCCATCAACCAAACTCTGCAACATTACGATTCTAACATCGGGTGGGGCCTGATCACAGGTGGGGCCATTGCCCTTCCGACCGGCAAGGTGGGATTTAAGGCGATTAATCCCACCACCCTGAAACAATTTGCCACAATATATACACTTTTTCAACTCAACTTTACCCCCATTGGGTTGGTCTTTCATGAAAAGTTGGCAGTGTTTCCATGCCGGGTCTTGTTTCTGGGGAGAAACAGCTACGGGCTCAAAACCCTCTAAAGACATCATCGTAATCCTAATTAACTTAATAATCCAATAATCAATCAATCAAATTACTACCATCTGAATGTTTTGGAAAAATTTCCCAGAATTAATTATGAACTGAGAAAGATTTTACATATGGCATAAAGAATTTGAAGGAGAAGAGTGGGAAGAAGATGACTTACTTGTCTCTGATGATTTCTGTCAGGCTTTGGAGGATTTTGGAACAGAGAGATGGAGAGAGAGAGAGAGAGAGAGAGGGTTTTTGATGGATTTTTGTGTTTGGTGCGGGCTTTTGATGGATTTTTGTGTTGATATAGAGCGGTCAGGTCAACCACTTTGTGAAGTTAAGATTGCGGTACCGTTCACTTTAACGAAAAGCTTCCGGTAGTTCAGTTCAACAAAAAAACCTACATTTTTATAATAAAAAATCAATCATGCTACTATTCATTTTACCCTTTTATTTTGTCCTTATCGTTCAAACTCAGTTTTTAAGCACTTTTCATTAATCTTTTTTTTTTTTTTTTTATCATTTACTCGTAAGTCTTAATGCTTACGAGATCAAATCTTTTGCAATTAAAATGAGCCAAGCTTTTAAAGGTGGACTCAAAAAATCGGATCGAAAATTGAACCGAAAAAAAAAATTGAACCAAACCGAATTGAATATGATTAGTTCAGTTTTAATTTTTGAGATTCAAAAATAGAACCGAATTGAACCAAATATATATTACTTTTATTTATATTGGGTATTTATTTTTTGAGCCTGATTTTCAAACTCAAATATCTTGAAAGGCAAACATGAAGCCCAAATATTTTGGGCCCTCTTCCTTTTCTTTTGTTTCTCGCTAGCGGCTATCTTCTTGTTCTTTTGTTTCTCCCCAAATGTTCTGCAAGTGTTTTTCACTTTGCATTTTCTCATTGTCAAACTGTAAAAATTGTGGTGGTGAATCTGATTGAGCCCTCTTGTTTTTCTTTTTTTTCTCCCCAAACCAAAAGAAAATCAAACCGAATAGAACAATAATTTCAGTTTAGTTTTCGGTTTCTGCAAAAAACCAAACCGAATGGAACCGAACTCACCCCTAATAGCTTTTCCTCCAAAAAAAAAAAAAAAAAAAAAGAAGGTGTAACCTCTTTGTAGCTCTAATCATTCACTAACACATGTTAAATTTTTTGACAACAAATTTAAGAAAAGTTAAGTTTAGGAACATATGTCAGTTAATAATTAGGTCACAGAGAGGCCACACTCATTTTAGGTGCAGAAGATTTAATCCAATGCTTACTAGCCTCTTAGCCCGCGCTTACAGGTAAACTGAGGGTGATAACTACTTTTTTACAAGCTAAATAAATATGCGTGGACTTTATTTAGCTTAATGACACCGAAGGGATATTAAATGAACGGAATTGGGATGGTAATCCATGTCAAAACACTCGAAAGCAACATTATAAATATAAATCTAAAGGTATTTGAATCTAAAAAAGTAAGGTACGAAGAAAAAAAAAAGGAAAAAAAAAAGAAAATGATACAATTGGTACTCTGCTACTGATTATGTGAGATCTCACATCGTTCAGGGGAGTGGATCATGTGAGCCTTATATGTATATTCCCATCTCTACCTAGCGCAAAGCCTTTTGGGAGCTCACTGGCTTCGGGTTCCATTGGAACTTCGAAGTTAAACGAGTAGCGCGCGAGAGCATTCCCATGATGGGTGACCCATTGGAAAGTTCTCGTGAGAGTTCCCAGAAACAAAATCGTGAGGGCGTGGTAGGGGTCCAAAGCGGACAATATAGTGCTACGGTGGAGTCGAGCCCGAGATGTGCTGGGGGCCTGGGATGGGATGTGACAATTTGGTATCAGAGCCTAACCCTGGCCACGTGTGTGCCGACGAGGACATCGGGCCCCTAAGGGGGGTGGATTGTGAGATCCCACATCGCCCAGGGGAGTGGATCATGTGAGCCTTATATGTTGTTTAGGCCCAAAATATCAGTTTGGGCCGAATTTAGAATCATTCTCGGCCCCAGAAGGTTTTACTTGAAGGCTTGTGGATTATTTAGTTCGTGGGCCGAGATCGGCCAGATCCTTTCAAGGAGAAGAGTTGTTCGGATAAAGACGAAGTAGGCAGAATCCTACGGCTAGCATGAATCCTGATGCAGTAAGGGGTCTCGGTGAAGATGTGGTTGACGAGATATGGAGATGAGTGCGGCATGATAAAAGGCTAGGTTCAAAGTCCTGATTGAAGAAGGATTAGTCGAGATATGATTGGATCAGAATAAGGAGTCATAATTCGAGTATGACTTGAACTCGATTGAAGAGGGATCTGCTACTATAAATAGATGAGGATGTGCATCATTGTGAGGCCTCTAACTCAACACACAAATCTGCCCTGCGCAAACCCTCGCTCTACGCGAAACCTCTCAACAAACTTGAGATTTTTATTTTCCTTTTCGCCAACACATCTTCAGTTTGGATAAACAACACTGTGAAGACAATCGGTGATACCTTCAGTTTGGATAAACAGCACTATCTCCATAGAATCAGCCGACCACGGAGCACCTTCAGTTTGGATAAACAACACTGCGAATGGGCCGACTGGTTACCTATCCAAGTCTCGGTCGAGAAGGATTTTTGAATCCTTATTGGCAGAAGTCATCTCATCAGCCTTCTCGGCGAAGTGAGGTGTTACCAAGTTACGACATTCGGCACACTGAAAGCCGAATTTGTTATTAAACTTTGCAAATTAGCAACCTTGTCTTCAGGTTCTACAACCCAAAGGTCGAGAATTGTTCCTTCCTCGACCGCAGTCGCAAGATCAAGAAGTTAGTAGCGCGACCAACGCAACATCAATAAATTTTACTCACCGGCCGAGCTCGGCCGTCGAGTTGGCACGCCCCGCACACAACCGAATGACGTAGTTAGCTTATAGATTACTCGGCCTGCGCGCCACGTAGGCTTGGTAGTTTTTAGGGTCAACATATGTATATTCCCATCTTTACCTAGCGCGATGCTTTTTGGGAGCTCACTGGCTTCGAGTTTCATTGGAACTCCGAAGTTAAGCGAGTAGCGCGCAAGAGCACTCCCATGATGGGTGACCCAATGGGAAGTTCTCGTGTGAGTTCCCAAAAACAAAATCGTGAAGGTGTGGTAGGGGCCCAAAGCGGACAATATCGTGCTACAATGGAGTCGTGTTCGGGATGTGGTGGGGGTCTGGGCCGGGATGTGTCAAATTATCCACAGAAATAGTTGCTAATGTGATAGCGACTGTATTCACACTAGTCGCTAGTATCATACTGATCCCCTTTTCAAATATTTTTTTTCTTTGTTAGTTTTTTATTTTTTATTTTATTTCTCTTACCCTAATAACAAACTATCATATTCATGTTCTTTAAAAAAAAAATTCATGCAAAATCTATTATAATTCATATTTAAACACTTGTAATCAATTATTTAAAACCTAAATTTAAAGATATTTGAATTTAATAATGGCTACTCAAATAAAGTATAAAAATTGGAATAGGGAAAGATCGGTGCAACTCTACCGATCATCGCCTAGTCGTACTTAAATCATCGTTCAATCTATTTATTTTCATCTTCGTCTCACCGTGATGTTTTGGAAATTAAGGTAAGGCTTTCCGTTGAGATTCTTGAGGGAAGACCCTTATTTGACAATATTTTGGGCTTGATTACTATATTTTTCACATATTGTTTTAGTTTTGGCTTAAATATTCTACTAAATATATATTTATTACTCAATAAATCATCAAATCACTTCCAAATACTTTAAATTGTTTTCCTTAATGCTCACAAAAAATATTTCTCGCAAATACAAAATTTGCCTTTTTCACAAAAAAAAAAAAAAACGTGGTTAACATTCACAGTTTGTTGCCAGTTTTAAAAATTTGTACTTAAATCATCATTCTATCTATTTATTTTCACATTCACCCCACTGTGAAGTTTTGAAAATTAAAGTAAGACTTTCCATTGATATTCTTGAGGGTGGAACCTCATTTTGACATTGTTTTCGGCCTCACTACTATATTTTTTACATAGTTTTCAGCTTAAATATTCTACGAAATATACATTTTGACACGCCTGACCCTGATATTCACCCAACACCAGGGTAAGCACATGCTGGCCACCACCCGAAGGTGACGAAGCCACATTAATATGCATGAGAACCAATGAATATAAATAAGACTTATAATTTTAAATACAATTAATATGCAAATGATGAACGTGTTCAGAGCATACAACTAATCTAGAACACTAAAAAGAAATAACATAAAATTGAATGAACAAAGGAATGGGTCCTACACCGAGAGGACTCGAAGAGGCCGATGCGGAGTGCCTTGATGCAAGGATTGTACACCTCGATTCTAAGTCTTGAGGGGGCGCAAAACAAAACATGAGTGGACCAAGTTGATATATATATATATATAAGTAATACAAACATAGTTATTCCACAACGTACTAACCCCCGAAGTTTATGGAAACTAATAGCATAATATGTTATAGGTTTTCCGAAAACCCTAGTATGCCATAAAACCTTTCATAAAACATATATCGTACATGTTGTGCTAAAAAGTGGTATCATAATCGACCGAAGCCACTACATGACCCGACCGAAGCCAAAATAAATATCTTCCGACCCGTAGGCCACTACATCACCCCGTCAAAGCCAATATAAGTATCATCGCCCGTAGGCTGAATAGTGACTACTAGATAAGTACAAAAACATCGAATATAATCTTTCCAACATAAGTACATATATCTCAAGGAGCTCAATAGCTGAAACATTGTATCTTAAAATATCTTCATAGTACATAGTCATCAATCATATATACTACAAAGAACGTAAAAATCGATAAAGTACGGTATTCCAAAATATTCTCAGTACAACATGATATCTCATAAAGTGTAAATCTAATTTACTCATAAACGTTTCATAAAATGTAACCATTAAATCATGATTTTCATGCATGCATTTCTAATAGTAAAATATGCAATTTAGAAGGGGTCCACCCACAGATACTTCGTCGTCGAAGAGCTATGCAAACTAACGAAGATGGAAACGCCACAATAAATGCACCTAAGCACATAAAGGATCCAATTAATAAAGGGTTAATCTCAGTTTATTACCCTAAAATTTCTTGGTTTTCAACATTTAATACATAAAGTTTTTTTCATCCCAGAGTAGTACATAAAATCATAATTTTGGGACACTTTTATACATCTGTTAAGTTTGCTGTTAAATCAGCCGTTAAGTAGTAATGTGACGCTCACGTGGACAGTGACTAGGCATCACGTGTCATAGGGGCCCACGTAAATATTAAAAAATTAAAAAAAAGAAAAATAAAAGGGGTTTCTGGGCTCAACCCCCGACCCCTTCCCTCCATTCTCTCCTCTCTCAAACCCTCAATTCCATCTCCGCCGTCATCGCCAGCTTCCCATTTCGCCCGCTCTCCTGCCCCTCCAGCTTCGAAATCACGTTGCTCGTGGCCATGTACCAGAAGATTTACAGAGGAAATTTCAAATGCCCACCGTGGTTCTCGTCTGAGGCCCGGAGACTCGTGACGAAGCTTCTCGACCCGAACCCGAGTACTGACGAAACAGGAGCAGGAGTTCGACGAGCCGAGCGAGAAGATCACGTCGAAGCAGACGAAGACGCTGAACGTAACCCACCCTCACACACAAAAATCTAATTTCCCAACAAATCAATCAACAAAGAAAAGAACCTGAAAACATTATTGTACAGAGAACAATTTGCAATGAGGGAACAAATGCACAAACCCATAAACCCAAACATTCAAGCCATAAAACCCAAAAATTCACCAAATCACCAAAAAAAAAAAAAAAAACTATCTGAATTCAGAAAAGTCGATTTACCCAAAAAAAATATAAGAATTTTACCTCAGACCCACATCCTGATTTCACCTCATCATCCCCAGTAGATTGAATCATTTGGCAGAAGGAAAATTCACGCTATGAAAAAACAGCAAAGCAGCTGAAAACTAAAACTGTATATCTAAAATTATACAAAGAAACAACAAAGTGGGTGCTTTTGCAAACACTATTCAGGAAGCTTAGATCGTCATCAGGTTGAAAAAAAGGAGATTTTGATCTGATGGGCCACTCTTTCTCTCCATCTCTATCTCCCTATCCATCTCCCTCTAACAAAAAAAGGAAAAGCACAGAACTTTAGAGAGAGAAAGACTTCTATTTTTTAGAGAGAATAAGCGGGAGGAGAAGGATGAGCTGCGGTTTGCAACAACGCGGCTGGCGAGCAGCGTGATTTCAAAGCTGGAGGTGGCGGTGGCGGCATGGAAGCTCAGTGGTGAGGCTGCAGGGGTAGGAGAGCGGGCGGAAGGGAAGCTGGCGATAGCGGCGGAGATGGAATTGAGGGTTTGGGAGAGGAGAGAATTGAGGGAGGGGGTCAGCGGTTGAGCCCAGAAACCTTCTTTTTTTTTTTTTTAATTTTTAACTTTTTAACTTTTTAATATTTATGTGGGGCCCTATGACAGTGGCGCCTAGTCACTGTCCACGTGAGCGCCACATCACCGCTTAACGGTTGATTTAATAGCAAACTTAAGTGTCCCAAAATTATGACTTTATGTACCACTTTGGCATGAAAAAAACTTCATGTATTAAATGTTGAAAACCAAGAAACTTCAGGGTAATAAACTGAGATTAACCCATTAATAAAACTCTATTCAAACGATTGAATTTCGGGAAACAGACGTTATAAACGGATTCAGGACTTCGAATTACCATAAGAGGGGTCCCGTGCAAATTTCGTAAAAGTCAACAAATAGTCAACACAAAGAATATTCCAGAGAATATTCCTTGACGAAATATTCCCTAACGAAATATTCCATCCAGGTCAACGGGTCATGGGTTTGGGCTGATTCAGCTAGGCTGGGCCGATTCTCATGGGCTTGCAATTGGGCTGGGTTCGACTTGGGTTCTGGGCTAGGCAATTGGGCCGGCCTCCATGGCCCAACAACTTGGGCCGGCCAAGGGTGGTGGGTCAGGTTTGACCCATTCTCAATCCGGGTTGGTTGGGTTTCGAAATGTGGAGAAAGCCGGAGCTTCCATGCTCCGTTCAACCTCAAAGCTCACCCAACAAAGGTCAAACAAAATACCAAAATGAAGCCCAAAGAACAAGGAAGAGATTCATACCAATTTCAAGGCGTGTGGTGGCAGGAGTTGGCCGGAAAGTGGTCTGAAAGTCACGGCATTCTCGCCCGAATCTGGGTTTCAAAGCATTCGTAGTTCCTGTGTGATTATGTGGTTCACCAAGCAAACCTAAGTTACAAACTAAGCTACAAAGATGAAAAGTGAGGATCAAGGGTATCCCGGAGCTTACCCCACGTCGGGAAGATAGAGAACTTGCCAGGATCTCTCCAAGCTTTTGCACCGGTTATGTGGTGCTACCATCCCTGTCTGCACTTACAGAGGGAGAAGAATAACGAGGAAGATGAGGGAGGTTCGAGAGGGAGAGAGAGTGTTGGTGTGTATGGGTGTACTCGAAGAGCTGGAGAGGGGAGAACATATAAATGGAAGAGAGAAAGAGAGGAAGACAGACCTTACGGGGAGAGAAGACAGGAGAGCGGCCGGGGGACAAAAATCAAGGGTGGGCCCCACGTGGCTCCCCAACCAATCCCATAAAAGATAAACTAAGAAAATATCTCCCTTGAGTGTGAAATTACCATTTTACCCTTTCGATTCGCCAAAATCGGGACAGGTTGTTACACATTTATTGCTCAATAAACCATCAAATAGCTTCCAAGCGCCTTATAATGTTTTCCTTAATACTCATGGAAAGTATTTCCATTCGTAATTTGTGCACGTAAAACTAGGTAGGCACTGTTGGCACAAAATGAAGAGAACCCGGGCACACACAAAATTGAGGCAGGCTCCATGCACGCAAAATGAGGCGGGTTCTACTCATGGAAAACAAGGCGAGCTCAACACACGTAAAACGAGAAAGATTCGTGCGCAAATCAAGGTCAGCTGAGCGTACGAAAAATGTGACACGCAAAATGAGGCTGGCTTGGTGTACCGGTCAACCATTGTTGCCCGCACGAAGCATTGGTGCCTAGGGTGGAGCATATAGATGTCGCTATCAATATGGGGTAGGGTTTAATTTTAATCTCACGAAGAAGGGAAATGATTTTCACACATTATTTAAGTTTGAATTTTTATTAAATTAAGCAAAGAAAAATTAACAACAGAAATAAATATAAGTGTGCAACATGTGCAACATGAGAAAAAGACGTACAAAAATTATTTCCTTACTAAGGCCATTGCCACCCTTCATTTTCCGTAGGCACAATGGCTCTCACATTTCACATATTAAAGAGTGTTATAATTCATTAAAGAAAATGGTAAAAAGATTATTTCCCTTAGTGAAAATGTGATTCGTATAAGTTACTCTTATATCACTTGTGGAACTTTCTTTTAGCTATTCCTAATCCCTTAACCCACTGTATCAACACATGTTAAATATAGGATGATGAGACTTAGTAAGATCATTCGTGCACGTGAGTTGATTTGACCATTCTATTTTACTTTTGATGTATCAAAATTCAAATTTAAAGTATCACCGGTTATAATCTTATCATCTGTGTGTACGACTAACCTTAGTAAAATGATTAATCACACAAAGGAGGACAAATCTTATCTCCCACGTTTTGATTGCAACTTGCCACCAAGCCAAATATCATAATCCTCATCTTCTCATATCATGATCTTGCATCACCAAAACTGACATTCATCTATTCAACCAATCAAACAATTGCTACGAATTTAACAACCCAAATCATTCTCAGTTAAATAATAAGATCTCATGCATGAGCTATGGATTTTTTTCCATTCTTTTTTTCTTTTCACATTTAACAAAGAACCCAAAAAGAGAAACTAACTACAGTGTCTTTCTCCTCCAAAGAATTACAGCCGACTGAAAAACAACTAAATGATCATGCTGGTCAAAGTATTTCAATCCAACGGCTGCCAGGCAGAGGCTGTGAGCAACGACAGGTCCTTCCAACCCAACTTCAAGCACCCATTCTCCTCCACCAAGGTGTAACCTTTCCACGGAAACATCCCCAGCAACAAGCTTGCCTGCGCTGCCGGGTTCCCGCCAAGCGAAACGCCCCGAAACCCGACCCGCTTCAGCTCATCCCCCCACCTCTCCACCTTCACTTCTCCGGTCCTCTTCGGCCCGCCCACCGCGAGGATGTTCCTAATCTCGCAGCCGAACAGCTGCTGCTCCACCATATGCCTCTCCAGGCTGTCCGCGCCCAGTCCGTCCCCGAGCGCATCAAACAGCGCGCTGTAGTAATGCAAGGCCTCCACGAACCTCCCTAGGAAGCTGCCGCTGTGGCTCAAATCCTGCTCGGCGATCGTGATCAGCTTCGGTCTCAGAGAGCCCAGCAACCTCAGCGCTGCCAAATCGCTGCCGGTGACGTCATACAAGCAATGGTGCATCCAGTGGACCACGGTGGCCTCGCTCGGTTTGATTCCGAGTTGATTCAGCTCGGTTATGCTCCCGATTTTGCCCTCCAGCGGCTGGAACTCGAAGGGGAGGCCGAGCGAGCTCGCGAAATCGGCGAGTCTCCGGCCCGTCGACTCGAGGAGCTCCGACGAGGACCCGAACCCGGTCATCCGCATTGACCGGATTTTCTTCGACCGCGACGCTAGGATGTGGAACAATCCTGGCCACTGGAGGCCTTGCATTATATCCAAATCGATGACGTGGATGTGATCCTCGCCGTCCAGCGCCTGGAAAATCGCCTGATTGGACGTGAAGTGAGAGAATTTGACTAGCGGACTGATGGAGTTGTAGGATTGGAGCGCGTTGAAGATCCGCTGCGACTGAGCGAGCGTTAGGGTTTTGGTGGTGAGCGGCGAGTAGGTACCTAAGCAGGAGCTGACCACGCGCGTCTGCAGTGCATGCGCGAAGTATGCGCCGACTCGGTCCGGCGATGACCCGAACGGCGATGATAGCTCCGCGATCTCCGGTAACAGGTCGCTGGCGTCGTCGAGTTTTTCCATGGCGACGCACTCGGCGCATTGTAGCAGGAGCCCCAATAGTCTGAGTCCGGCCGACTCGTCCTCCTCCACCGGTTCGGTGTCACGATCGTCTGCGGTTTTTTCACGGAAGATTCGGCCGGAATTGAGGCGCTTGGTGAAGGAGGGGTCTTCAGCGTCGGAATCGCCGCTTCCACTGCCAGCGAGGTCGCGGTCAACGCGCTTGGTCTTCATGGAGGAGGAGGTAGGGTTGGCAGCGGCGATTGGGGATTGAGGAACTAAGCTCTGAAGCATGACTGGTAGAGGAGAAGGAGGAAGTGTGGAGAGAATATAAAAAGCTCAGAAGCTTTCGAGCGGAAAGAGACAAAGAAAAGCGAGAAAGACAACCAAACGCCCGTACAGAGAGTTCTGCAGAAAGCTTTGTCAGAGAGAGAGAGAGGGAGGAGAGAAAGTAGAGAGAGAAAGCTGTTTGGAGAGAGGGAGAGAGGGAGAGAGAAATTACGGGAAATGAAACAGAAAGTCTATAACTTTAGGGGGGAGGCGATTGGAGAGATTTTTCATTCTAACAAACGGATATCATAAGATTCATAACGCGTGTGGAGAAATCGTCCTGGTTAGGTACTCCGTTTAGGCGTTGTCGTTAAGTCCGTTTGTTGTGTTGGGGGATTAGGGAAAATATAGAATAAGGGTGGTTTGATTGTGGATTTAGATGAAATAAGTTAAGGGTTGATAAGTTGATTAATGGTACAATTAGCATCATCTTTGGATTCTCGGGACGATGTTTAGGGGGAGGGTTTGTCTTTGTGTGGATTGTTAACTTTGTGTTGAGAGAGAGAGAGAGAGAGAGAGAGAGAGAGGAGATTTGAATATTTGTTTGTGTGGTTGTATGCAAACATCTAGACCGTTCAAAATTCTCAAATTTTTGGGACTTTAGATGGCGGCTTTGCAAGCTGTACAACCTTAGATGCTTAGCCCAGTTTGGGGTTAAGGTGATTTTAAAAAAAACTGCTGTGAAAAAAAGCTGGGACAGTTTTTGGTGTTTGGTAAACGTTCAGCTTCAGCTTTTTTTCACAGTTTTGGGTGAAAAAAAGCCAAAAACAAGAAGCTGCAAAACCTAGCTTTGAAAAACCGGCTTTTTTTCACATCTGTTTTACATAAAAGTTTACCAAACACTATAATACTGCTTTTTTTTTTTCAAAAGCACTTTTACAAAAAAGTTTACCAAACACTCTACTGCTTTATTTCACAGCTGCTTATTCTCACAGCACAGCAGAAGCAGCTTTTTTTCAAAGCACAGCAATACCAAACCAGCCCTTAGTTGGACTTCATCGTTTTTCTTTCTTTTTTTATTTTGTTTTTTTTTTTAACAAAAAATATTATTTACATTAAAAATATGAGAGAGTAGTATAAACCTCACAATGGGCTATCAATAATATAGTTCAAATTCGTCTTTGACAACAATCGAACAATCGAACTCTTACTTACATATGAAAAGGAATATCACTAGACCATAGTACTAAATGACAACAATCGAACATAATAACTCTTACTTACATACGAAGAGGAATATCACTAGACCATATTACTAAATGACTTCTTTTGGGAAAATTTTAAAATACATTAACGTGTGTGATATTGATATATGCGGTTAAAATATAGCAACCAAAAGTAAAGCATTCCAGAGAATTTAGCATGTAAATCGGAATCACTTAAAGGTATTGTACACTGTGAATTGATGTAAAATAAATTGATTCATCATTTTCAATATAAAAGACTTAGCTCCCTATCTCCCTATTGCCTACCAAAATCATCAAAGATTCTGTGGGAGGGTGTACAAAAGTTAGAAAGGCAAGTCTTCAAAGTCCGAACTATCTGGTTTATATCTATTTAGACTGACAAATAAGTAAAAATAGTATTTTATCAATTCAATCATGATTAATCATTTCACGTATTACTAAGTAGCTTGGACTCTTGAAAAAAAAATTTGAATTTACAAAACTCAAACGTCAAAGTGAGCAAACTGAGCAAGTGGCCATCAAAAAGAATAAACTGAGTGTCGAACGTAGGGACGGTTGGCTCTTCAACTGGTACAGAATGATTCTCTACTTCCGGTGGTCAAGTGGCGGAGCTCCAAGGCCGCGGTGACATGGAGCAGCGCAGACTTGAGCAGGCAGGGAACCGGAATTGCTCGTCAATGGAAGTCTGTTTGACGTATGTTTTATATTTAGAAGGGTTCTGCTTGGGAATTTGGAGATTAGGATTGTGCTTTGTGAATTTGAATGCATTTAATGAATAGATACAGAGGATATTCACAAAGGCTTCTTTTGAGATTTGTAAAGTTTCGTTAGATGGAAAGTGATTTTTTTTTTTTTTTGTTTGGAAAATTAGATGGAAAGTGATTTCCGCACACACAACTTTCTTCCACTGAACCCCTCCAGTTTTTTCAGCCTTCGAATTGGATGAATCAACAGAGAATCAAAGCAAATCAAGGGTTACAGAAACTGGAGGGTGCATGAGAATACGAGTGAAAACGAGACTTCTCTCGGAGTTCCGATCCAAATTGCATAATTTTCGACATCAAAATGAAAGCGAGACTTCTCTCGGAGTTTTGAATCCAATGATACAAGTCTATGACATACCAACACATCCACGAGGCAGCTCCACCTCAAGAGCCTCAGGCAAAGATGAAATAGATTAAACCTCACATTACCAGATTGCGCCTACACATGAAAAATTGAAAATCATCTACGAAAGAGTTGGCATGTAAATGTTTGCAACAAAAAATTCACACCACCAAATCAATCCATACAATGCTACATCGGTTTAGCATCGAATCCTTTCATGATAAACACAAAACAAGCAGAACCACTTGACTATAAGTTACAACCGAAAACAGACATCAACTTCATTCACATCTGTATTTTGACACCAAAATCATTCGATCACCAGCCACCAGCTGATGAATCAATTCAACACATGATGCTGAAATGATAAACAACGTCTACTCAATAAAGTCTGAAGTTTGTAGTCCTATCTAACTTGAACCCTAATTTTACGACAAGCACAACCATAAAACTCAAGACACCCATCAGCGAAGATTTTATTAACTGACAACGATATTGACAAACAACAAACATGTGCTAAGATTTTATCAACTGACAATGATATTGACAAACAAGAAGCCACAACATACAATTCAATCACATAAACCCGAAACAACATGGTTCAAATGCCAAAATCAGAACATGGGTGCAAAACAAAATTTCACAAGTAGGCAATCGGGAGAGCACATCTAGCAGCTCAAAATAACCAAAAACTCAAATCAAATCTCTACGAATCCCGAAATAAAATTGACAGAGTAATTGCAAGAAATAAACATTTCAATCAACACAGAAGAGCAATGCTGGTCTAAAATCGCAGATAAACATAGCATAACAAGGAATGCCACAAATTAAATATCTCAATAACACCAAAATCTAATTGTTTAGCTAAACATTAATCCATAAATCCAAAAAAGGTCTCATCCATTTAATTCCAAAATTAAAACTTTAACTTGAACCAAAAAAAGAAAAAGAAAAACACAGTAGGCAAATCAGACCCCATTTCCGATACGGCGCAGTTGAATCTCCCTTCTCAGAACCTGAGCTTGGTGAAGAACCACCTGTTTTTCCCGGTCTTGAACCGCTCCTCGAACCGCTTCTTCACCTCCTTCAATGCAGTGACCTTCTTGTCCTTGGTCTGCAAAGACTCGACGTTGACGACGTCCTTGAGATCCACATCCAGGGTGTACCGGGTGGGCATCAGGTGCTGGTAGTTGACGAGCTTGACGAAGGCCTTCACTCTGGATTTCTTGGCCGTCTTCTTGGCGGAGTCCTTGCGGATGACCTTGCTCGGGTACTTCTTGATCCCCGCAACCAAACAGTGGCCGTAGGGACGATCGCGGGTGCCCTCATCGAAGGCGCGCACGATGACGGCCTTGCGCCCGGCGTAGCGGCCCTGGAGGTTGATCACCGCCTTGTTTGGCTTCAGAAACTTCACCATTGTTTCTCTCTCCTCTCTCTGCTCACTCTCTCTCGAATGCTCGGTTTCGGCAAGGAGTGGTGAGGAAAAACCCTAACAGATCTAATTTATAGTAATGACGGCTCAGTGAAACCCTAGGTTTTTGTAGGTCTGGGCTGAACAATCGAGATTTTTTATTGGGCTTGGCATGGACCGAGTTACTATTAATCATATTTTCATGCAAAATCCCAACATCCAAAAAATAAAAAACAGGTAGAGATATAACTTTAGGGATGAAAATTTTTACCAAATTACTGTACCAACCGCCCTACCAACCATACCATACCAAATTATTACCAAAAATTTGTACAAATTGGTAATGGTACGGTATTTGTATCGTACCATACTGTTTCGGTACGGTACTGGTATCCAAAACCAGTACCGGTGGTATACCGTACCTACCAATATTATTAAAATTATATTATGTATTTATTCATATAATTATTTGAGTGCAAAATTAATAAAATTAATAATAATTATTGTAGAAGTGTAAAAAATGTAAAAAAAATATATATATACAATCACTCATAGTGGCAAGCTTTACAACTTTCATGAAGGGATCAGCTTCAAAATCCAACACTATAATCCATAAACCTTAAATTTATATTTAACCGTCGATTGTCATTTACGCTTTATTCTTCTTATTGAATTTCATTTTTTAAATTTTCTTTTTTGAAAACATGAACATCTGGCGAATGTAAGAAGATGAAAGTTCAGATCTTTGATATCACGTTTCGATATTTACGGTTAATTGAAATATGAGTTGATGTCATATAGTTTGTAGAAACTTTATAAACATCAAGCAATATTTTCACTAACCGTAAAACTCTGAACATAATATCAATGATCCAAACCATTCATCTTTCTGCATCCTCTAATAGATCATGTTTTCAAAAAAGAAAATCCGAAAAAAAAAAAAAATTTCATGAGAAAAATGAAGCGTAAATGTAAACAACAATCAACGGTTAAATTTTGATCTATGATTTATATGATTATAATGTCGAATTTCAAAGTTAAGCTGTTCATGAAAGTTGTAAAACTTGTCATTACGAGTGTTTATATATTTTTTCTAAATTTTTTACACTTTTCCATTAATTAAAAAATATTAGATTTTGGACAAACTAAGTGGTGTAAAACAAAGTGGCAATTACCATTGGCATATCATACCAACCAAACTATTTGGTATACCGATATTCGGTATACCGAAAGTTTGGTACGGTAACGGTAATAGATTTTGCCGTACCAAATATTTGGTATGGTAATTGGTACAGAGGTTTTGGTACGGTAATGTACCCCTATATAACTTAGAGTTGGTTTTTCTCAACCCCTTTAGAATCCATTTTATCATATTTGGAGATTTAATGAAAATTCTAACCATAAGGCACCCCTTTCTTTCAAGAGGATTCAAAGCATGTCAAGCTCTGGTAAGCTTCTTCGCCTTGCATCGAATTAAGCCACATACTCTACAGCTTGTTCCGGCCCCTGACATTTCCTTTTGAGTTTCATTCTTATGAACGTACTCTCCAGGCGGGATACTGAACGCATTAGTTACAACACTAGACAGGTCAATATGCACAGTGCCTAGTATCCATCATTTATGGCTAGAACTAATGAAGTACCTAATCCTATGTGCTCCCATAGATTTGGTCACTTAGTGTCAGTGTTGGCCCAAAAAATGCTTTCATCGTTGGTGTTCTTTTCGATCTCTACACATCTTTAACGCTCCACTGAAAATTTCCTATTCCCCTACTATACTCCATCTTGGTAGTTTCTACTGCATGTCCAAAGTTGAGTTATCACATGGGGCACTATAACAAATCTGAGTATTTATAGTTACGAAGGTGTGGTCTAAGCACATATTGTGTTTTCGGGCTTGTTCTTTGTGGCAACTATATGCATTGGATGTATCTAGAAATATTTATTGATGAACGTACAAGAAAACTCTTTTTTGATTTTCTTAAGTTCTTTGGAATTCATTTATTTCTATAAGGGGTGGCTTTCTTTGGTGATGCATTTCATGTAACACTACTACAAAAGAGCCTTATAGTGTCAGTGGGTGGTGTCGGTTTAATCTAATATAGTGGCGGAAAAGACAGTTACGACACTAACTGAATATTACGTCGGATTTACTGTCGCTTATAAGAGTCATAAAATACTTGTGTCGCTTTCAAACAGACGTAAACATACATTTTAATATTTTTAAATATTGGTGTTGCTTTTAAGCGACATAAAGTATGCGTGTAGGGGCAAACGACTGGAAGGGGTTTTTCAGTCAGTGTTGGCGTCGGTTTTAACCGATGCAAAAGTTTCCTTATTTCGACGCCACATCCAAGTGCACTGACATGTCAAGCTCATGTCGGTTTGAACCGACGCAAACTTGTCCTATTTCGAGGCTGCCTGCTGCGACTGTCAAGGACACGTCAGTTTTAACGGACGCAAAATTGTCCTTATTTCGACGCCACACAAACTTGTCCTTATTGTTTTTAAATATTTTAAAGCCTACGTCGATTCTGAGCGACATAGATTTTAGTTTTTTAAATATTTTAAAACCGGTGTCGGTTATAAGCGACATAATGATGGTCTTTATATACTCTCCCCCGTGTTTTCTTCTTCCTCTCTTGCATTTTTCTTATTCGTTCTTCCAATTTCAAACCCTTCCCGTGTTTTCTCTCTTGCACCTTTCTTATTTGTTCTTCCTACTTCATTTGTTCCTTCTTCACAACAGTAAGTTTTTCTTGCTTCTAATATTTTTATTTTCTCCACTTATATTTAATTTTTATTTACAATTTATTTTTGTAGGGAATTTATTTGAGCTGGTTGAGTACATAAAGATTTGATCGACGACAGAATTCTTCCATAATTCAGGTTTCTATCACTAAATTCTTTAATTTTTAAATTGTATAATACACAAGTTTATTTATTGAAAAGTTCTAATTTAAGTACTTAGATAAATTTCTACTATTTTTGTTAAATTAATAAATATTTAGTCGAATTAATTAATTTTGTCACTTGAATTGTTATGAGAAAGTGGAAATGAATAATATTTATAAGCATTTATGTGAAATTGACATATTAAATATAACATAAGCTTATAATATTTAGTAATATAAGAATATATTATGTTAAATTAATTTGTTTTGCACTCTAATTGTTATTTTAATTTGTTGTTATTTTAATTTGTTTTTGTTGTTATTTTGATAACTTTTGGTTGTTATTTACTAGAATGGATTAGATGAGCATAATTTTGATAACTTTTTGTTGTTATTTTAATTTGTTTTTACTATAATAGGTGTTGAAAATTAAAAGATTGCAATTGTGATAGAGTTCGAGGGTTGAAAGATAGGAATTGAAAATTCTAATAGTTATGCATACATGATAGGGATTGAAAGATTGTAGTTATCTTAGTGTCAACGTAATATTTTACCCTCGTAAAGTGGTAAAACATGGGTAGGAGTTGGTTGACAATAGCTCGAAATTTGGAAGCTTATACAGTTGGAATTAATTTGTTTTTGGACCAAGCAGTTGCAAATGGTGTTGGCCCTGATAAGTTTAGATGTCCCGACAAAAGATGTTGTAATCGATATACTTTTGTTAGGAACACTGTTGTTGAACATCTCATATTGTATGATATGGATAAGGATTATAAAAACGCTTGGTGGCGACATCATGGTGAGAAAAACAAAGGAGAGCAAAATGTGGCAATCAGAAAAGAAGAAACAGGAGATGAGGTGGCTGGTATGCATGATTTTCTTAATGATGTATTTGTCCAACCATTAACAGAAGAAGGTGTTGGGCCGTCTACTGAACCTTCTATTGGGGAAGGGCGTCCAGAAGAGGTGGAGACTTTTTTTAGGTTGCTTGAAGAGGCAGATCAAGATTTGTGGCCATGATGTAAAGAGTTTAAGAAATTGAAAGCAGTTGTAAGACTGTATCAGATCAAGTGTTTGGCAGGAATGCCAGACGAGATCTTCACCACTTTACTGGAGTTAATTAAAAGAATGTTGCTTGAAGGGGATTGTTTGCTTGAATCCTGTTATAAGGCAAAAAAACTTATAAATGACTTGGGTCTGACGTATGTGAAAATTGATGCATGTCCCAATGATTGCATGATCTATTGGAAAGATACTTTGGAGTTGACCGTGTGCTTGGTTTGTGGTGAATCAAGATATACAATTACCAACGCAGAGGATAGCTCGAGAAAAAAGATCGCAGCTAAGGTTATGTGGTATTTTCCTTTAAAACCACGATTGCAACGATTTTTTATGTCGAAGCATACGGCTGAACATATGAGATGGCACGCAACTGAATGTCCTAAGGATGAGTTTATGAGGCATCCTTCAGATTCTCCAGCATGGAAGCATTTGGATAATTTATATCCGAATTTTGCGTCAGAAATTCGAAATATCAGATTAGGGTTGGCCAGTGATGGATTTAATCCTTTTGGGAAAATGAGGCATGACCGTAGCACATGGCCTGTTGTGCTTTCTATTTACAATTTGCCACCCTGGATATGCATGAAGCAACCAAATTTGTTGTTGTCTATATTAATACCAGGACCACACAGTCCTGGTAAAGAGATTGATGTATACATGCGTCCACTGATTGACGAGTTGAATGAGTTGTGGGAGGTGGGCACTCCCACTTATGATGCATATTCCAACCAAAGTTTTACGATGAAGGTTGTCGTCTTACGGACTATAAGTGATTTTCCGGCTTATGGAATGTTGTCAGGATGGAGTACACATGGCTATAAAGCCTGTCCACATTACATGCATGATAAATAATCTATTTACTTGCCGGTGAGTCGTAAGATTTGTTATATGGGGCATTGACGCTTTCTTGAAGATAATCATAGGTTTCGAAGACAAACCATAACTTTTAATGGTCGTCGAGAGCATCGTAGTGCACCAAGGAAGTGGACTGGTTTACAGTGTCTCAAAGAACTTTCTACATTGAGATTTACTTTTGGAAAACCAAAGAAAGATGCTTCAGTTGGGCAACGCAGAAAAAGAACTTCGGGCAGTACAAGTAGTAACAGTCAGTGGAAGAAGAAATCTATTTTCTATGAACTACCTTATTGGAGGCATCTGTTGATTAGACATAATCTTGATGTTATGCACATTAAGAAGAATATATGTGACAGTGTGGTGGGAACATTACTATATATAGAAAAGTCTAAAGATAGATTTGCTGCACGTGCAGATCTTGAAGTCTTGAACATAAAACGTAGTCAACACCCACGTAGAGAAGGAAATAGAACATTTCTACCTCCAGGGTTCACGTTGAAAAGAGAAGAAAAAACCGCGTTTTGCAAAGTGTTGTCTACCATTCGGGTCCCCGATGGATATTCGTCAAATTTATCACGATGTGTGCACGTGAATGAACGAAAAATACATGGGTTAAAAAGTCGCGATTGCCATGTTTTAATGCAGCAGTTACTTCCGCGTGCAATACGCCCGATTTTGCCTAAAGCTGTTATTATGGTATTATTAGAGTTGAGTGCAATTTTCAGATAGTTGTGTAGTAAGAAGGAGTCTGAGGAAGGATTCAAACAACTAAATTCAAGAATTGCCTTGACATTAGATCAACTTGAAAAAATATTCCTTCCTGCATTTTTTGATATAATGGTGCACCTTCCAGTTCACTTGGCAGATAAAGCAGCTCTTGCAGGGCTTGTTCAATATAGATGGATGTATCCAATTGAACGGTAATTAATAAATTTTTTACAATTGTAGTCATAGCTTTAATTTATAATTATAATAATTTGTGTTTTGTTTATAATTGTAGGTATTTGCAAACGTTGAAGCGCTATGTTCATAATAAGGGTCGTCCTGAAAGTTCTATTGCTGAAGCATATTTGGTGGATGAGTGCTTGTCCTTTTGTTCCATGTATCTTAGAGATGTCGAGTCTCGTCGCACCTGTAGAGGCTGAAATGAAGATGGTATTGGACATGGAGTGTATGGTCGGTTATCAATTTTTGACTCCAAAGGATGTTATATGGGTTCAGGAGAAAATGTGGAGCTCGATCTAAATGTTCTTGATCAGTGCCATAGATACATTCTAAATAATTGTGATGAAGTTAACCCATTTAGAAGGTAAGAACGTTTAATCTTACGTCTTAATGTTTTATTGGTTTTCTTAACTTTGAAAATTAATTATCTAAATTTGGACATAAATGCCCAGGCAACATGAGGAATTCTTGAAAATGAAACATCATCGAGAAAGGTTAACTATGCGACAAATTCAGGAGCTAAGCAAGAAAGAATTTTCAGAATGGTTTAAGCAACATGTGAGTTGATACAACAATCACATTATTTATTTATATTTTTACATTTTAATTATAACATGATTATAGTTATCATGTCAACTTTTATCATCATTCTTATTACAGATGAATTCAAGATGTCATCCTAATGACACGTTGATATCTCAAGATTTGCATTGGCTAGCTAATTATCCTAGCAGGGTTGTGAGTAGATATAAAAGTCACATTGTTCATGGGTTCAAATTTCATATAAAATCTGTGGATGACAAACATAAGAATCAAAATTGTGGTGTCTTTGTACCTACAAATGTTCCTGGTGCAATTGGGCAATTGAATTGTTATGGCAGAGTTGTAGATATGTTTGAGGTTAAATATTGTGGTCATGCTGAGCCAGGAGATAGGGGTCAAGCTGTGATGTTATTTAAGTGCGAATGGGTTAATAGTGAAAGTCCACGAGGAATGAAGACTGATCAATATGAATTTACTATGGTGAACTTTAATCGATTAGGATTTAAAGAGGATCCTTTCATATTAGCATCACAAGCATTACAAGCATTTTACATCGAGGACACAATTGAAAAAGATTGGCACGTAGTTGTTCGAACACAGCCAAGGGCTTTGTTTGACGTATTAGAGGATAGTGATGCAATTGAAGATTATGCGGTACCAAATTTGGATGATCATATACTTGTCCATGAAAATTTCCATACAAGGGTTGGCGTGGAAGAGACTCATTTTCATGAATCATTACCATTGCCTACCCAGTTCGCTAGTAATGCCAATGCCGACGACGACATAACAGATGATGACATGGAATAAATATATTAACTGTTTTATGTGTTTTAAGTATTAATTAGACAATATTTTTGTTTTTTATTACGTATTTTATTTAAGTTCAATTTTATTTATTCAAATCTTCAAATGTTATATGGAATAACCAAAAAAAAAAAAAAACTCGATATTTATTTTTTATGGGTTAAACTTTTTTATTTTTTATTTTTAAAACTATTTTTCTGTCACTTTTAGGCGACGGCATGGGTGAGATAGTGTCAACTAAAACCGACGTGAAGTGGACTTGGGAAGACCACTTTCAATTAGTCATTTCGTAAGGGCAGTAAAGTGTGTCAGAACGTGGTTGTTTGATTTCGGTAGCAGTAAAGTGTGTCAGTCGTAGTGTCGGTTTAAACCGACACCAACTTTAACTAAACCGACGCAACCGCCAGATCATTAAAGCTTGTCAGACTATGGTGTCGGATTTAAGCTACACCAGGATTAACTAAAGCGACGCCATGTAAATTTGAAATAACTATGTCAGAAAGTTGTTGATTGATTTAATGCAGCAGTAAATGTGTCAGTGGTGGTGTCAGTTTAAACCGACACCAAGTTAAGTTAAAGCGACGCTGGTTCATTAAATTTTGTCAGGAAGTGGGTGGATTTAATTTCATCAGTAAATGTGTCAGTGGTGGTGTCGGTTTAAACCGACACCAAGTTAAGCTAAAGCGACGCTGGTTCATTAAATTTTGTCAGGAAGTGGGTGTATTTAATTTTATCAGTAAATGTGTTAGTGGTGGTGTCGGTTTAAACCGACGCCAAGTGTATCTAAACCAACGCCACGTTTGGTTCATTAAATTTTGTCAGAAAGTGGGTGGATTTAATTTTATCAGTAAATGTATCAGTAGTGGTGCCAGTTTAAACAGACACTAAATCTCACTTATTTCGACGCCAATGTGTTTAAATGCGACGTCAGTGATTTAATGTCGGTTTCAACCGACGCCATTTTAGCATCCATATTTAAACCCCTTCTATGCCGTTGGTGAGTGATTGGCGTAAAATCAAGGAAGATCGCAGGGAAGCTTTCTGGAATAGAATAAAGGTAGAAATATTTTTTGTTACTAGAAGAGAGTATAATAAGTCAATGTTTATAGTAATAATTAATTTGGTGGATTTTTTTTATGCGTACATGAAACTATTATTTTTCAAGAAGAGGATATGGCGAAAATGCCAATGATCCGACACATGACACTTCATATTGCGGAGCATGCGCATAAGGAGTACAGAAATAAATTTTAAAAAAAAACATTATACTGGTAAACTAGTCGAGGAGCACCAGAAAACACCCCCTAATGTGGATCCTCGACAATGGGCTGATTTGGTGTCCTACTGGAATAAAGAAAAAACGAAGGTAAACTTTTTATTATTTATTTTATTAAAGCTTGAAATGTGTTTAATAAATTCTTGTTTTTTAGGAGATTGCTACAAAAAATAAGTATAATCGGCGATTGAAAACGATGAACCACACAACTGGTGCAAAATCTTTTACAAGAGTTCGGGCAGAACTTGTAAGGGTTGTACATTTTCAAGAATTGTAGATAATTTTAAATTTAATATATTATTTGTAGAAATCTATTTTTAATTTGATGGTTGGTGAAAATTGTTTTTATTTTTTGTTGACTTATAATTATAACGGAAAAAGCATGGGAATGAGGCAGATCCTATTTCGTTTTTTCGTCACTATCATACTTGAAAGGATCACTCTTGGATTGATGAAACATCGGAGCGCACTGGGGTAATTGATTTTTTCTTTGTAGTATATCATTGTTATTAAATTTTATTATCTATAGTTGAATTCTTATTTTTAAAAATTTTATTGCAAGGCAACTATGGAGGGGAATATTCAAACTATGATTGAGTCTAAGCAAGATGATAGTGATGAGCTTAGGACCCAAGTTTATGTGGAGACGATGGGTCCTGAGCGTCATAATAGAGTACGAGGGTATAGACACGGGGTGACTCCGGATATGGTGTCGTATGTATCTTCCTCAACTTCTACTTCTAATTCTTCCAGAAGATCATCCAAGAGTTCAGTGGTAGTGTTGATGACTGAGAAATGAGTTGAGAAGGAAGGAAGAAACTTATGCTAAATGGATGGCAGATCTAGAATTTAAGCTTGAAGAAACAAAGAGCCAGCAGCAACAACAGAATCAGCTGGTTACGTTGTTACTGCAAAAATTTCAGCTGCCACCACCACCGTATAGCCTGGGAACCCAACAGTCAGGCCAGGGTTAGTCTCCTCCTCCATATCCATGCCAATAAGGAACCCAACAGTCACCCCAAAATCAACCTCCTGGTGCACCTGTAGATCCGTATACATGCTATAATCAGCAACCTCCATATCCGATATATCCGACACAGCCCATAGCATACATGCAGCAGTCACCCATGGCTTACATTCAGCAGCCACCCATGTCATACATGCAGCAGCCGTTATATCAAATGCCTGTATATCAACCCAAGATGCCTTCTCATGATGGGATTTGCCCGGATGTTCTAATTGGAGGTTTTTTCTGGAATGCTTGGAGGTGGTCCATTAGATGTTGACATGGCGAGGTTTATTGGATCACAAGGAGGATCTCAACAAGCATCTCGAGAAGGAACTCGAGAAGGAGCTAGAGAAGGAACGGGGTCACATTCGGGCTCCGGTTTTGCTGAGTAGTGTGTGGTTCACTTTCTTGTCGGCTATGTATGACACTTGTGCTGGCATTTATAGTTTCTATTTCTTTTTTTTGTATGTTGTATTTGTTATGTCGGATTTGGTGTTTGTTATGACGGATGAGTTGTTGTTAATGGTTGACTTGGCCTATAAATGATATATTGGTTAGAATTATTTTCATATAATTTTTTGTAATCATTATTAAATAAAGACTGACGTGAAGATTAGTAAAATCTTTTATTTTGAATATGTCTAGTGTCCCTTATAAGCGACATTAGCTTGAGTATTTTATTTATTTAACTCAAGTGATGTCGGTTGGAAGCGACACCAAATGTGACGTGAAGATTAGTAAAATTATTTATTTTTAATGCCTAGTGTTGCATATAAGCGACGTTAGCTTGAGTATTTTATTTATTTAACTCAAGTGATGTCGGTTGGAAGCGACACCAAGTGTGATATTTTAATTATTTATTTGTTACTGAATGTTGTTTTGAACCGACATCTTGGCGCGTTTCGATGTCGTTTATAAGCGACGTTGGTGTCTATGTCACTTTTAAGCGACACCTTTGTTCCTTTTTATTTTATATTACTTTGCTTCATGGTGGCAGATTAAGCTGCCTAAGCGACGTCAATACCCTTTTTGTGACGGTAGCATTGGTGTCGATTCCTCTATCTGACATTGCACGATTTAATGTCAAATTTTGCCCAATAATCCGACAGTAAGTGATGTTTCCTATCTTTTTTAATCCGACAGTAATATCCCCTTTTGTAGTAGTATAAGAGGATTGTATGATCCTAGACTACGGGTGTCTGATTCTTATGGACTAACTGGAAGGGTACAATATGTAAATCTAGCGTGGGGTGTGGAGGGTTTCGATCCTTTTGTTTCGAGAGGAATAGCCTCCCATCATATTGCAGCCAGCAAGGACCTTGGGCATATTGGAAGGTCTATACAATCTTAGTAAACATCTACCTCAACGCATATACAAAGGATTACGTATGGAAAAATATTGAAATGGTCTTTTCCCATTTGTGCGACCATATATACAAACGATAAGCATGGATTACCCGATTCAGTGGGATCTTTTACTTTGGTCGGAGGAGAAATTACCAAACGAAGCATTCCTTCATGCTTGGCGCCAATGAGTTTTTTATTTGATTTGAGAGAAAAAAGAAGACTATGCCTTCACGCCATACGATATATGAATATTAAGAATAATAGCATGGCACTTCGATTTTGATATGAGATTTTTTTTTTTTTTTTTTTTTTTTTTAACTCTTAAATCATGTATCAAAAGAGTAGTATGAGATAAAAGTTATTTCTGATTTTATCTGATCTATCGAGAGGCCTATTTCAGCTTCACGAACTTTTTTGTCTTCACGCCGATAGGCTCTTAATCTTAACAATATTTTATCTTCTTACCGGATTTAATATTTTTTCATTAATTTATTAATATAGAAAAATAATTCATAATCATGCGGTTAAGATCAATCTAAACCAACCCATTATGTATATGTATATGATTCAATATACCAACTATTAAGCAACTTATTAGAAACACAAGACAACCAATCAGAATGTCAGGAAATCCCCAGCTTTTGAGGGATGTCCTCAATGACGAGGAACATGTAATAGGGTGTATATATGACTCGTTTAGATCATGGGCTAGGACAAAAGAAAGAAAACAATTGATCAAGTATCATTGATTGGTACCAGTGAATAGACTAGAATGGAAGAACTCTATTCAATATCTAAAAATAAAAAAGATATATCCTTCTATTGTGGTATCAAATGTATGATTTCGTTGGTGCAAATCCAATCAACTCCATTTTAAATTTAAGATGAGAAACAATTCTCCATTGATGGCAAATTATATTCATTAAGCAAGTGAAATACTATTTTAAATTTATGCCTTACTCTGGCACGATCGAACTAACAAGATCAACTACTCAACTTATTTCATAATTAAATACTGTTACTGTATAAGTAGATCTCATTGTGGAAGACCTAGCACTGAATAAATATGGGTAGCGCCAAAGAGTGTGAACTGTACAAATTAACAATAACATTAGTTAAATGAAAGAAAGAAGGGATTTGCTGTATATAGAGGACCTCACAGTTTAAGAATTAACCATAGAAACGTTGAAAGCCACTATATCCATTTATATTATATTTACTACTTTCATGTGTTTTTTTATGCCTAATATCAATAAGAGCTTTGGTTTCGGCTCACCGGGATAGAGGTAGACAAAAGAGAGATTTTCATCGGTTGTGAATCACAATCAGTAAACTTTAGTTATAGTAAGTTTATACATAATTTGTACAATAGACAATTACTTCTTAATGGTAAAATACTTGCACAAATAGCTATATTAAATAGTTGTCCTTATATGATTTCCAATGAGATCTCATAAAATAAAGAGATGGGAAGAAATCCGTTGTAATAGTTTTGAACAGAGTTCCTTGGCGAACGAACTCTAGAAAGGTAGAGTAGAAATTAGTATGATTAAATATAATAAAGCCATCAAAATGAAGGAAGGCGTTAAATATAAAATATTTCTTCTTTTTCTCCCTTTTTTCTTACGACATGACATTTAGGTTTTACGATTTTTTGAAAGAAAAAAAAACGCATTTGAGATTAGATTGGAATTTAATTTTGATTCACTTAAAGAGTCAACCTACTTTTTCTAGTTCTAAGACCACCAACTCCGGTGGTTGACTCGCTTCTTTCAAATTGTTTCTTATTACTAAGAAAAGGTAACAGAGATAAAACATGAGCTTGTATAATCTTTGTTGTTTTAATGTCAGTCTATTCACCCATCTAGATAATATTTTTCCTTGTTCACTAATATATCGACTAAATAAACTCATGCTTCTATAATCAATTTGATCTCCCGATTTGATCAGAGGCAAACCCCTAGGAAAAGGACAATTGAGTTGAAGAAAAATTCACTTGGATTTATCCGTGGTTTGTTTATTCTTTATCTTGAGAATAACAATCCTATTTCTTAATTCTACATCATCTTTGATCTAATCGAAGTAGGATATGGTTTGTTTATATTTAAATAATTTTTTATAAATTATATATACATTGTTATATATACTATGTAATTTTTTTCATCTTTCTTGGAAGACTGACACGAGCGATTCGTTCAATCTATTTCTTTATCTACCTGAAGCAAGGAAGAAGAAAGGACAAAAAGAATATATGCATGTAACTCGAAATTAGATTATGAAAGAAATATTTTGTTGCAATCAATATAGTAATAAACGAGCATATCAAATTTTAATTGAGACTAGTACGTGTAGTTATTAATGTTCTAAAAATCACTAGACGTAGGCAGGCGGCGAGGAGGGGCCTATAGGTCAATACACTTGATTAAACCATAATTAATCATGGGCAAGACTATTATTGAAGATTAAGAAATTAATACACAATAGTGGGCACATGGATAACAACACACATAAATAGATGTAATTCAAAATTTCAACCGAGTTGGAAGAAGAAGTACCAATTAGCCAGGATAATGAGAAACTCTTTATTATGTGTTATCTAGGCCACCCGATAGTACTATACTACTATTTATATTTAATTAGTATGAATTCGGTGTTTGGTGTTGTCCGTGTTAAATAAAAACCAGATAAATTAATATGGGTTCATCTATTTTATACGGTTCACACCCGCTAACTTAGAGTTGTAGACTATGTATAATTAGTTGTGTCGCTAACAAAAACACGCTCGCTCTCAATCCCTCTCTCGCGAATCCTCTTCCAACTGCTTGCGTTTGCCATTGTCTACCTCAAGATTTCCCCCTCTCTCCCTCTCCCTCTCCCTCTCTCTCTCCCTCTTGATTCCTTACTTGTACAAGTCACCCTATTCGAATCTCTCCCTCTCCCTCTCTCCCTCCCTCTTCCAGCTGCTTGCGTTTGCCAACTCACCCTATCCCAAATCTCTTCCAAGAAGTTTTGTTTTTTGTTTTTTTTATATTTTTATTTTAAAAATCACATTTGTGATTTTTTTTTTATGAACTATCATTCCAAAATATCATAACAAGTAATTAAAAATTTATAGTATATCCGACCTCTTATTCCGACACAGCACCAAAATTTTGATAACTTAGCCAGTGGACTGACTAATTAATCTCTACTATCCGATGTACAATTAGTTTGTCTGACTAAATAATCAGTATTGTCCGATGTACGAGACCTAAATTGTTCTCGATGAAAGCATTATCTAAGCTACTGGGTCATTGTCAGAAGTGCCCAACCCTAATCCCAATATCGATATCATTGTATTATAAAAATGAACTGCTATTAGCACTCCAAAAATAACATTCTACACTCTGTATTTTTCTTTCTAATTATAGAAAGTTTGAAGTACAAAATGAGATTTTTGGAGTGTCAATAACAATTTCCTTATAAAAAAGATAAAATAAAACCGTGATTGTCGTTGTTCAGAGTAAGCGTGCCTAACTTTCAAGTCTATATTTATTGACGAGGATTGGATGCCATTTTTCTTGAAAGAGAGTTGGCAACGGGACCATACCTCCTTTGCTTTGTTCTTATCTTCATCGAATTCAATTCAATAATGTTTAAAAACAGTCATCAACTCTTACCTAACGTTTGAAAATTGAGAAAAAAAAGTACCAATAATATAAACAAATAAATAAAAAAAGGTAGCCAGATAGCTAAATTCAACAACAAATTATTATACAATGATGAGTAACTGGACAATCAGATACCATCCAATCTTCATAAACAATATCACACACTGTAGTACCGTGAAAACTAGAAAATAATAAAAACAAATGATCAAAGATATTGATCAATATTTATCTGGGGTGAAGAGTGAATGGCTGGATTTTTATATCTTAAAAGCATGCATCCAGCATACAACAGCAACAAAGGGCAGCGCAGCAGCCCTTCCAGAAGCCATCACCCTTTGACTTGGTTTCTACAGGAACGGCGTTTTGGGGTTCATCTCTTGTTGGGTAGCCGGCAGGTGGCGGAGCTTGCACATGATACGGTCCCTGTGCGGCGGAGGAAGCTGGTGCGGGGTATGCTGCTGCTGCACGTCAATTAATTAAGATAATTAACAATCAATTTTACAGAATTCAGCAAAGAACTAATTAACAGAAGAAAAATGATCAGCTAGTTTTCATGGAATCACGCATCCAAGTTCATACATTTTGACCTAACAACTGTCGTTCGTGAGATTTTTATTTTAAGACTGATCTTTAAATAAAAATAGGGACTTCGTGTCACTAAACTAATTTGATAATCTGATTGGAGTACAAAATCATCCAAGAACAGTAGTACTAGCCTTAATTATTTATAATCATATATACAATTTAGAGAGTTTTCGATTCTTTGGATCCCAACAACAAAGAAACTCACATTCAGAATATATTCCTATAAAACTTAATCAAACTAAGAACCAGATTCAAAGACTTTTATTTGTTACAAAAATTCATCATCTTCACTCGCAGGGATTCATTCTATATTTATAAATCTAGACTTAGCGTAGATACAAAGTTAATATATATAGACAACTTAAAAAAAAATTGAGGAATCAAGAAACTGAAATCTCTGCTGTTAACTAAATATTCTCAGCAATATATTGAATAAAGTTAGGGCCATATATATGCATGGAGATGTATAAATTCAAGGGAAGAAATTAAGATAATACGAGCGAGGGTGGATCTGACTAAGTACCTGCTGAATTAGTAGAACTCATCTTGGATCAAATGAAAGCGAAGATCTTGAGAAGAATATGTATCGGGGTTTAGAACCTTAGACAATGAAGATACTTGGAAAGTTTGGAGTTATTGGTTTAGAAGATGATAGATGATGAATATTTATACATATAAGAAAGAAGGGCAGGTGGAAGGAGGAGTTGATGGAGTGGTTGTTTCTCAGAAGGCAGTCGCGCGCTTTTACGCTGGCGGCTAAAGCTAAACACCGCGTGAGGAAGAATATCAAGCCGATTAATACAAGGCAAAGCCATCGATAATCTTAAAAAAATACCCCAGTTAAATATCATCCATGATCCAAATGGCAGGCCATGCTTATTAATTAAATTGAAAATTAATTTGTCATCACGCGGCTAAGTTTACGTGACCGCCCTATTCTAAAAATCTTCCTTAGTCACGCAACTTTTCGAGTGTGACGATTATGAGATACACTCAGAATTAACACGTAAGTTAAGATATAAATGTCAAATAGTTTTACAAAGTTGAATGAAACTCGTAGTCTTTCAGCAAAACATGATCAACAACTACTAATTCACAAGCTAAGTCTTACAATAATTAATGAAAAGCAAAGAATTACACAATTCTACTTATTTGAAGATTTTTGTAACCAGAGAAAAGCTAAGGAAACTCTCTTCAAAATGGGACTGGACTATCTAGCACTTTATAATTTAACATCAATTTTCATCCCAACGTTATAAAATATTGTGCTAAAATATGAAGTGACTGAGAGTTCACAGAGTTTAATCTCCTTAACATTTTTCTCCTTGGAATTGGATCACTCTGGACCTTAGCGTCCGGAGCCAAGAGATTAAAAAATCTAGACCACACAAATTGAATCTGATGGTTGTCATCATTCCGCTAATCCACTTCATACAACCAACGACACAAATTAAAAACTCAGATTTTTATCCCTAGGTTCGTTGTGGATTCAATTCCTCTCTCCTTAACCAACAAAATTTGATAAAACTGCAAAAGTAAACTCCTAGAAATTGACTCGTCACGTAATTTCAAGTTTCAACCATGTGAGTCATTGAAAAAGGCCTTTGTTTAATTATACATTAAATTTATATTCCTTAAGAGATGAGATCTTTTGCATCCAAAAACCCTTGTGACCTCTCTGTGCCTTTGTTAATTGGCTGATAATTTGGTTTATTTTTTATTATTTTAATTATTATCAAATTAACATTAATTATGTTTGGTTCAATTAACAAATACACAGAGAGGCCACAGAGGTTTTTAGGGGCAGAAGATTTGGACTCATTCCTTACAAGTTGGGGAAGGCTATATTGGAACATTATCGAATATCGACACGACCTCTAGCGCCTTCAACGTTAAGAAATTATTAAAATATGTTTCATATCCACTTTTGCGTGGTTTTTAATACAGTAGTGAAAATGTGTTGAACTTTTGCATGACAGTATGGATTTGAACTTTATCAGTGCCTAATCTAACATATAATCTAATTAAAATATATCGTTTGACAAAAAAGAATTATGCGTGTCCCTTGAAATGTTTGCTTATTGGCCAGAAAAAGAAACGTTTGCTTATCTTTTGGTCTCATGGATAATTACACATAATAGATGGGCCTCTGACGGAAATATCTAAAAACTGGGCCATACTTGCAAAATACCAATTGTGGGTTTTTCAAATCTTTCATGCCTTAAGACTGCCTAGTACATGCTTTGGACTTCCATTAGTCCATGGAATTTTTTCTAGGTCAGGGATATGCATAGGAGATCTTGGTCTTAAGTCTGGTTTGGTATTGATGTGCTTTGAAGAAAAACTGATTTTGCTGTACTGTGAGAATAAACAGCTGTGAAATAAAGCAGCAAGTATTTGGTAAACTTTTTTGTAAAAGTGCTTTTGGAAAAAAAAGAGCAGTATTATAGTGTTTGGTAAACTTTTATGTAAAACAGCTGTGACTGTGTGAAATGACCAAAAATGTATAATACTAGATGTGCTATTAATTTAATTTTCTTAAGTCTTCCCCCTTTATTTTCTCCATCTACATCGAGAAGTCTCTCCCACTACCCCACTACCGAACCAGACTTTCCAAAAACCAAAAACATCTCTCTAGAAGTCTCCCCCACAACCCCAATTTTCTCAGTTTTTATTTTTTTTGCTCCATCTTTTTTTTTTTTTTTGCTCCGTTCCTCAATCTCTCTCACCTGTCATCTGATTTGCAGTACATACATGGTCTAGCTGCTCGAGGAGTTCATTATATACATCGGGCATGGCCAACGCTCCAGGATGCTGGTTTCTTTCTTCTTCCGGGACTAATCATTTTTTTTTTTAAAACTATATAGTGTGAATTTGATCATACGAAGTAGTTTCCTGTATTTAATTTTGGGTATTTGGAGTAATTGGGTTTTGGTGTCCGTCTGGGCAATCTGGGCTCTCCTAATTTGCAGAAATACGAAGATCAGTCACATGTAAGCAATGCAATCTGGGAAATCTGGGCAAATTTGCAATACCAAAACTGAAGCTGGTCTTCGCCGGAAAAGATGGTGGTATTTCGCGGCGCGATTTTGTCGGCATGGGAGTGAGAAAGGACGGACAAGAGATAGGGGGAAGGATAGAGGCATAAACAACGTCCTAGGGTATGGAATCCAAGGTCAATAACGGTGATTGTTGAAGCTGGGAGTAAACGGCGTTGTGGCGGGATCGACGAGGACGACCTCATAACTGAAGTCGGCGACGTTTTCCAGTTGGTATTATGTATAATTATTTAATTGTTTAAGGTCATTGTAAGTGTTTGAAAGTTTCATTAAAGGGCTCAGTGCCTCTTGCAAATTAGGTTTGTGCAGAAGCTGTGGAAGCAAAAAAAGCCGGTTTTTCAAAGCTAGCTTTTGTTGCTTTGAACTTTCAGTTTTTTTTTTCACCCAAAACTGTGAAAAAAAGCTGAAGTTGAATGTTTACCAAAGATACCCGCTTTTTTAAAAAGCACCTCAGTACCAAACCAGTACTTAAACAAGATTAATTTATATTACTTAGTACTAGTACTACCATTCAGTAATATTTGTAGGCATGAATCTGAAACAAATTAAATAAGATTAATTAATGTTACTTAGCATTTGTAAGTAAGAGATTTTATATTCGAATCTCGTGAATGACGAATTCAATGCTAATTTATTTCTTTCACCCCTCTTAGTGTAAATATATTATTGTATAAAAAAATTAATACCAAGTCTCCCACAATGCCTATTTGCTTGTACTTTCTACTTGTTTCTTTATTTTCTATATATCTGAAATGAATTAAACTTATGTTTGTTGTCTTCGAAAGTCGTCCTAATAGCATCTCACCAAAGTTGCAAAACGTAGCAAACGCCTAAACTACCACTTTATCTAATACTAATTTGTGACGTAACAAAACTTTTTCCTTCTCCAAATTAAGATGTTCATAAATTAAATTTTCACTATTTGATCAAGAGAGCATGAGCGGCTGAATGCGTTTTCTCTCGAAACCCTTCAAATTAGTATTTTTTTAGTATAGTTGTTGACCGTAAAATTTACAATGTCTACTTGGCAAGGCTGAGTAATTATTGAGCTAACTACGTCATTTTTGTGAATGCGAGCATGCCAACTCGTGGCCAAGGTTGATCAAGCGAGCATAATAGATGTTTTTCTAGGCTAAGAAAGCCAACTAGCCTAAGGAATCACCGTTAGGCTGAGAGTCATGGCCTCCCAACTTGAGTCATCTCTCCTCGACCCAAATCCGGCATTTCAAGCCCAAATAATAGTATAAATTCAAAACAATAATTACTAATTGGGGTTTTTTTTTTAAATTTATTTATTTATTTTTTAATCACAAATGGTCCATGAAATTGACCCTTACCATCAAGATGGTTCCTGAAATTAAAAATCAATCAATGTAGTCCCTGAAAATAGGTGTCGCAAATCAATGTGGTCCTTTCTTCACAATTCTGTTAAAAATTCCATTAAGTGCTGATGTGGTACATAAATGGGCCCCACAAGATTTACGAGTTTTTATCACAAATGGTCCTGAAATTAACCCACATCATCAAGATGGTCCCTGAAATTGACCTACATCATCAATATGGTCCCTAAAATTGAAAATCAATCAATGTAGTCCTTGAAAATAGGTGTCAGCAATCAATATGATCATTCCGCCACAATTTTGTAAAAAAGTTTGTTATATGCTGATGTGAGTTTAATAATTAATTAAAAAAGTTGTCTAAATACCTTTTTGCACAATGAAATTTTTTTTTCTTATAGTATGGCCTACTTTGAAGAGAGCTCCCTTCCATAAATTCTCAAAGGCACAAGGCTTAACCAAGGCCTAAGAGGGGGTGTGGAAATAGTTTTCAACCAACAATGGATGCACCTCGGTTATAACCTCATTATCTTAAGGCAGACCTCGTCGTTCTTTGCATCACCAGACCACCATGGAAGTGCCTAACAAGCTCTCCAAGATTAAGATTGTGAGGATGTTGATCGCCTAAATGTTAACGGTGATGTCCCAGAAGTCGTTTCCAATGTGCCAAACCGTCACCAAAGGTGATATCGATTCAGATTCAATTCGGTGAAGAGTGTCGAAGTGTGTAAAGATGAGTGTATTGAGATTTTTTTAAGAGAATAGAGAGCGAATGAGGTATAGAAATGTGGATTAGGATCGGAGGTGATTGCAGGACTAGGTTTTTGGGTTGACAATTTCTTAACTATTAAATTATTAAGCCTATTTATAATTTTTTTTAATTTAATTAGACTTGTGTGATCCATTTGTGTCACATCAGCACATAACAGAATTGTGACGGAAGAACTAAATTGATTTGAGACATTTACTTGAGGGACTACATTGATTAATTTTCAATTTTAGAAACCATTTTGATGTTGCGGGACAATTTCAGGGACCAATTGTGAGAAAAAAAGGACTTCTGGGGTCCATTTATGTGCCACATCAACATTTAACAGGTTTTTAACAGAATTGTGACGGAAGGACCACATTGATTTCCGACACCTATTTTTAGGGACTACATTAATTGATTTTCAATTTCAGGGACCATCTTGATGGTGATGGTCAATTTCAGGGATCATTTGTGATAAAAACCCTTCCTAATTATATTACTATTGATGATGAATTTGTAGTTCGATTAGTTAAAGGAAGACTTTGGATCATGTCCCTAGCCTCTAACACTCTTTGACTAAAACCTTAATGGTATTGCATTTTTTTATCAGAGTCATTCACTTTGTACACCTCATTATTACTATTAATATGTATTACCATATGTTTGATATTAATTACTTCACATGCCATGGGATTTAGAATCCCATATTATATGGCAGATAAATTAAAAATGGGAGACTTTGGATCCTGTACCTATCCACTAACACTTTTTTACTAAAACCTTAATGGTATTGAATTTTTCATCAAGTCCTTGACTTTGTACACCTCATTCTTACTATTAATATGTATTTCCATATGTTTGATATTAATTACTTCACATGCTATGCGATTTAAAATCCCATGTTATATGGCATATAAATTAAAAACGGTTACAATAAAAAAGAAAATGGAGCATTTTTGCTCACCACCATTAACTATTGTGTATGCTCACCATACATCTAATCATTTGTCATGTGTCCTTTCACCTAGTCTTGGTTAATTTTTTTTCAAAATTGAAAAAGTAACATTTATTGTGAAAATTAACTAGAGTTAGGTGAAATGATACGTGTCAGATGAGTAGATGTATAGTGAGCATACACCATAGTTATGGTGGTGAGCAAAAATGCTCCCAAAAAGAAAATATTCAAACATTTTGATTGAATAAATGGATAAACATGTAACAATATAACTTTGAAATGATCGATGTCAAACGAATGTACTCATAATGTTTAAAAAAATTGTAAATAACTCTATAGTAATGTATCCAAATTTGCATATGGCTACATTCTAAGAAAAACTAATGAAAAGTCCAAAAAAACTTTAGTTTTAATGAACAATGACAAATAAAGGTGTAGTGAATAGTATACAAGAAATGTAAAAATGTGGTTTTTCGTTAAAAGTGAACAATACAGGGAGTGTTTCGTTAAAGCTCCCTACATTCTATGGCAAAAACATATAAAGTAATTTGGGTACATAATAGGAATAAAAACAGTGCCTATTTATATAGAGTGGTGTTATACCCACCCCAGTGTCTTATTTCCCCACCCACCTTATGTTCACACCCACCACAAAAAGACAAAACACACATAAACTCTTTTCCCACCCACCATTATTCACAAAATAACCCTATATATTTCTTCTTCCAATTTTCCTTGCTTTAAAAAATTTATTATAATTTAACAAAAAAGAAAATTATCATTAAACAAATATACCCAACAACTCCAACTCCAAATATCACAGTAGTCCCCTCCCTAAAAAATTCCCAGAACCGTCACTATCAACACACCCAAACCTCAGCCTAACCGCCTCCCCCCCTCGCCCCAAAAAAAAACACACCCAGTGCCCCTCCTTGCCTAAAATCCTCAGTCGGCCTCAACGACGTGTTTTTGGAATCGGGAGATGGTTCTCGAGTCCCCATTTGATCGAGTCATTGAAGGACCGCAGAGGAGATCAGTGGAAGAGATGGGTTTGCCGTCCGAGCACAGCCTCGACGAGTTTGGCGAAGGTCTTAGCCATGGCAAGCAAGGCGATCGGTGAGAAAGCTAGTGCATAAAAGAGAGGGAAAGGAGAAAGAGAGGGAAGGAGGAAGAAGCAGTAGTGTTTGGGGTTGAAGCAGTGAGGTAGGAAATTAAAATGGGGTGAAGTTGTGGAGGCTGAGGTTGGGGAAGGTGGTGGTTATGGGGTTTTTCAAGGTTTTTTTTATTTTTTTATTTTTTTTATTTTTTATTTTTTATTTCATTTTTATGTTAAATAAGTTTTAAGTCCAGCTGTATAATAATTGTATATGTGTTAAATTTTGAGTGGAAGTTATGTGCTGATGTGGTAATACTAAATTATCTAATGATTTCTCCTAATTGTGGAGGTGAAGGGGCTTGTGGTAAGATATGATTGGTTGGCTTTTAAGTCTTTGAAGGTCATTTTATACAAGGACAAATTTGTCAATAAAAGTATTATTTTAAAGTGGGTGAAGTGATAAGACATTGAGGTGGGCTTAGTAGCACTCTTTATATATATGGGTACATAAATTAACAAAAGAAATATTGTACCCACTTATATATAGGTACATAATATAAACAAAAAATATTATGACCACATAAGTACTTAAGTAGTTATGGGTACATAATATAAGCAAAAGTTGATGCATAAATTTAACTTGAATTGTACCAAATGATACTGTACCCAACTATATATATCATATAAATGCAGATAACAAAAAAAACAAAAAAAGGGAAAAAAATGAAAAGAAGAGCGACGGAGTATTTGTGATTTTTTTTTTCTGTCAAAGATCATTTTCTTTATTTTTGTATTAATTTAAATATAAGTAATGGACTAAAGGATTTAACTGTATTTTTTTTTTGCCATAATCTAATTAAGATAAAAATAAACATACAAATGAGGGAGACATAATGCCAAACCTCATTAATGGAAATAACATAGCAAGTAACACGGTAGGGAAACCCCACTTACAAAGAAAACATAAGATAAAAATCATTTGAAACGATAGTTGTTAGAAGCAGAAAGATCATGAATATTGTGGATGCAAATTTCTTCCTCCTTGTTCTTGGACAAAATTGCACCTACAAAACAAATAACACCTTAGGTCAAGGCCAAGAGCCTCACGCGCCCATGATGAATTGGGGGGGGGGGGGCTTTGGCCGAAGAACCTCCGATGCCAAAATTAGAATTTTGAGGGAAAATTGTTTGGAGAATTTAGAGAATTTTGCAAGAGAATTGGAATTGGATTTTGGAGAGAATGAGGGTGTTTATATAGGGGTGTGGCCGGCCACCTTGGGAGGAGATGGACCGGCCACTTGGATGGTTTTGTGGGTGAAGTTCATGATTTGTGTTTAATTAGCAAATTAATTGAATAATTAATCAATTAATTAGCTAATTAATATAATAAAAAAGGAATGATTTAGGGGTTATCTTGTGGAGAAGATTTGATGAGGATGGATGAAATTTGTTATAAATAAATACCTATTTTGGGCATTTTTGACTTAATTGAGGGATGATTGTCCACTGCTTGCGCGTAGGAATTTTGGTGTTCCTCGAGGGTAATTTTGTCCTTTTTACCCTAGAATCCACGTGTCGCCTTCACATTTTTCTCGATTATTTTTGGCTCCACAAAAGCCCCCACACCTGTTGGGCTGCTCGTAGAAAAGGGCAGCAGGTGTAGATGTCTTCTTACTTTAGGAAACTTAGGATTGTTTCCTGTTTTGATGTAGATTCCCTCTTTAATAGGAAATTAGATCCTTCTAGGAAAGGGAAATAAATTTCTTTGAAAGCCTATTTAAGTCCACCTTAAGTGGATTATTAAATCAACTTTGGAGAACGATTTATTCTACCATACAAGAGAGAGAGCTTAGAGGATATTTGTTCCCCCTCCTCTAGCAATCTTCTACATCTTGCCCGTGCAAAGGATCGTCTTTCGTTGCTTGCTTCGTCTTCTTGTTGCTTCTAGGTAAGAAAAAAATAACTTTCTTGTCTTCTCAATTTTTTTTGGGAGCCTCGAGGCTTGAAATTTGACTCGACGGGGGTCGAGGATGTGTGAAGAAGTGGCTGAAAAAGCCACGGCACAGTTGGGTCGGGGCCTTGGCCCATGCGAGAAAGGGAGAGAGAGAGCATGGGGAGTCAAACCCCCTTCCATTTGGTTTGGACCGTGAGGCCTGCGGGCTGAGAGCCCTGAATCGCCCTCTATTATTATTTTTTAAGTTGGGCTCGGGCCCGTGCTTGAGGGAGGAGAGGAGAGCTGCAGGCCGCAAAGCTTGGTCTGCCTGGTTGGGTCGAATGCTGCCTTTTTTTTTTTTTTGGGCCGTGTGGCCTGTTTGTGCCGAGAGCTGCTCTTCCTTTTTTCTTTTTCTTTTTTTATTTTTTATTTTTTTATTTTTTATTTTTTTGTGTTCAGCCATCTAACGAATGCCTCTTGTATCTTTGTAGAATTTTTTAAAGCATGTCTTCCTTGAGCCACAAGAATGATGATGGTGTGCCGCCATTGTATCATCAAGGCAGGTCTTTGAGCAATGTTGGTTACTTCAAGGCTGCTCACTTCAAGATTAGCTCTAATGACTTGTTTAGAGACTTCCTCGAGCCATATTGGCACGTCATTCCATCGGGAGTACGTGTGAAGCGTGTTAACGATGGTAGCAGCCGTGAGCCATATGATAGGGCTCAGAGAGCCATCAAGTTTCACCCTTACTATTTTGTGTTGGGGTTTACTTTTCCTATGCCGCGTTTCTTCCAAGAAGTGCTCTGCTCCATGAGATGTGCCCCCGCTCAATGTTCTCCGAATGTGGTCCATGTAATGGTGGGATTCCATAATCTAAGCCAATTCTATGACTTAGATTTAACCGTCAACGAATTTTGGTACTTCTTTGACATAGGCCATATTGAGGGAGTTGGGCAACTGCGATCTCGCCATAGGCTTTTTGATAATTTGAGCAAGGGAGATCATGACTGGGCCAAGGAGACTTTGGAGATAAGTGGAAAATAGGAGTCTGATTCTTCCCCCGAGCTACGTGTTCCAACGATCTTCATATCCGGTAAGTAATCTACTTAATCTTTCGGCTGCTTTGTATTTGTGCTAAGCTGCTCGTTAATTTTCTGACTATCTCCCGCTGCTTTTGTAGATTCTGAGTTTGGCTCAACTTCTAAGACTTCTCCAGACATGAAGAAAGTGCATTTGGCTTTGGGTATCCCTTCCGAATACCGTGAATAACATTGGCTGCTTAGTCATCTTCGTAGGGAGAAAAGTGGGCTGCCCTCGAGAAAGGAGATAAAATGAATCAAGGCTGAGGCGTTGGCTTGTCCTATCGTCGTGGTAGAGCTTGCTACAAATGAAGGTGGGAAAAAGAGGCCTTGCCCGCCTGTCCAAGAGACGCCTGTTGAGAAGAAGTCGAAGACTTCTTCCGCTGCTCGCGAAGGTTCACCAGCTGCTCATGAGACGTCTGCTGAGAAAAAGTCGAAGACTTCTTTCGCTGTTCGCGAGGGTTCACCGGCTACTCCCAAGCTTGTGATTGACTTGACTTCCTCTAAGGGCGAGAAAGAGGAGGTTACTAGATCTGTGTCTGTGGCGCCTGCTGTTCCGAAGGCTACTAGTTTGATTACTGATAAGATTACCTAGCGTAGAAGTTCCTCCGTGCCTTCGGTGCCGAAGTTTGTTCCAAAGCGTCCGTCTGGGGCCAAGTTTGGTTCACCTTTGGAGATGATTGTTACTATGAATAGTGACAAGATGCCCTTGCCTGCTAAAGTGGCCCTAAAACCCATTCCCTCTGCTGTTGAGATCGACTCGTCTGCTTAGAGGAAAGAGATTGCTCATGCAAGCAATCGTGAGAAATCCACCAAGTTTATTTCTGGGGAAGTTGCTGAGATTTGTGCACTTTTGAAACCAGATCTGCTTGAGGACATGGATGTATGTGCCAAGTTTGTTGATGGCGTCAAATTGGTTGTTGGTCCAAGTTCCTTTGCGAAGCATACGACCGAGTATATAAGGACTGCTCTGCTGGCCATGATGCAGAAAACATCGATTCTGGCAACTGAGTCTATGTTTCTTAATCAAGAGGATACCAAGGCTGCTAAGGAAGTGGCAAGAACTATGGCAGCCGAAGCTTACTTCTCGGTCGAGAAAGTCAAGAAATTAGAATATGAGCTTGCTGCTTTAAAGGGGTCTAATATCTCTGGCCCCACTTCTCTGCAGCTTGAGATCGCTCGCCAAGAGATCGTGGATTTGAAGACTAGGCTTGACGCGATCCAAGTAAAGTATGAAAGTGTAGAGAAGGAGATCGAGTGTTACATACCTTAGATTCAAGATCTTGAGCGTGCCATCTCTGAATTCTATTCCTCTGCTTATGCAAATGATAAAGGACTGATTGCTACTTACAACCAAGTGATCCACTTCAAGAAGGTTGTTGATAGGCTTGAGCCTCAAGTGTTGGAACTCCAAGGTGCTTTAAAGATCAACGACGACCTAAAGAAAAAAGCGGAGGAACTGCAGCGGGTTCGTGCTTGTCTGCTCGAGAAGAATGAGCAGTTGAAGGGTTCGAGGCTGGGTTCAAGGCTTTGCTTACTCAGATTCAAGCCGACTTCTACAAGCTGGGTTATGTAGATCATCTTTTAAGGCAACCATCTGACTTTAAGTTTTCTGGTAAAGACTTCGAGACATTCTCTATTTCTCCGGAAGACTTGCTTGTTTTTACTTTTGAGTCTTTTATTGGTGAAGTAGTCGGAGAGGTCGGTGCCCAGGCTAAGGCAGTTGAGGGTGAAGCGCTGGATGGTGCCACTGCTGAAGGCATCACGGCTGCTAAAGGTGTGGCTACCGAGTAGTTGTGGGATGTCCAAGTTGTTGAAGAGTAGTCTTCTAGGTAGCCTTTAGGATTTTTCTTTGTTTTCCTTGTTGCCTTTGCTTGAACTCATTCGGTCTTTGCTAGTTGTTTATCATTTTTGCTAGAAAATTTAATAAACTTGTTTCCTTCGTTTTTCTCCATCTTCGCTTCTTTTGTTCATTCCTTAACCTTTAGACTTTATAGGCCAGTGGCGGGCATGCTGCTTTTCTATAAGCCAGGCCTGCGTAGCTTATGCAACCATAGGTGTCAGTGCAGAACTTTGCAAAGTTGTTAGCCATAAGGTCGGTAGCCGAACGCTTTACTTATAGAAGCAGACTAATCCTCGTGACCACTAGGCTGTTAACCTTGGCTTTCTCCAATTCCATAGGTTATGTAGCAAGTATCATAACACTTTAGGACTTGGTGTAGGTCGTTCCATGCTTGGCAAAGGTGAAGCTTATCGACTACGTAGCATGTCGGCAATGGATAAAGCTTTGTATATGCAAGCTAGCTTGTTTAACTTTTCACAAGAATATGCAGTTGTATAACTTTAGTGTGGCTTTACTGCTCGAAAGGCAAGCCATAGGCAGTCTTCCAAAAATCGTAGGCCACCTTAGTGCACTCGGTAGCATCTTTAGATTTCCAGGGTAGCCGTCCATAATGCGTACTGCGTAATGTGCCCTATCCGTCTCTAGGGTCCGGTTCCCCGCTGATTAGTCCAAGAAACCCAAAATCCTTCAGTTAGCTAAGCCTTGAAAAAGACCATTGTGGCTACTTCTAGGAATCTTGGCACAAGCCATTGTGTATCTAGTTATACTAGGCAGCCCAGCTCATCCATATCTGGATATTCGGAGTGTAGAGTTTATCCTCCCGCTTTGGAGAGCATACCCATATGGGTGTCGGGGAATTAGTTTACCCTCTCACACTGGAGAGCATAGTTGGTCCCTCGGGGGGTGCAATTCCTGTGGTGAGTCCCTAAGAAGGGTGTGATCTTCTTTTGAAGTGCAGGAGAGATAAATTATTGTAGACATGTAGTTGAGCCAAGTTGTAAATTACTTCTGAAATCCTCATTGAAAAACGAGTGAAACAAACAAATAACTTAGCTGTAAAAGACTGCATAACAACTGGATAGTCATCGGCTTGCGAGGTGGTGCCCATTGAGCTACTTGAGTCTTCAGGTCTTGATATAGTGAGAGGTCACATATGGTACTTCCTCAGGTTGTAGGCGTTCCATTGCCTCTCGATCTCTTTGTTGTTCATGGTGGCAAGGGTGTAATTACCCTTGCCGCCTACTGTGCTGATCTTGTACGGACCTTCCTAGATGAGATCCATCTTTTTGGAGCCTTCTCTACAGGCAATGATAAAGGCTTTTCTTAGGACTAGATCTCCGGGTTGGAACTACCTGATTTTGGCCTTTTTATTGTAGCTGGATATGAGCTGCTGCTGGTAAGCTACGATACGAGTGATGGTCTGCTCGTGCTTCTCCTCTGCCAGATCTAAACTTGTGGCCATCTCCTTACTATTCTGCTCAATGCTTGGCAGTAGAGTGTTGATGCTTGGCACAATAATGTTGGGAGGAATAATTACTTTCGAACCAAATGCCAAAGGGAAATGAGTCTCACCGGTTGCTCGTCTTTTGGTGGTGTGATATGCCCATAGACATCTGGGGAGTTCGTTTGGCCATTTTCCCTTCTTGTCGGTGATGGATTTCTTGAGGTAGTCGAGGATCATCTTGTTGGATGCTTCGGCCTGCCCATTACCTTGAGGATATCTCGGCGTGGACATGTGTTGCTTGATGCCATACTTTTGGAAGAACTTCGCCACATCTTTGCCCACGAATTACGGGCCGTTGTTGATGGTGATGAACTAAGGGATGCCAAATTGGCAAATGATGTTCCTCCATATGAAGCGCTTTATGTCCGTCTGAGTCGTGATCATCATGGGCTCAGCTTCTACCCATTTGGTGAAGTAATCGGTTGCCACGATCATCATTCTTTTGCCCCCAATAGCAAGTGGCATGGGTCATAACAGGTCGATTGCCCACTTCATGAACGGTTAATGACTCGTTTATGGGTGTAGTTCGTCGGCAGGTAGTACTGCTACCGGTTTGTAACGTTGGCAACGGTCGCACTTTTGTACTAACTCTTTTGCATCTTGGTGCATGGTAGGCCAGTAGTAGCCTACGTTAAGAGCCTTCCATGCTAAGGATTGGCATCTAGAGCGATTTCCACAAGCACATTCGTGGATTGAGCTTAGAACCTTCAAGTCATCGGGAGACGCTGGGTAGCGGAGATGTGGTACAGGGTAGGATCTTCGGATGAGAATGCCGTTCCACATGTAATAGTGTGCTACCTTTATTTGAAGCTTTCTAGACTCCAACCTTTCCATGGGGAGTGTGTCGTTGATCAGGTAGTCTATAATAGAAACTTTGCCAGTTGAAAGTTATACTAACATGTGACACTCCAGCTGCCTGCTCTGCCTTTATGCTTGGCTTGTCTAGATACTCCACTGGAATCGAGCGTTTGAGTTGGTGGTCGAGGGCGGAGCCTAAGCCGGCTAGCGCATCTACGTGGGCGTTGTCTACCCACCGAACTTGAGTGAGAGTGTAAGTCTGAAATGCCTCAAGTTGCTTGCATACCTTCTCTAGGTATTGTGCCATCCTTGGATGTTTTGCCGTATACTCCCCAGCAGTCTGGCTGGTGATTAGCTGGGAATCAAAATGACTTGCGAGTTTCTTCACCACCAAGTCTTTTGCCATTCGAAGGCCTGCTAGTAGGGTCTCGTACTCTGCTTCATTGTTGAATGCTTTGAAGCCTAGAATGATCGCCTGCTCGAACATTGAACCGTTTGGGGTGACAAAGACCACGCCTGCTCCCGAGCCTTTGTAGTTGGATACGTCGTCGACATGCAAATGCTAAAAGTCTCCGTTGGAGGGAGCAAGCGCGGCTAAGGTATGTTCGGCTTCTTTTGGGGCGTTGTTGGGCCACTATGTTGTGTTGCCTAGGCTAGACGTGAATTCTGCTATGAAGTTCGCCAAAGCTTGGGCCTTTATCGCCATGCAGGGTCAAAAAACTAAATCGTATTGGCCAAGTTCCAACGCTCACTTCATCACTCGCTGAGAAGCATCCATACCATATAGGATTGATTGTAGAGGATACTGAGTCATGACGATGACTGTATGAGCTTGAAAGTATGGTCTGAGCTTCCGAGCCGCAACGACTAGCGCCAAAATTAATTTTTCGATCTTCGAGTATCTAGTTTTTGCATTCGAGAAAAGCTTTAGAAGTGTAGAATACCAGCAGTTAGGCCCCAGCTCTTCTCGTATAAGGGCAGAGCTCACTACTACTTCTGAGATTACCAAATCAATGAATAAGTCCTCCGCTGCTTCTAGCTTGAATAGTAAGGGAGGTGATGTGAGATACTTCTTCAGGTCTTGGATAGCTCTTTTGCACTCTTCATCCGATTTGTCTCGTTGTGCCCTCTTGATGGCCTTGAAAAAGAGCTTACATCAATCGGTGGACTGCGAGAGAAAATGGTTGAGGGTAGCTGCTCGTCTGGTCAAGCTTTGGATCTTCTTCAAGGTAGTATGAGATTTCATTTCTAGGATCGCTCGAATTTGCTTAGGATGTGCTTCGATTCCTCGTTGGGTTACTAGGTACCTTAAGAATCTGCCTGAAGATACTCCGAATGTGCATTTGGTGAGGTTGACCTTTATCTTGTACTTTCTAAGGATGTTGAAAGTTTTCGCTAGGTTGCAGATGTGGTCTGACCGCTGTTTGCCCTTTACCATGATGTCATCGACATAGACCTCCATGGTTTCCCCAATTTGCTTCTTGAACATCATGTTTACTAACCTTTGGTAAGTGGTTCTCGCGTTCTTGAGGCTAAAAGGCATGACCTTGTAGCAGTAGGTGCCTCATTGATCACGAACACGATTTTCTCCTTGTCGGGCTCGTACATGGCTATTTGATTGTAGCCGGAGTATGTGTCCAAGAAGCTGAGCAGCTGTTCCCTGAAGTTGAATCTACCAATAGATCTATCAGGGGAAGCGGATAAAGATCATTTGGGCATGCTTTGTTGAGGTCGGTGTAGTCTATGCAAACCCTCCATTTGCCCTTCTATTTCTTTACGACTAGCACGACGTTGGCAAGCCATGCTGAGTGTGCTACTTCTTCTATGAATTCGGGCTCCAGTAGCTTGTCAATTTCTGCCTCGATGATCGCTACTCGTTCGGGTATGAAATGTCTTCTCTTTTGGATCACCAGTTTGGCAGCAGGGTCGACGTACAGCTTGTGGCAAACTAGCTCGGGATCGCTGTTGGGCATGTCGGAAGGTGACCATGCAAAGATGTCTCAGTTTTCTCTAAGGAAAATCGTGAGTTCTTCATTCTCGACTGGGCTTAGACGTGAGCTGATTCTAGCCGTCTTTTCTGACTGCTGAGCATCAAGAATGATGTCCTTTGCGTCCTCTTCGGGTTTCCATCCTATCTCGTCTGCTTGGGCGCCATCTTCTTGATCCGTTTGCTGTAATTGCTATTTGTAGCTTCTTCGTCCCTTTGGACCTTGGTAGCCTCTACGGGGGTAAAGGTTATCTTCTTCGACTCCTTCAATACTTGCCCCGGTCTTGACCTACTGGTCTAGGCTACTATTTTACATACTCGGCTCGTCTATGTCGCGGCTGCGGTGCATGAGGTAAATTCCTAGCAGGCGAGGGATTTCTTCGTTGGCTGCTGGTTAAACTTAAGCCAGATTGAGTGACTACTTCTCTCTGTCCATCGTGCCGCCTACTTTGATGAGATGTGGATGATGCTCCTTGTGGGCCTAGCCGCGAATGAACGCTTCGCCTGGAAGGCTGCTCATGTTGATCATCGGAGTGTGGTCCCAACCGTGAGTGTATACTCGTCCATGGGCCTAGTCGAGAGTGCACGCTAATCCGCGTGCTAAGACGGGAGTATACGCTATCTTAGGGGCCCAATCGGGAGTGTATGCTGCCCGAACGCTCAATTCGTGGTTACTTGTCGGGACGCTGCTGGAGAGGTTCCTCGTCTGCCCTTGTCCTACTTTGAGACACCTCATCTGGGGCATGTTGGATCTTGGTACGTTGCAAGAGTTGATTCACCAAGGTCGTCTGTTGAGCAAGAGCGCTTGTTAACTCTATGACTTGTCGGGACAAGTGTTGTTCGCCATTCGGGTTGGAAGAACTTGGAAGGAATGCGCCTCTTTGAGTAGTGGAATGGTGGTAGACTCCGGGCGAGATATTTGTGTTGGGTAATGTCAAATCCGCGGAGAAATGTGGTGAAAATGCCCCTGGCTCGATTGTAGATCCTGAAATTTGAAGCCAGGATGGTTGAGCTAATCTTGGGCTGGTTGGGAAACCATGGGAGCATGCTGGGCTATGGGAGTGGGCTGCTCGATGTGTGGTGCACGTGGGTGCGAAGCTTAGGCTCAGCTTGGCAACACCTTGGGCTCGCGTTTGGTTTGGGCAGCACGGGCCGGCTCAGCTAGGGCTTGGGCCCTTGAAGGTTAAAGTGGCACGGCTCGGGCCGTGGTTGTGGAGCCATGGACCTTGCTGTGGGTGGCTGCCGTGGTGGCCACCATGGTGGTGCCTCGTGGGAGTGCCGCTCCACTCACCGCTATGTTGAGCCTTGTAGATCACCGCGGTCCTAATCCTTAAACGTTGGAATTTCCATTCATCGAGGTTTCCGAATCTCTTGTCATTGTGCTTTTCTTTTATGTTTTCTCAAAGAATTTTTAGAAATAAAAATTTCAAGAATAAGAACATACGAAAAATCTACAAATAAGCAAAGAAACAAAAAACCTTAGATGTGAGAGTCTTCTACGAGCATGTGACTCAACTCTCAATGAAATCACCAATTTGTGGATGGAAATTTCTTCCTCCTTGTTCTTGGACAAAATTGTACCTACAAAACAAATAACACCTTAAGTCAAGGCCAAGAGCCTCACTCGCCCACGATGAATAAGGGGGGCTTTGGCCGAAGAACCTCCGATGCCAAAGTTAGAATTTTGAGGGAAAAATGTTTGGAGAATTTAGAGAATTTTGCGAGAGAATTGGAATTAGGTTTTGGAGAGATTGAGGGTGTTTATATAGGGGTGTGGCCGGCCACCTTGGGAGGAGATGGACCTGCCACTTGGATGGTTTTGTGGGTGAAGTTCATGATTTGTGTTTAATTAGCAAATTAATTGAATAATTAATCAATTAATATAATTAAAAAAGGAATGATTTAGGGGTTACCTTGTGGAGAAGATTTGATGAGGATGGATGAAATAGGTTATAAATAAATACCTATTTTGGGCATTTTTGACTTGATTGAGGGATGATTGTCCACTGCTCGTGCGTAGGAATTTCGGTGTTCCTCGAGGGTAATTTTGTCCTTTTTACCCTAGAATCCACGTGTCTCCTTCACGGTTTTCTCGATTATTTTTGGCTCCACAAATATAAGCAGACGCTACACATGAAGGAACGTTGGACCACCATAATCTTATTTAATTGTATTAAAAATGATAATAACTTATTAATAGTAAAATGATGAGGTGTACAAAATTAAGAGACCTTGATGAAAAACTGAAAATCAATAAGGTTTCAGTCTACGAACATAAATGACCAAGGACAGGATCCTAATTATTCCTAAGCAGTTACCTAAAAACGTCATGAAAATGTATTATGCTCATTATAAGGCAAAAGATGTGCAAGTTTTTCACTCATCGATGAGGATAGAGGTTCTAACTATAAGGCAAAGCCGATAAACTGGCACTTTTGCAAGTGGGAACAACAAAAGATACACTTTTCCCTTTTCCTATTGCTTTGGTGGCCACAAATTAAATTTTGTTAGCAATTTTGACCTGAACTATGTCCGAGTCATAGCTTTACAAGTCATCTCCCAACATTTATACAAAAAGAAAGACCTTCTATTCTTCCTGGTGGGTGGATGTTTTATTTGAGGTTCGGCCAACTTCCAGCTGCAATTTTATATGCCAAAATTACGTACAGACGTGCTTTATATATAATATGCTTGAATTCCAAGAAAATCTCGTCTGATTTTCCTCAATTTCTTCTTCTTTGTAGTGGATCTCAAATGTAATAGTTTGCCGTAGAGTGCTATTAGCATTTTGACCACGTTTTTTAAATTTGCTTCCCACATTTTGACCACGTTTGTTTTTATTTGCTTCCCACTTTATGTCTCGATCCCTCTCCGGCCTCAGCAAAGTTTTAATGTTACTTAGTACTATGATTCACTGATGTTTTTAGGTTCGAATTTGAAACGAATTAAACAAGATTAATTAATGTTAGCACTTGAAAGTAAGAGGTTTTAGGTTCGAATCTCGTGAATAACGAGTTCGATACCAATTTATTTCTCTCACCTCTCTTAATGTAAATATATCGTTTTATATAAAAATTAATACCAAGATTCCCCAAATGTGTTTTGCTTTTTTAATAGTGTTTCATCTTCACCAAATTCGTGAATTGGTGTTTCTATTTGAAATACCACTCTTATTTTAGTTCACTCACTTATCCAAGTTTAAAACACCACCCACCCTTTAGTAGTACAACACTGGCGGCTATATTTCAACTCTTGTCTATTTGCTTGTACTTTCTATTTGTTTCTTAAATTTCCAAATATCGGAAATGAATTGAACTTATGTTGGTTGTCTTCGAAAGTCCTCCTAATAGCATCTCACCAAAGTTTGTTACTCCAAACTACACAAGGCAAAAGTTAGCAAACGCCTAAACTACCACTTAATCTAATAGTTTGCATGTCCTATGTACTTTTATCGACAAAATGGGTGATGGGTGGTGTTGATGCACAAAATCGAGTCGATTTTGGACCAATGTAAATCTGACAGTAAATCACACATACACACAGGAATACAAAGGTATATCGTGGTTTACACCAAGTTGGGGCTACGTCCACATTGATGTAGATCCAGTTTCATTATGTAAAATGAGAGTTACATTGTTGTTGCTAGAGAGGCTAGAGTTTGTCATCTTTTTAAAATGAGCGTGAAGGATCCCTTTTGTAGAATAAGGGTTTCCTCCCCTCTTACCCAAGAGGCAACTTTGCTGCTTTACCATCGTTGAATAATGGAAAATTTTACATATCCTTTGTTTTCATATTCTTTTTTCAGTCTCTTATCACATGTATAACATAAGTCTCATGTAGTGAGAAAAAAAATTGTATGAAAAATAATATGTAAGATTTTGTGACGTAACAAAACCTTTTCCTTCTTCTCTAAATTAAGATGCTATATATATATATATATATATATATATATATATATATATATCAAATTTTCACTTTTTGATCAAGTGAGCATGAGCGGTTGAATGCGTTTTCTCTTGAAATCCTTCAAATTAGTATTTTTTAGTATAGTTGTTGACCGTAAAAATTACAAAGTTTACTTGGCGTGCAGACTGAGTAACTATTGAGCAAATTACATCCTTCTTGTGAATGTGGGCATGCCAACTCATGACCGAGGTTGATCGGGCAAGTAGAATAGATGTGGTGTGTGTGTTGAACGTGCTATTGACTTTTGCACTGGAGCGACTACGACCGAGGAAGGAACACCTCATGGCCTAGGGTTCTAGAACCTGAAAACAAGGTTATTTAATTCACTGCGAATTTCAGGATCTTATGCACCAGGTTCAGCAGCTTCAACTATATCGTGAGAATATAGGTGCGTCGAATTGATATCTTGATGCATATTAAAAGATACTCAAAGGAGATGAGTGTTTCATGATAAATGTTGTTTGGTCGTCTGAATGCCGAACTCTGAAGTGCACGTGGGAATAACCGATCATAGCACACCTCACTTTGTGTGAGAGTTAAAGAAGTGACATCTTTCGGCAAAAGAATTATAAACTCTCTACCGATTGAGACTTGGATAAATAACCAAATCCAAATTGAAGATGCTCATAAATTGCTTGATTCTACAGCTGCAGTGTTGTTAATCCAAACTGAAGATGTTGCCGGTTGCCAACACAGTGCTACTAATCCAAACTGAAGGTGTGCTGGCAAGACATTTAGGATAATAACATTTTTCTCATGATCTGAGAAAGTTTCGCGTATCGTTTAAGTTGTTTGTTTATTTGTTGAGCTGAAGAGCTTCTCATGTTGCACAACCACTTCTATTTATAGGGATAGATTCCAAGATAATCAAGCTTGCCAAGGTAAAGTCCTGATAAGACTATGCCTGCTGGGCACCTACTTGGATATCCTTTGACATTATCTCTTCAATCCCTTGTTTAACCGAAACTCAATCTCTATCTGGTCTCTTCAGTCCCTTCAGGATAACCTAAAACGTCATGAAAAGGTATTATGATCATTATAAGGCAAAAGATATACAAGTTTTTCACTCAACGATTAGGATATAGGTCATGCGTAGAACTAAGCGATCTATGCGTAACCTAATGCGTTTTGTAGAGGAGTACAGCTTGAATTTTGGGCAATGCATAAATAAAGTAAAATCTTTAGTTTTTCTTGGGAAATATGCAAGCAATCGGCATGCTATTATTCAAAAGGTTCTTGGTGTAAGTCGTGGAAATCTGCCTTTTACTTATCTAGGCGTCCCTATCTTTCAGGGTCGTCCGAAAATGATCTATTTTCAAGCCATTCCTGATAAGATTCGTTGCAAGTTGACGGCTTGGAAAGGTTTTTTGCTTTCGCAAGCAGGGAGACTCCAACTTATTAATTCAGTAATTCAAGGAATCTTGGTTTGTAGTTTTCAAATTTATGCTTGGCCTACTAATTTGCTACGTGAGGTTCAAGGGTGGATTAGAAATTTCTTTTGGTCTGGTGATCCGTTAAAACGAGCTATGCCTCAAATAGCTTGGAGTTCTTGTTATAAGTTGAAAGAAGATGGTGGTTTGGGTATCAGAGATCTTTTTTAATCCAACCGTTCTCTCATTCTTAAAAGATGCTGGGATGTAATTTCTTCTTATTCACTGACTTCAGATTGGTTACGTAACAGATTTCTTAGAGACAACTTTCATTTGCTAAAGTCTTATAAAAAGTCTTCCGTTTGGTTGGGGCTTAAACAATTATGGCCCTCATTATATAGTTCCCTTCAATGGAGTGTTGGTGATGGCCGTAAGATTTCTTTTTTGTATGATAACTGGCTTGGAACCCTTTTGCTCTCTAATATTGGTGAGGTTGACATAATTCCTTTGAATTCTAAGGTAAAAGATTTTATTCAGGATGCAAAATGGTCTATTCTCATTGTCTTTACTTCTTCTTTTCCTCATCTTTCGGAGAAGATTATGAAAACTCCATTGCCAATTACGCATATGGATGATGCTTTATTTTGGACAGGTTCATCTTCGGGTATTGTTTCAGTTAAGGAGGCTTTTCTTTTTTTCTCATCTCATGCTCAGCGTAAAAAATGAGCTAAAATGGTTTGGCATCAATCTATTCAGCCATGCAAAAGCTTAGTAGTTTGGAAAGCTTGTCATGGGAAATTATTGACTGATGATTTATTACAACGCTGAGGTGTGGCTTTAGCTTCTTATTGCGTTTTTTGTCATAATGCTAGGGAATCTTGTGACCATCTTCTTTTGCATTGTCCTCAAACAGTTGCTTTATGGAAATGGATTTTCGTTCTTTTTGGCAAGCCTTATGATCCTTGGCAATGCATTGAAGATATTTTTTATGGTTCTTGGTCTCATCTTTCCCCACATCTGTTCGAAAACTTTGAGAACAAAAGTTTTAGTATTGTCCAGTCCCAACGTCATCTTTTACAGCATTGGAGGGAATCAGCTTCTATTTGTTTTTCTTCTTTCACTGGTTGTGTATCGATTCCCATATTCTCCTTGTTAAGAATTTCATCCCTTTCTTTGGATGCTTTTAGTTTTGTGCCTGTGTTTTGGCGTCCGCCTCCTGTTGGGTGGATTAAGATTAACACAGACGGGTCTTGTAAAGGGAATGGTCAAGTGGGTAATGGTGGTGTTTTTCGTGACTCAAGTGGTCTTTTTTTAGGAGCGTTTGCCTCATCGTCTTCTTATCCAAGTGCAGTTGTTGCAGAGATTATGGCTGTCATCAAGGCAATTCAGATTGCATGGGATAAAGAATGGCATAACATTTGGTTAGAGACAGATTCTATGCATGTCATCAGCCTACTATCAGCTCACTCCATGGATGTTCCATGGTTTCTTAAAGTTTCTTAGGCAAATTGTTTATGGCATATTGCTCGCTTGCATTTGCGTTTTTCGCATATTTTCAAGGAAGGGAATTGTTTGGCGGATGCTTTTGCTAATTTTGATGCAATGAATAGTAGCTTCACGTGGTGGGACTTGGTACCCGATTTTGATGATGCGTCTTATAGAAGAGATTGTGTCGGGCTTCCATTTTTCCGTTCGAGCTCATGAGGAGCAAATTGTTGCTATGGAAATGGATTTTGGTAATGAAATATGAGCAGCTGAATTATGAGAAATCAATTTCAGTTGACTGAAGCTAAGCAGTCTTAATCTAGTCCATTTCATTTTCGTTAATTGTTTTTAGCTGGTATTGGCCTAGTCCCCCCGTTTGTTTTACTTTTCCTTTTTTCCTTCATATTATTAATAAAATCTTGTAGAGGGGGGATGGGCGGGGGGTTTCTGGGTGCAACGGTCCTTTCTCCTTTGGGAGAGGGTTGGTGCCTCGCATGCGACTGCTGACGAATAGCTAATCTCGCCTAATCCATCTCTAAAAAAATAATAAAATAATAAAAAAAAACTATAAGCAAAGCCGATAAACTAGCACTTTTGCAAGTGGCAACAACAAAAGCTGCACAATTCCCTATTCATTGAGAGATTTTTCAATGTGATTGGTGTACAGGGTGTTACACCACGTGTCATTATACACATGGTGGGATACGTGTATTAAAAAATTAATAACTTAAAAAATAAAATTTCTCACAACTTCTATAAAAACACGTGATGTACCACTTGTGTTCCGGTCACAATGAAAAATTTCTCCTATTCCTTTTGCTTTGGTGGCCACCAATAAAACTTTGTTAGCAATTTTAACCTGAACTATATCCAAGTCATAGCTTTACAAGTCGTATCCCAACTTTTATACAAAAAGAAAGACACCTCTTCTATTCTTCCTGGTGGGTGGTTGTTTTTTTGAGGTTCGGCCAACTTCCATCTGCAATTTTATATGCCCAAATTACGTGATACGTAGTTACGTACCGACATACGTTATATACAAATATGCTTTAATTCCAAGAAAATCTCGTTTGATTTTCCTCAATTTCTTCTTCTTATTCTTTGTAGTGGATCTCAAATGTACTAGTTGCCGTATGGTATGCTATTGACATTTTGACCACGTTTATTTTTATTTGCTTCCCACTTTATGTCTCGATCCCTCTCCAAATGAACAATGCGGATGGTTTGTTTTCACAAAAGAGGAGTTACAAACATTTTGTGTTTTGACCACGTTTATTATTATTTGCTTCCTACTTTATGTCTCTATCCCTCTCCAAATGAACAATGCGGCTGGTTTGTTTTCACAAAAGAGGAGTTACAAACATTTTTCAAAAGAGAATTCGAATTTAAGACATCTTCTAATGTATATTATTAAATTAAAAATTAGTTACATGGTAATTAATCCGGCCGGGGTACATCACTTCCTTATTAAATAAAAGATTTTAAGCTACATACATATGAAATTATTTTCAAACAATACATGTAAAGGTGAGGATATTAAGTAGGAGTCGATTAGAGATTCTACAGGCTCTTTATGGAGAGGGAACCTTATTTATAAAAAAAAAATAGGGATTAGTTGTCGAACCCACTTCACATCGAACTTTAACAATCTGAACCGTCTATTTTGTAAATCTTGATTAATAGATTATCTTTGTGAAAATTCAATTCAATGAGAAATCATTTGCCTATTTAATTATCATGATGAAATTTCATTGTTTCTTATAGAACAAAGTGTTTGTCAATTCTTTGAATTCAATTAGATGTCTCAAATATTTCCAGTTTGGCTAATATTTTACAAGAATGGTCTATGAGGTGCAACTTGAAAAATAGATGATTCAGATCATTGAAATTCGATGTGGCGTGGGCCCCACAACTAACCCCCATTTAAAAAAAATGGAAATCTCTTCCCTTAATGAGGCCTCATTCGTGACAAAAAAAAAATACACATATTAACTAAATCGGTCGAATTATATCTATCATTGTGAATACCATGTATGACGTTTGAATTTACAACACGTTTCATGCTTTCAATTTTTGGCATTACCTAAGTGTTAATTGTAAATACCACGTTGCATAGTTGGCGGGTGAAAGGCTGGTGAGGCTTCAAATTTTACGAGAAATGACGTTATGCCTTCTGAGAAGCACGCGGGTGTTTCCACGTTTCTTTCAAAATTCAAAGTTTTCAAGTTTTTTTCATTAGTTTTCATTTCTTTGGGAACTTTAACGAAAATCTTCCGGTACTGTTCACTTTAACGAAAAACCACATTTTTACACTAAAAAGTCAATCATGGTACTATTCACTTTACCCTTTTCATTAAAACTCAAAGCCTTCAAGCCATTTTCATTAGTTTTCCTTTCTTTCAATTGCATGGCGCACTAAGAGATGGAGTTTTGCTTGAGTTTCTCATGCGTTTTACACTTCTGTTTCCACCATCCAAAATCCGCAAAGGTGGGTTTCCAACAGCCTACCTCCATCTGAATGGACAATTATCAAAGGGATGATGTAAATTTTGGAATTTGGCTATAATAATTACATGTAATTCATACAATATATTTTATTTAATATATTCACATGAATTATATATGCCGTCAAATGGGATTGTATTAAATGTAAGTATTGTAGTTGATCCCGTAAATATGACGATGGTTGGAAAAGTTAGCAAGTTAGCAATTTGATTTATTTTTACTTGAGGTACTTTTGGTGTTTTATATCTTAAATTCTTTTAGTAGAATAACGATTATGATTCATTTCCTGTTTTTTACTCGGGTTCAAGATTACTTCCTAGTTTATTTATTGTTTTATATTTGTTTCATGATTACGTCTTCATAAATACAACTCTTGTAATCTCGTATAAATTAAGTCTTGACAAGATGTAGTTCTTTCTTTTATGTAGCCACCTTGTCAAATTATGGTCTTCTTCTATATTTTATTCAATGGGTAAAATTCAAAATTTGTGATCAATTTGTATTCTTTTCTTGTCATTCGAATGTGTCTTTATACTAAAATTCGCCACAAAATAAAAAAGAAAAAGAAAAAGAAAAAATCAAACGCATTCAAAATAACTAAAAATCATTTGAAATCAATTTGTTTTCTTCTATTCCTTTTTTATCCAAAGTTCAACCTACATCATCTGTAATATTTTAAAACAAAACAATTTAAATTTATACTATCATCTAAATTCCTGTATTTGGAATCCTTCCGTCCAATTGGGCATATAGTGTCAAGATTTTATCCTTGTGTGATTAGAAAAAGACTTCACATTAGGCATGGTTCAAACAAAAGGACAAATGAAATGCAAAAGTAGACATAAACATCAAAGCCAGTTGGATTATTGATCGATGCATAAAGTAGTTGAAAGGGGTGTGTATGGCATTAAACGTGTGGAAAAACGCGGGCCATACCTCAATCAAATTAGAGTTGTGGGTGCCCCTAAGCCTAACTTCAGTTTCATTGGACAAGGAATGAAAGAATGAAGGAACGCATGCTTTAAGAGGAGTTCGATCGCATCCACCTAACAAAAGATGAAAAGGGTTGGCCTAATTTGGTGGCAGCTTCTTACCCGATCGGATAAACGAGGTATATATATGGGATTATATTTTATATATATATATATATATATGTGTATATATATATATATGTATATATATATATATATATATATATCGCGGACTCGTTCATCTTTTTGTTTTGGAAGTGAATGATTTTGCAACTAGTTGTGAGTTGTGATTGATTTCAGACAGAAGCCTTGATTTGTTTTTCCCACTGTTTAAATTATTATAATTAGATACTTTCTTCTTGATGGGGTGTGCACATAACACAAAGACTGCGCTTATTATAGATAAATATACAAGTTGGGTTTTTTTTCCCAATTAAAGTTGTACTATATATAAAGTAATCTAATTAATTTAATTAATCTATTTTTCCAAAAAAAAAAATATATATATATATATATATATATATAAATTAGGGTGAAGTACCGATTTAGTCCCTGAACTCTCACATCAGTGAAAATTAGGTCCCTAAATTATTTTTTCGGTAAAATAAGTCCCTAAATTCATTAGAAATTGCTAATTTCATCCCTACTATTATATTCAAAGCTATTTTATCCAATTTTTCGTCAAATTAAGTTACTTGACACACTTTATAGTGTAATACCATCATTTTCTCATCTATAACTGCTTAACATTTCATCTAGGTTGCGAATTTAATGTCTAATTTACCCTCAAAAGTTAACTTACACTATTTCTTTATGAAAAACTACCAATTTCTCCTCCAAAGTTAACTCCATACACTATTTCTTTATGAAAAACTACCAATCTACTCTCCAATGTGTATCACATGCAAGTAACGTGACTTAAATTGACAGAAAATTGAATATAGTAGCTTCGAATATAACATTAGGGATGTAATTGGCAGATTTTTATAATTCAAGGACTAATTTTTCTGAAAAAATAGTTTAGGACCTAATTTTCACTAAGGTGATAATTCAGGGACTAAATTGGCAGTTTACCCCATAAATTAATCTAATTAATTAAATGGTTTTAAGAAAGATTTGGATTTGGGTGTAGTGGAAGACCACAATATTTAAGTCGAGTTTTTTAAGACAAGAAGCAATAGTAATTTTCATTAACACACACGAACACACAAACAAAATTACAAGGGTTGCCGTATGAGTACATTCTTTAGTGACCAATACACTGATCGGAAGATAATTCGCACAAATAAGTATAAACAGTAAATTCCTAATGGCTACCACAAACATCTCCCTACCAGTACAAGTACCTTGGTCAAATCCACCACAAAGATTGCAGGCGCATCAAACCTATATTGAGGCACACGCAATTTCATCACTGGCAAGTGAGAACACAAAAACCATCATTGACAAGCGAGGCCACATCACTCGCTAGGCGAGATATTACCAGCTAAATGCGGTACTTACGAAACATACACTAATCCGAGAACGGAGTCCACCGTTGGCTTATCTCCACCGATCGGGTCCTCTCCACCTGAGATGATACCGCATCTGTAAGATCCGCCCCTCTTGCAAACCAAGCATTTTTTTTTTCCTTTTAATATGTTTAGCTGAGTTAGTTACGCTAGTTAAGAGAATCCTCTTCTTAGCATTTCTCATTAACTAGTAAGAGAATCTTCTTCTTAGCATTTCTCATTAACATTACAACTGCGCTAGTTAAATATATTTTGAAATTAACTTTGTTGCCAAAGGAGTGACCATGAAGTAGAGGCTTATAATTAAATTATATGTATAACAGTAAACAATCATGTTGCACATGCATAGTTGACTCATCCCTCCCGGCCCTCTCTATAAACATAGGCTTGTTTCAGACTCCAGAAATCACTTGTGAAGAACTACACCATATACACATGCCAAAACGGTATTAGAGAGAGAGAGAGAGAGAGAGAGAGAGAGAGAGAGAGATTAAGAGAGATTGAGAGAGAGAGAGAGATGGGAAACATGAAGTGCGTAAAGAACTCCAACTCGATCATCATCCTGGTTCCATATCCAGCACAAGGACATGTCACTCCCATGCTTAAATTAGCTTCAGCCATCCTCAGCCAAGGCTTCAAGCCAGTGATGGTCACTCCAGACTACATTCACCACCAGATTGTCCGAAAAGTCGAACCCAAGGACAAGATTTTGTGCATGCCAATCCCGGATGGATTGGACAAGGACACCCCGAGGGACTTCTTTGCCATTGAGAAGGCCATGGAGGACAACATGCCAAGCCATCTGGAAAGCCTTGTCCGTCAACTTGATAAGGATGGTGATGAAGTTGTGTGCGTAGTTGTTGATTTGTTGGCATCGTGGGCTATAGATGTAGCCAATCGATGCGGAGTAGCCTGTGCTGGGTTTTGGCCTGCTATGCATGCCACTTATCGCTTGATCACTGCAATTCCAGACATGATCAGGATAGGTCTCATTTGTGCTGATACAGGTTAGTTGTTTATATATTTTCTATAGTATATGCATCATGCATGATATCAATCAATGTCTTCATTTCTCTTTCATATTTTCCCTCATTCTGTGTCTTTGTTCGGGAGAACAACTTACATGACATAAGTACACTACCACTATAACGTTTTGTGTTAATAGTACAACATGTGAATAAAACTGATTTATATTTGTCAATATATTTGTGTCATAAAAAACTCCTTTGATCAGTACTATATCTTCAAGTTGTCATTTCTATATGAGTATATTCACATTGTTATTTATTCCAACTTGATCATATTGTTTATCACACATTTTTGTATAGATTATTTGGACTTAATTAATGTGTTCTAGACTTCTACTAAGAGATGTGATAACTAAACTGTATTGTTGGGCTCCTAGGTAGAAGAAGTGCATTTATTTTCATTTACAAATCATAATCTAACATGCACACATATATATACAAGTTGCTTATTAAAATTACAATATATAGACATATACATATGTCAATTTTCATTTGTCACTCAATAATTTTATAGTACATGTAGGCATTATTCTAATTAAGAACAACATGTTGTATGGGGTGTGCTTCCGTTAAACACACATGTATTATGTGTGTGTATATACCATTTTTTTTTAACAAATGATGTTATCTACACATGTGTGCTTTAGTTAAACACACATGTATTATGTGTATACATATATATATATATATATATATATTTTTTTTTTTTTTTAACAAACGATATTATCTACACGAAGAGAGAGGAGGTAGGCTTAGCCTCACAATATGGGCTAGCAATAATGTGGTTCAAATTCGTGTTTGGCGAGAATAGAACCTAAAACCTCTTACTTATAAGTGAAACAGACTACCAGTAGATTGTATTACTAAATGACATTATGTTGATGTATTGAGGTAAGCAAGTTGGACAAGTACGTTATTGTTGTTAGGGTTCAATCCATATATTGATACCTAATCAGCTAGTCTTCCCAAAAGGTTGTAGCTCTAATTTATTGATAAAAGTTTGAACTTGATGTTTTATATATTATGTTTGGATATATAAAAAGCTTCATTAGGTTATAAACAAGGTTCTAAATGACGCTAGGTGCTAGTCGGGCAACAGGCTGGGGCATAGAGCCTAGGCGGGTGCCTAGGCGGACTAGGCGGGCGCCTAGGCGAACTAAGCGGATTTAAGTAAATCTATTATATTTCGTGTAAATAAGTGTCTGCTTATACTTAAAATATATATAATTTTATCATAAACTATAAAATAGAATGACATATATATTATGAAGTATTTGAAAATAATGAAAACATGGTGAACAAGGATATAGTGTGTGTTCATTTAAGTATGCAACAAGTCTCTTACAATTTATTTTAAAAAAAAAAAAAATGAAAGTTATATATTTTCTGTCTAAGTGAGCCGCGATCTAGGCGGATGCCTAGGCGGTCTAGGCGCCCTTTCCTAAATTTAAAATGTCTAAGTATTCATCGGAGCGATGACCAACCACCTAGCGCCTAAACGAAGCCTAGGCGGCACTAAGGGAGGAATTGTAGAGCAGTAAATATAAATATGTTTATACAACACCGATAAATATATGGTCGACAAAAAATATCAGTTATCAGTGGAAGTTCACATGAGAAGCGAATTGAATATATTAACTAATCAAGGCATATGAACTTCGTCACCGTTGAACGTGTATCAATTAGTTGAACATGGCATTAATTTTTGTAATTTAAAGATAATTAAAATAGACACGTTCCAACATTAACGAGGCAAATTAAATTGGTTATTGAACTTCTGGAAAGAAAAATCACGTGTCCTTGTGGATAGATTATTTTATGTTTGAATTTTTTTTTTATATATACAATGATATATTTATAATAAATGATAAGAAATAAATTGGTTGTGAACTCGTTATTTTTGAAGTGAAGAGAAATATTACTAGATCGTAGCACTAAGAGACATTGTATCTTCTATTTTTTTTTTTTTTTTTTACTTCGGCGGTATGCGATGAATTTTATTAATGACGAAAAAAGAAGTTAAACCTAATCAATGAGACATAACCTTACCCCTTATGATACAAAAAAAAGAAAAAAAATGGTAAAAAAGAATTACATCTAGTAAGGAGGAACATTTTATCTTTTATTTCAATCACGTATTCCATTTAAAATTTCAAATACTGTAACAATTAAAGTAAAATGTATATCTTCTGAAGTCTCATGTATTATATTTATTGATCACATTGTTGATCGTATTTTTCATACAAGTTAGACCATATCTTGTACATCACTGAATCTCACGTATGAATATGTATGAGTTAACACCGTGATACAAATAGAGTTTGTTTGGATGTGCTTTTGAAATGACTGAAAACGCTTTTGGTGAAAATATTTTTGGAAACAATTCTTAGTAAAAATACTAGTAAATCCCGGAAAAGCACTTAAAGTGCTTCCTGGAAGAAACACATCATTGGTGCTTCTTGTAGAAAGCACTTAAAGTGCAAAGTGCTTTTAGAATCCAAAAATATTTTTTCTAAAAGCGCTTTTAGTCATTTAAAAAGCACAACCAAACGAGCCCATAGTTTAATAATATTAAGACACTAATGTGATACCCTACTAATGTGCTATTGTTATACTATTGGCAGGATTTCCAAAACAACTAGGTGGTATATGCTTACCTAATCAGCCTGTGCTCTCTACTGAAGAGCTGCCATGGTTGATTGGCACTCCGGCTGCAAGAAAAGGAAGATTCAAATTTTGGACTAGCACCCTAGAACGATCGAAAACGCTTCAACGGATCCTTGTAAATTCTTTCCCAAATGAATATTCCACCAATGATGAACAACAACTTCTCGGTGATCAATTGGTTAAGAGCACCAAAACCCAACAACCACTTGTTTTCCCAATTGGTCCTTTAAGCAAGCACACAACCACCAAGAACCCTAGCTTTTGGGAAGAAGACACAAGCTGCTTAAACTGGCTAGACAAGCAAAACCCTAACACAGTTGTTTACATCTCTTTTGGAAGTTGGGTTAGTCCAATTGGAGAGGGTAAGGTGAGAAGCTTGGCCTTGGCACTTGAAGCTATGAGAAAGCCATTCCTTTGGGTGCTTGGATCTTCATGGCTTGGAGGGTTACCTATTGGGTACTTGGAAAGAGTAGCAAAACAAGGCAAAGTTGTGTCATGGGCGCCACAAATGGATGTCTTGCAACACAAGGCAGTGGGATGCTATCTCACACACTGTGGGTGGAATTCAACAATGGAGGCCATTCAATGCCAAAAGCCTCTCCTGTGCTATCCAGTGGCTGGGGACCAATTTGTAAATTGTTCATACATTGTGAACGTGTGGAGGATTGGGGTGAAGCTAAGTGGGTTTGGACAGAGAGATGTTGAGGAAGGATTGAGAAGGGTGATGGAGGAGGATGAGATGAGCAACAGGATGAGGAAGCTAAATGAAAGGAGTATGGGAGATGACGCTAATTTGAGAGTTGTGTCCAATCTCACTGCTTTCACTGATCAGCTTAAGGTGTTAGCACTTGGGTATTCCAATAATGGTGTTTATGACTATGATTTCTAGATTAATTATTCTATTTCATTCTTATGTAATTTTGTTAGAGAGAGATTTTTTTTTACTGTTATTATGTAGGGTGATACTTACGTCAAATTAAATTATAGTGTTGGGAGGAGATTTGAACTTGAGCGCATGAAGGAGCATATCCACTGTAGTAAATGTAGCCACTGCATGTCTACAATGAATTTAAAAAACTTTAGACTGCAATTAGTTTAATTAAGTTGTAATTAGTTGACTCCTTGAACTTTCTTAATCAACTTGATGAGAACTATGCATAAACCAGAGCCAAAATAAACATAAGTAAAACACAAAAGAAAAGGAGAGACGTTCACAAGCAACACAAAGAAGTTTCCCAAATCTTTTTGTAGTTTTACGCGTGACAAGTTACATAAACGACTACATAGGTTGGCATGCACTTAAGTAAGAAAACTATGGTACTTTATCTAGTAGAGATTAATTCATAAAAAGAAACTGGCTAGGGGTAATGATACATGCATTTGGTGCAAGGGAGTTACTTGAAGAATAAGGGTTTGTTTGAGAAAATTATCTTAATTAGTTGATAAAGAATGTCATTTTATACATAGTTGAGTATAAATGTGGACGTAATTACATTGGATATAGCGGATGTGTGCACAGTTTGCATCAGAATTTGAATTTACTCCTCACACGTTAGATTGGTTTAAAGTAGAGTATCATTTCACTACAAAAAAAAATGAGCACTGCACACAATAAATTATATGTGCCCTTTGAGGCCAAAAAGCACCAACAATTGTGCTCATAGACCAATAGCAACAATGCAGCTACTATCTTTGTGTATGTGCCCTCTATGGGCATCACCATTGCTAAAAGGGCACAATAGACTGTTTGGTGCTCAAAGAGGCAGGCACAAATAAAGGCCTTTTTGTGTCTATGTTCTGACAAACTTGTCAGATGACCTTCTCCATCCATGTTTGCACTATTTTTGTTATTGTGCCCAATAGGTTCTATTTATAAAAAAAAATAGAAATGTAAAATTTTGAAATAAAACCAAAAATTTAAAATTTTCATAAAATCAAAGATGGCAGTCTCGGCTGTAAAAAGCAATCCAATAGTAGAAATGGAATGTCTAAAATGCAACTACAAAAATATTCCTCATAAAGAACATGTTTACAAGTGTTCAAGATAAAAGACCAACAAAATAATGAGATTTTCCTATCAATGTATCCATGCATTCTTACATATAGCCGCCCATAACTGATTTTACCCTTTTTCCCAGCTCGGTGGATTATGCAATCACCTTCCTAAAATCCAAACCAAAGGAAAAATGAAAAAGGGAAAGGATCACATATTTCTAGTGATGTTTAACTACCCAAACATCCAATCAACATTGAGAATTCATTAGCTTTACACATATCTGATAACAATAATAGTTTCATTTTCTCCGACAAAAAAGAGAACATTTTATTATTGGTACAACTAAATGTCCAATGTACCTTAACAAGACAAGGAAGCAAATCCATATCGACACTGTGAACCATAATTGTAGAAGGAAGTTCATCGTCTTCCTGGAAAAGAAAGAAATTTAGTAAATATAAGTTTCATAAAAAATAAAAAAATAGTTATTTTATATATAATAAGAGCAAAACATTAATAGGACCTCTAATAATGTTGTATATATTTCAAGCAAATAAAAACCAAATTTATTAATGTATGGTACATTAACCACTTACAAAGATGAGAAATAGCACGAAGGTAAAGTACACCTCTACAACATAATATATTCCCATCAATCCTGTAAAAATATGTATAATCCAAAATCAAACATTATATACAAATAACAAGTCAAAAAATAATAATAGATTGAAAACACTTCTGTAATAACAGAAGCAAAATTTTCGTCAAATGGGATGAAGGCAAGGGCCATGTCTTTCTGATCCAACGGACAAAGTCGAGCAAACCAGAAAACAAGAAGCAAAATGTGTGATGTTTAGGGGAACTAATGAACAAACATTGATATTTGAATCTACAAATGCCTCTGCTAAACTGCGATTTACCACTTCTAAATCTACTACAAATTTGTACTCCTAAATCACAATCAATTAGTAAGGCACATGAAAATTCAGGGCATACAGATAATCAAGTTTGGGAGGAATCACGTGAGTCACAAAATTCAAATACACTGAGGTTTTTTTTTAATTATTCAATGCAGGGAGCCGGTTTTATACCTTCACAACCTCGTGTTCAACATACATAGTCAAAATCTTTCATACGAACGCTAAATCAAGAAACGGGTAGGAGTTTTACTTTAGTCACTTTATAGCTCAAACAGAATCGTAATGGTGATGGTGTAGATTATTATAGTCACCTGAAAGTCAACTAAAGCCTAAAGATTCCCGTACACAAATACAGCTCATAACTATCTTTAGATTGCGTGTGCATGTCAAATCATAAAATGCTCATAGCAAAATCACAAAGAAATGGTATTATAGCAAGAACTGTAGGTCACAGAGCGATGAACTGATGTCTCATGCAAATAACTTCTAAAGTCAACAGGTCACAAGTCCACCAAACCACATTGTACGCAAGATACACATACCATCTTAAGGCAAAAACGCTTACTGCTTTTTAATCACTTTTATGCAGGTTAAGTAAAACAAAAAGTCAAATACTGCACATATAGTAGTAAAAAACCGTCTTAACATTACCGGGTAAAAATTAGCATACCATCCAATGATGGGCACGGTACCAACATGAAAAAGAACTGGCTTCCATTCGTATTCGGACCAGCATTCGCCATCGATAAGATGCCAGCTCCAATATGCTTCAACTCTTGTTTTATCTCGTCCTCAAACTTTCCCCTGAAACTCATTATACAAAACAAGTTCTTCACTATGGTTCTCAAATCTAATTAAAATTGGGGGTAAAAAAAAAAAAAGGGTAAATTACATTTTACCTCCTCAGGTTTGTGGTCGATTTCAATTTCTTACATCTCTAAAATATTTCAATATCATACACTGACTTATTATTATATTTGAAATGAAAAAAAAATTATTTTTTTTGCCACGTGGCACAAATTTGGCAGCCACATCAGCACCAATGTGGATCCCATATTTTTAACAGATTTTCTAACGGATGTATGAAATTGAAATAAAATGATAAGTCAATGCATGAAATTGAAATGTTTTAAAGATGTTGTAAGAAATTGAAATCTACTTCAAACCTGAAGGGGCAAAATGTAATTTAAAGCAAATTTCAATACATTATGGGTAAATTCAAGGAAATTTTTTTTACCCATAAATGGATTCGCCACCCTTTCCTGCCCTGGTGGGATCACCACCTTGCCCTATGAAATCCTACCCCAATTCCAATTTAACCGTCAGTAAAAAAAAAGAAAAAAGAAATATATATATATATATATATATATCTAATATTTATATACACTACAAACATTGCTCTAAAAATCCCCCCTAGCGCCGCCTAGGCCCCACCTAGGCACTAGGCGGCTGACCACTACCCCGATTAATGCTAAGGCCGCCTAGACCTACTGAGGCACCGCCTAGACTGCCTAGGCACCTGCCTAAACACTCGCCTAGGTCGCAACTCACTTAGACAGAAAATAAATAACTTTCATTTTGCATTTTGTTTTTTTCCAATAAATTGTAAGAGATTTGTTGCATACTTAAATGAACACACATTATATCCTTATTTCACATGTTTTCATTATGTTTCAATACTTCATAATATATATGCATTCTATTTTGTAGTTTATGATGAAATTATATATATTTCAAGTACAAGCAGACACTTATTTATATGAAATATGATTGATTTACTTAAATCCGCCTAGTCCGCCTAGCCGCTTAAGCGCTAGGCCCCAGCCCGCCGCCCGACTAGCGCCTAGCGATTTTTAGAACCTTGACTACAAAAGCAGAAAATATGAAACCTGGATGATTATGTGAAATTACATTGTCGTAATATCCTCTGCGAACGAGCTCGATGAAGTTCCTGCAAGTCCTCAGCGAGTGTTTGTAATAAAGCTACTATTTTTAACGATTTGAAAACACAAATAATGTCAAAGATACAAACTTTATGGATTGAATTGTCTGTTTGGTTACTGAGAAAGTGAAAGAAAATTGAAGGGAAAGTTTGGGAAGAAGGAGAATTGACCTCGATGGTGAAGATGCCAATGGTGGTTTCTAGGGCGGCCTCCGGCGACCCTCCTTTTTTGCTTGCCCACATCTTTTTGACTCGAAGATTCTCCTTCATCAAATCCAGATCAATGTAGCTTGAAGAAGACAATAGTAGGAAAGAAAATCATATAGATCTATATATTTTTTTGAAAATCAAATCAAATAAGAGAGAATTAGGGAGAGACCGAATCGAGGATTTGGGAATGTAGAAAGAGAATCAAGATGGACCGAATCTGGGAGTTATGCTTTGGATTGGTTCATCAAAAACCACCATATCGGGAAAATGAAGAGAGATGGACCAAATTTGGGAAGGTAGAAAGAGAAAGGGAGTCGGAGAGAGAGACAGAGGTGAGAGAAAGAGAGTCTGAGAGGGGCAGAGCAGAAGATGAAAGTAGGGAGAATGATAGATGAGAGAGAAGGAAAGAGAGATGAGAAAGAAAGAAGAGGAAATAGAGATCATTTTTACCTCTTACATCAAGGTCCAATTCCGGCAGCCTTTGCCGAAAATTGGCAGGAAAGCCCACGATCATCGTTGCTTAGATGTGAAATTGAGGAAATTCGGCTAAGAATTTGGAGAAACAAACTTGGGAGTTGGAAAGAGGACGACAAGAGGATTCTAGAGGTATAATTAGACAGTCGTTGGTGACGGGTGGACAGTGGCTTTGTTGCGTGAAAGAGGAGGGAGAGAGATGATGGGGAAGGGAGGAAGATTGTTGAGGAGGACAAAGAGTAGAGTTTAAGAGATGGGGGAGAGAGAGGAAAGGTGTGAACTAATGTAAAGGAATTGAGAATGGGAAAAAGTAAAAGCAATGGACACGAAAACCTACTTTTAATTTAAATATATTACATAGGAGAGCACGAAAACTTTTATTGTGCTTTCGTAAATTAATAAACAAATCTCATTTCTGACATTTAAGGGTGACACATGCAACTAGGCACAAATACACTTCATTTTCGGCACAAACCAGTGTTCCTTTTGCTTAGAGAGCACATATAAAATAGTTTTGTGTTCAATGATACTCAAAATGCACAGATATGTATTTGTGCTCAATGAAAATGAAAAGAACACAAATCAATTGTGTTCTTAGCCCACTTTTCTTGTAGTGTTTGTATCCCAAATATATAGTATTATACACTGGATACAAATGATATGTTCTTATTCTACCATTCTTCATTTCTATCAATGTGATTTGATAGTCAAAACCATTTATTTTTTGGGTCACTAAAAATCACCTAGCAAAAAATCAACGTTGCAAAGATTTAGTTTTTTTTTTTTTTTTTAATTGCCAAAGCCTGAGGTATCTCACACCTCCAAGGATATGATTAATCTCCAGTGGCGTCTTGAAAGGTTAAAGGCATTTTAGCCCACCCCTGGTATAACATCCCACATCAACTAATGGAGAGGGGGTGATGTGCCTTATATGTACATGTTCCCCTCCCTATAGCACGAGGCCTTTTGGGAACTCAATGGCTTCAGATTCCATCGGAACTCCGAAGTTAAGCGAGTTTGGGCGAGAGCATTCCTAGGATGGGTGACTCACTGGGAAGTTCTCGTCTGAGTTCCTAGAAACAAAACCGTGAGGGCGTGGCCGGGGCCTAAAGTGGACAATATCGTGCTACGGCAGAGCCGGTCTGGGATGTGACAAAATGGCATCAGAGCCAATCCCTGGCCGGAAGTGTGCCGACGAGGACGTCGGGCCCCTAAGGGGGGGTGGATTGTTAGATCCCACATCGCCTAGGGGAGTGGATCATCTATGCCTTATATGTACATACCCACCTCCTTTAGCACGAGGCTTTTTGGGAACTCACTAGCACGATATTGATTGCTTTGGGCCACGCCCCCATGGTTTTGTTTCTGGGAACTCAGACGAGAACTTCCTAATGGGTCACCCATCCTAGGAATGCTCTCACCCGAACTCGTTTAACTTCGGAGTTCCGATGGAATCCGAAGCGAGTGAGTTCCCAAAAAGCCTCGTGCTATATAGAGGGGAGCATATACATATAAGGCATATCATCCCCTCTTCGTTGGTCGATGTGGGATGTTACAATCCACCCCCCGTAGGGGCCCAACATCTTCACCGGCACATCTGCTCCGAACTGCAAAGTGACTCTAATACCATTCTGTCACATCCTAGTCTCGGCTCTGCCGTAGCACGATATTGTCCGCTTTGGGCCCCGGCCACGCCTTCACGGTTTTGTTTCTGGGAACTCACACGAAAACTTCCCAGTGGGTCACCCATCCTAGGAATGCTCTTGCCCGAACTTGCTTAACTTCGGATCCGATAAAACCCGAAGCCAGTGAGTTCCCAAAATGCCTCATGCTAAATGAGGTAGGCATGTACATATAAGGCATAGAGGATCTACTCCCCTGGGCGATGTGGGATCTAACAATCCACCCTCTTAGGGGCCTGACATCCTCGTCAGCACACTTCCGGCCAGAGATTAGCTCTGATACCATTCTGTCACATCCCAGATCGGCTCCACCGTAGCACGATATTGTCTGCTTTGGGCCCCGACCATGCCCTCACGATTTTGTTTCTGGGAACTCAGACAAGAACTTCCCAGTGGGTCACCCATCCTAGGAATGCTCTCGCCCGAACTCGCTTAACTTCGGAGTTCCGATTGAATCCCAAGCCAATGAGTTCCCAAAAGACCTCGTGCTATAAGGAGGGGGAGCATGTACATATAAGGCACATCACCCCCTCTCCGTTGGTCGATGTGGGATGTTACAATCCATCCCCTTTAGGGGCCTGACGTCCTCGCATGCACATTCGCTCCGAACGGCAAAGTGGTTCTGATACCATTCTGTCACATCCTAGTCTCGGCTCTGCCGTAGCACGATATTGTCTGCTTTGGGCCCCGGCCACACCTTCACAGTTTTGTTTCTGGGAACTCACACGAGAACTTCCCAATAGGTCACCCATCCTAGGAATGCTCTCACCCAAACTCGCTTAACTTTGGAGTTCCGATAGAACCCGAAGTCAGTGAGTTCCCAAAAGGCCTCATGCTAAATGAGGTGGGCATGTACATATAAGGCATAGAGGATTCACTCCCTTGGGCGATGTGGGATCTAACAATAATTGCCACATCCCTCAGCTCCGCTGTAGCATGATATTGTCCGCTCTGGGCTTACCATTCCATCACGGTTTTGTTTCTGGGAACTCACACGAGAACTTTCCAGTGGGTCACCCATCTTAGGAATACTCTCGCCTGAACTCACTTAACTTCGGAGTTCCGATGGAATCCGAAGCCAATGAGTTCCCAAAAGGCCTCATGCTATAGGGAAGGGAGCATGTACATCACCCCCTCCCCGTTGGTCGACGTGGGATGTTACACCTGGCCACATTCAAATGACACACCTCCTCCCAAATCTTTTTAACTAGAAAATTACCGTGTTTTGCCAACTTTGTGCCTTGAACTCAAGACTAAGGATCATACCTAACTTTCTATGGCATTTTCACTAGACTACTTGCGATGGTCGTTGCAAATATTTAGTTGGAAGAATTGTTGGAGAATTACTAAGAAGATGAACTGATGATTAAATAACATTTTGCATGATGAATAAAAAATGATAAAAGATAAAGGAAATGTAGCTAGCGCAAAAAATAGCCAATCACAGCATACACTAAAATCTCAAAAATAAAAAATAAAAAAAACTAATTGATATTCCAAATCATGATTCATGATTCACACGGTTTACAGAAGTTGGAATCGTTTCACTTTGTGTGAGTTGGTTTCATGGTTTTTTTGTTTTTTGTTTTTATTTTTTATTTTTTTTATGGAAAAGATACAAATTAAATAAAATCATCCCTATTACAATAAATACCAATACAATCAAGTAACAATGCCTTGTCATAGGTGGCAAGGTTCTGTCCAAAACATGAAAATTATGATACATAAATTCCGTACTAGTAACAGCATTCGCTAAAAAATTTGCTTCTTTAAACATGATTCTAAGTGATCACATCAAAAATCGAAGCCAACCATTTGATATATTCTAAAATGTACCTCAAATGCCAAATAGTAGAACAAACCCCTTTTATAAAATTAAGGATTTTTATCACAAATGGTCCCTAAAATTGACTCATCTCATTAAGATAGTCCTTGAAATTGAAAATCGATCAATATAGGCCTTGAAAATGAGTGTTGCAAATCAATGTGATCCTTCTGTCACAATTCCACCAAAAATTCTATTATGTGCTGATATGGCACATAAATGGGTCCCACAAGTCTAATTAAATATTACTAAGTAATTAAAATATTAAATAAAAAGCAATTTTTATCTGTAAAATTAAAAACTTATAAAAAATAAAAAAAATAAAAAGGGTTTGCGATTCTGCGACACCCATCAAGAATCAATCCATAGAAGCATATTGAGCATTTTCACTAAAGCAAAAACCAGAGTTAGACAACCCCTGGATTTCGAGTAAACTCCTTCCATTGAAGCTTTAGAAGAAGTAATGGGAAGCAGATGAAGATCCCAATCCTTCTCAATCGTCAAAAACCAACGCGAAAGCTTTCTAAACACTTTGTGGCTCGCCACAACGTCAATCAACTGTAATTTCCCACCATGAATCTCCAACAAGCTCTTCAATTGCAGCACCACGGAGCTCAGAGCTTCCTCCGCCACCATATCCTCACCCACCAAATCCACAATATTTACAATAACACCACTTCCAGCTCCAGAGCAGCACAGCCATTCGACCCACCTCCTCGAACTTGGAACCCACATCCTCCTTTCTTCGGCTGGTAGTGGGCAAGGCTGCCATGGCACCCAAGCCTGCGCGAGGAAGACAATGGAAGAAATTTTTTTTTTTTTTAGTTTTTATTTTTATTTTGACATAAAAAAAATATTTTTTTTATTATTTAAATATTTTTAATATAGATGATAATATTTAATTAGATATGTGGGACCCACTTACGTGACACATAAGCACATAACAGAAATTTTAACAGAATTGTAACGGAATGACTACATTGATTTGCAACATCCATTTTCAGGGACTACATTGATTGATTTTTAATTTTAAGGATCATCTTGATGAGGTGGTTCAATTTCAAGGATCATTTGTGATAAAAGCCCTAAAATTAATGACCAACTTCGAATCATCTTTGAGACGCTTTTTTTGTGTTGGTTTATTTTATTGTCGGGAAAGAGGGAATGACGTTTTGTCAAAGTCTCCGCAGCGCTACTCAATAGACTCCAACTTCCAACCCTTTCCTTCCCGGCTTTTATTTTTTTATTTTTTATTTTGACCTTTTGGTTACCAAGTCAAATTTCAAAAGAAAAAGAGTAAATTACACTTTCATATCTCAGGTTTGGGCTCTATTTCAATTCCTTACAACATCTTTAAAACATTTCACTTTCATACCTTAAGTACTATTTTATTTCAAAATAATACCTCTGTTACATTTTCCATCTATTGATCCGTTAAATGCTGACGTGGCTATATGCCACGTGGCTGCCAAATGTCTGCCACGTGGCAAAAAAAAATAATTTTTAATTTTTTTTTTAAAAAACCTGAATTTTTACAAAAAAAAGAGGGTAAATTACACTTTCATACCTCAGGTTTGGGGTCTATTTCAATTTCTTACAACATCTTTAAAACATTTCATTGTCATACCTTAAGTACTATTTTATTTTAAAATAATACATCTGTTACATTTTTCATCCATTGATCCATTAAATGCTGATGTGGCTACCATATATATGCCATGTGGCTGCCAAATGTTTGCCACGTGGCAAATAAAATAATTTTTTAATTTTTTTTTAAAACCCTGAATTTTCTCAACAAAAAAAAAAAAAATTGAAACCCACATCTGCAAGAGGAAGAAAAAAAAAATTGTCCCTCCCCCCACCGACCCACATATGCAGAAAGAAGAAGAAAAGCCCTTCCCCCCCCCTCCGGCCCGGCGACCCTTCTCCCGTCCCCCCTCCCTCCGCGATCTGGTGATTTTCAGTGTGGGTGAGTTTTGAAAATAGTTTGAGATGATTTTTGGACTGATTTTGTGGTAGATCCACCTAATCTCGGGTGGGATTTTTGGGGGTGGGTGATGGGGGATTTTTTGGAGGGGTGGCTCGGGTGGGATTTTGGGGTTTTTTTCTTTCTTTCTTCCTCCCTCCTCTTATTCTTCTTCTTCTTATTCTTGTTGCAGATGTGCGTCGCTGGGGGGGGGGGGTGGGGGAGGGACAATTTTTTTTTCTTTCTTCCTCCCTCTTCTTCTTCTTGCAGATGTGGGTTTCAAATTTTTTTTTTTTTACTTTTTTTTTTGTTGAGAAAATTCAGGTTTATTAAAAAAAATAAAAAAATTATTTTATTTGCCACATGGCATACATTTGACAACCACGTGACATATATGTGGCAGCCATGTCAACATTTAACGGATGGAAAATGTAACAGAAGTATTATTTTGAAATAAAATAGTACTTAAGGCATGAAAGTGAAATGTTTTAAAGATGTTGTAAGAAATTGAAATAGACCCCAAACCTGAGGTATGAAAGTGTAATTTACCCTCTTTTTTTTTTTTGTTGTAAAAATTCAGGTTTTTTTAAAAAAATAAATAAATTTTTTTTTGCCACGTGGCAGACATTTGGCAGCCACGTGGCATATATGTGGCAGCCACGTCAGCATTTAACAGATCAATGGATGAAAAATGTAACAGAGGTATTATTTTGAAATAAAATAGTACTCAAGGTATGAAAGTGAAATGTTTTAAAGATATTGTAAGGAATTGAAATAGAGCCCAAACCTGAGGTATGAAAGTGTAATTTACCCAAAGAAAAAAGCTTGATATTCCCCAAAAATATATACAGTAAAACCGTTTTAAAAAAGACTTATTATATTAACACTTCATAAATTATTAAATAAATCTTATATACTTAATAGATCTCATATTTGTTTTTTCATTTAAAATTTATCTCAATATACCCCCACATACTTCCCGGTAATACCCCACACCCCACATTAAGACTTATTATATTAACACTTCATAAATTATTAAATAAATCTTATATACTTAATACATCTCATATTTGTTTTTTCATTAATACACCCCCACATACTTCCCGGTAATACCCCACACCCCACATTCTCAACATACACCTTATATTTTCTACATACACCCCACATTTCTCAAATCTTATAACACTCATTTTTAATTTTCAGGAACTGAATCTAAATATTTGAACGTTTAGTTTGCCGAATGATTTCAAAATAAATGATTTGAAAAATGTTTAGATTCATTTGAACTTTTTCAATAATAATAATAATAGTAATTTCAAAGCTACCATGTTGTTTCCATTTTCTTGTGCATATTTGGTCGAACCAATTCGAACTGCAAGAAAACATCTTAGTATAGTGCAAGAAGGCACCATTAAAAATCACCACTGCCTAGTTGAAATTCACAGATGCACATTCAATAATGAATCTCGTTACAGAATCCTTGATAGATTAAAGACTTTGGAAATCTAATCATAATTGAAGGATCAATAAAAGTATAGAATACAAGAAATAAAGTCTAACTATTTGTAAGGGTTTAATAATATACTAAAAATAGTTACCTCGTCAGTTTTAAATGCGTTTGTGTAATCGACGACGTTCATTGCTGCAACCTCAGTGTCCCTAATAGAGGTATTGCCTTGTATGCTATCATGTTTAAATACACCAAAAATTCGTATCAAATCCTCGTTTATTTACTAAGAATCATACACCTCAATTATTTGTTAAGAACCATACAACTCAATATCAATATTAGTCTTATACTTTAATTGGTAAAGGGAGGCGTAGTCTATGCTATGTTAGTCTCATGCTTCAATCAAATAAAGCTTTTAATTTGGACCAAAAATGCGGACTGGAATTTGACAAAAATGCTGACTGGGATTTAAATCATATATGGGTTTGTTTTCAATTCCACCATTAAAACTCATGTCGTCTATTTTTAATATTTGGTGGTAATTTAGGTGTTTAATTCTTCATGTAATCCTTGTGATCCCTAAAAGATGAATATGAACATAGAAGTTTAAATAACGCAACAAAAGCAAGATTAAATAGTTATTGATGTCGTCATATTCACTAAAATAATGAAAAATATGAAGTCTTACCTCATGTGAAGCTTCTGAAACATCGATTTTGTGTTCCATTCATCAAAAATAAATTTTCTCAATCAACATGTCTGTAGTTTCATTGGTTAGGGTTTTGTTCAACAATGGAGGGTGGGAGGGGTTTTGCTAGTTGAAGAAGAGAAATAATACGCTAAAAATGATTTGGGGTGTATTTATATTTTATTTTATTTTTTTAAACCTAATAAGGTCAAAATTGTCATTGCATGGTGGGGTAAATAGTCATTTAATATTAAATTTTAATGTGAGGTGCATTCAACATTTTGTGGGATGCTAATATAAAAAGCCTTCTATTTTAGAAAACAACATTCTTTAAGGATACATAAAGTTTTTTTTTTTAACAAACGATATCTACACTAAAAGGGAATGGATGGGCTTAGCCTCACAATGAGCTAGCACTAATGTGGCTCAAACTCGCCTTTGACGAGCATTTAACATAAAACCTCTCACTTACAAGTGAAGATGAATACCATTATACCGTAGTACTAAGTGACAATGATACATAAAGTTAATAAATAATATTTTTTAACTACACATGTATTAAGTAAGGGTAATGCTAGGAAGACAAAAATTTGCAAACCAAATGATGTTTCAGTAATAGGAAATAAGCACGTTAATCAACGCTTAATGTAACAGTCCGTTCCGAGTTAATGGATATATTAATTATAAAATGACGATTTTGCCCTTACGGGTGTGAGAGGACAGGTGAAAAAGGGGTACTACTTATATATATATATAGGGGTACCTAAATACATATATATGTTAATTATTTTGTTTTATTTTTTTGGGTTGAATTTATGTGGAGCGGATTGGTTGGAGAAAATATATACCCACACATGCACAACACGTGTGCATGATCATCACCCCGTCACCTTCTCCCTTCCCTCTTCTCGAACTCTCTATCCTCTCCCCTGCAACCGTACGGACGAGCCCTTGTTCTTGGTGTTTTGGTCACAGATCAAGGCTCTAAATAGCACCTTTAGAACCCTTATAACCTGGTGATTCCAACTGTACCATTTGTGTAGCTCGAAACCGTCTAGAAACCTAGAACCCGTGGGGTACCAAAGGTGGTACTGTTCATGTGCTCAAAATCTACGGGGTTTTAGCTCATTTGGAGATCATAGCAGGGTTTAGAATCTCCTTGGGATGCTCGGAGGACAAAATTTAAGGAGTTTGGACGTCGGAATCGTTGGTTTGGAAGTTGGCCGGAATTTGGAGAATTTCTCCGGCAAGATTCACTTGGATTTTGGGTTCAAAACAGGTATAAATCTCTTCTCCTTGTTTTAAGGATCATTTTGGTGTAAATTTCGTGAAATTTGGTTGAAAAATGAGCTAGAAATCGAAGGTAGAAAAATTACCTAGTTTCCGACAACACAGCAGCGCCAGCGCCGGTCGCAGGCGACTGAGGTTGAAGATGACGAATATTCCGTCAACTTTGACGGAATATTCCTAACGGAGGTTAACGGCGTCAGTTAACTTTAACGGAATATTCTAGGATTTGACGGAATATTCCTTAACGGCGTTAAGGATTCCGTCCGTGTGCACGACACGTGGCCGCGCGTGGGCGGCGCGTGTTGCCGTGCCTTGGCCGGCCCGTGAGGGCGCGTGAGGCTTCCAAAAATTATTTTAAAAATATGGGGGTGTTCGTGGGATTGAGTAGAGCATGTTGGTATATTCAAACACCCCAATTGAGCAATGTATGAGAAGTTATTGCTTGATTTGGGTTATGTGCGTAATTAACGGTTATTTAGTTGTTTCGCATATAGGTGAGACGTATCCTGAGGACGAGCGCAGCCACGCAAGGCTCGGGGGCTACGACCCGTCTACATATCAGTGAGTGGGCTTTTGGTTTTCAGTATATATATATATAATGGATTGATTTCCCAGAAATGCGTTTTAAAATGCTTTTATGAAATTTAATGCCATGTCGAATGCCATATATATATATTTGATGTTATATGATTATATATTGATGCACCGCGGGCGATAGGTAAGTCAAGTAAGTGTGTGTGGTTGTGATGTGATGATTATGGTGATATCGATGAGATTGGTATATGGCTCATAACCTGCACATCAGGGTTGTGCCGCCAGAGTAGGGCTTAGCTTTCACGTGATCGTTCACCTCCCGCACCGTACGCTCACCTTGGATCCAAGGCAGGTGCCAGCCTGTCGTACAGACCACACTAGGTGGTTCCGACTCGTAAGTGACTTGCGAGACGTCGCCAGCCTTCACGTGATCGTAGCATAGAGCGTTATGCCCAGCTTGACGTACAAACCACATTAGGTGGTTCCGTCATGGGTGCAGGTTATTGATTGAGAGATGGATTGAGGATTTGATTGAGGAGCCATAGATTCAGCCGTACAGGTCACTAGAGGTGACTCCGGCTGATTTATATATATATTGCCGGCATGATTTGAGTTGAGATATCACCTGATTACTTGATGGTACTTGGTATATGTTGATCATTGACTATGGTTCATTCGAGCATGGCATTAATTGTTTGATTGATTGGTTGATTGATGGTTTTCAGTACTATTACGTAGATACATATTTTCTGGGAAGTATACTTGTTTTACAGAGAGGGGTTACAACTTTTATATCGAAGCGATTTTTGATAAAGCTTTGTTTTTGCCCACTCACACTTTTGTTTTGCGCCCCTCCAGGTACTAGGTAGTTTTGGTGGCAAACGAGGCATCAAAGGCATATCTGACAGCACACCATCCATGTAAATATTTTACTTTCTTGCTTATGTCTTTTTGGACTACACCTAGAACGCTCGAACTCTGTGAATCATGTTATTAACTTCCTTACTCTTTTATGTGCCTGTAGCACGAATAATGATACTCTAGTACCTATTCTTTATATTTATTCTTTTGTACTGCGCACATGGCCTTGTCACGCCCACGTGACGGCCAGCACGTCCCGATGTCAAGTCGGGGTGTGTCACTTAAGTAATAATCTAATCATCAACAACTATAGCATTTGGTTTACAAAATTAATTTAAAAAATTTAATCTCCCTAACACTGTTCATTAAGTAATGGCTTCCTTAAAATTATAAAATTGGTTTCAACCTAATTTTATGATTTTATAGAGGTTGTACTGTAAAATCTGATTAGTTTCACATTTTAATCCTCTTTTTCATTTTCCCCAGATATTTATTATACAGTCCAACAACCTAAGCTAATATATATTTACAATTATATTCATATTTGTATTATCTTATTTTATTCAGTTGCATATCTTGTAGTTCATTCAATTCCCTGTTTGGTTGCGGAGAAATAAGACAAAGAGAAAACTTGGATTTGAGATCTTCCCTGTTTGTGGATTGCTTCTGTGGACTGCAATATTCAGTTCAACAAGTTCATTTGATTTAATTAAAGCTAAGCTGAGAGGTACAAAGATTTTCTCTGCAGATTTTTTTTTTCTCAGGAACTGAATTTAGCTACAGGTTCTTATTCCCTCTGCTTGTTTATACAATTTATACTTTTGTGCTTTTCAATTAATTTTAATTTTTTTGCTGCTGCTTGTTTATACAATTTATACTTTTGTGCTTTTCAATTAATTTTTTCTCAGGAACTGAATTGCTTTCCTTTCACGCTTTATCTACTGTTTGGCTGGTGAGAAAGTGAAATGAAATAGAAAATCAGATTATGTCATGATCAATCACTGTGTTTCCCATTCAATTCAAATCAAGCCTTGTACTTTCAAGAATTTGATGATAATAGAAATCAAAGATACAAACTTTTCGTTTTTTTTTCATTTCTTTTCTAAATTTTCTCAGCAACCAAACAGAGGATAAGTGAGGGGGCAAAAATGATATGTCATTAATCCGTCCATTTTTCTGAAATTGTTGCGGGTCTTAGCTCGTAGCTACCGCCATGGCGGTGGTTGTGTTTTGGATTACTTTGGTGAGTTATTACACTTGACATGTTTTTGCAGGGGTGTGTTTGTAATCTTTGTAGTTGAGCCAGTATGAACGGAAACTACAGCAATGCAAGTGCGAGTTCAAGCTCGAGTTTAGATAGCAGCACTCACGATACGGAGGATGATCAAACCATTGCAATCATCTTGGGAGAAGAGGAAAAGCTGAAATTTGATGGCACGCTTGGGAAAAGACTGTGCCACTTAAATTCGATTCCGGTATGTTCCTCGCTAGTCATTATGCCTACAATGTTTTGTCTTCCCTGATTGAAAAATTGTACAGGTGTGCCACCATAAGGCATCTTTTGTGTGTGCTAGAGCGTGTGTGTATATGAACATATGTATTCATTTGTTGTATCAATTCTATCGAAAAACTAAGCCCATCTCTTTTGGTTGTTATGAGGGAAATAGCTAATGTGTGCTTTTGACGACACACAGAGTAGAATAGTCCAAGAATCTGCTCAGGTGGTTTGGTTTTTATTCCGAGTAAAATCTCCAAGTTCCGAACTGAAGTGTCATTCTTAATTGCTGATCTTCGGTCACCAAATCTACATCTGAATTCTAGTGTGATAAAAAACTTGCAGTGAATTAACACAAGTATATTTTTATGTAAGTTAATGATGCAGGCAGAAAATAGGGATGTGCTAACTAATTCACACCCTTTCACACTTCATGATAACTGGGAATTGGAGGTGTTATACATGCCTTTAGACGTAAATTTGTGCTGGTATAGAAATGTATGTAGTATGGGATATGAAATCTTGTTGCTACTTAGATGCTGGCCTTTGATACTTTTGACACACTAATTTTTCTTCTTTAGATGAGCACCATTTTCCTGTCTCATACGCAATTGATTGCTATGTCTGTCGGAATTGAGGAGACATTTTTCAAACGCCATTAAGTCTATTTTACTTGTTTAATTCTTGCTCCGCTGTATGAGATAGGTTGTTTGCTCCTTTATCTTAAGACAAAATAATACACTCTCTGCCTACTGTCTGAGCAGTGCATATACGTATGAGCTAACCTTGTTGTCCATTTGACTGAAAATTGGGTAGCTTATTGGTATTTAACTGGATATAAATATGTACGCACTGATTTATTGTCCATTGCAGCACACTCCCCGGGTAAATGGGGAGATACCTGACGTGAATGATGCAACCCAAGACCATGAGCGCCTGTCAGCAAGGTTGTAATTTCTGTAATGGCTCTCTACACAATTTCTGTAACGAGCTTTCCTTTATTCAGTGCTTATAGTACACCACGGGTTAGACAACATAGTTTGATCATAACTTCACAAATTTTATTTTCTCAAAACGAACTTTAGAAAAATCCTTCTTTCTTTTTTCTGAAAAGGCAGGGGTGGGGTTTATTGTGAACTGCTCATTGCAAATATCCCAGTATCCTTTGCTACTTTCCTTTTGGGTATTATTTGTTGGTGAACTACTGAGAGATGTAGCTATGACCGAGCAGCTTGTTGTGCACTTGGGTTTGTAAATGGATGATTTGATAGCAGGAAGAATCATCTTGATTGTAATATCTTTTTATTGGTTCAGGCTGGCAACATATGATTTATCTGAACTGCAGATCGAGGGCGATGGAAACTGTCAGGTTTGGCTACAATAATTAAGTTATCACCTTATTGTTTTCAAAGATGTGCATCTGTTGACATTCTATGTATCTTTATACATTGATTTGAAATGCAAAGGCATACCACATGTATATTGTTATCATTTTATGTATTTGTTATTTTATTTACTTGGGTTAAGTCGGCGTAACCCTTGATTTATCAACCTACATTAATTTGTTTACATCCCTCCTTTTCTCTTTTTGGGAGGAGAGGGGTTTTCGAGTAATTCCAAGATATTTGGTTAATATGCTGCAGTTTCGAGCAGTAGCAGATCAATTGTTTCGGAGTCCAGAATACCACAAGCATGTAAGAAAACAGGTGATAAAGCAGGTATGGCTGATGAAGCTCCTTTCATTCCATTCATTTCTTAATTTAGTTTAGTTATGTACCTTGACCTAATATTTTCATTTATTACTAGTAGTCGATATGCAAATCTTAGTACCTCACTGTATGGAGTGGACGCAAAATCTTAGGAGTAACACCAGGATAGCCGTTTATGTTTGCATTTTTCCTTGCTTTTCGAATTTCACAAAAAATGGAGCTTAATTCACGTTTTCTGTATGTTTCAGCTAAAGCATCACAAAAAACTCTATGAAGCTTATGTCCCAATGAAGTACAGACACTACCTGAGGAAGATGAAAAAGTTAGATTTCTGCATTCATGCCTATTATTTACTGAAAAATTTGAGACGTTTTGCAATATATATATTGAACTGTTACTAAAAGTTAAATTGATTTTGTACACAACACTATGGCACTAGAACCGGGGAGTGGGGAGATCATCTTACACTACAGGCAGCTGCAGATCGAGTAAGTTTGACGCTCCTCCTTTTTCTCCCTTTCGCCAGGTTCTTTTAAGGTCACTTAGTGAAAATGCTTACTTTCTTCTTCACCCCACCGGTATTTAAAAAGTAGTTTTGGTGAGATCAAAGTAAAGAATTGTAAATCATTGTTTCTTTGCATATGTTGATTCTTCTGTTTGCTCTCTGGTAACTCCATAATGGTTTTGTTCTTTCCCGCTTTATGTAATGCTGAGTTTCACAGTGATTGGTTTCTAACAGTTACAGATTCTTCTGTAGTTCGGAGCCAAGATTTGTTTAATCACCTCTTTTCGGGACACTTGCTACATCGAGATTCTTCCTAAAGATGGGAATCCTACGCGAGGTATATCTCATTTGCTCACTTTATCTTTATTTGAATTAAGTCGTGAAAGTCGAAAGAAAATGCACAATGTATATATTAACCAAGTGGTACCGATATGCTGTGGAAAATCAAGCCAAACTAGCCAAGTTGGGCTTCTGGATGGAGTTAAATGCATAACTTGATATGTCCTGTGTGGGTTGAAACTTGGTAATACAAATTCAATGAGGTTGCGATTGTTTGTGTTTCGACTTTTGTGTTTTTTCAGAGCTTTGGCTGAGCTTTTGGAGTGAAGTGCATTATAACTCCTTGTATGCAAGTGCAGGTGCTGAACTAAACTATTATTTATACTTCTCGTTGCAATTGTTTCTTCTTGACACTTTGGTATCGGCACCATTCCAAGATATATTCAGTCCTCTGATTCCTTTTCACGAATCTGTTTACAGATGTTCCGTCAAGAACTCCCCGAAAGAAGCATTGGCTGTTATTCTAGCTGTATTTCAAACGGTCTTTGGTTTCAAAATATTCCATATACAATTTACATTAGCAAGTATATTACGGTGATGCGCCTTGTAACTTGGTGTAAACTAACACGAATTCAGATCTTTCTTTTCGCCGGCATGCCGGAAATTAGACTTTAGATATCTGTAAATACAACTTACATGTTAAAAGGATCACATAGCTTTTCTATGTTTGTGTTTTTAACTTTCTACGGATTCTTGTATAAAGAGCATTAACGAACTAAGTTGACACTGAAAAATTGGACTCCCCATTTCATTTGGGAACGTATTGCAAGTAAAATGTGGTTTTAAGTCATCTCGCGCGTCGCTTGGCAACTGAACATCGTCTGCGCAATATGAGCAATTTGAACTCGGAACCTATTTTATAAAAGTGAGCGTAAAAATGTCATTGGACCAAATGATCATTAGATTCAGTTGGTGAATTAGAATTACGTATGTAATATCTTATGAACTTAAGATCTCTTATTGCGCGAGAGAAATAAAAAAGCACCCAATGTTTTACCTTGGGGCATTGCTGCCGACCTTCTTAATACTCCAACTTTCTTGATTCTATTTCTCGTTCTATAATATTACACGATGATTTAAAATTTCAAACAATTTTTAGGTCATGTCTTAAAAAATTAACAAAAAATTCAAACCGTTAGATGAGTAAATAGTTTTGAATTTACTTGATTTTGACGGATTTAATTTTTAAAAAGTGACCTAAAAATAAATAATTCAAGGCATCGAACAACGTTACTGAATAAGAAGAGTCGAAAAGATGGAATGTGAGATTGGTTTTCGAAAAGAAATTTTTCATTGTGCTTGGAACACGGATGGTACACCACGTGTTTTTATGTAAGTAGTGGAAAATTTTATTTTTTAAGTTATTAACTTTCTAACACATATATCCCACTATTAATATAGTAACACGTGGTGTACCATTCCGTGTACCGGTCATACTGAAAAATCTATGGTCTTCGGCATAGTTTGTTAATCAAGTCACGCGCCAACGCCGGATGATGTACGCAAGCACCTATGATTACCGTTGGCACAACAATACGAAGCGTCTCACTGACCTCCAAGTGGACAACACGACACGTGTATCTTAACCATTGGCTTTGTACTCCTAATTTTCCACGTAGGCAATTCCTATGCTCTGTCTGTCCGGTATATTAGCCCCGCACCTTCCAGCGTTCGCTGAGAAAGTTCTCGCCTTCACTTTCTTGCTACGTTTTCTCGTCAACCAAACAGAAAATTGTGCCGCCAGTCTTCTGGAGAATGCGATCTGCACATTACTGGTATCCCTCTCTCTCTCTCTCTCTCTCTCTCTCTCTCGTTATCTAACTATCTCTCCACATTCGTTTTTCTCACTCTTAATTCGATCATTTTTTCGATTTTCTCTCAACGTGAAATATAAGATGTTCAAATTTAAGTCCTCTGTTTGGTTGCTGAGAAAATGGGAAACGTAGTGTGGAAAAAAATAGGGTTTAAGCTTGTTCAATTATTTTTTATCGAATTTGATTCGAATTTCGGATTGAAATCTGTACACAGAGCAACCAGTTGAGCTTAGTAGACTCCCGCTTTCCATTTCTTCGTTCCCAAACAGTATATAAACTGTAAATTCTCGGATAAATTAAGTGCCTTTGTTTTTTTTCTTTTCTCAGTCGCAAGTTAGAAAAATTGAATCTTTATGCTAATTATTTATCAATTTTTATTATTGTGTTTTTTCAGACGAAGCTTTGAAGTCCTAGGGTTTACCTAATGCAATCTAGGATGGCGTCGATCCTAATCAAGCTAGGGTTATTCCTATCCGTGCTTTGCCTCGTGTTTTCGCCCTCTCAATGTGCGGTTATGAGTATAGATCTAGGCTCTGAATGGGTGAAAGTTGCAGTAGTGAACCTTAAGCGCGGGCAGAGCCCGATCACGGTCGCTATTAACGAGATGTCAAAGCGAAAATCCCCTAACTTGGTTGCATTTCATTCTGGTGACCGCCTTCTTGGTGAGGAAGCAGCTGGATTGGTTGCTCGGTACCCAGAGAAAGTCTACTCTCAAACAAGGGACTTGATTGGAAAACCCTTTAGTTCCTGCAAAAGCCTATTGGATTCGTTGTACTTGCCATTCGACGTTACAGAAGATACTACGGGAACTGTTAGTTTCAAAATTGATGATAAATTGATTACTTATTCAGTCGAGGAACTAGTGGCGATGATTTTAGGTTATGCTGCAAATTTGGCAGAGTTTCATTCAAAAGTGCCCGTAAAGGATGCTGTAATTTCAGTACCTCCGTACTTTGGGCAAGCAGAGAGAAAGGGGTTACTCCGAGCGGCACAGTTGGCAGGGATTAATGTTCTTGCTTTGATAAATGAGCATTCTGGTGCAGCATTGCAGTATGGGATTGACAAGGATTTCTCAAATGAGTCAAGGCATGTAATTTTCTATGATATGGGCACTAGCAGTACCTATGCGGCACTTGTTTATTTCTCAGCATATAATGCCAAGGAGTTTGGAAAGACCGTGTCAGTCAACCAGTTTCAGGTAATTTCATTCCAATTCAAATTGTTTTCCAACATGTAATATTTTGAACCGATGCTTTCCATAGTTTATATTCTACACATGTTATATTGGTTTCACAATAACACAATAACATCTACCGTGTGTAAATAATCCACCAACGCGAATTTCCTCCCTCTGTGTTCCTCTATTTACGGAAGCATAGGTTACTTTTGATTCTCATGTGATACACAATTATCTCGGCCAGTTCTTTTAAATTTTATTCTCATTTCTCATGTACAGGTCAAGGATGTCAGATGGAATCCACAACTTGGGGGCCAGAACTTGGAATTACGGTTGGTGGAGTATTTTGCAGAGGAGTTCAATAAACAAGTCGGGAATGGTGTTGATGTGAGGAAGTCTCCAAAAGCAATGGCTAAATTGAAGAAACAGGTCAAGCGTACAAAAGAAATTCTAAGTGCAAACAAAATGGCTCCAATATCTGTTGAATCCCTTTATGATGATCGGGACTTCAGGTTGGTGGAATTTAAAGTGCATTATACTCTATTATCCTTGTTCAAAAGTTCCTTTATCCTTGTTTATATCTATTAATTTAACTAGTGGAAGCAATGAGCAGAACGGTGAAAGGAGTTTATGTGGCAGTGGCCCCTGTCAATTTTTGTTCATGTGGCAGTGCCTGTGGGATGCCACTGTTTAAAATTTTGCATTAACTATTATTTTTACCGTTGCCATACTTCTGGTTGATATAGGCTTTTAATGTTTCATGATTTTCCCTTCTAGAGCAGTGGAAAATAGGCTATGTTAAGTGTTTGAATTTAAATACTTTTCACATTGCGCTGGAATTTGTGTCATTAGTTGTCCAATGTAGTATATTGAACATTATCGATATGTAGTTGTGCAACTTATATAGATAGGTTTCTTTGTGATGCCTCTGTTGCCATTGTTGGAAGTTCTATTATTAATTACTATTTATTCCACTGCAATGCTCTGGTTGATGTAGGTTTTCTTATAAAAAGCTTGGTTTACCCTTCAGATTTGGTGGAAAATAAGCTATGTTAAATTTCTAAAGATACATATGTTTTCACCCTGTGTACTCTGGCAATTTGTGTTAGTTGTCCAAGATAACAAGCTGAACACTATTTATTTCCCTTTCAGGAGCACGATAACTCGTGAAAAGTTTGAAGAGCTCTGCGAAGATCTGTGGGAGAAGTCGCTAATACCTCTTAAGGAAGTGCTCAAGCATTCTGGTTTAAAGGTAGATGAGATATATGCAGTGGAACTGATAGGAGGAGCTACCAGGGTGCCAAAGTTGCAGGTTTGACCTATACTATCTCCCTTTTGCTCTATGGTGATGTCCTACATCACCTTGATATTAATGTTGCACTATTGAATCTCGTCATCTCCGTTTTTATAAAGAGTGAACACAAGAAGGAATTCTCTGTTTTTTTAATGACAGGCTAAGCTTCAGGAATATCTTGGAAGGAAAGAGTTGGATAGACATCTGGATGCTGATGAAGCTATAGTTCTTGGTGCAGCATTATATGCTGCTAATTTAAGTGATGGAATCAAACTGAACCGTAAGTTAGGGATGATTGATGGTTCTACCTATGGGTTTGTGCTTGAGTTAGATGGCCCCAATCTTCAGAAAGAAGATAGCACTAGGCAGACACTTGTGCAACGGATGAAGAAACTCCCCAGCAAGGTAATAACATGGAAAAAAATAGCAAATGTTATGGTTTTATTTTATAGTTTTTCCCACTAAGTTGACTCACTATGTTTTCATTTGCTATAAAATAGATGTTCAGGTCCTTTATCCAGAGCAAAGATTTTGAAGTGACGCTAGCGTACGAGAGTGAAGACCTTTTACCCCTTGGTGCCACCTCTCCTGTATTTGCTCAGTACTCTGTGTCCAGTTTGACAGAGACAAGTGAGAAGTAAGGATTTGCATTTCCAGATTCTTTCTGTACTATATATTCTGCAGTGCTGTAAAGAAGTTCTACCTATATGTCCATGCAAAAGCATGAGATGAACACTGACAACATTTTATATTTGTCCTTCCCATCTTATTTAGGTATACATCACGAAATTTGTCTTCACCCATTAAAGCAAGTCTGCATTTCTCTTTGAGTAGAAGTGGTGTTTTGTCGTTGGATCGTGCAGATGCTTTTATTGAAGTGTCAGAATGGGTAGAAGTTCCTAAGAAGCTGACTCTGGAAAATTCAACTAATGTTGCACCCAACATATCGACTGAAACTGGTGCTCAGAACTCTTCAAAAGAAAGCAATGGCAATACTGATGATGGTGGAAATAGTAACACTTCCAACTATACTGTAGAAACGGACGTCGTTATTGAAAAAAAACTGAAAAAGCGAACCTTTAGGATTCCACTGAAGGTAAATATTTATTAGTTAACCCTCTTAAAGTTCTTTCATGCTTCTCAACAGCTAAATAGAAGCTCGTATCTTCTTTTAACTCCTTTATATATTGTAGATTGTCGAGAAAACAGTCGGACCTGCGATGTCTTCTTCAAAAGAATCTCTTGCTGAAGCAAAACGTAAATTAGAAGAATTAGACAAGAAGGATGCAGAGCGGAGGAGAACGGCAGAGTTGAAAAATACCTTGGAAGGATACATATATGGTACTAAAGAAAAGGTGCGTACGTGCAATCAATTATTTTTTTCTTCTCGGCATAAGAAACCATCTTCATTGTATAATATGTTTTTCATGAATATTTACAATGTTTCCAAATATTTCTGGTTTTTCCTTTGATATTATGCCCTTGCAATTGTTGTTTGATGAATTTATTAATGTAGTTTGTTTTGTATTTTCTCTCATATCATGCATTTGAGGATATTGCATTGATTTGCTTTGTATTGAATTTGATGTTATTTCTCCTTTCGTGTTTTTGCTTTGATAGGCTAAATTATTTTGTTCTAGTGCTAGATTGCCTATATAAAAATTTTAGGTCAACAATACTGTTCTTGTTTCAACCTTTTAATGAATTCTTTCTTATACCAGTTTGAAACATCCGAGGAATATGAAAAGGTTTCAACTAGCGAGGAACGCCAATCCTTTATTGGAAAGCTAGATGAGGTAGGCATTTCTTTTATGCAACCCAAAATTCCGCTTCATCATATATCTTTGATTTAATTTTTCTATTTAACATGTTATCCATTTTCTTAGGTGCAAGAGTGGCTTTACACCGATGGTGAAGATGCTACTGCTTCAGAGTTTCAGGAACGCCTAGATATGCTAAAAGCTATTGGTGATCCGATATTCTTCAGGTATATTTTTGCTTTAAGTTTAACTGAGGGTACTAATGCGTTCACCAAGAAAAAGAATTGGGTGTGATCTATAATTCTCAGATGTATGAATTTCTAAAAGTTAAGTCCTGTGTCCAAGTGAATGCAATGTATCTGATCTGATGAATTCTTGGGTGCAGATTCCAAGAGCTTACTGCACGGCCAGAAGCAGTGGAGCACGCTCGAAAGTACCTTGTTGAAGTGCAACAGGTAATTCAGACACCTATTATTATAAATTATATCACGTTAGTAATTGAACTCGGCATATCGTTACTAAACAAATAAATAGACTTAAGTTTTACATGTGAAACAGTTGCCATAAAAGGTCAATTACCATTAATATTTAAAGAGCTATTCTGCTATTGCAATAAAGTTCACACCATTACCTATATGACCTTAGTAAACTATGAGATGTGACATATTCATTTATCTTCTCCTCCTCAATGTTTGCAGATTCTACGTGGATGGGAGTCAAACAAACCCTGGATTCCGAAAGATCGAACAGATGAGGTGATCTAACTTAAACTCATGGTGAATTTGTAAATAGTAGTTGTAGTAATGATCTAATTTAGGTGCGTTTGATGGCCTCTGACACTTAAGGTGTGGGAAATTTATGTGTGTTTTCCAGGTTGTGAGTGATGCTGACAAGTTGAAGAAGTGGTTGGACGAGAAGGAGGATGCGCAGAAAAAGTAATTGTCGTTGCTGTATTGATTTCTTTTGACATTTTAAGTTAACTTGTTGATCAACTATGCATGTGCATATAATCTTACATGCTTATGAGTGACGTGTAGTAAATTAAAAACAAGCCCTGCTGAAGGTGGGTAAAATAAAAGTTTCCCATTTAGGAATCATGCGGAGATAGCCCATTTCCCTTTGCCTGATATCTTGCTTTATGTTTACGAGTGCTGAATGTACTGTGTACTGTGTTGCACGTTTCTGCTGAATTTTTTATTTGGTTTGAAAGTATTGCTATTTTCGTTTAAAAAAAACCAGCAGTTAGCAGTAATTTAAGTGCATAATTTCACCTGGTTCATGATTTGTTTCAAATTGATTTTGTCTACCGACTGATATCCAGGCTGCTCTCCTTGAATAACTGTAAGTATGATAGCAAGTTTAGGGCAGTGCTTCTATTTGCTTAACCTAGTTTTTCTCTTCCTTGAAGGACTCCTGCACATAGCAAACCAGCATTCACATCGGATGAAGTGTTTGGGAAGGTGTTTGATCTGGAAGATAAGGTATCATTTCGTTTCTGTTTCTGGGTTGAGAAAATAAATGGAAATGCGATCCCGAGCTATTTCTATACGATTGTAATGCTCTTATCGATGACTTTATCTTTGTCTAGGTTGCTAGCGTCAACAGAATCCCCAAGCCAAAGCCTAAAATTGAGAAACCCACAAGCAATGAAACCGAGAGCAGCGGAGAAAAAGCTAAGGAATCTGACTCGAGTTCTGATAATTCTGCACAAGATGACCAGAAAGCCGGAGACTCAGATGACTCAGCAAATGAAAAAGTTGAGTCCGAGGGTCACGATGAGCTGTGATCTAATCTAATTGACTTGTCAATTAGCCTTAGTTAACTGCCTTCCCAACCACCGTGGATTGGCATCGATACGGAAGAAGGGAGAATGCACCTGCAATTTGCAGACGTAAGAAAAGAGTAGAGTTGAGCTCGGTTTTCAGTTGCCGTTTGGCGGTCTGAAGAATAGTTGCTCAAGAACTACATCTCTCTTGTTACTTATACTGCTATCATCTTATACCCACATTACGTAGGGGCACAGCACAGATCGATTTTCTGCTCTGCCTCGTTAGAGAAAAGTTTTGATCTGCATCAGACGACGTGATATTTGATAGGGGGGATTTTTGCCGTTGAGGAAGACTTTGTACCGTCTTATATTCTTCTTTAAGAAAAAAGATTAGTCCTTTCTTGAATTTAGTATGTTTGCTATGCTGTTTGGACTTGAGATTTTAAAAGGAAAATAAATAAATACCTGTCTTTATTAGCCTCTCACACTCGTATTTAATCTGTTCTTTGCTTTCTTTATTTAGTCTGATGGTCAGAAATAAAAAGAGATGTGCGATAATGCCGAGAAGTTAAAATGGGTGTGAGGGCAACTAGAAGATTTTAAAAATAATGTAGCCAAGTTCGAATCCTCTTCTGTAGTTCTAGGTTACGTTTCAGAATAACGCATCTCTCAAAAAAAGTAAGTGCATCACTTCTTTGGAGTGCGAATTAACACTTCCCTCCAAATTTTAACTATAACACAACTGCCATTCAACTGCTCAAACTACAAAGCAGCACTTTTTTCTTTCGAGTCCCCCACCAGTAAGACCAAATGAGGCTAAGATCACTAGGTGAAAAGGGAAGCCAAGTCTTCAACCAAAATCTGAAGATTACTCGCTTGGGGAAGTCTGGTCGGGTCGACGAAGCGGTTAAAGTTTTCTCACAAATGACTCAGAGGAACACAGTAACATACAATTCTATGATCTCTGCTTATGCTAAGAACGGTAGAGTTGGTAACGCGCGCCAACTGTTTGATCGAATGCCGCACAGAAACTTGGTTTCTTGGAACACTATGATTTCCGGGTACCTGCACAATGGCGAGGTCGAGGAAGCTTATAGGATTTTTATTGACATGCCGGAAAGAGACCTTTACTCGTGGACTTTGATGATAACTTGCTATACACGTAGTGGCGAGCTTGAGAGAGCAAGAGAGCTATTTGATTTGCTTCCGGATAAGGGGGATGCAGCTTGTTGGAATGCAATGATTGCAGGGTATGCGAAGAAGGGGAAGTTTGATGAGGCTAAGGGTTGGTTTGATGAAATGCCAGCCAAAAATTTAGTTTCCTGGAATTCCATGCTTGCAGGGTATACGAAAAATGGGGAGATGCGGCTGGGAGTGAAGTTTTTTGAGGAAATGCCTGAGAGGAATGTGGTTTCGTGGAATCTGATGTTGGATGGGTTTGTTGAGGTTGGTGATTTGGATTCTGCTTGGAAGTTCTTTAAGAAGATTCCAGACCCAAATGTGGTTTCTTGGGTCACGCTGTTGTGTGGGTTTGCGCAAAATGGGGAGATTGCAAAGGCAGAGGATCTCTTCGAGCAGATGCCAGGTAGAAATGTCGTTTCTTGGAATGCAATGCTTGGAGCCTATGTTCGAGACCACCAAATTGACAAGGCTGTTAAATTATTCAAGGATATGCCTGAGAGGGATTCTGTGTCGTGGACAACAATGATCAATGGGTATGTACGTATTGCTAAGCTTGACGAAGCAAGGCAATTGCTTAACCAAATGCCATACAAGAACATTGCAGCACAAACAGCAATGATGTCTGGATACGTGCAAAATGGAAGGATGGATGAAGCAAGCGAGATCTTCAATCCCATTTCCATCCGTGATGCTGTTTGTTGGAACACAATGATTGCAGGCTATGCTCAGTGTGGGAAAATGGTTGAAGCTCTATCTCTTTTCCGAAAAATGATTAACAAGGACATTGTTTCTTGGAATACTATGATTACTGGTTATGCTCAAACAGGACAAATGGATAAAGCGCTTGAAATCTTCGAGTCGATGGATGAGAGGAGCGTAGTTTCGTGGAATTCTCTGATTGCAGGTTACGTGCAAAATGGGTTATATCTGGATGCGCTAAGGAGCATTGTGAAGATGGGACAGGAAGGGAAGAGGCCTGATGAGTCGACTTTTGCATGTGGTCTAATTGCGTGTGCCAATCTTGCAGCTTTACAAGTTGGAAAGAAACTTCACCATTTGGTTGTGAAGTGTGGTTATGTAAATGACTTGTTTGTCAGCAATTCCCTGATTACAATGTATGCTAAAAGCGGGAAAGTTGTGGATGCTAATCTTGTGTTCGAAGATATCAAGTGCGGGGATATTGTTTCTTGGAATTCTTTGATATCTGGATATGCTCTAAACGGAGATGGTGAAGAGGCAGTAAAGCTCTTCAAAAAGATGCTAATAGAAGGGGTGAATCCAGATCAGGTGACCTTTGTTGCGGTGTTATCAGCATGCAGTCACAGTGGGTTGGTTGAGTGCGGTTTAGAAATTTTTAAGAGCATGACTGAAGTTTACCTTATCGAACCTCTTGCTGAACACTATGCTTGCATGGTTGATCTGCTCGGTCGTGCAGGGAGGCTAGAGGAAGCCTTTGAAATGGTGAGGACTATGAAGATCACGACAACTGCTAGAATATGGGGTGCATTACTTGGAGCTTGTAGGATACACCGGAATCTACTACTTGGAAAGTATGCTTCTGAGAAGCTTTTAGAAATTGAACCCGATAAAGCTTCAAATTATGTGCTCTTGTCGAACATGCATGCTGAGGCCGGCAGATGGGACGAGGTTGAAGGAGTCAGGGTATTAATGAAAGAAAGTAGCACGGAGAAGCAGCCAGGCTGCAGTTGGATTGAAGTCAGAAATCAGGTACATGCTTTTCTCTTTGATGATCCAGCGCAGCCCAGAACAGCAGAGCTTGCAAGCATATTGAAGAGTCTAACCACAGAGATGAGAAACACCAGTTACTTGTCGACACCTTATGATTGACATAGATTTACAAACAATGGCAAATGGTAACTGCCCTTTCGCTCTTGCTAAGCTATTAAAATTATAGCATTTATCAGTAAATAATCACACAGAGCATTCATTTGTAATTTATCAATTGTTCCTCAGTTACATTCAAACGACTTGTGTTACTTTTGAATAGAGAACTCATATATCGCCAAGGAAATATCTAATCCTCTCCTTTTCTTTTTCTGGGCTTGAACAAAGTACAGGAACAGAAAACACATGCAGGGTTACTCTTGTCCATTCTCTCAACGAACCCAGAGATTTTCTTCCTTGCCGATTGGAAATTTACAACATGTTCCAAGTAAAAGGAAATCCATGTTCAACTCAATGGAGCAACATCCGGCTTCCACAACAATATATCTGGAATCTTTTAACCTAAGTATTGGAAGGACCATAGCCGTTCAAATGCAATTTTTGCCATCTCCATGCAATCTGTAGGCTTTCTTGAAGTGTGTACTTGGCTGTCCAATTCAACTCCTGCCTTACCTTGGAAGGATCACTATAAACTTTAGCATAGTCCCCTGGCCTTCGGCTGAGGTATTCAACCTTTATGTCCACTCCTGTCGCCTTCTTGCATGCCTCGACAAACTCCTTCACTGAACTACCTGTGATCAAAATGATCAAAAAGAACTTCAGGAAATGCGGGGCCAGCGAGGCAAGGGTAAGGAAAGGATGAAAAAAATTTCAACGGAAATGACAGAATTCTTAACCTTTTCCAGTGCCCACATTGTAGATCCCAACTTTGCCCGGTTTTGCGTTGGCGAGAGCTTTCACATGAGCATCTACCAGGTCAGTGACATCAATATAGTCCCTCACACAAGTACCATCAGCTGTATCATAGTCTGTTCCTCTGACCTAGAATCAATGACATACAGAAAAGAATTCAATGTGTCACATTGATTTTGGCCTGAAAAAGTGTAGTGAAAATGGGGAGGGGGACGGAGGGAGAAAAGTACCTTCAGTCCAGGAAGAATCCCTCGAGCGGCATCAAAACAGGCACCAGATATTCGTCCCTGCTCACGTAGCTCAGGTCGAGGAGCCTCTCCAAGTCTTCCCTCAGGGTCTGATCCTATCACATTAAAGTAACTGGATATATAACCGTATATATGTTAGCTTCAGTTATACCCAAAATACACATTTTGAATTCAGAAACGAAGTACTTTTCATGGAATTAAGAAAGATTCACCGCCTACCGTAAGATCATAACTGCCATGTTTGAGTTTTTGGAGAAATCTAGTATGATATCTTCTGCCATCTTCTTTGCTTTTCCATATGGATTGATTGGGACCTGAATTCGTACAATTATACATATTGAGTATTTCGAAAGTTAGCACATCTTGATACGACTATTAATCTGTGTTGTATTTGGCTTCATGTACTAACACAACATTTGAACCTTGAAATTTAACGCATGATTAACTGACAAATGAAACTGTGTTACGAAATCTCACTTGCTCGGTTTCTTCGGTGATCGGCATCTTCTTAGGTTCACCGTAAGTCGCACAAGTACTAGAATAGATCAATGTTTTTACATTGTGTGCTGCCATTGCCTCCAAAACCAACAGGGTATTTGATGTGATATTGTGATAATATCTTCAGCACAACACTAATTGTATGTCATTACCAGGTAAACAGAGACGAAAAGAAAACCTAATTGACGCGAAATTGACGATCGAATACCTAAGAGGCTCCAGCGTACTTTCACCAACATAAGCAACAGCTGCAAAATGCATGACAGCATCAAATGCATTCTCTGAGAAGATTTTATTGACCTAAGACAAGAATCAAGGAATGTCCAACACATTGTTCGCCGGAGTTCAATTTACCATGTACGCAGTTTAGATTAGTTTAAAGTAGAAAGTACAAAAGAAGCATAATTAGGATACAGCTTTTGCATCTCCGAGGTCAGCGTATATGAACTGAAGCCTCCCGGGTTCTGGAAACAACTGTTGAAGAACGCTAACAGCACCCATGTTTCCTCGAGAGAGATTGTCCTGTGAACATTTTCACAAGGGTTTTAAATCAACGAATCATGTAACAATTAGGGAAGAAAAAGCTTTCAAGAATGATCCATGTATACCACTATCGTTACACGGTATGAGTCCTTCAAGAGCCTAAGTGCAGCATGAGAGCCTATGTAGCCAGCTCCTCCTGTGACCAATATATGAGCGATCCCTGCTTCATGATAAAAGAACTGCAAAAACAAGTCGAATGTAAAGAAATGCACCAAAAAAATCAAAACAAAAGCGAAAACTGTAAATCGGAACATACCATGTTGGGACTGCTAGGATCATGTGACTGCTTGAACATGACAATGCAGAGGGTGATTAGGCCGGCAGCTGCGATAAATTTGCCGGAAAAGTTCCTCCTCCGTTTCGAGACTGCAATATCCATGCCCGCAACTGCAACCACAGAATTGGTTCAAAAAACAAATTTGGTAGTGAAGCACTTTATTACAAAGTGCTTATACGGGAGTAAAAATTGTCTATTTGATGAGTCCAAAGTCTATGCTCGATGTTCCCTATGCTTATCATCCAATTCAATGCCTAACTTTGCCGACTTTAATTAATATTGCTTTCAAGTCTAAAATCTGTTGGAAGTCAGCAGTCCCACATCGGACAGAGGGAGAAGAGAATAGTACTTTAAATAGAATTACCTCACTTTAACATTGAGATATTTTGTGATAAAATCTCACACTTAAGGATTGGGCAAGTATCGGTGTTGTTGAAATGAACCATCGACCCGTCCAATTCAAAAATTCTACAAAATCTACAAGCACCTCAAAATCTACAAGCACCTTGAGAATTTTTCTACAAAATCTACAAGCACCTCAAATTCTACAAAATCTACAAGCACTTTGAAAAATTCTACAAAATCTACAAGCACCTCAAATTCTTGCCGATTTATGTAGACTCGCGACCTGAAAAATTCGTAAAAACAAATGATGTACTATTGAAATTTGGTGAGAATTTTTTACCGCCTAAAAGAAAAGAACTGCGCTTAAAATTTATGGCCCCGTCTCTGCTCATAGAGAGCGAAAAACATCATAAATGATGATAAATTGAATACGAAAAGGACCCACCTCTAAATTAGAAAGATCTATGAAAGTATAGTAAAATTGGACATCCATAAAGACCCAATTCCAACCCAACAAAGAACGTTACCAAAGTTTTAAAAAATTCAGTTAATAAATTAGAAGAGATAGGAGTTATAGGCAAAGAAAGGAACGTTAAAGAAACATGGAAAACAAAGTGATTTAGACACAACAAAAACATGGAACACAGCTTTCCAATGAACTTACATTATGTTTGGATGAGGAAATAAACTTAGAATTTGAGTAAAAGTCAAAATTTATAAATTGACATGCACCAATTTCCTTGTGTGGATCCATAACCATAGAAATTTAGAATTTTCGCGTAGAAATAAACTTGGAATTTGGGACCTCCAATTCCCAAGTTTAAATTCTATGTAAATAGGTGTCATTTCTCAATATTTATGATTGAGAGTTTAAAAATAATAAATTCCGTATTTAATTTCATTGTTATTTTAAGTTAACCAAACAAGAAAATTCACAAATTGTAGAAAATAAAATCTCGTCATTTCAATTTCCGTCATTTTGAAATTCTCTAGTAATTTTAAATTTATTCATCCCTACGGTCTACTAGTATTCTTCTTCACTTGAAAGTGAGAGGCCTTAGGTTCTATTATCGCCAAATGCGAATTTGAACCGCATTATTACTAGCCCATTGTGAGACTAAGCTTGCCTCATCACTCTTAGTGTAGATAATATCGTTTGTTCCAAAAAAAATAAAAAAATAAAAACCCTAATGACAGAAACTAATAATTAAGCAAGGGCTGAAATTCATGACAAGAACCTGAGGAGTCTCGACTGCCACACAGAAATGTTAAACTGGTCACCTCAGAAACGCAGAAACCGGCCTGTCGAAACGAGGACTTGGACTTGGTGTTTGAGAATATAAAACGTCTCTAGTCGTTTCTGTATGCTTACATTGGCGATATATATACACACACATATATATAAAGGCTGAGGATTAGGTGGAATGTATATATAGGGTAAGTTTGAGAAAATAAAGAAGTGTCACCAAAGTTATATGAGTGAAAAGGAAAGAATAACTGCCATGAATATTCGGAGAGAGAGAGAGAGAGAGAGAGAGAGAAAGAGAGTTTGGAAGAGGTCTTCCTGCAGGTCTTTGTGTTTCGTTGAAGTGAAGGAGAATGTATACAAAGTACAAACACGTTTCACGTGCATGCACGCGGTTAAGGTCAGCGGCTTCAGCTTCTCTCCCGGCCTTCTGCATGTGAATTGACCGGCCTGAGCTCGCAGCTTTACGGTCTCTGCAGCTCTCAGGCCAGCTTTGCTTCAATCAAAATTTTGAGATTATTGTTTAAATACTCTTGCTATGCCTAAGGTCCACGACTGTACTTGTTTATATACGCATGCGGCGCGAGTACGTACATGACCTCAGGTGCGAAGATGGATGCTCGACTGCTTTGAGATACAAACCTTTGCTTAACAAAGAGGTAAAAGTTTGGTTCTGTATTTATATGCAGGGTAAATTAAGTTTGAGCTCTATTACAACATCATCAAAACATTTCACTTTCATATTTCGCATACTATTTTATTTAAATATAATACATCCGTTACATTTTTCATTCAGTGATTCGTTAAGAGCTGACGTGACTGCTGCATTTGTGGCACGTGGCAAAAAAAATAATTTTTTATGCATTAAAAATATTATAATATTTACCCTATTTCAGAAAAAAAAAACCCAAACCCAAAAATCGTCATCCCCTTCCCCATCCCCGGCCGCATTCACTTCTCTCCCTCCCTTCATCTAAAAGCCCTACAAAACCCTAATTTTCCCCCCAAATCTCACACAAAAGTCACAAAGTCCTAGGGTTTATTCCCCTATCCGACAAAATAAAACAGAAATTAATAAAACCCTAATTTTTCCCCCAAATCTCACACACAAAACACAAAACTCCAATTAGGGCTTCCTCACAGCAAATCAGCTAGAAAGAGTTAGGCTTACAACATCTAGAGCTTCGAGCTTCGTTTGCTTTTCTCTACGATCAGATCTCGTTCCTTCTTCGCTCTTCTCTACTTTCTCTCTCGAAAACGTTTCACAATCTCACAGTTTCTCTCTCTTTCGTCTCTCTCTGTATCCTTTTCCTTTTTTTCCCTATTTTCTCTGTTGTTTTTCTTCTGGCGCTTCGCGGGTCGTCGGATTTTAGGCTCCAGCGGCGGGTTTCTTGGCTTCAAGCCTTCAACAGATCAAGAACTGATCTGGGCAGAGCAGTCGCATGGATGTGGGTCGTGGTTGCGGTGCGGGTATGGTAGGTAGGAACGGTGCGACCATTTTTTCGTCGATGTTCCTCTTGAATTGTTTGATAATCAGAGCCAATTTATTTTGGATTTTGGTGATGGGGATGATGAGAATTTTGATGATGGGGATGATGAGATTAAAGAGGAGAGGAATTTGGCAATGGAGGAATTTGGGTGAATGCGGCTGGGGATGGGGAAGGGGAAGACATGGGATTCTGGATGGGGAAGACGATTTCTGGGTTTGGTGTTTTTTTTTGTTTTTTGAAATATGGTAAATATTATAATATTTTTAATGCATAAAAAAAAATTTTTTTTTACCACGCGGCATAAATTTGGCAGCCACGTGGTACAAATGTGGCAGCCACATCAGCTCTTAACGGATAAATTGGTGGAAAATGTAACAGATGTATTATATTGAAATAAAATAGTACATAAGGTATGAAAGTGAAATGTTTTGAAGATATTATATAAGGTTGTAATAGACCTCAAACATGAGATGATAAAATGTAATTTACCTTTATCTGTATGTGGTATATGTTTATGGATGAAAGGGTGAATCGAATACAAGTACACTCTTTTAATCGATTCAGCTACAAGCCATTGCTTTAAGAGATGAACTTGGGTTGCTTAGATATATCTGTGTCATATGTTTATTTTAAGAACATTGATGATTGCACATTAAGCATACTAAGTGCATCTTTAAATAAGACGTCAAAATGTTCAAATTAACACTAATAGTAAAAAATGTAGCAATAATGTTTTTCAACGGAAAACCCAAATTTGACGTGGATTGACAGTCCTTGCTCTTGCTGCCAAAATTGATAGCATCTTCAAAAAAAATTTAATTGTTTATTAAATGTATTTTATTGATTTGATTATTGCTTTTTTGTTTTAAAATATTTATTGTAATAGCTTAAAGTAATAAAATGATATTTTAATTTCACATATCGGTGGATATCAAAACTTTAAAAGATGTCAAAGTGTCATATACTTTTAAATTTAAATTTTATGTTTAAAATTTGATATATCTTTTGAAGATGTTCTAATGGTTTTTTTTTTTTTGTTGGAGTTCCACTAATTGTAGTTCTTAACAATTATATTTTCTCCTAACTAATTATTTTTAATCTGGGATGGAGAAATTATATATGAAAGAGAAGTATGTATTATTTATAGGGAACTTTAACGAAAAACTCACGGTACTATTCACTTTAACGAAAAACCACATTTTTACACTAAAAAGTCAATCCTGATACTATTCACTTTACCCTTTATTTTGTCCTTATCGTTAAAACTCAAAATTTTCAAACCATTTTCATTAGTTTTCTTTTATTTATATGTAATTAATTCTTCAAGTGAGAAAAAGACTAAAAACCTACTCCTTAGTCCTATCTCCCATCCTAATCTAAACTGCCTATTAACAAAATATTCTTTATCGACTAAGAAAGAGTGAAAAGACAATTTAATTAATTTTGCACAAATCAAAGTTTGCGTTTTGTTTAACTTTTCACCTAAATGTCATCATAACAACTCTAATTTGGAAAAAAAAAAACCCCACATTTTCTCTCTCACACATTTCTCTCCAACTTTTCTCTTTTCCATACATTTTCTTTTCAAAATTTTTATATTTAAACACAGTGTTACTATATATAAAAACATATGCTAATTAGGTTCTCTCCTCAATCGTCTCAACTCTCAATCACTACTTAAAAGCACTTCCAAGTTTTCCCTAGGTTTTATAGATTAAAATAATAGAATGGTTATTAGCATTTCCAAAAAATCATCGTTCACCTCTCTTTTTTTTGATTTTTTACTAGGATGTCAATAACAACTCCGTAAATCAGTAGGTATATGATCAGTTATTATGATCATATAAAATAATATTGTTACATGGAGTAGTTATATGTCGATGCATCAGTAGGTTGTATACTTATTGTATCAATTATTATTATCAGTTATTTATATCTTCAATGTGATATATATTGTCACCAACAAATGTAATTATCCAAACATTATTGTGATTAAAACTGTCTAAGATTGAATGGTTTGTTTTATTTTTTTTTGGTGGAATTCTTAGATTGAATAATTGTCTTTCACATATAGGGTTTTCTTTGCTACCAAATTTTCTCTTTGCTTACACCCTACTACCTAAATCATCTCTGAATTCTCATCTTGCACGTTTCATAAATGAGAAATTTTCTACAAAAAAGGAAAGAAAATAGCACTTTCCTAGAAGAAACTCTTGGCAAAAATAATAGCAATACAAGCAAAACGCACCGTCTCGTATATTTTCTCCAAATCCTAGCCACAGATCCTCTTCTGAAATGATTGCGTGCTGAGCAATCTCACCGTGGAGCCCCAATGTGCATTCCCTTATCTCTATCAAACCACGGTCCAAGTTGCCTTTGTCACGCGACGATACGCGTAACTCCGTCATCCGCTACGAGGCAAGTATTTTTTCGGTGTGAAAGTTACATTTTCACGCATTGTTACTAATATACTTGTTAAGATAATGTTAGGGATATTAAAATTTTAAATTAAATTGGCAAGCTAAATGATGTGTCACCAATATGAAACAATCACGTTAATCAATACTTAAGTAATAATTCAATCAGCAACATCCGCATCATTTGGTTTACAAAATTAAGTTTAAAAATTTGATCTCTCTAGTATTATCTCGCTATTGTCTGAAATGTTCTCTTAGTCTTGGTGACCAACAAACACATGAACCCTTGAGATAAGATATACAAGCCAAAAAATAACTGAAATTGATTTTAATGTTATAATCTCATTTTCGATGTAAAATTCAAGCGTATGTGACCATGAAAATTAATAAGTGAGGAAAAGAATGAGAATCATGTAATTACATATTTAAAGTGACTGAGGCTTCTAAATACACAAAGTATAACTTTAAACAATTAAGGGTTTTTATCACAAATGGTCTTTGACATTGATCAAATACATCATTTTGGTCATTGACATTGAAAATCAATAGAAATGGTCCCTGAGATTGATCAAACACATCACAAATGGTCATTCTGTTAAAAACTATTTGGGCAATTTTCAAAACTTTGTAACTCAATCGTTTCTTAACCAAATTTGACCCATAATATATCAAAATCAAGATAGGAAAGTATAGAACAAGATTATACCTATTTGGAAGCCCAATGGTTGCCGGAGATGGCCGGAAAATAGCCTCAAATGTGACTGGTCCGCAGAAAAACTGGAAAACTCGCCGGAAACTAGGTAAACTTTAAACGTTCATAACTTCTTCAATAATCAACGAAATCGAGTGATTCAAAAACGAAAATCATACTTCTCGACGAGACAAAGAGAATGGTATCTTTCTTGATGGATAAATAGTCGTAGTTTGGCAGGAAAACGGCTTGAAATTGGCTAACTAGAAAATGGCTATCCAATTTCGAGTCGTTTTCCAGCCAAACCACGGTGAATTATCAGTCAATAAAGGTACCATTCTCTTTGTCTCGTCAATCAGTATGATTTTGATTTTTGAATCACTCAATTTCGTTGAGTATTGAAGAAGTTATGAACGTTTAAAGTTTACCCAGTTTCCGGCAAGTTTTTCAGTTTTTCCGCGGACCAGTCACATTTGAGGCTATTTTCCAGCCATCTCTGGCAACCATTGGGCTTCCAAATAGGTATAATCTTGTTCTATACTTTCCTATCTTCATTTTGATATATTATGGGTTGAATTTGGTTAAGAAACGATTGAGTTACGAAGCTTTGAAAATTGCCCAAAGAGTTTTTAACAGAATGACCATTTGTGATGTGTTTGATCAATCTTAGGGACCATTTCTATTGATTTTCAATGTCAGGGACCAATGTCAGAGACCATGTATGATAAAAACCCAACAATTAATAATAGGGGTGCAACTTGGGCGGGTTGGGCAAGTTAAATGGTCAACCTAACCCTAATCCATCGTTTACAATTCAAGTTTGGGTTGTGTTTGGATTCATGCAGGTTTAGTCGGGTTCGGGTTGTATTTGGGTTTGAATTTATTTTGGTTGGGTTTGGGTTTGCCGAATTCATCCAATCTTATAACATTTTGTTTTGCATGATTTTTCAAAATTTGAACCAAATAACGTTAATATTAGTTAATTTCATTTACACATCATCATCCACATAGAAGATAAAACAAACAACTTGAAGATTATTTCTAATGTTTCAACTATGCAAAGTTGAAATTAAATTACAAGACGTACACTAAAGCTTTAACCAAAAGAAATGTAAAAGTAACACTATCATTCATTATCCATATGAAAATAGACAATAAAGAAGTATAGTCATTCCAAAACTTATACATAGCTTATATAATATGAAGTGAAATGAGTAATATGTGCATGAGCAAATCCGGGCTCAAAATCTAGTTGAGCGTGCGTTGACATGTGTGGCACGATATCAACCCAACCTAATTCAATAAATGACAGGGTTGAGGTCGAATTGGGTAGATTTTTTCTTCATTCTAACCACCTGATCAAATTTAAAATCAAGTTAAGCATAAGCAAATTCAGGTTAACCTAACTCAATTTACATCCCTAATTAATAACATTACGTGACAGCTAGACAGCCGTACTAAAATAAACATCTCCGCAGTCGACCCGGACATAATGGTCCATATCACGCAACCGAGTCCGAATATCCGAGTTTAATAGAGAAAGAAACAGTTGGAAGCCAACCAATGAGAGCGCACCACCTCGCCGTGCCTTCTCTCTCTGCGTTTGCTCACCGCCATTCGCTGGAGGAAGGCAGGTGCGCGAATGCGAAAGTCGTCTTCTCTCTCGCGCTGCAAAGAAAATGACCTAACCCTCTCTCTCCTCCCTCTCTCTCTCTTTCTAATATCCCTCTCAGAAGAGAGAGGGGTTAACCCTTTTTGTCGAATTTGACCCGCGGATTCCCCTCTATTTACACTCCCTTGCCATCCCCACCACGTAAATCTCCTAATGAAGCCTCGGAGTCTCGGCGCTTTGCGGTGTTGGTGCTGATCTGGACCAATACGGCGTAGTTTTTGGTTCTGCGGCGAAGCTTCCAGTTTCTAGGGTCGGGGACGGCGGTGTTGGTCGTTCTGTAAATATGGAGAGATCTAATGGCACAGATTTCAGGGACTTGCTTGAGCGTTCCTCGTCAGGTCTGCTTTCGTCTTTTGCCTTCAAGATCTTTTTTTTTCCTTCTCTCTTTTGCTTAAGAGGTTGTTTGGATGCTGAGAAAGGAAAAGAAAAGAAAATCGTAAATATTTGAATGTCTTTTTGGTTCGAAGAATCTGAGGCGAAAATTGGCATGCGATTCTTCGACCTGCTTCTGTAGCTTGTTTGGGAGATTTGTATAGTAGTCGAAATTTGGAGTTTATGATTACTGTTTGTGGATATAAATTTTTGTTGCCCAACAATTTCTGCAGAGCGTTTACTCTCACAATCAAGTTTAGCTTAATTTTGATTTAAGGCTGTTTCGAGGCTGTATGATCCCGGTCAAGTTCTCATCTTGACTGAATTACGAGGCCTAGTTATGAGAAAGACTGAAAATTTGTCTGTCATTGTGGTTTGAATCGGATGCGAAATGAATAGTTGGGGTACTCGCTCTTCGGATTTTGCATAATGGCTTGATAATTGTTCTGTTTTAGTATGCACTGCGCTATTAGCACTTAGTACCATGACTTTCATTTTCGCAGCTTTACTTGTTTATGAGCTGTTGAAATTAGCTCACTTTTTTCAGATGTCTTGATGATTCATTTTCGCAGCTTTACTTGTTTATGAACTCTTGAAATTAGCTCTCTTTTTACGGATGTCTAACCTTTTTTTGTGTTGTCATACAGAGAATAAACTCTTTGATGCGTCACAATATGAATTTTTTGGTCAAAATCTGGTGGACGAAGTTGAGTTGGGGGGCTTGGACGATGAGGAAGACAGGAAACCTTTATTCGGGCCTGTTGATAATGAGTACCATTTATTTGAGAAAGAAGAGGTTAGATTATCTCCCACCACCTCCCCCCCCCCCCAACAGCTTACAATGGTCCGTAAGGCCAACAATGAAATAGTTTATTGTGTTTAATTTGCACTTGTGTTCTTTTTGAAGCATTGTTTCACATGCCAAGTTATTCACTTACACTTGAGCTGGTGTGCGTATATTTTTCTTTATTCATGCTGAGTACTCTAACACCTGACCTGATGCTATGTGCACCCATTTCCCTATTCTTTTTATTCCTTGTGATAAGCTTCATATTCGTTGTCTATTTAGTTTAATGAAATATGTTGCAGGTCCTTCAGCAATATAAAACATGTTTATTGACATCAATCTTTCCTTTTGCATTAGGGTCTTGGTTTGGGATCTTTATCTGACGTCGATGATCTGGCAAGTACTTTTGCAAAGGTAAGCTTTCTTAACTTTGATGACTTTGCAAACAACTGAGTTTGTCTGCAATCAATATCTGTTGGTCCACATCTTTTGTTTGACATGGTTTTTGAATGAAAGTTGTGTGGCTGTACTTATCGTTTAAAGATCTTAGTGACTGTTACCTGTTTTTTTCTTTTAGAAGTACTATTAATTTATATCTCTGGTATTGCATGCCTTTTGGTCCTGAATTCTTTTAAATCTTATCATTGTAAGCATGACATCCGTTGAGAGATACTTTAAGCCGTATGTTCTTGCATATTTATATGCATAAATTTGCGCGAAATTATGAACTTTTTGGTCAGTACTGGAATATATGTATCCTTTTATTTGTTCTTTGCTGATGATATTTCATTGCAACAAAGTAAGACTGGAATGATTGAGCTATATTTGTCATCAGAGTCTTATCTGCCACTTGCCAGTACTTACAAATTACTAGGGATGGTTCTACCCTGTAAATGTGATGGTTTAAATGTAGCATATTATATTATTTCCCTCAGTTTTAACTCTATGCTTTATTGTTATACTTGTGATTAATCAATATGTTTGTCTTTAAAGCTCAAAAGTTTTTAGATTGGAATTTTTTTTATTCTTTTGTAGAATGCTTGATTTTTCTGGTCCATTGAGTTCATTTTCCTGATGTTTTCATCTATTTTGCCCCCCACGAACTCTTAGTAGTGACGTAGTTTTTCTTTTGCATAGTTAAACAAAGTTGTAACAGGACCAAGACATCCAGGAGTTATTGGTGACAGAGGTTCAGGATCTTTTTCACGGGAAAGTGAGTAACTCTTAACTTTTGTCATCACGTTATAGTGGTTCTTATTTTTGTTGCACGCATGCTTGCTCTGAAATTGTTCCTTTTTCCCATATGCGATAATGCTTATAATCTTAGGTCATCTTATTTGAGCCAGTATCCGCTGGAAATGAGCCTCTATTGAAGTCTAATAAATAAGAAAAAGAAATTGTCGGATATGCATTCCACAGTTTTTGTTACCTCTGTTTAACAACATATATGATGTGTTTTAGCATTCCATAAACAATTTGTCAAATTGAAACATGAGTGCACTCATTGTAACAGTATTAAAACTAGAACAGTCGTACAATTTTTGCTTAACAATTGTTTGCACATTATGCTTTTCATTGATTGATTTTTTAAGATCTAGATACTCGAGATTTAATATGCAAAAGATTGGGTGGTTTTGTTGCTTTGCATTGCAAAATGACGCATTCACCGATTTGCCCCCCGAACTTTTAAGGCACTCTCTTCTTTGGCGGCAAGCTTCTTCTTCTCTCCATGCTCCATGTGGCAGCGACTGGAGCTTCACACCATCGACCCAATCCACGCCTTGGCAGAATGACCTGGAATTGAATGTTGGGTTTGGAGGTCGGAGGAGAAACAGAGAGAAATGTTGGGTTTGAGAACTCAAACGGAGAAGAAATATGGGGAGTAGAAAACATGGGTGGAATAAAAGGAAGAAGATAGAAGGTTTGGAGAAAATGGCGTTTTTGCCCTTTAAAGTTGATTATGTGGATAGCACGTGACATACTTAAACGGAAGAATAGATGGAAAATTCAAAAATCCAACAGCGGGGTGGAAATTGACTAATTATGAGAGTTGGGGGAAATTGTCCAAAATTAAAGTTGAGGGGGTAAATTGGCCAATCCTTACAAGTTCGGGGGGCAAATTGACGAATACCTCTTGCAAAATGGAAGTAAGCAGGCTGAAAAACAGCAGCGGTTAGCTATAAGATAATTAAGGTTCTAAGAGTTCAACTTTTGTCTATGGTCATTATACCACCCTCTCCTTTTATCGCTAGTTAATTTTTATCACCTCTTTGGTATCTTTTGATGTGCTTGATTTCTTCCATTTGTGAAGTATGTAATGTAGATATATCTTTCTCTGTACAATTTTCAATTGTCTGGATTATATTTTGGCTTTATCTAACGTGGTGTTTTCTTCAGGTTCATCAGCTACTGATTGGGCCCAAGACGGAGATTTCAATAACTGGTTAGATCAGCATATGTTTGATACAGAAATTTCCCAGGAAGGAAAGAGGTGGTCTTCACAGCCCCAACCTTCTTCTGCTCGATTTTCAGAATCAAAACAGCAAAAGCCTTTGTACAGAACATCTTCATACCCAGACCAGCAGCCAGTCCAACATCACTTCTCTAGTGAACCAATTGTACCGCCCAAGTCAGCATTCACATCATTCCCTCCTCCTGGAAACAAGTTCCCACAGGGTTCACCACATCAGCTGAATCTTTCTGCTCTTGCTGGTGGTTCCCAGTTGCCTTTTTCTGCACCAAACCTTTCTCCTTTATCTAACTCTAATCTTCATATGGCCGGTTTACCTCTTGGGTTGCATTATGGAGGGAACATGCCTCAGTTTGCCAACCCTGGCCTTCCTTTCAATAGCAGGTCACAAAATCATTGGGTTACCCATGCTGGAGTATTGCACGGTGATCATTCCAGCCTCATAAACAATATATTGCAGCAACAGCTCCCTCATCAAAATGGACTTATTTCCCCACAATTACTGTCAGCTCAGCAGCAGCTACAACAGCAGAGATTGCACCACTCGGTTCAGCCATCTTTGGCCCATTTTGCTGCTATGCAGTCTCAGTTTTATGGTACTCATCCTTCTTCATCACATAAGTCAATGCATGGGTTGTCCGACGTAAGAGATCATAGACCGAAAAGAGGAAAACAACGTTTTTCTCCAGGCTCTGATGCTGGTAGTCAGAAAAGTGAGAGTGGCTGGATCCAGTTCAGGTCTAAGCACATGACATCTGAAGAGATAGAGAGTATTCTTAAAATGCAGCATGCAGCAACACATAGCAATGACCCCTATATTGATGATTACTACCACCAGGCAAGTCTTTCCAAAAAAGCAGCTGGCTCGCGGTCGAAACATCCTTTTTGCCCATCTCATCTTAGAGAGTCCCCCTCCCGAGGTCGTAATAGTACTGATCAGCATACTCATAGTTCTGTTGACGCTCTTGGGAGAATTCCCCTCGCTTCCATACGTAGGCCTCGCCCCCTCCTTGAAGTTGATCCTCCCCCTGGTTCTGGCGACGGCAAACAGGTCTCTGAGAAGCCTCTGGAGCAGGAACCCATGCTTGCTGCTAGAATTGCCATTGAGGATGGCCTTTGTCTCCTTCTTGATGTTGATGACATTGATCGACTGCTACAACATGGTCAGCCCCAAGATGGTGGGGTTCAACTCAGGCGAAGGCGGCAAATACTGCTAGAAGGGTTGGCGGCATCGCTTCAGCTTGTCGATCCACTTGGTAAAGGCAGCCACTCAGCGGGGCTGGCTCCAAAGGATGACCTTGTGTTCCTACGTATAGTTTCTATTCCTAAGGGGCGCAAGCTCCTTTCTAGGTTTATTCAGCTTCTCTTCCCTGGTAGCGAGCTTGCCCGTATTGTCTGTATGACAGTTTTCCGTCATTTAAGGTTTTTGTATGGTGGTCTACCCTCTGATCCTGGAGCTGCTGAGACAACTACTAATCTTGCAAAGACAGTTTCTACATGTATAAATGGTGTGGATCTTCGTGCATTAAGTGCTTGTCTTGTTGCAGTTGTTTGTTCATCAGAGCAGCCACCACTTCGACCCCTTGGAAGCCCTGCTGGAGATGGGGCCACTATTATTCTAAAATCTGTTCTTGAAAGGGCAACTGTACTCTTAAGCGACCTTCACGCTGCTGGAAGCTGTAGCATTTCTAACTGCGCCCTTTGGCAGGCATCCTTTGATGAATTTTTTGGTCTGCTCACCAAGTATTGCCTGAGTAAGTATGAAACTATAGTACAATCAATATTTACACAGAGTCAGCAAAGTGCAGAAGTTATTGGTTCAGAGGCCACCAGGGCGATACATCGTGAAATGCCTGTGGAGCTTCTGCGTGCTAGTCTTCCTCACACAGATGAGCATCAGCGGAAGCTTTTGTCAGATTTTGCTCATCGATCAATGCCCATTTCTGGTCTTAATGCCCATGGCGGGAGCGGAGGTCAAATGAACTCTGAATCAGTGAGGGGATAATGGAGGACCTATAAGTTTTCTGAAAAAAAACATAATCTATCATTGGCCAGCGATTCTTTGAGCGGAGGTCAGATTCTTTAACAAAGTGAATCTGCTTGGAACGTGGCAGGCTGGGGTGTGCCGGGGATAGTGCCTGCATGCGTGCATCCCCAACAAAGTAATTTTAAAGGCTTTGCTTTTATTTGTTGCTAAACTTTTTACTGTTCCGAAGGTCAAGAAAACATGCGATGCTTGGTTTGATGATGGATTGATAGTCATGCATAAGAAAAATGTGTAATGTGATGGGGTTCTGTCGGTAGGGGACGGGGAGTTTGGAGTGTGGAAGTATGGTTCTTCTGGGGAGCTTTTATTTTGGTGGCTCTGTGTTGAACTGGAAGCATAGGGATAGAGATAATGTACAGGGTGTAGTCTTAGAGAACCTTCAAAACTCCGTTTGTTCCATCTCTCTCATTTTCTCCCATATTTCAAATTCGGTTATGTTTCTGTCTCTCTCTGTTAGCAACTTATAATTGACAATATGCATGTAAACAGAAAATTAGAGCATTACTTTCTAGAATATTTTTGATAAACCGAACGAGACTGAACCAGACCAGATTGAAATTGAACAGAATTATTTCTCTTAATTCGAACCAAGTTATTTTGGTTCAGCTTCGGTTTGAGATTTAGGATACCGTCACCGCAATGGAGTTTAACATCCAAATTCAGGATGGAATGGTGTGGTTTCTCCACGCTTAGGATACCAGAATACCGAACCATGATGGAAAAGCATATTGGCTAGTGATTGTGAGGCCCAAATTCTTGATTGGAGGGGACACCACTCTACCCTTCCATCCTTTAGATAGATAGGAGGGAGGGGGGTGAGGTTCCTGGGAAGTATTTTCTATTTTTCAATTTAAAAAAAAAATATTATTTCACGTTTAAATTAAATATTTTAAACAAATAAGAATTTGTAATCGTCGAGTAATATAACAATCAACTCGATAAAAAAACTACTTCAAGCGTCAAGAACGTCAAAGTCTCTCAGTTGGTTAAAGGAGGTTGGTGCTCCATTGTTGCCGATCTCTTCCTCATCGTCCAAAATGCGGCATAGTATCGGTTCTGCAAGCAAAAACGGACCTTAAGATTATCAAAAGCAGCAAAGATTTTAAAACAACAACTCAGTTTTAAACAGGTTTCAAATCTATAATTTCTGGCATTCGAGGAGTAACATACGCAGAGACCCACATGGTACTACTTACTTGCATCATTGACCTAGGATTTGTAGTGTAGGTTGTCTCAACGGTACTTTCTTTCTGCGGTTCATGAACAAGGCAATTTATACGGTTATGATCATCCAATGATGCTTAAGCAACACAATAGAACTGGAATGAACTTACCTCGAAATGAAATCCGTAGTGCAAAGCAACCCTCTTCACATCCTCCAAACTCAGTTCCATAGATATTTCCTAAAACAAAACAATAAAAACAGTTTTAAAGAGAATATAGGGCTCCCTCAGAGAGCACGCGAGCTAACGAAACGCTTAATTGAAAGGAAGCTTACATCTTGCCCATAGACATCCGCAAAGTGATAAAGTAGGGGACCCAGATTTATCCAAACCTGTCATCGAATCAATAAGGATTAATAAAGTGATCAGACAGCAGAACACAAATTGAAGCCACCACGACTGATTGAGGAACTTACTCCACCGTCTTTCAAGATTCTTGATATGATTTCAATGTATTCAATAATGTTGTGCGCGGTATCAATAAAGAAGCAGGTCACAACCGCATCCCAGACACCTGTACATTCCACAAATATCTCCATGACAAATACTACAGAGGTTATTTATGCAATGTCCTGGAGTGCATCCCAGTCTCAATCCTTCAAAGGTAATTTCCTCAGCGGTAAAGCAAAGTTAACAAATTAAATTTGCTTCATCATGAACTTTCTAAGTTTGCTTCGTCAATCTGTTTGAACAGGTTTTTCTTATTATACCTTGCCCCTAAATTTACTTTGGAAATTGACTTTGTCAATCTTTGTGACACGAGATTCATTTAGGTCTCCTCACAAAGATCGTATCAATATTTAAACGCTATGAATGGGAAGCAAGAAATTTATTTTATGTCACCCAGATGTGTTTATACCTGACAAGGCAACTATCTGTTGAAACCTATATTAGCCTACATTCAGCATTCTGTATGTCATTTTCCGTTTATTATTTCCCCACCAGCGGGTTGAAAGTCATCCTGACTTGCTGTCTCAGCTTATCAACACAAGACCTTAACAATTTAAGACCACCCGTCACTATGCAGAAGCAACTTGCCACATTATACACCTTATAACAAATGGATTACCACAGGTTAAATGCAATGGAAAATTTCTTACAATATTTGCTACTACTAGGTGCTCAAAATATCAAGTGTTCATTAGCATCAATCAAATGTTTGAATATAAGGAACCCATATTTTCTTACCTACTTGGCTTGGATCGTTGTAAACCTCAACAAAGTCGCCACCGCACATAGAAAAGCCTTCAGTAATCCCTGCACTGTTTGAAAGAAAACCTACAATTATTGGAAAACAAATCCTAATAGAAGCATTTATGAAAAGAAAATAGTATTCATATATTAAAAAATAAGAAGAAAAGCATGTTATCTCTTTCTAGGACAGTGATAAAAAATAAAAATAAAGGATATTGAAGAGTATAGAGTATATTCAGCTACAATCTATTTCAATGATTCATGGATAAACGCCTTAAAAGTATTTAGAGAACTAAAAGTATGTCAGAAATGCTTTTGTAACAAATGAATTAGCAGCATCAGTACCTAGCTGGATGAATATCTGGTACTGGAACGGGACGAAGTTGGTCACTATCTAAAAGTGAATTGCAATTGCTGTGGATCCAAGGATATATTGTCCACTCCCCAGCAGTTTGGCAACTGATTAACCAAACAAAAACATCTAAGAAAGAAAACATAGAATACAAATTGAAAATGAAATATATCGGAAAAAGAATCTATTGCCAACCATTGAAAACTCTCTTCCATGGTCAGAAAAAGGATTCCTTTTTCGTGATAGCAAGATGATTAAACACTGTTTAAGGTGAGGTGTAATGACATGCTTACTGATTAAGAATAAAATTCGAACATATCATCATGTAGTATGAAAATTCATTTCCCTGACTTATAAAACCTGTATAAAATATGAGAAATAATAAACATGAGTATGAATATGTTATAAATCGAATTCTTAGCAAACAAACAACGTATGCACACCTAGACACGAGATTTCCAAAGCCAGCCGCCCAAGTCCAGCACCAGGAACCAAACAGGCAGGAGGACTGTTAAAAAATAATTATGATTATAGTACACGGTAAACTAGTGAAGTACTTGAAAGAAAAAACACTTGCTCGATAAGAAACAGTAATTTGATAATTGCAATGGTTAAGAAACGATACAAGCATAACCAACAGAATAACATTACCTTTCCTTAGAGCGATTAGCAAAAAGTGCATCAAGTTCTTCCAATATAGGCTTGTAGCACTGATCACGTTCTTTCTGTCCCTGTATTTTATATAATTACAAACTTTAGTAAAACTGGGAACCACAGATAAGATATCCTCGAGCACAGAAATCAATGATAAATCATGAGATACCTCTGCCGCCCAGTCTCTAACTATGTTCCGTACTACACAACGAACCTGTACCGAGGGTAAAAGAAATTTTGATAAATTAAACTAAAACTTTTACTACTTGTATTTCTTATTGCTTAAAGGGAAGACAAGTACTCTCATAGAACCAGATATCCAACACACGAGAAGCAAAATACCTTATCAACATCAACTAATGGAACATGTAATTGTGATGATGGATCCAACCATGTCCGAGTTGGTGAGGATACCTGACCATGTATCACCAAGAAAGCCACAATTTTCAATAGAAAAATTTGGCCACTTTCTGAAAAATTAAATTACAAAAAGAGACGGACACCTACTCAAATAAGTTGTAAATTAAAGCTATAAAGAAACAAAAAATCTTACATCTCCATTGGAATCAATGGTATCATTCCCACAACAGTTCTGTGTCTCTTTGTCATATTCCACGCCTAGAGCATGTCTATCGGTCATGGACTCACGATGACCATTTTTGTCTACCTCCTGTGGTTATCTACAGAGGTCAAATTTCTAATGAAAAAAGCCATATATGAAGAGAAATATACATTTAATTCTCATTAATGAAAAGCCAACATGGTCGTGTAAGTGTTAAAGAAACCTTATTGGTAGTCACTATTGGTGAACTGCACACTGTATTGCTCCCTTCCCCACAACAGGCCTGATCTGAATTGGAGGTATGCAATCTTTCGCTAGCGCAGGTAGACTGAGAAGATAAAACATTATTTACTCCAGAAACATCGTGATTATTCGGGACGTTTCCAAGATGTGGTCCATCACAGACATCTGTGTCCTGGCTCAAATCAAGTGGGGGTTCAAATGCCTGCAATGTAATATAAAAGTGGGAGACAAAAAACGTCAAGATACCTTAATACCAATTAGACCAGTTTGAGGAATCGCTCATATAATGTCAGTCCTTTGAGAAGTCATGAAGTGTCGTGATGTCAAAAGGTCATCGGAATATCATCAAACAAATTTCTAGAAAGAAAAATAGATAAGAAGGAAGTCGGAACTAACCTGAAGCATGTTAAAAATGAAATATGAATTTGCAGATAAGCACCTGCAGAATTAACAAGTCTGACCCATTACAAATCTCGAAACTCTTTTTTATCAATCATGTATTCAAAAAGAAAGCCCTAGGATGTTCTACAGAATTTTTTAAAATACGCTATTATCTTGGACATCACAATACTCTAGAATATTAAGTAAATTGTAAGAAAATTTCGCCACATTAACCTTGAGATTAGATTTTGAGTTAACATGTTAAGTTTTACTATGTTCACTGTTAACTCTAGATCATAGGTACTGTGCCTACACATTTTACAGTTTAAATTAAAACCAAAGATATGCCAGAAATTGGTGTAATATCCAAATTTTAGAAACTCGAAATTAATGTAATGAGAAAATAGTCAAGAAAACTTTACCGTCTTAGTCTTTGAAACTTCAATGGGTAGTGGGATAATAGAGCCTGCAGTATCAAGAGAGATCGATAGAAACAAAAAAGATGGTGAAATACCAATTTGGTTACTATATCCAAGTTCCTAAACATATGAAGGCTCTTATAGTAGTATACCTTATGGGCAGGTGGAAGCAATCTAAAAGATCTTTCATACCGTCTCACGTCCTCTTCTGACGCCTCCGGGTAGCTGCATTCAGAATGAGGGACATCATTCAAACTATAGGAACATATTTGATATCTCGCACCAACAAGATAATCAAAAGGTTCATAATTCCGAAATTCGAGCCATAAAGTTTAAGAATTTATACACAATCTAATAGAGCAGAATGTAAAAAACAGATATTCGACCTGACTATACGACAATCACAGCAGCCTTTTTTTCCAAAAATTCAAATATTTCGACTGTTTACAAGAAAAATTAAATCTTTTGGTATTAAATGAACAAAATTAACGAAAGTATCAGGCTTTACAATCACAGATGCAAATTAAATAAATCCCAAATCATTGAATTCAAACTTGAGAGAGAGAGAGAGAGAAGGGTACTTGAGGTAGGCGCTGATGATGCGCCTGAGGGACTTGATTTCGAGAGCTTCTTCGAGCTTCCTCTGGCGACGTCGTTCGTCGTCTTCGTCCTCAACTCCTCCTGCTAATGGATGCATATCTCTCTGCTGTCGTCGGCTCTGACTGACAGAATACTGACAGGAACACTCTGGTGTTTCTTCCAACAACTGATGAGAGTACTTCGACTCCTCGCGTAGTCAGTCAAACAGGATGAGTTACACACGCATGATTGAATACATATAAAGGGCCGAGCCCAGCATGAAACACAATCTTGTTGACCAACCCATTAGTTCCTGTTAATTGGGGGGTCTGATAAAGAGTTGGATATTGGATGTTTGGGCTTTTCATATTTAAGATTTGAGAGAATCTTAGTTGATCAATTCACTAGTTCCTTATCATTGAGGGAGTTTTAACGTAACACTTCTGGTACTGTTTACTTTTAATGAAAAATCACATTTTTACATTTCCCTGGTACTATTCACTACACCTTTATTTGTCATTTTTCATTAAAACCAAAGTTTTTTTGAATTTTTCGTTTGTTTTCCTTATAATTTATGGGTCGAGCCGCTCTTACTTTTGTTTATTTCATCAATCTGCTTCCCACTTCCGTTCTTAATTAGGTTACTTCCTACTCCATTGTGTACCGTGTCCCATCTTACTCACATCTTATAGTCTTTGGTTGTCAATGTTTTCCTCACCTCGAGTATTACACCAAACACAAACTAGAAAGTCGGTTAAAATCGTGTGTCTTTATAGGTTATAGTGCCCGACACACAACGTTGTCTTGATTCGATTTTTCTTGATTTCATTTGTGTGTAAAGAGTACAATATATAAGTGTACAATGTTTGTTCGTACAATGACACCAGCTCGAAAAAGGAATACATACATACAATGGCTAAGTTCAATGGCTAGAAAACTATGAAAAATAAACATTATTAAAAGTGGTTAAAACTCAGTGCATCACTATGAGTTCTCATGAAAAAGATACATGAGTTGATCTCTAATATTAATTAAACTGCAGCTAAAATAATATTTGATGAGATATAGTCATAGGTTGGTGGTGGAGTTGTGTGGAGAAGCTGCTTGACTTCTTTGCTTTCTCTTTTGGAGAAAGCTTTGAAGAGACCTCTTCAGGGACACACCTGGAAGCCCATAAATTTGAGAGTGCAATGCAAGCAATGCTGTGCTGGACCACATTGATGTCTCTCTTCCTTCCCTTTCTCTAGTTGCCAACAAAATTATGGCCCTAGCCTACACCAGATAAACTTAACATATCAAATTGTCTGGTAACTCTTTATCGATAAAGTTAGATTGTTTGGAAACTATTTGTCGATAAAGTTTTCATTTGAAAAATAAAGGTCAAAGCATATTTTAGATTGAAATCCTAATTGTCCTTCCAAAACATAATCAAGATCGAAATCATTCTCTTCAGATGTACCAAAAACATGAAAAAATTAAAAACAATAATAATTGACTACTGATTAATAAACACTTATGTTGGGTTCACAGGGTTGGGCTCAAGCTACTTGTTGACTAACACTTCTGTTGCACATCCTCTTTTCTACCCAGAACTTTTTGAGTTTTGAAACCATTCTTTATGGCACAACTCTGATTGTTCTGTTCCTTTCATTTCTCAGTTTCCTCTTCTGTTTTTTGTTTGATACAATGTTGTCATATAGCATTGACTCTCATATATATACCGGAAAATCTACAGTACCACGTTACATTGAATGCAATGTGAAATAAATGAGTGAGATTTAAAGAAACGGATCATATTCATACACATTGGAGAGAACCTACAGTTTTTTTCCCTAAAAATGCAGACCTATTTCATACAATACACGAAGTACCTGAAGTTCCGTCACGTCGCAAACAAAAACTTGTCCATTATAGAAAATCGTAATTTGTTCTTCGCTCCGAGTTGACTCACCCCTAACAAAGATAAGAGGGAAAGCAAAAAGATATCAGGGAAGTCTCTTTCTGGTTTCCAAAAGAGATATCAACAAGCAAACAGATAGAATTAACCATTTGTTTGGTCATTTCAATTTTTCGGCATGATATATCAAATGCGATCTCTTAAAAAAACCAAAAGGAAAGGGCTATGTTTTTGAAATCGTCCACACACGCACAAAATGATCATAACTTCTCATCCATTAATGTACACGTGAATTTCATCTTCAATCTCATACATCCACGGTTAAGAATCACTTATGTGCGTGTGAATGCGGGAAAATATCATAGCATTTCGGGCATGAAAACATTGATGAACTTACGTTGGAGTTTTGCAAGAATCCGACTGTGGTTCAGAAGTGGCCATCGGAGAAAGTTGAACGTACGAGCTGCACTCCGTTTCCGATAGCCGCCAGTAGGAGGAGAGACTACTATTCCATCCGAGAATTAAATCAAATCATAAAAATAAATCTACAAAATAAGAGAGAGATGGGGGGGGGGGGGGGGGGGGTGGGGATTGGGGGTTGGTGTAGAGAACTGTATCGACGATGGTTATAGGAGAGCGTTTGATTAAAAAAAAAAAAAAAAAAAAGCGTTAAAAACGTGCCCCAAATATTGGCTAGGTAATTGGCCACGTGAGAAATTCTTTCACTCTCTTTACATCTCTATCCTTCACTCCCTCTAATTTTCTCTACCACTCTCTCGCACTTTTATATTATGACATTGCGTGTAGGTAGCGGCCTTTTGTCTTTTCAAATTGGATTCCAAAAATGGAAAGTTTTGTATTGCAAATTTGCAATTCATGAGTGGTGGAATTTGCATGGTTTGTTTTGCTTTGTTGATGCAATTGACTCGTAATCCTATTTACTTGCACGTTAGGTGGAGACAAATGCTCAAAATTGAGATATTTTGTTAATGGATAATCATCATCTCTTTTATTTGAATGTCTTCTAATCATATTATTACGAATTTGACGTCTTACATTTAAATGAAAATTTTATTTTTACATTTGACGTGATTTAATCATATTTAACACGTCTTTTTAAAAAACAAGTTTAATTATTGCAATCAACAAAAATATCTTTGGATATGTTTCTCTCAAATCCAAAAACACAAAGGGTTTATTTGGATGGGGAATTTAGTGGGTTCCAAGGGATTTTGTTTCGTGTTGAGTTAATAGGTTGTGCATGAAATTGTCAAGTCCAATTTCGCGATTAGTGCTTTAGTTAGAAACACTTTAAAGGGTGTAGTGAGAACCATTTTATGTACACAAGTATAATAGATTGATTATATGAGTGATTGCTAGTATCTAGACTCACTTAAAATGTCGAATTTTGTTACAATACTTATAAGTACTCACTGCTATCATTATTTGAACATCAAATATGTTGTAATGATATTTGCAGAACGTATCTAATTAATGAATAGTGATAATACTAAATACTTGTGAATGTTGTAGGCCAGTCCTCAAATTCTCACATATAATAAGAAAATGAACATTGTTAAAGCAAGAGGAGAAATAAACAACATAGGCATGAATAAGACTTGTTCCACAAACGTCCTTGTCATACAACAGAGGCATGTATTGCAGCCCACATACATTCAATTATCATGTACTTTCACGCACATTACATGTCACTCGTCTAGCTATTCAAGTCCTCCTTTCTCAAAAGGAAAAGTTGTTTTCATTAACTTAAGGCACGTGGAAATTGTCCCTCAAATGGCACGTGCTTAAATTTGTTTCCCTTTCATTACAAATGCATGAGAGCCGAAAGCCAATCATGTGCAAATGGGAGTTGCAAGTCTTATGAGATGGTGCCGCTTTGCTTGGTTTTTTTTACTGGTTTTGTAATCCAAATGAGATATGATGCACTTATAACTACTATTTTAAAAATCTCCGCCGAGCGTCGTTTAAGTTTCACCTAACGTTGTCTAGGTCGTTTAAGCGTTAGACGGCTGGTTACCGCTCCGATTAATTTCTAGGCGTTTGAAAATTAAGAAAGGAGGCCTAGAACTGCTTAGGCATTTGCCTAGGCTGCCCGCCTAGCCCGTCTAGACCCGTGTAAACACCCGCTTTGCATTTTTTTTTTTTGAATAAAATGTAAAAGACTTGTTGAATACTCAAATGAACACTCATTATATGCTTGCTTGTTCCCCATGTGCTCAATATGTCATTTTATTATTTATATGTCGTTTTGTTTTAAAATTTATGTATCTCAATATAATTATGTATCTTTTAAGTACAAATATGCGCTTATTTACATAATATATAATAAATTTACTTAAGTCTACCTAGTTCGTCAGGCCTCGCCTAGCTGCCTAGGTGCTAGACCCAGTCCACCACCCAACTAACACCTAACATCTTTTAAAACCTTGTTCATAACAACACCCAAAGGACCTTGTAGGGGACGACAGATATTTGTAATTTGTGTGTTTAGGTTGTGTGAAAAATGTGATATTTCCTCTATATGTTGTAAAACTTTGGAGAACGCATATTTAAAGGAGGTGGTGCACTTTGGTATATCTCACACCATTTATGCACATGTCATGTTTTATCGCTATTACTGGATCTCAACTGTTCCTAACTATTTTTTTCCTTGCTAAATTTGGATTATATCTAACTCCAATATCTTGGTGCCATCATGTTACCAGAAAATACTTGGGATTGTATGATTAGACCATAATTAGGTTTGAGTGTGACAAGATTAGGTCAAAGTTGAATATATATGACTGAGCCAAACTAGTTAATCAGTGGAAAGAATCTCACACGTTGAAGCAAAACTTGAAAGTACGTACTATTACTATATATATAGCTATCTTAAGGCCAATAGGATCCTCTCCTGATCCTTTTGGTGAAGATTTTGGGAATCTGTAAATCGTGTCAGTTCATCATACATCGTGTGGTTAGTTTTTGTCAGGTACCGTTTGTATTTAATTTTAAATAAAAATATTTAAAATAATTTCTGACCACACGATGTACGATGAATGAATATGATTAACGGATTTCCGGGATCCTCACAAACAGGATCCGGATTCATCTTAAGGATCTAACTTGAGGTTGTTTAAGTCATATGTTCACATCTAACCTAGCTATGTGATTAGACATGTGACTTTATGTCGATCACTAGGTTTTGTGACAAAAATAATGAAATGATGGAAAATACTTAATTTGCACCATATTGTCGAAGTCCAATGTGATTAATTAGCCAAAGGTTCAAGTCTCACTCAACTTCACCATTTGAGCTAACCCAAGTGACAACTTAATTATGACTCAATACCTACCCTCGGTCTTTTGGCTTGTGCAATGATAACCTACGGAGATATCAACACAGGTAATGTTATAGAGACTAAATTTATAAATCAAATTTTGTAAATCAAATGTTGTGAATAGTGATGATTGGATTATTACTTAATTATTGATTAACGTGCTTATTTTTTATTGATAACACATCATTTGATTAACAAATTTAATTTAAAAATTTAATCTTCCAAACATTACTCTATTTGTGCTAAAATGCATAGAAAATAGGGGCGGCATGAGCAAAATCTTTCAAGCCTTTAAAATTATGAGTAACATACGAATTGTTGTGTTCCCATGGTTACCATTCCTTTGCAAACAAGAAATCACTCTAAGAATTAAGACAGCTAGTGAGGGTCCTCTACAAATGAAGGGAAGTGCAAAACTTCTTAGGGTAGAGTTATTGTGACTTGGTCAAAAGGTTTGTTTACGTTTTAGCAGACTGCTAGGCCGAAATAGTATTGACTTAGACTGTTCTGCGTTTGACACTCTTTTACTTGTGTTGAAAGCTTGTTGTTTGAAGCCGTCAAAAAATCCTTCTTGGTTGAAGCCGTAAAAAAAACCTTAATTGGTTGAAGATATTGTTGGGTTTGATTGGCAGGCCAAGGGCCTGCTTTTCATTTTGGATACTAGTTGTGTTCATCTTTAGGAGAATGAATCAGTCTTCTACTTTGAAAAAAATATATAAATTTTTTATAAACGAAACAATTTATTTTCTTAAGATTCATTTAAAGATCATCTCTGCAAAAATTATTCGAATTAGAGTTCGTTTAGTCATCTAAATATATCAAATACATGGACGGTTGGACGGTTCATTGTGAATATACTACTTGGTACTTACACAGTTAATTTATTGATACATTTAGATGACCCTGATTATAATGAAAAATAAAAAGATGGAGAAATAAAAGTTCGCTTCAAAATACTTCTTCTAGAGTACTTATGCTCAAATGTATTTTGAGTAAAATCACTTCTATTAGAAACATATTGACACACCCCGACCTAGAATGTCTATTAGGACTTCGAATCGAGCTTTGTTGGCCGATACCAGGGTGACGAAGCCATAAAGTGTAGTGATGTGGAAAAGTGAATAAATTTAAACCTAAAAGTGCCTAAATATAAGAGTGCGCTGTGAGCGGGCCTGAAAAATAAAGTTTTAATAAAAACCTTTTGAAAACGTTATAACCCCTCACTGTAGAACAAGTATAGTTTCCAAAAATATACATACTACGTATAGTATGAAAATACTTACCGTAGCCTGCAAAATATCAAGATATCAATACGGCACAAATCCCGTACGTAAACACATTATGTCAGTAACCACATAATCTAGCATAGGCAAATATATCATAACGAGTGCTCATCGACATATGCTAACACACAAGTTCATGTAGAGGCAGTCTAACATGGACATGACTGGATGTAATAATGATATACGCTATAGTGCTACAATCACGTGAAGACTAGCGCCATTCGTGATCATATACGAGTCGGAGTTGCCTATTGCTACATGTACGACATGACTAGCACCTACTTGGATCCAAAGAAAGTGTGCGGTGCAGACGTGAACATACATGTGAAAGACTGGCCCCGGCCCTGGGTGAGCACTAACACCGGGTGCAGCAACTGATGAGCAGATAACACAAATATATTCATGCCACAGTGATTCGATAGTTCTAATCAACATACTAACATTCATAGCCATAGATATAATTATGGCATCAAAGATTATAAGCATACCTGTGCATCCCGTATGATGTAGCATATTTCATAAATTCCGTCATTTCTCTAATTCTTATAAACTTTAGTCTAATCCAGGCATACGTAAGAAATTATTTTTCAAATTCATAAATGGAAACTATCAATTATATATATATATACACACACACACACTATAAAAAGGAAAAGACCCACTCACCTGAAGTTCGCGCTACAACTCCGTAGCACGAATATTGAGGTGTCACGAACGATCGTCGCCTAAAACAAATATTAAATCATGTTTCAGAATTCTTATCAATAGAACATATAACTTACATAAAACACATCCCCAAGGACGTCCTAGAATGATTTGTAACCCATTGACCAAAAGTCAATCGTCAGTCAAAGGTCGACGGTAGGGTCCACAACCCTACGTAACTCGATCCGGAAGATCCGCACCTTGGATTTTCAATCCTTAATTGTCCAAGAGTTTCAATAAGCTTCTAAAACAACATCCTAAAGTTTCGGAACGATCCAACGGTCGGATCTCCGCCAATCGTTAAAATTAAGTGGCGGCCGATGTTTAAATTTACAAACTTAGAAAACCCATCTGGGAACATCCGTACGTCAGATTCCCAATCCGTCAGTTCCTAATATCCTTAAATATTATGTACTAAAGTTTGATGACGATCCAATGGACGGATCGTCGAATCATATAATAACTAAGTGGCGGCCCTAATAGAAATATAACCAAACAACGGAATTTCGTCAACCGGATGTCTAATGAGAAATCAGGGCACCCATTTTAGCCTAGGGAGGTCAAGGGATGTCTCCGCCCACACGCCGCCGCACGTGGCGGTCGGCAGCTCCGACTCGCCAAAAAATTCAATTATTTCAAAAAATTCTCAAATTTTACAGGAATGAAGATCTCAACGAGTAGAGCAAGTTTTGTACCTGTGGCCAAGTCCAATTTGATCAGGAAAGACCCCAAATCTCCATCGATCCCGCCGGAACCCTAGAATTGGGTGTTTCTTGATTCGTCATCCAATCGACTCGGACGCTCCAACCAATGATTGGGCATTGTTCCTGAGCTCAAGGGAAGTTGTTGGCATCGACGATAACACCTTCAAGAATGGCGGATCGACGCCATGGAAGCCCCGGCACCACCGATGCTATTCTACTAGAAATAGGAGCTAATCCTCTTCTATAATGGGTGGAAATGGAAGAGAAGAGGTCGGGAATAAGTTTCCAAGTGAAAGCTCAGTTAATGTTGCCTAAAAATTGCCGGAGGAGCCCCGGAATTGGATTGTAGCAGTCGGGTCGTGGATGCGAAACGGGTCAAAGAGAAAGGGGTCTCTAATCCCCTCTTCACTCCTTCCCTCCTTGGTTCTCTCTTTCTTCCTCCCGATTGGGCATCTTCCTCCCTCCTTCTTCGGATTCGTCCCGTTCATTTCTCTTTCTCTCCCCATTGGCCAAACCTCCCTCCTTTTTCCTCCGTTCCTTCTTCTCCTTTCCCTCATTTCTCACAAAAATAATCTTAAAATAATAATATAATAATTTTGAGAAATTAAATTTTACAAAAGTATTTTTCGGATTTGTAGTTCTGTAAAATTTTAACTGTAAATCTAAATTCGCTTCTACTTGCACCTACGCATCTGTATCGTCGAGTACTTCAGGAATACGATAAAATAATAGCCCATACACTTCACGAAATGACAATCAACTAAAGTCAACGATCTCACATCTGAAGGCATTTTCGTTAATTCACTCATAAAATTTATAAAAACATAAAATTAGGAACAGATTATCACACGTATCGATAATTTTAACAAAATTGTAAGTGTTTTTTAGGTAACGCAAGAGCTGTTCTATGTTCCATATTTTTTTTTACCAAATATTGTTAGAAGCACTTCTGATAAATCTAAAACCGTTTTTAGTTTTGAAAACACATTTTCAAAACGACCTGAAATTTATTGTAAGATCTGGGATAGAATTGAATTTTAATCTTTTCTTGATGAGAGATAAATTTGAACTTTCATTATCAAGTATCTTATTAATCTCCTCAACAAGCTTTTTGATAATCACGAATTCTGTTTGAAGATTCCAACCAGCCGGCCTTGTCATCTTGTCATGTAATTTTAGCAAGTCTTTTTTTTTTCTTTTTCTAAAAATAATTTTGATTGCTTATGTTTTCACTTGCTACTCCATTTATATTGGACATGTATGTAATGACAATTTAGTCTTTGTAAAATTTGTGTACCAATTTTCTCATCAATTTGGATATTCTTTGTCTACTTGTCTCAAAGGTTAGAAATTTGAATATGACAGTTTGATTAGGTGGATGGTTAGTTACAATTTTAAAAGAAACAAATCTTATTGTATTTGAATATGATTTGAGTTTACATAGGTATAACTTCCAAAACACATTTTCACCTTTTGTGAGAGTTATATGAATAGTGAATTCGATCAAACTACTCTATTCAAGTTTGTATCCTCAAACGTCGACTCTTTCAAATTGCTAGTTGGTAACTTATTTTTGTTTACTATAATCCTTGATTATTAATTTATTATAATAGTCATGCCAAAATTCTTGTGCATGGGACTCTTTGTAGAACTCATTGTCCTAACCTATAAAATGCACACATTATAAACATTCATCATCATCATAAATTTACACACAACGTAAGATGGGTTCTAATAAACCTCATGCTGTTTGTGTGCCTGTTCCACTTCAGGGTCACGTAAAGGCAATGCTCAAATTGGCAAAGCTCCTCCACCATAAAGGCTTTCACATAACCATTATCAACACAGAGTTCAACCACAGGCGCTTACTTAAATCTCTTGGACCCAACTCCCTAGATGGCTTGCCGGATTTTCGGTTTGAAACGATTCCCGATAGCCTTCCAGATTCGAATGAAGATGCCACCCAAGACCTCAATTTGCTCGCTGATTCCATCAGGAATAAGTTCTTGGCACCTTTTCTTGACCTCGTCACAAAACTGAACAATGAAAATCCAGTAACCTGCATTGTTTCGGATGCTTTCATGCCCTTCACAACTCCTGCTGCCAAACAACTTGGCATCCCCATCACACTTTTCTTTACTTTTGCAGCAAGCAGCTTCATGGGGTTTAAGCAATATCCTGCTTTGGTGGAAAAAGGACTTGCACCACTCAAAGGTGAAACAATTGAAGCAATTAATCTTTAATTTTAGTATTAGTTTCTCTTTGTTTTTTGCCAATCAACAATTGCGTTGCTAGTGACTACTCAAGTAGCACCCAGTTTCCACTCTGTTGGAGGAGGTGTGAGTTCAAAGTTCACCGACGAAAGTCGTTGCATTAGTAAAAAAATGAAATTATGGTCCATGAGATTTGCTCTTTAATTTTCTAGGTATGCAAATTAATGAACTTTCATTAATGTTTAAGTATCATGTGGGTGCTAATTGTGCAGATGAGAGTTGTTTCGTAAATGGATTTTTAGACCAGGTTATAGATTGGATTCCAGGAATGAAAAATATGCGTTTAAGGGATCTCCCAAATAACTTTTTAACAACAGATCCCAATGATGAAGTTTTCACTGGCGTCCTTGAAGTAATTGGTCAAGTTCATGAAGCCTCAGCAGTCATTGTACATACTTTTGATGCATTGGAGCCAGATGTTTTGGATGCTCTCTTGTCTATGTCTCCGCCTGTATACGCCATTGGCCCTCTCCAATTACTTCTCAATCACATACCACAACACCCTTTGAAGTCCTTGGGATACAGTCTATGGAGAGAAGAAACTGAGTGCCTCAGGTGGCTTAATGATAAGGCGCCAAACTCAGTTGTTTATGTGAATTTCGGCAGCATAACGGTAATGACACCGGAACAACTTGTGGAGTTCGGTTGGGGTCTTGCAAATAGCAAGCTTACTTTCTTTTGGGTAATTAGGCCTGACTTGGTCATCGGTGAATCCGCAATTTTACCACCTGAGTTTGTGGATGAAACTAAGGGAAGAAGTCTAATAGCAGGTTGGTGCCCACAAGAGCAAGTGCTTAACCACCCATCAGTTGGAGGATTTTTAACACATAGCGGTTGGAATTCGACAATAGAGAGTGTGTCTGCAGGCGTGCCTATGTTATGTTGGCCATTCTTTGCTGATCAGCAAACAAACTGCCACTATAGTTGCAAAGAATGGGGCATTGGTATGGAGATTAATAATAAAGTGAAGAGAGATGAACTGGAGAAGCTTGGTAGAGAATTAATGGAGGGAGAGAAGGGGAAGAAAATGAAGAATAAGGCCATAGAGTGGAAGACATTGGCAGAAGAAGCCACTGGTTCACATGGTTCTTCATCCACAAAATTAGAGAATTTAGTGAATCAAATTCAATTAAGAAAAAGCTAGATGTTTTGCATAAGAAGCTATTTGGATTTTTTTTTTTTTTTTGTCAAAGGAGATATGTGTTTATCTTGCTACCATCTTCAATTTTGTCCAGATATAAGTTTTATTTATCTTATGTACCAATATTTGTTTTGTATGGGTCACTTGACTAGAGATGCAGACACACCCATGTGACAGATAGCCCAGCCCACCCACGGTCCTTTTAATCAGCAGATCGTTGGATTTTCAATGGTCTTTTCATTTGAACCGTTAGATTTCCAATGTTAAAAAAAAATTTATAAATACAAAAAAAAAAACAAAAAAAAAAAATCAAATAATTCTAAAAAAAATTACAAGTGTTTTTTTAACAGCACACTTAAAATTAGACACTTAAAAAGTTCAACCACCTTCTTCATTTGCCTTTATTTTGAATTAATTATGCTTGTTTGTAATGCTATGTTTTGATTTGTATTTAAAGTCAAATTATCGGAGTTAAACTAAGTACACAATTACAAAGCACAAAGCATAAAAAACAATATTTGTGAATAGGACTTCCGTTGCCCTTTCTTCTTCCAAACGAGTGTATTTGCACAAAGGCAATTACTATTTAGAGTGAATAATAAAAATGTTTTATTGCCCTGCCCTCCACTAACGAGTAAAGATGCTCTTATTGTGAAGCATGTCTCTCTTGCTCAATTGAATTTTCTCCGGAGAGATATTTGGGTCATATTACTCAAAAGTTTCCTTTTGCACTAGTCCACTAGTTGAATGATATTACTAAAAAAAAAAAAAATCCCCTTTCTTTCAAAACATTGCCTATTTTTTGTCAAATCTCCCTAAATTACTGTTTAAATAAATCAATCATTTATAATGAGAAGTAAAATAAGGGTTTTTATCACAAATGGTTCCTGACATTGATCAAACACATCATTTTGGTCCCTGACATTGAAAATCAATAGAAATGGTCCCTGAGATTGTCCACTATCTATCATTTTGGTCATTCCGTTAAAAACTCGGTTAAGTGTCCCAGAGCTCTTGGCCGGAAGTTTGGGCAATTTTCAAAGCTTCGTAACTTAATCGTTTCTTAACCAAATTCGACCCATAATATATCAAAATGAAGATAGGAAAGTGTAGAATAAGATTATACCATTTGGAAGTCCAATGGTTGCCGGAGATGGCCGGAAAATAGCCTCAAAGTTGACTGGTCCGAGTGAAAACTTGAAAACTCACCGGAAACTGGGTAAACTTTAAACGTTCATAACTTCTTCAATACTCAACTAAATCAAGTGATTCAAAAACAAAAATCATACTTCTCGATGAGACAAAGAGAATGGTTGCCTTTTTTGACGGCTAACTCGCTCTGGTTTGGCCGGAAAATGGCTCGAAAGTGGCGAACTCAAGACCAAGACAACCACTTTCGAGCCGTTTTCTGGCCAAGCCAGGGCGACTTAGCCATCGAAAAAGGTACCATTCTCTTCATGTCGTCGAGAAGTATGATTTTTGTTTTTGAATCACTTGATTTCATTGAGTATTGAAGAAGTTATGAAAGTTTAAAGTTTACCCAGTTTCCAGCGAGTTTTCAACGGAAGGACCAAAATGATGGATGGTGGACAATCTCAGGGACCATTTCTATTAATTTTCAATGTCAGGGACCAAAATGATGTGTTTGATCAATGTCAGGGACCATTTGTGATAAAAACGCGTAAAATAAACATTATTTTAAAAACTAGCCTCTATCTTTGTTTTTGTTTTTACTTGGTACCTCCACACAACTTATACATAAAAAAACCGAGCTCAGAATGTGACTTAAAATATGTTTTATCATTGGGAATATGTCTTTTTGTGCCTATAGAGTACTCGTTTCGTGATAATCTTAGCCACTTAAATGTTATCTTAAAAAGGTCAGAGAAAAACACCTGCGGGGAGATAGCTTTGGCTATTCTTCACATTTTTAATTTGTTCTTTTAATTTGGCTTTGTCTTCACCCTGTTAATTTAATCGGCACTGCCAAAGTCATTGTACATCCGGCCGTTACTTTTTGTAAGTTTGCACCCTAGACTTCAATTTGCTTGCTGGTTCCATAAAAAACAATTCCTTGACCTCGTCAACAATAGTACTCCACCAGTGACTTTTCTTGTTTCAGATGGTTTCATGGCATTCAAAAAACGACTGCAGCTCAACAACTTGGCATTCCCATTACACTCTTCTTTACTTTTTCAGCAAGCAGCTCTATGGGCTGTATGAAATATCCTGCTTTGGTGGAAAGAGGACTTGCACCACTCAAAGATAAAGAAATGGTTGGGAACTTGCAAATAGCAAGGTTTCTTTCTTTTGGGTAATTAGGCCTGACTTGGTAGTTGATAAATCAGCATTTTGCCACCCGAGTCTGTGGATGAAACTAAGGGAAGAAGTATTAATGTTTGATTTCTGGGTTACTTCAATGGAATAGTAAGAACAAAAGAACACACACACAGAGAATAGAGTTTTTCTCAAAAGTTCAAATGTATTTTTTCTTACTTTAAAAACAAGAAGCTCAAAGAGCATGTTTTACCGCTGGAGGAGTGAGAAACAACTTCACTCTCTCACAACATTACAAAACAATCACAACCATTCATTCTTAAGTCATTATGTAAGATGCCTACACTTGTCATGAGCTATGACTCATTACAAACTAATCTAAATGCCAATTGGAATATGATCCAAGGGCTCACATTCAATCATACAACCTGCTTATAATAACCACATCACAGCCAACACATTTATACACCAATATTCCCTTCTAAATGGTTTGCTGATTTCACTCCAAGTGCAGCTCTCAATTTCTCAAACCGATCCTTAGGAAGAGCCTTGGTAAAGATGTCTGCCAATTGCTCTTCTGTGCTGCAGTAGTTCAACTCAATTGTCCCATCTTGAATCACATCTTTTATGAAGTGATACCTTCTGTTGATATGTCTTGGTTTCTGGTGGAACACAGGATTTTTGGACATAACTATGGCAGCGGTATTATCACATAGCAAAGGTGTAGCCTCTACTTGTTCCTCTCCAAAATCAGATAGCACAAACCTCAGCCACATTGCTTGTGTTGTAGCTTCTGCAGCGGTTACATATTCTGCTTCTGCAGTGGATAAAGCCACACTGCGTTGCTTGACAGAAGCCCATGAAAATATTCCTGAACCAAAACTAAATGCATATCCCAAGGTACTCTTCATATCATCCAAACTTCCTGCCCAGTCACTATCACAATAGCCTATTAACAAAACAGCTTTACCTTTCACATAATCAATCCCAAAGTCCAGTGTCCCTTGTACATATCTCAGGACCCTTTTAGCTGTCCCCATGTGCTTTCTGGTACATTTCTGCATAAACCTTGCCAACAAGCATGATGCATACATTAAATCTGGTCTAGTAGTTGTCAGGTATAACAGACTACCAACCATTTTCCTGTACAAATTTTGATCAGCATCTTCACTTCCATCTTCCTTAGATAACTTGTCATTGATTGCAAGTGGGGTTTTCACAGCTTTACAGTCTTTCAAGCCAAATTTCTCAAGTAAGGACTTGGCATATTTCTTCTGATGAATAAATATGCCATTTTCAGTTTGAATTATGCCCAAACCAAGAAAATGATGTAGTAATCCCAAGTCTGACATCTCATATTGTTTCATCATATCCTTCTTAAAATCTTGGATCATTTCATCAGAACTCCCTGTGTAGATAATGTCATCTACATACAGAGATACAATAAGCACACCTACATCATTGAATTTAGTATACAAAGTAGCTTCACTTTGGCTTTTCTTAAATCCGGATCTATTGAAGTATGTGTCTATCTCATCATACCAAGCTCTGAGAGCTTGTTTCAGACCATATAATGCCTTTTTCAACCTGTAAACCTTGTCTTCTTTTCCTTTGACTTCAAATCCCTATGGTTGATCCACATATACTTCCTCATGCAGTGTACCATTTAGGAATGCAGATTTGACATCTAATTGAAACAATTTCCATTCCTTTTGAGCTGCCAATGCAATTACGGTCCTAATGGTATCAAGCCTTGCCACTGGTGCAAATGTCTCATTGAAATCAATCACAGGTTTCTGAGAGTAGCCCTTAGCCACTAATCGTGCCTTGTTCTTCTGTACTGAGCCATCCAGATTAAGTTTGTCTTGTAGACCCATTTTACACCAATTACTGGTTTGTCAATTGGCCTATTAACCAACTCCCATGTTTCATTCTTTTCAATCATTTCAATCTCTGTGGACATAGCTTTTCTCCAAGCTTCATCCCCTGATGCTTCTTCAAAACACTCAGGCTCTATTACACAGAAATTGCATCTCTCATAAACTTCATTCAAATTCTTGAACCTGAGAGGAGTATGATCATATTCTTGTAAATCAATGTGATTCACTCGTTCCTCTTGACTTGAGGAAGAGACACAAGTTTGATCATGCTGCTTATGTAATAGTTCTGTGCACTCTACATCTCTATCATTCTCTTCTCTCTCAACATTACTCATTTCATCTCCATTAGCAATTGAGATAGACAGATTCCTTTCAGCATTAGATTTCTAGTTCCAGCAAGAATTTTCATCAAAGATCACATCCCTAGAGATAACAATCTTCTTGGTTTCAGGATTGTATAACCTGTACCCCTTTTCACAGGTTCCATAACCAAGAAAAATACATTTGACACTTGTTGCATCCAGTTTCTGTCTCATCTGTGATGGAACTTGTGCATAGCATAGGGATCCAAACACTCTTAAGTGTTTCACTCTAGGCTTCCTTCCACTATAGACTTCAAATGGGGTCTTCTTATTCAGAGCTTTGGTAGGGCATCTATTTAGAATATAGACTGCAGTGTTAACTGCTTGTGCCCAAAACTCAAATGGAATACCTTTCTCCAATAGCATGCATTTGGCCATCTCAACAATGGTTCTATTTATCCTCTCTACAACACCATTCTGTTGAGGAGAATAGGCCACTGTGAGTTGTCTTTCTAAACCAAGATCTGCACAAAACTGAGAAAATTCAAGAGAAGTGTATTCTCCTCCTCTGTCACTTCTTAAATTTTTTAGTTTGAACCCACTTTGTAATTCAACAGTTGCTTTGAACCTTTTGAACACACCAAATGCTTCAGATTTATTTCTCAGAAAATAGACCCATCCCATTCTGGTACAGTCATCTGTGAAAGTGATAAAGTACTTGTTTCCATCTTTGGTAGGTGTTTGCATTGGTCCACATATGTTAGTGTGGATCAACTCCAGTGGTAAGGATGCTCTCCACTTGGTTTCTTTGGGAAAAACATCTCTGGAATGCATGCCAAGTGCACATCCCTCACACACTGTGGTGTTCACTTTCAGTTCAGGTAGCCCATTGACCATCTCATGTTCTTGCATCTGCATTAGAGCATTCATGTTCAAATGCCCTAATCTTCTATGCAATATCTCAGCAGCTTGCCCGATACTAGCTCTCATGACAATTTGAATTCCTGGTTGCAACTTCAAAGGAAAACTCCGATTCCCTTTCATTGGGATCTTGACAACTAGATTAGAACATGTGAAATCATCATAGATTCTGACTTCAATTCCCCCAAACACAAGGTAATATCCATGCTCCATTATCTATCCCACACTCAATAAATTCTCCTGTAAACCAGGTACTAACATGATCTCCTTTATGTACCTTTTGCCTTGTTTAGTTGCAACCATTAAATCTCTTTTTCCGACCACATTAACCAATTCCCTGTGCCCATCTTAACTTTGGCAGTAACACTCCTATCAATGTTCACCAGTAAATCTTCTCTTCCTGTCATGTGATTACTGCAGCCACTATCAACATACCAAATGTCTTATCCTTTCTTCACTGCAGCAGACATACACACATAGAACATAGTTGGATTGCTTTCCACTTGACCATCATAATTAACCTGTTGAGTAACCTTTTTAGATCTACAATCCTTGGCAAAATGCCCTTGCTTATCACAATTATGACACCTTAGTTTCCCCTTGAACCAACACTCTCCAAAATGTAGTTTATCACAGTATTTGCAAGGATTGTTGGCTCCATCAGAAAATCCAGTAAATTTCACTTGCTCATGCACAAATTTGTTATCCCACTTCTTACCTTTGGTCTTCCAATTCTTTGTGGGTTTAAAATTGTGATTGGCATTATAATTAGATTTTCTAGGAGCTATACTCAAACTAGAAAATTCCTTTTCAATATCATTTTCAGAGTGTCTCTCAATCCGTTGTTCGTACCCCTTTAGAGTAGCAACAACATCCTGCATATCAACAGTTTCCAAATCCCTAGTATTCTTCTATCACAGCAACAATACTATCATAAGATTTGGGAAGACTTATCAATAACTTCTGCACAATTCTTTGATTTCCAATTTTCTCACCATAACTTTTCATTTGTGTAATAAGATCAAGTAATCTCACAAGATACACAGAAAATGCTTCATGCTCACCCATCCGAGTATATTCAAAATCACGCCTTAAACCTTGGAGTTTAACAGATCTTACGTGTTTATCTCCAATAAACTCTTGCTTCATTATATCCCAGGCCTCATTTGCCGTCTTCAATATGGCAATCCTTGGAAAAATTCCATCTGACACAGCGCCTTGAATAATACCCAGAGCCTTAACATCCTTAACTGTGTTTTCCTTCAGAAGCTTAAGCTCAGTTGCAGTAAGCTCTTCTTCTTTCTTCGCCGGAGGATTATAACCCTTTTCAACCATATCCCATAGATCGTGAGATCTGAAAATGGTCTTCATCTTGATCTGCCAGAAATCAAAGTTTTATCCATTGAAAATTGGTGCTCGAATATCCACACCACTCGATCCAGCCATATTAGACTTGTTATCGAGTTACCCAGAAATTTTCGTAACTTTCTTCAGTCACAGCAAACTCGATTCTTCGTCACAGTTTCACGCCCAGCTCGAGATCGAACCGGGCTCTGATACCATATTAATGTTTGATTTATGGGTTACTTCAATGGAATAGTAAGAACAAAAGAACACACACAGAGAGAACAGAGCTTTTCTCAAAAGTTCAAATGTATTTTTTCTTACTTTAAAAACAAGAAGCTCAAAGAGCATGTTGTACCACTGGAGGAGTGAGAAACAACTTCACTCTCTCACAACATTACAAAACAATCACAACCATTCATTTTTAAGTCATTATGTAAGATGCTTACACTTGTCATGAGCTATGACTCATTACAAACTAATCTAAATGCCAATTGGAATATGATCCAAGGGCTCACATTCAATCCTACAACCTGCTTATAATAACCACATCACAGCAAACACATTTATACACCAATAAGAAGTCTAATAGCGAGTTGGTGCCCTCAAGAGCAAGTCCTTAACCATCCATCAGTTGGAGGATTTCTGACACACAGTGGTTGGAATTCGACGATGGAAAGTGTGTCAGGAGTGCCTATGCTGTGTTGTCCATTCTCTGTTGATCAGCAAACAGTCACTGTACATGCGCAGAATGGGGCATTGGTACGGAGATTGATAAAAATGTGAAGAGAGATGGTGTTGAGAAGCTTGTTAAAAAGTTAATGGAGGGAGAGGAGGTGGAAAAAATTGGCAGAGGAAGCCACTGGTCCACACGGTTCTTCATCTGCAAACTTAGAAAAATTAGTGAATCAAATTCAGTTTAGTAAGATCTAGATGCTCTTCATATATAAGGACTAAGAAGAAACATGTATTGCATGCCTAAATGTTATCGGTGCGAAGAACTAGCAACATGTTTGTGCTGCCACTACATCTTCAGTTTTGTTTAGTTATTGTTTTAATTAAATTGATCTTATTTGTCTTAGAAATTTTTTTGATTGAAAGTCCAACAATATCAACACGAATAGAAGACCTAGGGCATTGTTGCTCATTACTGAATTGAGTACTAGTAGGTGCTAGTCGGGTAGGCTGAAGCTTTAGGCTAATTAATTTACCTTTTCTATCCATGAAAAAATTATTTCTGCAAACTTCAATACCTTGTCGTTATTGTAATTACGTTCTCATATATAACCTATCAAAACATTTCAAATAGTTTCATATAACTAACACAACGTCTAGCAAAAGAATTTGAATGAAGTTCTTGAATATGAAAATGAAGAAGCAACGCTATCATGCCACTTCTTGGTTTTGGAGCTTGAAGAAAAATCTAAGAAGAAATTAGAAGATGAAGCAAACTAGTAGTAGAATTAACTAAAAAACAATAAAATTTAGAAGAATGTAAAATAATAAAAAGCCAAGAAACCATGAAAACAGGCCAACTACTTGAGGAAATTTGACCAAATGGCCTAGTCACTAGTGCTTAGAGAAGGGCTGTTTTTTTTTTTTTGTCAAAATATAGATTTTGTTAGATTAGTCACCGACGGAGTTTGAACCCATGTCGCCATGCAATAGCTCAACACCTTTCTATCACTGTGGTAAAGGACCACTTGCCTTAGGGAAGGGTTGTTGGCTAGGAGAAGAAGAAATAGGTTTACTGCTGGCAACGAAATAGAATGTTGGCTGGCTATCTACATAGCAACTGTTCTCTAAGAATAAATGACCTGGACTTTAGCCCGATTTAGTTCACCTTTTGTTCCTCAGTAGAGCAGTACTTGAAGAACTAATCCACATATATAACCTATGAAAATTGAAATGATTACGGAATATTTTAGCCATAGGAACTGATTTTCATACATTATTTTTAGCCTCTCACGCATCCCTTTATATTTCTGACCATCAGATTGAATTATCAAAATAGAAACAACGGACAAGATCAAATAGTTATCCATGTTTAGAAGAAAAAAAAAAGTGTGCGCTTATCATTTCCATTTAGCAATATACAAAAAAGCTAAAAGTGATTCTATAACGCAAAATGACACAAGAATAGAATGTCCACTAAATCCAGTTCCACTAGTTGCCGGTCGGTTTTGATTTTAAAGGTAAATCACTAACAAGATTATCTTAAAGACTTTTCCCTACAGATTCTTAACACTAACATTCTTGTACACATTTCTCTTTTTCTAGGAGAAAAGTCGTGAACTGGTGATCAAGTAGCTGTCTTGCTGTCTTCTATTTTTTAATGAATGCCTACTTTCTTTCACATCTCCCTGAATTTACTTGATCTCTCTAAATTCATATACAAGAAAATGGACTACCATTCAACTTAGACCACATAACAGTAGCTCACTACTAGCACTATAAACAAGCTGCACCGCGATGCAAACACAATCCAAAATGGATGCCACAACAGTAGCTACTAAGCCTCATGCTGTTTGCATTCCAGTTCCGACTCAAGGCCATATCAAGGCAACGCTTAAATTTGCAAAACTCCTGCACAGTAGAAGTTTTCATATTACCTTTGTCAACACGGAGTTCAATCACAAGCGGTTTCTTAAATCTCTAGGACCCGATTCCCAAGATGGCTTGCCTGATTTCCGGTTCGAAGCCTTCCCAGATGGCGTTCCAGATTCAGATGAAGATGCCACACAAAATCTCACTTTACTCTGCGATTCTATATTAAAACATACTTTCCTGCGCTGTTTCGTGACCTCCTCACTAAGCTCAATAATGATGCCAAAACAACATCCAACAATCCACCAGTGACTTGAATAGTTTCAGATGGTTTCATGTCCCCAGTCACAATCACTGCTGCTCAAGATATTGGAGTCCCTTCGGTGCAGTTCTACACTATTGCTGCATGTGCCTTCATGCGCTTTATACAATTTCGTGCTTTGGTTGAAAAAGGACTTGCACCACTCAAAGGTGAAATATTCACAACTATTGAAGCAATTGCTTAATTTGTGGTTAATTCTTTATTTCTTATTTTCTAAACATGCAAATGAAAATTTTCGTGTTGTAGATGAGAGCTGTTTGACTAATGGATATCTGGAAAAAGTTATAGACTGGATTCCAGGAATGAAAGATATTCGTTTAAGGGATCTCCCAACTTTTGTTCGAACCACAAATCCCGATGACATCCTATTTAACTTCACGATGAAAGCAACGGATAGGGCTCATGGAGCTTCAGCAATTGTTCTTCATACTTTTGATGCCTTGGAGACAGATGTGTTGGATGCGCTCTCATCTATGCTTCCACTTGTTTATCCCATTGATTGGCCCTCTTCAATTACATCTCAACTAGATACCAGAACACGCCTTGAATACTGGATACAGTCTATGGAAAGAAGAAACTGAATGCCTTGAGTGGCTAAACGCTAAGGCGCCAGATTCTGTCATGTATGTGAATTTTGGCAGTATAGCAGTCATGACGCCTGAAAATCTTGTCGAGTTTGGTTGGGGACTTGCAAATAGCAAATTGCCCTTCTTTTGGGTAATCAGGCCTGATCTTGTAATTGGTGAATCCGCAATTTTGCCGCCTGAGTTTGTTGCCGAAACAAAAGAAAGAAGTCTCATAGCAAGTTGGTGCCCACAAGAGCAAGTCCTGAACCACCCATCAGTAGGAGGATTTTTAACTCACAGCGGTTGGGGTTCAACAATTGAGAGCCTGACTGCAGGAGTGCCTATGCTCTGTTGGCCTTCCACTACTACAATATTAGCTTTAGGTGTCGGACGATTCTGGCAGTTAATAAGCCATTCTGACGGATAAAAGATATCCGACACATAATTTATTTACTGTCGGATTAAAGTTACTTTCTGTCGGATATATCCGACATAAATTCCTGACGGATTTAACCGTCATAAAATTATTATAACCCTCAGTATTTTTGAATTTTTTTTTTTAATATTTTAAACATATTCTGGCGGTTTCTAAGTTAATGGTGGCGGTTATAACCGACAGAAATTGACTATTTTATTATTTTAAAATGTTACATTGAATAAAAATAAATAAACAAATGGTTTAAATTTTTTTTTCACTCACGGTCCCGTTACCTAATCTCTGAATGTTTTTTTTTTTTTTGCGATTTTTTATACATGCTATCTCGGAGTATATACAAACATATTTAACAGTTGGATCGTTGAAACTAGTTTCGTAGAATGCATATCCTATCAAATTGATAGATTTAACAAACACTTAAGAGTTAATGTTATACTTCCATTAAGTATAAAAAATTATCCACTAGTGTAAATATTTTAAATTGAAGATCGAATTTGTTCAATGCATTCTTATAGGGTTGAGGAGTGTAGCTGTAAAAAATCATCAAAATCCGAGCTAAAATAACCGTTAAATTGTGATTTTTTTGTTTATAACCATCGAAAATTTTTGTTTCGTTACCTAATCTCTGAATGTTTGTTTTTTTACGATTTTTTACGTATACAATCTCGGAGTGTGTAAATATAAGTTTGACGGTTGGATCGTCGAAAAAAGTTTCATAGAATGCATATTGCATCAAAACTGTAGATTAAACAAACACTTAGAGTTAATGTTATACTTCCCGATCAAGTATAAAATAAGATTTTGTGGTATCCACTAGTGTAAATATTTTAAATTGAAGATCGAATTCATTCAATGCATTCTTATAGGGTCAAGGAGTGTAGCTGTAAAAAATCATCAAAATCGGAGCTAAAATAACCGTTAAATTTTGATTTTTCGTTTATAACCGTCGAAAACTTTTGTTTTGTTACCTAATCTCTGAATGTTTGTTTTTTGTGATTTTTTTACGTATGTGATCTCAGAGTATGTACAAACAAATTTGCCAGTTAGACCATTGAAAAAAGTTTCGTAGAATGTGTATCGCGTCAAAACGGTAGATTAAATAAACACTTAAGAGTTAATGTTATACTTCCATTAAGTATAAAATAAGATTTTGTGGTATCCACTAGTGTAAATATTTTAAATTGAAGATCAAATTTATTCATTGCATTCTTATAGGGTCGAGGAGTGTAGCTGTAAAAAATCATTAAAATCGGAGCTAAAATAACCGTTAAATTGTGAATTTTCGTTTATAACCGTCGAAAACTTTTGTTCCGTTACGCAATCTCTGAATGTTTGTTTTCTACAACTTTTTACGTATGCAATCTCGGAGTGTGTACAAATAAATTTGACGGTTGGATCGTTGAAAAACGTTTCGTAGAATGAATATCGAGTCAAAACGCTAAATTAAACAAGCACTTAGAGTTAATGTTATACTTCCCCATCAAGTATAAAATGAGATTTTGTGGTATCCACTAGTGTAAATATTTTAAATTGAAGATCGAATTCCTTCAATGCATTCTTATAGGGATGACATTTTCATTGTACAATTCTCTTTTTGTTTCTTTATCACATATTTTACATGGATTATTATCTATTAAACCAAAAATGTAAAAATTATCTATTAAACCAAACAATTATTTATTTAATTTTTAAAAACATATTCTATTTAAATACATATTATTCATTTATTTATTAAACCAAATAATAATTATTTTATTTTTTAAAATCGTAACAAAATTTGTGGGGGGGGGGGGGGAATTTAAAATTTTGGGGGAAATTTAAAAATTTCAGAGGGAATTTTGGGGGGATTTTTGCCGCCATTTTGTTTCTGTCGGTTATAACCGACATTAATGAAAAGTTTCTGTCGGTTTTTATTTTAAAAATGGTTTCTATCGGTTTTAACCAACAGTAAGGAAAATTTTCCACAATATAACCCCTCATTCTCTTCCTTGCGCCGGTGACTTCTCCCTTCCCCCTTCCTTCCCCCTTTTCTCCTCTCCTCATTTCCTTCTCCTTTTTATATTTTTTGTTAAGCACATAAGCGCACCCACGAAACGCACAGAAGCGCACCCACGAGGCCATGAGAGATGATCCTCCGCAGAACTACAGTTTTATTTCCATCTAAGGCAACCAGAGCTCGATCCTCAGCAATTTTCAAGATCGGCCTTATCAGAAATGGGGTTCTCTCTGTTTCCAACCCAGCAGGTGACCGACGGCGCTGAAGTGTTGTACTACTAAATTCCGATGTACCGGAAAGATGAACTCCCTAGGCTGAAGAAACCCAGTTCGAAACTTTTGTCGAATGCATGCAATTCTCAAAGTTCATGAAATGGGCATCATTAGCAAAAACCCAGGTTCCAAATTTTACATTTTCTCATACCTCTGCATTCTTTGCTTTCTTGCTCTGATTTGCTCTGCATCCAGTTCAATTTCATAGGGTCAATCTTTAAAAAATCATCAAATCGTTTATCGGGCATACCTGTCAGATATTGGGGACACTGACATGGAAGTAGAGGATGGTGGTGATGAGCCTCAATTTGTACCGGCAAGTAAATCGTCCATTGAGGAGTTGAAAAGGACGACAGTCGAAACCTTAACAATGTGTTCTATTTGCAGGGAGGAGATGATGGTTGGCTCAGAAGCAACTCGGATGCCCTGCTCACATCTTTACCATGGAGATTGTATTGCGGAGTGGCTGCAGAGAAGCAGGATTTGCCTAATTTATTATGCAATTTGGTCTTTTTGAACCTAATTATGCTCTCAAGTCTTTTTTTTTTTTTTTAAATATATTTTCTATCGGTTTTATCTGACAGAAAATGCGCTTACATTCATTATTAATATATTTCCTGTTGGTTATAGCCGACACAAGTTCTGGCGGTTTTATATTTTCTGGCGGTTTTATCCGACATAAAATGTTGTTATTTATTAATTATTAATATATTCTCTGTCGGTTTTAGAGTATTTTCTGTTGGTTTTTTCCGATAGATATTTCTGTCGGTTATATCTGACACAATTTTTGTCGGTTTTAGAGTATTTTCTGTCGGAAAATTCATTTTCTGACGCTGGCAAATCTGTCGCTTATTATATCCGCCACTGCATCCATTTTCTGTCGGATTTTGCTTAAAATCCGACAGTAATAACCTTTTCTTGTCGTTTTTATTTGTGCTAGTAATGGGTAGTTTTGTAGTAGTGTTCGTTTGGGGACCAGCAAGTGGACTGCCACTATACTTGCAATGAATTTTTAACTCACAGCGGTTGGGGTTCAACAATTGGGAGCCTGACTGCAGGAGTGCCTATGCTTTGTTGGCATTCGTTCGGGGACTAGCAAGTGGACTGCCACTATACTTGCAATGAATGGGGCTTTGGGATGGAGATTAGTAACGATGTGAAGAGGCATGAAGTAATGAAGCTTGTCAAGGAGTTAATGGAGGGAGAGAAGGGTAAGAAGCTGAAAAATAAGGTCATGGAGTGGAAGAAACTTGCAGAAGAAGCTACCGGGCCAAATGGTTCTTCATCCAAAAACTTAGACAACTTAGTGAATCAAGTTCTACTAAGAAAGAACTAGATGTCAGTATGTAAACTACCAACTATGCCCCGGGTTCAAAACTCCCTATTTCTTTCGTTAGTGGTGATTAGTGTAAAATATCGTTTGTTATAAAAATAAAAATAAACCTAGTCGGTACGTGATTTAGAACTATCTCGAAATTACCATATAATAAATGGTAGACCAACCTCAACCCTTTCAATGTTTGGTAGTGTGGTTGTGCACCATGACCAGTATAATATGTTACCCCACATATTCATTGCAGCTGCATGATTGAAAAAAACGGAAATGTAAACAAAACTTTTATATGGAAACTTTGGAATAAATCTCCAGCAATACCAATAACAATACCAGACCTAGTGAATATAACCAAATACAAATTAAGATGGTAAAGGAGTATTTGAGTCATCATCGGAAAAGCCCATTTACAATGATAATAGTCACATAAATGGCACACTTGATCCTAGACTCGGCAGTTTCTGACACGACACGAAAATAACGGGTTTCGGGTCAACACGATAACTAATAGGGTCATTATCGGGTGACCCGTTAAGAACCCGTTAATAACGGGTATGCATGCGGGTAACACGTGGGTAACCCGTTTTGACCCGTTAAGAAAAAAATTATTTTGATAATTTTAAAGTTTAATTACCAAAAGATTTATTATAAAATACAATAGCCATATTAATATATACAATATATTCTATATTAAATACATAGTTTTGTATTATTATTCTATATATGTTATAAAAAAAAAGTTTTAGTCATTATTTATTTTTATTATGAGAGTTCCTTATTATCATTAATAGGATAAATTTTACTTAACATGTTGTTGTCCAAAATTAAAATAAACTAGTATAGTATTTGTATAGGCAAGAACTAAGAAGACATACATACAAGTATGAAAAATGTGAAAGAATATATAAACACTCATGATTCATCATTATTCCACCACGAGTAGATAATGGTTACACTTACATTATCGTTTAGATTTTTAAAATCCTCCAAACCCTCATGAATAATGTTTTTTATTTGAGGGCAAAATTAATAAAATTAATAATAATAATTGTAGAAGTGTAAAAAATGTAAAAAAAAAAATATACAATCGCTCATAGTGACAAGCTTTACAACTTTCATGAAGGGGTCAGCTTTTACAACTTTCATGAAGGGGTCAGCTTCGAAATCCAATCCATAAACCTTAAATTTATATTTAACCGTCGATTGTCATTTATACTTTATTCTTTTTACTGAATTTCATTTTTAAAATTTTCTTTTTTGAAGACATGATCATCTGGCGGATGTAAGAAGTTGAACAGTTCAGATCTTTGATATCACGTTTCGATATTTACGGTTAACTGAAATATGAGTCGATGTCATATAGTTTGTAGAAACTTTATAAAACTGCTTCTTTCATAAACTCTTCTTGATCTTTAACTTTGAGTTGTGGTAGATTAGTGGTGCATGAATTTTCGTTTGTAAACTACATTTTAGATCTAAGAACGAAACACATTTATTAAAAAAGAGGAATGCACTGTTAGAAACATGGGTAATTAACAATTAAAATAGCAACCTCAAAATTCATATGATCTGGCCTAAACTAATTAAAATGATTTGCTTATTTTGGTAAAGGATTAACAAATTAGGTATAACGTATGAGACCAATTGCAAGGATGAATAAAACACTTCAAACAACTATACGTTTTATAGAAAAGCTTTTCGAGAGCTTAGTTGGAGGAGACAATATTTGAAATACATCACTAAAAAGAAAAAGGTTATTGAAACTTACAATGCTTAATTCTACATATTAAATTTTATAATGCAGTGTGAAAAAGCTGATACATTGTTGAATAATATTATGAAATTCAGCAAATCCACTGATCACATACAATAATTTGTGTAGAATATGTACAGAATGTGATTCAGAATGTTGACCACTTGTGTGGGCAGCAGAGGGCAGGGTCAATGAGATAACCAACTCCCAGACTGGAAATGAATAAATTGAGAACAACAATGCTTAGGAAATCATTTTTTAATAAGTTAACAACGAAAGAGAAGACTACTACCTTTCTTAGGTGTCATAGTTGGAAACTCCTTGTTTCTTCCATAAATATGGATTTAAAATAATGTGAAGCTGGAATAAACAAAAATTGAAAAGGATTAGAGATTCATGGTTCTTACCTAAATTAAGCTAACATACAACAAATTTAGTTTGTCGAACTTAATCAATTAAACACAAATAATTTATATTGTACTTTATTTCCAACGTATCTGCTGCATATATATCCACTGCATACTTTGATTGTGTAAGAATAGTTTTATGCCATAGAAACAATATGGCTTTTGCCTAGTGAACAAAAGTTTCTTTTTAATTAGTGGAGACGAAAATTTATACATGCAACATTCAAATACCTGCAATTGAAGAAAGCGAAGCGTTGGAAACTGAAATTTGTTGACAAAAAATCTATATAAGCTTTCATGTAAAGTAACCAAACTAATTGTAGCAATTTATCTTTTTGAATAATTCATAGGGATGGAAAATGCAAGTAAATAATATGAAGAACAATCAACGTAATAACATTAATAAATCAAATATTTTAGCATTTTGTTTGAGAAAAAAAAACCCAAAGGAAGCCGTTGAAGTTTCTCGTCTCAATGACAGAACCAAATTGTACACCAACATGCAAGATTGGAAGGTACAAAGAAAACCTTCAAAATCATGGAAAAAAAAATTAAACAGAATACCCATTTGCAAATCCTAAATAACAAAAAAAATTGAAAAAAGCATATCGAGAGAGCTGTGATACTGAACTTAAATGATAAAAATAGAATAATAAACTGAAAATATTTAACTGGGTTTTATAAAAAAATATGCTAAAGATGGCATCTTGATGACAGAATTAATGAAAATTTCAATTGACATTATCTACATATTTACACTTTCATTAATAAAGAAAATTTCATCATATGATTTCACTTGTAAAAAATGACGAAAAAAAACTTGGTATATAATTACAGGTTAAGCTGATCCTTTAAAACGACCGAATTCTCTGCTTTCAAAATTTCTTAAATGTGCTTCAAATTAAATGCATTTGTGTGCAAATGCCTGTTAATGTACTTCTAAGTAACAGAAAAAAAAAGCGGATGAGAATCGTTCAGACATGGAAAAAGCTGATATATAAATAAAAACAAAGTTGGATAGGAAAAATAGGGATGAAAAAAATAGATCAAGCTTTGAATTTAACATAGCCAATGTAAATTCAATTTTCAAATCACAATGTCTATGACTTATGCAAATTATTACTTAGTTCTACCCTAATTGCATCTAGTTACTAATAATTATAACCACTTTTAAGGAATTTGAGGAATTGAAGTAGTAGATAAAGGAGACCATATATTTAGCTACCTAGCTAATAAGTTCCCTGAAACAATTAAAAGTGTAAAGTGTACTATCTGGATTTAGATATATATGAAACGAATCAATCAAAACTGATAACGCACTCTTTCCCTAAATTCTGAAACCCCATGTTGTATTAAGTAACTCCTTTACTTTTGTCATTATTTAGGATATCATGAGGCCTAAATTTGGAAATTCATATTCAAAGCCAAAAAAAAAAAAAAAAAAAAAAAGAAAAAAAAAGAAAAACTCTTATATTCTTCTTGGACTATTTGAATAGAATAAGGAGCGACAAATCTTCTCCACATTCAAAGATTAATAAACAAATTAAGCAACAGAAAACACCCCAAAAAGAAAATAAGAAGCAAGAACAATTTAATCCAAGAAGAATTCAAAGCATAAAGAGGAGAGACAATAGAATCTAATTGATAATTAATTACCTAGAAAGAAATATGATTATCCTTGGGATTAAGCATGTTTTCCGGATCCTCATACGGCAAAAGATGTATTCCAATACCTATACCGTACCCAAATAACCTACAACACAACGTATAAGGCATATTCATCATCATAACCAGATACAAATGTTAGTTTGTTGGGGGAAAAATCCCACCAATGCATTCTTATACAAAACATTTATTTAAATATTGATTTCATGCAATCCAGTAGCTAAATACTTAACTCAAAAAATAAAAACTCAAACTTTTGCAATTAGATAAGGCTAGAAACAAATCTATTATTAAAATGGTTTACATTATAGAGTTTTGTGATTTTACTGTTTGTATAACATGAACAAACTAGCATCAAATCACTTACCCCAACAAAAATCACAACTCATCAAATCATTTACCCCAACAAAAAAAATCACAGAGAACAAACCTACATCAACATGCAGCCAAAGCAAGAAAAAAAAAATATAAATCAACAGTTCATCAAATAGAAAAGATGATGTATTTAAGGTTGGAAAAAAGCAGGCTTAACATGCATCGAGATGCAGCAAAATGAAATTTTTTTTGTAGAAATACTGACCTTTCACTGATATTGCAACGAAAATGGCAAGGTGGACAAATTCAACCCAGAGGTCAGGCGCTGCCCTTTCCTGAAATCAAAACAATCAGTCAATTCCCAAAATGAATTGCAACTAAAAAAATTACCCGCACCAAATAGACCTGGGATCTAAGAATATTCAGGAAGTTCTTATAACTAACTATCACTTTACCTGTCAACATTGATTTTCAAGCCTAGACCAAAGGTTTCTACATAAAAACAAAGTCTGTGTTATTTCCCTAAATACTATAACATCAGAAGGTTTCAGGTAAAATGAATTACCAATGAAATGAACTAACCTGTAAGTTTCTCTGACAGACAACATTTAGTAAAGTGAATGCATGTTCTTCTCTCTAAACGAAAAAGTTGGGTCACATGTTTTAAGAAAAAACCTTAAAAAAAACACACAAAACTATTGAATAAATTTCAAATCTTAGTTGCTCTTTTGAAGGAAAAAAAGGTGAGAACTTTATCTGAGAAATTGGAAGCCAAGCTATGATCAAAGCAAGGCAGATAGTGGTGCAAATACTTTGTGAGTACAAAATTAGAACTGAAAGGATTGCAGAAATGTATACAATAAATGTAAGAATTTACAAAAACATAAATATATGATTTCAATTGTATTTGATAAATGGATAAAGTTTTAGATATGTATTGACAAAAATTAAGAACTTGATTGTAAGTTCTGTAGCAGATTACATTAAAATCACTAAGTAAAAGATTAGACTCTAGATGCTAAAATAATATGAGACACTAAACATGCCAAATTTTGGAATAGAAACTATTGGCTTCTTTTTGTAACTATGGCCAATAAGATCACTATGTAGAAGATTACATTAAGATCACTGTGTAGAATATAGAAAATATAAAATTTAAAAATTTAAAAAAACATAAAAAGTTAATATGTTACTTTCTCGGGAAACAAATAGACCGCCATTGAAATCCGCATGTGACGACCCGTCTCTAATTTCCTATGTAAAATGTCGATTATATCCTTGTTATTAAAGTGGAATTTGACGAGGACGTTGTTGTTCAGCATTTAATTTATTTTCAATTTATCGTAATTAAATAGTACTCATTATTACGAATGCGTGAGCATGAATTAGACTCAAAACGGGTTTGTAACGAAGAAGTTACACTTAATTAAAGTACGTTAACAACGGGTGTACTAATTAAGCTGTATTATTTAACAGTGTAAGGTATTGGAAAGTTAGGTATCTGTAACTTTCAATTAAAATAAAAAAATTCGAAACTGTTTCCCCCGTGTTCTCACCTATCTCTCCCTACCTAACAAACTAAAGAACCATTTGTATCAATCATTCTATTATTTTATCAGATCAACAATCATTCATACACACCTCAGTATCTTTCTCTCCCTCATTCTCATTTTCACTCTCTCTCTCAAACCCGTGCTCTCTCTAGACTCTGCAACCTAAACACAAATATCAAACCTTATAGAACGGACTTCAAATCACCACCATTGTATTTCCTCTCGTACTCACGAACTCATCCATACGAACGAAATAAAAAACAACTGAGTTTCGAACATCGAACTCGGAAGCTCCGACTCGGGTCAAATTTTTCCGACAATTTTCCATTCGAGTTACAAGGTTTTGGAAGGTCTAGAAGCTACTTCACAACTCCCCGAGGTCCCTAGTCCAAGTTGGAAGCCAAGCCAATGTGAAAACACACGAGTTCGAGAAGTCAGAATTTTTGCCTAGACTTTTGAGCTAATTTCAATTCATTTCCATCCATTTTTCGAACTTTTAAAAGGTACAAACTTGTTATACTCTTCCTAAGCTTCATTTTCAAATAAAGTACGTTGAAAATGGTTGAGAAATGAAGAAGATATGAAGTTTTGAAATTTTTACAGAAAACCGGCGAAAATTTCTAGTTTTCGGCGAACCTGATGGTGGCGACGGTTGCGACGGAGGAGGAGGTCCAGCAGAGAAGGAGGAATATTCCATTAAAGTTAACGGAATATTCTGACGCCGTTAAAGGTAACGCCGTTAACTTACACCGTAAAAGTTAACGGAATATTTTGTTAGATTCTGACGAAATATTCCCTTGGTCGCGTGTGGCCACAAGCTGGCGGTGTGTGGCAGCACGTGAGGGCATGCGCGACCTCGTGGCGGCCCGTGGTTGACGTGTATAGGTCCGTGACGTGCATAGATTTAAACCCTTGTGGCAGAGCGTGGTTGACGTGTACTGATTCTTTATATAATTGATGTGACATGCCATATTTATCTTCTTATTAGATTCTCCAACACTTTATATTTTTTTTATTAACTGCGAGTATAAAATGTGGCATGACATCTTTATATATTATATCTGCTCATTACATGTTTGCACGGTGTCTTTTAGTTATTTGTACTGTCCTGGGCCAAGGACTAGCTTCACGTGTAGTTCACATGCACCGTTTACATTTGCTTTGGGTTTAGAGTTTGGTGCTAGCCTATCTTTTTGTGTGATGTTTTGGACTCGTATGTGATGCGACTAGCGCAACTCACGTGATGTAGTACTAGAATGTAAAACCTACACCTAGCTTGTTCATGCAGCTACTTTCTGTATGACTTGTGTGCCTACATAGATAATGAGCAGTGATTTTCATAGTAGTGAAATTTTGATGCTTTTCATAACTGTGATTTTATAACAGCTATTTGAGTTTTGATGATGAGATACTTCGTAGTAGCACCTTATATCCTTTAAATCATTTGTGTTGCAGGGTTCCCTACTACCTATTATTATATTATTACTTTGGAAAAATCATATACTTGTTTTATAGCGAAGAGTTGCACGTTTTCATAAAGGTTTCAGAAAAGTTTATTTTCTAGGCCCACTCACCTTTGTTTTTTGTCCCTCCAGGACGTAGAGATTGAGCTCATGGGAGTACGAGGTTTGAGTGGAAGTAGCTGACAGTCCTTTGGTCAAAGCAAGTTGCTTATGTACTAAATAAATCATCCTTTACGAATGAGACAACTTTTATCTTTCTGCACTATGCTTTGAACTTCATGTTTTGTAATAAGGGTTACCACCCAATCGCGTTATGCACTTTGGTTTATTTATTTAAAGTTTAAATTTATCCTCACTTTTACACATCAACCTTACTTTATGGCTTCGTCACCCTTGGAGTGACGGCCAGCACATCTTGATTCGAATGGACACGTGGACATTCCGGGATGTGACACCACATGTCACAAAAAAGAAGAAGCACAACTTGCAAACAAAATCAAGCAAGATGGATCCAGATCCAAAACACGATTAAAACCCACAAATCCATCACCAAAACAAATAATTTCCCTAACAAAATTAATTAATTTAACAACTTTTCAACCTGATATATAGTTACACAACGACATGTACAAACATATGAGAAATGGGTCATTTTGACCCGCGAACCACCATTTTTGACCCGGCCATATCTCCTCCATCCGACTTCCGTTTTGGGTGATCTTGGTGTCCATGGAAAGCTGCTGACGAGCCCTACATCTTTGTAGTGTTAGATTTCCCAATTTCTTTCCTATTTTTCCAGTTCGAAGCCACAAAGGCCATGACCTTTCCGGTGGCTCCGGCAAGCTTCCCCATCGATAACCACCACCAAAGGACTCCTCTCAACCCCAGGAGCAAGGCCCAAGCCTTGGATGAGGCGACGAGGTTTGTTTTGGTGGCGAATCAACAACTACCCAAATTCTAGGGTACCTGCGGATCCGAGTGAAATTGGAGCTTTTCTGGGCCAAATTGGACTTGGCCACAGGTATAACGTTTTCTCTACTCTTTGAGATCTTCATTTCTGTAAAATTTGAGAATTTTTGGAAATAGTTGAATTTTCCGGCGAGTCGGGGCGGCCAACCGCCAACTGTGGCGGCGCGTGTGGCGGCGCTTGGCCAGAGGGCCGTCAATGTTATGTTTAAGCCAAATTAGATGTCTTAATTTTAGATTTGATAATCGTATGACGTAGGTTGATCGTTTGAATCTAAATTCATTACGATACATTACTTGGTAAATATATGAATCGACGATCCGACAATTGGATCGTCACCAAATTTTGAGACATTATAATACGTAATATTTGAGGACCTTGGGAAATTATGGATCTTCCCGAATTGGATTTGTAAGTTTGTAAAATAAAACGTCGACTGCCACTTAATTTAGTAATTGGCGGAGATCCGACAGTTGGATCATAATGAAATTTTAGTATGTTGTTCTAGAAGCGTAAGGTGAACTACGAATGGCTTGATCCCTATGTTTAGGGTACGTAGGCAGTCTAACCAGGATGTTAGATGCAGCCATAAACTAAACAAAATGATTATTTGTTTGTGTGGTTAGTTAGAATTATAATTAACCATTATTTTTATTGTGGCCTACGTACGTGTTGGCTTCCGAATTTGAAATTTCGGGTCGTTACAAAGTGGTATCAGAGCGAACGATCCTACTTCCTAATTTGTTATATTCTTGAATTCTTATTGCTGTGAATTAGGATATGCAATGTGAATGCATTATTTCATAAATTTTGTGAACATTGTGCTATGTGAATTATGATTTGGATTGATATTGCGTTATTCATAATTCCTATGATTAATGTGGCATTAATGTGAAATGCACATGTAGTATGTATCTTGCACTGGTAGGATAGTGAATGCATATATATTCTCGTGTTTTGATGATGTGAAATATGATTGTAGTGATATTGTTATATTTCACGAGTTTTATGAATCATAAGGCATTTATGTGAAATGAAAATGTATTGTGATTGCTGGATTTCAAAAATTTTGTGAATGAAGTGGCATTCATGTATATGCATTGTGATTGCATTATTTCATAATTTTGGTGAATGAAGTGACATTCATGTGATATATATATATATATATATATATATATGTAAGATACATATATGATTTGCATTGTGATTGTGGTATAATTTCCATAGTGATTATGGAATTCCGTTGGTGGAAATTATGATGTGCATTGCGGTTGCATATTTCATAATTTCTATGAATATGTGAGATACATATATGTATTGTGAATCACTCACGCAAGTGGTTGTACGTGTAGTTTCATGTGGATTGTGAATGCAGGTTCTCTAGAAGATATTGATGACCTGAGAGTGAAAGGGACTGTGAGGTTCCCTTAGGTTTCGATCCCCTAAACCTTCAGAGGGTGTTATACGGTCAGGCTACTCCTGCGAGATAGTCTATGTGGTATGGCCGTTGGAAATAGACACTCTTAGATTGAGAATTACTAAGAGTAAGGGGCACCACGTGCTGCCTTGGGTTTCGATCCCCTAAACCTCTGGAGGCCTACATAGCCGGACTTGTACCATATCCCGTGGGGAGGGTACTTGGTTCTGGGGTGTAGGATTAAATGGACACTCTCGTTACCCTACTTCGTGCTGTTGTGGTCAGATTGAAGTGAGGGTAATCGGCCGTGGGACCAGTCATCAGATTAGATTATGTTGGCACACGAGTTCTGGGAGTGAATCGTGGTGACGGCTATGTATAGCCAATAATGGTAAGTGATTTTACCATATAGCCAATAATGTTAAGTGATTTTATCAGTGATTGTGATTTGAAATTCCTATGATTTGGCTGGAATTTCTTATATTTGAATTGCCAATTTAAATGGTTTGGCTTGAAATTGTGATTTTTGCCTAACCACTGATGATTATGGTTTGAAACTTTGATATTTATTTGGCCAATGATGGTTCGGCTGGGAATTTATGATAATTTTTTTGCCAATGATGAATATGGCAATGATGGTAAGTAGTTTACCAATGATTGTGTTTATGATGCTAGTAGTTATCTAACCAATGGTAGATGTGGTTGATAATCTAGTATTTATTTGGCCCTGAAGATTATGGCATGATGTGATATTTATCTTGCCAATGTGTATGGCTAGAATTTCCGATATTTATTCTACCAATGAGTGTGGTAGGAAACCTGAGTATAGATGATTACTTCGTGGAAGTATTTATTTTTGGGGCTTGAATAAAATTGTAGACTGAGGTTATGATTTTATTCACTATAAATGAAATGGTGGAATTAGCTCTAATTCCTTTTTTGATATTCGAGGTTAGAAATCTCGAGGACGAGATTTATTTTAATGGGGGTTAAATGTAATACCCTAGAAAATTTAAAATATATGAAAATGTAGAAAAATTGATCGATAAGTGGAAAATGCCCCTCGTTGATTAAATGTAATTTTACGAGGACATATTTTACCCTTGTAAATTTTATCGTATTTCTTGACATATATGGATAGAGTTCGATCCTACGAGTGCGTAGGCGAAAATCGTTCGTAAAATGATGTTATAACGAAGAAATTAGAGATGTTCTAGTTGTTGGAACAAAAAAAAATAGAAAAAAAAGAAATGGGATTGGAAGCTGCCATGTGGCAGCAAGTGAGAGGAAAGGAGAGGTCCGGAACAAAAGAATGGGGGGGGGGGGGGGGGACCAGTAAGGAAGAAACAAGGAAAGGAGGGGGAAAGGAGAGACCCGAAACGGGTCATTTTGACCCGAGAATCACCATTTTTGACCCGGCGATATCTCCTTCATCTGACTTCCGTTTTGGGTGATCTTGGTGTCCATGGAAAGCTGTTGACGAGCCCTACATCTCTGTAGTGTTAGATTTCCCAACTTCTTTCCTATTTTTCCAGTTCGAAGCCACAAAGCCCACGACCTTTCCGGTGGCTTTAATCTTTTTCCGATGGCTCCGGCGGGCTTCACCGTCGATAACCACCACCAAAGGACTCCTCTCAACCCCAGGAGCAAGGCCCAAGCCTTGGATGAGGCGACGAGGTTCGTTTTGGTGGCGAATCAACAACTACCCAAATTCTAGGGTACCGGCAGATCCGAGTGAAATTGGAGCTTTTCTGGGCCAAATTGGACTTGGCCACAGGTATAAAGTTTGCTCTACTCTTTGAGATCTTCATTTCTGTAAAATTTGAGAATTTTTGGAAATAGTTGAATTTTCTGATGAGTCGGGACGGTCAATCGCCACCCGCGTCGGCGCGTGCGGCGGCGGCCGACGCGTGCGGCGGCGGCGCTTGGCTAGAGGGCTGTCAATGTTATTTTTAAGCCAAATTAGATGTCTTAATTTTAGATTTGATAATCGTATGACGTAGGTTGATCATTTGAACCTAAATTCATTACGATATGTTACTTGGTCAGTATATGAATCGATGATCCGACCGTTGGATCGTCACCAAACTTTGAGACATTATAATACGTAATATTTGAAGACCTTGGGAACTTACGGATTGGGAATCCGACTTTCGGATCTTCCCGAATTGGATTTGTAAGTTCGTAAAATAAAACGTCGACCGCCACTTAATTTAGTAATTGGTGGAGATCTGACCGTTGGATCATAATGAATTTTTGGTATGTTGTTCTAGAAGCGTAAGGTGAACTACGAACGGCTTGATCCCTTTGTTTAGGGTACGTAGGCAGTCTAACCAGGATGTTAGATGCAGCCATAAACTAAACAAAATGATTATTTGTTTGTGTGATTAGGTAGAATTATAATTAACCATTATTTTTATTGTGGCCTACCTGCGTGTTGGCTTTCGAATTAGAAATTTTGGGTCGTTACAAGATCACTTGATTTGGTGGCCTTGATGGAAGAGATCCGGAGATGATCTCTTTCCCTTTATGCTTTCCTCTTAGTTCATTCCTTGTGATCCAATAAGTTGCTGATTTGACTACTGCCAGAGGAGGAGTTTTCATCTCGCAACTCGAGCTTTTGTCCCTCCAATTTTTCCACCAGATAGCAACTGTCCTCTCTGAAAATAAAAAAATCAACTGAATTACCTTATTTTAGGGTTGGGTTCGGTTGGCAAACCGTGCCAAATTCTTTGTGCCACCTGCCAACCACATATACGTAATTACCAAAAATCAGTTACCGCTAGCCAACCGTCTTCATGCAGTTGCCAAAAATCAGTTCAGCCAAAATTATTAGCTGGTTCAATTGGTAAATGGCACAACCGGTGGTTTGCAAATAAGGAAAGAGTGGATAATAACGGTAGGTTTGCAAGAGTATGATCAGCATTTGGGTGTTGTGAATACGATTACATTTGTGGACAATAACCGTAGGTTTGTTACTTCCAGCGATGACAAGTCACTTCGCGTATGGGAGTTTGGGATCGCTGTGGTTATTAAGTATATTAGTGAGCCTCACAGGCATTCCATGCCATCAATTTCGCTGATCCCCAATTCCAATTGGCTTGCGGCACATAGTATGGACAATCAGATTCTGAATTATAACAGTAGGGAGAAGTCAAGCATGTATTTTTTTAAACCCTAAAACTAAGGAGGCATTTATTTTCTAAACCTTAAAACTGAGGAGTCAAGCATGTAAAAAATACCTAAAATATCTAAATAGAATATATATATTGGTAGGTATGCCATACCGCCGGCATACAAAATCAATTACCAAAGCCATGTCATTAATTGTTAGTTTGGTAAAATGCCAACCAATTATGAAAAGATGCCAAACTATATCATACCATTATGAGCCGACCGGTATGTTTCAATTGGTAAATCGGTTTATGGCAAAATTTCCCACTCTTACCTTCTTTCAATGTGAAAAAGGGTATCTTTGCCGTCCACATTGCTACCATAAAGTACTTTTGAAAACCTGGACCGCACACTGTTCACCTGTAATATAATTAAAGGAAAACTAATGAAAAGGGTTTGAAAACTTTGAATTTTAACGATAAGGACAAAATAAAGAGTAAAGTGAATAGTACCAGGTTTGACTTAAAAATATGGTTTTTCGTTATAGTGAACAGTACCGCGGGCTTTTCGTTAAAACTCCCATTAATTAAATACCCACAAAGTCTTTAGTTAAAGTTCAGTGGGTTGGGCTAGAACGTGTCCAAACAACTAGGCCTTAAAGGTGCCTAACAATTTGTTTGACTTTTTCAGTAAATTAAAATCAATATTTGATACTCTGTTTGTTATCTTTTTAATCTCTTTCCTATTTATAAAATTTTGGTTATATTTGTATTAAAAAAATGGTTATACTTAGCATTAGTATACTATCATATGATTTTAGAATGATAACCGAATTTGATCGTAAATATCAAATTTATAATAATATTCATAAAAATTATTATTATGGATGCGTAAGATTTAAGAAAACAAACTCAATTAATTAATTTATTTTATTGCAATCAAAATAAACTTACTTTCCACACAATAACTTCTTAATAACAAAACATTTAATGAAACAGTTAATTTTCTATTTATATATATCCAAAGGAAGGTGATCACATTAAGAAAACAGTTAAGTTTCTATCTATATATATAGAAAGGAAGTTCACTTATACATTCGCCCATTGAAAGCATAGTTACGTTTCTATATACAGCTCTCTCTCTCTCTCTCTCACTCAAAAAGTGATGATATAAATAGGGTAGTGCTATTCACACATCTATTTTTGCTTACCACCCACCCTTCTTAATTTTCGACCGTCAGATCAAATGAATTGAAGAAGATCATTGACTAAAAATTAACAAGGTATGTAGGAGGTAAACATAAGTGTGCGAGTTACACTTCCTATAAAGATACATTGTGACTTATAAATTGCTTGCATGCAACAGGTGCTTGATAAGAAGAAAGAAATAAAGAATATTGAAAAATGTGGAAGCTTAAGGTCGCAGATGGTGGCAATGATCCGTACACCTACAGCACAAACAATTTCGTGGGTAGGCAGATATTTGAGTTTGACCCTGAAGCAGGAACCACCGAAGAGCGAGCTGAGGTGGAAGAAGCTCGTCATCATTTCTACAATAATCGCTATCAGTTTAAGCCCAATAGTGACCTCCTATGGCGAATGCAGGTATACTTTAATTAGTTCGTCCAAACTTATAATGTTGTCAATTAGTTTACTGCAAATATAAGCCACAATTTGACAAGAATAACATTTCCCACCAATATGAACCTATGATACTTATTTGATCATGTTTCTACTAAATGTGAGTTCTAGTTATCTTGGTTCCACCCATGTAGTTTTCAATTAGAAACAATACATGTGTCCACTCTATAGGTGCACCTACTTGTCCACCACTTATTATTAACGTACCGTATAAACTGCATAATCAGAGACGTTATTTTACTTTTTCACATCATCTAAAGATTATGTTTGCAAAAAAAAAAAAATAATCAATTTAAATTTAGAGATCATTTAGTCAACCATATGTAGGAGAGTACAATACAATGAAAGTTGTAAGTTGTGTTTGTCAAACATGATCAATGGTTTTGGTAACAAGTAACATTCTCAGGATGAATATACCCGTTCTTGGTACTCGGGTTTAATGATATTCCTCTTCACGTACTTATGTTCGAATCTTGTAATGTCGAGTTTAATACCAATTTATTCCTCGCCCCTTAATATAAATACACCCGTTCTTGGTTGGGGGCTTTTGGGCTTCTCTCGATCTTATTCGTGGTTGGGGAAAAGAAAGGACCCTTGTTCAGTAGGTGCGTAGCAAGTCGTAAAAAGAACAAACCACCAAACAAACAAACAAACATCTACTTTTTGTCTGTCTTGTTTCTGGTACTTACAAGTTCTCATTTCCTATCTGATGGGCAACACCATTAAAATTTTAGGGTTTAATAACATTTAATTAGTAATAATAACATCATCATAACTTTAATCCTCTCATTAGTATCGCTCTTAATTTTTTGTTCACTAACCGACAGTTCCTAAGGGAGAAGAATTTCAAACAAACAATTACCCCAGTGAAAGTTGAGGATGGAGAGGAAGTCACATACGAAAAGGCCACCGCTACATTGAGAAGGTCTGTTTACTTCTTTTCAGCTTTGCAGGCTAGTGATGGCCATTGGCCGGCTGAAAATGCCGGCCCGTTGTTTTTCCTTCCTCCTTTGGTGAGCATTTACTATTTACTATCATGTTATTTGAATCTCATGTTCCCGTTTTGGGGCTTAAAAATATATAGCACATATATTCTCGAGTTTTTGCCAAAGTTCAAATTTTAGGGGGTTACTAATTACTTTCCAATTTCCTACTCAAAATTTGCAGGTCATGTGCACTTACATTACGGGACATCTTAATACTGTATTCCCTGCAGAACACCGCAAAGAAATTTTGCGTTACATATACTATCACCAGGTACATACATACATACATACATATATATATATATATATATATATATATATATATATATATATATAGGTCTTTGTTCACACAAATTGCATCAAATTTCAATTTTTCAAAATGTGCTTATTTGTGTAAAACTACTAACAAGGGTTGCAGTTAAGTTGGCCAAGAGTTTTCCTTTTACATCCGAAGTCCCGCTTGTATAAAAAAAAAAGAAAAAAAAAGAAAAAATAATGCTAATTAATATGTGCATTATTTTTTCGGGTATTTCAGAACCAAGATGGTGGTTGGGGATTACACATTGAAGGACACAGCACCATGTTCTGCACAGCTCTCAACTACATTTGTATGCGTATTCTTGGAGAAGGCCCTGATGGTGGCCAAGACAATGCTTGTGCAAGAGCTAGAAAGTGGATTCTTGATCATGGCAGTGTTACCCACATCCCCTCTTGGGGTAAAACTTGGCTTTCGGTATGCCTATGTGCAACACCAAGACTAATTGCTTTTATTAGGCTTCAGTTAACTGTTCTTAAATAGCACTATCACTATAGCAAATCGTCAACAGCATATTGATACTTTATCTATAGCATATATAGCTGAATTACATGAGATTATTTGCTATTGATAACGGGCAATATCGACAACGTATAAAGATGTATCACTCTTAATTCTTAATAATGTTAGACACACAAAACTAACATTATTGTTGATAGACTCTAGAATAGTGGTGGGCCGCTATTAACAATAGATTAACTCAAATATGACTTTACATGTAGCACACCAAAATCATATTTAACCCTGACTATTTTGGTATATTGAAGAACGATGGAGTCATATTTGGCATTATGTGTCTAAATTGAGTTTACTTTATCAATGTAATGATACTTTCGTTTTATCGAAAATAAAACGTGACTAGTTGCTTCAATTTAGTATTAGTGCTGTTTGAGAACACTGCACTGCAACTATGTAAGAGCATTTCCCTTTCTAATTAATATTGCTTAATTGATTCTTGTAGATACTTGGTGTGTTTGAGTGGGCCGGAAGCAACCCAATGCCCCCAGAGTTTTGGATTCTGCCTTCATTTCTTCCTATGCACCCAGGTTGGCACAATTCCGGACACCACAAGTACAAATAATTCAATCTTTCACATGTTGATTGATTTAATTAGTCTCTCTCTACCTATAGTCTTCTTTTTTAATCTCTTCTACATCATGCAAATGCAGGAAAAATGTGGTGCTACTGTAGGAGTGTTTACATGCCTATGTCATATTTATATGGAAAAAGATTTGTTGGTCCAATCACACCTCTCATACTACAATTAAGGGAAGAACTCTATGCTCAACCTTATGACGAAATTAATTGGAAGGGAGTGCGTCATCACTGCGCTAAAGTGAGTTTAACTTGATCAAGTTAGCTAATTAGTTCATGTTTTCTTGTCTTGGTAAATAAACTGATTGCAGTAATAATTTGATTGCAGGTGGACATCTACTACCCTCATCCTTGGATACAGGACTTTCTATGGGATAGTCTGTACGTATGTACGGAGCCTCTTCTTACTCGCTGGCCGTTACACAAGCTGATCAGGAAAAGGGCTCTTGAAGTAACAATGGAGCATGTTCATTATGAAGATGAAAACAGCAGATACATTACCCATGGATGTGTGGAAAAGGCGTTATGCATGCTGGCTTGTTGGGTGGAAGATCCAAATGGGGATTATTTTAAAAAGCATCTTGCCAGGATACCAGATTATTTATGGGTTGCTGAGGATGGGATGAAGATGCAAGTTAGTACACATTTTGTTAATACAGTATATGATACGATGAATTGTTCTTGATCATTTTTCTTCTGTTTCAAAAGTTTACTCTTCTAAATCATTGGAAGACATTATAAATTGATACATTTTATTGATACATGCAGAGTTTTGGCAGTCAACAGTGGGATACTGGTCTTGCCATTCAAGCTTTGCTTTCTTCCAATCTAACCGATGAAATTGCACCCACGCTCGCTAGGGGACATGACTTCGTCAAGAAATCTCAGGTTCGTTTTTATATAGTCAATTCAACTTTCATATTTGTAAAATGTAAATGTGCATCCATTATTTTGTTCTAACTAGTGACTGTTTTGGATTGAAATTGTTAAGGTCAAGGACAATCCGTTGGGTGACTTCAAAAGCATGTACCGCCACATTTCCAAAGGATCGTGGACTTTCTCTGATCAGGACCATGGATGGCAAGTTTCTGATTGCACTGCAGAGGGTTTAAAGGTAACAAATTCAACTTAGTTGTCTAAAATGTTATCTCAATTTTTCTCACCATAACCCCCTCTACAGTGTTGCCTGCTTTTATCTATGATGCCACCAGAGATAGTTGGTGAAAAAATGGAGCCTGAGCGTTTATACGATGCTGTCAATGTCCTAATTTCCCTACAGGTGACAACTATTGTTTCTGACTGTCATAGATATGAGTTTGAGTTGCATTTTGTTGCCGCAATCAAATTTGGATCTAATGCATGGCTGCCTTACTTTAAAAGTTTTGAAAACTTTTAACATTTCAATGCATTTTTTCTTCAGTACATGGTCTATTAGGTCTCTCTAGTCATTACAAATCTCACTATATGTCTCATTGTAGAGTAAGAATGGTGGCTTAGCAGCCTGGGAACCAGCAGGAGCAGCAGAATGGTTAGAAGTAAGAATTTTAAAGAATTGGAGTCATGTTGTCGAACTTAGTCAGATGGGTAACAAACTAAATTTTTTTAAATCATTATTATTTAGTATATACTTACTAAGATATTGTCCTTTTTTTTCCCTCAGATGTTCAATCCCACAGAATTCTTCGCGGACATTGTGGTTGAGCATGAATACGTTGAGTGCACTTCATCTGCAATCCAGGCTTTAGTTTTGTTTAAGAAGTTATACCCTGGCCACAGGAAGGAAGAGATTGATCAATTTATTACCGCTGCTGCACTGTACCTTGAAAATGTACAAATGGCAGATGGTTCATGGTATATCATATGATTAAATCAAAATTTGATTATATAATTTTCTTTGATTAAAAACTAGAGAAGAAAAAGAACTTAGTGAAGAAATGTTTGCACAGGTACGGGAATTGGGGTGTTTGCTTCACATATGGTACCTGGTTTGCTCTTGGGGGGCTAACTGCTGCTGGTAAGACCTTCAACAATTGTGCAGCCTTGCGCAAAGCTATTAGTTTTCTACTCACAATCCAGAAAGAGAATGGTGGTTGGGGAGAGAGCTACCTTTCATGTCCAAAAAAGGTAAAATATGAGAGGTGGATTATGATTGAAGCTGGCTGCAGGTAATTCTTAATTAATCTCATTGTCTTGGACTAAAGTATTTCACTTTATGGCGGGTGATACAGGAATACATTCCTCTTGAAGGAAACCGATCAAATTTAGTTCACACAGCTTGGGCTATGATGGGTTTGATTCATGCAGGGCAGGCGGAAAGAGATCCCACACCTCTTCATCGTGCAGCAAAGTTGATAATCAATTCTCAGATGGAAAATGGTGATTTTCCTCAGCAGGTATCTTGCTTACCACATTAGTTCCAACCAAAATTTAAAAAAAAAAAAAAAAAAACTTGCCTTAGTATTACTTGCATTGCAAGCTTGACGAGTACAAATATGAAACACAAAATAGCATATCATGTTGTGTTGTTTATACGTATGCTCAAATTTTTACTTGAAACGTTGTATAACTTCTAGCCACTAATTATATATGGCAGGAAATCACTGGAGTATACTTGAAGAACTGCATGCTACATTATGCAGCTTATAGAAATATCTTTCCCATGTGGGCACTTGCAGAATACCGCAGGCGGGTTCCGTTCGTTGATGTCTAAGCTTTGCACCCGCCATGTTCATGAAGAAAAGAATGTTTTGATTCATTTGAAAAGCTTTGTATTTCAGTTTAAGTGTTTGTAAAGAGTACATTTTTGCTCACCACCATTTAGTGTGGTGTATGCTGACCGCCCCATTTATCACCATTAGATGAGTTTGGATTTTGAAATTTGTGCTTATCCACAACACGAATCTTGAAATTCAAACTCATCTAACGATGATAAATAGGGTGATAAACATATACTACACTAATAGCGCGTTTACTAATCCGTAATCAAATTGAGAGGAATTGGATTGAGGAGGAATTGAAATAAGGTGGAATCAGAATCAGATTCCTATTGAAGTTGTTTACTAAAACTGTCCGGAATCGGAATACAATTTCATAAAACTGTTTACTAATTCAACAGAATCAGAATATAAATCAGTATGATTACTAAAATGTCCTTGTCTCAAATCAAATATTTTATATACCTTTTTTAATAAAATTTGATATAGTATATAATAGTAAGAAAAAAATTAAATTGCTTTTTTATTTCATAGACATACTAAAATGATTTTGTTTATTTTTTTTTAAAATTTAAGTATTGACTTTAGTATCTAAATTTTCTTGCTCAAGTTGTTTTTTCTCTTCGGCATATGTATGGAGTTGTGCATAATGTGAATGAGCATAGAATTATGCTTAATGAGCTAGAAGGACATGGAAAGAAATTGTTAGGAGCATTTTCAGTCTTAACTCTTCAAGGATATATTTTGTTACATAATGTAAGGAGTAGAAGAAATGATTTTTACCATTTCAAATAAAAAAACTTGATTCTCCTTAAACTAAAGAGATCTTCACGAGGTGGATTTTGTATAATAGTAAATAAATGAAGAAACAACATTAGGAACAAACAAAGAGTAGGAAATAACTTCATTAAAGTTAATATTTTACATCAAAGTACATCTATCTAACCAACATAAGCAAACTAGTCATACCCTGCCTAGGCATCATATTATCAACAAAATATTCATAACCTGCCTACACATCAGATTGTCAACAAAATATTCCTAACCTGCCTAAACATCATAATATCAACAAAAAGTAGTTATTCACCATCATGGTGTCATCTAATCAGTCATTAGATTTACAAAACATTCACAATTTTCCCTGATATGTCATCATGGCAGCAAGCATGTCATAGCAAAAAACTAGCATTCACATTCTTTGGACCATCACTTAGATGTCATTATGCATCCAAGTCTGCAACAAAATAGTCACATATGCACTCTTCCTTTCATTAGACATGTTGAGATTCAAGCACTTAGATGAGCCATTAGTCTGCACAAAATAATGAAGAAAAAAAATGTCATGAAAAACTTCAATTAACAAGTTAATAAACATATCTGCAAACTGAAATAAATTAACATTACAGAACACAATCAGTCACAAAAATTTACATACAGGGAGCATGAAAAATAAAATAAAAAAGAGAAGAAAATCGGGAACATGAACAATGCCCTGAATTCGAAACAGATTTGTTTAAATATTTACATACAGGGAGCAGGAACAAAGTCTGTGCCTTGAATTCAAAACAGATCTGTTGGTTTAGCTAAAAGGAAAATATGACCTATGTTTACCACAACAGTGTTGAAATAGCAGTTGTCTTTTAAAATTCTTCTTATTCCGGTGAAGTAGTTTATGCCAAACATTGCATTAGTCCGATAAAACAGGATATACGAAAAATTGCTTATCGAAACAATAAAAGAAGTAATGAGCCCCTAATAGAAGCAATGTGAATAGCTACAAAATCTCACACTTTTGAGCACACCTAAATCGAAATCTAAAAGAACCCCATTTAAGGAATCCATCATTTTTCTCCCAATCTTTGCAAATATCAGCGCATTCAGCTAACCAAATCCCTAAAAGCAGACCAGCAGTTTCCCATAAATGCCAGAAACTCAAAACTATTAAAAAAATCTTTCTGCAAGAACATTACTTTGGCAAACTTTGTCTTCTACAATTGAGCAAACCAGCTAATTATTCCTCCCATTTCAAATTTAATGGGAAAACAAAATACAACCCACTACAGAACAAGCAATGCAAATATGAGATTCAAACACAAAACGCTGAAAAACCATTCCAAAAGTACAGAAAAAGAGAGAGAGAGAGAGAGAGAGAGAGAGAGAGAGAGAGAGAGAGAGAGAGAGAATGGAGCAGCTAGAAGAAGCATACCTAATGCACAAGCAAGAAATCTGAGCAAAACCTAACTCACAGTCTAAGCTCTGCTTCCTCCAGTCCCCCTTGTCCACTCCCCACTCCCAAATGTCCCTGATCTAAGCATAAGGTTTCCAACTTTTTAGATCAAATTCACAAATCCAAAACCAAAAAACATCAAAACAAATCAGACCCAATTCACAAGGTTTCCAACTTTTTAGATACAAGGTACAAAACACAAAACATCAAAACAAATCAAACCAAATTCACAAATCCAAAAACCAATAACAAAGTTTCCAATTTTTATTGAAATTCGTTAAAAATTTATAAGAACTAGTGGGCAGGAATCAACTCAAGCCATTCTCTCTCTCTCTCTAACAATTGAAGTGAAGTGAAGGAAGCAATGAAAGATTCAGCAGGATGCGAAGAAACACAGTTTAATGGAAAATCTTTCATTTATTTTCTATTAGAGGTCAGAGTCTTCATCCAGAAACTCATTTACATGTGTAGTTCAAAGCAAAAAAATCAACATAGAGATAGAAATGCAGAAGAAGTAGGGATTTACCTGTCCGTAATTGTGACGAGAGCTGCGGTTGAGAGGAAAGAAAGGCATGCGGCTGAGAGGAGAGAAATGAGCTGCTTGAAAAGAAAAATGACAGATTAGGTTAAAAGGATACTCTTGAAAATAATGAAAGTAAGTGAGGGCATAAAGGGAAAAAAATTATCAAATGGATTGCCCAAGCCACCCGGAATCCAAATACCTTTTATATCTTAGGAATCCAAATCAGCCAAATTTTGGAATTGGATTCCAAAATTTGTGTGGGACCTACTAAATTTTGATTCCCCCAGATTTGGTAAACACTGGAGTATGTCGTAATCGGAATTCAATTCCGTTTCTTGATTCTGATTACCCTTACGTAAATGCGCTATAAATGATGGTAAGCAAAAACCTTCCGTTTGTAAATGGATTATAATAAGCTCATAGGTTTGATGTGTGCCACCTGTCATCTCTTGGAAATAGTTTTTTTTAGGTTTCAAAAAGGTGTTTGACATTGAACTTAAAAACTATTTTTGAATTTAAAATTTTGAAGTTTGGTTTAACTCTTGAAAACAGGTTTTTTTTTTGTTTTTGTTTTTCTCCAATTATGTATTTGTTTTAAGATATACAAAAAATTATGAAATTAAACTTTAAACCTACTCTTTTGATATCCATGTGCTAATACAACACATATATGCTTGATAATCAAATTAAACTTCAAGTCTTAGACAATAAATATTACATTTAAACATTCTAGAAGACCAATAAACTTTGAGACTAATTGTTATTGACGTAATCAAGCCACATTAATCCGGCTATGTGGTCTCTAACATAATTCATAACATTGTCGTCATTCAAATGCATGTTTTTCCCTTCTTGATTCGCCCCTGAGCTTTCTTCATCTACCACATCAACATCATTATCTTCAAATTACTAAGGATAATAGACCAATAGCCAATCTTTCTGCATCAACTTCAGGTGACGGGGATCAACTATCGAAGGCTGTGGACACTCTATCAGAAATTTAGGGGGCAATTAGGATTGTTTCCAAACAACATAACATACTAAATTTAGGGGGCAATTATGACTGAAATTCCAGATAAGAGAAAACAATATGAGGCAGCTCCACTTCAAGGGACTTGGGCAAAGTTGAAATAGATTCAACCTCACATAACTAGATTAAGTCCATGAACAAATACTGTACTTGACAAGACATGAAAACCAACCAGAAAAGAGTTGGCATGGAAATGTTTGCAACTAAAGTCACAACACCAAATCAATCCATGCAATGCTACCGGTTTAGCATCAAATCCTTTCATGATAAACACAACACAAGAAGCGCACTCATCAAGAGACATGCAAGACCCTTTATTAACGAGAACAAATTTGAAGAAGCGAGAGACTTTGCCATGTCTATTACGACAGAGAAAACATCGGTTATCATTCTCACAGATGAAGGCATCCACAAGGGAAGTACCCAACATTAGAAATAAAAGTTGGATACAGTAACAGAGCATACTGTGATTAAGAAATGTACAGAATTGCTCTAACACATATACTAGTGCATAGAAATGTACAGAATTGCTCTAACGCATATACTAGTGCATATCACCCGTCGCTTTTAGATTAAAGAAAAGAATGAGGTCTTATAAAACCATCCGGTCACACTTAAACAAGCACCCCAGTTTGTGCCCCATTATATTGAAAGCAATCCAAATTTCTCATCCACAATACATAAGTTTTCAACCACCTTAATCGACCCGGCAAAACACATTCTACCTTTATTAACATCAATTAAGCTATTTAACAATAAAAGATTAAACAATAGGGTAAATTATAAAAAACTACCTCAACTATTGGTGTCACAACACTTTCATACCTCATTTTTTTAAATTGACAATGTCATACCTCATCTTATGAATTTGTGCCAATGTCATACCTCCGTCAGTTTTTCTGTTAATTTTTCTGTTAAGTGCTGATGTGGCTACATGCGGGTCCCACTCATTAATCCAACTGAATTAAAAAATTATTAAATATATTTTTAATAATTAAAAATTAAAAAAATTAATTTTTTTTATAATATTAAATCTCTATCTCTCTGTCCCCCACCTCTCTCGCCTCTCTCTCTTCTCTCCATCCCCAAAACCCCTTCCCACCTTCCCCCCCCCCCCCCCCCACTAACCTTCCTCCACCACCCTCCCCAAAAACCCAGATACCTGTGTCCCTCCCTCCCCTAAAACCCAGCTCCCCTTCTCACATCGACCCGTATTCCACACCCCCCCACCCCCCGCGGCCGCCCTCTTCTTCCTCCATCTCCACCTCCCTCCCATTGGCGCTCCTCCCCCTCCTCCTACACACCCATCACCCTCACCAAATTAATCCCTGTAAATATCCCAATTCCACCCTAACCCTAAAATTTGAATTCGCCAATTTCAAAAAAAAAAAAAAAAAAAAAAAAAAAGAAACGAAAAGCTTCTGCATCTCCCCCACGCGAAGCAAGTTCAAAGCTTGCTGTGATTTTGGGTTGAAGGTTGCAGAGATTAGGAATCGTCGTGGAACACCTCCGGCCACCCGCACGGTTTTACACGATTTTTGGGCTTAAAAATCCCCAAATTTGGGTGGAGATCGTAGAGGGGAGGTTGTGGAAGAGGTTGTGGGTGTTGGATGGTGGTGATTCGACGGAAAAAATGGCGAAAATCGCCGGAGTTGGTTGGGTTGGGTGTGCGGGTGCAAGTACCGACGGGAAGGAAGGAAAACTTCCTTCTTTTTTTTCCTTCTCTTCTTTTCCCCCCCTTGATTCCTGATTGGTCAATGGGAGAAGGGGAGTTGGGTTTTGGGGGAGGGGGGACATAGGTATCTGGGTTTTTGGGGACGGTGGTGGAGGAAGGTTGGGGGGGACGGGTGGGAAGGGGTTTTGGGGATGCAGAGAAGAGAGAGAGGCGAGAGAGGTGGGGGAGAGAGAGAGAGAGATTTAATATTATAAAAAAATTAATTTTTTTAATTTTTAATTATTAAAAATTATATTTAATAATTTTTTAATCCAGTTGGACTAGTGAGTGGGTCCCGCATGTAGCCACGTCAGCACTTAACAGAAAAATTAACAGAAAAACTAACGGATGTATGACATTGGCACAAATTCGTAACATTAGGTATGACATTGTCACTTTTAAAAAATGAGGTATGAAAGTGTCGTGACACCAATAGTTGAGGTAGTTTTTTGTCATTTACCCTAAACAATATCATCTACATCTTCTGTAGTAGTTATTCATTCCCACATATACAAAAAATTAGTACTAGCACCTTTGTGCTAAAAAAATATATGCACGAACAAGATAGCGTGTCTTAAACAGGGTTGAATCAGTAGTGGTCAAACAGATAAAGTCCAAACAAACGAAGAAAAAAGATCAAAAGCCCTTAGGCAATTGAAAAAAGGCATACCAAATTGGTAATGTAATGTAATTCCACATTTAAAGTGTACTAAATTACTAATCATTTCGCCTAACAAATTGAGACTTGGAACCTCTGCTTGGCCATCCTCATGGAATTCAGAAACAACTGTCATGAAAAGCATAAGTTGTTTGACTTTTCACTTTATCATTGCAAAAAAAAAAATCTTAAATCTTGAGATGAATATGCGCATATACAGCCTATCTACCACTACATTCAAACACAAATTACACAATCGAATACATTGCATATGATCACGAAAATTATGGAACGGTTGAAAGAAAACTCATTTCAAGTGCAAACTAATACGTAAACACATAAACCAAATACTATTTAAATGCAATGCTACCGGTTTAACAGTAAAAGCATAACCCCACTCATCAAACATTGCAACAGCAATTCAGTTTTGATTTCATACGTACAATCCAAAGCATTCAAAGAAAAACACAACACGAAAGCAGCCAGATTTCAAGTTCGAGATTTCCATACCTTGAACCGAAGGTGGCGTGGCGTCTGCTACTCCAAAACTTGATCCTTGATAAATTGAACTTCCTTCTTCAATCTAACAATAAAAAAAAAGGTATATTAAGCATCCTGTCATCTCAATGAAACACCCATACACGATATACACCACGTTCAGATTAGAAACAGAAACCCAATTTCACACAAATCAATCAGTAAACCTTCAATAACAATATAAAATAATAATTCCCAATTTTTACAAATTTTGTAACATTTTCCCCCAATTTTCCCAATAGTTGCCTAATTCTAAACAAACCCAATAAACCCAGCTGCAACAGATCTCCGAAACCACCAATAAAAACACAGAATTGACCAATTATACAAACAATCAAACACTCATGCAATTCAACACAAACAGATAATACAAAAAACAAGAGAGAGACAGTAGAGAGAGAGAGAGAGAGTTACAGAAAATTAAATTCGAAATTGGAGTCACAAATATGCAAGGCGAAAAGGGTCTCTTCGAATTGGATTGAGGAATTGCAGGTCATTCAGACCTCCAATTGGCCAGAATCTCTTGGTTGTCTGTCGTTGGTGAGGCGCAAGGCCTGCTCCAGGTCTGCGCGGTGCAGGTCACTCAGACCTCATCGCGGTATGAATTCGTGAAAAAAAAAAACCTCAAACCTGACTTTTGTTGTTTTCAAATTATATTGGGCTGTTCTCAAATTTTTTTTAGTCCAGTTTTACAAAATGGGCTTACCAAACAGGTTTTTTTTTTTACCATAAAACTTAAAAATTGTTTTTGAGTTAAAAACTTTGAACTCAAGTCCAATACCAAACAGCCCTAAGTAATCCATGTGCATTGCACATGATCAGTTCTGTTTGTTCGGTAGAGGACGTCCAACGGCTATAAGCCTATGGCCGCTCACACCTTACACGCTTGCCATGCTTTACCAAGAATTAAGGAATTGGAGTAACAGCACCATCATCTTCTACCTCTTTCCCTTTCCATTGTTCTCTGCAACTTTCTTCATTTCAATTTCTTGTTGAATGTTATTGCAGTAAAACCATCATAAACCACCTAAATTACAAAATATAATATGGCCTCAGAACCTAGGTTCGATTAAACTTTCATCTAGGAGTGAATCTGTGCTTGTAGAATCAAGCTCACATTGAGCTTCATCTCTGTAATACTGAGCTTTATAAACACTGAAATCCGTCAAACCTGAGTCTAACATGGTTGGATCAACTAGTTCGGAACTTAGTACATAATTTTCAATGGCGAAAACTACGAACTCTGGAGAATCAAAATGAATACCATTCTCAAGTCTCATAGACTTTGGGATCTCATTGAGAAAGGGTTTGAAGTTCCTGAATCGAAGAATGAGCTGGCTAAAAAAGCCACTGATGCAAAGAAGGAGAATGAGGAATCAAGCACTCTAGCTGAGGTGCTGATGGAGGATGCCAAGGCCCTTGGATTGATTCAAGGAGTCGTCTCTGGTCAAATCTTTCCCACAATCTCAAATGAAGAAACATCAAAGGGAGTTTCGGAAATATTACTGCAAGAAGGTGATAGCTAGGTTAGAAGTGTGAAATTACAAGGATTACGTAGAGATTTTGAATACACTAGAATGAGCGATGATGAATCCCTTTTTGTGTATCTTACTCGTTTGTTTGATATCATTAATCAAATGAAGAGTTATGTGAAGAGTTATCTAGAGAAAGAGTAGTACAAAAATTGCTTATTAGCTTGCCTAGGTCCTATGATTCTATATGTTATGTGATTGAGCATTCTAAGGATTTGAATACGCTAAAAGTGCAAGAAGTTGTTGCATCCTTAAAGGGTTTTGAGCAACGATTGGATATAAATGCTGAGAGCTCCACTGAGAGAGTTTTCGCTAGTTTGAATGTAGGATCAAAATTCCCTAAACTAGTGGGGTTTTTCTGGCAATCAAACGACAAGAAAGAATTGGAAAAATAAGGGGAATAAATGGGAAAATAAGACACTTTTTGTACCAAAACAAATTGCAGGACAAGAGTATAACAAGAATGCCTGTAAGCACTGTGATAAGCTTCATTATGATAAATGTTGGTTTGAGGAAAGCCTAAGTGTACTAGATGTGGCAAGTTTGGTCACGAAGCTAGAAACTGCAATGAAAACAAAAAATTGCGCAGAAGGCAAATTATGCAAATCAAGTGGATGAACTTGGAACTCTTTTCTATGCATGTAATGCAGTCGCATAGGTGAAAGTTAACAGCACATGACACATTAACAGTGGCTGTAGTAACAATATGATAGGAAATGAGAAGTTTTTGGTTGATGTGAAGAACCTCACTGCTTGAGTGAAAATGGCAACTGGTGAAATTGTTGATGTTGCTAGTAAGGGGATTCATTGTTATTGAAATCAAGCTAGAAAGAAAACACATTCAAGATGTGATATTGTTGCCCGGATTAGAGAAAAATCTTCTAAATGTGGGACAAATGATGGAACATGTGTATTATTTACTGTTTGGAGGAGGTGTGGTTAATGTATTTGATGGATGGAGCATAGACAATATGGTGGTTAGAGGCAGATGATATGTAACAGATGCTTTCCATTACTATGGAACCTGCAAACTCCATGCCATTGAAGACAAGTGTCTCACATTGCTCATAGATTTGGCATAAGAAATTTAGTCCCTTGAATGGAAGAAGTCTCACTTTACTTGTAGAACAAGACATGGTTCATGGATTACTTTCACTAGAGGAATCAAGGGCAGTATGTGAAGGATGCATGCTTGGAAAACAGCACAGAGATGAGTTTCCAAGAATGCCTAATTGGAGAGCAAAATTACCCATGGAATTGGTACACACAAACATTTGTGGTCCAATGCAGATGGCTGCACAAGAATGAGTTTATTTCTTGAGACACAAGTCAAGAGCATTTGAATGCTTCAAGAAATTTAAAGCTATGACTGAGCTACAAAGTGGTTATAAGGTGAAATGGCTTAGAAGTGACAAAGGTGGTGAATTCATGTCCAATGTATTTGTTGAATTTTGCAATTCCATTAAAGTGCAAAGGCAATTGACCATGTTTTATACTCCACAGCCAAATGGTGTTGCTGAGAGGAAAAATAGAATTGTTGTGGAGATGGTCAAGGCAATGCTAAATGAGAAGAGCATGCCATATCAATTTTAGTTAAAGCATCACATATTGCTGTCTATTTGTTGAACAGAAGCCCTACTAAGGCTTTTGATAAGATGACTCCATTTGAAGCCTACAGTGGAAGGAAGCTAGGAATTGCACATCTCAACATTTTTGGCTCACTATGCTATGTGCACATTCCCTCTAACTCGAGACACAAGCTAGAGAGCAACAATCATAAATGCATTCTTTTTAACTATTTTACTAGTGAGAAAGGGTACAGACAATATAAGCCTATCTCAAAGAAGATCATACTCTCAAGAAATTGTATTTGATGAAGATAGCTGCTGGAATTGGAGTGAAAACTCTGAGGGAAATGTTATTGTTCCAATCCTTGCTGAGGAGGAAGGAACAACTAGTAAACATATTGAAGGTACTACCGAAGCTGATGATACTCAAGTTTCAACTGCTTTTACTGAACAAAGTAAGGATATTCAAGATGCATATGGTGCCAGCTCACAGAGAGATGTGGAGTTATCACAAGGTTATGACTTCACTCCACAAAAGTGGAGGAATTTGATTGATGTACGTGCACACTACAATGTATGCATTATTGAACCATACATCTATGAAGAAGCTGCACAAGATGATTCTTGGAAAAAAGTTATGCAAGTTGAAATTGACATGATTGAGAAGAACTACACTTGGGATTTGGTGAATGGTGAGATAAACCTATTATTGGTGTGAAATGAGTCTACAAGACAAAACTCAACCTTGATGGTACTATACAGAAGAACAAAGCAAGATTGGTAGCCAATGGATATTCACAGAAGCTTAGAGTGGATTTCAATGAAACCTTTGCCCCTGTGGCAAGGCTTGACACAATCAGGACCTTGATTACCTCAGCAGCTCAGAAGTGTTGGAGTCTCTATCAACTTGATGTGAAGTCTGTATTCTTAAATGGAGTACTTAAAGAGGAAGTGTATGTGGATTAACCATAGGTTTTTGTGATTAAAAATGAGGAGGACAAAGTATATAAGCTGAACAAGGCTCTTCATGGATTGAAGCAAGCACTTAAAGCATAGTAAGATGAGGTAGATGCCCATTTTATTAATGATCGCTTTCAGAAGAGTCCTAGTGAAGCTACACTTTATATCAAAAGAAATGGAACCTCAGGTATCATCATTGTATCTCTTGATATTGATGACATTGTCTACATTGGAAGTTGTCCATCAATGCTTGAGAAATTTAAAAATGTTAAGATAAACCACTATGAGATGACAGACTTTGAATTGTTGCATCATTTCTTGGGCATGGGAGTTGTTCAAACTGAGAATTTCATTTTCATTCATCAAAAGAAATATGCATTGAAATTGCTTGAGAAGTTTGGCTTGAAGGATTGTAAATCAGTGGGAACACCACTTGCAGTGAATGATAGATTGAGCAAAAATGATGGCACTGAACCAGCAAATGAATCTGAATACAAAAATCTTGTTAGAAGTATGTTGTATTTGATTGCCATAAGGCCATATATTATGTTTGCTGCAAGTCTGTTGTCTAGATTTATGCATAATCCCACAAAGAAACATATGGGAACAACCAAAAGAGAGTTGAGATACATTTAAGGAAGTGTGGATCATGGAATTCAATATATCAAACGGAAATCAACTTTACTAATAGGCCATTGTGAAAGTGATTGGGATGGTAATGAAGATCTTATGAGGGGTACCTCTGGATATGCATTCAACCTCGGTTTGGGTGTGTTTTCTTGGGCTTCAATTATGCAGAGTACTGTTGCACTTTAAAATGTAGAGGCAAAATATATTAGTGGTGCAGAGGCAACATCACAAGCTAAATGGCTGAGATTTGTATTGGAGGATTTTGGTGAAGAACAAATTAAGCCTACTCCGTTGCTGTGTGACAATATATCAGCAATTGCCATTGCCAAGAACCCTGTCTTTCACCAAAAGACAAGGCACGTTCACAGAAAGTTTCACTTCATCAAAGAAGCAATCCAACAAAATGAAATTGAGTTGGTATGCTGCAAAACTGAGGAACAAATGGCAGACATTCGTACAAAGGCCCTACCAAAGGACAAGTGCTTGTACTTGAAAGGAATGGTCGGATAAAATCAGCTGCAAGCTTAGGAGGGAGTGTTGACGCCTAAGCTTTGCAGCCATGTTCATGAAGAAAAGAACGTTTTGATTCATTTGAAAAGCTTAATTTTGTATTTTAGTTTAAAGTGTTTGTAAATGGATGGTCAGGATTATAAGAAGCTTCACAGTCTGTCATATAATATATTGGATGAGTCACTTAAGTGATCCATGTGCATTGCACATGATCAATTCTGTTTGTCCGGTACTGGAGGTCCAGTCTATGGCCTCTTCCACCTTACATGCTTGGAATGCTTCACCGAGAATTAAGGAATTGGTGTAACAGCACCATCATCTTCTACCTTTCTCCCTCTCCATTGTTCTCTGCAACTTTCTTCATTTCAATTTCTTGTTGAATATTTTGCAGTAAAACCATCATGAACCACCTAAATTGCAGAATCTAATACCATTGCCTTCCCTAGCCTAATTAGTTTTTTTCTGTATTGTGCAGCTCTTGCATGCACAATGAAATATTAAGCATAAAAGCCAATTGTTGAAATTATGTATCATACAAAAAGTGTATCAATCAGATGAGGAAGTAAAATTTAGCTATTTGGAATCAATGAAATTATACTTCTTGCTCAAACTGAAAACATAAAAAAATAAAAAAAATAAAAAAAATAAAAAAAATAAAAAATAAAAAAAATTTATTTTCTTAGTAGATGACCACAATTACGGTACTATAGGGCGAATATATTGTGAGAGATGTTGCTCAAGGTGCGTTCTTAGGAATTTAGACCACAGTTGTTAAGAATGTACTACAAAAATAACATGGAGGGGCTTAAAATGATTAGATGCAATACATTTGAGAGAATTTTTAAACGACACCAAGTCCTTTGTTCAGGTTTTTCTAGTGCATTTCTAATGTCTTTTGTACTGATTGAATAGTTCATTGATAATCTTCTTGTAGTGCGTTTTTCACAAGCTGATGTGCAACCCAGTCGCATGTGGGTGATGCACAAGAGAGAAAAATTGTTGCTACTACACTTTCCCTTGAGTGTGTAAAGCTTAAGAAGTAGGCTCATCAAGTCTTCACAGATGATTGTTGAAGTCTTCGACCAGTATAGGCAATACACATGCAAATCTATGTTAGGGATGCATGTAAGAAAACATAAGCTCACAAAAACCTGACAATGGTAAACCCAATGCGGGACAAAGCACAAAGTCTCAGAGAAAAAGGTCAGTAATACAAAGTCGACGCTTGAAGTAATCAAGCTGCGATTAACGCTCATATCAGCGTATGACCAGCCCAAGAGATGTGCCTCATTAAAATCTTTTCAGGTTAGTGAAATTCTTAGAATCTGTCTCGGTGGTGAGTGGTACAGGAATACGTTCCTCTTGAATGAAACCGATCAAATTTAGTGCACACTGCGTGGGCTGATTCATGCTGAACAGGCAGAAAGAGATCCCGAACCTCTTCATCGTGCAGACCTAACTTGCATTGCAAGACTCATGAGGAAAAATATCAAATGCATAATAACATTCCCTGTTGAAATATGAATAAATTTGTAATCAATCACTGAATTATACTGCAGGAAATCACCGGAGTCTTCAGCACGAACTGCATCCTACATTATCCATATTATCGAAATATCTACCCCCTCTGGGTTCTTGCATAATACCGCCAGAGGGTTCCGTTGCCTTCCAAAGCCTAAATGAGTCGCCGGTTGAAATGTACTTTTACTACTTTTCATGTCTTCTGGTCATTTCTATCTTCAACGGCGTTGCTTCATGCACGGATGTTTACATCGATGTATCTACGAATAATTAAAGAACAAGAAAAGGTTTGCGTTTATCCCTACTGAGCTAAATTTTCTCCTTCTGTTACCATTTATTCTGTTTCGTGTTCATTGATCTCACCCTTCTTTAGACCGGGAATGGTGACTGACTCAAACTCAATTCTTCTTTCCACCCAAAGTGTGGCAGACAACAACGAAGTAGGTTGCACATAAATTCAACTCTGAAGAATTATTACATTTTCTCGTTACAGAAAATCATGATCGAACTTGTCAGGATTACAACTAATAGATAACGAAATTCAAAGTGTTCTTTTATCTCTGAATAGATCAAAGACAATTTTGAAATTAAAAAACATAAGATTATTTGAAGTATGTTAGCAATAGAATTACATGGTTTTGAGCTGAGTTGAAGGAGCTCTCATACAGGTTTATAAACATCAGTTCATTATCCGGAGGACTAAGCGCTGAACAATAAACAGACATCATTCAGAGGGCGTCCAATACCTGGCAACAATATTCTCCGAGGGCCCAAATGGGAAAAATGTTTCGGTAGGCTGAATAGCTGATCATACAGTTCTTGTTGAAGACACCAGTGATCTCCTGTATGGGGAATGAAAACATTACTGGTAGTGCTAGTTACAAATAGGTTGAAAATTAGCTATGCAGTTTCGAATTCACAGGGGGTTATCAAGGATTCACGATATATCTTTTTCTTTTTTAAAGGTCTTTACACCTGCATTTCTCTCTGTACAGTTTTCTTCTACATTGCCTAGATGTGTTGAAAATGGCAGTTAACATGTCTATTATCAAACCAAACATAATAGATTTCTATGGCAACAGAAAAACCATGTTAACTGGTAATTGTAGAATGCACAGTCAAGAAGGTACAAAGAACTTTATGTGAAAAATTGAGGAAAAAGTTGCTAGATTACCTTTTGAGGGAAATCTCCATTTTCCATCTGAGAATTGATTAGTACCCCTAGCTGCCCGATGCAACGGAGTTGGGTCTCTCTTAGCCCTTCAAAGAGGCAAACATGAGAAGAAATTACAGGTATTAAAGTCAGCAACATGTGGAAGTTCATACAGTTATTCGTAAAAGGTTCCAAAAACTATGTTTAGCTGCAAATCATTGATTCATTATGCAGCAGCCAGCAGCCAGTTCGATAAGTGGATGAAGAACTCGAAGGATAAATTTGATAAATCGCATGGGAAGGAGGAGAGATGAATTTGATATCCAAATGTACCTGCCCGGCACCAATGAGGGCCAACATAGCCCATGCAGTCTGAACTATATGTGGCCTATTGTCCTTGAGATTTGTGTACACCTGACATATAAACAGTCGGCATTAGAGTGATGCAAGTGTAACGTAGATCATACATTTTGCCAAATGAGTATGCGAGTGAAAACCAGCAATTGACTGAAGGAATGAAGCAAGCTCCGTGGGTATGAAAGACAAAGAAAGTATATTTCAAATTTGAGGAATCATTAAACCTTGTTCTGACATGATAGATAGCTTTCTCACCATCCACCTGAAGGAAGCTCTTTGGATAACAAAAAGTCGCATGCTTTACAAATGCTAGAGCAGTCTTCGTATGTCCTTCCCGCAGCAACCAACCCCTTTATTCCAAACCACCCAGCATACGTGAAGTACCCCAGGAACCACACCTATCATAAATCTCCGTGTAAATTGGTGCGACTACTTTCAAGATCACTATGTTTCTAAATTGTCAAACATTAGAGAGGGAGAAAGAGGTGAGAGATTCTGTCCTACCAAACAGTCTAACATGTTATGCCATTCGACTGTTGATAAAGATTGTTGGCAAGATGGAGTGATGTTCAAATATGCAGTGTTTTAAAGTTGACCGTGATTTACATGTCTGACTGTCTGACAAGAGAGCATCATGCTAAATGTGTATGCATGCATGAGTTCTCAATTGTGCAAGTCGTGGATGCCAAAGACCATTGCTAGCGGGATTGCATTGACTTCGTGGATCTCTTGGACTACACATCGAAGTCAATACAACCAAAACCATTCAGCCATCATACATCCAAACACGAATGAAATGCCCTGTATATGTATGCATGCATTTTTAATTGAATTCGGATACAAACCAAGATCCCTCCGTTGCTTGTATTGTTTCAATGAACTTTGCAGCACGAGCAATACAGTTTTCTATTTCTTCACTCCTATGCCCAGGACATAATTTTTTGAACAATGCAAGTGCTTGAATTGCAGGCTGGGGTGCATTCAACATATCTGCATCCCCGTTCCAGTCAAGATGACTTCAGGCATTTTCCATGATATAGGATAAATTCAAAATAAAGTGCACAGAAATCTTACGGATAATCAATAACAATGTCACCAAAAGTTTCAGCAGGGTTGATTAGCTGAAAATAGGATAGAGTTAAGCATATGCATTATGGATTCATATTAGATGATGGTAAAAAACATGAGCAGGCTAGGCAGCATATAAATGATACTTACCTCCAACCACTGGTATGATCTAGTTAGTTCATAAGTCGCAAAACCACCATCGTCATTCTGCAGTACTTTAAGAATCCAAAGATTAGGGGAATAGTTAAATACTCATAAAACCAAAATGCAGGAATATGTAAATATTCTGTCAACAAATTAAGACTCGAGCTGCTGATAAGAATCGTGACATATTGACAAGGAGGGTTCTTTTGAAAATATAAATTATAAAGAGAATACGGGTTGACACATTATGTCCGGTAAGATTCAACTCCCGTATAGCCAGTGATTTACCTGTAAGGAAAGGGTAACATTTACAGCATCATAAAAACGCTTTATATCTAATGAGTCCCCAACTGTTTCTGCTGGAAGTTTTGATAGTAATAAGGCAGCCTGCACAAAGAAGTAAATATTAAATTTGTAATAAAAAAGAATGTCTGTATGTGAAATGCTGAGTGTGCAAGCTACCTTCAGCCCTTCTGCTGCGCAGTCAGAGATAGACCATCCATGATCGGCTGTTGAGAATGGCCAAGCACCTTTTGAAATGTGACGATACCAAAAGTTCAGATCTCCGGGACAATCTTCTAAAACCTTCAAAGCAAAAGTACTAGTCAAGCAAGGATAATGAGCATAATTGTTAAATTTTCTGCTCACGAAAACCTGGGAATCTTTGATATACTGATGCGCTTTTCTTAAAGTTGGTCCATACTCTTCAACAAGGTTAGTTGATATGATCGCTTGAATGGCAAAAGAAGTATCCCATGCTTGACTTCCATTGTAGCCCTGCAGTAAAAGGAAAAAAAAACATTAGATAAAAAAACAATTAGCAGCATGTCAACAAAGTCGTAAGTTGGTAACAAACTCTAGCGATGCCAGAACAAATTGAGATTGCTTCAGGTAAGAAAGAGGGAGTCGGGAAGAGATGGGAAGAATCTTAAAATCAGTTCGAGACAATTTAATGCTATAACTGACCTGCATCTTCATGCCATCTTCAGCGATCCATAAATAATCAGGGACTCTCGGGAGATGCAACTTGAATGCCTCTGAGTTTGGATCCTCCGCCCAACAACAAAGCATATTTAACACCTACATCATTTAAGAAATAGGCAATCAAGAAGCACACAACTACATACTGAATGAATCTGTAAACCAAAGAAACATGTCAATTCAGCAATTCCAATGGCAACCTTCTCGATATATGTATGGATCTATTGGCAGATGATCATATGCATAAAAATTATTCTGAATGCATACGTTGTTAACAGGCCCTATGCATAAGTACCGAGTATTTTCATCTTCATAATGTATATGCTGCATTACAGTCTTCAAAGCACTCTCCCTCAATTCTTTTGCCGGCCAACGTGCGAAAACAGGTTCATAAACATAGTGAAGAGACCCCCACAAGATATCTTGTACCATTGGGTGCGGATAGTATAGATCTTCCTAGAAGTTGTATAAAACATCCAGGTAAGAATTAAAAACATATGCAAAATGAATTGTCATCAATAATTACCTGTACAACTAAAATCCGGTAAAACAGATGCAGAGAAATTTTGCTATATTGTACTTGAAGAGTTATAGGAAAGCAATCTAACAATGAAACATCCGTCGGACTAAATCCCTAAATCAAAAAATGTACTTTTACAAATAGCTATCATGTATTTCACCTGTGAATAGCCCTATGAAAAGTAAAAAATGTACAATTAAACTCACAAGCACGGGACCTTTATGCAGGGGAGCTGGAAAAAGCAGAGTATATTCAAAGCGGCAGATGTTTCTTACCAACCTTTGCACATAGATTGCGAGCATTATTCCAATCAACTTCCTGATAGGGGACTGTATAAAGCTCCTTCCTCAATGACTGGATTGTGGATGTGATAGGTCCAACAAACCTCTTCCCATACAAATATGACATGGGCAAATAATGATCAGAGGCAGAGCAGCCAATAATGATCAGGCATGAAGACATCTGTGAAAAAAAATCATGATTTCTAAAATTTCCTACTAATTCTCATATTTCTAAAATTTTACTAAACTTAAACATTTCCTACAAATTTCACAAATTTTCATTACTTTACTACACTTTCGCATAATTTCATATTTTTTCTGTAAATTTCACAAATTTCCAAAAATTTCCTACAATATTTCAAATATTTCTAAAATGTAAACATTTCCTACAAATTTCACAAATTTTCCTAAATCTCCTACAAATTTCTCAAATTTAATCAATTTCCCACCACCGTTGTATCCACGCTACCACCACCACCACACCCACCCCACCACCACTACCACCACTGTACTCACCCCACCCACATATCACAACCTATTTCCAAGTCAAATCACACCATAATCAATCACTATTTGAAATCAAATCATAACATAATCAATCCACTAATCATAGAATAATCAAATCCTAACAATTTCAAATTAAAAATAATATAGAAGAGAGATTATATTCACATCCCAAATTACTTTCCAATACCTTTTTATTTTTTATTTTTATATTTTTTGATATTTTAAACACCACTAACACTTGGTAGAAAAATATTAAAAAGATGTGGGGAAGTAATTTGAGATGTGTGAATATAATCTCTCTAAATAAAATAAAAATAGGGAGAGAGAAACAGACTTATAGTTGAGAAATGGGAGACAGAGCGGGGAGGATTTGAGAGAGAGAGAGACAGACAGAGGAGTTCAGAAAGAGAGAGGACAGAGAGGAAGTGATTGCATAGAGGCTTTGAGTGTTGCACGGCAGGAGGAGGAAGAAAGAACAAGGGTCTGAGGGTTATAACATTTTAAATCTTTGCCTGGCGGACGGTTCGTCGAGGAAAAACTTTTAAATTTTGACACGTATAAAACTAAGGTCATCTTCTACCGATCTGGTCAGAAAGTCAGAGGACCTAAAATAATCCTAAATGACCCGAAAACAGTCTCCAACGAAGGGTGAGGCCAAAAGACTTGTAGACTCCACGGGCCAAAACAGATGATTCAGACCAGCCAGCTAGCCTCGGGCTGACTTCCTCCATCTCCCAAACACGTTCCGTATAGTGTCCATCTCCCCAACAAGTTTCGCAAAACCTCTGTGTCTTGTGAAAGAGACCCGAAACAAGGTTGTATCGGCCGGGGCACGGGCTGACTGTGCCGCTGCTGGTGAAGACGATTCTGAAGATCTTGGACCCGGCGACGGAGTAGGCAGCGGGAGAGCTGCTGTCGCTGTGCTAGAATACCTCGCCGCTGAGGTTAGTTTGTTTTTTCATCTATGTGGGTTCTATTGTTTTTAGTTTTGGGTTTGATTTTGATTGTGCAATTTCATGTTTTTGGAATTTGGGTCGATCTAATTATGAGTATAATTTTCTGGGTTTAATCCGATTTCTGGATACAAATCGGTTTAGTAATGTGTTATTAGTTTTTGAAATTCCACATTTTTTCGTTATTGGTGGGTTTTGATTCCCTGGAGTTTGATTGGTAAAGATTTTCATGTTTATTGGCATTGTATATCTTGAACTTCTATGGGTTTGATCTGATTTTTTCTTGGGAAATTTTGTTTAGGTGTTGGAGCTCGCTTGAAACGCTGCAAGGGACAACAAGAAGAACCGCATTATTCGTGGCCCGAGTGCCCTTTTGAAATTTCACTCTTTTTTTTCTTTTTCTTTTTTTCGTTTCTCATTAATTTTCTTAATCTCTAATTTTCAGATTTTTAGGAGAAAAAAGAAAGAAAAAGGAAAGTGAAAATTGAGGTTGTAGATTATTGGTATATAAAAATATTGTAATTTTTTTGCGTATTTTGTATGTAAGCATTTTTGTTTAGATTATTGTTATATAAAAATATTGTAATTTTCTGTTTTTCTCTGTGTGTGTGATTAGTTTGTTTTTGTTTTATTTTTCTGTTTATCTGGAATTTGTAAATTCGAGGGCTGACAGTAGACTCTGTAGTTTCTGACACGACACGATGACATGATACGAAAACGACACGAAAATAACAGGTTTCGGGTCAACACGATAACTTATTGGGTCATTATCGGGTGACCTGTTAAGGACATGTTAACAGGTATACACGTGGGTAACCCGTTTCGACCCGTTAAGAAAAAAACTATTTTGATAATTTTAAAATTTAATTATTAAAAGATTTATTATAAAATACAATAGTCATATTAATATATACAATATATTCTATATTAAATGTATAGTTTTGTATTATTATTCTATATAAGTTTTAAAAAAAAGTTTTTGTCATTACTTATTTTTATTATGAGAGTTCTTTATTATCATTACTAGGATAAATTTTACTTAACATGTTATTGTCCAAAATTAAAATAAACTAGTATAGTATTTGAACAGACAAGAACTAAGAAGACATACATACAAGTATGAAAAATGTGAAAGAATATATAAACACTCATGATTCATCATTATTCATCCACGAGTAGATAATGGTTACACTTACATTATCGTTTAGATTTTTAAAATCCTCCAAACCCTCATGAATAATGTTTTTTATTTGAGGGCAAAATTAATAAAATTAATAATAATTATTGTAGAAGTGTAAAAAATGTAAAAAAAAATATACAATCACTCATAGTGACAAGCTTTACAACTTTCATGAAGGGGTTAGCTTCGAAATCCAACACTATAATCCATAAACCTTAAATTTATATTTAACCGCCGATTGTCATTTAAGCTTTATTCTTCTTACTGAATTTCATTTTTAAAATTTTCTTTTTTGAAAACATGATCATCTGGCGGATGTAAGAAGATGAACGGTTCAAATCTTTGATATCACGTTTCGATATTTACGGTTAACTGAAATATGAGTCGATGTCATATAGTTTGTAGAAACTTTATAAACATCAAGCAATATTTTCACTAATCGTAAAACTCTGAATATAATATCAACGATCCAAACCGTTCATCTTCCTGCATCATTTAATAGATCATGTTTTCAAAAAAGAAAATCTGAAAAAACAAATTTTGATGAGAACAATGAAGCGTAATGTAAACAACAATCAACGGTTAAATTTTGATTTATGATTTATACGATTATAGTGGCGAATTTCGAAGTTAAACTCTTCATGAAAGTTGTAAAACTTGTCACTATGAGCGTTTATATATTTTTTTTCTATATTTTTTTACACTTCTACATTAATTAAAAAACTATTAAAGACTTTAGGTAAGTGAAAATATACTTAAAAGAAAAATGCGTTTTTATGTTTTGAATGTGATAATATAGTATGTATATACTTATTTAGTATTATGTTTTTCATTTGATTATTTATTGATTTAAAATATATTTTTCTTAACGGGTAACGGGTCGGGTCATATTACTTGTTAATATTATCGGGTCGATTTCGGGTCGGGTCATTTTACCCGTTTATTTTAACAGGTGTTACACGACATGACCCGTTAAGATATCGGATATGACACGAAAACGACACGAACACGAAAAACACGACACGAATGCCAGATCTAGTTAACAGAAGAAACGGGATTATTGGAGGGGCATAGAGTTTGGCCTAACAGTTTGTCAGGCAAGGTCATCTAAAATCTTTAGTTTAGTCAAAAAATTGGGGGGACAGAGTTTGGCTGACGAAATTTTGGTTTCGTCGGTCCACCTTTGTTTTAGGGCGAATTTGAATTTTTGGAAAAATTTTGTGTGGGTTTTCTTTCGCTTTGCCCGACGAACGTTTACTGCTAGCCGACAGAATTTAGAAAGTTGACCCAACAAAGACGAGTATTTCGCCTTTCGAACATTAAGTTTAAGCGGGTCAAAAAAATCATCGAATCTGATGGCCATGTCAATTTAGCGTGTGCTTTTACTCTCAATTTGGGACCTTGTAAAAAATAGCCAAGTTCAAAGTTAAAATGATTGTTAAATCGTGATTTTTTTTTCTTCTAATCGTTGAATGATTTCGTCCCGTTACCTATCTTCGAACGCTTTTTTGGGTATTTTTGGCATAGGAGATCTCAAAGTGTATGCCAACATGTTTGATTGTTGGATCGCTAGAATACATGTCCCGTCAAAAGAATGGATTGCGAAAACACTTCGAGTTTATTCTATACTTCTCTTAAGTAGAATGTAAGCTTTTGTTGTTGTAAACACGGAAATTCCTGACCGAAATTTCAATATCTACAGTTGTATCCACTAGTTTAAATATTTTAAACTAATGATCGGGTTCATTATCGTATTATCTAGGTTGAGGATTGTATTTGTTAAAAAGCAACAAAATCGAAGTTAAAACAACCGTTAAATTGTGATTTTTCATTTCTAACCGTCGAATGATTATGTCCCATTACCTAATCTTTGAACTTTTTTTTGAGTGATTCTTATGGTAGGAGACCTCGAAGTATATGGAAACATGTTTGATGGTTGGATTGTGGAAACTAGTATCGTAGAATGTGTCCCATCAAAAGAATGGTTAAAAAGCACTTGGAATTTATTCTATACTTCCATAAGTAAAATGTAGGCTTTGTTATATCCACTAGTTTAAATATTTTAAATTGATAATCGAGTTCGTTCATTATATTTTTCTAGGGTAGAGGATTGCATTTGTAAAAAATCAACAAAATCAGAGTTAAAACGATCGTTAAATTGTGAATTTTCTTTTCTAACTGTCAAATGATTTTATCCCGTTACCTAATCTCCGAACTTTTTTTTAGGTGATTCTTGGTGTAGGAGGTCTCGAAGTATATGGAAACATGTTTGACCGTTTGATCGTGAAAACTAGTTTTGTAGAATGTGTGTCTCATCAAAAGAATGGATTCCAAAACACTTAAGAGTTTATTCTATACTTCCATTAAGTAGAATGTAGGTTGTTTTTGTATCCACTAGTTTAAATATTTTAATTTGATGATATGGGTTCATTCATCGTATTCTTTTAGGGTTGAGGATTGTGTAAAAAATCAACAAAATCAGAGTTAAAACAGCCTTCAAATTGTGAATTTTCTTTTCTAACCGTCGAATGATTTCATCTCGTTATCTAACCCCAAACGTTTTTTTTTTATGATTCCTAGCGTAGGAGATCTCGAAGTATATGCAAACATGTTTATATCCCTTCCAACTACTAGTTTGACTATTTCCATTAGAAATCTTAGAGACGCCCAATGTGAACCCCACAATTGGCTACCACGCTCATCCCTCTTCTTGCACTCACTCCTCTGATTTCTATCACGAATATTGCTCCCTAGTTCTCATAATTGAAGCAAATAGTAGGGTCAGTTTGATGGAAGTTCGTTGGGAAAGGTTGGTGCCCTAAACCTTAAACTCCCAACTGTAATTAAGATTAAGACCTAATTAATCCTTTGCACAACATAGGGAAACAATGAATCGACAAAACTATCTGTCGATTAAAGCTGACCTAGTCGACGTACCAGGCACAAACCTTCAGGTATTACGCACCATTTTATTTCTCTTAGCACTAGGAACTTGCTTGACGGATGTAACCTTGTCCTTGAACTTGTTTCGTCTCGTAAAGGTTTCCATAAACTCTAAATGTTGACTAGCTTTGCCCTACCAACATAAAAATATGTCCGGTAAAAAGCCTTTATCCGACAAGTTCTTCTCGGTCGAGCAAGTTTTTGTAGGGCAAGTCCTATTTTCTGGTAGTGGTGGGATTTGTGTTTTATTATGTGTTCGGTAGTGTTTTACTATTTTGTTCTAGAAACTAAGGATCAGCAAAGGCCCACACGCCATGTTTGTGTAAGTTGAAGTACCAAACTGGATATCTTGGGAATTTAATTTTTTGTTTTGCTTTGCAGAGGAGGATGTGAACCAAGTAACGAGATTACAACGTGTTGCAATGGAATACCGAGTTGAATGTAGCAAGAATTGGATCCAAAGAGCAGAGGATGACCCACATTCAACTCACCAATTAATCAATTGATTGACTTGTTAACTTAAAAAAGTTTCATCACTCAGTACTACGGTCTGATGATCTTCCTCTTTATTTGTAAATAAAATGTCTTAGGTTTGAATTTTATAGATGGCGAATTTGATACCAAATTAGGTTGCACATTATGTGACTTAGCCGTACTCCTCATTCCTTTAATGTAAAATATATCGTTGTACTAAAAAAAAATATATATATTAAATGTCCCCAATTCACTCGGGCACTTCCTGACCAAATAGGCGTGGTAGTGGAACACTAAAACTTCTAATATATAAGTATAACCCAATTTTCTTGTAGTGGTGTTAACATACCATATAAATTCGTTTTCCAAACGGTAAGGAAAAATATTTTTAAAAAAAGAGTAATGTTAGAACAATTTGTTGGTAAAAATATTGAGACGAAATCCGAAGAGCATACTTACAAAGGGGCCCTTGTAAGCCAAGAGACCATAACTGCAAATCTACTCATTAGAAATGTTATTCATATTCAAAGTTTGAGTTTGTTTACGAATTACATACAGTAATGCTCTCCTGATCATCAGTGATATGGATAATTAATTGTCACTCACCTTTAAATTTGATATCAAATGGTGAGATTAAAACAATAGAAGCATATGCATCCAATCTTCACACTTAATATTAAATTCAACGATAAGTTACCATACATTAATATTTCGTGAACTGTATATGAGTTGATTTTATTGTTTTAACCCTCACATGAGCAAAATTCTGAATCCGTACCGCACGAGAGATACTTCCTACATTTACTAGAGAGTGTTGGGTGCGAGGGGGAAGACTGCACGCATTAGAGGGGCTGAACTCTTTCTTTTATTATACAGTCGGGGGCGGAAATCCTGCATAAATCAAAGGACCCATTTGATTTCACATATCAAATTGACCAAAACTATTCAAAAAATTCTTTTTTTTTTTTTTTTGGGTCAAGGGTTTCATTACCAACAAAGTAAGTTTACAAAAAAAGAGGCCTAAAAACAAAACAAAAGAAAATGGAGCCCATAACAGAAAAAAGAAAAAGACAAAGAAATCCTAGCAACTTCTTCAATCTTCCTGCAACCGTTGCCGCCGGAAACCGTTGAACCAAAGCCTCGACAAGAGATCTATAGAAGATGGTATTGTAGCATCCAACCGGAACTAGCAATAGGCTTCATCTTCAAGCGATCAAAGGATGAGTCAAACATGACTATAGAACGATCCGACCCACTACCGTAGACGTGAAATCCACAAATGTGAGAAGGACTAAGAGGGGCACCAGCAGCAAATGAAAACAAGAAGACATCAAAACGAGTAAGCCCAAAAGTAAAAACATCCGAAAAACCTTAGTCCCCATAAAGTAGAAACATCCCGACGTTGCATGTCTCTGGCCAGCATCCACCAGAATAGCTGCCTTGGAGAAACCAAACCCATAATGGATCGGCAAAGACCAAGGCACATCAAAATCAACTCAAAAATGGCAAGCACACCCTAAGCAAAATTCAAATCTTAAAGTATAACAATCGAAATTCCAGATCGGCTCCAAAACATTAAGATCTACTTTTTGGGTGAGGAAGAAGGAAGATGGCGCGGAAGAAAGTGGTTGAAGTTGACTGATTTGTAGGTTGGTGAAGGAAAAATGGAAGGGGTGGGGTTGAGGGAAAGGGAGTGCAAGATGGGGACTAAGGTGTGAAAAGAACGTAGAAAGTAAAAAGAAAAATTCCAAGTTGCCGACTCTCAAGACGGCAATCAGATGGAAAAGTTAAAGAGAAGGGAGGAAGAAACGGGATGGGAGTGAGAAATTGAAGCTGTTAAAATTCTCTTTGACATAACATTATATTTACATTAAGGAGATGGTCCGAGTGCGAGAATAAATTGATATTGAACTCACTATTCACGATATTCGAACATCAGAGCTCTCACTTACAAGTAAAGGAATACGATTAGAATATAATACTAAGTAACAACTATCCAAAAGTTTGAAACCAAAATCGAACACTCAGATTTTTGTTTGTTTGGGTTCTACAAATAAATTTAAAAACCCAAAAAATTACCTTTGCACGACCTGAAATTGTGTACTGCATCTCCTACGACCGACTCATCCATACGTCTACCTTCATAAAGTCACAAAATTACACAAATTCATTACTCTAGAAAAGTTCTACCGAGAGAGATTCTAGTTTCACCAAAGATTGATGGTTTTTCAGCTAGAAAGTAGAAGGTGATGCAAAAAAACTACTTGTTCATCAGCATCGGTGGCGCTGGAAGTGCTCAAATTCAGTGGATATCGTTGATGTCATCATTATCTGATAAATTTTAATAAGACGTCAATATTTGGTATCAATATGTATAACTTGTTAATATGGCGTTGAAATGTATATATATAATATACACCAATATCGTTTTTGAGGCCCTCTGTGTACCGTATTTTCAACTTTCTTGTATAGTTTCCTTTGCTTAATTATCACCAGTCTGATTTTAATCAAACGGCACCAAGGCATTATAGACGCAAGATTGCTTGGTTTCAAGTGGAGAATTTGGGCTACGCGCAAGTTCTTAATGACTTTCTTCACAATCTCAATTCACAAGGGTTGGTTCCTCAAAAGTCCCAAGTCAAAATTTGTTGAGAGTATTAATTTTATATTCGAAAAAAAAGAGATTTTACATGTGTTTATAAGTAGTTGGACTATTCCCTAAATTGCCAATTGTTTTTATGGTGAAACCTCAACTTTTTCACAATTTAATCTGAAAGTTGAGCTTTTTCTCTGGTTAAACAAAATGAGTTAGCTAGCAGGGTATAATGGAATCCAAATGGTAGTGGTAAATCGTGGCATTAATGACGGAGCCAGAAATTATTTGGTGGGTGGGGTAAGCTAAAATTTTACTATGAAATGAAATGCTCAATTTTTTTGTTGCCTGCATAAAGTTATGGGCAAATTACACAAAACTACCTTAATTATAAGTCGAACCACAATCTCATACCTCATGTTTTATAAATTACAATGTCATACCTCATCTTACCAATTTGTTGCAATGTTAGACCTCCGTTAGTTTGTCTGTCAATTTTTTAGTTAAATGCTAACGTAGCTTGAGGCGCGGCACACTCCCTCTCCAGTTGGATAAAAATATTAATAAATTAAAGATGAAATTATTTAAATATTTTATAAAAAAAAGAATGTGGGACCTACCATTACAAACCCATCACCGTCACCCTTCTTCCCCAAGTAATGCTATTCATACCATGTTTTTATACCATATTTCTATACCACCTTAGGTTGCATCTGATGTGGACAACCACATCATTTGAAAAATTTGCAAAACCCAAGGAAAGGAAGGAGAAAGACTCCTCGTATACCACAATCATCATTTAATTAACTAGTTTTTCTTAATTATTCGTTTATTAATCAAATGATGTGGCTGTTCACATCAAATGCCACCTAAGGTGGTATGAAAATGTGGTACAAAAAAACCCAAAATTATTTTATTTATTTATTTATTTGCAGGTGATCAATTCGACTTTCATTCATAGCTTCAATTTTTAGACTTCGCCATCAACGGCTTAACAGGTTGGATTCCACTGTCGCTTCCTCAATGAGTCTCGTCGGGCTTGGGGATGGGGTCGAATTTGGAGATTTGGAAGGAAAGGAGGTAGAAGGCCAAGATGCGGGGGTTGAAGTAGAGGTAGAAGATGCCGCCGGCGAGGGCGACGAGGTTGATGACGATGAGGAGGAAGGCGCAGAAGACGCAGCAGCTGCTCATTCAGTTGTGCTTTTGGGGGAAAGAAGGGGGAGATTGGGTTCCTATTGTGGTGGTCCGACTACGGGTTGGCCCGGTTGATGTGGGTCTCGGTATCTTGGTGGTTTCTGGAGCACTGGTTTAATTGGCGGTTGATATGGGTCTTAGTATCCTGGCGTTTTTTGAATTGTGATGAATTTGTGAATTGCCAATTTTTTTTTTTTTTGTTAATAAGGATGATAATGGATTAGGCGAGTCGAGCTACGCATAAGGCTTGGTCATCGGACTACAATAGCAGAAACCTTACTCTCTAAACCCGCACAATGCAGAAAGAAAGAACCAAACCCCAGGATTAGCCGTCAACTACAAGAAGGCTACTTTCTTCCCGCTCAGAGCGATGAGAAAGGGCTAACTCCTTGATAGAACGACCCATCCGTCCCCTATCTCTGAATTTATTAAATAAAGAAAAGTAAACAATACAAGTGGGGGGACGGAGCCAAAACCCGCTAAGGGAAAAACAAAGAAACATCCACGAAAACAAACAACAAGATGAAACTCAAAGTCACGAGCAAGGCGGCAGGCGCAAAAGCCAGCACGAGCCGCCGCAATGAAATTGAAAACTTCTGCAACCATCAAGGACCAAACTAGCAAAACCTAAAATTAGGTCTTGAAGAAAGGTTATGAATGTAAGCAGAAGTTGCACAAGGAGGACAAAAGTCCCAATATAAGCTCCCAGAATGATCCACACCGAAGTTAGCCAAACAATCGCAACTGCATTACCCTCTCAAAAAATATGAGTGACACGAACATGCATATGGGAGAAAAGAGCAAGGCAGTTAATCCAACGAACACATAGACGCCAAGGAATCTTGCGAGAAATAGAAGAAAGAAAAATGACCACTAAAGAAGAATCACATTCGATCCACAAATAATTCCAACCATTAACCCAAGCCAAATCCACGACATGAATAACCGCATGCAACTCTGCTTCTAAAGAATAAGCAATTCCAATGGAAGCTGCAAAACAGCCTAAACAACTGCTAAAATGATCCTGAAAAATACCCCCAATACCTGCTAAACCAGGAGCATCATGAGTCGCACCATCAGTGTTCACTTTAATCCAAGAAATAGGAGGTGGCAGCCATATGACCTCATGAATACGAGGAGCTTTAGCTAGACAACCTTTAACTCCAATGGCACGAAGAACACAAAGATCAGACACAGAGTTTCGCATGGTACCAGTGCTCAAAGAGTCATCTCAATCAGCTGCAACTTAATATGACGAACAATATTGGAAACTTGAGGAGATAATTCCTCAAAACGAATTGCATTGCGGGCCGCCCAAATAGAATACCAACCCGCCCCAATCATCCCCCACCACAAAACTTGAACTTGAGAGCCAAAACCATGTTCAAGAGGATAGGAAAAAATTACGTCCACCTGAAACCAACTTAAACATGAAGACCAAATTTTTCGAGAATAATTACAACCGAAAAAGAGGTGAGAAGGTGTTTCAATTGCCGAGCGACAGAATGAGCATATAGACGCCAAAGAAAATCCTCGATCTTGCAAAAGAACATCTGTGACAAACTTACCATGCATATACTTCCATAAAATAATTGAATTACGAGGATGGTAGCAAGAACGCCAAACCCAATTGCCCCAAGTAACCAGCGGTTGTTTACTTCTTTTAAAATCATAAGCTCGATTAAGAGTTAAATGACCATCAGTAGCATCATTCCAAACCAATATGTCATCCACTCCAGGATCCATAGGCAAAGTAATAGAGAGCAATTGATTCCATATTGAGTGCATACGATTATGAAGGAAAGCAGGTTGACACCAGTGGCCATTATATATAAAATCAGAAACTTTAGATTTCAATGACTTTCGCATAGACATGGGAATATCCAAAGCATCTACAATGGGCTCAGTTAACCAAACTGCATGCCAAAAAGAAACTTTGTCACCAGTACCAATAATCCAATGAGATCTAGAAACAATATCCTCAAAAAGAGGGCGCAACCTAGGCCATATGAAGGAACATTTATAAGTCAGACAAGGCAATCCTGAGCAATTAATAAAACGGCCTCGAAAAAAAAATGCAACCATAGAGGAGGTGGTCAAAATGTCCCAAAACTTCTTAAGAAGAAATGATTTGTTTAAAGAAGCAAAATTACGAAGACTAAGACCTTCTTCATTATAAGGAACACAACACTTTTTCCAAGAGCTTGTCGAAAACCCTCGCGAATCCGCAAAACCAGTCCAAATAAAATTACAAGCCCAAGATCGTACTTGAGCTAGAACAAAAGCAGGCCATGAATAAACTGAAAAACTATGTGATAACATACTGACTACCACATATTTAACCAATGTGAGATGACCCGCCATAGATAGAGAGTGACCATTCCAATGTGAAATACATTGCCGCACCTTATCAACTAGAGGCTGGAAAAAAGAACTCTTGGGTCTACCACGAAAAAGAGGAACACCTAAATAAGTGAAAGGTAACTCACCACGAGAAATCCCCAACTAAGAAACAATTAAAGAATGAAGTGGCAGAGCATATTTTCCGATGTAAACACGAGACTTTGGCTTGCTAATAAATTGACCAGAGTTAACACCGTACTCATCCATGAAAGCCATGAGGTTTTGTAAACTTCTCTTATCACCCCTACAAAACACAAGGATATCATCAGCAAAAAGAACATGTGATGGAGCCACTACCCCACAAGGAGAAGAAATAGAATTAATACTGCCTGAATTATGAAGTTCAATGATTCCTCTACTAAGAACCTCTTCAGGAAGACAAAAAAGAAGAGGAGAAAGCGGATCCCCTTGACGAACCCCTCGTGAACAACCAAAGAAACCAACTGGAGATCCATTAAAAATAATAGACAAACGTGCTGAGGCAAGAATAGCACCAATCCACTTGACAAACGTTGCATGAAACCCAAAAGCTGATAAAACATTTGTGAGAAAGCTTCAGCTTAATGTATCAAAGGCCTTAGCGACATCAAATTTAATGGCCACATTCCCACCATAATTCCTATTATCAAGCAAATTAATACCTTCGGAAGCTAATAAGATACAATCTGAAATATTCCTGCCGTTGAGAAAAGCAAACTGGTTTAGCAAAATAATTCTGGCAATAATAGGAGCAAGACGGCTAGCAAGTATCTTGGTAATAAGTTTAAAAGAAAAATTGGCCAAAGCAATTGGACGGAATTGGGAGATAGTATTAGCCTCCGGTGATTTCGGAATCAAAGCCACAAAACTAGAATTGAGATTAGGGAGAATATAACTTGATAGAAAAAAATGAGCGAACTGCACTCACAACATCAACACCAACAAAATCCCAAGCGGCAAGAAAAAAATGCCCACCAAAACCATCCGGACCAGGAGCACTATTAGGATCCATAGAACATACTGTGGAACGAACTTCATCAAAGGTAGAGACAGCTAGTAATGAATCATTTTCATAGGCAGAAACCATAGGAGAAATCAACCTTGAAACCATACCTGTATTAGTAGTGGAGCCATCATCCAAGAAAGCATTAGAAAAATGATCAACAACATGAGATCGCAAAGAATCAACATTTTCCACCAAGTCCGATCCAATTTGCAAAGAGGAAATAAAATTACGAGCGCGACGAATTTTAGCAATCCTATGAAAATGGAACCTGAGACCTGTCACTTACAAGTGAAGAGGAATATCACCAAACTGCAATACTGAGTGGCTTATTACTATTAAAATTTAATAAACTCATCATTTTAACCAATACTAAAGTTTAATAGTAATATTAAATTTACTATTAAATTTTAGTATTGGTTAAATTGATGAGTTTTTTTTAACATTTATTAACTCTTATTTTCTCTAAAAATAGCCCTAAGCTTCAGACGTTTCATTTGCCATGTGGGCTATGACAATTAAAATATAAAATAGCCCAAATGATTAGTGTTTTTAAGTTTAAAGGACTCAAATTCTCACTATGCTATATCCGACTGAAGCCTTGAACTTGGCTCCAGCGGCGGTGGTATATAACTCTTCAAATAGAGAACGATTTTGCATAACATGTGCACACCACATGTTCTTGCTTCACAAGTACAGAATACCACATATAAGTTGTTCTCCTTCAAATATGCCTTTTACAGTCTTACTACAAAAAAAGTAAAAAAAAAAAGTCGCATTTCAAGTCAAGACTATAAATAAAACGGTTGAAAAACCATTTCAGTCACTGATGTCAGTGCATACTTTCAACTACTTTCTGAGCACCAGATAAATCAACATATGGAAAAGGGTCATAACTATTTGCATATAGGTCTGATATAGGTTGAGGTGAAACCATAAACCAGAACAGGGTTAGATACCTCAATTCTACTCTATCTTCGGGACAAACATCATAGGAACTTTGTTAATTCCATGTTGGGATTAGTAGAGTCTTCCTTAAGCAAGGGGCCAATTTATTTTAATTGTTACCCGAACTTTTTAGTGTCGGTACCCTTACCTTAAGCGTAGATACCCAAGAGTATGATATGGACCCTAGATCACATAATCTCGCTGTGATGTATTGAATTTCATATAAGGTTACAGATACCATTGTACCCCGAGCTAAAGTTATGGATAGGAATAGACAAACCATTTTGTTCCAAGCCAATCTAGGAAAAGCACATACTGTGGTACCAAAAATGATTAGATGGAATGAAGTTACTCTACCTGATAGATGGAGACTGCAGGAAGCAATCCCTCCTCAACCAACTCAAAATCGAGAACTTAGCCATATTACCAATATGATGATGGAGATGTAGAAATACATTTCAACAATGATAGGTTAACCAGGCTAAGTTTAGGTCATCGAAGGAATGTTGATTCCCTTAGGCATATCCTTTTTAGAACTAATTCTTTTAGAAAAACAATACTTGAATCATGCTCGTATGAGCAAGATCATGAAAGGACTATCCTAGAAGGCCTTAGAAAGACTCATGAACAAGTGACTACCCATTTTATAAGGTCGAGAATACTGGAGCCTCAACTCCCTCTAAGATCTCTAGGAATCCACCTCAATCATAATTCTCGTGGGATGATGTTGAATCTAACTTTTATGTCATAACAAAATTTGAACCAGATAAGTAATTTATTGAAAAAAATTATCTCAGTGAAGAAAATATTTTGAAAATAGAATGGCTAGAAAAGGCCTACAGTAACGAAAGAAGAGTTTTATTGAAGAAACTTCACTATACACCTTCATGATTGAAAAAGGAATTAATACAAGATTTTTTTTCCTTGGAATGAATGGTGTGCTAAAAGGTACAAATTTTCTGAATACATCAATGTATAAGTACTTTAGATAACCCATTTAAAACTTATACAATGAAAGAAGGAAAAACAGAAAAGGTAATACATCCACCAAAAAAGACTATTCGGATAAATCCACAAGGAACAACTGCTTCTCCTCATAAGGAAGTCCCAGAATAAGGAAAAAAAAAAATACTTCTCTACAAAACGAAGTCGCCGCTGTGATACAGTAAAATAATCATACAAATTTGTTTATCCAATCTTTAGGTCAACAAGCTTCTAGGATAGAAAACTCATTAAAGGAAAATGATTCTCTCAAGTCTAGAATTTGGAATCCTATAGAACTGGTATAGAACCAGGAACATCTTCTAGTTCTTCTAAAGAAAAGAAGAATAAAAAGGAAAAGGATAAAGTCAACCAACTCATGTTCAAGCCAACTCCTAATCTTACGGACTACAAGTTAGGAGAAACCCTAACATATGACAATTTTGTTGATGCTTTGGCCAAAAGATTAAGCTCAATGAAGGTAATTGAGCCAAAAGTATCAGTCCTTACTGAAACCCAAATTGTTGATTTAGAAGATCAATTTACCAAGTCAACCTTAGACTCGCAAGTGAAAAGGATAAAACAGGGCCACAAGGTCACAAAAACACCCATTTTAAAACAAATTATTATCCTAGGCCAACTCCAGTAGGTCTTTAATTTGAAGATAATGATATGGGTGAAGAGATGCATGGACGTTTTATTGTTGAATGGAACATTGATGGACAAACAAAATATCAAATCATCAATACTATGAGACACATGATGATGTTCTTATCAGCCAACAAATTACTAGGAAATTCTGATGGAGCCCTTGCACAAGCAATTGTAGCTGAATTTATTGGACAACTTTGCGGATGGTGGGATTTTCACTTATGTGAACAAGCAAAAGGACAAATTTTTGCTGCTACTAGGATAATTGAAAATGCTAATGGAGAACGAGTAGTTCATGAGGACGCGGTTAATACCTTGATATATACCATTACCCTCCATTTCGTTGGATCTACTAAGCTCTAACTTGATCGTTCTATAGAACTCCTAATGAACCTAAAAATGTCTGACTCTTCCTCATTTTAGGTGGTATAAAGATGTTTTTTATGCCAAGATTTTCACTAGATCTGATTGTAATGCTGATTTCTAGAAAGAAAGTTTCTTTATGGATTACTTCCCTTATTTGCCGAAAAGGTACAAAGTCGTATAAGGGCAAAGTTCGGAGGAGTTATACCTTACAGGCAGTATACTGATGGAGAGCTTACTTCTGAAATATGTGTTGAAATTTTAGAACTTTGTAACGATATGAAGCTGAAAAGATAGCTTGATAAACAATGATCTTTAGGATTAAAAGAAATGGGAGATTTTTGTGAACAATTTGGGTTTGAACCTAAAGGTCGAACATTCTCTAAAAATACCCTTTGGCCCAAACCGAAAAATTTCACAAAAAAATTCGGAAGATAGTCCATATAGATCCTTAAAACCTTATAGGACAGTCTCGCAAACAAAAAAAGGGAAGAAATGATCGGAAAGAAAACCCCTTGTTTGCTAAATTGTGGAAATGTGACATATAAGACCTCAATGACGAATGAAAGAATAAATTAATACCTTAAATCTCAATGAAGGTCTGAGGAGACAATTATGTTGGCTAATGCGAAACTCTTCTGATTCCGAAGAAAGTGAAAATGAAGTTACAATTCCTTAAAGATGAAGAACTGTTTACTTCAACAACCGAAGCCAGCAATTCTTACTTGGATGATGAATGTAGTAGACCTCTGTGTTATCTGTGGAGCAAAAAATAATCAAGAAAAATATGGAGGAGACATGTGGACTTTGGGTAAAAAAGACAAAATTACCCTTAAGGCACACCTGGATTCCCACGCGCATACAACGGACAATAACGGCTTAATCGAGGTCAAGGGTGATCAAAATGGTATTATTTTAAAACCCTCTCATCACTCCTCATCAAATCCTCACCCACAAGGTAACACCCAATTATTCTTTTCAAATTAGGATTAATTAATTAATTACCAAATTGATTGCAAGATATTATTTGACATAATATCTTGCAATTAGGGCCAAATTTCTACCATAAGTGGCCGGTCCCTATTTCTTCAAATAGGGCCGGCCACACCCCTATATAACCCCTCATTTCTCCAAAAACCTAAGTCCAATTCTCTTCTAAAATTCTGTAAATTTCTCTAAACATTTTTCCCTCAAATTCTAACTTTGGCATCGGAGATTCTTCAGCCAAAACCCCCCCATTCATCGTGCGCACGTGTGGCTCTTGGCCATGGTCTTAGGTGTTGATTGTTTTGCAGGTGCATTTTCGTCTAAGAAGAAGGCGAAAATTTGCATCCACAAATTGGTGCTTTTCATTGAGGGCCTTGATTCACACGCTCGAAGAAGACTCTCGCATTCAAAGTTTCCCATTTCTTGTTCATTTGTAGATTTTTCGTACGTTCTTATTCCTAGATTTTTTTTTATAAAAATTCTTTGATAAGATGTAAAAGAAAAGTACAGTGGCTAGAAATTTGGAAACCACGACTCTTTTCCTATCATCACTTGGTTAAAGGAATCTATTAACAAAGAGACTTGGAAGGCTTTCCCCGTACTGACCCGTGTAAATGACATTGGTGCTTCACTGCATACATGCAGATGGTTTTGGATTCCAAGATCGGGAAATGAAGTGGCGGATTTTGTTGCGTCGCACCAGGTTTTGGAGATGCGCGACTCTGTCTGGGTAAATAGGCCTCCATCTTTGTTTGTAAGAATTCTAAACAAAGACGGTTTACCTTGGCCCCCGGCTTAGTTTATTTTGTGTAAGGATAGGGTGACAATCTTGCTTGTTGTGGCGGTGTCGTTTGTTTTCTCTGTCCTCATGGCTATGTACCTTTGTTTGCCGGTCGCCAGCTTTTCGTGTTTCATCTGCCTTGATTTTAAAGAATTTCAAAAAGTTGATGAATTAGAAGGAATTGAAGAGATTTTGTAGTGTATTTTAAACATCCACAAATCTCCCATCTCTCCATGAGATTTCGAGAGAACTGAATCAAAATTCTACATGGAATCTATACATATCAATTAAACTCCATAAAAATCCATAGATTTATAAATCCATTAAAATCTCTCCAATTCCCAATTGAATACACCCCCTGTCATTTGCAAATCCACTAATCAATGAATTACTTTTTGAAATTCATGATCAAGGGGGTGGCCTAGGCAGTAGGCAAATCAACTAATAAGTCATGCGTAAAACAATTTCTTCAAAGCCTTGCCTATTTTCTTTCACAATCTCCCTAAGACATGCGTAAAATAGCAAATCAGCCAAAGCATAATTTTCATAATTTTCGTAATATTTTTTTCATCAGTTGCTGCTAAGTTGGATGATACCAACTATCTTCAATGGCATTTTCAGATGAAATTGATGCTCGAAGGGTATGGCATTATGGATTTTGTGGATGGATCAAATCCTTATCCCTCTCAGTTTTCTTCTTCAAGTTTTGCTGATTCAGAGGTTGTATACACTGGTTCCAATTTTAGAATTGAATCTGATGAGTTTAAGGTTTTGAAGATGCACGATAGAGCACTAATGCAACTTATCACTACTACTTTGTCTCCGATTGCAGTTTCTTGTGCAATTGGGAACACCAGTGTAAGAGATTTATGGGTGGGTCTTCAAGACTAATTTTCCACAGCTACAAAGACTTCCATTTTCAGTCTGACTTACAAATTATCAAGAAAGGGGCTGATTCTGTAAGTCAATATCTTTAGCATATCAAGGAGGCTAGAGATTATCTCTTTGCAGCAGGGGTTACTTTTGTTGATGAGGACATTGTTATCTTGGCTTTAAATGGTCTTCCAGCTAAATATAACACGTTCAAGTGTGTTATTTGTGGTTGTGAAAGTGCGATTTCACTCAAGGAGTTTCATGCTCAGTTGCTTGCTGAGGAAGCAACTATTAAGAGTAACTCTTTTGTCAATTTTCCCACTACTTTGCTAGCTCAAAATCAAAATCACAATGGTAGTTCTAGACTTTCTTATGGGAATTCTAATGGTACTTCTGGGTTCCAAAATGGCAGTAATGGTTTTAACAATGGGAATCATAGTGGTAATTCTGGGCAGTCCAACATTTTCAATGGTGGCAATCGTTCAATACAAAAGCAAAAGGAAATCGAATAAAAATCCGGGCAACAGATATTACAATAATCAAGGCCAGAGATACTATAGTTCCAAACCTATTGTTCATGATTATGCTCCTGGTATTCTTGGAAATCATTCTCAGTTCAATTGTGTTGCCTCATCTACCAATGTTGTTTGTCAATTGTGTTCTTAACAAGGTCATTCATATGTCAATTGTGCTTATATAGAGATGATGAATCTTCAGAGTCATATCAGATTTGTGATAGAACCAATCACACTGCCAAGACAAGTTTCTATAGAAATAAAGCCAAGACTTCTAGATCACAGATGACTGCCATGAATGCAATTTATCCTCAATTTATGAATACTATGCCTCTTGTGATGAATAATATGTCTTTTAGATGAATATGCAATCTTCTCAGTTGCCAATTTCTATAAATACATCATCTTCTTATAATATGCCATCTATGCCATCTTCTTCATCAAATTCGGCTTCACCATAAGCAAGATTCTAAAAAATGTTAGGCGCTAGTCGAGCGGCGGGCTGGCGCCTAGCGCCTATGTGGATTTAGGTAAATTTTTTGTATATCTTGTAAATACGTGCATATTGACACTTACAAAAAATTATTCTTGTATATCTTGGAATAAATATATTATATACCATATAAATTAGTTAAATATATTTTATAGTAGATGATTAAATATTGAGGAAAACGTTATTTGAAAAAAAAATATACATATCTAACATATACATATCTAACATAAGAGTATAATATAGGCTGATCTTAATTATGATCATAAAAAGAAAAATAATAAAATAGTATATCGCAAGAGTGTAATATAGTGTTGTTTTTAAAAAGAACAAATAATAAAATATTATCTAAATAATTTATATAATTGATTTATTAGGAGATAGTGAGTAATTATTGTTTATCCCTTTATTTTATGATAAGGGTGGTGGAGTTCACACCAAACTAAGCATCTTTTCAGACTTATCCACTTTCCCAATTTCCCTGCTTCTTCTTTCCTCGACTTCTCCGTTTCTTTTAAAACTGATACAGTTCTCTCTCTCTTTTACCTCGTCTTCTCCGTTTCTATCTCTCCATCTTCTTCTTTCCTTAAAAACCACAAATCAAACATCGAAAATATCTCCCTCTATCCCGCCAAATTAAAACAACTCCCTCAATCCCTTTATCTCTCCACCACACATCTCCCTCTATCCACCACCGCACTTATCTGTTTTCATGCACAAAAGTCTTGGGTTTGCAGTACTGGTCAAATTTGAGATGCAGCACGACGAGAGACATCTATATATTATAGGTTTGCAATTTGCACAGACACAGAGCAGAGAGACGAGGAACCGCCTACCATGCCGCCTAGTGCCGCCTAGTCGGCTGCCTAAACCCTCTCCATTTTATTGAACGTTTTGCCCAAAATCGCCACGGAAGCCCAGCGCCCAGCGCCTAGGCGGCCGCCTAGGCCGATTTTTAGAACACTGACATAAGTATGGTTGACAAATTTTGGTGCTACCAATTATTTGACTAATGATTTGCACAATTTGTCCTTGGCTTCTCCATATCCTCATAATGACACACTGCAAATAGCAAATGGTGAAGGTTTATCAATCACTCATTTAGGCAATTCCACTTTCAAAACTCCTATGCAGTCTATCAAATTAAATTTTGTTCTTTATGTTCCTAGAATAACTCATAACTTGCTGTCAGTTCACTGAATTTGCTTGGACAATAATTGTTGGTTCATATTTGATGCATTTTGTTTTTGGATTCTGGACAAGGCCACATGGAGAATCATATATAAAGGACTATGCAACAATGGACTATACCTCATACCATTCCTTCCTGTTCTTCCCCTGCATCTCAGAAACAACCTTATCCAGCAATTTCATCCCTAGGACACATTGTCAAGACTACATTGTGGCACAGTCGTGTAGGTCATCCTTCCAACCCTAGTAAATCCAACGTTACTGTTGTAAAAGATAAAGTTTTCATTTGAAAAATAAAGGTCAAAGCATATTTTAGATTGAAATCCTAATTGTCCTTCCAATACATAAGCAAGATCGAAATCATTCTCTCCAGATGTACCAAAAACATGAAAAAATTAAAACAATAATAATTGACTATTGATTAATAACACCTATGTTGGGTTCACAGGGTTGGGCTCAAGCTGCTACTTGTTGACTAATACTTCTGTTGCACATCCTCTTTTCTACCCAGAACTTTTTGCGTTTTGAAACCATTCTTTATGAGTAACATACGAATTGTTGTATTCCCATGGTCACCATTCCTTTGCAAACAAGAAATCACACTAAGAATTAAGACATAGCTAGTCAGGGTCCTCTACAAATGAAGGGAAGTGTTAAAACTTCTTAGGGTAGAGTTATTGGAACTTAGTCAAATGGTTTGTTTATGTTTTAGCAGACTGCTAGGCCGAAATAGCATTTGACTTAGACTGTTCTGCGTTTGACACTCTTTTACTTGTGTTGAAAGCATGTTGGTTGAAGGCTGAAGCCGTAAAAAAAAAGCTTGTTGGTTGAAGATATTGTTGGGTTTGATTGGCAGGCCAAGGGCCTGCTTTTCATTTTGGATACTAGTTGTGTTCATCTTTAGGAGAATGAATCAGTCTTCTACTTTGGAAAAAAATTTATAAAATTTTTCTAAACGAAACAATTTATTTTCTTAAGATTCATTTGAAGATTATCTCTGCAAAAATTATTTGAATTAGAGTTTGTTTAGTCATCCAAATATGTCAAATACATGGACGGTTCATCATTGGTATCTACACTGTTAATTTTTTTGATACATTTAGATAACTATGATTATAATGAAAAATAAAAAGATAGAGAAATAAAAGTCCACTTCAAAATATTTCTTTTAGAGTACTTATGCTCAAATGTATTTTGAGTAAAATCACTTCTATTAGAAACGTATCTATAATTTTAACAAGATTGCAAGTGTTTTTTTAGGTAACCCAAAAGCTTTTCTATGTTCCTAATTTTTTTTTACCAAATATTGTCAGAAGCACTTCTGAGGAAAAGGCGGATCCTTTTCCTGGGGATCCGGGGGATCTTGTAATCATGTCCGTTGATCGTACATCGTACGGTCATAAATCATTTTAAATTTTAAATTTTAGATTAAATATAAATAGTACCTAACGAAAACTGACCGCACGATGTACGATCAACGGACATGATTACAAGATCACCTGGATCCTCAGGAAAAAAATCCCGTGAGGATCCTTTTCCCACTTCTGATAATCTAAAGCTGTTTTTAGTTTTGAAAACACATTTTCAAAATGGCCTGAAATTTACTGTAAGATCCGGGATAGAATTGAACTTTAATCTTTTCTTGATAAGAGAAAAATTTGAACTTTCATTATCAAGTATCTTATTAATATTCTCAACAAGCTTTTTGATAATCACGAATTCTGTTTGAAGATTCCAACCAGCCGGCCTTGTCATCATGTCATGTAATTTTAGGAAACAAACTCTAGTTTACAAGGCCTTTTTTGTCTTCTTCTTCTAAAAATAATTTTGATTGCTTATGCCCGTCCTTTCTTCATGTTTTTACTTGCTACTCCATTTATATTGGACGTGTATGTAATGACAGTTTAGTCTTCGTAAAATTTGTGTATCGATTTTCTCATCAATTTGGACGTTCTTCGTCTACTTGTCTCAAAGGTTAGAAATTTGAGTATGACAGTTTGATTAGGTGGATGGTCAGTTACAATTTTAAAAGAAACAAATCTTATTGTATTTGAATATGATTTGAGTTTACGTAGGTATATATTCCGAAACACATTTTCACCTTTTGTGAGAGGTATATGAATAATGAATTCGATCAAACTACTCTATTCAAGTTTGTATCCTCAAACGTCGACTCTTTCAAATTGTTAGTTGGTAACTTATTTTTGTTTACTATAATCCTTGATTATTAATTTATTATAATAGTCATGCCAAAATTCTTGTGCATGGGACTCTTCGTAGAACTCATTGTCCTAACCTATAAAATGCACACATTATAAACATTCATCATCATCATAAATTTACACGTAACGTAAGATGGGTTCTAATAAACCTCATGCTGTTTGTGTGCCTGTTCCACTTCAGGGTCACGTAAATGCAATGCTCAAATTGGCAAAGCTCCTCCACCATAAAGGCTTTCACATAACCATTATCAACACAGAGTTCAACCACAGGCGCTTACTTAAATCTCTTGGACCCAACTCCCTAGATGGCTTGCCGGATTTTCGGTTTGAAACGATTCCCGATAGCCTTCCAGATTCGAATGAAGATGCCACCCAAGACCTCAATTTGCTTGCTGATTCCATCAGGAATAAGTTCTTGGCACCTTTTCTTGACCTCGTCACAAAACTGAACAATGCAAATCCAGTGACCTGCATTGTTTCGGATGCTTTCATGCCCTTCACAACTCCTGCTGCCAAACAACTTGGCATCCCCATCACACTTTTCTTTACTTTTGCAGCAAGCAGCTTCATGGGGTTTAAGCAATATCCTGCTTTGGTGGAAAAAGGACTTGCACCACTCAAAGGTGAAACAATTGAAGCAATTAATCTTTAATTTTAGTATTAGTTTCTCTTTGATTTTTGCCAATCAACAATTGCGTTGCTAGTGACTACTCAAGTAGCACCCAGTTTCCACTCTGTTGGAGGAGGTGTGAGTTCAAAGTTCACCGACGAAAGTCGTTGCATTAGTAAAAAAATGAAATTATGGTCCATGAGATTTGCTCTTTAATTTTCTAGGTATGCAAATTAATGAACTTTCGTTAATGTTTAAGTATCATGTGGGTGCTAATTGTGCAGATGAGAGTTGTTTCGTAAATGGATTTTTAGACCAGGTTATAGATTGGATTCCAGGAATGAAAAATATGCGTTTAAGGGATCTCCCAAATAACTTTTTAACAACAGATCCCAATGATGAAATTTTCACTGGCGTCCTTGAAGTAATTGGTCAAGTTCATGAAGCCTCAGCAGTCATTGTACATACTTTTGATGCATTGGAGCCAGATGTTTTGGATGCTCTCTTGTCTTTGTCTCCGCCTGTATACGCCATTGGCCCTCTCCAATTACTTCTCAATCACATACCACAACACCCTTTGAAGTCCTTGGGATACAGTCTATGGAGAGAAGAAACTGAGTGCCTCAGGTGGCTTAATGATAAGGCGCCAAACTCAGTTGTTTATGTGAATTTCGGCAGCATAACGGTAATGACACCGGAACAACTTGTGGAGTTCGGTTGGGGTCTTGCAAATAGCAAGCTTACTTTCTTTTGGGTAATTAGGCCTGACTTGGTCATCGGTGAATCCGCAATTTTACCACCTGAGTTTGTGGATGAAACTAAGGGAAGAAGTCTAATAGCAGGTTGGTGCCCACAAGAGCAAGTGCTTAACCACCCATCAGTTGGAGGATTTTTAACACATAGCGGTTGGAATTCGACAATAGAGAGTGTGTCTGCAGGCGTGCCTATGTTATGTTGGCCATTCTTTGCTGATCAGCAAACAAACTGCCACTATAGTTGCAAAGAATGGGGCATTGGTATGGAGATTAATAATAAAGTGAAGAGAGATGAACTGGAGAAGCTTGTTAGAGAATTAATGGAGGGAGAGAAGGGGAAGAAAATGAAGAATAAGGCCATGGAGTGGAAGACATTGGCAGAAGAAGCCACTGGTTCACATGGTTCTTCATCCACAAAATTAGAGAATTTAGTGAATCAAATTCAATTAAGAAAAAGCTAGATGTTTTGCATAAGAAGCTATTTGGATTTTTTTTTTTTTTTTGTCAAAGGAGATATGTGTTTATCTTGCTACCATCTTCAATTTTGTCCAGATATAAGTTTTATTTATCTTATGTACCAATATTTGTTTTGTATGGGTCACTTGACTAGAGATGCAGACACACCCATGTGACAGATAGCCCAGCCCACCCACGGTCCTTTTAATCAGCAGATCGTTGGATTTTCAATGGTCTTTTCATTTGAACCGTTAGATTTCCAATGTTAAAAAAAAATTTATAAATACAAAAAAAAAAACAAAAAAAAAAAATCAAATAATTCTAAAAAAAATTACAAGTGTTTTTTTAACAGCACACTTAAAATTAGACACTTAAAAAGTTCAACCACCTTCTTCATTTGCCTTTATTTTGAATTAATTATGCTTGTTTGTAATGCTATGTTTTGATTTGTATTGAAAGTCAAATTATCGGAGTTAAACTAAGTACACAATTACAAAGCACAAAGCATAAAAAACAATATTTGTGAATAGGACTTCCGTTGCCCTTTCTTCTTCCAAACGAGTGTATTTGCACAAAGGCAATTACTATTTAGAGTGAATAATAAAAATATTTTATTGCCCTGCCCTCCACTAACGAGTAAAGATGCTCTTATTGTGAAGCATGTCTCTCTTGCTCAATTGAATTTTCTCCGGAGAGATATTTGGGTCATATTACTCAAAAGTTTCCTTTTGCACTAGTCCACTAGTTGAATGATATTACTAAAAAAAAAAAAAAATCCCCTTTCTTTCAAAACATTGCCTATTTTTTGTCAAATCTCCCTAAATTACTGTTTAAATAAATCAATCATTTATAATGAGAAGTAAAATAAGGGTTTTTATCACAAATGGTTCCTGACATTGATCAAACACATCATTTTGGTCCCTGACATTGAAAATCAATAGAAATGGTCCCTGAGATTGTCCACTATCTATCATTTTGGTCATTCCGTTAAAAACTCGGTTAAGTGTCCCAGAGCTCTTGGTCGGAAGTTTGGGCAATTTTCAAAGCTTCGTAACTTAATCGTTTCTTAACCAAATTCGACCCATAATATATCAAAATGAAGATAGGAAAGTGTAGAATAAGATTATACCATTTGGAAGTCCAATGGTTGCCGGAGATGGCCGGAAAATAGCCTCAAAGTTGACTGGTCCGAGTGAAAACTTGAAAACTCACCGGAAACTGGGTAAACTTTAAACGTTCATAACTTCTTCAATACTCAACTAAATCAAGTGATTCAAAAACAAAAATCATACTTCTCGATGAGACAAAGAGAATGGTTGCCTTTTTTGACGGCTAACTCGCTCTGGTTTGGCCGGAAAATGGCTCGAAAGTGGCGAACTCAAGACCAAGACAACCACTTTCGAGCCGTTTTCTGGCCAAGCCAGGGCGACTTAGCCATCGAAAAAGGTACCATTCTCTTCATGTCGTCGAGAAGTATGCTTTTTGTTTTTGAATCACTTGATTTCATTGAGTATTGAAGAAGTTATGAAAGTTTAAAGTTTACCCAGTTTCCAGCGAGTTTTCAACGGAAGGACCAAAATGATGGATGGTGGACAATCTCAGAGACCATTTCTATTAATTTTCAATGTCAGGGACCAAAATGATGTGTTTGATCAATGTCAGGGACCATTTGTGATAAAAACCCGTAAAATAAACATTATTTTAAAAACTAGCCTCTATCTTTGTTTTTGTTTTTACTTGGTACCTCCACACAACTTATACATAAAAAAACCGAGCTCAGAATGTGACTTAAAATATGTTTTATCATTGGGAATATGTCTTTTTGTGCCTATAGAGTACTCGTTTCGTGATAATCTTAGCCACTTAAATGTTATCTTAAAAAGGTCAGAGAAAAACACCTGCGGGGAGATAGCTTTGGCTATTCTTCACATTTTTAATTTGTTCTTTTAATTTGGCTTTGTCTTCACCCTGTTAATTTAATCGGCACTGCCAAAGTCATTGTACATCCGGCCGTTACTTTTTGTAAGTTTGCACCCTAGACTTCAATTTGCTTGCTGGTTCCATAAAAAACAATTCCTTGACCTCGTCAACAATAGTACTCCACCAGTGACTTTTCTTGTTTCAGATGGTTTCATGGCATTCAAAAAACGACTGCAGCTCAACAACTTGGCATTCCCATTACACTCTTCTTTACTTTTTCAGCAAGCAGCTCTATGGGCTGTATGAAATATCCTGCTTTGGTGGAAAGAGGACTTGCACCACTCAAAGATAAAGAAATGGTTGGGAACTTGCAAATAGCAAGGTTTCTTTCTTTTGGGTAATTAGGCCTGACTTGGTAGTTGATAAATCAGCATTTTGCCACCCGAGTCTGTGGATGAAACTAAGGGAAGAAGTATTAATGTTTGATTTCTGGGTTACTTCAATGGAATAGTAAGAACAAAAGAACACACACACAGAGAATAGAGTTTTTCTCAAAAGTTCAAATGTATTTTTTCTTACTTTAAAAACAAGAAGCTCAAAGAGCATGTTTTACCGCTGGAGGAGTGAGAAACAACTTCACTCTCTCACAACATTACAAAACAATCACAACCATTCATTCTTAAGTCATTATGTAAGATGCCTACACTTGTCATGAGCTATGACTCATTACAAACTAATCTAAATGCCAATTGGAATATGATCCAAGGGCTCACATTCAATCATACAACCTGCTTATAATAACCACATCACAGCCAACACATTTATACACCAATATTCCCTTCTAAATGGTTTGCTGATTTCACTCCAAGTGCAGCTCTCAATTTCTCAAACCGATCCTTAGGAAGAGCCTTGGTAAAGATGTCTGCCAATTGCTCTTCTGTGCTGCAGTAGTTCAACTCAATTGTCCCATCTTGAATCACATCTTTTATGAAGTGATACCTTCTGTTGATATGTCTTGGTTTCTGGTGGAACACAGGATTTTTGGACATAACTATGGCAGCGGTATTATCACATAGCAAAGGTGTAGCCTCTACTTGTTCCTCTCCAAAATCAGATAGCACAAACCTCAGCCACATTGCTTGTGTTGTAGCTTCTGCAGCGGTTACATATTCTGCTTCTGCAGTGGATAAAGCCACACTGCGTTGCTTGACAGAAGCCCATGAAAATATTCCTGAACCAAAACTAAATGCATATCCCAAGGTACTCTTCATATCATCCAAACTTCCTGCCCAGTCACTATCACAATAGCCTATTAACAAAACAGCTTTACCTTTCACATAATCAATCCCAAAGTCCAGTGTCCCTTGTACATATCTCAGGACCCTTTTAGCTGTCCCCATGTGCTTTCTGGTACATTTCTGCATAAACCTTGCCAACAAGCATGATGCATACATTAAATCTGGTCTAGTAGTTGTCAGGTATAACAGACTACCAACCATTTTCCTGTACAAATTTTGATCAGCATCTTCACTTCCATCTTCCTTAGATAACTTGTCATTGATTGCAAGTGGGGTTTTCACAGCTTTACAGTCTTTCAAGCCAAATTTCTCAAGTAAGGACTTGGCATATTTCTTCTGATGAATAAATATGCCATTTTCAGTTTGAATTATGCCCAAACCAAGAAAATGATGTAGCAATCCCAAGTCTGACATCTCATATTGTTTCATCATATCCTTCTTAAAATCTTGGATCATTTCATCAGAACTCCCTGTGTAGATAATGTCATCTACATACAGAGATACAATAAGCACACCTACATCATTGAATTTAGTATACAAAGTAGCTTCACTTTGGCTTTTCTTAAATCTGGATCTATTGAAGTATGTGTCTATCTCATCATACCAAGCTCTGAGAGCTTGTTTCAGACCATATAATGCCTTTTTCAACCTGTAAACCTTGTCTTCTTTTCCTTTGACTTCAAATCCCTATGGTTGATCCACATATACTTCCTCATGCAGTGTACCATTTAGGAATGCAGATTTGACATCTAATTGAAACAATTTCCATTCCTTTTGAGCTGCCAATGCAATTACGGTCCTAATGGTATCAAGCCTTGCCACTGGTGCAAATGTCTCATTGAAATCAATCACAGGTTTCTGAGAGTAGCCCTTAGCCACTAATCGTGCCTTGTTCTTCTGTACTGAGCCATCCAGATTAAGTTTGTCTTGTAGACCCATTTTACACCAATTACTGGTTTGTCAATTGGCCTATTAACCAACTCCCATGTTTCATTCTTTTCAATCATTTCAATCTCTGTGGACATAGCTTTTCTCCAAGCTTCATCCCCTGATGCTTCTTCAAAACACTCAGGCTCTATTACACAGAAATTGCATCTCTCATAAACTTCATTCAAATTCTTGAACCTGAGAGGAGTATGATCATATTCTTGTAAATCAATGTGATTCACTCGTTCCTCTTGACTTGAGGAAGAGACACAAGTTTGATCATGCTGCTTATGTAATAGTTCTGTGCACTCTACATCTCTATCATTCTCTTCTCTCTCAACATTACTCATTTCATCTCCATTAGCAATTGAGATAGACAGATTCCTTTCAGCATTAGATTTCTAGTTCCAGCAAGAATTTTCATCAAAGATCACATCCCTAGAGATAACAATCTTCTTGGTTTCAGGATTGTATAACCTGTACCCCTTTTCACAGGTTCCATAACCAAGAAAAATACATTTGACACTTGTTGCATCCAGTTTCTGTCTCATCTGTGATGGAACTTGTGCATAGCATAGGGATCCAAACACTCTTAAGTGTTTCACTCTAGGCTTCCTTCCATTATAGACTTCAAATGGGGTCTTCTTATTCAGAGCTTTGGTAGGGCATCTATTTAGAATATAGACTGCAGTGTTAACTGCTTGTGCCCAAAACTCAAATGGAATACCTTTCTCCAATAGCATGCATTTGGCCATCTCAACAATGGTTCTATTTATCCTCTCTACAACACCATTCTGTTGAGGAGAATAGGCCACTGTGAGTTGTCTTTCTAAACCAAGATCTGCACAAAACTGAGAAAATTCAAGAGAAGTGTATTCTCCTCCTCTGTCACTTCTTAAATTTTTTAGTTTGAACCCACTTTGTAATTCAACAGTTGCTTTGAACCTTTTGAACACACCAAATGCTTCAGATTTATTTCTCAGAAAATAGACCCATCCCATTCTGGTACAGTCATCTGTGAAAGTGATAAAGTACTTGTTTCCATCTTTGGTAGGTGTTTGCATTGGTCCACATATGTTAGTGTGGATCAACTCCAGTGGTAAGGATGCTCTCCACTTGGTTTCTTTGGGAAAAACATCTCTGGAATGCATGCCAAGTGCACATCCCTCACACACTGTGGTGTTCACTTTCAGTTCAGGTAGCCCATTGACCATCTCATGTTCTTGCATCTGCATTAGAGCATTCATGTTCAAATGCCCTAATCTTCTATGCCATATCTCAGCAGCTTGCCCGATACTAGCTCTCATGACAATTTGAATTCCTGGTTGCAACTTCAAAGGAAAACTCCGATTCCCTTTCATTGGGATCTTGACAACTAGATTAGAACATGTGAAATCATCATAGATTCTGACTTCAATTCCCCCAAACACAAGGTAATATCCATGCTCCATTATCTATCCCACACTCAATAAATTCTCCTGTAAACCAGGTACTAACATGATCTCCTTTATGTACCTTTTGCCTTGTTTAGTTGCAACCATTAAATCTCTTTTTCCGACCACATTAACCAATTCCCTGTGCCCATCTTAACTTTGGCAGTAACACTCCTATCAATGTTCACCAGTAAATCTTCTCTTCCTGTCATGTGATTACTGCAGCCACTATCAACATACCAAATGTCTTATCCTTTCTTCACTGCAGCAGACATACACACATAGAACATAGTTGGATTGCTTTCCACTTGACCATCATAATTAACCTGTTGAGTAACCTTTTTAGATCTGCAATCCTTGGCAAAATGCCCTTGCTTATCACAATTATGACACCTTAGTTTCCCCTTGAACCAACACTCTCCAAAATGTAGTTTATCACAGTATTTGCAAGGATTGTTGGCTCCATCAGAAAATCCAGTAAATTTCACTTGCTCATGCACAAATTTGTTATCCCACTTCTTACCTTTGGTCTTCCAATTCTTTGTGGGTTTAAAATTGTGATTGGCATTATAATTAGATTTTCTAGGAGCTATACTCAAACTAGAAAATTCCTTTTCAATATCATTTTCAGAGTGTCTCTCAATCCGTTGTTCGTACCCCTTTAGAGTAGCAACAACATCCTGCATATCAACAGTTTCCAAATCCCTAGTATTCTTCTATCACAGCAACAATACTATCATAAGATTTGGGAAGACTTATCAATAACTTCTGCACAATTCTTTGATTTCCAATTTTCTCACCATAACTTTTCATTTGTGTAATAAGATCAAGTAATCTCACAAGATACACAGAAAATGCTTCATGCTCACCCATCCGAGTATATTCAAAATCACGCCTTAAACCTTGGAGTTTAACAGATCTTACGTGTTTATCTCCAATAAACTCTTGCTTCATTATATCCCAGGCCTCATTTGCCGTCTTCAATATGGCAATCCTTGGAAAAATTCCATCTGACACAGCGCCTTGAATAATACCCAGAGCCTTAACATCCTTAACTGTGTTTTCCTTCAGAAGCTTAAGCTCAGTTGCAGTAAGCTCTTCTTCTTTCTTCGCCGGAGGATTATAACCCTTTTCAACCATATCCCATAGATCGTGAGATCTGAAAATGGTCTTCATCTTGATCTGCCAGAAATCAAAGTTTTATCCATTGAAAATTGGTGCTCGAATATCCACACCACTCGATCCAGCCATATTAGACTTGTTATCGAGTTACCCAGAAATTTTCGTAACTTTCTTCAGTCACAGCAAACTCGATTCTTCGTCGAGTTCCTCCACTGTCAATCACGTCACAGTTTCAAGCCCAGCTCGAGATCGAACCGGGCTCTGATACCATATTAATGTTTGATTTATGGGTTACTTCAATGGAATAGTAAGAACAAAAGAACACACACAGAGAGAACAGAGCTTTTCTCAAAAGTTCAAATGTATTTTTTCTTACTTTAAAAACAAGAAGCTCAAAGAGCATGTTGTACCACTGGAGGAGTGAGAAACAACTTCACTCTCTCACAACATTACAAAACAATCACAACCATTCATTTTTAAGTCATTATGTAAGATGCTTACACTTGTCATGAGCTATGACTCATTACAAACTAATCTAAATGCCAATTGGAATATGATCCAAGGGCTCACATTCAATCCTACAACCTGCTTATAATAACCACATCACAGCAAACACATTTATACACCAATAAGAAGTCTAATAGCGAGTTGGTGCCCTCAAGAGCAAGTCCTTAACCATCCATCAGTTGGAGGATTTCTGACACACAGTGGTTGGAATTCGACGATGGAAAGTGTGTCAGGAGTGCCTATGCTGTGTTGTCCATTCTCTGTTGATCAGCAAACAGTCACTGTACATGCGCAGAATGGGGCATTGGTACGGAGATTGATAAAAATGTGAAGAGAGATGGTGTTGAGAAGCTTGTTAAAAAGTTAATGGAGGGAGAGGAGGTGGAAAAAATTGGCAGAGGAAGCCACTGGTCCACACGGTTCTTCATCTGCAAACTTAGAAAAATTAGTGAATCAAATTCAGTTTAGTAAGATCTAGATGCTCTTCATATATAAGGACTAAGAAGAAACATGTATTGCATGCCTAAATGTTATCGGTGCGAAGAACTAGCAACATGTTTGTGCTGCCACTACATCTTCAGTTTTGTTTAGTTATTGTTTTAATTAAATTGATCTTATTTGTCTTAGAAATTTTTTTGATTGAAAGTCCAACAATATCAACACGAATAGAAGACCTAGGGCATTGTTGCTCATTACTGAATTGAGTACTAGTAGGTGCTAGTCGGGTAGGCTGAAGCTTTAGGCTAATTAATTTACCTTTTCTATCCATGAAAAAATTATTTCTGCAAACTTCAATACCTTGTCGTTATTGTAATTACGTTCTCATATATAACCTATCAAAACATTTCAAATAGTTTCATATAACTAACACAACGTCTAGCAAAAGAATTTGAATGAAGTTCTTGAATATGAAAATGAAGAAGCAACGCTATCATGCCACTTCTTGGTTTTGGAGCTTGAAGAAAAATCTAAGAAGAAATTAGAAGATGAAGCAAACTAGTAGTAGAATTAACTAAAAAACAATAAAATTTAGAAGAATGTAAAATAATAAAAAGCCAAGAAACCATGAAAACAGGCCAACTACTTGAGGAAATTTGACCAAATGGCCTAGTCACTAGTGCTTAGAGAAGGGCTGTTTTTTTTTTTTTGTCAAAATATAGATTTTGTTAGATTAGTCACCGACGGAGTTTGAACCCATGTCGCCATGCAATAGCTCAACACCTTTCTATCACTGTGGTAAAGGACCACTTGCCTTAGGGAAGGGTTGTTGGCTAGGAGAAGAAGAAATAGGTTTACTGCTGGCAACGAAATAGAATGTTGGCTGGCTATCTACATAGCAACTGTTCTCTAAGAATAAATGACCTGGACTTTAGCCCGATTTAGTTCACCTTTTGTTCCTCAGTAGAGCAGTACTTGAAGAACTAATCCACATATATAACCTATGAAAATTGAAATGATTACGGAATATTTTAGCCATAGGAACTGATTTTCATACATTATTTTTAGCCTCTCACGCATCCCTTTATATTTCTGACCATCAGATTGAATTATCAAAATAGAAACAACGGACAAGATCAAATAGTTATCCATGTTTAGAAGAAAAAAAAAAGTGTGCGCTTATCATTTCCATTTAGCAATATACAAAAAAGCTAAAAGTGATTCTATAACGCAAAATGACACAAGAATAGAATGTCCACTAAATCCAGTTCCACTAGTTGCCGGTCGGTTTTGATTTTAAAGGTAAATCACTAACAAGATTATCTTAAAGACTTTTCCCTACAGATTCTTAACACTAACATTCTTGTACACATTTCTCTTTTTCTAGGAGAAAAGTCGTGAACTGGTGATCAAGTAGCTGTCTTGCTGTCTTCTATTTTTTAATGAATGCCTACTTTCTTTCACATCTCCCTGAATTTACTTGATCTCTCTAAATTCATATACAAGAAAATGGACTACCATTCAACTTAGACCACATAACAGTAGCTCACTACTAGCACTATAAACAAGCTGCACCGCGATGCAAACACAATCCAAAATGGATGCCACAACAGTAGCTACTAAGCCTCATGCTGTTTGCATTCCAGTTCCGACTCAAGGCCATATCAAGGCAACGCTTAAATTTGCAAAACTCCTGCACAGTAGAAGTTTTCATATTACCTTTGTCAACACGGAGTTCAATCACAAGCGGTTTCTTAAATCTCTAGGACCCGATTCCCAAGATGGCTTGCCTGATTTCCGGTTCGAAGCCTTCCCAGATGGCGTTCCAGATTCAGATGAAGATGCCACACAAAATCTCACTTTACTCTGCGATTCTATATTAAAACATACTTTCCTGCGCTGTTTCGTGACCTCCTCACTAAGCTCAATAATGATGCCAAAACAACATCCAACAATCCACCAGTGACTTGAATAGTTTCAGATGGTTTCATGTCCCCAGTCACAATCACTGCTGCTCAAGATATTGGAGTCCCTTCGGTGCAGTTCTACACTATTGCTGCATGTGCCTTCATGCGCTTTATACAATTTCGTGCTTTGGTTGAAAAAGGACTTGCACCACTCAAAGGTGAAATATTCACAACTATTGAAGCAATTGCTTAATTTGTGGTTAATTCTTTATTTCTTATTTTCTAAACATGCAAATGAAAATTTTCGTGTTGTAGATGAGAGCTGTTTGACTAATGGATATCTGGAAAAAGTTATAGACTGGATTCCAGGAATGAAAGATATTCGTTTAAGGGATCTCCCAACTTTTGTTCGAACCACAAATCCCGATGACATCCTATTTAACTTCACGATGAAAGCAACGGATAGGGCTCATGGAGCTTCAGCAATTGTTCTTCATACTTTTGATGCCTTGGAGACAGATGTGTTGGATGCGCTCTCATCTATGCTTCCACTTGTTTATCCCATTGATTGGCCCTCTTCAATTACATCTCAACTAGATACCAGAACACGCCTTGAATACTGGATACAGTCTATGGAAAGAAGAAACTGAATGCCTTGAGTGGCTAAACGCTAAGGCGCCAGATTCTGTCATGTATGTGAATTTTGGCAGTATAGCAGTCATGACGCCTGAAAATCTTGTCGAGTTTGGTTGGGGACTTGCAAATAGCAAATTGCCCTTCTTTTGGGTAATCAGGCCTGATCTTGTAATTGGTGAATCCGCAATTTTGCCGCCTGAGTTTGTTGCCGAAACAAAAGAAAGAAGTCTCATAGCAAGTTGGTGCCCACAAGAGCAAGTCCTGAACCACCCATCAGTAGGAGGATTTTTAACTCACAGCGGTTGGGGTTCAACAATTGAGAGCCTGACTGCAGGAGTGGCTATGCTCTGTTGGCCTTCCACTACTACAATATTAGCTTTAGGTGTCGGACGATTCTGGCAGTTAATAAGCCATTCTGACGGATAAAAGATATCCGACACATAATTTATTTACTGTCGGATTAAAGTTACTTTCTGTCGGATATATCCGACATAAATTCCTGACGGATTTAACCGCCATAAAATTATTATAACCCTTAGTATTTTTGAATTTTTTTTTTTAATATTTTAAACATATTCTGGCGGTTTCTAAGTTAATGGTGGCGGTTATAACCGACAGAAATTGACTATTTTATTATTTTAAAATGTTACATTGAATAAAAATAAATAAACAAATGGTTTAAATTTTTTTTTCACTCACGGTCCCGTTACCTAATCTCTGAATGTTTTTTTTTTTTTTGCGATTTTTTATACATGCTATCTCGGAGTATATACAAACATATTTAACAGTTGGATCGTTGAAACTAGTTTCGTAGAATGCATATCCTATCAAATTGATAGATTTAACAAACACTTAAGAGTTAATGTTATACTTCCATTAAGTATAAAAAATTATTCACTAGTGTAAATATTTTAAATTGAAGATCGAATTTGTTCAATGCATTCTTATAGGGTTGAGGAGTGTAGCTGTAAAAAATCATCAAAATCCGAGCTAAAATAACCGTTAAATTGTGATTTTTTTGTTTATAACCATCGAAAATTTTTGTTTCGTTACCTAATCTCTGAATGTTTGTTTTTTTACGATTTTTTACGTATACAATCTCGGAGTGTGTAAATATAAGTTTGACGGTTGGATCGTCGAAAAAAGTTTCATAGAATGCATATTGCATCAAAACTGTAGATTAAACAAACACTTAGAGTTAATGTTATACTTCCCCATCAAGTATAAAATAAGATTTTGTGGTATCCACTAGTGTAAATATTTTAAATTGAAGATCGAATTCATTCAATGCATTCTTATAGGGTCAAGGAGTGTAGCTGTAAAAAATCATCAAAATCGGAGCTAAAATAACCGTTAAATTTTGATTTTTCGTTTATAACCGTCGAAAACTTTTGTTTTGTTACCTAATCTCTGAATGTTTGTTTTTTGTGATTTTTTTACGTATGTGATCTCAGAGTATGTACAAACAAATTTGCCAGTTAGACCATTGAAAAAAGTTTCGTAGAATGTGTATCGCGTCAAAACGGTAGATTAAATAAACACTTAAGAGTTAATGTTATACTTCCATTAAGTATAAAATAAGATTTTGTGGTATCCACTAGTGTAAATATTTTAAATTGAAGATCAAATTTATTCATTGCATTCTTATAGGGTCGAGGAGTGTAGCTGTAAAAAATCATTAAAATCGGAGCTAAAATAACCGTTAAATTGTGAATTTTCGTTTATAACCGTCGAAAACTTTTGTTCCGTTACGCAATCTCTGAATGTTTGTTTTCTACAACTTTTTACGTATGCAATCTCGGAGTGTGTACAAATAAATTTGACGGTTGGATCGTTGAAAAACGTTTCGTAGAATGAATATCGAGTCAAAACGCTAAATTAAACAAGCACTTAGAGTTAATGTTATACTTCCCCATCAAGTATAAAATGAGATTTTGTGGTATCCACTAGTGTAAATATTTTAAATTGAAGATCGAATTCCTTCAATGCATTCTTATAGGGATGACATTTTCATTGTACAATTCTCTTTTTGTTTCTTTATCACATATTTTACATGGATTATTATCTATTAAACCAAAAATGTAAAAATTATCTATTAAACCAAACAATTATTTATTTAATTTTTAAAAACATATTCTATTTAAATACATATTATTCATTTATTTATTAAACCAAATAATAATTATTTTATTTTTTAAAATCGTAACAAAATTTGTGGGGGGGGGGGGGGGAATTTAAAATTTTGGGGGAAATTTAAAAATTTCAGAGGGAATTTTGGGGGGATTTTTGCCGCCATTTTGTTTCTGTCGGTTATAACCGACATTAATGAAAAGTTTCTGTCGGTTTTTATTTTAAAAATGGTTTCTATCGGTTTTAACCAACAGTAAGGAAAATTTTCCACAATATAACCCCTCATTCTCTTCCTTGCGCCGGTGACTTCTCCCTTCCCCCTTCCTTCCCCCTTTTCTCCTCTCCTCATTTCCTTCTCCTTTTTATATTTTTTGTTAAGCACATAAGCGCACCCACGAAACGCACAGAAGCGCACCCACGAGGCCATGAGAGATGATCATCCGCAGAACTACAGTTTTATTTCCATCTAAGGCAACCAGAGCTCGATCCTCAGCAATTTTCAAGATCGGCCTTATCAGAAAATGGGGTTCTCTCTGTTTCCAACCCAGCAGGTGACCGACGGCGCTGAAGTGTTGTACTACTAAATTCCGACGTACCGAAAAGATGAACTCCCTAGGCTGAAGAAACCCAGTTCGAAACTTTTGTCGAATGCATGCAATTCTCAAAGTTCATGAAATGGGCATCATTAGCAAAAACCCAGGTTCCAAATTTTACATTTTCTCATACCTCTGCATTCTTTGCTTTCTTGCTCTGATTTGCTCTGCATCCAGTTCAATTTCATAGGGTCAATCTTTAAAAAATCATCAAATCGTTTATCGGGCATACCTGTCAGATATTGGGGACACTGACATGGAAGTAGAGGATGGTGGTGATGAGCCTCAATTTGTACCGGCAAGTAAATCGTCCATTGAGGAGTTGAAAAGGACGACAGTCGGAACCTTAACAATGTGTTCTATTTGCAGGGAGGAGATGATGGTTGGCTCAGAAGCAACTCGGATGCCCTGCTCACATCTTTACCATGGAGATTGTATTGCGGAGTGGCTGCAGAGAAGCAGGATTTGCCTAATTTATTATGCAATTTGGTCTTTTTGAACCTAATTATGCTCTCAAGTCTTTTTTTTTTTTTTAAATATATTTTCTATCGGTTTTATCTGACAGAAAATGCGCTTACATTCATTATTAATATATTTCCTGTTGGTTATAGCCGACACAAGTTCTGGCGGTTTTATATTTTCTGGCGGTTTTATCCGACATAAAATGTTGTTATTTATTAATTATTAATATATTCTCTGTCGGTTTTAGAGTATTTTCTGTTGGTTTTTTCCGATAGATATTTCTGTCGGTTATATCTGACACAATTTTTGTCGGTTTTAGAGTATTTTCTGTCGGAAAATTCATTTTCTGACGCTGGCAAATCTGTCGCTTATTATATCCGCCACTGCATCCATTTTCTGTCGGATTTTGCTTAAAATCCGACAGTAATAACCTTTTCTTGTCGTTTTTATTTGTGCTAGTAATGGGTAGTTTTGTAGTAGTGTTCGTTTGGGGACCAGCAAGTGGACTGCCACTATACTTGCAATGAATTTTTAACTCACAGCGGTTGGGGTTCAACAATTGGGAGCCTGACTGCAGGAGTGCCTATGCTTTGTTGGCATTCGTTCGGGGACTAGCAAGTGGACTGCCACTATACTTGCAATGAATGGGGCTTTGGGATGGAGATTAGTAACGATGTGAAGAGGCATGAAGTAATGAAGCTTGTCAAGGAGTTAATGGAGGGAGAGAAGGGTAAGAAGCTGAAAAATAAGGTCATGGAGTGGAAGAAACTTGCAGAAGAAGCTACCGGGCCAAATGGTTCTTCATCCAAAAACTTAGACAACTTAGTGAATCAAGTTCTACTAAGAAAGAACTAGATGTCAGTATGTAAACTACCAACTATGCCCCGGGTTCAAAACTCCCTATTTCTTTCGTTAGTGGTGATTAGTGTAAAATATCGTTTGTTATAAAAATAAAAATAAACCTAGTCGGTACGTGATTTAGAACTATCTCGAAATTACCATATAATAAATGGTAGACCAACCTCAACCCTTTCAATGTTTGGTAGTGTGGTTGTGCACCATGACCAGTATAATATGTTACCCCACATATTCATTGCAGCTGCATGATTGAAAAAAACGGAAATGTAAACAAAACTTTTATATGGAAACTTTGGAATAAATCTCCAGCAATACCAATAACAATACCAGACCTAGTGAATATAACCAAATACAAATTAAGATGGTAAAGGAGTATTTGAGTCATCATCGGAAAAGCCCATTTACAATGATAATAGTCACATAAATGGCACACTTGATCCTAGACTCGGCAGTTTCTGACACGACACGAAAATAACGGGTTTCGGGTCAACACGATAACTAATAGGGTCATTATCGGGTGACCCGTTAAGAACCCGTTAATAACGGGTATGCATGCGGGTAACACGTGGGTAACCCGTTTTGACCCGTTAAGAAAAAAATTATTTTGATAATTTTAAAGTTTAATTACCAAAAGATTTATTATAAAATACAATAGCCATATTAATATATACAATATATTCTATATTAAATACATAGTTTTGTATTATTATTCTATATATGTTATAAAAAAAAAGTTTTAGTCATTATTTATTTTTATTATGAGAGTTCCTTATTATCATTAATAGGATAAATTTTACTTAACATGTTGTTGTCCAAAATTAAAATAAACTAGTATAGTATTTGTATAGGCAAGAACTAAGAAGACATACATACAAGTATGAAAAATGTGAAAGAATATATAAACACTCATGATTCATCATTATTCCACCACGAGTAGATAATGGTTACACTTACATTATCGTTTAGATTTTTAAAATCCTCCAAACCCTCATGAATAATGTTTTTTATTTGAGGGCAAAATTAATAAAATTAATAATAATAATTGTAGAAGTGTAAAAAATGTAAAAAAAAAAATATACAATCGCTCATAGTGACAAGCTTTACAACTTTCATGAAGGGGTCAGCTTTTACAACTTTCATGAAGGGGTCAGCTTCGAAATCCAATCCATAAACCTTAAATTTATATTTAACCGTCGATTGTCATTTATACTTTATTCTTTTTACTGAATTTCATTTTTAAAATTTTCTTTTTTGAAGACATGATCATCTGGCGGATGTAAGAAGTTGAACAGTTCAGATCTTTGATATCACGTTTCGATATTTACGGTTAACTGAAATATGAGTCGATGTCATATAGTTTGTAGAAACTTTATAAAACTGCTTCTTTCATAAACTCTTCTTGATCTTTAACTTTGAGTTGTGGTAGATTAGTGGTGCATGAATTTTCGTTTGTAAACTACATTTTAGATCTAAGAACGAAACACATTTATTAAAAAAGAGGAATGCACTGTTAGAAACATGGGTAATTAACAATTAAAATAGCAACCTCAAAATTCATATGATCTGGCCTAAACTAATTAAAATGATTTGCTTATTTTGGTAAAGGATTAACAAATTAGGTATAACGTATGAGACCAATTGCAAGGATGAATAAAACACTTCAAACAACTATACGTTTTATAGAAAAGCTTTTCGAGAGCTTAGTTGGAGGAGACAATATTTGAAATACATCACTAAAAAGAAAAAGGTTATTGAAACTTACAATGCTTAATTCTACATATTAAATTTTATAATGCAGTGTGAAAAAGCTGATACATTGTTGAATAATATTATGAAATTCAGCAAATCCACTGATCACATACAATAATTTGTGTAGAATATGTACAGAATGTGATTCAGAATGTTGACCACTTGTGTGGGCAGCAGAGGGCAGGGTCAATGAGATAACCAACTCCCAGACTGGAAATGAATAAATTGAGAACAACAATGCTTAGGAAATCATTTTTTAATAAGTTAACAACGAAAGAGAAGACTACTACCTTTCTTAGGTGTCATAGTTGGAAACTCCTTGTTTCTTCCATAAATATGGATTTAAAATAATGTGAAGCTGGAATAAACAAAAATTGAAAAGGATTAGAGATTCATGGTTCTTACCTAAATTAAGCTAACATACAACAAATTTAGTTTGTCGAACTTAATCAATTAAACACAAATAATTTATATTGTACTTTATTTCCAACGTATCTGCTGCATATATATCCACTGCATACTTTGATTGTGTAAGAATAGTTTTATGCCATAGAAACAATATGGCTTTTGCCTAGTGAACAAAAGTTTCTTTTTAATTAGTGGAGACGAAAATTTATACATGCAACATTCAAATACCTGCAATTGAAGAAAGCGAAGCGTTGGAAACTGAAATTTGTTGACAAAAAATCTATATAAGCTTTCATGTAAAGTAACCAAACTAATTGTAGCAATTTATCTTTTTGAATAATTCATAGGGATGGAAAATGCAAGTAAATAATATGAAGAACAATCAACGTAATAACATTAATAAATCAAATATTTTAGCATTTTGTTTGAGAAAAAAAAACCCAAAGGAAGCCGTTGAAGTTTCTCGTCTCAATGACAGAACCAAATTGTACACCAACATGCAAGATTGGAAGGTACAAAGAAAACCTTCAAAATCATGGAAAAAAAAATTAAACAGAATACCCATTTGCAAATCCTAAATAACAAAAAAAATTGAAAAAAGCATATCGAGAGAGCTGTGATACTGAACTTAAATGATAAAAATAGAATAATAAACTGAAAATATTTAACTGGGTTTTATAAAAAAATATGCTAAAGATGGCATCTTGATGACAGAATTAATGAAAATTTCAATTGACATTATCTACATATTTACACTTTCATTAATAAAGAAAATTTCATCATATGATTTCACTTGTAAAAAATGACGAAAAAAAACTTGGTATATAATTACAGGTTAAGCTGATCCTTTAAAACGACCGAATTCTCTGCTTTCAAAATTTCTTAAATGTGCTTCAAATTAAATGCATTTGTGTGCAAATGCCTGTTAATGTACTTCTAAGTAACAGAAAAAAAAAGCGGATGAGAATCGTTCAGACATGGAAAAAGCTGATATATAAATAAAAACAAAGTTGGATAGGAAAAATAGGGATGAAAAAAATAGATCAAGCTTTGAATTTAACATAGCCAATGTAAATTCAATTTTCAAATCACAATGTCTATGACTTATGCAAATTATTACTTAGTTCTACCCTAATTGCATCTAGTTACTAATAATTATAACCACTTTTAAGGAATTTGAGGAATTGAAGTAGTAGATAAAGGAGACCATATATTTAGCTACCTAGCTAATAAGTTCCCTGAAACAATTAAAAGTGTAAAGTGTACTATCTGGATTTAGATATATATGAAACGAATCAATCAAAACTGATAACGCACTCTTTCCCTAAATTCTGAAACCCCATGTTGTATTAAGTAACTCCTTTACTTTTGTCATTATTTAGGATATCATGAGGCCTAAATTTGGAAATTCATATTCAAAGCCAAAAAAAAAAAAAAAAAAAAAGAAAAAAAAAGAAAAACTCTTATATTCTTCTTGGACTATTTGAATAGAATAAGGAGCGACAAATCTTCTCCACATTCAAAGATTAATAAACAAATTAAGCAACAGGAAACACCCCAAAAAGAAAATAAGAAGCAAGAACAATTTAATCCAAGAAGAATTCAAAGCATAAAGAGGAGAGACAATAGAATCTAATTGATAATTAATTACCTAGAAAGAAATATGATTATCCTTGGGATTAAGCATGTTTTCCGGATCCTCATACGGCAAAAGATGTATTCCAATACCTATACCGTACCCAAATAACCTACAACACAACGTATAAGGCATATTCATCATCATAACCAGATACAAATGTTAGTTTGTTGGGGGAAAAATCCCACCAATGCATTCTTATACAAAACATTTATTTAAATATTGATTTCATGCAATCCAGTAGCTAAATACTTAACTCAAAAAATAAAAACTCAAACTTTTGCAATTAGATAAGGCTAGAAACAAATCTATTATTAAAATGGTTTACATTATAGAGTTTTGTGATTTTACTGTTTGTATAACATGAACAAACTAGCATCAAATCACTTACCCCAACAAAAATCACAACTCATCAAATCATTTACCCCAACAAAAAAAATCACAGAGAACAAACCTACATCAACATGCAGCCAAAGCAAGAAAAAAAAAATATAAATCAACAGTTCATCAAATAGAAAAGATGATGTATTTAAGGTTGGAAAAAAGCAGGCTTAACATGCATCGAGATGCAGCAAAATGAAATTTTTTTTGTAGAAATACTGACCTTTCACTGATATTGCAACGAAAATGGCAAGGTGGACAAATTCAACCCAGAGGTCAGGCGCTGCCCTTTCCTGAAATCAAAACAATCAGTCAATTCCCAAAATGAATTGCAACTAAAAAAATTACCCGCACCAAATAGACCTGGGATCTAAGAATATTCAGGAAGTTCTTATAACTAACTATCACTTTACCTGTCAACATTGATTTTCAAGCCTAGACCAAAGGTTTCTACATAAAAACAAAGTCTGTGTTATTTCCCTAAATACTATAACATCAGAAGGTTTCAGGTAAAATGAATTACCAATGAAATGAACTAACCTGTAAGTTTCTCTGACAGACAACATTTAGTAAAGTGAATGCATGTTCTTCTCTCTAAACGAAAAAGTTGGGTCACATGTTTTAAGAAAAAACCTTAAAAAAAACACACAAAACTATTGAATAAATTTCAAATCTTAGTTGCTCTTTTGAAGGAAAAAAAGGTGAGAACTTTATCTGAGAAATTGGAAGCCAAGCTATGATCAAAGCAAGGCAGATAGTGGTGCAAATACTTTGTGAGTACAAAATTAGAACTGAAAGGATTGCAGAAATGTATACAATAAATGTAAGAATTTACAAAAACATAAATATATGATTTCAATTGTATTTGATAAATGGATAAAGTTTTAGATATGTATTGACAAAAATTAAGAACTTGATTGTAAGTTCTGTAGCAGATTACATTAAAATCACTAAGTAAAAGATTAGACTCTAGATGCTAAAATAATATGAGACACTAAACATGCCAAATTTTGGAATAGAAACTATTGGCTTCTTTTTGTAACTATGGCCAATAAGATCACTATGTAGAAGATTACATTAAGATCACTGTGTAGAATATAGAAAATATAAAATTTAAAAATTTAAAAAAACATAAAAAGTTAATATGTTACTTTCTCGGGAAACAAATAGACCGCCATTGAAATCCGCATGTGACGACCCGTCTCTAATTTCCTATGTAAAATGTCGATTATATCCTTGTTATTAAAGTGGAATTTGACGAGGACGTTGTTGTTCAGCATTTAATTTATTTTCAATTTATCGTAATTAAATAGTACTCATTATTACGAATGCGTGAGCATGAATTAGACTCAAAACGGGTTTGTAACGAAGAAGTTACACTTAATTAAAGTACGTTAACAACGGGTGTACTAATTAAGCTGTATTATTTAACAGTGTAAGGTATTGGAAAGTTAGGTATCTGTAACTTTCAATTAAAATAAAAAAATTCGAAACTGTTTCCCCCGTGTTCTCACCTATCTCTCCCTACCTAACAAACTAAAGAACCATTTGTATCAATCATTCTATTATTTTATCAGATCAACAATCATTCATACACACCTCAGTATCTTTCTCTCCCTCATTCTCATTTTCACTCTCTCTCTCAAACCCGTGCTCTCTCTAGACTCTGCAACCTAAACACAAATATCAAACCTTATAGAACGGACTTCAAATCACCACCATTGTATTTCCTCTCGTACTCACGAACTCATCCATACGAACGAAATAAAAAACAACTGAGTTTCGAACATCGAACTCGGAAGCTCCGACTCGGGTCAAATTTTTCCGACAATTTTCCATTCGAGTTACAAGGTTTTGGAAGGTCTAGAAGCTACTTCACAACTCCCCGAGGTCCCTAGTCCAAGTTGGAAGCCAAGCCAATGTGAAAACACACGAGTTCGAGAAGTCAGAATTTTTGCCTAGACTTTTGAGCTAATTTCAATTCATTTCCATCCATTTTTCGAACTTTTAAAAGGTACAAACTTGTTATACTCTTCCTAAGCTTCATTTTCAAATAAAGTACGTTGAAAATGGTTGAGAAATGAAGAAGATATGAAGTTTTGAAATTTTTACAGAAAACCGGCGAAAATTTCTAGTTTTCGGCGAACCTGATGGTGGCGACGGTTGCGACGGAGGAGGAGGTCCAGCAGAGAAGGAGGAATATTCCATTAAAGTTAACGGAATATTCTGACGCCGTTAAAGGTAACGCCGTTAACTTACACCGTAAAAGTTAACGGAATATTTTGTTAGATTCTGACGAAATATTCCCTTGGTCGCGTGTGGCCACAAGCTGGCGGTGTGTGGCAGCACGTGAGGGCATGCGCGACCTCGTGGCGGCCCGTGGTTGACGTGTATAGGTCCGTGACGTGCATAGATTTAAACCCTTGTGGCAGAGCGTGGTTGACGTGTACTGATTCTTTATATAATTGATGTGACATGCCATATTTATCTTCTTATTAGATTCTCCAACACTTTATATTTTTTTTATTAACTGCGAGTATAAAATGTGGCATGACATCTTTATATATTATATCTGCTCATTACATGTTTGCACGATGTCTTTTAGTTATTTGTACTGTCCTGGGCCAAGGACTAGCTTCACGTGTAGTTCACATGCACCGTTTACATTTGCTTTGGGTTTAGAGTTTGGTGCTAGCCTATCTTTTTGTGTGATGTTTTGGACTCGTATGTGATGCGACTAGCGCAACTCACGTGATGTAGTACTAGAATGTAAAACCTACACCTAGCTTGTTCATGCAGCTACTTTCTGTATGACTTGTGTGCCTACATAGATAATGAGCAGTGATTTTCATAGTAGTGAAATTTTGATGATTTTCATAACTGTGATTTTATAACAGCTATTTGAGTTTTGATGATGAGATACTTCGTAGTAGCACCTTATATCCTTTAAATCATTTGTGTTGCAGGGTTCCCTACTACCTATTATTATATTATTACTTTGGAAAAATCATATACTTGTTTTATAGCGAAGAGTTGCACGTTTTCATAAAGGTTTCAGAAAAGTTTATTTTCTAGGCCCACTCACCTTTGTTTTTTGTCCCTCCAGGACGTAGAGATTGAGCTCATGGGAGTACGAGGTTTGAGTGGAAGTAGCTGACAGTCCTTTGGTCAAAGCAGGTTGCTTATGTACTAAATAAATCATCCTTTACGAATGAGACAACTTTTATCTTTCTGCACTATGCTTTGAACTTCATGTTTTGTAATAAGGGTTACCACCCAATCGCGTTATGCACTTTGGTTTATTTATTTAAAGTTTAAATTTATCCTCACTTTTACACATCAACCTTACTTTATGGCTTCGTCACCCTCGGAGTGACGGCCAACACATCTTGATTCGAATGGACACGTGGACATTCCGGGATGTGACACCACATGTCACAAAAAAGAAGAAGCACAACTTGCAAACAAAATCAAGCAAGATGGATCCAGATCCAAAACACGATTAAAACCCACAAATCCATCACCAAAACAAATAATTTCCCTAACAAAATTAATTAATTTAACAACTTTTCAACCTGATATATAGTTACACAACGACATGTACAAACATATGAGAAATGGGTCATTTTGACCCGCGAACCACCATTTTTGACCTGGCCATATCTCCTCCATCCGACTTCCGTTTTGGGTGATCTTGGTGTCCATGGAAAGCTGCTGACGAGCCCTACATCTTTGTAGTGTTAGATTTCCCAATTTCTTTCCTATTTTTCCAGTTCGAAGCCACAAAGGCCATGACCTTTCCGGTGGCTCCGGCAAGCTTCCCCATCGATAACCACCACCAAAGGACTCCTCTCAACCCCAGGAGCAAGGCCCAAGCCTTGGATGAGGCGACGAGGTTTGTTTTGGTGGCGAATCAACAACTACCCAAATTCTAGGGTACCTGCGGATCCGAGTGAAATTGGAGCTTTTCTGGGCCAAATTGGACTTGGCCACAGGTATAACGTTTTCTCTACTCTTTGAGATCTTCATTTATGTAAAATTTGAGAATTTTTGGAAATAGTTGAATTTTCCGGCGAGTCGGGGCGGCCAACCGCCAACTGTGGCGGCGCGTGTGGCGGCGCTTGGCCAGAGGGCCGTCAATGTTATGTTTAAGCCAAATTAGATGTCTTAATTTTAGATTTGATAATCGTATGACGTAGGTTGATCGTTTGAATCTAAATTCATTACGATACATTACTTGGTAAATATATGAATCGACGATCCGACAATTGGATCGTCACCAAATTTTGAGACATTATAATACGTAATATTTGAGGACCTTGGGAAATTATGGATCTTCCCGAATTGGATTTGTAAGTTTGTAAAATAAAACGTCGACTGCCACTTAATTTAGTAATTGGCGGAGATCCGACAGTTGGATCATAATGAAATTTTAGTATGTTGTTCTAGAAGCGTAAGGTGAACTACGAATGGCTTGATCCCTATGTTTAGGGTACGTAGGCAGTCTAACCAGGATGTTAGATGCAGCCATAAACTAAACAAAATGATTATTTGTTTGTGTGGTTAGTTAGAATTATAATTAACCATTATTTTTATTGTGGCCTACGTACGTGTTGGCTTCCGAATTTGAAATTTCGGGTCGTTACAAAGTGGTATCAGAGCGAACGATCCTACTTCCTAATTTGTTATATTCTTGAATTCTTATTGCTGTGAATTAGGATATGCAATGTGAATGCATTATTTCATAAATTTTGTGAACATTGTGCTATGTGAATTATGATTTGGATTGATATTGCGTTATTCATAATTCCTATGATTAATGTGGCATTAATGTGAAATGCACATGTAGTATGTATCTTGCACTGGTAGGATAGTGAATGCATATAAATTCTCGTGTTTTGATGATGTGAAATATGATTGTAGTGATATTGTTATATTTCACGAGTTTTATGAATCATAAGGCATTTATGTGAAATGAAAATGTATTGTGATTGCTGGATTTCAAAAATTTTGTGAATGAAGTGGCATTCATGTATATGCATTGTGATTGCATTATTTCATAATTTTGGTGAATGAAGTGACATTCATGTGATATATATATATATATATATATATATATATATATATGTAAGATACATATATGATTTGCATTGTGATTGTGGTATAACTTCCATAGTGATTATGGAATTCCGTTGGTGGAAATTATGATGTGCATTGCGGTTGCATATTTCATAATTTCTATGAATATGTGAGATACATATATGTATTGTGAATCACTCACGCAAGTGGTTGTACGTGTAGTTTCATGTGGATTGTGAATGCAGGTTCTCTAGAAGATATTGATGACCTGAGAGTGAAAGGGACTGTGAGGTTCCCTTAGGTTTCGATCCCCTAAACCTTCAGAGGGTGTTATACGGTCAGGCTACTCCTGCGAGATAGTCTATGTGGTATGGCCGTTGGAAATAGACACTCTTAGATTGAGAATTACTAAGAGTAAGGGGCACCACGTGCTGCCTTGGGTTTCGATCCCCTAAACCTCTGGAGGCCTACATAGCCGGACTTGTACCATATCCCGTGGGGAGGGTACTTGGTTCTGGGGTGTAGGATTAAATGGACACTCTCGTTACCCTACTTCGTGCTGTTGTGGTCAGATTGAAGTGAGGGTAATCGGCCGTGGGACCAGTCATCAGATTAGATTATGTTGGCACACGAGTTCTGGGAGTGAATCGTGGTGACGGCTATGTATAGCCAATAATGGTAAGTGATTTTACCATATAGCCAATAATGTTAAGTGATTTTATCAGTGATTGTGATTTGAAATTCCTATGATTTGGCTGGAATTTCTTATATTTGAATTGCCAATTTAAATGGTTTGGCTTGAAATTGTGATTTTTGCCTAACCACTGATGATTATGGTTTGAAACTTTGATATTTATTTGGCCAATGATGGTTCGGCTGGGAATTTATGATAATTTTTTTGCCAATGATGAATATGGCAATGATGGTAAGTAGTTTACCAATGATTGTGTTTATGATGCTAGTAGTTATCTAACCAATGGTAGATGTGGTTGATAATCTAGTATTTATTTGGCCCTGAAGATTATGGCATGATGTGATATTTATCTTGCCAATGTGTATGGCTAGAATTTCCGATATTTATTCTACCAATGAGTGTGGTAGGAAACCTGAGTATAGATGATTACTTCGTGGAAGTATTTATTTTTGGGGCTTGAATAAAATTGTAGACTGAGGTTATGATTTTATTCACTATAAATGAAATGGTGGAATTAGCTCTAATTCCTTTTTTGATATTCGAGGTTAGAAATCTCGAGGACGAGATTTATTTTAATGGGGGTTAAATGTAATACCCTAGAAAATTTAAAATATATGAAAATGTAGAAAAATTGATCGATAAGTGGAAAATGCCCCTCGTTGATTAAATGTAATTTTACGAGGACATATTTTACCCTTGTAAATTTTATCGTATTTCTTGACATATATGGATAGAGTTCGATCCTACGAGTGCGTAGGCGAAAATCGTTCGTAAAATGATGTTATAACGAAGAAATTAGAGATGTTCTAGTTGTTGGAACAAAAAAAATAGAAAAAAAAGAAATGGGATTGGAAGCTGCCATGTGGCAGCAAGTGAGAGGAAAGGAGAGGTGCGGAACAAAAGAATGGGGGGGGACCAGTAAGGAAGAAACAAGGAAAGGAGGGGGAAAGGAGAGACCCGAAACGGGTCATTTTGACCCGAGAACCACCATTTTTGACCCGGCGATATCTCCTTCATCCGACTTCCGTTTTGGGTGATCTTGGTGTCCATGGAAAGCTGTTGACGAGCCCTACATCTCTTTAATCTTTTTCCGATGGCTCCGGCGGGCTTCACCGTCGATAACCACCACCAAAGGACTCCTCTCAACCCCAGGAGCAAGGCCCAAGCCTTGGATGAGGCGACGAGGTTCGTTTTGGTGGCGAATCAACAACTACCCAAATTCTAGGGTACCGGCGGATCCGAGTGAAATTGGAGCTTTTCTGGGCCAAATTGGACTTGGCCATAGGTATAAAGTTTGCTCTACTCTTTGAGATCTTCATTTCTGTAAAATTTGAGAATTTTTGGAAATAGTTGAATTTTCTGATGAGTCGGACGGTCAACCGCCACCCGCGTCGGCGCGTGCGGCGGCGGCGCTTGGCTAGAGGGTTGTCAATGTTATTTTTAAGCCAAATTAGATGTCTTAATTTTAGATTTGATAATCGTATGACGTAGGTTGATCATTTGAACCTAAATTCATTACGATATGTTACTTGGTCAGTATATGAATCGATGATCCGACCGTTGGATCGTCACCAAACTTTGAGACATTATAATACGTAATATTTGAAGACCTTGGGAACTTACGGATTGGGAATCCGACTTTCGGATCTTCCCGAATTGGATTTGTAAGTTCGTAAAATAAAACGTCGACCGCCACTTAATTTAGTAATTGGTGGAGATCTGACCGTTGGATCATAATGAATTTTTGGTATGTTGTTCTAGAAGCGTAAGGTGAACTACAAACGGCTTGATCCCTTTGTTTAGGGTACGTAGGCAGTCTAACCAGGATGTTAGATGCAGCCATAAACTAAACAAAATGATTATTTGTTTGTGTGATTAGGTAGAATTATAATTAACCATTATTTTTATTGTGGCCTACCTGCGTGTTGGCTTTCGAATTAGAAATTTTGGGTCGTTACAAGATCACTTGATTTGGTGGCCTTGATGGAAGAGATCCGGAGATGATCTCTTTCCCTTTATGCTTTCCTCTTAGTTCATTCCTTGTGATCCAATAAGTTGCTGATTTGACTACTGCCAGAGGATGAGTTTTCATCTCGCAACTCGAGCTTTTGTCCCTCCAATTTTTCCACCAGATAGCAACTGTCCTCTCTGAAAATAAAAAAATCAACTGAATTGCCTTATTTTAGGGTTGGGTTCGGTTGGCAAACCGTGCCAAATTCTTTGTGCCACCTGCCAACCACATATACGTAATTACCAAAAATCAGTTACTGCTAGCCAACCGTCTTCATGCAGTTGCCAAAAATCAGTTCAGCCAAAATTATTAGCTGGTTCGATTGGTAAATGGCACAACCGGTGGTTTGCAAATAAGGAAAGAGTGGATAATAACGGTAGGTTTGCAAGAGTATGATCAGCATTTGGGTGTTGTGAATACGATTACATTTGTGGACAATAACCGTAGGTTTGTTACTTCCAGCGATGACAAGTCACTTCGCGTATGGGAGTTTGGGATCGCTGTGGTTATTAAGTATATTAGTGAGCCTCACAGGCATTCCATGCCATCAATTTCGCTGATCCCCAATTCCAATTGGCTTGCGGCACATAGTATGGACAATCAGATTCTGAATTATAACAGTAGGGAGAAGTCAAGCATGTATTTTTTTAAACCCTAAAACTAAGGAGGCATTTATTTTCTAAACCTTAAAACTGAGGAGTCAAGCATGTAAAAAATACCTAAAATATCTAAATAGAATATATATATTGGTAGGTATGCCATACCGCCGGCATACAAAATCAATTACCAAAGCCATGTCATTAATTGTTAGTTTGGTAAAATGCCAACCAATTATGAAAAGATGCCAAACTATATCATACCATTATGAGCCGACCGGTATGTTTCGATTGGTAAATCGGTTTATGGCAAAATTTCCCACTCTTACCTTCTTTCAATGTGAAAAAGGGTATCTTTGCCGTCCACATTGCTACCATAAAGTACTTTTGAAAACCTGGACCGCACACTGTTCACCTGTAATATAATTAAAGGAAAACTAATGAAAAGAGCTTGAAAACTTTGAATTTTAACGATAAGGACAAAATAAAGAGTAAAGTGAATAGTACCAGGTTTGACTTAAAAATATGGTTTTTCGTTATAGTGAACAGTACCGCAGGCTTTTCGTTAAAACTCCAATTAATTAAATACCCACGAAGTCTTTAGTTAAAGTTCAGTGGGTTGGGCTAGAACGTGTCCAAACAACTAGGCCTTAAAGGTGCCTAACAATTTGTTTGACTTTTTCAGTAAATTAAAATCAATATTTGATACTCTGTTTGTTATCTTTTTAATCTCTTTCCTATTTATAAAATTTTGGTTATATTTGTATTAAAAAAATGGTTATACTTAGCATTAGTATACTATCATATGATTTTAGAATGATAACCGAATTTGATCGTAAATATCAAATTTATAATAATATTCATAAAAATTATTATTATGGATGCGTAAGATTTAAGAAAACAAACTCAATTAATTAATTTATTTTATTGCAATCAAAATAAACTTACTTTCCACACAATAACTTCTTAATAACAAAACATTTAATGAAACAGTTAATTTTCTATTTATATATATCCAAAGGAAGGTGATCACATTAAGAAAACAGTTAAGTTTCTATCTATATATATAGAAAGGAAGTTCACTTATACATTCGCCCATTGAAAGCATAGTTACGTTTCTATATACAGCTCTCTCTCTCTCTCTCACTCAAAAAGTGATGATATAAATAGGGTAGTGCTATTCACACATCTATTTTTGCTTACCACCCACCCTTCTTAATTTTCGACCGTCAGATCAAATGAATTGAAGAAGATCATTGACTAAAAATTAACAAGGTATGTAGGAGGTAAACATAAGTGTGCGAGTTACACTTCCTATAAAGATACATTGTGACTTATAAATTGCTTGCATGCAACAGGTGCTTGATAAGAAGAAAGAAATAAAGAATATTGAAAAATGTGGAAGCTTAAGGTCGCAGATGGTGGCAATGATCCGTACACCTACAGCACAAACAATTTCGTGGGTAGGCAGATATTTGAGTTTGACCCTGAAGCAGGAACCACCGAAGAGCGAGCTGAGGTGGAAGAAGCTCGTCATCATTTCTACAATAATCGCTATCAGTTTAAGCCCAATAGTGACCTCCTATGGCGAATGCAGGTATACTTTAATTAGTTCGTCCAAACTTATAATGTTGTCAATTAGTTTACTGCAAATATAAGCCACAATTTGACAAGAATAACATTTCCCACCAATATGAACCTATGATACTTATTTGATCATGTTTCTACTAAATGTGAGTTCTAGTTATCTTGGTTCCACCCATGTAGTTTTCAATTAGAAACAATACATGTGTCCACTCTATAGGTGCACCTACTTGTCCACCACTTATTATTAACGTACCGTATAAACTGCATAATCAGAGACGTTATTTTACTTTTTCACATCATCTAAAGATTATGTTTGCAAAAAAAAAAAATAATCAATTTAAATTTAGAGATCATTTAGTCAACCATATGTAGGAGAGTACAATACAATGAAAGTTGTAAGTTGTGTTTGTCAAACATGATCAATGGTTTTGGTAACAAGTAACATTCTCAGGATGAATATACCCGTTCTTGGTACTCGGGTTTAATGATATTCCTCTTCACGTACTTATGTTCGAATCTTGTAATGTCGAGTTTAATACCAATTTATTCCTCGCCCCTTAATATAAATATACCCGTTCTTGGTTGGGGGCTTTTGGGCTTCTCTCGATCTTATTCGTGGTTGGGGAAAAGAAAGGACCCTTGTTCAGTAGGTGCGTAGCAAGTCGTAAAAAGAACAAACCACCAAACAAACAAACAAACATCTACTTTTTGTCTGTCTTGTTTCTGGTACTTACAAGTTCTCATTTCCTATCTGATGGGCAACGCCATTAAAATTTTAGGGTTTAATAACATTTAATTAGTAATAATAACATCATCATAACTTTAATCCTCTCATTAGTATCGCTCTTAATTTTTTGTTCACTAACCGACAGTTCCTAAGGGAGAAGAATTTCAAACAAACAATTACCCCAGTGAAAGTTGAGGATGGAGAGGAAATCACATACGAAAAGGCCACCGCTACATTGAGAAGGTCTGTTTACTTCTTTTCAGCTTTGCAGGCTAGTGATGGCCATTGGCCGGCTGAAAATGCCGGCCCGTTGTTTTTCCTTCCTCCTTTGGTGAGCATTTACTATTTACTATCATGTTATTTGAATCTCATGTTCCCGTTTTGGGGCTTAAAAATATATAGCACATATATTCTCGAGTTTTTGCCAAAGTTCAAATTTTAGGGGGTTACTAATTACTTTCCAATTTCCTACTCAAAATTTGCAGGTCATGTGCACTTACATTACGGGACATCTTAATACTGTATTCCCTGCAGAACACCGCAAAGAAATTTTGCGTTACATATACTATCACCAGGTACATACATACATACATACATACATATATATATATATATATATATATATATATAGGTCTTTGTTCACACAAATTGCATCAAATTTCAATTTTTCAAAATGTGCTTATTTGTGTAAAACTACTAACAAGGGTTGCAGTTAAGTTGGCCAAGAGTTTTCCTTTTACATCCGAAGTCCCGCTTGTATAAAAAAAAAAGAAAAAAAAAGAAAAAATAATGCTAATTAATATGTGCATTATTTTTTCGGGTATTTCAGAACCAAGATGGTGGTTGGGGATTACACATTGAAGGACACAGCACCATGTTCTGCACAGCTCTCAACTACATTTGTATGCGTATTCTTGGAGAAGGCCCTGATGGTGGCCAAGACAATGCTTGTGCAAGAGCTAGAAAGTGGATTCTTGATCATGGCAGTGTTACCCACATCCCCTCTTGGGGTAAAACTTGGCTTTCGGTATGCCTATGTGCAACACCAAGACTAATTGCTTTTATTAGGCTTCAGTTAACTGTTCTTAAATAGCACTATCACTATAGCAAATCGTCAACAGCATATTGATACTTTATCTATAGCATATATAGCTGAATTACATGAGATTATTTGCTATTGATAACGGGCAATATCGACAACGTATAAAGATGTATCACTCTTAATTCTTAATAATGTTAGACACACAAAACTAACATTATTGTTGATAGACTCTAGAATAGTGGTGGGCCGCTATTAACAATAGATTAACTCAAATATGACTTTACATGTAGCACACCAAAATCATATTTAACCCTGACTATTTTGGTATATTGAAGAACGATGGAGTCATATTTGGCATTATGTGTCTAAATTGAGTTTACTTTATCAATGTAATGATACTTTCGTTTTATCGAAAATAAAACGTGACTAGTTGCTTCAATTTAGTATTAGTGCTGTTTGAGAACACTGCACTGCAACTATGTAAGAGCATTTCCCTTTCTAATTAATATTGCTTAATTGATTCTTGTAGATACTTGGTGTGTTTGAGTGGGCCGGAAGCAACCCAATGCCCCCAGAGTTTTGGATTCTGCCTTCATTTCTTCCTATGCACCCAGGTTGGCACAATTCCGGACACCACAAGTACAAATAATTCAATCTTTCACATGTTGATTGATTTAATTAGTCTCTCTCTACCTATAGTCTTCTTTTTTAATCTCTTCTACATCATGCAAATGCAGGAAAAATGTGGTGCTACTGTAGGAGTGTTTACATGCCTATGTCATATTTATATGGAAAAAGATTTGTTGGTCCAATCACACCTCTCATACTACAATTAAGGGAAGAACTCTATGCTCAACCTTATGACGAAATTAATTGGAAGGGAGTGCGTCATCACTGCGCTAAAGTGAGTTTAACTTGATCAAGTTAGCTAATTAGTTCATGTTTTCTTGTCTTGGTAAATAAACTGATTGCAGTAATAATTTGATTGCAGGTGGACATCTACTACCCTCATCCTTGGATACAGGACTTTCTATGGGATAGTCTGTACGTATGTACGGAGCCTCTTCTTACTCGCTGGCCGTTACACAAGCTGATCAGGAAAAGGGCTCTTGAAGTAACAATGGAGCATGTTCATTATGAAGATGAAAACAGCAGATACATTACCCATGGATGTGTGGAAAAGGCGTTATGCATGCTGGCTTGTTGGGTGGAAGATCCAAATGGGGATTATTTTAAAAAGCATCTTGCCAGGATACCAGATTATTTATGGGTTGCTGAGGATGGGATGAAGATGCAAGTTAGTACACATTTTGTTAATACAGTATATGATACGATGAATTGTTCTTGATCATTTTTCTTCTGTTTCAAAAGTTTACTCTTCTAAATCATTGGAAGACATTATAAATTGATACATTTTATTGATACATGCAGAGTTTTGGCAGTCAACAGTGGGATACTGGTCTTGCCATTCAAGCTTTGCTTTCTTCCAATCTAACCGATGAAATTGCACCCACGCTCGCTAGGGGACATGACTTCGTCAAGAAATCTCAGGTTCGTTTTTATATAGTCAATTCAACTTTCATATTTGTAAAATGTAAATGTGCATCCATTATTTTGTTCTAACTAGTGACTGTTTTGGATTGAAATTGTTAAGGTCAAGGACAATCCGTTGGGTGACTTCAAAAGCATGTACCGCCACATTTCCAAAGGATCGTGGACTTTCTCTGATCAGGACCATGGATGGCAAGTTTCTGATTGCACTGCAGAGGGTTTAAAGGTAACAAATTCAACTTAGTTGTCTAAAATGTTATCTCAATTTTTCTCACCATAACCCCCTCTACAGTGTTGCCTGCTTTTATCTATGATGCCACCAGAGATAGTTGGTGAAAAAATGGAGCCTGAGCGTTTATACGATGCTGTCAATGTCCTAATTTCCCTACAGGTGACAACTATTGTTTCTGACTGTCATAGATATGAGTTTGAGTTGCATTTTGTTGCCGCAATCAAATTTGGATCTAATGCATGGCTGCCTTACTTTAAAAGTTTTGAAAACTTTTAACATTTCAATGCATTTTTTCTTCAGTACATGGTCTATTAGGTCTCTCTAGTCATTACAAATCTCACTATATGTCTCATTGTAGAGTAAGAATGGTGGCTTAGCAGCCTGGGAACCAGCAGGAGCAGCAGAATGGTTAGAAGTAAGAATTTTAAAGAATTGGAGTCATGTTGTCGAACTTAGTCAGATGGGTAACAAACTAAATTTTTTTAAATCATTATTATTTAGTATATACTTACTAAGATATTGTCCTTTTTTTTCCCTCAGATGTTCAATCCCACAGAATTCTTCGCGGACATTGTGGTTGAGCATGAATACGTTGAGTGCACTTCATCTGCAATCCAGGCTTTAGTTTTGTTTAAGAAGTTATACCCTGGCCACAGGAAGGAAGAGATTGATCAATTTATTACCGCTGCTGCACTGTACCTTGAAAATGTACAAATGGCAGATGGTTCATGGTATATCATATGATTAAATCAAAATTTGATTATATAATTTTCTTTGATTAAAAACTAGAGAAGAAAAAGAACTTAGTGAAGAAATGTTTGCACAGGTACGGGAATTGGGGTGTTTGCTTCACATATGGTACCTGGTTTGCTCTTGGGGGGCTAACTGCTGCTGGTAAGACCTTCAACAATTGTGCAGCCTTGCGCAAAGCTATTAGTTTTCTACTCACAATCCAGAAAGAGAATGGTGGTTGGGGAGAGAGCTACCTTTCATGTCCAAAAAAGGTAAAATATGAGAGGTGGATTATGATTGAAGCTGGCTGCAGGTAATTCTTAATTAATCTCATTGTCTTGGACTAAAGTATTTCACTTTATGGCGGGTGATACAGGAATACATTCCTCTTGAAGGAAACCGATCAAATTTAGTTCACACAGCTTGGGCTATGATGGGTTTGATTCATGCAGGGCAGGCGGAAAGAGATCCCACACCTCTTCATCGTGCAGCAAAGTTGATAATCAATTCTCAGATGGAAAATGGTGATTTTCCTCAGCAGGTATCTTGCTTACCACATTAGTTCCAACCAAAATTTAAAAAAAAAAAAAAAAAAACTTGCCTTAGTATTACTTGCATTGCAAGCTTGACGAGTACAAATATGAAACACAAAATAGCATATCATGTTGTGTTGTTTATACGTATGCTCAAATTTTTACTTGAAACGTTGTATAACTTCTAGCCACTAATTATATATGGCAGGAAATCACTGGAGTATACTTGAAGAACTGCATGCTACATTATGCAGCTTATAGAAATATCTTTCCCATGTGGGCACTTGCAGAATACCGCAGGCGGGTTCCGTTCGTTGATGTCTAAGCTTTGCACCCGCCATGTTCATGAAGAAAAGAATGTTTTGATTCATTTGAAAAGCTTTGTATTTCAGTTTAAGTGTTTGTAAAGAGTACATTTTTGCTCACCACCATTTAGTGTGGTGTATGCTGACCGTCCCATTTATCACCATTAGATGAGTTTGGATTTTGAAATTTGTGCTTATCCACAACACGAATCTTGAAATTCAAACTCATCTAACGATGATAAATAGGGTGATAAACATATACTACACTAATAGCGCGTTTACTAATCCGTAATCAAATTGAGAGGAATTGGATTGAGGAGGAATTGAAATAAGGTGGAATCAGAATCAGATTCCTATTGAAGTTGTTTACTAAAACTGTCCGGAATCGGAATACAATTTCATAAAACTGTTTACTAATTCAACAGAATCAGAATATAAATCAGTATGATTACTAAAATGTCCTTGTCTCAAATCAAATATTTTATATACCTTTTTTAATAAAATTTGATATAGTATATAATAGTAAGAAAAAAATTAAATTGCTTTTTTATTTCATAGACATACTAAAATGATTTTGTTTATTTTTTTTTAAAATTTAAGTATTGACTTTAGTATCTAAATTTTCTTGCTCAAGTTGTTTTTTCTCTTCGGCATATGTATGGAGTTGTGCATAATGTGAATGAGCATAGAATTATGCTTAATGAGCTAGAAGGACATGGAAAGAAATTGTTAGGAGCATTTTCAGTCTTAACTCTTCAAGGATATATTTTGTTACATAATGTAAGGAGTAGAAGAAATGATTTTTACCATTTCAAATAAAAAAACTTGATTCTCCTTAAACTAAAGAGATCTTCACGAGGTGGATTTTGTATAATAGTAAATAAATGAAGAAACAACATTAGGAACAAACAAAGAGTAGGAAATAACTTCATTAAAGTTAATATTTTACATCAAAGTACATCTATCTAACCAACATAAGCAAACTAGTCATACCCTGCCTAGGCATCATATTATCAACAAAATATTCATAACCTGCCTACACATCAGATTGTCAACAAAATATTCCTAACCTGCCTAAACATCATAATATCAACAAAAAGTAGTTATTCACCATCATGGTGTCATCTAATCAGTCATTAGATTTACAAAACATTCACAATTTTCCCTGATATGTCATCATGGCAGCAAGCATGTCATAGCAAAAAACTAGCATTCACATTCTTTGGACCATCACTTAGATGTCATTATGCATCCAAGTCTGCAACAAAATAGTCACATATGCACTCTTCCTTTCATTAGACATGTTGAGATTCAAGCACTTAGATGAGCCATTAGTCTGCACAAAATAATGAAGAAAAAAAATGTCATGAAAAACTTCAATTAACAAGTTAATAAACATATCTGCAAACTGAAATAAATTAACATTACAGAACACAATCAGTCACAAAAATTTACATACAGGGAGCATGAAAAATAAAATAAAAAAGAGAAGAAAATCGGGAACATGAACAATGCCCTGAATTCGAAACAGATTTGTTTAAATATTTACATACAGGGAGCAGGAACAAAGTCTGTGCCTTGAATTCAAAACAGATCTGTTGGTTTAGCTAAAAGGAAAATATGACCTATGTTTACCACAACAGTGTTGAAATAGCAGTTGTCTTTTAAAATTCTTCTTATTCCGGTGAAGTAGTTTATGCCAAACATTGCATTAGTCCGATAAAACAGGATATACGAAAAATTGCTTATCGAAACAATAAAAGAAGTAATGAGCCCCTAATAGAAGCAATGTGAATAGCTACAAAATCTCACACTTTTGAGCACACCTAAATCGAAATCTAAAAGAACCCCATTTAAGGAATCCATCATTTTTCTCCCAATCTTTGCAAATATCAGCGCATTCAGCTAACCAAATCCCTAAAAGCAGACCAGCAGTTTCCCATAAATGCCAGAAACTCAAAACTATTAAAAAAATCTTTCTGCAAGAACATTACTTTGGCAAACTTTGTCTTCTACAATTGAGCAAACCAGCTAATTATTCCTCCCATTTCAAATTTAATGGGAAAACAAAATACAACCCACTACAGAACAAGCAATGCAAATATGAGATTCAAACACAAAACGCTGAAAAACCATTCCAAAAGTACAGAAAGAGAGAGAGAGAGAGAGAGAGAGAGAGAGAGAGAGAGAGAGAGAGAGAGAGAGAGAGAGAGAGAGAGAGAATGGAGCAGCTAGAAGAAGCATACCTAATGCACAAGCAAGAAATCTGAGCAAAACCTAACTCACAGTCTAAGCTCTGCTTCCTCTAGTCCCCCTTGTCCACTCCCCACTCCCAAATGTCCCTGATCTAAGCATAAGGTTTCCAACTTTTTAGATCAAATTCACAAATCCAAAACCAAAAAACATCAAAACAAATCAGACCCAATTCACAAGGTTTCCAACTTTTTAGATACAAGGTACAAAACACAAAACATCAAAACAAATCAAACCAAATTCACAAATCCAAAAACCAATAACAAAGTTTCCAATTTTTATTGAAATTCGTTAAAAATTTATAAGAACTAGTGGGCAGGAATCAACTCAAGCCATTCTCTCTCTCTCTCTAACAATTGAAGTGAAGTGAAGGAAGCAATGAAAGATTCAGCAGGATGCGAAGAAACACAGTTTAATGGAAAATCTTTCATTTATTTTCTATCAGAGGTCAGAGTCTTCATCCAGAAACTCATTTACATGTGTAGTTCAAAGCAAAAAAATCAACATAGAGATAGAAATGCAGAAGAAGTAGGGATTTACCTGTCCGTAATTGTGACGAGAGCTGCGGTTGAGAGGAAAGAAAGGCATGCGGCTGAGAGGAGAGAAATGAGCTGCTTGAAAAGAAAAATGACAGATTAGGTTAAAAGGATACTCTTGAAAATAATGAAAGTAAGTGAGGGCATAAAGGGAAAAAAATTATCAAATGGATTGCCCAAGCCACCCGGAATCCAAATACCTTTTATATCTTAGGAATCCAAATCAGCCAAATTTTGGAATTGGATTCCAAAATTTGTGTGGGACCTACTAAATTTTGATTCCCCCAGATTTGGTAAACACTGGAGTATGTCGTAATCGGAATTCAATTCCGTTTCTTGATTCCGATTACCCTTACGTAAATGCGCTATAAATGATGGTAAGCAAAAACCTTCCGTTTGTAAATGGATTATAATAAGCTCATAGGTTTGATGTGTGCCACCTGTCATCTCTTGGAAATAGTTTTTTTTAGGTTTCAAAAAGGTGTTTGACATTGAACTTAAAAACTATTTTTGAATTTAAAATTTTGAAGTTTGGTTTAACTCTTGAAAACAGGTTTTTTTTTTGTTTTTGTTTTTCTCCAATTATGTATTTGTTTTAAGATATACAAAAAATTATGAAATTAAACTTTAAACCTACTCTTTTGATATCCATGTGCTAATACAACACATATATGCTTGATAATCAAATTAAACTTCAAGTCTTAGACAATAAATATTACATTTAAACATTCTAGAAGACCAATAAACTTTGAGACTAATTGTTATTGACGTAATCAAGCCACATTAATCCGGCTATGTGGTCTCTAACATAATTCATAACATTATCGTCATTCAAATGCATGTTTTTCCCTTCTTGATTCGCCCCTGAGCTTTCTTCATCTACCACATCAACATCATTATCTTCAAATTACTAAGGATAATAGACCAATAGCCAATCTTTCTGCATCAACTTCAGGTGACGGGGATCAACTATCGAAGGCTGTGGACACTCTATCAGAAATTTAGGGGGCAATTAGGATTGTTTCCAAACAACATAACATACTAAATTTAGGGGGCAATTATGACTGAAATTCCAGATAAGAGAAAACAATATGAGGCAGCTCCACTTCAAGGGACTTGGGCAAAGTTGAAATAGATTCAACCTCACATAACTAGATTAAGTCCATGAACAAATACTGTACTTGACAAGACATGAAAACCAACCAGAAAAGAGTTGGCATGGAAATGTTTGCAACTAAAGTCACAACACCAAATCAATCCATGCAATGCTACCGGTTTAGCATCAAATCCTTTCATGATAAACACAACACAAGAAGCGCACTCATCAAGAGACATGCAAGACCCTTTATTAACGAGAACAAATTTGAAGAAGCGAGAGACTTTGCCATGTCTATTACGACAGAGAAAACATCGGTTATCATTCTCACAGATGAAGGCATCCACAAGGGAAGTACCCAACATTAGAAATAAAAGTTGGATACAGTAACAGAGCATACTGTGATTAAGAAATGTACAGAATTGCTCTAACACATATACTAGTGCATAGAAATGTACAGAATTGCTCTAACGCATATACTAGTGCATATCACCCGTCGCTTTTAGATTAAAGAAAAGAATGAGGTCTTATAAAACCATCCGGTCACACTTAAACAAGCACCCCAGTTTGTGCCCCATTATATTGAAAGCAATCCAAATTTCTCATCCACAATACATAAGTTTTCAACCACCTTAATCGACCCGGCAAAACACATTCTACCTTTATTAACATCAATTAAGCTATTTAACAATAAAAGATTAAACAATAGGGTAAATTATAAAAAACTACCTCAACTATTGGTGTCACAACACTTTCATACCTCATTTTTTTAAATTGACAATGTCATACCTCATCTTATGAATTTGTGCCAATGTCATACCTCCGTCAGTTTTTCTGTTAATTTTTCTATTAAGTGCTGATGTGGCTACATGCGGGTCCCACTCATTAATCCAACTGAATTAAAAAATTATTAAATATATTTTTAATAATTAAAAATTAAAAAAATTAATTTTTTTTATAATATTAAATCTCTATCTCTCTGTCCCCCACCTCTCTCGCCTCTCTCTCTTCTCTCCATCCCCAAAACCCCTTCCCACCTTCCCCCCCCCCCCACTAACCTTCCTCCACCACCCTCCCCAAAAACCCAGATACCTGTGTCCCTCCCTCCCCTAAAACCCAGCTCCCCTTCTCACATCGACCCGTATTCCACACCCCCCCCCACCCCCCGCGGCCGCCCTCTTCTTCCTCCATCTCCACCTCCCTCCCATTGGCGCTCCTCCCCCTCCTCCTACACACCCATCACCCTCACCAAATTAATCCCTGTAAATATCCCAATTCCACCCTAACCCTAAAATTTGAATTCGCCAATTTCAAAAAAAAAAAAAAAAAAAAAAAGAAACGAAAAGCTTCTGCATCTCCCCCACGCGAAGCAAGTTCAAAGCTTGCTGTGATTTTGGGTTGAAGGTTGCAGAGATTAGGAATCGCCGTGGAACACCTCCGGCCACCTGCACGGTTTTACACGATTTTTGGGCTTAAAAATCCCCAAATTTGGGTGGAGATCGTAGAGGGGAGGTTGTGGAAGAGGTTGTGGGTGTTGGATGGTGGTGATTCGACGGAAAAAATGGCGAAAATCGCCGGAGTTGGTTGGGTTGGGTGTGCGGGTGCAAGTACCGACGGGAAGGAAGGAAAACTTCCTTCTTTTTTTTCCTTCTCTTCTTTTCCCCCCCCTTGATTCCTGATTGGTCAATGGGAGAAGGGGAGTTGGGTTTTGGGGGAGGGGGGACATAGGTATCTGGGTTTTTGGGGACGGTGGTGGAGGAAGGTTGGGGGGGACGGGTGGGAAGGGGTTTTGGGGATGCAGAGAAGAGAGAGAGGCGAGAGAGGTGGGGGAGAGAGAGAGAGAGAGAGAGAGAGAGAGAGAGATTTAATATTATAAAAAAATTAATTTTTTTAATTTTTAATTATTAAAAATTATATTTAATAATTTTTTAATCCAGTTGGATTAGTGAGTGGGTCCCGCATGTAGCCACGTCAGCACTTAACAGAAAAATTAACAGAAAAACTAACGGATGTATGACATTGGCACAAATTCGTAACATTAGGTATGACATTGTCACTTTTAAAAAATGAGGTATGAAAGTGTCGTGACACCAATAGTTGAGGTAGTTTTTTGTCATTTACCCTAAACAATATCATCTACATCTTCTGTAGTAGTTATTCATTCCCACATATACAAAAAATTAGTACTAGCACCTTTGTGCTAAAAAAATATATGCACGAACAAGATAGCGTGTCTTAAACAGGGTTGAATCAGTAGTGGTCAAACAGATAAAGTCCAAACAAACGAAGAAAAAAGATCAAAAGCCCTTAGGCAATTGAAAAAAGGCATACCAAATTGGTAATGTAATGTAATTCCACATTTAAAGTGTACTAAATTACTAATCATTTCGCCTAACAAATTGAGACTTGGAACCTCTGCTTGGCCATCCTCATGGAATTCAGAAACAACTGTCATGAAAAGCATAAGTTGTTTGACTTTTCACTTTATCATTGCAAAAAAAAAAATCTTAAATCTTGAGATGAATATGCGCATATACAGCCTATCTACCACTACATTCAAACACAAATTACACAATCGAATACATTGCATATGATCACGAAAATTATGGAACGGTTGAAAGAAAACTCATTTCAAGTGCAAACTAATACGTAAACACATAAACCAAATACTATTTAAATGCAATGCTACCGGTTTAACAGTAAAAGCATAACCCCACTCATCAAACATTGCAACAGCAATTCAGTTTTGATTTCATACGTACAATCCAAAGCATTCAAAGAAAAACACAACACGAAAGCAGCCAGATTTCAAGTTCGAGATTTCCATACCTTGAACCGAAGGTGGCGTGGCGTCTGCTACTCCAAAACTTGATCCTTGATAAATTGAACTTCCTTCTTCAATCTAACAATAAAAAAAAAGGTATATTAAGCATCCTGTCATCTCAATGAAACACCCATACACGATATACACCACGTTCAGATTAGAAACAGAAACCCAATTTCACACAAATCAATCAGTAAACCTTCAATAACAATATAAAATAATAATTCCCAATTTTTACAAATTTTGTAACATTTTCCCCCAATTTTCCCAATAGTTGCCTAATTCTAAACAAACCCAATAAACCCAGCTGCAACAGATCTCCGAAACCACCAATAAAAACACAGAATTGACCAATTATACAAACAATCAAACACTCATGCAATTCAACACAAACAGATAATACAAAAAACAAGAGAGAGACAGTAGAGAGAGAGAGAGAGTTACAGAAAATTAAATTCGAAATTGGAGTCACAAATATGCAAGGCGAAAAGGGTCTCTTCGAATTGGATTGAGGAATTGCAGGTCATTCAGACCTCCAATTGGCCAGAATCTCTTGGTTGTCTGTCGTTGGTGAGGCGCAAGGCCTGCTCCAGGTCTGCGCGGTGCAGGTCACTCAGACCTCATCGCGGTATGAATTCGTGAAAAAAAAAAACCTCAAACCTGACTTTTGTTGTTTTCAAATTATATTGGGCTGTTCTCAAATTTTTTTTAGTCCAGTTTTACAAAATGGGCTTACCAAACAGGTTTTTTTTTTTACCATAAAACTTAAAAATTGTTTTTGAGTTAAAAACTTTGAACTCAAGTCCAATACCAAACAGCCCTAAGTAATCCATGTGCATTGCACATGATCAGTTCTGTTTGTTCGGTAGAGGACGTCCAACGGCTATAAGCCTATGGCCGCTCACACCTTACACGCTTGCCATGCTTTACCAAGAATTAAGGAATTGGAGTAACAGCACCATCATCTTCTACCTCTTTCCCTTTCCATTGTTCTCTGCAACTTTCTTCATTTCAATTTCTTGTTGAATGTTATTGCAGTAAAACCATCATAAACCACCTAAATTACAAAATATAATATGGCCTCAGAACCTAGGTTCGATTAAACTTTCATCTAGGAGTGAATCTGTGCTTGTAGAATCAAGCTCACATTGAGCTTCATCTCTGTAATACTGAGCTTTATAAACACTGAAATCCGTCAAACCTGAGTCTAACATGGTTGGATCAACTAGTTCGGAACTTAGTACATAATTTTCAATGGCGAAAACTACGAACTCTGGAGAATCAAAATGAATACCATTCTCAAGTCTCATAGACTTTGGGATCTCATTGAGAAAGGGTTTGAAGTTCCTGAATCGAAGAAGGAGCTGGCTAAAAAAGCCACTGATGCAAAGAAGGAGAATGAGGAATCAAGCACTCTAGCTGAGGTGCTGATGGAGGATGCCAAGGCCCTTGGATTGATTCAAGGAGTCGTCTCTGGTCAAATCTTTCCCACAATCTCAAATGAAGAAACATCAAAGGGAGTTTCGGAAATATTACTGCAAGAAGGTGATAGCTAGGTTAGAAGTGTGAAATTACAAAGATTACGTAGAGATTTTGAATACACTAGAATGAGCGATGATGAATCCCTTTTTGTGTATCTTACTCGTTTGTTTGATATCATTAATCAAATGAAGAGTTATGGTGAAGAGTTATCTAGAGAAAGAGTAGTACAAAAATTGCTTATTAGCTTGCCTAGGTCCTATGATTCTATATGTTATGTGATTGAGCATTCTAAGGATTTGAATACGCTAAAAGTGCAAGAAGTTGTTGCATCCTTAAAGGGTTTTGAGCAACGATTGGATATAAATGCTGAGAGCTCCACTGAGAGAGTTTTCGCTAGTTTGAATGTAGGATCAAAATTCCCTAAACTAGTGGGGTTTTTCTGGCAATCAAAAGACAAGAAAGAATTGGAAAAATAAGGGGAATAAATGGGAAAATAAGACACTTTTTGTACCAAAACAAATTGCAGGACAAGAGTATAACAAGAATGCCTGTAAGCACTGTGATAAGCTTCATTATGATAAATGTTGGTTTGAGGAAAGCCTAAGTGTACTAGATGTGGCAAGTTTGGTCACGAAGCTAGAAACTGCAATGAAAACAAAAAATTGCGCAGAAGGCAAATTATGCAAATCAAGTGGATGAACTTGGAACTCTTTTCTATGCATGTAATGCAGTCGCATAGGTGAAAGTTAACAGCACATGACACATTAACAGTGGCTGTAGTAACAATATGATAGGAAATGAGAAGTTTTTGGTTGATGTGAAGAACCTCACTGCTTGAGTGAAAATGGCAACTGGTGAAATTGTTGATGTTGCTAGTAAGGGGATTCATTGTTATTGAAATCAAGCTAGAAAGAAAACACATTCAAGATGTGATATTGTTGCCCGGATTAGAGAAAAATCTTCTAAATGTGGGACAAATGATGGAACATGTGTATTATTTACTGTTTGGAGGAGGTGTGGTTAATGTATTTGATGGATGGAGCATAGACAATATGGTGGTTAGAGGCAGATGATATGTAACAGATGCTTTCCATTACTATGGAACCTGCAAACTCCATGCCATTGAAGACAAGTGTCTCACATTGCTCATAGATTTGGCATAAGAAATTTAGTCCCTTGAATGGAAGAAGTCTCACTTTACTTGTAGAACAAGACATGGTTCATGGATTACTTTCACTAGAGGAATCAAGGGCAGTATGTGAAGGATGCATGCTTGGAAAACAGCACAGAGATGAGTTTCCAAGAATGCCTAATTGGAGAGCAAAATTACCCATGGAATTGGTACACACAAACATTTGTGGTCCAATGCAGATGGCTGCACAAGAATGAGTTTATTTCTTGAGACACAAGTCAAGAGCATTTGAATGCTTCAAGAAATTTAAAGCTATGACTGAGCTACAAAGTGGTTATAAGGTGAAATGGCTTAGAAGTGACAAAGGTGGTGAATTCATGTCCAATGTATTTGTTGAATTTTGCAATTCCATTAAAGTGCAAAGGCAATTGACCATGTTTTATACTCCACAGCCAAATGGTGTTGCTGAGAGGAAAAATAGAATTGTTGTGGAGATGGTCAAGGCAATGCTAAATGAGAAGAGCATGCCATATCAATTTTAGTTAAAGCATCACATATTGCTGTCTATTTGTTGAACAGAAGCCCTACTAAGGCTTTTGATAAGATGACTCCATTTGAAGCCTACAGTGGAAGGAAGCTAGGAATTGCACATCTCAACATTTTTGGCTCACTATGCTATGTGCACATTCCCTCTAACTCGAGACACAAGCTAGAGAGCAACAATCATAAATGCATTCTTTTTAACTATTTTACTAGTGAGAAAGGGTACAGACAATATAAGCCTATCTCAAAGAAGATCATACTCTCAAGAAATTGTATTTGATGAAGATAGCTGCTGGAATTGGAGTGAAAACTCTGAGGGAAATGTTATTGTTCCAATCCTTGCTGAGGAGGAAGGAACAACTAGTAAACATATTGAAGGTACTACCGAAGCTGATGATACTCAAGTTTCAACTGCTTTTACTGAACAAAGTAAGGATATTCAAGATGCATATGGTGCCAGCTCACAGAGAGATGTGGAGTTATCACAAGGTTATGACTTCACTCCACAAAAGTGGAGGAATTTGATTGATGTACGTGCACACTACAATGTATGCATTATTGAACCATACATCTATGAAGAAGCTGCACAAGATGATTCTTGGAAAAAAGTTATGCAAGTTGAAATTGACATGATTGAGAAGAACTACACTTGGGATTTGGTGAATGGTGAGATAAACCTATTATTGGTGTGAAATGAGTCTACAAGACAAAACTCAACCTTGATGGTACTATACAGAAGAACAAAGCAAGATTGGTAGCCAATGGATATTCACAGAAGCTTAGAGTGGATTTCAATGAAACCTTTGCCCCTGTGGCAAGGCTTGACACAATCAGGACCTTGATTACCTCAGCAGCTCAGAAGTGTTGGAGTCTCTATCAACTTGATGTGAAGTCTGTATTCTTAAATGGAGTACTTAAAGAGGAAGTGTATGTGGATTAACCATAGGTTTTTGTGATTAAAAATGAGGAGGACAAAGTATATAAGCTGAACAAGGCTCTTCATGGATTGAAGCAAGCACTTAAAGCATAGTAAGATGAGGTAGATGCCCATTTTATTAATGATCGCTTTCAGAAGAGTCCTAGTGAAGCTACACTTTATATCAAAAGAAATGGAACCTCAGGTATCATCATTGTATCTCTTGATATTGATGACATTGTCTACATTGGAAGTTGTCCATCAATGCTTGAGAAATTTAAAAATGTTAAGATAAACCACTATGAGATGACAGACTTTGAATTGTTGCATCATTTCTTGGGCATGGGAGTTGTTCAAACTGAGAATTTCATTTTCATTCATCAAAAGAAATATGCATTGAAATTGCTTGAGAAGTTTGGCTTGAAGGATTGTAAATCAGTGGGAACACCACTTGCAGTGAATGATAGATTGAGCAAAAATGATGGCACTGAACCAGCAAATGAATCTGAATACAAAAATCTTGTTAGAAGTATGTTGTATTTGATTGCCATAAGGCCATATATTATGTTTGCTGCAAGTCTGTTGTCTAGATTTATGCATAATCCCACAAAGAAACATATGGGAACAACCAAAAGAGAGTTGAGATACATTTAAGGAAGTGTGGATCATGGAATTCAATATATCAAACGGAAATCAACTTTACTAATAGGCCATTGTGAAAGTGATTGGGATGGTAATGAAGATCTTATGAGGGGTACCTCTGGATATGCATTCAACCTCGGTTTGGGTGTGTTTTCTTGGGCTTCAATTATGCAGAGTACTGTTGCAATTTAAAATGTAGAGGCAAAATATATTAGTGGTGCAGAGGCAACATCACAAGCTAAATGGCTGAGATTTGTATTGGAGGATTTTGGTGAAGAACAAATTAAGCCTACTCCGTTGCTGTGTGACAATATATCAGCAATTGCCATTGCCAAGAACCCTGTCTTTCACCAAAAGACAAGGCACGTTCACAGAAAGTTTCACTTCATCAAAGAAGCAATCCAACAAAATGAAATTGAGTTGGTATGCTGCAAAACTGAGGAACAAATGGCAGACATTCGTACAAAGGCCCTACCAAAGGACAAGTGCTTGTACTTGAAAGGAATGGTCGGATAAAATCAGCTGCAAGCTTAGGAGGGAGTGTTGACGCCTAAGCTTTGCAGCCATGTTCATGAAGAAAAGAACGTTTTGATTCATTTGAAAAGCATAATTTTGTATTTTAGTTTAAAGTGTTTGTAAATGGATGGTCAGGATTATAAGAAGCTTCACAGTCTGTCATATAATATATTGGATGAGTCACTTAAGTGATCCATGTGCATTGCACATGATCAATTCTGTTTGTCCGGTACTGGAGGTCCAGTCTATGGCCTCTTCCACCTTACATGCTTGGAATGCTTCACCGAGAATTAAGGAATTGGTGTAACAGCACCATCATCTTCTACCTTTCTCCCTCTCCATTGTTCTCTGCAACTTTCTTCATTTCAATTTCTTGTTGAATATTTTGCAGTAAAACCATCATGAACCACCTAAATTGCAGAATCTAATACCATTGCCTTCCCTAGCCTAATTAGTTTTTTTCTGTATTGTGCAGCTCTTGCATGCACAATGAAATATTAAGCATAAAAGCCAATTGTTGAAATTATGTATCATACAAAAAGTGTATCAATCAGATGAGGAAGTAAAATTTAGCTATTTGGAATCAATGAAATTATACTTCTTGCTCAAACTGAAAACATAAAAAAATAAAAAAAATAAAAAAAATAAAAAAAATAAAAAATAAAAAAAATTTATTTTCTTAGTAGATGACCACAATTACGGTACTATAGGGCGAATATATTGTGAGAGATGTTGCTCAAGGTGCGTTCTTAGGAATTTAGACCACAGTTGTTAAGAATGTACTACAAAAATAACATGGAGGGGCTTAAAATGATTAGATGCAATACATTTGAGAGAATTTTTAAACGACACCAAGTCCTTTGTTCAGGTTTTTCTAGTGCATTTCTAATGTCTTTTGTACTGATTGAATAGTTCATTGATAATCTTCTTGTAGTGCGTTTTTCACAAGCTGATGTGCAACCCAGTCGCATGTGGGTGATGCACAAGAGAGAAAAATTGTTGCTACTACACTTTCCCTTGAGTGTGTAAAGCTTAAGAAGTAGGCTCATCAAGTCTTCACAGATGATTGTTGAAGTCTTCGACCAGTATAGGCAATACACATGCAAATCTATGTTAGGGATGCATGTAAGAAAACATAAGCTCACAAAAACCTGACAATGGTAAACCCAATGCGGGACAAAGCACAAAGTCTCAGAGAAAAAGGTCAGTAATACAAAGTCGACGCTTGAAGTAATCAAGCTGCGATTAACGCTCATATCAGCGTATGACCAGCCCAAGAGATGTGCCTCATTAAAATCTTTTCAGGTTAGTGAAATTCTTAGAATCTGTCTCGGTGGTGAGTGGTACAGGAATACGTTCCTCTTGAATGAAACCGATCAAATTTAGTGCACACTGCGTGGGCTGATTCATGCTGAACAGGCAGAAAGAGATCCCGAACCTCTTCATCGTGCAGACCTAACTTGCATTGCAAGACTCATGAGGAAAAATATCAAATGCATAATAACATTCCCTGTTGAAATATGAATAAATTTGTAATCAATCACTGAATTATACTGCAGGAAATCACCGGAGTCTTCAGCACGAACTGCATCCTACATTATCCATATTATCGAAATATCTACCCCCTCTGGGTTCTTGCATAATACCGCCAGAGGGTTCCGTTGCCTTCCAAAGCCTAAATGAGTCGCCGGTTGAAATGTACTTTTACTACTTTTCATGTCTTCTGGTCATTTCTATCTTCAACGGCGTTGCTTCATGCACGGATGTTTACATCGATGTATCTACGAATAATTAAAGAACAAGAAAAGGTTTGCGTTTATCCCTACTGAGCTAAATTTTCTCCTTCTGTTACCATTTATTCTGTTTCGTGTTCATTGATCTCACCCTTCTTTAGACCGGGAATGGTGACTGACTCAAACTCAATTCTTCTTTCCACCCAAAGTGTGGCAGACAACAACGAAGTAGGTTGCACATAAATTCAACTCTGAAGAATTATTACATTTTCTCGTTACAGAAAATCATGATCGAACTTGTCAGGATTACAACTAATAGATAACGAAATTCAAAGTGTTCTTTTATCTCTGAATAGATCAAAGACAATTTTGAAATTAAAAAACATAAGATTATTTGAAGTATGTTAGCAATAGAATTACATGGTTTTGAGCTGAGTTGAAGGAGCTCTCATACAGGTTTATAAACATCAGTTCATTATCCGGAGGACTAAGCGCTGAACAATAAACAGACATCATTCAGAGGGCGTCCAATACCTGGCAACAATATTCTCCGAGGGCCCAAATGGGAAAAATGTTTCGGTAGGCTGAATAGCTGATCATACAGTTCTTGTTGAAGACACCAGTGATCTCCTGTATGGGGAATGAAAACATTACTGGTAGTGCTAGTTACAAATAGGTTGAAAATTAGCTATGCAGTTTCGAATTCACAGGGGGTTATCAAGGATTCACGATATATCTTTTTCTTTTTTAAAGGTCTTTACACCTGCATTTCTCTCTGTACAGTTTTCTTCTACATTGCCTAGATGTGTTGAAAATGGCAGTTAACATGTCTATTATCAAACCAAACATAATAGATTTCTATGGCAACAGAAAAACCATGTTAACTGGTAATTGTAGAATGCACAGTCAAGAAGGTACAAAGAACTTTATGTGAAAAATTGAGGAAAAAGTTGCTAGATTACCTTTTGAGGGAAATCTCCATTTTCCATCTGAGAATTGATTAGTACCCCTAGCTGCCCGATGCAACGGAGTTGGGTCTCTCTTAGCCCTTCAAAGAGGCAAACATGAGAAGAAATTACAGGTATTAAAGTCAGCAACATGTGGAAGTTCATACAGTTATTCGTAAAAGGTTCCAAAAACTATGTTTAGCTGCAAATCATTGATTCATTATGCAGCAGCCAGCAGCCAGTTCGATAAGTGGATGAAGAACTCGAAGGATAAATTTGATAAATCGCATGGGAAGGAGGAGAGATGAATTTGATATCCAAATGTACCTGCCCGGCACCAATGAGGGCCAACATAGCCCATGCAGTCTGAACTATATGTGGCCTATTGTCCTTGAGATTTGTGTACACCTGACATATAAACAGTCGGCATTAGAGTGATGCAAGTGTAACGTAGATCATACATTTTGCCAAATGAGTATGCGAGTGAAAACCAGCAATTGACTGAAGGAATGAAGCAAGCTCCGTGGGTATGAAAGACAAAGAAAGTATATTTCAAATTTGAGGAATCATTAAACCTTGTTCTGACATGATAGATAGCTTTCTCACCATCCACCTGAAGGAAGCTCTTTGGATAACAAAAAGTCGCATGCTTTACAAATGCTAGAGCAGTCTTCGTATGTCCTTCCCGCAGCAACCAACCCCTTTATTCCAAACCACCCAGCATACGTGAAGTACCCCAGGAACCACACCTATCATAAATCTCCGTGTAAATTGGTGCGACTACTTTCAAGATCACTATGTTTCTAAATTGTCAAACATTAGAGAGGGAGAAAGAGGTGAGAGATTCTGTCCTACCAAACAGTCTAACATGTTATGCCATTCGACTGTTGATAAAGATTGTTGGCAAGATGGAGTGATGTTCAAATATGCAGTGTTTTAAAGTTGACCGTGATTTACATGTCTGACTGTCTGACAAGAGAGCATCATGCTAAATGTGTATGCATGCATGAGTTCTCAATTGTGCAAGTCGTGGATGCCAAAGACCATTGCTAGCGGGATTGCATTGACTTCGTGGATCTCTTGGACTACACATCGAAGTCAATACAACCAAAACCATTCAGCCATCATACATCCAAACACGAATGAAATGCCCTGTATATGTATGCATGCATTTTTAATTGAATTCGGATACAAACCAAGATCCCTCCGTTGCTTGTATTGTTTCAATGAACTTTGCAGCACGAGCAATACAGTTTTCTATTTCTTCACTCCTATGCCCAGGACATAATTTTTTGAACAATGCAAGTGCTTGAATTGCAGGCTGGGGTGCATTCAACATATCTGCATCCCCGTTCCAGTCAAGATGACTTCAGGCATTTTCCATGATATAGGATAAATTCAAAATAAAGTGCACAGAAATCTTACGGATAATCAATAACAATGTCACCAAAAGTTTCAGCAGGGTTGATTAGCTGAAAATAGGATAGAGTTAAGCATATGCATTATGGATTCATATTAGATGATGGTAAAAAACATGAGCAGGCTAGGCAGCATATAAATGATACTTACCTCCAACCACTGGTATGATCTAGTTAGTTCATAAGTCGCAAAACCACCATCGTCATTCTGCAGTACTTTAAGAATCCAAAGATTAGGGGAATAGTTAAATACTCATAAAACCAAAATGCAGGAATATGTAAATATTCTGTCAACAAATTAAGACTCGAGCTGCTGATAAGAATCGTGACATATTGACAAGGAGGGTTCTTTTGAAAATATAAATTATAAAGAGAATACGGGTTGACACATTATGTCCGGTAAGATTCAACTCCCGTATAGCCAGTGATTTACCTGTAAGGAAAGGGTAACATTTACAGCATCATAAAAACGCTTTATATCTAATGAGTCCCCAACTGTTTCTGCTGGAAGTTTTGATAGTAATAAGGCAGCCTGCACAAAGAAGTAAATATTAAATTTGTAATAAAAAAGAATGTCTGTATGTGAAATGCTGAGTGTGCAAGCTACCTTCAGCCCTTCTGCTGCGCAGTCAGAGATAGACCATCCATGATCGGCTGTTGAGAATGGCCAAGCACCTTTTGAAATGTGACGATACCAAAAGTTCAGATCTCCGGGACAATCTTCTAAAACCTTCAAAGCAAAAGTACTAGTCAAGCAAGGATAATGAGCATAATTGTTAAATTTTCTGCTCACGAAAACCTGGGAATCTTTGATATACTGATGCGCTTTTCTTAAAGTTGGTCCATACTCTTCAACAAGGTTAGTTGATATGATCGCTTGAATGGCAAAAGAAGTATCCCATGCTTGACTTCCATTGTAGCCCTGCAGTAAAAGGAAAAAAAAACATTAGATAAAAAAACAATTAGCAGCATGTCAACAAAGTCGTAAGTTGGTAACAAACTCTAGCGATGCCAGAACAAATTGAGATTGCTTCAGGTAAGAAAGAGGGAGTCGGGAAGAGATGGGAAGAATCTTAAAATCAGTTCGAGACAATTTAATGCTATAACTGACCTGCATCTTCATGCCATCTTCAGCGATCCATAAATAATCAGGGACTCTCGGGAGATGCAACTTGAATGCCTCTGAGTTTGGATCCTCCGCCCAACAACAAAGCATATTTAACACCTACATCATTTAAGAAATAGGCAATCAAGAAGCACACAACTACATACTGAATGAATCTGTAAACCAAAGAAACATGTCAATTCAGCAATTCCAATGGCAACCTTCTCGATATATGTATGGATCTATTGGCAGATGATCATATGCATAAAAATTATTCTGAATGCATACGTTGTTAACAGGCCCTATGCATAAGTACCGAGTATTTTCATCTTCATAATGTATATGCTGCATTACAGTCTTCAAAGCACTCTCCCTCAATTCTTTTGCCGGCCAACGTGCGAAAACAGGTTCATAAACATAGTGAAGAGACCCCCACAAGATATCTTGTACCATTGGGTGCGGATAGTATAGATCTTCCTAGAAGTTGTATAAAACATCCAGGTAAGAATTAAAAACATATGCAAAATGAATTGTCATCAATAATTACCTGTACAACTAAAATCCGGTAAAACAGATGCAGAGAAATTTTGCTATATTGTACTTGAAGAGTTATAGGAAAGCAATCTAACAATGAAACATCCGTCGGACTAAATCCCTAAATCAAAAAATGTACTTTTACAAATAGCTATCATGTATTTCACCTGTGAATAGCCCTATGAAAAGTAAAAAATGTACAATTAAACTCACAAGCACGGGACCTTTATGCAGGGGAGCTGGAAAAAGCAGAGTATATTCAAAGCGGCAGATGTTTCTTACCAACCTTTGCACATAGATTGCGAGCATTATTCCAATCAACTTCCTGATAGGGGACTGTATAAAGCTCCTTCCTCAATGACTGGATTGTGGATGTGATAGGTCCAACAAACCTCTTCCCATACAAATATGACATGGGCAAATAATGATCAGAGGCAGAGCAGCCAATAATGATCAGGCATGAAGACATCTGTGAAAAAAAATCATGATTTCTAAAATTTCCTACTAATTCTCATATTTCTAAAATTTTACTAAACTTAAACATTTCCTACAAATTTCACAAATTTTCATTACTTTACTACACTTTCGCATAATTTCATATTTTTTCTGTAAATTTCACAAATTTCCAAAAATTTCCTACAATATTTCAAATATTTCTAAAATGTAAACATTTCCTACAAATTTCACAAATTTTCCTAAATCTCCTACAAATTTCTCAAATTTAATCAATTTCCCACCACCGTTGTATCCACGCTACCACCACCACCACACCCACCCCACCACCACTACCACCACTGTACTCACCCCACCCACATATCACAACCTATTTCCAAGTCAAATCACACCATAATCAATCACTATTTGAAATCAAATCATAACATAATCAATCCACTAATCATAGAATAATCAAATCCTAACAATTTCAAATTAAAAATAATATAGAAGAGAGATTATATTCACATCCCAAATTACTTTCCAATACCTTTTTATTTTTTATTTTTATATTTTTTGATATTTTAAACACCACTAACACTTGGTAGAAAAATATTAAAAAGATGTGGGGAAGTAATTTGAGATGTGTGAATATAATCTCTCTAAATAAAATAAAAATAGGGAGAGAGAAACAGACTTATAGTTGAGAAATGGGAGACAGAGCGGGGAGGATTTGAGAGAGAGAGAGACAGACAGAGGAGTTCAGAAAGAGAGAGGACAGAGAGGAAGTGATTGCATAGAGGCTTTGAGTGTTGCACGGCAGGAGGAGGAAGAAAGAACAAGGGTCTGAGGGTTATAACATTTTAAATCTTTGCCTGGCGGACGGTTCGTCGAGGAAAAACTTTTAAATTTTGACACGTATAAAACTAAGGTCATCTTCTACCGATCTGGTCAGAAAGTCAGAGGACCTAAAATAATCCTAAATGACCCGAAAACAGTCTCCAACGAAGGGTGAGGCCAAAAGACTTGTAGACTCCACGGGCCAAAACAGATGATTCAGACCAGCCAGCTAGCCTCGGGCTGACTTCCTCCATCTCCCAAACACGTTCCGTATAGTGTCCATCTCCCCAACAAGTTTCGCAAAACCTCTGTGTCTTGTGAAAGAGACCCGAAACAAGGTTGTATCGGCCGGGGCACGGGCTGACTGTGCCGCTGCTGGTGAAGACGATTCTGAAGATCTTGGACCCGGCGACGGAGTAGGCAGCGGGAGAGCTGCTGTCGCTGTGCTAGAATACCTCGCCGCTGAGGTTAGTTTGTTTTTTCATCTATGTGGGTTCTATTGTTTTTAGTTTTGGGTTTGATTTTGATTGTGCAATTTCATGTTTTTGGAATTTGGGTCGATCTAATTATGAGTATAATTTTCTGGGTTTAATCCGATTTCTGGATACAAATCGGTTTAGTAATGTGTTATTAGTTTTTGAAATTCCACATTTTTTCGTTATTGGTGGGTTTTGATTCCCTGGAGTTTGATTGGTAAAGATTTTCATGTTTATTGGCATTGTATATCTTGAACTTCTATGGGTTTGATCTGATTTTTTCTTGGGAAATTTTGTTTAGGTGTTGGAGCTCGCTTGAAACGCTGCAAGGGACAACAAGAAGAACCGCATTATTCGTGGCCCGAGTGCCCTTTTGAAATTTCACTCTTTTTTTTCTTTTTCTTTTTTTCGTTTCTCATTAATTTTCTTAATCTCTAATTTTCAGATTTTTAGGAGAAAAAAGAAAGAAAAAGGAAAGTGAAAATTGAGGTTGTAGATTATTGGTATATAAAAATATTGTAATTTTTTTGCGTATTTTGTATGTAAGCATTTTTGTTTAGATTATTGTTATATAAAAATATTGTAATTTTCTGTTTTTCTCTGTGTGTGTGATTAGTTTGTTTTTGTTTTATTTTTCTGTTTATCTGGAATTTGTAAATTCGAGGGCTGACAGTAGACTCTGTAGTTTCTGACACGACACGATGACATGATACGAAAACGACACGAAAATAACAGGTTTCGGGTCAACACGATAACTTATTGGGTCATTATCGGGTGACCTGTTAAGGACATGTTAATAACGGGTTCTTAACGGGTATACACGTGGGTAACCCGTTTCGACCCGTTAAGAAAAAAACTATTTTGATAATTTTAAAATTTAATTATTAAAAAATTTATTATAAAATACAATAGTCATATTAATATATACAATATATTCTATATTAAATGTATAGTTTTGTATTATTATTCTATATAAGTTTTAAAAAAAAGTTTTTGTCATTATTTATTTTTATTATGAGAGTTCTTTATTATCATTACTAGGATAAATTTTACTTAACATATTATTGTCCAAAATTAAAATAAACTAGTATAGTATTTGCACAGACAAAAACTAAGAAGACATACATACAAGTATGAAAAATGTGAAAGAATATATAAACACTCATGATTCATCATTATTCATCCACGAGTAGATAATGGTTACACTTACATTATCGTTTAGATTTTTAAAATCCTCCAAACCCTCATGAATAATGTTTTTTATTTGAGGGCAAAATTAATAAAATTAATAATAATTATTGTAGAAGTGTAAAAAATGTAAAAAAAATATACAATCACTCATAGTGACAAGCTTTACAACTTTCATGAAGGGGTTAGCTTCGAAATCCAACACTATAATCCATAAACCTTAAATTTATATTTAACCGCCGATTGTCATTTAAGCTTTATTCTTCTTACTGAATTTCATTTTTAAAATTTTCTTTTTTGAAAACATGATCATCTGGCGGATGTAAGAAGATGAACGGTTCAAATCTTTGATATCACGTTTCGATATTTACGGTTAACTGAAATATGAGTCGATGTCATATAGTTTGTAGAAACTTTATAAACATCAAGCAATATTTTCACTAATCGTAAAACTCTGAATATAATATCAACGATCCAAACCGTTCATCTTCCTGCCTCATTTAATAGATCATGTTTTCAAAAAAGAAAATCTGAAAAAACAAATTTTGATGAGAACAATGAAGCGTAAATGTAAACAACAATCAACGGTTAAATTTTGATTTATGATTTATATGATTATAGTGGCGAATTTCGAAGTTAAACTCTTCATGAAAGTTGTAAAACTTGTCACTATGAGCGTTTATATATTTTTTTTCTATATTTTTTTACACTTCTACATTAATTAAAAAACTATTAAAGACTTTAGGTAAGTGAAAATATACTTAAAAGAAAAATGCGTTTTTATGTTTTGAATGTGATAATATAGTATGTATATACTTATTTAGTATTATGTTTTTCATTTGATTATTTATTGATTTAAAATATATTTTTCTTAACGGGTAACGGGTCGGGTCATATTACTTGTTAATATTATCGGGTCGATTTCGGGTCGGGTCATTTTACCCGTTTATTTTAACAGGTGTTACACGACATGACCCGTTAAGATATCGGATATGACACGAAAACGACACGAACACGAAAAACACGACACGAATGCCAGATCTAGTTAACAGAAGAAACGGGATTATTGGAGGGGCATAGAGTTTGGCCTAACAGTTTGTCAGGCAAGGTCATCTAAAATCTTTAGTTTAGTCAAAAAATTGGGGGTACAGAGTTTGGCTGACGAAATTTTGGTTTCGTCGGTCCACCTTTGTTTTAGGGCGAATTTGAATTTTTGGAAAAATTTTGTGTGGGTTTTCTTTCGCTTTGCCCGACGAACGTTTACTGCTAGCCGACAGAATTTAGAAAGTTGACCCAACAAAGACGAGTATTTCGTCTTTCGAACATTAAGTTTAAGCGGGTCAAAAAAATCATCGAATCTGATGGCCATGTCAATTTAGCGTGTGCTTTTACTCTCAATTTGGGACCTTGTAAAAAATAGCCAAGTTCAAAGTTAAAATGATTGTTAAATCGTGATTTTTTTTTCTTCTAATCGTTGAATGATTTCGTCCCGTTACCTATCTTCGAACGCTTTTTTGGGTATTTTTGGCATAGGAGATCTCAAAGTGTATGCCAACATGTTTGATTGTTGGATCGTGGAAACTAGTTTCATAGAATACATGTCCCGTCAAAAGAATGGATTGCGAAAACACTTCGAGTTTATTCTATACTTCTCTTAAGTAGAATGTAAGCTTTTGTTGTTGTAAACACGGAAATTCCTGACCGAAATTTCAATATCTACAGTTGTATCCACTAGTTTAAATATTTTAAACTAATGATCGGGTTCATTATCGTATTATCTAGGTTGAGGATTGTATTTGTTAAAAAGCAACAAAATCGAAGTTAAAACAACCGTTAAATTGTGATTTTTCATTTCTAACCGTCGAATGATTATGTCCCATTACCTAATCTTTGAACTTTTTTTTGGGTGATTCTTATGGTAGGAGACCTCGAAGTATATGGAAACATGTTTGATGGTTGAATTGTGGAAACTAGTATCGTAGAATGTGTCCCATCAAAAGAATGGTTAAAAAGCACTTGGAATTTATTCTATACTTCCATAAGTAAAATGTAGGCTTAGTTATATCCACTAGTTTAAATATTTTAAATTGATAATCGAGTTCGTTCATTATATTTTTCTAGGGTAGAGGATTGCATTTGTAAAAAATCAACAAAATCAGAGTTAAAACGATCGTTAAATTGTGAATTTTCTTTTCCAACTGTCAAATGATTTTATCCCGTTACCTAATCTCCGAACTTTTTTTTAGGTGATTCTTGGTGTAGGAGGTCTCGAAGTATATGGAAACATGTTTGACCGTTTGATCGTGAAAACTAGTATTGTAGAATGTGTGTCTCATCAAAAGAATGGATTCCAAAACACTTAGAGTTTATTCTATACTTCCATTAAGTAGAATGTAGGTTGTTTTTGTATCCACTAGTTTAAATATTTTAATTTGATGATATGGGTTCGTTCATCGTATTCTTTTAGGGTTGAGGATTGTGTAAAAAATCAACAAAATCAGAGTTAAAACAGCCTTCAAATTGTGAATTTTCTTTTCTAACCGTCGAATGATTTCATCTCGTTATCTAACCCCAAACGTTTTTTTTTATGATTCCTAGCGTAGGAGATCTCGAAGTATATGCAAACATGTTTATATCCCTTCCAACTACTAGTTTGACTATTTCCATTAGAAATCTTAGAGACGCCCAATGTGAACCCCACAATTGGCTACCACGCTTATCCCTCTTCTTGCACTCACTCCTCTGATTTCTATCACGAATATTGCTCCCTAGTTCTCATAATTGAAGCAAATAGTAGGGTCAGTTTGATGGAAGTTCGTTGGGAAAGGTTGGTTGCCCTAAACCTTAAACTCTCAACTGTAATTAAGATTAAGACCTAATTAATCCTTTGCACAACATAGGGAAACAATGAATCGACAAAACTATCTGTCGATTAAAGCTGACCTAGTCGACGTACCAGGCACAAACCTTCAGGTATTACGCACCATTTTATTTCTCTTAGCACTAGGAACTTGCTTGACGGATGTAACCTTGTCCTTGAACTTGTTTCGTCTCGTAAAGGTTTCCATAAACTCTAAATGTTGACTAGCTTTGCCCTTCCAACATAAAAATATGTCCGGTAAAAAGCCTTTATCCGACAAGTTCTTCTCGGTCGAGCAAGTTTTTGTAGGGCAAGTCCTATTTTCTGGTAGTGGTGGGATTTGTGTTTTATTATGTGTTCGGTAGTGTTTTACTATTTTGTTCTAGAAACTAAGGATCAGCAAAGGCCCACACGCCATGTTTGTGTAAGTTGAAGTACCAAACTGGATATCTTGGGAATTTAATTTTTTGTTTTGCTTTGCAGAGGAGGATGTGAACCAAGTAACGAGATTACAACGTGTTGCAATGGAATACCGAGTTGAATGTAGCAAGAATTGGATCCAAAGAGCAGAGGATGACCCACATTCAACTCACCAATTAATCAATTGATTGACTTGTTAACTTAAAAAAGTTTCATCACTCAGTACTACGGTCTGATGATCTTCCTCTTTATTTGTAAATAAAATGTCTTAGGTTTGAATTTTATAGATGGCGAATTTGATACCAAATTAGGTTGCACATTATGTGACTTAGCCGTACTCCCCATTCCTTTAATGTAAAATATATCGTTGTACTAAAAAAAAATATATATATTAAATGTCCCCAATTCACTCGGGCACTTCCTGACCAAATAGGCGTGGTAGTGGAACACTAAAACTTCTAATATATAAGTATAACCCAATTTTCTTGTAGTGGTGTTAACATACCATATAAATTCGTTTTCCAAACGGTAAGGAAAAATATTTTTAAAAAAAGAGTAATGTTAGAACAATTTGTTGGTAAAAATATTGAGACGAAATCCGAAGAGCATACTTACAAAGGGGCCCTTGTAAGCCAAGAGACCATAACTGCAAATCTACTCATTAGAAATGTTATTCATATTCAAAGTTTGAGTTTGTTTACGAATTACATACAGTAATGCTCTCCTGATCATCAGTGATATGGATAATTAATTGTCACTCACCTTTAAATTTGATATCAAATGGTGAGATTAAAACAATAGAAGCATATGCGTCCAATCTTCACACTTAATATTAAATTCAACGATAAGTTACCATACATTAATATTTCGTGAACTGTATATGAGTTGATTTTATTGTTTTAACCCTCACATGAGCAAAATTCTGAATCCGTACCGCACGAGAGATACTTCCTACATTTACTAGAGAGTGTTGGGTGCGAGGGGGAAGACTGCACGCATTAGAGGGGCTGAACTCTTTCTTTTATTATACAGTCGGGGGCGGAAATCCTGCATAAATCAAAGGACCCATTTGATTTCACATATCAAATTGACCAAAACTATTCAAAAAATTCTTTTTTTTTTTTTTTTGGGTCAAGGGTTTCATTACCAACAAAGTAAGTTTACAAAAAAAGAGGCCTAAAAACAAAACAAAAGAAAATGGAGCCCATAACAGAAAAAAGAAAAAGACAAAGAAATCCTAGCAACTTCTTCAATCTTCCTGCAACCGTTGCCGCTGGAAACCGTTGAACCAAAGCCTCGACAAGAGATCTATAGAAGATGGTATTGTAGCATCCAACCGGAACTAGCAATAGGCTTCATCTTCAAGCGATCAAAGGATGAGTCAAACATGACTATAGAACGATCCGACCCACTACCGTAGACGTGAAATCCACAAATGTGAGAAGGACTAAGAGGGGCACCAGCAGCAAATGAAAACAAGAAGACATCAAAACGAGTAAGCCCAAAAGTAAAAACATCCGAAAAACCTTAGTCCCCATAAAGTAGAAACATCCCGACGTTGCATGTCTCTGGCCAGCATCCACTAGAATAGCTGCCTTGGAGAAACCAAACCCATAATGGATCGGCAAAGACCAAGGCACATCAAAATCAACTCAAAAATGGCAAGCACACCCTAAGCAAAATTCAAATCTTAAAGTATAACAATCGAAATTCCAGATCGGCTCCAAAACATTAAGATCTACTTTTTGGGTGAGGAAGAAGGAAGATGGCGCGGAAGAAAGTGGTTGAAGTTGACTGATTTGTAGGTTGGTGAAGGAAAAATGGAAGGGGTGGGGTTGAGGGAAAGGGAGTGCAAGATGGGGACTAAGGTGTGAAAAGAACGTAGAAAGTAAAAAGAAAAATTCCAAGTTGCCGACTCTCAAGACGGCAATCAGATGGAAAAGTTAAAGAGAAGGGAGGAAGAAACGGGATGGGAGTGAGAAATTGAAGCTGTTAAAATTCTCTTTGACATAACGTTATATTTACATTAAGGAGATGGTCCGAGTGCGAGAATAAATTGATATTGAACTCACTATTCACGATATTCGAACATCAGAGCTCTCACTTACAAGTAAAGAAATACGATTAGAATATAATACTAAGTAACAACTATCCAAAAGTTTGAAACCAAAATCGAACACTCAGATTTTTGTTTGTTTGGGTTCTACAAATAAATTTAAAAACCCAAAAAATTACCTTTGCACGACCTGAAATTGTTTACTGCATCTCCTACGACCGACTCATCCATACGTCTACCTTCATAAAGTCACAAAATTACACAAATTCATTACTCTAGAAAAGTTCTACCGAGAGAGATTCTAGTTTCACCAAAGATTGATGGTTTTTCAGCTAGAAAGTAGAAGGTGATGCAAAAAAACTACTTGTTCATCAGCATCGGTGGCGCTGGAAGTGCTCAAATTCAGTGGATATCGTTGATGTCATCATTATCTGATAAATTTTAATAAGACGTCAATATTTGGTATCAATATGTATAACTTGTTAATATGGCGTTGAAATGTATATATATAATATACACCAATATCGTTTTTGAGGCCCTCTGTGTACCGTATTTTCAACTTTCTTGTATAGTTTCCTTTGCTTAATTATCACCAGTCTGATTTTAATCAAACGGCACCAAGGCATTATAGACGCAAGATTGCTTGGTTTCAAGTGGAGAATTTGGGCTAGGCGCAAGTTCTTAATGACTTTCTTCACAATCTCAGATCACAAGGGTTGGTTCCTCAAAAGTCCCAAGTCAAAATTTGTTGAGAGTATTAATTTTATATTCGAAAAAGAAGAGATTTTACATGTGTTTATAAGTAGTTGGACTATTCCCTAAATTGCCAATTGTTTTTATGGTGAAACCTCAACTTTTTCACAATTTAATCTGAAAGTTGAGCTTTTTCTCTGGTTAAACAAAATGAGTTAGCTAGCAGGGTATAATGGAATCCAAATGGTAGTGGTACATCGTGGCATTAATGACGGAGCCAGAAATTATTTGGTGGGTGGGGTAAGCTAAAATTTTACTATGAAATGAAATGCTCAATTTTTTTGTTGCCTGCATAAAGTTATGGGCAAATTACACAAAACTACCTTAATTATAAGTCGAACCACAATCTCATACCTCATGTTTTATAAATTACAATGTCATACCTCATCTTACCAATTTGTTGCAATGTTAGACCTCCGTTAGTTTGTCTGTCAATTTTTTAGTTAAATGCTAACGTAGCTTGAGGCGCGGCACACTCCCTCTCCAGTTGGATAAAAATATTAATAAATTAAAGATGAAATTATTTAAATATTTTATAAAAAAAAGAATGTGGGACCTACCATTACAAACCCATCACCGTCACCCTTCTTCCCCAAGTAATGCTATTCATACCATGTTTTTATACCATATTTCTATACCACTTTAGGTTGCATCTGATGTGGACAACCACATCATTTGAAAAATTTGCAAAACCCAAGGAAAGGAAGGAGAAAGACTCCTCGTATACCACAATCATCATTTAATTAACTAGTTTTTCTTAATTATTCGTTTATTAAATAATGAACTAAATTTAAAAATCTGATTAATTCAAATGATGTGGTTGTTCACATCAAATGCCACCTAAGGTGGTATGAAAATGTGGTACAAAAAAACCCAAAATTATTTTATTTATTTATTTATTTGCAGGTGATCAATTCGACTTTCATTCATAGCTTCAATTTTTAGACTTCGCCATCAACGGCTTAACAGGTTGGATTCCACTGTCGCTTCCTCAATGAGTCTCGTCGGGCTTGGGGATGGGGTCGAATTTGGAGATTTGGAAGGAAAGGAGGTAGAAGGCCAAGATGCGGGGGTTGAAGTAGAGGTAGAAGATGCCGCCGGCGAGGGCGACGAGGTTGATGACGATGAGGAGGAAGGCGCAGAAGACGCAGCAACTGCTCATTCAGTTGTGCTTTTGGGGGAAAGAAGGGGGAGATTGGGTTCCTATTGTGGTGGTCCGACTACGGGTCGGCCCGGTTGATGTGGGTCTCGGTATCTTGGTGGTTTCTGGAGCACTGGTTTAATTGGCGGTTGATATGGGTCTCAGTATCCTGGCGTTTTTTGAATTGTGATGAATTTTTTAATTGCCAATTTTTTTTTTTTTTGTTAATAAGGATGATAATGGATTAGGCGAGTCGAGCTACGCATAAGGCTTGGTCATCGGACTACAATAGCAGAAACCTTACTCTCTAAACCCGCACAATGCAGAAAGAAAGAACCAAACCCTAGGGTTAGCCGTCAACTACAAGAAGGCTACTTTCTTCCCGCTCAGAGCGATGAGAAAGGGCTAACTCCTTGATAGAACGACCCCTCCGTCCCCTATCTCTGAATTTATTAAATAAAGAAAAGTAAACAATACAAGTGGGGGGACGGAGCCAAAACCCGCTAAGGGAAAAACAAAGAAACATCCACGAAAACAAACAACAAGATGAAACTCAAAGTCACGAGCAAGGCAGCAGGCGCAAAAGCCAGCACGAGCCGCCGCAATGAAATTGAAAACTTCTGCAACCATCAAGGACCAAACTAGCAAAACCTAAAATTAGGTCTTGAAGAAAGGTTATGAATGTAAGCAGAAGTTGCACAAGGAGGACAAGAGTCCCAATATAAGCTCCCAGAATGATCCACACCAAAGTTAGCCAAACAATCGCAACTGCATTACCCTCTCAAAAAATATGAGTGACACGAACATGCATATGGGAGAAAAGAGCAAGGCAGTTAATCCAACGAACACATAGACGCCAAGGAATCTTGCGAGAAATAGAAGAAAGAAAAATGACCACTAAAGAAGAATCACATTCGATCCACAAATAATTCCAACCATTAACCCAAGCCAAATCCACGACATGAATAACCGCATGCAACTCTGCTTCTAAAGAATAAGCAATTCCAATGGAAGCTGCAAAACAGCCTAAACAACTGCTAAAATGATCCCGAAAAATACCCCCAATACCTGCTAAACCAGGAGCATCATGAGTCGCACCATCAGTGTTCACTTTAATCCAAGAAATAGGAGGTGGCAGCCATATGACATCATGAATACGAGGAGCTTTAGCTAGACAACCTTTAACTCCAATGGCACGAAGAATACAAAGATCAGACACAGAGTTTCGCATGGTACCAGTGCTCAAAGAGTCATCTCAATCAGCTGCAACTTAATATGACGAACAATATTGGAAACTTGAGGAGATAATTCCTCAAAACGAATTGCATTGCGGGCCGCCCAAATAGAATACCAACCCGCGCCAATCATCCCCCACCACAAAACTTGAACTTGAGAGCCAAAACCATGTTCAAGAAGATAGGAAAAAATTACGTCCACCTGAAACCAACTTAAACATGAAGACCAAATTTTTCGAGAATAATTACAACCGAAAAAGAGGTGAGAAGGTGTTTCAATTGCCGAGCGACAGAATGAGCATATAGATGCCAAAGAAAATCCTCGATCTTGCAAAAGAACATCTGTGACAAACTTACCATGCATATACTTCCATAAAATAATTGAATTACGAGGACGGTAGCAAGAACGCCAAACCCAATTGCCCCAAGTAACCAGCGGTTGTTTACTTCTTTAAAATCATAAGCTCGATTAAGAGTTAAATGACCATCAGTAGCATCATTCCAAACCAATATATCATCCACTCCAGGATCCATAGGCAAAGTAATAGAGAGCAATTGATTCCATATTGAGTGCATACGATTATGAAGGAAAGCAGGTTGACACCAGTGGCCATTATATATAAAATCAGAAACTTTAGATTTCAATGACTTTCGCATAGACATGGGAATATCCAAAGCATCTACAATGGGCTCAGTTAACCAAACTGCATGCCAAAAAGAAACTTTGTCACCAGTACCAATAATCCAATGAGATCTAGAAACAATATCCTCAAAAAGAGGGCGCAACCTAGGCCATATGGAGGAACATTTATAAGTCAGACAAGGCAATCCTGAGCAATTAATAAAGCGGCCTCGAAAAAAAAATGCAACCATAGAGGAGGTGGTCAAAATGTCCCAAAACTTCTTAAGAAGAAATGATTTGTTTAAAGAAGCAAAATTACGAAGACTAAGACCTTCTTCATTATAAGGAACACAACACTTTTTCCAAGAGCTTGTCGAAAACCCTCGCGAATCCGCAAAACCAGTCCAAATAAAATTACAAGCCCAAGATCGTACTTGAGCTAGAACAAAAGCAGGCCATGAATAAACTGAAAAACTATGTGATAACATACTGACTACCACATATTTAACCAATGTGAGATGACCCGCCATAGATAGAGAGTGACCATTCCAATGTGAAATACATTGCCGCACCTTATCAACTAGAGGCTGGAAAAAAAAACTTTTGGGTCTACCACGAAAAAGAGGAACACCTAAATAAGTGAAAGGTAACTCACCACGAGAAATCCCCAACTAAGAAACAATTAAAGAATGAAGTGGCAGAGCATATTTTCCGATGTAAACACGAGACTTTGGCTTGCTAATAAATTGACCAGAGTTAACACCGTACTCATCCATGAAAGCCATAAGGTTTTGTAAACTTCTCTTATCACCCCTACAAAACACAAGGATATCATCAGCAAAAAGAACATGTGATGGAGCCACTACCCCACAAGGAGAAGAAATAGAATTAATACCGCCTGAATTACGAAGTTCAATGATTCCTCTACTAAGAACCTCTTCAGGAAGACAAAAAAGAAGAGGAGAAAGCGGATCCCCTTGACGAACCCCTCGTGAACAACCAAAGAAACCAACTGGAGATCCATTAAAAATAATAGACAAACGTGCTGAGGCAAGAATAGCACCAATCCACTTGACAAACGTTGCATGAAACCCAAAAGCTGATAAAACATTTGTGAGAAAGCTTCAGCTTAATGTATCAAAGGCCTTAGCGACATCAAATTTAATGGCCACATTCCCACCATAATTCCTATTATCAAGCAAATTAATACCTTCGGAAGCTAATAAGATACAATCTGAAATATTCCTGCCGTTGAGAAAAGCAAACTGATTTAGCAAAATAATTCTGGCAACAATAGGAGCAAGACGGCTAGCAAGTATCTTGGTAATAAGTTTAAAAGAAAAATTGGCCAAAGCAATTGGACGGAATTGGGAGATAGTATTAGCCTCCGGTGATTTCGGAATCAAAGCCACAAAACTAGAATTGAGATTAGGGAGAATATAACTTGATAGAAAAAAATGAGCGAACTGCACTCACAACATCAACACCAACAAAATCCCAAGCGGCAAGAAAAAAATGCCCACCAAAACCATCCGGGCCAGGAGCACTATTAGGATCCATAGAACATACTGTGGAACGAACTTCATCAAAGGTAGAGACAGCTAGTAATGAATCATTTTCATAGGCAGAAACCATAGGAGAAATCAACCTTGAAACCATACCTGTATTAGTAGTGGAGCCATCATCCAAGAAAGCATTAGAAAAATGATCAACAACATGAGATCGCAAAGAATCAACATTTTCCACCAAGTCCGATCCAATTTGCAAAGAGGAAATAAAATTACGAGCGCGACGAATTTTAGCAATCCTATGAAAATGGAACCTAAGACCTGTCACTTACAAGTGAAGAGGAATATCACCAAACTGCAATACTAAGTGGCTTATTACTATTAAAATTTAATAAACTCATCATTTTAACCAATACTAAAGTTTAATAGTAATATTAAATTTACTATTAAATTTTAGTATTGGTTAAATTGATGAGTTTTTTTTTAACATTTATTAACTCTTATTTTCTCTAAAAATAGCCCTAAGCTTCAGACGTTTCATTTGCCATGTGGGCTATGACAATTAAAATATAAAATAGCCCAAATGATTAGTGTTTTTAAGTTTAAAGGACTCAAATTCTCACTATGCTATATCCGACTGAAGCCTTGAACTTGGCTCCGGCGGCGGTGGTATATAACTCTTCAAATAGAGAACGATTTTGCATAACATGTGCACACCACATGTTCTTGCTTCACAAGTACAGAATACCACATATAAGTTGTTCTCCTTCAAATATGCCTTTTACAGTCTTACTACAAAAAAAGTAAAAAAAAAAGTCGCATTTCAAGTCAAGACTATAAATAAAACGGTTGAAAAACCATTTCAGTCACTGATGTCAGTGCATACTTTCAACTACTTTCTGTGCACCAGATAAATCAACATATGGAAAAGGGTCATAACTATTTGCATATAGGTCTGATATAGGTTGAGGTGAAACCATAAACCAGAACAGGGTTAGATACCTCAATTCTACTCTATCTTCGGGACAAACATCATACGAACTTTGTTAATTCCATGTTGGGATTAGTAGTCTTCCTTAAGCAAGGGGCCAATTTATTTTAATTGTTACCCGAACTTTTTAGTGTCGGTACCCTTACCTTAAGCGTAGATACCCAAGAGTATGATATGGACCCTAGATCACATAATCTCGCTGTGATGTATCGAATTTCATATAAGGTTACGGATACCATTGTACCCAGAGCTAAAGTTATGGATAGGAATAGACAAACCATTTTGTTCCAAGCCAATCTAGGAAAAGCACATACTGTGGTACCAAAAATGATTAGATGGAATGAAGTTACTCTACCTGATAGATGGAGACTGCAGGAAGCAATCCCTCCTCAACCAACTCAAAATCGAGAACTTAGCCATATTACCAATATGATGATGGAGATGTAGAAATACATTTCAACAATGATAGGTTAACCAGGCTAAGTTTAGGTCATCGAAGGAATGTTGATTCCCTTAGGCATATCCTTTTTAGAACTAATTCTTTTAGAAAAACAATACTTGAATCATGCTTGTATGAGCAAGATCATGAAAGGACTATTCTAGAAGGCCTTAGAAAGACTCATGAACAAGTGACTACCCATTTTATAAGGTCGAGAATACTGGAGCCACAACTCCCTCTAAGATCTCTAGGAATCCACCTCAATCATAATTCTCGTGGGATGATGTTGAATCTAACTTTTATGTCATAACAAAATTTGAACCAGATAAGTAATTTATTGAGAAAAATTATCTCAGTGAAGAAAATATTTTGAAAATAGAATGGCTAGAAAAGGCCTACAGTAACGAAAGAAGAGTTTTATTGAAGAAACTTCACTATACACCTTCAACTAATAAGTCATGCGTAACACAATTTCTTCAAAGCCTTGCCTATTTTCTTTCACAATCTCCCTAAGACATGCGTAAAATAGCAAATCAGCCAAAGCATAATTTTCATAATTTTCGTAATATTTTTTTCATCTGTTGCTGCTAAGTTGGATGATACCAACTATCTTCAATGGCATTTTCAGATGAAATTGATGCTCGAAGGGTATGGCATTATGGATTTTGTGGATGGATCAAATCCTTATCCCTCTCAGTTTTCTTCTTCAAGTTCTGCTGATTCAGAGGTTGTATACACTGGTTCCAATTTTAGAATTGAATCTGATGAGTTTAAGGTTTTGAAGATGCACGATAGAGCACTAATGCAACTTATCACTACTACTTTGTCTCCGATTGCAGTTTCTTGTGCAATTGGGAACACCAGTGTAAGAGATTTATGGGTGGGTCTTCAAGACTAATTTTCCACAGTTACAAAGACTTCCATTTTCAGTCTGACTTACAAATTATCAAGAAAGGGGCTGATTCTGTAAGTCAATATCTTTAGCATATCAAGGAGGCTAGAGATTATCTCTTTGCAGCAGGGGTTACTTTTGTTGATGAGGACATTGTTATCTTGGCTTTAAATGGTCTTCCAGCTAAATATAACACGTTCAAGTGTGTTATTTGTGGTTGTGAAAGTGCGATTTCACTCAAGGAGTTTCATGCTCAGTTGCTTGCTGAGGAAGCAACTATTAAGAGTAACTCTTTTGTCAATTTTCCCACTACTTTGCTAGCTCAAAATCAAAATCACAATGGTAGTTCTAGACTTTCCTATGGGAATTCTAATGGTACTTCTGGGTTCCAAAATGGCAGTAATGGTTTTAACAATGGGAATCATAGTGGTAATTCTTGGCAGTCCAACATTTTCAATGGTGGCAATCGTTCCAAATACAAAAGCAAAAGGAAATCGAATAAAAATCCGGGCAACAGATATTACAATAATCAAGGCCAGAGATACTATAGTTCCAAACCTATTGTTCATGATTATGCTCCTGGTATTATTGGAAATCATTCTTAGTTCAATTGTGTTGCCTCATCTACCAATGTTGTTTGTCAATTGTGTTCTCAACAAGGTCATTCATATGTCAATTGTGCTTATATAGAGATGATGAATCTTCATAGTCATATCAGATTTGTGATAGAACCAATCACACTGCCAAGACAAGTTTCTATAGAAATAAAGCCAAGACTTCTAGATCACAGATGACTGCCATGAATGCAATTTATCCTCAATTTATGAATACTATGCCTCTTGTGATGAATAATATGTCTTTTAGATGAATATGCAATCTTCTCAGTTGCCAATTTCTATAAATACATCATCTTCTTATAATATGCCATCTATGCCATCTTCTTCATCAAATTCGGCTTCACCATAAGCAAGATTCTAAAAAATGTTAGGCGCTAGTCGAGCGGCGGGCTGGCGCCTAGCGCCTATGTGGATTTAGGTAAATTTTTTGTATATCTTGTAAATAAGTGCATATTGACACTTACAAAAAATTATTCTTGTATATCTTGGAATAAATATATTATATACCATATAAATTAGTTAAATATATTTTATAGTAGATGATTAAATATTGAGGAAAACGTTATTTGAAAAAAAAATATACATATCTAACATATACATATCTAACATAAGAGTATAATATAGGCTGATCTTAATTATGATCATAAAAAGAAAAATAATAAAATAGTATATCGCAAGAGTGTAATATAGTGTTGTTTTTAAAAAGAACAAATAATAAAATATTATCTAAATAATTTATATAATTGATTTATTAGGAGATAGTGAGTAATTATTGTTTATCCCTTTATTTTATGATAAGGGTGGTGGAGTTCACACCAAACTAAGCATCTTTTCAGACTTATCCACTTTCCCAATTTCCCTGCTTCTTCTTTCCTCGACTTCTCCGTTTCTTTTAAAACTGATACAGTTCTCTCTCTCTTTTACCTCGTCTTCTCCGTTTCTATCTCTCCATCTTCTTCTTTCCTTAAAAACCACAAATCAAACATCGAAAATATCTCCCTCTATCCCTCCAAATTAAAACAACTCCCTCAATCCCTTTATCTCTCCACCACACATCTCCCTCTATCCACCACCGCACTTATCTGTTTTCATGCACAAAAGTCTTGGGTTTGCAGTACTGGTCAAATTTGAGATGCAGCACGACGAGAGACATCTATATATTATAGGTTTGCAATTTGCACAGACACAGAGCAGAGAGACGAGGAACCGCCTACCATGCCGCCTAGTGCCGCCTAGTCGGCTGCCTAAACCCTTTCCATTTTATTGAACGTTTTGCCCAAAATCGCCACGGAAGCCCAGTGCCCAGCGCCTAGGCGGCCGCCTAGGCCGATTTTTAGAACACTGACATAAGTATGGTTGACAAATTTTGGTGCTACCAATTATTTGACTAATGATTTGCACAATTTGTCCTTGGCTTCTCCATATCCTCATAATGACACACTGCAAATAGCAAATGGTGAAGGTTTATCAATCACTCATTTAGGCAATTCCACTTTCAAAACTCCTATGCAGTCTATCAAATTAAATTTTGTTCTTTATGTTCCTAGAATAACTCATAACTTGCTGTCAGTTCACTGAATTTGCTTGGACAATAATTGTTGGCTCATATTTGATGCATTTTGTTTTTGGATTCTGGACAAGGCCACATGGAGAATCATATATAAAGGACTATGCAACAATGGACTATACCTCATACCATTCCTTCCTGTTCTTCCCCTGCATCTCAGAAACAACCTTATCCAGCAATTTCATCCCTAGGACACATTGTCAAGACTACATTGTGGCACAGTCGTGTAGGTCATCCTTCCAACCCTAGTAAATCCAACGTTACTGTTGTAAAAGATAAAGTTTTCATTTGAAAAATAAAGGTCAAAGCATATTTTAGATTGAAATCCTAATTGTCCTTCCAATACATAAGCAAGATCGAAATCATTCTCTCCAGATGTACCAAAAACATGAAAAAATTAAAAACAATAATAATTGACTATTGATTAATAACACCTATGTTGGGTTCACAGGGTTGGGCTCAAGCTGCAACTTGTTGACTAATACTTCTGTTGCACATCCTCCTTTCTACCCAGAACTTTTTGAGTTTTGAAACCATTCTTTATGAGTAACATACGAATTGTTGTATTCCCATGGTCACCATTCCTTTGCAAACAAGAAATCACACTAAGAATTAAGACATAGCTAGTCAGGGTCCTCTACAAATGAAGGGAAGTGTTAAAACTTCTTAGGGTAGAGTTATTGGAACTTAGTCAAATGGTTTGTTTATGTTTTAGCAGACTGCTAGGCCGAAATAGCATTTGACTTAAGACTGTTCTGCGTTTGACACTCTTTTACTTGTGTTGAAAGCATGTTGGTTGAAGGCTGAAGCCGTAAAAAAAAAGCTTGTTGGTTGAAGATATTGTTGGGTTTGATTGGCAGGCCAAGGGCCTGCTTTTCATTTTGGATACTAGTTGTGTTCATCTTTAGGAGAATGAATCAGTCTTCTACTTTGGAAAAAAATTTATAAAATTTTTTTAAACGAAACAATTTATTTTCTTAAGATTCATTTGAAGATTATCTCTGCAAAAATTATTTGAATTAGAGTTTGTTTAGTCATCCAAATATGTCAAATACATGGACGGTTCATCATTGGTATCTACACTGTTAGTTTTTTTGATACATTTAGATAACTATGATTATAATGAAAAATAAAAAGATAGAGAAATAAAAGTCCACTTCAAAATATTTCTTTTAGAGTACTTATGCTCAAATGTATTTTGAGTAAAATCACTTCTATTAGAAACGTATCTATAATTTTAACAAGATTGCAAGTGTTTTTTTAGGTAACCCAAAAGCTTTTCTATGTTCCTAATTTTTTTTTACCAAATATTGGCAGAAGCACTTCTGAGGAAAAGGCGGATCCTTTTCTTGGGGATCCGGGGGATCTTGTAATCATGTCCGTTGATCGTACATCGTACGGTCATAAATCATTTTAAATTTTAAATTTTAGATTAAATATAAATAGTACCTAACGAAAACTGACCGCACGATGTACGATCAACGGACATGATTACAAGATCACCTGGATCCTCAGGAAAAAAATCCCGTGAGGATCCTTTTCCCACTTCTGATAATCTAAAGCTGTTTTTAGTTTTGAAAACACATTTTCAAAATGGCCTGAAATTTACTGTAAGATCCGGGATAGAATTGAACTTTAATCTTTTCTTGATAAGAGAAAAATTTGAACTTTCATTATCAAGTATCTTATTAATATTCTCAACAAGCTTTTTGATAATCACGAATTCTGTTTGAAGATTCCAACCAGCCGGCCTTGTCATCATGTCATGTAATTTTAGGAAACAAACTCTAGTTTACAAGGCCTTTTTTTTCTTCTTCTTCTAAAAATAATTTTGATTGCTTATGCCCGTCCTTTCTTCATGTTTTTACTTGCTACTCCATTTATATTGGACGTGTATGTAATGACAGTTTAGTCTTCGTAAAATTTGTGTATCGATTTTCTCATCAATTTGGACGTTCTTCGTCTACTTGTCTCAAAGGTTAGAAATTTGAGTATGACAGTTTGATTAGGTGGATGGTCAGTTACAATTTTAAAAGAAACAAATCTTATTGTATTTGAATATGATTTGAGTTTACGTAGGTATATATTCCGAAACACATTTTCACCTTTTGTGAGAGGTATATGAATAATGAATTCGATCAAACTACTCTATTCAAGTTTGTATCCTCAAACGTCGACTCTTTCAAATTGTTAGTTGGTAACTTATTTTTGTTTACTATAATCCTTGATTATTAATTTATTATAATAGTCATGCCAAAATTCTTGTGCATGGGACTCTTCGTAGAACTCATTGTCCTAACCTATAAAATGCACACATTATAAACATTCATCATCATCATAAATTTACACGCAACGTAAGATGGGTTCTAATAAACCTCATGCTGTTTGTGTGCCTGTTCCACTTCAGGGTCACGTAAAGGCAATGCTCAAATTGGCAAAGCTCCTCCACCATAAAGGCTTTCACATAACCATTATCAACACAGAGTTCAACCACAGGCGCTTACTTAAATCTCTTGGACCCAACTCCCTAGATGGCTTGCCGGATTTTCGGTTTGAAACGATTCCCGATAGCCTTCCAGATTCGAATGAAGATGCCACCCAAGACCTCAATTTGCTCGCTGATTCCATCAGGAATAAGTGCTTGGCACCTTTTCTTGACCTCGTCACAAAACTGAACAATGCAAATCCAGTGACCTGCATTGTTTCGGATGCTTTCATGCCCTTCACAACTCCCGCTGCCAAACAACTTGGCATCCCCATCACACTTTTCTTTACTTTTGCAGCAAGCAGCTTCATGGGGTTTAAGCAATATCCTGCTTTGGTGGAAAAAGGACTTGCACCACTCAAAGGTGAAACAATTGAAGCAATTAATCTTTAATTTTAGTATTAGTTTCTCTTTGTTTTTTGCCAATCAACAATTGCGTTGCTAGTGACTACTCAAGTAGCACCCAGTTTCCACTCTGTTGGAGGAGGTGTGAGTTCAAAGTTCACCGACGAAAGTCGTTGCATTAGTAAAAAAATGAAATTATGGTCCATGAGATTTGCTCTTTAATTTTCTAGGTATGCAAATTAATGAACTTTCATTAATGTTTAAGTATCATGTGGGTGCTAATTGTGCAGATGAGAGTTGTTTCGTAAATGGATTTTTAGACCAGGTTATAGATTGGATTCCAGGAATGAAAAATATGCGTTTAAGGGATCTCCCAAATAACTTTTTAACAACAGATCCCAATGATGAAATTTTCACTGGCGTCCTTGAAGTAATTGGTCAAGTTCATGAAGCCTCAGCAGTCATTGTACATACTTTTGATGCATTGGAGCCAGATGTTTTGGATGCTCTCGTCTATGTCTCCGCCTGTATACGCCATTGGCCCTCTCCAATTACTTCTCAATCACATACCACAACACCCTTTGAAGTCCTTGGGATACAGTCTATGGAGAGAAGAAACTGAGTGCCTCAGGTGGCTTAATGATAAGGCGCCAAACTCAGTTGTTTATGTGAATTTCGGCAGCATAACGGTAATGACACCGGAACAACTTGTGGAGTTCGGTTGGGGTCTTGCAAATAGCAAGCTTACTTTCTTTTGGGTAATTAGGCCTGACTTGGTCATCGGTGAATCCGCAATTTTACCACCTGAGTTTGTGGATGAAACTAAGGGAAGAAGTCTAATAGCAGGTTGGTGCCCACAAGAGCAAGTGCTTAACCACCCATCAGTTGGAGGATTTTTAACACATAGCGGTTGGAATTCGACAATAGAGAGTGTGTCTGCAGGCGTGCCTATGTTATGTTGGCCATTCTTTGCTGATCAGCAAACAAACTGCCACTATAGTTGCAAAGAATGGGGCATTGGTATGGAGATTAATAATAAAGTGAAGAGAGATGAACTGGAGAAGCTTGTTAGAGAATTAATGGAGGGAGAGAAGGGGAAGAAAATGAAGAATAAGGCCATGGAGTGGAAGACATTGGCAGAAGAAGCCACTGGTTCACATGGTTCTTCATCCACAAAATTAGAGAATTTAGTGAATCAAATTCAATTAAGAAAAAGCTAGATGTTTTGCATAAGAAGCTATTTGGATTTTTTTTTTTTTTTTTTGTCAAAGGAGATATGTGTTTATCTTGCTACCATCTTCAATTTTGTCCAGATATAAGTTTTATTTATCTTATGTACCAATATTTGTTTTGTGTGGGTCACTTGACGAGAGATGCAGACACACGAGAGTGTACACCCAAGATTTTCTTCTTCTATGGTTTAAGAACATGTAAAGTTAATTACTGAAAGATACACGAAAGTATTTAATTTCTCAAAGAAAATCTCCATATGACAAACCACTTATAACACCAACGGGCCTTCAATTGCAAGGGAAATTGGGTTCAATTACCTTTGGATCCAAAAGTTAGCAGTCCTTGCAAAAATTGCACGGGTTGCGCCCTTTCAATCAGCAGTAGGGTGAGGGAGGGCCCCACCCATGTGACGGTCAGCCCAGCCCACCCACGGTCCTCTTAATCAGCAAATCGTTGGATTTTCAATGATCTTTTCATTTGAACTGTTAGATTTCCAACGTTAAACAAAAATTAAAAAAAAAAAAATATCAAATAATTCTAAAAACAATACAAGTGTTTTTTAACAACACACTTAAAATCAAACACTTAAAAAGTTCAACCATCTTCTTCATTTGCCTTTATTTTGAATTAATTATGCTTGTTTGTAATGCTATGTTTTGATTTGTATTTAAAGTCAAATTATCAGAGTTAAATACTAAGTACACAATTACAAAGCACAAAGCATAAAAAACAATATTTGTGAATAGTACTTGCCGTTGCCTTTTCTTCTTCCAAACGGGTGTATTTGCACAAAGACAATTACTATTTAGAGTGAATAATAAGAGCATTTTTATTGCCCTTGCCCTTCACTAACGGGTGAAGATGCTCTTATTGTGAAGCATGTCTCTCTTGCTCAATTGAATTTTCTCTGGAGAGATATTTGGGTCATATTACTCAAAAGTTTCCCTTTGCACTAGTCCACTAGTTGAATGATATTACTAAAAAAAAATCCCCTTTCTTTCAAAACGTAGCCAATTTTCTGTCAAATCTCCTTGAATTACTGTTTAAATAAATCAATCATTTATAATGAGAAGTAAAATAAACATTATTATAAAAACTAGCCTCTATCTTTGTTTTTGTTTTTACTTGGTACCTCCACACAACTTATACATAAAAAAACCGAGCTCAGAATGTGACTTGAAATATGTTTTATCATTGGGAATATGTCTATTTGTGCCTATAGAGTACTCGTTTCGTGATATTTTTAGCCACTTAAATGTTATCTTAAAAAGATCAGAGAAAAATAACTGCGGGGAGCTAGCTTTGGCTATTCTTCACATTTTTAATTTGTTCTTTTAATTTGGCTTTGTCTTCACCCTGTTAAGTTAATCGGCACTGCCAAAGTTATTGAACATCCGGCCGTTACTTTTTGTAAGTTTGCACCCTAGACTTCAATTTGCTTGCTGGTTCCATAAAAAACAATTCCATGACCTCGTCAACAATAGTACTTCACCAGTGACTTTTATTGTTTCAGATGGTTTCATGGCATTCACAAACCACTGCAGCTCAACAACTTGGCATTCCCATCGCTCTTCTTTACTTTTTCAGCAAGCAGCTCTATGGGCTATATGAAATATCCTGCTTTGGTGGAAAGAGGACTTGCACCACTCAAAGATAAAGAAATGGTTGGGGACTTGCAAATAGCAAGGTTTCTTTCTTTTGGGTAATTAGGCCTGACTTGGTAGTTGGTAAATCAGCATTTTGCCACCCGAGTTTGTGGATGAAACTAAGGGAAGAAGTCTAATAGCGAGTTGGTGCCCTCAAGAGCAAGTCCTTAACCATCCATCAGTTGGAGGATTTCTGACACACAGTGGTTGGAATTCGACGATGGAAAGTGTGTCTACAGGAGTGCCTATGCTGTGTTGTCCATTCTCTGTTGATCAGCAAACAGTCACTGTACATGCACAGAATGGGGCATTGGTACGGAGATTGATAAAAATGTGAAGAGAGATGGTGTTGAGAAGCTTGCTAAAGAGTTAATGGAGGGAGAGAAGGTGGAAAAAATTGGCAGAGGAAGCCACTGGTCCACACGGTTCTTCATCTGCAAACTTAGAAAAATTAGTGAATCAAATTCAGTTTAGAAAGATCTAGATGCTCTTCATACATAAGGACTAAGAAGAAACATGTATTGCATGCCTAAATGTTATCGGGGCAAAGAACTATTTGTCTTAGAAATTTTTTTGATTGAAAGTCCAACAATATCAACATGAATAGAAGACCTGAGGCATTGTTGCTCATTACTGAATTGAGTAGGTGCTTGAAGGGGACGGAGCCATGAACTTTTAGTCGGGTAGACTGAAGCTTTAGGCTAATTAATTTACCTTTTCTATCCATAATAAAACGATTTCTGCAAACTTCACTACCTTGTCATTATTGTAATGACGTTCTCATATATAACCCATCAAAACATTTCAAATAGTTTAATATAACTAACACAACGTCTAGCAAAAGAATTTGAATGAAGTTCTTGAATATGAAAATGAAGAAGCAACGCTATTATGCCACTTCGTGGTTTTGGAGCTTGAAGAAAAGTGTAAGAAGAAATTAGAAGACGAAGCAAATTAGTAGTAGAATAAACTAAAAAACAATAAAATTTAGAAGAATGAAAAATAATAAAAAGCCAAGAAACCATGAACACAGGCCAACTACTTGAGGAAATTTGACCAAATGGCCTAGTCACTAGAGAAGGGTTGTTTTTGTTTTTTATTTTATTTTATTTTATTTGGTCAAACGATAGATTTTGTTAGATTAGTCACCGACGAAGTTTGAACCCACGTCATCATGCAAGAGCTCAACACTTTTCCATCACTGTGGTAAATGACCACTTGCCTTAGAGAAGGGTTGTTGGCTAGGAGCAGAAGAAATAGGTTTACTGCTGGCAACGAAATAGCATGTTGGCTGGCTCTCTACATAGCAACTGTTCTCTAAGAATAAATGACCTGGACTATAGCCCGATTTAGCACACCCTTGTTCCTCAGTAGAGCAGTACTTGAAGAACTAATCCACATATAACCTATGAAAATTGAAATGACTATGGAATATTTGAGCCATGGGAGCTGATTTTCATACATTATTTTTAGCTTCTCACGCACCCCTCTATATTTCTGGCCATCAGATTGAATAATTAAAATAAAAACAACAGACAAGATCAAATAATTATCCATGTTTTGAAGGGAAAAAAAAAGAGTGTGCGCTTATCATTTCCATTTAGCAATATACAAAAAAGCTAAAAGTGATTCTATAACGCAAAATGACACAAGAAGAGAAGGTCCACTAAATCCAGTTCCACTAGTTGCCGGTTGGCTTTGATTTTAAAGGTAAATCACTAACAAGATTATCTTAGACTTTTCCCTACAGATTCTTAACACTAACATTATTGTCCACATTTCTCTTTTTCTAGGAGAAAAGTCGTGAACTCGTGATCAAGTAGCTATCTTGCTGTCTTCTATTTTTTAATGAATGCTTACTTTCTTTCTTGATCTCTCTAAATTCATATACAAGAAAATGGACTACAACTTAAACCACATATATGTTGAACAGTAGCTGCACCGCGATGCAAACACATAATCCAAAATGGATGCCACAACAGTAGCTACTAAGCCTCACGCTGTTTGCATTCCAGTTCCGACTCAAAGCCATATCAAGGCAACGCTTAAATTTGCAAAACTCCTGCACAGTAGAGGTTTTCATATTACCTTTGTCAACACGGAGTTCAATCACAAGCGGTTTCTTAAATCTCTAGGATCCGATTCCCTAGATGGCTTGCCTGATTTCCGGTTCGAAGCCATCCCAGATGGCGTTCCAGATTCAGATGAAGATGCCACCCAAAATCTCACTTTACTCTGCGATTCCATATTAAAACATACTTTCCTGGCGCTGTTTCGTGACCTCCTCACTAAGCTCAACAATGATGCCAAAACAACATCCAACAATCCACCAGTAACTTGCATAGTTTCAGATGGTTTCATGTCCCCAGTCACAATCACTGCTGCTCAAGCTATTGGAGTCCCATCAGTGCAGTTCTACACTATTGCTGCATGTGCCTTCATGGGCTTTATACAATTTCGTGCTTTGGTTGAAAAAGGACTTGCACCACTCAAAGGTGAAATATATAACTATCGAAGCAATTGCTTAATTTGTGGTTAATTCTTTATTTCTTATTTTCTAAACATGCAAATGAAAGATGAGAGCTGTTTGACGAATGGATATCTGGAAAAAGTTATAGACTGGATTCCAGGAATGAAAGATATTCGTTTAAGGGATCTCCCAACTCTTTTTCGAACCACAAATCCCGATCACATCCTATTTAACTTCACGATGGAAGCAACGGATAGAGCTCATGAAGCTTCAGCAATTGTTCTTCATACTTTTGATGCCTTGGAGACAGATGTGTTGGATGCGCTCTCATCTATGCTTCCACTTGTTTATCCCATTGGCCCTCTTCAATTACATCTCAATCAGATACCAGAACACCCCTTGAATACTGGATACAGTCTATGGAAAGAAGAAACTGAATGCCTTGAGTGGCTAAACGCTAAGGCACCAGATTCTGTCATGTATGTGAATTTTGGCAGTATAGCAGTCATGACGCCTGAAAATCTTGTCGAGTTTGGATGGGGACTTGCAAATAGCAAATGGCCCTTCTTTTGGGTAATCAGGCCTGATCTTGTAATTGGTGAATCCGCAATTTTGCCGCCTGAGTTTGTTGCCGAAACAAAAGAAAGAAGTCTCATAGCAAGTTGGTGCCCACAAGAGCAAGTCCTAAACCACCCATCAGTAGGAGGATTTTTAACTCACAGCGGTTGGGGTTCAACAATTGAGAGCCTGACTGCAGGAGTGCCTATGCTCTGTTGGCCATCCTTCGGGGACCAGCAAATGGACTGCCACTATACTTGCAATGAATGGGGCATTGGGATGAAGATTAGTAATGATGTGAAGAGGCATGAAGTAGAGAAGCTTGTCAAGGAGTTAATGGAAGGAGAGAAGGGTAAGAAGTTGAAAAATAAGGTCATGGAGTGGGAGAAACTTGCAGAAGAAGCTACTGGGCCAAATGGTTCTTCATCCAAAAACTTGGACAATTTAGTGAATCAAGTCCTACTAAGAAAGAACTAGATGTCAGTATGGGTGGTTTTGGTACATTACCGTACCAAAACCTCTGTACTAATTACCATACCAAATATTTGGTACGGCAAAATATATTACCATTACCTAACCAAACTTTTGGTATACCGAATATCGGTATACCAAATAGTTTGGTTGGTATGGTATGCCAATGGTAATTGCCACTTTGTTTTACGCCACTTAGTTTGCCCAAAATCTAATATTTTTTTAATTAATGTAGAAGTGTAAAAAATATAGAAAAAATTTATAAACACTCGTAATGACAAGCTTTACAACTTTCGTGAAGAGCTTAACTTTGAAATTCGCCATTATAATCATATAAATCATAGATCAAAATTTAACCGTTGATTGTTGTTTACATTTACGCTTCATTTTTCTCATCAAATTTTGTTTTTTTCGGATTTTCTTTTTTGAAAACATGATCTATTAGAGGATGCAGGAAGATGAACGGTTTGGCTCGTTGATATTATGTTCAGAGTTTTACGGTTAGTGAAAATATTGCTTGATGTTTATAAAGTTTCTACAAACTATATGACATCGACTCATATTTCAATTAATCGTAAATATCGAAACGTGATATCAAAGATCTGAACCGTTCATCTTCTTGCATCCACCAGATGATCATGTTTTCAAAAAAGAAAATTTAAAAAATGAAATTCAGTAAGAAGAATAAAGCGTAAATGACAATCGACGGTTAAATATAAATTTAAGGTTTATGGATTATAGTGTAAGTTGTAAAGCTTGTCACTATGAGTGATTGTATTTTTTTTTTTTATACATTTTTTACACTTCTACAATAATTATTATTAATTTTATTAATTTTTCCCTCAAATAATTATATGAATAAATACATAATATAATATTAATAATATTGGTAGGTACGGTATACCATCGATACTGGTTTTGGATACCAGTACCGTACCGAAACAGTATGGTACGGTACAAATACCGTACCTTTACCAATTGGTACAAATTTTTGGTAATAATTTGGTATGGTTGGTAGGGCGGTTGGTACGGTAATTTGGTAAAAATTTCCACCCCTATGTAATTTAGAACTACCAACTATGCCCCGTGTTAGATCCCACATCGCCCAGGGGAGTGGATCCTGTGAGCCTTATATGTATATTCCCATCTCTACCTAGTGCGAGGCATTTTGGGAGCTCACTGGCTTCGGGTTCCATCAGAACTTCGAAGTTAAGCGAGTAGCGCGCGAGAGCACTCTCATGATGGGTGACCCACTGGGAAGTTCTCGTGTGAGTTCCCAGAAACAAAACCGTGAGGGCGTGGTAGGGGCCCAAAGTGGACAATATTGTGCTACGGTGGAGTCGTACCCGGGATGTGGTGAGGGGCCGAGCCGGGATGTGACAATTTGGTATCAGAGCCTAACCCTAGTCGCGTGTGTGCCGACGAGGACGTTGGGCCCCTAAGGAGGGTTCCATCGGAACTCCAAAGTTAAGCGAGTAGCGCGTGAGAGCACTCCCACGATAGGTGACCCACTGGGAAGTTCTCGTGTGAGTTCCCAGAAACAAAACCGTGAGGGCGTGGTCGGGGCCCAAAGTGGACAATATCGTGCTACGGCGGAGTCGGGCCCGGGGAGTGGTGGAGCCCGGGCCGGGATGTGACAATTTGGTATCAAAGCCTAAACCTGGCCACGTGTGTGCCGACGAGGACGTCGGGCCCCTAAGGGGGGTAGATTGTTAGATCCCACATCGCCCAGGGGAGTGGATCATGTGAGCCTTATATGTATATTCTCATCTCTACCTAGCGCGAGGCCTTTTGGGAGCTCACTGGCTTCGGGTTCCATCAGAACTCCGAAGTTAAGAGAGTAGCGCGCAAGAGCACTCCCATGATGGGTGACCCACTGGGAAGTTCTCGTGTGTGTTCCCAGAAACAAAACCATGAGGGCATGGCCGGGGCCCAAATCGGACAATATCGTGCTACGGTGGTGTAACACCCCGGTCCCGAAATATTTACTTTATTTCAGGAAAATAATAATGTTAGTGATAGGCCCAAACTAAACTCTTGTTTAGTTAGCTACTATTAATCCCGATCAAACACTTTAATTTCATAAGCCTCACAATAAATTTGTAACCAACATTTTATTATCAAAGCATAAGGATAGGACACAAGTCATTGCCCAAATTCCCTTCTCTTAATACAATAGTTCAACAAAAGATTTTATTTTCAATTATTTTAACTACTACTTATCGTGTTTAATTATTTATTGGTCTTGCTTCCAACCAAAGTCCGTAATTACAATTTCCATAACAAATGCACTACTTACATTTACACTTTGCCACCACCTTCCTTTACAGACCAATTGCCATTCTAAATATTTATTCACGAAGTATTTAAGGCTGCATCTAACATTGTTAGACTGCCTACGTACCATTCGCCTTTTAAACAAATCCACAGTACCATTTATTCTCCAGAGTAAATTTAAAAACCTTTTATATATTTAAATTTTCAGGGTATTACATTCACCCCTCGTTAAAATAAATCTCGTCCTCGAGATTTACAATCACTGTATAAGGATAATGCATTTTAAACAAATCCACAGTACCATTTATCTTAAACGAAATTAAATCTCATTCTAGGATTTTATTCATATTCTCACGTGAACCCAACTAACCATTTTAATCATATAGTCATATAATATGGTTGCGTCATCTGTTCTGACCCAATAACGAATCCAAACAACAACCAACGTAAAAATGATGTCACACTTCTCACACCCACAATTAGGAAATTGTTATTAGAGTGGCACCATAGCTAAGTCACATTTATTTCTTTTATTCTTCCATCACTAATTATTAAACCAAACTTAGCTTCGGTTGTGATTTCACTCCATTTCGTAAAATCATCATGATATCATGAATATTAAAGTTTCCAACGATACTCATCATTGGCCTTAAGATTTTAAAATTTCTAGCCATTATCATCTTTGGCAAAACAAAGATTTCTGCCCTCAATTAACTAAAAGGGATTTGAACTATTCCCACCGTTCCTTTTATAATGAATAAACTTATGACCTCAATCTACGAGCTTATTCAATTCAAAATAAAGAAATCAACGAATAAATCATCATGATTTCCACCCACATTCACCGATTTTCAGCCACATTCATTGGCAGAATAAATATCAGAATTTCTAGACATACACCTTGGCAACAATATATCAAACATCAAGCCATAATTCTTGTTGGCCAAATAAATACTAGAATCTCAAACCACATCAACCATCGGCTAGATCAATACTAGCATCATAACCACAATATAATAAATTCCAACCATAACTGTCTTCGGCAATTTAAATATCAAAATTTCAAACCATGATCATTAATGGCTAAGTGAATATAAAATTTTCAAACCGACCCATTAGAATTGGCAAATAAATTACATAAATTCCAACCAAAATGATTAGAATTCTCAATCACACCCACTGGGTAATGGAAATAAGTTTAAACCAAATCCGCCATACCATCAACATTGAACAAAATCAAATCTCATTCTATGATTTCATTCGTATACACAATTAAACGAAATTACCCAGAGTAAATTTAAAAACCTTTTATATTTTTCTTTCTTTTTATCTTCTAAATGGCTTCAAAGCGTAGCCACATATCGAATAAATTGGTGACTCACAGTACCATTCGCCTTTCATAAACCAAAGGAGAGAAATTCATATACCACGTCTCTCATGACCAACCAAAATAAATTTTAGTAATCACATAGCCATGAGAATATATACGCTTCAATAGTTTGGTTCACAATATCAAATCCAACAATGCTAACTCATGACCATGGCAACCAACCAATCAATTTTGTAATTACAACTTTGTCCCTCAATTCGTTTCATCAAACGAAAATCACAATTGAGAAATCATTTATATTAAACGAGCTCAAAGTCTCATCCCATAATTTTATTCATATCCACTGATGTATATAAAAACTTCATGTTCTTTTTTTTTTTTTTTTTTTTTCACCATTCCAAATTATAATAACCAAAGCATAACCTCAGTTTAGGATTTCATTCTTATTCGATGAATCCTCATACAAAATCCCAGTCACATTATTTGGAAGTCTACATCATACTTAATTAAAATGTCACTTACCATTACTTTTGGCAAAATCAAACGTCAAGTTTCAAGCCATGACTATCGTGGCTAACAAAATATCATAATTTTCACGTCATAATTCGTTAATGGCAAGCCAAACCAAACAAATTTGTAATTATAAACTTTTCCCGTCAATTCTTTTCATCAAAGGGAAAAACTCAGCTGGAAAATCATTTATATTAAATGAAAGCTGGAAAATCATTTATATTAAATGAACTCAAATTTCCTTCCCCAATTTCATTCATGTCCACCCACCATTTTAATTATAATGGGCAAACCATAACCACAGTTTATTATCTCATTTCCATGCGATAATCACCATAACTTCCATAAATATTAAAATTTCCAACCACAATTATCGTTGGCCAAATGATTTTTTTTTTATAGCCACACTTATCATCGACAAAACAATGATTTCATCATTTTCCCCCTTTTGTCCCAAACAATGGGTAGTAGACTGGAAAAGATAGTAATATATCTGGCCAGTACACATCACACTTTCTTTTTCTTTTCTTCTTCTCTTTTCTTTTTTTCAATTCCACATCCATGGGTCTTTTGCCCAATTTCACACATCCACCCTTATAACCACGAGCCTTTTTCGTCCAATTTCACATTTACGGGTCATTGTGCCCAATTTCACATTCACGGGTCATTGTGCCCAATTTCACATTCACGGGACATTGTGCTCGATTTCACACATCCACCCTTATAACCACGGGCCTTTTTCGCCCAATTTCACATTCACGGGTCATTGTGCCCAATTTCACACATCCTCCCTTATAACCACAGGCCTTTTTTCGCCCAATTTCAATTTCTCAATTGCCCAGGTATAATACAACTTCCCATCTACTTGTCACCCTTTCACAATCACCTTACATTCAAATATTTTCATAACTCATAACATAATTCCAAACCAATTTAAGATTTATCCAGTACTTGAGTCAAATGCTCATATTCAAGTAAATTCCTTCACATTCAAATAATCCAATTCATTTCATAGGAATTGACAATATAGGCATTTCACATAAACCCCTTCACCTCGTAACATTTATAAAATGATGCAATATCAATGAAATTCATACTCCACACTAACGGAATTCCATAAACACCATGGTAATTGCACCGCAACACAAAGCCAAACATATATTCATCTCACATACATACATACATATATATATATAGATAGATATGTCACATGCATGCCACTTTATTCACAAAATTTTTGAAATCATGCAACCATAATGTATATCATCATTCACACCAACAAGAACTCGAGAACATTGCATATTACAGAGTAGGATCATTTGCTCTGATACCATTTTGTAACACCCCGGTCCCGAAATATTTACTTTATTTCGGGAAAATAATAATGTTAGTGATAGGCCCAAACTAAACTCTTGTTTAGTTAGCTACTATTAATCCCGATCAAACACTTTAATTTCATAAGCCTCACAATAAATTTGTAACCAACATTTTATTATCAAAGCATAAGGATAGGACGCAAGTCATTGCCCAAATTCCCTTCTCTTAATACAATAGTTCAACAAAAGATTTTATTTTCAATTATTTTAACTACCACTTATCGTGTTTAATTATTTATAGGTCTTGCTTCCAACCAAAGTCCGTAAGTACAATTTCCATAACAAATGCACTACTTACATTTACACTTTGCCACCACCTTCCTTTACAAACCAATTCCCATTCTAAATATTTATTCATGAAGTATTTAAGGCTGCATCTAACACTGTTAGACTGCCTACGTACCATTCACCTTTTAAACAAATCCACAGTACCATTTATTCTCCAGAGTAAATTTAAAAACCTTTTATATATTTAAATTTTCAGGGTATTACAGGTGGAGTCGGACCTGGGAAGTGGTGGAGCTCGGGCCGGGATGTGACACCCCAGGTTCAAAACTCCCTCTCTTTTCAGTTAGTGTTGATTAATGCAAAATATCGTTTGTAATAAAAATAAAAATAAACCTAAATGTCGATACATGATTTAGAACTATCTCAAAATTACCACATTATTATTGTTCTAAGTTTTAGAACCATCTGAGCATGAGGTATTCTCAGCATTGTATAATAAATGGTAGACCAACCTCAACTCTTTGAATGTTTGGTAGTGTGGTTGTGCATCATGACCAATATAGTATGTTGCCCCACATATTCATTGCAGCTGCATGATTGAAAAAAAAGGGAAATGTAAACAAAACTTTTATATGGAAACTTTGGAATAAATCTCCAGCAATACCAATAACAATGCCAGACCTAGTGAATATAACCAAATACAAATTAAGATGGTGAACGAATATTTGAGTCATCATCGGAAAAGCCCATTTACACTGATAATAGTCACATAAATGGCACACCTGATCCATAAAATTGACTTGATTTGAACTAATTATAGAGTTTAATTTAGATTAGTTTAGCTTGGCGTTGAATTTGTTCTATTTAGGCCCCTCTTTAAATGGTTTAGAATAAGCTCACATAAAAAAGTATAATCTGAAATTATTCAGTTGTTACTTAACCTCATGTTTAATTCAAATTGGAATTGGTGCTAATTAGCCAAATCCAATCCTACTTTGGCCAATCAAAAGCCCCAAAAGAATTTTCTTCAAAACTGCCTTTTTCCTTCTGCAGTCCTTATCTCACATAGTTATGTGTCTTCTGTCACTGCAGCAATCTTCTTTGACCTACAAAAAAATCCAAAGGGTAATCAATGAAAACTTTAATACAAGACAATTGACTATTTATTTAATTTGGATCACTCATTCAAGATTCTTCAAACAAGATTATTTCACTGCCTGAACTTGTGTGAAGATAAGAATAGGAATGAATGTATGTGAAGAAGTGTCCCCTATCAGAATTTCAACAAATCTTGTATGTGCTCAGAGCAAGTTAGCTCACATGTAAAGCTCAACGGCCATATGTATTTCATGCCACTCAGTTGGTTATCCACGTATTGGGCTTGAAGATTCTCCACCCATAAAGAAACGTGTGAGAAAATCCCACATTGGAAAGTTACCAAACCATGCATGTACTCATAAAATTTTTTTATTGCGAAACCTTAGCCTCCTCACACAAACATAATGAAAAGTGCTCACTAGTCTACAAATATTGATAGTGTGCATTCTGCAAACACTGCAAGTCTGCACCGCAAAAAAAAAGAAAAAAGAAGGCACACAGAAAATAGAAGATGGATACCAAAGAAGTACCTAAAACGCCTCATGCTGTTTGTATTCCAGTTCCAGCTCAAAGCCATATCAAGGCCATGCTTAAATTCGCAAAGCTCCTCCACCACAGAGGTTTTCATATCACCTTTGTCAACACAGTGTTCAACCACAAGCGCTTTCTTAGATCTCTCGGCCCCAACTCCCTTGACGGCTTGCCTGATTTTCGGTTTGAAGCCATCCCAGATGGCCTTCCTGATTCAGATGAAGATACCACCCAAGATGTCACTTTGCTCGCTGACTCTGTCAGAAAACAGAATTTCTTGGCTCCCTTTCGTGCCCTCCTAAAAAAACTCAACAATGATGCCATATCAACAACCAACAATCCTCCAGTGACTTGCATAATTTCAGATGGTTCCATGTCCATATTCACAATCACAGCTGCTAAAGAAATTGGAGTCCCTATAGTACTGTTTTACTCTAGTGCTGCATGCAGCTTCATGGGCTGTATACAATTTCGTACTTTGGTCGAAAAAGGACTTGTACCACTCAAAGGTTAAATATGCACAACTATTGGACAAACTGATATTTATGATTAACAATTTTAAGTGCTTATGTGTATAAAAAATTTCGTGTTGTAGATGAGAGTTGTTTGACAAATGGCTATTTGGACAAGGTTATCGATTGGATTCCAGGAGTGAAGGATATCCCTTTGAAGGATCTCCCAACCTTCCTTCGAACCACAAATCCTGAGGACATATTTTTCAACTTCGTGATGGAATCAACAGATAGAGCGCATGAAGCTTCAGCAGTTATTCTTCATACTTTTGATGCCTTGGAGCGAGATGTTTTGGGTGCTCTCTCATCTATGCTTCCACGGGTTTATACCATTGGCCCTCTTCAATTACATCTCAATCAGATACCAGAACACCCCTTGAATATTGGATACAGTCTATGGAAAGAAGATACTGAATGCCTCGAGTGGCTAAATAGTAAGGCGCCAAATTCAGTTGTGTACGTGAATTTTGGCAGTATAGCGGTCATGACACCTGAACATCTAGTCGAGTTTGCATGGGGACTAGCAAACAGCAAGCTGCCTTTCTTCTGGGTAGTTAGACCCGATTTGGTGATTGGCGAATCAGCGATTTTGCCACCTGAGTTTGTGGCTGAAACAAAACAAAGAAGTTTAATAGCAAATTGGTGCCCACAAGAGCTTGTCCTTAAACATCCATCAGTTGGAGGGTTTTTAACACACAGCGGTTGGAATTCAACTGTTGAGAGCCTGACTGCAGGAGTGCCTATGCTCTGTTGGCCATTCTTTGCCGACCAGCAAATGGACTGCCGCTATACTTGCAAGGAATGGGGCATTGGCATGGAAATCAATAATGATGTGAAGAGGGATGAAGTGGAGAGGCTTGTTATAGAGTTAGTGGAGGGGGAGAAGGCTAAGAAGATGAAAAATAAGGTGATGGAGTGGAAGAAACTTGCAGAAGAAGCTACTAGTCCTCACGGTTCTTCATCCAAGAACTTCGACAATTTAGTGAATCGTGTGCTATTAAGGAAAAGTTAGATATCAGCTTTAACAATATTGTTATTGATTATTTTTGTAATTTTGTTCGTGCTGTGAGAAATGGCATGTACTGCATTCCTAGATTTTTTTTGGTTCAATAAACTAGTAATATGTTTAGCGTGCGGCCACCATAAAAGAGAAGTGGTTATATATGTACCACAAAATGATAGAAGTGAAGAATCCATATAACTCATATATTTGAGGGCTAGTAAGTATCCAAATCTATATAACTCAAATAATGTCGTGTACTGGCAAGTGGCTTGTAGCTTGTAGCTTGGCTAAGAGCATTAGTCCACTAGGGATAGTCAATTGGTGCCATGTATTAATTGTCATGGTCCAGTTCAAAAATTATAGTGAAGTTTCGAATTAAAGTGTGAATGACATCTAACGAATAGAATATGACATTTTCATAATTAAAGATGTGACAAACTAGAGGTAGAAGAAACTAGAAGATGAAGCAGACTAGTAGTAGAAGAAACTAAAAAACAATAAAATTTAGAAGAACGAAAAATAATAAAAAGCCAAGAAACCATGAAAAAAGGCCATACTTAGAAAAGGGTTTTTGGCTAGGAGAAGAAGAAATAGGTTTACTGCTGGCAGTGGAAGAGAATGTTGACTAGCAACAACTGTTGTCTAAGAATAAATAACCTGCACTATCTTGGCATAAAAAAAAAAAAAAAAAAAAAAAAAAGACCTGCACCATGGCTGGGATTTAGCTCACCTTTGTTCCTCAGGAGAGCAGTACTTGAAGAACTAATCCACATATTACCTATGAAAAAAGAGATGATTACAGAATATTTTAGCAATGGGAGCTGATTTTTCACACCCTATTTTTAACTTCTCACGCACCCCTCCGTATTTTTAGTCATTAGATTGTATAATCAAAATAGAAACAACGGATAAGAATAAACAATAATATGTGTTGAAAAAGAAAAATAAATGTGCTTTTATCATTTCCCTTTAACTATATAAAAAATGAAGTTTTAACGAAAAACTTGCGGTACTGTTCATTTTAACGAAAAACCACATTTTTACATTAAAAAGTCAATCTTGGTACTATTCATTTTACCATTTATTTTGTCCTTATCGTTAAAACTCAAAATTTTCAAACTATTTTCATTAGTTTTCCTTATAAAGAAACCAAAAAGTGATTCTGCAATGCGAAATGACGCAAGAACTGAAGGTCCACTAAGTCCAGTTCCACTAATTCCTAGTCGGCTTTGATTTTAGAGGTAAATCACTAACCAAATTATCTTAAAGCATTTTCCCTACAGATTCTTAACCCTTACATCATTGTACATATTTCTCTTTTTCTAGGAGAAAAGTCGAGAACTCGTGATCAAGTAGCTGTCTTGCTGGCGTATATTTTTCAATGAATGCCTACTTTCTTTCTCATCTCCCTGAATTTACTTGATCTCTCAAAATTCAAATACAAGAAAATGGATTACGTACCATTCAACTTAAACCACATATATGTTGAAAAGTAACTTACTACTAGCACTATAAACAATACGCGAAAACACTGAAGAAAGTTGAGGTTTCACTATAAAATCAATTGGTAATATGAGGAGTAGTCTAACTACTTATAAGCACATACAATATCCCTCCTCTCATCAATGTGAGATTCATTCTCAATCCGGCCTCTCACATGTGGCAAATTTTCAAGCATAACATGTAGACAACACAACTCGGTAACGTGGTGCACGTGTGGCCGTTGAGCTTCACACGTGGGACAAACCTACTCTGGCACCCTAAAGAAAGTTGAGGTTCTACCATAAAATCAATTGTAAATATGAAGAGTAGCCCAGCCTCTTATAATCCCTTGCAAGGTTTCTCCTTTCACCAATGTGGGACTCTTTTACTTTTACATTCTCACACGACCCCTCATGTATGTCGAATTTTCAAGTCAAACACGTGGACAACACGAATTGGGTGACGTGGAACACACGAATTTTCAAGCCAAACATGTGGACACCATGAATTGGGTGACGTGGAGCACGTGTTGCCATTAGGCTTCACAGGTGAGGCAACCTGCTCTGATACCATGAAAAATATTGAGATTCCACCACAAAACCAATTAGCAATATGAAGAGTAACCTAACTACTTATAAGCACATGCAAGATCCCAGCTCTCATCAATGTATGATTCATTCTCAACAGCTACAACAGTAGCTACTAAGCCTCACACTGTTTGCATTCCAGTTCCGACGCGAAGCCATATCAAGGCAGCGCTTAAATTTGCAAAACTCCTGCACAGTGGAGGTTTTCATATTACCCTTGTCAAAGTTGATCCATCAGGTTGACTTCGTTTGGACTAATTATACAGATTGCTTTGGATTAGTGGAGCTTGCGTTGGATTTGTTTTATTTATGTCACTCATTTTTTTTAGCAAACAATATTATCTACATTAAGGATGTAGGAGAGTGGGCTAAGCCTCACAATGGGCTAGTAATAATGTGGTTCAAATTCGTCTTTGGCGAGAATCCAACCTAAGACATCTAGCTCATTTTAATTTTTTTTTTAAATTTATTTATTTATTTTGGAACAAACGATATTATCTACACTAATGAAACGGGGAGTGGGCTAAACCTAGCCCATTATGAGACTTAGTCTACTCTCTCACTCTCTTAGTGTAGATATAGCGTTTGTTAAAAAAAAAAAGTTTATATAGAAAAAGTATAATCTCAAATTATTCAGTTGTTAATTAAATTGGAATTGGTCTTAGATAAGCCAAATCCAATCCTACTTTGGCCAATCAAAAGCCCCAAAGAACTTTCTTCAAAACTTTGTCTTTTTCCTTTTACATTCCCTCTAATTACATAGTTATGGTGTTCTGTCACTGCAGCAATCTTGTTTGACCTACAAATAAATCCAAAGGGTAACCAATGAAAATTTTATTACAAGACAATTGACTAGTTATTTAATTTGGATCACTCCATTCAAGATTCTTCAAAGTTTACACACTTCAAATTACTTCTCCCACACTTTTTTAATTTTTTAATATTTTTCTATCAAGTGTTAGTGTGTGTAAAAAATATTAAAAAATTAAAAAAGTGTGGAAGAAGTAATTTGGGGTGTGTGAATATAATCTCTCTTCTTCAAATAAGATTATTTCATAACCTGAACTAGTGTGAAGATAAGAATAGGAATGAAAGGATGTGAAGAAGTGTCCCCTATCGGAATTTCAACAAATTTTGTATGTGATTCATGGAATCAGAGTAAGTTGGCATACATGTGAAGCCCCACCGCATATGTATTTCGTGTCACTCGATTATTATTCACGTATTGAATTTGAAAATTCCCCACACACAAGGGAACGTAAACGAAGAAATATCCCACATTAAAAATTTACCAAACCATGCATGTACTCATAAAGAATCTTGGTTACTCTATATCTTGCAAGTTGATTTTATTGCAAAAACTTAGGGCCAAGTTTGGTATACTAATAATTTTTTTTATCATTTTCAAAACTATTTCTTAAGAATAATTTTTTATAATACTCAAAAATTTATTTGGCACGAAAATTCAAAATTACTTTTAAGTCTTAACAATTAAAGAAATAAGAAAGGGAGAGAGAAAATTGAAAGAAAGGGAGAGAGAGGAGAGAGAACGGAGAGAGAATCTAGAGTGAGAGAGACAGAGAAAACTAAAGGAAAGGATCTGAAGAATTATTGACTTGAGACTCAAAAACTGTATTTGAGATTAAAAAAATTTGGATTTAAATTGCATACAAAACAGACTCTTAGATTCCTCTCACAAACATATTGAAAAGTGCTCACTATAAATATTAGTAGTGTGCATTCTGCAAACGCCTGAGTCTGCAATACAAAAAACAATAGGCATACAGAAAATAGAGGATGGATACCAGAGAAGTACCTAATAAGCCTCATGCTGTTTGTATTCCAGTTGCAGCTCAGAGCCACATCAAGGCCATGCTTCAATTTGCAAAGCTCCTCCACCACAGAGGTTTTCATATCACCTTTGTCAACACAGAGTTCAACCACAAGCGCTTTCTTAGATCACTCGGCCCCAACTCCCTCGACGGCTTGCCTGATTTTCGGTTTGAAGCCATCCCAGATGGCCTTCCTGATTCAGATGAAAATACCACCCAAGATGTCACTTTGCTTGCTGACTCTGTCAGAAAACAGAATTTCTTGGCTCCTTTTCGTGCCCTCCTCAATAAATTCAACAACGATGCCTTATCCACATCCAACAATCCTAGAGTGACTTACATAATTTCAGATGGTTTCATGTCCACATTCACAATCACAGCTGCTGAAGAAATTGGAGTCCCTATAGTACTGTTCTACACTATTGCTGCATGCAGCTTCATGGGCTTTATACAACTTCGTGCTTTGGTTGAAAAAGGACTTGCACCACTCAAAGGTTAAATATTTACAACTATTGACAAACTGATATTTATGATTAGCTCTTTTAATTGCTCAATCATAACTTGTGTATAATTTTTTTTGTGCTGTAGATGAGAGTTGTTTGACAAATGGCTATTTGGACAAGGTTATAGATTGGATTCCAGGAATGAAGGGTATCCGTTTGAAGGATCTCCCAACCTTCCTTCGAACCACAAATCCTAATGACGTATTTTTCAACTTCGTGATGGAATCAACAGATAGAGCTCATGAAGCTTCAGCAATTATTCTTCATACTTTTGATGCCTTGGAGCGAGATGTTTTGGATGCTCTCGCATCTATGCTTCCACTTGTTTATACGATTGGCCCTCTTCAATTACATCTCAACCAGATACCAGAACATCCCTTGAATATTGGATACAGTCTATGGAAAGAAGAAACTCAATGCCTCGAGTGGCTAAATAGTAAGGCGCCAAATTCAGTTGTGTACGTGAATTTTGGCAGTATAACGGTCATGACACCTGAACATCTAGCTGAGTTTGGATGGGGACTAGCAAACAGCAAGCTGCCTTTCTTCTGGGTAATTAGACCCGATTTGGTAATTGGTGGATCAGCGATTTTGCCATCAGAGTTTGTGGCTGAAACAAAAGAAAGAAGTTTATTTGCAAGTTGGTGCCCACAAGAGCATGTGCTGAACCATCCATCAGTTGGAGGATTTTTAACACACAGCGGTTGGAGTTCAACCATTGAGAGCCTGACTGCAGGAGTGCCTATGCTCTGTTGGCCATTCTTTGCCGACCAGCAAATGGACTGCCGCTATACTTGCAATGAATGGGGCATTGGCATGGAAATCAATAATGATGTGAAGAGGGATGAAGTAGAGAAGCTTGTTAGAGAGTTAATGGAGGGGGAGAAGGCTAAGAAGATGAAAAATAAGGTGATGGAGTTAAAGAAACTTGCAGAAGAATCTACTAGTCCTCACGGTTCTTCATCCAAGAACTTCGACAATTTAGTGAATCGTGTGCTATTAAGGAAAAGCTAGATGTCAGCTTTAACAATATTGCTAAGCTTTTGATGTTTTTTCATTGTTGGCCATAGCCTCAAATGATAATTATCTGGCTAGCAAGATGTGAGGAAGCATGTACTGCATTCCTAGATGTTTTTTGGTTCAATAAACTAGTAATATGTTTAGCCTGCGACCACCATCTTAAATTCTGTCAAATAATATCATGTACTAGTAAGTGGCTGTAACTCAGTTTGTTAAAAGCATACGTCTTTGCATTTGAAATTCTGTGTATGAATCCCTCTTCCCATCGTTTAATGTAGATTATCCTACTGTTTGTTAAAAAAAAAAAGAGGAAAAAATAATGCCTTGTACTATAGTCCACTATGGATAGTCAATGGTGCCCATGGATTGTCATGCTCTAATTAAAAAAATATAGTCAAGTCTCGAATTAAGGTGTGAATCACATCTCAACAATAGAATATGAAATTTACATAATTAAGATGTGACAAAATAAAAATAAATAAACAAATAACTCCAGAGCAATTAACAAAAACAAACTAAACTCGAGTTTGTTTTTACTTTACAATACGTCATTCGTTCCGAATACATAAGGCAACCAACTCTAGCATGGAATTCTTGTTCCTTATTCAAACAAACCTTCTTGCATAAACTTAAACAAACCTTAAAAAAACTTCGTCCTCGAAATTTAAAAATGTACCGGTGTTAGAAAATAGTTTTGGGTATTTCTTCCGCATTTCGGTTTCTAATTCCCATGTGAAGCTGATGAAGACCATTAGAATTCAATGTAGGAGATCACGTATTTCTCATGATATCTCCCTCTAGAGGAATCAAAAGATTTGAAAAGTCTGGGAAGTCATCTCCTGGATTTATTTGTCGTTTTAAAATCGTAGAGAGAATAGAGGAAGTGCTTACAGATTAGCTTTATCACCAAAAATTTCAAGTGTTCACAATGTTTCCGATGTCTCAATGCTGCGAAAATATGAACCAGATCCAACACATGCTATCGACTAGCAAGAGTTTTGAGCAGATGAAGGCTAATCCTTTGAAGACAGACCAATCCAGATATTGGATCATAAACAAACCCTTCGTACAGTATCAATTATGTTGGTCAAAGTTCTTTGGCAACATGGTGATGTAGAAAGTGCTACATGGGAATTATAAACTAAAATGCGGAAGAAATACCCATAACTATTTTCTAACACTGGTACGTTTTAAATTTTGAGGACGAAATTTGTTTAAGGCTTGTTTAAGTTTGTGCAAGAAAGTTTGTTTGAATAAGGAACGAGAGTTCCATGCTAGAGTTGGTTGCCTTGTGTATTTGGAACTATTGTAAAGTAAAAATTTAATTTGTTTGTTGTTAGTCGCTAGCTCTGAAGTTATTCGTTTATTTTTGTGTTACATTGTCACATCTTAATTATTAAAATGTCAAATTCTATTGTTGAGATGTGGTTCACAACTTAATTCAAGAATTGATTATAGTTTTCGAATTGGAGGGTGCAAAAGTCATTTTTTGAATCACGTGCTACACGCGACTTACATATTTTAAATGTATTTATACGCGTGAATTGCTTCAATATTTTTTTTTATGACAAAAAGAAAGTCAAATATTTGGAATAAATGAATAATATTAGACCATGCTATAAGAAACCTCTCATAAAACAATCAAAGCAGTTGAATTCATATAACAAAATCGGTCTTTCAATTTCCATCTACATTCTATTTGAATTTACATTAAAAATAGAGAAAATAATATTTAATAAACAACTGATACGTGGACAAATTGTTAAGCCTAATACATGGACAACATAACTCAGTGACGTGGAGCACGTGTGGCCGTTGAGCTTCACACGTGGAACAACCTGCTCTGACACTCTAAAGAAGGTTGAGGTTCTACCATAAAACCAATTGTAAATATGGAGAGTAGCCCAGCCTCTTATAAGCCCTTGCAAGATTTTTCCTTTCACCAGTGTGGGACTCTTTTACTTTCACATTCTCATACGGCCCTTCACGTGTGGTGAATTTTCAAGCCAAACACGTGGACAACATGAATTGGGTGACGTGGACCACGTGTTGCTGTTGGGCTTCACACGTGGGCCAACCTGTTCTGATACCATGAAAAAAGTTGAGGTTCCACTATAAAACCAATCGACAATATGAGGAGTAGCCTAACTACTTATAAACATGACTTTTTATCCAAAATGGTCCCTGAGATTTGCATAACACATCACTTTGGTCCCTGAGATTGAAAATCAATAGAAATGGTCCCTGAGATTGTCCACCATCCATTATTTTGGTCATTCCGTTAAAAACTCCGTTAAGTGTCCAGGAGCTCTTGGTCGGAAGTTTGGGCAATTTTCAAAGCTTTATAACTCAATCGTTTCTTAACCAAATTCGACCCATAATATATCAAAATGAAGATAGGAAAGTTTAGAAAAAAGATTATACCCATTTGGAAGCCCAATAGTTGCCGGAGATGGCCATAAAATAGCCTGAAAGGTGACTGGTCCGCGGGAAAACTGGAAAACTCGCCGAAAACTGGGTAAACTTTAAACGTTCATAACTTCTTCAATACTGAACAAAATCAAGTGATTCAAAAATGAAAATCATACTTCTCGATGAGATAAAGAGAATGGTACATTTGTCTAAGGCTAACTCGCCGTGGTTTGGCCGAAAAACAACTCGAAACTGACTGTCTTTGTTGTCAAGTTAGCCACTTTCAAGCAGTTTTCTAGCCAAACCAAGGCGAGTTATCCATAAACAAAGGTACCATTCTATTTTTCTCATTGAGAAGTAGGATTTTCATTTTTGAATCACTTAATTTCATTGAGTATTGAAGAAGTTATGAACATTTAAAGTTTACCCAGTTTTCGGCGAGTTTTCCAGTTTTCCCGCGGACCAGTCACTTTTCAGGCTATTTTCCGGCCATCTCCGGCAACTATTGAGCTTCCAAATGGTATATTCTTGTTCTACACTTTCCTATCTTCATTTTGATATATTATGGCTCGAATTGGGTTAAGAAACGATTGAGTTACAAAGTTTTGAAAATTGCCCAAACTTCCGGCCAAGAGCTCCAGGACACTTAACAGAGTTTTTAACGGAATGACCAAAATAATGGATGGTGGACAATCTCAGGACCATTTCTATTGATTTTCAATCTCAAGGACCAAGGTGATGTGTTATGCAAATCTCAGGGACCATTTTTGCTAAAAAGCCTACAAATATATGCAAGGTCCCTCCTCTCATCAATATACGATTCATTCTCAACAGCCACAACAGTAGCTACTAAGCCTCACGCTGTTTGCATTCCAATTCTAAGACTCGAAGCCATATCAAGGCAACGCTTAAATTTGCAAAACTCCTGCACAATAGAGGTTTTCATATTACCTTTGTCAAAGTTGATCCATCAGGTTGACTTCGTTTGGACTAATTATAAAGATTGCTTTGGATTAGTGGAGCTTGCGTTGGATTTGTTTCATTTATGTCACTCATTTTTTTTTAGAACAATATTATCTACATTAAGGGTGTAGGAGAGTGGGCTAAGCCTTACAATGGACTAGCAATAATGTGGTTCAAATTCGTCTTTGGCGAGAATCGAACCTAAAACCTCTCTCTCGTTTTTATTTTTATTTTTTATTTTTTAATTTATTTTTAAACAAACGATATTATCTGCACTAATGAAGTAGAGAGTGGGCTAAGCCTAGCCCATTATAAGGCTTGTCCCACTTCCTTACCCCCTTAGTATAGAGATATCGTTTGTTAAAAAAAGATTTATATAGAGAAGGTATGATCTCAAAATTTTCAGTTGTTAATTAAATTGAAATTGGTCTTAGATAGCCAAATCCAATCCTACTTTGGCCAATCAAAAGCCCCAAAGAACTTTCTTCAAAACTTTGTCTTTTTTCTTCTGCATTCCCTGTAATTACATAGTTGAGGTCTTCTGTCACTGCAGCAATCATCTTTGACCTACAAATAAATCCAAAGGGTAACCAATGAAAATTTTATTACAAGACAATTGACTAGTTATTTAATTTGCTTCAGATTGAGGATTCTGAGAATTTGCCCAGCGACAGCGAAGAAGAAGAGAAAGATGGGAATCAGAATAAGGATAAGGGTAAAGGTCATTTCTCACAGGGGCCTCGCCAGACTCAGAATTTTAAGCGTAGTGGGGCTAGTTCTAGTTCTTCCAGTGGAGGTTTCAGTTCCACATGTCAGATAGGAGGTGGTAGGTTTTTCAGAGGTTCCAGATTCCAGAAGCAGGGGAATTTTGGTAAAGGAAATGCACCATTGTGCCGTAGGTGCAATAATCGACATTTCGGGGAGTGTCGAAGAGGTAGCAGTGGTTGTTACACTTGTGGTCAGGAGGGACATCTAGCTAAGTTTTGTCCTCAAGGCCAGCAGAGGTCTCAACATCCTCCTTTACCACCGCCAACTCCAGCTCAGCAGTTTTCAGGACAGGGTGGTTATACCCAGACAGGTCATGGTGGTGCATACCACTATCAGGGGGATTCCGTTCCTCATTCTTCAGGACAGTACCAGTACCCCCAGGATCTCTATCAGCAGAGCAGTTATGGACAGTATTCAGGAGGATATATGCCTCCACAGCAGTACTTTGGAGGATATATGCCTCAGCAGTAGCATTCAGCTGGTGGATCACAATGGCATTCTGGAGGACAGTCTCAGCAGATTGATGCTGCTACCAGTGGAGTTAGGTCTTTGAGACAGTATAGTCAGTCAGGACATGGGCGTAATTCTCAGGGGCGAGGAGTTCACACCAGCAGAGGCAGAGAAAGACAGCAAACCCAGGGACGTATCAACAATCTTTCGCTGCAGGATGCTTAAAATAATCCGAACTTGATCATGGGTACGTTAAATATTCTTGGTCATTATGCTAAAGTGTAGATTGACTGTGGTGCTGCTCATTCGGTAATTTCTCATACGTTTGCTCAATTGACGCAACCTCAATCTTCACCTCTTGGGTATGAGTTGGAGTTTGCTATGCCCAGAAGGGAGAAGTGTTATGTGTATCCAGGTTGTCCCGTATTAGTGGAGAATGTGGTTATGCCTGCTAACCTCACTCCGCTAGACATTGTGGATTTTGACGTTATCTTAGGCACATATTGGTTGCATTACAATTATGCTAAGATTGACTGTTACGGGAAATCAGTGACCTTTCATCGTCTTGGATTACTTGAGGTTACATTCTATGGTGAGCCTAGTGGATTGAGGCATGGTATTATTTCAGCTGTGAGAGCCAAAAAGTTACTAAAGAAAGGTTGTCAAGGGTACTTAGCTCACGTGGTACTAAATGACGATGCTCCGGTTAGTGTGGAGAATGTCAAGGTGGTCAGACACTTTTCTGACGTTTTCCCTGATGATTTACCTGGATTGCCGCCAGATCGTGATGTGAAGTTCGCCATTGATTTGCTTCCAGGTACGGATCATATTTCCTTAACTCCATATAGAATGGCTCATGCGGAGTTAAGAGAATTGAAGATTCAATTACAAGAGTTGGTTTATAAAGGTTTCATTCAGCCTAGTACTTCACCTTGGGGAGCCCCAGTGTTGTTTGTTCGGAAAAAAGACGGTACCTTAAGGTTGTGTATTGATTATAGGCAATTGAATCAGGTAACGATTAAAAACCGTTATCCCTTGCCTCGTATTGACGATTTTTTTATCAACTCAGAGGTGCCTGCGTATTTTCTAAGATTGATCTAAGGTCTGGTTATTATCAGTTGAAGATCAGGAGTGACGATGTTCCTAAAACTGCTTTCAGGACTCGTTATGGTCATTATGAGTTTTGTGTGATGCCATTTAGATTGACGAATGCACCAGCAGCTTTCATGGGTTTGATGAATAAGGTGTTTCAACAGTATTTGGATAGATTTGTCATTGTCTTTATTGATGACATTCTAGTGTACTCTAAGACGAAATCAGATCATGTTCGACATCTTACTTTAGTGTTGAAGAAGTTGAGGGAACATCAGTTGTATGCTAAGTTCAATAAGTGCCAATTTTGGTTAGATCAAATTGCTTTCTTGGGGCATGTTGTTTCAGCTCAGGGTATTCAGGTAGACCCTCAGAAGATAACAGCTGTGGAGAATTGGGAACAGCCACGAACCGTCACCGAGGTACGAAGTTTCCTTGGTTTAGCAGGTTATTATATGGCTTTACCACTAACGAGGTTGACCAAGAAGGAAGTTAAATTCAAGTGGGATGATAATTGTGAGCAAAGTTTCCAGCAATTGAAGTATTATCTCACTTATGCTCATGTTTTGACTCTTCCTGATGATAGTGGTAACTTTGAGATTTACAACGATGCTTCTTTGAATGGCTTGGGATGCGTGTTGATGCAGCATGGTAAGGTAATTGCTTACGCTTCGCGTCAGTTAAAGCCACACGAGATGAATGACCCTACATATGACTTAGAGTTGGCAGGCATGATTTTCGCTTTGAAGATTTGGAGACACTATCTCTATGGCGAGAAGTGTAGGATGTTCACAGATCATAAGAGTCTCCAGTACCTGTTCACGCAGAAAGATTTGAACCTTCGTCAGTGGAGATGGATTGAGTTGCTAAGTGACTACGATTACACGATTGAGTATCACCCTGGACGTGCTAATGTAGTGGCTGATGCTTTGAGTAGGAAATCCCAAGGTCGGATTAATGCTTTGTATGCTTCTCGTGTTCCTCTTCTTGTAGATTTGAGGTCTACTGGAGTGAAATTGGAATTGGAAGAATAAGAAGAAGCTGTGGCAAAACAAGAAGAAGCCTTAATTGCTAGTTTCCAAGTTAGGTCTATTCTGATTGATCGTATACTCGAGACTCAGATGAATAATGAAGAGATTCAAGAACTAATTCAGTTGAGGAATCAAGGGAAAAAGAAAGATCTCAGAGTTAGAGAGACAGATGACATGCTTATGCAAGAGAATAAGATGTACGTGCCAAATAATGAGGAGTTAAAGAAGGCAATTCTTGATGAGGCACATATTTCAGCTTATGCGATGCATCCAGGAGGAACTAAAATGTATCATACCATTAGGCCATTTTACTATTAGCCAGGTATAAAAAGGGAAATTGCAGAGTATGTCAGTAAGTGTATCGTGTGCCAACAGGTTAAAGCCGAAAGGAAGAAGCCGTTTGGTTTGTCGTAGCCACTTCCCGTTCCACAGTGGAAATGGGAAAATATTACTATGGATTTTGTGTACAAGCTTCCTCGTACACAAAACAGCTATGATGGAATCTGGGTGGTTGTAGATTAGCTTACTAAGTCAGCGCACTTCGTTCTTGTAAGGGAAAAGTATTGTAGATCGGCTTACTAAGTCAGCGCACTTCGTTCCTGTAAGAGAAAAGTATTCTCTGAACAAGTTAGCTGAATTGTTCGTCACGAAGATTGTGAAGTATCATGGAGTTCCTGTGAGTATTATTTAAGATCGAGATCCGAGATTTACTTCTAAGTTTTGGATAGCATTCCAGGAAGCTTTGGGTTCGAGATTACTGTACAACATGGCATATCATCCTCAGACAGACGGACAATCAGAGAGGATGATTCAAACCTTGGAGGATATGCTAAGATCTTCGGTGTTGCAGTTTGGCGACGCTTGGCATAAGCGGTTGGATTTGATGGAGTTCGCCGCCTACAACAATAGCTTTCACTCGAGTGTTGGTATGGCACCATTCAAGGCATTATATGGCAAACCTTGTTGTACACCTTTATGTTGGTCAGAGGTTGACGAACGAGTTTTAGTGGGCCTTGAGTTAGTGGAGGAGACTACTCAGAACATTCAGGTTATTAAGTCTAATATGAAAGTGGCCCAAGATCGCCAAAAGAGTTTAGCAGACAGACATGCCACTGATTGAGTGTACAAGGTTGGTGATTGGGTATTTCTGAAGTTATCGCCGTGGCAAGGTGTAGTACGATTCGAGAAGAAAAGGCAAGCTAAGTCCTAGGTTCATCGGACCTTATCAGATCACCGAGCGAGTTGGTGAAGTTGCTTACAAGCTGGAGTTGCCGTCTGAACTGTCTAAGGTACATAATGTATTTCATGTTTCGATGCTTCGACATTATGTTGCGGATCCTTCACATGTGATACCTCCTCAACCCTTGGAAATTAGCCCGGATTTGACTTATGATGAGGAGCTAGTGACTATTTTGGATTGGAAAGAAAAGGTTCTGAGAAATAAGGCAGTGCAATTGGTTAAAGTTTTGTGGAGAAACCATTCAGTGGAATAAGCGACGTGGGAGACCGAGGACAGGATGAGAGAGATTTACCCAAGGTTGTTTTATGAGTATTAGTGGATGGTTTTGGTACCCACCTTATAAAAATTTCGGGGACGAAATTTTTATACGGTGGGTAGATTGTAACTGCTCGTCCCGGAAAATTATTCTCAAAGGTGTGAAAAAACTAAAATGCTCTTGGACGTTAATTAAGGTACGTGTGTGTTTAAGTTTGGGGGTGGTCCAATTCACTTGGTTACTAAATTAGTGGACCCAATTAGAATACAACTTATCCTTGTTTTTGGTTGGTTGTATTTGGACCACACACACACACACACATCCACATTACTTTCTCTCTCTCACCCCCGTACACACACTCTCTCTCTCACAGACTCTCTCTCTCCTTCTCTTTCGTACGGACGGCACCCATAACCCTTGCAAACCTTGCAGATCGAAGGAACTAAGGACACCATTGTGTTCCTCGTGGTGTGGTGAGTTCAAAGGTACCATTTTCAGGTACAAATATGTTTATTTTCACGTAGAAACGTTACCCTCCGTATATGCACTATTCATGCAATTTTTAATGCTTGATTTTTAAGGGATTTCAAGCTCATAGGGAGCTTAAGGAGGTCCTTACAAAGCTCGGAGTGCTTCGTTGGAAGAAATTGGACGTCGGAATCGCGAGATTGGAGAGTTTCAATTTCAGCCGGAATTTTCGAGGCTTTTTCCGGCGAATCCCTAGCGAGTTGAGGGTCGAGGCAGGTATGGTTTTGTTCATCTTTGTGAGATCTTCATTTTGGTATAAAGTACGTAGAAAATGGTGCAAAAATGAAGAAGAAACCATAGTTGGAAGTTTTTCCAGAAACTGACGAACAGTCGCCGGCGACCGGCGACTGGCGACCGGCGACTCACCGAAGAAGATAGAGAATATTCCGTCAGTTTTGACAGAATATGCTAACGCCGTCAGTTAGTTTGGACGGTTTCCGTTATGATTTAACAGAATATTCCCCAGAATATTCTGATGGCGTTAACTGACGCCGTCAGTGTGCAGGTCAAGTGGCAGTGTGTGGAGGCGCGTCTGGCCGTGCCTTGGCCGGCGCGTGGGTGGTCGGAAAAAGATTCTAAAAATATGGGGATGTTCGTGAGGTTGTGTAGATCACGGTGGTATATTCATATACCCAAATTAAGCAATATATGAGAAGTTATTAGCCAGTTTTGTTTAGGTGCGTTAATTAACTTTATTTCAGTTATTTCTCATATAGACGAGACCTATTTGGAGGACGAGCGTAGCCAGGCTAAGCACGGGGGTTACGACCCGTCTACTTATCAGTGAGTGGGCTTTTGTTTTCCGTATATACCTATATACTTGCTTTTCCCAGAAAATGAATTTAAAGAATTATATGATTTGAAATGCCATGCAAAGTATCTATTGATTTTATTTATGCATTAGTGATTGCATAGAATAATGATGGTGCTGCGGACGCACAGGTAAATGACAGGTAAGTTATATATTGGTTATGATGAGAATGAATGATGTGATGTGATGTGATGTGATTAGAGCTCATAAACCTGCACCTTGATATTAGTGCTCCCGCCCAGAGTTAGGGGCATAGTCTTTCACGTGATGTTCACCTCCCGCACCGTATGCTCGCCTTGGATCCAAGTTAGGTGCACAGTTTTGTCGAATAGACCACTATAGGTGGGTTCGACTCGTAGGTGACCCGCGAATCATTCGCACAGTCTTCACGTGATTGTAGCACTAGAGCATATTATTCTATATACAGTGATGTTGTGTAGACCACTAGAGGTGGTATTGATGTGTGTGCAGGATATATACGATATGATTGAGTTGATTATGAGCTATATGATATAATGAGATTGTTATGAGCTATATACAGCTGAGGGCTGAGTTGATTATCTGGAATTCAATCACATTCACAGAGTTATGATTTGGCATTCAGTTATGATACTTTGGCATGGCATACATACATTCATACATACATGTTTTCAGCAGGATTCTGAGATTTATATATATGAGTATATACTTTATTCTGGGAAATTATACAGGTTTTACGGAGAAGGGTTATAACTTTTGAGTAAAGAAAAGGTTTTGAAAAGATTTGTTTTTGCCCACTCACGCTTTCTGTTTTTCGCCCATCCAGGTATTAGGTAGTGTTCATTGGTGGCATACGAGGAGCTCATTGGACGTTCTGACAGAATTCACTTATGTAGGACCACCTTCAAGTGTTATCTCCATTTAGTATTTTCTGATTGACTGCACGTAGACCATTTATGCTCTGGCTGTGTAAACCATCTTAATTCTCGCACTAGCACACTATCTTGATTTGGGTTGCTGGTTGCATGGCTTTAATTTGTTCGTATCTTTCTTATTAATCTTGCTTCCGCACTGTGCATATGGTTACGTCACTCTCACGTGACGGCCAGCATGCACCACTTTCGGGTCGGGGTGTGTCATACTAATTATAAAAAAAAATTGATCAAAAATAATTAGAGTGCTACTAGACCCACTCTGTTGTCCTATTTTTCCAGCCACATTATAATTTCACCCACCATAAAAAGTTACAAAGTTAAAACGTTATTTCCACACTCACTATTATTCCTAAAATAACCTCTAATTAACAACTTCTCATAAATTTGTATAAGTGCATTGTACAGAGTCACCAACAACGGCTGAGACTTCATCTACAATCGCTCTTCAATGTACCAGTGAATCCACCTTCCCAAATTCAAGTCCCCTATTTCGGTACAGGCTGATAATGGTGCCCACCTGATTCAATTCCACACTAGGCCTCCTCATCTGACCAAACAAAGACAAAGTCTGCTTATACCTCTCATTCTGAGCACACCCCACAATCATGCTCATCCATGAAACAACATTCCTCTCCGGCATCTCATAAAAAATTCTCTGCACACCATCAACATCCAGACACCATACATAGCGCTCAAGCAGCGAATTCCAGACACCATAAATAGCCAGCAAGCAGCGAATTCCAACTCGCAACACTCTTTCCACTTATACCATCAAACACCCAGCGTGCATACTCAACACCACCCTCAAACGTACTTACCAGAACCCTCATGTGCACCTGTTCCCCTTCTATCACCAACCCTGAGCACTAAAACATACGAATAGGAAAACCCACCAGCCTCTGCCTCCAAACCCACTAGCCATTTATACAATTCAACCGGCTTCTGCGAAGTTTCGCTCCAAGCGTGACCTCTGATCATATGGTTCCCCACAGTAGTACCTGTGTCTTCAACATTTTTGAAAAATTTGAGGGAGTGATTGAGACACCCAAAAGCAACGTAGAATGATAAAATCCGAACAAGAATGTAGCTTTTTTGTGAGTCCATGAATTGTTAATTTGGGTGTGAATTTAGGGGGTGCTTGCAGATCACTGGAAGCAACAAGTTTTTTGCTTTGTCCTTATATGTCATTTTACAGGAGGTTAAAATTGACATTAAAAAAATTATTGAAAGATGGGTGGAGAAATAAGATAGCAGGGTGGGTTTATTAGCACTCAATAATGAATTATAAAAAATATTGTTTATATGACGAAAATACCCTTACATTATTTTAGGCTATTTTTTGAAATTTTCTTTGTTTGAAGGCATTTTTATCCAAATATTTTTAGTGAAGCCGTGACCTCAAAATAGAGCTGCTGGCTTCATATATAAAGATAAAGATAAAGATGGATAAAGATAAAGATGTACCCGTTGACCATCCCTGTAATCCATATTGATTGACTATTATTCATGGCTAACAGGAGTGTGGCCTGGAAATTTTCTGTTATGTGGGCCAAACTAAACTAATTGAAAATGACCATAAGGTGTTTTCTTTGAATATCATCTATTTGTTTCACCTTTTTTTGGGACGGAACCATGACACGATTTTTTTAACATATTTTTTACATACAATATGAGATCTACTTTGTAATGTATTACAATAATCTGAACTGTTGAAATATTTTCCAAATGACCATTTTTTCAAACTGAAATGCATTTACTCATTTGGAAGTGCTTTTGGCTTTTAAAAAAGACATCCAAACGAGCCGAGTTAGACAAGAAAGAAAGAAAAACAAGTAGAAGGACCATCCGAAGACCCCAGTTCAACTTTGCTTCTTCATCTCCTTCAGCTACGCTTCTCTTTTTTGACCTATAAAATTCTTATACAAATCAAAACACAATTGACAACTTATTCAGCTTAGGTTACTTATTTTTCTTAATTCAAACAAGATCATTTGAAAAGTAGATCACAAGCACTATAAATAGTCGAAATTTGTGCAAGCACTGCAAAGCAAACAGATAGGCAAACACAAAATCTACGACGGTTTCTATAGGAGAAGCTAATCAGCCTCATGCTGTTTGTATTCCGGTTCCGGCACAAGGTCACATAAAGGCAATGCTTCAATTATCAAAACTTCTCCACCATAAAGGTTTTCGTATAACCTATGTCAACACAGAGTTCAATCACAGGCGCTTTCTTAAATCTCTAAGACCCGACTCCCTTGACGGCTTGCCTGATGATTTTCAGTTTGAAACAATCCCAGATGGCCTTCCGGATAGAGATGACGATTCCACCCAAGACTTCAATTTGCTTGCAGATTCCGTCAAAACCAATTTCTTGGCACCTTTTCTTGACCTCATAAAGAAACTCAACCGTTGTACTCCTCCAGTTACTCTCATTGTTTCAGATGGTTTCATGCCTTTCACAACCACTGCAGCTCAACAACTTGGCATTCCCATTACACTCTTCTTTACTTTTTCAGCAAGCAGCTCTATGGGCTATATGAAATATCCTGCTTTGGTGGAAAGAGGACTTGCACCACTCAAAGGTAAAGAATTAGCAGTGTCTAATTTCGTTATTATTTGATATTTCTTTTTTTAATCAATATACCACCGCCAGTGACCAATTGATCTAAAGTTCATGGACGACAGTTGTGGCATTGGTAAATAAAAAAAATCTCAAGAGAGTTGCTCTTTAATTTCGTAAACATGCCTATGATTTTATTTTTAATTTTATTAATTAAGTATTGCTTGGGTGTTTGTACATGAGAGCAGTTTCACGAATGGCTTTTTAGACCAGATGATAGATTGGATTCCAGGAATGAAACATATCCGTTTGAGGGATCTCCCCAACGACTTTGTGACAACAAATCCCAATGACAAAATTTTTAACAACATCCTTAAAGTAATGAGTAGAGTTCATGAAGCTTCAGCAATTATTGTACATACCTTTGATGCACTGGAGCAAGATGTTTTGGATGCCCTCTCAAGTATGTATCCACCTGTTTACGCCATTGGCCCTCTCCCGTTACTTCTCAATCAGATGCCACATCCTTTGAAGTCCTTGGGATACAGTCTGTGGAGAGAAGAAGCTGAGTGTCTCCTCTGGCTGGACGATAAGGAGCCAAACTCGGTTGTTTATGTGAATTTCGGCAGCATAACGGTCATGACACCGGAACAACTTGTGGAGTTTGGCTGGGGACTTGCAAAGAGCAAGCTTACTTTCTTCTGGGTAATTAGGCCTGACTTGGTAATTGGTAAATCAGCAATTTTTCCATCTGAGTTTGTGGATGAAACTAAAGGAAGAAGTCTAATAGCGAGTTGGTGCCCTCAAGAGCAAGTCCTTAACCACCCATCAGTTGGAGGATTTTTGACACACAGCGGTTGGAATTCGACAATGGAAGGTGTGTCAGCAGGAGTGCCCATGTTGTGTTGGCCATTCTTTGCCGACCAGCAAACAAACTGTCACTATACTTGCAAAGAATGGGGCATTGGCATGGAAATCAATAAAGATGTGAAGAGGGATGAAGTAGAGAGGCTTGTTATAGAGTTAGTGCAGGGGGAGAAGGCTAAGAAAATGAAAAATAAGGTGATGGAGTGGAAGAAACTTGCAGAAGAAGCTACTAGTCCTCACGGATCTTCATCCAAGAACTTCGACAATTTAGTGAATCGTGTGCTATTAAGGAAAAGCTAGATATCAGCTTTAACAATACTGTTATTGATTATTTTTGTAATTTTGTTCGTGCTTCTGATGTTGTTTTTAAATGTTGGCCGTAGCCTCAAATGATAATCATCTGGCTAGGAAGATGTGAGAAATTGCATGTACTGCATTCCTAGATGGTTTTTGGTTCAATAAACTAGTAATATGTTTTGCGTGCGACCACCATCTTGAATTGCTATAAGTGTGATTTATTGATCTTAATTTTCCAATATCTAGTACTAATTAAATTCTTAAGATTAAAAATATTGAAGTTTTGCTACAAACTTTATATATAAAAAAAAAAACCCAACAATTTCAACACCAATAGAAGAATAAATGCATAAAACCAACGAAAATTGAGTTGGTAATGAAATATTTTAGTAAAAAAAAGAAAGAAAAAGAGAAGTGGTTATATATGTACCACAAAATGATAGAAGTGAAGAATCCATATAACTCATATTTGAGGGCTAGTAAGGATATCCAAATCTATATAACTCAAATAATGTCGTGTCCTAGCAAGTGTCTTGCAGCTCGTAGCTTGGCTAAGAGCATTAGTCCACTAGGGAGTCAATTGGTGCCATGCATTAATTGTCATAGCTCAGTTTAAAAATTATAGTCAAATTTCGAATGAAAGTGTAAATAACATCTAACAAATAGAATATGATAGTTCCATAATTAAAGATGTGACAAACTAGACGTAGAAGAAACTAGAAGATGAAGCAAACTAGTAGTAGAAGAAACTAAAAACCAATAAAATTTAGAAGAACGGAAAATAATAAAAAGCCAAGAAATCATGAAAACAGTGTTGGCGTGAACTTCAAAGAGACTGTTCAAGTCTCACATCGCTTATTTCACCTAAACAACTCTTTATAAGTGTGTTCACTTACTTATTGTTTGAAAGAAATTGGGCTAAAGCCATGAACCTTGGGCTTTAGACTTGAAGAGCTTGAGTGTATATATTAAATGTCAAAGATGGGCCTTGAACTTGAACTCAGTTTTTTCCCGAACGGATAAGACTGATCACATGAATAGTTACGTTCGTTCTACAAGGATAAACATGAACGGCTATAACTGTTCAATTACGCCGTTATCAGAAACCAAATTATCAATTCCACCGCTTCTTTTTCCATCCTTCACAGAGAAACAACACAATCAATTTGTGAAGAATCCAAGTTCTAGTGCAAGAACTTGGATTAGATAGTTGTATCCTAGAAGATAGACGTCCATTGAACTACTGCATTGGTGTAGGGGCGAATTTCTATCTTAGGAAATTGCTTCTGCAAGCCTCTATCTTCCAAAACAAGTTAGTGATTTGTGATTTTATATGCAATTTCATTAATTGTACGTATTTGATATATATTGTATCTGTTGTGAAATATTCATTCAACATAAACTGTCCAAATTATTATATATTGTATAATTGACATTTATTTGGTTCTAACAAACAGGCCATACTTAGAAATGGGTTTTTCGCTAGGAGAAGAAGAAATAGGTTTATTGCTGGCAGTGGAAGAGAATGTTGACTAGCTCTCTACATAGCAACAACTGCTGTCTAAGAATAAATAACCTGCACTACCTTGGCAAAAAAATAAAATAAAATAACCTGCACTATAGCTGGGATTTAGCTCACCTTTGTTCCTCAGGAGAGCAGTACTTGAAGAACTAATCCACATATTACCTATGAAAATTGAGATGACTACAGAATATTTTAGCAATGGGAGCTGATTTTTCACACCCTATTACTTCTCACGGATTCCTCCGTATTTATGGTCATCAAATTATATACTCAAAATATAAACAACGTACAAGATTAAACAATAATATGTGTTGAGAAAGAAAAGTAGTGTGCGTTTATCATTTCCCTTTAGCGATATAAAAAAACCAAAATTAACGAAAAGTCCTCAAAAACTTTAATTTTAATAAAAATGATAAAATAAAGTGTAAGTGAATAGTACCAGGAGTGGCGATTCAAACTAAAAATATATGTTAAAAGTGAACAGCACGAGAAGTGTTTTATTAACACTCCTTATTAAAAAAAACCAAAAAGTGATTCCGTAACTCAAAATGACGCAAGAACTGAAGGTCCACTAAGTCTAGTTCCACTAATTGCCAGTCGGCTTTGATTTTAGAGGTAAATCACTAACCAAATTATCTTAAAGCATTTTCCCTACAGATTCTTAACCCTTACATTATTGTACATATTTCTCTTTTTCTAGGATAAAAGTCGAGAACTCGTGATCAAGTAGCTGTCTTGCTGGCTTCTATTTTTCAATGAATGCCTACTTTCTTTCACATCTCCCTGAATTTAATTGATCTCTCTAAATTCAAATACAAGAAAATGGATTACCATTCAACTTAAACCACATATATGTTGAAAAGTAGCTCACTCCTAGCACTATATACAATCTGCACTGCAATGAAAGTACATAAGACGTGAAAGCATTGAAGAAAGTTGAGGTTTTACCATAAAATCAATTAGTAATATGAGGAGTAGTCTAACTACTTATAAGTACATGCAAAGTCCATTCTCTCTTTAATGTGGGATTCATTCTCAACCCGGCCTCTCACGTGTGGCAAATTTTCAAGTCTAATATATGGACAACACAACTCGGTGACGTGGAGCATGTGTGGCCGTTGAGCTTCACACGTGTGACAACCTACTTTGACACCCTAAAGAAAGTTGAGGTTCTACCATAAAACCAATTGTAAATATGAAGAATAACCCAACCTCTTATAAACCCTTGCAAGGTTCTTCTTTCACTAATGTGAGACTCTTTTACTTTCATACTCTTACACGGCCCCACGTATGACGAATTTTCAAGCCAAACAAGTGGACAACATGAATTGGGTGACGTGGAGCATGCGAATTTTCAAACCAAACACGTGGACAACATGTATTGGGTGACGTAGAGCATGTGTTGCCGTTCGGCTTCACACATGGGCCAACCTGCTCTGATACCATGAAAAAAGTAGAGGCTCAACTACAAAATCAATTGGCAATATGAGGAGTAGCCTAACTACTTATAAGCACATGCAAGATCCTTGCTCTCATCAATAAAGGATTCATTCTGAACAACCACAACAGTGGCTACTAAGCCACACGCTGTTTGCATTCCAGTTCCGACGCGAAGCCATTTCAAGGCATCGCTTAAATTTGCAAAACTCCTGCACAGTAGAGGTTTTCATATTACCTTTGTCAAAGTTGATACATCGGGTTGACTTCGTTTGGACTAATTATAAAGATTGCTTTGGATTAGTGGAGCTTGAGCTGGATTTGTTTCATTTGTCACTCTTTTTTTTTTTTAGCAAACGATATTATCTACATTAAAGGTGTAAGAGAATGGACTAAGCCTCACAATGGGCTAGCAATAATGTGGCTTAAATTCGTCTTTCAAGAGAATCAAATCTAAGACATCTCGCCCATTTTAATTTTTTTAATTTTTTATGAATTAATTTATTTTTAAACAAACGATATTATCTATACTAATGGAGTGGGGACTAGGAAGTGGGCTAAGCCTAGCCCATTATAAGGCTTGTCCTATTCCCTCACCTCCTTAGTATAGATATATCGTTTGTTAAAAAAAAGTTTATATAGAGAAAGTATGATCTCAAATTCCTCAGTTGTTAATTTTTGACAAGAATTGAACCTACGACCTCTCGCTCATTTTAATTTTTTTAATTTTTTATGTATTAATTTATTTTTAAACAAACGATATTATCTATACTAATGGAGTGGGGAGTGGGCTAAGCATAGCCCATTATAAGACTTGTCCTATTCCCTCACCTCCTTATAGTATGGATACTAGCAAGAGTGCCTGCGCAATGCCATGGGTTTTGAAATTGTACAAAATATGTAGAAAGTTTTTAAATCTATATATGAAGAGCTATACTATTTATATACATGTGGAAAATCTATTCACAACCCTATCTACAATAAGGACAATTAGTAGCGTTGAACTTCCTTAATCTAATGGGTCTGTTTTCATTTCGCCTAGCGTGGTTGACTGAAATTAGGAGAGAAATAGAAAAAGAATTTCAAAAATTGTCTATGAAGCAAAGTATTCAACATTTCAATGGTTCACATATTTCTTCCACATGCATACCAGTCAATAACAACCCCAAATGTGAGAATTTGGAAAAGGATCAAAGGATCAGGGTCACCTTGGGCACAGCTCCAGTTTGAACTTTATTGATAGCAATGCAGAGGATTATCCCACTTCTCAACCCAAGCCTAACTCTCCCTCCAAAGGATCCGTCGACTCGGCATATCTATAGCAGCACCAACAACAATCATCTTTCAGAGTCCTCCGGCTGACACATTTCTCCTTGTTGCTACAGAACAAAAGATTAGCTCAATTAGCATAAACAATCAAACGAAACCCAATTTTCAAGTATTCAATTATTTCAAACATAATAGTTGAAGTAACTTAAGAAACTTTTAAAGTATCAATTGGTAAAGTTAAACCAAACAAAGGAGAGAGCTAATTTTCTGTTTGGTTACTTAGAAAATGAAGGAAAATATAATCTTGACCTTTTGAGATAGGCTAAACAAATTCAAAAACCCACTCCACATGCAACCACTAAAACCGATTAAACTGGTTCAAAAGAACCGGTTTCCACAACCACTTCGAAAATTAGCAAAAATAAAACCAAAAATTCAAAGTTGTTTCTCAAAACATTAAGGGAATTGTTATTGACAATCTAAAAATCTCATTTGGCACTCCAAACTTTTTATAATTAGAAAGAAAAATACACTTGCGAGAAGTGTAGAATGAGATTTTTGGAATGATAATAACAGTTCCCAAAATTAATTATTAAATACTTGCAATGAATTTTGACATCAATAGATTTATTTTGTATAAAAAATAAGCATAAAGCATGGTTACTTCATGTTCTATTGGTGGAAAGGAATCTGGTTTTCTATCAGTTGGAGAGGACCTTTTTTCAGCAATTTGATCACTTTGTACCTACCACCTTCCTATCACGACAAATAGTTCATGCTTGATCAAGTATGTTTGTAAGAAAAACATAATTTAAGTTAAAATGCATGTAAGTTTTAATAATTTTTGCAAAAGAGGTGTTATCAATAATCCTATTGAACAATTGAGTAACAACTAAATCTATCCATTACATAAATCTAAAGACTGATCAGTAGCATAATTGGCATTCCTATTTTTAAAACCAAATGAAATTATGTGTAGGCAAACCATTAAAGTCAAGTTTGTTTAAAAAAAAAATCAGTAGGATACATTGTTTCAAGATTTTCAAGATTTTCATTTGAAGGACACAAAAGCTACCTCTCAACCCATGCCAAAATGATCCCAATCAAGATTAATCACAATTGTTACAGAGCAATGCTCTGATCAAAGCTTCTAAAAAGGAACATAGCTAATAGGATGTAATAACTATCAAACTCATATAAATATAACACATATTCCATTACATTTCCAGTAAACTAAAACTCAAAACTCTTTTTGACATTGCATTGTAAATCCCCTTCTAGACCAGAAAAGATAACCATATTTCCAAAAAATTACTTTATACACACAAATAGATAATCAGGTAAACATATTATCCATTGGTTTACCATATGTTTTCCAAACCGCTGAGACTATGAATTATGGCTATTGTCCATTTCATGCAAAATCAAAGAAATAAGATCTGTGATTATAGAAAATCAATTATGTGGAAGACAATTAAAGACTGATTTGCCCGAAGGCTGTTCTAGTGTTTACAGCCACTCTTAGTATAATTTAGTTTGACATTGATATTCAAAATTTTCATGCAATAAATTGGCAAGCAGTGCTGAATATTAAATTACGAAAACAATTATATGTACTGGGCAAATGTGCCTTGAAGCTTAGAAATACAAAATCCACATAGCCAAAAACTCAGTAAAAAGCAAGGAATCGTTAACCCATTAAGGAAAAACAACAGAGAAAGCCATTGGGTTACCAATTACCATCGTCGAATGGTCTCATTTGCCTTGAAATGGGGGCACTGCCTGGGCATGAATTTTCATGCCCTGAAAATTCAGAAAAAGGACATGTTTCGATCCCTAGATAGACACATTCTATATAAGAAAAATATACAGAAATATAATGAAGTTCAGAAATCCAACCATGTTAGTTAAATTCCTCGTGCCAGGTCGCTCAAGGATGACCTCCTAGTACTTATACTTCTAAGTGAGAGTTGACTTGGTTTCACAGTTCCGACTCGTGTGTATTTTTGTACACCATTTTGCACAGCCCTAAGATCCTGTATTACAATTTGAATTTCGCTTAAGCATCCATACACTACAAAAGTAATACAGTGATTTAAAACAAAGACTCTGACTTATCACTTGCAGCCATGTTTCCAATTGCTGCATCTCTTTGTTTTCTTTTATAATCAAACATAAATCACATAGATAGTTCAAAAATCAAAAAAAGAAAAAGAGAAATTAGAAAATCATATTGAAAACCCCTACCAAAGCACATTAATAATCTAACTAATGAACGCGATTTGAGAAACAAACCCCTGTTTGGGTGCGATCAATCATATCCCACCCTTGCATTGCTATTTCCACAGAGCACTCTCTACACAAAATCCCAAAAAAAATTAATACATAGTCCATACACAAATCAACCAACAAATAAAAAAAATCTTCTTTTTCAATCATTTTCTCATATGCGGAACAACCTGCTAATACCCTTCATGGCCAAAGCATAAAGAATAATTCATATATGTTTTTCAATTTTCAAATTACATACAAAGTGGAATATAAATCTTAAAACTTTTAAACCAAAAACGAATGCACTATTTTTCCAGACTCCCAAAAAAAAAAAAAAAAGCAAGTGCAAGCACAAATCTTGTGAAATAATTATGAATATTCTATAAATAATTATATGCAAATCATTACTCGATTAATCACCAAAATATCACAACATAAATCCACAGCTAGAAATTGAAAGACATATCATATTATCAGTTCAAGATTAAAACTCATAAAAAACAGAAAATTCACAACAAAGCAAGCCAATTAACAAAACATATTCATATAAGAAATCAAACAAACAAAAAACTGAAAAACACTCACTTGAAGAAACATGTTTCCTGCTATTGTGGGTCTCAAAAGTTTGCTGATGGAACCCTTTTGTACCTTGAGTTTTTTGCCCTTGATTTAGAGGCATGCACAGAAGATACTCATAGCTAAGTTAGTTACCAAAATTTTGAATAATTAATAGTTATCGCATATGGTAGAAGGTTAAGGTTCTAGCTATGAAACTATACGGCATTGGATTTTTCCCATATAGTTTACTAATCGACCCTAATTGAGCCAAAGATTTCAATTTACTGCACACAAAAACAAAAAGTCACAGAATTTTATTAAGATTTATTTTCCTACGTTTTCTCGGCTACCAAACAATGGATCCCAGATCTGCTCCTCACCCCGATTATCAATGAACGCCTATTTTTCAACTAAATAGGAAATTTTCCCATGAAGCCCAAAGCTAGGAACTTTCAACAACGAAATCAAAGTTGAATTAAACCAATTTACAATCGGATGAGATGGAAAATCAGCTAATTGATGTGATTCAATCCTTTCCTGGACCGATTTCCCAAATATTTCACGGAACAAAAAGAAGATTAATTAACGAAATTAAACTCACATGTAGAATCGAAGGCTACAAACAAAATCCCCAAAATCAGAAAAAGGAAATTTGAACACAAAATCCATTTGTAAATTCAAAATCACAAAAAAGAAATTCAAACAAAACGAAACCCCCAGATGATCTCGATATTGTTCTGACAACAACAGAAACCGAAGACCGAGAAAGTCGTAAATCTTACCAGGAAACGGGAGCTTTTCTGGGTAAAAGTTTCTTCGAATCAAAGTCAAAACCCGAAGAAAATTCTACTGTTGGTTGGTTTTTCACCAAGAAACTTCTATTGGTTCGTTGGTAGCTTGTGAGAAAAACAACGGAAGGTTTCAGAGAGAGAGAAGCCGATGAGCCCTAAAGCAAAAAATGGAGAAAGGTAAAGTGAAACACACCAACGGAAGAAGAGAAAGGACCGACTGAAGACCTTTGGGCTAAATGGGTAGAACAGGAAATTCACTGCACACATAAGAAAAAGCACTGTAAAGATAAAAAAATCTGAGGGCATTTCCGTTATTTTACTGTTTACAAACAGTGAAAACAGTGCTTGGAGGAATTGGGTTTTAGTATATAAATAATATCGTTTGTTAAAAAAAAAAAGTTTATACAGAGAAAGAATGATCTCAAATTATTCAGTTGGTATTAAATTGAAATTGGTCTTAGCCAAATCCAATCCTACTTTGGCCAATCAAAAGCTCCAAAGAACTTTCTTCAAAACTTTGTCTTTTTTCTTCTGCATTCTATGTACTTACATAGTTATGGTCTTCTGTCACTGCAGCGATCTTCTTTGACCTACAAATAAATCCAAAGGGTAACCAAAGAAAATTTTATTACAAGACAATTGACTAGTTATTTAATTTGGATCACTCCATTCAAGATTCTTCAAACAAGATTATTTCACTGTCTGAACTAGCGTGAAGATAAGAATAGAAATGAAAGGATGTGAACAAGTGTCCCCTATCGGAATTTCAACAAATTTTGTATGTGATTCATGGGAATTAGAGGACGTTGGGTCACATGTGGCCCAACCGCTATACGTATTTCGTATCACTTCATTATTCTCGTATTGAGCTTGAAAATTCTCCACACATAAAAGAACGTGTGAGAAATTGAAGAAATATCCCACATTAGAAATTTACCAAACCATGCATGTACTCATAAAGAAGTTTGGTTACTCTATATCTTGCAAGTTCATTTTATTGCAAAAACTTAGGGCCATGCTAGAATTGGTTCAATATGTGTGAATTGGTTTAATTTTTTTTTTCTTTTATGACAAAAAAAAAGTCAAATTTTTGGACTAAATGAATAATATTAGACTATGCTAGAAGACACTCTTCATAAACCAATCAAAACAGCTGAATTCACATAATAGAATTGGTCTTTTAATTTCCATCTATATTCTATTGAATTTACATTAAAAATGGAGAAAATAATATTTAATAAACAACTAATTAATTCACATCATTGATAGCCGATTGTGAGACTAAGCACACCCCTCTCTCTTAGTGTAGATAATATCATTTGTTAAAAAAAAAAGATCGTTTGACAACTAATTGAATCACATTATTATGCGAGTGCGAAAAACGTTTTCGATAACCTGCGCGCACTACCCGCCTCTTAAGATGTTTTGAACGTGTTTAAAAATAGAAAAAATAATATTTAATAAACAACTGATTAAATCACATTATTGTTAGTTCATTGTGAGGTACTAATTATAAAAAAAAAAATTGTACAAAAAAAATTAATTATATAAAATACTATTTATATGACAAAAATACCCTTGCATTATTTTAGGCTATTTTTGATTTTTTTTTGTTTAGAGGTATTTTTGTCTAAATATTTTTGATGAAACCGTGACCCCAAAATAGGGTTATTGGCTTTATATATAAAGATAAAGATAAAGATGTACCCGTTGAACATCCCTGTAATCCACATATTGATCGACTGTTATTCATGGCTAACAGGAGTGTGGCTTGGAAATTTTCTGTTATGTGGGCCAAACTAAACTAATTAATAATGACCATAAGGTATAATTAATAATGACCATAAGGTGTTTTCTTCGAATATCAACTATTTGTTTCACATGTTTTAGGGACGGAATTGTGACACGATTTTTTTAACACAATTTTTTACATACAGTGTAAGACCCATTTTATAATGTATTTTAACAATTTGAACCATTGAAATATTTGCCAAATGACCATTTTTTCAAATTGAATTACATTTACTCATTTGGAAGTGTTTTTGGCTCTTTTAAAAGCTAATCCAAACGAGCCAAGTTAGACAAGAATGAAAGAAAAACAGGTAGAAGGACCATCCGAAGACCGCCGTTCAACTTTGCTTCTTCATCTCCTTCAGCTACGCTTCTCTTTTTGGACCTAGAAAATTCCAATACAAAACAAAACACAATTGACAACTTATTCAGCTTAGATAGCTTATTTTTCTTAATTCAAACAAGATCATTTGAAAAGTAGATCGCAAGCACTACAAATAGTCGAAATTTATGCAAGCACTGCAAGGCAAACACAAAATCTAAGATGGCTTTTATGGGAGAAGCTAATCAGCTTCATGCTGTTTGTATTCCGGTTCCGGCACAAGGTCACATAAAGGCAATGCTCCAATTATCAAAACTTCTCCACCATAAAGGTTTTCGTATAACCTATGTCAACACCGAGTTCAATCACAGGCGCTTTCTTAAATTAAATCTCTAAGACCCGACTCCCTTGACGGCTTGCCTGATGATTTTCAGTTTGAAACAATCCCAGATGGCCTTCCGGATAGAGATGGCGATTCCACCCAAGACTTCAATTTGCTTGCTTATTCCGTCAAAAACAATTTCTTGGCACCTTTTCTTGACCTCATAAAGAAACTCAACCGTAGTACTCCTCCAGTTACTCTCATTGTTTCAGATGGTTTCATGCCTTTCACAACCACTGCAGCTCAACAACTTGGCATTCCCATTACACTCTTCTTTACTTTTTCAGCAAGCAGCTCTATGGGCTATATGAAATATCCTGTTTTGGTGGAAAGAGGACTTGCACCACTCAAAGGTAAAGAATTAGCATGGTCTAAAATATTCATAATATCCCGATATTTCCATCGAAATTTCCGTGTTTTTGGACTACCGATATTTCTGATGTCATCGATATTTCTATCGAAACTTCCGTATTTTTTAAATTTCTATATTTAAAAAAACACCAAGGGGATTCAAACCCCTCCCATTTTACTCCTTCAACACCTTGACCACCATATCACTTATATTTTTGTGAAAATATGCTAAAATATTTATATATTTTCTACACTCACAATGTTTGCCAGCTCGCTATATAATCAACTTAAATCAGTTAAATCCATCATGCAATGCATTTTCTTCCAATTTTTTATGATAAACTAATAGATAATTGACTAAATAAACATCCTGCAAAGTTTCAATAAAAATTTACAAGTTTTTCTTATAATTTCCGTGGTTTTTATTCAATTTTTATCGATATCGATAATATCCCGATATTTCCATCGAAATTTCCGTGTTTTTGGACTACCGATATTTCCGATATCATCGATATTTTAGACCTTGAGAATTAGGAGTGTCTAATTTCGTTATTATTTGATAATTCTTTTTTTAATCAATATACCACCGCCAGTATGTATCCACCTGTTTACGCCATTGGCCCTCTCCCGTTACTTCTCAATCAGATGCCACAACATCCTTTGAAGTCCTTGGGATACAGTCTGTGGAGAGAAGAAGCTGAGTGTCTCCCCTGGCTGGACGATACGGAGCCAAACTCAGTTGTTTATGTGAATTAGGCTGGTGACCCTAATGCCATGCGCTTTACCACCAGTTTGGTTGTGTTTTGGGCAATAATTCCATATCCTGGTCTTCTAAAATGCAACAAACAATCTCTCATTCTTCAACCAAGGCTGAGTATAGGGCATTGTCTTCAATAGCTGCAGAGTTGGATTGGATTCAACAGTTACTTATTTTTCTACAGCTTAAGCTCTTTTACATTCCTGTGTTGTTTTGTGACAACTTGTCTTTTATAGCCCTTTCTTTCAATCCAATTCAACATCAACGGACAAAGCACATTGAGATTGATGTTCACATTGTGCGAGAACGAGTTGGAACAAAGCAGCTGTTGGTTCAGTTTGTGTCTTCTTCGGAGCAGTTTGCTGATATTCTCACAAAGGGTCTCAATTCACCTATCTTTCACACTTATTGTTCCAACCTCATGCTTGGTTTCTCCAAACATGAGGTTGAGGGGGGATGTTAGAATATATAAGTGAATGCTTAGGATTGTGACACTTGGCAATCTTTAAGAAAGGAAATCAGTTAGTTTGTTAAGATTAGATAAGGATGATGTTAGAAGAAGATATGGTTGTAATAAGATCTCCCTATATATGCGGGATTTGTATGCACTATTGTCATTGAGAAAAATATATACAAGATTTATGTTTCTCTCTCTAAAATCTATCTAGCTTTCTCCCTAAGCTATCTTATCTTCTTCTCTAAGCTTCCTTGCCTTCTCTGCAATCTGTGTTCTTCATATTTGCATTATGGTTTACAATTTTAAATAGTGGCGGAGCCAGAAACCCGTATTAGAAGGGGCCTTTAAAACATAAAAAAAATTAAATCAAATAACCAATATAGTTAATTTGAGAAACTTTCAGGTTTTTTTGATTGGCAGGGGAAAATTTTATCAAACAAGAGTGATGGGGCTTTGAAAATTTTATGAAGAATTTAGTATTGAGATGATTATATCATAAAAACAAAATTTGTTTATGAGCGTTAATAAAAAGAGAAGAATTTAAGATCATAACTCAAAACTATTGTCCTGAGATTTTACCTTTGTTTTATTTGAACTAACGAAAAAAGAAATTAATTTTTATGTGGTAAAAGAGAAGGCTAATTAGATTAAAAAAAAAAAAAAAGGGGTCATTGACAAACGCAAAATTTTGAACCCATGAAGAGATGGAATCATCAAATTCCACTCACCACTGCTCGACAAGCTCTTTATGATAAATAGTAGAAGGCATATATATATTGCAAATTTCAGGATGGACCTAGGCCTTCCTTGGCCTCCATGTAGCTCCGCTCTTGGTTTTAATCCCTTGACTTTTTATCCGATGCATGCGATATTGGATGTGTTGGAATTTTGATGAGCCCATGATATATTGAACAATAGAAACAACAAGAGATATAAATAATACTCAAAAGTGTGCAACAATGGAATATCTAAAAATGCTCTCAATTGAATTAGCAACTCTTTTGACGTATCTCACATCTCCTATTTCTTCATTTCTTTTTTAGAACTTTAACGAAAAGCTCTCGGTACTGTTCACTTTAACGAAAAACCACATTTTTACACTAAAAAGTCAATCATGATACTATTCACTTTACCCTTTATTTTATCCTTATCGTTAAAACTCAAAGTTTTCAAGCTCTTTTCATTGGTTTTTTTTTTTTTTTTCTCACTCTTGGTAAACATAGTGCTCATGGCAACTTAGAGGTTTGGCTCCTTCAAATTTATAATTATACTGTAATGGTTAAAACCTCAAGACGGTCATGTAAAAAAATAATAAATTTGATGGGGTTATTGGAAAGGGTGTGTGTAATTACCTCTAAGGGTAAAATTATCATTTCAATAACTTTCTATGATACGATAAATTTTGGGATGAAATTTTAATAGACAGAGTTTTGCGAAATCAATTTTAAACTTCAAGAGGTGTTAATATAATTTCAAAATTCTTTAACGAGTTTTTATGAAAATACAAAAAACCTCAATATGGACGTTATAGTACATAAATTGAAATGTATATTTAAGTGTAAGTGAAGCATGAAATTGCTTTGACAAATTAGCTTAATCTACGCATTCACGAACTACTTGCCCGCCTAATTAGCACATGACTTGAACTTAACACAATGTGTGGTTGGTCATCTTTTGACATAAAAGCTAATAAATGGGTTACCACCTGATCATTATCAAATGATAAACCTATTTTATTGGTGCCATATATGCTTTGATAATTCAAGAGAGAGGAATCAAATTATTATGTTACCCGGAAGGTGCAAAATGGGATCGATTAAGTAAATATTACGCATATAAGATTATTATTATTTTTTGTTATAATAACTTTTACAGGTGTTATTTGTTGGAGAATATGATTCAACATTGGTCATACGATAAAAATAATATACAATGGATATATGAGCTTTTTCACCTTTAATATCATTGAAGTTTTTTGTGATAAAATCCAACTCCAGTAATAGGTGGTTTAGTTGGGAACAATATTGGGACGTTGTGGGCCTACAAAGTTTATCATGGTATCCAAAGGCTATTCTCTCGACACGTCCTGGTCTCAAGATTCTAAAAGACGCTAGGCGCTAGTCGTACGGTGGACTGGAGCCTAGCGTCTAGGCAGATTAGACGGATTTACGTAAATTTATTATAAATTAATTATATATTAGAAAAATAAACATGAAAAATATGTTATTTAAAAGAAAAATAGCTTATGTGATGTTAGAGTTTTAAGTACATAGTTTGGTGTGATGATTGTGGTCTTAAAAAGAGAGAAACTTTCAAAGTCTAAAAAATTCTCCATCTTTGATTCGGATTTTCAAAACAAAAGAATCTAATTTTTAAGAATAAAATAATATAAGATATTTTGAATGAAGTTTGTATTTAATGTTTTTCTTAAACCACTTGATGAAGGCCATTATTTATGGGTTTTCAGCCGTTTTGTCTCCCTCATCTCTCATTTCATTTTCTATTTTGCTTTTGCACTGTAAATTTCCCCCTCCTTCAATTATTCCAAGTTTGCAATCTGAATGTTCTCTCTCCCAAACTCCCTCTTTTCTTCAGATCTTCTATTTTCTGCTAAAAATATGACAGCGAGTGAAAACGAAAGATGCAACGCGCCGACAACAACTGAAGACAAGAGAGCTAGTATGCCCGAAAAAAAAACCCACCGCCTAGAAAGCGCCTAACTCCTACCTGATTTGGTTGGACGATTTGGCCCAAATCGCGACGGCCTAGGCATCGCCTAGGCCGATTTTTAGAACACTGCTTGGGCTCGAACATGCTTCTTGAATTTGAGCTTTTGAAAAGATGCACTGGCTCCAATTAACTTAAGGCAACTAAATAACTTGGCCTTCGAAAAGATTAGCGTTGGCTCCAGAGACTATATATCGACCGACCTATACAATTAATATATAGGAGTTTCCACTTATAATATCATCAAAACCTTTTGTGATAAAACTGAACACTTGGTAATATGTGGTTAAGTTGAAACAATATTAGTAATATCAATAGTGAACCTGCATGGGCCTACAAAATTTATTGTTCTTATTATTGGTCTTAACCTAGGTATAAAATATCGATGATATCGGAAATATCGGTAGTCCAAAAACACGGAAATTTCGATGGAAATATTGGGATATTATCGATATCGATAAAAATTGAATAAAAACCACGGAAATTGTAAGAAAAACTTGGAAATTTTTATTGAAACTTTGCAGGATGTTTATTTAGTCAATTATCTATTAGTTTACCACAAAAAATTGGAAGGAAATGCATTGCATGATGGATTTAACTAATTTAAGTTGATTATATAGCGAGTTGGCAAACATTGTGAGTGTAGAAAATATGTAATAATTAATGAAAGAAGTTTAAACACACCATAATCATTTATATATAATGAATTAGTACAATATTTTACACTTTATACATTGCATGGTAAGATACATGAGTGACTTAGTACCACATAGAGTTCCTATGAGGTTCAAAATTTTCACTATCTTCATCATCTCTATGTGTAGATTTGTTTCTTGCAAAAAGAATTCAAAACAAAACCATATATATAAATATTTTAGCATATTTTCACAAAAACATAAGTGATATGGTGGTCAAGGTGTTCAAGGAGTAAAATGGGAGGGGTTCGAATCCCTTGGTGTTTTTTTAAATATAGAAATTTATCCTAGATAATAAATATTATGGTAAATTACACAAAACTACCTTAACTATTAGGTTTTTTTTTTTTTTATTTTTTTTTTTTTCTGGGTTACAGGCAATGGGTGCGGCGTGTAACACCTCAACCCCCAATTATATGTATAATTTCGTAAGTCCTCTAAAGTTTTATTGAGATTTCATTTTGGCCCCCCATTTTGATTAAATATGAACCCTTTATCTAGATTCCTAAACATTCCCAAACTGCCACGTGGCAGCACCATATCACTCTTCACTCTTCTCTCTTTCCGTCCCCTACCCCGTGACCCTCTTTCCTTTCTCTTGCTTCTTCTTCTTTCTCTGCACTCTATCTCTCTCTCTCGAAACCCTCTATCTCTTCCCTCTCTGTCGCCGAGACACACACACGGCAGCACCATCGTGCAAACATCATTACCATCATCATCATCGTCATCAAACCTCGTCTTTCTCCCTCTCCTTCTCATCTCTGCAACTTGGCGAACGCAGGAACTCTCCGGCAAGCTTCTTAATCTTCTTCGGTTAGGTAAGCTTCGGGTTTACCTCTTTCTGTTCTAGATTGAAGCTTAGATGTGAATTTTTAAGTTCTATCTCGTGTTTTTCCAAGGTTTTTGGGACGAAATCGGCTCGAGATTAGGCACACCCATCTCCGGCGAGGCCGTGGGTGTCTAGAGGTGTTCGACCACCACAGGTCGTTTCACGGCAAGCAAAAAGGGTTCGAGTGGGTCCCGCCGTTGAACGAATGGGATCCGATGACTACCACATCGTCGGGAGTCGTTCACCGCCACAGAGAACGATGCAACGGCGGCCGAGGGTCTCAAGTCACCGATCTTGTTGAAGACGAGGAGGATGAGGGAGTCCAGGAGGTGATCAAAGAGGTCGTCGTCAATGGGGGAGTAGGGTTCCTGACGACAACGACGAATTCCTCCGATAATATCGCGATATATTGACGATAATTAAGTGGATACTCGTGAAAATATCTCCCTCTCACAAAAACGATATTATCGGCGAAATATCGCCGATAATATCGATATTTTGGTCCATGGTCTTAACAATTACAAACAAGTAATACATATATGAGATATACAGGCAGACTGAAAAAAAATAAAACAAAAAAGAAAGAGAACTTGCACATTGTCCCAATAAATCTAGCCAGGGAAATTGCATAGGACTAAAATAACAACATTATTGTTCAAACTAAATTTCGGTCGACCTTTAACTCATTGGCTGCATGTTGGTAGTGCGGTTGTGTGTATCATTTCTGTGATGGCTGCATGATTGACGAATGTCATTTTACCTATATCTAATTAATAAGCTACCAGGGTCCAATTATTGTTACTACTTTTTATGAAAACAAAAACGAAAATGTAAACAAAACAAAACTTTACTTTACTTTATTTTAGTTGTAATGATCAATCAGCGGGTTCAACTTGACAAGCAAGAAAGAACATACTGGGAGGAAAAGGGCCATGAGAAGATCTCAGCTGAACTTTGCTTCATCATCTCCTAGTGTCAATGTGCCTAACAGCTACGCTTCTTTTTTTTAACCTTATCCTCTCTCTCTCTCTCAACCGAAAAATTATTCAAACTAGATAATTTTTTTTTTGTTAAATTCAAACTAGATAATTTGACCTCCTAGACTTGTGTGAAGAAATTAAACAAATAGACAGACAAATTTACACGATATGTAGAAAAGCAGCTCACTAGTACTATAAATAATCTGCAAATCTGCAAGCGCTGCAATGCAAACACAAAACCTAAAATGGATTCCGAAGCAGCAATGCAGACACAAAACCTAAAATGGATTCCTAAGCAGAAGCTACTAAGCCTCATGCTGTTTGCATTCCGGTTCCAGCTCAAAGCCATATCAAGGCAATGCTTGAATTTGCAAAGCTCCTCCACCATAGAGGTTTTCATATTACCTTTGTCAACTCGGAGTTCAACCACAAGCGATTTCATAAATCCTTAGGCCCCAATTCCCTGGATGGCTTAACTGACTTTCGGTTCGCAGCCATCCCAGATGGCCTTCCAGATTCAGATGAAGATACCACCCAAATGTCACGATGCTTGCTGACCCTGTTAGAAAACAGAATTTCTTGGCTCCGTTTCGTGACCTCCTCAATAAACTCAACAATGATGCCATAACAACTTCCAACAATCCTCCAGTAACTGGGTTTAGATTCCCCTTTTGCTTTTCTGAAGCCAAACGAAAAGCTACTTTTGCTTTTCTGTTTATTGTTAAGGGAATCTAAACCCAGTTACCAGCAAAAGGGGACTCTAAACCCAGCAAAAGAAGCTTTTCGTTTGGCTTCAGAGCAGAAAAACATCGAAATTATTAACAAAAAGAAAAAGAAAGCTTCAACAAAGCATGGAATTCGAAACCCAGTTACCAGCTCTCACCAGCAGAAGCATAAGATACGATGTAGCAGTTGCAAACAGAGACAACAGGAGCAGTTGCCGATGGCGGTTCTGAGGTTCGAGTGAGGAAAAACAGGTAGATCCAAATTTTATACACAAAATCGTTTCGATTTTTGGTCAAAGAATCGTTTCGACTGTTAATTATCACGATTATGTGCAGATTAAGTGTAATTATCTTGATTTTTTGTGTGATTATCCTCTGATTATAGTTTGAAATGTATCCGAAAAGTAGGATACTCGTATCTCAACAGTAAGGTACGTGTATCCCATCAGTCAACAATGTATCTGTTGACTCAGATAAGTATCAATCACGTATCCGTACGTATCCCCTGCATATCCGTATCCCTGCGTGTCAGATACGGGATACGTTGGTCTTCCCCCGTGTCCATGCATCATAGTTCATCAGAACCCACGTTCTCAAAGGTCAATGTCCGAAATTGATTTTTTTTTTTAACCAATGACAACCTTCCCAGATTTTCTTTCTAAACTTTCCACGAAATCGGAATATCGATTAATTTGGAAGGAAAATCACACGCCGTGTACCAACACGATAATTTGGGTTCCGTACAACCAGAAAAAAAATGTCTGGGAGAAAGAGAAAGAGAAAGAGAGCCGACGAGGTTTTTTTTGCATTGCCTGATAACCGTAGTGTTGTATTTGAAATATATATCCATGAAATTTACAGTTTTCAAACAGGAATTCTGGGTTTTCAAAAGGTTGTTGGGCATATGTTGAGATGGGTTTGAGTTGCACGAGCTTTCATTGTTTTTTCTAATTTTATTTTTTTTACTCTTGTCTTTATCATTAAATAAAGTTATTGTATGATTTTTTATTTATTTATTAAAATTCAAAGTTTTGAAACCATTTTTATTAGTGTTGGGCAAAAATTGTACACAATATGTAAACGAATAATTCACTCATCACAATTTCACCCTCGTTCATTTTTTCAAAGAGGGTTTTATTAATTTGAGTTCGACCCATTCTAGGCTACGCGCCTATTAATTACAACCCTTCTTTTGGGAAAGGAATACTCTTTGATTCTAATATGAATAAATCGTAACTTGGGGATTTGGGTGTTTATTTGATTTTGTGACTGCACCTAGGTAGAACCCTAGATTGCCTACGTACCCTCGTTGAGGGATCAAGTCACTCGTAGTTCCTTATGTATTTGTTGGGGTTTAATGCCTTGTGCAGTTTTAGCTCTTGCGGGCGAGGACTTTGAGCTATTGGAGCTTTTGATGTCTTGTGCAGTTTTAGCTCATGCGGGCGAGGCCTTTAAACCATTGGAGCATTTAATGCCTTATACAGTTTTAGCTCATGCGGGTGAGGCCTTTGAGCCATTGGAGCATTTAATGCCTTATGCAGTTTCAGCTCATGCGGGCGAGGACTTTGAGCCATTGGAGCATTTGATATTTAACATGCCATTTGAGACTTTTCTTCGGCTTCGTGCCATTTGGTATTTGATACATGGCATGAGTTTCACCAATTTGAGGTGGTGAGTCCATCGAGTTTGGTACTTTGAGATGGTTCACATCCACGGTATTTGAATAATTTTCATGCATGAATTTGGCACCGTCCACGTTATCTCTGTATTGGTTGGACTCAATGTGTCTCCATCATACCGTTGGGCTTTTGCCCATTTATTTTGGCCCAAGTTATTTGATAAGGCCGAAAATTCATGGACTTGGGAAATTTGACAGCAAGCCTTTTTTTCCTTCTTGATCTTTCCAAGTCCAAATAGGACTTTTTCATGGAATCAGGAAGACAGCTATCTTCTGCTATCTATTTGAGGATGCGGCAAAGCTTTTAGAATTTTATGAAGTCAATGAGAGTTTACATGTCTTTGCTTTCTTGTGGGACTAACACGATCTTCTTTTTGCATGCAAATTCCGTGAGTCATCTCCACATTATTTCTTCATGAAATAATGATCTTTTTCAATCCTTGGCGTCGTAGAGCAGCTGCCCCAAGAGATTGAGATGACAGTGTTGACTATCGTTTCTTCTTTGCTTCATCTTGGTGCTCGTAGGAGACTTGATGAGTGTTCTATTGAGCAGGTGGAACATGGACAGCAACTGTACCAATTTTGGTGCACCTTAAGCCTATGCCTAGTCTTCCCATTGTCATTCGACTTTGTAGACTCTCTGTCTCCATGCCGTAGAGACATCAAGGGGCAAATTTTGTTTTGTACCCTTTGTCATTTTGTCTCCATATTTACTTGTTTCATGCACCATATTCAATCAATGGGTCCATGCTCATTCTAAGAAACGTAGAATAGTAGAATTGGTTTTCTTGTCTTTACCGAAAGCTAGAGTTACAAGATATATAGGAAGCAGATACATTCCTGATCCTAAACTAATGCCTACAATCAAGGAAAACAAACCATAACAGGTAAGCAAATAACTAATTACAGATTTACAATATTTACTATAATTAATCTGAGATATCTTCTTTAACACTCCCCCTCAAGTTGGAGTGTATGTTAATGACACCCAACTTGCTGAGCAATGTTTCAAACTGTGTAGAACTCAACGGTTTGGTGAAGATGTCTGCGGGTTGATCAGTTGTTTGTATGTATGCCGTACGAATTAGTCCTCCTTGAATCTTCTCTTTCACCAAATGACAATCAATCTCTATATGCTTGGTTCTTTCATGAAATACCGGGTTCGAAGCAATGTATATGGCTGCTTGGTTATCATAGAACAACGTGACTGGTTGTGAATGACTCACCTTTAAGTCTTTTAAAATGTTCTTTAACCATGTGATCTCGCAACATGTGGATGCCATGGAACGATACTCGGCTTCTGCACTAGAACAAGAGATAGTGGTTTGCTTCTTTGTTTTCCAGGATATCGGTGCATGACCAAGTTGGATACAATAACCTGTTATCGATCTTCTTGTGTCTTTGCATCTAGCCCAGTCAGCGTCACAAAATGCCCTTAACTGTAAGGATCCCTTGGATGGTAAAAATATGCCTTGTCCTGGTGCACTCTTGATGTATTTGAGAACTTTGTGCGCCGCCTCAAGGTGTGGTTGTCCAGGCTTTTCCATAAACTGACTTAACATGTGCACAACATAGGCTAAGTCCGGCCTCGTTATGGTCAGATAGATCAGCCTACCCTCAAGCCTCCTATATGATGAAGCATCAACCAGAAGTTCTCCTTCTGCCTGTGTAAGAGAAACATTTTGCTCCACAGGGAATCGTGAAGGTTTGGCACCCAAAAATCCCTCATCATCAAGTATATCCAATGCATATTTTCGTTGGCACAAGGCGATGCCATTTTTGGACCGTGCAACCTCTATCCCCAAGAAATATTTAAGTTGACCTAAGTCCTTTAATTTGAATTGTTGAGAGAGAAACTACTTCGTTGCTTCAATTTCTTGCAAATTATTTCCTGCTAAAATGACATCATCAACGTATACCAACAAAGCAAGGAAGTTACCTTGTTGACTTCAGACGAACAAGGAGTAATTAGACCATGATTGATGAAATCCAGCAGCCTTGAGAGCGGTGGAAAATTTAATGAACCATTGTCTTGAGGCTTGCTTTAAACCATATAAGGATTTGTGTAGTCTGCATACACGAGTCTCCCCCTTTTGTCCGAAGCCAGGAGGTAATTGCATGTACACTTCCTCATCAAGATCACCATGCAAAAAGGCGTTGTTGACGTCGAGTTGGTGCAAATGCCATTGACGTACAACAATAACACTAAGAAGGACACGGACATTGGTTAACTTGGCAACCGGAGCAAAGGTTTCACGATAGTCAATCCCTTCGATTTGGCTATAGACCTTAGCAACCAACTGGGCTTTGTAACGCTCGAGAGAGCCATCAGGTTTAAGCTTGACCTTGTACACCCATTTGCAGCCAATCGGCTTTTTATGAGGGGGAAGTGGAACGAGAGACCAAGTATTGTTGGCCTGAAGAGCAGCAATTTCGTGTTGCATGGCAGCACGCCAGTGTGGATTTTGAACAGCCTGCAAAAAGGTGGTAGGCTCTCGGATGGTGGTGACGTTAGTGATAAAGGTCTTATGCATGGGGGAAAGACAATTGTAAGAGAGGTAATGAGACAGAGGGTGAGAAGTACCTGAGGTCTGAACCAAATTCGAGGAAGAAGCATGTCGGGACGGGAGAGAGGTCTCAACGTTGAAATCCTGCAATAAAGATGAGGGTTTGGTAGGGCGTGTGCCACGACGGGGTGGCGGTGGTGCAGCAGGAGATGGAGCAGGGGGGGAAGGCGGAGGTGATGGTGATGGAGAAGGGAATGAAGGTGAAGGAGGTGAAGGAGTCGCAACGGGTGGATTAGGGTAAATGGTGACAAGTGCAGAGTCGACCTCAGGAGAAGGTTCGATGGTAGGTGAAGAAAGGACAGTAGGGGACGGATCAAAGGATGGCAAGTATGGTTCTATAGGAAGTGGCGTAGGACTGGTACTAGGAGCAGCGGAAGTATGGATTAGTTGATAAGGAAATTGGTCTTCGAAAAAGGTGACATCCCGCGACACAAAAACCTTTTTAAGTGTGAGATCAAACAAGCGATAACCCTTTTAACCATAAGGATACCCAAGGAAAAGACACCGTCGTGCGCGAGGATCAAATTTAGAGGGTTTTTGTGCATAGGTTGATGCAAAGCATAAGCATCCAAAAACACGTAAATGCATGTAATTTGGTGCCTTGTGAAACAATTTCTGATATGGTGTTTGCCCGTGAAGAAGAGGTGTGGGCGTACGGTTTATAAGATATGCCGAAGTGAGAATGGCATCCCCCCAAAACTGTTTAGGAAGGTTGGCTAGGAAAAGAAGAGCTCGAGCAACATTTAACAGATGTCGGTGTTTGCGTTCAGCAACACCATTCTGTTGGGGTGTGTTGACACAACTAGTTTGGTGAATAATCCCTTTGAGTTTGTAAAATGTGATAAGTTTGAACTCAAGACCATTATCACTGCAAATCACCTTAACTGTTGTGTTGAATTGATTCTCGACCAGGTGAATGAATTGAACATGAAGATCTTGTGTGTCAGATTTGTGTTTCATCAAATAAACCCATGTGCACCATGTGTAATCATTAATAATGGTGAGAAAGTATTTTGCACCTGAGAGGGAAGGAACTTGATAACCACCCCAAATGTCAATGTGTATTAATTCAAAACATGAACGAGTAGATATAGAACTCAAGGGAAAAGACAATCTGGTTTGTTTAGCCAATGGGCAAATTAAACAGTTATGGGAATCACACGATTTATTGTGCACAAAGGGAAACAACGAGGACACTTTAGGTGATGGGTGCCCAAGGCGTTGGTGCCAAAGGTGAGAGCTCATGGTGGCTATGGTGTTGCAGGATCTCGTCCTTGTGGTTCGAGATAGTAGAGTCCCTCCCGTTCAATTCCCGTCCCAATCATCTTCCCCGGACGTAGGTCCTGTATGACACAAAACTGTTTGAGAAAAATGGTGATGTAGAGGGAATCATAGGCTAACTTGCTAAGAGAGATTAAATTTAACCTAAACAATGGTACACATAAAACATTGTCAAGGATAAAGTTGGGAGAAAAGACTACTTGGCCAACATGGGTTACGGCAGCAAGGGAACCATTTGGTAATTCAACACTATGATTTTCAACACGTTTTGAGGACGTGAGAAACTCAGGACTGCACATGATGTGGTCTGTGGCGCCACTGTCCAAAATCCAAATGACTTTCTTTCCATTACGCACGAAAGAAAATGCTTTACCTGAAACTTCTTCATGTTTCAAAGAATTACCCACTTGATGAGCAAATGAGGATTTACTTTTGTTCAAAAGTTGAAGAATCTGCTTGCAGTCCTTTGGAGAAAAAGGAAAGTTGGGCATTGTGTCCTTCTTGTGACTTGCCATGACTTGGTTGCCCTTGGAAGGCCGACTTTGGTCAGTTTCAGCCGCTGCTTTTCGTTTGCGACAAAAGTCGAAAGTGTGTCCCTTCCAACCACAGAATGTGCACTTGAGATGAGCACGACAATTCTTGGTGCTATGGTTGGTTTTGTTGCATTTGGCGCACCGCTGACCACCATCTTCTGTTTCGGGTTCTCGACCAGCACCCTTCACTGCAAACACAGCAGCTTCAGGTTGCATGGTGCTGCTCTTTCCATTTGACACTTCAACCTGCTTCTCATGACGAAGAACAAGCGTATAAGCTTTGTTGACAGTTGGCAATGGATCCAGCAAGAGGGTGTTGCTACGAACCGTAGCATATGAGTCACTTAAACCCATAAAGAATTTCATTGTTTTCTGAGTCTCAACATATGATGTTATCTCATTCCTTGCTTCGCAACGGCATGTCGGGATTGAACATAAGGCATCACGTTCATCCCTTTCTTGCAGGTCAAGCCACATTTGCCGTGCATCCTTGCAGTGGATAACACTTCCTGAGATTTCTTTTAACATGGAACCGAGCAGCCATGTTTTCACCAGATTATTGCACCGATTCCATTGCTGTAATTCTTCAACCTGTGCATCAGTTGGCTTCGTGATTGTTCCATCAACCAGCCCTAACTTGTTTTTGACCATCAAGGCCATGGTCATGGATTGCACCCATGTGCCATAGTTGTTTTCCACGAGTGGTTGCGGCACAAGGATAGCGCCAGGCTGATCTGAGTGGTGAAGGTAAAGTGGATGATTAGGGTTTTTCCACTTCTGATGCAAAGTCATGCCTGAAGAGGTTGACTTCTCTGGTTTGTCACCCATGGCTATGGTTGCTAGGGTTTAAATTTCTGTCGTGGTTTTCCCAGATCGATCACTCTGGTGCCATCTAAGAAACGTAGAATAGTAGAATTGGTTTTCTTGTCTTTATCGAAAGCTAGGGTTACAAGATATATAGGAAGCAGATACATTCCTGATCCTAAACTAATGCCTACAATCAAGGAAAACAAACCATAATAGGTAAGCAAATAACTAATTACAAATTTACAATATTTACTATAATTAATCTGAGATATCTTCTTTAACACTCATAATGCCCACGTGAGTGGAAAGTTTTGGAGGAGCTTTTGTTTCCCTCTCTTGCTGTAGCTTTTCCCTTCCTCCATTTTATATATTTTTTTGTCTGGCATCAAACATACTTACAAGAAATAATGGAATTCTTATAAATTAAAACATGGCAGCCCAACAACTTGTTTCTTTTAGAGCAAGTACACCGGACACCGAATTGCCCAGCACCCTGTCCAAAAATCAGCTCAGCACCTTATCAATCTGCTCCAGCCCGCAGAACAGCCTGGCACCCAGCCCAAGCCAGGCAACAGACCAGCCCATTTCGGACAGACCCAGAAGCCGGCCTATTTGGCTGGCGCGTGCAGCACACTCGCGATTGGGCGCGAGTAGGAGACAAGGGTGCAAGCGGCAGGGCCCGCTTGTCAGCCCACTTGTGTTGACCCGGATTAGGGCTACGTGGCCCTCCTCAGTGCCGTTGGATTTCCAACGGCTAGTTTTTCTAGACTGTTGGATTTACAACGGTAAAAAAAATTTAAATTTGAGTTTTAAAATGGACCGTACGATCACAGATCAACGGTCCAGGTTAATTAACTAAATGTAAATTTATTAAAAAATACAGAAAAATTATTTAAAAATACAGAAAATTTTTAAAAAAATTATTATTTTTTTCTATAAATACCTAGCCCTTATCTTCCACCTTACACCACATTTCAATATTTTCTACACTTTCTATGAGTTTATGTAATTTTATTTTAGTGTGTTTTTTTTTAAGTTTATTTTATGAGTATGTAATTTTATTTTAGTGTGTTTTTTTTTAAGTTTATTTGAAATTTTATCTGAAATTGGTTAAAAATCTTATTCGAAAATAAAACTATTTTTTTTATTTATTCTTTTAAAAAAATATAAAATATTTTAAATGGGCTGGGTGCCAGCGCATTTTGTAGGGGTGGAGATCGTTTGTGCTAGCGTATTTTTAGACTGGGTGCCAGTGCATTTTTTTAGGGATGGAGATGCGTTGGCCTATTACTGTTCACTGGGGTCTATTACTACTGTTCACTTGAGTGGATAAATGCGCTGGGTACTGGCGCAAAGTCTTTAGGGGTGGACTTGTTCTTAAAAAACTAAGTCCTTGAGATGGCTTTTTCCACCATGTGTGAACTTGAGAGAAAAAGGCACGAGGACTCTTCTGTAGCTTTTTAAAGAAACTCGCAGCTGCAGTTCTCTGGGCACCAGAAAATTGTGATGACAATCACTCTGCTACGGAAGAAAATTGAGGGACTTGCTGCTTTCTTTAAACACTCGTAAGACAACCAACGGTGCGCGAAAGGGGAGAACGGCACGGGCTACTCCTTTTCTTCTTGGCATGGACGAAAAACATGGATGGAAGGCACCGCTTCGGGGAGAAAGAACTTGAGTCTTCCACTTCGAATCTTCTTTGTCCAGGCGATGCCGCAGCTTTTGTGCCTAGAACGGCATCATCTTTTTCTTCTATGCGAGCTTTTGTGCCTCTCTCCTCTATGCGAGCTTTTGTGCCTTTAACGACATCATCTCTCTCTTCTATGCACCTTTATGCTGCCGCGTCTTTGGCTTCGTTCCTTTGTTCTTTTCCCTTCGTGCTCTGCTGCGTGCTTTGTTCAGCAACCATTTCAACTCCACGCTCTTTGACAGACATGTGGCAGCCACTGCGGTTGTTGTTCTCTTCCTCCATTGACGCGACTCTCTTCGGTTTGTTCTGGCTTTGTGCGACACTGCATCACCAAATCCATCTCCTTCAAGTCGCATAGTGCACGGGCTCCATCTAGAAGACCACCAGAGACGACGGTTGGAGACGTGGCGCGACTGCTACTTCCATTTGGGCTTCCGTCTGACGTCGGCAGTTGCTGCAGCGTTATGTAAAGAAGGAAGGCTGCTGCTTGTTCGTCCGTCACTGCTGTTGCCTTGTTCGAAACTGTCCTTGCATCATCGGCGGGTTTCGGGACCATCGCTGGGCACGAGGGGTTCTTCTTCTCCACTTGTTCAAACGTGGAGGATGATGGTTTCTTCTCCATTGCATCTCTAAAGAGAGAAAGAAAGATGTCGAAACTTCTTTAGACACCCAAGAGCTTGCAGGAGGCTGTGGGAAGCCGATTTGCTGCTGCGTTTTGGTGAGATCTCCGTTGTTTTTTTTTTTTTTTTTAGTGCAGCAAATGTCTCCATCGGTGGAGATGAAGAAGGAACACTCCGTGGCTGGAGGAGTTGACAGCGGCAAGGACGGGGAAGACGGCAAACGTCTCCAATGGTGGAGCAGAGGAAGGAGCAAGCCCAAGGACAGGTTTGGGGGTCGGTGTGAATTGGTGGTGCATGTTTCCACCACCATCTTCTTTGCTTCGGTCAAACAAGAAGAAGAGGAAACCTCCCCCTTTTTTTTTTTCTGCAAAAGACGACAGGAACCTCCTAATAAAAATCATGAATCCATTATGAAAATGTAAATACCTTTTTAAGCTTTCTTCTCTCTTTTTTGGCTTCTTGTTGCTGTTCCTTTTCGCTTTCTTTTGCGGTTTATTCTTCTTTCTTTTTTTGTCGATTTCTTCTCCGTGTGCTTCTCAATTTCTGCAGCGTTTTCTTGTCACTCTCCTCCTCTCCTGCTCTCCCTGTGCCCTTCCCTTTTTATAGACGCAAGGAGCAGTTTCATTAACTTCTTCCATTTTCTGTAACGTTTTCTACTTTCCCGGGGTGTGGGGAAGTTGAGGAAGGCCATCACTTTACTGCGTTGAGAACGTGGGAGCTTAGGAGAGTTCTGGATAGACAAGAACTCTATTTTTTAGTTTGTGGGCTGTTGAGATTTTTCTCTCCTTGTATATAATATATATAAGATATATAATGTGAACCTTATTTCTAGTCGGTCCACATTTTGGACTACTATTTTTTTATAAGGTGTCCCCATCTTTTATAAAACTTGCTAATATATTTTCTCTTATGGAAATATATGGCTCAACAATTAGTTAAAAAAAAAAAAAAACAAAGATTCATTCTTTAATCACCAATGTTATTTGATTGAAACTTTATTTGTTTCAAATTTTTACTGAAGTTCTTTGACATTTGTCCACGTCAAATTTTTTTATTGAAGTCCTTGGAGGAGCATCGCGGCTGCTCGACCTGTACTATTAAGAGGGCTGCGATGGCAAGTCGGGGATGGTACAACCATCAAAATATGAGGCGACAACTGGGTGCACCGGGAAAACTTTTTCAAAATCACCACGCCACCTCCAGTTCACTGGTGTGGTGAGGACACGGTGTATAAATTATTTTTGGAAGGATCTCGCCACTGGGACATGGAACTTCTTGGTACCTATGATGCATGGACACGGGGGAAGCCCAACGTATCCCGTATCTGACACGCAGGGACATGTGCGGATATGTGATCGATACGTATCCGAGTCAACAGATACGTTGTTGACTGATGGGATACGCATACGTTACTGTTGAGATACGAGTATCCTACTTTTCGGATACGTTTCAAACTATAATCAGAGGATAATCACACAAAAAATCAAGATAATTACACTTAATCTGCACAAAATCGTGATAATTGACAGTCGAAACGATTCTTTGACAAAAAATCGAAACGATTTTGTGTATAAAATTCGGATCTACCTATTTTTCCTCACTCGAACCTCAGAACCGCCATCAGCAACTGCTCATGTTGTCTCTGTTTGCAACTGCTACATCGTATCTTATGCTTCTGCTGGTGAGAGCTGGTAACTGGGTTTCGAATTCCATGCTTTGTTGAAGCTTTCTTTTTCATTTTGTTAATAATTTCGATGTTTTTCTGCTATGAAGCCAAACGAAAAGCTTCTTTTGCTGGGTTTAGAGCAAGTCTAGCCATGGACTGCGCTCGGGGGACAGGGGAGAGGAAAGGGCCCTCGGGCCGGTGGACTCTGGTCCAGCGTTGGAGGGCCCGAGTGAGGGTGGGGTGGGGAATCCACGGGCCTGGAGCCCGAGGTCCGTGCTTATTTTACTTTTTTTGTGTCAGGCACGTGGCCCTCACGCGCGAGTGGGGGCACGTCGCCCTACCGGAAATCAGGCGCAGGGCCCGCACGCGCAGAGGTTCAGTGACCGTTGGGAAGCCACGTGGTTTCCCATGGTCCGTTCGATCCCAACTGCTCTTTAATATGAGCCGTCCGATTTAAAACGGTTAAAAAAAAAGGGGCTGATTTAATATCAACCGTTTGATCTGAGATCAACGGTTGATATTAATCTGATTTATAAATTAAAAAAAAAAGTTTTAAAATTACAAAAAGTTACCGTTTGACACGTGGCACAATCTGGAGTGTTGGAATTCAAAATTTTTTAAATCCAACGGCAGAGATTAATTAGTTGAATAAAAATTTTAAAGAAATTGTAAAAAATCCGAAAAAAAATCTGAAAAATGTTGTAAAAAATTGATTTTACTTTTCTATAAATACCACTTCTTCTCCATCTACCTTACACCACAATTTCATATTTTCTCAACTACTTTCAATCAAATTCCTATCTTTCTCTCAAAGTTTCAATCCAATTTTTTTTCCACAAAATGACTATTGATGCAGGTACGAATTGGTCGCTTCTTGAAGATGTTGCGTTGTGCACTAGCTGGGTTGAAGTTACTCATAGTTCGCTTACGAGTAATGAGATGCAGTTGCAAGAAATGTGGAGTTTAATTCATACCAAATTTCTTGAGAAAATGGGTGGGAAAAGAACCAAAGAATCGGTGTCCAGTCGTTGGAAATTACTTAGCCATTCCTTTAGTACATGGAGAGACGCCTTGGCACAAGCTAGTAGTAATCTTCGAAGTGAGGAAAATTACTCGAATGAGGTAAGAATATATAATTATTTGTTTGTATTATTTATTTGTTACCTAATTTGATTATAATTATTTGTTTGTATTATTTATTTGTTACCTAATTTCATTATTATTCATTTGTTTGTATTATTTATTTGTTACCTAATTTCATTATTATTATTTGTTTGTATTATTTATTTGTTACCTAATTTGATTATAATTATTTGTTTGTATTATTTATTTGTTACCTAATTTCATTATTATTATTTCTTTGTATTATTTATTTGTTACCTAATTTCATTATTATTCATTTGTAGCAACTTCAAGCACAAGCATGGTATGGTGCCAAAATCAAATCAAAAAACAAATCATTCAACCAGTGGGAATGTTGGAATATTGTTAAAGATTGTCCTAAATTCAAAGTTGTGGCCGTTGGTCCAGAAGTTTGCATGAACAGCATCCCTCTACAATCTACACCCGATCATGAAGAAGATGGAGAAGAAATGCCTGAAACGCCCAACTCTGAACAAGCGTCGGGGTCGACCCGTTATCCAATTAGGCCTCAAGGTAAGAAGGCGTCAAAGAGAAAATGGAGTGCTTCTAAGAATGATTATGCAAAGTACATGGAAGATCTTGCTCGCCAAGGTGAATTGAGTTGGGTGCAGGAAATGGCGAAATTTCAGGCTGATAAGGCTAAAGATGAAGCAAAAGCTGCAGCTGTAGATAGGGCATTTCAAGCTATTGAGAGGGAAAGAGAGCTACTTAGGCAAGAAAGGGAGTTGGCTAGAGAAGAAAGTTACATAAACACACCAAATGAAATTACATAAACACACCAAATAAAATTACATAAACACACCAAATGAAATTACATAAACACACCAAATGAAATTACATAAACACACCAAATAAAATTACATAAACACACCAAATAAAATTACATAAACATACCAAATAATAAAAAACTCACTACAAAAAATACACCAAATAAAATTAAATAAACATACTAAATACAAACAAACATGCTACATAAACTTAAGTATCTTCAGCTTGTTTCAATGCCCACTGGTGCTCTATCAAGTCAATTTGTCGAGCATTGTGCATAAATGGCCTTTGAAGTGCAGTATATCGTTTAATGACCCTTTCATTGTAACGTCTATCCCTTTCTAATGGCTCGTGTTGCATGGATTCTTCGGTAGCATCATGTGCACAATATATCCGTGTTTTTGAATTGTTCATCGTGTCCGGCTCATATTCATCAACCGCATCATAATCGGACTCATCTTCCACAATCATGTTGTGAAGAATGACGCATGTCATCATGATGGATCGAAGTGACTCTAAATCGAACATTCTGGCAGCATCCCTGACCATCGCCCAACGAGCTTGGAGGATACCAAAACAACGCTCCACATCCTTCCTGCACCCCTCTTGACAGCTTGCAAAGTGTTTTTCCTTTGCACTTCGCCGACGTGGCACTGTTTTGACAAATGTTTCTCACCGTGGGTAAATGCCGTCAGCTAGGTAGCATGACCTATCGTACATACGTCCGTTGACGACGTACGTGACTTTTGGTGCCTTTCCTTGCAGGACGTCGTTGAACACTGGGGATTGGGCAAGGATGTTGAGATCATTTTGAGCCCCCGGAACCCCGAAAAAGGCGTGCCATATCCATGTATCAAAAGATGCTACCGCCTCCAAAATGATTGATTTTGCTCATTTTCTGTCCCCATATGCGCCTTGCCATGCACTTGGACAATTTTTCCATGTTCAGTGCATACAATCGATGCTTCCTATCATCCCAGGAAAACCTCGCATCTCGGCCTTCTTCAGAAGCCTTTGCAAGTCAATGTGAGTAGGTTTTCGGAGGTACTCTGCGGTGTACAAAGATTCGACTGCTCCGCAAAACCTCATCAGGGACTCAAGAATGGTTGATTTCCCCATCCTCGTTATCTCATCCACCTGGTCTGCAGACGCTCCATACGCAAGTATCCACAACGCAGCAGTGATTTTTTGCTCAGGCAAGAGACTTATAGCACCACAAGCATCATTCTTTTGCACAAAGTAAGAATCATGGTTCCAAACATCAGTCATGATTCTGTTGAACAAATGTCGTTCCATTCTAAAACGACGTCTGAAGTACGTATCAAGAAATGCACTGTTATGGACAAAGTAATCGTCCAACAGCTCTTCACCCTGTCGTTGCCTGCTTTTTTCAAGGTTTCTGGAACGGCTAGGCCTGCATATCTGAGCCACAGTTTGGACCACTCGATGAGAATGTGCGTGTCTGGCCATTCTTGCTTCGTCATCTCTCCTTGTACGCTCCTCCTCCTTTTCCATCTCATTTTCGTCTATCTGAAGATTTAACAATCCTTCAGATTGGTTGAACAAGTCTTCCTCGTGCTGATCGATTTCCCACATCATCCTTGATAAAGAAGAAGACATTGTAAAAAGGAAGCAGAAACTATGAATAATGATAAAGATTTTGGTGATGAAGGAAGCAGAAACTATGAATAATGATAGAGATCTTGAGAAAGTTGGTGTGAGATTTGTGAGGATTGATGGTGGATTATATGGACGATTCAGAAAGGATTGGCTTGTAGATTGGGCCACGTGGCATGCCGTCATTCGTTAAAAATCTGATCGAAATCTATCCTCAAAGATTCTGAAAAGATAACGACACGTGGCACGATGGCATTGGATAAAAATCTTATCGAAATCGATCTCCTATATTTATCTTTTCGGATAATGACACGTGGCGCGACGAGAACGATTTAAAATTCGATTGAAATCTATCCTCAAAGATTCTGAAAAGATAACGACACGTGGCACGATGGCATTGGATAAAAATCTTATCGAAATCGATCTCCTATAATTATCTTTTCGGATAATGACACGTGGCGCAACGAAAACGATTTAAAATCTGATCGAAATCTATCCTCAAAGATTCTGAAAAGATAATGACACGTGGCACGATGACATTGGATAAAATTTTTATCGAAATCCATCAAAAAAATAATTGTTTTTTGGATAAAATGACACGTGGTGCAACAAGAACAATTTAAAAATTCTTATCCGAAATTATAAATAATTTTATCTTGTATTATTTATACAAACAAAAAATAATAATATTTTATCACCTATTGCTAGGGGGGAGGGCTCTAAGGGTGGAGACGCAAATGGCAATTTACTGTTCATTAATGGTAGTTACTATTCATTAAAGGCAGTTACTGTTCAATAGGGTGGATTGAATAATTGATTGCCATGGGGGAGGGCTCCATGGGTGGAGTTGCTCTTAGAGTTCCCTTTTGCTGGTAACTGGGTTTAGATTCCTCTTTTGCTTTTCTGAAGCTAAACGAAAAGCTACTTTTGCTTTTCTAATTTTGCATATAATAATAACATTATTGTTAGTGGTCTAGAATATTAGATTATAATATATTTATAGATGCTTTTATGTTACTTTGTTGATCTCTTACCATAAATTTGACTTGTAACATTTTATGCGACTACTTTGGATTGATGCTTATGATTTATATGTTGGTAATTTAGGAAAATGAATCATCCTGATAATCATGCAAATGCTAATGTTAACCCAGTTGAGAATGTTGAAAATGATCATGATACATTGTGGAAGTATGTCCAAAAGCTTGAAAGAGTGGAAAATGGAAGAGGAGGTACTATGTTTCAATGCAACTATTGTCAGAAGATTTTCAGAGGATCCTACTCTACGGTCAAGTTTCATTTGTTAAAAATGTTTGAAAATGGGATCCTTTCTTGCAACAAGGTTACTGATGAAGCTCTTGCAGAAATGAAAAAGCTAGTTCGAGAATGAGGGACTCTTTCTTTTTATTTTTTAAGTCGTTTGGATGTTTTTTTTAGTTTTTCAAGTTTGAAGACTAATTTAGTTGTTTTTAAATGTTTGAAGTTTATCGAAATAAATTTGAACTTGAATAGTATATTTGAATGCTTATTTTATAATATTTAAATATATTTATTTATATTATTTTTAATTGTCGTATCCTTGCCGTATCGTGTCTTCGTTTTTAAAAATTTAACGTATTCCTGTGTCGTATCATATCGTATCCCCGTATTCGTGTCCGCGTCCATGCATCATAGCTTGGTACTTTATTTTGCTCTTAGGAGATTGAGGCTATACAACGTATCCCACTGAGCTTAAGACCCCTGGACAACAAATTAATCTGGCATCATGAACGAAATGGTGTCTTTACCGTCAAAAGTGCCTATCACTTGGCAAGAAGAGAGGTGGAGATGCACATGGCGATAGCAGATCGTTTTGGCATGCAAAATCACAAAACGATACCATGGAAAGAAGTCATGGAATGCTTGCGTTCCTGGGAAGTTGAAAATTGCTGCTTGGCAAGGATGTTTAAACTCTTTGCCTACTAGATCGAAGCTCGTCAGCAAGAAGATAACTAATGAAACTGAATGCCTATTTTGCTCTGGCAAGTGAGAGACCATAGAACATGTTTGGAGGGACTGCTCTATGGTGGTTGCGGTATGGTTCTTAACATTGGGATTGAGGGAGGCAGCGGGTACTCAGCAGCCATTATTATCAGATTGGGTGGCTCAGCTTGCTCAAAAGTTACCCAAACAAGCCTTCGAGTTGATGTTGATGACGCTATGGAGTATTTGGCGTGCGAGGAACAATTTATTATGTAAGGATGTGCAAACACCGCCTCAAGATATTGCTCTCCGAGCTGAGGAATGGATGCTCACGCTGGCATCTACCAAAGATGAAGCCCAAAAAAGCTACGAGGCAACGTTGGGTTCGACCTAATGACGGTTGGGTAAAATGTAACTCGGGTTTTTATCACAAATGGTCCTTAAAATTGACACACCCTATCAAGATGGTTCTTGAAATTGAAAATCGATCAATGTAATCCCTGAAATTGGGTGTCGCAAATCAATGTAATTCTTCCGTCACAACTCCGTTAAAAATTCTGTTATGTGTTGATGTAGCAAATAATTGGGTTCCACAATATAATAAAATATTGCCATGTGGATTAAAAGTATTAAAATAATAATTAAAAAACTATTTTATATAAATAAAATGAAAAAAAAGAAAAAGAAGATGATGAATGTTCATCATCTTCTTCCCCTCCTACCCAGTGACCCACCATTCTCCTCCCCTTGAAACCGCACCGTCGCACCCCGTTCCCGCAGTCCTCGTGTTCGCCAATGACGGTAATTCGAAATGAAACCTTCCCGATGTTGCTCGATCCGGAGGTGCAGGCGCTGAGAATTGGTGACGATTACATGTGCAACAGCCGACAGGGTGGGGTGGGGACTAGGGTGGTTGTTCCGGTGAGAGTGGCAGTTGGAAACTACATGTAAAAGGGTGCTGCTGCTGTTGTTGTTTGTTTCATTAATTTGAGCTCTTGCAGCTCCTTGTGTAGCCTTCTGTTCTCTTCTTTCAAGGGGAGGAGAATGGTGGGTCGCTGGGTAGGAGGGGAAGAAGATGATGAACAATCAACTTCTTCTTCTTTTTCTCCTTATTTTTTGTTTTTAATTATATAATATAATTTTTTAATTATTATTTTAATACTTTTAATCCACATGGTAATATTTTATTATATTGTGGAACTCAATTATGTGCAATATCATCACATAACATAATTTTTAAAGGAGTTGTGACGGAATAACTACATTGATTTGGACACCCAATTTCAGGGATTACATTGATCGATTTTCAATTTCAAAGATTATCTTGATAGGAATGGTCAATTCCAGGGACCATTTATGATAAAGATCCATGTAATTTTAATGGTGCTTGGAATGAACAACAAAAAATTGGAGGTTTTGGGGTGATTATCCATGACCACAGAGGGGAGTTCACCGCTGCGACCCCAGTGAGCTCGCCGTTGCAAGCGGAACTAATGGCAGCTAGGGCTGCTTTTCTTTTTGTGCAGGATACTGTTGGGTGTAATGCAAATATCATATTTGAATGTGACTCAAGTCTGGCTCTTGCAGCGACGAAGATGAGTGGGGAAGATTGCTCGTTGCTTGGTCCTATCATCAGCGACCTGTGAGCTATCCTACTAGGTTCCCACACACCCAACGTAGTGTTGTTTGTCGCGAGGCCAATGCCGTCGCTCACCATCTCGCTTGTAGTGGGTGATATAATTTTTATCACCTGTAAAAGTAGGGATAAAAATACCTAAAAATATTTGTAAGAGTACAAGGTTATCGTAGTATAGCAGCTCAAGTAAGATGGTTTCCACATGAATTAATTGAATAATTTGTATTTAAACTAATTCTTAATTAACTATTTAAAACAAAGTTTCAAAAATTTTGATTTTATGACCTAGAATATTAAAAACGAATTTTAAATTAAAACAATTAAAGAAACCAATTTGGAAGGGAACAATCTTAGAAAATAATGATAAAAGTAGACCCGGCAGTTTCTGACACAACACGAAAATAACGGATTTCAGGTCAACACGATAACTAATCGGGTCATTATCGGATGACCCGTTAAGAACTCGTTAATAACGGGTATACACGTGGGTAACCCGTTTCGACCCGTTAAGAAAAAAATTATTTTGATAATTTTAAAGTTTAATTACTAAAAGATTTATTATAAAATACAATAGCCATATTAATATATACAATATATTCTATATTAAATATATAGTTTTGTATTATTATTCTATATAAGTTTAGAAAAAAAAAAAGTTTTAGTCATTATTTATTTTTATTATGAGAGTTCCTTATTATCATTACTAGGATAAATTTTACTTAACATGTTATTGTCCAAAATTAAAATAAACTAGTATAGTATTTGTATAGGCAAGAACTAAGACATACATACAAGTATGAAAAATGTGAAAGAATATATAAACACTCATGATTCATCATTATTCCTCCACCAGTAGATAATAGTTACACTTACATTATCGTTTAGATTTTTAAAATCCTTCAAAACCCTCATGAATAATGTTTTTTATTTGAGGGCAAAATTAATAAAATTAATAATAATTATTGTAGAAGTGTAAAAAATGTAAAAAAAAATATATACAATCACTCATAGTGACAAACTTTACAACTTTCATGAAGGGGTCAGCTTCGAAATCCAACACTATAATCCATAAACCTTAAATTTATATTTAACCGTCGATTTTCATTTACGCTTTATTCTTCTTACTGAATTTCATTTTTTAAATTATCTTTTTTGAAAACATGATCATCTGGCGGATGTAAGAAGTTGAACGGTTCAGATCTTTGTTATCACGTTTTGATATTTACGATTAACTAAAATATGAGTCAATGTCATATAGTTTGTAGAAACTTTATGAACATCAAGCAATATTTTCACTAACCATAAAACTCTGAATATAATATCAATGATCCAAACCGTTCATCTTCCTGCATCCTTTAATAGATCATGTTTTCAAAAAAAAACAAAATCTGAAAAAATAAAATTTGATGAGAACAATGAAGCGTAAATGTAAATAACAATCAACAATTAAATTTTGATCTATGATTTATATGATTATAGTGGCGACTTTCGAAGTTAAGCTCTTCATGAAAGTTGTAAAGCTTGTCATTACAAGCGATTATATATTTTTTACACTTCTACATTAATTTAAAACTATTAAAGACTTTACTTAATTAGTTAAGCTATTAATTAATTTATACCCATTTTGTTTCAGAAGCAATGGATGCTAGAGATTCAGATTCAGTAAACCTTAGGGATGAGGAGTCCATGGAGATTAATTATAATGGGAATAGAACGAGATCTTGGAAGCGAAAGTATAGACAATACAAATATGAGTCTTGCAAAGAAAAAGGCTAGAGCAATCAATTTAGGTAAGCGAAAATATACTTAAAAGAAAAATGCGGTTTTATGTTTTGGATGTGACAATATGGTATGTATATACTTATTTAGTATTATGTTTTTCATTTGATTATTTATTAGTTTAAAATATATTTTCCTTAATGGGTAACGGGTCGGGTCATATTACCTGTTAATATTATCGGGTCGATTTCAGGTCGGGTCATTTTACCTGTTTATTTTAACCGGTGTTACACGACACAACCCGTTAAGATATCAGGTATGACATGAAAACGATATGAACACGGAAAACACGACACGAATGCCATGTCTAGATAAAAGGACACTAGAGTTCTGCCATCACCTTAACAATTTTATGTAGTTTTACCAATTACTTATGAATTACACATGCAACTTTGAAGGTTAGGTTTTCCTTATGCATATTCTACTTGTGGCATTCAAGCTATAACGTATATCAAACATGCAATCCGTCTGTGACATTCAGATCAAATGTAAACATGCATGACTCATTACGCTTTGTGAAAATCCTTTGAAAAGTCATGCAAGCCCTAAGACGTGGCATTCGCCCTTGGTGAGCTTACAACTATCAATCACAAGAAGCAACACTCAATCCTCTAGTGGCATTCCAACCGAATTGCATCCGATTACTTATCTAAACATCCTAATGGTAGCTAAGCATTAAGATATAGAGACAGTTTTAATCAAAGTGATTAATAATTTAAAGTATGCATGTATAATATCATAAGCAATTAAATAAAAACTATATATTGATGCTAAAGCTCAACGCTTCGCCCTAGAAAACGGAAGTTAATTACGAACCACCATAAAACAAAAGGAATTTTATTGAAATAGAAAAAAGATAGAAAACACCTTGAAATACAAATTGTCAAAGACGAGCTAAGTTCTCCAAATTGATGAGTTCGTCCCTAATGGCTAAAAAGCCTTATTTATACTACTACAAAATAAAATCATATGTAGAAAAGGTCTTCTAAAAACTAGGAAACATAATAGAATAAGATAACTAGGAAATAAACGGTTTCCTATTTGAACTGAAATTCGAACTTCTCAGAAAATCAGACTTTTGACCAACCAAATCAACTCCGATTTGATCCCAAAGGTCTCTTTTTAAAGCTTGAGATGTCCCTAACAAATCCTGAAAAGGAATATTCCTTAAAATATGCCATCTTGACCTTCAAAATACCCAAAACATCCAAAAACGTCAATCTGGTAAAGCTGCACGCTGGGCCTTCTTTTCTTCGCCACGGTCAAACGACTTGGTAGAAAATTCTGAAACTTTGATACAAACAAGTCAACAGACTTACGAACATCCTCCAATTAAAACCACTCCAAAATTCATCTATTTGATTACTTTTTGCTTAAGAGAAAGTCAAATGTCCTACATTGAAAATACATAACAAAGTATCAAAATTCTACCAAAATAACCAATAAATTATAACTAAGATTAGGGTAAAGTATATAGTATAATATCGCCTCATCAGTGAGCTTGGCTGAATGGCCAAGGAGTCGTGGATAGGGAAGCCACCTGACCTTATATTGGATATGTTGCTCGAAGAAAGCACTTTGCCAAAAGGAAGGATTGTTTGAGTTTTAGCTTTAACAATTTGTAAACCAATTGGTTATTGAGGATGGATAGCTTTTCAAGCTGTTTTTATGTGGGATGCTCTTTTTCCATTCAAGCAGGTTGAAATTCCCGGCAAAATTTTTACCTAGGCCTATGTATACACACTATCCTCTTACTTGTACGTATTCCCTTTCAATCAATGAATAACGTAATTTTCTTCCCAAAAAAAAAATCATTCATTCAATTTCTTTTATGTTTTTTTTTTTATTTTTATATTTTGTTTAGGATAGTTAATTTATGTTTGTGGAATTTAAGGGATTTATTGTTGCTCGATATCCCTAATATTCCTTTACACTATGTTTGGATGAGGGAAATAAAATTGGAATTTAGATAAAAGTCAGAATTCATAAATTGACATGCACGAATTCCTTGGTTTGGATTCATAAACATAAAAATTTAGAATTCATGAAAAATAATAAAAAGCCAAGAAACCATGAAAACAGGCCAACTACTTGAGGAAATTGACCAAATGGCCTAGTCACTAGTGCTTAGAGAAGGGTTGTTGGCTAGGAGAAGAAGAAATATGTTTACTGCTGGCAATGGAATAGAACGTTGGCTGGCTCTCTACATAGCAACAACTGTTCACTAAGAATAAATAACCAGCTGGACTATAGCCTGATTTAGCTCACCTTTGCTCTTCAAGAGTACTTGAAGAACTAATCCACATATAACCTATCAACATTGAGATGATTACGGAATATTTTAGCAATGGGAGCTCATGTTCACAAACTACTTTTAGCCTCTAACTCACCCCTTTGTATATCTGGCCATCAGATTGAATAATCAAAATAGAAACAATGGACAAGATCAAATAGTTGTATAAGGAAAAAAAAAGTGTGTTTATCATTTCCCTTTAGTAATATACAGAAAAGCTAAAAGTGATTCTATAACGTAAAATGACACAAGAACAGAAGGTGCAGTAAGTCCAGTTCCACTAGTTGCCATCGGATTTGATTTTAAAGGTAAATCGCTAACAAAATTATCCTAAAACATTTTCCCAACAGATTATTTACACTTACATTATTGTACACATTTCTCCTTTTTCTAGAAGAAAAGTCGTGAACTCGTGATCAAGTAGCTGTCTTGCTTTCTTTCACATCTCCCTCAATTTACTTGATCTCTCTAAATTCAAATACAAGAAAATGGACTACCATTAACTAAAACCACAATAATAGTAGCTCACTACTAGCACTACAATCTGTTCTGCGATGCAAACACATAATCTAAAATGGATGTTGTTGATGCAAATTTCTGTCGTCCTTCATTTTGACGAAAATGCACCTACAAAACAATCAACACCCTTGATCAAAGATCAAAAGCCTCTTGCACCCACAATGAGTTTTGGGGGGGGGGGGGGGGGGGGGAGGAGGTTTGGCCAATGGATTTCCGATGCCTAAGTTAGTCTCTCCGAAAAGAGTGAGTGTTTAGTGTTTTCTGTGTGAGAAAAGCTTACCCAATTTTGGTGGAGAAATAGGGTATTTATAGAGAGGGTGGCCAGCCCTAGGATTGGATTTTTGTGAGAATATTCCCAAGATTTTGAGTAAATAATATCTTGGGATAATGATGGAAATATCTCAGATAAATGTGATTGGGATTACTTACTTGAAAGAGTTTGTCTTCAATTAGGAATGTACTAAACATAGGATTGGTACTTAATCCCTATCTTACCTTTGACTTTTCCATGCCACAAGCAAGGCAGCTTTGAGCACTCGTAGTTAGTTGCTTGAACTTCTAGGGATGCTGAGCTGTGCGTGGGAATGCTTGAGAGCCCTGCTGACACGCCCTGACTTCGATATCCTCAAATACCAGGATGTGCAAGTGCTAGCCGACACCCGAGGGCGACGAAGCCATTTTAACATGCATGCAAATGATAATGGTAAATGAAAGTAAATAAAATATGTAAATAAAGAAATACGCAAATGCGGAAACGTGTTCAGAGCATACAACTAATCAAGAATAATGTGAAAGAATTAATATAAAAAGGTACAAACAAAGGAATGGGTTCTACACTGAGAAGACTCGAAGATACCTATGCGGAAGTGCCCAGCCGCCGGTATCGTACGCCTCTATTCTAAGTCCTGAAGGGGGCGCAAAACAAAAGGTGAGTGGACCAAAGTTTATAATAATAATACTAAGTAAAACCAATTTTCTTTTGAACATACTAACCCCCTGTTTTGAAAACATATATAATATTACATAGTAGATTTTCTGAAAACCCTAACATGCCGAAGAAACATTCGTAAAATATGTACGTATAAACGAGTGCTCAGTAATGGTAACATAGTCCCCCGAAGACAAATCCATAAAACCTTCGTAAACCCAAAATAATAAAGTACTCAACTCGGGGTATCATAGTCGCCCGAAGGCATAAGCGTCACCCGAAGGTGAAGCTGTACGACACTGGGTTATGCCAGTGAAGAAATATGGTAGGTCCCATCACACGAAGGTGAAGCTGTACGACTCTCGGTTATGCCAGAGAATATAACATAACACACTGACACTAGCCGTGGCTAGTGAAGTTGTCTGACACTGGTTTCGCCAGTGAAGCAGAGAGTATGTCATAAATATCTCACAACTCATCAACTAGGTCCTATGGCCATAGACGTATATATACTCAGGTTGTGTGTATGTGCTATATGATTACCCATTACTTAAGCACCGAAAACATAAACATAATCTTTCCAAATCATAGAAACTTTCTATCTCAAGCATGAACATAAATCATCATAAATCAATAATATGAAATCATCAAATAAAACTCGTAAATCCGTAACGTCTCGTAAGCATAAAAGCAATAGTTCGTAAACCTTTCATAAAACGTAAGTTTGATAAATCATAAATAGTGCATAAAACGTAAAATTATGAAATCATACCTTTCATGAATGCAGGCCTAGTATTTTAATAAAAATCATGCAATTTGAGAAGGGGTTTTCACAGATACTCCGTTGCCGAAGAACCGTGCAAATTAGAGAGGACGAGATCACCACTAACAAACGCACAAGAACATAAAGAGATCAATTAGTAAAATCCTACTAAAACGATTGAATTTGGAAAAATGGAGCGTGTCTTTGGAATTAGGGTGTCGCATTACCCTAAGAGGGGTCTCGGGCAAATTTTGTAAAAAATCAACGAAAAAGTAAACATTGACGTGAAAAGTCAACCGAGAAGCTGAGTCGGTCAACTACGTTAAAAATTTGGAATTTCACTAAACAGATTTAAGGCATCGAAATTAGTTTAGGAGGATTTCCCTAAAAATTCATATAAGTCAACTCAAAGAATATTCCAGGGAATATTCCATGCGAGTCGGGTCAACGGGTTGGATCAAGTTGTTGGGTTGGGCAGGGTTGTTGAGTTAGGCCAAGTTATTGGGTTGGGCTGGGTTGCTAGGTTGGGTTGGGCAGAGTTGCTGGGTTAGGCCGGGTTCCTGGGTTTTGGATCCGATTTTGGGTTGCGGGTTGGGTTGACCCGATTTCAGGTCGTGGGTCAACCAGTTTCTGCAAAAATGGCCGGGAAACCAAAACAGAGTCCGACTAGTTCTGTTTCTCAACCATAATCAGCATTCTATATATGGATTTGAAGCTATGGAGGAGAGGAATAGAAATATACCACTGGGGTTTTTGGTCGTGGTTGGAGTTGACCGGAAAATCGCCTGCAAAAAGGGTGTCCTCTCAGAAAAACTAGAAGAAAACCCATCTCGATCGGTTTCTACACTAATCACCCCCCAAACACATTTTTAAGGTCTGAAACAGTATTAGGAGTTCAAAATAAGAAGGATTTGAGTAGTTCTGAGGCTCACCATGGTCAAGATCGTCGAGGGTTCACCAGAGAAGGAAAATGAATAGTGGCAGTAGCCACAGTGCAATGACGTACGAGGAGATTGAGGGTGTTCTTCCTTCATTTCTGGTTTGTGGAACTCGCGGGGAGGAAATGGTGATGGTGGCGTCGCCGGAGATATGGTGGTGAGTGGTGGTGTCCTGGGTTTTACAGAGGAGGGAGAGAGTGATGAGAGGGAGAGAGTTTGAGCAAAGATAGATGAAGGAGAGTGTTCGAGAGAGTCCCTGAGAGTTTAGGGAAGAAAATGACATGGGGAAGGAGGGGAAGTGGGGTGTGGGCCTCACGGGCCACAAAAACCCACCAAAAAATTATTAAAATAAAACAAATATCCAACCCTAATATCTAGAATAGTGAATTGATTACTTTGCCCCTCAACTTTGTAATTCCGTAAAATGTTCATCATAACTTCGAATTCAATTTTGCTTACACCCACACGTTCATAGCGACGAGTGCTGCGCGAATAAATTATAAAAATCGTAATATTTGGGGATGGGTCATTACAACTGCCCATTTAATGAGGGCAATCTTGTTTTTCTAGACTAAAAGTCCACGTGTAACCTCCAAGATTTTTGGGATTATTTTTGTCTTCACAAATGTCTCTATGCATGTTGAGTTGCTGGCAGAAAATGGCAGTATGTGTAGAAATACAAAGCTGCTTAGGTGAGCAGAGAGTTGTTTCCCAATTTGATGTAGATTCTCCTATTTGATTTGGAGATAAAGTTTTCTAGGAAAGGGAAACCAATTGTCACCAAAACCTATTTAAGTCTACCTTAAGTAGGGGGTTAAATAAATTTGGAGAACAATTTTTATCCCTACAAGTAAGAAATAAAGAGCTAAAGGATATTGTAAACCCCTTCCATATATTTCTTCTTTTCTTGCCCTTGCAAAAAGTTGTTCGTTGTCGTTCTTCTTTTTCTCTGGGCCGCACCAAGGTACAAAAAAATTAATTTTCTTTCTTTCTTATTTTTCTAGAGCATTGGGGCCTGATATAATGTCTCAGCAAGGGTCGAGGAACCACGAGACTGCAGTTCAGGCAGCTCAGGGGAGCTGTTATGGGTTGGCGTGGCGCGCCTAGCTGAAGCCAGGAACTGGCTTGGCTTGGGCTGATGAGGATGACACGGGGTCGTGCTAGTATGTTGGCTTGCTTACTGGACATTCATTTGAGAAAAAGTCATTCGTTTACCTCTGGAAAGCTTGATATCGAGCTGTTTATAGCGTTTGGGTCCGGAGATAGAGTGAAGTATCCAACTGTGGCTAAGTCTGGATCGGCTTCTGAAAGGCTCGCCACTACGAAAAGTAAGGGAGGAAAGTTCGTCCCCTTGGAAAAGTGAATTCGGCTGTTAAAAAGGCATTAAAGCCTACTCCTTCTGTTGCTATTACGTCTGTACTGCTTGCCAAGAATGAGGGAACTGCTTGAGTTTGATTTCTTAGCTTGCCATAGATTGAGAAGTTAAGGATGGAACAGCCAAGATTAGAGCTATTGAAGATGAATGTCGAATGAGTAAACTGCTGAGTGCGAAGAGGCTGTTGAAGGCATGATGGTTGCTAAAGAGCCCAAGGTCATCCAAGCTGCTAAATAAGTAGTCTGCTTTGTTTAGCTTGTGTCAGATTTTAGCGACCGACGTACAAGTTTATCAATTTGCTAGAAATTTAATGAACTGCTTTATTCGATTTACTCCATCTTCGTTTTTTCTTGAAACTTTGCTTGCTTGAAGCATCTTACAAAGGCCATATAACCGTCGGTTGGGCAAGCTACTTCAAAAAAAGCAGACGATCCCACGAAGTCATTATGGCCTTGAGTTTTGGTTTCTTGGCGCATCAAGTGTTGAGTTTGTCGTGAGTTACTGCCCTTTGACCATTTGAGTTGCGTGACCTGCATCACAACATGATAAAGATCTGTGAGATATGAAAATCGGTAACTAATCACATCAAGATGAGTAGTTGTGTGGAAATTCATGGGCAATTTGCCCCCTTCCGTTGAATGGTAGACCCAGATGGGTGTCAGAGAATTAGTTTACCCTCTTGCACTGGAGAGCTTATGCAGATGGGTGTTGGGGAATTAGTTTATCCTCTAGCACTGGAGGGCTTACCCAGATGAGTGTCAGGGAATTAGTTTACCCATCCACATTGGAGAGCTTACCCAAGTGGGTGTTTGTGAATTTGTTTATCCTCTCGCACTGGAGAGCTTACCCAGATAGGTGTTGGGGAATCAGTTTGCCTTCTCGCACTGAAGAGTTTACCCAAATAGCTGTCGGGGAATTAGTCTACCCTCTCGCACTAGAGAGCCTGGAAGTCGTCGTTGTGAGTGCAGCTGAGGAAAGTTGGACTGGTGGACAACTGAAATAATCCTCAGCTTGTGAGGTCTTATTCGGCGATCTGCTTGAGACTTTGAACTGCTTGTGAAACCCGCGTAAGGATGTGAGTTGGAAGCGTTGCGAGCTGCTTCCAAACCTTTTTTAGGTGTTGTATTATCCTGGATGTTTCGCTGTGTACTCCCTAGAGGCTTGATTGATGATTCAACTATGAATCTGGATAGATTGCGAGCTTCTTCACAATCAACTGCAGCTCACCAACTTGGCATTCCCATTACACTCTTTTACTTTTTCAGCAAGCAGCTCTATGGGCTACATGAAATATCCTGGTTTGGTGGAAAGAGGACTTGCACCACTCAAAGGTAAAGAATTAACATTGTATAATTTCGTTATTATTTGATATTTTTTTAATCAACAAGACCACCGCCAGTGACCAATTGATTCAAAGTTCATCGACGATAGTTGTGGCATTGGTAAATCAAAAAATTCTGAAGAGTTATCTTTAATTTCGTAAACATGCCAATGATTTTATTTTTAATTTTATTAATTAAGTATTGCTTGGGTGATTGTAGATGAGAGCAGTTTCACAAATGGCTTTTTAGACCAGATGATAGATTGGATTCCAATAATGAAACATATCCGTTTGAGGGATCTCCCCAACGACTTTGTGATAACAAATCCCAATGAAAAATATAGCCGAAAATAAACCTTTAATTTCATAATTGTCACTTTTTATAAAAACTTTCAAATATATCCAAAATTTCACTTAAATAGACACAAATACTCTCAAATTTAACAACTAAATAAATTAAACGCATACTGTCACCTCAAGCTCCAATCCAACTTGGCCTTCGCTTCTACACTCCACCACCACAACCTTATCCCCTTCGACCCCCTCATCACCGACATTGAGCGCCGCCGCGGTTACCGCAATTGGGAACAGCAGAATTTCAATCATGCCTTCAACCCTTTTTTTCTTACTTATATCATTTTCAGATTTAAATATAAAAATAGTTTTTAAAGTTAATCCACATGTCGTTATATGATTGTATTTGTGAGACCCACATGACGCCATATCATCAAACTAACAGAGCAATTGACAAATTTTTAACGAAAAAATTAAAATGATCATGATGGACAAATTCAATGAAAGACTAAAATGATTCATAATAGACAAATTCAAGAACACTACTATTGATTATCATTAATTGTTAAGGACCAGATTAAGGAGTTATGTCAATGTCACAAATAATTTTGGCTAAAAAGCCTTTAATTTATTTGATTGTTAAATTTGAGGGTATTTGTGTCTATTTAGGTGGAATTTTGGATATATTTGAAAGATTTTATAAAAGTGTGACATTTTTGAAATTAAGGGTTAATTTTTGGCTATATTTGATAAATACTCATTTTTAACAACATCCTTGAAGTAACGAGTAGAGTTCATGAAGCTTCAACAATTATTGTACATACCTCTGATTCACTTGAGCAAGATGTTTTGGATGCCCTCTTAGGTATGTATACTGATAGGATTTTTACCACCAGCGCAAAAAGGGTTAAAAACACCTAAAATACTTGCAAGAGAAACAAGATTATCGTAGTATAGTTGGCTCAAGCAAGGTCGTTCTCCACATGGATTAATTTAAATAGATTAACGCGAAATCGATTCTCAACTAATTACTTAGAACAAAGTTTTGGAAAAATGTGATTTAATGATCAAAATTAAGAAAAAACGAATTTAATTAAAAAGGTTAACTAAAATCTGCAATTTTAAAGAAGGAAAAAATAAACAATTTTTAGAATTCAAAGTGAGAAAGTACTAGGGTTCCGCCGCCACCCTAACAATCCTATGTAGTTTTTCTAATTACTTATGAATTACACATGCATATTTTGAAGGTTAGGTTTTCCTAAAGTATATCCTACTTTTAACCTTCAATATAGAACGTATATCTAACATGCAACCCGTCCGTGGTGTCCAAATCGAATGTGAACATGCAAGACTCATTAAGTTTTGTGAAAACCTTTTGAAAAACCATATAACCCTTAAAACATGTCGTCCATCCTAAGCAACTACTTATATTAACCACAAGAAGCCTTAGTCAATTTTAGGGACAACCCTTACTTTTCTAAATATCCTAATGGTCGCGAATCACTAAGACAAATAGATAGTTTAAACCGGTGATTAACAATTCAAAACTTGCATGCATAAATTCATAAGCAAATTAAAAAGAGACTACATATTCTTGCTAAGGATCATGGCTTCACCCTACCAAATAAGATTAGTTACGCATATTCATAATAAAAATCACAAAGTCTTTGTTGAAAAAGAATGAGAACACCTTATAAGTCTTGAAATCTCTAAGCTTTGCCCAAAACCTTCACTCCAAAAATTGCATAAGAAAAGAAAAATCTAGGGCCAGCCAAAAGTCCTATTTATACTACTCTAATTAAATCCTCCTTATCAAAGGTCTTATAATAAGACTAGGAAACCAAATAAATTGAAATAAATTAGGAAATATAATCCTAAATTGACTTAGTAAATTCGCCCAAAATTCTGCATAACCATGTTTTGGACCCATATCAGCTCCAAAACTGACCCAAAATAGCTGAATTTAAAGGTTGGATTATTCCAAACGCTTTTCCAGAAGGCCATGAACCCATCAGAGGTCATCTTGGGCTCCAAAAACGTAGTTTAAGCCCAGAAACATCACTTTCCAGCACCGTTCACGGCTCATTTATTTCATCGCCAGAAAATAACCGCTTGGTAGAAAATTCTTAAATTTTATGAACACGCCAAGAGACACACGAACGTTCTCCAATTTGAATCACTCCAAAATTCGTCTGTTTGATCAAGTTTTGCTCCAGAGGAAGTCGAATGTCCTATATTGAAAATATAAAGCAAAGTATCAAAATTCTACCAAAATAATTACCCAAACATACTAAGAATAGGGTGAAATATACAATGGATTTTTATATTAGCACCCCATAAAATGTTGAATGCATCCCACATTAAAATTTAATATTAAATAACTTATTTACCCCACCATGCAATGACAATTTTGAGCTTATTAGGTTTAAAAAAAAATTCTAAATACACAACAAATCACTTTTAACTTATTATTTATCTTCTTCAACTATCAAAACCCTCCCATCCCAAATCATTTTTAATGGTGATTTTCAACTAGGCAGTGGTTGCAGTGACTACAGTATGGCCATGTCCTTCCGGGAGATCATGAACTAATTGCAAAGTGAGGGCAAAAGCTATGCCCCCCGAAGTCCTACTCAATCTCATAATTCAAAAGCCATGGCCTCTGAACTGATTGAAGAGTGAGTCAATGGCATTCATAAGGTGCCTTCCTGCACTATACAAAGATGCTTTCTTGCAGGTACTTAGTTCGACCAAAATATGCACAAGAAAGAAAATGGAAACAACATGGTAACTTTGAAATCGTTATTATTATTATTGAAAAACGTTCAAATGAATCAAAATATTTTTCAAATCATTCAATTTGAAATCATTCGGCAAGCTTAACATTCAAATGTTTAGATTCAGTCCTTGAAAATTAAAAATGAGTGTTATAAGATTTGAGAAATGTGGGGTGTATGTAGAAAATATAAGGTGTATATTGAGAATGTGGGGTGTGAGGGTATTATAGGGAAATATGTGGGGTGTATTAAGATAATTTTTAATTGAAAAAGCAAATGTGGGGTGTATTAAGTGTGTGGGGTTTAATCAACAATTTGTGGGGTGTTAATATAATAAGCCATATACAATATGACATTGGCTCATCATATCCACCTGTTTACGCCATTGGCTCTCTTCCGTTACTTCTCAATCAGATGCCACAACATCCTTTAAAGTCCTTGGGATTGTTGGATTTTTGGATCGCCGGGCCCGCCCCACTCTAACGACACCAATACTGTCCCCAACTTTACCACCTGCCCAATCCTTCAGGTGTGGGGTTTTACCACAAAAGGCCTCGGTATTAGTTAGAGTAGGGTAATCATATTTAAACCCATTTCTTTTTCTTCACCCCACCGATGTGGGATTCTAACACTCCCCCTCATGTGTAACCTCATTTAGTGTTTCACAAGTGGAGATCCACATCTGTAATTGAAACTCAGAGGTTGTCTCACGTTGGGCCCACTTGTTTACAATGGAACTCAGCAGTCGTCTCTATATTAAGAGTTCAAACTTGTTTCCTTATGGGTGACAAGCTCGTTGGCTTGCACACAAGCTCATTGGCTTGCATGGGCCCGCACCTTGGCTTTGATACCATGTTGGATTTTTGGATCGCCGGGCCTGCCCCACTCTAACGACACCGGTACTGTCCCCAACTTTACCACCTGCCCAATCCGTCAGGTGTGGGGTTTTACCACAAAAGGCCTCGGTATTAGTTACAGTGGGGTAATCATATTTAAACCCATTTCTTTATCTTCACCCCACCGAAGTGGGATTCTAACAGGGATACAATCTGTGGTGAGAAGAAGCTGAGTGTCTTCCTTGGCTGGACAATAAGGAGCCAAACTCGGTTGTTTATGTGAATTTCGGCAGCATAACGGTCATGACACAGGAAAAACTTGTGAGGTTTGGCTTGGGACTTGCAAACAGCATGCTTACTTTCTTTTGGGTAATTAGGCCTAACATGGTAATTGGTAAATCAGCAATTTTTCCAACTGAGTTTGTGGATGAAACTAAGGGAATAAGTCTAGTAGCAAGTTGGTGCCCTCAAGAGCAGGTCACCCATCAGTTGGGGGATTTTTGACACACAGCGGTTGGAATTCAACAATGGAAAGTGTGTTTGCAGGAGTGCCCATGCTGTGTTGGCCATTCTTTGCTGATCAGCAAACAAGCAAACAAACTGTCACTGTACTTGCAAAGAATGGGGCACTGGTATGGAGATTGATAAAAATGTGAAGAGAGATGAAGTGGAAAATCTTGTTAGAGTGCTGATGCAAGGAGAGAAGGGTAAGAGAATGAAGAATGAGGCCATGGAGTGGAAGAAATTGGCAGAGGAAGCCACTGGTCCACGCGGTTCTTCATCTGCAAACTTGGAAAAATTAGTGAATCAATTTCAACTGTAAGAAAAGTCTAGATATTCTGCATATGGACAACCAAGAAACATGCACTGCGTTACTAGAAGTTATTGGTTCAATGAATTATTAGCAAACATGTTTAGCCTGCCACCATCTTCAATTTTATGTTGATACTAATTTCGGGTTGAACATATTAACGTTACATTATTTGCTATGTATGCTGAGAGATTCTACCATGTCACTGGGATGCAGATACATAGGTATATACATATGTTGTGGCACATAGATTTTCTCCTGCCAAAGATACAAGACAACATTGGACAAAAAATCCAGCACTATTAACAGGAATAGAAGAACAAGTGCATGTAACCAATGAAAATTTAGATGGTAAATTAATGTTTCGGCAATATAAAACAAAAGTGATTCTGTAAAGCATTTTCGTAATTATCAGTCGGCTTTGGTTTTGAAGTTAGATGACAAACCAAATTATTGTAAAACATATATGTTTCCTACACAGTTTTAATTCTTACATTATTGTAAAGCAGTTCTCTTTCTCTATTAAAGAAGGGGAAAAGTCGTGAACTAGTGATCAAGTGCTGTATTTCTGTGTTGCTCAATTGATTTTTCATTTGCAAATGTACTAATCAATGAATTACTTTTTGAAATTCATGATCAAGGGGGTGGCCTTCTCTTCAAAACCTTGCCTATTTTCTTTCATGATCTCCCTAAGACATGCGTAAAATAGCAAATCAACTAAAGCATACTTTTCATAATATTTAAATGCATAAAATAGAAAAGAAGAAAAACACAAACAGTGTTACATTGAATTAGAGAAAGTCAAATCCTATATTGATTCAAACATGCGATATTCCGATGCCATACAATAATTTTTCAAATACCGCACATGATTCAAACATGCGATATTCCGTTACTCATCTTTAACTGTTACCGTTGGGTTTTAACGAAATATTTAGAGGAATATTCCTGACGCCGTCAGTGTGCATATCACATGGCCGCGCTTGGGGGCGCGTCTAGCCGTGCCTTGGCCAGCGCGTGGCGGCCCGTGGGTGGTCGGAAATTTTTTCTAAAAATATGGGGATGTTCGTGAAGTTGTGTAGATCACGATGGTGTATTCATATACCTAATTTGAGCAGTGTATGAGAAGTTATTTCTAAGGTTTCGATTATCTGTGTTAATTAACGTTATTTCAGTTACTTCTCATATAAGCAAGACCTATCCGGAGGACGAGCGTAGCCAGGCTATGCACGGGGGTTACGACATGGCTACTTATCAGTGAGTGGGCTTTTGTTTTCCGTATATACCTATATAAATGAGATTTTTCTCAAAAAATCAGTATAAGTGAAATGTGATATGAAATATGATATGAAATGCCATGCAGAGTATCTATTTATTTTATTATGCGTTATTGATTGCATATATTAATGTTGGTGCTGCGGACGCACAGGTAAGTGACAGGTAAGTTTATATTCTAGTTATGATGAGAATGAATGATGTGATGTGACGTGATGTGATATGATTAGAGCTCATAAACCTGCACACTGATATTAGTGCTCCCGCCCAGAGATAGGGGCTTAGTCTTTCACGTGATGTTCACCTTCCGCACCGCATGCTCGCCTTGGATCCAAGTTAGGTGCTCAGTCCTGTCGAATAGACCACTATAGGTGGGTTTAACTCGTAGGTGACCCGCGATTTATCGCACAGTCTTCACGTGATCGTAGCACTAAAGCATATTAGTTTATATTCAGTGATGTTGTGCAGACCACTAGAGGTGGTATTGATGTGTGTGCAGGATATATATGATATGATTGAGATGATTATGAGCTATATGATATGATGAGATTGTTATGAGCTATATACATTATGAGCTATATGATAAGGATAAGGGTAGAGGTCATTTCTCACATGGGCCTCGCCAGACTCAGAGCTTTAAGCGCAGTGGGACAAGTTCTAGTTCTTCCAGTGGAGGTTTCAGTTCCACAGGTCAGAGAGGAGGTGGTAGGTTCTTCAAAGATTTCACATCCCAGAGGCAAGGGAATTTTGGTAGAGGAAATGCACCCTGGTGCCGTAGGTGCAGTAGTCGACATTCAGGGGAATGTCGAAGAGGTAGCAGTGGTTGTTACACTTGTGGTCAGGAAGGACATCTAGCTAAGTTTTGTCTTCAAGGTCAGCAGAGGCCTCAGCAGCAGGGCAGTTATGGATAGTATTCAGGAGGATATATGCCTCCACAGCAGTACTCTGGAGGATATATGCCTCAGTAGCAGTATTCAGCTAGTGGATCCCAGTGGCATTCTGGATGACAGTCTCAGCAGGTTGATGCTACTACCAGTGAAGTTGGGTCTTCGAGACAGTATAGTCAGTCAGGACAAGGGCGTAATTCTCAGGGGCGAGGAGTTCACGCCAACAAAGGCAAAGGAAGACAGTAGACCTAGGGACGTATCAACAACCTTTCGCTGCAGGATGCTCAAAACAATCCAGACTTGATCATGGGTACGTTAAATATTCTTGGTCATTATGCTAAAGTGTTGATTGATTATGGTGCTACTTATTCTGTGATTTCTTATACGTTTGTTCAATTGACATAACCTTAATCTTCACCTCTTGGGTATGAGTTGGAGTTTGCTATGTCTAGAGGGGAAAAGTGTTATGTAGATTATGTTTACCCAGGTTGTCCCGTATTAGTGGAGAATGTGGTTATGCCTGCTAACCTCACTCCGCTCGACATTGTGGATTTTGACGTTATCTTAGGCACAGATTGGTTGCATTACAATCGTGCTAAGATTGACTGTTAAGGGAAATCAGTGACCTTCCATCGTCCTGGATTACCTGAGGTTACATTCTTTGGTGAGCCTAGTGGATTGAGGCATGGTATTATTTCAGCTGTGAGAGCCAAAAAGTTACTAAAGAAGGGTTGTCAATGGTACTTGGCTCACGTGGTACTAAATGATGATACTCCGGTTAGCATGGAGAATGTCAAGGTGGTCAGACACTTTTCTGATGTTTTCCATAATGATTTACCTGGATTGCCGTCAGACAGAGATGTGGAGTTCGCTATTGATTTACTTCCAGGTATTGATCCTATTCCTTTAACTTCTTATCGTATGGCTCCTGCGGAGTTAAGAGAATTGAAGACTCAGTTACAGGAATTGGTTGATAAAGGTTTCATCCAGCCTAGTACTTCACCTTGGGGAGCTCTAGTTTTGTTTGTTCGGAAGAAGGACGATATTTTGAGGCTTTGCATTGATTACAGGTAATTAAATCGGATGACGATTAAAAACCGTTATCCTTTGCCTCGTATTGACGATCTTTTTTATCAACTCAGAGGTGCCTGCGTATTTTCTAAGATTGACCTAAGGTCTAGTTATTATCAGTTGAAGATTAGGAACGACGATGTTCCTAAAACTGCTTTCAGGACTTGTTATGGTCATTATGAGTTTCTCGTGATGCCATTTGGATTGACGAATGCACCAGCAGCTTTAATGGGTTTGATGAATAAGGTGTTTCAGCAGTATTTGGATAGATTCGTCATTGTCTTCATTGCTGACATTCTGGTGTATTCTAAGTCAAAAGCAGATCATGTTCGACATCTTACTTTGGTGTGGAAGAGGCTGAAGGAACATCAGTTATATGCTAAGTTCAGTAAGTGCCAATTCTGGTTAGATCAAGTTGCTTTCTTGGGGTATGTTGTTTTAGCTCAGGGTATTCAGGTAGACCCTCAGAATATAGCAGCTGTGGAGAATTAGGAGCAACCGCAAACCGTCACCGAGGTACGGAGTTTTCTTGGTTTAGCAGGTTATTATCAACAATTTGTTAAGGATTTCTCAGTTATGGCTTTACCACTAATGAGGTTGACCAGGAAGGAAGTTAAATTCGAGTGGGATGATAATTGTGAGCAGATTTTCCAACAGTTGAAGTATTATCTCACTCATGCTCATGTTTTGACTCTTCCTAATGATAGTGGTAATTTTGAGATTTACAGCGATGCTTCTTTGAATGGCTTGGGATGCGTGTTGATGCAGCATGGTAGGGTAATTGCTTATGCTTCGTGTCAGTTAAAGCCTCACGAGATGAATTACCCTACACATGATTTGGAATTGGCAGCCATTATTTTCGCTTTGAAGATTTGGAGGCACTATCTCTATGGTGAGAAGTGTAGGATTTTCTCAGATCACAAAAGTCTCCAGTACCTGTTCACACAGAAGGATTTGAACTTTCGTCAGCGGAGATGGATTGAGTTGCTAAGTGACTACGATTGCACGATTGAGTATCACCCTGGACGTGCTAATGTGGTGGCTGATGCTTTGAGTAGGAAATCCCAAGGTCGGGTTAATGCTTTGTATGCTTCTCGTGTTCCTCTTCTTGTAGATTTGAGGTCTACTGGAGTAAAATTGGAATTGGAAGAACAAGAATAAGCTATGGCAAAAGCAAGAAAGAGCCTTACTTGCTAGTTTCCAAGTTAGGCCTATTCTGATTGATCGTATACTCGAGACTCAGATGAATAATGAAGAGATTCAAGAGCTAATTCATTTGAGGAATCAAGGGAAAAAGAAAGATCTCAAAGTTAGAGAGACGGATGACATGCTTATGCAAGGAAATAGGATGTACGTGCCAAATAATGAGGAAGTAAATAAGGCAATTCTTCATGAGGCACATATTTCAGCTTATCTGATGCATCCAGGAGGAACAAAAATGTATCATATCATTAGGCCATTTTATTATTGGCTAGGTATGAAAAGGGAAATTGTTGAGTATGTAAGTAGATGATTCGTATGTCAGCAGGTCAAAGCTGAAAGAAATAAGCCATTTGGTTTGTCATAGCCACTTCCCGTTCCACAGTGGAAATGGGAAAATATCACTATGGATTTTGTGTACAAGTTACCTCGTACACAAAACGGCTATGATGGAATCTGGGTGATTGTAGATCGGCTTACTAAGTCATCGCACTTCATTCCTGTGAGGGAAAAGTATTCTTTGAACAAGTTAGCCGAGTTGTTCATCACGAAGATTGTGAAGTATCGTGGAGTTCCTGTGAGTATTATTTCAGATCGAGATCCGAGATTTACTTCTAAGTTTAGGATAGCATTCCAGGAAGCTTTGTGTTCGAGATTACTGTACAGCACGGCAAATCATCCTCAGACAGACGGACAATCAGAGAGGACGATTCAGACTTTGGAAGATATGTTAAGATCTTCGGTGTTGCAGTTTGGCGACGCTTGGCATAAGCGGTTGGATTTGATGAAGTTCGCCTACAACAACAGCTTTCACTCAAGTATTGGTATGGCGCCATTTGAGGCACTATATGGCAAGCCTTGTCGTACACCTTTATGTTAGTCAAAGGTTGGTGAACGAGTTTTAATGGGCCCTGAGTTAGTGGAGGAGACTACTCAGAACATTCAGGTTATTAAGTCTAATATGAAAGTGGCACTAGATCGCCAAAAGAGTTTAGCAGATAGATATGCCACTGATCAAGTGCACAAGGTTGGTGATTGGGTATTTCTAAAGTTATCACCGTGGCGAGGTGTAGTACGATTCGGGAAGAAAGGCAAGCTAAGTCCTAGGTTCATCGGACCTTATCAAATCACCGAGCGAGTTGGTGAAGTTGCTTACAGACTTGAGTTGCCGTCAGAGCTGTCTAAGGTACATAATGTGTTTCATGTTTCGATGCTTCATCTCTATGTCTCAGATCCTTCTCATGTGATACCTCATCAACCATTGGAAATTAGCCCGGATTTGACTTATGATGAGGAGCCAGTGACTATCTTGGATTGGAAAGAAAAGGTTCTGAGGAACAAGACAGTGCATTTGGTCAAAGTTTTGTGGATGAACCATTCAGTGGAAGAAGCGACATGGGAGACAACGGATCGGATGAGGGAGATGTACCCGAGGTTGTTTTATGAGTACTAGTGGATGGTTTTGGTTATGTAAATTTCGGGGAAGAAATTTTATAAGGTGGGCAAATTGTAACAGCCCGTCCCGGAGATTTCGTACGATGGATGTGAAATGACGAAAATGCCCTTGGGCGTTAATTAAGGTACGTGTGTGAATCTAAGTTTGGGAGTGTTTGGTTGGTGGTATTTGGACTACACACACACACACATACACACACATTCACACACTATTTCTCTCTCACTCCTGTACTCTCTCTCTATCTCTCAGACTCTCTCTCTCTCCATTTGGGCTTTTGTACGGACATACCCATAACCCTTGCAAACCTTGTAGATCGAAGGTGTGAAGCACCCCATTGTGTTCCTGAGGTCCAGACGAACACATTGGAACCCATTTCAGGTAAGGATACCTTCGAAAACCCGAGTTCTCATAAGCTCCGATTTGGGTACTATTCATGCTCACGTAAAATGTTGTGTTTTTTTATATTCTAAGTTCTTAGGAAGCTTAAGGAGGTCCTTACGAAGCTTGGAGTGCTTCGTTGGAAGAATTTGGACATCGGAATCGCAAGATCACGGAGTTTCATTTTGGCCGGAATTATCGAGTTGGGGGTCGAGTCGGGAATGGTTGTGTTCATCTTTGTGAGATCTTCATGTTGGTATAAAGTACGTAGAAAATGGTGCAAAAATGAAAGAGAAACTATAGTTGGAAATTTTTCCAGAAACCGGCGAACAGTCGTTGGCGACCGACGATCGGAGACTAGCCAGAGAAGACAGGGAATATTCCGTCAGTCCTAACGAAATATGCTGACGCCGTTAGTCATCTTTAACTGTTACCATTGGGTTTTAACGGAATATTTCGAGGAATATTCTTGACGGCGTTAACTGACACTGTCAGTGTGCAGATCACGTGGCCACGCGTGGGGGCGCGTCTGGTTGTGCCTTGGCCGGCGCGTGGCGGTGCGTGGGTGGTCAGAAATTTTTTCTAAAAATATGGGGATGTTCGTGAAGTTGTGTAGATCACGGTGGTATATTCATATACCCAATTTGAGCAGTGTATAAGAAGTTATTTCTAAGGTTTCGATTATGTGCGTTAATTAATGTTATTTCAGTTACTTCTCATATAGGCGAGACCTATCTGGAGGACAAGCGTAGCCAGGCTAGGCACGGGGGTTACGACCCGGCTACTTATCAGTCATTGGACTTTTGTTTTCCGTATATACCTATATAAATGAGATTTTTCCCAGAAAATCAGTTTAAGTGAAATGTGATATGAAATATGATATGAAATGCCATGCAGAGTATCTATTTATTTTATTATCCGTTATTGATTGCATATATTAATGTTGGTGATGCGGACGCACAGGTAAGTGACAGGTAAGTTTATATTCTAGTTATGATGAGAATGAATGATGTGATGTGACGTGATGTGATATGATTAGAGCTTATAAACCTGCACACTGATATTAGAGATAGGGGCTTAGTTAGGTGCTCAGTCCTGTCGAATAGACCACTATAGGTGGGTTCGACTAGTAGGTGACCCGCGATTTATCGCATAGTCTTCACGTGATCGTAGCACTAAAGCATATTAGTTTATATTCAGTGATGTTGTGCAGACCACTAGAGGTGGTATTGATGTGTGTGCAGAATATATATGATATGATTGAGATGATTATGAGCTATATGATATGATGAGATTGTTATGAGCTATATACAGCCGAGGGCTAAGATGATATCTAGTATTCAATCACATTCACAGAGTTATGATTTGGCATTCAGTTATGATACTTTGGCATGGCATATATTCATTCATATATACATATTTTCCAGCAGGATTTTGAGAATTATATATATGAGTATATACTTTATTTCTGGGAAATTATACCGGTTTTACGGCGAGGGGTTATAACTTTTGAGAAAAGAAAGGTTTTGAAAAGATTTGTTTCTGACCCACTCAACTTTGTTTTTCGCCCCTCCAGGTATTAGGTAGTGTTCGTTAGTGGCATACGAGGAGCTCATCAGACGTTCTAACAGAATTCACTTATGTAGGACCACCTTCGGGTATTATCTCTATTTTAGTACTTCTGCTTGACTGCACGTAGATTTTTATGCTCTGTATTAGTGGAATTCACACTTCTTTTACACTAGCATTGCTAGTGTTTTGGTTTTAATTGATCCGTAAACTCTATTCTTAATCTTGCTTCCGCACTGTGCACATGGCTACGTCACTCTCACGTGACGGCCAGCACGCCCCACTTTCGGGTCGGGTTGTGTCAGTCTGTGTAATTACGTCTAAGTGTAAAATTATCATTTCAATAACTTTATATGATATGATAAATTTTCGGATGAAATTTTAATGGACGGAGTTTTATGAAATCAATTTTAAACTTGAAGAGGTATTAATATAATTTCAAAATTCTCGATAAGTTTTTATGAAAATACAAAAAATCTCAATATGGATGTTATAGTACATAAATTGGAATGTATAATTAATTTGAGTGTAAGTGATAGCATGAAACTGCTTCGATAAATTAGCTTAATCTACATGTGCACGAACTACATGCCCGCCTAATTAACACATGACTCGAACAGTCGAACTTAAAACAATGTGTGGTCGATCATCTTTTGACCTAAAAGCTAATAAATGGGTTATGAGTTATGAACTGATCATTATGAAATGACAAAACTATTTTATTGGTACCTTATGTACTTTGATAATTCAAGAGAGAGGAATCAAATTGTTATGTGACCCTGAAGGTGCAAAATGGGATCGATCCAGTAAATACTATGCATATAAGAATATATATTACATCGATCATATGACAAAAATAATATAAAAATAATATATGAGTTTTTCCACCCCTAATATCACTAAGGCCTTTTGTGATAAAATTCAACCCTAGTAATAGGTGTTTAAGTCGGGGACAATATCGGGACGTCGTGGGCCTACAAAGTTTATCATGGTATCCGAAGGCTATTTTCTCGACACTTCCTGGGCCCAAGTTACAGGCCTCGAACATGCTTCTTGAATTTGAGCTTTTGAAAAGATGCACTAGCTCCAATTAACTTAGGGCACCTAAATGACTGAGTCTTCGAAAATATTAGCGGTAGCTTCAAAGACTAAATATACCTAGACAATTAATATACAGGAGTTTTTCCACCTATCACCAATGCCTTTTATGATAAAGCCCAACACTTGGTAATAGATGGTTAAGTTAGAACTATATTAATAATATTGATGGTGAATTTGCATGGGCCAACAAAGTTTATCATTCTTATTATTGGTCTTAGCAACTACAAATAAGTAATACGTATATATGAGATATACAGGCAGACTGAAAAAAATAAAACAAAAAAGAAAGAGAACTTGCACATTGTCTCAATAAATCTAGCTAGGGCAATTGCATAGGACTAAAATAACAACATTATTTTTCTAATTAACCTTTGGTCGACCTTTAACTCATTGGCTGCATGTTGGTAGTGCGGTTGTGTATCATTTCTGTGATGGCTGCATGATTGACAAATGCCATTTTACCCCTATCTAATTAATAAGCTACCAGGGTCCAATTATTGTAACTACATTTTATGAAAACAAAAACGAAAATGTAAACAAAACAAAACATTTCTATATTTTAATTGTAATGATCAATCAGATTCAACTTGACAAGCAAGAAATAACAGACTGGGAGTATCCCATTTGAACTTTGCTTCTTCGTCTCCTACCATGTGCCCAACAGCTACGCTTCTTTTTTTGACCTTATCCTCTCTCTCTCTCTCAATCGAAAAATTATTCAAACTAGATTTTTTTTTTTTTTTTTTTGTCGTACTCAAACTGGATAATTTGACCTCCTAGACTTGTGTGAAGAAATTAAACAAAAAGAAAGACAAATTAACACGCCATGTAGAAAAGCAGCTCACTAGTACTATAAATAGTCTGCATATCTGCAAGCGTTGCAATGCAAACACAAAGCCTAGAATGGATTCCAAAGCAGTAGCTACTAAGCCTCATGCTGTTTGCATTCCGGTTCCAACTCAAGGCCATATCAAGGCAATGCTTAAGTTTGCAAAGCTCCTCCACCATAGAGGTTTTCATATTACCTTTGTCAACTCGGAGTTCAACCACAAGCGATTTCTTAAATCCTTAGGCCCCAATTCCCTTGATGGCTTACCTGACTTTCGGTTCGCAGCCATCCCAGATGGCCTTCCAGATTCAGATGAAGATACCACCCAAGATGTCACTTTTCTTGTTGACGCCATAAGAAAACAAAATTTCTTGGCTCCGTTTCGTGACCTCCTCAATAAACTCAACAATGATGCCATAACAGCTCCCAACAATCCTCCAGTGACTTGCATAGTTTCGGATGGTTTCATGTGCACCTTCACAATCACAGCTGCTGAGGAGATTGGAACCCCTATAGTACTGTTCTACACTATTGCGGCATGCAGTTTAATGGGAATTATACAATTTCGTGCTTTGATCGAAAAAGCGCTGGCCCCACTCAAAGGTGAAATAATACACACACACACATATATCCGTGGCCGCACTTTTTTTCATACAACGTTTCACATACGTTTTTGTTGGTCTACTCAATAATGTATTAATATTTTAACGATCCGAATTCTATATCTTTTAGAACATCATTCATAGACCATTCTTGTAAAAATTAGACAAATTCAAAACTATTAAAACATTCATTGGTAATAAAGAAAATAGATGAATATGGTTCTACAAAGAAATCCTAAATCTTTAGTCCAACGGTTATATGATTTTTTATTTGGATGATTGTTGGTAGACATGACCTTTGAGGGAAGACCTAAAAGATAGACAGATCGTTGATATATATTACGAATTGGGCCTCGCAAAACGTCTAAAAAAATTTGTTTAAAAAAAATGGGGTCACACATCAGTCCCCTTATATATGTGTGTATGTGTGCGCGCGCGTGCGTGTATATATATAACTAATAAAGCTTTAATTAATTTTTGGTTCGCTCTTAATTTCTTGTTTCTAAATGCAAATGAAAATTTTCTTCGTAGATGAGAGCTATTTGACAAACGGCTATTTGGACAAGGTCGTAGATTGGATTCCGGGAATGAAGAACATTTGTTTGAAGGATCTCCCAACCTTCTTTCGAACCACAAATTCCGATGACATTATATTTAACTTCGTGATGGAATCAACAGATAGATCCCATGAAGCTTCAGCAGTTGTTGTTCATACTTTTGATGCCTTGGAGCGAGATGTTTTGGATGCTCTCTCATCTATGCTTCCACTTGTTTATACCATTGGCCCTCTTCAATTACATCTCAATCAAATACCAGAACACCCCTTGAATATTGGATACAGCCTATGGAAAGAAGAAACTGAATGCCTCGAGTGGCTAAACACCAAGGCTCAAAATTCAGTTGTGTACGTGAATTTTGGCAGTATAACGGTCATGACACCTGCACATCTAGTCGAGTTTGGATGGGGACTTGCAAACAGCAAGTTGCCCTTCTTCTGGGTAATTAGACCCGATCTGGTAATTGGCGAATCGGCGATTTTGCCACCTGAGTTTGTGGCTGAAACAAAAGAAAGAAGTTTAATAGCAAGTTGGTGCCCACAAGAGCAAGTCCTTAACCATCCATCAGTTGGAGGATTTTTAACACACAGCGGTTGGAATTCAACCGTTGAGAGCCTGACCTCAGGAGTGCCTATGCTCTGTTGGCCATTCTTTGCCGACCAGCAAATGGACTGCCACTATACTTGCAAGGAATGGGGCGTTGGCATGGAAATTAGTAATGATGTGAAGAGGGATGAAGTAGAGAAGCTTGTTAGAGAGTTAATGGATGGGGAGAAGGGTAAGAAGAGGAAAAATAGGGCAATGGAGTGGAAGAAACTTGCAGAAGAAGCTACCAGTCCACATGGCTCTTCATCCAAAAACTTAGACAATTTAGTGAATCAAGTGCTACTAAGAAAAAGTTAGACGCGCTGCATCCGTAAGAAATTTGTTAATGATTGTTATTGTTGCTGTTATTGTTTTGTTGTTGTTGGTCTTCAAACTAGAAAGATGAGGTGCAAAATATAAAGGACCATTATCTCAAATAATAAAATCAAGGGGTTTTTTAACTTCAATCCTTCAAGAAGAATGAAATTTAAAATAAACCTGGTGTTAGATTACATATTGATTATAATCCCTTGTGTGTCCTTAATTCAAAATAATTAATGTGCATTTTATTTAATGTCTCCCATTAAATATTTAAATTTATTAATAAACAAATTTTAATTTATTTTTTGACCAAAAAAGAGTTTTTTAATTTATTAATTTTATTTAACATTCTTCAAAATTGAAAGACTCAAATAATGTACCTAAATGTTAGTACTGAAATGTATTATATTGAACTAATGTATTTAAATGTTAATACTGAAATGTATGTATCGAAATATATGCACTGAAATGTATTATATTAAATTAATGTACCTAAATGTGTGCACCGAAATGTTAGTACCGAAATGTATGATATTGAATTAATGTAATGTTTGTATCGAAATGTATGTACCGAAATGTGTGTACCTAAATCTATGCACCGAAATATAATATAATGAATTTAATGTACCTAAATGAAGAAGAAAAAGTACATCGAAATATATTGTATAACAAAAATTAGTTTATCTAAATGTTTACAACAAAATATATTACGATAAATGAAATGAAAATGAAAATTATAATGAAATAAAATTAAGAAGAAAAAGAGAAATAATTAAAAAATTAAAATATAATTAATAAATGAGGTTATTTATGTATCAATGGACTAAAATTAGATTTTGATCTTACTCATGGTTTTAATCTAAAAGTCATCTTTGCCAAGGATTAAAATGAAGTATTCCATAAAATGAAACTAGTGTTTTTTTTCTTTTAAAAAATGGGAACAACTGGTGGCCAACCATAAATAGTGTATAGTAATTGGTAAAGTTTCATAAATAGTGTCTCATTTTTTGTCCAGTTTCATAAATTGTGCCTAGTTTTTAATCCAATTTCATATAGGAAAATTTTATTTAAACCTATGTAACCTATTTCTACACCCAACTTACTCTTTGCACCCATTTGATTTTTAACTAAACTATAAATATCTCTTTAAACCCAAATTTAATACCTAATATACCCCCATAAACCCAATTCAATATGTGGATTTATTTTTACACCCATTTGATTTTTAACTCTATCTTTACGCCATCTGGAAACGGACATTGAGAATTGGGGTGTGAATTCAGTCATGGCTGGCAACAAGACTGACACTTCTATAAATGTTGAAAATATTTTGAAATCTTTTCCAGGCATGATTCTTAGACAAATCCTGCATAGACATCAAACTCTCATAATTGACCCCTTCAATGGCTTCCATAAAAGCATTCTTCTTAACATCATTATATATTTCCTCTCCTTGCTTGATTTATAGGTGAATATAGGTTATCTCCAGTAGCTATAGTTGGAGGTTCCTTCTTTCCTAGCTTTCTAGCCATAACATGTCAGAAGCTGCCGCAGCAGGCTGTGCCACTTGACTGGTGAATAGTTACCGCCAAATCAGATCGTTGGTTCTTGGAATACCACTGATAGCTGCTCACTTATTTTTCATTTCTCAGGTCCTCATGTCGGGTTTTTTTCACTCATGGTACTGGAAATGCAACGTTTAAATCCTTTGTCAGCTAGGTGTGCAGAACCCCTACGATTTGTCCTTCAAAGTCCTTGCAATATCTGCAAGTCCTTTTTGGTTTTTTGGGGTGCAGATGGACAGTGGGAGAGCGACTGCAGCAATTTGCTATTGTAGAAAGATAAACAAACTATGCAGGATTGATTGAAAAAAAAAAAAAGTAAAACCAAAAAACTCATCTTCTAAACTCTAAAAAATTGAGATCAAACGAACAAAAAATTTATAAATTGAGTCATACCTTAGTTGAAAGATTCAAAACTTCAAAATCATCATCCATCAATAAAAAAAACTTGTTTTTCTCTATGAGAGCTATTAGGGTTTTAGTCAGAATGAAGTAAAGAATGATCGTAGGGTAGTATAGTGTTTGGGTTTATTGATAAATTTGAGTTTTATTATTAATTTTATTTTGTACTTAATAGTAATTATGTAATAGGGTAAAATAAATAATTAACATTTAAAATTTAAGTTGGGTGTAGAAATAGGTTATATAGGTTTAAATACAATTTCCCTTTTACGTAGTGCCTAGTTCTTGGGTCATGTTTTATAAACAGTTCTAACTTCCTTCAATTCTTATCAAATTTCTCTGAATCTCTTCAATTTTTTTGCTTTCTACACCAATTACTTAGAAGAATTCGTTCGTTCTTCAAAAATCCCGTCTTCCCAATTTGAATAATGGCGCTGAATAAGCTCCTCTAATGCATTTGCTCCTCCACAACAATTAACTTGACAAAAAAATAATATAATTATTTGAATTGATTCATCAGAACCGACGTTCTCAAAGGTCAATGTCTGAAATTGATTTTTTTTTAACCAATGACAACCTTCCCAGATTTTCTTTCTAAACTTTCCACGAAATCGGAAAAATCGATTAATTTGGAAGGAAAATCACATAAGCCGTGTACTACCACGATAATTTGGGTTCCGTACAACCAAAAAAAAATGTCTGGGAGAGAGAGAAAGAGAACCGACGATGTTTTTTTGTGCTTTGCTTCATAACCGTAGTGTTGTATTTGAAATATTATCCATGAAATTTGCAGTTTTCAAACAGAGGAATTCTGGGTTTTAAAAAGATTGTTGGGCATATGTTGACATGGGTTTGGGTTGGCAAGTGGGTGGGGGTTGCACGGGCTTTCATTGTTTTTTCTAAATTTTTTTTTTCTTTTGTTCTTATTATTAAATAAAGTTAACGTATGATTTTTTTTAATTAAAATTTACAGTTTGAAATTCTTTTCATTAATTTAAAAAAAAAAAGGAAAAACTAAGATGCAACCCTTAATCACCAATGTTGTTCGACTGAAACCTTATTGATTTCAAAATTTTATTGAAGTCCTTACTTTTGTCCACGTCAAATTTTTTTATTGAAGTCCTTGGAAGAGCATCACGGTTGCTCGACCTGTACTATTAAGAGGGCTGCAATGGCAAGTCGGGGATGGTACAACCATCAAAATATAGGGCGACAACTGAGTGCCCCGGGAAAACCTTTTCAAAATCACCACGCCACCTCTAGTGCACTGGTGTGGTGAGGACACGATGTATAAATTATTTTTGGAAGGATCTCGCCACTGGGACATGGAACTTCTTAGTACTTTATTTTGCTCTGAGGAGAGTGAGGCTATACAACGTACGCCACTGACTTAAGATCCAGGGACCACAAATTAATATGGCATCATGAACTAAACAATATCTTTACCATCAAGAGTGCCGATCACTTGGCAAGAAGAGAGGTGGAGATTCACAGGGCGTAGCAGATTGTTCTGGCATGCAAAATCACAAAACAATACTATGGAAAGAAGTTATGGAATGCTTGTGTCCCTGGGAAGGTGGAAATTGCTGCTTGGCAAGGACGTTTAACCAACAAGGCAAGAATCAACTCGAGATAAGGGGGTGCGGCATCCCTCGAGGATCCGTAGGAATAGAACAAGTCCAGATCCGTGGTACCCTTAAGGTAGCAGAAAATGTCTTTAACACCAGTCCAGTGTCTGCGTGTTGGTGCATTACTGTTTCTTGCCAAAAGATTAACAGCGAAGGAGATGTCGTTTTGCATCTAGTGATCGAACGACCATAGGATACTCGAAGGCTTCGCCTTATCCTCGTTAAAGCAGCGCAACACCTTCTAGGTATAGTTTGATTGATGTACTAAGATTCCATCCTAACAGTGCTCTATCTCAAGACTGAGATAGTATCTAGTCTTTCCTAGATCTTTCATCTCAAATTCTGACTTCAGGTGCGCTGCAGTTCTCTAGAGCTCTTCAGGAATTCCGATGAGATTTATGTCATCGACATATACTGCAACAATCACAAAACCGGAATGTGACTTCTTAATGAACACACAAGGGCATAGTTCGTTGTTCACATCTCCCTGACTAGTCAAATACTCACTCAGACGGTTATACCACATTCTTCCGGATTGCTTCAAACCGTAGAGTGACACTACAAAAAAAGTAGTCATTACCGACAAAGATTTTCCGAGGGCCCAAAAAAACCGTCGTAAAAAGCACATTTTGCGACCATAAAATTTGAGTCGTCAGTAACATGGCATGAAACAAATTTTTATTACCAACGCACATGATGTCCTCGGAAAAAGTCTCAAGTTTCATCGGAATTGCACTTTTGTTAGGCGGGAAGAATTGGCGCCAGTTGTATTAACGACGAGTAAAGTTCTTATCGGAAATAGAATGGTTATTTTCGAAGGTTTACTCATGTTGACGAAATTGATTTAGTATTTTCGAGGGGAAAAAAGTCCTCTCGGTAATGTTTTTATATTTTTGAGGGATAATGCTTTTATATTTTCGAGGGTGATTAGTTGTTGTCGGAAGTAATCATATTTTTTCCGACAAAATTTTTTCTTTGTCAGAATCAATTTTAAGGCATATGGTTTTGTTGGAATCAATTATTTACTAAAGGTCACATGTGTCGTTTGAATATTCTTGAAATAAGTTTGATGCTTAATTTAAATTCTACAATAAATAGATCATATAGCTTAGAATACATATGGAGAAAATTGGACCATAAAATTAAAAATAAAACCATTGAGCAAAAAGGTGTATAACTTAATATAGTATTCTATGATAAAGAAATAATTTGCATGCCTTTGTTAAATCATAACATTTGTCATGGACATTGAACATAGTATAACCACATCACTTCCACAACTAAATTTTCAGACAAAAAAAAAAAAAAAAAAAAAAAACACAATCACAATGAGAGCTTATCCCACAATTTCATCATCTTCGTCATCATTTTGGTTGGCTTGAATACCCCCATGCACCTCTTCTTCTTGGTATGGCTCATCATCATCATCAACATTAGGCATCTCATAAACATTTCTAGGCTTCGTTTCCACCACATAACTCCAAGCCTTATTTTTAATCTCTCTCACATAAAAAGCTTGGGTTGCTTGGTTTGCCAATACAAATGGCTCTTTAGTATTCAACTTGCGAGTTGTATTAATACTAATTATTCCATAACGCCAATCTGCTTAAACTGGAAGAGTTCAAAAAAAAAAAACAATAAACGCCAATATGCTTAAATGAAAATCAACAAAATCCTCTTAGTTTCGATAATCCAATTCATAACTTGCATGCCAATAAAGAAGAAAAGCAAATAAAGATTCTGAATTCAATCTCACATGGACCTCAATTAGTCATGAACCACATAGAAACATATTTCAATGGAATAGAAAATACCAAATTCAATCTCAATAATTAAAATTCCACACACGCCCAAATGCTAACTCTTAATCTCCCCCAACCCAAACATATAGAAAAAGTTGAAAGTAATTCAGATATGTACAACCTAACTCCCATATCCCTGCTTCTTAGCCCCAGTTTGGGGTTGAGGTGATTTTAAAAAAAAGCTGCTATGAAAAAAAGCTGTGACAGTTTTTGGTGTTTGGTAAACATTCAGCTTCAGCTTTTTTTCACAGTTTTGGGTGAAAAAAAGCCAAAAACAAGAAGCTGCAAAACCCAGCTTTGAAAAACCGGCTTTTTTTCACATCTGTTTTACATAAAAGTTCACCAAACACTATAATACTACTTTTTTTTTTCAAAAGCACTTTTACAAAAAAAGTTTACCAAACACTCTGCTGCTTTATTTCACAGCTGCTTATTCTCACAGCACAGCAGAAACAGTTTTTTTTCAAAGCACAGCAATACCAAACCAGCCCTTAGTCAATCCCTACTAGAATTCTCCACAACAGATGCATTAGACATTTATAATTGATTATGGAGCCTTCTTTGTCTGCCCACCCCCAACCGTACACGGTTTCTTCTCTTCTTTTTAGCAAGACTAAGACAACCCTTTCAATTTGACCCAAATAAAAATATATTTCCGAAACACCCCCCAACCCATCCCCACAGACTCGCAAACACAAAACTGTAAATCTGAAATCACACCCCCCCCGACCCCACAGACATGCAAACACAAAACTGTAAATCTGAAAAAATAAAGGTTGAAGTCACAATTAATTGGAAAACAGAACAAGCCAATAAATAACATAACAATGGAACGGAAGAAAAAAAATTCAAGAACGTCCAGATGATGGAAGATATACCTAGAGTTCAGACGCCCGACGATGGAATGGAGGGAGAAAGTCAAGAATGCCCAAACCATAGAACGGAGGAAGGAGTTCACAAATCCAAGAGTTGTTTATCCCAACTAAAATTACACGTAGGTTTATTTTGGGTATAATTAAGCAGTACTAAAGTGGTGGGATCGTATACATTAATTTGGGTATTAAAATTTTACATACGCGCCGAACAATAAATGACACACCCCGTCCCGAAGGAGGGCGTGCTGGCCGTCACGTGAGAGTGACGTAACCATTTGCACAGTTCGGAAGCTTTAAAATACCATTGTGAATTCTGTCAGAATACCGTTGGATTCCTCGTGGCCACCAAAGCTCTGCTCTAACTCGAACCTGGAGGGGCGCAAAACAAGGTGAGTGGGTCAGTAAAATAAGTCTTTCAAAATCTTTCCTTTATCAACATATATATATCCCCTCACTGTAAAATCTGTATACTTTCTCAGAAAATAGCATATATAAATATATATAGCTTCGGAAATCTCAACACCCTTATTCATCATTTTCATAGAAATATGCCATGCCATGAGCCAAAAACATAATATGGATGCATCAACAATAATCAAGTGAAATAATAAATCAACCGGAGACCCTGCAGTGGTCCTGTACGGCTGATTCTAGAGCTCATTATCCAATCCAGCCGGAGTCACCAACTGTGACCTGTACGGCCCTGCCGGAGTCGCCAACTGCGACCTGTACGGCACTACGCTGCACATGAGTCGGAACTACCTATAGTAGTCTGTACGACTCGGATGGTGTAATAATACGCTCTAGTGCTTCTCTCATCAATTATCTGTGCACATAATCTAAGGTCACCTACTAGTCGGAACCATCTCTAAGGTCTGTACGACTAGCATGTCGGAACCACCTCCAGTGGTCTGTACGACTAGCATCTACTTGGATCCAAGGTGAGCGTGTGATGCGGTGAATAACATAAGCACTAACACCAGGGGTGCAGGTTATGAGCTATCAACATAAATCTCATCAAACAATTCAATGAACCAAATATAACTCACCTGATACTCACCTGTGCGTCCGCAGCACCAATTCAAATATATGCATCATATAATATCCATTCACATATTTCATGTAATTACTATGCATGGCACTTCAATCACATGATTCATATAAATCTATGCATGGCATTTCAAAACATACTTTCATTTTAATTCAAATTCTGGGAAAACTCATTAAGTATATAGGCGTATAATGAAAACAAAACTGCCCACTCACTGGTATGTCGCAGGGTCGTAACCCCCGTGACGCCTCTGACTGCGCTCGTCCTCGGGGTAGATCTCACCTATATGCGAAACAACTATAAAAACGTTATTTTAAGCACATAACCAACAATTCGAAATAACTTCTCATAAAATGCTAAATTTTGGCGTATGAATATACCAACGCGATCTACACAACCTCACGAACATCGTGATATTTTTAAATAAATTTTTCTAGGGCCCACGCGCCGGGGAGGCCACGGCCTCACGCGCCCCCCACGCGCATCATCTTCAACCTCCCGACGCCGGAACAGTGCCACCGGCGCCGGATTCTAGGCAACCCTGCAACTGCCCTTTTCTCACTCGTTTTTGCACCATTTTTCATAAAATTTTCACCAAAATGTCACAAATCATGAGAGGAAGAAGGCTATACCTCCTTGGAGCCTCAAAACCTTCCAAATCGCGTCGGGAAAATTTCACCAAAACCGGCCACCTTCGAACCTTGTGATCCCGACGTCCCAAACCTTCAAACGAAGCACTCCGAGCTTCGTGGGGACCTCCTTAAGCTCGTGGTAAGCTTGGATTGTCCTAAAATGCAACCATTTAAAAGTTGGTGAATAGTGACAATCACGGACCTCGTGATTTCAGCGTGAAAACGTATGAACCCTTACCTGAAATGGGTACCAATGGGTTCGTATGGTCTCTAGGAGTACGATGGTGGTCTCAACCATGTCGATCCGTGAAGGTTTGATAACCTTTGGGGTTGTCCGTACCTTTCAAAAGAGAAGGGAGAGAGAGACCGTGAGCATGCGGGAGAGAGAGAGAGAGAGAGAGTGAAAAAAAAAAAATGAAGGTGTGTGGTCTACAAAAACCCCAACCACATAAAAATATTCCAAATTAATTTCCAACTATTTTTCCAAAACAAACTTAGGATAGGACAATAAAACCCAATGAAATGTCACATACCGTAGTAGATTCAAGGGCAATCCCGTCATTTCACATCCTCGATTAATTAATTCCGGGACGGGCTGTGACAATCTACCCTCCTTATAGAATTTCGTCCTCGAAATTCACATAACCTAACCAATACTAGCAGCCATAAAACAACCTCGGATACATCTCTCTCATTCGATCTTCAGTCTCCCAAGTAGCTTCTTCTACCGAGTGGTTCCTCCACAATACTTTCACCATGCTCACTGTCTTATTCCTTAGAACCTTGTCCTTCCAGTCCAAAATAGTCACTGGTTCTTCATCATACGTCAAATCCGGATTAATCTCCAAAGGTTGAGGAGGAATCACATGCGAAGGATCTGAAACATAATGTCGAAGCATCGAGACATGAAACACATTATGCACCTTGGATAACTCCGGAGGCAACTCCAACCTGTAGGCAACCTCACCAACCTTTTCGACAATCACATAAGGTCCTATGTACCTAGAACTTAACTTGCCTCTTTTCCCAAATCGCACCACACCTCTCCAAGGTGATAACTTCAAGAATACCCAATAACCGACCTTATACACTCTATCGGTAGCATGCCTGACTGCTAAGTTCTTTTGTCGATCTTGTGCTGCTTTCAGGTTAGACTTAATCACCTGAATGTTTTGAGTAATCTCTTCCACTAACTCAGGGCCCACTAAAACTCGTTCACCAACCTCTGACAACATAAAGATGTACAACAAGCTTTCTCATAAGATGCCTCAAGTGGTGTCCTACCACTACTCGAATGAAGGTTATCGTTGTAGGCAAATTCCATTAAATTCAACTTTTAATCCAAGCATCACCAAACTACCATACCGAAGATCTTAGTATATCATCCAAATTCTGAATGGTCCTGTCTCTGTCTGAAGATGATATGCTGCACTATAAAGTAATCTTGTATCCGAAGTTTCTTGAAAAGTTACCTAGAACTTAGAAGTGACCAACATACCCAAAAAAAAAAAGCTCAACAGATTCGTAAGTCCAAATCTCTTTTCCATAAAACAAATAATTAAAACAAATAATTAACCGTTGCACTTGTCTGGAAAGGTTGCTGCTCTTCACTGGAGTAAAATACGTTACTTAGTACACCGATCAACTATCACCTCAATTTCCATCATACCCATCTCGTGAACGAGGAAGTTTGTACACATAATCCAAAGGCTTCTTTCTTACCGTTTTAACTTACTGACATATGATATATTTACTTACATACCCAAAATTTCTCTTTTCATACCCGGCTAATAGTAAAATGGTTAAATGGTATGATACGTCTCAATACTTCCGGGATGCATTGTAGAAGCTGAACAGTGTACTTCATCCAAAAATTGCTTTCTTTAATTCCACATCATTAAGCACATACAGCTTGTTCTCTTGCATAAACATGTCATCTGATTCTCTAACTCTGAGATCTTTCTTTTTCTCGATATTCTTTGCCTAAATAAATTCCTGATTCCTTCATCAATTTTCTGGGCATCGAGTATACGATTAATTAAAATAAGCTTAACTTGGATACTAGCAAGCAAGGCTTCTTCTCGTTCTTCTATTTCCAACTTTACTCCAGTAGATCTCAAATCCGCAAGAAGAGGAACATAACAAGTATACAAAGCATTTATTCTCACGAGAGTCTTCATACTAAGTACATCAGCCCAAGCATTTGCACGATCACCTGGTCGTGCAATCATAATCACTAAACAACTCAATACACCTTCGTTATCTAAAATCAAGATCCCTCTGAGTAGACAAATATTGGAAACTCTTACGATCCATACAAAACTTACACTTTTCTTCATAAAGATAATTTCTCCAAATCTTCAAGCCAAGATGATAGCGATTAATTCCAAATCATAATTAGGGTAATTCATCTCATGAAGTTCAATTGCCGCGAAGAATAAGCAATTACCCTATCTTGTATCAATACACATCTCAAACCACTCAAAGAAGCATCCTTATAGACCTCATAACTTCCGTTATCATCTGGGAGCTAACACAAGTGCATAGGTGAGGAAATACTTCAACTGTTGAAAACTTTATTCACCATTTTCATCCCACTCTAACTTAACCTCTTTTCTCGTCTATCTCGTCAATGGCAAGTCGAAGACTGAAAAAATCTTTCACAAACCGTCCATACTAGCCTGTTAAATTAAGAAAACTCCGAATCTTAGTCACGGTTCGCGATTGTTCCAAATTCTCAACTTCTGCTACCTTTAAAGAATTCACTTGAATACTTTAAGTAGGTATAACATGTCCCAGAAATGCCACCTGATTCATCCAACATTGGCATTCGCTAAGCTTAGAATATATCGACGACCCCTCAAACTTTGTAATACCACTTTAAAATGTCTAGCACGTCCTGCTCTAGTATTAGAGTATACCAGAATATCGTCAATGAAAACAAACACAAACCTGACGAGATATTCTCGAAATATTTCATTCACCAAACTCAGGAAAGCAGCAAGCGCATTCGTCAATCCGAATGGCATTACCAAAAACTCATTAGACCATAACGAGTCCTGGAAGTTATCTTAGGGACATCCTCACTAAATCTTCAATTGGTTAATAACCAAACCTTAAATCAATCTTTGAAAATACACAGGCACCTCTAGGCTGATTAAACAATCATTAATACGCGATAATGAACAACGATTCCCAATCGTTACTCGATTCAATTTTCCATAGTCAATGTATAGCCTTAATGTCCACATTTTTCCTCATAAATAAACTGGGCTCTCCATGACGACATACTAGGTTGAATGGAACCTTTATCAACCAATTCTTGCAACTGACTTTTCAATTCCCTTAACTTATCATGAACCAATCTCTAATATAAGGTCCGTACCTGGAGACAAATCAATAGAGAACTCCACATCTTTGCCTGGCGGCCATCCAGGTAAATTCTCAAGGAAAACGTCAGGAAATGTCTAATCACCTTGACCTCTTCCACACTACTCAGAGCAATATCTCTTAGTACCTCATGAACTAAATATCTTAGGTAGCCATTCAATAATAATCTTTTTGCTCTCACAGCAGAACTAACGGCATACCTCACTACACTTTGCATCCCCCAAAAGTAACCTCTGGTCACCCAAGTCGATGGAAAGCAACTGATTTCCCGTAGCAATCTATCTTGGCACAATCATAATGCAACCAATCTGTGCCAAAAATCACATCAAATCCACAATATCCAACTGAATAAGATTCATAGGCATAACAACATCTTTCACCACCACTGGACACTCTGAATAACACCATACTAACGTAGGATGACCTACTTGTTTACTCGCTTAACGAATCTAACAATAAGTTATGGATATTACGGTCTGCAGCCCGCAATAACGATAACTCACTGTTGTCTCAATAAGTAAGCAACAATCCTCAAGAATACAACATTACCATCTTGCCCTTCATTAGAATTACATATGCATGCCTCGATCGTGCTCCATCATTACTCTCTTTGGCAACATCATCAATAACAAGGAATATATCAGCCGGAATCAGCTAGTATGACCTGTGCGACTGAACCTATAGCTCGTCCACCCAGCCGGAATCATCTAATATGACCTGTGCGGCTGTACTCATAACCCATCGATCCATGCTAGTATATAAGTCGGAGTCACCTCTAGTGACCTGTACGACTCTAATCCTGAACACCACGGCTCATCTAACCAAAATTTCTAGATCCAGGTACCTGCGGAATCAGCGCTAGTGGTGGCAAAGAAGACTATGGAGGCATTTACTGATTCTGGGGACAATTTGCAGCTCTATGTCCCATTTATCCACATATAAAGCATCCACTGCTTTCTTGTCTATACTCTCCAGAGTGTATGCTATTGTACCGACAGCACAAAGGTACATTCCCTCTATCTGAATCACCTTGTCTCTGAAATCTGGAATCACCAGTGAATCTACCACCATACCTCTGACCAGTGGCACAAAAACCTTAGCTGGAAGAACTAGAACTAGCTTCACTTCTCTTGAAGCTCTGAGTCTTACGAGGTCCTTGAGATGACGGATCTATACCCTTATCGTCTTTCCTCCAATTCCCATTCTTTTCTTATTCCTTTTTACTCTCGTTGAGCATAACCTCAGAGTCCTCAATTCTCAACAACATCTCGTAAAACTCCTGGTAAGAAGCACAATAAATAGTGGTCGTCAAAGAACGCCAATTCCTCTTATTATCCAGCTTAAAACAACATAACACCTCTACCGGATTAACAACATCCGTATGATAACGAGAAAACTCCGCTACTTTCCATAGTACTCATTTGTCGTCATCTTTCCTTGTCTCAAATTGCAAACTCTCACTTCTTACCATCCATTTATATCGGATGACTAAACCTTTCCTTAAACAATTCTTTAAACAACTCTCAAATAGCTATTTCCTCCGGTGACATCATATAAGACTCCTGTCTCCATCAGGATGCAAATTCAATGCTCAGAAATCAGGTAGTTGTTTTGACCTACCGTCAAAAGAAAGATTCCCTTGACTTTGCATAATCTAGAACACCTTTTCCAACTGATTAAGCCATCGACCTGCTCCCTCAGGTCATCATTTTCCCTAAGGTGATTCAGCATCAACTTATATCCAGTCCTAAGAGAAAAATCCTTTGGATAATAGACTGAGTCACATTAGTACTAGTTTCCCATAACCGAGCTAAATATGGAAAACTAGACTCAACTAAACGACGTGGCTCACTACGAGGCGGTATAGGTCTGACAGAAAACACTAGAGAATTCTCAAGATGTACAGGACTGCAAACTAGGCTCTGATACCAACTGACACACCCCGTCCGGAATGAGGGCGTGCTGGCCGTCACGTGAGAGTGACGTAACCATTTGCACAGTTCGGAAGCTTTAAAATACCATTGTGAATTCTGTCAGAATACCGTTGGATTCCTCGTGGCCACCAAAGCTCTGCTCTAACTCGAACCTGAAGGGGCGCAAAACAAGGTGAGTGGGTCAGTAAAATAAGTCTTTCAAAATCTTTCCTTTATCAACATATATATATCCCCTCACTGTAAAATCTGTATACTTTCTCAGAAAATAGCATATATAAATATATATAGCTTCGGAAATCTCAACACCCTTATTCATCATTTTCATAGAAATATGCCATGCCATGAGCCAAAAACATAATATGGATGCATCAACAATAATCAAGTGAAATAATAAATCAACCGGAGACCCTGCAGTAGTCCTGTACGGCTGATTCTAGAGCTCATTATCCAATCCAGCCGGAGTCACCAACTGTGACCTGTACGGCCCTGCCGGAGTCCCCAACTGCGACCTGTACGGCACTACGCTGCACATGAGTCGGAACTACCTATAGTAGTCTGTACGACTCGGATGGTGTAATAATACGCTCTAGTGCTTCTCTCATCAATTATCTGTGCACATAATCTAAGGTCACCTACTAGTCGGAACCGTCTCTAAGGTCTGTACGACTAGCATGTCGGAACCACCTCCAGTGGTCTGTACGACTAGCATCTACTTGGATCCAAGGTGAGCGTGTGATGCGGTGAATAACATAAGCACTAACACCAGGGGTGCAGGTTATGAGCTATCAACATAAATCTCATCAAACAATTCAATGAACCAAATATAACTCACCTGATACTCACCTGTGCGTCCGCAGCACCAATTCAAATATATGCATCATATAATATCCATTCACATATTTCATGTAATTACTATGCATGGCACTTCAATCACATGATTCATATAAATCTATGCATGGCATTTCAAAACATACTTTCATTTTAATTCAAATTCTGGGAAAACTCATTAAGTATATAGGCGTATAATGAAAACAAAACTGCCCACTCACTGGTATGTCGCAGGGTCGTAACCCCCGTGACGCCTCTGACTGCGCTCGTCCTCGGGGTAGATCTCACCTATATGCGAAACAACTATAAAAACGTTATTTTAAGCACATAACCAACAATTCGAAATAACTTCTCATAAAATGCTAAATTTTGGCGTATGAATATACCAACGCGATCTACACAACCTCACGAACATCGTGATATTTTTAAATAAATTTTTCTAGGGCCCACGCGCCGGGGAGGCCACGGCCTCACGCGCATCATCTTCAACCTCCCGACGCCGGAACAGTGCCACCGGCGCCGGATTCTAGGCAACCCTGCAACTGCCCTTTTCTCACTCGTTTTTGCACCATTTTTCATAAAATTTTCACCAAAATGTCACAAATCATGAGAGGAAGAAGGCTATACCTCCTTGGAGCCTCAAAACCTTCCAAATCGCGTCGGGAAAATTTCACCAAAACCGGCCACCTTCGAACCTTGTGATCCCGACGTCCCAAACCTTCAAACGAAGCACTCCGAGCTTCGTGGGGACCTCCTTAAGCTCGTGGTAAGCTTGGATTGTCCTAAAATGCAACCATTTAAAAGTTGGTGAATAGTGACAATCACGGACCTCGTGATTTCAGCGTGAAAACGTATGAACCCTTACCTGAAATGGGTACCAATGGGTTCGTATGGTCTCTAGGAGTACGATGGTGGTCTCAACCATGTCGATCCGTGAAGGTTTGATAACCTTTGGGGTTGTCCGTACCTTTCAAAAGAGAAGGGAGAGAGAGACCGTGAGCATGCGGGAGAGAGAGAGAGAGAGAGTGAAAAAAAAAAAATGAAGGTGTGTGGTCTACAAAAACCCCAACCACATAAAAATATTCCAAATTAATTTCCAACTATTTTTCCAAAACAAACTTAGGATAGGACAATAAAACCCAATGAAATGTCACATACCGTAGTAGATTCAAGGGCAATCCCGTCATTTCACATCCTCGATTAATTAATTCCGGGACGGGCTGTGACAATCTACCCTCCTTATAGAATTTCGTCCTCGAAATTCACATAACCTAACCAATACTAGCAGCCATAAAACAACCTCGGATACATCTCTCTCATTCGATCTTCAGTCTCCCAAGTAGCTTCTTCTACCGAGTGGTTCCTCCACAATACTTTCACCATGCTCACTGTCTTATTCCTTAGAACCTTGTCCTTCCAGTCCAAAATAGTCACTGGTTCTTCATCATACGTCAAATCCGGATTAATCTCCAAAGGTTGAGGAGGAATCACATGCGAAGGATCTGAAACATAATGTCGAAGCATCGAGACATGAAACACATTATGCACCTTGGATAACTCCGGAGGCAACTCCAACCTGTAGGCAACCTCACCAACCTTTTCGACAATCACATAAGGTCCTATGTACCTAGAACTTAACTTGCCTCTTTTCCCAAATCGCACCACACCTCTCCAAGGTGATAACTTCAAGAATACCCAATAACCGACCTTATACACTCTATCGGTAGCATGCCTGACTGCTAAGTTCTTTTGTCGATCTTGTGCTGCTTTCAGGTTAGACTTAATCACCTGAATGTTTTGAGTAATCTCTTCCACTAACTCAGGGCCCACTAAAACTCGTTCACCAACCTCTGACAACATAAAGATGTACAACAAGCTTTCTCATAAGATGCCTCAAGTGGTGTCCTACCACTACTCGAATGAAGGTTATCGTTGTAGGCAAATTCCATTAAATTCAACTTTTAATCCAAGCATCACCAAACTACCATACCGAAGATCTTAGTATATCATCCAAATTCTGAATGGTCCTGTCTCTGTCTGAAGATGATATGCTGCACTATAAAGTAATCTTGTATCCGAAGTTTCTTGAAAAGTTACCTAGAACTTAGAAGTGACCAACATACCCAAAAAAAAAAAGCTCAACAGATTCGTAAGTCCAAATCTCTTTTCCATAAAACAAATAATTAAAACAAATAATTAACCGTTGCACTTGTCTGGAAAGGTTGCTGCTCTTCACTGGAGTAAAATACGTTACTTAGTACACCGATCAACTATCACCTCAATTTCCATCATACCCATCTCGTGAACGAGGAAGTTTGTACACATAATCCAAAGGCTTCTTTCTTACCGTTTTAACTTACTGACATATGATATATTTACTTACATACCCAAAATTTCTCTTTTCATACCCGGCTAATAGTAAAATGGTTAAATGGTATGATACGTCTCAATACTTCCGGGATGCATTGTAGAAGCTGAACAGTGTACTTCATCCAAAAATTGCTTTCTTTAATTCCACATCATTAAGCACATACAGCTTGTTCTCTTGCATAAACATGTCATCTGATTCTCTAACTCTGAGATCTTTCTTTTTCTCGATATTCTTTGCCTAAATAAATTCCTGATTCCTTCATCAATTTTCTGGGCATCGAGTATACGATTAATTAAAATAAGCTTAACTTGGATACTAGCAAGCAAGGCTTCTTCTCGTTCTTCTATTTCCAACTTTACTCCAGTAGATCTCAAATCCGCAAGAAGAGGAACATAACAAGTATACAAAGCATTTATTCTCACGAGAGTCTTCATACTAAGTACATCAGCCCAAGCATTTGCACGATCACCTGGTCGTGCAATCATAATCACTAAACAACTCAATACACCTTCGTTATCTAAAATCAAGATCCCTCTGAGTAGACAAATATTGGAAACTCTTACGATCCATACAAAACTTACACTTTTCTTCATAAAGATAATTTCTCCAAATCTTCAAGCCAAGATGATAGCGATTAATTCCAAATCATAATTAGGGTAATTCATCTCATGAAGTTCAATTGCCGCGAAGAATAAGCAATTACCCTATCTTGTATCAATACACATCTCAAACCACTCAAAGAAGCATCCTTATAGACCTCATAACTTCCGTTATCATCTGGGAGCTAACACAAGTGCATAGGTGAGGAAATACTTCAACTGTTGAAAACTTTATTCACCATTTTCATCCCACTCTAACTTAACCTCTTTTCTCGTCTATCTCGTCAATGGCAAGTCGAAGACTGAAAAAATCTTTCACAAACCGTCCATACTAGCCTGTTAAATTAAGAAAACTCCGAATCTTAGTCACGGTTCGCGATTGTTCCAAATTCTCAACTTCTGCTACCTTTAAAGAATTCACTTGAATACTTTAAGTAGGTATAACATGTCCCAGAAATGCCACCTGATTCATCCAACATTGGCATTCGCTAAGCTTAGAATATATCGACGACCCCTCAAACTTTGTAATACCACTTTAAAATGTCTAGCACGTCCTGCTCTAGTATTAGAGTATACCAGAATATCGTCAATGAAAACAAACACAAACCTGACGAGATATTCTCGAAATATTTCATTCACCAAACTCAGGAAAGCAGCAAGCGCATTCGTCAATCCGAATGGCATTACCAAAAACTCATTAGACCATAACGAGTCCTGGAAGTTATCTTAGGGACATCCTCACTAAATCTTCAATTGGTTAATAACCAAACCTTAAATCAATCTTTGAAAATACACAGGCACCTCTAGGCTGATTAAACAATCATTAATACGCGATAATGAACAACGATTCCCAATCGTTACTCGATTCAATTTTCCATAGTCAATGTATAGCCTTAATGTCCACATTTTTCCTCATAAATAAACTGGGCTCTCCATGACGACATACTAGGTTGAATGGAACCTTTATCAACCAATTCTTGCAACTGACTTTTCAATTCCCTTAACTTATCATGAACCAATCTCTAATATAAGGTCCGTACCTGGAGACAAATCAATAGAGAACTCCACATCTTTGCCTGGCGGCCATCCAGGTAAATTCTCAAGGAAAACGTCAGGAAATGTCTAATCACCTTGACCTCTTCCACACTACTCAGAGCAATATCTCTTAGTACCTCATGAACTAAATATCTTAGGTAGCCATTCAATAATAATCTTTTTGCTCTCACAGCAGAACTAACGGCATACCTCACTACACTTTGCATCCCCCAAAAGTAACCTCTGGTCACCCAAGTCGATGGAAAGCAACTGATTTCCCGTAGCAATCTATCTTGGCACAATCATAATGCAACCAATCTGTGCCAAAAATCACATCAAATCCACAATATCCAACTGAATAAGATTCATAGGCATAACAACATCTTTCACCACCACTGGACACTCTGAATAACACCATACTAACGTAGGATGACCTACTTGTTTACTCGCTTAACGAATCTAACAATAAGTTATGGATATTACGGTCTGCAGCCCGCAATAACGATAACTCACTGTTGTCTCAATAAGTAAGCAACAATCCTCAAGAATACAACATTACCATCTTGCCCTTCATTAGAATTACATATGCATGCCTCGATCGTGCTCCATCATTACTCTCTTTGGCAACATCATCAATAACAAGGAATATATCAGCCGGAATCAGCTAGTATGACCTGTGCGACTGAACCTATAGCTCGTCCACCCAGCCGGAATCATCTAATATGACCTGTGCGGCTGTACTCATAACCCATCGATCCATGCTAGTATATAAGTCGGAGTCACCTCTAGTGACCTGTACGACTCTAATCCTGAACACCACGGCTCATCTAACCAAAATTTCTAGATCCAGGTACCTGCGGAATCAGCGCTAGTGGTGGCAAAGAAGACTATGGAGGCATTTACTGATTCTGGGGACAATTTGCAGCTCTATGTCCCATTTATCCACATATAAAGCATCCACTGCTTTCTTGTCTATACTCTCCAGAGTGTATGCTATTGTACCGACAGCACAAAGGTACATTCCCTCTATCTGAATCACCTTGTCTCTGAAATCTGGAATCACCAGTGAATCTACCACCATACCTCTGACCAGTGGCACAAAAACCTTAGCTGGAAGAACTAGAACTAGCTTCACTTCTCTTGAAGCTCTGAGTCTTACGAGGTCCTTGAGATGACGGATCTATACCCTTATCGTCTTTCCTCCAATTCCCATTCTTTTCTTATTCCTTTTTACTCTCGTTGAGCATAACCTCAGAGTCCTCAATTCTCAACAACATCTCGTAAAACTCCTGGTAAGAAGCACAATAAATAGTGGTCGTCAAAGAACGCCAATTCCTCTTATTATCCAGCTTAAAACAACATAACACCTCTACCGGATTAACAACATCCGTATGATAACGAGAAAACTCCGCTACTTTCCATAGTACTCATTTGTCGTCATCTTTCCTTGTCTTAAATTGCAAACTCTCACTTCTTACCATCCATTTATATCGGAGGACTAAACCTTTCCTTAAACAATTCTTTAAACAACTCTCAAATAGCTATTTCCTCCGGTGACATCATATAAGACTCCTGTCTCCATCAGGATGCAAATTCAATGCTCAGAAATCAGGTAGTTGTTTTGACCTACCGTCAAAAGAAAGATTCCCTTGACTTTGCATAATCTAGAACACCTTTTCCAACTGATTAAGCCATCGACCTGCTCCCTCAGGTCATCATTTTCCCTAAGGTGATTCAGCATTAACTTATATCCAGTCCTAAGAGAAAAATCCTTTGGATAATAGACTGAGTCACATTAGTACTAGTTTCCCATAACCGAGCTAAATATGGAAAACTAGACTCAACTAAACGACGTGGCTCACTACGAGGCGGTATAGGTCTGACAGAAAACACTAGAGAATTCTCAAGATGTACAGGACTGCAAACTAGGCTCTGATACCAACTGACACACCCCGTCCGGAATGAGGGCGTGCTGGCCGTCACGTGAGAGTGACGTAACCATTTGCACAGTTCGGAAGCTTTAAAATACCATTGTGAATTCTGTCAGAATACCGTTGGATTCCTCGTGGCCACCAAAGCTCTGCTCTAACTCGAACCTGGAGGGGCGCAAAACAAGGTGAGTGGGTCAGTAAAATAAGTCTTTCAAAATCTTTCCTTTATCAACATATATATATCCCCTCACTGTAAAATCTGTATACTTTCTCAGAAAATAGCATATATAAATATATATAGCTTCGGAAATCTCAACACCCTTATTCATCATTTTCATAGAAATATGCCATGCCATGAGCCAAAAACATAATATGGATGCATCAACAATAATCAAGTGAAATAATAAATCAACCGGAGACCCTGCAGTGGTCCTGTACGGCTGATTCTAGAGCTCATTATCCAATCCAGCCGGAGTCACCAACTGTGACCTGTACGGCCCTGCCGGAGTCGCCAACTGCGACCTGTACGGCACTACGCTGCACATGAGTCGGAACTACCTATAGTAGTCTGTACGACTCGGATGGTGTAATAATACGCTCTAGTGATTCTCTCATCAATTATCTGTGCACATAATCTAAGGTCACCTACTAGTCGGAACCGTCTCTAAGGTCTGTACGACTAGCATGTCGGAACCACCTCCAGTGGTCTGTACGACTAGCATCTACTTGGATCCAAGGTGAGCGTGTGATGCGGTGAATAACATAAGCACTAACACCAGGGGTGCAGGTTATGAGCTATCAACATAAATCTCATCAAACAATTCAATGAACCAAATATAACTCACCTGATACTCACCTGTGCGTCCGCAGCACCAATTCAAATATATGCATCATACAATATCCATTCACATCTTTCATGTAATTACTATGCATGGCACTTCAATCACATGATTCATATAAATCTATGCATGGCATTTCAAAACATACTTTCATTTTAATTCAAATTCTGGGAAAACTCATTAAGTATGTAGGCGTATAATGAAAACAAAACTGCCCACTCACTGGTATGTCGCAGGGTCGTAACCCCCGTGACGCCTCTGACTGCGCTCGTCCTCGGGGTAGATCTCACCTATATGCGAAACAACTATAAAAACGTTATTTTAAGCACATAACCAACAATTCGAAATAACTTCTCATAAAATGCTAAATTTTGGCGTATGAATATACCAACGCGATCTACACAACCTCACGAACATCGTGATATTTTTAAATAAATTTTTCTAAGGCCCACGCGCCCTCACGCGCCGGGGAGGCCACGGCCTCACGCGCCCCCCACGCGCATCATCTTTAACCTCCCGACGCCGGAACAGTGCCACCGGCGCCGGATTCTGGGCAACCCTGCAACTGCCCTTTTCTCACTCGTTTTTGCACCATTTTTCATAAAATTTTCACCAAAATGTCACAAATCATGAGAGGAAGAAGGCTATACCTCCTTGGAGCCTCAAAACCTTCCAAATCGCGTCGGGAAAATTTCACCAAAACCGGCCACCTTCGAACCTTGTGATCCCGACGTCCCAAACCTTCAAACGAAGCACTCCGAGCTTCGTGGGGACCTCCTTAAGCTCGTGGTAAGCTTGGATTGTCCTAAAATGCAACCATTTAAAAGTTGGTGAATAGTGACAAACACGGACCTCGTGATTTCAGCGTGAAAACGTATGAACCCTTACCTGAAATGGGTACCAATGGGTTCGTATGGTCTCTAGGAGGACGATGGTGGTCTCAACCACGTCGATCCGTGAAGGTTTGATAACCTTTGGGGTTGTCCGTACCTTTCGAAAGAGAAGGGAGAGAGAGACCGTGAGCATGCGGGAGAGAGAGAAAGAGAGAGTGAAAAAAAAAATGAAGGTGTGTGGTCTACAAAAACCCCAACCACATAAAAATATTCCAAATTAATTTCCAACTATTTTTCCAAAACAAACTTAGGATAGGACAATAAAACCCAATGAAATGTCACATACCGTAGTAGATTCAAGGGCAATCCCGTCATTTCACATCCTCGATTAATTAATTCCGGGACGGGCTGTGACAATAAAACCGTATTTTTTACAACAAAAAAAAAACACAAAACCGTATTAAAATAGTATTATCCATTAGTGCAAATATTAAATTGAAGATCGAATTCGTTCATCGTACTCTTATAGGGTTTAAGAGTGTAGTTGTAAAAAATCAGCTGGGGTTAACATAACCGTTAAATCGTGAGTTTTCGTTTATAACCATCAAAAGGTTTCGTCCCGTTACCTAATATTTGAATATCTGTTTTTTTGCGATTTTTTACGTATGCGATCTTGAAGCATATACCAATAAGTTTGACGGTTGGATCGTTGAAACTAGTTTTGTAGAATGTGTATTCCTTCAAAACGATAGATTCAACAAACACTTGAAGTTTATTTTATACTTTCATTAAGTAGAACATAATAATTTGTGGTATCCACTAGTGCAAATATTTTAAATTGAAGATCAAATTCGTTCATCATACTCTTATAAGGTTGAGAAGTGTATTTGTACAAAATCATCAAAATCGGAGTTAAGATCACCGTTAAATCGTGAGTTTGTGTTTATAACCGTCAAAAGGTCTCATCCCGTTACCTAATATTTGAATGTTTGTTTTTTGCAATTTTTTACGTATGCAATCTTGAAGCATATACAAACAAGTTTGACGGTTGGATCATTGAAACTGGTTTCGTAGAATGTGTATTCCTTCAAAACGATAGATTCAACAAACACTTGAGTTTATTTTATACTTTCATTAAGTAGAACATAATAATTTGTGGTATCCACTAGTGCAAATATTTTAAATTGAAGATCGAATTCATTCATCGTACTCTTATAGGGTTGAGGAGTGTATTTGTAAAAAATCATCAAAATCAGAATTAAAATAACCATTAAATCATGAGTTTTCATTTATAACCATTGAAAGGTTTCGTCCCATTACCTAATATTCGAATGTCTGTTTTTTGCGATTTTTGGCATATACAATCTCGAGGTATATAAAAATAAGTTTGACGGTCGAATCATTCAAATTAATTTTTCAGACTGCAAATATTAATTTATGATAATGTTCAGGGTTTTGGCTCTTTTCCTCAAATGAATGGTATGGAACAATATTTTTTTATATATTTTTAAAAAATGTTTGTAGAATTTAGTGTTTTGCTGTTTCCCAGAAATAAATAAGGGTTTGGCTTCCCTCTTCTTTTTCCCACAATTCCCAAACTCTTGTTTTTATGGAATTTAAGCGGTTTGGCTTTTTCTCCTAATTAATTAGGGTTTTGGCGTGTCCCTCCCTTTTCTCCCACAATTTCCAAAAATATTTCCTAGAATTTTTTCCGCCCACAGCCAAAAAAAAAGGAGAGAAACTACAAAGGATATTGTGCTCTTGATTAGATTAGGTTGCATCTATGCCATTCTTTATATTAATGCCTCCAACCTTCAAAGGAGGCAACAAAAACTCTCCATAATCAATATTCGGAGTGCACAACCGTGAGCATACAGGTAACCCTAAAGTCATCTTGTTTGTCTAGTTCATCCAGTTTAGGTTTTGTGACAATAAGTTCTCCTTGTGCCAATTTTAAGTTTAGGGTTTATGTATATATTAAATTTCAATTTTATTCATTTTTCATGGCTACTGGGATTTTCTAACAATTAGGGTTTATGTATATATTTTGCCTTCTGCCTTTGAAACCCTAATTCTAGTCGATTTTATTTTAGCTTTCATGGTTTCGTTTTTTCATTTTTCTATCTTTCGGTACTATTGGCATCTAATTTTCTTGTATTTGTATGATTGATAGATATGGCAAAAAAGGGAAGGAGCCAACAAAATTCATCAAGCACACGTCGTCTGTCATCTAGACTCTTTAAACCAACATGATACCACCACTGAACTACATGACAATGAAATGCAAGAGACCCAACATGCAAATATACAAGGTAATTTTATATGTGGATTTTTAATTTATATGTACAAAAAGAAGCTACAATGGGATTTTGTCTTTGCCTAATCAAGTATGGGTTCTTGGCCATCGGAAATTATTTTTTATTTTGTCTGAACTACATGTCAGTTGCACTGGCATGGAAAAGAATAGTATAAGACCCATGAAATCATCCTGGAAATTTTTTTTTTCCGACCGCAAATGCTGAGAGTAGGTTGCGGGCTACAATTTGATAGGAAAAGCTTAGGCTGGCCGTCGTTTGGTGCAAATAATTAAATTGGAATGTATAGTCTAACTTCAAAGTATACTTGAAGATAGAAGAGAGTGATATTTCGTTTACTTAATTTCATGATTCAAAGGTTGTTGGTTGTTTTATAAACTTTGTCCTACGTTAAAAGAAACGAATTCTCTCATAATTATGTCTTATTTAGCTTTGTGTTTTCTTTGTAAAATTGTAGCCACGGCAACAAGAGGAATGAGTCAAAATAGAGCACCGCACACTACTACTCATTCACCTACACCCTATTCAGACCAACTTGGTGTTACCCAACCATCACATGGTAGTGAAATACATGAGACACAACAAACATCTATTGAGAATCAACCTTCAAGTGTCGAAGGTACCTTATATATATATCGGTTTGAAAATGTGCATTTTTGTAATTGGTTATTTATTAAACATACAAGCACATTATTATTTTTATTGATTAGGTCCTACCAAAAAGAAAGGTAGAGGGAAGGCTAAGGGTAAAGATGGGAATGGCACTCCGATTGTAATACATGATAGCAGATAATGAGCAGAAGTCACTGAAAGCATGATTGTCAAATAGTTAACTATTTAGATATGTGAGTGTTTTAATCTAATTTTAATTTCATAGGATTGTAACCACAAATGCTACGAGAACTATAGGGTGCTCTTTAATCAAGTTATTAAAAGGCCTTGGATTACATTTAAAGATTATCCAAAAGAGCAAATGGATGAATTGTATGATCGTTTTAAGGGAATTGGATACACATACACATGTTCTGAAGAAGAGATGAGGGCTGCTATTGAACTACATATTAAAACAAGATATGCCGATTGGATGAGCACATTGAGGAATTCGGTTTTTCACAAGTACAAGACTACTGGGGAGAGATACATTAACTGCCCATCAAATGTATCTAAAGATGTTTGGTGTAAAATGGTTGAAAAGTGGGAGAAACCTGAATGGAAGGTAAAAGTTTAATATAAGAAATATCATCTTATGATGGTTAATATATTATTTTCCGTACATGTATCTGCTTACTGTGGGATGATTGGGTTTTAATTGTGCTTTCTTTTTCATGCAGAAACAAAGTGTGCAAAATGTGTGCAATATGGAGCAGTCCACAATTGTGCACACCACAGGTTCAGTTCCAATGGCAAAGTACATAAAAGATGAGGTAAAAATACTATGTTTTTTCCATACCGTCATTCTTGCATATTTAAAATTTATTTAACGAACTCTCTTTTTTTTAATCTTAATAGCTTGATCGTAGTGGAATTGAACCTAGCCCGATTGATTGTTTCAAAAAATTCCATGTGAGTAAGCGTAAGAGTGAAGGTGAAGAAACTTGGGCAAGTGAAAAGGCTAAAGAACTTCATGTATGTTATCATAGTTTCAATCTTTTTTTACATGATATTGTGTGTATTACCTATGCTTACATATTACAATTTTATTGAAGGAAAAAATGGACAACAAAAAGAATATTGCTATGGAAGAACAAAATGAAGTAAATGATTGGGTTATATACAAGGAGGTGATTGGTGGCCCAAGTCATGGTCGTCTTCTTGGTGTAGGTGCTGGCTTTAGTACTAAAGATGCATATCCCTCAAATAGCCAAAGTTGTAATTAACGTATGTGCTTAGAACGTGAAGAAAGTCATGAGCAATTGAAGGACCAAGTCAACACTTTTACAGATAAGTTGAATTCTTTGCAAGAATTAGTTGAAAGATTGATGCCAAACAACTCAAATAATTATGCGCGCTCAGGACCATCTGCCTCTATGATAAATTGTTTTATTTCATTTTTATTGTTTGTCTTACTGTTGAATAATATATTATTTCTTTACTTACTCTCTTTATTGTTTGTTTGCCAGGAGAATGTTGAAAGTTGGTTAGATGCTCAACATGAAGATCAATAGTGCATCATACTTTCATTTTGATATTACCAAATATCTGAACTTGTTAAGTTTTATTCGTGGGGTATTGTTCTTTTTTTTTTCCAATTTAACCATTGTCCATTTTCTTTTTTAAATAATTTTATGAATAATCTTGCTTGGATATTGAGAAATTTAATACAATGGTACGGTTAATTTATTAGTAACGATTACGTACCTATTTTTATCATATTTTAATTTCAATATATAATTTAATTATAAATAGAATAATAGCTTTTTCGATTGTAAATTCCTCTCGTTAATGTGCACATTTCTAACAAAGACGTTCCTATAGGAAAAACCCATTTTCAACCAAATATTGGTTATGAAAAAATTTGTGATGACTAAATATGGTCAATAATATTTATTTCTAATGAAGCTTCACCGTCAGAAATATATATTACCGATGAAACTTCACCATTGCAAATATATATATTCGACGAGGCTTCATTGTTGAAAATATATATATTCCCAACGAAGCTTGCCATTGCAAATATGTTTTACCGACAAAGCTTCACCATTGGAAGTACATACTTTTAACGACGCTTGATCATAGCAAATATGTTTTTGTGCCTATTTCTGTCAAGCCATTATGTATTTTCGACAACCTTGTATGGTCGGTAATTGTAATTGCGATGATTGTGCACTCTCGTAAAAAAAGATGATTTTGTAAAAATATTTTCTGACACAATTGTTTGGTCGGAAAAAAGTGATCGCAAAAAACATTTGTCGTCGCTTAAAAAGTAATTTCGACAACTCTAAAAGTATTTGCGACCAAAATTCCATGTCAAAAATAAAATAAGTTTGCCATTTTGAACATTCATTTCCAACATAAATATAACTATTAACAACGAGTCATGTGTGTCGAAAATGCATTAATTCCGACGGCTGGTCGGAACAAAAGTATTTCCAATGGGACAATTTCCAACGCTCAGCGAGGGCTTTTTCCCATCGAAAATAAGTATTTGCAACGGCAAAATGCCTTTTCCGATGGTATTTGACCCTCGCTAATGACACTTTGTTTTGTAGTGTGAATGCCTCAGCCGAATTGAGAGCGTGTTCTGGGGTTTGGAAATATTTGATCCGGTCAATGTAAGTCCTTCGGGCACTTTCATATAAATTTTGTTATCAAGATCCCTATAGAGATACGCAGTTATTACGTCCATCAGCTGCAAACTTAGTTTTTCAAAAACTACCAAACTGATAAGGTATTGAAAAGTAATCACATCCATAACAGGCAAATAAGTTTCGTCATAGTCAATCCTGAGGCGTTGTGAGAAACCTTGCGCAACAAGACGAGCTTTGTAACGCACAATTTCATTCTTCTCATTACTCTTCCGAACGAAAACCCACTTGTAGCCAATGGGCTTCACATGCGGAGGAATAGGAGCTATAGGTCCAAACACCTTACGTTTCGCATGCGAATCGAGTTCAAATTGGATTGCTTGTTTCCAGTTTAACCAATCAGTTATACATTGACATTCATTAACGCAACAGGGTTCAATGTCATCGCTTAACATGATCTCAATAACTACTGCATATGCTAATGCATCGTCGACGAACATCTTATTTTCACACCAAACATCATCCGAGCTAGCACAAGGGATCTAAATTTCACGATTCTTGGAAGGTGGATTCGTCTCTTCAAGGCCGCTTCTGTAATCTAGAATTTCCTTATGAGTTGGATAAAATAAGTAGGCGACAGTCGGATTCACGATAGGCTCTTCAGGGGTCTGTGTCGTGGGTTTCCACTTTTATGGGTATGAATCCTTTGAAACAAATTGTCCGCCACGCTTGTGTGTAGGGGTAGATGATTGACTAGCCGCTAATGTATGTAGATCGGCCAAAGTGGTGTCCCAATCCTCCAATAGGGAAATCCGTCGTACATTTGGTACATCCATCTTTGCAGGCACATTCGTAGCTGGAATATGTGATCTTGTCACTCGTGATAGATCGGTGAAAGCATCTAGCATGCTTTGAGCTACGCTTTAAAGATCTAATATGTGCTGCACTTCAGTCTTAGACTGAGCGGTGCAAAGATCTAAATGAGACAGAGTGGGAGTCATCGACGATAATTCATGTCGTTCTTCAGGAATGTTGACATTCTTATTTCCCCCTAACGATGGGAAAACTTTCTCATAGAAGTGACAATCCGTGAAACGAGCGATAAACAGATCGCTTGACAAAGGTTCTAAGTAAGGAATGCTTCAAGGAGAATCATTTCTGACATAGATTCCCATAATTTGCTGATGCCCCATTTTTGTACATAAGGGCGGCGAAATCGACACATACATCGCACAACAAAAAAACGCACAGATGCAATATGTCAGGTTTATATATAGTAACCAACTGAATGGCGCTATATGATTGGGTCACAATAGGCTCAGGCGGACCAACATGGCTACGTGCAATATTGCATGGCCCCAAGCAGTGATCGGGAGCTTGGTATGTATGACCAACAATCGAGCAATCATTTGTAAGCGCTTAATGAATACCTTTGCCGGGCTGTTCTGGTGTGAACATGGGGTACTGGATGTTCAACTTCAACCCCAACCGACACGCAATAGTAATCAAAAGTTTTAGATGTGAATTCCCCAGCATTATCCAATCGAATAGATTTGATTAGATAATCAGGGTGGTGAGCCAAAACCATAAAAAATCTAAATGGTCCACATGGAGGGTGAATTGGTCACAAATGCCACCCTGAATCCTTTGTAGAAAGCTTAATAATAAGCTTTCCCATTGAGCGAATCTTGTCATAAGAAGGCTTAATAATAAGCATTCCCATGAAGCAGGTTTGACATGCGATTCCTTGAATCGAACCTAAACTTTAGGTCATTGGATGCCCGTGTGATGATTTGAGAATACGGCACATCGTTGTTCGTCCATGGTGTCCCAAACGATCATGCCAAAGGTAATTTTGTGCGTGGTCCCAAAGGTAGGGCCAGCTACATAGTGGCATTTTATAGGGCATATGGTCATAGTATACAGACCACTCGGGATACGCTTCATCTTCTCTAGAGTACACTTCTGGTCATATTCGTAGGAAGTTATGCACAGAAATTCAACTCTATTTTCTACATAGGTTTCAGTGTGGTAATTATTATCTCTAATGTCCTTAGAGAATAGAGTGCCTTATCAATGGTCAAAATTGTACCATTGGACAACATTATACGTGTCTTACCGTATCATTCGATCAGGTTAGATGGTCCTAAGAGGGTTGTCAGAGGTGTATTCTTAGGTATGAAGTTAGTGAAATAGATGTGTTTCATGCAAAACAGTGTGCGTGGTTGCACTATATGTTAGACAACTAACTTTCCCACTAGTCATACCTAGAAATAAAAATTAATTTGAATTGGTCACATGCATAAAAGTTCTAAAAACAAATATCCAATCAAAATAATTTAAGTTTTCAAGGATGGTAATTAGTAAAAACTTAATATCCAAAAAACAAATCACCAACAAATAATCCAAACATAAAGGAAATTGTTCAAAATTAAACCAAAAAAACAAGGAGGGGGATTCGGCCACTATGTGGATTTTGGCCCCGTTATTCTAAAATTTAACTATAAATAGTTCATGTCTAAGATTCCAATCTTCCATAGGGATGGTATCCTCTTGAAAGTCAGAAACCTCCATTTTAGTACTCTCTAGTTCATCCACTTGCACAAAGTTTGATTCAAACTTCTTACTATGAGAATGATATTCAACTACAACCTTCTGGGGAGCTCAGCAAACACAGGACGAATGCTCCTTTGAACCACAGCGATATCACATGTCCGCATCCATGGTTTCAGGTGCTTTGCCCCTACCATGCCTATGTTGGCATTTTGATCTTTGGTTCATGCAATAGTGTGCTTTAGGCATAACAGTCGCCCCAGTATGTCGAGCTTGATGATTTTTCATCAACAGCTGATTCATCTTTTCAAAGAGAAGTAAAACAGAGATCAAATCCGAAAACTTAGTGAACTTCTGAGCCTTATATTGTTGCTGCAGGACAATATTAGTAGCAGAGAAGGTCGAATAGGTCTTCTCCAGGAGATCCTCTTCGGTCAAGGTCTCGTTACAGAACTTGAGAAGTGATCGGATTCGACAAACTTCAAAATTATATTCATTCATAGACTTAAAGTTTTGGAAGCCCAAATGCTGCCAGTCATGTCTTGCTTCAGGCAAGAAGATATCTTTTTGGTGATCAAATGGATCAACCAAAGTGACCCAAAGTGCTCATGGATCTTCCTCAGCAAGGTACTCGGTTTGCAGTGCATCATGAATGTGTCTTTGGATGAAGATCATGGAATTGGCTTTCTTAGCTTCGCCAACCGGGTTGTCCGTCTCATCTTCAATGGCGGAACGCAAATTCTTTGTAGTGGGGTGGACCTACACATCTTAGACCCACTTGAGGTAGTTTCTTCCAGAGACCTCCAAAGCGGTGAAGTCGAGTTTGTTCAAATTCGACATGTTTCTATCACAAAATAATTGGTAAAGATGTGGTTAGTGTAATGGAGAAAATAAAATCAATCCATTCACATAGGAGTAGAACATTCAGGTTCTAATAGACATGTATTGGTTTAAATTTACATGAAAAAGCTTTCGGTTTTCATGGGTGATGTTTTAAAGGAAAACTTCAGGTTTTCAAACAAGGCATGTTTATAGAAACTTTAGGTTTTGAAAAAAAATTATGAACTTCAAGTTCATATGTTCCTACAGACAAAAACAAATATATATACAGATATATGCAAAAAGAAAATATGCAAATAGATATTCAAGTCTAAAATTATAATTGAATTAATTATTTGGACTTCGGGCCAAAATTGAAGTGTGGGTGAAAAAAATTATAAACTCAAATTGTCTAAAAAAAATAAACAATTAAGCTCGGGGCCCAAAAATATGGGCCAAAACCCACGGGTGGGTTGAGCAAATTTGTGCCATGTAGCCTAGGCCAAAAATGAGATGTGGTGGACATGGGCTAATCAGATAAAAAAGAATTGGGCTGTGAGCCCAGTGGCAGCAAACAAGCCGCAAAAATAGGGTCCAAAACAGAGGCCCATACAAGCACTGATCAAATGCGGCACGGTGCAGGTACACCGATGCACCAACTGCAGGCTGGGATCGCATGCATGCGGGAACACGAATGCATCAGCATGGGGCTAGGTACTGGTGCAATGCGTGCATGAGGGACAACATAGCCCTCGGGCTAGTGTCACGTGTTGGGCCAAGCCATGGTGTTAGGCCGCTTCAGGCGAGCCCAGTTAAAAGAAAAAAAAATTCCTTTTTTTTTTTTTGCAGGCCAAGCAGGCCAGCCCAATATGGGCTTTGGTATCCAGAACACCTCAGCATGTGCTAGGTAGGTTCACCGGAGAAGGAGACTGGCGCCATCGCTGCGGGCGGTTGAGTTCTGGGTTGAAAACCATGGTGTAGGTCCGTGAGTTCAATGGGTAACAAATCCAAGTGATGGAGAAAAGGTTTCTCGATCGAGGCATTTAGAACCAAATATTCGACAAAAAAAAAAAATTTGAAGGAATTCATATGGAATTCCATTCAATCATCGTCCAAGATGATGAAAGTAGCCCCATAACACAACTTCAGGCCGTGGTTGCCCAAAAAAGAAGACGGCAAGGTTGTGGCTCGTGACAGTGAATGGGGGTTTTCTGAATCTTGGGACGATGCTAGGGACGGTGTCATTTTGGTTCCTTCACGGGGGTGGAGCTTCAGGCTCCACGAGGCTGGCTCGGGTCCTAGGTTCGAAGTACCCTAGAAGAATCATGTTTTAATTTTTTTTTCAATTAGTTCAATGCATATGTATTCAAATAATTTAATGCATGGACATATATTTGATGCAATTCATGGCAATATCAAATTCACATAATTCAACGATTATGAATATAAGACATACACAATTTATGTCGAATCTAAAATTCGATAAATGTAAAGTTGGGTCATGCATTATGGTGAATGTTCATGCTATCAGGGTTGCAAAAATATTGAGATAAAAACCCTTGTTTTAAAAGAACCTGATTGTGTGATGATATTGGTGAACTGGTTTGATGCAGAAAACTTCCATGTCAGATTCCTAAGCGCAGCGATAGGAGCATGTTAATAACTTGTTATGGCCTATATTCAGCTGACAAAGACAGGGGGCCGGTGGCATAGAGAAAATATAGAGAGAGATGTGTTTGGAGGGTTGTGTAGGGGATGTGTTATTCCTCCTACGCAATGCCTTTATTTATAGTAATAAGAGAGAGAAGAAATCCTTCTCCGAGGAATACAAATAGGGTAGAATAACTAGAATCAAATCAAATCTAGGATTTACACAATCACACTTAAATAAGAAGTTTTTAACAATTTATTCATTTTTTTTTTATTTTGTTTAAGATAGTTAATTTATATTTGCGGAAGTTAAGGGATTTATTGCTGCTCGATATCCCTAATATTCCTTTAATTTGAAATTTTAATAGAAATTTTTATGCGTTCCAATAGTTGAGTCATTCTTCTCTAGCTCTTTCGTTGTCTCTCAATTTTTTTTTTGGCTGCATAGATACTCATCGCTAGGCAAATTTTGGAAGATGTCATCCGCAATTTGAGAAGCATAAGAAGAAGAAATTAGAAGATGAAGCAAACTAGTAGTAGAAGAAACTAAAAAACAATAAAATTTAGAAGAATGAAAAATAATAAAAAGCCAAGAAACCATGAAAACAGGCCAACTACTTGAGGAAAATGACCAAATGGCCTAGTCACTAGTGCTTAGAGAAGGGTTGTTGGCTAGGAGAAGAAGAAATATGTTTACTGCCGGCAATGGAATTGAATGTTGGTTGGCTCTCTACATAGCAACAACTGTTCACTAAGAATAAATAACCAGGACTATAGCCCGATTTCGCTCACCTTTGCTCCTCAGGAGTACTTGAAGAACTAATCCACATATAATCTACTAATTACGGAATATTTTAGCAATGGGAGCTGATGTTCACACACTATTTTTAGCCTCTAACTCACCCCTCTGTATTTCTGGCCATCAAATTGAATAATCAAAATAGAAACAACGGACAAGATCAAATAATTATACATGTGTAGAAGAAAAAAAAAAGTGTGTTTATCATTTCCCTTTAGTAATATACAGACAAGCTAAAAGTGATTCTATAACAGAAGGTGCACTGAAGTCCAGCTCCACTAGTTGCCATCGGCTTTGATTTTAAAGGTAAATCACTAACAAAATTATCTTAAAGCATTTTCCCTACAGATTTTTAACACTTACATTAGTGTACACATTTCTCTTTTTTCCAGGAGAAAAGTCGTGAACACTTGCATTATTGTGCACATTTCTCTTTTTTCCAGGAGAAAAGTCGTGAACTCGTGATCAAGTAGCTGTCTTGCTGTCTTCTATTTTTCAAAGAATGCCTACTTTCTTTCACATCTCCCTGAATTTACTTGATCTCTCTAAATTCAAATACAAGAAAATGGAATACCATTCAGCTTAAACCACAAATAGGTTGAATAGTAGCTCACAACTAGCACTATAAACAATCTGCACTGCGATGCAAACACATAATCTAAAATGGATGTTGTTGATGCAAATTTCTGTCGTCCTTTGTTTTGACGAAAATGCACCTACAAAGCAATCAACACCTTTGATCAAAGATCAAAAGCCTCACGCGCCCACAAAGAGTTGGGGGTTGGGGGGAGAGGTTTGGCCAATGGATTTCCTATGCCTAAGTTAGTCTCTCTAAAAAGAGTGAGTGTTTAGTGTTTTTTGTGTGAGAAAAGCCTATCCAATTTTGGTGGAAATAGGGTATTTATAGAGAGGGTGGCCGGCCCTAGGATTGGATTTTTGTGAGAATATTCCCAAGATTTTGAGTAAATAATATCTTGGGATAATGGTGGAAATATCTCAGATAAATGTAATTGAGATTACTTACTTGAAAGAGTTTGTCTTCAATTTGAAATGTATTAACTATAGGATTGGTATTCAATCCCTATCTTACCTTTGACTTTTCCATGCCACAAGTAAGGGAGCTTTGAGCAATCGTAGTTAGCTGCTTGAACTTCCAGGGATGCTAAGCTATGTGTGGGGACACTTGAGAGCCTTGCCCATTTAATAAGGGCAATGTTGTCTTTCCACTACTACAAAATTATCTATAATTGGCGGTTTAAAAACCGACAAAAAACGTATATTACTGTCGGATTTTAAGCAAAATCTGACAGAATATGGATGCAGTGACGGATATAATAAGCGACAGAATTGCCGGCGTCAGGAAATGAATTTTCCGACAAAAAATACACTAAAACGGACAGAAATTGTGTCGGATATAACCGACAGAGAATAAATTAAAAATGAATAAATAATAGCATTTTCTGTCAGATAAAACCGATAGAAAATATACAAAACTGACAGAACTTGTGTTGGTTATAATCGAAATGGAATATATTGATAATAAATAAGACCATTTTCTGTCAGCTAAAACCGACAAAAAATATATAAAACCGACAGAACTTGTGTCGGTTATAAAACCAACAGGGAATATATTAATAATAAATCAGACCATCTATGTCGGCTAAAACTGACAGAAAATAGATTAATAATAAAAAAATATATATAAAAAGGACATGACAGCATTATCCCTTCCCGTTGAGCATTCTTCTTCTGCTCGAAATGACCCAGTTCATCCTGAAAGTACAAAGCAATGAGGATCAAATTGGTATGAGAAGTGCACAGGTTACAAGCCACTGAAAATGTTCAACACTAGTCCAGTGACTTTTCCAATGGAAGAAAAGGGTGTGTTTTACTACATATGCAAGATCTCTACGTCTTCCCCGCCTCACGCTTCTCCAACTCATGTTCCTCCATCTTCACCACCACTCATATCAACTCCTCCGCCATCTCCAAGCAGCCCTAACGGGTCCCAACCTCCTTATGTGCAGGTTACAAGTCCAGCTCCGTCGCCAGTTGATAATGGTTCTCCTAAGGGTCCTTCACACTTTGCAGCATTGACGCATAAAGGGATCTTTGGTGTTGGTTTTGGGGTGCTACTCATATATGGACAATGGATGAAAACCCAACACAAACAAATTTACAAATGCGTCTGTGTGTGTGTGTGGGTGAGGGGTGGGGGGGGAGGGAAGAATAACATTACCAACATGCAAAACATGAATTAAATCATAGGTGGAAGCATGTGGAAGGACTTACAGTGCTTTGCTTGTCTCTGTGCTCAAGAGCTTGCTTAGCTTTTGCCTTGTTCATCCATGGTGATTGAAGCGATAAGGAGAAGAGAAAATGGGGAAGGGAGAAGCATCGGCGCAAGGAAAGAGTTGGAGGGGTTTTATTTTGGAATATTGTCATTACTGTCGGTTTAACCGACAGAAACATTTTTTGAAAATAAAAATGAACAAAAAAGTTTCATTACTGTCGGTTATAACCGACAGAAGAAAAATGGCGGCAAAAAACCCCTCCAAATTCCCTCCGAAAATTTTAAATTCCCCCCCCCCCAAACTTTAAATTCCCTCCAAAATTTTGTTACGCTTTTAAAAACTAAAATAATAATTGTTTGGTTTAATAAATAAATATATGTATTTAAATAGAATACGTTTTTAAAAATTAAATAAATAATTGTTTGGTTTAATAGATAATTTTTACACTTTTGGTTTAATAGATAATAACCTATGTAAAATATGCGATAAAGAAACAAAAAGAGAATTGTACAATGAAAATGTCATCACACAAACTAAATATTGTCTAATGAATACTTGCAAAACATAAATAAAAATTTAGCACAAAAAATCGCATACGGAGATATGCATTCTGCGAAACTAGTTTCCATGATCTAACCGTCAAACTTGTTTGTAGATACTACAAGATCGCATACGTAAAAAATCACAAAGACAAAACATTCAGAGATTAGGTAACAAAACAAAAGTTTTTTACGGTTATAAACGAAAAATCACAATTTAACGGTTATTTTAGCTCCAATTTTAATGATTTTTTACAGCAACACTCATCCACCCTATAAGAATGCCATGAATAAATTTGATCTTTAATTTAAAATATTTACACTAGTGGATACCACAAAATCTTATTTTATACTTAATGGAAGTATAATATTAATTCTAAGTGTTTGTTTAATCTACCGTTTTGACGCGATATGCATCCTACGAAACTTTTTTCAATGATCCAACCGTCAAACTCATTTGTACACACTCCGAGATCGCATAAGTAAAAAATAACAAAAAAAACAAACATTCTGAGACTATGTAACATAACAAAAGTTTTCGACGGTTATAAACGAAAAATCACAATTTAACGGTTATTTTAGCTCCGATTTTGATGATTTTTTACAGCTACACTCCTCGACCCTATGAGAATGCATTGAACGAATTCGATCTTCAATTTAAAATATTTACACTAGTGGATACCACAAAATCTTCTTTTATACTTAATGGAAGTATAATATTAACTCTTAAGTGTTTGTTTAATCTACCGTTTTGACGCGATATGCATTCTACGAAACTTTTTTCAACGATCCAACCATCAAACTCATTTGTACACACTCGAGATCGCATGCGTAAAAAATCACAAAAAACAAACATTCAGAGATTATGTAACATAACAAAAGTTATAAACGAAAAATCACAATTTAACGGTTATTTTAGCTCCAATTTTGATGATTTTTTATAGCTACACTCCTCGACCCTATAAGAATGCATTGAACGAATTCCATCTTCAATTTAAAATATTTACACTAGTGGATACCACAAAATATTCTTTTATACTTAATGGAAGTATAATATTAACTCTAAGTGTTTGTTTAATCTACCGTTTTGACGCGATATGCATCCTACGAAACTTTTTTCAACGATCCAACCGTGAAAATCATTTGTACACACTCCGAGATCGCATATGTAAAAAATCACGAAAAACAAACATTCAGAGATTATGTAACATAACAAAAGTTTTCGACAATTATAAACGAAAAATCACAATTTAACAGTTCTTTTAGCTCCGATTTTGATGATTTTTTACAGCTACACTCCTCGACCCTATAAGAATGCATTGAACGAATTCGATCTTCAATTTAAAATATTTACACTAGTGGATACCACAAAATCTTATTTTATACTTAATGGAAGTATAATATTAACTCTAAGTGTTTGTTTAATATACCGTTTTGACGCGATATGCATCCTACGAAACTTTTTTCAACGATCGAACCGTCAAACTTATTTGTACACACTCCGAGATCGCATACGTAAAAAATCACAAAAAATAAACATTCAGAGATTAGGTAACATAACAAAAGTTTTCGACGGTTATAAACGAAAAATCACAATTTAACGGTTATTTTAGCTCCGATTTTGATGATTTTTTACAGCTGCACTCCTTGACCCTATAAGAATGCATTGAACGGATTCGATCTTCAGCTTAAAATATTTACACTAGTGGACACCACAAAATCTTCTTTTCTACTTAATAGAAGTATAATATTAACTCTAAGTGTTTGTTTAATCTACCGTTTTGATGCAACATGCATCCTACGAAACTTTTTTCAGCAATCCAACCGTCAAACTTGTTTGTACACACTCCGAGATCGCATACCTAAAAAATCACAAAAAACAAACATTCAGAGATTAGGTAACAGAACAAAAGTTTTCGACAATTATAAACGAAAAATCACAATTTAACGGTTATTTTAGCTCCGATTTTGATGATTTTTTACAGCTACACTCCTCGACTCTATAAGAACGCATTGAACGAATTCGATCTTCAATTTAAAATATTTACACTAGTGGATAATTTTTTATACTTAATGGAAGTATAACATTAACTCTTAAGTGTTTGTTAAATCTGTCAATTTGATAGGACATGCATTCTACAAAACTAGTTTCAACGATCCAACCGTCAAATATGTTTGTATATATTCCGAGATAGCATGTGTAAAAGATCGCAAAAAAAAAATTCAGAGATTAGGTAACGGGACTGTGAGTGAAAAAAAAATATTTAAACCATTTGTTTATTTATTTATTTTTAATCAATATAACATTTTAAAATAATAAAATAGTCAATTTCTGTTGGTTATAACCGCCAGAATACTAAAATAATAACCGCCAGAAACTAAAATAATAAAATAGTCAATTTATGTCGGTTAAAACCACCACCATTAACTTAAAAACCGCCAGAATATGTTTAAAATATTAAAAAAAAAAAAAGAATTCAAAAATACTGAGGGTTATAATAATTTTTTGACAGTTAAATCCGCCAGGAAAAATCTGCAAGGAATTTATGTCGGATATATCCAACAGAAATTAACTTTTATCCGACACTAAATAAATTATGTGTCGGATATCTTTTATCTGTCAGAATGGCTTAATAACCGCCATAATCGTCCGACACCTAAAGCTAATATTGTAGTAGTGTTCTAGACTAAAAGTCCACCTGTCGCCTCCAGGAATTTTGAGATTATTTTTAGCTTCACAAATGTCCCCAAGCTTATTGGGTTGCTGGCAGAAAAAGGCAGCATGTGTAGAAATAGCAAGCTGCTTAGGTGAGCAGAGAGTTGTTTACCAATTTGATGTATATTCTCCTCTTTGATTTGGAGATAAAGTCTTCTAGGAAAGGGAAACCAATTGCCACCAAAACCTATTTAAGCCTGCCTTAAGCGGGGGATTGAATAAATTTGGAGAACAATTTTTATCCCTACAAGAAAGAAATAAAGAGCTAGAGGATATTGTAAACCCTTCCCTAGATTTCTTATTTTCTTGCCCTTGCAAAGAGTTGTTCGTCATTGTTCTTCTTCTTCTCCAGGCCGCACCAAGGTAAGAACAAATTAATTTTCTTTCTTCTTTATTTTTCTAGAGCATCGGGCTTGATAGAATGGCTCGGCAAAGGTCGAGGAACCACGGGGTTGCAGTGCAGGTAGGGCAGCTCGGGGAAGCTGTTATAGGTTGGCGCGACGCGGCTGGCTCAGCTTGGGCTGAGGAGGATGGCATGGGTCGTGCTAGTATGTTCGCTTGCTTACTAAACATTCAGCTGAGAAAAGTCCTTCGGCTACCTCAGGAAAGCTTGACATCGAGCTATTTCCAGTGTTTGGTCTGGAGATAGAGTGAAGTATCCAGCTGTGGCTAAGTCTGGATCGGCTTCTGAAAGGGTCACCACTACGAGAAATAGGGGAGGAAAGTCTGTCACTCGGAAAAGTGAATTCAGCTATTAAAGAAGCATCAAAGCCTACTCATTCTGTTGCTGCTACATCTGTGCTGCTTGCCAAGAAAGAGAGAACTGCTTGAGTTTGATATCTCAGTTTGCCGTAGGTGGAGTAGTTAAGGATGGAGCTACTGAAGATGAGCGTTGTGATATCTCGTCACCAAAATTAGTATTTTATATTATTTTTGACGTATTACGGAGATTTAATTGAAGTAGTTCATTAATTCTCCGACATTGAGAAAAGCGAAGTGAGGGGTACTTCACTCATTTTCCATTTTCTCGATTTATTCGGTCAACTATTGAGTTGTTTAGGTAAAGCGTAATTCCACGAGCGCATAGGCGCAAACGAATCTTAATTCCGAATTAGAACAGAGAAGTTACGAGCCTCGGAAGTAGTTAGACCTTTTAGACATGTGGACTTACCATAAGGGGTGAGTTTCCAATCTAGCATCTGCCAAATTAGAAGGTTTCTTTTTCAGGAAACCTAACCCATAACCCAAAAAACCCAACCCAAGTGACCAACTGAGACCCGTGATTTTTCGATGCCGATTCTGACCAACTCCAGCGGTATTTTTTTACGCCACCACCACCATCTTGAAGCTCTCACTTCCCCACCTTGATAAACCACCTCATGTGGCGGTGCGAGGCCATAAAAACGGACGAAAATCAACAGTGCTCCGGCCATCTTTTCATTTCTTCGCTGAATCGGCAAAGCGATGGCCGATGCCACAACCTGGAACTTATAGCCCATCATCCCAAGAGTAAATCGTGACCGGACTTGACCCAGTTGGACCACCATAGGCGGCGAATCGATGCCGGGAAACTTTAGACACCCACCGGCTTTACGGGAAAAATTGACCTTCTTCCGTCCACTTTTGGACTTCATGGCAGGTATAAACTTGTTCTTCTTGTTGAGCTCTATCTTTTTGTAAATTTTGGTAGAATTTGCAATTAGTCGGAAAAGTGGGTTTCTAGTCGTCGGAAACCACCAAGCACGGTGGCGCGTGGGGAATAGTAAAAATTTATGGATTTTGGACAGCAAGCCGTTCTCGATGTCCTAAGCCCATATCTAAAGACTGTTCATTGAAATTCGATACGATGGTTCGATTATTCAATTCTTCGGATAATTGTATCGCCACACGATTTTTATAATTGACGACAATCTAACCGTTGGATCGTCGTGCAATTTTGTGAGCACCCTATTTATCAGTTGTTGGACCCTTGAGAACTTATGGCTCAGAAATCCGAAGTGCGGATCTTCCGAATTGAATAACCTTAGATTGTTGACCTTAATGGACCTACCTTATTGACAGTTGACGTTCTAGTCAACGTGCTATACTCTAAAGAGTCGTTTATCTTTAGTTTGTTGTTGAGGCTTGATGAAGTTTAGTTGGCTTATCATGATGACGTGTCATTCCTAGTTGACGTGCGTCTCGATTTACATGCAAGTGGCAGTTGGCCTCATTTTACATGTCGATCTTATTAAGTTTCCTAAGTGGGATTTGTGTGTTGTATTAGGTCCTTTGGAGCGGAGCTGGTGAATCCGAAAGTGCAAATAACCCAGGTGAGTGACATTAATATTATGTGATATGGTTATTACCCATGAAATTCCTTGTTATATACCATGTGGATATAACATGGATTAGCAAATGGTTTTGTGGAAATGTGAGATATTATGCTATGTTTACTTGATGGTGCTATCGGAAATATATATATATATATATATATATATATAGGTGATACTTGAAATGATTGTGATGTGTAAGGGCTAGTAGAGGACCGCTAACCCAATACATGGGGGTAATGTGGGATAAAATCAGAATCTGCATCATGTAGCAGTGGTACATGGATGGTCCTGCTTGATTAATCTGCAATAGAGGGCCATACTTTGGGATCGTGCTTGGTTAATCCGCGATGGGCGATCCTGATTACTTAGGTATGTCCATACGTGCTTAGGGGTGATCATGCTTGGTTAAACCACGATGGGTGATCACTACCTATAGTATTCGTGAGAGTGACTCTGCTTGGTTAATCCGCAATGGGGGGTCACTACCTACATGACATTCTCAATAGTGGTTTAGCTTGGTTAATCCGCAATAGGGTACCACATACGGATCGGTTACCTATTGTAGGCTTCGGCCGAACTGTGTCTTTCTATAACCCTAGATTAATACCTATTACATATATGAAAGATGAGATTGAAAGCCTGTGTGGCTCAATCTAGAAAGTGATGATTGAATCAAATAGTTTACATAATGATGTTGCCTAAAAGAGAATGATTTCGGATGTGACTCATTCCTACTTGTAACGAAGAGATGCGATGATGAAAAAGATACCAATCTCATTCCTACACGTGATTGAATTATTGATGTGGTGCCATTCCTACACAACCTTAGGTTGTGTGATGACTAGATGTTATCTTGATAGACGTGTGGTGAGATTCGAAATTAAATAACCACTCCCATACATAATAATGAGGCGTACGGTGGTTAAATTATGAAATATGTGGCAATTGGACCCTTGTGATTATTTGGAAAATGATGAAAGGCGAGTGAGTCGCAATTCGAAGAGAATGAAAAATAATATTGACGGTTGATACGGTATACAGAAGAAATGTCCTGTGTGGATGTAGCACTACTTTGACATTTAATCATTTGATGCTATTTGTTTTCACATTGTTGTATTTTTCTCACTCACACGAGCTTTGTAGCTTATCTGGGTTTTGATTTTCCCGGTGCTCCATTCCTACAGCGTAGGGTTACTTTGCAGAGTAACGGGAGTGGTTAAAGGAGAAGATTGCAGGTCGTGTAGCTGTGTAGGCATCACACTCAAGAGTAGGATTGCCACCCTTTGTTGTAAGTTATTCCGCTAATGCTGTAATGTATGTTATATGTATGAGTCTCTGTGACTCTATGTATTTCATATTGTACCACTATTTTCCTTCCGTCACGTGTCGATTCCTAGCGTATCTCAAGATCGGGGTGTGACAAGTGTCGAATGTGCAAAGTGGTTGCTGAAGGCAGGATGGCTGCTGGAAAGCCCAAGGTCATCCAAGCTGCTAAATAAGTAGTCTGCTTTGTTTAGTTTGTGTCAAATTTTAGCGACCTTCGTACAAGTTTATCAATTTGCCAGAAATTTAATGAACTGTTTTCTTCACTTTACTCCATCTTCGTTTTCTTGAAACATTGCTTGCTTGAAGCGTTTTACAAAACTTTTAGCCATAGAACAGTTGATTGGGCACGCTGCTTCAAAAAAAGCAGACAATCCCACAAATATGGTCATGAGTTTTGGCTTCTTAGGGTGTCGAGTTGTTGAGTGCGTCGTGAGCTGCTGCCCCCTGACCGTTTGATGCTTAGCTGGTTGTTGAGTATTTGATCCTTTGAGCTACGTAACCTGCATCACAACATGACAAAGATCTGTGGGATATGAAAATCGGTAACTAATCACATCAAAATGAGTAGCTGTGTGGAAATTCGTGGGCAGTTTGTCCCCTTCCGTTGAAGAGTAGACCAAGATGGGTGTCGGAGAATTAGTTTACCCTCTTGCACTGGAGAGCTTACCCAGATGGGTGTTGGGGAATTAGTTTATCCTTCTGCACTGGAGAGCTTACCCAGACGAGGATTTAGTTTATCCTCTAGCATTTGAGAGCTTACCTAGATGGGTGTCAAAGAATTAGTTTACCCTCTCCCACTGGATAGTTTACCCAAATAGGTGTCGGGGAATTATTTTTTCGTCTTGCACTAGAGAGCTTACCTAGATGGGTGCCTGGGAATTAGTTTACCCATCCGCACTAGAGAGCTTACCCAAATGGGTGATGGTGAATTAGTTTATCCTCTCGCACTGGAGAGCTTACCCAGATAGGTGTTGAGGAATCAGTTTACCTTCTCGCACTGGAGAGCTTACCCAGATAGGTGTCAGGGAATTAGTTTACCCTCTCACACTGGAAAGCAGTGCAGTTGAGGAAAGCTGGACTGCTCGACAACTAAAATAATCCTCAGCCTGTGAGGTCTTGTTCGGCGATCTGCTTGAGACTTTGAACTGCTTGTGGAACCCGCTTAAGGGTATGAGTTGGAAGCGCTGCGAGCTGCTTCCAGACCTTTTCCAAGTGTTCTATTATCTTGCATGTTTCGCGATGTACTCCCTACAGACTTGATTGATGATTCAACTGTGAATCTGGATAGATTGCGAGCTTTTTCACCATCACTGCAGCTCAACAACTTGGCATTCCCATTACACTCTTCTTCACTTTTTCAGCATGCAGCTCTATGTGCTATATGAAATATCCTGGTTTGGTGGAAAGAGGACTTGCACCGCTCAAAGGTAAAGAATTAGCATTGAATAATTTCGTTATTATTTGATTTTTTTTTTAATCAACAATAGACCACCGCCAGTGACCAATTGATCCAAAGTTCATGTACGATAGTTGTGGCATTGGTAAATAAAATAATTCTCAAGAGTCACTCTTTAATTTCGTAAACATGCCAACGATTTTATTTTTAATTTTATTAATTAAGTATTGCTTGGGTGTTTGTAGATGAGAGCAGTTTCACGAATAGCTTTTTAGACCAGACGATAGATTGGATTCCAGGAATGAAACATATCCGTTAACGACTTTGTGACAACAAATCCCCATGACAAAAATTTTAACAACATCCTTGAAGTAACGAGTAAAGTTCATGAAGCTTCAGCAATTATTGTACATACCTTTGATTCGCTGGAGCAAGATGTTTTGGATGCCCTCTCAGGTATGTATCCACCTGTTTACGCCATTGGCCCTCTCCCGTTACTTCTCAATCAGATGCCACAACATCCTTTGAAGTCCTTGGGATACAGTCTGTGGAGAGAAGAAGCTGAGTGTCTCCCCTGGCTGGACAATAAGGAGCCAAACTCGGTCGTTTATCTGAATTTTGGTAGCATAACGGTCATGACACAGGAAAAACTTGTGGAGTTTGGCTGGGGACTTGCAAACAGCAAGCTTACTTTCTTTTGTGTAATTAGTCCTGATGGTAATTGGTAAATCAGCAATTTTTCCAACTGAATTTGTGGATGAAACTAAGGGAAGAAGTCTAGTAGCAAGTTGGTGCCCTTAAGAGCAGGTCACCCATCAGTTGGAGGATTTTTGACACACAGCGGTTGGAATTCAACAATGGAATGTGTCTGCAGGAGTGCCCATGCTGTGTTTGCCATTCTTTGCTGATCATCAAACAAGCAAACAAACTGTAATTGTACTTGCAAAGAATGGGGCACTGGTATGGAGACTGATAAAAATGTGAAGAGAGATGAAGTGGAAAATCTTGTTAGAGAGCTGATGCAAGGAGCGAAGGGTAAGAGAATGAAGAATGAGGCCATGGAGTGGGCGAAATTGGCAGAGGAAGCCACTGGTCCACGCGGTTCTTCATCTGCAAACTTAGAAAAATTAGTGAATCAATTTCAATTGTAAGAAAAGTCTAGATGTTCTGCATATGGACAACCAAAAAACATGCACTGCGTTACTAGAAGTTATTGGTTCAATGGATTAGCAAACATGTTTAGCCTGCCACCATCTTCAATTTTGTGTAGATACTAATTTCGGGTTGAACATATTAACGTTACATTATTTGCTATGTATGCTGAGAGATTCTACCCTGTCACTGGGATGCAGACACATAGGTATACATATGTTGTGGCACATAAGATTTTCTCCTGCCAAAGATACAAGACAACATCGGTTTTTTTATCGAAACTTGGATAAAAACTCCAGCACCATTAACAGGAGAAATTTTTTATTGCGACGAGAACATGGGTGGTACACTACGTGTTTTTATGTAAGTGGTAGGAAATTTTATTTTTTAAGTTATTAACTTTTTAACACACATATCCCATCATTTGTATAGTGACACATGATGTACCAACTCGTGTGCCTGTCACATTGAAAAATCTCTCCATTAACAGGAATAGAAGAAACAAGTGCATGTACCAATGAAAATTTAGATGGTAAAGTAATATTTCAGCGATATAAAACAAAAGTGATTCTGTAAAGCATCTTCAGTCGGGTTTGGTTTTGAAGGTAAATGACAAACCAAATTATTGTAAAGCATGTTTCCTACGAGAAAATTTTAAGGGTACCCGGTATATCAGACAGCTGGAGTACCACCTAATCAACATCTGACATGTGGTAAATCTATTTTCCATTAAATCACTTGCTTTGTTTTTTATTTGTTCGAAATAAAGCCTATTAATAAAATATTTCAACGGTTGGAAAAAGAAGAAATTTTTTTTTTAGCTCCATCAATTTCTTAATCTTGTTCATCCTCTTCCTTGGTAGATTTGCAGGTTCGCCCCTTTCATCTTCTTCCTTTGTAGATTCGCAGATTCACCCAACTCCTAAACATACTAAACCCTTTTGCTTTGCTAGGTTCAAGCCCTTGTTGGTGCTGCGCATGGTGGACAACTCGACCGAGGACTTGACAGAGAGCAGGCGATGAAGGACGAGATGATGCAGTGTCGTCAATTTTAGGTTGGTGAGGAGGGTGGGGAATTTGATGGACGACAAGATCTCGCCGTTGATTTGGCGATGGAGACTCTGAAGACAGTAATATTGAAGGATTTTGAGAGCGCACAACTGACGGGATGTTGAAAAGTAAATTGCTTACTAATTTCTTGTTAGTAAATGATTTACTTATTAGATTTATCTTTGTTCTATTGTGTGATTGTTTTCTGTTATGATAGCTTGAGCTCATATGCCAAGTGTAAGGTCTTAGATCAGTTTTCATTTTCAATGACTCATATGCCTTGTAAGTGCCATGTGTCATAATCACAATGGCTCATGTATTTGAATGATTGTGATAGCTGATATAAGAGAACAATCTATATGAATGAAAAGGCATCATTCTGCAATGGTTAGAATGTTGCAGTGGATATTCTCATTCTCTCCCTCTTTGTTCTTTCAACTCCCTTCGAAAATCCAATTTCTGATTATACAAACCAATCCAAATCTCAACACGGGATTGGGAATTGACAGTGAAGAAGGTGGTGGATATTTTCAATTGATGACTAAAATTTAGAAGAATGGGGGTTGCAGACGAAGAAGATGAAGTTTCAGAACTTTAGAATGAGTTTTGATAAAAATAACAAAGAATTAATTAATTTTCAACATAAAAAAAAAAAAAAGTAAAATACGAATTTCAAAGCAAAAAACAAAAAGTCATGTTTTAGATGCCTATTGGGTTCAGTACTCCACCTCTCATGTATGAGGTGGAGTTCCCAAAATAGAGAAAAATTTCTCGTTCCTTGCACACTTTTTAATTCTTACATTATTGTAAAGCAATTCTCTTTCTCTATCAAATAAGAGGAAAAGTCGGGAATTAGTGATCAACTGCTGTCTGTCTGTCTTGGTCAATTGATTTTTCATTTGCAAATCTACTAATCAATGAATTACTTTTTGAAGGTGGAGCATTTTTGCTCACTGTCATTAATTTTCATGGGTGCTCACTATCTTTGTTACGTGTCTTTTCATTTAATCAAAATTAAAAACATTTTATTAATTTTAAATAATAATTACAAAACTAAAATTAATCATAAAAAAAAAAGAGAAATTAGGTTCATATCCTTCTTTTTGCTACTCCATTAATTAAAATTCTATTCATTTTCAAATTTTTATTAAGGTCCTTGGTTATTAATAACATCATTAATTATTTGAATAATAAAATATTTTTTGTTTTTAAATATATTCCTTTAGTGTTAAAAATGTTACAATTAGTATATTTATATCTATGGCTAAATTTTTTATCATGTATTTTTATTTTTAGTTTGTACCTATTTTTAATTTGCAAATATTTTTTAATTTGTACCAATTTTCTTTCATTTTTAATTTGTACCCATATATTAGTTTCTTTTTGTGCCCATATTTTTTAAAGTTTTATTTGTATTTGTACCGATGTGTATACCGTCACGTAACATTGTATATTTAATCAATGATAGAAAAATTACATATGGTATATTTATGTTTTATGCCTAAACTTTGTATCATATATTTATATTTTTAGTTTGTACCCACTTTTAATTTGCAACATTTTTTTTTAAATTTGTAGTATTTTCATTTTAGTTTTATTTTGTACCCATGTATTAATTTCTTTTAGCGCCTATATTTTTTAAAAATTCATTTGTACTCATATTTTTTTAATCTTTTATTTGTACTCTAATTTATTTATAATGTACCCATTCTTCTTTATTAATGTACCACTTTGTTATATGTGAAATGTACCAATTTTTTTGTAAAATGTACCAATTTTTTTAACACTATGGACACATTCTGTGACATCCCACATCGCCCAGGAGAGTGATCCTTAAATGTATATTCTCATCCCTACCTAGCACGAGACCTTTTGGGAGCTCACTGGCTTCGGGTTCCGTAGGAACTCCGAAGTTAAGCGAGAAGGGAGATAGAGCACTCCTATGATCGATGACCCACTGGGAAGTTCTCGTGTGAGTTCCCAGAAACAAAACCGTGAGGGCGTGGGGAAGGCCCAAAGCGGACAATATCGTGATACGGTGGTGGAGCGGGTTCGGGAAGTGATCCGCCCCGGGCCAGGATGTGACAATCGGTATTAGAGCCTATCTTTAGCCGAAAGTGTGCCGACGAGGATGTCGGGCCCCTAAAGGGGGTGGATTGTGACATCCCACATCGCCCAGGGGAATGATCCTTAAATGTATATTCCCATCCTTACCTAGCACGAGGCCTTTTGGGAGCTCACTAGCTTCGGGTTCCGTATGAACTCCGAAGTTAAGCAAGAAGGGGGCTAGAGCACTCCCATGATGGGTGACCTACTGGGAAGTTCTCGTGTAAGTTCCCAGAAACAAAACTATGAGGGCGTGGGGAAGGTCCAAAGCAGACAATATCGTTCTACGGTGGAGTCGAGCCTGGGAGGTGGCTGCGCCCGGGCCGGGATGTGACACATTCTTTTGCCATTTATTATTTCTGATTTTTACATAGTTTTTATCCATTTATTCAATCAAAATGTTTGGATTTTTTTATTGTAACCGTTTCTAATAGTATTATAATGAGGGATTTTAAATTTATAGGATTATAAATCTCATAAAATATCAAATAATTAATGTCAAAACTATAAAAATATAAATGTTAATAGTAATATAATGAGGTGTACAAAGTCAAGGGACTTTAATCAAACTTTGAATATCATTAAGATTTTAATCAAAGAATGTTAAGAATTAAGGACCGCATCCAAAGTATCCCTAAAAAAAATATCAACAGTTGCCCAACCCATCAGAACACCTTGCCGACGGTAGTCACCTCACTTTCCTTGCCGCTGCCCAACCCCTTCTCTTCAGCCTCTCTTTCTTCTTCCCTCGTCCCACCATTCTCTATCTCTCTCTAAAAATTGAACAACTATGAATGAATATTAGAAAAATAAGAAAGACTATCACAAACAACTCTTGCGCTGTTGTGTTGTTGAGAGACCATGTCAATAGAAGATTGATCTAAAACAGAGTACAAGAGGCCGAGAAAATGGGTTTGCTCAAATATCGAACGATTTGTTTTGCGTAGAGATAATCTGACATATGAGGAGAGAAGAAGAAGGGGCGTGGGTATGGACGACGACGAAGGAAGGAAGAGGCATCTCTCTCGACCAGTTCCGGTTCAAAGTGTAAAGAAAACAGAAGGATGTAAAGAAAATAGAAGATGCAATTGTTTTGAATGAATTTTTCGATTCCCTAACTATTCCTCATTACAGAGATTATATACAACACTTTACAATTAATACATATCTACGATTTATGGCATGCAAGCCGTGATCCCCAATTTGTGGGATTGGCCTAGGCTAGGAAAGGCATATAACTTTTCCCTGATCTGTGGGATTTCACCTAGGCTAGACAAGGCATAATATAATTATAATAATATTTTCTTAATGCTCCCCCTCAAGTTGGAGAGTGAATATAGTGAACTCCCAACTTGTCGCAGTGTCACAAATTGATCATTTCCTAAAGCCTTTGTAAATACATCTGCTAGTTGAAACCGAGTAGGAAATGTGAAGGACTAATCATTCCAGCTTGCAGCTTTTCTCGAACTATATGGCAGTCAATTTCAATGTGCTTTGTACGTTTGTCGAAAACAGGATTTGCTGCAATGTACAAAGCCGCTTGATTATCACAGTACAATGGTGTGGGAGCTATCTATGGGACTCTCAGATCTTGTAAAATATATCGTAACCAAGTTAGCTCTAAGCATGTGTTGGCCATAGCTCGATATTCTACTTCTGCTGATGATCTAGAGACATTGGTTGGTTTCTTGGATTTCCATGAGATGAGAGAGTTTCCAAGGAAAATGCAGTATCCTGTAACTGATCTCCTTGTGGCACGACAACCTCCCCAATCTGAATCACAAAAGGCTTTCAAGGCAAGATTGTTAGAGGCAGGAACTGTAAACCTTGACCAAGTGTGCCTTTAATGTATCTGAGGATCCGTAAGGCAACATCCCAATGTGTTTTCCAAGGCTGATGCATGAATTGACTAAGTGTTTGAACAGAATAGACTATATCTGGCCTTGTGACAGTGAGATAAATTAACCTGCCAACCAATCTTCTATACTTGGTTGGGTCATTAAGCAGTGCTTCATCTATCGGGGTGAGCTTGAGATTCTGTTCCATTGGAAATTTGTATGGTCGTGCACCTGTAGGTCCCGAGTCTTGCAAAATATCCAATGCGTATTTTCTTTGAGACATGAAAATACCTTTCTTGGAACGTGAAAACTCAATGCCCAAGAAATACTTCAAATCCCCAAGGTCTTTGATGCGGAAGCATTTGAGAAGAAAAGCTTTAAGGTGATTCATTTCTTGAAGATCATTGCCTGTGAGAAGTATGTCATCAACGTATATAAGGACTACAGTAAAAGAAGTACCTTGTGCCTTGGTAAAGAGAGAATAATCAGCCTTCGATTGACGGTAACCATCTTTCCAAATGGCATCTGAAAAGGTAGAGAACCAGTTTCTGGAAGCCTGTTTGAGTCCATATAGTGATTTATTGAGCCAACATACAATGTTCTCCCCCTGTAGGCGAAGACTAGGAAGGGGCTCCATGTAAACCACTTCATGCAAGTCACCATGAAGGAAGGCATTTTGGACATCTAACTGGTGGATATACCAATGACGAGCTGATGCAACAGTAAGAAGAAATTGGAGGGTGGTGATTTTGGCGGTAGGAGAAAATGTTTCTTGATAGTCAACACCCTCAACCTGAGTGTAACCCTTTTGTAACTAGACGAGCTTTGTATCGCTCAATGGTGCCATCAGACTTGTATTTGATTTTGTATACCCACTTACAGCGGATGGGTTTATGACCAGGAGGCAGGGGAACCGTACTCCAGGTGTGATTTTGTTGCAGAGTTGTTAATTTAGCATGTATGGCCTGTTGCCAATTTGGATCTTGGATAGCTTGAGCGTAAGAAGTGGGATCAAAAGGACCTGTGATGTTAGCTAGAAAAGCGGAATGGGTAGGAGAGAAACGGGAATATGAGAGAAAAGCAGAGAGAGGATAACGAGTACCTGAAGAACGAGGCACTAGGTTAGATGGATTGATGTGGTTGGACATGTGGTAGTCTTTATGCCATGTCAAAGGGTGTGTAGTACGGGTGGAATGTTGGGAAGGTGCCGTGGTGGGCTGAGAATTGAGGGATGATGTCGGGTCTATATTAACAATGGGTGTGGTGGTACTAGGAATAGGTGGGCTGGTATTATCTGAATGGGCTGCTGGGCTAATATTAGTAGTATGTGGGCTGTCATCAGGAGAAGGTGGGGTCGAGGTGCGGTGTTGGAAGACACGATAGGTGGGGTCGAGGCTGGCAGATTGAGGCGGGGTGGGCTGTCAGGAGTGGGGTGAAGGGAGTTTGGGCTTATTGGGTAGTCATGGGGGCCGAATGGTAGTGGGCTTGGTGGGTTAGTAATGGGAGTGGCCTTTGCTGCCGTGTGTCAAGCAAATGGGGTATGGGTGTGTGCGGCACGGCTGGCAGATGTTGGCATGAGGGTGACGTGGGCACAGGTGATGGGACGGACAGAGGGGTCTGCAGTGGTGAGTCGGCTAGGGTGTCAGTGGATGGGATAGGTAGTGAGGGGCCACTGAGGTTGTGAGTGAGTGGCAGATGCTGTTGGGAATGGGAATATGTTTTCCTGAAATTTTACATCTCGACTGACAAAGAATGTCTGAGTGTCCAAATCGTAGAACCAGGATCCTCTCCTGAGCAAAGGGTGAGGATCCTTATGATCAAGCTCATCGGGTCGTTGAAATTTTATCCAACAGTTACAAACAGAGGATCATTCTAAAAGTTATAATAATTATAACCGTTGGATAAAATTTCAACGGCCCGATGGGCCTGGTCATGAGGATCCTCACCCTTTGCTCAGGAGAAGATCCTGGTTCCAAATCGTAAAGTGTATAACCTTTTTGACCAAGAGGGTAGCCAATAAATATGCAACGTTTGGCGTGGGTGTCAAACTTGTGAGTTGGATGGACAATAGTGGCATAACAAAGACAACCAAAAACCCTCAAGTGAGTAAGAGATAGTGGTCGGTTGTACAAAAGCTCAAAAGGAGATTTGTTGGATAATAATGATGATGGTATGCGGTTAATGAGATATACAGCGGTTAAGACACAATCACCCCAGAAAGAGAGGGGTAAGTTGGATTGGAATTGAAGGGCACGAGCAACGGTGAGAATGTGCCGGTGTTTACGTTCGACAACCCCATTTTGTTGTGGAGTATAAACACATGTGCGTTGATACTCAATGCCATTATTTTGAAAAAAAAAAGCTTTCATGGATAAGAATTCTAACTCATTATTAACCGTGATTGCTTTAACATTGACATTAAACTGTGTGTGGACAAAAGAAATAAAGGTTTTCAAAAGGTGTTGAGTGTCAGATTTAAATTGCATAAGAAATATCCATGTGCATCAAGTAAAATCATCCACAATGGTAAGAAAAAATCTAGCCCCCGAATGCGTGGGAATTTTATGCGGACCCCAAATATCACAATGTAACAATTCAAATGCGGTATGAGTTGAAATGGAACTTAAGGGAAAAGGAAGTCTTGTTTGTTTGGCCATGGGACAAACACCACAATTATTATCAAAAGAAATGTTAGGTGAAGACAATAAAGGATAGATTAATTTAAGGCAAGAAGGAAAAGGGTGACCAAGACGCATGTGCCATAAGTTGGAGGTATGTGAAACTTGGCAAGAAACTGGTGTCTGCTGCACTGGAGACATGTAATAAAGACCACCATGCTGTTCACTCGAGCCAATTATCTTCCTGTAGCCAAGTCCTACAAAACGCAAAATGTGGGAAACAATATGACACAACAATGTAGAGAAACAGTGACTTTGCTAGCAGACATAAGGTTTAAGCGGAAGGATGGGACACACAAAACATTATCCAAAGTGATGTCAGAATTAAATGGTATAGTGCCAATAGAAGTGATTGGGGCGGTAGAACCAGTGGGTAGATTGACTATGGGTGTAGGTGATGAATTAGTTTTAGTGAAAATTGTGGAATCAGAAGTGATGTGGTCTGTAGTTCCGCTATCCAAAATCCAAGGCTTGGTGAATATGAAATTTATTGAAGGAGCAAAAGCAGTAAACAGACCTGTAGCATTTGCATAAACATTGGTATTACCGGAAGTACGATTGAAATTTACGAGCAAGTTGTTGTAGTTGCTGATTTGAAAGGTCGTGCAATGGATTAGATGAAAATGGTGGGGGCCAACTGGAATGGGCTGTAGTTATGTCGGCATTGGTATTGGCAACATGATGAGGAATATGATTGTCATGATAGAGGTCAACAGTATGTCTGTCGGTTGCATTGGCAAAAGAAAAATTTTCCGTTGGTGTTTGATCTTTTCCTGTCATGTTGATTGTGTTTGGTGAAAAAAAAATTTGGGTTGTGTTTGTAGAGGAAGTGGGATGAGCGTCTAGAGTCATCAGAATCGGTGCTCTGATGCCATGTAAAGAAAATAGAAGATGCAATTGTTTTGAATGAATTTTTCGATTCCCTAACTATTCCTCATTACAGAGATTATATACAAAACTTTACAATTATAGCGTGTTTACCAAACCGAAACGGAATGGCAAGAAACGGAATTGCATTCTTTTCCAGACATTCATGCCGTTTACTAACATTTCCGGAATGAAAAACAAGATGGGGTCCACTTAAAATCAGGAATTGGAGCCCTAAATCTCCCGGAATCGGATCCCCTAGATGGAGGTGGTATTTGGATTCCGAGGAGAAAGCTATTCCAGGAATCCAACTTTTATACCCAAACTACCCCTAATGGATGGGCTTTGAAGACTGAGTTGGTGGAATGGGTTGTCGTTGGCGAAAAACGGATTTGAAACTCGTTTGGTGCCGCATCTGCCAATTGAACGACACTCTTAACACCTGGAATTGAAGCTGCAATGGTGGTAAATACACTCTAACACCTGGAATTGAAGCTGCAGTGGTGGTGGATCCACTGCTATGGTGGTTGTGGGGTATATTCCAGTGGCTGTGTGGTTGGAGAGAGATGGAGGGAGATGAGAAGTAGATGGAAAAATAAGAGGGGGAAGCTGAAGATAGTTAAGGTATGTGCGGTGCAGACCATGAAAGAAGATAGTTGGGGTATGAGACGGCAACGAGACCGCAGTGCAACTGGACAAGGAAAGGCAGGGGGTGAAGGGCAGTGCAAGGAAAGGCAAGGAAAGGCAGGGTGGGCTATGGAGGCGTAAGGGGGTGGATTTGGTAATTGGAATGTTTGGAAAGGCAGGGGTGGGTGAAGGGAATCTGATTAAGAAATTTAATTTAATTAAGATATAGATGAATTTTATTATCTTAATTTAATTAATTAGTATGAAAATAATTTATTTATGTAAGGGCAATTTAGTAATTAAACTAGTTTTAATTCCGATTGAAGTGAATTAGTAAACAACTTATATGGACTCAACATCATTCTTACTCCGATTCTAGATAGTTTTAGTAAACAACTCCATCAGAAATCTGATTCTGATTCCACCTTATTTCAATTCAATTCATCCTCAATCAAATTTCTCTCAATCTGATTACGGATTAGTAAACGCGCCCTTAATACATATCTACGATTTATGGCATGCAAGCCGTGATCCCCAATTTGTGGGATTGGCCTAGGCTAGGAAAGGCATATAACTTTTCCCTGACCTGTGGGATTTCACCTAGTCTAGAAAAGGCATAATACAATTATAATAATATTTCCTTAATACAAAGGAAGGGTGCTCGAGAAGACCAAACTTTAGATCTCTTTTTTCTCTATGACGGGAGGTTCATTTCGTATCAAGAGTTTGTTGAGGAGGCCAGGGAAGACTGATTCGATAGAGAGGCGATGCCTATGCCTCTTGTTTATTGATAGGATTTCCATCATTTGTGGTCACTTATTACTAATAAAGAGGAATATTACTAAACTGTAACACTAAATGGCTTCTCTCTCCTAGTTAAGTGTTAAGAGATTCCTTAATTTTTCATTGTTAACCCTGGTTATGTTAATTGTTATGTAACAGTCTTACAAAGGGGTGGTGAGCATCCACCAAAAGTAATGGGGGGGAGCAAAAATGCTCTCTTTTGAAATTTATGGCAAAAGGGATGGCCTTGGGAGTAGACAAATCAACCAAGAGTATCTCCAAATGAGATTTCAAATTTTGAACATAAAATTTAAATTTGATAGCCTATGGGGTATTTTGACTTCTTCTAAAGTTTTATTCTCTATCCGATATGTCAAATTAAACTATTATTTTATTATATTATAAAATAAATGATTAAACCAATAAAATTTAATAATAGATATTTAATAATTATTAAATTGGGACCTTTTTATTGAACAAAAGGTAACCGTTCATCTTAGCTTTATTGAAAACACCAAAGAGGGAGGATCTAAGCAAATGCAGCGGTCAACAACAACATTAATTATAACATTGATTAAACCTAAAAAATTTAATTAGAAACATTAATAATTAATTAAAAAAATATTTGAAGCTGCTGTCAAATTTGACAGCAATCCTCTTGCTGTCGATTTATGTCATCGCCACATAGGAATTGACATTTAGGTTGGAGAACATTAGTGCAGTCATTTTTTTACTGTTATAACTTATGTGGACATTTTGATATCTTCTTTAAAAATGCTCTAATAAGTCATGCGTAAAACAATTTCTTCAAAACCTTGCCTATTTTCTTTCATAATCTCCCTAAGGACTAGTTTGGGGTTGCTGTGCTATGAAAAAAAACGTTGTTTTCAGAAGTAGGGGTAGAGCTGCTTCTGCTTTCTCCTGTTTTGGGTCCATGATTTTGATTTTTTTTCATTTATCAAACACAATTTTAACCCAAGCTTTTATTAAAAAATTATTTTTAAAATAATTTCAACAATGTCAAACCTAAAAGACCAATCAACTAAAGCATAATTTTCATTAATTTTTAAATGCATAAAATAGAAAAGAAGAAAAGCACAAACAGTGTTACACGTATTATTAGGCATACAAACACTAATTAAGTATGTATCACACTTGAATCACCCTCACACGCACAAGTGATGATGTCGCTTAAAATTTATTTTCTCTTGTCACTATCACACGCACGCGCACACACACTCACACTTGAATCACGTTGAAAAGATATTGTCGTGGTGATAATGAATAAGGGCTCGTTTGGATGTGCTACTCTAGAAAGCGCTTTTACTCACTAGCGCTTTTTGTTTGTAGCCCTTTTGTGTAGCGCTTTTATGAGGAAGCAGTTTGTTGTTTGGCATGCAACCACTAAGTGTTTTTTGTATTGTATAGAAGCATTTTTTATATTAAATAAAGTGTTTGGTTGTCAAATAAAAAAGCGCTTTTCCTTAATAATTCTCAATAATTTTTTCGTAAGTATTTTTTTTTGTATATAATTAGCATACAACTTGATTAAAGTGTTGATGAAAATTCAATTAAAAAAATAATGATCATTAACAAAATGATACATACTTATTGAGAATATATGTTTATTTCTTAAAAAAGAAAAGAAAAAAGAACATATTATAGTTGCATGACATTTAAATGTGAAATAAGTATTAACTAGATATAAGAAGATTAGCAATTCTTTCTCGTTCAACATCTAACTCTCGCCTATGAGTAAAATTTTCATCAACAATCTCTTCATCTCTATGATCTTCCTTATGTCCAGGCAGAAGTAGCTCATCATCATCATCATAAGGTTGGAACTCTTGATCTGTCATGGAATGATTTCTAATAAAATTATGCAAGGCCATTGAAGCAACAACAATTTGTACCTGTTTTTCAAAAGAGAAGTTACGCATGAGACGAATCATTGCCCATATGATTTTCCAAACACCAAAAGTTCTTTCTATTGTGCACCTTAGAGATGAATGCCTCTTATTAAATATCTCTTTTTTCCCTCTTGGCTGACTTCCACATCGAAACTTAGGAAGATAATATCGTTCACCCCTATAAGGTCCAACAAGGGCAAGATTCCTGATGGGGATCTTCATATTATCATGGAAGCTGTAATAATCTATATGCATGTTCGACTAATAATTAGTCATGACATGTGGACTAATAATAATCTATATGTATGTTCGACTCAAAGGATATGAAACCTTCTTGTTTGAATGACTTTGTGTATTGCGTTACTATTTTAAAGATCCATATAATGCTACAGATAATAATAAGAGGGCTTTCTTTTCTCTTAAACAGGGTGATGTTTTAAAGATCCATATATGCAGGGGACACTTATTCTCTATCAACAGGAGGCCGAAGGTTTGATTTATGTTTTCTCCTTTTAATTTCAATTCTGAGGCCATATTTTATTGCTTTTGAGTCAATTCACAACGATTTCGACAAAAATAATATATAATCAATAAAATTCTCACACTACATACAAATTTAAGATAAGAAATAACATACATACCTCCACAAAAATTTCAGGTTATGAAGATGTAGAGAGATTTGGGAAGATGGAGAGGAAGAGATGGAGACCAAGTGGACTGCTCTAGCCTCCAAAATAATCTAAAAATAAAAAAACCTTTTGGGTTTTCAACGTGCAACCCTAGAAAAAATTGGTGATGGTAGTTTTGATGATTTTATAAAGTGGAATGACATTTTAGACTTTGCAAATAAAAAAATAGGGATAATTTTGGAATTGAAAAAAAAATTCATTAAAGGGAACAAAGTGCTTCCCTTGTTTTCTTTGTGCAGCACTTTTAGGAGGAAGCATCTCCTAGGTGCTTCTTAGAAAATGTTTCTTAGTGCTTCTACTTCTAGTTAAAAGCACTTTTAAAATGTTTGCCAAACGACCATTTTTTAAAATTGAAGCGCTTTTACTCATTAGGAAGCACTTTTGGCTCTTTCAAAAGCACAACCAAACGAGCCCTAAGTATTGGCGATAAAGAATAAGTATTCATTAATATTTAAATGCATAACATTGAAAATAAGAAAAACACAAAGAGGGTTAAAGAAAATTAGAGAAAATCAAATCCTACTTTGATTCCTCGGTCTCCCTTCCCTTAATTTGTTTGACTGCTAAGCTTCTTTTCCTGAAGCTCTCTGTAATCTCCTATTTTGGCTGCCCTCGATGCGTATCTATAATTCTGCTAAGCTTCTTCACCACAATCAGCAAGCGCCCAATCCAAAGAAACATGCATGTTTTTCGCAGAGATTGGAGTTACACCCTTTGACGTGTGTACTGGGAAAACTAAGACCATCTTCAACCGAAAAAGTTAAGTACAATCCCTTCTAGAATTATAGCCTTGCAAGAAATTATTATTAAATGAACAGTATCAGGTTATACTCATATACCATCTCCAACCGAAGGGGCTAAATATAGCCTCAATATTTTTTTCGTTTTAAGTTTAGCCCCCTCAATAATTTTTTTTAGTTTTAAGTTTATACTTTAAATTCATTGGTTAATATAAAAATATCGTGGTATGTTTTCAAATCTAACTGTTGAATTTGAATAAATTATTGCATATTAGGATCTGGGCCCCAAAAAAGGGGCTAAGAGGAGAGCTACATTGGCTAGCTTGATGACACTTTGGCCAAATAATAGTTTGGTGGGCTCCACAAAATTATAGTTCATCCCTCCATTAGCCATCTCCATTGAAGATGACCTAAGTGGACGACGTAGCTAATTAACTTGGATCATTCTATTTTTAATCCCCTTACTTTTCATCCGACGCATGCAATATTGGATGTGTTAGAATTTTGAATAGTCCATCATATATTGAACAACAGAAATAACAAGAGATAGAAATAATACTCAAAAGTGTGTAACAATGGAATATCTAATTATGCTCTCAATTGAAATAGCAACTCTTTTGACATATCTCAAATCTCCTATTTCTTTGATTCTTTATTTTTTTTCCTCACTCTTGGTGAACATAGTGCTCGTGGCAACTTAAGGTTTGGCTCCTTCAAATTTATAAGTTGATAGTTAAGTTGAAATAATATTGGTAATATTGATAGTGAATTTGCATGGACTACAAAATTTATCATTCTTATTATTGGTTTTAACAACTACATATAAGTAATACATATATGAGATATACAGGCAGACTGAAAAAAATAAAATAAAAAAGAAAGAGAACTTGCACATTGTCTCAATAAATCTAGCTAGGGCAGTTGCATCTTCTGACTGAAATAACAACATTATTGTTCTAATTAAATTTTGGACCTTTAACTCATTGGCTGCATGTTGGTGGTGCGGTTGTGTATCATTTCTGTGATGGCTGCATGATTGACGAATGCCATTTTACCTATATTTAATTAATGAGCTACCAGGGTCCAATTATTGTAACTTCTTTTTATGAAAACAAAAACGACAATGTAAACAAAACAAAACATTTCTTTATTTTAATTGTAATGATTAATCAGATTCAACTTGACAAGCAAGAAAGAATATACAGGGAGGAAAAGGGCCATGAGAGGATCCCAATTGAACTTTGCTTCTTCGTCTCCTAGTTATCAGGCCACCTCCGAAATTTCAGGGTCCGTACGAAATATATAAAAGGGTTATTTTTAAAATATTTTAAAAAATAAAGATAATGTATTGATACTAGAAAACAATCAGTTAAATCAAAATAAACTTTATTGCAAGTTTACAAATGTCATTAATTATAAGAAAAAAGAGCTACAAACATAACCATCACTAAATAAGCAAAAACAGTTCAATCTTAAACAATCAAACATGAAAAAAAAACTTCAAAACTCTAAATTTAAAGTTTCACTTGAATATAACACATAAAAATTATCATTTTTAGAGTGTTATCACTAAATAAGCAAAAACAGTTCAATCTTAAACAATCAAACATGAAAAAAAAACTTCAAAACTCTAAATTTAAAGTTTCACTTGAATATAACACATTATTATATAATAAAATTGAAAAAAATTATCATTTTTAGAGTGTTATTATTGACACTCAAAATATCTCAATGTACTCCAAATTTTTATATTTAGAAATGAACAAAATTACTCTTATAGAAGTGCAGAATGAAATTTTAAAATGCTAACAATAACAGTTTTTTAAATATAGAACATTATTACTTAATATTAGATAACAAAAATTTTGAGGCCCCTTCAAATTTGGTCCGTGTACAACTGCACATTTCGCTCCCCCAACGCCCCCTCTGGGTTCAATATGCCTAACAGCTACGCTTCCTTTTTTTACCTTATCCTCTCTCTCTCTCTCTCAACCCTAAAATAATTCAAACTAGATAATTTGGCCTCCTAGACTTGTGCGAAGAAAACAAAAAGAAAGACAAATTAACACATGTAGAAAAGCAGCTCAGTGGCTCTATAAATAGTCTGCAATCTGCAACCGCTGCACTGCAAACACAAAACCTAAAATGTATTCCAAGGCAGTAGCTGCTAAACCCCATGCTGTTTGCATTCCGATTCCAACTCAAAGCCATATCAAGGCAATGCTTAAATTTGCAAAGCTCCTCCACCATAGAGGTTTTCATATTACCTTTGTCAACTCGGAGTTCAACCACAAGCGCTTTCTTAAATCCTTAGGCCCCAATTCCCTTGATGGCTTACCTGATTTTTGGTTCGCAGCCATCCCAGATGGCCTTCCAGATTCAGATGAAGATACCACCCAAGATGTCACTTTTCTTGTTGACGCCATAAGAAAACAAAATTTCTTGGCTCCGTTTCGTGACCTCCTCAATAAACTCAACAATGATGCCATAACAACTTCCAACAATCCTCCACTGACTTGCATAGTTTCGGATGGTTTCATGAGCATCTTCACAATCACAGCTGCTGAGGAGATTGGAATCCCTATAGTACTGTTCTACACTATTGCTGCATGCAGTTTCATGGGTATTATACAATTTCGTGCTTTGGTCGAAAAAGGCCTGGCACCACTCAAAGGTGAAATAATACACACACACACACATGAATATATCCGTGGTGCCATTTTTTTTTCAAACAACTTTTGACATACATTTTTGCATTTTTGCAGGACCTACTTAATAGTATATTTTAATGATCTGAATTGTATATCTTTTAGAACATCATTCATATGTCATCTTTGTATAAAAATTAAACAAATTCAAAATTATTAAAACATTCATATGTAGTGAAAAAAATAGATGAATATGGTTCTACAAGAAAAACCCTAAATCCTTAATCCAACGGTCATATGATTTTAGATTTGGATGATTGATGGTAGACATGACTTTTGAGAGAAGACCTAAAAGATAGACGGTTCGGATATTTGATATACATTGCAAATTGGGCCCCACAAAAATGTGTATAGATATATAACTAGTAAAGCTTTAATTAACTTATGGTTCACTCTTAATTTCTTGTTTCTAAATGCAAATGAAAACTTTCTTCGTAGATGAGAGCTATTTGACAAACGGCTATTTGGACAAGGTCATAGATTGGATTCCGGGAATGAAGAACATTTGTTTGAAGGATCTCCCAGCCTTCTTTCGAACCACAAATTCCGATGACATTATATTTAACTTCGTGATGGAATCAACAGACGGATCCCATGAAGCTTCAGCAGTTGTTGTTCATAACTTTTGATGCCTTGGAGCGAGATGTTTTCGATGCTCTCTCATCTATGCTTCCACTTGTTTATACCATTGGCCCTCTTCAATTACATCTCAATCAAATACCAGAACACCCCTTGAATATTGGATACAGCCTATGGAAAGAAGAAACTGAATGCCTCGAGTGGCTAAACACCGAGGCTCAAAATTCAGTTGTGTACGTGAATTTTCGCAGTATAACGGTCATGACACCTGCACATCTAGTCGAGTTTGGTTGGGGACTTGCAAACAGCAAGCTGCCCTTCTTCTGGGTAATTAGACCCGATCTGGTAATTGGCGAATCAGCGATTTTGCCACCTGAGTTAGTGGCTGAAACAAAAGAAAGAAGTTTAATAGCAAGTTGGTGCCCACAAGAGCAGGTCCTTAACCATCCATCAGTTGGAGGATTTTTAACACAGCGGTTGGAATTCAACCGTTGAGAGCCTGACCTCCGGAGTGCCTATGCTCTGTTGGCCATTCTTTGCTGACCAGCAAATGGACTGCCGCTATACTTGCAAGGAATGGGGCTTTGGCATGGAAATTGGTAATGATGTGAAGAGGGATGAAGTAGAGAAGCTTGTTAGAGAGTTTATGGATGGGGAGAAGGGTAAGAAGATGAAAAATAGGGTCATGGAGTGGAAGAAACTTGCAGAAGAAGCTACCAGTCCACATGGCTCTTCATCCAAAAACTTAGACAATTTAGTGAATCAAATGCTACTAAGAAAAAGTTAATGGCCATGCATCCGTAAGATATTTATTAATGATTGTTATTGTTTTGTTGTTGTTGGTCTTCGAACTAGAAAGATGAAGTGAAAAATGTAAAGGACCATTATCTCAAATAATAAAATCAAACTAGTATTGAATGGGAGAAAATCAGATGGGAAACAAATATTTTAGCAATACAAAAGAGGAAAACAACAAAAAGGCCAAAAAAAAAAAAGAAAAAAAAAGGGCTTTTGTTGTGGCCTATATATAACTGACAGGGGAGAGGGGGCCGGCGGCACAAAGAAAATATGGAGAGACATATGTTTGTAGGGTTGTGTTGAAGATGTGTTATTCTCCCTACACAGTGCCTTTATTTATAATAATAAGAGAGAGAAGAAATCATTCTCCTCTAAGGAATACAAGTCTTAATATGGAAGAATAACTATAATCAAATCTAATTTAGGATTTACACAATCACACTTAAATAAGAAGTTTATAATAACTTTTAGATTTTAGGGCTTCAACAAGATTGTTTTTAGATTTTAACCTGAATGGTTTTCAAAATATAACATAAATCTCATATTTTTAAAACTTACCATATTTAAGTAATTATAGCACATTTATTATTTTTTATTTTTTGTGCTCCCATCAGGGTATTTATCATTTTTAGCCAAAATTTCATCCTTAGTTTCAAAAATATCATTTTTTTTTAAATATTTCAAATATATCCAAAACCACACTTGAATAGACTTAAATACCCTTAATACAATTACATTCTTTCAAATAATTAGGGCTGGAGCTCAAAGTTGGGTGATGGGCAAACCAGTTGCGGGCATTGTCAAATTAATGGAGGATACTTGCAAATTCTCTCCTCTTTCCCTGAATTTCTATTACTAGCCCTAATACGATTTCATTTTTCACAGTAGTGACTGAATATCATAATCCATTCATCTTTGTTTTCTTCTCCAATGGCCGGTTTGGTGGTTATGAGATTAAGATTTCAATATTCCAGTATGTCTTTTCTGGGCTTTTGATTTGGCCCTCTTCGCTACCAAAGAGAAATTTGCAGGACTGCCAATCAACTATTCCGGTGCAAGTTATTGTTGGAGGCCAATTTCATCAAACATGATTTATTCCACTTGGTTGATTGATTTTTTACCCCTTAACAAATTGGCCCTGATGGCATAAATTTTTAAAACCAGAAAACGATTGCTACATAATCATTGTTAAACTTATAAACAAAAAAAAACTGAAGATGCATGTTGTTTTCCACGGCCTTTCATGGTATATGGAGATTGGAGAGTATTTCTTTTGAGGTCTGATGGGGTATGAGATTTTCATTTCAAGGATATATTAGTCTATAGAAGGCTTTTCAATTGCACTGTACAAATGAATAGTTTTTGGATCCCAATTTCACTCTATTTACGAACATGCCATTACTTTGCCTGGGTTTTTTTTTCTTCAGGTTTAGTTGTATGGGCTTTGCGGGTTTGGGCTGTCACTGGGTTGGTGGGTTTTGTTTGTGGTTGGGTTTTTCGGATGGATGGCCGACACGGGCAGGCCTAGCCTGCAACGATGCTAGTGAGAAGAGAGGGGGGTGTCATGTGATGCGAGCGAGAAGAGAGAGAGGAGGAGTCGTCTGATGGCAGAGAGAAGAGAGAGGAGGACTCCTGGAAGGAAAAATTCGAGGAGAGAGGAAGGGGTAGGATGAGCAAAGCAATAGGTAGGCCTGCCCGGAATTTGGGTTTTGTTTTTTCTTGGTGAGGTATGCTTAGAGAAGGGGTGAGGCATGAAGGGACGCCTAAACCGAGGGTTGGTTTCAGAGATTTGGTTCCAGCTGGAAGCTATCTCTGCAAGCATTGATGAGGATTTCTCCCAGCTGGCAGCGTCAATTCCTTTCAAAGCTGTGTGTCCCTTTTGAATCGAATTTTCCCTTATTTCACTGTTTCTGGTTTGAACTTGCTTAGAAACCTGTTTTTTTTCTTGCTTTGTTTTCTGTCTGGTTCTGGTTCGGTTATTCAGCTTTTAGTTGGGAGTGCAATATTTGTTTTTAAATTATTAGATTGGGACAGAAAAACAGATATTTTGTGCTGCTTTCTTCACTGTCGATAATACCACTTCCTCTTCATTTCTCTTTTTCTTCCTGTTGTGTTGGTCTTTCAGTGTTATAGCTTCTCTGCAGAAATCAAACTGTATGCAATTTGGCCATTTTGTTTCATTACCCTATTATTTGTTGTTGTGCTGACCTTATGAATCAAATAGTCAATTTTTTTTATCCCTCTAAAATACATTATGCATCTGGTTTTTGTTCATTCACATATGATGCACTGTGAATCTCTCTGTCTCTGATTCTCTATGTGATTCTGTATTCCGTAATGCCATTTTTGCTTCTGAAAAAAGCCTATTGCAGGTTCCATTTCCATTTCAAATTTTCTGTTATTCTTTGTGCTGCTGTGTTTTCTGTTGTTCATGAGCCTCGATTAAAATATGCATCGATTCGATTGAAATATGCATCATATTTTAATTAGTTTTTAACACTCCTCGTAGGCCACTATGATAAACAGTTTAATACGGTAGTAGAAACATTCTGTTATGCTTTGTGCTGCTATATTTTTTGTAGCAGAAACATTCTGTTATGCTTTGTGTTGCTATATTTTTTGTTCTTAATGAGGCTCGATTGAAATATGCATAATATTTTTGAAACTCTTTATCTCATTGTTTTTTGAGTAATTTTCTGGAAGTGAGATTAAATACCAATTGGTGGTCTCTGTCTGAGATTTAATTTTTTTGTTAACACTCCTCATAGGCCATTATGATTGATAGTTTAATACGATAGCAGAAATGCAAATTTGTGCACCTTTAGTTTATGTCTATTAAGTAAACCCTCTAAAAGTATGTAAGCTTGGTAATTATTTTGACCGGCATGTCTGATGCGTTCTCAAACATGAATAGCCTGTGGAGTTTAAGATTGACATCATCTAGGGCACAGATGAAACCATGGCAAACTAGCCATTTAGTCATTCAAACAATTGAATGAAAGAATAAAATTATGGCAAAAGTGGTTGTTTGGGAATGATTGGACATAATTTTGTTCTTTCATTTAATTGTTTGAATTACCAAATGCCAAGTTTAGCCAGGTATCATCTGTGCCCTGGATTCTTATCAGCCAATCATCCATGTTAATGAATCTCGATTCATATGGCTCTTGATTTGAAATTGCTTTTCGCTGTGAGCAGGGTGCAAATGGTTAATTAGTTAATTGTTTTCACTCAAGTTTTGCTAATTGTTCAAATGAGTTTTAATCACCTAAATCATGTTATGTTTTTAAATAGGGAGGTTAGTGGGATCTATTTTGATAAGTCCCTTTATGCCTCGATGTGAAGCCCACAAACCAATTTGTCTCTATGTGAGTGATGAATGAAATCATTAGTTTTAGGGTCATTACTCTTTTTTACACCTTCTTAATGCACTTATATTATTAATCATGGATACTTTTTTGTTGGCAATGATCTGAGTAAGTACCATTTTGCTTTATTGTTCCGAAGTATTATGTAGAGATTGCTTTAATATCTTGGCTTCTTGGCTGTATGTCGAGTGTCTGAGATAGGATTTAGGAGATCTGGTTTAGGTTTTGCACAGAGAGAGAGAGGGGGTGTCCGAGAGAAATGTGGGAGGATTTAGGTGAGGGATTTTAGGGATTTGTTTAGGGTTTCTTTTTTGCAATTTGCAGACAAAGAGATGGGACAAGGGTGAGAGAGAGATGGGAGGATTTTCTGCGAGGGTAAAAGGAACGGGTAAGGGAGGTATGGGTATGGGTAGGGGATGGAAAAGCATTTCGTTTTCCATTTGCTTCTTGAAACCCGAGGGATTTCTGCGATTGCAGAAAAAGAGATATGGGGGTGTCCGTTAAGTGCCCTTTAAATTTTGCTTTTGTGATTTGTCCATCCTTGATTGTTGTGTAATTCATTCTCACGAACGTTCTATGCACAAGGTTTCATATTATTCCTTCCTTTTAATTTTGATATTGTTGTGCTTAATTTTTATTCTGTTTTATTGGGTGATTAGATGAACATACCTTGGATATTTTGGTATAATAATTTCACATCACGTGTTGCCCTGCATCACCTTAATTGTTCGTCAGATGCTAACTTTTAATTATGTTTTCTTTGGGTCAGTCTCCATCTGGTAAATTTGTCCATTCTTCTGGAGTGGAGCACTATCTTTCTGACAGCATAAATGCTCTGAGAAACTGCTATGGAGACAAACAGTTGTTTACTCCGTTGTAGGTATGTTTTTCTTTAGTATGTTAGAGGGATTCTTAAGTCTTCCCCATTGTAATCTTAACATTTGTATCTCTCTCTCTCAAAAGACGATGAGAGTAACAACTGTTGAAAAGCAAATTCTCAGATGTATCTAAGCTTATACATACATTGGACAAAAACCGAATCTTAAATTGAGGCAGTGAGTTCTGCAACATCCTGGTGCTGCATCTATTCTTACACTTTTAAAAGTTGTATTTCTCAGATATATTGGGAATTTAATTAGTTTTATGTCATTTTCGTAGGCCAATTTAGTAGAGATTTAGCACATAAAAGAAGATGCGTGAATCATTACAATTAACCTAATAGTGATTTGGTTCAACGTAAAGACTACTGCTAGGGCACTCAAGTCATTTTCTTAATTTATACGCATATATATTATACGTAACCAGCACATGTTTTCAAAGGATGTTAGTTAGTGTTCATGCTCTGCTGATATTTTATTCTGTTCATTTTGATTTTGTTTTTCAGTTGTGGTTATAGGATTGTTTTGTCTCTTTTTTTTTTCTCTTTTTTTTCCCTCTGTACAGCTTTTCTAAAATTCAATTGTTCTCAATTTGGTTATTTGAACCAAAGCCAGTTAGGTTGTGCCTTTGGAAGGTCTCACTGCTTTTAAAGTTGAATGGTGCCACCTGAATATAATGCGTTCATTCTTTAGTGTGTGAGTGTGTTGAGCAAAAATTGTACATAATATGTAAACAAATAATTCACTCGTCACAATTTCACCCTCGTTCATTTTTCCGAAGAGGGTTTTATTAATTCGAGTTCGACCCATTCTAGGCTACGCGCCTATTAATTACAACCTTTCTTTTGGGAAAGGAATACCCTTTGATTCTAATTCGAATAAAATGTAACTTGGGGATTTGGATATTTATTTGATTTTGTGACTGCATCTAGGTCAAGCCCTAGATTGCCTACGTACCCTCGTTGAGGGATCAAGTCACTCGTAGTTCATGATGTATTTGATACTTGTTTGGACTTGGTGCCTTGTGCAGTTTTAGCTCGTGCGGGCGAGGACTTTGAGCCATTGGAGCGTTTGGTGCCTTGTGCAGTTTTAGCTCATGCGGGTGAGGACTTTAAGCCATTGGAGCATTTGATGCCTTTTTCTGAGTACTTTTCTTCTTTTTCTTTCCATCTTTTGAGGGTGGTCTACTCCATAATTTTCCTTTTGATCGTTTTGTGGAAGAAAGACGTTTAGCAATCTTTTTCACCTTCTTTTTACTGACGGTTTGCCACTCGTCTTCAGATTCAAGTGACGAATCTGAGCCATTGGAGCATTTGATGCCTTGTGCAGTTTTAGCTCATGCGGGCGAGGACTTTAAGCCATTGGAGCATTTGATGCCTTGTGTAGTATTAGCTCATGCGGGCGAGGACTTTAAGCCATTGGAGCATAATGCCTTATGCAGTTTTAGCTCATGCGGGCGAGGAGCAAATGAATTTTGATATGGCTTCGTGCCACTTGAGACTTTTCTTCGGCTTCGTGCCATTTAGGATTTGATACGGCTTCATGCCCTTGGAATTTGATGCGGCTTCATGCCATTTGAAATTTGACGTAGCTTCGTTGCATAAGCAACATACATTAATTAGAAATCTAGGAACTGTGCTTCCAGACTTCTCTTTTACTCTTCGTATAATTTGTAGTTACTTGGTCAAAGTAGCAGAAGTGAATTTAGTTTATATAAACCAGGGATTCGTCTTTGATTTTTACGGTTGCGTCTAAAATTTGATATTAGACTGCCTACATATTCTTAACGGAATCAAACCGGCGTAGTTCATAATGTATTTGATTTTCACGGTTGCGTCTAAAATTTGATATTAGACTGCCTACGTATCCTTAACGGAATCAAACCGGCGTAGTTCATAATGTATTTGATTTTCACGGTTGCGTCTAAAATTTGATATTTGGCACGCCCGGTTTGATTCCGTTAAGGATATGTAGGCAGTCTAATATCAAATTTTAGACGCAACCGTGAAAATCAAATACATTATGAACTACGTCGGTTTGATTCCGTTAAGGATACGTAGGCAGTCTAATATCAAATTTTAGACGCAACCGTGAAAATCAAATACATTATGAACTACGCCGGTTTGATTCCGTTAAGGATACGTAGGCAGTCTAATATCAAATTTTAGACGCAACCGTGAAAATCAAAGACGAATCCCTGGTTTATATAAACTAAATTCACTTCTGTTACTTTAACCAAGTAACTACAAATTCTACGAAGAGTTAAGGAGAAGTCTGGAAGCACAGTTCCTAGATTTCTAATTAATGCATGTTGCTCATGCAATGAAGCTACATCAAATTTCAAATGGCATGAAGCCGCATCAAATTCAAAGGGCACGAAGCCGTATCAAGTCCTAAATGGCACGAAGCCGAAGTAAAGTCTCAAAGTGGCACAAAGCCGTATCAAAATTCAACTGCTCCTCGCCCGCATGAGCTAAAACTGCACAAGGCACCAAATGCTCCTCGCCTGCACGAGCTAAAACTGCACAAGGCATCAAGCCCCAACAAATCCGTATGAACTACGTCGGTTTGATTCCGTTAAGGATACGTAGGCAGTCTAATATCAAATTTTAGACGCAATCGTGAAAATTAATACGAATCCCTGGTTTATATAAACTAAATTCACTTTTGCTACTTTGACCAAGTAACTACAAATTATACGAAGAGTAAAAGAGAAGTCTGGAAGCACAGTTCCTAGATTTCTAATTAATGTATGTTGCTTATGCAACGAAGCTACGTCAAATTTCAAATGGCATGAAGCCGCATCAAATTCCAAGGGCATGAAGCCGTACCAAATCCTAAATGGCACGAAGCCGAAGAAAAGTCTCAAGTGGCACGAAGCCATATCAAAATTCATTTGCTCCTCGCCCGCATGAGCTAAAACTGCATAAGGCATTATGCTCCAATGGCTTAAAGTCCTCGCCCGCATGAGCTAAAACTGCACAAGGCATCAAATGCTCCAATGGCTTAAAGTCCTCGCCCGCATGAGCTAAAACTGCACAAGGCATCAAACGCTCCAATGGCTCAAAGTCCTCGCCCGCACAAGCTAAAACTGCACAAGGCACCAAGTCCAAACAAGTATCAAATACATCATGAACTACGAGTGACTTGATCCCTCAACGAGGGTACGTAGGCAATCTAGGGCTTGACCTAGATGCAGTCACAAAATCAAATAAATATCCAAATCCCCAAGTTACATTTTATTCGAATTAGAATCAAAGGGTATTCCTTTCCCAAAAGAAAGGTTGTAAAAAAAATGAATGGTGTAGATTTCTTTAAAATAATCTGTACCATTGATTTGTTTGCCACTCCCATTCCCACTTTCCTTGAATTAAGGAACCGCTTCTTCTTTTTTTTTTTTTTTTTTTTTTTTTTTTTTAACCTCAACAGAGTGTATGTGTATGCAGTGTATGTGAGTGCGTGCAGTGTGTGCAGTGTGTCACTTGGGCCGTTGGCTTTTTGAGGTATGTTCATTTACAGAGATTTTGTAACTGTATTGTTGAATTTTTAATGTATGCTTGGATTTTAAAGGGAGATTGTTGTATGATTCTAGGGAGATAAAGAGGGGATTGAGAGGTCATGCTAAGGAGAGTATATTACTTGCCACTGAGGAATATACTTCATATAATAGCAATGTGATGATGTGTGGCATGCTTAAACTAATAGATATTTTTTTTGTAGTAAGAAAGCCATATAGTCACATTTTTGTTTTTTTTGGATTTGGTAACTGAAATTTTATGTGTGAACTACATGTTTCTTTTGTTTCTTAAGGAAACAGAACTTTTTTGGAAACCATCTCCTTATAATCAAAGACGTTCAGTTTCTTCCTACTCATTGTACAATGTGTTTATATGCCAGCTCACTTGAATGTATATAAAAAAAAAACTGCTTATCTTATCGACCTCATTCACTCATGTATCCTTGTGTTTGTTCATAATTGTGTTGAATTTATTCAACTTAAATGTGTTTCATTCATCCGATTACACCTGAAACAACAGGTTCCCGCAGCAACGCGCGGGCATATTTTCTCGTTTAAGTCTATTTCAAGTTTTTTTTTTGTTATATTTCAAATATTTTATAAAAAGTGATATTTGTGAATTTGGGGATTAAATTTTGGTTAATATTGATAAATACTCCATATTAACAAATAAAAACTTATTCAAAATTCAAATTCTTATTATTAAAAAATTCAACTACAAAACAAAAACAATTTATACATAACTTTCAGTACATTATTTCATTCAAGGTACTGAAGTATCGGTACGAATGTATGGGTATATAACTTTAGCTACCTTATTTTACTCATAGGTACATAAGTATCGGTTCGTAAGTTTTGGTACGAATGTATGGGTACATAACTTTCGGTACGAATATATTGGTACACATGTGTCGGTACAAATGTACCGGTACATAACTATAATATCTAATCATACATATGTACGTAATATGCATATACATATATATAAAGAAATTCACACAAAATAAAAAAAATATATAATAATATATGACTTTTTTTTATTATGGGAAATTAATAATAACTACCAATGATAAATAACATTTTGTTGCAGTCCTATTAGATTAGGAATGTGATTATGTAAATCCTAGTGAATCTAGGAATATCTCTTATATTCCTATTAGGAGTTGATTACCTATTAAGAGTTGTTACTCTAAAAGGGTACGAAATTAACCTTCCATACTACTATAAATAAAGGCACAATGGGGTGGAATAGAACATACATCACAATTACACATCTCTCTCTTTCTCTCTACTATTGCCGCACCCTCTCTCTTTATGGCCTCCATAATTGTTTAGTAAATTATGTCTACAACATGTTATCAGCACGCTCTTGACGCTGCGATAACAAGAGTTTATTTTTCAATCAGGGGAGTACAACGTTTTAATCATTCTTTTTGTGATTAATTTATTATTTTATTGAATTGATCTACATGCTATTGATTCAATTTAATTTTTCTGTGTTGAACGTGATACAACGCATTGGAGATGCAATTCCTGCTTTCCGAGAAGGAACTTCTACAAATTCAAAGGCTTTTATTGTTTTATGCAAATTAGGTATGCTTAAAATAAAGTAAGATATTTGAAACGATCGTGAAGCATGAAAACATTCCCCATGATGCATAAAGCCCCCTATGTTTATATTTTCCTTCCAATATATATATATATATAAATATATATATATATATATATATATATTGTATATGTTTATATATTTGTCAATATATATATATATATATATATTTGTTTCATGCATTACACAATTTTATTTGCTATGTGGAATTTGTGAGTCAATGTATATAAAATAAATTAGAAGCAAATTTTGGGTAATCTTTCGCATCACCGTGGCAACACCACGACATCATCGTGGGATGGCGTCGACAAACTGGACCACCTGTGCAGCCCTTTTGGGCCTGCTGCTCCACATCGGACATAACCAAGCCTCAACTTGGCTTACATGTCACACGGGCCTGAAAGCCTTGGTCCGCCCGAGCCCAAACCCACATGCCAGAAGCATATTGGGTTTGTTCCAAGGCACGGGCCTGCAACCTTGATCCCTTGTCTCAGCCCACGCCAGCAAGCTGCCATGCTTGCTGGGCTTGTATTAGCCTCGGCCCGTAGTTTTTCAGCTAGCCGATGCGGTTGGGCCCCTTTCCTCAGCCCTATACTATAACCAGCTTTTGGCTGGGTTCCCCGCGCCACAACCAGGCTAGTAATTTTGCTGGGCCTGTTCCCGTGCCTAACCCCCCAGCCCAACACGCCAGCCATCATGGCTGGGCTTATCCTTTGGACCCGTGGCCTGCAGCCCACTTCCGAGCACCTCTTTTGCTCACGGCACCTAACCCTATCCTTTGGGCTATGCTATTTTCGACCCGATAATATTATTCTAATATTATTTTGCTTCTACAATCAACCCTGTATGGCCCGATTTATTGAATTAATTAAAAGTGACCTGCAGTCCATTAATCTGATAATGAATCCAAAATTATTGACCTGAAGATCAATTTGGGACATTAACAATTCAATAATTTATTTTTATACTTTGAACCGTTGACATACTTTCGTAGTAACAAAGCTCTCACACTTGAGTTCCCGAAGAAACTCAAATCCACTACACTTAGTTGTATATTGCATTCTAGGTTCTTGTAGGAACCTCTCTTTTATGAACTAAACGTTCATAAACAAAATTGAACCTGTAGTTTCAAATTTAGTGCCTTTGAAACCCGAAGTTTTCATAAAACAATACACCTATGAAAACCCGACGTTTTTCATGTAAACCATGTCTTAGAACCCCGAATGTTCTAACTTTGATGCTTATGGATGATTCATTCTCATAGCACCAATCACAATCTTGTTCCTTCCAATTATGTGGATTGTCGAACCGTCACAAGTTCGATTTCCCTTATTTGGACGTTTCTAATAGAAACCACTTTATGTGGGGTACAAGACGTGAATCTCCACTTGACTATTAAGAAGCTGAGAAACCATTGTAGCCAACAATGGCATGGAAGAGCTGAATAAGCCTCCGCTATGATCTTCATTCGAAGACTTATGCCTGATGCATTACCAACGGAAGTACCTCATGAACGAGGATTCCATGGCTTTTTAGCTCGCTTATATGGACCGTCTAATCATGAAAGACATTGCCTGAAGCACACCATGATTACGTTTATGAATGAGTACAATTCTGAAGTTTATAAATCCGATCGAATTTTGACTAGAGAATACTTTTCTTGTCCTTCCTTATTTCTAACTCGCTCCTAAAGCAACAAATGTAGAAAGCGGAAGTTTACCAAATTCTCAGATCTGATTACTACCATAAACATATGGTAGAATCAGGGCCTGCCAAGGTGTGACATCATGCCCGAAGCATGATCCTTGGCATCTAGGACCTAAATCTTCAAGAATAAGGGTTAGTATTCCCAAACCTTAACCCTACAAAATCTAGTTCCGTTTCAATGGAATAGATCATTGGTTATGCACATGTTCGTGCCCCTACCAATGTTGTTGAGGAGTACCATTCTCATAGTCAATATGTGAGATTAATTTTGCTCTACCAAACACCATTGGAAGGGCATAATTTTGACATGAATGGCCTTGTTGGCCAAATCCACCCTAGTAACTTTGGTTTACTTTGTGAACATTTTTCCATGTTCTTGGATTCAAGTTTGGTGTATGTTTTAGTTATGGATAATCTTATTGATATTGTCCTCGAATATGAGTTAATTGAATAATGTTTCTTAATACATGTGATCGATTCAATTAAACACGTGATTAGGTAGGAATGTGGGGAAGTTAGTTGTTTGGATGAATGCGATACTATGCACACTAACTTAACACCTAAATCACATCTCTAACAACGACTTCAGGTCTATCCAACCTTATTAAGAGCATTGGCACGCTCCTCGTTGTATGAATGGTACTGCATCACCATTTAGGGGACGTTAAATTCTCTGTGGTTGAGTTTTTAAGGATATTCGAGAGAACAATGATCATAAATGAAACCACTAAAGAAAATCGGTGGAATATCTTTGCACTACCTCCAAAAATGAGCCTGAAGCTTTGATTTTGTCTCCCAACTAGAAACATGCCACATGTGGCCGGCCTAGAGCCGGGTGATTCGAGCAATTTACTTGTTTTAGGGCGACCCTTTGGGACAGTTAGGTCGAATAATGATGCTACGACGCATCTCCTTACCAGAAGTAAGGATCTTGTGCTTACAAGCACACTTGCCAAAGCTCGCTCGTTTGGAAAATTTTATTTTTATATCATCCCTTGCAAAGATACGAAACGACTCTCTTTTCACAGTGGATTCAAGGGAATATATGTGGACTAATCCAACCAAAATGCGGACCATATAAATACTTATGGTTTTGGTTGATGAATCGACAAACTGGTCACATGTTTATCCACACATATTGCTGCTAAACCTTCAGGCCGATTAAGGGTTCACCACCCTACTTATCCCTTAAAGTCCAGGAGACTGAATAATGCCGGAAAATTTATATCGACGATTTTCAATAAAGTATTGCATGTATTTTGGGTTTATAATTGAACATCGAATTCCCATGTTCACCCCAAATAGCCTCGCCTAGCGATCATAAAGCGCAATTTCAATGATTGCCTGGATTTTGGTAAACGTACCAAGTTTTCGGTTTTTACCTAGGGCCATGCAATCTTGTACATAGCTATGTTGGTCCGCCTTGAGGCCTATTGCTACCTAACCTATATGACGTTACAATTGGTTACTAGGTACGAATCTGTCGATTTTTGTATTTACGCATTTGGGTGTGCATTCCATGTGCCAAGTTCCGCCGCCACAACGTACCAATATAAGTCCTCAAAGAAAGATGTGAATCTTTGTCGATTATAATTATCCTTCACACTAGCTCTCTTAGAGCCCTTGCATGCGATCTCTTTACCACTCATTTGCAGGTTGTCACTTTAATGAGACAGTATTCCCGCCGTTAAGGGGAGATAAGAACGTCAACATTCATAGAGAACGGCGCGAATTTGCGTGGACGTTGCCCACTATGTCTCATCTCGATCTCCATACCGCACAAGTGTGATAAGCAAGTGCGATAAATTCTAGCTTTCAGAATATTGCTACAGACGTATTCTTCTGATCTAGCTAAAATGACGAGATCATATACCAGCTGCAAACATGCCTACAAGGATAGACATACTTAATAGACGTCGAGTCAATATCCCTGGAGGGTGTGCCGCCCTTGTTGAACGGTTTGGACGCCCTTGTTGGACGGTCTGGTACACCGATGGATAGCCAATCAATCTTTCTTGGCCTGGAGCATGACAGATCATTCGGTTCGTAGGATTCACTTCCCTAGAAGTGGGAGACACGGCACAACAATGAATCCATACTTGATCGTTGTCTCAAATCATTTACATCTCATGAGATTAATCCGGATTACTCCCGAGACTTGAAGTTCTTGGTCCAAAATACTAGTTTGGATGAGCTAAATGGAATTGAAATGAGATTATCATTGATGATGTTTTCACTTATATGGTAGCTACCGGCATAAATGAAAAATGACGATATCGAACCGTGTTCTGTTGATTAAGTGACAACATATAACTGATTGGACAACCGAAATTACAATCCAGGTCAAATTCCTTACCAAAGTGTGTATTGGACTTATCATTCCTACACTGCCCAAGGTAACCCTGTTGTGTTACAAGTGGGAAAGGAAGCGTATTGAGATGAATGAAATAGTGTGATATGATGCACGCCTCATGGCGCAAGGTTTCTCTCAAATGTCCTGTGATTAATAGCAGCATTATGAAATGTGGTTAGTGTTTTCTCTATGGGGATATAGATACAAAGATTGACATGTAAGTTCCCAAAGAATTACATGGACTGGTTCAAATAGTTCCAAAACCACGGAACCCCCTCTTAACTTGTTTGAGGCGTTCACTTACAATCCGACAGATGTGGTATACCAGTCTAAGTGATTATTTGATCAGTCAGGGATAAGAATTATGCCCTTGCATGTTAAACTATGAAGTTTTATTCCGCATTGCTAGAGTTACAGTTTATGTCGTTGACACGAATCTCACTAAGACTCTGGAAGAGCTTGAGAAAACTACCTCGCACCTGAAGATGGAATTTGAGATGAAGGATCTTGGGAAAATTCGTTTATGCCTTGGCCTAAAGTTGAAGCATTGTTATGACAGTATTTTGGTCTATTAGTCGAACGACACCCTGAAGGTGTCACCTTTGAGTATACCTTTGATTGTTCATACGTTATATGCAAATGAGACCATTGAAGAGGTTATGGAATCCGAAATTCCATATGTGAGTTCGACTTTGCGCTTCGTTGTACTTAGCTCATTGTAGTTAAACAGGACATCTCATTCGCTGTTGATTTATTGGTAAAGATGCAGCACCGTGCCTACAAGTACCCACTAAATTGGTATTAAAGGCGTACCTTGAAGGTACTACGAGGGCAAATCCCAATGCATTCAACGGATCCGACCCCCCTAATCCTCGGAATGACGCTTGCCTTGTTTGTTATGCTGACGCAGGTTACTTATCAAACCTGCACAAGGAAAAATCCCCAAATGGTTATGTCTTTACCGTTAGGGACATCGCAATATCTTGGAGGTCCACGATATGACCTTAGTTGCGAAATCTTTGAATCATTCCAAGACTCACATTCCTTCACTAAGCCACAAGTGAGACATGGTTAGAAGTTCTTATTGAGCATATTCGAAGTACTTGCTATGTTTTCATCCATTGTTGAGTCCCAACGATGATCCATGAAGACTATGCCGCATATATCCACCCGACCAAACCATGATACATCAACAAAGTCAACACCAAGACATATTGCGCCTACATCTACATCAGCAAAGCCTCAGGAGATTGAAGTCATGCAAGCTAATCCCAGACACCCTTGCCGACCTCTACACGACGTCACTGCCGAAGTCAACCTTCCAGAAGCTTGTCCGAGGAATTGGTATGCCTAACTATCATATGCAATGCTTGTAGTTCTCATTTAGAAGTTATGTCAAACTCAGGGGGAGTATCCAGAAGTATACTCACTTGATCTTAATGTACTCTTTTTCCCTACGATTAGGAGCATTTTTCCCACTAGGTTTTTGCTACCTAACTAGGTTTTAACGAGGCACCCATCCTGGGCTGATCATACCCTTGTAAGCTCTTCTACTTGTGTGCAAAAGACGTATAGTTTTGACTTAATGCAACTTCTCACTTTTCTCCTTAGTCTATGGGTTTTTCTCCCACTTTAGGTTTTATCATAGCAAGATTTTGTGAGTTTTACTTTTTATGCATTCTTCCGTTGATCTGAGACTCGTATTCGCTCATTGTGCCGACGACTTCATCAATTGTACTTACTTCATCGCTGAAGACTTGATGCGCCATTTACTTGAGTATTTACACACTTAAGGGGGAGTGTTGCAGTCCTATTCGATTAGGAATGTGATTGTGTATATCCTAGTGAATCTAGGAATATCTCTTATATTCCTATTAGGAGTTGATTACCTATTAAGAGTTGTAATTCTAAAAGGGTAAGGAATTAACCTTCCCTACTACTATAAATAAAGGCACAATGGGGTGGAATAGAACACACATCACAATTACATATCTCTCTCTTTCTCTCTACTATTGCCGCACCCTCTCTCTGTATGGCCTCCATAATTGTTCAGTAAATTATGTCTACAACACATTTTTATTATTTATGGGAATCAATATATAACTTATAAACAAAAAATCAATAATTATACAACCTATCTTATATTAAAAAAAATTACAATTAAATGCCAAGGATTAGAATTAGTTTTTAATCTTAGACAAGATTTTATTCAAAAAGTAATCTTAGACAAGGATTAGATTGTAGATATCTAGAAGGCTGTAATATAAAGGCTATTTATTATAAAGCTGCGACACAAAATTGATAACAGTATCACAGAGATGAACTTTCAAGAACCAAAAACTGATAAAGCTGAAGAAGAGATAAAGGAATCAAAAGAACAAAGTAGAAGGATTGTAAAACACTATGCTTTTGATTACTATGAGTCTAAATAAATTACACACAGATACAACAAGCTTTTATATAGCTCACATGAACTTTTTATGCCTTAAGCTATAGATAACAGTCTTAAAAGACTCTAACAATTACTAACAGTCTTTAACAAATTCTCTAACAAACTTTAGTTGAGCCGACTCTTCTGCTGATGTGGCATTTAGCTGAAAATTATTTTTTCTTCAACATCCCCCTTCAATCTTAACTAGGGTTTCGAAGTTGAAGATTGTAACAATGACTAACAAAGGTTGGACTGTGAAGTCCTTTGGTTAATAGATATGTAGTTTGTTGATCAATTGGGATATAAACCACTTCCAAATCTTTCTTCTGAACCCTCTCCCTTACAAAATGGTAGTCTGTGTCTAAGTACTTTATTCTTGAATGAAACACAGGATTTGCACTTAGTGCACTTGCATACATATTATCACGATGAATTATTAGAGGATTAGGCAAGGCAACATCTAACTCTTTCAGAATATTTCTCACCCAAACAATGTCAGCTGTAGTATGTGCTAGATCTTTGTGTTCAGCCTCAATTGAACTTCTAGACACTGAGCTGTGCTTATTTGATTGTCAAGAGATTAGATTGTTACCCAAAAACACCATATAACCAGTCACTGATCTTCTAGTATTAAGATCAACAGCCCAATCTGAGTCTGAAAATGCATTAAGACTAATTGATGTGTCTGCAAAATATGTAATTCCACGATGAACTGTACCTTGAAGATATCTAGGGATCATTTTGACAGCTCCATAATGTAACTCAGTGGGTGTAATCATGAATTGCCACACTGAATTCACTGCAAAAACAATTTCTGGCTTAATGAAGGTCAAATACTGCAATGAACCAACCAAACTTGTATATATTGTTGGATCTGTCAATAAGGTACCTTCTGTATCAAGAAACTGGTTATGAGGTTTACAAGGGGTAGCTGCAGGGCTTGCATGAACCCATTTCTGCTTTGTGAATCAAGTCTTTAATGTACATAAATTGATTCACAAAGATATCACCATTTGACTTATAATTGATCTGTAATCCTAGGAAATAGGTTAGCTTACTCATATCCTTGAGCTCAAATACTTCAAACAATTCTTGAATGACCAATTGTACTTTGGATGAGTTAGATCTAGTGAGGATGATATCATCCACATATAGTAACAAAATAATGATATTATTAACCATCCTTCTTCACAAATAGACTTGTATTAGAGGAAGAAGCAAGAAAATTCAAAGCTTATAGGTAACTTGTAAACTTTGGGTTCCATGCTCTAGGGCCTACTTTAAACCATATAATGACTTGATTAATTTGCATACATATGTGGGATGAGTGGCATCAACAAAACCCTGAGGTTGTTCCATATACACCTCGTCCTGGAAATCACCATGCGAGAAGGCATTTTTATGTCTAATTGCTTAAAATCCCAATGATTAACTGTAGCCAAGGCTAATATTATCCTAACTGTCCTTTCATAAGACTGAAAGTATCCAGATAATCAATCTCATGCTCTTGAGAAAACCCTTGAGCCACTAGTCTGGCTTTGTATCTTGATACAATGTCATCTGGGTTTTTCTTAACCTTTTATACCCACTTACTTTCAACAATGGGGCTCTATCATCTGGAGGTGGCACTAAAATCTATGTTCCTTGAGCCCTAAGTGAATTATATTCTCCTTGGATTGTTAGTTGCCAATGTGACACAGTAGCAGTTTTTCTAAAAGGTGAAGGTTCTGAGAAATCAACAATCTCATAAACAAAATGAATAACCTCCAACAAATGGTTCATCTTCAATTAATCGAAATGACTGCTACTCAGGAAATGAGGCCAACAATGCTTCATAGTTCTTTCTTGCAATGGTACCACTTTTTAATCTAGGTAACCTCTAATGAGATGATGGATTATTGTATGAATTTGAATCTGGTTGTGTGGAGATAGGGAGTATTATCTCAATCTATGATACTGAGTGGACATGTAACAATGAAGATGTACCATAGTGATGACGTATTAGATAGTGATGATATAGAGGCCTTGGAGTCGATATTGTTGATGAAGAACTTAGAACTTCTATTAGTACCAGATTCTGGACTACTGACACTTGAAACTTTATTTGCACTATTATTTGTCACTAGGACTATATTGACCTCTTGAATGCAATGAGACAACATTTCATTATCTTGAGTAGGTACACCTAACTCTGGTAAATGAACAATAACATGAGTTTGTGTTGTCTTTTGAGTCTCTTTTTTATTACTTGAAACAGAATTGCCCATTTTCTTAAAAGGATAGATATCCTCATCATGAATAACATGTCTGGATAAAATAAATTTTATGGACTTAATCTCATAACAAATGACTCCCTTATATCCTTGAGTAAAACCAAGAAAAACCCATTGAATGGATCTTGGTTGTAAGTTATGTGAATTGAAATGTCTGAGTAGAGGATACACTGCAGTCCCAAATATCTTTAGAATATGAATCTCAAGATTTTGTCTAAACATGAACTGATATAGGGATTTCATGTCTAGAAGTATACATTGCATTCTATAAGAATACAGCATGTGAATAAGCATGATACCAAAATGACATGGAAACTTGTGCTTCATTCATCAAAGTCAGTGATGTCTCAACCAAGTGTCTATGCTTCCTCTCAGCAATGCCATTTTGCTAAAGGGTATGAGGGCATGACACTTGATGTATGATCCCTTTATTGTCTAAAAAAACTTTAACCAATTTACTCACATATTCACCATTACCATCAGATTGCAAACACTTAATAACCACATTGAACTGATTGAGAACAAAAACATAGAACTTGAAAAAGACTAAAAAACATTTGATTTATTGATCATGAAAATAATCCATACAAACCTAGAATAGTGATCTATAAAGCTAATATAATATCTATAACCCTCTATGGACTTCTAAGGCAAAAGACCCCAAACATCTGAATGTATCTTAACAAAGACAAATTTTGGCCTTTCTTGTTTTACATGAAAAGGCAATTTACTCATCTTGCCTTGAATACAAGCAGAACATAGAGAAGGGCAAGAGTTATACTAACTCGTAGTTGTGCACACCGTAAAATTGAATTCAACGCTTAAGTAATAATCCAATCATCAACTTCCATATCATTTACTTTAATAAATTTTGTCTCCCTAGCCTTACCCAATAAAAAAAAAGTTCAACATCAAAATGCTTTGTAGCATTAGTACAACCCAATTGAAAAAGTTAAGTCTACCACACTAAAATTAAAGTTAAAACAAAGTCCTACATCAAAATGCGTTATGACATTAGTACAATGTCACACCCGGACCCGGGGTCGGTAAAAAAAACTTGAACTCGAATTTGAAACGTGAGTTAAAAGCTTAATAAATAAAAGGAAATTGACACGGGTTGGAAAATAAACTCCTCTTATTAAAAATAACTCCAAAATCCTTACAGGGTATACAAAAGTAATAAATTAAAATCCTTAAACTTCTCCTTAATCACAACCTCAGCTCTTCTAACACCTGTCTTGCCAAATAACACATGTCTTGCCAAATAACTCATCTATAAAATAATAGGTGACGGGTAAGCAACAATCACCGTCACTCAGTTAGTAGAATATGTAATATGCTAGTCAAGCTTGCCATTTTAATCACACTATAAAATAGGATAATAATATCAAATCATTATACACATAATGCCATATCACATCATCCCTTCACATGTTGGTTATTCTTCATAATATGTAACTCACCACGTGACTCCTAAAATGGCCTTTTCCGCCCTAATGTCCCCGTGTGCAGTTTACATTTATCCCTCGGATAACCCAACAAATTACATAAACCACTCACATTGATCGATAGCTAAAACCTCGGCAAGACAAGTACACAAAGAATCTACACACAACAAACCCTAAACCCTATTTCTTGCTCTCTTTACCCTCACACCCTTTCTCTAAGTTGAACCTTCGATGCATGCTCTGCATGCTGCCTTCTTTTTATGCTCCAAGAACAATGGAGCAAGGCTCCTATTTATACTTTTAGGAGACGGCAAATGGACCTATCTAGTTCTTCTATAAGCTCGTGCGTGTAAAGATGAGAAGAGTTGATATTGTGCACAGTGGCGAAGGTATATAGGAGCGCAGGGGGGCGGCCGCCCCTTCGCTCGCCGGAAAACAAAGGCAGAAGCAAGGCTTGAACCCTTCTGGTTCGGCCGGAAACTGGGAACCATGGTGGTTCTAACTGATCCCAGCGCAAGGGTTTTTTTATTTTTATTTTTATTTTTTATTTTTTAAATACAGGCCAAAACGACGTCGTTTTGGGCTTGGTAAAAAAAAATTTAATTTTGTTTGGTAAACGGCGTCGTTTTTCATTGATCAAATAAAAAAATTAAACGAGGGAGGGACCAGTGGTCCCTATCCCAATCCCACCCACCCTGTTTCAATTAGGGGCATTTTGATTTAGATGCCTCAAATTTGAATTTTTTTTAATCAAACATCTATAACTTTTAAACTTTTGATCAAACATTCTTGTACTAATTTTTAATTAAAAATTATGATTTTTATTGTATTTAATTAACCAACCAGTTCATAAAATAATATTACAAATATCCTAAAATCACCACAAACATCCTATCTTATCTTATCATAATTCGTTCAAAATGAATTTTTCTTATTCAAATAATTTTTTGTTTTAAATTCTAAAAACACATAAACATCCTATTAACATACAATTATGAAGTATAACATGCACATATATTAAATATAACGTACCAAACTGATATATTAAATATAACGTACCAATCATTTGGTACGTTATTGGTACGTTATATAAATTTAATTTGGGTACGTATTAGTATTTTGGTACGTTATAAAATATTGCTTTTGGTACGTTATGCAATTCTTTATTTAGTACGTACCAAGTTATGAGTACGTTGTATTATCCTTATTTTGGTACGTACAAAACTTATGGTACGTTATGTGTAAGTTGTGTAACCCAAAAAAAGATAACTTTTCACATTAAAACATTGCACTAAAAAATATTTTGTCAACTCTTGATAATTAATTATTGGAATAAGGACTCATTTTAAATAAAAATAAAAATGTGAAAACTCTTAGTTCACGTTTCTACTATAAGTAGTTGTTAAAAAATTCAAATTTATTTTCAGTTGCATGAAATTAGGCAGTCTAGTCTACATCTCAATTTTAATTATAAACGAACTCTTGTTTTTTTATAATCTATATAAAATGTTGAGTTGGAAATTGGAAAAACTATATTTCATCCAATTAATCTTGAGCCCCAGTAGATATAATTGAATCCTTAAATTGAGGAAGGGATGAGATTCCATAAAAATAGCAATAAATTAATGAATATTATTGAGTGCATTTTTTTACATAGAAATGGATTTAAAAGAATTTATAAAATACTTAAATTAAGAATATACCTGGAATATAAAGTTTAATTAAAAGTAAAAACACTTTAATCAAAAGTTGAAAAGTAACAGATGTTTAATTTAGAAAAATCTAAAATGAGGCATCTAATTCTAATTTATCCTTTCAATTATTACCCCACCCTTTCCCAGATTAAAAATCCCATCCCCCCACCTTTACCCTCTTTTCCCACACTACCAAACCCCCCAGACTTCAATTTTCAAAATTGTCCCAAATCCCAGGATTGAACACAAGAAAGCACGGCAGCCACCCCGTTCCGTTGGCCACCAAGCTCTAGACGCCACGGCAGCAGCTCCAATTGAGGTCAATTTTAATTTTTTTTTGATTTATGGTTATCGATTATAGATTATTCATATGAATACTATGATTATTGATTTTTTTTTTTGAAGTGCATAAAAGAGGATTCATACATTCTATATATTATAGGAACTTGAATCACACATGGTCCAGCAATAAAAATTGATTGCAATAACCACTATAAACCCTAATCAACTTACTCAAATTTTAATCGTTGTTTAGAATAAAAATTGAATTCTTGATTATTCATATGATTGTTGGTATTGATTAATTAAATTTGTGGTTTGATTAGATATACCCTATAGTCTACCCTAGCGTCGTGATGCACAATAGCGAAGCCAGAAATTCTCGGGGGGAGGGGCGAACTTATATGAGTGCAAGGTTAAAGAAAACTGGCAACAACCAAATCTTTTTATATAGTAATGTCTTCCATAATTAATCAATACAAATAAATTACAGTTGTTACCGGCGATGTTTCATGTCATGAAAACGTCGCATAATAGGCTCATTATCAATAATACTAACTATAGTACCATAATGCGAGTTCCACTGTGTATCACATGGACGGATGAGACTACTTTTTTGATTTAACCCTTTACCAGTTTCAAGATTACCAAGATGAAGAGCTTTCTGAATTTGTTCTTGTTGTTTCTCTCTAAATGCATCACGACGCTAGGGTAGACTATAGGGTATATCTAATCAAACCACAAATTTAATTAATCAATACCAACAATCATATGAATAATCAAGAATTCAATTTTTATTCTAAACAACAATTAAAATTTGAGTAAGTTGATTAGGGTTTATAGTGGTTATTGCAATCAATTTTTATTGCTAGACCATGTGTGATTCAAGTTCCTATAATATATAGAATGTATGAATCCTCTTTTATGCACTTCAAAAAAAAAAAAAACAATAATCATAGTATTCATATGAATAATCTATAATCGATAACCATAAATTAAAAAAAAAAAAAAATTGACCTCAATTGGAGCGGCTGGCGTGGCGTCTGGCGTCTGGAGCTTGGTGGCCAACGGAACGGGGTGGCTGCCGTGCTTTCTTGTGTTCAATCCTGGGATTTGGGACAATTTTGAAAATTGAAGTATGTGGGGTTTTGTCGTGTGGGAAAAGAGGGTAAAGGTGGGGGGGGGGGGGGGGGGGGGGGATGGGATTTTTAATCTGGGAAAGGGTGGGGTAATAATTGAAAGGATAAATTAGAATTAGATGCCTCATTTTAGATTTTTCTAAATTAAACATCTGTTACTTTTCAACTTTTGATTAAAGTGCTTTTACTTTTAATGAAACTTTATATTCCAGGTATATTCTTAGTTTAAGTATTTTATAAATTCTTTTAAATCCATTTCTATGTAAAAAAAATGCGCTCAATAATATTCATTAATTTATTGCTATTTTTATGGAATCTCATCCCTTCCTCAATTTAAGGATTCAATTATATCTACTGGGGTTCAAGATTAATTGGATGAAATATAGTTTTTCCAATTTCCAACTCAAACATTTTATATAGATTATAAAAAAACAAGAGTTCGTTTATAATTAAAATTGAGATGTAGACTAGACTGCCTAATTTCATGCAATTGAAAATAAATTTGAATTTTTTAACAACTACTTATAGTAGAAACGTGAACTAAGAGTTTTCACATTTTTATTTTTATTTAAAATGAGTCCTTATTCCAATAATTAATTATCAAGAGTTGACAAAATATTTTTTAGTGCAATGTTTTAATGTGAAAAAACGTACTCATAACTTGGTACGTACTAAATAAAGAATTGCATAATGTACCAAAAGCAATATTTTATAACGTACCAAAATACTAATACGTACCCAAATTAAATTTATATAACGTACCAATAACGTACCAAATGATTGGTACGTTATATTTAATATATCAGTTTGGTACGTTATATTTAATATATGTGCATGTTATATTTCATAATTGTATGTTAATAGGATGTTTATGTGTTTTTAGAATTTAAAACAAAAAATTACTTGAATAAGAAAAATTCATTTTGAACGAATTATGATAAGATAAGATAGGATGTTTGTGGTGATTTTAGGATATTTGTAATATTATTTTATGAACTAGTTGGTTAATTAAATACAATAAAAATCATAATTTTTAATTAAAAATTAGTAGAAGAATGTTTGATCAAAAGTTTAAAAGTTATAGATGTTTGATTAAAAAAATTCAAATTTGAGGCATCTAAATCAAAATGCCCCTAATTGAAACAGGGTGGGTGGGATTGGGGTAAGGACCACTGGTCCCTCCCTCGTTTAATTTTTTTATTTGATCAATGAAAACGACGCCGTTTACCAAACAAAATTAAATTTTTTTTTTTACCAAGCTCAAAACGACGTCGTTTTGGCCTGGATTTAAAAAAAAAAAAAAACCCTTGCGCTGGGATCAGTTAAAACCACCATGGTTCCCAGTTTCCAGCCGAACCAGAGGGGTTCAAGCCTTGCTCCTGCCTTTGTTTTCCGGCGAGCGAAGGGGCGGCCGCCCGCCTTCGCTCCTATGTACCTTCGCCACTGGTGATGCATTTAGAGAGAAACAACAAGAACAAATTTAGAAAGCTCTTCATCTTGGTAATCTTGAAACGGGTAAAGGGTTAAATAAAAAAAGTAGTCTCATCCGTCCATGTGATACACAGTGGAACTCGCATTATGGTACTATAGTTAGTATTATTGATAATGAGCTTATTATGCGACGTTTTCATGACATGAAACATCGCTGGTAACAACTGTAATTTATTTGTATTGATTAATTATGGAATACATTACTATATAAAAAGATTTAGTTGTTGCCAGTTTTCTTTAACCTTGCACTCATATAAGTTCGCCCCTCCCCCCGGGAATTTCTGGCTTCGCCACTGATTGTGCATTCAACACCTAATTGCTTAGTCACTTAGTTGATGCAAGAGGTGTCAATAGCAACTCAAAAGATTTAACCTGCACCTGCCACCTCAAATACGAAAGTGCTTACAAGCACCTTAATTTAGATAGCTAAGAACCAAATTATGACACGTCCAACCTTAGGTGGATCTCCAAGTTTGCTGGAATTACACACCTACTAATCTGCATGAAACATTTAAGCCACCTCCCACTATTTGTCCACGTATTCTTATTCTAGAATACTCCAACTCAACTTATCTTCATAATTAACTAATGCAATATCTTCCACCACAAACTGCCACCTCCCACCTTTAATCCTCTCAACTCAAACCTTAATCATAAAAATAAGATAGTGTCAATATGCATAACTACATGCACAGTACGTCCACTTTGGTAATTCCTCCTAGTTAGAAAAATAATATCCACAATAAATTCTAAAAATTCGGGATCTTACATATAACCCGAAAGAATAAATTGTTCATGCAATCCAATATAAAGTTTTGGTGTTTCAAGTCACTACTGTGAATCGTTGAACCCTTTCCATTTTCCTTTTTATTTTGGACACTTACGCTTCAAAAGTTTAGGAGCCTTTGAGTTTGTCAACAGGCTTGAGAAGACGATAATTGGGAAAACCTTGAACCTTGTGAAAGTGAAACCGAGAATGAGGAGCCATTGAACCTTGTGAACTAAAAGTTTGAGATTGCCTTGGAGCTTGTTGTTGTGGTCGAGTCCATTACACTCCAACCAATAACCAATTCCACCCCAACACCTAATTGGCTATTAAACAATTTTAATTTATTTCTGTATTTTTCTTCTTCTTTTTTTTTTGTATTTTGCAGTGCGTTTTGGTTCCAGATATTAGGAACCAAGACCAAACTATTTTTAGTCATTTCAAACTGAAACCGTTTCAAAACTGCAAAAAATCGAACCATTTGGTGTGATTCAATTTGGTTCGTGTTTTGGTTCCAAGTGCCCACCCCTACGGTAGGTTGCCTTCTTTGAATTTTATTGTAAATAAAAGATCAATTTGAAGTTTATTCTAAATAAAAGATCAAAGCGCACCGTATTACTCCTTGCGACGCAAAATCACTTCGGATTGTGTCTTGATCTGGTCTAAAACCTAAATATATTCCCTGTTTTTGAAAAACTCGTATGGCCTATAGTCCGGTAGCCCAAAACGTAGGTCAGTCCCTGAATGGAACCTAAAGCTCCTTGAGACTTCCAAAAACCCATGTTCAAACATAATGTATAGGTGGTTAATTGATCCTTTTTTCCCTTACTCGATTGGGCTCTTAGTCCATATCCTGCCTTTCATACAAGAATTAAGCATGTAGATATACTATTTACCGTTTTGTTTTGAAAATGTGTAGAAGTCGATCAGTTCAATACATTCCAATATATGAATAGAGAGCTAAATATATATGTTTGACTAAAGGTATGCATAGTCCGGTCTTTCTTATACACTGCTCTGACATCAAGTTTGGATATCCAAGATGAGGTTGAGGAGGGATAATAGCAGGTGTCAAAAATGCATTGGATGAATTCTGAGATTGCCAGAATCAGTTGATTAAAAGTTGGTTAGGTCTACCAGTGTAGGTTAATTAGAGTTTAAGTATTTCTGTTTAAGTTATTCTTGATCCACATCAGTATAATTCTGTGTTCACATGCATCAATTCTGCTGATTTAATAAGGCCCATGGCCACAGATGAAATTAAAACCTGCGAGCTTATCAACAAACTCAAATTGATTCATGACCATTGATCCAAGCGCACATTTTGAGATAAAAGTTCCAATATATAATTAATATATGGACCCATAACTTAGTTATGAAGAACCAGTACCTCACCGACCCAATCACCAATTATGATTTCCAACAAATTCAAACAATTTAAGATTCTAGAGAAAAGTAGGTCGACCTACATGTGGAGAAAATTTTATGTGTACCCACAATGTTAATTTTAAGGACGGGACTCCTCTGGAAAAGAAGATAAGCACGTTGATAGTAGCTAGCACACTGATCGTCCTATTCCTATAAAGTAATCTCCATTTGTGCAAAACTACAACACATTTGTGACTTTGGAGTAATCAGAAAATACAGAAGTATGTGTTCCACTGTACAATCTGCCAATAAGCCTCATGCGGTTTGTATTCCGGCTCCTGCGCAGAGCCATATAAAGGCAATGTTAAAACTGGCCAGGCTCCTTCACACTAGAGGCTTTCACATAACCTATGTCAACACAGAGTTCAATCACAAGCGCTTTCTTAAGTCTCAAGGCCCCAACTCTCTCGATGGCTTGCCGGATTTTCGGTTTGAAGCGATCCCAGATGGCCTTCCGGAATCGGATGAGGGTGCTACCCAAGATGTCACTTTGCTTTCTGAGGCCGTCGTGAAAGATAGATTCTTGGCTCCATTCCGCGACCTCCTTGTAAGACTCAATGAAAAGGCAAGCTGTGTTCCTCCAGTGACTTGTATTGTTTCAGATGGATTCATGTCGCCATTCGCCATCACAGCTGCTGAAGAATTTGGACTCCCTATTGCCTTGTTCTTCACTATTGCTGCATGCAGCTTCATGGGGTTTAAACACTACCGCGCTTTGATCGAAAAGGGACTTGTACCACTCAAAGGTGAGACTGAGATCAATTAATTTAGGGGCTTTTAGATTTTAGGGTTTCAATAAAATTGTTTTTAGATTTTAACCTGAATGGTTTTCAAAATCTAATATAAGTCTTTATTTTTAAAACTAACCATATTTAAGTAATTATAGCACATTATTATTATTTATAAACTTACCATTCGAAATTCTTTACCCATTCATAATTAATGTATATTTTTTGTGCTCCAATCATATTAATAAATACAAATTCATTCAAAATTTAAATTATTATTATTAAAAAATTCAACAACAAAACAAAAATAATTTATGCATAACTTTCGGTACCTTATTTTATTCATAGGTATGGAAGTATCGGTACGAATGTATCAGTACATAACTTTAGACACCTTATTTTACTCATAGGTATATCGGTACGTAAGTTTCGGTACGAATGTATCTGTACAAATATGTCGGTACATAACTATAGTATCCAAACATACATATGTACATAATATGCATACATATATATAGAGAAATTCATGCACAAAGAAAAATATATGATAATATATTACTTTTCTTATTGTCGGAACAATGATAAATAACATTTTTATTATTTATGAGAATCAATATATAACCTACAAACAAAAAACTCAATAATTATTACAATCTATTTAATATTAAAAAATTACAATTAAATGCCAAGGATTAAAATTAATTTTTTATCTTAGGCAAGGATTAAAATAGAATTTTCCGATTAATTAATGACTCTTAATTAGAAAATTAGCATAGTCTTACGTTTATTCCTCAATTCCATTCAAGATAGCACACACATATAAATAGTTTGTTATTTTTCGTGTCTAGGGTTAAGTTAGTGAGCAGGCAATTGTAAATCAAATATAGGAATACTACATGATGCTTTCCTCCTTAATTTTTTTTCTTGTTATGTGTAATGTCAAACTTTTTTTCCTTAAAGCTTTCAAATTAGGTGCATTATTCTGAGATCAAATCTTCTGCATCTAAAATGGGTGTGGCCTCTCTGTAGCCCCAATAAATATTTGACACCTATTAAATTCATGACAACAAAATCAAGAAAAGTTAAGATATTGAATACATGTCAGACACTTATTGGGGCCACAGAGAGGCCACACCCATTTTAGGTTCAGAAGATTTGATCTCCATTATTCTGTCCTTTTAATTAGTTGCATTAATTTGAATAGATATAAGTAGGTACATCGGTTACTACAGCTATTACTTTTTATAATTTTGTAGGACAAAATAATAAATATATATATATATATATATTTATCAAGTTTCTAAAAAATGCTAGGCACTAGTCGGGCGGTGGACAGGGGCCTAGCGGCTAGGCAGGGCCTAGACGGGCGCATAGGCGGCCTAGGCGGATTTATGTAAATTTATTATATATCTTGTAAATAAATGCTTATTTACACTAAAAATATATATATACTTGTATGTATCCCCTTAAAAGTTCTCCAATCATTTCACAATTGGATGAACTTGTAGTCAATCCATCATTTACAAATTAAGTACACCATTTTCATAAGTATACTACTATGAAACTAAAAAATAAAAAAAACACACAATTTATTAAAAATTATATGTGTGTGTATATATATGTGATTCTATTAAGTAAAAAAATAATAAAACATTATCCAAATAATTTATATAAATATATAACACACATATATATGTATATAATGTATGTATATTCCAAGCTGTTTGAAATGATAAAAACCCCACGTAGAAGTAGGTGGTTAATAAAGATTAAAAACCAAATAACATCCCATCCCTTCTTCAAAAATAAAAATTAAAAAAAAGCCATCCCATCTGTGTTTCTGACCTCTCCACCCTAACTTTGTCACGCCACCCAAGATTTCCAATAAAACCCCACGTAGAGGTAGTGTGTGGTTGTTAAAGATTAAAAACCAAATAATATCACATCCCATCTGTGTTTCTGACCCCTCCACCCTAACTCTGTCACGCCACCCAAGATTTCCAATAAAACCCCACGTAGAGGTAGTGGGTGGTTATTAAATATTAAGAACCAAATAATATCACATCCCATCTATGTTTCTGACCCCTCCACCCTAACTCTGTCACGCCACCCAAGATTTCCAAAGCCCATATCATTATCACACTTTGACCCGTTGGAAAGTGGAACACTCTTCCCATCTGAGTTTTTCTGTTTCTTCTTCTTCCTTTAGTCATCAGAATGTTTGTTTCTTCTTCTTCTTCCTTTAGTCATAAGAACGTCGAACTGGATCTCAAATCCAGATCGCCCTGCCATGGATTAATACCTTAATAGTTAAGTGTTTCTCTCTTTTTGCATTCTCTCTTTCCTCTTCTACTCACAAACGGTGAGCTGCAGAATTTCAATCGAGGCTCCACTTTGAGATTGGGTGTTGCAGATCCTACATAAGAGTTACATGAACGTTTTGGCCTAAATCGGGTCGGCACTCCTCCGCCGAGCGCCTAGACCGATTTTTAGAACACTGGTATTTATATGTATATATTCCTTGGCAAAAGTAATGTACCTCATCAAAATTGGGGAGCTTCAATGAAAGGGTAATGTTAGGAAGACCGTAATTTTAAATCAAATTATGTGTCACCAATATAAAATAAACACGTTAATCAACGCTTAAGTAATTATTCAACACCTACATACTTTTTTTAACCAACATCTTAATAATTTTATTAAACGAAAATGACAAAAAATACACACCAACTCAACTTTTATTAAGGAAAACTAATGAAAATGACTTGAAAACTTTGAGTTTTAACAATAAGGACAAAATAAAAGGTAAAGTGAATAGTATCATGATTGATTTTTTAGTGTAAAAATGTGGATTTTCGTTAAAATGAACAGTACCAAGAGCTTTTCATTAAAGTTCCCCTTATTAACAATAACAACATTAAAAAGATTGATGCGCACGTCCATGCATCTTCACCCCTCTTTCTCTCATCAATCCTCCTTGACCCGTCCACCCTCCCTTACCCGACCACCTTCCCTCACATGTCTCCATCAAGGATTTTCTCTCTCTTCACCCATGATCATCATCTCTCTCTATCCTTCTTCACCCATCACCATCATCTTTATCTCCTCTTTCACCCATCACCATAGGCGGAGCCATGAAGGGATCACAATGGTCTCAAGCCCATCCTAACATTTTTTGTATGCAAAAAAGTTTAGTACTATGATTATGATTTTCAAGATTTTTAGTTTAAGTTCTTTCTTTAGGTTTGATTTGAGATTGGTGGCTCTTAAAGAGTTCAAGCAATCCGATTCTTGTGAGCTTTGAGGAGGAAGGAGAGAGGAAGAAAATTAGAAAGGCATGGGGTATAGATTTAAGAAAGATAATGATGAGGACAACACCATAGTAGGCTTAAACGACGGTGGTTGGTTTCTCACCACATAACAAAGTATTTTATGTAAGATTAGGAGAGCTTTTCAGATTGAGACTTTGGACACCTTAGGCCATCTCCAACCGATGGTTGGCCAGATGGCTCGTTTTAGCCCTCTGGCCCTCCAAGATATTAATATTTTAATGAACAGTACATGGCCATATTTGCCTCCGTCTCCAATCGAGGGCCAAAGGGCCATAGGGCTCGTTTTAGCCCTGTCACAAAAAATCATCTCCAACCGAGGGCCAAAGGGTCATAGGGCCAAACATAATTTATTATTTAAATTTAAAAACTACAACAACTTAAATTTAAAAAAAATAGAATTGAAAGTAAATATGAAACAAATTTTGTGAAATAGAAGTTATAGGGAAAAAATGGAATTTAAAAAAAAATATGAAACAAATTTTGTAAAATAGAAGTTATAGGAAAAAAATTGGAATTTAAAAAAAAATATGAACCAAATTTTGTAAAATAGAAGTTAGAGGAAAAAAAAATTGAATTTAAAAAAAATATGAAACAAATTTTGTAAAATAGAAGTTATAGAAAAAAATAGACTTTAAAAATAGAAAAAAAAAAGGTTTAAATTCATAAAAAAAAAAAAAAATGTATACAACGGCAAGCTGACTCAGCTAGCTGTTGTATACAAATTTTTCATACTATTCGTGTCGGTTATAATCGACACAAATGCAATTCAAATTACTATTTGTGTCGGCTACAATCGACATGACTGCAATTAATAAAAATAATTCCTGTCTAGCCGTTACTATTAATGTCGGTTATAACCGACAGTATTCCGATATACAAAATTATTCATGTCGGTTATATCCGACAGTAAATCCGACAGTTTTAAGCAAAATTCTGGCCAGCCCGGGGCTGGCTGGCTAGCTGGAAGGAGCCAACCCTCTGGCACTTTGGCCCTTTCAGATTCCGTCGAGCCCACGAGCCATGTGGCCTAGCCCTCGGTTAGAGACGGTTTTCGAGCTATTTTCGGCCCTCTGGCCCTCTGGACCCTTCGGTTGGAGATGGCCTTATAGGCTAAAATCCTGGCTCCGCCTCTCTCCTTTTTTTTTTCTTTTTGTCAAATCCGCCTTTCTCATTTTTTTTCTTTTTGTCAAATCCGCCTCTCTCCTTTTACACATATCTTTCTCGCTCTTTTCTATCTCTCTTCTCTCTCTCACGTCACTCCTTCCTCACCTTCCTTTTTTTTTTGTATAAAATTTAAAAACTAGTAACATTTTTAAGACATAATAATATAAAATTTTTATCACATGCCAAAATCCAACAGGATTCTTATCAACAAATTTTTAATGAAAAACACACTTAATGAAATTTTAGTAATACGAAATACAAAAATGTTATTCTCACCATCAATTTGTACAATCCTTTTAATAGAGATGAGACCTACATTTGTTGGTGGGCCTACCTCTATTAGATAGATGATATAAATAGATGTTAATTGTCGCATTACTCTAAGAAATATTGTTTCTTAAAAACAATTAATTTCTAGAAACAGTGGCTACTATTTCAGAAACATGTGACACTGTTTCTAGAAAAATATTTTTAAAAAAATTAACAAACAATTAAGTGTTTTTCATGAATAAAATTTAATGAAAATAATTTAAGAGAGAGAGAGAGAGATATATATATATATATATATGTGTATATATATAGGGGGCAAGTAGTGCTGGGCGGGGTCAGGCCCAATTTTGAAGGGATTGGACGGGAGTCGAGTTTAAAAGAAACGGGCCAGGACGGGTACAACAAATTCTAATGCAGAAACCGGACCTAACTCGGCCCGTTTCGGGCCGGGTCCACGGGTCCTCTTTTTTTTTCTTCTTCTTCTTCTTTAGCTCTCTCGAATCTTGATCGTCCAGGAGATGTCGGATCATGGCAACAAGAATGCAAGCCTTCTAATTCTATTTTTCTTCAATTCTATCGTTCCCATTTAACCTTTTCAATCCCTACACAAAGATTGGGGATTCTCCCCCAATCTCAAAACCGTTAATCCTAAAAATAGAAATCACAGAAGAACAAAGAAGATGAGCCAACCACCGACACCTTCTCCACGGATTGAGGAGGGCGGCCACCACCACCTTCTCCACGAAGGGTCTTCGATAAAAAGGTCATCCCCTCCACTCTCGCCTTCAAGCTCAGATCCTCCGTGTCGCCAATGAGATCGAGACCTGCTAGAGATCTTTAAGATTTGCTGGGGTTTTTTCAATTTGTCTAATTTATGAGATCTGGACTCATTCGAGTTGGATTGGGTGCATATGGAAAGAAGAGAGCAGTCATGTAGAGTTGTGATAGAGTAGAGGAGTATGGACTATGAACGGCGGCAGAGTAGGGACTCAAGGTTTGAGAGAGAAGATAGCAGTCAGGTAGAATGTAGAATGTGGAATGTAGATTGTGGGATTTAATCAATGGTGGAGATTAAATCTCCACATATTGGACGGTAGATACGGTCCGGGCTGGGGCCCTATTTTCTTAGCAATTTGGACTTGTCCCGTACCTGCTTGTACCTGCCCCTATCCGTGGGTCCAAGACCTGTTTGCCCACCCCTAGGGGCAAGGTCAAAGAGGAGAGAGGTAGAGAACCGGGAGAGAGAAGAGGGGGGAGAGAGAGGAAAGAGAAAGATAGGTAACAAAAGAGATACATAAGTCTTGTGGGAAAGAGAAAAAAAAGCCACGTGAAAGATGAGAGCTAGAGAAAGAAAGTGTGCATGGTAGTGTGCCGAGTTTGCATGTCAGTATGCGTAAAAGTTCACGCGTCATTGTGCTTGTGACGTGTGGTGCGTAGGATGTGACATTTTTTTTAATAATTAAAGTAATTAATATTTTTGGTAGAAATTTAAAATTTTGAAACTGTTTTCATTTGTTTATTTATCAAAATAATCTACATTATGTCTATGAATTTAAATATTATTATTTATCCCTGTAAATATAATTAGATATTTGATTAAGTAAATTATTTTGGTATACGTATAATTTTCTAGCTATGTTATATTCAAACTAATGTGCCTAATCAAATGATTAAAGTCTTCTTTTGTAACCTATTACGTCCCAAGTTCAAACCCATCATACTCTATTTACAGTAAATTAGTGTAGAATATTGCTGTATTAAAAAAAACTAATATTACTAATTAAATGACTAAAATCAAGATTTTATCTAACAGTTGGTTCTAATGAAAATCTGATTAATTAATGGCACTATTTTTAGACATGACAAAAAAGGTGCAGCAAGAAAAATTGACATTCTGCCATTCCCAATTTTTCTTTTGCTACTTTATAACATTTCCTAGTTTTACGGCTTTGTTTAGGGAGATGTTATTTTATGAAGATGTTATTGGTACTCTAAAAAGGATATTTTGCACTCTTTTGCTACTTATGAAATGTTTGGAGTGCAAAATGATTTTTGTAGCTTGCCAATAACAACACCATTTGCTAATTAACTGCTTGTTTATAAACATACATGCAAATGTAACTCTTGTTAAATTAATTAATTAATTGGTTTTTAATGTAGATGAGAGCTATTTGAGAAATGGATTTTTGGATAAGGTCATCAATTGGATTCCAGGAATGAAGGACATTCGTTTGAGGGATCTCCCAACCTTCTTCCGAACCACAAATCTCGATGACACCCTGCTTAACTTGTGCATGAACGTAACTGATGAAGTTCACAAAGCTTCAGCAGTTATTCTTCTTACTTTTACTGCGTTGGAGCAAGATGTTTTGAGTGCTCTTTCATCTATGCGTAATAGTCCACCTGTTTATACCATCGGCCCGATCGAATTACTTCTCAATCAGATACCAAAAGACCCTTTGAAGTTTGTTGGGTACAGTCTATGGAAAGAAGAAACTGAGTGCCTCCAATGGCTGGATTCCAAGGCACCAAACTCAGTTGTTTATGTGAATTTCGGCAGCATAACGGTCATGACACCGGAACAACTTGTGGAGTTTGGTTGGGGACTTGCAAATAGCAAGCTTCCATTCTTTTGGGTAATTAGGCCTGATTTGGTTATCGGCGAATCAGCGATTTTGTCACCTGATTTTTTGGCCGAAACAAAAGAAAAAGGTCTAATAGCAAGTTGGTGCCCACAAGAGCAAGTTCTAAACCATCCATCAGTTGGAGGGTTTTTAACACACAGTGGTTGGAATTCAACCATGGAGAGTTTGACTGCGGGAGTGCCTATGCTTTGTTGGCCATTTTTTGCTGACCAGCAAACTGACTGTTACTATACTTGCAATAAATGGGGGATTGGCATGGAGATTGATAACGACGTCAAGAGAGATGGAGTACGGAAGCTTATTAAAGAGATGATGGAGGAAGAGAAGGGTAAGAAAATGAAAAATAAGGCCATGGAGTGGAAGAAACTAGCAGAAGAGGCTACTGGTCCACTTGGTTCTTCATCCACAAACTTTGACAACCTAGTGAATAATGTTCTATTAAGGAACACTTAGATGTTATGCATCAGAATAATTATCTAATTTTTTTTGTGATTTAGTTTGTTGCTATGGTGTAAAAAAAATAAAAAATTGTTGCTCTGGTTGGTCTTAAGGCTGTTTGGTATTGCTATGCTTTCTAAAAAAACTGCTTATGTTGTGCTGTGAGAATAAACAGTTGTAAAATAAAGTTGTTGAGTGTTTGGTAAACTTTTTTTATTTGAAAAAGTACTTTTAACAAAAAAAATAAAAAGTGTATGATCAGTGCCGTGAAAGCAAACGTTAATCTTTTCGAAAGCTCAACTAAAACTAACGCCTGAAGCCCCAAGAGAGCAATTTTCTAAGAAATACCACTTTTAGATCTTGTCTACATAGAATAGAGATTGATTGGAGGAATAGAGAGAACAACTTGTAGTTGCTCAGGTTGGAATTCAGGTACCACATATGCAGATTCATCATTATTTGTTAAGACTATTGGCAATTCTGTAGTAATTCTGCTACTATATGTTGATGCCATTATCATCACAAGGTGTGCATCACAAGCTATCAATGAGGTTATTCACTCTTTCACTCAAGAATTTGACATTAAAGATTTGGGACCACTTCATTATTTTCTGGGAATACAAACTGTGCTTTGTTTCTGTCTCAGGATAAGTATGTTACAGATTTACTTACCAAATCTGAGATGTTGATGTCTAAAACCTGTGCTACTCCATGTTTACCATACAATATACTATTGAAGGATGACGAAAAGCCCTACAATAATCCTGCATTGTACAAAAGCTTGGTTGGTGCACTACGATACCTGACATTCACTAGACCAAACATTGCTTTTGCAATGCATCAAGTTTGTCAATTTAAACAGTGCCCTATGGAATCTCACTTTATGGCAATGAAGAGAATTTTAAGATACTTAAAAACTACTCAGGGTTGTGGCATTCATTATGTCAAATGATCATTGGATGTCATTGCATACAGTGATGCAGATTGGGCAGGTAACCCTAATGACAAGAGGTCAATTACTGGTTTGATTGTTTTCCTTGGTTCCAATCCAATTTCTTGGTCCTCAAAGAAACAAAACACTATCTCTCGCTCATCTACTGAAGCAAAATATAGAGCTCTGTCAACTACAGCTACTGAAATCGACTGGATTAAGCAACTATTGGTTTTCCTGCAAGTTCCATTTTTTGGTAAACCTCTTATGTTTTATGACAACTTATCAACTATAGCTCTCACTTGCAATCCAATTCAGCATCAAAGAGCAAAACATATAAAGATCAATGTGCATTTTGTTCGAGAGAGGGTTGCCAAACAGCAATTACAGGTCCATTTTGTCTCTTTAAATAAGCAGTTTGCTAATATACTCACTAAAAGATTGTCTGCACCATTGTTTCAAACACACTATGCTAATCTCAAGCTCAGTTTCTCTGCCCCTGAGCTTGAGGGGGGATGTTAGGAGCATTAAGATCCAATGGTTATAGATTTGATAAGTGTCAAGAGATTAAGAAAGTAGTTAAGTTTGTTAAAAGTGTAGTTTAGAGTGTAAACCACTTTAGCTATGATATATATATATATATATAGCTTGTAATGTACTGTTGTAATTCATTAAGAAAATATCAATACATACAGAAGATTTCTTCCTCTCTAAGCTATCTCAATCCTTTCTTTCTCTTTATCTTTGCTTTTACTATAAGTTCTTCAATTGGTAAATATCATGAAGAAAGTTGAGGTTTCACCATAAAACTAATTGGTAATATGGGGAATAGCCAACTTACTTATAAGCACATGTAAGGTCCCTCCTCTCATCAATGTAGGATTCATTCTCAACACGCCCTCTCATGTGTGGCAAATTTTCAAGCGTAAAGCGTGGACAACACAACGGGGTGACGTGGAGTGCATGTGACCCTTTCGCTTCACACGTGGGACAACCTGGTTATGAAACTATGAAGAAAATTGAGGTTCCACCATAAAACCAATTGGCAATATGGGGAATAGCCCATCTTACTTATAAGCTCATGCAAAGTCTCTTATCTCATCAATGTGTGATTCATTCTCAATGCCACCAAATTTCTTTTTTTCCTGCAATTTTTTTTTCTTTTTTCTTTTTTTCTTTTCTTTGTTTTCTTCCTCAAACTCATAACTAAACTAAATTAAGAAGAAAAATCAAATAAAGCACATAAGGCTCCATGATAAAAGTTACACCACAAACATTTTCAATTCCACTCGAACTGAAGGAGGAAGTATATAAAGAAAGATAAAAGTTCACCACATGATTAACAATTTCAGCAAGAGAAGAGAGCACAATATCACCATCTAAAAGAGTAGTAATTTTGGAAGAAAATGCCTACCACGAGCATAAGCATTGAAAAATGCAGTAAGCAAGCCATTTAATCTGAGCACGATTGTGCCAGAAAGCTTCTTGCATATGAAGAGCATTAAATATAGCCGTATTGGCCTCAATTTCTTCATTAAACCTCTCTTGAGAGTTCTCAGTAGAATAATTAATATTTTGAATATCTGTAGTTTTTCCTTAACCAGGGTGACGTTTTTATGGACATCACCATAAACACTATAATTCCAATGTCGAAGACAACACTGAAGGGCCGTAAGCTTTAACAAAATAGCAAACATATATAAGACACGCATAAGCACTAGTTGATTGTCAGCACTTAGTTACCACATCAATAAAACTAGAATATAATGTCCACACATGGACTAAAACCGAAAAGGTCGAGGTCCCGAAAGTAGAGTAGCGGAAGCCGAAACAAGAAGACAGTTGTGATCAGATACAACTCTCGGCAAAGCAGAACAACTTTTGTGTTCAGTAAAATTTAAAAAGCACAAATACATATTTATGTTCGATGAAACTGAACAGGGCACACATCAATTGTGTTCTTAGACCATTATTGTTGCAGTGAGCATTGTCTCAGATGGTTTCATGAGCTTCTCAATCACAGCAGCTGAAGAGTTTGAACTTCCTATTGTGTTGTTCTTTCCTGCAGCTGCTTGTGGCTTCAAGAGATTCAAGCATTATCAGGCTTTTCCCCGGAAAAGGATTTACACCACTAAAAGGTGGAGGGGAAGTGCAAGAAAATGAAGAACTCATTAGTGTATCTGAATTTTTATTTTTTAATTTAACTATACTCACTGTTTTTAATGCTGCAGATGAGAGTTATATGTGAAATGGCTACTTAGACAGTCATAGATTGAACTAGAAATTACGTCCGCGCGTTGCTGCGGAAACCAGTTGTTTCAGGCGTAATCGGATGAATAAAACACATTTAAGTTGAATAAATTCAACACAATTATGAACAAACAGAGGGATACATGAGTGAATGAGGTCGATAAGATAAACAGTTTTGCTTTTATATACATTTAAGTAAGCTGGCATATAAACACATTGTACAATGAGTGGGAAGAAACTGAACGTCTTTGATTAGAAAGAGATGGTTTCCAAAAAAGTTCCGTTTCCTTAAGAAACTGAAGAAACATGTAGTTCGCACATATAATGTGTCCTGAAAGGCCAAGGAGATTAGAATGACTATAGTCTGGTGTAAGCAAACCTGATATACTACAACTGATGCATACAATCCAATTAAAATGTTCATGAAAACTGCCAACACGATACTTGAAACAACCACAGTTAGCCACAAAATGATTGTCAAACCAACAATATGGATGCAAGCTAGTTCAAGAAATGGACCTTCTCGAGTAATCAGATCATGAATCAGTCAATACCAGCCTTTAAGCAGCATCTAGGGACTCTTTACAACAGCAATTACAGTGTAAACAGAATCTCCATGATCAGCCCCAACACGCCAACTATATTACATCCCAGAATGTGAATCAACCTACAATATGTCCCCAAAAAGAATTGAGTTCGGATTAAAACTGCTCTTTTAAGCAATGTTATTTCAAATGTTTATATTTGGCTACTGCTACATAATTTGACTTCAGAAGCAAAACAATTCGAGTCACTAATTACAACACGATTACCTTATGGTTCAATTCAAATGTTTATACTTGGCAAAATCAATCACGAATGACTGTTCGTATGCATCTAAGATCACCAATTAGGCAGAATCACTCAGGACTAACAATATAGGCACCCAAGCATCCCATGACACACTATGACTGAATAACCTGCACAAATATCCCAATAAACCTACAGATTAGTCAAAATAATATAAGAGCGTTTGATGTTGAATGTCGAAAATACATAAAGAAAGTAGGTGGACGGATAAAAATTTCCGAAGAGATCGACATTGCGATCAGATGGGGATCCATAGAATTCAAGCCATACGTGGGAATCAAGAGGATAGAAGCTGTCAGGCATAAAACATAGTTATTGATTAATAGAAATGGAAGTGTATAAGAAGAAAGTATACTCACTTTCTGAAAAGTGACTTTGAAGGCAAGGACACAACAGGTACATACTTCTTCATTGAACCCAACCTTTCAACAGAAAGCTAATAAAGGAAAACATTAGTCTTGTTAAATTCCTCATTGCTCGAACCAGGCATAATATTCTTTTCATTAAATTTAAATAGCAATATGTCATATTCATAGATGTCACCTCGAGGCCAATGTTACCTTGAGTACAGAGAGCAAAAGCCCCAAAATCTGAAGGAAAAAAAAAAAAAAAGTCTCCCGAGTCTGAAAACGAAACCAAATTAAACACAATGATATAGAATCCGAGGTTAGAAACGAAACCCCCCAAAATTACAAAAACAAAATTTGAACACAAAACCTATTTTTAAATCCAAATTTACACATCTAAACACAATATTGAAAACACAAAATTACTCCGGTAGAGAACTCACAGAAAACAATACCTTTTATGGGCTAAGTTTTTCTTTCGAATCGACACCAGATTCACTATTTTCAGCGAGAAGACGTTATGGTTTGTAGTTTTAGAGTGAAAGTACTGAAGAAACAATTGTTTTCAGCAAGAAAATGAAAGAGAAAAGTATAGGTTTGAGAGCGAGAGAAGGGTGAGAGAGAGACGAACCTTCTTGCATGCTTGAGAGAAAGCTCGGTTTTTCCATCTGTCTTTCCTTCCACGATGAGCAACACATGTATAGGAGTCTGGAACCAAATGCAATAGCCTGAATAACCTGGTCTCCCTCTTTTGGAAGAATTGAGGATCACTAATATGTTCTCTTCAATTCTTCCCACATTTCTCGTACTGCTTAAAAAGTGCAGTTAAAAACATGTAAAAGCAGTATTACCAAAAAAAAAAATGTGTTTAGTCAAACACCTGGTCTCCCTCTGGTAGATAAGTTTGACCAAAAATTGAAAACGTCCAGTTTTCCTGTATCTTATCCCCATTGCTGGAAACACCCGGTGCCAAAACGCCCAAATATTACCTCCCACCTACCATGCAATGCATAATACAATTAGTATCCTATAAATACCAAAAAAATCTCTACAAATAACCATATCGGCATTCAAATTCCAGCAAGAAACACAATCGGAAAACATAAATTTTTCAGAGACCAAGTCTCCCACCTAACATGCAAATTACATAGAAAGAAATTTGATTTCAGGAAAAGTGAAAAGGCTTACACAAATAGAAAAACGTATTTGAGTGGCGGTCGTGGCGTCGGCGTTCAGCCAAAGACAGTTCAAACAGGAATTAAATAGCCAAGTTATGGGTATATTCAAGGCTGCTTAAGATACTTCAAATATTTTCAAGATAACTCTAAATTTAACTTCTACCAGTTTTAAAACATAGATAGTCATTCGCACAATATCTTGCCAATATGGCAATATGGCAAAATATATCATGCAGCAATTGGTATGCAATTAAAAGCCTGGACGTGCATCCAAGTCCTTATCTTGTTCTTCTTTGCCGGCACCAACCCAAACCAAAACCAAATTAAAAAACTATTCAACTTGTATATTAATCAAACAAAAGATTTGTATATTAAAATATTATTGTAATTCCGGAATAAATAAATAATAAAACTCTAATTTTTAAGGCAATAAAAAACAGAGCATCATAATGCAATTCTCCTTCTCACACAAAAAAAAAAAACAAAAAAACAAAAAGCAAAAAACAGAGTGAGAGTGATCGGAAATCTTCAGAAATGGTGAAGAAGGCAGTGCTGATATCATACGACTACCAAGGAACGAAGGCGGAGCTCAAAGGTTGCATAAACGACGTCAGACGAATGCACTGATGCCCTGTCGACCGCTACGGCTTCTTCAAGGACGACATCCAGGTTCTGATCGACAAATTTTCTAATCCCTAAATTAAAAAAACCACAAATCTAGAAAAATAATGAAAACGTTTCTAATCTTCCCCCCAATCCACGAATCCAGAAAATTATCTTTGGGTGAATTTTCTAATGGGATATAATAGAATCCAGAAGGTCAGTACCCTCACTGATATTAGAATCAAACTAACGGGATATAATAGAATCAAACCCATGGTCAATGAGGTATCAGATTGTAAACAATAAAAGTCTAAATTGTATAAGCAATATTCAACAACCTAGTATCTATGCTCCATATAAGGTTACAGAAAATATGAATGTCTGGACTCTGGAGTGAGAAAGTAAAAGGACTTACCGCATACTTCATATCTTCTAAGTTTGTGTAGTCTACAATCCCTGTTGTGCCTACAAAAAAGGCATAGGACAAAAGCTAAATCAATCGAAATTCTGATGTCTCATGAGCTAGGTCTTAGGATTAAACTATTGAAATAACACTATATGAAATAGCAGTGTATATCCCAAAAACAGTCTGCAATCTGGTTGATAATCGAAGAGTTCGAAGGGATTTACCTTTGGATTCTTCGGCTTTCAGATGGAGTTTGCTTATGTGTGGGAGAGAGAGGTGGAGCGGCTAGGGTTTGAGTATGGAAGAGATGAAAAATGGAGAGAGCACCTGTTTTGGCTGAAGCAACGGCTCACACTTCGAACAAAACTGCAAATGTCTAAAAAGGGAAAAATATAAAAAGAAACCTTAACAACTGAATTCAAAGAAACATTCTGACATTGTAAATAGCATTTCACAAAAAAAAAAAAAAAAAAAAAAAAAAAAAAAACCAAAACTAATTACACTGGGATTGCAATGCTATCATTTAATAATAGGAATTCCCATACCTTAGCAGAAGATTCTGCATCTGCAAAGGATCCCTTAAAACCTTTTTTCTTGAACAAGCCCGCACCTGCAACACATCCAGGCAAGGTAAACCAATAGCATCCTCATGTTGAGCTCTCCTGTGCATATATACCCCTTGTAGGTAATCTTAATCAGTCAGTTATATACAACTTATATTAATTTTCTACAATATCCAACACACAAATATAACAGAAGATGAAACTTTTACTTAAGCAGCACAAAATGATATCCTCTGCATTTCATTCCAAAATCCATCACTCTTATGTCTTTGCCTGCACAGTTTTTGCTCCAACATAGCGTGCCATGATGATAGCACTATCAATAATTAAGACATAAAGAAAGGCTATCCTAGCTAGGTATTATCGTTGGAGAAACTAACAGCACCATAAGTAAAGTAGCAGACCAAGTTTTTTTTAGAATTGATGTCTTAACATGTTTAAGTGGCGAAAAGATTACAACACATTGGATGTGTTAACACATTCATAAGCTGATGACTCCCTCTCCGGTTTACCGCATCATTCTTAATGTATTCAACAATGCAGAAGCAATTAAAAGTCCTTGGAAAATGCCAAGCTACTATAAAGACATGACGAAAACTATATCTCACCTTACCCCCTTGTTGGCATAGACAGCATATCTGTCCTTGTTGTTTAGGGTGAATCATAATCCTGAACTCCATTATCATCATCGTCGAGAATGTCAAACTGTAAATCAACCATGCATGGAACAAAACTTAGAAATTAAACAATTATCAAAGCTTGTGAAGAATGCTAAATCGAACTAATTCGAAACATAAAGTAACCCGAAAGAGAAAAAACTTACAAATTCTATATAAATTATAATCCTTAACAGAAGGATGGAACAAAACAGGTTCATTCTTGAGAACAGATGTAATTTTGCACATTGCATATATGTAGATTAAGGACGGTAATAAACACAATACCTTGTAATTTGTACAAATTAGGATTTTCATTCAAAGAACTATAATAAACACAATTACAAAAAAAGTGATTCAAACTTGTTCTTCTCTGAAGGAAATTACTCACAGTTGAAATTCTGAATGGACGAAGTTTTGGCTTCCCTTTCCAGCTATATTTGATTAACTGGGAACCTTTTTTTAATGCAATGAGTGCCTTCATGAGAGAGAGAAGAATATTAAGTGAAAAGTATTGCCAAATCACACAGAGATCAAAATCTTGAATATATATGTTTAACCATATCAAAGTGAGTGTGTGAAAGGGTGTAGTTTGCAGAAAGGGCAACATTTTCACTGCTAGAAAGTTGGAAACTAAACTTTTACACAGATATTGGATTTTATTAATTACCTTCGCGAATCGAAAAGCAAATTGTTCGAGTAATGCAGGTAAGTTCAATATACATATGCGTTGATCTATGTAAGACAGTTATAAGTTATAACTGTATCGTCTTAACACAAAAATGATCATAAATGTAAGTGTCCGTATTACGAAAGTAAGGGACTTACAGCAATTGCTATGAGCTCTAACAGCAGTCACTCCAAGTACCGTATTACGGAAGTAAGGGACTTACATCAATTACTATGAGCTCTACCAGCAGTCCCTCAAAGTGGCACAAGGGCTAAAATTATAAATACGAAGTAATTTAAACAGTTTAACTTAATAAAATATTGTAATTTAAACAATGCCTATATATTCAAACATCCCAAAACAGGAATGAACTTCCAGAAAACATGCGCATGAAAATAAACGGCATTACTCACCCATTGAGTTGGACCATCAAACTGGAGCGTTAGAAGGATCATCATGTACCTATGAAACCCAAAGGAAAATCTTAGCAACCCCAAAGTCTGTATGCAAGCGTGAATAAGTATGTGTGTATGAATCTATTCATGGTGAAGAAGACTACCTTAAGAAATATTTGCATCTGCAGCTTCATATGGCCATACAACGAAAAACACCGCATATGATAACAAACCCTAGCTGCACCACAAAAGGAATATGATCTTCCTCTCAACTTGTAATTGCAGTTGTTACTGTAACATCTGCAGACAGCATACATAAGCACTGATTCGATAATTCTAAAGAAAAAAGGCTCTTATTCGATAATGCACCAAATCCTATCCAAAAACCAATGGGATGCCATATCCCTAGATTAACAGAGCATCTTTCTTTGTTCCAAAACAAATTGCAATTGGCTTTGGTAAAGTAGAAAGATTACCAGATACCTCGGGCATAATCTCAACTCTGTTCCATTATTCGAGCATTTTACTGTCCTTTTAGTTCTATCTCTCAACATGGGAAATACAATAAGACAATACAAACGAAAGTTAGTGATAGCTATTACATAGTGAAAGAAAATAAGACATTCACATAGCGATAGCTATTTACTGTCCTTTCTCATCATAATCTCAACTCTATTCCATTATTCGAGCATTCTACCGTCCTTTTAGTTCTACCATATGTGAATGTCTTCATACATGTCAGCATATATATATATCAAGGTTCTAAAAAATGTCTTCATACATGTCAGCATATATATATATCAAGGTTCTAAAAATCACTAGGCACTAGTCGAGCGGCGGGCAGGAGCCTAGCGCCTCGGATTTGTATTTTTTTTAAATAAATTTATTATATAACATATTAACATATAAATATACATATATTCACACTTAGAAAAACCATACTTGTATAGAGAAATTAGAAGAAAAAAAATGTAAATTAAAAAAATACATAAATAAATATTTATTATAAAGAATAGTGGGCTTAGTTTTAAATCAAAATGGACCTAACTTGTAATAAAAGCCTATTTTTCAATTAAACCAAAAAAAAAAAAAGCTTTCTCCAAGGCCAAGGCCAGTCCCGATTCCCAAGTTCCCAACCATCATTTGGTTAGTGGAAAAGTGGCTTTAGCATTTATGCGTTTTCTTCCTCCTTTTTCTTTCGACTCTCTCTCTCTCTTCTCTTCTCTGCAGCAAATTCCATCTTCTCAGTTGCAAAACCCATCATCTTCTCAATCTACTTAATGCGTTGTGAATTCTAGTTTTGTTCTTCAGTGTTTTTTTTTTTCCAGTGGGTTTATCGATTGATGTTGGGTGAAGGAGTTCTGGTTTGAAGATTTGGGTTGTCGGTGTTGGATTGTGCAGATGTGAGGCAAGATTTGCAGCGAGATTGGGAGTTGCCTTAACTGCTGCCTAGACCACTGCCTGGCGCCGCCTAAACTGCCTTGAGCGCCTAGGCGGCCGCCTGAATTCTCCCCGCGTCACCTGAACGCCTTAGCCTAAATCGGGTCGGGACTCCACCGCCGAGCGCCTACGCCTAGGCCGATTTTTAGAACATTGATATATATATATATATATATATATACTGAATTTTGAAAGCAATGAGAGAAATATACCTTTGGGGCGTCGATGCCAGAAGGGTGAGTGAGGGATCTAAGATGTTTGAGAGCAGGAATTTTTGAGCAATTTGTGCGAAAAAGTTGAAGAGCTTCGAACAGAGTGGAGTGGGTCGGCTTGGGCTAAAATAAAGAGGGTAAACTCTAGAAAGTAGAAAATGTTGTTGTTCAACCAAACTCAAAAGTAAAGAAACCATACTATTAACATATAAATAAGTTTTATATATCAATGTTTACATGTAAGTTGTTTGAGAAGGTAAATTAGCAACATATACAGTGATCAAAAGATTAATAGCAATAAACTACTCATTATTCGAAATATACATGAAAGTTGTCATTCACATGATCCAAATGGTAGTTAATGCAGAGGACAAAACAGAAGGAAACAAATATTATAGCGGCATAAGTTGAATAATTGCAGCAAGCAAACAAATAGAAGACTAAAAACCTGGAAATGAAAGCAGGTAACATTGAGTTTTAATAACCGAAAAAGGACCTTGTTTAAGTAGCTCCACATCAGTATTTATACTTGGACGATGAGCTGCAAAAACAGAAAAGAAAACACAAATTAAACTAAAAAAATATAGAATTTAACACTAATCCAAGGATTAAATATCAAATATAAAGTCATTAGGATTGGAACCTTTGCATTGAGGAATATCTACTACATCCTGATAAAGTCCAATCAGGGCGTTTTCCGTTGAGCCATGAATGGCTAACTTTGCACGACACCGCCATCCCCACTAACACCAAACCCAGATAATATAAAGATCAAAACTAACCAATACCAGAAAGATATTTCTTTTTATTTAAATTTTAAGAAAAGGCCTAAACTTTACAAAATTAAGGGGGAAAAAAAGTTAAGTAAAGCACCAATTTGCAACTGTCAAAAGTGAAATATGAGACTCCAACTGTCTTGAAGAACTCTGTCGACGATGACCGGATGGTGGAGATTGAACTGGTGCATACACCTAGAGCACCTGATGATAATATAAAGTTTCAACATATCCAATTCAAATTAGCATGTATCCAAATTCCAATTCAATAAACCACATATCCAAATCAATTCAAACTAAATACCTAATATTCAATTCAAACTACACGGCTAATATTCAATAACATGTCCAATCTTTAAACACATTTACCATAAAAAAGTTGCATCTTTTTCACTATATTTTTCCAGACTTTAATCACATGAATTTAACCAACAAAAGAAGGAACCAAAAGAAACAAAAAAGTATCTGAAGACATTCAAGGGTAGGAAAACTGGTTGATTTGGACGGCCGGAATCTGAGGTGAGCTGAGCTGAAATGGAGGTGGGGTGGTGAGTTGTGGAGGTGTCTGGGTGCGTGCGTGCGTGTGTGTGTGTGTGTTGAGTAGAATTGGTTTTGTGCTTTATGGTACCTGCAAGCATCATCCCATAGCCAAAAATCAGACAGAACCAACAAAACAATAAACAATAATTTTCAAACAGTGCATAACCTGTTGAATCAAAGGGAAAAAAGTGAAAACCCATACCCTCCCATACACCCCTCTGTCACTCTTCTCACCGACCCTGTGCACTAACCCATTAATTAACCCCAAAAAATGCACACATCCATGCTTTCTCCTCCCTCTGTCTATCTATATCTCCCTATCCATCTGTCTCTATAAAATCACAAATCCCTCAAAACCTGACCTAACATACTAAACAATTAGAAAATCTAAAGCACCATTAAAGAAAACAATTTTAAAAAAGAACTTATCTTTGTTGATGACCTCTACCCCGTCTCCCTGAAATCCCGATGACCCATATGGTCTTCTCTGACCATACCGACCCTCCCATGCATGTGCAACAATAGTGCCGAGACCCCTACCCCTCCCCCTCGCTCTCCTTCCATCGCCATCTCTCTCTCTGTCTCTCTCTCTGTCTGTCTGTCTTTCTCTCTCTCTCTCTCTAGCAGACCTTCCTCGAAACCGTAATTGAACTACAGCAAATGATACCTACCCGGTGACCCCGTATCTCGCCCAAAACGGAGAGGACAAAATTGCCCTTCATAATAGACCATCCCCACCATCGGATTGTCATCTTAGATGTGCAAAAATATAATTAAATAATTTGGGCCTCAGAGGGCAGGGCTTCCCAGCCAAAACAAACACATTTGGGCCTGGGAATGAAAGATATCCGTCTAAGGGACCTTCCAGCCTTTCTACGAACAATAAATCTGAATGACAGTGCGTTTTTCGTAACAAGTGAAGCAACTAAGAGAGCACATAAAGCTTCAGCAGTTGTAATTCATATTATCGAAGCCTTGCAGCTAGATATTTTGGATGCTATCTCATCTATGATTTCACATTTTTACCCCATTGGCCCTCTCCAGTTGCTTATCAATCAAATAGAAGAAGACCTTTTGAAGTCTGTGGGATACAGCCTATGGAAAAAGGAAGCCTGAGTGACTTCCTTGGCTCGACACCAAGGTGCCAATTTCCTAAAAATGGGTGGTATGGCATGTATTTGACAGCAGTTTTGGCACCTTAACATGGCAAAAGGGGATGGATGAAAGTGCTCTAAAAAGATTTAAACTCAAATATTATTTCTTGAGCTGATCAAAATTAATATCGATGACACTTTGATTAAATTTTAACGACACAATGAAAGATTAACAACATACTAAAAACTATTCATATGAGTAACCATAACTGAAAATAGATCATTTTAAGCAAGTGCCCTTTGTTGTTCACATTTGAGTTTAGTCAAGTTAACTAGAGTACCGTATCCATCCTCTGCACTAAAATCTCAATTACCTCTAACTTACACTATGTTTGGATGAGGGAAATAAACTTGGAATTTTGGTAAAAGTCAGAATTTATAAATTGACATGCCCCAATTCCCTTGTTTGGATTCATAAACATAGAGATTTAGAATTTCCGCGTGGAAAAAAAACTTGGAATTTGGGACCTCCAATTCCCAAGTTCAAATTCCATGTAAATATGTGTCATTTCCCAATTTATATGATTAAGAGTTTAAAAATAACAAATTCCGTATTCAATTCCATTATTTTTTTAGGTTAACCAAACAAGAAAATTTACAAATTCTAGAAAATAAAATCTTGTCATTTCAATTTTCGTCATTTTGAAATTCCTTAGTAATCTTAAATTTTTTCATCCAAACATAGTAGTGTAAATACCCTGTCGTTTGCTTTAAAAAAAATCACTTTTGTGTAAAGTTTATTAATTATTCTTTCATCATTTAGTAGGGTCTTAAATTTAAATCACTATTTTGAATTGGAAAATTTTGTAAATATCACTTAAATACGGGACTTGGTCAAGAAAAAAAAAAGCCGGGAAAATTAGCGAGAGAGGGAAAAGGAGGGCCAAAATCAAAATTTAACGAAAACCAAATACGAAATCGAAGTGCCTCCTCAATTCCCAATACCACCTCACTGCTGCTGTGAGCGGAGTAATTCAGAGAGAGAGAGAGAGAGAGATGAAGACTGAAGCAAAACGCTTCGCCATCGAGATCGAAGACGACGACGAGTTCCTTTCTCAGGTAGCGGCGGCCGAGGCCGAAGCGCTCGCCTACAAGCGCCGTCGCATCAGCACTGCGCCCGCACAAAACGCCGCCGTTTCCTTCAATTCCCACGCGAATCAGAAATTAGGCGCGGACGACGACGGCGGCGGCCTCTACACCGCTGCTCTCAAAGGAAGCCAGCGAGCACTCCCTGACACTCCCCGCGGCGGATTATCCAAAGGGAGGGTCAATGTCGGGGCGGCCGTAAACGACGGCTTCTCCGCTGGTGGTGATACCTGCTTCAAGTGCGGGAAACCGGGGCATTGGGCCCGCGATTGTGATGCCCCCAGCGGAGGAGGAAGCGGTGGTGGGTATTATGGTAATTTCGGTGGCGGCGACTCTTCGATTTCTGTTCCGGAGAAAAATTGCCCTTGTGGGTATGGAGCCTGCCTGGTCCTCACTGCAAATACTGAGAAGAATCCGGGTCGAAGGTTTTACAAATGCCCTCTGAGACAGGTTCAAAAACCCATATCCATTTCTTCTTGGATTTAAGAGAACAATGGATGCTATGGACCTATGGTTACTGATTTTGTATAATGTTACTAAATTTTGACAGGAAAATGGAGGCTGTAGTTTCTTTGAGTGGTGTGACAATGCTGCTTCTGGGCCAAATGCCATGGCTACTACTGGTAGCGCTACTAGAACCCATAGCTATGCTGCATCTGATTCTTCGTTTCCAGCTCTTGAATGTCCCTGCGGTGGCGGTGTCTGCTTAATCTTAACTGCCAAAACTGGGAAAAATATCGGCAGCCAATTCTACCGTTGTCCTGCGAAGGAGGTACCTTTAATTTGTTGAGCCTAATTCATTGATTTGGGTACAGTTAGATAAAATTATGTTGCAAATTTGCAATCTGTTTCGTGTATGGTATGTGTTTGAGTTAATGTCGAAAGCAGAGTGTGTTTGAATTGAAATGAAGTAGGTTAATGGCTTCATTGTTTTGCTGGTGTAGGGAAGCTCTTGTGGGTTCTTCAAGTGGTGCAATGAGCATACTGCAGCAGCTGCTGGTGTTCCAGGTCGTGGTGCAAAGGTGCAATATGGTTTGAGCGAGGCAAACAACAAAGGGAATGTTGTAACTACTGGTTCTTCCTGCTTTAAGTGTGGAAAGGAAGGGCATTGGGCAAGAGATTGCCCAACAGTTCCTTTGTATAATGCTGCTCCGGCCGAAATGGGAGCACGGTCTGCTTCAGGGGGCTCTTGCTATAAGTGCGGCAAGCCAGGGCACTGGGCGCGGGACTGCCCTTCAGGTTAAGGTGCAATGTACTTCTGAAACACCACCATTTGCTGGAGTTTACTGTTTGTGTTGAAAGTTTGCAGGACTGGTTGTTTCTTAATGTGATAATTTAAGAAAGGATTAATCCAATCATGGTAAGCCTGTGTATAGTTTTGAGAAGTTTGTGGAATGAGCGTTTAGAACTTGAGGACCTATGTTGTTTGCCCATCGTTTCATTTCTCAATGGAAATTACCTAGTTTTGATTTCCCGCATTGAAGAGTTTATAGTTTATGCCAGTAATGTGATGTGATGAATGCTGGCAATTGAATGGTAGTTGAGGTCCTATTTGTTAATTTGACTGAGAAACTTGTGGAACAAGTGAATAGAAGTTGAGGATATGCTGTTCGGCCATCGTTTCATTTCTCAAAAGAATTTACACATTTCAATTCTGAGTTGGGTGGAAGAAGCTCCGTTCCTGGCTCTCCTGTAGCTAGATCCTCAGAAACCACGAGAATCCTTTGTTAGAATGGGATTCCATATAAGTGAATGCTCCAGTGAGCTGAAATTTTTCTGGTTTTTAGTCCATTGAGCTGAAGATCCTTGGTAAGACTGATTGGTTTGATATGTTCAACGACAGTAAATTCACACCCATGCCTTTAGTTAGAGATGTAGTTTTGGGGTAATTGTCGCTTCACATTTTCTTTACTCTTTCGGCGTGTTTCTTCCACAAGCGCCGCCTTAGTAATGAAAATATTTTCAGCCTGTGCATGTTATCTCCAACCCCAGTATGGCCCTTCAAATAAAAGTACAGAAGAAAGATCAACCTCGCCGTCCCTTATTTATTGGAGTCACTGACATTTAACGCCACAAAATTGTCGATTACCTATAAAGCTCGGACTGCTTGCATTTGTGAGAATGCAAATCGAAGATGAGTTCCATGGCAGTAGGTGATAAGCCTCACGCCGTATGTATTCCGGTTCCATTTCAAAGCCATATCAAGGCAATGCTGAAATTAGCAAAACTCCTCCACCATAGAGGCTTTCACATAACCTTTGTCAACACAGAGTTCAATCACAAGCGTTTTCTTAAATCTCTCGGACCCAACTCTCTTGATGGCTTGCCTGATTTTCGGTTTGAAACAATTCCTGATAGCCTTCCAGATTCAGATGCAGACTCCGCCCAAGACCCCTATTTACTTTGTGATTCTATCAGAACAAATTTTTTGGCTCCGTTTCGTAACCTTATAAAAAAACTCAACGACATGGCAGCTTCCAACAATGTTAGTCCTCCGGTGTCTTGCATTGTTTCAGACGGCCTCATGACGTTTACTATCACGGCTGCTGAAGAATTTAGACTCCCTATCGCGCTGTTTTTTACTTTAGCTGCATCTGCATGCAGCTTAATGGGATCTGAACACTATTCTGCTTTGGTAGAAAGAGGATTTGCACCACTAAAAGGTGAAAATATTGAAGAATTTATTTTATTTTAATGATTTATTGCTTGTTTCTTAAATATGACATGATTGATTGGGTGTTGTAGATGAAAGCTGTTTGACAGATGACATTCTGGACAAGGTAATAGACTGGATTCCGGGAATGAACGGTGTACGCTTAAGGGCTCTCCCCTACTGGGATAGTGACATCTTCCTTAACTTCACCGTTGAAGCAGTGGACAGAGCTCATAAAGCTTCAGCTGTTGTTTTTCACACTTTTGATGCGTTGGAGCAAGATGTTTTGGATGCTCTCTCATCTATGCTTCCGCTTGTTTACGCCATTGGCCCTCTCCAACTACTTCTCAATCAGATACCAGAACACCCCTTGAAGCCTGTGGGATACAGTCTATGGAAAGAAGAAACCGAGTGTCTCCAATGGTTAAACGCCAAGGCGCCAAACTCTGTTATTTATGTGAATTTCGGTAGTCTAGCAGTGATGACACCTGAACATGTTATCGAGTTTGGTTGGGGACTTGCAAATAGCAAGCATCCCTTCCTGTGGATAATTAGGCCTGATCTTGTTGCCGGGGAAACAGCAATTTTGCCACCCGACTTTGTGGCCGACACCAAGGAAAGAGGTATCATAGTAAGTTGGTGCCCGCAAGAGAAAGTCCTTAACCACCCATCAGTTGGAGGGTTTTTAACACACAGCGGCTGGAACTCAACCATTGAGAGCTTGTCTGCCGGAGTGCCTATGCTCTGTTGGCCACTCTTCGGCGACCAGCAGACAAACTGTTACTTCACTTGCAACGAATGGGGCAGTGGCATGGAAATCGATAGTAAAGTGAAGAGAGATGAAGTGGAGAAGCTTGTTAGAGAATTAATGGAGGGGGAGAAGGGCAAGAAAATGAAAAATAAGGCCATGGAGTGGAAGAAACTTGCGGAAGAAGCCACCGGTCCGCATGGTTCTTCATCCAAAAACTTAGACAATTTGGTGAATCAAGTGCTATTAAATAATAGCGATGTACTGCGCGACTAGATGCGCTTCGCTGAGGCTCCTGTACTCGGTTAGCAGCATCCTTATGAATAAACTGAAACATTATGCTTTTTTCTGTTTGTTCCCCGTTTAATTTGTCGGTGAATGTTACTCGGATTTCTTATGTCGGAGTTAATTGTTTAGAAGCTAGCACAAGTCGGAGAAAATATGCAGCGATACAGTACCACCAGCTGGCTTTGCTGAGTGCTAGTACGTGTCCACTAAAATTTTGCCATGTGTACAACTAATACACATGAGCTTAAGCTGTTTAAACCGACGTTATATAAAACCAAAAAGCCATTTACTCCGACGTTAAAAACCGAAACGGAGGTTATACTGATCCTCTGCCATGGCAACGGCACCCAACAGCTTGCTGGACCGGCGACGGCGAGCCTACTGACCAAATACTTTATTTTTTGATCTGCCATCTTTGTGCAATTATATCTTCTAACATTGGATGACATGCCCCGATTCCGATATCCCCTAATACCAGGATGGGCACGTGATGGGCGACACCCTAGGGTGACCAAGCCATACTAACATGTATGCAAGTGATATCGGTAAACAAAAGTAAATAAAAGGGTAAATTACACTTTCATACCTCAGATTTGGGCTCTATTTCAATTTCTTACAATATCTTTAAAAAATTTTACTTTCATACCTTAAGCACTATTTTATTTCAAAATAATACCTCCGTTACATTTTCCATCAATTGATCCATTAAATACTGACGTGGCTGCCATATATATTCCATGTGGCAGCCAAATGTTTGCCATGTGGCAAAATTTTTTTTTTTTTTTAAAACCTGAATTTTTACCAAAAAAAAAAAAAAACATGCCGGAGAAGAAGGCCGGAAATCGGCCAGAAACTTCCCTAACTTTAAACGTTCATAACTTCTTTGTTACACAACGAAATCGAGTGATTCAAGAAGAAAAGTTGTAGTTCTCGAAGAGACAAAGATAATGGTACCTTATACGACGTCTAACTCGGCGTGGTTTAGCTGGAAAATTCCTTGAAATCCGCGGAGGTCGCTGGAAATTGGGTAAGATTCAAATGGATATAACTTCTTCAATACTTAACGAAATTGGGTGAAACAAAAAGGAAAGTTGTATTACTCAGCAAGACAAAGAAATTGATACCTCGCACGCCGGCCAACTAGCCGTGGTTTGGCCGGAAATTTCCTCGAAGGGGGCGGTGCTCGCCGGAAAACTGGGGAAAGCTCCCCGAGTTGTTTTCACGTCCAAACCTTCGCCAAAAACCACTTTTTAGCAACCACTAAGCCTGCTAGACTACTAGGGAGATATATGGAAGAGTGGTTCGACTTACCTTCGTTAGAAATCACTTGCACAGTGACTGTGCACAATGCCAAAGAGAGAGAAAGAGAGAGATCGAATAGGTGACCGAATTGGGCTTTGACTTCTTCTTCTTCTTCCGCGGGGGGGGGGGACGGGAGGAGGGTCGCGGGCAGGGGGGGTGGGGGGCTTCGGCTTCTTCTTCCTTTTTGGCGAAGGTTTGGACGTGACGAGCACCGCCCTTTCGAGGAAATTTACGGCCAAACCACGGAGAGTTGTCCTGCTTTCAAGGATCAATCTCTTTGTCTCACTAAGTACTACAATTGTACTTTTAGTTTCACCCAATTTCGTTAAGTATTAAAGAAGTTATATCCATTTGAATCTTACCCAGTTTCAGGCGACCTCCACGGATTTCGAGAAATTTTTCGGCCAAACCACGGCGATTTAGACATTGTTAAGATACCATTCTCTTCGTATCTTCGAGAACTACAACTTTTCTTCTTGAATCACTCAATTTCGTTGTGTAACGAAGAAGTTATGAACGTTTAAAGTTAGGAAAGTTTCCGGCCGATTTCCGGCCTTCTTCTCTGGCGTGTTCTTTTTTTTTCTTTTTTTTTTTTGTAAAAATTCAGTTTTTTAAAAAAAAAAAATTTTGCTACGTGGCAATCATTTGGCTGCCACGTGGCATATATGTAGCAGTCACGTCAGCATTTAACGGATCAATGGATGGAAAATGTAACGAAGGTATTATTTTGAAATAAAATAGTACTTAAGGTATGAAAGTGAAATTTTTTAAAGATATTGTAAGGAATTGAAATAGAGCCCAAACCTGAGGTATGAAAGTGTAATTTACCCTAAATAAAATATGTAAATATGAAGAAATAAACAAATGCGGAAACGTGTTCAGAGTATACAACTAATCAGGAATACTGTGATAGAATTAATATAAAATGGTACGAACAAAAGAGTGGGTCCTACTTAGAGAAGATTTGAAGATACCGATATGGGAGTGCCCTGACGTCGGAATCGTACGCCTCGTTTCTAAATCCTGAAGGGGGCGCAAAACAAAACGTGAGTGGACCAAAGTTTATAATAATAATAATAAGAATAAGAAAATCATTTTTCCTTTTTGAACATACTAACCCCCTGTTTTGAAAACACGTATAATACTGCATAATAGGTTTTCTGAAAACCCCTAACGTGCCATGAAAACATTCATAAAACATGTAGGTATAAAACAGTAGTCGCCTGAAGGCAAATCAGTAGAACATCCATAGTCACATCAATGATGTACTCAACTAGGGGTATCATAGTCGCCCGAAGGCCTAACCATCACCTGAAGGTGAAGTTGTACGACTCTGGGTTACGCTAGAGAAGAAACATATACATAACATAACACACCAACACTAGTCGTGGCTAGTGAAGCTGTCTGACATGGTTTTGCCAGTGAAGCTGGGAGTATGTCATAAATATCCTTAACTATGTCCTGTAGCTATAGACGTATACATACTCAGGTTGTGTGTATGTGATGCATGAATACCCACTAATTAAACACAAAAAACATAAATCACATTTCTCGTATCAAATCATCAGGGCTCAAAAGCTCAAAGCATTATCTCATAAACCATAATAAATCAATCATGTGAAATCATAAATTCATATTCGTGAATCCATCATATATTGTAAAGCGTAAAAAGCCATGGTTCGTAAATCTTTCGTAACTGTATATTCAATAAATTGTAAATAAATCATAAATAATGCGTAAAACGTAAAATCATGAAAACATGCTTTTCGTGAATGCAAGCCCAGCATTTAATAAAATAATGCAATTTAAGAAGGAGTCCACTCACAGATACTCTGTCGCCGAGGAGCTGTTCGAACTAGGGAGGACGGGATTGCCACTAACAACGTACCTAAGCACATAAAGGGACCAATTAGTAAAACCTTACTAAAACAATTGAATTTGAGAAAACGGATGTCTGATTCGGAATGTCGAAAAACCTAAGGAGGGACCTTGGGTTCCCCCACTCGCTGCCATGCGCCGATTTGGGTGGCTGGAAAGTTGGTCGGAAAAGTCACCAAGGCCAGCGTGGACGACGGCGGAGCACAGTACCTCTAGTGAAGGCACGTGTGCTCCACGCGCCAGGAACTACAACACCATGCACAGCCTATGCGCCCGTGAGTACGTCGTACTTGCCTTCCTCGCGAGGCCTCAAATTGGCTGAATTCTAGGTTATTTTTCTAGAGCTCCATTCAAGCTCATTTCTCCACCAAAAACGATATTCTACCTATGGAAATGAAGCTGGGAATGAGGATAATAGATTCGTACCAAACAGTGACCGAGTGGTGGCTGGAGTTGGCCGGAAAATGCCTGCAAAAGTAGGTTCATTCGTCGAAAAACTGGGGAAGGTTCCCCCAAGTTATTTTTGCTTCCAACATATAGGAGTATAACTTAAAAACTACCCTAATCTAACCTTAAAACACAATCTAAAGGGTTCTAGGCACTTAACTACGCCGGGGATGGCAAGAACTCGTCGTGGGTTCGACGGGGAAGACGATGAACAATGATCTCTGCCACTATCGGAGTTCTGAGACCTTGGCCTGAGGTCGAGACGGCGAGATTTAGATGGTGGTTCATCGGCGTGAACGGTGGTGGAGGTGTTGTTTGTTTGTGTGCGTGCGCCCGTGCCTCGGAGATGAGAGAAGAGTCCAGAGATGAGAGGGAGAGAGACAAGGAGAGAGAGAGTTCATCGGGGAGAGAAATGAAAGGAAAGAGATGGAAAAAGAGAGAAAGAGAGGGAGAGAGCCGGGGGACCAAAAATCAAGGGTGGGCCCCACATGCTCACCAACGAAGGGGAAAAAAGATGAAAGAATGCAAAATTACCAAAATACCCTTAACACATCGGATTCCGTAAAATTCACGTTATAGCTCCAAATTCAATTTCGTTTGCGCCCACACATTCATAGCGACGAGCATTACAAGGATATGCCAAGAAAAAGTGCCTTAAGCGACATGATAATACGGTCAACAAAAGTCAACACTTTTCGCCTCTAAGGACATTTTCGTAAATTCATGTTTAAAATTATAAAAACCGTAAAATCTGGAACGGGTCGTTACATTGGATAATTGGGATTTGGGAAAGACATGTAGGCTTCAAGAAGATGGGAGAAAATCCCAAATTAATTTTCTTGGAAACGATGGCGAAGGTTGTTGGAAGCCAAGCCACCGCCCATGGATTTTCTGAATCTGATTTCTCATTCAACCAAACAGTTGTTTGATTGTGCCTCCATCGTTCTTGTTTCCTCTTCCTCACTTTTGCATAAAACTCCTCTTCAAATTTTATTCGAGAAATTCTGAATCTTGAGCGGTGAATCAATGATTCTATCAACCATCTGCAATTTCATTTTTATCCACCGGTATACCACCGCAGGCGGTGGTCAAATCCAGTGATGTTTCTTGTGTTAAGTTGTTGCTGACATGTATTAAATTCTACAGATGGAAAAATTCTAGTGGAACGTATCACCACTCAGCAATGCCAGCTGGTGGTATTGTACTACCTTATAATTCTCCCACAAGTTGATGTTGCAAAGATTTGAAAAATCCTAGGGGATTATAATCTGATTAGGTCATAGAAAAGACACATGAATGAGCAAGAGGACAAACTTTTATGACATGTGTTGAGAAAGTCAACAATCATACAAGATATTTGCTAAGGTTAGCATCCAATCAACGTTGATTTGAGATGTTGGACTGATTACCTTCCTACTTAGTGTTGATTGTATTAATTAGCTTTGTATCAATTGTATTAGGGATTAATCATATGATTCTTCCTATAATATTTGTATATTGTAACCTTGGAAATTATGGATCAAGGAAATATTCAGAAGTACTCAAACTATTGAGGGCCGGTCACCCTATTTTGTAATAACCAAGCAGCTTTGCATAGTGCTGCCAATCCCGCGTTTCACGAACGAAAAAGACACATTGATTTTTTTTTTTTTTTTAACTAACAATATTATCTACATTAAGGCGGTGGGAGAGTGTCCTCACAAGGGCTAGCAATAATGTGGCTCCAATTGGCCTTGGGCAAGAGTTGAAACTAAAACCTTTCACAAGTGAAGAGGAATACCACTAGACCGTAGTACTAAGCGGTAACAAGACACATTGAGTTTGATTGCCATTTTGTTCGAGATAAGATTATGGAAGGAAAGATCGTCACCAGCTTTGTTCCATCCACATCACAGTTTGATGACATTTTTACCAAGGCCTTAGGCATGGAATGCTTTTGTTCTTTGTTAGGAAAATTGGCGTTCATGATATTCACTCTCGAACTTGAGGGGGAGTGTTGAGAAAGTCAACAATCATCCAACATATTTACGTAGGTTAGCATCCAATCAACGTTGATTTAGGAAAATATGCTGGAATGAATACCTCCTTAGTTAGTGTTGATTGTGATAACCAAGCAGCCCTCCACTCCATAGGACAAAGAGAAACTGTCACCACGTGCCACATAGGTCAAAAATGCAAAGAGCAAACTCAACGGTCCATTGTTTATCTGAACCACCATAATACAAATTTGAAGTATATACAAAATGTATATGACATATATACATACAATACATATATATAGTAGTCCTATCTTAGACTAGAGATATATGAGATGACTAGTTCCATAGAAGTAGTAGGCAATAAGCCTCATGCTGTGTGTACACCGCTTCCACTTCCAAGCCATGTAACGGCAATGCTAAAACTTGCAAAGCCCCTCCACCACAAAGACTTTCACATAACTTTTGTTAACAGAGTACAACCACAAGCGCTTTCTTAAATCTCTTGGCCCCAGCTCCCTCGATGGCTTGCCTGACTTCCAGTATGAAACAATCCCAGATGGCCTTTCAGATACCGATCCCCGCCAAGAGTTCCCTTTGCTTCAAGAGTCCATCAGAAAGAACTTCTTGGCTCCGTTGCGTAACCTCCTCAAGAAACTGAATGACAGTAATCCTCCAGTAACTTGTATGGTTTTAGATGGTTTTATGACATTGACCATCACAGCTGCTAAAGAGCTTGGAATTCCTATCGTGTTCTTCTTTCCTTTTGCTGCAGCCAGCTTCATGGGCTCTAAACAATATCCTATTTTGGTGGAAAAAGGACTTGCACCTTTGAAAGGTGAGAAGCTGAAGCACTTCTTCTTGTAAGATTTTTTGCTTTAAGTGCTTTTATTATAAATTTGTACTAAATTTATCAAAAATCCAAGTGGTTTTATTCATGAATCCAAAACACCCTTCTGCATAATCATAAGCACTTTTAAGTTTTTCTTCGAAATATAGTCGGAAGTGCTTTTGGTTGTTAGAAAGTGCATTTAGCTTTATCAGAAGCATTACCATAGACTAAATACTCCTTTTGCCAATTTATCATTAAACAAACTATTGATGAGATTAATTTTCCTTTACTTGGATGTTGTGTTGTAGATGAGAGCTGCTTGACAAATGGATTTTTGGAGATGGGAATAGCACGTGAGTCATTGACTTCTGCTACGTCTAACTATAGACATTAAATAAAGTGCTTATTGAGAGGCAACCCAATTTTCTAACTCTTTCCCTACTATCTTTAAGTTTTTTTTATTTTAAGTTTCTAGATGCTTCAAATGACGGTTCTATTTTCAGCTACAATGTACATAAAGAAAAGTAAAACTGGATCCTGCATCTAGTAGCAAGTCTACATTATCATTAACCACATCAGTCTACATTATCAATTGTCAGAGAATTTAAAGCACTTAAAATCGACAAAAATTTCATGGAAGCATAGTCAAAGCAAACAAATAGTTATTGAGGGGGATTTTAGAAAGCATACCAGAACAATTATGATGAAGTTTATGTTCGGGCAAAGATTTCTCTGGAGAAGGCTCCATGGACCTCTGCACAGCTCCCCAAGGGATTGGCACTTTGATGTAATGTTTGATGGTCAGGCTCTTGCTTGCCTTGTATGCTGCAGTAAGAGCTTAAAGTTAGTTCTGAAAGGTGCCTTTGTAAGGCCTTAAGTATAAGTCTTGAGGCTCGCAATCAAAACTAACTAAATGCTTAGGCGTGCCACTACTATCTCAATATAGTAGATGTAGAACAAGTGTGTTTTAAGTCGATTACTTGCGCCCCAAGTTACTCAAACTTCTTGTTATCAAAGGATTGTTGTGGATGGATTAAGTTCACATTAAGTTCTTTTTCTTGCCTTGTAAACGAGGACTTTTGGTTCCTGATCTTGTATGTTCGAATGGAAGGAGTCCAGAGCCTCTTTAGTCATTAATTTAGTTACAAATTGCTCTTTAATGAAAACATATTCATTAAGTTAACCAGATTCAGATGCAAATGGGACTCTTAAAATAGAAAAACAGGTGGAAATAACTTGAATACATGCTGGAGAATGCATTAAGAAATAGATCTACTATTCAGAAAACAAACAAAGAGCTTCGGGTAAGATTTCACCTTGTTTGGCAAGGTTAAACGTCTTGCAATCACTTATCTTTGTATTTACAGGGGTTGTATGCTAAAAAAGGATGGACGATAAACAAGTTTACATAAGGAAATTGATACTACAACACTAAGGGAGGTAGCAGAGCTTTTATACTAGACAAGAGATAGCTTTTCTAAGGAACTATCACTAAAAGGACTGAATCTGGGTTGATTTCAGCTTTTGGATGCAAATCTGGCTTGAGAGCAGAGTTTGTAAGTTTGTTTGTTTGATTGGTTGAGTGTCCTCATCTCTATTGTCTCTTCTTCCTTTTATAGGTGATCTGGCTCAAGGGTCAGGGCATTGCTCTTGCCCGAGAGTACTGAGAGGGTAGTGAGTCATCAGCTTTTTACTTGTAATGCCACTGGAAAGTGTTCTTTGGCTGATAGTAGGTTAGTCTCCATCACTTGTCATTTCAGTTATAAACACGTGGCTTGTGTCTTGGCTGAGGAGGCTTCAATTTGCCTCTGGGCTCAATGCTGGGCTTCGGGCAGGTCTTCCTTTAAGTTGGCATCCTTGGGCTTTCCTTTATCCAAGCTCAATATTCAAATATTAACCCAAAAAGTGCCTCCTTCAATCATTGTGGAGTCTGCAAATCGAGGCATTAATGATGATTAAACAACCATCGCATGCTTTTACTCGGGACTTGCGTCATTTAAAATAGTTGTTTGTTAAGTAAACCTTTGCACTAACCCACAATTTTAAACGTTAACTAACTGTCTACTATATAATCTTCAGTTAAACCCCTCGGCCAAATACCTTAGCATTTTCAAACCTTCGAATTTTTAGAATTCCCAGATTTCTTATAATTCTTTTTCGCTGTGCTCTTTCTTGCTTCCTGACTTCAATTCTTCTCTATTCTCTTCAAAATCAACCAATGGCCCCCAAAATTACTCAATCTTCCTACAAAACAAGCGAGGGTATCACCACCATGTGTCGTTTGCTCAACGGCCTTCATCGCTCTCGGGCTGGCCTTCAAACCTCACATTTCTTTGAAGAGGGAGGGTGCACTTCTTGGGACCTGCATGGACCTCTCAAGTTCCAATTTCAGTAGAGAACAACATACCTAAGGCCAACTGGTTCACTCCCACCCCGTATTTGGTCAAGTCGGGCATTTCGTCCTCCAAGTGGTTGAACCATCGTAGAGGTTTTCCTTTGATGAAAGACAAAGGCTGGACACAGTGGATAAACAAGCTCGAGTCTACCTTCAAGCAGAAATGGATGAACAACGGCATATACGAGCTGATAATGCTCTCTAAGACCACCGTAATTGCCAAGCTCGAGCTGCTGACCACAGCTCTTCTCTTTTGGAATTTGGGGACCAACACCTTCGATTTTAGGATGGGTCCCATGTCCCTGACCATTCTTGACATGGCACTCATGACTGGTCTCCCTTTTCTTGCCTAACTGTTGAAAACTCGGGCACCTTTCATCCCATAACTCGGCTGAAGTATAACTCTTCTACTTTCAAGAGCTATGAGACATTTTTCACGGGCTTCATCCCGTTTGTTAAAAAGAATTTTGGCCCCTCATCCTCTAATGCTAACAGAGATCAGGAGCACATGTACTTTCTGTTGTACTTGCTCAACAAGCACGTCTTCCCCAACAAGTCCAATAGAGTAAAGGTAGAGTGGATCCCTTTGGTGGAAGCTCTGCATAACTTTGATGATGTGGCCACGAGCCCCTTCCTCATCACTCATCTTTATCATCTTCTTTATGAGATAACTCGAGGTGCCATCTTCGAGACCAACCTCAACGGGCCAACCTGGATAGTCCAGTTATGGTTGCAGTGGTACTTCCCCGAGCTTCGGGCACCAAACCTCAAGTTTCCTGAATGAGTGGCTCCTGCCCGCATTCTAGTCGAGGCTTCACCCACCAATGACTCCACCTTCTCTTGCCCCTACTTTTTCAAAGTCTGCAGGACTTGAACATACTTGGAATAGAGAGCTTCAGTTCTTAGGAGGTGCCATTGGTTCTCTGACCAAGCCTTCCAAGATGCCTTCGGGGAGGATGCCAGCCCTTTTTGCAAGGATAAATTTATCAGTTGCACCAGTCAAGGGATCTGGCATGGTTTACCACCCCAACTTATGTGCTAGATAGTTAGGGTTTAAACAAGTCATCCCAGTGCCTTTCTTCGATTCTGTGCACTGTGGCACCTCCTTCCGTCTTCATTCTCCTCAAAATGCCACATTTCGGGCTGCCCGACGTAGCTTTGAAGTTATGAGCAAGATTGCCCGAAAGCCCATGGCTCTTAACTTTTAGTGTGCTTCAAGCTTCTCCACTTGGTGGGAGACCAAGTGGGCCAAGAAGTATAGATGTGATCTTAGGGAGTCTCACGACCACATCTTCAGGCAACTCACAATCAAGTCATATCCCAAGCTAAGTGAGCTTGAAGGCTAGAAGGAGATGATTCACCAAAAGAACCAACTTCTCCTAATAGGTACCTTTTATTCTTTTAACTTGTATTTTATGATATTTTATCATCATGCCCTCATCTAATCTTTTTCTTGGTTATTTTGAACTTGTAGCCCAAGGCAACACCGAAAAGGTGGATGTCAGGCTAGACGAAGAAGCTGCAGACGTTTTTGTCTTCCAAGAAGCTACAGCTTAGGTTGCAAGGCAAGGAGCTGGATCTAGCCATGCTGAAGACCTCTTAGAGCTATTTGGAGATTCTGAGGGTAAGGCTGAACCCTCGGTGGAGACTTGGGCAACACGGCTGACAAGGGCGTCAGTGGTGGAATCTTCAGAGTTTGAGCCCGAAGAACGACCTCAAGCTCAACTCTCCATACCAGGTTCGCAGGAAACCCCCACGAAGAAAAGAACTAGAGCTCAATCATCCATATCCTCTAAATCTTCTACTTCTATATTTGAAGCAGGCAGGAAAAAATAGAAGGCCTCCAGTAAGTTATCCATTTTTTTATGTTTAGTTGCAGTTTCAAATTCTCCTGAAGTATGAGCTGATATTTTCTTTTTTATCTTGTCACTAGGGCCTCAAGCAACAAGGAAACCTAGTTTTGTATCAAGAGATAAGCCATTGGGTGTGGAGATCTATCAGAAAGCTAAGGATCTTCTTGATTCCACCCTTGAAGAGCTAGAGGTATAGCCTGCATCTCAAGTCACCCCTTTGAAATTTTCCCTTTTCTTCCATTTTAATTAATTCTTTGCTCAATTGCCTGAAACATGACATAAGGGAATAAAGGATCTCTCAACCCGAGGCCTCTTCACCTCCAGCCCGAAAGGTACTTGCTTCTACTTATCGAGCTAAATCTTCAAAGGTATACTTTTCCTTACTCTTTGACTTGAAACTTTATTACTTTGGACTTAATGGTCGACCTCCATTCTTCTATAGGCCAAGGTTGGGGAACCTGCACTTTCCATCAGGCAAAGCTATGTTCCTCTCTCCTCGACTTCTTCTCCTGTGCTGGTGGTGACTCCAACTTCCTAGTTTAATCCTTCAACTAGGGAGATGCTACACTTTGTGGAGGACAATAGTAACTTGGTGAGCATTTTATCTTGACATTTTTATGCTTAAAGTCCTCTCCTTCCTTTATACTTATCTCTTTTTTGCTTTTCCCTGTCTTCCCCAGCACAAAAGTCTCATCCACCAGCAGCAACTGCATTTGGAGAGCCCATAGTTCCTGAGATCCCCGTGGTCTCATAGGTGACTAGCCTGCGGGCTTTTCCTCAAGTGATAGAAGCATATTCATGTGACTTAGTTAGCTTATTTTCTTGCAATTACATAGTTAGTTATTGCTTATTAGAGTGTTTTAAGCCATTTTCGTGTGTTTGTAGGTTCAAATGGCAAAAGTGGCAAGAAAGTGTATTTTAGAGCATTTTGGAGCATTTTGGAGCAGTTTTGGGCTGAAATGGATAGCATGCATTTGGAGCACAAGGAATGGATGAATTTGAAGTCAAACGAGGCTAGGAACATGCTACAAATCTGGAGAAGCAAATTCAAGACAAAGAAGATAAGGAAAGAGCAAGAAACATGAAACATTATCCAAAACCTTGTCTGATTTATAGAAGCTATTTCTAGAAGCACCCATTCTAGAAGCCATATCCCTCTTCTACAAAAGTGGTGCCCCAACCCCCTTCTAGAAGGCCTTTACCTTGCCTTGCACTCAATTCCCTTTCCCTCCAATTGCTGCCACACCTTCTCACATTTCCCTCTTGGATTCTGAGTTAATTAGCCTTTGTCCTTGTGGATTTGGTTTGCTATCCTTTACTTATGCTAATTTCTAACCCTAGTCTGATTTCTCTAGGGTTTTGCTGTGCTTATATATATATATATATATATATATATATATATATATATATATGTTTTGAGGGTTGCCGCAACTTACCACACCACAATTCATTCTACATCACAGAAACACATTCAACCACATCCACACACCAATTCATACCTTTGCCGCAACCTTGGAGAAGACAAGGCTTTGCCGTGGCTTCCATTTGAGGATGAGGACCTTGTGCCGCAAGCCACCTGCAACCATTGGAGACTTTCAGAGTTCTTTCTTTCCTCATTTCGTTTCCATGTTTATTTTAATTTGCTTTTCAATTGTTATGAACATATGTAACTAAATTCCTTTTTAGTTAGGGGTGAATTCGAAGCCATGGACATATGTTTTATATGAATTGATTACATCCAGTTATTGTTTGTAAAACATGAATGTGATTTACTTATCTGTTTGATTGATAACTTATTCTTGTATGTTGATTAAGAAGGCCCGCTTAGTTTGCATGCATGAATCTGATGCTAAAATATAAGGGAGTTTCACCTAATAGTTATGAACTTATATTTACAAGTGGTGGAGGTTGCTAGTCACAATCGTGTTAAGTAAATTCTTGGCAAGAGTATCATGCAGTTCATAGTTACGAATGCCTTGTCAATGCTTATGATTTTCACAATGCTTAATGATCTTTGATTCTATTTCTATTATGCTGTTCATGTAGAGAACTATTGAAGAATAATTTGGTTGTCGATGCGTTATCCATCCAATTCAATGAATTAAGGAAAATCTGAGAATTAATTTGTGCATTCACAATTAATTTGGGGCATTGTCATTCATGGTTTATAGAAACAATACTGGAAATCAATTTATGTGCATATGTTTCATGAGTGGAGAATGACCCTCTAACTAGCTTTTCACCCTTGAATTCACCTTAATTTTGTTTTAACTTACTTTGTTTGCTGCAATTTACTTAATTTCGTTAAATTCATCCAAAAACCCCCTCAGTTCTTATTTGTGTCTTAGTTTGGTTAATTTCGTTCAAATCTGTCCCAATTTAGTATTTTGAGTCAAGGTTTAGAATTCATTCAAATCACTATCTAGTACCTGTTTTGAGTCTATTTCACTTAGTTGTGCTGTTTTAAGTCAGTTTAGCTTGTTTTGAGTCATAAGAGTCTAGTTTAGTGTTTTAGAGTTTAAATTGTGTTGATTAGCATCCCTTCTAATCCCCGGCCTAAAACAATCCGTACTTGCATGTACTACGACCATAGGGTCTTAATTTGAGTGTCATTTAATTTCACATCAAATTTTGGCACCGTTGCCGGGGATTAGCAAAATTGCTAATCTTCCCTTTGCCGTGAGTTTCATTAGTTTTTTGGTTTTGTTTTTCTTGTGTTTCTGAGTTTGTTTTCTGTTGTTTTCTTTGTTTTAGGTACTAGTTTATGACTAGTACTTCTCAACCTGTTTGTGAGAATATATTGGAGTTCGACGACGATTTTGAACGAACGTTAAGAAGAAAGAGGAAGCAGCCAGAACCTAATCCACCTAGTTCTAGTTCTGAATCCGAATTTGAAGAAGAAGAAGAAGAGGAAGAACAAGCCATGGCTGTGGACAATCGAACAATCAAAGAACTTTCAGCCTCAAGATTGGACAATGCCGTGCCTCTATGCATTCAATATCCTAGGGCAGTACAAGGAAAAACTGATGAATTCGAGTTGAAGTCAAGCTTGCTGCATCATATTCCCAAATACCATAGGCTGTCCATGGAAGATCCAAACAAGCATTTGAAGGAATTTGAAGTAGTATGCTCAAGTATGACACCCATCAACATGGATGGGAATATTCTGAAGATGAAAGCCTTTCCATTCTCTCTTACGGACAAGGCTAAAGATTGGCTTTATGAATTAGCACCTGGAACCGTCACTTCTTGGGAAAGCATGAAGCGAGCATTCCTAGAGAAATTCTTCCCAACTTCGAGAGTCATTCTTTTGCGAAATAAGATTAGCGGAATTCAACAAAGCCAAGGAGAATCATTTTCAGCGTATTATGAGCGTTTCAAGACCCTCGTTGCATCGTGCCCTCAACATCAAATGAAGGAAGAGCTTCTACTTCAATATTTCTACAAGGGACTTCTTCCCATTGAGAGACAAATGCTAGATGCCTCTGCAAGTGGTGCTTTGGTTGACAAAACACTGGTTGCTGCAAAGACCTTAATTGCAAATCGAGCTTTAAATGTACAACAATACGAAAGAGTTGGACAAAGGGACACCCCACGGCAGCACCAAGTTAATGAGGTAAGTTTAATTTCTGAATTGCAATCTCAAATGGCTAATCTCACTGTTCTTGTGTCACAGATTGCTGAAGGAATGAAAGTACAAGGACTAAGTGTTTGTGGCGTGTGCACTATGCAAGGACACCTTTCTGAGCAATGCCCTCAATTAATAGAGAATGGGGGATGGGAAAGTGCCAACGCCATTGGCTTTCAAGCCCAAAATCAGCCAACGAATGATCCATACTCCTATACTTACAATCCGGGCTGGAGAGATCACCCAAACTTCAAGTGGAGGGAGCCTCAACAACCTCAACAACAAGGTGGATTTAGACGGCCACCTCCGAGGCTCTATCAAAGGCCATTCGCACCACCACAACTTCCACCACAATCTACCCAATCCAATTCAGGTGTGTCAGTGTATGAGGATAATACGCTTAAAATACTAACTACTTTGACACAGGGGTACCAAAACCAAGCCAAGGAGATGGCCGACATGAAGAAACAAATGGGGCAAATGGCAGAATTCTTGGGATAAATCAGAGAAGAACGCAAACTCCCTAGTTCAACCATTGTAAATCCAAAAGGAGGTTTTGAAACCGCTAATGCAATCACGTTAAGGAGTGGCAAGGAAGTTGGAGCCAACCCACAACCATCCAAATCAAGCTAAAATGAGGACGAGATGTTGCTGCCCGAGGATGAGGAAGTGGACAAAGCCACGGCAAGGGAAGAACAACCCTTGCCGCAACTTCTTACGCCCCGTAAGCACCCTATGCCGTCCACTTTAACTAAGGTTGGTCAAAATTGGATTCCTTCTAACGTTATTCCACCAAATATGCCTTTCCCTCGTAGGTTCTTACAAGCTAGGAATGAAGAGAATGAAAATGATGTTTTAGAGACCTTTAGGAAGGTGCAAGTCAATATCCCGCTCCTTGATGCAATAAAGCAAATTCCAAAGTATGCTAAGTGTTTGAAGAAGCTTTGCACAACAAAGAAATGAATTCAAGAGAAATAAGTGGTACATGTAAGTGAAAATGTCTTTGCTATGTTGCAAAGAAAACTGCCTCCTAAATGCAAAGATCCAGGTAGTTTCACTATCCTTTGTGTAATTGGCAATACAAGGTTTGAACATGCTATGCTAGATTTAGGTGCATCCATTAATGTCATGCCATATTCTGTTTATGCATATATGAATCTAGGAGAGCTTAAAAATGATGGAGTTATTATCCAATTAGCCGATCGTTCTAATGTATATCCAAAAAGGGTTTTGGAAGATGTTTTGGTGCAGGTTGATCATTTGATATTTCCAGCCGATTTCTATGTGCTTGAGATGGAAGATTCAGCCCATTCTCTACCATTGTCACTCATACTTGGATGACCATTCATGAAAACAGCCCACACCAAGATTGATGTAGCCAAGGGAGCGTTAACAATGGAGTTTGGTGGTGATATGATTAATTTCAATGTTTCTGAATCTGTTAAGATTCCTAATGATGTTTGTTCTTGTTTTGTCATAGATGTTATTGAAAATATAGGGCAGGAACGTTCACTCCCTGTCACGAAGGATGTACCTAGGACCACCATCGAAGAGGGAATTGGAGTGGAGCATAAGGAACAAGCCCCTACCCCCAAATCACTCAATCTGGCCGAAAGCACCACCCTTGCTGCTACCGTGGTGTCTTCATCATAGTACATTAGTGAGTCTCTTCCTTTAAGTCTAATTCCTATTTCAACTAATCGGTTGTTACCTTCTTTGGTTCAGGTGCCAAATCAAATCCACGCTAGTGAGAGCATTTACATTGATTTTAGGGAGCTTAATGCCACAACTAGGAATGACCACTATCCCTTACCATTCATAGACCCAATGCACGAGAATTTTGAGGAGCAGGTTGTGGAGGAAATACCCATCCATGCCGTGGGCTCCAGTGAAGCATAATTGGAGGTATCGTCCGGCTAGAAGACGTTAAAGCAAGCGCTTCGTGGGAGGCAACCCATGTGTTCAAACGAGGAGACGATCGAATTCTAGCTCCAGCAACCAGATTTGCTTTCTTTTACCCTTCTCTTTATTGCTTTTACTTTGCCATGATTGTCTTGTTTGCTAGTTGTTTTTTTATTGCTTTCTTGGTTAAGTTTTGTTTTGAAACATTGAGGACAATGTTTGGTTTAAGTGTGGGGGGGGGGGGGGGGTAAACAAAGTGTTTTTCATTGATTTTCATGGGATTTTATCACCTATCACTTCTAAAGTTGTTACTCACTGTTTTAAGTGTTTTTAGTGTGTTTTGAAGTGTTTTAATGTGTCCTCTAGCAGAAAATCCGAAAATTTAAAAAAAAAAAAATTCGAAAACAGTTTTGAAAAAGCCAAAAAGAGTCGCTTTTGTGTTTTTGTTTGTGTCTTAGGGTACCTTCCAACACAATGATGAGGATTTGGTTTTTAATTGCATGACTGTTAAAGAAAGTTACAAACATGGATTGAAGTTTGATATGCTCCTTGGTTTATGCTTAGTTGTAGTTGTTGTTTATGAATTCACATGTAATCAAAAAGAAAAAATCAGTTTTTGTAACATGCTTGAAGGATGAAACTCAAACTAACGCTACAACCTTAAGAGACTTGAGCCTATACTTTATTTGGAGAGTTATTAATCTGTGTATTCTTGTTTTCTAAAGTTGTTACATGATCTCATTATTTCTTTGCTTGGTTGCTACTTAGAATGCGTTTTATCACTTTAGTTCCAAATACTAGAACTCATGCCCGTTTCATTGAAAGCATGAAATTGAATTGCATAACACATAAACAAGATGAAGTTGTTAGTTAAAACCAGAGCCAAAAAGCCTTACCTTTTGCATATGTTTTGTAGGTTTAACCCTTTTTTAGCCTTATTTAGCCTATTTTCTTTGTTAGCCACATTATCTTTACCTAGCCTAGTATAGGACTATCCATACCCTTGTTCTTAAAGGATGGTGAAGCATGACTTAAAGGGAATTCCTTTTGATCGATAATATGCAGAAAAACGAGTGTAGGGGAAGGTTTTTAGTGGTTTGGGTGCCAAGTAACGAAACAAAGGGCACATGTTTGAAAAAGAGAAAAAAAGAAGGAAAAGAAAAAGAAAGAAAAAGAGTTTGAAATAAGTGAGGATGAGCTCACAAGTGTTGGTTGTTAAAGAAAGGGTCCAAAAGTTTGAATCTGGCCTTAAAAGTTGTATGAATCTTCTCTTTGTGTTCAAAGTTGGTTGCTGCATTCAAGAGTGAATTCTAAGTGTTGATTTCATTGCTTTGCTTACTATTTCTTTAAGAACCTTTGTTTATCCTTACCTTTCTTTGTTAGCCAATACCCTTAGCCCCGTTACAACCCTTAACTTCAATCTTGAGTGTTGTGTGTTTCAATAATGTGGAGTTTGGGATTGGTATGAGCATATGGTATTCCTGGTTCTCGCGTCTAAGTAGTGGCATTCCATTCATGAGATCATATAAATACATGTTAGATTAATAATTCCAGAAAGTGCCTTCTTTGTTAATACATATATGAGTGGTTAATCTACATGTTTACATCAATCTTCTCACATATACCTAGTGTAGGGAGTGTAGTCAGAAAATCTGTGTAAAAATTGAGAGTATATCCGGTGAGGAAGTGAGTGAATTCTCTAAGGCATGTTACTACATTCAAAATGTTGTTTTAATTGATTAAATGTAAGCTAGTAGGTGGCTATTGCGATTCAGTATGAGTTTGAGGGTAGGGATGACTAAAATCTGTGTAAGTAATGATTTTTAATATGTCATGTTTCATTGGAAATCCTTGAGGTGGACGTTGGAAGGTTTAGGTTGTGTTTTGTTTGTTGTGTTTGTTACATTTTGCTCGAGGACTAGCAAAAGCTAAGTGTGGGGGAATTTGATAGGAGTATATTTATGTGACTTAGTTAGCTTGTTTTCTTGCAACTACATAATTAGTTATTGCTGATTAGAGTGTTTTAAGCCATTTTCGTGTGTTTGTAGGTTCAAATGGCAAAAGTGGCAAGAAAGTGCATTTTAGAGCATTTTGGAGCAGTTTTGGGCTGAAATGGATAGCATGCATTTGGAGCATAAGGAATGGACGAATTTGAAGTCAAATGAGGCTAGGAACATGCTACAAATCTAGAGAAGCAAATTCAAGACAAAGAAGATAAGGAAAGAGAAAGAAACATGAAACATTATCCAAAACCTTGTCTGGTTTCTAGAAGCTATTTCTAGAAGCACCCCCTTCTAGAAGCCTTATCCCTCTCCTACAAAAGTGGTGCCCCAAATCCCTTCTAGAAGGCCTTTACCTTGCCTTGCACTCAATTCTAATTCCAGCCGCACCTTCTCACCTTTTCCCTCTTGGATTCTTACTTAATTAGCCTTTTTCCTTGTGGATTTGGTTTGCAAAAGTCTTTCTCAGAAATTAATTGGGACAAACCCTTTTTCCTGATGGATTTATACAATATGCCGCACCCTAAGGCCCTAATCCTTTACTTATGCTAATTTATAACCCTAGTCTGATTTCTCTAAGGTTTTTGCCGTGCTTATATATATATATATATATATATATGTTTTGAGGGTTGCTGCAACTTACCACCCCCTATACCACACCACAATTCATTCTACATCACAGAAACACATTCAGCCGCATCCACACACCAATTCATACCTTTGCCGCAACCTTGGAGAAGACAAGGCTTTGCCGTGGCTTCCAATGGAGGATGAGGACCTTGTGCCGCAAGCCACCTGCAACCATTGGAGACTTTCAAAGTTCTTTCTTTCCTCGTTTCGTTTCTATGTTTATTTTAATTTGCTTTTCAATTGTTATGAACATGTGTAACTAAATTCCTTTTTAGTTAGGGGTGAATTCGAAGCCATGGACATATGTTTTATATGAATTGATTACATCCAGTTATTGTTTCGTAAAACATGAATGTGATTTACTTATCTGTTTGATTGATAACTTAGTCTCGTATGTTGATTAAGAGGGCCCGCTTAGTTTGCATGCATGAATCTGATGCTAAAATATAAAGGATTTTCACCTAATAGTTATGAACTTATATTTACAAGTGGTGGAGGTTGCTAGTCATAATCATGTTAAGCAAATTCTTGGCAAGAGTATTATGCAGTTCATATTTAGGAATACCTTGTCAATGCTTATGATTTTCACAAAGCTTAATGATCTTTGATTGTATTTCTATTATGCTGTTCATGTAGAGAACTATTGAAGAATAATTTGGCTGCCGATGCGTTATCCATCCAATTCAATGAATTAAGGAAAATCTGAGAATTAATTTGTTCATTCACAATTAATTTGGGGCATTGTCATTCATGGTTTATAGAAACAATACTGGAAATCAATTTATGTGCATATGTTTCATGAGTGGAGAATGACCCTCTAACTAGCTTTTCACCCTTGAATTCACCTTAATTTCATTTTAACTTACTTTTTTTTGCTGCAATTTACTTAATTTTGTTAAATTTATCCAAAACCCCCCCTCAGTTCTTATTTGTGTCTTAGTTTGGTTAATTTCGTTCAAATATGTCCCAGTTTAGTATTTTGAGTCAAGATAGTTTAGAATTCGTTCAAATCACTATCTAGTACCTGTTTTGAATCTATTTCACTTAGTTGTGCTGTTTTAAGTCAGTTTAGCTTGTTTTGAGTCATAAGAGTCTAGTTTTCTATTTTTGAGTTTAAATTGTGTTGATTAGCATCCCTTCCAATCCTCGGCCTAAAACGATCCCTACTTGTATGTGCTACGACCATAGGGTTTTAATTTGAGTGTCATTTAATTTCACATCATCAAGCAGCAGCAACCACAGAGGAACTTCATCCTCCTATTCAAGATCCTGCTCAGGTCTAGAAGTAATTTTACTTCTATTTTTTTTTCTTCGTAAGTTGGTTATTGACATTTACCCCCTCTTCTTCTTGTTTGTAGGTTTCTGGTGACATTATTCCTCATTTTTCAGTGAGTGAGAATGTTCCCCCTCAGCTCTCAAGGGAAACAACTCATCCTCCACCTCCTTCCAAGGCTATAGGCTCCATCCAAGTAAACCAACTTCCCCTTCTAGCTTTCTTTATCTTTATTCGAGGGCTGCCTCCCTGACTTATTTTTCTTGGTTTGTAACTGGGTCTTGGAGAAGGTTCGGGTAAATCTTCTCTACCCTTGGTATGTAAGGCAGATCTTCCTTGGACTCCTCTAACTTTTAGGGTCACGGGGATTCCCATTCCTCGACCTAAGAAGCAAGCCAAGACTACTACTACTTCTCCTCTTCTGGCTTCTCCTTCTGTTGAGACTGCTTCTACTGCTGCAACCTCTGAAAGAGCTAGATAGATGCCCCTACCTTCTGCACCCATCTCTGTAACAGTATCATTGCCCGAACTTTTCAAAGAGTTCGGGCAACTTAAGATAAGGCTAAGGTCTTCAAAGTCTCTATCCGAGCCTCAAGGTTTTCAGGATCAACGCCAGATCTTCTAGGAGTGGGTTAGGAGGGACTTCCCAGCTTCCTTTAGTCTCAAAGCTCTCCACGATCTAGAGAATGCCATTACTGAATTGCATAAAGCCGATCAATTATCAAAGGTTCAATATGGGTCATTCCTTTCTTATTTTGAGAATTTACGAGCACTGAGGGATCAGCATTAACAAGCTGATAGGCAAGCCAATTGAGTGAGGTGCTTCAAGGAGAAACAATCTAGGACTTCAACTCACATTCAACAACTGGTAGTCTTATGGAATGAAATAAATTCCTTTTTCACTCTTACTTGTCTCACATTTCTAACTTGATATACTTAACTGCCTTTGATATAACAACTTGCATCCCATAAAGTTGGATGATATTTCTTCAAAAACTTAGCATTGATTGGATGTCTTTGCAAGTTTCCTTTTAAATCTACCAAGTAATATCCTCCCTTATCTAGTACCTGATTGATAGTGAAGGGTCCTTCCCAAATGGGACTCCACTTCCCAAAGTCTCTAACTTGAGATCCCCAGGGCAAAATTACTTTCCACATTAATTCCCCTTATTATAAGCTCGGGCAACAGCTATCTTCCCTTCTTGAATCTTGTTTAAAGCTTCAATTCGGGCTACATCCAGATCTTCAACTCCTTAACATATAGCTTGAATATATTCTTCACTATGTAGCCTAAACTGGTTGTGGATCCTAATATAACTCACATTAATCTCTATGGGAAGCACATCATCTTGCTCGAAGGTTAGGGCATAAGGAGTAGTTCCAGTTCCTGCCCTCTTGAAGGTTCTATAAGCCCATAAAGTGTCTCACAACTTCTCATGCCATTTCTTTAGACTATCTGCCACCATTCTTTTAATAACGCTCACCAAGATCTTGTTGCTGGCTTCTGCTTGACCATTTGATTGAGGGTAGTAAGGACTAGATTGTATCATTTTTATCTTGAACTTACTTGCAAATTCTTCTACTTCTTTTCAAATAAAAGATGGCACGCGGTCTGTAACAATTGCCTTGGGCACCCCATACTTGTGTAAGATCTTGGTTTCAATGAACTTTTTGACAACAATTGAAATGATAGTCTTCACAGCTGCAGCTTATACCCATTTGGTGAAGTAATTTGTCGCCACAATTATGAATGTGTGTCCCTTGCTAGAAGCATGATGAATTTTCACAATGAAGTCCATTGCCTATCCTCTGAAGGGCCAAGGCTTGACTAAAGAGTTTGAGGGTACTGAGGACACATGTTGGAGAGGTTCATGTCTTTGACACTCCTCACACCCTCAGGCATAAGCCTTGCAATCCTTCTCTATATCGAGCCAAAAGTAACCATATCTCCTGAGCAACCACCTCATTCTAGTTCCAGCTTGGTGTGCTCCACATATCCCTTTCATATACTTTGGCCATCACTCTTACTGACTCTTCTTGGCTTAAGCATTTTAACAACAAACCATCTGGAGTCTTTCTTAGCAAATCTTATCCTCACATGATATACTTAGTTGTTTGCTGTCTATTCTTCTTAGTTATGTGGAAAGAAGGATTTTTCAAGTATTGAGTAATAGGTAATCTCCAATCTTCTTTCTCTGGCTCCTTAGTCATTATATCTAGGTTGAACCCCCTCTCAAAGATAGAAAGGAGATTTCTCTTTTGCACTTCCACCTCTACTTCGAATCTTCTTTCTTAGATATGTTCTCCAGAAGCCAACTGTGCCATCTCATTGGCTATGGCATTTGGTTCTCTGGTAATATGGCTGATTGATATTTTAGTGCCCCAATAACCCAACAATTGAGTGGCTGCCAAGTAATAACCAGCCATGGTAATGTGTCTGCACTTGTATTCCCTATTTAACTGATTGATCACCAACTCTGAATCATCAAATACTTTAACTTCAGTTGCCTCCAACTCTATAAAGATTTCCAGACCAATTATTAATGCCTCATACTCTGCCCGATTATTGGTAGTATCTTGATAATCCATGAGGGATGAATAACAGTACTGAATACCCTTGGGATCAATGATAACAATCTTAGCTCCAGCAGCATTTTGAGTGCAAGATCCATCAAAATGTAGTTTCCAATGAGTGACCTAGAGGCTAGTTATCATTTTTATCTCTTGCTGAATCCATTCTTCTCTGCCCGAAGAAGCTTTACTTGGTGGAATCCAAATACTGGCCACTTCTAGAGTTCTTGGGACATTGATAAGCTCATCCTGTGACTCTTGATGCTTAGCCAAGAAGTCTGCAATTGCTTGTCCCTTGATCGCTATTTGAGGCACATATTGAAAACTGAATTCGGACAGTGCTAGAATCCACTTTCCAATCTTTCCAGTTAGCATTGGTTTTGACAGCATGTATTTAATTACATCTGTCTTGGCAATGATGTGGATATAGCAAGATAACATATAATGCCTTAGCTTGCAGGCAGTGAAGTATAGAGCCAAACACAACTTCTCCACTAGTGTATATCTTGTCTCTACCTCAGTAAAGATTCTACTGAGGTAGTATATTGCTTGCTCTTTCCCACCTTCATTGTTTTGGGCTAACAAGCTTCCCATTGACTTTTCAGAGGCAGAAATATAAAGCTTTAAAGGCTTCATTCTCTGAGGTGGCATGAGCACTGGTGGAGAAGCCAAGTAAGTCTTTATTCTGTCAAAAGCTTCTTGGTGTGGTGGGCCCCACTCGAACTCTTCTTTATCTTTTAATCTTAACAGAGGAGTTAGCGGGTGAATCTTGCCCGCCAAGTTAGTAATAAATCTCTTCAGGAAGTTGATTTTTCCCAGCAGCCTCTATAGTTGTACTTTGTTAGTGGGAGAATGTGATTTCATTATTGCCTGAGCTTTATTTTTGTTGACCTCCACCCCTCTTTGATGGACAAGGAACCCCAAGAAATTGCCTAACCTTACCCCGAAAGCACATTTCTTAGGATTCATTTTCAACTTATGGATCATCATTCTTGTTAAGGCTTATCTGAGGTCTACTAGGTGCTATTCTTCAGTTTTAGACTTCACCACGATGTCATCAATGTATACTTCCATGCTATGGCCAATTAAGTCATGAAAAATGGCATTCATTGCTCTTTAATAAGTTGCACCAGCATTTTTTAGCCCGAATGGCATGACTAAGCACTTATATGCTCTAACATGTTTTGGGCATCTAAAAGTTGTTTTATGTATATCTTCTTTAGCCATTTTTATCTGATTATAACCAGCATTCCCATCCATGAAAGATAAAACTTTGTGTTTTGCAACTGCATCTATAGATAGGTCAGCCATGGACTTGGGGTATTCATCTTTAGGCATGGCTCCATTAATGTTTCTATAGTCAACACAACATCAAACTGCATTAGTTATGGCTTTTAATACCGGTACAATGTCGGCCAACCACTCGATATACTTGGCAGGCCTAATAAATCTAGCCTTTCAATCTCTTATTTGACTTTTTCTTCTATCTCTTTTGACATTCTCTGTGGTGCTTGCTTTACAGGTTTATATCCCTCCTCAATAGGCATTATGTGTTCTACTAAGGTTGAATATAAACCTGGCATATGAGTGTAATGCCAAGCAAAACAATATTTAAACTCGTGCAGAAGGCTGACTATCTTTGCTCGATCTTCAGCTTCCTACAGGCCACTGATCTATATAGACCTTGGATCCTCCTTAGATCCCAAATCAAAGGTTTCTAAAGGGTCTTGTACCTCTGGCGCTGGCTTGTCAGGTTCTACACACAAAAATTCAACTAGCTCTAGACTCTCGGGCACGTCTTCAGGCCAGTCCAAGTCATATATACACTCAGCCATGTGTATGGTTACTTATATCTCATTTTCAAAAAAGTCTTCTTTACCTCTGTTCTAGCTGCTTGAAGCTTCTTTCTTCCATTCCTCTTGTTCTTTGGCCAAGCTCTCCATTTCTTGTTTTCTCTCTCTCATACACCAACAGTCTCTTGATTAAGGATCTGACTGCAACCACTTGGTCCTTTCTTTTTTGTTCTGACATACTGGTATTGGTGTTTCGAGACGATATGGGGCCTATCCCATTCTTCCCTAGCGAGAAACAATCCTTGTTCCACAAGCTTTTGGGCCGTCACCTTAGTTGGGTGGCCGTTCTCATCAGCTCTTAAGCACTGGAGAATCCCAACACTGGGATTGTAGAAACTAGCTTCTGCAACAATGGCTGTAGGGAGAAACGGCCATCACTCGGCCACCACCATTTTCCAAAATCCTAGTCCCACAGCCCATTCCTCGTGGTACACAGCTACTTGTTGATGCAAGGTGGATGGTATAGAGAGACTTTGATGAATCCAATCTCTACCAAGCAAAGCTCCATAAGTAGAACTACTGTTCACCACAAAGAAAGCTAACATGATTTGGTTGGAACCTAAGTCAACCTCCAGGGGCAATATCCCATGGGTTTTGGTGATGGCTCTAAAAAAGCTAGAGACTGTTAAGTCAGTAGGAATAAGATCTCCCTCGTTCCCACCCAATTTCTTCATTTGTTTCAATGGTATCACATTGACCACAGCTCATCCATCAATCAAAACCCTCTTAAAAGGTAGTCCCTCCAAATGAGCAGTTATATATATGGGCTTGAGATGGTTAGCTAGGGCCAAACTTGGGTGGCTAAAGACCATCTTATCTGAATACACTTTCTCGAGCTCTTTCTTTGTGAGCTCAAGCAAACCTGTTCTGCCCGATTCTCATTTTCCTGCTTCCCCAACACTAACATGTGCCATCATAGGTTATGTTGCCAAGTAATCATCCTCCATTGTGGCAGGTTGATCAGGCCCGGCGCAAAACATGGCAGATAGAACATACGTCATGTTTACATGGAAGTTGCTAGGTTCAGGTAAATCCTCCTTCTTGCCCCAAATATGGTCCATGAATTCATCTAACCAAGCCTGTGCTTCTTTTGGCAACATTAGTTCGGGCAACTTTTCCTCCCGAGTTATACCAAAGTTCTGCACCTGCTCTAGGTTTTCACAAAGAGTATCAACCAGCAAAGGTGAGGGCATTCCCCTCTCAGGCAAGATAGTTCCAAGACATATAGGTTCTGGGCTCCATCTTGGGGTTGGCATCATTACCATATCTTCTTGAGCTCTCCCCAAGATTCTGTACTTTCCAGGATGAGGGTTTTGTGGCACATGATCTCCATCCCCCTCAGTCTTGCTATTAGTCCTTTGTACCTCATTTTTGCTTCTCTAGTAAAGTTGATTTCTTCCCCCATGAAGTACTTTTTCAAACTTCACATTTTCAGAGGTTTCTGATCTAGTAGGAACTTTTAGTGAGTTCATATGGGCTTTGTGCTGTCTCTGGACTCTCCTAATCATAGAAGCTCCAATTTCCTTGACAGGTCTCCTATCATTTCTAACTACATACCATTTCCTCCCGAGTCGGGCATAATCTTTCTTGGTGACTGAGGATACTATGTTCTTTGTTCTTCCCTTCATCCTGACCTCATCACCCTCATAACTTGGCTGGGAAGGCCTAACCTCCACCCATTTTGGTATTTTGGCTTCTATATCTTCCACATTTTCTAAGGCTTCGTGGTTTCTGAATATCTCAAACAAGTTTCTTGGTTCATAATCTCCTCCTAATCTTTGGAAAACATTTCTGGATGTCTCATTCTCAACTGCCCGCATGATGCTTCTGTGGGCTTCTTGCTATTCTTTCTCTCTTCTTCTGATCAATTCTCGATCAATAATAGCTCCTGATGCTGGCACTTATAATTCATATTCACATTGGCACTTGCTACAGAATACCAGCCCTTTAACTATAGCTGCTTTGGGCTTCTCGGGCAACTTGATGGTTTCTTCTGTAGGTCTATCAACTTGCCTCTTTTTTGCTTTTACCTCCCAAGTGGCTTTTCCTTTTCCTTTCTCAACCCAAGTTAGGTTAATCATGTTTATTGTGTTGGAAATGTGCCCTAAAGGCCAATCATATGATGATACTTTACAGACATTTCACACGTTAAACTAATCTAGTTTAATATAAAAGGCAAAGATTATTGTTTAAAGTCGTCTCATATAAATGTTATATGCTTAAACAATAAGTCCAAGGAATATGTAATAGGGAGAATGTGATATAAAGAAATTAGATTCATGAGACCATATCTTTCGTATACATACCCTAAACATTCCTGATCATAGGATTGCCAATTAGGCATTGACAGTCAGTTAAGATCAGTACGTGCTATGTCTTCTCTTAAGGAGAATGACTGGTCTCGAGTCATTGGTGTGACTAACAACAACACAAGCATGTAGGTGCTTAATAGAGAATGAGTTCACTGAACACGATTAATGAGGAGTTCTCATACTCATGTCACATGAGAACTCATGGTTGGGATAATGCAAAGTAGTTCTTTGACCTGAAGCATCATAGTTGTCTTGTGGTTAGGTCCTTGATCTTTGACTATGTCAAAGTCACTCCGTCAGAGGGTGTCCACCACATAGTTGGGGTCACTTAGCCATGGAGGCAAGTGAATGCACAATAAGGGATCTCTAACCTTTAAAGCGTTTGAGGGAGAATACTCTATGATATGATTAAGAATCTCTGGCCAGAGTATGAATGAGATTTAGGAAGTTGTTCCAAATCACATTCAAGGTAATCATGTAAGTAAATGAATCACATTGGATAGTAGGCATGAATAAACTATCAAACCAAACAATGTGGTCAGGAGTATTATATTAGAGAAAGACCATATTGCATTGTAATCCTAAACTGAATAGGTTCTCCACCTCTTCTAATTAGCTTGGGTAGCCATGACATACTGCTAGGTTTCACTCATGGGTTGTGGAAGCCCTAAAGGTGTATAATCACTAAAGGGAGAATTGAAAGTACGTTTCAATTCACAATCGATTTGAAGAGTTCTAATCACCCACTGCCTTGCTAAAAGGAACCTAATGGATCGTACATCGTGTAAGGTAGAGATTGAAGAAACAACAGAGATGAGTAAGGATAATTAAATGGTTTAATTATTTATGGCTAGGATTAATTAATATGTTAATTAATCAAACGAATAAGTTCATAGTAGACCTCGGGTTAGTTTTGGGCCTCAAGGTTCAATGGGATTTGAATGCCAAGTCCAATAACTCAAGTTGTATGACAACTTGAAAACACAAAGGGCTTGAAAGCCCAATGAACCCTTAAGGCTGGCCACATTAGAGAATGAAGGGTTTTGGTTCTTTTGTCACTTAAGTGAAGGGACTCTATAAAGAACTTTATAGCCAAAATTTATTAGGGTTTTCTTTGAGGAAATTGGAGAGAACACAGGCTCTCATTTTCTCTCTAAGAGGCCGGCCACCCTAGAGGAAAATAGCTAGCAATCTTACTTCCTCTAGGTCAATCATCTCTTCGTCAATGCTCTCCTTGGTGTGGAGACTTAGAGGTTCCCTATTTTGGGAACTTGGAGAATCTATTCTACCATCCTCATCCAAGAAATCCATGGAGCTAAGAAGTAAGGAATGAAGGCCCTATCTCTTGGGTGATTAGCCTTTGCTTATGCAAAGAGAAATTTACAAAGGTATAATATTTCTCAACTCACTTTGTTCTTGAGTTGAGTCTTGGTTCACCACACTCACTAGGCCTTGAATTTCATGGGTAAAGTTTTGTTTTTGAGTGCATATAAGCATGATTCCGCCTTTTAATTGTTAATTGCATGCTTAGATGTTGCTCAAATGAACTTGTTTTCACAAATATATCCTTCAAGTGATATCGAAGCCTAGGTCTAGTAGTTGGTGAATCCTTTTGGGTTTTGTATTTTCATAGTTTATGATTTGAATGTTGTAATTGTTACAAGCTTTATTCTTGCTTCTTTGAATGTAAATTTTGTTAGAAAATTTGCCATCTCAAATGTTGTAGATGTAGTTCATATGAGCATGAATTTTGGAGCTAAAATTTGGTGCCATTTGTTTGGGGAAATTCGGCCAAATCCATGGGTGGATTTTTTGGGTTCTTGTTTGTCTTGTTGAAAGTGTTTTAAAGTGACATTAGGAACCCCTAAGTACCCTAGTATGGTAATGTGTTATTTCCCTTAAGTTTGAGAGTTTTTGGGGTGTCTTTGGGTGAAAAATGTTCAAGGAGCTTTTATGGGTTTTCATGGATGTTCGTCATTGTTCTTGTTATGTTCTTGGCAAGAACAAAAGGGTTGGGAATTTTGATTCAAAGTTTTTGGTTGTTTACATAAAGTCTTGTTTTGTGATGAATGGTGTGACTTTTCAATCAACAAGACACTTTTTCAAAAGTGATTGGAAAGTTGTAAGTGTGTTAGTCATGGTTGGTGTACATGATTGGTACTTTTTTTTCACACCCATACCTATTTTATTTCAACACCATACCTATCTTTTTCAACATACTTGACTTTGATTTTTCAACAAAAACCAACCCATCACTCACTACCAAAACTGGCCACCCTATTAAAGTAGGGTACTTTTGGGGCTTTTATGCAATTACATAAAGTTTTGATACTTTTTTGTATTTGCACTTTGACCTGAAAGTTTACGTTTTTACATAAAGGCCTAAAATCACTAAAGGACAAATTTTTTTTGCTCATTTAATTAACTTTTTGCATTTGTTGAAATTTTTGGGTTCTAGTTGTAATTACATGAAGTAGTGGACTTTTGTGTTTTTACAAAGTGACCTCAAAAGTTTGTGTTTTGTAATATAGCCCAAAAAGTTAAGGTTGTTGCATTTTGGCCCAAATTAGTTGAGAACAAAATAGTTTTGTATCTTTAAATGAGAATTGGATTTTCATTTCATTTAACTCCATCTAAATCAATTCTATGGATACAAAAAACAAATGACACTGTTTTATTCAAGTTTAATTAGTTAAAGCGTTAATTAATTAAAGAAAGGATGATTATGAACCTAAGCCTACGATAATTGAGCTATGTGAAATGCCGTCTCTCAAATTTGTTTGAACCATGGGAATGTGAGATTAGATTTTGGTTGTAATTTGATATGATCAAATGTTGTAAAAGAGCATAAGCTCTTCATTACTTTAAAGTAATTTGATTTGGTCAAATGTTGTAATAGAGCATAAGCTCTTCTTTACTTTGAAGTACTCTTTTATTGTTTTATTTGGTATGCATGAAATTGGAGTAGTAGCGTCCAACGCCCAATAAGAAAACACGCCTTAAAGTGATTAAACGAGTAACTAAAATCAATCACCATTCCTAGACCGAGATCCAACACTAGGCTCGTGTTGGATCGAATCAAAGGTTCATAGTCATCCTAAGGCCCTAAGGCAACTACATAGTCCATCAATGAATGCAAAACTTATGTTAGTAGTACCATATACTCTTGCCTTAAAAACCTTTTTACAAGCATAGTGGGAGTATCATATACTACTAAATCAATCACATGGACCAATAGTTGTAATAGGACCAAATTGTTTTAATGAGATTAAAATGCATGCTTATATGTGATGAGACCTAAAAACCCTCAACCAAACCATTATTAAGTTACAAGCGTGAGAGTACTTTGAACACTCTTTCGTGGCCTGCCACCGTGGTAGGCTCCGATCGTTTGTGACTCATACACCGACTTCACCCTATAATGGGGGAGTACAAAGTATGTGCTTACACCCATAAGGAGTCTATATACACATATGATGAAGTGAGTGTAAACGAGTGTGACCAACATGATATAATTCTGAGGTTGTGCTTGAACCCCTACATAAACTAGCATGGTGGGAATGACTTAACTAAGTACAATGACGCCAACTTGATATAATTCTAAGGCAATCATTATCTAGAGGCCAAAACAGATGGGTAATTACAAAAGTTGTAAATGGCTAAGAGTTATCCTCTCAACATTATTGTTGCTAGCCAAAATGATATAATTATGAGGTGGGCTTGGTAATGGTAAGTCTCCCATACCCTACTAAGAGTTTCCTCCAAAACTCTCGAATTCCGATGAGGGATATGGAATTTGCCAAAAATAGTGGGTGGTTCCAAAAATAGTGGGTGGTGCTATTTGATTTAAAGACCCAGATCAAATAGCTTAAAATCAATCAATTTATATTCGTTATGTATTTATTTACCGATATATTTGCAAACGCTATCCAAAACTTGACAAAGAAAATCCGAAGGCTTTAGTTTCCGGACTTGGTACCACAATCCCATGGATTGTCTTGAAAGAATTGTATATGTACCTAAGTAGTCTCATCCTCACAATCTTCCTATCGATAATGTATCATTGGAAGAACATGTTAGATAAGTATATCATAAAGAGGACAACACTTTTAGTGTCATAATTCTTCCATTACAAATTGTTGTATGAAGAAATAAGAGTTGCTTTGAACAACCTTTAGTTAACGCAAACACTAGTGCTTGTTTCTTTGTTAAATAAACAAGGAACTTGAGAAGTAAGCACAAGGGCATGGACACTTTATGTGTGATAGGAGCATATTTATGCGACTTTATTAGCTTGTTTCCTTGCATTTACTTAGTTAGTTTCTATTTATAAGAGTGTTTTAAGCTATTTTCGTGTGTTTGTAGGTTCAAATGACAAAGTTGGCAAGAAAGTGCAATTTGGAGCATTTTAGAGGAGTTTTGGGCTTGGAATGGATATCACATGCGTGGAGCAAGGTGGATGGACGAATTTGAAGTTCAAGAGAAGCTAGGAATGTGCTAAAGAGTTGAAGAAATTAATTCAAGACATTGAAGATAAGAAGTCATCAAGAAAGAAGGAGCATTATCCTTAACATTATCCAAAACCTTATCTTATCTTATCCAAACTACCTTATCTTATCCTAACCTCATCCTAATCCTAATCTACTTAGTTTCCAACTGCAAGGAAGATCCCTAACTACATGAAGACATCTAAGAACCAAATTTCTAGAAGGACTAATCCCTATCCTAAAAGGGTGCCTCACCCTTTCTTCTAGAACCCTACAAATCTGCCGTATTCTCCCTTGTTCTCTACTTCTAGAAACTTGCCATAAGACCTATTCCTAATCCTCCTTGGAATCTGCCTTAGAGTTATCCTTTTCCTTGGTGGTTTGGGCTGCCAAATCCTTCTCCAAAGTTATTTATGCCGTGCCCTCCCTCCCTATAAATATGCCGTACAAATCATTCTTCACCCCACCACCATTCACCACATACACCTCATTGTGCCGCAGCGTTGCAAGGAAGGAGATGAGAGAACTTAGTGCCATGCCTGCCATTCAAGCCTTGGATTGTTGGAGCGTTTCTAGGTGTATTCTATCCTTTGTTTTCAATGTTTAATTTAAGTTATCTTTGTTTAATTGCGAACATGAGGAACTAAACTCGTTTTAGCTAGGGGAGAATTCAAAGCCATGAACATATATGTGATATGAATTGATTAAATCCAGTTATTGTTCCATAAATCGTGAATGCAATTTGCTTAACTGTTTGATTAAAAACTTATTCTTGTATGTTGATTAAGGGTGCACACTTAGTTTGCATGCATGAATTTGATGCTAAAATATAAGGGAGTTTCACCTAATAGTTACAAACTTATATTTACAAGTAGTGGAGGTTGTTAGTCACGATCGCGTTAAGTGAATTCCTGGCAAGAGTATCATGCTGTTCATAGTTACGAATGTCTTGTCAATGCTTATGATTTTCATAGAACTTAATGACCTTTGATTGTATCTCTATTATGCTATTCATGTAAGGAACTATTGAAGAATAATTTGGTTGCCGATGCGTTGTCTATCCAATTCAATGACTTAAGGAAAATCTAAGGGTTAATTAGTGCTATTCACGGTTAATCTGGGGCGTTGAGGTTAATGGTTTATAGGAATAATACCTGGAAATCGATTTGCGTTGCATATGTGTCATGTGTGGAGAAAGACCCTCTAGCTAGCCTTTCACCCTTTAATTCACCCAAATTCGTATCTTTTAAAGTTTGTTTCTTTAATTTGCTTAGTTTTAGTTAAATTCATCAAAAACAATCCCCAGTTAGTATTTTGAGTCTTCTTAGTTCAATTTTCGTCCAAATCATCCCCGAGTCATAGAAACTTAGTTTGTGTGTTTTGAGCTTGTTTTGAGTTGTCTAGAGTCTAGTTTTCTGTTTTTAAGTCTAGTTAAGTGTTTAGAGTCAAAATTGTGTAGATTAGCATCCCTTCTAATCCCCGGCTTAAAACGATCCCTACTTTCATATACTACAATTATAGGGTTTTAATTTGAGTGTCATTTAATTTCACATCAATGTGCCATGATTCTTCACTTACAAATTGTTGTATGAAGAAATGAGAGTTGCCTTGAACAATTCTTGAAAGTTTGTAATCATGTTTAGAACATAATGGTTGATTGACAAAAAATAGTCCATCAACATGGACTTATGATGATTTTGAATCATTGAGTGTTGAAGTGTTAAGCCACTTCAGGAGACGGAAACTAAGCAAGGACTTCACCTTTGAGTCCATATCCAAATAGTTCACTAAGTTTATTGTAAACTATATAAAGAACAATAACTGCACGCTCTCCAAATCGTTTTATGTGTATAACATAATTGAAATGAGTTTCAAGAGAGATAGTGGGAGTTTAAGGGACCATGACTATTGTAGTCAATGGAGAAGTCAAATGAAGAAGGTGAAATAACTCCAAGGGAACAAACTTTCTTTATGAAATGATGGACATTGGAAGGGGTATTTGCAAGAAATGTCTTGCAAGTGTCAAGAACACACCTTTCGAAGGTGTTGTAAATTGTTCTTGAATAAGTTCAAAATAGTTGGTTCTTCTACTTGAATGCTTGATTTCGTATTAGTAACTATGTTTTACAATCGTTGTAAAAGTGTGGCTAATAAGAAGTAGAAGATTAATGAGAGAAGAAAAGGTACTTCACATTTGGAACGTGAATAAAATATAAATCTTTGCGAAAGCAGATAGTACTTACTTTCTCATATGAACTACCAAAAAATTGGAAAAACAAAGATTGCCTTTACATTCCAATTTGAATAAGGAACTTAATTCCATCACTATAAGAGATGGATGAATGTTTTGTTTGACAAAACATTGTTCTTTATTAATGAATGATTGGATTATTGTAATCTGATTGTTTGTCTCTATAATAGAGATGATGTGGTAGTGTTAACTATTTAGAATGTAACGATGCTTAAAACCCAAAAGGTTGTAAGGTAATGACTAATCCCACTGAGTTGTGACACCTCTAAAACATAATTTACAAGTTGGTCATAGATGGATGCTTTGGATCGTTAGATCCGGATCCAATGCCTTCTTGTTAAAATTGTATAGAGGCGAAATGTTCGAATCTTTATTCTTTTGAAAAGAAGAAAGAATCACAAAGTTGTTGAGGTTAATTCACTTAGATGTTAGTGGCACTTGTCCACAACATAATACTACTCCTGTTGTATGACATTCACCGAAGATCGCTCTCGGGTGGACTATCGTTTATTTTGAATAAACACAAGTCCGAATACTTTGCAAAAGGTTTCAAAGAATTCAAGAATGTATGTTGATGAGTAAGACATCTAAAGTATTTACCTCCTTAGATTTGATCCAAGGAAAAAGAACACTTTAGAAGAGTTTCCTTGAAAGATATCAAGGAAAGTAGTGTCAAATACCTATATATAGGATATTTACTTTTAAGAAAATATGATTATCAATTAGAAGATCTTCCAAAATTTTCATGACTCCATAGGATGTAGTTGGAAAGAAAAACAAGTCTTAAGTGTGTTAAGATTTGGGGTTGTGTGCTAATAAGCAATATTTGTTTGAGAACAATCTTGTGGGATATCCTTAAATTAACCTTTGGATATCACTTCTATAAACCAACTAACAAATGTTATTTGTTGGGTAGTTCATTGTAATCCTACAATAGGATTTGCCTAAGATAGAGCAAATGAACGAGAGATAGAACTCAAAGAATGGGTTCTTTGAGAGACAAGATGATAATCAACAAATACAACAACCTAGTTCCTACACCACTAACTCCAAGGTAGTCGAGAAGGATCTATAAACCGTCTCAGTTGAATGGTTTGAACTTTATGACTATGTCATAGAGTTACACCTCTTAATTCGAAAGAAATAAGAATGAAAATCCTTATGACTACATTGAGTGTATATATGACATATACTCAAGGAAATGGTATATTACCATTTGACCCGAAATAGTGAAACCTTCATAGCTAATTGGTAGCTTAAGGTGACTACAATCAACGAGATTGGTCGACTTGGAAGAAACCATCTTTGATGTAGTCTTGGTTTATATTAATTCGAAGATTGCTAGCTACAACTAAACGGTGATTCAATGTTTCGACATAATATGGGTTTCCGAAACCATTATCAAGATAGTCTTGATAATATATGTCTAAGACTAGGAATCACAATACGTGTAAGTTGTAGAGATCCATCTATCATGAATCTTAGCAAGCTAGTAAGAGCTATAAGCGTCTTATGAGATCAAGATCAAATTGTTTGATTTCTCATAAAGATGTAAATGAATCTTTTGTTTACTAGGTTTACAAAAGATTAGTGGGAGTTAATCATGTTCCTAAAATTTAACATATATATGATATATTAATTTTGGAAATGAAAGGAATTCTTATTTGTTAAAGTTATGACTTTAAAATTCTATAACGATAGAATGTATATGGGAGACATAGTCTATATACATGGGATGGAAATCTATAATGATAGATTTCAAGATATAATTGGATTATCTAAATCCCTATTGATAGATGATAGATGTAGGAAGTTGCTCTTCTAAAAGGGAATGTCCCTTTGACTCTCAAAGAAACATAATGCGAAAATAGAATCCTTTATGCATAAGCAGAAAGGTGATTTACGTATTTCATATTGTATGAAAAACGTTGATTTGAGTTTTACTAAGATCGGTAATGCTCTCCTTACTTCCTCTAGGTCACTCATCTTTAGGTCACTCATCTCTTCATCAATGCCACCCTAGAGGAAAATAGCTAGCAATCTTACTTCCTCTAGGTCACTCATCTCTTCATTAATGCTTTCCTTGGTGTGGAGACTTAGAGGTTCCGTATTTTGGGAACTTGGAGAATCTATTCTACCATCCTCATCCAAGAAATCCATGGAGCTAAGAAGTAAGGAATGAAGGCCCTATCTCTTGGGTGATTAGCCTTTACTTATGCAAAGAGGAATCTACAAAGGTATAATATTTCTCAACTCACTTTGTTCTTGAGTTGAGTCTTGGTTCACCACACTCACTAGGCCTTGAATTTCATGGGTAAAGTTTTGTTTTTTAGTGCATACAAGCATGATTCCGCCTTTTAATTGTTAATTGCATGCATATATGTTGCTCAAATGAACTTGTTTTCACAAATATTTCCTTCATATTGGGGCCTTTGGGAAGGGATCGGTATCAATCATCATATTAGCCTGGGGTTTCTCCAAGAGCAACTTCCCCTTAACTTGGATGAGTGATTCACTTGTTGTTCTTCAATCAGCAGCTTCTCATACTTTGTGGCAACAATTACCAACTCTTGTAGGTCATTGAACTGCACATCATAAAACTTTTTACTCAAAGGCAGCCTTAATGCCTTCTGAGCAATGGATATGAGTTGGGCATGGTTGATAGGGAATTGGCACCTCATCCTTATTTTTCTAAACCTCATCATGAAATCTTCTGTAGACTCATGCTCGTATTGCTTTACTTCAACTAGATCATTGATAGTCATCTCGGGCTCCATCCTATAAAACTGTTCATGGAAAGCCATCTCCATTTGCCCCCAGTTAGCAATAGAATTGGGGGGCAACATGGAGTACCACTAAGATGCTAGGCCCACCAATGAGTTCCCAAACAATCTTAACTTATAATTAGGATTGTCTTCAAATGCCACGTATTGGTTGGAGAACTTGAAGATGTGATCTCTAGAGGACACACTGCCATCTTCTCCACTAAAAATGGGAAACACGGGCATCTTGAAGTTGAGGGGAAAAGGATTATGCTCATTAATACACTCAGGATATGGCTTCTAGTAAGTGATCCTAAACAGCGGCCAAGCCTGAGGTTGAGCATTCTGGACCACCATCCTTCTTAGCTCAGCTAACTCTTCTCTGAGTTGTTGGTTGGCTGCAACGAAGTGTCTGAATCTGAATGCACAATCACATAACAGGAAATAGACACTACGTTGAAGTGTCCGAAAAATGGAGGTTGAATGTGGTGGTAGGCTAGGGAGGTTGAAGTAATGGAGGTTGAAGGTGGTGGAAGGCGCAATTTACAATGAAGGAGATGGAAAGGTTTGGTGTTTTAAATGGTAATGGCATCATTTGTAATTTTAATTTGATTGAGGTGTTTTAATGTATCTTAAAGTCTCATTGACCTATTTATAATTCCAATAAATTTGATTGACCTATTGTTAATATCATAACTTTTAATTGATTTTATACAAAATTACATTTTTAAAAATTCTTAAGGGGGAATTTATGGTATTTTGAATTTTCACCATTTTGGGGTACTCCCTTTATATATAGATTGAAGATAGAAGATAATGTTGATGATCGTACAATCAATTGTGGTAAATAGGCTTTTGATTCTACTGTTGGATTTTTGAATCAAATAGATTGTGAAAAAATTGATAGAGCAAACAAAGAAAATTTTAGAAGCTCTTAAAAAAATAATTGTTGGGCCAATTGAAGGAAAAATAAGTTGTTCAACCTATTGACAATCCTGTCAAAATTGAAAAAGATATTCACAAAGAAAAAACTCCACAAATGATTGCAAATAAGAACAAAAAAAGAAGATGAACCTCAAAAGACAAACGTAGAAGACGAGAATACGAGAAGGGAGAACAAGATTGAGGAAGACGAGATCTTGCGAGTTAAAATTCCACAAGAATACATCCATGAAAATCAAGGTATTGTTCAATCTGAAAATATTATTAATGACATGTTTGTAGGTCATAAAGTTGATGCGGAATTATTCAGCAAGATTAGGGAAGCCAGTAAATTTGGAGTGCAAGAAGATTCAACCAAGTAGAGATTAGATTATCAAGTTGCATGTTCTAATCTTTTGTATGGTTTAGTTCCTTTGTGATTCCAACTAAACACCAAGAATATTGTGTTCTTCGAGTTGAATCCTATGTCTAGCTACTTATCAAGATTCATGTCAACCCTAGTTCTTTTTAAGATGAACTCGACGGCAAGTTCTTTACAAATGAAGGTGACTGATGAAGGACAAGATTTGGGTGAATTTCTACGAAGAAAAGTAAAGAAAATGAAGCGCTTTAAAATTGACAAGACAACAGGGCCCAGTGAGAATTTACAGACATCTATGCTCCGTTTTGAATGCATAATACCTTCTTGAAAAGAGCACAGCGTCTTGGTTCAAACTTCCTACTTTGTTGTGATCTATGATAGATTTTAACCATCTGAGGCCGTTTAGACTTCCAAAAATGTATTTTAAATTATATAATAAAAATCAAACTTCGTTTGCCATCCGATTAATGTCGTTTTTCTTTCATTTAATTTCCAAAGGCCTTTGAGTTGCCCAGAATGTGTTGTAATGAGGTTATTTAAGCCATTGACTGACTCCTATTGTGGTGATCTTTCAATCTTAATCAAGCAAACCCTTTATTCTCAAAATTGGTGGATTCCAAAAATTTTCCCATCAAAGAATTACGCTTGTAATCCTATAAACTTTGTGTTGCGGCAGCTCCACCCCGTGATATGTATATTCAGAATGTAATAAGGTTCCATTCAAGCATATTCATATGGTAATGTATGCAAAGGATAAAATTCAAAAGCTACGTACTTTCCAGTATAGGTCAAACGACCCGATTTGAATCTGAAAATATACGACTCTTGTGCTTGACTAGGGTTTTGGTAATTGAAAAACTGTAACCCTTCTCTTTTTTTATGGGGCAACTACAAGTATAGGCCACTTCCTTTTGCTCAGAGAGATTAGAAACAACTAACTCCCAATAATTCGATCCCCCTTCCCCTCAAGCCCCTTTCCAAATTAATAAAAATAAGAATAGGACGATTGAGCCTTGCCAGTTAAATACAACCACATCTACAGACTAAAACACGATAAACCTAAAGAATTGACAATTGAGCTTAACTCGACCACATACGGAGACAAGATAAACCTACAGGCTTCTTACTACTCACTGTCAAACGGTGTTAAGTTCAACAATCTACCGTATTCGATAAAAGGGTTAGACTAGACGAACCACACTACCCAAGATGAATTCCATGGCAGAAGGCAAGAAGCCTCATGCTGTATGTGTTCCGCTTCCATTTCAAAGTCATATAAGGGCAATATTTAAATTAGCAAAGCTCCTCCACCATGGAGGTCAACACGGAGTACATCCACAAGCAATTTCTTAAATCCCTTGGACCCAACTCGCTTGATGGCTTCCAGAAGAAGCCACCAGTCCACACGGTTCTTCATCCGTAAACTTAAACCATTTGGTGAATCGAATACAGCAGAGAGAAAAGTTCGGTGTTATCCATAAGAATGCGATTAATTAAGCCTGTTTTCATCAAAGTTAGTAAAGATGATATGCCGTGATACCAAATGATAGAAACAGTCATCCACTAGTCCAGTTCATTCATTATCAGCCTTGAATGATACAGACAAATGGAACTGAATGCGATAGTGGTCCTCTCTATCATCTTCCTGACTTTGGGGGGCCAAAGAAAAAGATGCATGTCTTACTGTCTCACGTCAGAAAAAGATTAAATGTAAAAAGCATTTGTTTAATACTTCTTTAATGAATGAACTCATCGTTGTCCTGTACTTTTCTTTTAAAATAAAAGAAAAACTAATGAAAAATGTTTGAAAATTTAAGTTTTAAATATAAGTACAAAATAAATGGTAAAGTGAACAGTATTAAGATTAATCTTTTAGTATAAAAATGTGATTTTTCGTTAAAATGAACCATCCCTAAAACTTTTCGTTAAAATTTCCTAAAATAAACTTCCAGGTACCAATACTTCCAAAGATTTTTTATTGTAATTGAAACACAGATGGTACATCACGTGTCATTATACAAATGATATGATATATATTGTAAAAAGTTAATAATTTAAAAAATATAATTTTTCATCACTTATATAAAAACACATAGTGTATTATCTATATTCTAAGCTCAAAATTAAAACGCAATCATCCTCATCGATAAACACGCATTCATATAGAGCCAAAGCGTACTATATGTTGTTAAAGTTAATAACCAGATAGAACCGAAGAAGACAACCGACCTTGGAACAATGAACACACGGAATTCCAGAACTAAACTCAGAATAAGAGAAAATGACACAGAAAATAAATAAACACAATAAGAGAAAATGACACAGAAAATAAATAAACACACTTTCTGAATTCCCTAATTCATTCAGAACAAAAAACCAGGATGCCCAACCAAACCGAACAGTACACAAAAGATTTAAAAAGTATTCTCACATTTTCAATCAGGGCATGTAGGCATAGGGTGGACAAAGCATGATGAAATTTTGTAGGAATGGGCCTTACTTGCCCCTGTTCAAAATCCCCACTCATCCCTCACCGAATCCCACAACACCTTGAATTCCATCGACAGCAACCCCAATTCAGCGCCCCACCCCTCTTTCTTTCTCTATCTGTGATCTGTCCCTCCCTCTTTCTCTCCCTCTCTCTCTTTGCAATCTACCCCCCCCCCCTTCTCTCTTTGCAATCCGTCCATCCCTCTCTCCTCTCTCTGCAACCTGTCCCTCCTTTCTCATTCTCTCTGTGCAATCCATCTCTCCCTCTTTTTTTCTCTCTCTGCATCCCTCCCTCTTTCTTTTCATCCAACAAGATCCCTGAATTCCATCGACAACAACCCTACCCTCTCCCAAAACAAAAATGACAACATGCCCACACTTTTTATTCTCGGCCTTTGGATCTCAAAATAAAATGGACATTACAATCATTTTCACACCAAGATTTACTCTTTAACAACCCAAATAAACCACTATGCAAACAAACAAATGGCCCAAATGGACAAACCCATACCTCGGCTAAAAAAGTAAAAAAGAGAGGCAATTTCGTAAATAAGTTAAAATTCCGCAATTTCAATGTGACTGTAGCCAAGCTACAACCACTTTCCTCTCCAACTTTAGGACGTGTTTACGTATCCGTAATCAGAATCAAAATAAAAAATTGAATTCCGATTACGGAATATTGAAGCGTTTACTAACTCTTGAGGAATCAAGAGAGTGGTGAAGCCCACACAAAATAAGGAATTCAACTCCCCAAATTTGAGAAATTTGACTCCTTGGGTGGGGTATTTGGATTCCAAAAAAGTGACGGAATCATGAATGTATTTTTTGTACCTATTATGACCCTATAATTATTTCCAAAATTTCACGTCTGCCACTCAACCCAACAAGCCCACTGCTCCCTGCTTTCATGCTTCTGCGCCTCACTTTCCAATTTCCAACTCCCTGTGCGACCGTGTTTCACTTCCCAACGCAACTCAAGAACCCCAGCCACGTCTCCCCTAAACCAGATTAAAAAATCAAGGGTTTTTATCACAAATGGTCCCTGACATTGATCAAAAACATCATTTTGGTCCCTGACATTGAAAATCAATAGAAATGGTCCCTGAGATTGTCCACCATCCATCATTTTGGTCATTCCGTTAAAAACTCTGTTAAGTGTCCCGGAGCTCTTGGCCGGAAGTTTGGGCAATTTTCAAAGCTTCGTAACTCAATCGTTTCTTAACCTAATTCGACCCATAATATATGAAAATGAAGATAGGAAAGAATAGAATAAGATTATACCATTTGGAAGTCCAATGGTTGCCGAAGATGGCCAGAAAATAGCCTCAAAGTTGACTGGTCCGAGTGAAAACTTGAAAACTCGCCGGAAACTGGGTAAACTTTAAACTTTCATAACTTCTCCAATACTCAACGAAATCAAGTGATTCAAAAACAAAAATCATACTTCTCGACGAGACGAAGAGAATGGTACCTTTTTTCATGGCTAAGTCACCCTAGTTTGGCCGAAAAAATGCTTGAAAGTGGCTGTCTTTGTGAAATCCTATTCCCGGATTTCACTGTTATAATCTATGTATTTGTACTATTGAGATTTAATATTATTTCTCGAGAATTTATTTGAAATTGTTTGGATTTAAATTTTAATTAAACTAGTTACGAAGAGTGAAGTTCGGAAAATAATTATTTAAAAATTCGTTGACCTTTTGAGGTCACAAGTAATGTTTTCGAATAGGTCTCGAAGCCACGAGCGCATAGGCGAAAGCCGTTTGCGAGTCCGAGTTATAACGGTATAGTTACGGACGTTTGAAGTTGTGAACTATAAATTGTGGGAACTATGTAATTCCCACATGTGGGTTAAAGGTTAAGTAAGCTTAATAAAGGGGGGAGGGACCATTTAGAAAGGAGTTTTTCAGAAAAAAAGAAGGGGGGGTCTGATTTTTGACCCGTTTTGGGGCGTTTTCGACCCCTTCAACCCACAAACTTGATCCGCTTGTATCTCCTTCATCCGATCTCCGTTTTGGGTGATCTTGGTGTCCATAGAAAGCTCTTGACGAGCCCTACAACTCTGTAGTGTTAGATTTTCCATTTTCTTATTCATTTTTCCAGTTCGAGGCAGCAAAGTTCCGTGGGTTTTCTGGCGGTTTTGTCATTTTTCCGGCGATTCCGGCAATCATTTCCTTCAAGTGAGGTATGAAACTTCATCTACGCTTCATAATCTTCAAGTTGGTATGCTTAGTTTGTGCTTTCGTATTCATTTTAGAGTTGGGTGTTTAGAACCCTAGAAATTCGGTTTTCTCCGGTGAATTTGGGCCGTTTCCGGTTAGAATTTGTTGTCCGCCTAATTGTGAAAAGTGTTTCCCTTGTTGAGCTCTAGCTACCACGTAAATTTGAGATTATTTAGTTGATGTTGAAAATTTGGGGTTTCTAAACCCTCCACCTTGAATACCCTGCGTGTGGCGATGCGTGGGACCGTCCACGAGTATTGTCTAAGTACCAAATACCTTCTAGTAACCCTATGAACTTATGTCTAGCTCGGTTTCTCGAAATTCAATTGTTTGGTGTGGTGATCAAATTGGACCGCCACTTGTTTGTATGATTGATGACAATCCGATTGTTGGACCATCGTTCAATTTTGTGAACACCCTAATTATCAGTTGTTGGACCTTTGAGAACTTACAGATTGGAAATCCAATGAGCGGATCTTCCAGATTGAATAACCTTAGGTTGTTGACCTTAATGGACCTACCTTATCGACGGTTGACGTTCTAGTCAACGTGCTCTACTCTAGTGTGTCGTTTCTCTAGTTTGTTGTTGAGGCTTGATGGAACTTAGTTGGCTCATTTCATTGACATGTCGTTCCTAGTTGAAGTGTGTCTCGATATATGTATGAGTGGCATCATATTGAGTTATACTTGTTTATTAAATGTGCTTTCTATTGAATGGTTATTTTTATTTTAAGTATCGATCTATGTTTATAAATTGTGAATCAATTGTAGCTTGGAAACGTTAATGAAATGTGGTTAGATATGTATGGTTACTAGTATGAAAATGGTGAGTGACTATAATATATGTGATATTGGTGATTACCTTGTTTTCGTAATTGTTATCCTGTGCGGACATGACTTGGTGTGTTTCTGTTAAAATGTGATTCCCTTATAATTAGCCATCGATCTAATTATATTAAATGTGATTTGATTCATGGATGGGTAATATTTGTGGGAAAGTGATTCGAATTGCAGATTGAAATGTTTTGTAAATTGAGGGCTAGTAGTGGACTTGACCCTGCTTGGTTAATCCGCATTGGGGGGTCACTAGTGGTCCTGCTTGGTTAATCCGCATTGGGGGACCATACTATATATGGATCGCGCTTGGTTAATCCGCGTTGGGCGATCCTCATGGCCATTTATAATTAGGGGTGATCATGCTTGGTTAATCCGCATTGGGTGATCACTGCCTAACAGTTCTGTAGGTGTGACTCTGCTTGGTTAATCTGCATTGGGGGGTCACTACCTACTTGATTATCTTGACCCTGCTTGGTTAATCCGCATTGGGGGGTCATTAGTGGTCCTGCTTGGTTAATCCGCATTGGGGGACCATACTATATTTGGATCGTGCTTGGTTAATCCGCGTTAGGCGATCCTTATGGCCATGTATGGTTAGGAGTGATCATGCTTGGTTAATCCGCATTGGGTGATCACTTCCTAACAGCTGTAGGAGTGACTCTGCTTGGTTAATCCGCATTGGGGGGTCACTGCCTACTTGGTTACTTTCCTAGGGGTGGCTCTGCTTGGTTAATCCGCATTGGGGGGCCACTTCCTGTTTGGTTACTTAGGTAGGCTTCGGCCGAACTGCGTCCCCCTAGCCCTAGTTTTTAATGTACATACGAACGATGGTTTTTGAGAATCTTGTGGTTTGAATTAGAGAAGCCGTTGGATGTCTGGGTGACTCCTTCGGAGTTTTCTGCGACTTGATTATGATTTCATAAAGCATGATGCTATACTTGATATTTTGGTTTCGTTGAGCGATCCGGAACCCGCTGTGGTTGGATTCCGTTGAGTGGTCCGGAATCCTTACTCATGCAAATTCCTAAGGGTTAGTCTAGAATCCAAGATTCGAGTGAATGGGAATTATCCATAGACCTTGTAAATCTAAATTAGATTTGCCATGTTATTATTCATAACCCAAGTAGGGAATTATGTAGAGTTCTTTAATTAAATTCGTCAAATGATATGCTATCTCACTGATTGATTAACGTAATTAAATATTAATATTGTGCTTCGTGATTCCTTGATATGTTACAAGCTACGGATTAAGATATAATGATGGAAACATAGTGATTGTTATGATGTAGTGAAATGTGATTTGACTTGTGTATTGGAAATGGTTGTGACATGTGATTAAAATGCATATTGAATTGCTTGGGTGATGTGAGGTCTGGTAATAGACCGATAACCCATTGTGATGGGGATTTGTTGCTCGATATTGTTTCATTTCGTTTAGTCTTCGTGAATTGACTAACTTGAATCATGTCTTGTTCCTTCGAGCCGTAGTTATGCTTCTTGGACTTCCGTTCGGTTCCGTTGAGTGATGGTCCGAAATCGTATCCTGATTTGGATTTCGTTGAGTGATGGTCCGGAGTCCCTTTTGGTGCTTTGATTCTGTTGGATGGTCCAAAATCCCCTTTCCAGAAATGTAGTCTTCGGCCAAACTGTGTCGCTCTAGCCCTGCGTTTCGGTCTATGATATGTGATATTGATTAATGTGATTGTGAATGATGTTGGTTGTGATTGTTGCCATTATGATTAGACTTGCTGACCAATGTGGCTAGATAATAACATTGTGCTTCGTTGACCGTTCTTTGAGATGTTGCATACTATGATTTGCGGTGATATGTGAAACATGATGATTTATGTGATGGATGAAGTGGAAATGTAAATCGTCATGTGGGATTGTTATGTTGGATATCATTGTAATTGTTATGATTAAACTTGTTGATAAATATGGCTAGAAAATATGTTGTATTTCGTCGTTGTTCTTTGATACAACGCATAATATGCATTGTGGTATATTGTTGGGACAAAACGTTTTATGTGATGGATTTTCGAGTGTAGTGAAACAGTGAACTACGAACGGCTTAATCCCTATTGAGGGTACGTAGGCAGTCTAACGAGGAGGTTAGATGCAGCCATAAACTATGCGATTCGATTCTCGAGTTGTGTTTTGCCATGTTCCGGAGGCGGGTTAGGTTGAGATACGGGTATTTGAGGACGCCACGTGTCGATCCTAGACGTATATCGGGATTGGGGCGTGACAGTCTTGGTCTTGAGTTAGCCACTTTCAAGCCATTTTCCAGCCAAACCAGAGCGATTTAGCCGTCTAAAATGATACCATTCTCTTCGTCTCGTCGAGAAGTATGATTTTTGTGTTTGAATCACTTAATTTCGTTGAGTATTGAAGAAGTTATGAACGTTTAAAGTTTACCCAGTTTCCGGCGAGTTTTTAAGTTTTCACTTGGGCCAGTCAACTTTTAGGCTAGTTTCTGGCCATCTCCGGCAAACATTGGACTTCCAAATAGGTATAATCTTATTCTACACTTTCCTATCTTCATTTTGATATATTATGGATCAAATTTGGTTAAGAAACGATTGAGTTACAAAGCTTTGAAAATTGCCCAAACTTCCGGCCAAGAGCTCTGGGACACTTAAAGGAGTTTTTAACGGAATGACCAAAATGATGGATGGTGAACAATCTCAGGGACTATTTCTATTGATTTTCAATGTCAGGGACCAAAATGATGTGTTTGATCAATGTCATGGACCATTTGTGATAAAAACCCAAAAATCAACCATCCAAACCCAGAAAATAAACTATTCAAATGCAAATCCAAACCCACAAATCCGTTGAAGCAATCACTCAAAAAACCCAGAAATCATGAAATACTTCGTAGGTAGAAGAGGTGGTGGCTATGGGGTAGGGTGCGTGGGGAAGATGAAGGTGAGGGCTAGGAGAGAAAAGGCATGCAGACTTGCAGAGAGATGGGTGTTCTATTCAACTAGGTTTGAATAAGGGAGGAGGATTCTCTCCTCATTTTTTCCCATACACTTCCATCATCCTATGTTTGTGTGGTCACGGTTAAGCCACGTGTTTGTGGTCACGGTTAAGCCACGTGTTTTTATCCTATTATATCTATAAAAAAATTAATATAAAATGTTGACGTGGTTTAACCGTGACCATACAAACAAGGGGAGGATGAAAGTGTATGAGAAAAAATGAGGAGAGAATCCTCCTCCCTTATTCAAACTAAAGTGTTTAATATTTTAATATTGGTAATACAATAAATTTGTATACAAATTTAATTTTTTTGGAATAAGGGCATGAAATAAAACAAATTAAAATATTATTAAAAATAAATATACGGAATAAATAAAACAAAAAAGAACAAGGGCATTATATTGATTTTTATTCTAATTCAAATGAATTAGTAAATAACTTATATGAATTCGGTTTCATTCCTACTCTGATTCCAGAACATTTAAGTAAACAACTTCAACATGAATCTGATTCTAACTCTTCTTTATTCCAACTTCTCCTCAATTGAATTTTTCATCAATCCAATTCCTTTTATTTTGATTACGATTACATAAATGGACCATTAGAATAGAGTAATTGGCCGAGTGCATACAAAATTGGGTCAAACAGATTGAAGTGAAAAGAGTGGTGGTCCTCCTACTCACGAAAAAGAGGTGGTGTGGTCCTCCTTTTCACCAGAAAATAAAAGGTGTGGGTGGTTTGTCTGATATCCCTTATTTTGCGTTGCAGCTGGCTAAGGGAATAGAACCAAGTAGTATACGTGTTGAGTTGCAAATTGCGAGACTAATTGTTTCTGTCATGAATTAATATGATGTGATGAGATGGTGAAACATGCATCAAGGTGTCTGTGTTTCGTATGCAACTAAGCTAGTGATGTGTAACTTACTCATACACTTCGTTTTCTTGGTTTATTACTTTGTATTATTCATTGAAGGTGTTTTCAATGCTTTTCTTCTTAATAATATTTTGCTTTTTAATTATGATTAAGTGTAACTAATTTTCTTTTGTTAGGACAAAGTCATGAGTTTTAGCATGAATATATGTAGTCTTTATTTAATTACGTATGATATTAAGCATGCATATTTTGAATTATTGATCAATATGCTTAAACTATCTAATGGTCTTAAAGTTTAGCTACTATTAGGATGTTAGATAAATAAACAGACGCAATTTCTATTATAATGTCACCCTGAAATTGAGGAATGCTTCTTATGGTTGATAATTATAAGTTCACATAAGGCAAGTGCCACAACTTAAGGGTTACATGGTTTTTCAAAGGGTTTTCACAAAGCATAATGAATCATGCATGTTTAAATTTGATTGAAATGCCGCAAAAGGATTGTATGTTTGATATACCTTCTAACTTGAATGCTACAAGTAGAATATGCATAAGAAAAACCTAACCTTCAACTTGAATGCTACAAGTAGAATATGCATAAGGAAAACCTAACATTCAAAGTTGCATGTGTAATTCATAAGCAATTGATAAAATTACATAATATTGTTAAGTTGACAATGTAACCTAGAGCTTTTACAATTTGATGATCTATGAACTATTTCCTTTCCGTGACGTCGCAAGAAGTTCACTGAACCTTATCATTTAAAGGAATGAGAAGTCGTAACAAGGTTTCCGTAGGTGAACCTGCGGAAGGATCATTGTCGACTTGATATACTTTAATTTTGTTTTCTTGCTGATTTTTCTAAGGGGTGTGCTATCCACACACCCCTTTTACTTCTCACACTCCCCTTATTAATTTATGTATTTTGATCTTCTTCAATTCATCTAATCCAATGATCGAAAATTGAAATTGTGTGTGAGAAGTAAAAAGGGGTGTGTGGATATCACGCCCCTTTTTCTAATTGTTTTCGTTAAAATTGTTTTTATTATTTTAAATCCCAAATAAATCATTTTCAAACTATTCTCGTCAAAGGTAAATTTGAACCACATTATTATAAGCTTATTGTAAGGCTTAGCCACACCCTCATCACCTTAGTGTAGATAATATCATTTGTTCAAAAAAAAAAAAATTCCAAATCAATCTTTTCCAAACTTTGTTTCAATTTCAAATAGTTAATTAAGATTTGACTTTTACATAAATTGTTTTAAATAATCCATGTGGATAACGGCCTTATATGAGCATTCTTTCTACAACTACCTTGTACTTTTTTAAGTATTTTAAGTGTTTTTATCCTATTTTGCAGAGGGTAAAAATTATATGAACCAGCTTGCACGCTGCTGCTCCCTTCCATCATCTGACATGCTGCCCGTCAGGTGGTCTTTGAGGTCCTTAGAGGCACTTCCTCCGGCTTTTGGAGGGTCCTGTGACAACCTGGGTCCTTAAATAGATTCGTCCCTGCTCACATTACTTGATACTCTTACTATTAAATTCTGATTTTTATAGTTTAAAATAAAGATTTAATGGTTAAAAAACATAAGAAAACTAACGAAAAGTCCAAAAAAAAACTTTAGTTTTAATGAAAAATGACAAATAAATGTGTAATGAATAGTACAAGTTCCTATACGATTGAAACTGAAATTCACCAAAAAGAGGTGGTATGGTCCTCCTGTTCACCAGAAAATAAAAGATGCAAGTGGTCTGTCTGACCTCCCTTATCTTTGCCTGGCAGCTGGATAAGGGACTAGGATCAAGTAGAATATGTGTTGAGTTGCAAATTGCCAGACTAATTGTTTATGTCATGAATTAATATGATATGGTGAGTGGTGAACCATTCATCACGGTGGCTGTGTGTTTCGTAATGTCATGAATTTTGAATACTGTGAGTTGGGGATTGTTGTTTCCAATTGGAATCATCGTAGCAAGATACTTGAGGGCTTTTCCGTTTGCGTTAGCAACTCTGCAGGTACATTCTATTCTTGTTTCTCCTATATCTACAAAAAAAATTCCATTCCAATTTTACCAACAATACGCAGTGTAGTTCATACAACTTATTTTACAAATTTATAATGTTGTTTTAGTGCCAAGTGATAAAACTACTAATGAAGTTTTGGATTTATATCATCTCTGTTTTCTCATGCAGTCTTCTCAGCTACTGAAGGCAGCAATGTGTCGAAACAAGGCTGATTAATTTGTTCGTGGTACTTAATTTGTTTGTCACGTCTCTTCCCGGCAATTCCTGGCTTTGCTACTGTAAATAACCTTGTCTCTTTCTACAACTCATTGTCAGATGGCGACCGGACTTGCACAAAAATGTTGGTAGACCTATAAACTTGTGCTACATTAGTGTGACTGTGAGATCAAACCACACAATCTAAGATATGAGTTCCAATATTGTACTCTGTAATAAGCCTCATGCTGTATGCATTCCCCTTCCATTTCAAAGCCATATAAAGGCTATGCTCAAGTTAGCAAAGCTCCTACACTACAGAGGTTTCCGTGTAACTTTTGTCAATACGGAGTTCAACCACAGGCGCTTTCTTAAATCTTTAGGACCAAACTCCCTTGATTGCTTCCCCAATTTTCAGTTTGAAACAATTCCGGATGGCCTTCCAGATTCAGAGACTGATGCAACAACCCAAAACCTCCCTTCGCTATGTGATTCCATAAGAAAAAATTTCTTGGCTCCATTTCGTAACCTCCTCTTAAAACTCAATGACACGGCGAGTTCCAACAGTACTGTTATTCCTCCAGTAAATTCCATTGTTTCAGATGGTTTCATGCCTTTTGCCATCACAGTTGCTGAAGAACTTGGACTCCCTATCGCAGTGTTCTTCACTGTGGCTGCGGTCGGATTCATGGGCTATAAGCAATACCCCACTCTGGTGGAAAAGGGACTTGCACCACTCAAAGGTCATATACATAAATGCTAATGAAGCAACTGTTTGATTTTTTGATGAATTGGTTGTGCCTAAACAAATTATGAAATTTTAGTTGACTTATTAAGTGTTGCATTGCAGATGAGAGTTATTTCACAAATGGTTTTCTGGATATGGTCTTAGATTGGATTCCAGGAGTAAAAGCTATCCGTTTAAGGGATCTTCCAGACTCCTTTCAAACTACTAATCCCGACGACATCAGGTTTAACTTCATCTTGGAAGCAGCTGTTGAAGTTCATAAAGCTTCAGCAGTTGTTGTTCATAGTTTTGATGCATTGGAGCCAGATGTTTTGGATGCTTTGTCATCTATGCTTCCACATGTGTATGCCGTTGGCCCTCTCCAGTTGCTTCTCAATCAGGTACCAGAAGACCCTTTGGAGCCTATGGGTTACAGTCTGTGGAAAGAAGAAACGGAGTGCCTCGAGTGGTTAAACGCCAAGGCGCCAAATTCTGTTGTTTATGTGAATTTTGGCAGTTTAGCGGTTGTCACGCCTCAACAGCTTATTGAGTTTGGTTGGGGACTGGCAAATAGCAAGCTTCCATTCTTTTGGGTAATTAGACCTAATTTGGTAATTGGTGAATCTGCGATTTTTCCACCCGAGTTTGTGGCTGAAACTGAGGAAAGAGGTCTAATAACAGGTTGGTGCCCTCAAGAGCAAGTCCTTAACCATCCATCAGTTGGAGGGTTTTTAACACACAGTGGTTGGAATTCAACCATTGAGAGTCTGTCTGCTGGAGTGCCTATGCTCTGTTGTCCCTTATTTGGCGACCAACGAACAAATTGTCTCTATACTTGTAATGAATGGGGTATTGGCATGGAGATCAGTAAGGATGCCAAGAGAGACGATGTCGAGAAGATTGTCAAAGAGATGATTGTGGGTGAGAAGGGTAAGAAAATGAAAAATAAGGCCATGAAGTGGAAGAAACTAGCAGAAAAGGCAACTGATCCACATGGTTCGTCATGGACCAACTTAGACAATTTAGTGAATCGAGTGCTATTAAGGAAAGGCTAGGTGTTGTCCTTGGCAACCTTTATTGGCCTTAACTTTGTTGTTGTCGATGTTTTTGTTTGGTTTGCTGGATATTTTAGATTGACTTCTTTTAGAGTGTGGGTGAAGTTACGGACCTGAGGAGGTTTGTAGGGGTGTTAATGTAGGAGGAGAAGCCTGAGAGGAAATCGGAAAGAAGAGCAGGGGCATTTTCTCTTTCTTTTTCTTTTTCTTTTTATTAATAATGATGAATTTCATTCCACATCAATAAAACATTACACATTTAAGATGGATTGACTTGGAAAATAAAGCAATGGCAAACAAAGACTTCAGAAACCCCCATCTGATATAACCATCTTCAAGCATGATATAACCGTCTTCGAGCATTTTCTTTAGTTATTTTGTTTAATTTTGTGTTTAATTTATTATATGGCACATAACTTTTATTTTGGCTATTTTTTTAGTTTTGTTGACAAGGTTAATTTGGTCTTTTCACCAATTTTTAGTTGACAAAGAATAAGTGTTTTGTTAATAAGTAGGAAACATACTGTACTTTAATGAGAAATTTTGAAAAATAGCCAATTTCAAAGGCACGAATTGAATTTTAGCCTAATCTTCTAACTTCTTATAATTCTAACCAAAAACTAAGGTAAAAAGTTTTAATTATCCTTAGTAATACTAATCCTCACCGTCTCCTCCTTCCCTTTCATTTTTTTTCACAAGAAGCGCCGGTCCTAGCCTGCAACCCTTTTCTCATCCTTTGGGACCAAGTCCCGCAGCAAACCTGAAGAACATGAGTTTTGGCACCTTAAGTGTTCGAGAGACAAGAACCAAATCTTGAATTTTTTTATTGTTGCTTCTCTTCTAGTTTTTGTTTGACAATTTTCACAAACCTAACAACAACATCAATGATGAAACATTTTTGGCATCAATTTCTTTTGTTTTGGCAAAAATCTCAATTCTCAACCCAGAAACAAAGGTGCATTGTTGATACTTTCCCGAAGAGTTTTATCTGTGGGTGTTTCTTGTACTCTACAAGGTATGTTCTTCCAAACCCACCTTTTATTTACAAGAATATGTTATTATTATTTGTTCAGTTTGTTGGTTTTGCACTTATAAGGTGTTTGACTGCTGAGAAAATGGTGGGGAAAAGCCAAGCCATAAGAAGTTCTCTCTAGTTTTCCCTAGTTTTAAAATGTTCTTCTTTTAGGATAAATGAAATTTGAGAAATTTGATTGTAATGGGATTAAACTGAGTACAAGTATTGAACTTTGCATTCTGCATTCAATCTGAATTGAGATTTGCTAGGACCAGTGCTTGATGCCCGACTATTGCAACAATTGTAGCAACTCAAGCTTGTACGAAAGGAGAGGGAAAGAGGAGACGAAGAAGATTAGTATTACTAAAGGGTAATTAAGACTTTTTACATGAGTTTTTGGTTAGAATTATAAAAAGTTAGAAAGTTTGGCTACAATTCAATTCGTGCCTCTAAAAATGGCTATTTTTCAAAATTTTCCTAGTTTAATGTACATTATCTTATTGTTTGTCAAAACAAAAATTGGGGGAAAATGAAAATGGTAGATAATGGTTAATTTGATATTTAGACATACATAGAGACAGTAATGATATAACTCTACATTTACGATAAGAATGAGAGAAACACATTGGTTTGAGAGAAATACATTGGTATCGAATTCACTATTCACAAAATTGAACCTAAGACCTCTCACTTAAGAGTTGGGCTTCCACTATATTTGGTGTCCTTTCATTCCATCTCACTACAATTGGTCCTTTAGCGAGAAATGTTTCAGCGACAAAACTAGCTTCCAAGTTGTAGAGTTGCTTTCAGCGAGGAAAATTTTGAGTTCTCGCAAAAATGAGCTCATTTAGTCTTCGTACATCTCTAAAAAATGAGGAAAAAAAATCAGCGAGAAAATTGTTTTGTTGATGTACATAATGCTAGTGAGGAAAAATTATTCTTCTCACTCTAGGTTTAGCGGGAATTATATTCCCTTCCCACCAAAATATTAGCAAGGAAATTATTGTTTTTCTCTTTGAATAAAATTTTTAGCAAAGAAAATGGGTTCTGGTTGTAGCACTTCTGCTATAATTTTCCAAAAGTTTCAAATAGGGCGTCTTTTATTCACACCTACAACGAGAAATTTTTTATTTGAGTAGCATAAGTGTCCAGCGAGAAAACTAGCAGACAGCCCAAATTTTTGAAACCCAAAATTTTTCTAATAGTGTTATAAGGGCAATACGATGTCGTTTGGTGAGGAAAAAAAAGAGAAAAACACAAAGCAATCTCAGGCTCGCAGCTAACTTATTTAGTCACTCTGTCTCTCGTTCGAACACGTTCTCTCTGCACTCTTGAGCGTTCTGAAACAATCTCCAAACCCAATCTTGCTGGTCGACGACGGTAGTGGTAAAATTTGCACTCAAATTCATATTTCCTTCATTCTCCAAATCCTAAAGCTAACTTCCCCTTTTCTCTTTTATCTCTTTTCAGCTTTGCACTCCAATTCACATTTTTCTTACTTGGTTCACTTTGGTTTCCTCATTCAATTTCCCTTTATGTGGTAATTTTATTCATAAACATAGACCCAATTAGATTTGAAAATTAATTAATTTATGGGACTTTTAGCACGAATTGCTATAGGTTATATCTTAATTGGGATTTTAACCTACATATGAATTGCCCATTTGTTTTAGTCATGAATTGATATCTCTGTCTTTTCCACCAACATCACGAATTGATGTATCTTTCTCTCTATCTCCCAACTATTTCAACCATGAACTCTTGCAAGTTTCGATTCTACTTGTGTTATTAACTTATATTTTTTCAGTTGGCAGTAGAGAGAACTATAATTTCTAGTTGGAAAGCATTGAGAAATTGTATACCATCTGCTTTGTTTGGAGGATTCTTTTCAAAAACCTCCCAACTGAGGATCAACCTTAGCGACCGGGTATTCCTCCAATTCCAATATGACAACTATATTACAAGAATTTTGAATCTATTGAGCATTATTTTTTTAGTTGTGAATTTGCATAACGTGCTTGGTGTTGGCTTGCGACTCAATTTGGTACTATTCTTCCGCTTACGAGTCCCTCTCGAATTTATAGCCTGCTTTTGTGTCAAAACGTTTTTCTACACATCTTCGCAATGTTTGGCTAACATTAGGAGTTTTCTTACTAATGGCTATTTTGAAGATGCGTAATAAAGTGAAGTTTGAAAGAACGTCTCCTTCATTTTCACGCCTTTGTCGTTCCATTTTGGCCTAGATTAGGCGGGTTGGATTGTTCACTCTTGGTCATTTATGTGGTATTTTGGATAAGCAAATTTTAGCCTCATTTGGAATCTCAGCTAATTCTTGTAAAACTCTTTCTATAGTCAATGTTCTTTGGCATCCCTCTCCATTTCCTTAGGTCAAGGTAAATACTGATTGCGTTGCTAAAGGTAACATGGGTCTTGGGGTTTGTGATGGGGTTTTCCAAGTTTTTGCGGGTTATTTTCTTGGTGGATTTTCTTTGAGCTTGGGGCATCGTACTTCTTTTTATGTGAAGCTTCATGCTGTCCTCCTTGCTGTAAAGTTAGCTCACGTGCAAGGTTGGCAAAATTTATAGCTTGAAAGTTGAAAGTGACTCTTCTAGCGTGATGTCTTGTTTTGCTTTTGGTTCTTTTTTTCCTCCTCGATCGCTCCAGGGACGTTGGAAAATTTGATTTCCCGATTACATGCCATTGTATTTCTTTGCCCTCATATATTTCGAGAAGGTGGCTGATAAATTAGCCAATTTAGGGCTTTTCTCGTCTTCACTTGTTTGGCATGCCGCTCCCCCTATACACATTCATCATTTTCTACATTCAAATTTTTTGGGCATGCTGGCCTACAAGTTTGTCTCCTCTTCTTGATTTGTAGTTTTCTTTTTTACCTAATTTTTTGGATTCCTTTTTTTGTTTTGCAGCTTGTCTTTGCAGGTTCTTACCTTTCATGTTTTATTTTAGAGAGGTTTGGTCTTATGTCCACCCCTCTTTTTCTTGTATATTCTTTTTCAAGAGAGGTAACGTCCATGCCCCCCCTTCTTTTCTTGTATTTTATTTTCTTGCTTTATGAGGGGTAAGGTTTATGTCCTCCCTAACTTGGTGTAATCTCTATTTTCCATATCAGTAAGTTTCTCTCATAATGTCGAGGTTTTTTTTTTTTTTTTTTTTTTTGAAAAGAAAACAAGATTGTAATACTAAGTTTTTATTCATATTCATGGTACAAATAACATTACAAACCACAAAGACTAAATTTTTCCACGACGAGGTTTCATATTCCAAAAAAAGGAAGTATGATTTGTAGGTCTAAAGGTTTCATCACATCTCATCTCAAATATTAGGAGGATAATCTATCATCAGATTGGAACAATCCAAGATTGGAGCGGAACTATCTGAAATATGATTGTCTAAATTAAGATGATGATATTTGTTTTTAATATCATTCCATACTTTGAATTTCTGCACATATCAGTTAATAAAAACAAAATTTTATGTCAATTAATTAAGCTAAAAAAATTATATATGAGCTATGAACACAAGATCAAATTAATATATAAAAAAAAAAACCAGAAATTGCATCCCAATTATCATAGCATTAACTATAATCTGTTTTAAAATTCAAAATTTTCATCAAATGCAGATAAATTTTAATTTGGAAATTAGAGATTAGGTAGTGGTGGATAGAGATGCACCAGAAGGCGGTGAAGAGGAGATAGGTGGACCAAGTGGTGGTGGTTTGATGGGGATCCGTTTGGGTTAGGGTGACATAGTTGGAATTTGGGAATTAGGGGGCTGTAAAGAGAAATGAAAATATCACGTGTACAGCGAACAAAAAGATGCTACACTAAGAAGCCAATCCAATTGGGAACAAGTGTACAAGAATTAGATGGTGAAATCTAAAAAGAGAAAAATAAGTCATTTTCAAAGAGAAAAGAAGATTGTCGCTCAGTACTACTGTTTGGTGTTATTGCTCTTCATTTGTAAGTAAGACGTCTTAGGTTCGAATATCGTATGTGGCGAATTTGACACCAGATTAGATTGTCTATTATGTAGTTTAGCCGAACCTCATTACTTTAGTATAAAATATATCGTTGTACTAAAAAAAGATTAAATAAAGAAATAAAACATAATAATGCTGATTAGGTCTTCCATATTTTGCTGGTTTTAAAATTAGGATGAATATGCCACGTAGTACTACGGTCTAGTGATATTCATCTTCATTTGTAAGCGAGAGGTCTTAAGTTTCATTCTCGTTAAAAGCGAATTTGAACCACATTATTACGTCTAGTCTAGTGTGAGACTTAATCATCTCCCTCACATTTTAGTATAGAAAATACCGTTTGTTAAAAAAAAAAAAATTAAGATGAATGCGAGCCACACGAATGAGTGTAGACGACAAAGCGAAAGTGTCACCACATGTGCCACATAGGTCAAAAATACAAAGAGCAAACTCGACCGTCTATTGTTTATATGAATCATCATCCTACAAAGTTGAAGTATATACCAAATATATGTCTACATACAATACACATATAATATATACATATATACACACGCATATATATATATATATATATAATATGAGATGGAGGGTCGGCATTGGCTCAGTGCTAACATGAGCTCTGCCAAGACGGCAAGACCCAGAGTCAACGGTTCTGCGCGGCTGCACCGTCCACCCTGTGGCTGTGCACCCACACGCTGACCAACGGTCCCGTCGGTCCTGGAACTGTTACTCTTGGGTATGTAATCAAACCCGCATTTAGCTGCCCAGTTAATCTTAAAATTTGTATTGATTCTGGCTAATACTGAAATAAATTAAGATTTGGTAATTGATTATTCTTGTTTTGTAATTTGAAATCTGGGTGTTTTAAGATATATGGTTTTATGTTGCTGGATTGTGATTGTAATGTGTTTGTGAATACGCGCCGCAGTGAAATCCGCAAGTACCAGAAGAGCACAGAGCTGCTGCAAAACCCCTCAGGTAACTTGTGCTTTGATTGTGAATCTGTGCTTTAAATTTGTGCTTTGGTTGTGAATATGTGCTTTGAATATTTCTTTTTTATATATCGTTCTTGTATTGAGAACAGCACAGTTAGAGCGTTTGCCTCGGGCACCAAAAAACTCAAGACCGGCCGTGACGTGATGACTAGTTCCAAGGAAGTAGTAGGCAATAAGCCTCATGCTGTATGTACTCCGCTTCCACTTCCAAGCCATGTACTGGCAATGCTAAAACTTGCAAAGCTCCTCCACCACAAGGGCTTTCACATTACTTTTGTTAACACAGAGTACAACCACAAGCGCTTTCTTAAATCTCTTGGCCCCAGCTCCCTCGATGGCTTGCCTGACTTTCGGTATGAAACAATCCCAGATGGCCTTTCAGATAATGATACCCGCCAAGAGTTCCCCTTGCTTCAGGAGTCCATCAGAAAGAACTTCTTGGCTCCGTTGCTTAACCTCCTCAAGAAACTGAATGACAGGAATCCTCCAGTGACTTGTATGGTTTCAGATGGTTTTATGACATCGACCATCACAGCTGCTCAACAGTTTGGAATTCCTATCGTCGTCTTCTTTCCTTTTGCTGCAGCCGGCTTCATGGGCTCTAAACAATATCCTATTTTGGTGGAAAAAGGACTTGCACCTTTGAAAGGTGAGAAGCTGAAGCACTTCTCCTTGTAAGATTTTTTGCCTAAGTGCTTCTATTATAAATTTGTACGAAATTTATTAAAAATCCAAGTGGTTTTATTCATGAGTCCAGAACACCCTTCTACATAATCATAAGCACTTTTAAGTTTTTCTTCGAAATATAGTTGGAAGTGCTTTCGGTTGTTAGAAAGTACATTTAGCTTTGTCAAGCAGTTCCATAGAGGCCCTAAATACTCCTTTTGCCAATTTATCATTAAACAAACTATTGATGAGATTAATTTGCCTTTACTTGGATGTTGTGTTGTAGACGAGAGCTGCTTGACAAATGGATTTTTGGAGATGGTAATTGATTGGGTTCCAGGAATGAAGGGTATCCGTTTGAGGGATCTCCCGACTTGCTTTCGAGTTACAGATCCGAATGACCTTGTGTTTAAATTCTCCTTGGAAGCAGTTGAAAGAGTTCATGAAGCTTCAGCAGTTGTTGTTCATACTTTTGATGCATTGGAGCCAGATGTTTTGAGTGCTCTGTCATCTATACCTCCACCTGTTTATTCCATTGGCCCTCTCCAATTGCTTCTCAATCAATTTCCACAAGACCCTTTGAAGCCTATGGGATATAGTATGTGGAAAGAAGAAACCGAGTGCCTTGAATGGTTAAACACCAAGGCGCGAAATTCAGTTGTTTATGTGAATTTTGGCAGCTTAATATCCCTGACACCACAACAGCTTTTGGAGTTTGGTTGGGGACTTGCAAATAGTAAGCTTCCCTTCTTGTGGGCAATTAGGCCTGATTTGGTTATTGGTGAATCAGCGATTTTTCCACCAGAGTTTGAGTTTGAAACCAAAGAAAGAGGTTTACTAGCGAGTTGGTGCCCCCAAGAGCAAGTCCTGAACCATCCGTCAGTTGGCGGGTTTTTGACACACAGCGGTTGGAATTCAACCATTGAGAGCTTGTCTGCAGGAGTGCCTATGCTCTGTTGGCCCTTCTTTGCCGACCAGACAACCAACTGTTACTATACTTGCAATGAATGGGGGATCGGCATGGAGATTGATAATGATGTGAAGAGAGATGAAGTGGAGAAGCTTGTTAGAGAGTTAATGGAAGGGGAGAAGGGCAAGAAAATGGAAAACAAGGTAATGGAGTGGAAGAAACTTGCGGAAGAAGCTACCGGTCGACAGGGTTCTTCGACTAGAAATTTAGACAATTTGGTGAATCAAGTGCTATTAAGAAAAAGGTAGATCGTGTATCCATAAAAATCTCTACTGTTACAATGGGAAGAACAATGCTTTGAAATTACATAGCATGCGTGATTAAAATAAGGACTTTGGCACGTGCAGGAGTGCGAATGTAGAGTGTAGTGTTGAAATCAAAATACGCAGACCTGAACAAAAAAGAAGACAATGAACCTAAAGAATCGACTCTCTCAAGTTCATCAACACAATAAAAAACTGAGAACATGGAGTATCACAACATACAATATCTCATTGTCAAACGGTGTTGAAATCTCACAAAAGAAGATGGGGTCTTTCGACCCAAACCAAGGATGGGCTTCTTTGTCCCCCCTATGTGTAGTTTTTGCGTTGTTTGTGGGATGATGTCTTTGCCATTTGTGGTTATGTCTTTGTGTAATCATGTCTTACTTCTGCTTGTTCTGTGTCTTTGTTAGTCTTCGTTGGCTTTCGTTGTTTTTGCTGGCCGTTGTGCCCTAATTAATCCCTATATCTGTTCAAAAAAAAAAAAAAAACGGTGTTGAAATCAAAATACAACCACATGGGCTTTTCTTAAAACCCACATTGAGAATGAAATTTATATTTTGGTAATTAATGTCCTTTTTCAGAATTTTTGAGAAAAATATGCAAGTTTTAAAAATTATTGTAACCATTGTAAAGCCCAAATTTTATAGAAGAGCGGAATCTGATGATTATATTTAAAGGGGACGGATTCGTTGCACTATATTTTCTGCATGACTTTTGACACAGTTTTTGTGGGGCCATTCTATGATGTATTTTAACAATGTGAACCGTTTATCTTCTAAAACATAATTCATAAATCATTCTTGCAAAAAATAGATAAATCCAAAATCATTAAGACATTCATTTGTAGTAAAGAAAATAGACAAATACGGTTCTACAAAGAAACTCTAAATCCTTATTCCAACGGTCATATGAGTTCAAATTTAGGTGTTTTTTGGTAAACGTGATTTTTGACAGAATATCTAAAATATTGATATTTCGGATAGTTGAAATACATTAGGAAGTGGGTCTTAAAAAAGCGCTTTAAATTTGACAAGATAAAATGACGCAGTGGGAATTTACAAATTTGGCATCCGAGCTTCGTTTTAGACACATGATACCTTCTCGAAAAGAGCGCGACGTCTTGGTTCTAACTCACTACTTTCCAGTGATCTATGATTGATTTTAGACTTCCAAAATTGCATTTTAAATTTTGTAATAAAAATCAAAATTTTCGTTTGTTGTCCGATTAATGTCGTTTTTCCTTCATTTAATATCCTAAGGCCTTTGAGTTAGCCACAAAGTGTTGTAATCAGGTTATGCAAGTCATTGGATGGCTCCTATTGTAATGATTTTTCAATCATTAGTCAAACAAACCCTTTGGGATTACGATAGCAAACTTTTTCCTTCAAGTAACTATGCATGTGATCCTTTTGTATGGTATTAGTTCCTTTGTGATTCCAACTAAAGGCCAAGAATATTGGGTTCTTCGGATTGAATCCTATGTCTAACAACTTATCAAGATTCCCGTCAACCCTAGTTCTTTTTAAGATGAACTCGAGGGCGAGTTCTTTACAAGTGAAGGTGACTGATCTAGGACAAAATTTGGATGAATTTGTACGAGGAGAAGTAAAAAAAAAAAAAAAAGCGCTTTAAAATTGACAAGACAACAGGACACAATGGGAATTTACAGATTTGGCGGTCTGTGCTTCATTTTGAGAACATAATACCTTCCTGAAAAGAGCTACAAGTATAAATCACTCCCCTTCCCTTAATGTAGATAATATCGTTTGTTCAGAAAAGAAAAATAAAAGTACGAAAACCCTAATCAAGCACAAGAGTCGTATATTTTCATAATCAAATCGAGTGGTTTGACCTATACTGGAAAGTACGTAGCTTTGAATTTTATCCTTTGCATATATACCATATGAATATGCTTGAATGGAACCTTATTATACTCTGATATATATATATATATATATATATATATATATTGAATGGAACCTTATTATACTCTGATATATATATATATATATATATATATATATATATATATCATGGGGCGGAGCTGACGCAGTACTAAGTTTAAAGGATTACAAGCGTAATTTAAAGGCAAAATTTTGGAATCCAACAATTTTGAGAATAGTCTCAAAGGATTTGTTTGATTAAAGATTGAAAGATCACCATAATAGGAGTCAATGAATGGCTTAAATAACCTTATTACAACACCCTGTGGGTAACTCAAAGGCCTTAAGAAATTAAATGAAAGCAAAACGACATTAATCGGACAACAAACGAGAAGTTTGATTTTTATTACAGAATTTAAAATGCAATTTTGGAAGTCTAAAAGACATCTCGGACAACTGTAACGTTCTTTTTTTTTTTTTGGGAAACTACGAGTATAGGCCACTCCCTTTTGCTAACAGAAATTAGAAATAACTAACTCCACTAGAACGAACCCCTTCCCCTCGAGGCCCTTTCCAAACTAATAAAAAAAATTGGGAACTTTAACGAAAAGCTCCCGATACTATTTATTTTAACAAAAAATCACATTTTAACATTAAAAAATCAATCCTGGTACTATTCACTTTACCATTTATTTTGTCTTTATCATTAAAACTCAAAGTTTTCAAACCATTTTCATTAATTTTCCTTAAAAAAAAAAAAGGAGAAGCTTGATATTAGTCCAATCTTTTGAGAATAGTCCAATTTATTAAAATAAGTCCAATTCCTTAAATTTAATTATTTTATTATCAATAATTTTCTCTTCAATAGCTACTCAATATTATGGTCTGGTGATATTTCTCTTCACTTGGAAATGAGAGGTCTTAGGTTCGAATCTCGTAGATGACGAATTTGATATCAAATTAGGTTGCTTATTATGTGGTTTAACCGAAGATTTTAATTGATTTTTAATATATTTAGAAAATATAAAAAGAGTATAAAAAAATAAAAACATGTAATTAGATAATTAGACTCACTTCTAAAAACCACTTATGTTTTTGGAAATGGATCAAAAAGCCCCAAAAATAAATTACATGAACTGTGTTGCCCGTTGTCTCTATAAGAATAGGACGATCGAGCCTTGTCGGTTAAATACAACCACATGTACAGACTGAAACACGAAAAACCTAAAGAATTGACAATTGAATTTAACTCGACCACATACGTACGGGGACAAGATAAACCTACAGGCTTCTCACTACTCACTGTCAAACGGTGTTATGTACAACAATCTACCGTATTCGATAAAAGGGTCAGACTAGACGAACCACACAACCCAAGATGAACTCAATGGCAGAAGGCAAGAAGCCTCATGCTGTATGTGTTCCGCTTCCATTTCAAGGTCATATAAAGGCAATGCTTAATTTAGCAAAGCTCCTCCACCATAGAGGTTTTCATATAACCTTTGTCAACACGGAGTACATCCACAAGCAATTTCTTAAATCCCTTGGACCCAACTCGCTTGATGGCTTGCCTGATTTTCGATACGAAACAATCCCAGATGGTCATACAATTAGTTCGGATAAACGTACCCCAGAAGACATAATTTTGCTCTTTCATTTCATCAGCCAAAGTATCTTACCTCCGTTTCTTAGCCTCGTCGAAAAACTCAACACTGCATTAACGTCCAATGATGTTAATCCTCCAGTGACTTGCATTGTTTCAGATGGTTTCATGTCATTCACGACCCTTGCAGCTGAGAAACTTGGCATTCCTATAGCACTGTTCTTTACTTTTGCAGCAAGCAGCTTTATGGGGTTTATGCAGTACCCCGCTTTGGTGGAAAAGGGACTTGCACCAATCAAAGGTGAAGAAATAATGGAAGCAATTGTTTAAACTAGATTTATTAATTTCTTGTCCTAATCAAATGATCATTTTTCTTTACTTGAATATTTTAGATGAGAGTTATTTCACAAATGGATTTCTGGACAAGGTAATAGATTGGATTCCAGGAATGAAAACTATCCGTCTAAGGGACCTACCGACCCTCTTTCAAACTACAAATCCCGACGATATCTACTTTAGACACATCTTAGAAGCAGTGGACAGAGCTCATAAAGCTTCAGCAGTTGTTGTTCATACTTTTGATGCACTGGAAAGAGATGTTTTGGCGGCTCTCTCATCCATACTTCCACATGTTTACGCGGTTGGTCCTCTGCAATTGCTTCTCGATCAGATACTAGAAGACCCTTTGAAGCCTATGGGATACAGCTTATGGAAAGAAGAAACGGAGTGCCTTAAATGGCTAAACGCCAAGGCGTCAAATTCTGTTGTTTACGTGACTTTTGGCAGCGCATCGTTCATTACACCAGAACAGTTTCTGGAGATTGGTTGGGGACTTGCAAATAGCAAGCTTACTTTCTTTTGGGTAATTAGGCCTGACTTGGTCATCGGTGAATCCGCAATTTTACCACCTGAGTTTGTGGATGAAACTAAGGGAAGAATTCTAATAGCGAGTTGGTGCCCACAAGAGCAAGTACTTAACCACCCATCGATTGGAGGGTTTTTTACACACAGCGGTTGGAATTCAACAATTGAGAGTGTCTGCAGGAGTGCCTCTGTTATGCTGCCCATTCCATTCTGATCAGAAAACAAACTGTCATTATACTTGCAAAGAATGGAGCGTTGGTACGGAGATGGATAAGAATGTGAAGAGAGAGGAAGTGGAGAAGCTTGTTAGAGAGTTAATGGAGGGAGAGAAAGGTACGGAAATGAGAAATAAGGCCATGGAGTGGAAGAAACTTGCAGAAGAAGCCACCAGTCCACACGGTTCTTCATCCGTCAACTTAAACAATTTGGTGAATCGAATACAGCAAAGAGAAAAGTTCGATGTTATCCATAAGAATGCGATTAATTAACCTGTTTTCATCAAAGTTAGTAAAGATGAGATGACGTGATAACAAATGATAGAAACAGTCATCTACTAGTCCAGTTCATTCATTATCAGCCTTGAACGATACAAGACAAATGGAATTGCATGCGATAGTGGTCCTCTGTCATCTTCCTGTAACTTTGGGGGGCCAAAGAAAAATATGCATGTCTCACTGTCTCACGCCAGAAAAAGAAATAAATGTATAAAGCATTTGTTGAATACTTCTTGAGGCTCTGTTGAAAATTAGTTTTTTTATTTATTGTTATTTTATTTGTTTTACTGTGGCCCATGAATTAGTATTCTTAACAGGGTTTGATTAACCTCAAAAAAAGTTTGAGTTTGCTTTCGTTTTCTCCTATAAATAAGAGTTTTATATTAGTTATTTTACAAGAAATCAGTTACAGTATAGTCTTAGTGCATAGTCGTCTTGAGAATTTTTCTCTTCAATTAATAAACATATGTTCGTTTGTAGTTTGTAGTTTGTAATGTGGTTTGTTAGTCAGATGGTTAAGGGTTTCAAAGAAGGCCTGGCTGTGTGTGTGTGTATATATATATATATATATTTTTTTTTTTAAGAAAAAAAGGGAACGATTGACGGCTTCGTCAGGAGCAGGGGAAGACTCACAGAGGCATTCCGTTTCTCCCTAGTCACTATCTTGCGATTCACTAGGGGAGGTTGAATGACTGGTATATATAGAGAGATATGGTTTAGCCGGTATCTGGAGTTGAGAGTATGAATTTCACCTTGAGGAAAGAAGAGACTTTACATGTGCATATAAATAGTTGAGCTACTCCATATATTATCAATTTGTTTATGAAAACCAATTAACAAGGTTTCACCATAAAACCAATTAGCAATACATGGATTAGCCTAATCATGTAAGGTCCTTTTCCGATGTGAGATTTATACTCTCAACACATCCCTTGCATGTTGCAAATTTTCAAGCCTAACACGTAGATAACACAAATTGGTCGACGAGGAGCGCGTATGGCCATTGGGCTTCACACATGGGACAACTTGCTCTCTTACCATGAAGAAAGTTGATGTTCCATTGTAAAACCAAATGGGCAATATATGGAGCAGCCCTATTACTTATAATCACATGCAAAGTCTCTCTTTTCCCCGATGTGGATTCATACTCCCAACACCCAGTGTCGGGTGTTTTTACCATTAGATCTTGATTTTTTTAATTTTAAACAAAGATGTAAATGTTAAAACATCCGGAGTTTCTTTGAGCTTCGGTCTGCATGTTGAATGGTTAAGGAAATTAATCCTTTCTCTAAATGATCACCGAACATAGCACCTTTATTTTCTGGAGGATCAACTTGTGCAGCCGAACATAGCACCTTTATTTTCTGGGAATGGAAAGATTGTTCAAGTTTGTGGGAAGGAACCTTGGTGATTGAAACAAAGAAGGGTACCAAACACATTAAAGAAGTAATGTTCGTGCCAGGACCGGATGAAAATCTCCTAAGTGTGGGGCAAATGGTGCAGCATGGTTATTTTCTATTATTTGGAGATGATGAGGTTGCAATCTTTGAAGATAGAAGTTTGGAGAGTCATGTTGTTATAGTACAAATGACTGGCAATAGGTGATTTCCACTACTTATGGAGGATATGATCGATTCTGCACTAAAAGCCACTTGTGAGGGTAATGCTTGGGAATGGCATAAAAGGCTGGGGCATTTGAATTTCAACAGCTTACAGTTGTTATCAGATAAGGAAATGGTGTTAGGGCTACCAAAACTCAAGAAGTCTTCTGGAGTATGTGAATGGTGCATTGCAAGAAAGCAACACAGATATGCCTTCAGTAAAGAACAAACTTGGAGAGCAAGCAAGCCTCTGGAATTAATCCATTTAGATGTTTGTGGACCAATGCAGGTCACAACATTTGGAGGAAACAGATACTTCTTGACTTTCATTGATGATGCAACCAGAATATGTTGGGTATCTTCTAAATCACAAATTAGAAGTGTTCAAAAAGTTTAAAGCCATGGTTGATTGCAAAGTGGCTACAAAATTCTAAAGTTAAGAAATGACAGAGGTGGAGAGTACAATTCTCATGAATTCAATTAGTTCTGTGAAGATTTGGGGCTTGAGAAATAGTTGACAGTGGCTTATTCCCCACAGCAAAATGATGTTGCTGAAAGGAAAAACATAACCATTGTTGAAATGGCTAAGAGTTTGCTTCATGATAAGCATTTGCCTTATGAGTGCTTCATCACAAGCATTTTCCTTATGAGTTCTAGGGGGAAGCTATTAACACAGCTATGTACCTACTCAATAGGTATCCAACCAAGGTTGTGGAACACAAAACTCATTTTGAAGCTTTCAGTGGCAGAAACCAGGTATCCAACACTTAAAGGTGTCTGGATGTATATGTTATGGTCATATACCTGGACTGTTAAGGCAAAAGCTGGATGAGTCTTCTATGAGAGGTATATTTGTTGGATATGGGAAAATAGAGAAAAGCTACAGGATCTACAATTTGAGTACCAAGAAGATCTTTCTGTCAAGAAGTGTTGTATTTGATGAGAATGGTACTTGGAATTGGAATGCAGAAAACTGTGACAATCTATCATTTCCTGTTAATCTTAATCTACTTGAGATTGATCATGTATTCAGAGAGAATGGAGCAAGTGTGTAACACATGAATTCACTGATTCTCAAACTGAGAGTGGTGAATCAAGTACAGGTAAAGCTACACCAGTCAAAGAAAGATCACTGAGTGAAATCTATGCTAGATGCAATGTAAGCATGACTGAACCAGAGAATTTCACTGATGCTGCCACTGATATAGCTTGGAAGAAAGTAATGGATTCTAAGATTGAGATGATGGAGAAAAACAAGACCTGGGAATTGGTTGACAAACCATAGGGCAAGCCAATTGTTCGAGTAAAATGGATCTACAAGACCAAACTGAATCTGGATAGGACAATCCAAAAGCACAAGGCAAGGCCGGTTGCCAAGGGGTATACACAAAAGCCTAGGGTTGATTCCAATGAAACTTTTCCTCATGTTGCAAGATTGGATACCATCAGAACACTCATAGCTTTAACAACTCAAAAGAAGTGGAAGTTGTATCAATTAGATGTGAAATCAGCATTTCTGAATGGTATGTTGCAAGAGGGATTAAAGCAAGCTCCAAGGGCTTGGTATGAAGAAATTGATGCTCATCTGCACAACTGTGGATTCACCAGAAGTCCTAGTGAAGCAACATTGTATATGAAGTCAAGGGGAGAAAATGAAAGCATCATTGTCTTTATCTATGTACATGACATTATCTACATAAGTAGTAGCACTGAGTTGCTGGAAGAATTTAAGTGTGACATGATGAGAAGATATGAAATGACAGACTTGGGACTGCTATATCATTTTCTTGGAATGTGAATTCTTCAATCTGAATCTGAAATTTTATTAACTAAAAGAAATATACAGTTAGTTTATTGCATAAATTTGGGTTGAAGGACTGCAAACCTGTTAGTACTCCATTAATGGTGAGTGACAAACTCAAGAAAGATGATGAAAGTGAAAAAGCAGATGAGAATGTATATAGGCAATTGGTGGAAAGTCTTTTGTATCTAAATGCAACCAGACAAGATATCATGTTTTCAGCTAGCTTACTTGCTAAGCATGGACCAACAAAGAAACATTTGGGAGCAGCAAAGAGAATGCTTAGATATATACAAGGCACTTTAGACTATGGGATTGAGTATGAGAAAGACAAAGAATCAATTCTCATAGGGTATTGTGATAGTGATTGCAGTGGGGATGAAACTAATATGAAAAGCACATCTGGATATGCTTTCTCATTTGGAAGTGGGGTTTTCTCTTGGGCCTCAGTTAAGTAGCATAGTATAACTCTGTCAACAGTTGAAGCTGAGTACATGAGTGCAACTGAAGCAACCACTCAAGTTGTGTGGTTGAGGTTTGTGCTTCAAGGTTTTGGTGAAGAATAAGCTGAAGCTACACCTATCTACTGTGATAATACATATGTCATTGCCATGACAAGAAATCCTGTGTTCTATCAAAGAACAAAGAATATTTGAAGAAAGTATCATTACATTCGAGAAGCACTACAGTCAAACATCATCAAGCTAATCTATTACAAATCAGAAGATCAGCTTACTGATATTTTCACCAAGGCACTTCCCAAAGATCTTTTTTGTACACTCAGAGAGAAACTTGGAGTTAAACCAGCTACCAGCTTAGAAATAAGTGTTGGTGGATAAGCATGGCAGCTAGTTCATAGAAACATTATAGTTGAAGAATGAAAGGAAGAAGATGGAGTTCGAATGGTGTTAAGTGTTAGAATAGCTAAAGTTTAAATAATGTAATGGACGGACATGATTATATCATCTCTAGGGTGTATATTCTGCCATGTGTCTAGTTTGTTAGGAGTTAAATGAAAACATGTGTTGTACACGTGATCATAGTCATGCTGCTGGTGTGTGCGAGTGAGAGGGTAGCAACATCTATAAACCCTTCATTGTATGTCGAGTTTCTTGGATCGAATCCAACGTAGATTCGAAGGGAGCAACGTACTCCTCTTCTTGAAAGTTTTTCTATGATATTCCAGCTTTGAATTCATTTCAATTTCTTGTTGAATTGATCACAATTACATAGAGAAATCTAGCTCAAAAGTCGATCAAACTCTAACATCGATGACATTAGGTTTAACTTCATCTTGGAAGCAACTGTTGAAGTTCATAAAGCTTCAGCAGTTGTTGTTCATACTTTTGATGCATTAGAGCCAGATGTTTTGGATGCTTTGTCATCTATGCTTCACATGTTTACGATGTTGGCCTTCTCTAGTTGCTTCTCAATCAAATATCAGAAGACTCTTTGGAGACTATGGGTTACAGTCTGTGGAAAAAAGAAATGGAATGCTTCAAATGGTTAAACGCCAAGGCACCAAATTCTATTGTTTATGTGAATTTTGGCAGTTTAGCGGTTGTCACGCCGCAACAACTTATTGAGTTTGGTTGGGGACTTGCAATTAGCAAGCTTCCATTCTTATGGGTAATTAGACTTAATTCGGTAGTTGGTGAATCGGCCATTTTTCCACCCGAGTTTGTGGCTGAAACTAAGGAATGAGGTCTAATAACAGGTTGGTGCCCACAAAAGCAAGTCCTTAACCATCCATTAGTTGGAGCATTTTTAACATACAGTGGTTGGAATTCAACCATTGAGAGTTTGTCTGCTGGAGTGCCTATGCTCTGTTGTCCCTTATTCGGCGAGCAACGAACAAATTGTGTCTATACTTGTTGTGAATGGGGTATTGGCATGGAGATCTGTAAGGATGCCAAGAGAGATGATGTCGAGAAGATTGTGAAAGAGATGATTGTGGGAGAGAAGGGTAAGAAAATGAAAAATAAGGCTGTAGAGCGGAAGAAACTAGCAGAAAAGTCAACTGATCCACATGGTTCTTCATGGACCAACTTAGACAATTTAGTGAATCAAGTGTTATTAAGGAAAGGCTAGGTGTTGTCCTTTGCAACCTTTATTGGCCTTAAATTTGGAGAACTTAGTTAGGCTTTGAAGATTTGTATTCTTCTTTCAAGGTGTTTTAAATCATTTTCTTCTTAATAATATTTTTCTTTTTAATTATGATCATGTGTAACTAATTTTCTTTTGCTAGGGCGAGGCCATGAACCTTACATGAATATGTAGTCTTTATTTAATTGCTTATGATATTATGCATACATACTTTAAATTATTAATCACTGTGCTTAAACTGTCTAATTGTGTTAATGCTTAGCTACCACTATGGTGTTTAGATAAGTAATCGGATTCAATTTCTGTTGGAATGTCACCTTGAAATTGAGGAATGCTTCTTGTGATTGATAAATATTGTAAGCCCACTTAAGACGAATGCCACGTCTTAAAAGTTACATGATTTTCCAAAGTGTTTTCACAAAGCGTAATGAGTCATGCATGTTTACATTTAATTTGAATGCCACAAACGAATTGCATGTTTGATACACATTTTAGCTTGAAGGCTACAAGTAGAACATGCATAAGGAAAACCTAACCTTCAGCTTGAATGCTACAAGTAGAATGTGCATAAAGAAAACCTAACCTTCAAAGTTGCATGTTTAATTCATAAGTAATTGGTAAAATTACATAGGATTGTTAAGGTGATGACAGAATATAGTGCTTTTACAATTTTATCTTTATAACCTGTTTCCATTTGAATTGATTTACTTTAAATTGTTTTCTTGCTGATTTTTCTAATTGTTTTCATTAAAATTCGTTTTTCATTATTTTAAATTCCAAAATCAATCTTTTCCAAACTTTTTTTCAAATAATTAATTAAGATTTGGTTTTTACATAAATTTTCCTGTGAGAATGATCCTATATAAGCATTCTTACTACAACTACCTTGTAATCTTGCAAGGATATTAAGTGTTTTTATCTCCACTTTTGTAGGTGGTAAAACTCCTATCAACCAGCCTACACATCGCCGCCTGCCTCCATCACCTGACCTACTCCTCAGACCGTCGGGCAGGCCCAGTGTTGGCAAGGTGACCGTTCGGGGCCCAAAATAATTGGGGGCACCAAAATTATTGGGGCGGTATATTTATATATGTTTTCATAAGAGTATAAATTTATAAAATTTGGTTCAATGACAAAGAAATTTAACTATAACGGTTGGTTTTGTTGTTTGAAATTAATGAGGAGGTCTTGGGTTCAAAACACCATGCATGCTTATTTACCTTTCAATTTTTACAAATTTCTTTTCATAAGAGTATAAATATATAAAATTTGGCTAAATAATCAAGAAGTTTAATTAGAATCAATGGTTTTTGTTGTTTAAAATTAACGAGAGGTTCTAAGTTCGAAATGCTAAGTGCATGTTTATTCTTTTCAATTTTTACAAATTTTTGTTTGGTTGTTAATTTATTTTTAATTAGTAGCTAGTAGCTATGTGGGTTATTATTTTTAAACATTTATTCCAATTCAAGTCTAATCTTCAACAAAAAGTAATGCGTTGACCAAATTTTTAGACCAAATTTGCAAATCATATGACGTGTCATCAAAAAGTTTAATTTAGTACCCATTTATTACTTATACATGTCAATTACAGACTCAAAAACATCATTATTTTTTTAATCCCATATTGACAAGGTTAGTAAATAAGAAAAAACACCTCGCGATTTATACAAAAACACTTTAAAAGTTTAGATGGAAAACAAAACTCATATCTATCTACTTGTAAACCTAGAGTTTTTTGTTTCCTTCTAACGATACAAAATAAATTATTTTTCTGTGTTTCTAAATTATTAAGTGATTTTCTAAGTATAATTTTATCGATGTCTTACGTGTGAAAACAAATAATTTTTTTATATAAAGTGATGGCACATTTTTTGGCGTCACCCCAGACCTCAAAAATCTCTAGACCGGCCCTGCCGTCGGGTGGTCCTCCAAGGTCCTTATAGGCACTTCTTCAAGCTTTTAGAGGGCCCCAAAACAACATGGGTCCTTGAATAGATCCCCCTGCTCTCATCACCTGGTTGGGTGTTTTTACCATTAAATCCTGATTTTTATATTTTAAAATAAGATTTAACGATTAAACATCCAGAGTACTAGAATATCTGAAGCACCAAAGAAAGTTCCTGTATGATTGAAACTGAAAAGAGGTGGTGTGCTCCTCCTCTTCACCAGAAAATAAAAGGTGTAGGTGGTCTGTCTGATCTCCCTTACCTTTGCGTGGGAGCTGGATAAGGGAATAGGATCAAGTAGTATATGTGCTGAGTTGCAAATTGCGAGACTAATTGTTTGTGTCATGAATTAATACGATATGATGAGATGGTGAACCATGCATCACCGTGGCTGTGTTTCGTAATAGAGTAACACTACACTTATCATTTATTTGTATCACCATTTGTACTATTACTCTGATAGAGATAGGCCCGGCAACGCATGTGAGTCTCATCTCTATTAGAGAAATTGTACAAATAGGTGGGTAAGAGTAGCATTTTTTGTTCGTAATACCATGCATACAATAAGTTTCCCGATTTTCAATGAAAACTACTCACATACACGTCGGTTTCTTGATTTATTACTTTGTAGTGATCTGCAACTTGAATAGATTACGCAACTAAGTTAGTTAATTTGTATAGATTATGCATTAAGTCATGTTAATCTGTATAGATTATATAACTAAGTAACAACTACATGTTTAACAATGCTAACAGGGGGGTGCGTGGCGATATTCAATTATCTCATCATCGTGCTTTAGCTTTTGTCTGTTCTTTAAAATTGTCTTATGGCTTTGTCAGCTGTATGGTACGTGGTTCTTGAATTATTTTAGGCTTATCAAAATTATTTTGTTCCAATGAAGCTGAAGAATTATGTTATGATATTTTTCCGGAGAAGGGAATTTGAACTTGGGTACAAACGTGTTAGAAAAATAATCAAAATTAAAGGAGGGACTAGTCGACACCAATAAATAGGCTGGTAGTCTAAAAAAGAATAGCTAAACCGGTAGGAATATGGCAAAATCCTTCAAGATTCTAGTTTTTAGGGTTTAGACCTGCTGAACCAATTTTAAACTGGCGGCCATGCCAGAAACCACGAAGTATGGTGCTCTCTGAAACTTTTAGATTGGCCCCTGCAATTTAATTTCAATATTTTCTTATCTTTTCGGTGTTATGGTTATATCATTTTAATTCCAAGCTTTGGTCTTCGTGTATCAAAATGAAATTACTTCATAGAGTTTTAGTGTTGAAGAATGCAATTCTGCATTGAAAATTTGACGTAATATATGACTACATATAAATAAATGGTTTCACTACTAATAACACCGAGACTTTGTGATAAGACCTAACACTTGTCGCGCTGTGCAGGTGGTTAAGTGGAGACAATATCAGTGTAATTAGTAGTGAGCAGCTAACGTGACTCTAAAATCTTGACATTTAGGACGATTAAGAGACATGATCAAATATTGAGTACAACCTAATTTTTCTGTTGATATGTTGGTCTTTGAGAACAAACAAAATGTAGTTATTCAAGGCTATTGTGCAAAGCCTCTATTTCAACCTATACGAAAGTAGAAAAGGGAGCAAAACCTGCCAAAGCCGTCCCATTACTTATTTCTATACCCTTGTCTCTTTCTACAACTCATTGTCAGATGGCAGCCGGATCTTGCACAAAAATGTTGCTAGGCCTATAAAACTTGTGCTACATTAGTGTGAGTTCAAACCACACAATCTAAGATATGAGTTCCAATATTATAGTCTGTAATAAGCCTCATGCTGTATGCATTCCCCTTCCATTTCAAAGCCATATAAAGGCTATGCTCAAGTTAGCAAAGCTCCTACACTATAGAGGTTTTCATGTAACTTTTGTCAATACGGAGTTCAACCACAGGCGTTTTCTTAAATCTTTAGGACCAAACTCCCTTGATGGGTTCCCCGATTTTCAGTTTGAAACAATTCCGGATGGCCTTCCAGATTCAGAGACTGATGCAACATCCCTAAACCTCCCTTTGCTATGTGATTCCCTGAGAAAAAATTTCTTGGCTCCATTTCGCAACCTCCTCTTAAAACTCAATGATGCGGCGATTTCCAACAGTAGTGTTAGTCCTCCAGTGACTTCCATTGTTTCAGATGGTTTCATGCCTTTTGCTATCACAGCTGCTGAAGAACTTGGACTCCCTATCGCAGTGTTCTTTACTTTGGCTGCGGTCGGATTCATGGGCTGTAAGCAATACCCCACTTTGGTGGAAAAAGGACTTGCACCTCTCAAAGGTCAAATACATAAATGCTAAGGAAGCAACTGTTTGATTTTTATGATGAATTGGTTGTGCCTAAACAAATAATGAATTTTTTGTTGACTTATTTAAATGTTGCATTGCAGATGAGAGTTACTTGACAAATGGTTTTCTGGATAAGGTCTTACATTGGATTCCAGGAGTAAAAGCTATCCGTTTAGGGGATCTTCCCCTCGCCTTTCAAACTACTAATCCCGATGACATCAAGTTTAACTTCATGTTGGAAGCAGCTGTTGCAGTTCATAGAGCTTCAGCAGTTGTTGTTCATACTTTTGATGCATTGGAGCCAGATGTTTTGGATGCTTTGTCATCTATGCTTCCACATGTTTACGCCATTGGCCCTCTCCAGTTGCTTCTCAATCAGGTACCAGAAGACCCTTTGGACGCTATGGGTTACAGTCTGTGGAAAGAAGAAATGGAGTGCTTCAAATGGTTAAACACCAAGGCACCAAATACTGTTGTTTATGTGAATTTTGGCAGTTTAGCGGTTGTCACACCGCAACATCTTATTGAGTTTGGTTGGGGACTTGCAAATAGCAAGCTTCCATTCTTTTGGGTAATTAGACCCAATTTGGTAGTTGGTGAATCGGCAATTTTTCCACCCGAGTTTGTGGCTGAAACTAAGGAAAGAAGTCTAATAACAAGTTGGTGCCCACAAGAGCAAGTCCTTAACCATCCATCAGTTGGAGTGTTTTTAACACACAGTGGTTGGAATTCAACCATTGAGAGTCTGTCTGCTGGAGTGCCTATGCTCTGTTGTCCCTTATTCGCCGAACAACGAACAAATTGTCTCTATACTTGTAATGAATGGGGCGTTGGCATGGAGATCAGTAAGGATGCCAAGAGAGACGAGGTCGAGAAGATTGTCAAAGAGATGATTGTGGGAGAGAAGAGTAAGAAAAAGAAAAATAAGGCCGTGGAGTGGAAGAAGCTAGCAGAAAGGGCAACTGATCCACATGGTTCTTCGTGGACCAACTTAGACAATTTAGTGAATCAAGTGCTATTAAGGAAAGGCTAGGTGTTGTCCCTGGCAACCTTTATTGGCCTTAACTTTGTTGTTGTCGATGTTATTGTTGGTCTTAATTAACTTTAAAAAAATGTAGTGCTTAGAGGCTATTGTGTATTGTCTAAAACAGACAATACAGACCCCTGCCTTATAGGCAATACCACCTTTTAGTTTTTTGTTTGGTTTGCTGGAAATTTTAGATTGACTTAGGGAGGTTTTTAGGGGATTTAAGTTTAATTATTGGTGATGCTATGGAGACTAAATTTGTAGATAAAATTGCAAACTAAATGATGCTTCACCAATAAGAATGAGCATGTTTATCAACGCTTAAGTCATAATCCAATCAACTTCCATGTCATTTAGTTTTAAAATTTTGTTTACAATTTTAGTCTCCCTAGCATTACTCTTTATTTATTATACCTACACACAACTTTTATTTTGGTTATTTTTTTAGTTTTGTTGGCAGGGTTAGTTTGGTGTTTTCACATCGTTTTGGTTGACAAAGGGTATTTTTAATAGGTAGGAGCCAGATCCTACCCAATGATCTAAATGAGCCAATTCCACTAATAAAAATATATAAAACCATACTGGCTCAGACTCATTTAATAAAAAAATTTGAGTCCGGATCCACCAAAAATGAACCTGGCTCGTGGCATTTGTCATTGCACTTGAGGTTTCGTGTTTGAATCTCTTTCTTTGTAGTTTAATGTACATTATCTTATCGTTTGTCAAAATATAATTTGGGGGAAAATGAAAATGGTAAATAATGGTTAAAATGATATAACGATATATTTACGATAAGGGGTGAAAGAAATAAATTGGTATCAGATTCACCATTCACAAAATTTGAACCTAAACCTGTTAATTATAAAATTACACAAAACTATCTCAACTATGGATCAAATCACAATCTCATACCTCATATTTTAAAAATTACAATGTCATACTTCATCTTACGAATTTGTTGCAATGTCAGACCTCTGTCATTTTGTCTGTTAAATGCTGACGTGGCTTGGACTGGGACCCACTCCAGGGCCAAACTAGATAAAAATATTAATTAAATATTAATAAATTAAAGATAAATTATTTTAATATTTTTATTAAAAAATATGGGACCCACCCCCTATAATTCTCTCTCTTTCTCCCCTTTCTCCTGATCCGTTCCAATGGGTCCTTCTCCTCGGCCATCTCCACCTCCCTCCCATAGAGCTCATCCCCCTCCTCTTCCTCCACCCAATCCTTGCCGCTAAACCCACCCCTTATAAACCCATCACCCTCATCCATCTTCCCCAATCCAAAACCTCAAATCTCTCCTTGCTGGCACAAGATCTCAACTTTACTCTCCGGACACTCATTCTTTGTCACCACACCGCCCATCGGCGTCCCAATTTCGCTCAACAACATCAAGATAACTTTTGGGTCACCCATTTACGATGATGGGTTCCTCATCATTTTGGAATCAAGAACAACCTCAATTTTATCCCCTCATCCTCGTCAGCCCCGTCGCCTCACCGACGGCATCGTCTACCTCTGCTTCGACCCCTGCATCCCGGTCTTCTACCTCTTTTCTTCCAGATCCCCAAATTGGACCCCGTCCCCAGGCCCGACAACCCCGCTTGCAAAAAAAAAAAATTATTCTGTGTTTTTTGGGTCCAATTTTTTTTTTTTTTTTTGGGAAGAGAGAATGAGTGGTGAATTTTGGAGGATGAAGGTGGAATTTTTCTGGAGAAAGAGGAGAAGAGTTGTGAATTTTTTTTTCTCTCTGCCGATTTGAATTTCTAGGAAACAGACGAAATGAGTTGTGAAATCTAGAGGATGAAGGTTAAGAATGGAGGAAGAAAGAATCTCAGGAAATCGGATGTGAGAGAGAGATATGAGAGAGATTGGATGTGAGAGAGATAGGAGAGAGATTGGATGTGAGACAGAGATAGGAGAGAGAGGAGAGAGAGATCAGATGTGAGAGAGGGAAGAGAGAGAAGGGATGGGTCCCATATGTTTTTACAAAAATGTTTAAATAATTTTATCTTCAATTTATTAATATTTAAGTAATATTTTTATCCACTTGGATCAGGGAGTGGATCTCACTCTAAACCACATCAGCATTTAATAGAAAAATTAACAGACAAACTGACGAAGGTCTGACATTGCAACAAATTCGTAAGATGAGGTATGAAATTGTAATTTGATCTATAATTTAGGTAGTTTTATGTAATTTATCTATAAAAATAACACTTACCGCATTGTTGTACACATGCGTTGTTCCGAAAGCTACTGCTCATTTTATATCTAAAAACACACAATTGTTTGCAATCAAACATATGATTAATCAACCATCTAGTGCGCAGGAATATATTTGGCAATCATGTAAGGGAAGAAAATTTTGACAAAATACACATGTCGAGTACACTAATTATTTTACAAAATCCATCAACAGTATGGAAGTTGAAGATTAAACCAAACATATATTACATTACAGTGTTTAAAATGTGAAGGATGTTATAGAATAAGTAGGTGAATGTCCACTCAAATGAATGCCCAAAAACTTAGTAATAGTGAGTAATAGTGTTTGATATTTTCAAAAGTATTGTCATTGTATATTGGATGGATGTAGTTATGGGAGTTTCTCTATAAATAGAGCACTTCGTGTGTTATCAAATACACTGCGAAAAGAAAGCAAGAGAAATAATATCAGTATCTCTCCCTCTCTTTATCTGCCATCTTTTTGTGTTACATCTACTAAAGTTATAGTGTGATACTTTGCACCTGCTTCGCTCATATCCTTAGAAAAGTTATCTCTCTAACTTAAACCTATTTATAACACGTTATCAGCACGACTCTCTAACCTTAAATAGTTATCATCTCCCTTCACTGAAACAAAGAAAAAAAAATGCTTCCTTTAAGTTTTTCCTGTTTTTCTTCTTCCTCTGCTTCATCTGCATGATGCACCCTCGCAATGAACTGCTAGCACCATGCCTGCTTCTCGTTCTAAATTTAACAGTTACTTATATCTATGATTTCTTGTTTGGTGCAGTTCCTGATTTCTAACCTAGTGTTTATTTATGTAAATTTTACTGTAATCAAAGATGGTGCGATACAATCGCCCATCTTGAACTGCAAATTTAATTTTTACTATGATCAAAGATGGTGCGTTACAATCGCCCATCTTGAGCAGCAGATTTAATTTCACTGCAATTTTAGGTGGTATGGTATAATCGTCCACCTTACTCTACATATTTAAATTTTATCGCAATTTTAGGTGGTGCGGTATAATCGCCTACCCTGCCCTGCATATTTAAATTGCTCTGCATATTTAAATTTTCATGCTGTTTAAGTGGTGCGGAATAATCGCCCATCCTATGCTTGTTTTGATGAGAATGGTGCGGTACAATCGCCCTTCTCATTAATCATGAAAATCTCGAGCCTGAAGTTTCGAGTGCTCATCATTTTTGGCCTGAAGATCAAAATAAAAAATTTGTAAGAACCAGAAGTTCTAACACTATATTTCTCCAGGAATACATATTATTGCAAGTTCTTACACATCTCATTTTTCTTTCAGAAAAGAAAATGGCGAACTTGGCAAAGCTTGATTTTGCTGCCCTAGACATTACTAGGAAGAATTACCTTACCTGGGTACTGGATATCAAGATCCATCTGGAAGCAGGAAATCTTGGAGATACCATTACGAAAGAAAATAGCTCATCCTCTCAAGATAGAGCGAAGGCCATGATCTTTATTCGTCACCATCTTGATGAGGGACTAAAGAGCGAGTGCTCAACGGTTGAAGATCCGTTAGCTCTCTGGAAGGCATTGAGAAACAGATACAATCACCAGACAATGGTGATTCTTCCAAGGGCTAGCTATGAGTGGACTCAACTAAGGATCTAGGATTTCAAGTCAGTGGCTGAATACAATTCTGCGATGTTCAAAATTACCTCTCAGATGAAGCTCTGTGGGGATATCATTACTGAGGAAGTTATGCTGGAAAAGACTTTTAGTACATTTCATGCTTCTAACGTGCTTCTGCAGCAGCAGTATAAAGAGCGAGGCTTCACTGAATACAACCAGCTGATATCTGTGCTCATGGTAGCTAAACAAAACAATGAGTTCCTGATGAAAAATCATCAATCCAAACCTACAGGATCTGCACCATTCCCAGAAGTGAATGCTGCTTCCCTCGAAGTGAACGCCACATCCTCTGGTGGGGATAATCATAAATGAGGACGTGGCCACAAGCGAGCCCGGTAGAACAAGAAAGGCAAGAATCATGGTGGTCAGTTTCATAACCAGGTTCCAAGGTAAAATTCAAGCCCGAGCTTTAAAAATGGAAATCGCCACAAAGGCAAAGCTCATATGAACAATGCTCCTAGAAACTCTGATAGAGCTTGCCATAGGTGTGGTGGAGATGGGCACTAAGCGCGTACTTGTCGTACCCCAAAACATCTGGTGGATCTATATCAAGTTTCCCTCAAGAAGAAGGGTGTCGAGACTAATTTCCTCGACCAGGCTAGACTAATGGATATACCTAATCCAGTGTGCGACTTATCAGGACAGTTGAACACAAACCACCTAGATGTCTCGGACTTCATTGTGGAAATGGGGAATGAAGTGTATCGGTCCGACTGAATCGTTTATGTTTGATGTACTTTTATTATTCTGAACTTGTAGTTTAAAACTAGCATTTCAATTCAATAAAAGTAGCATTTAAATTTCCTGTTATAAGTTGTTTTTAACCATGATCCCCTTTACTCAGAAAGCATGGATAAAAACCATGGTTATTCTCAAAACATGAGAAATGGCGGAGATATTTGTCTTGCAGACAGTGTAACCACACATACAATACTTCGTGATCGAAAGTATTTCTTAAGCTTGATGCTTACAAGAGTAAGGGTAACAACAATATCAGGCCAATCAGATGTAATTGAAGGCTCAGGGGAAGCCCAGATTATGTTACCAAATGGAACAATATTGTCCATACAAAATGCGTTGTATGCTACTCGATATACTCGAAATTTGTTGAGTTTCAAAGACATACGTTTAAATGGATACCACATTGAAATGAAAAATGCAGAAAATGTGGAGTATCTATGCATTACCTCCAATGATACCAGAAGCATATATTGGAGAAGTTGCGTGGTTTGTCGAGTGGATTGTATTATACATACATAAGGACAATTGAATCACGTACTGTCATGAACCAGAAGTTCATTGATTCAAAAGTTTACATGTTTTGGCATAACCGTTTGGGTCACCCAGGATCCACCATGATGCGTAGGATCATTACCAACTCTAATGGATATTCATTATTGAGCAAAGACATTGCTATCTCAAATGATAACTTTTGCAAGGCTTGCTTTCAAGGGAAATTGGTAATTAGACCATCACAACTAAAGGTTGATGCTGAATCCCCATCATTTTTTCAAAGAATTCAAGGGGATATTTGTGGACCTATTCAACCATCTTGTGGACCATTTCGATATTTTATGGTTTTAGTTGATGCATCTACCAGATGATCACATGTTTGTCTCTTGTCTACTCGAAATGTATCTTTTGTGAGACTTCTTGCTCAAATAATTAAGTTGAGAGCACAGTTCCCAGATTACCCCATTAAGTTAATCTGACTTGATAACGCTGGTGAATTTACGTCTCAAACCTTTGATGATTACTGCATGACATTAGGCATTGATGTTGAACACCCTGTTCCTCATATCCATACTCAAAATGGTTTAGCATAAGCATTAATCAAGCAGCTTCAGTTAATAGCTCGCACTCTGCTCATGAAAACAAAATTGCCAGTTTCTACATAGGGACATGCCATCTACATGTTGCATCATTGGTTCGATTGAGACCTATAGCCAACCACCAATACTCCTCAGTACAACTCGTGTTTGGGCATCAGCCAAACATTTCACATTTACGAGTTTTTGGTTGTGCTATTTATGTGCCTATTGCACCGCCGCAACGCACTAAAATGGGACCTCAGCATATACTGGGAATTTATGTGGGTTTTGATTCACCATCTATCATTAGATATTTGGAACCCCTGACAGGTGATATGTTTACAGCTCGTTTTGCTGATTGTTACTTTGATGAGACAATCTTCCCGTTGTTAAGGGGAGAAAAGACCATTCCAGAAGAACGGCAAGATCTAACATGGGTTGTACCCACCTTGTCTCATTTTGATCCACATAGCACTTAATGTGAAAATGAAGTGAAAATGATCGTTCATCTTCAAAGTATTGCCAATCAAATGCCAGATGCATTTAATGATGCTATGAAAGTGACAAAATCACATATACCAGCTGCAAATGCACCTGCAAGAATTGATGTCCCTGTTGGACAAAATAAAGTGGCAGCGAATGATTCATCTGGTGCACGCCTGAAGCGTGGTAAACCCCCAGGTTCAAAAGATTTAGTCCCTCAAAAGAGAAAGACAACGGCATAGCTGAATCCAAATGAATTCATTTAGGAAGAGAAAATGAATGAAAAATCTACAATTCATGATTCTGTACTTCCAGAAAAAGAAAATGTCCTTGATGAGACATATGTCCCTAAAGAGACAGTAGTACATGAAAACAAAGAAATCTCCATAAATTATGCATGTACAAATGAATTGTGGGATCGAAATGAAATAATCATCGATGATATGTTCGCATTCGTAGTAGCCACTGAAATCATATTAAGTGATGATATTGAGCCCCGCTCTATTGATGAATGCAAACAGAGACAAGATTGGCCTAAGTGGAAAGATGCAATCCAGGCATAATTAAATTCCTTGGAAAGGCGAAGTGTTTTTGGACCAGTAGTCCAAACTCCGCCTGATGTAAATCCTATGGGTTACAAATAGGTATTCACAAGAAAACGCAATGAGAAAAACGAGATTGCAAGATACAAAGCATGACTCGTTGCACAAGGCTTTTCACACAGACCTGGAATTAATTATGATGAGACATACTCTCATGTAATGGATGCAATTACGTTCCGTTACTTAATAAGTTTAGTGGTTTCAAAAAAGCTTGACATGCGACTTATAGATGTCATCACTGCGTATCTATATGGAGAATTAGATATTGACATATACATGAAGGTCCCAGAAGGACTTAAGTTGCCTGAAACAACTAATAAACCACAAGGTATGCTCTCGATCAAATTAAGGCGATCATTGTATGGGCTGAAACAATCTAGACAAATGTGGTATAATCGTCTCAATGAATATTTGATCAAAGAATGATATATCAACAATGTCATTTGCCCTTGTGTGTTCATTAAGAAATCCAATTATGGATTTGCCATAGTGGCAGTTTACCATAGTGGCAGTTTATGTCGATGATATGAACCTAGTTGGAACTCCTGAAGAGCTCAATAAAACTGTTCAATATCTGAAAAGCAAATTTGAAATGAAAGACCTTGGAAAAACAAAATACTGTCTCGGCCTGCAAATCGAGCATTGTGCTAATGGAATTTTGGTCCACCAATCAGCTTACATTGAAAAAATCCTGAAACGATTTGGCATAGATAAGGCTTATCCACTCAGCACGCCAATGGTTGTTCGTTCTTTGGACATTAAGAAATATCATTTCCATCCAAAAGAAGATGATGAAATGGTTCTTGGTCCAGAAGTACCATATTTGAGTGCAATAGGTGCTTTACTGTATTTAGCACAATGTACTAGACCAGATATAACTTTTTCAGTTAACTTGTTAGCAAGGTATAACTCTGCTCCAACAATTCGTCATTCGAAAGGAGTCAAAGATGTTTTGCGATACCTTCGTGGGACAACAGACATAGGTCTCTTCTACTCAGAGAAATCCACAAATGACCAGATACTTGCTGGATATGCAGATGCTGGTTTTCTCTCTAATCCGCATAAAGCCCGCTCACAAACTAGATATGTGTTCATTAATGGAGATACAGGAATCTCATGGCGCTCAACAAAGCAAACACTAGTTCCTACATCTTCAAATCACTCAAAAATACTTGCTTTACATGAAGCAAGTCGTGAATGTTCTTGGTTAAGATCAATGATCCATCATATCCGGAATTCATGCGGTCTACCTTCGAAGATAGACAATCCAACTGTCATCTATGAAGATAATGCAGCCTGTGTTGCCCAAATGAAGGAATGATTCTTTAAGGGCGATAAGACTAAACACATATCTCCAAAGTTTTTCAATGCACATGAGCTTCAGAAGGCTAAGGTTATTGAAGTCAAACAAATCCATTCCAATGAAAATCTGGCATACCTGTTCACCAAATCTCTACCAAAGTGCATATTTCAGAAGTTAGTGCAAAGTATCGGATTACGTCGACTTACCAATCAGCTAAATTTGAAGAATGCAGAATCAGGGAGAGATAAATGTCAGGGGGAGCATCCATGATACATGTTTGTTGTACTCTTTTTCCTTCGACTAGGATTTTTCCCATTGGGTTTTTCCTATCAAGGTTTTAACTAGGCAACATAAGTATACTTAACACTATATCAACAATCCAGGTAAAGTTGTACTCTTTTTCCAAGCAAGGTTTTAACGAGGCAACTGATGTTGATATGTGGGCATCCAAGGGGGAGTGTTATAGAATAAGTGGGTGAATGCCCACTCAAATGAATGCCCAAAGACTTAGTAATAGTGAGTAATAGTGTTTGATACTTTCAAAAATATCATCATTGTATATTGGATGGATGTAGTTACGGGAGTCTCTCTACAAATAGAGCACTCCGTCTATTATCAAATACACTACGAAAAGAAAGCAAGAGAAATAATATCAGTATCCCTCATTCCCTTTATCTGCCATTTTTTTGTGTTACATCTACTAAAGTTATAGTGTGATATTTTGCACCTGTTTCGCTCATATCCTTAGAAAGGTTATCTCTCTAACTTTTACCTATTTATAACAAAGGAAACAATTGCGAGGGTTCACAATTGATCTGATTCAGATGTCTGTTCCCCTGCCAGTAATCGGCGAGCCTAAGGCGACTTCCGATTGAGTCCCGATAGCAATGTTTCTAAACGTCTTTCCCTCTGGGTTATACAATGCCAATATGTTTCGCTTGTAGTCCAACAAAACTTCACCATTCTCTAAAATGCATAGAAGCTTGAAAGATTCGTTGCACTCTTCAGCTAGGATCTGATCCAAAGGAATTTTTACCACTTTAGTCCAAGATTTTGCGACTTCGTACTCCTTTACAACCTATATCCGAAGATCCGTCTCCATCGGGTAAGAATACACAAAAAGACAATTTTTACTAACACCAACTCCCACAAAGACACAATTTTTGTTGAAAAGGTAGGGCAATGGCAACATATGCTTAAATTTCTCCTCTGCTAAATCGAAAGACAAAATTTGCGAAGCAAACATATTAACTTCTACCCAATGTGGAGCTCCGTTTCAGAAGCAACCATTCCCGTTCAACTGAAAGTAATTGATGTGATCATCATCAGCACACGTCCTCCATGAATCATATTTGAGTGAGAAAACTTGAATCACAACTTCTTTAGAACCAAATGTAGTTTTAGACAATCCTCATATTACTTTGTAATCATCCGTGGTGGAATCTGTTGTGCTAGGATAACACCAAACCAAATGGAACCAACACAAGCTAACCCACATGAAATATATCAAATGGAATGTAAGAACAAAATATAAAAGACACCAAGATTTTAACGAGGTTCTTCAACAGTCAATGTAACTGGAGTACGTCCTCGGAACAGTAGGAGCTCACCCAATAATCCACTATCAACCAAATGGGAGTTTACAAACTGTTGGCAATCTCACAACCCAAAACCCCAATACACTCAATAACGCTCACTCACCAAAGACACAAATAGATAAGGAAATATAGTGAATAATTTCCTCTCTATACAAATCTCAAAGCTAATACACAAATACAACTTTGATTGAGTGAGAACTAACAAAGAAAGAAAATCACCATTCTTTTTTATATGGGGACTGCGGCACTTTTCCTTTTTTTTTTTGTGTTCTCTATTTTCTACTTAGAAAACAAAAGGGCAACAGTTGCCCTAATTAAAAACCTAGCCACTCCCGTGGCTTTTCATATGGGCCAAATAAAAAAGGCCCTTTAAATGGGCTGTTGGGCTTACATATAAAGGCCCCTAGAATTTGGCCATATATTCAACAATCTCCACCTTGGTCAAATTCTCGAAAACACCTTGACGAGCCAAACCAACATAATCAATAATCAACACGAAACCACTCCCAAATACTAGCAAGAGAACAACTTATGCCGAGCCAAATGCTCCTAAACTCCTACTGCTCAACGTCTTCTTTATATAGGCAGAATGTGAGCCAAGTTCAAGCAATGGACAAACTTGGCTACACCAACAACCTTAGTCAACATATCAGCGGGGTTGTCTTTAGTTGGAATATTCTAGAGAATGTTCTCTCATTCACCAACGACTTCACGCACAAAGTGATAACGCTCATCTATGTGCTTGGTCATCGCATGATGAACTTGATACTTAGCCAAATAAATGGCACTCTGACTATCACAGTGCACATCCACCTGCTTCTGATCAACCCCCAAATCTATAATCAGTTCATGTATCCAAATGGCCTCCTTTATAGCTTTAGCAATAGCCATATATTCAGCCTCTGTGGTAGACAAGGCAACAGACAACTGCAAAATGGACCTCCAACAAACTGGCCCTTTAGCCATAGTAAATACATAGCCTGTAGTAGACTTCCTTTTATCCAAATCACCTGCATAATCTGAATCAACATAACCAACTGCAAGGTGACCAATACCAAAGCCATCCCTCTCAAAGCATAAACCAACATCTCGAGTACCATGGAGATACCTCAATATCCACTTAGCAGCATGTCAATGCTCTTTACCAGGATTATGCATATATCGACTCACCATACCAACTGCATGAGCAATATCCGGTCTAGAGCATACCATTGCGTACATCAAACTACCAACTAAATTTGCATATGGTATATTTTTCATTTGAAGCTTTTCTTTATCATTTTTAGTACATTGTAGAGAACTTAATTTAAAATGAAAAGCCAAAGGGGTACTAACCGGTTTGGTTGAATCATGAACTCCAAACTTCCGAATCAACTTCTCAAGGTATTGTCTTTAATTCAAGCATACCAAACCCTTCTCTCTATCTCTAGTGATTTCCATGCCAAGGATTTTTTTCGCTTCACCAAGATCCTTCATCTCGAACTCGTTCTTCATTTGTTTCTTCAATTTCTCAATCTCTTCGACATTCTTTGAGGCAATCAACATATCATCAACATATATCAACAAATAAATGAAAGACCCATCTTACAACTTCTTGAAGTACACACAATGATCATATTGACTTCTAGAATAATTTTGGCCTCTCATAAATTTATCAAACCTCAAATACCATTGTCTTGGAGATTGCTTCAAGCCATAAAGTGATTTCTTCAACTTGCAAAACAAATTCTCTTTCCTTTTCACTTTATACCCATCCGGTTGACACATATAGATCTCTTCATTCAAATCACCATATAGGAAAGCCGTCTTCACATCGAGTTGCACAAGCTCAAGATCATATTGTGCAACAATAGCTAACATAATACGAATTGAGGAGTGCTTCACAACCGGAGAAAAGATTTCATTGTAGTCAATGCCCTCATTTTGTGCATACCCTTTAGCAACTAATCTTCCTTTGAATCTCACATTGTTTTTCTCATCAACACCTTCCTTATTGGCATACACCCATTTGCAACCAATAGCTTTCTTACCTTTAGGCAATTTAGCTAACTCCCAAGTCTTGTTCTTCAAGAAAGAATTCATCTCATCACCCATGGCATTGCACTATTTCTCATTTTCTTCACTCTCAATAGCTTCCTCAAAATTGGATGGAATCTCATCAGTGATAATAGGAAGAGCAAAAGAAACATAATCACTATACCGAGTTGGCTTGGTAATATTTCTCTTTCCTTTGTTCTTGACAATAGACTCTTGAGGTAAAGCTTGCTCTTCATCTAGAATAGAATCTTCAAGTTCAACTTCTTCAACATCCTCTTGATCTCCCACTTCTTCACTTGCAGTGGCTTCGACATCAGTAGAAATAGGATTTAAAGTACTAGAGACAATTCTCTCAAGCTCCACCTGTTGGACATCTTTCACATTCTTCTCAGAGTCTCTGAACATAATTTCTTTATCAAATGTCACATCTCTACTGATTACAAGTTTCTTCATCTCTGGGCACCACAACCTGTAACCTTTGACACCACTACTAAAACCAAGAAAGATAGCTTTTTTGGCTCTAGGATCAAGTTTATTTTCAGTTACATGAAAATAAGCAGGTGAACCAAAAATACAGATATAGTCATAATTAGAAGAAGGTTTTCCAGTCCATACCTCCATTGGTGTCTTACCCTAAACATCAGCTGAGGGTAACCGGTTGATGATCTGACATGCATAAGTAACTGCCTCTGCCCAAAATCACTTGCTCAAACTCGACTGAGACAATATACATCTAACCTTCTCAAGCAAGGTTCGATTCAATCTTTCTGTAACTCCATTTTGTTGTGGAGTTCCCCGAACACTAAAATGCCTCACAATTCCTTCCTTTTTGCAAACTTTAAAGAAAGGGTCGGATGTGTATTCACCACCATTATCTGATCTCAAAATCTTAATCTTTCTCCCAGTCGGGTTCTCAACCATTTTCTTCCAACTCAAGAAAATGCTCAACACCTCATTCTTGTGCTTCATAGTATAGACCCAAGACCTTCTTGAATAATCATCAACAAGGGTCACGAACCAATGTCTACCACTCAAAGAATGAGTCTTTGTACGACCCCAAACATCCGAATGCACATAATCAAGAATGCCATTCGTCTGATGTACTGCGATACCAAACTTCACTCTAGTTTGCTTCCCCAACACACAATCTCGCAGAAATCAAGCTTACAAGTCGTGGCACCTTTTAAAAGACCTTGTTTCACAAGCCCTTGTAGAGCTCTCTCACCGGCATAGCCTAATTTCATATGCCACAGTTTAATAGTATCTGAATCAGATGTGCCCATATTTTCTGAGACTACAAACGCTTCACCTATCACGGTGCTTCCTTGCAATAGATACAAATGACCACATCGAGGAGCTTTCATCACAACAAGTGCACCATAAGTAACTTTCAATGTCTGCCCATCTAAATGAAACCTGAAGCCCTTGGATTCTAAAGTGCCCAAAGAAATAAGATTTTTCTTCAAATTTGGTACATACTGAACACCTGTCAACTCTTTAAGCATGTCATCATGCAACTTCAAACGAACTGTACCGATCCCTTTTGTTATGCAAGGATTGTCATCTCCCATGAAAATAACACCACCATCAAACTCTTTCAAGCTTGAAAATCAATCCTTGTGAGGATTCATATGATGAGTACAACCTGTATCCAATACCCACTTTGTAGCACAATCAAATGATGAGGAAACGGTTAAAGCAAAATCAACAAAATCATTTTCAAGCTCAGCAACATTAGCTTCAGAACTCACTTTGCCTTTGGTCTTCAACCTAGGACAATCTTTCTTCCAATGGCCTTTATTATGACAAAAAGCACATTCATCCCTTTTCCAAACTTTTTCTACCTTTAGAAGTTCCTCTAGGTCGAGAAAGTGATTTTTTTCTTACTAGAGAAATATCTCCTCTCCGATGATCTACCTCTAACAAATAAAGCTTCTGAGGTACTATCATGATTCTTATCTCTATGCCTCATTTCATAATTCATCAAGGCATTTAAAACATCTTCAAATTTCACAGTTTATTTACCATGCATAATAGTGGTAACAAAATGTTCATAAGAGTCCGGCAAGGAATTCAATAAGATTAAGGCCTTATCTTCATCCTTAATATCCTCATCTAAATTCATCAAATCGGCAATCAACTTATTAAAAGTATCAAGGTGTCTAATCATTTTTGTACCTTCTTTGTATTGGAAGCGGTAGAGCTTTTTCTTCAAGGGTAGCCGATTCTCCGCACTCTTCGTCATGTACTTGTTTTCTAATTTTTGCCACAACACATTTGCCAATGTCTCCCGCATCACAAAATACTTCTGAGTTTTTGCAAGGCACAACTGAATTGTGGAGCAAGCCCACAAATTTAATTTCTCCCATTCCGACTTCGACATAGCTTCCGGCTTATCTCCCAAAGCGGCAAATAGATCTTGTTGAGCCAACACATCCTTGACCTCACATTGCCACATCCCGAAGTTGTTTGTGCCATCAAACTTTTCCACTTCGAACTTTGCATTTTGCACCGTAGTTCTTGCAAACCCAGAGCTGCTTCCAAAAGGATTCTCATCTTGCCCGTCTGACATCTTTAGCAACTAGACGGTACCAAAGAGCAACCAGTGCTCTGATACCAATTGTTGTGCTAGGATAGCACCAAACCAAATGGAACCAACACAAGCGAACCCACAAGAAATATATCAAATGGAATGCAAGAACAAAATATAAAAGACACCAAGATTTTAACGAGGTTTCTCAACAGTCAATGTAACTGGAGTACGTCCTCGGAGCAATAGGAGCTCACCCAATAATCCACTATCAACCAAATGAGAGTTTACAAATTGTTGGCAATCTCACAACCCAAAACCCCAATACACCCAATAACTCTCACTCACTAAAGACACAAATAGATAAGGAAATATAGTGAATAATTTCCTCTCTATACAAAGCTCAAAGCTAATACAATAATCAAATATAACCAACACAAGCTAACCCACAGGAAATATATCAAATGGAATGCAAGAACAAAATATAAAAGACATCAAGATTTTAACGAGGTTCCTCAACAATCAATGTAACTGGAGTACGTCCTCGGAGCAGTATGAGCTCACCTAATAATCCACTATCAACCAAATGGGAGTTTACAAATTGTTGGCAATCTCACAACCCAAAATCCCAATACACCCAATAACTCTCACTCACCAAAGACACAAATAGATAAGGAAATATAGTGAATAATTTCCTCTCTATACAAAGCTAAAAGCTAATACACAAGTACAATTTTGATTGAATGAGAACTAACAAAGAAAGAAAATCACTTTTCTTTCTTATATGGGGGCTGCGGCACTTTTTTTTTTTTTTTTTTTTTTTTTGTGCTCTCTGTTTTCTCCTCAGAAAACAAAAGGGCAACAGCTGCCCTAATTAAAAACCTAGCCACTCCCGTGGCTTTCCACATGGGCCAAATAAAAAAGGCCCCTTAAATGGGCTGTTGGGCTTACATATAAAGGCCCCTAGAATTTGGCCATATATTCAACAGAATCATAACCGAATCCATAAAACAGCGAACCAGAACCTGAATAAAGAGGCTTTGGTAATACCTTGGACTGCCTAGCACTAGGGTTCCGTACGATAATAATGTTGCGGTTCACATTTAGGCATATCAAGCCGTTGCAGGAACCCACAAGTCGTGTAAGAACAACATCCGGGATCCTTACTGGAAAATCAAGCTCTTTACCTGTAACATGAACATGAGCATCACTCTCTTGATCCGCCAATGCGACGTGGACAATGGCGTGGATACGCGTGGACGAGATAAAGTGGGTGAAGTTTCTGGTGTTGTTGATGCATGTGAGTACAGCATGGCTGAGGTGCTTCGTAACAAAATGAGAATCGGAGATTAAAGCGCGCCATGACTTGCATACACACCGAAATTGGAGTAAAGATTTGACTGGGAGCCTTGAGAGGATTTCGATAATAATGTCGTTGTAGTCAGTGAGAGGTACTCGTTGACGGAGTTCACCATGAGAGGGGACACTGGTGGTTGCTTCAGCTGCCGGGGGCTATTGAGGCCGTCCGCCGTGGTAGTGTTGCTTCCAGGTGCTGGCGGGAGTTTCGAAGTGGAGATTCTTGGAAAAAGGCGGCAAATACAAGAACAACCCCTTGAGTTTGTCATTGCAGAAAGTATTGTGTCGACAAGGTACTTCTCGAACTGTATATAACAAATGGGAATGTCTGGATGAACACATACTTCCTTACTACACCCAAGCACTAAAAAATTATTAAACAATTAAAAATTAAACTAAAAAATATATGTTATGGACAAATCAAATTTCGTGAGATTGCTTAGCTTTCTTCGTTCTTTTGTTTCTCCGAAAGCTATGCACTTCCACCAGCCTTTCATTCAACTATCTTCAAATTTTGGTCAAAGTTCCTTGAAGATCGTAGCAACGACACTTCTACAATATTAACTTTAGGTGTCAGACGATCCTAACGGTTAATAAGTCATTCTGACGGATAAAAGATATCCGACACATAATTTATTTACTGTCAGATTAAAGTTACTTTCTGTCGGATATATCCGACATAAATTACTGGCGGATTTAACCGCCATAAAATTATTATAACCCTCAGTATTTTTGAATTCTTTTTTTTTTAATATTTTTAACATATTCTGGCGGTTTTTTAGTTAATAGTGGCGGTTGTAACCGACATAAATTGACTATTTTATTATTTTAAAATGTTATATTGATTAAAAATAAATAAATAAATAAACAAATGGTTTACCTAATCTCTTAGGGTGCGTTTGTTGCACTGGACTAAGCTCAGGGACTAAGTTAGACTAGCTTAGACTAGACTAAGCTGAATTAATTTAGTGAAGCGTTTGTTCCAGTGTCGGACTAACAAGTAAAATAATATTTTTCTCTTTTTTTTCTTTTTTTCTTTTTCCTTTACCATTTTCCAGAACACACTTTCTCTGTCGACAATGTTCTCCCTTTTTTCCAATTTTTCTTGAAATGTTATCCTCACAACCCAGAATCATCGTCTGCTCGATTGGGTTCTTCTGATAATCCCCATGTGGAGCCTTTGCAACCACAGCTTCATCTCAATATTTTGCACATCTTCACAAATTCGCTCAAATAAAAAAACCCATATTTGCTGGAATTGCAAAAACCCATATTCAAATCACAAAACCCAGATTCAATCCCAAATTCGCTTGAATCACAAAACCCAACTTCGCTGGAAGTGCAAATCCCATATTCGAATCACGAAACCCAGACGAAGAGATCCTGGGTTCGCGATGTAGGCAACGGCGAAGTGAGCAGACGAAGCAAGCGGGGAAAGGAGAGTTCGCAAGTGTAGGCAGGCAACGACGAAGTGAGCAGACGAAGCAAGCAAGGAGAGGAGAGTTCGCAAGTGTAGGCAACAACGAAGCGAGCAGATGAGAGGAGAGAGGACGCGACGCAGAGAGAGAACGGGACGCAGCAAGGTCTTAGCAATCCCATGGTTTTCGGGGGGATTGGCTAAGACCTCCTAGTGAAGGAGATAGTCCGTGCGACTCCCCTTTAGTCCCACTTAACTTATTCCCAGCACCTATCAAACATGAGACTGTAGTCCAGTCCAATCCAGTCCCATTTAATGAGGCCAAACAAATGCACCCTTAATGTTTTTTTTTTTTTGCGATTTTTTACACGTGCTATCTCGGAGTATATACAAACATATTTGACGGTTGGATCGTTGAAACTAGTTTCGTAGAATGCATATCCTATCAAATTGATAGATTTAACAAACACTTAAGAGTTAATGTTATACTTCCATTAAGTATAAAAAATTACCGACTAGTGTAAATATTTTAAATTGAAGATCGAATTCGTTCAATGCATTCTTATAGGAACGAGGAGTGTAGCTGTAAAAAATCATCAAAATCGGAGCTAAAATAACCGTTAAATTGTGATTTTTCGTTTATAACCGTCAAAAACTTTTGTTCTGTTACCTAATCTCTGAATGTTTGTTTTTTGTGATTTTTTACATATGGGATTTCGAAGTGTGTACAAACAAGTTTGACGGTTAGATTATTGAAAAAAGTTTCGTAGAATGTGTATCGCGTCAAAACGGTAGATTAAATAAATACTTAAGAGTCAATGTTATACTTCCATTAAGTATAAAATAAGATTTTGTGGTATCCACTAGTGTAAATATTTTAAATTGAAGATCAAATTTATTCATTGCATTCTTATAGGGTCGAGGAGTGTAGCTGTAAAAAATCATTCAAATCGGAGCTAAAATAAACCATTAAATTGTGATTTTTTATTTATAACCGTCGAAAACTTTTGTTCCGTTACGTAATCTCTGAATATTTGTTTTTTACGATTTTTTACGTATGCAATCTCGGAGTGTGTACAAATAAGTTTGACGGTTGGATCGTTGAAAAAAGTTTCGTAGAATGCATATCTTCGTTAAATTTGCCTAAATTTTTAAGTGGGAAAAGTAATTTGTGCTAAATTTTTATTTATGATATTCAAGTATTGATTACACAATATTTAGTTTGTGTGATGATATTTTCATTGTACAATTATCATTTTGTTTCTTTATTGCATATTTTACATGGGTTATTATCTATTAAACCAAACAATTATTTATTTAATTTTTAAAAACGTATTCTATTTAAATACATATTATTTATTTATTTATTTTTTAAAACAAACATTTATTATTTTATTTTTTAAAATCGTAACAAAATTTTGTGGGGAATTTAAAATTTTGGGGGGATTTTTGCCGCCATTTTTTTCTGTCGGTTATAACTGACAGTAATGAAAATCTTTTGTCTGTCTTTATTTTAAAAAAATGGTTATGTCGGTTATAACCGACAATAATGGAAATTTTCCAAAATAAAACCCCTCCATCTCTTCCTTGCGCCAGTGCCTTCTCCCTCCCTCATTTCCTTCTCTTTCTCTTCTCCCTTCCTCATTTCCTTCTCCTTCTCTTCTCCCCTTCTCCTTCTCGCTTCAATCACCATGGATGAACAATTCTAGAAGCAAGCTGAAGCTGTGAAAATGCATGCCGACTTAAAGTGGGTATGTACTGGGGAGATATGGGCGTTGATCTCTGGGATGCGTATACATGGAAGGAACAAACTGAAAAATATGAGGTGCAAGTTTTTTTTTTCTTCATTTAAAATCACAGCAATGGGAGATATGGGTGTGTATGTGATTAACCTCCATTTTATGAAACCTTTTCTTCGATGTTGTTTCCTTAGTTCATTTGGCCATTTCTTGGCTACTCTGATTTGTTTCATTTTTTTTTATATTTTTTCATCAACTAGTCACAAAATCACAGCAAAATTACAGCGATTTCCATGGAAATTTCCCAAAAAATCCACTGCCATTGAAACTCAGGAGGGTTAATTTTGTCAAAGAAGACAAGTCTGGAACTTTTTCGGTGAACGAACTTTTACCCAAATCCAACTGCTCCAAGCTCGAGCAATTTTTTAGGTCATTCGTGAGGCTTCCATACAATCCATTGGAGCCCAAAGAAAGCCTTTTTAACGATGGAAGCGAGCAGGATTGCATGCAATGGAAGAAACTCGAAAAGGTTGTGCTGGGAGAGGATGATTTCGGAGACGAAGCTGTCGGAGTCGCAAACGATGCCTGTGAAGTTGCAGACTCAATTGGGTGGTGCCCAAGTAGTGAAAAGACTTGGGTTTGAGGTTTCAAGGGATTGCTTGAAGTTTAAGAGAGGTTGAAGCTCGTCGGATGTGGATGGAGAAAACAGGGAGAGGAAGAGGGAGAGCAGAGGGAGGAATATGGTACGGAAGATGAAAATGGCAGAAAGTGCCGTGAATGCTGTCATGTCCTTTTTATAGTTTTTTTATTATTAATCTATTTTCTGTCGGTTTTATCCGACAGAGATGGTCTGATTTATTATTAATATATTCCCTTTCGGTTTTATAACCGACACAACTTCTGTCGGTTTTTATATTTTCTGTCAGTTTTATCCGACAGAAAATGGTCTTATTTATTATCAATATATTCCCTGTCGGTTATAACCAACACAATTTCTGTCGGTTTTATCCGACAGAAAATGCTATTATTTATTCATTATTAATTTATTCTATGTCGGTTATATCCGACACAATTTCTGTCGGTTTTAGAGTATTTTCTGTCGGAAAATTCATTTCCTGACGCGGGCAATTTTATCGCTTATTATATCCGTCACTGCATCCATTTTCTGTTGGATTTTGTTTAAAATCCGACAGTAATATATGGTTTTTGTTGATTTTTGAACCGTCAGTTATAAATAATTTTGTAGTAGTGCGAGTAACGATTTACTAGCTATCACCAACAAATCTGACAATAGTCGTGAATCGTAAGTAGCATCTCACTCATTCAAAAAGAAAAATGTTGTATGTTTCTCATTTCAAGTCATAATACCACTCAAATTATCTTTAAAAAAAATAAAAAATAAAAAAATGAAAAACCATCAAGCTCGAATAGATATGAGTAGTCAACTACATTCAAACAAAGAGTTAAGTACAAGGTTTTTTTTTTTTTTTTTTTTTTTTTTCCCAGTTTGGTACCTAAAGTCATAATTCTTGAACACTTTCATACATTCATTGAGTTTTCCGTCATAACCTCCGTTAACTAATGACGTGACACCCATGTGGACAATGACTGGGTGCCACATGTTGATTTGGCGCCATGTGGACATTAAAATTAAAAATTAAAAAAAATATTAGAAACTAAGGCAAATCTTAGTTTATACTACCTGAAGTTTCTGGATTTTCAATATTTCATACATCAAGCTTTTTTATCCTAGTTTGGTAGCTAAAGTGATCATTCTTATACAGTTTCATACATTTGTTAAGTTTTCTATTAAAACAGTAGTTAACTAGTTCATATGGACAATGATTAGACGTCATGTGTTAACCTAGGGCTCACGTGGATATTAAAAATAAAAAATAAAAATGAAGGGATTGAAAACACTGAGTTCCCAACGAGTTTAAAACTCCACCTGGGTAGACTTGGCCTCGTCGCCCCCGACACGTCGACGCAAGGATCGAAGTTGGTTGTCGAATTCGAAACAACGGCACCTGGAGAGCCGCCTCTGATTCGGAGATAACTCGTCGGCGATGGGGACAGGGTGTAGTCCATGAGGCAATACGAGAATTTGTTCCCGAACAGGCGACTCAGTTGCTAGGAAAACGAGATGGGTCCTCTTCCTAGGTTCGCGGTTGGACCAGTCGGTGCAAGCAAAGCAGGTGATGTAGAGGAGTGCCAAAGCGGAGATTGACGAAGTACTGTCCAGAATTTCCTGTCATCTTAGTTTAAAGTAGAATATCGCTTGTAGAGAAATTCACCTGTCATCTTCTTCTCGTTCACGATCTTCTTCAAGGGCTTCTAGACATGGTGGTGGTGTGGCATCTTCAAGAATTTCCTGGGGAGTTTGACCTTGGAACTTATCAAACTTGGCAGGAATTCTTGAAGACGACTTGGTGAGTGAAATTGCAGTGCAGCCATTGAACATAGAGTGAGAAGAAGATAAGGGCAAATGTGTGAAGAAGGAGTTGGATGCTGAAGGAGAAGAAGAAAGGGAGCAGAAGTGAAACAAGCAGTATGGGGATGTGGAGGAAGCCATCAATGAACTCGCCACTGACACCATCTGTTTGGGTTGGTTTTTAAATATTGGGCCTTGCATAAGAGAAAGCTCCATCTTTGCCACGAACACCGTCATTACCTGTACAAAAGTTGGAGAGATTTTATTTTTTATTAGATAAATATTATTTTTATTTCTTTTGTGATTGACTTGAGTATTGAGTGAAGATCTTTATTGAAATTAGGAAGAAAATCAATCAAATCGAATTTATACATTTTATACATTTTAGAAATAATTATAAAATGCACTACTAAAGTTTTAAAATGTTAATAACCTTCTTACTTATTTTCTCAGTTCAACCGTCTCATTTCTTTTAATATTACGTGTGTTCTAATAGCATTCAAAGCTATAATTTTAATTACATTAAAGTATTTGTCAATAAAAAAATAATTAACCTTTTAACTTGCGTGCTACTAGAATACATTTGACATAAGTACAAGTGAAAATGTTGAATAAGAAAGTAAGTGAGAAGGTTGTTAACATTCTCTTGAAGTTTTGGAAATAATTTAAATGGATATGGCCTTTCAATCTCTATGTATTAATCGAAAAAAGTGTTCAAAATAACGGCCATGCAAACTACTAATGTGTATAATTTCATAGGCTTTCGTGAATTGTTTATGTAGCATGCGTGGAGCTTACGTTTTGTATTTGAGGATACTAATATTGTGAGAAAATTAGAACGTTTTATCGCCTTATTGGAAAGTAGAACAACACTTCAAAATGTATATGCAATTGAGTAATACATAAACTAATTTTTTAGCCTAAATTTACAAATTATATAATGTGTCACCATTAGAAAATAAGCACATTAATTCTATTGGTAAACGATGTAAATGTTGCATCTTATTAACGAACGACGTGAAACTAAGCGTCTTTTTGCCTTCTCACCGACTGGGCCTATTGAGCAATTTCGAAGCGGTCGACCGAGAAATTTTTTTATACCTGTTAGAAAGAAAGAGCTCCCATACATTTAAACCGACGGCTCAGATTCACTCAATTCAAACCTCAATGCAATCAAAACACCATCCTCACAAATCCCTCCGGTCCTATAAACAAACGGTCTCTTTCTCTCTCTCTCTCCCCCCAATTATTTCTTGATTTTGATTTAATTTCTTGTTAAATCGTCGAGCGAGCGGTGTAATAATCGCGAATTTTGCCGCTTTAATTCAGATCAAGCGGTGGAAATGTTCCCCCAAAACTGCAAAGACTTCGTTGCGAATCATGACTCCAAGCCCTCTTCGACCTCTGAAGCAGGTTCTTTTTGTTTTATTTTATTCAATTTGCCCACTTTTTAATTTTTTGAATTACAAGAAAGTGTTGAATTTGAGGTTCGGATTCGATTATTACTGCTTCTTATAGTTTTAATTTTGTTTTTCGGTCCAAGAAAATGTAGAATCGGGAAATTTTCTGATTCAATTTCATCCCTCTTTTTCTTGAGTTAAAACTTAAAACCCGATTACAATACAGTTGGACAGTGACGTGAGCGACAAAGGTGGGTAATTTCAGAAATTCTTGGTTTTTTAATCTTTAATTTTCTGAAAGAAATTGGGAAACTTTTCAACTAAACTGTTACATTGTGAATTTCAAGTGAGTAGTTGAAGTCAGGCTCTGATTATATCATTATTTTCAGAATGTACTCCAGATATTGCTACCAAACCCGTCGAGTGAGATTCTGATTATATTATTGGTGAGAGTAGCACGCCGAACGGAACTCAACAAGGTTCTCCATGTCAGATGGTCCTTCCAGTTTTCCAGATGATCTCAACTGGCGTATCAGGTATATATAAACCACGAATTTCTGTTTGTTTATTTTGTTTTCATTTCCCCAATTCAATTTATGACTTTGATTACTTCGCCTTCGTGTTCCTGTAATGTCCTACAGGATAGATTTAAGGACTGGGAATCTTCAAGTGTTGAGATTGTGCCGGTATTATCACAACCCCATGGCGGTTGGACGGGACAAAGTGGTTATATGTGCAGGTAGACCTTCACCCCATCCGCTCTAAGTTTCATTCAAAGTGGTTCCGCTTCTGAAGTACAGAATTAATGCTTTCTGTGGTTATACATTTTCAGGCTGCTTTTTCCAGAGCCAAGCAAATTTATAATCCTCTCTCCACAGCTGCTGTGTTATGCGGGCAGAAGCAGATGACTGAGGTATCCTTACTGTTCTCATTCACATTTCTCAGTTTGCTTTTGTTACATTTGTTTTCGTTATATTTCAAGTATGCGTGTGCTTGTTTATTTGACTATCGGGTTCATATGAGATCTGTGGCTATTGGTAATGAAAACTTATATTCAGCTGAATGTCGATGTACAAGTTTGGTTATGGCCGGACCAGCTGAATCCCTTTGTCATTTTGCATGTTCAAAGTCGAACATGGGATTGAAGATACATATATTGTTATGTGAATATGTAACTTTGAAATTGGACAAGAACCTATTCTTGAGTCTTGATCTGCACCAGACAAGGTGCTACCATTGCCTTGTTTACTAGTTTAACTCACAGTTTAGGTGTAAATAATTTGTTGCAACATCACCTAATGTAGCCTTCACCCCGGGGCCAATTTTATTTGGCCTCTAGGGTTCCTCATCATTAAGAATTTTGCTCTAGGGTTCTAACTTCTAAGTGTAAGTAGTAAATATATCTTAAAATGCTGCACGCTTTAATGATCTTGGACCAAGCCATTTTACTTGAGGAGGTACAGTTGTAAAGCGCATGTTGGAGGGAAGGGTTTCTGCAATAGATCATGTTGAGGTCACAGTCTATTTATGGACATACATACTTGTTTTTGTGTGAAAAAGGTGACATATTGATACTTGCATGATACGTGTAAACAAAGAAAAAGCAAGAATTCTAAAAGACGCTAGGCGTTAGTCAGGAGGCGAGCTCAGGCCTAGCGCCTAGGCGGTTAAGCGGGCGCCTAGGCGGACTAGGCGGATTTAAGTAAATTTATCATATTTCGTGTAAATAAGTGTCTGCTTATACTTAAAATATATATAATTTCATCATAAACTACAAAATAGAATGCATATATATATTATGAAGTATTAGAACATAATGAAAACATGTGAAATAAGGATATAATGTGTGTTCATTTAAGTATGCAACAAGTCTCTTACAATTTATTGGAAAAAAATAAAATGCAAAATGAAGGTTATCTATTTTCTGTCTAAGTGACTTGCAACCTAGGCGGGCCTAGGGTGCTAGGCAGGTGCTTAGCCTGTCTAGGCGGGCGCCTCAACAGGTCTGGGCGTCCTTTCTTAATTTTCAAACGCCTAAGCATTAATCAGGACGATGGAGATTTTTAGAACAGTGAAAAAAAGAAATATGAGCTTGTCCTCAATCTAACTTTATATCATCTGATTTGACTACCAAAATTAAGGTAATTCTTTAATCCAGCATTGTGTTTTGTTAACACCGCTTTGAGGAAGAAAGTGATGGGAAGCATTTGTATATTCGTTTTGTTTTGAATCTTTTGAAAAAGGGTTTTTATCACAAATGGTCCCTGACATTGATCATACACATCATTTTGGTCCCTAACATTGAAATCAATAGAAATGGTCCTTGAGATTGATCAAACACATGACAAATGGTCCTTTCGTTAAAAACTCTTTGGATAATTTTCATAGCTTCGTAACTCAATCGTTTCTTAACCATATTCGACCCATAATATATCAAAATGAAGATAGGAAAGTGTAGAACAAGATTATACCTATTTGGGAGCCAAATAGTTGCCAGAGATGGCTGGAAAATAGCCTCAAATGTGACTGATCCGCGGAAAAACTGGAAAACTCGCCAGAAACTAGGTAAACTTTAAACGTTCATAACTTCTTCAATAATCAACGAAATCGAGTGATTCAAAAATGAAAATCATACTTCTCGACGAGAAGAAGAGAATGGTATCTTTCTTGAGGGCTAAATTGCAATAGTTTGGCCGGAAAACAACTCAAAATTGGATAACCATTTTCGAGTTAGCCAATTTCGAACTGTTTTCCGGCCAAAATACGACGATTTAGACATCAATAAAGATACCATTCTCTTCTTCTCGTCGAGAAGTATGATTTTCGTTTTTGAATCACTCGATTTCGTTGATTATTGAAGAAGTTATGAACGTTTAAAGTTTACCCAGTTTCCGGCGAGTTTTCCAGTTTTTCCGCGGACCAATTACATCTGAGGCTATTTTCCAGCCATATCTGGAAACCATTGGGGTTCCAAATAGGTATAATCTTGTTCTACACTTTCCTATCTTCATTTTGATATATTATGGGTCGAATTTGGTTAAGAAACAATTGAGTTACGAAGCTTTGAAAATTGTCCAAAGAGTTTTTAACGGAATGACCATTTGTGATGTGTTTGATCAATCTCAGGGATCATTTCTATTGATTTTCAATATCAGGGACTAAAATGATGTGTTTGATCAATGTCAGGGACCATTTGTGATAAAAACCATTTGAAAAATTCACTAATCGTTTTTGGTTCTGTTCTCATGCTTTAGGATTTGAAGAGAGTGCATACCACCATGTCTGATGAAGTCAAGCTCACAACAAATTCATTTCCAGACCCTGCAATTCTAAACATCATTTAGCTTCTAAGTGAGCCTTTTGTTTTAATCACTCACAATTATTTTCTAACTTTCCTTCTCTCTTTGATTGTAATTTGTTATTTCTGGATATGCAAAAGCTTCATTGGAATTGCCCTGGTATGCCTTCTGAAAACTCACTTTATAACTGCTGCTTGCTGTGACTGTGCTTAGAAACATGCATAAGAGTTAACAAATGCTTTTTCGAATTAAAAACAGGGATTTTATTGCAAACAAGGATTTGCAACTAGTATTATTGAAAGAAAAAAAAAACCAAAAGCGAAAACGTATCTTTTGGATTTTTTTCAAGTTAGTGTTAGAAAATTCTTAAGTTAATTTCTATAACTAGAAGTCTAATGGTTAACTCACTAGTTTCTTTAGAATCATTGACTTGTGTGTGACATCGTACGTAGGGTGACTCCAAATATGGTTTCAGCTTGTGATCATTCACCTCGAACGTGTTACCACTTTACTCATTAATAATGTCGACGACCCTATGAGGATAAACCTTAGTAACCCAATGTTGCCCATTCCAATCGGACTTCAACTTCTCTGGAAACAACTTCAACCTTGAATTAGATTTGATTGTTATGAAACCCCTTAGTTTTGTCCTTGTAGATCTTCACACTTTTATATGCTTCATTACGAATTTCGTTTAACTTGGTGAGTTGCAATTTACTTATCACCAGTAGAATCATAGAGCATCGTTTAATTTTAGACTCCAATCCTAGTTTTATACGTTGTTATGTATGCTCAAAGAGCATCGTTTAATTTTAGACTCCAATCTTTGCAAGTGGTGTTGACTGTTTTCTTTAGGATGCGCTTTATCAATCTGTTGGTGTCTTCTTCAACCTACCTAGATGTCTAAGGATGATACATAATGGCTACACAATGGGTGATCCCATATTTTGCAAGGAGTGCAGCAAAAGGCTTATTCAAGAAATGCTTACCTTCACCGCTGATAATAGCACTTGGAAAACGCAAAAAATCATACCTTGGAGGAAATTCAGGACAAGTGACCCTTTGCTAGTAAGTGCTACAATTGTCTCGACTCACTTAGAAACGTATTCCACAGCCACAAAAAAGTATTGGTTCCCATGGGACGATGATTGCCCTAAACATCAAATAATTCAACAACCAGAATACTCTGTTACGACATCTTATTCCGCTTAGACTGATTGTTCACTTGTGGATAGCGATTATAAATTTGACAAATAACCCAATTTGCAAAATCTTAGTTTGTCCTCTTCGGCCCAAAGTGCCCTCCATGTGCATATTGATGGGTAAACTTAAAAACATTTTCCTGCTCCTCTTTTGGAACACACCGTTGAATGGTCTGATATAAGTATGGTGTTAACGTTACTTTTAGGCCCATACAATGGCCCAGGCTTAGAAAGACTTAGGAGCCTAAGGTTCAAGAGGTTCATAGAAGGCCGGCCCGAACACTCGAGCCGACTGAGACAAAAGAAAGGAGTTGCCATCGATCGCACAGAACACGTGAGCAAACTAACAACTTTATGGCAAAAGTCTCCAAGGGTAGAACTACTTAAGTGCCATTTGGACTATGTGGGGGTAGAGTAACCAAGGTCTAAGTGGCAAGCTCGACTCGCCTAGACCTAAAAAGGCATGATACCCCAGTTGCAAAAATGTCATTTCACTGACTCGTGCTTAGCCATGGAAAGGTGTCAGCGAGTTCATACAAGTTGTTGACGCATTATATCTTTGAGTCCATTTCGTTTCATTCCATATCTTAGCCCACCACGGGAGATTTAATTAAGTTTATTAACCTTACGATTTTGAGCGTTTAATCCTTTCTCTAGAAGAACACATGTCGATCCAAAATTCCACGTACCACCATACTTACAGATAATGGACTGCAGTTCACCAACTCTGAAGTTACAAACTGGTACAAGAAATTTAGCATTCGCCACCTCACTTTTACTTTATGATACCCGCAAGGCAAAAAGCAAGTTGAAGCTTTGGCACCGTCTTTGGGAAACACATACGATTTGGTTATGTTTTCTGCCCAGCAATCTTTGCTCCATAGTTTGTAGACCACCAAGCAAGATGACCAGTAGTCTCAAGCCGACACTCCGAAAAAGAAGATGAGAAGAGATGACCATACTCACCACCTGTAAGGAAAAGATGAATGACATACTTGCTGATGTCGGATAGATGAATGAGGTAGGGAACCTCCTCCATGCGCAAAACACCCTACTTTAGAAGAATCATGACGACCTCATAGAACAAATCAACAAAACTATCGAGAAAATCGACAGCACATCCAAGGGAACAACTCGTCATCTCCCTAGGATGTCAAGAACGAGGGCGAAGATCCTTGTGAGATTATCAACAAGAAGCTCAAAGAAGAGGAGGACACTCGGGATGAAGGGGCGAAAGTCGTCAAGCAAGAGCTGAGAGGCTCGACAGGAACTCCGGTTGGCCCCTTCAACATGAGAAACATCTTGAGAGAAGTTATGGATAAGGAATTAAAAGCGTGTGAGATCGACTTAGAGACATTGAGAAATCATCCAAACCAAAGAACCTTGATTATTCTGAGTATAAGGAGTCACTTCCATTCTCCAATGAGTTATCGACAAGCCGACGAGCAAGGACACTAGAGTGCTTAAGATGCGAAGCTACGTAGGGCTTACTAATCTGTATGACCATCTCGATGGGTTCATATATGCTACCAAGGGTCGAGAAAACAAGGCTATTTTTTACTATCCTCAAGGGAGCTGTTGCAAGGGTTGGGTTAAGCAAATAGCCTTATAGTCCATACAAATTTCTCGGGATTGAGACAAGTTTTCTTGGACACTTATATGATCATCTTAAGAGACATTACACACGGAACGACCTTGCCTCCGTGAAACAGGGTCTAGATGAATGCAGTTGCGACCTTACCTCAGTCTTGCTCAGAGCTGTCATCTTTATCCCCGACATCCAGATCATAGTCAGGATGATGGTTTCTTCACCTTATTGTAAAACTTCACATAGCCTTGGAATGGGAGTTTGATGTTAAGCTATTTGTCGATCGACGATTAGAGATAGCTCTTTATATCTCGACTGCCTGAAGTTTCTTTATGGCAGCTTCGCTCACCTGCCTCCCCAGGCACGCTCGTTCATTTGCCAAGAACTTTTTTTTATCGTCTCGACGGTCCTTCAGCCTACCAAGTCCAAAGTACCAGCGGTAAAAGTTAGTCACCATAAGCGAACTTCTGGACCCAGATGAAGTTCTGACCATTTGTCAAAGAAAAAAGAACGAATGGATCTTGTAGGATTCCCAAGAAATTCTTCGATTTCTTTCGTGAATAGACGGGACATTAAGGAATATCCAGAAAGGCATTTAGGGCATCGGTCTGAGTCTATCTTTGTTCGTTCTGTTTGAAGAAAAAAATGATCCAAATAATTGATCTAATAGTATATATTGAGAGGTGAGAAAAGAAACAAAAAATTCTTTTATTTAAAACATTTGTTTTATAAGTGAGTCATGCTTTAGAGTTTGCCAAAAGATTTTGGAGTAACGACGGGACTGGGAATTTTTCTCTAGCATATGTTAAGATGCTCCAGATTCCGCATACTAGTCTTAATGCTCAAGCCTGTGATTACAATGATGAAGATGGAAATTTGAAGTGGAGTTACTTTGTGGAGTCTTGCCTTAAGCTCCATCTCCTTAGCTACCTAGGCATCTTGAAGCCTCTTAGGTCTAGCTCGAGTTGGACATTCAGCTTCTTTTCGAAGAAGAAGAGTAAGAACCCCCAGTACTGAGCAAAAAGAGCCTGTGAGGGAAAAGACTATGAAAATTAACCAAGGAAAAGACGTTTCGTAAGCATAAGGAAATGAAATGCGAAAAAGAACTTACTTATAGCCTGCAGATCAAAGGCAAGTACAAGTGCTACTTGCTTGTAGGCATTCCCCTCGGCGTACCCTCACCTCGTCCGCGGAGGATCCTCTTGCAAATTCTTTAAAACTGAGGTCGATCTCTTGGAGATGGGCGTCTCGCGAGCGAGCTACCGTCATAGTAGTCGAACCTAACCCTTCTATTCTCAAATAAGCTGAGGATTTGCTTCTACTAGCGCTTAGAAATGTGCTCTAATTCTTGGCGACTTACTATTTTTCCCCATTGCTTGGCAGACAATATGCTTAGCAAAGTACGAAGGAGTTAGAAATAAACAAGTAGAAGTGAGTCCATTCAGATCACGGACAAGTATTGAGAGACCATGCAATTTACCTCTTAGAAGGCTCATAATAAACAAGAGTCGATTAGGATAAGGGTAGTGGAAATTTCTCTACAAGACTAAGAAATGATGGCTGCCAACTTAAGCTCTTCCTCATCAGAGAAATAGATCTGCCCAGACCAGTCAACTACATAGAAAAAAGGGGGAAGTTGTAATTAAGTTTGAAAATTCATAACAGACTATGAGACACTAGGATATGAAAGAGGCAGACTATGTTGTTACAACCTTTATTCCTAAAACACCTAGCAACCCGAGCATTTATCGCTTCTACCTAGCTGAGCTTTCCCAGTTGCCACTCACAAGGAACCAAGTCTTTTTTGATGGGTTGTCGGCAAATAGTAGACAAGTGTCGAGCACATGGCTAGGACTGTTTCGTAGTTTATTATAGTGTCGAACAAGGCAAGGGTCGATTTTGAAAACCGGCAAAGTCAACCAAACACCAAATTTGAACCAAATTTGAAAAGCTTAGTAGAAAAGGTCATCCAACTGTGTGGCGGTCAACTAGGTTTTTCCCTTGCAATCGGGGCTCGGAGGATGACATTAAAATGTACCAGTGTCTCAACTCTTCTAACCAGGCACCTGCAACTTAACCTAAGGGACTTGTAATGCGTAACGCTCAGATGCATTGGGCAAGCCTACATCTCCTATTTTTGTTGAGGGCTACCGAGTCGACATAATGCTCTAAGTCTTCTTCGCGACAACCAGAGGTAGACCATTCGCCAAGAACAGACACAATAGGAGAATTCGTCAAGTCCATTATGGGTTTGTGGCCGATAAGGAGGAATAAATGACGACTCGATCAGAGGCTCATCGAGCATCTTGAAAGAATTGACAAAATCAATGGAGTTGGCTGTGCCGCTACCAGTTGACTGTTCATAGTCATTGTCAACTTTGATGATTAACCTTCAACTGAACGATCAGCCAATTGAAAGATAATTGATGTACAATTTAGTTTTTCTTGACCCAATCGCTAAAAACAGAATAAAGCATTAAATTAATACTAATACCTAGATCACTTAAAGCATGTTTAAAATCAGAATTCATACTATACAAGAGATGGTGAAACTCTCTGCATTTTTCTTTTTCGATGGCAGCTTATGCAGTAAAGTTGCACTACATTGTTCCGTTAGAATCACTTTCTCGACGTGTGTCCTTAAAAAATCATGCATATGAAGAATCCTCTTTATAGCATCCAACAATGGTAGGTTGATTTGACATTTGGTTTCAACCTTTTAGGGGTATGGAAGCGGGGGATCATAAACATGCTCAACCACTAGTTTGTTGCTACTTTTATTTGGTAACTCATTCCTATTGAGCCTTTCAATATTATAAGCCCAGCAACCCATTTGTTTGCTTTAGGTTTCAAAGTGACAGTATAGAGCAGCCAACAGAAAGGAAAATAAGGGTTGTTGCTTTTGTTCTCCATTTGTGCAATCATTCATCAAAAGATATTGGTGCTACATTTTAGAGCACATACCTTGGGCTCCAATTCTACTTCAACCCACTCCATAATCTCCCTTATCAGCTTACCCCTCAAAAGTGTATTTCAGAAGTTGGGCACTGACTAATTTGTTCTCCAAGTGATTCTGCGACAATCTGTCAGCTTAACAACTTGGCAGTCGAGCATGGATATACCATCGATAAGAATGTAAAGAAACTTTAGTTCATGGGAAAGGAAGTTGACTTTCGCAAATTTCATACCCCTGGCGTGTTTATGAACCACCTCTTCCATACCCTGAGAGGTTAAAACCTTGAAGAACTTCATGCAAACATTGATGAATGTTTAAATCAACATGTTGGATGCTATAAAGATTATTCCTTCATATGCAAAGTTTTTGAAGGATGTGTTACAAACAAGAAGAAACTTGTGGACTTTGAGAAAGTGATTCTAACGAAACAATGCAGTGCAGTTTTACTATACAAACTGCCACTGAAAAAGAAAAATCCAGGGAGTTTTACAATCTTTTGCATATTATTAAGTTAATGCCTTATTATGTTTTTAGCGATTGGGTCAAGGGAACCAAATCCAATATCGATTATCCTTCAATTGGCTGATCATTCTGTTGCATATCATAATGGGATAATTAAAGATCAGTCAATTGGCAGCAACACGGCCAACTCCACCAATTTTATCAGTTCTTTCGAGATGCTTGATGAGTCTCTGATTGGGCCGTCCTTTATTCCTCCTCATCAACCACAAACCTAACTGCCAATAGTAGACTTGACGAATTCTCCTACTACGTCTATTCCTGAGGAATGGTCTACCTTTGGTTATTGTGAAGAAGACTTAAAGCACTATGTTGACCTGGTAGACCTCAACGCATTCGAGCGCTGCGCATTACAAGTCCCAGGTTCAGTCACATGTGCTTAGTTAGAAGAGTTGAGACATTGGTATAGCATCTCTTCCCTTTTAATGTCATTATTCTCCCAACCCTGATTGCGGAGGGAAACCTAGCCAACCGCTACATGACTGAATGGCCTTTTCTGACGAGTTTTTCAAATCAAGCATTTTGTTCATTTGCACCCCTTCTTTCACCGTGTGATAACCCACGCCGATTTTTCAAAATCGACCATCACTTTGCGCTTATCTAAAACTACTATAAACTACAAAACAGTCTTGGCCAGGTCAGATTCTACCACGTGCTCGGCTCGTCTATTATTTGCTAACAACCCATCAAATCAACAACCCTACAAGGATAGATAGTTCTTTATGAGTTGCAATTGGGAAAGCTAGACAAAGGTAGAAGCGACATACGCTCGGGTTGCTAGGTGCTTTAGGAATAAAGGTTGTAACAACATAGTCTGCCTCCTTCATATCTTAGTGTCTCGTAGTATGTTATGAGTTTTCTAACTTACCCTTTTTTTTCTTTGCAATTGACTATTCTGGGCTTCGAGAATGAAGAGTTTCAATTGGTTGTCATCACTTATTTCTTTTTTAGAGAAATTTCCACTAGCGTTGTCATAACCGACTCCTGTTTACGACCGGTCGTCCTTCAAATAGGTAAATTGCATGGTCTCTCAATACTTGTCCCTGATCTGAATGGACTCACTCATTTATAACTCCTTTGTACTTTGCAAGTAGATTGCTCGCCGAGCTATGGGGAAAAATGGTAGGTCGATAAGAGTAGGTCGGGCGTTTAGCTCAGCGATCAAAGGCCTTCTTCGGTCCGTGCAAACCATTCTAAGTGCTAGCAGGAGCAAATCCGATCAAGCATCGGTTGGAAATGAGCCAGAAGCCCTAGTTATTAAGAGACTGGCCAAGTTTGACCGCCATAATGGTGGTATCTCGCTCGAGGGACGCCTCACCCCTAGTGATCGACTCATTTATGAAGATTTGCAAGGGGATCATTTGAGGCACGAGCATCGCAGATGAATTGGGGGTGCACCGAGGGGAACGCCCACAAACAAGTTGCAAGGACCTTTAGTCTGCAGGCTAGAGTAAGTTCACTTCCTTATGCTTACGAAACGTCTTTTCTTTGCTTAATAGCAGAGGATCTGACACCGCTTCTCTGAAAATAAGCTGAGTGTTCAACTCGAGTGAGACCTAAGAGGCTTCAGAATGCCTTGGAAGCTAAAGAGAAGAGTGATCGGCTGAAGTAAAGGAACAAGCACTTGGGGTGGCAGATGAGCGAAGTTGCCACAAAGAAACTTTAAGCTTCTGGAGCTGGGGCGAGGTTGAAGATACTGCTTAGGCTTTCAAGGAGAATAACTAGCAGTAGAGGGCTTAGATGAATCTTCCCAGATCGGCAGTCGGGATATAGACAGCTACCTCTAATCGTCGGCCGACCAAAAGCTTACCAACAAACTCACTTCCAAGGCTATGTGGAGTTTTACAAGAAGGTGAAGATAACTCATCTTGACTATGATCTAGATGTTGGGGATGATGAGGACAGCTCTAAGAAGAGAGGGGATAAGAAAGATGAAGCTGAAAAAACCTCTATCGACCAGACCAGACCAGCCGTAGACTCTTTGGTCGTTAACCCAGCAATCGTAGCTACAGTCTACATGACCAGACCAGCCCCCTTAACATAATTTTTGCAATAATTTTTTCTTTTTATTCGACAAGCCATTTGCACCTCTCTTAGGGAGATCAAGACCATTAAACAAGTACTGGGATCTGGTATGGGTGACCTCCGAGCGTTCGTACGAACCATTTGGTTATCACATTTTACTTATGACGCATATCACACTCTTACCAACGCCTAATCACCTTTGACCATTCCTACCCCCGCAAGGGTCGGGAACTTTATCACTAACATCATCTACAACCGAGTAGGTGTGCGTAATGCCCGGGCATAATCTTTCCCTAGATCAGTTAGAATTCCCCGATAGTGAAGATCTTTCAAACAAAGTGTAGATCACCTTCTTTCTTACCAAATCACAATTTACAATGGCACTCGACGTCAACGGAGTTCGATTAGGCCAACAATCTATCAGCTACGTATTTCGTAAGCCATCCTCGTTGAACGAGCACTTCTTTATCATCCTTGAGATCTATGCAGTCGTCCGTAAAGTGGTTATGCTTTCAATGATACTGGCAATACCTCGTATCATCTCTCCATCCATGAAAATTAGGTTGCCATTCAAATGGTGAGGAGTTGACACTCCACAAGAAGAAACATCTTCCCCTAGGACATATTCATGGGGGGGCATATTATTTGTACTTGTTCTATTGCTCAGGGTGACTCTCTGCGTTGGGTTAGTAATTCTTATGCCTTTTTTTTTGGCAAATGGTCATACACAACTTTCTGCTTAGCTTTAGCTGACGTGCCCAGCCGATCAATCTTTGCTACCTTTATATCCTTATCTTGTTTAGTTATTCGGCTCGGGAGTAACTAGTTGCCTCACACAGCAAATCCTTGAAGGTGTTAAGAGGATTCCAAGTTAGATAAAAGTATAAATCGTCTCCAGCAAATCCCCTTGTGAGGGCATTATTTGCCATCACCTTATCACATCTTATGCATCTAGCGAACTCGTTATTGAATCTGGATATATAATTGCTCAATGTCTCTAAGTTGATCCCACATGTTTTTTATTTTCTTACCCATAACTTCTCTCAAGGTGCTCCTCAGGTCGGAATGGCTGACCAAGGTTCCCGTCAAGCCTCCCAACGCTTACTCAACGACTTTCACCCCTTCGTCCCGGGCATCCAACGTCTTCCTCTGCTCTGAGCTTCTTGTTTATTCACAGGCTTTGCCCCCCCCCCCCCGGGCTTCCGACATCCCCAAAGGGAGAGCGAGCCCCTCCCTTAGATGTGTTGTCGATCTTCTCGTTCGTTTGGTTTATTTGTTCTAGGAACGCTTCTCTTGGAGTAAAGTGTCTTGGGCATGAAGGAGGCCCCCCCATTTATTCATCTCTCCAACACCAGCAAGTATGTCATATCTTCTCCTCATAAGTGGCTAGCCTAGTCCTCTTTTCTCGTCTATTTTTTCGACGTGTCGGCTAGAGACTGTTGGTCGCTTGGTGGACTATAAACTATGGCACAAAGATAGTAACGTAGAAAACGCAAATGAGGTGGCAAATGCCGAGTCCCTTGTACCAGTTTGTCATTTCAAGGATACTGAACTGCGGTCCATTATCTGTGTGTATGGTATGTGGAATTCTAAATCAACAAATGATATTCTTCCAAACAAAGGGATTGAACGTTCAAAATTGTAAGGTTAACAAACTTAATTAAATCCCCCAGGGTAGGCTTAGGATATGGACTGAAATGAAATGGACTCAAAGATATAAGGGGTTCATCCCTCAAAAATGGGTTATGGCCATTGTATTCTCATAATGTATTGGCTTTAAGACTAAATAACACCCGGCTCATACAATCACTTTTTTCTCATCTATTGTCTGACCCACATATGAAATGATGTCTTAATCTTTTCTTATAGGCCTCTCAGTCCTTGGAACTTCTCAAATTGGCATTTAATGCGCCAACAACTTGTACTAACTCACTGACACCTTTCCACCTATTCAACTAAGCTCTCGTCAGTGGAATGAAGTTTTCCCAGTCGGGGTGGCACGTCTTTTTAGGTCTAAATAAGCCAAGAGTCTTACTCGGACCTTGGTTACTCTGTCCCATCTCGTCGAGCATTATCTCGACTACCTTTACGTCTCATACTAAGCATCTTGCTAACTACAAGCCACCACATAGTCCAAATGGCACTTGACTAGTTTTGCCCTTTGAGACTTTTGCTATAAAGTTGTCAGTTTGCTCACATGTTCCATGCAATCAAGGGAAACTCCTTTTTTGTCTCAGTCGGCTCGAGTGCTCGGGGCGGCCTTCTATGAATGCCTTGAGCCATATGCTCTTAGGTCTTTTCTTTGGTATACGCCATTGTGTGGACCTAAAAGTGCACAACGTTAACACCATATTTTGAAATTTGCCCATCACTATGCGTTTGGAAGACAATTTGAGCCGAAAAGGATATCAACTAAGATTTTGCAAACTGAGTTGTTTTGGACTTCATTTTTCAAGGATGCAAATAATTGGTGTCAAGTTTGTGATCGTTGTCCACAAGTGGGCAATTAGCAGAATGAGATGTCGTAGTAGAGTATTCTTGGATAAGTCTTTCGATATTCCAAGAGCTATTATCAGCAATGAAGGTAAACACTTCTTGGATAAGCCTTTTGTTGCACTCTTTGCGAAATATGGGATCACCCATTGTGTAGCCACTGCATATCATCCTCAGACATCTAGGCAGGTTAAAGACTCCAACAAAGAGATAAAGCAAATCCTAGAGAAACAGTCAGCTTCACTTGCAACGACTAAAAATCTGAAACTAAACGATGCTCTATAAGCTTACAGAACAAGGTATAAAACTCTGATTGGGATGTTCCCCTTTTAGTTCATTTGTGGGAAAGCGTGTCATCTACCTATGGAGCTTAAGCATAAGGTTTACTAGGCTATCAAACAGCTAAATTTTGTCTATGATTCTGCGAGTGATAAGCGTAAATTGCAACTCAACAAGCTAGACAAAATTCGTAATGACGCATATTGAAAGTGCAAAGATCTACAAGGAGAAAACTAAGGGGTTTCATGACAATCAAATTTAGAAAAGAGTTTCAACCAGGACATAAAGTGTTGTTGTTTAATTCCAGAGAAGTTGAAGTCCGGCTGGAATGAGCAACACTGAGTTACTAAGGTTTATCCTATCGACATTATTAATGAGTAAAGTGGTAACACATTCAAAGTGAATGATCACAAGCTGAAACCATACTTGGAGTCATCCTACGATGTCACACACGAGTCAATGACTCTGAAGAAACTAGTGAGTTGACCATCGAACTTCTACTACATCTAGCTATAGACATTAACTAAAGCGTTTATTGGGAGGCAGCCCAATTTTCTAACACTAACTTGAAGAAAAAAAATTCAACAAAATACATTTCGCTTTCAGTTTTGTTTTCTTTCAATAATACTAGTTGAAAATCCTTGTTTGCAATAAAATTCATGTTTGCCTAAGTGTGTTTTTAATTCGAAAAAGCATTTGTTTGTTAGATAAAATTCTTATCTTTTCAAAGCAAATTTTTGCTTGGAGAAACTTCTATTGTGAAAAACTGAGTTGATAAAAACAGGTTATTGATTGAAAAACTTTGGCTTTTTGCAGGTTGCAATCATGATATACAAGGCGTCCCTAGTTCATCTAAGACGTGCAAGGCAAATAAAGAAAAACTAGATCCTGCATGCAGCAACAATTCATTCATTCACATCAACCACAGCAGTTCTAAGACAATCATATTGCAAAAAATTTAAGCAGTTCAATGCAATCGAATTTCACGCAGAGGACAATCAAACCTAGGGGTGGGCAAACGGGTAGAAGACCCGCGGGTCGAGGCGGGTAATCATGGTTCGGTGCGGGTCCAATTTTTTAAAAAAAATAAACGGGGAGGGTGGGGCGTGGTGGTGATATATATGGGGCGGTGCGGGTCCAAATCTTCAGACCCACGGGACCCCGGACCCCGGACCGGCCCGTTTCTATTTGAATGAATGGATGGGCCATTCCTATGATGAATATAATCAAAATTGGGCATGTTTCTCTCTCATATTTCGAAACCTTCATAGGCTTCCAAAGTCTCTCCCTTCTTCGATTTCAAACCAAAACCCACCAAGTTCAGCAAACTTCTTCGCATCTCTCATTTCTCTGACACCCTTTTCTCTCTCACTCTCACTCTCTCACCCCTAATACGAACATCACCAAACTTCTTCACGTCCCCGACATCACGACGGCCCTGGCGACCACCACGGCGGCCCAGCAACCTCGATTGTCCTCCTCGAGTCCTCGACGACATCCCAGACTTGGAGAACCCAAGCACCCCATCACCCATCTTCTCGATTTGTCATATCTCTCGCAATTTCCGCAGCGCAGTCTTGTGGTACACTCAGTTTCGCAGCGCAGTCTTGTGGTGCACCCATATTCTCGATTTGTCATATCTCTCATATTTATCATATTTTTTCAATTTTTATTACAAATTTTAATCAGATCTGTTGTACTCTTTAATCTCTTTTTTCCCCTTTATTTTTTTTATCAAATTTTGTTTTAAAATTAATTGAATTAAACTTGTATTTGTTCATGCGAGATGTGGATGGATATGTGGAATTGATATGGGGTAATAAGAATTCAAAGGGTTTTGAGTATTGGGTTTTTTTGTTTCAGATGTTTCTTGGTATCCGTCGCTTTAAACTAGCGTATATGTAATTTAGTGAAGCAAAAAGCTAAGTTCTTGAATGGATTGAATTGATTTGTTTCTTTGATGGATCTAATACTAGTAATTATTAGCAGTGTTCGCCTTCGCCGCCATTGTTCTGTTTTTTAATTCAAAAACACCTACCAAGTGATAGATTTGTGTTTGCTGCTATTTTGTTTAGTGATTTGCATCTCATTAAATCCTCAACTTTTGGATTGTACATGTGTTTAGAAACTCAGAACAACTTGTGAAACTCGTATTTGCGGAACAATTATCGAATGATAATAATTATCTTGGCACCATAAGTTAGGTTAGAATTTGTTCTCAGATCACTGACTTTGAAAAATAAGTTCAATTGGTTTCGTAATGGTTGAGGAAGTTGGTTAACGAGGGTCGGTGTGGTTGCATGGAATTGCGGTGGTGATTTTGATGCTTACTTAAGTGTGTATATTATTGTGTCTACTACTGAACTTGTAAGCATATGGTTGTAAAGCAGGCCCCTTTGCATATACATATATTAGAATATGGGTGGAAATTTGATTGAGAATGTTATCTCAGCGTATTGCTTTGATCAGTTTGACTGACTTATGCAATTCAAATCCAGAAATTATGCAATTGCGGCCCTTCCCCAGTTGTCTTGCACTCTTGCTCAAAGTTCTTCAGGTAAATTTCTATAAGTTCTTATTCTTCTCAATTCCTGAGTTCTGGATTCTGTTTTGTGTTGATCAGTTTATATCCATTATCTCTCTCTTGACAATTAGGCACATCAACACTTTGATTGAATTATTATCGAGTTATTATCTTTCTCTTGACAATCTTCCAGATTGAATAATTATAATGTGAACATATTGGGCGATGTATGTCATTTTGATGTTATTCTTTTTCTTACAGATTCAATGATGAATGATGTTGGACATTTGATGTCATTGCAGATGTTAATGTGGATGTTATTTCGGTTTTAATGTTTATGTATTTTTTTTTTTAATTTGGAATAGCTCCTGTAATCTGCCTGTGCAGAAGCTTAAAGCTTGAAGCGGCTCTTGTAATTTTTGAAAATGTCTGTGCTGCTGCAGTGCACTGCACTACAGTTTTATAAAAATGTATTTTTGAAAAAAAAAAAAAAAAAAAAAAGTTGGACCCGTCCACGACCGGCCCGTTTGAAACAGGCCGGGTTAGGTCTGGTTCCAAAAACCAAAATCTCTCTACCCGGCTCGGCCCGGCCCGTTACAGTTTATAATAGGTAGGGTCAGGTTCCTCCAAATTTGGGCCTGGCCCTGCCCGTGCCCACCCCTAGTCAAAGCAGACAAGCAGATATGGGTTCCTAGCCTGTCATTGAATTGCTAAGTCTCTAAGATCATTCATAATCTTGTTTATCTAGCAGTTAACTCCTATGCATGTTTCTAAGCACAGTCACAACAAGCAGCAATTATAGAGTGAGTTTTCAGAAGGCATACCAGGGCAATTCCGATGAAGCTTCTGCATTTGTATATCCACAAACAACAAATTACAATTAAAAAGAGAAGGAAAGTTAGAAAATAATTGTGAGTAATTAAAACAAAAGGCTCACTTAGCAGCTGAATGTTGTTTAGAACTGCAGGGTCCGGAAAGGAATTTGTAATGAGCTTGACTTCATCAAACAAGGCAGTATGCTCTCTCTTCAAATCCAAAAGCATGAGAACAAAACCAAAAACGTTTAGTGAATTTGTCGAAAGATTCAAAACAGAAAGAAATGCTTCCAATCACTTTCTGAGCTTTTCCTCAAAGCGATGTTAACAAAACACAATGCTGGATTAAAGAATTACCTGAATTTTGATAGTCAAATCAGATGATACAAAGTTAGATTGTGGACAAGCTCATATTTCTTTTTCTTTGTTTACACGTATCATGCAAGTATGAATATGTCACCTTTTTCACACAAAAACAGGCGTCATGTACGTCCATAAATAGACAATGACCTCAACATCATCTAATGAAGAAACCTTCCCTTCAACATGCGCCTTGCAGCTTTGTTTCCTTAAGAAAAATGGATTGGTCCAAGACCATTAAAGCGTGCTACTTACACTTAGAATAACCCTACAGCAAAATTCTAATTGATGAGGAACCCTAGAGGCCAAATAAAGTCGGCCCCGGGGTGAAGACTACATTAGGTGATGTTGCAACAAATTATTTACACCTAAACTGTGAGTTAAACTAGTAAACAAGGCAATGGTAGCACCTTGTCTGGTGCAGATCAAGACTCAAGAATAGGTTCTTGTCCGATTTCAAAGTTACATATTCACATAGCAATATATGTATCTTCAATCCCATGTTCGACTTTGAACATGCAAAATGACAAAGGGATTCAGCTGGTCCGGCCATAACCAAACTTGTACATCGACATTCAGCTGAATATAAGTTTTCATTACCAATAGCCACAGATCTCATATGAACCCGATAGTCAAATAAACAAGCACACGCATACTTGAAATATAACGATAACAAATGTAACAAAAGCAAACTGAGAAATGTGAATGAGAACAGTAAGGATACCTCAGTCATCTGCTTCTGCCCGCATAACACAGCAGCTGTGGAGAGAGGATTATAAATTTGCTTGGCTCTGGAAAAAGCAGCCTGAAAATGTATAACCACAGAAAGCATTAATTCTGTGCTTCAGAAGCGGAACCACTTTGAATGAAACTTAGAGCGGATGGGGTGAAGGTCTACCTGCACATATAACCACTTTGTCCCGTCCAACCGCCATGGGGTTGTGATAATACCGGCACAATCTCAACAGTTGAAGATTCCCAATCCTTAAATCTATCCTGTAAGACATTACAGGAACACGAAGGCGAAGTAATCAAAGTCATAAATTGAATTGGGGAAATGAAAACAAAATAAACAAACAGAAATTCATGGTTTATATATACCTGATACGCCAGTTGAGATCATCTGGAAAACTGGAAGGACCATCTGACATGGAGAACCTTGTTGAGTTCCTGTTTGGACCCGATTTTACACTATCGGCTCGTGCAATCAAGGCTGTTGATGAACACAGCTCTCAACCGTTGGATGACAGAATAGTTAAGATAATTATTATTGAAGGATATATTGTGTTTTTAGTCATGATATTATCTTTTAATGGTGAAATATCTTGATATTTTCTTGTACAAGAAGAGATGCCAATTATATCTCCAACTTGAAAGCGAGCAATACAGTTCAATTTGGTTTGGGGTTCTTGGAATTTAGACGCGTGGTGGATTAGAGTGCCAGAATATTTTATCAAGAGTCCTAATACATGGTGGTGTTGGTTGGCAAATGGATATTAATTGGCAGATGGGATTGCATGCACAGATGGGTAATGAGGAAGCCTAGATAGGCTTGGATAATGATGACAAGCCTAGGTAGGCTAGGCAATGATGGTAAGAAGACTTTTATTTGGATAGACTTTTATGAGATTTGGAAAACTACGAAAATCTATCTGAAGGATATGCTTTGGTTTCTGATGCGGATTAATTTCGGTTCCGCGAAATAAGAGTTCAATTGGACTACAAAATTATCTGACCGTGCCAAGCAAGTATATCAGCCCTATAAATACAGAGGTAGTAGCAACGAGAAAAGCCCTCCAACTCAACACACAAATCTGCCATGCGCAAACCCTCGTTCTACGCGAAACCTCTCAACAACTTTGAGATTTTTATTTTCCTTTTCGCCAACACATCTTCAGTTTGGATAAACAGTACTGTGAAGGCAACCGGTGATACCTTCAGTTTGGATAAACAATACTATCGCCGTAGAATCAGTCGACCGTGGAGCACCTTCAGTTTGGATAAACAGCACTGGGAAGAGGCCGACTGGTTACCTATCCAAGTCTCGGTCGAGAAGGATTTTCGAATCCTTATTAGCAGAGGTCATCTCATTAGCCTTCTTGGCGAAGTGAGGTGTTACCAGGTTACTACATTCGGCACGTTGACAGCCGAATTTGATATTGAACTTCGTAAATTAGCAGCCTTGTCTTCAGGCTCTAGAACCCGAAGGCCGAGAATTGTTCCTTCCTCGGCCGCAGTCGCAAGATCAAGAAGTCAGCAGCGCGACCAACGCAACATCAACAAATTTTACTCCTTGGCCAAGCTCGGCCGACGAGTTGGCATGCCCCGCACACAACCGAAAGATGTAGTTAGCTCATAGATTACTCGGCCTGCGCGCCACGTAGGCTTGGTAGTTTTTAGGGTCAACATTTTGGCACGCCTAGTGGGACCAAGTGCTAAAACTACGAAGTACATATGATATATCAGGATAAAATTCGGCGCTTATTCAAGGAAATTGTCGAGCAACAAAAGCGCCTTCGCCGGATCGTTGAAGCAAATAAAGAAAGGCAAAACTCTTTCTCTCAAATGATAAAGGTGAAGGTTCATCACAGCTTACAAGATCAATGGTTAAATGAAGATAGAGCTCGATATTATGAATGGCTCGATAAGAAATTGCCTTTTGGGTTCAAATCAACTCCATTTGACGAATGGTTGGCTCAAAAGACTGGGGGGCAATTTTTCGCTCCAACCACAATTAAAATTCGGCCTCAACAAATTGTTGAGACGGCCGAAGAAAAACCTAGGCCACCTGTTGTCTCGGTCGAGACTGAGAGGGTGGTAGGCCTAGAAGAAAAAGTTCAAGTTTCTGAGCCACAAATCAACTCAGGAAATGATTCGTCAGAAGAGTGCTCCAATGACGAACAAGGCCGAGACATAGGCCTAGCCGGAAAAAACACGCCAATCGATATGATTATTGGCGATAAAGCCTATATGGAGGAATCTCATTCAGCTAAGTTGCTCGAGTTGAAAGTCGAAATTGGTGGAATAATTATGCCCAGGGGCATAATAATTGTTCCACATATTCGGCGGTTGAAAATGAAAAATATTTCGTCAAGCCAAAAATATTTGGAGAAAACTCTTTATTCGGCCTAAGATCTCGGTTTGGAATAAAGCATCGTTGGCCTCCTCCTCTTTATAGTTCGACTACTTTCGTTTTCTTTCGTTAAAAAAAAAAAAACGAAAAGAATAAATTATTTTCTTAATCATCTGGCTAATTAAGCCGATGCATAAGAAAATAAAGGGGGCACATGTTGTACATTTCGACAGTTTCGATGGTTAAAATTATTTTAATCTCGCCGAGGACACATATATAAATGAGCTGCTTGGTGGAATCTGATACTTGGTGCAGAAGAGAGAAGAAGGAGGAATCATGGTTTGCTTCTCGGTGATCATGGTTTTTGAGGCACCAATTGAATCAAGAAGGTGATACGGTGGTGGCCGAATAAAACATTTCTAAACCTCGGCCTGCATTTGTTGATATTCAAGACAGGCCCCTCTTGAGAAGGTTCAGTCACTTTTATTAATATCTAACACACATGCCGAGCTCGGCGAGGCATTATTGCCGAAGCTCCTGTCATCGAACCATAGGGCCAAGAGAACCATGGTGTTATTGGGTCATGATATCCTGAGTATCATAAGAAGCAGTAGGCGGGGGTATTCAAGACTTCGATCCCATTTGGTTTTTCTCGGCCAACTTGTCGATGTCTCTTTCAAGACGTGTCAGGCTGTGGAGTAGGTTCCTCGACAATATATTTCTTCGACTGCGTTAATTTCCTTAACCATTCGACTTACAGGCCGAAGCTCAAGGAAACTGGGGGGCAATGTTTGGACCCAAATTTATATTATTGGGCCAAGTCTAAGTTTGTCCTTGGCTCAGTATTCTTCCAAAAATATTATGGGCCGTCCAGTCGTCATAGGCCGCCAAGTCAGGTTGGCTGAGTCCTATTGGGAGGATGAGTGATTTGGATAAAGGCAAAGAGGTCGAATCCTGATAAAACAAGGAGTCCCGGCGAAACAAGGATGTTGGGACATGGAGACGGATGTGGCTTGACAAAGGGCCAGGTTCAGAGTCCTAACGAAAGTAGGACTGGTCGAGATAGGGTTGGATCAGGATGAGGAGTCCTAATCCAAGTGAGGTTTTAATTTGATCAAAGGAGGATCTGTTGCTATAAATACAAGGCTACAAACAACGGAAGAGGCGGCCCTCCAACTCAACACACAAATCTACCCTGCGCAAACCCTCGCTCTACGCGAAACCTCTCAACAACCTTGAGATTTTTATTTTCCTTTTCGCCAACACATCTTCAGTTTGGATAAACAGCACTGTGAAGGCAACCGATGATACCTTCAATTTGGATAAACAACACTACCGCCGTAGAATCAGCCGACCGCGGAGCACCTTCAGTTTGGATAAACAGCACTGCGAAGAGGCCGACTGGTTACCTATCCAAGTCTCGGTCGAGAAGGATTTTCGAATCCTTATTGGCAGAGGTCATCTCATTAGCCTTCTCGGCGAAGTGAGGTGTTACCAGGTTACTACATTCGACACGTTGACAGCCGAATTTGATATTGAACTTCGCAAATTAGCAGCCTTGTCTTCAGGCTCTAGAACCCGAAGGCCGAGAATTGTTCCTTCCTCGACCGCAGTCGCAAGATCAAGAAGTCAGCAGCGCGACCAACGCAACATCAACAAATTTTACTCCTCGGCAGAGCTCGGCCAATGAGTTGGCACGTCCCGCACACAACCGAATGACGTAGTTAGCTCATAGATTACTCGGCCTGCGCGCCACGTAGGCTTGGTAGTTTTTAGGGTCAACATGTTGGTGTTTGGGTTTAGTTGATTATTGGTGATAAAGCCGATATGGAGAAATCTCGTTCGGCTAAGTTGTTCGAGTTAAACGCCGAAATTGGCAAAATTATTATGCCTGGGGGGCATAGTAATTGTTCAACACATTCGGCGGCTGAAAATAAAAAATATTTCTTCAAGTCAAAAATATATGGAGGTAATTTTTTCGGCCTAGTGCACAGTTTGATTGGCTATATTGGAATTAAGAGATCTCGGCTCGGCATAAAGCATCGTTGGCCTCCTCCTGATTACAGTTTGGCCACTTTCATTTTCGTTTGCTAAAAAAAAAAAAAAAAAGATGAATACAATATTTTCTTAACCATTCGGCTTTTAAGCCGATGCATAAGAAAATAAGGGGGCACTGCTAAGTCTCAATAAACTCACGGTGGACTGATGCTATATATATATATATATATATGCCGTGTGTGTATATATGTATCCTAAAAGAAAAAAAGTCATTCGACTTTTGGCCGAGGGAAGGGTAGTCTTTGGCCGAGGAAAGACTTTTGGCAGAAGGAAGCCTTTGGTCGAGGCAAAGGAGTGGAATCCTTTGGCCGAGAGTCAGAGGAAAAAAGGAGGGAAAAATCAGCTGTCTAGGCCGGGGTAATTTTTTGCCGAGCTCAACAAGATTGGAATCGTGCATGTGAAGTTTTCTGGTGATGGCAGACTTATTCAACAAAAGTGGATATTTAATTAGATATAGGTTTTGGCCTATGGATGTGGCTGATGGGGAATTGTCAGAATGCTATTGGAAAGACAAATATATATATATATATATATATATATATATATATGTATATGTATAAAGGTACCTTGCTTCAGGATGCACTCAACATTGGTTTTCCCATTTTTTTTTTTTTGACCAAAAGAAAAGGAAGGTGGGAGATTAAAGGACTATCAAAATATATATATTTTATATATAAGGCTCAGCCATGAGGTTTTATAGTGGAAGTTGGGTTGTCAAATCCAAGAGTAAGGATATTTAATAAGCTTCGGCCTTGGATTAGTTACCAGTATATACATATGCAGGCCGAGCTGCTAAGAAAAATTCTTCTTGACCTCATTTTAGTTTTTCTCGGCCTCAGCCCGTTTTACCCTTGACCCCAATTTTTCTCTACCCCTTCCCAAATCTCTCTTGACCTTCTGGCAAAGTTGGCGAGCCTTGTATAGAATTATGGCAGCCAAGGCAATACAGAGATGTTGTTGCCGAGTAAAAGTTTCATTATCGGCAATGCGAAAGTTCTTCAACGGCACTAATTTCCTTAACCATTCGGCTTACGAGCCGAAGTTCAATCAAATTGGGGGGCAATGTTTGGACCCGATTTTACACTATCAGCTCGTGCAATCAAGGCTGTTGATGAACATAACTCTCAACCGTTGGATGACAGAATAGTTAAGATAATTATTATTGAAGGATATATTGTGTTTTTAGTCATGATATTATCTTTTAATGGTGAAATATCTTGATATTTTCTTGTACAAGAAGAGATGCAAATTATATCTCCAACTTGAAAACGAGCAATACAGTTCAATTTGGTTTGGGGTTCTTGGAATTTAGACGCGTGGTGGATTAGAGTGCCAGAATATTTTATCAAGAGTCCTAATACATGGTGGTGTTGGTTGGCAAATGGATATTAATTGGCAGATGGGATTGCATGCAGAGATGGGTAATGAGGAAGCCTAGATAGGCTTGGATAATGATGACAAGCCTAGGTAGGCTAGGCAATGATGATAAGAAGACTTTTATTTGGATAGACTTTTATGAGGTTTGGAAAACTACGAAAATCTATCTGAAGGATATGCTTTGGTTTCTGATGCAGATTAATTTTGGTTCCGCGAAATAAGAGTTGCAATTGGACTACAAAATTATTTGATCAAGCAAGTATATCAGCCCTATAAATACAGAGGCAGTAGCAACGAGAAAAGCCCTCCAACTCAACACACAAATCTGCCCTGCGCAAACCCTCGTTCTACGCGAAACCTCTCAACAACCTTGAGATTTTTATTTTCCTTTTCGCCAACACATCTTCAGTTTGGATAAACAGCATTGTGAAGGCAACCGGTGATACCTTCAGTTTGGATAAACAGCACTATCGCCGTAGAATCAGCCGACCGCGGAGCACCTTCAGTTTGGATAAACAGCACTGCGAAGAGGCCGACTGGTTATCTATCCAAGTCTCGATCGAGAAGGATTTTCGAATCCTTATTGGCAGAGGTCATCTTATTAGCCTTCTCGGCGAAGTGAGGTGTTACCAGGTTACTACATTCGGCACGTTGACAGCCGAATTTGATATTGAACTTCGCAAATTAGCAGCCTTATCTTCAGGCTCTAGAACCCGAAGGCCGATAATTGTTCCTTCCTCAGCCGCAGTCGCAAGATCAAGAAGTCAGCAGCGCGACCAACGCAACATCAACAAATTTTACTCCTCGGCCGAGCTCAGCCGATCAGTTGGCACGCCCCGCACACAACTGAAGGACCTAGTTAGCTCATAGATTACTCGGCCTGCGCGCCACGTAGGCTTAGTAGTTTTTAGGGTCAACAGTTCCGTTCCACGTGCTACTCTCACCAATAATATAATCAGAATCTCACTCGACGGGTTTGGTAGCAATATCTGGAGTACATTATGAAAATAATGATATAATCAGAGCCTGACTTCAACCACTCACTTGAAATTCACAATGTAACAGTTTCCCGATTCTACATTTTCTTGGACCGGAAAACAAAATTAAAACTATAAGAAGCAGTAATAATCGAATCCGAACCCCAAATTCAACACTTTCTTGTAATTCAAAAAATTAAAAAGTGGGCAAGTTGAATAAAATAAAACAAAAAGAGCCTGCTTCAGAGGTCGAAGAGGGCTTGGAGTCATGAGTTGGAACGAAGTCTTTGCAGTTTTGGGGAACATTTCCACCGCTTGATCTGAATTAAAGAGGAAAAATTCGCGATTATTACACCAATCGCTCGACGATTTAACAAGAAATTAAATCAAAAACAAGAAATAATTGGGGAGAGAGGACACTTAGGAGAGTACCTTCCATGGAATCGAATCACAGCAAGAATGCGAGTTCTAGAGAGAGAGGGTTGTGAATTTTAGACGAAGATCTGAGAGAGCTAGAGAGAGAGAGAGACCGTTTGTTTATAGGATCGGAGGGATTTGTGAGGGTAGTGTTTTGATTGCATCGAGGTTTGAATTGAGTGAATCTGAGCCGTCGGTTTAAATGTAAGGGAGCTCTTTCTTTCAAACGGCTATAAAAAATTTCTCGGTGGACCGCGGCCCAATAGACCCAGTCGGTGAGAAGGCAAAACAACGTTTCGTTTCACGTCGTCCGTTTAATAGGATGCAACCTTCACGTTTTTTTACCAGTAGAACTAATTGCAAAGGTTACTATACGGCGTGATTATTAATAATTAAATTATTACTTAAGTACTGATTAATGTGTTTCTTTTTTAATTGTGACACATTATAATATTTATAAATTTAGTCTAAACAAATAATTTACGTAGTAATACTAAACTATATATGCACTTTGAAGTGTGGTTCTAATTTCCGATAAGGTGATAAAACATTCTAATTTTCTCACATTAGTATCCTCAAATACAAAACGTAAGCTCTACCCATGCTACATAAACGATTAACAAAAGCCTACGAAATTATACACATTAGTTGTGACAGTCCGTCCCTGATTTTACAATTGTATAAATTTTTAATAAGTGATTTTACGAAATTGCCCTTTGAGGCACGTGCATTGTTCAAGGTTAATCGTTGTGTCGTGCCATCTAATATTTGTTTTCTTGGCATATTCTTGTAGTACTCGTCGCTACGGATGCGTGGGTGCAAGCGGTTCGTGATTTGGAGTTATATCGAAGAAGATATTGATGTTTGAAGTTTTGGCATTTTAGGAATTATAATAGTAAAATCTGGAATTTCTTTTATGAAAGTGGATGACCCAGATTTAAAGATAAAATTAGATGGATGGCTGTGATGGAAAGATAAGAAGAGAAAAGGGGAAAGAAGTGGAGGAATGAGGAGAAGAGAGAGAAGAGATTGACCAATTAGAGAGGAAGAGGAAAGGAGAGAAAGAAGGGAGGAGAGAATGAGGGGAACGAACCGGGTCTTCTCCTTGACCCGTAAACCCGGACCCTTGACCCCCTCGTATCTCCTTCATCCGAACTCCGTTTTGGGTGATCTTGGTGTCCATGAAAAGCCCTTGACGAGCCCTACATGTATGTAGTGTTAGAATTCCCAATTTATTTCCCATTTTTCCAGTTCGAAGCCACAAACCCACGGGGGCATCCGGCGGCTTTGGCTTCGAATCATCCAATCCCGAAGCAATTTCTTCCAATTAATACCACCCATGGCATCCCCTTGAGGTCTGGAACAAAGCCCAAACAAGTTTGGAGGCGTTGGAACAAGTTTGGAGGTCGAATCGAATCACACCAATTTCAAGGGTTTCGTACGGTTTTGATGAAATTGGAGTCTTTCTTGACCGAATTGCCCTTGGTCACAGGTATGAAAGTTGTTCTACTCTTTGAGATCTTCAATTCTGCAAATTTTGAAAATTTTTGGAGAAAGTTGGATTTTCCGGCGAGCCGGGGCGGCCGACCGCCACCCGCGGCGGCGCGTGGCCAGTGAGCCACCAATGCTATTTTTAGGCCATAATTCATGTTCTGAATTCAGTTTTGGTGAATGAATGACGTTTGATGATCATTCGAACCTAATTTCATTACGATTCGGGGTTAGGTAAAAATATGAATCGACGATCCGACCGTTGGATCGTCACTAAACTTTGATACATGGTAGTACTTAATATTTGAAGAATGTGGAAACTTACGGATTGGGAATCCGACGTATGGATCTCCCCGAATTGGATTTGTAAGTTATAAAATAAATGGTTAATCGCCACTCGGTTTTGGAAATTGGCGGAGATTCAACCGTTGGATCATAACGAAACTTTAGTATGTTGTTCTAGAGTTTTATTGTGAATCATGAGAAGTTACGGATTGGAAATCTGAGTTGCAGATCTTCCGGATCGAACTACATAGTGACGTGTTTTATATAAGTTATATATTCTATCGATATGATTTCTGAGGCATGATTTGATGATTGTTCTAGGCGCCGATCATCATGACGCCTTGATGGGTTGTGCTAGGGAGTTGTAGGGCGAACTCCAGGTGAGTGGGCTTTTGGTTTTCAGTATATATATATATATAATTGATTGATTTCCCAGAAATGCGTTTTAAAATGCTTTTATGAAATGAATGCCATGTCGAATGCCATAGATATATTTTTATATATATATATTTGTGTGATTATATATTGTTGCATCGCGGGCGCCAGGTAAGTCAGGTAAGTGTGTGTGTGTGTGTGATGTGATGATTGAGGTGATATCGATGAGATTGGTATATGGCTCATTACCTGCACATCGGGGTTATGCTGCCAGAGTATGGCTTAGCTTTCACGTGATCGTTCACCTCTCGCACCGTACGCTCACCTTGGATCCAAGGCAGGTGCCAGCCTGTCATATAGACCACATTAGGTGGTTCCGACTCGTAGGTGACTTGCGATTCGTCGCCAGCCTTCACGTGATCGTAGCACAGAGCGTATATACCCAACTTGACGTACAGACCACATTAGGTGGTTCCGTCATGGGTGCAGGTTACTGATTATTGACTATTGATGATTGATTGAGAGATGGATTAAGGATTTGATTGAGGAGCCATAGATTCAGCCGTACAGGTCACTAGAGGCGACACCGGCTGACTATTACATATATATTGCCGGCATGATTTGAGTTGAGATATCACCTGATTATTTGATGGTATTTGGTATATGTTGATTATTGGTTATGGTACATTCGGGCATGGCATTGCTTATTTGATGAGATTGGCTGATACATGGTTTTCAGTATTAGTACGTATATATATATTTTCTGGGAAGTATACTTGTTTTATAGAGAGGGGTTACAACTTTTATATCGAAGTGATTTTGTAAAACTTTGTTTTTGCCCACTCACGCTTTTTGTTTTGCGCCCCTCCAGGTTCTAGTAGCATAGTTTCTTTATCGACAAGGACTCGTGGCTTATCTCAGTTCAGGTGGCTACTTTTGAGGGTATGATCTTTACCCACACTACTGTACTTTACTTATGCTCTGAGAACGCATGTGAAATGGGTCCATACCCACTGACAGCGCACTCTGATAGTTAGGTATCTTTAGGTTTAAATTTATTCACATTTTCTTCCATATCATCACTTTATGGCTTCGTCACCTTCCAGGTGATGGCCAGCACAACTCGATTCGGAGTCCTAGCGGACATTCCGAGTCGGGGTGTGTCATTAGTAGTTTGAATGGTTGATATTTTTAACATTTATTCGGTTAATACATAACAATTGAAAGACCATATCCCTTTACGGAAATTATTTCTAGTACTCCAGAAGAATGTTAACAACATTCTCACTTACTTTCTTATTCAATATTTTCACTTCTACATAAGTCAAGTAGATTCTACTAGCACGCAAGCTCTTTTAATTATATTAACATTTTGGGAATATTTTACCCGCCAAATAAGGACAAAGAAATAGTAATATGCATGTTTTAATAACATATTGATTAATTATCGTTTCCAATTAATGACTAATCTACGTTACATATTAATGAAATTCTTTTTGTCAATCAAAAGAGGGTAAAAAGATATTTTTATCTTCTATTGCAGCAAAAATGTTAAGAACAGTAACGTAATTTCATAAAACAAATTTGATTATTTTTTGTTTAAACCTCACCTACACCTATAAGTGATTTTATCATTTCTAATTTTTTTTTTTAACTTCTCTCTCTCCACTCTCACGTTCTCTCTCACTCTCTTCCTCTCTTCTTCAATTTTAAAAATAAAAGTAAAAAGTTTCACACACACTTTGTGTGTGGGCATATACTAGTATAAATTAAATTTAGAAAACTTTAACGAAAAGCTTCCGGTACTATTTATTTTAACGAAAAATCATATTTTTACACTAAAAAGTCAATCCTAGTACTATTCACTTTACTCTTTATTTTGTCCTTATCGTTAAAACTCAAAGTTTTCAAACCATTTTCATTAGTTTTCCTTTAAATTTATGGGTACCAATAGAAGAGACAAAGTCAAGTTTTGTAGACGGGTGGGGGAATCATTTAGGTGGAGATGTGCAAATGGCTTGCATGTTCTTAACATATATGACAAAAGAAAGGACAACTCCATCGACGCCATCCATTATTTATTTCTATACCCTTGTCTCTTTCAACACTGTCAGATGGAGGCCGGACTTGCACAAAAATGTTGTTAGACATATAAACTTGTGCTACATCAGTGTGAGTTAAAACCACACAATCTAAGATATGAGTTCCAATACTGTAGTCTGTAATAAGCCTCATGCTGTATGCATTCCCCTTCCATTACAAAGCCATATAAAGGCCATGCTCAAGTTAGCAAAGCTCCTACGCTGGAGAGGTTTTCATGTAACTTTTGCCAATACGGAGTTCAACCACAGGCGCTTTCTTAAATCTTTAGGACCAAATTCTGTTGATGACTTCCCCGATTTTCGGTTTCAAACAATTCCAGATGGCCTTCCAGATTCAGAGGCTGATGCAACAACCCAAAACATCCCTTTGCTATGTGATTCCATGAGAAAAAATTTCTTGGCTCCATTTCGTAACCTCCTCTTGAAAATCAATGAAGCGGCGAGTTCTAACAACAGTGTTGGTCCTCCAGTGACTTCCATTGTTTCAGATGGTTTCATGCCTTTTGCCATCACAGCTGCTGAAGAACTTGGACTCCCTATCGCAGTGTACTTCACTTTGGCTGCGGTCGGATTCATGGGCTGTATGCAATACCCCACTTTGGTGGAAAAAGGACTTGCACCGCTCAAAGGTCAGATATATAAATGCTAATGAAGCAACTGTTTGATTTTATGGTGAACTGGTTGTTCCTAAACAAATAATGAAATTTCTTTGACTTATTTAAGTGTTGCGTTGCAGATGAGAGTTATTTCACAAATGGTTTTCTGGATAAGGTCATAGATTGGATTCCAGGAGTAAAAGCTATCCGTTTAAGGGATCTTCCGGCTTCCTTTCAAACTACTAATCCCAATGACATCAATTTTAACTTCACCTTGGAAGCAGCTGTTGGAGTTCATAAAGCTTCAGCAGTTGTTGTTCATACTTTTGATGCGTTGGAGCCAGATGTTTTGGATGCTTTGTCATCTATGCTTCCACATGTTTACGCTGTTGGCCCTCTCCAGTTGCTTCTCAATCAGATACCAGAAGACCCTTTGGAGCCTATGGGTTACAGTCTGCGGAAAGAAGAAACGGATTGCCTCAAATGGTTAAACGCCAAGGCGCCAAATTCTGTTGTTTATGTGAATTTTGGCAGTTTAGCAGTTGTCACAGCACAACTTCTTATTGAGTTTGGTTGGGGACTTGCAAATAGCAAGATTGCATTCTTTTGGGTAATAAGACCTGATTTGGTAGTTGGTGAATCGGCGATTTTTGCACCCGAGTTTGTGGCTGAAACTAAGGAAAGGGGTCTAATAACAAGTTGGTGCCCACAAGAGCAAGTCCTTAACCATCCATCAGTTGGAGTGTTTTTAACACACAGTGGTTGGAATTCAACCATTGAGAGTCTGTCTGCTGGAGTGCCTATGCTCTGTTGTCCCTTATTCGCCGAACAACGAACAAATTGTCTCTATACTTGCAATGAATGGGGTATTGGCATGGAGATCAGTAAGGATGCCAAGAGAGACGATGTCAAGAAGATTGTCAAAGAGGTGATTGTGGGAGAGAAGGGTAAGAAAATGAAAAATAAGGCCGTGGAGTGGAAGAAACTAGCAGAAAAGGCAACTGATCCACATGGTTCTTCATGGACCAACTTAGACAATTTAGTGAATCAAGTGCTATTAAGGGAAGGCTAGGTATTGTCTCTGGCAACCTTTATTGGCCTTAACTTTGTTGTTGTCGATATTATTGTTGGTCTTAATTATCCTACAAAAATGTAGTGCTTAGAGGCTGTTGTGTATTGTCTAAAACGGACTATAGACAGAGCACTCCCCTTTTAGTTTTTTTGTGTGGTTTGCCGGAAATTTTAGATTGACTTCTTTTAGAGTGGATGAAGACTGAACTGCGGAGGTTTTCAGGGGATTTATCTTCAATTTATTATGTCCACAATTTTTATTTTGGTTTTTTCTTTTTTTAGTTTTGTTAACAAAGTGAATTTGGTCTTTTCACCTCTTTTTGTTTGACAAAGGGAGTTTTGTTAATATGTAAGAGCCAGACCGTATTAAACTGATCCAAATGAGCCGGTTCCACTAATAAAAATACATAAACCCAGACCGGCTTGGACTCGTTAAAAAAAAAAAACAAGCCGAGTCCTGATCCACCAAAAATGAACTTGGCTCGACCCACGCCCACCCCTACTTGCAAGTGGTTTGTAGATTAGTTAATTAAGAGTATTTGTCCTTGCACCTAAGATTCCAGATTCAAATCTCTCTCTCCGTAATTTAATATATATTATCCTATCGTTTGTCAAAACAAAAGTTGGGAGAAACTGAAAGTGGCAAATAATGGTTATTTTGATAGTTAAACATATATAGAGACCAGTAATGATATAACAATATATTTATGACAAAGAGAGAAATAAATTGGTATCGAATTCATCATTCACAAAATTGACTAAGCTGAAAGCTAGTGCTCATTTTGTATATGAACACAAAATTGTTTGCAATCAAATATCTAGTGCGAGGGAATATATTTGGCGATCATATATAAGGGAAGAAAATATTGACAAAATACACTAAATTAATACAAAACACATCAACAGTATTGACAAAATACACTAATTACAATGCTTACAAGTGTGAAGAAAACAACTGCAAGGGCTCACATTTGGTCTGTTCAGATGTCCGTTCCCCTGCCGGTAACCGGCGAGACTAACGTTTCCATGTAAACCGCGACTTCCGACTGAGTCCCGATAGCAATGTTTCTAAACGTCTTTCCCTCCGGATTATACAACGCCAATATGTTTCGCTTGTAGTCCAACAAAACTTCATCATTCTCTAAAATGCATAGAGGCTTGAAAGATTCGTTGCGCTCTTCAGGTAGGATCTGATCCAAAGAAATTTTCACGACTTTAGTCCAAGAATTTGCGACTCCGTACTCCTTCATCACCCATATCCGAAGATCCGTCTCCATCGGGTAAGAATACACAAATAGACAATTTTTACCAACACCAACTCCCACAAAGACACAGTTTTTGTTGCCAAGGTAGGGCAATGGCAACATCTCCTTAAATTTCTCCTCTGCTAAATCGAAAGACAAAATTCGCGAAGCAACCGTACTAACTTCTACCCAATGTAGAGCTCCGTTTAAGAAGCAACCCTTCCCCTTCAAGTGAATATAATTGCCGTGATCTTCGTCAGCACTCCTCCATGAATCGGATTTGAGTGAGAAAACTTGAATCACGACTTCTTTAGAACCAAGTGTTGTTTTAGACGATCCTCGGATTACCTTGTAATCATCCGTGGTGGAATCATAACCGAATCCATAAAACAGCGAACCCGAATAAAGAGGTTTTGGTAATACCTTGGACTGCCTAGTACAAGGGTTCCATATGATAATTTTGTCGCAGTTTACTTGTAGACATATCAAGCCGTTGCAGGAACCCACAATTCGTGTAAGAACAATGTCCGGGATCCTCACTGGAAAATCAAGCTCTTTACCTGTAACACGAACATGAGAATCACTCTGCTGATCAGTTAATGCGACGTGGACAATGGAGTGGATACGCGTGGACGAGATAAAGAGGGTGAAGTTTCTGGTGTTGTTCATGCATGTGAGTACAGCGTGGCTGAGGTGCTTCGTAACGAAATGAGGATTGGAGATTAAAGCGCGCCATGACTTGCATACACACCGAAATTGGAGTAAAGATCTGACTGGGAGCCTTGAGAGGATCTCGATAATAATGTCGTTGTAGTCAATGAGAGGTACTCGTTGACGGAGTTTACCATCAGAGGGGGGAGGTTGCTTCAGCTGCCGGGGGCTATTGGGGCCGTCCGCCGTGGTAGTGTTGCTTCCAGCTGCTGGCGGGAGTTTCGAAGTGGAGATTCTTGGAAAAAGGCGGTAAATACAAGAACAACACTCTGAGTTTGTCATTGCAGAAAGCATTGTGTCGACAAGGTACTTCATGAACTATATATAAAAAATGGGAATGTCTGAATGAACCCACATATTTCATTACTACAGACAAGCTTTAAAAATAATTTTAATAACAATTTTAAACTCTCTAAACTGTAAAATTATAAAAAAATAAAACTAAAAAAATTGTTATAGACAAATCATGAGATTGGCTTAGGGTCTGTTTGGTATCTTATTAAAAAAAATTCATCATTTCTCAAAATATTTCTTAAGAACATCTCTTGAAAACAATTTTCACTACAAAACTTAGAACAAGTAGATGTTAAAACATTTGTATCTATTAGTTAAAAATAGGGGTAAAAAATGAAGATTTCCGCACCTAATAGTAAGGAGGGTTGGATATTAAATCTGCACCTAAAAAAGGCGTTGCTATTGATAAATAGAGACGAAAGGGTACATATTTCCGCCCCTAATAGTTATTATGCCATGTAAGCAAGTGTGACGTGGAAAAAACATTAGGTGCGGATGTTGAAAGCTTTATGGGCGATTATTAAGGCCCCTACTTTAATAATTTGTATTTAATTGAGTTTTTATTTGTCATATTACATTTTGGAAATTGTTTTAATTGAGAAACGATTTCCATTCCACCATTAATTATTTGATACGTATTCTCACATTTTCAAAGTCAAGTATATTTATAATTCTTTTTAGTTCTTCAAAAATTATTATTCAAAACTAATATCATCACCAACCCAGATGAAGAAACAAGAATTATTGCCAACAAATTAATATTAAAGTTACATTCTTCAATTGATTGGATACAAATGTTACATGATAGGAGTACGATGAATACATACAAATCCACCCCAGTACATAAGGTTCTCTAAAAGTTCTCTCCAAATCTAAATCTAATCAAAGACTTAATCCCTTGATTCAAACACATAACATGATTAAAAGTCTGTCTTCAATCTCCCCTTGATGCATATGAAAAGTATGTGTTCCATCTTCCCTGTGAACACAAAACACAAGATCATAATAATTGTTACAAATTTTCCCAAAAATAAAAATACGTACTCGAATACTGCCTCCCTTTCCAAATCGAATACCAGACAAAACCTACAAAACCTACAAAACGTATAAAAACAAAAGAGGAAGCTCAAATTCAAATAGAGACAATTTGGGTTCATAACATAATCGCACAAAATATATACAAAACTCAAAATCAAAATAACTGGGTAAAGAAAAATAATGAAAATTATTACCTGTATGAACGTTGCAGAACAAGGGAAAAGAAAGAATAATAAACTTCAGAAATCAATCAGAGTTTTAAACTTTCTCAACCCATAATGATCTCTTTATCTTGATTTCAATCCACCAATGACAAGCATTAAGAAATAAATAAAAAAGGAGACCGAAAAATGAAGGAAAAGAACAAAGAGAAGGAGAAGAGAGAATGCTATTGATACTTGATAGAGTGAATAAACAGCGCATGAGAGAAGAACAGTTAATATAGGAAGAGATAATGCATATCTGACCTAGGGTTAGGTGTTGATACATTTAAACGATAGAAATTAAAATAAAACAAAAAATAAACAGTTAGAGAAAGTGGCGATTGATAAGATAATAGTGGGGATTAGGATTAGGGTATTAAATAATTGAATCTTATTGACAATAGGCGCGGTTGTTTCCCCTACTAGTTATTAAAATTAACAGCTGGAAATTGTTCCCATATTAAAGGCTGATTTAAACGCCCCTAATAGAACTAATAGGGGCAAATAATATTTCTGCATCTAACATCTTATTAATAGAGGCGAATTCTTCCATTTGCCCCTAGTTGACCGCATCTAATAATCACTTTTCTTGTAGTGTTTCTTGAAGACTAAAAAACTCGTTTGGTATGAGATTTAAAAATTTTAAATCTTAAAACTTAAACTGGACAAATAGATCTAAAGGGAGGGGATCGCAGGGAGAGGAGAGAGGAGGAAAGAAAGTAAGAGAGGATCGGAAGAGAGAGAAAGAAGATAGAGGATCGGAAGAGAGAGAAAGAAGAGAGAGGATCGGAAGAGAGAGAAAGAAGAGAGAGGATTGGAGGAGATAGAGAGGAGGAGGAGAGAGAGCGAGAGAAATAAGAAAGAGAATGAAGAGAGAGGATTGGAGGAGAGGGAAAGAAGAAAAAAAAAGAGAAAGGAGAAGGATAGAAGAAAAAAGAAAGAGATTCGGAGTGAGAGGGGAGAAGAGCAGGAAAAGAAAGGAATGAGCTTTAAGTTTAAATACTTTAAAAACTCACTTTTGGTATTTTTAGAGAGCAGACTATCATGTTAAATTAGTGTTGAGTTCAGTTTTTGAAAATATTCCTGCCAAACAAGTTTTTAAGGCCTAAAACTTGAAAAGTGTTTTTGAGTTAAAAAGTTGGATTCAAATAGAGTATTAAACAGACCCTTAGCTTTTTTCTTCATTCTTGTGTTTCTTCGAAAGCTATGCACTTCTACCAGCCTTTCATTCAACTGCCTTCAAATTTTAGTAGCAGTTCCTGTTGTAAACTAGACCAAACAATCAAGCAATAAATAAAACACACAACACGATTTAGAGTTCCTCCAATATAGGAGTACATAATGGAAGCTTTATTGATTATCAACGAATGCAAGAGAACTCACGAACACAAAGCGCTCTCACTTATACAAACTTATGCCACACAAACTCATACAAAACCTCTTCCAAAGCTATCTATTTATACTAATAGATGCCATGGGTTTTACACAAATCCTATAGAATATAGGAAACCAAAATCCTAGACTAAAACCGAATCCAAAACAAACTAGAAAGTTGTACTCAATGATAACTTGCATCCAAGCTATCCCAATCATACACCTTTCCTAATTCTTGTGTTTAGTTTAGGCACATGTTGATTTAATGCCAAATCCAACAATTTCCATCTTGGCATGAAATCCATACTGAGGCATCCAACATAACAGTTTATGATGCTCCACCATATTTGCAAGATCAAACTTGCTTCATCTGCACCAAATCCAAAAAGTGCTCGAACTTGGCTGCATTAACCAGCTTTGTCAACATGTCAGCTGGGTTATATTCAATAGCAACCTTCTTGAGACGAATCTCATCTTCAGCTATCACTTCGCTCGCAAGATGGTATCATTCATCAATATGCTTAGGCCTTTGGATGATGTACTTGATACCTGGCCAAATAAATTGCACTTTGACTATCTCAATATACCACCAACTTGTGTTGTTCCACACCTAAGTCTCCTACCAATCCCAGAGTCCAGATTGCTTCTTTGATGGCTTCAGCGATGGCCATTTATTCTACTTTTATGGTTGATAGTTCCATTGTTCATTGTAGTATTGATACCTTAGTATCCATTTAGCAGCATTCCAATGCTCTCTTCCAGGATTAAACATGAACCTACTAACAATTCCAGCTGCGTGTGTAATATCAGAACGAGTGCACATCATGACATACATTAATCCTCTAACCAAATTAACATATGGAACACCTTCCATCTTCATCATTTCTTCATCTATTTTGAAACATTTTTGCTGCTCAAATTAAAGTGAGAGGCTAATGGAGTTCCCACAAGCTTAGTGTCTTATGTTACTCCAAACTTTTGTAACAACTTCTCAAGATATTGCTTCTAAGACAAGCACACTAAACCTTTCTGTCTATCCCTTGTAATCTTCATTCCAAATATTTTATTGGCTTCACCGAGATCCTTCATTTCGAATTCCATTTTCATTTGTGCTTTCAATTGGTCTATCTTAGAAATATTGCTTGAGGTTATGAGTATGTCGTCTACATAAATTAACCATTGTTCAACCTTATGTGATAAACACAGTGATCATAGTGACTTTTCGTATAGTCTTGACTCTTCATAAACTTGTCAAATCTTAAATACCACTGCCTGGACGATTGCTTCAAACTATCAAGAGATTTCTCGAGCCTACGAACCAATCTTTATTTTCCTTTCTCTTGGTGCCTCTTGGTTGTCTCATATAAATCTCTTCGACCAAATTCATATGAAGGAATGTAGTTTTTACATCTAGTTGTACTAACTCAAGGTTGAATTGTGCAACTAGGACAAGCAATATTTGAATGGAGGAGTGTTTAACCACAGAAGAAAATATCTCATTGTAATTATCTATTCCCTGCTTTTGAGCATATCTTTTAGCCATTGACCTAGCTTTTTAATCGTACTAAGCTCTTGTCATCCATTCCATCCTTCTTTGCATAAACACACCTACAACCTAGTGCTTTCTTTCCTTTAGACAGCTCCACCAATTCTCAAGTTTTGTTCTTGTGAAGAGAAAACATCTCATCGTCTATTGCCTCACAACATCGAGACTCTTTTTCACTATTTGCTACTTCTTCAAAGTTTGTGGGAATTTTAGCAATGCATATACCATGCAGGCCATGCAATCCTTGTATTTGTAGGTAGGGATGTTTCCTTTTTTCCCTTCCTTTTGGCCATGCAATTATCTTGTGTCTTCAGTTCTTTTGGTGTTGTCTCTTCTTCGTGATCATTATCTTCAAATTCATTTTGATCTCCTTGTCTTTCTTCTTCGACAGCTTCCTCACTTGGCTTTGAGTTCACAAAGACTTGTTCCTCAAGCTCCACCATTTGAACATCTTCTTTTAACCTCATGTATCTCTCATCAAACATCACGTCTCTACTAACTATAATCTTATTCAACTCAGACACCAAAGTCTAAAACCTTTCACATTACTATTAAATCCCATAAAGACAACTTTATTTGCTCATGGATCCAGTTTATTTACCTTCACGTGAATGTAAGCATTGCATCCAAAATATCATAGTTTATCGTAATCCTGAGTTGGTTCTCCAGACCACAATTCAATTGGTATTTTTCCGCTCTAATGCAGTTGATGGCAATCATTTCAAATCACGACATGCATAGGTTAGAGCTTCTACCCAAAATCTCTTCAGCAACTTAGCTTGAGACACCAAATAACGAACTTTCTCGAGCAAAGTTCTATTCAGTCTCTTAGCAATCCCATTATGTTTTGGAGTATGTCTAACATTGAAATGGCGAGTGATTCCTTCCTTCCTTCTTTCTTATATACAACACACATAATGATTTTTATGCAAACACGGTGAGTTATGCTAAAAAATTTGTACTCTTACAAGTTTAGTGTCCTTTTGAGAGATGGAAGATCTCATTGTTCTATGAGGTTCTTCTTCCTAAGAGCCATTTTGAGCGATGAAAAACCAATGACACCATTGTATGGGGTTCTTCTTCGTAAGAGTCATTTTGAGAGATGAAAGACCAGTGACACCGTTATAAACAGAAAAGATTTGTTTTCATTATTAATTGAAGTTAGCCATGACAACTTAGTCAAAGGGCTTGGATTCATATCTCTTTACCCTTCAAGAAGGCAAGAACACTCTCAACTCTTCAGTTTTCATAAGCACTTAGACTCCCAAAGATTGCATTAGGAACTGTGGCAATGACCACACACATAACCATAACTAAATTTAATCTTAAGCCTAAAATGAATTTAGTTTAAAAGTAGAAGATGCAATTCAAAGGAACATACAAATAGAAATGGACAAACTATAAGTGATGCAACCTTTAAATGTAGACATTCTGGGAGTAGCGACAACACTTAACATTCTGCACGAATAAAACTTAGAGCCTTCAAGCTCGTTAAGGTCTTGTGAACTGAAAACATTTTAATCAAACATCAAAGCATAAAGAAGGCACATAAATATAAGAAACTCTACAATCACCGAATTCTTGTTCATAAACCCTAAAAAAATTCAAATTTTACGGAAAAAAATTGCATAAATCAATTCATGCTTTAGTTGGAAGATTTAAAATTTCAAAATCACTATGCATTAGTAAAAAAAACTTGAATTGGATGTAGAGTGAGATTATTTATTTAATTATTTTTTTGTCAAACGATAGATTTGTTATATTAGATATTAAATTAGAGAGCTGACGGGGTTCGAACCCATATCGTGGTGCAACGACGATACTTCTCTCCACCACTGTGGTAAAGGGCCACTTGCTAAAGTGATATTATAAGAATTCAAATAAAATTGTCCATCACCACTTAGTATTACGATCCAATGGTATTCCTTCTCACTTGTAAGTGAGAGGTCTTAGATTTGATTATCACCAAAAATGAATTTGAGCCACATTATTGTTAGCCTCACTGTGAGGTTTAGCACACTCCTCCACCCTTTAGTGTACATAATATTGTTTTAAAAATTAAAAAAAAAATTCCCAACAAAAATTTGACTACCCTTGAGCTTTTTTTTTAATCAACTATGCAAAAGAAAAGAGTAAATTGTAACAATGATCCCTCAACTTTAATCAAATTGGAGCAATGATTTCTCAACTAAAAATCTATTACCATTGGTTCCTCAACTCATCAAAGCGTGTAGCTATGGTTCTTTTCGTCAACTTCGTCAGAATTTTGTCAAAATGAGTTATGTTGGCAAGACCATTACTACAATTGAGTTAAACTTGAGAGATCATTTCTCCAATTGGGTTAAAGTTGAGAGATCATTTCTCCAATTGAGTTAAAGTTGAGAGACCATTTCTCCAGTTGAATTAAACTTGATGGACCTTAGGTAACGAATTTTTAGTTGAGAGACTATAGCTGCATGTTTTGATGAGTATAGGGATCAATAATAATAAATTTTTAGTTAAAAGATTATTACTGCAGTTGAATTAAATTTAAAGGAGCATTAGTACAATTTATTCCAAAAGAAAATGACCCTTGAAATCTAGAAGAAATGAAAATAGTAAAGAAGGAGGCGCGAGCTCAGGAGAAGACCAGGTTAGACGCGCGCGCACCATAACCCAACTCAGAACTATAAAAGCGACGGAGTCCAACAGCTACGATTCTCCAGACTTCGGGTCTTCGGTCTTCCGGGACGCAAAATTTGGGCGATTCATTCAAAAAAAAAAATCTACTGGTACGCCTCCGTCCCTCCTTCAATTCCAATTCAATCCGATCCTCTCTCCTCCCCCTCTCTAAAAAAAGTACCTTGATTTTGATTTGATTGGAATCATTGAATCCGAGTAAATTTTTTACGCTTCAAAAGTTGAAATTTTTGAAAATGGTGCAGGATTTGGGTAAATTAATCGGTTGTTGTTGGTGAAAATCGCGGTAAAAAAATGGGGGTGAAACAAGCGTTAAAGAGCCTGGATGCGTTTCCTCGGGCGGAGGAGCACTTGCTGCAGAAAACACAATCGGGGGCACTCGGTAATTCTCCAGAATTTCGTTTTTGTTTTGTATTTTTTTGGAATTGTGTTTTGGATGGTTGGGTTTTTTGTGAATTGTGTTTTGGATTGGAAATTTATTGGCTTTTTTATTTTATTTTTTTATTTTGTAGTTTCTGTTGTTGGGCTGCTTATAATGGCGACATTGTTTGTGCACGAGCTGAGATATTATCTCACTACATATACCGTCCATCAGGTTCGAATTTCGAATGCATTGCTTTCGTTTTCAGGGGATTTTGTTAGGTGAATAAGTGGGTAATGAATTGAAAGAAATGCCATTGCCATGAGATTGTAAGTTGTCTAATTGAAAAGGGTTGTATTTTTGGCAGATGTCTGTAGACTTGAAGCGTGGAGAGACTCTTCCGATTCACATAAATATGACATTTCCAGCTTTACCTTGTGATGGTTAGCATGTTTTTTTTTTCTCTTGCTATTTAAGTGAATGCGATTTCTTTGTAGGTTAATATGTTCATCATTTGGTGGCTTTGTGTGATGATAATCTTCGGCTGTCAACGTTTGATTGCAGTCTTGAGTGTTGATGCAATCGATATGTCAGGCAAGCATGAAGTAGATCTTGACACAAACATATGGAAAGTAAGAGACTTTATTGATTCTTATGTATTTTCCTTTTCTTGATATTGGGGTGCAATGTAATATGGTGTTTCATGTCAAAAAGTAAAGAACTGAATTTGTACAATGATAGAAAAAGTGTTATATCTGTTTAAACTTTTATAAATGTATTACAAAGGTTTTGGCTTCTAAGTCTTATCTTCACGTTTGTCATACGCAAGCTGCACATTGTTTGCTAGGTACCAATTTAACTGTTCAAGTATGAGACTTTGATTCAAGCGAACATAATTCATTTAACCTGCACCACTTCATATGGGATTCTTTGGATCTTCCTTTACTTAGTGCTTTCTCAAGCTTTTTTTCTGGTGATTCTTTTTTGGGCCATCATCGGTTTTAGGCTTTTCAAAAAGTTGGTAGTGATGACTATTTTTGTTCTTTCCCTTGATCCACTGGCTTAAATTTTTATTATAATGTCATAGCTATTAGACTGCCTTTACCCATGCACTTATATAGTAAGATTTAGTTTTTAAAATTGGGAACTTGTGATCTGTCTCTGTCATTCCCTTCTCTCATAGTTATTCTCCTAACCAGTTTAGAGTGGCTGCAGCTTCGCCTGAACAGTCATGGACACATCATCGGCACTGAATATGTGTCTGACCTTGTGGAAAAGGAGCATTCTCACAAGCATGGTAACGTCTGTGTTTCATTACATATCACATTTTGTTTTGATTGTATCTCTTGCTTTTTAGATTTTCGTTTTCTGATAAAGAACCTTGGCCAGATGACGGCAAAGATCATCACGACGATAAGGACAAGGAAGTTCATCCACAAGGAGCTTTTGATCAATCTGCAGAAGATCTTATCAAGAGGGTAAAGCATGCAATAGCAAATGGAGAAGGATGCCGGGTATATTTATAACACACATCTCCATTTTTTGTACTAATGAACTGCACTTGCTCCTTCTGATATTGCATATATCTGATATAAAATTTTGCTGCAGGTTTTTGGTGTTTTAGATGTCCAGAGGGTTGCTGGAAACTTTCATATATCAGTTCATGGGTTAAACATTTTTGCTGCGCAAATGGTTAGTTTGCCTTAATATCTTGTTTTCTTCTCCCTCCAATTTCTTTCCATTTTGTGGTGAAAGAATTCCATGTGTTCTAGAACACGCAAAGTGCTGTGCCTGGTCTGAAGTACTTGTGGTTGATCCAAATTATCGTCCCCTGAATGAAAATTTTGATAAAATTTGGCTTTTGGCATTTTGAACTACCAAACCATAGGATCGGTTCATTTTGACTTGATAAACTCTTGTTTAAATCCTATTAGGTATCTTTAATCTTTTTTCAACGTTTTGGGTTTCTAAATGATATGGGGATTGAAGGTGCTTGAGTAAACTTATCTGTCTCCCTTGTTGTATCATGGGGGTGCTTTGTGGATCAGTATTGTGCCAACTAGCTTTTTTTACTTTTGCATATCTTTAAAGCTTGCTGATTCTAGTTTATTACAGCTTCCAACTTACTGTTTCTTCTGTGCAGATTTTTGAAGGATCTAGAAATGTAAATGTAAGCCACATCATACATGACTTGTCGTTTGGCCCAAAATATCCAGGAATTCACAACCCACTTGATGGGACAGACCGAATTTTGCACGACACAAGTGGCACATTCAAATATTATATAAAGGTTTGAATACTTGAACTTTCTCTGGGTTGATATACAGCTATTTGGTAGATTTAAATATCTGGAATCTGCAATATACGCTAGCCTATTTCATGCACGTCTGTGCAGGAATGCTTACTTTTTCTTTTTTTCTTTTTTTTTTTTGCCCAATCAGGAATGCTTGCTTGAGTCTAAGCCTTAAAATGAACGCTATTTTTTCTTTCCCTTCTGTTACTTCTGGAAGATAAAGTAGTTGTCCCGTATTTTAACTCAGATAGGAGAGATTCAAGGCAAGAAAGTTTCCCAGCTAGGAAGAGACTTGCATCCAAAAAGGCATACTAGCCAAGAACTTGTCTTTCCCATCAAGAATTTGTACTGTTTCTTTCATTAAGTGGTCTGCAATAGTTTACTAATGCCGAAATATGTTGAGTAATGGTATTCATTACCTTTTTCTCGAATTAATAATTATGTCTCTGTTCAGAAATGGATACCTGAATTGATTTTATCACAATAATTATACCTAACGTCTATAAGAAAGTTGTACACTTCCTGGGGCTGTATCCTGTCAGTTCTTCTGCCTCAACATCGAGGCATGACATGCGTACTGCTTACCTTTAGAATAAAAAAGTCAATCAACCACGTGTGTTGATGTCATTACCAACCAAATATTTGTTATTTGATTTGATTTTTGTATTGTTAATTGTTAGTTCCCGAGTGCAATGTCGTTCTAGGATTCATATAGCCGACCCCACTTAGTGGGAAAAGGCTTTGTTGTTGTTGTTGTATTGTTAATTGGTTAGTTCCTTGTCAAAGTATAATGGACTTTGCTTCATTTGTCAATAGGTGTTTTGATATAGTTCAGCACCATAAGTCGTGAACATGAAGAGGATTCAGAGGATTCATTTTTAGAAATATTAAGCATCTGTGTTCAAACTAATGTTTTCAAACGATCCAATTGCTAGGAAAAGAAAACCTGAAGGATTTGTTTCATGTTCTGATATATTCTTTATAGACGGTTTTCGTGAATAAATTAGCAAGCTTGATGATCTATGCTGAAAATGTTTCCTTTCATTGCCGTGCAGATTGTTCCAACTGAATATAGGTATATCTCAAAAGAAGTTTTGCCAACCAACCAATTCTCTGTCACAGAATATTTCTCTCCTATGAAGCAGTTTGATAGGACATGGCCAGGTAGGTTTATAAGAAGTTTATTTGTCTGTCCCTTTTATTGAGTTCATGGTGTTAATTATCGACCCTGTTTGTTTGTGTCCAGCTGTATACTTCCTGTATGATCTCTCACCAATTACTGTAACTATCAAAGAAGAACGCCGCAGTTTTCTCCATTTCATCACTCGGCTTTGTGCTGTATTGGGTGGTACCTTTGCTTTGACAGGTTTGTGTTTTTCGCTCATTCTGTATCATTTTATTTAAGTCAACATTATCAAAATATACCGTGGATTTGGAACTTCTGTTTCTGCCTATTGAAGTTCCAACTAATCGATCTGCTCTATGTCAGAGTCTAGGCCATCAAAGTTGAAGCTTCCATTTGTACCATATCTTGTTGCAGATGGGAGGGTCTCTTTTCATTAATTACCATTCCATTTAATTCTGTTATTCCTTCTCTTGCATCAGGACTGCTAGATAGATGGATGTACAGGTTTGTTGAAGCATTGACGGCCAAACCACATGCTAGAAGTGTACTGCGATAAACTCCGGGAGTCTGCTAATACAATTTACTCAAGCGCATCTCCAGATGGACACTAACGTTTCTCGGTTGGCAAGTGACATTGGATGTAAAATGGAGGCGAGAGCTGAAATGTGCATTACTGCTCATGTAACTCACTTTTTTGCTCCCCCTCTTAGTGATGACCAATATGTGAAAATACATTGGCATCTCTTTATACATGTTATTATTATAGTTTTTGATCTGCCGGAGGGAAACTCATGGTTGTTCTAGCTAAATTGATACACGCAGGATTCTTTACAGTTTCCTTCAATTTACTTAGTTTCGATTTAGGGACTGTTCAAATTTTGGTGAGATGTTATGAGCAGTTCTAAGCTCTTGCCATTAACTTTTTGTAAAAAAAATTTCTCGTTCCTTTTATCAAAATCTTGCACTCTATAGGAATTATCTTCAATTGAATTCTGCTAACAATCGAGGGTAGTGATGTGTGTGTGATGAGTAACCGTCGTTACCAAAGACGGTATCGATGACCATATATTTCGGTTACTCGTTTTGAAGAATGTTCAAACTTGTAAGTTAATGTGATGTGCAATTCTGTCCAAAACCTAAGCCAACCTGCTTAGCGCCCAGGCCTATTCACTTATGTCAACTTCTGTAACAAGCGTCATTGTTGTTCTCATCGCAGTTCTAAAAATCTCTGCCTGGCTTTGTTGAAGTCCCGCATAGGCGTTACACGGCTGGCCACTGATGCAATTAATTTCTAGGCATTTGAAAATCAAAAAAGAGCGCCTAAATTGCTTAGGCGTCTTGCCTAGTCAGCCTAGGCGCCCGTCTAGCATGCCTAGACTTGCCTAGGTCGCCAATACTTGAGTCAACACTCATTATATGTTTGGTCCTCATATTTTTAATATGGTTTAATACTTTATAATGTATATGTCATTTTTATTTTGCAATTTATATCTCTCAATACAATTATGTATTTTTTTAAATATAAATAGGCACTTAATTACACTGGCCACCACCCTGATTAATGCTAAAGACGCCTAGATCTACTGAGGCACCGCCTAGAACGCCTAGGCGGGTCTAGACCCACCTAAACACTCGCCTAGGTCACAACTCATTTAGACAGAAAATTGATAACTTTCATTTTGCATTTTGTTTTTTTTCTTCTAATAAATTGTAAGAGACTTGTTGCATACTTAAATGAACACACATTATATCCTTATTTCACATGTTTTCATTATATTCCAATACTTCATAATATATATATATATATGCATTATATTTTGTAGTTTATGACGAAATTATATATATTTCAAGCATAAGCAGACACTTATTTACACGAAATATGATTGATTTACTTAAATCCGCCTAGACCCTAGCCCGCCGCCCTACTAGCGCCTAACGACTTTTAGAACCTTGCTTAATTATACAATATATAATAATTTGCTTAAATCTCCCTAGTCTGCCTACGCCCCAACCCGCCTTCCAAGTAGCGTCTAGCGCCTTTTAAAACCTTGTTCCTCGTTAGTACGCACTAAAAATTTAAAGACCAAACTTGTCAGGAAAAATAATTTGGACGACTAAAGTGAAACAACCCCAAAAGCGTAAACCCTGCTTGCGCAAGGGACAGACTTTGCAAAACCCTTACAAGAAAGCTTCGTTCCTTAAAAGGACAGAGACAAGATGAGAAGATAAACTTTGTAAATTACAAGGAATGCACAACGCAACAAATAATCAGAAAAAACTCAGGCTCAATTTTCTTCTTTCAAAATTCTGAAATTTCTCGTCCCTACTGTCAAGATTTGACGGTCCATCAAGACGGGGCATTTCACTTTCTCTTTGGCAGGGAGTACCTCGTTGTGCCCGAGATGTTTTCGCTTACAATAATGTTCGTAAAGGAGTCCGAGCACAAGTCTGGTGAATACAACATACCATCAGGTCTGCCTTGCCTAAGAATCTGAGTATTTCTACAACATTCCTCTTGTTAGGTTACTCGCCATTTGAGTCTCTGATTCCCAATCGTATAACCTTTAAAATCTGCAATAAGTTCAAATAAAACAAGCAATCATATTAAAAGTAAATACAGATTTTACATGGCTGGCAAGGAAAACAGAAGGTCAGCTGCCGCATCTTACGAAAATTATTAAATGTTAATGTGCATGGGAAAAGATGAATGATCTTCAGTATACAGAGCTCAAATTTACCTATCAAAGAAGCCAAAATTGCTCAATCTTTATGAACTATGCGCCCTGTCTAACTTCTAGCTGCCTGGAACCATCAGTATTTAGATCTCCGTCGAACTGTTGCAGCTGTTGCTCCTGTTGGTGTCGACGATGCTCTTCTTCTTGCTGCTGCAGCTGTCGTTGTAGTTGCTGGTACTGATTATGTGAATCTTCCATCAATTGTTGCCGTCGTTGTTGCTGGTATTGGCGTTGATATTGCTCTTCTTGCTGCTGCCACTGCTGGTGCTGTTGCCGGTGCTGCTGCAGTTGTAGTTCATGCCGATGCAATGCATTGCTAGTGTGGTGATGGGAAGATTGCAGTTGTCTGCTGGTTTTCCATCTAAGATACTCCACCAGAAGGGAATTCGTGCTGATTGCAATCCCAAACCCGGTGAATGAGGAAAGTAGAACTGAGAGAATTGGATTTACATTAAGCTGCCGGTGAGTGAACATGAGAAGCTGCATCAGAGACCAATAGAATACAAAGAAAAAGGAAAAGAAAGTAACACGTGGGGTCTATAAATTCTTGAAAGAAATCGGTTCTGCTTACAACAGTATAAAATATGTGAGCAAACAGGATCACGATGGCAAACTGGAAGGAGGCATAAGCCCATATGTAGCTCCTGCTCACTGCCACCATCATGCATAATCAGGTACCGTATTTCAACTATAATTCATGAAAAAATAGAAAGCTCCACGTTTTTGAAGCAAAAATAGAGCTTGAAAGGGGGTGGAATGAGAGAGTAGGAAACGTCATGACTCATGAGTTGCTCAGTAAAGGACCACTCTGGTCGTTTCATTGAAAGAAAAAAAAAGCCGTTTTAGAAAATAATTCCTTAGGATAATATCTTTCTCACGTCTCAAAATTCCTGATTTTCCTCCCTTATTCTTTCAATTGTACAAAATGAACTCCTAGGGTACTTTTTATCCAGTGTACTTTTATGTTTTTAAGATTTGATGTTCCTTTTTGTCCCTTCTTAACTTTCAAGGCCATATCGGATTGACAATATAAAATTCAAGTTGGCAATAGATGCCACAACTCTATTCTTAAAAGGGTTCAAATAAATATTACCTAAATAAAACTTGATATGACAAAGCTTCCGTTTCTTACTAAAGAGAACAGATTGAAATTAGTAACTTCACAGATGGGTTGGGGAAAATAATTGAGCTGTATGGCATTATCTTTTATTAAATGAAGGGACAGAAAATTAAAAATATACTGATAGTAAAAGGAAGAAAAAACTTACCCATTGTGGAAGCAATCATGGATGAAAGGAGACCTAAAACACAAGAGAAGGGTAAAGAAATGGCAAGAGCACGAGGGCCCAAGTCAGATACCTGTTCAGAACGAAAAAAGAAAAAGTCACTAGTAAAATGTTCATACAAATGTTTAAACAACCACCATAGATGTAGAAACCGCAACTGGTAAGTTGTTGAGGTTAAGAAAATTTTCTAAAATGCATTGCCATGTTGCCCCCCATAAGTTATGTTTGTTAAATTATTAAATCTTGACAAAATCAGGCTCAGATCAAGGACAACATGAAGCATGACTGAACAACTGAGGTGACTTTCAGAATCTAGTCGAATTTTCCCTTTGCCAGCAAGAGTGAGCTTACAACATGAAGAGCTTGAGTTTATAGTAAAAAAGCATAAAACATACCAGAAGTTGCTCCAGAAAGCAGAAATACGCAAGCATGCTGACCAGGACAAGAATTGGTATATCCTGCCAGACCCTGTCATGCATGGAACAAGGAAAAATCCAAAATCAAACTCGAATGGTAATAGCTCAAGTGTCAACAAAGAGCATGATACCAAAAGATTTTAGAAAATGTGCCGAGTGATATGTTTGACTCATTTTTTTTCTATGCGCTTAACAGGAGTTGTAGAAGACGTGTGAAAATCCATTTTATCAGAAGTGTAACTCATATTAAAAGTGAAAATGAAGAACATAACAAAAAGAAACAAAACATGGTGAATTAACGGAGCATAGTTTAGTCAGCCATCAAGTAACCAGAATTACTAACATATCAATGTGATGATATCTGTGAACATTTCATAGATACAACAGCATAACACCTGTCTTCTCTCTTCATTTTTACTTGGGAGGGAGGTGGTTGCGTGGTAGTTTTTCTTTTAGCAGAAACATTTTATCTGGTGAACAGACCACATGCATTTCTTTTAAATTTGGAAACATGGAGGGAGCCTTAGGACTCTTTTACAATGAGTCATAACTACGACGCCATGCTGGGAATGTGGGATCATTATGAACGTCAGAAAAGTTGGGACTTGCCTGTAATGAGGAACTTCCCTCTGCTCCATTATTATTGGTGGTCGTCTAGTAACAGTTTGAGGATTGTGTATTTTGAGTAGTGTTACAGGTAAGTTTTGGACATCCTGCTTGCAGACATCACAGGTCTTGTTTCCTTTAATGCTAAACCACTTTACCGCACAGTCTTTGTGAGCAAGCGCCAGCTCTCCTTTGCAGCTGCACTCCATTTTAAGAGAATCACCACCTTCTGCAAGCTCAACCAAACAAATCCTGCAAACTGCTTCTTCTTCAGGAATATCCTCACCAGAATCTTCAGTAGCTGAAGGCCAGTTATCATTCATAAATTACAGATATATGTCTTAGATTATACAAAAATTTAAGAAGCACTCAAAGTGGACTTAGTAATGCATGTGGATATCCTAGTGGATAGGGTGTCGAGTTTCCACCCATGCGTCTCGGGTTCAAAACTTCCTCCTCCCCTAAATTTTGTAATAGTTTCGAATCCTCCCCTTCCCTTAATAATAATAAATTAAAAAAAAAAGTGGGAAAAGTAAATTAATAAATCTGTAAGAATTTGATAAAAGTTAATGGTTCAAACTTCAACCGAGCAAGTTTGAAAACCTTGGCTTTGAATTTTTCTTATTTTAAAACTACGAATGACATTCCCAGTTGCAAGTGAAGGAACATAAACCAATAGAAAGTCTATTGGAGTATTATATGTACTATACTTCCGAAGTTTTGACACCCGTAGCAGAGGTTTGTGAATATTCTCATTCTCTTACTAGCCAAATTTTGACACCCGTAGGAGTATCTATGCAGTAATCGTGCCTGTAGGAGAGGTTCGTGAATATGCTCATTCTTCCTTCCAGCATGATTATTGCATATAATACTCGAACAAAAGTATATTAACCATATATGCTCAATCTCCTAGAAGCCAAAATTTTCAAATTCTTTTCATGACAAGAGGTAGCATTTACCAGTTTCCAGTGCTGGGTCAGCATTTGGTGAGGCACCCTCAACTGCTGAAGGACGTGGAGTTGCTGAAATTACACGGATCATGCCTCCAGAATCCATCCGCCTTAAACTTCTGCCTGTAATATTTACTGGAACTGAGAATGAGCGGGACATATGATGCTTAGCTTCAATTCTCTGAAACAAAATTCATTTTTAGTGTGACACAAGAATTTCTAAACTGGGTACTGGTACATGAAAACGGTAAATTAGAATCACTTACAGGATAATCAGAATGACTCTCCATATGTCTTCCCTGCCCAGTCTCAGAACCCAGATTTGCACTTGGTGTAACTGGTAAAGAATGTGTCCCTTTCATTGATGTAGAGAAGAAAACCTTATTAAGGGAGAAAGACCGCGAAGTAGAAGGCTTTTCCAAAGGACTATCTGATGGGGGGGTGTCCGGTACAATGAGAATGGTCTTCTCACCATCCAGGGGCAAATTTTTCACCCGAAAGCTTTTTTGAGGAAACAGATTTTTCACCGTTGATTTGATCTTAGCTGAATGTGGCCTAGGCGGCAGTCCAACTCTACTAGAACTTGGACTTGGCGCAGAGGGAATATCAATTCTCGTAAAAGTGGACAAACTACTTTCCAGTGTCCTTGCCGGTATTTGCAATGAGGAAAGGTTTGGTCGTCTAGACTGTTGAACCAACAAGGTTTCTTCATTCTTTAACTTTTGATCATGAATCTGCAAAACCATCAAACGATTCCATCGCTACGCAATTCAACAATGAGATCGAAAATCGGAAATGTTATAGTGTCCAATCACTTCACCATAAGTAAATACATGGACAACAACTAAAATTAAAAACTTTATATGATTATATCCACATCTGAACTGTCGAGAAACCAAAGTCCGATATGCTAAAAACAAGAAAGCAATGTAATTTGTGCATATAAGTATATAACTCAAAGTGGTTTTCACTAATGGAAGTCATGGAACCCAAATTTCAGCAACAAAGAACCAAAAAAAAATCATCTTTTGAGAATAACCCTTTTAAAGTTATCATTTTCCAATTCAGAGTAACTAGACAAAAGCAAATACTAACACTTTGTTTGGTTACCCAGAAAATGCAGGAAACAAACAGAAAAAATCAAAACTTTACTTCTGAAACTACTACAGAGTAAAATCTGGGGCAAAAACTCACCTGAGACTGATCGGAGGAGCTCTCCAAAGTCAATTCCTCACCCTGCCGAAGCTCGGAAGCTGAATTCTCCGTCATAACCAGAGAACTTTACCAAAAATGGAACCCAAAAAACCCTAATTTGGAAAACTGAGAGAGTCTGCTTTCAGCTGGCAGTAACCAAAATTGAGCATAAATTGAAAAACACAAAAAACAGTGGCAATGACGGAGACAACAAATTGTGATCGGACATGAATCAAAATTATAAAATAGTAAATCAGATTTTGTTCCTTTTGGATTTGGGAACTTTTAAATCTTTTTTGATTTTATAATCCCCGCCAGAGTAATCTGCGTGCTCAATGCTGGTGGATTGGATTCTCTTTTCTGACTTTACCTTTGCTTCTGCTTTACTTTACTACTTGATTTGTTTAGTTAATTAATTAAGCATGACTAGCTGCTTTAATTTAACTTGTTAGGACAAAACAAAGGCTTAGGACAAAAAGGATGACACATCAAATAACTTTTTATGGGGTCCTGTTTTGAGTTTTAAATTAGAAATGTTTTAAGTTTTTTTTTTTTTTTTAAGCAAAAAATATTACCTACACTAGGAAAGGGGGTGGGCTTAGCCTCATAATGGGTTAGTCATCAAAATCTAAGACCTCTCACTTACAAGTGAATAGAAATATCACTACACTGTAATACTAAGTAGCAAAATGTTTTAAGTTTTAAATTAGATATGTTTACTTTTTTATTTGAAATAAAACTTTTCAACTCTTCATTTTGGTTTTTGGATAATTTGGTTTCTAAGTTTGTCCACTTTTGGTCATCCAGTGAAAAATTTATTAATATTCTCGTTAAATTGTCATATGAACGATCATGTGACCACATTTTCAAGAATATTTTTATCAAACTAACCCATTCACTTAACGAGCACATTAACAGATTTTTTACGAAATGACTAAAATATTTTACGGTGGATAAACTCAGAAACTCTTTCTATCAATTTTCATATTATATTCGATTGTCTGGTAAAGTGAAAATTAAATTATTACTTATCAAAGATTTCTCTATGTCATAATAAATCAGAATTATTACTTATCAAAGATTTCTCTATGTCATAATAAATCAGAGTTTGAGTTTGAAGAGGGGAAGCAATCATCGAAACAAGCGTTTCATTTAAAACAAGATCATATTAAATTGTACAAGGAAATTAATTCTATTATTTGGTTGATAAGAAATAAAAGAAATGCTAAAGAGACTCTTTCAAAAGTAAAATCCTTCATGAATTTTTTACCACTTTTTATTTTTTACACAATATTTTATAATGTTGACACGAGAATCAACGTTAAACTGTGAGATGAGAAAGAATCCATGAAGAGTCTCACTTTGAGATAATCTCTTCAACATTTCTCTCTATGAATATGAGTATAACTAATATGAGTTTAAGTTCTATTAAGATACCAGAGTAGTTTAGAATAGTTTATTGTCTTGTTAAAAAATAAATAGGTTAATTTCAGTTTACTAAAGTTCCATGATTTTCAACATTTGGTACATTAAGTTTTTTTCATCCCATAATCATACATCAAGTCTTAATTTTGGAACAGTTTCATACATTCGTTAAGTTTTCGTTAAAACTTCTATTAACTGATGACGTGGCGCCCACGTGAACACCCACATAGATAATAACTGAGTGTCACGTGTCAATATGGACCAAGTTCAAAATTAAACAATTTAAAAAATACAAAAACACAAAAAACACACAAAAAAAAAATAAAAAAACCCACCCGTCCCTGACCCCCCGCACCCTCTCCATCCTTTCTCTCTTCTCTCTTCTCTCTTCTCTCTTCTCCAATTCCACGCCCATGTTCTCCTCACCCACAGCAACCCCGCCGTCGTCCTCATCACGCTCTTCATCTTCCTCATATGCCACTACGTCGCCTCGCACAGCGCAGCCGCCGTTCTCTCCCTCCTGATCCTCGCCGAGGTCACCAACCTCTGCCAAAACGTGTGGACGTTGGCCAACATTGCCGCCTGCAAGCCCAAACCTCAAGCCTTCTTCTGCAATAGCTCGATCATGAACGGATCTGAGCTCTGCACCGTGCAAATACCCAGATCCGGTTCTATCTCCAATGGTGAATCAGATTGCCATCTGGGTCTTCTCCATTTCCCCTGAAACCTCTAATTCCAACTCCTAGTCCAATTTGGCTCCCAGTCCTAAATGGCTCAAATTGATGGAAATGAAGATCTTTGTTGCTTTTCCCACATAGCACATTTTGGTTTGCTGGGTTTTGCAAGGTGTGGGTTCAGAGAGACTGGCAGAGAGACTGGCGGTGGTGGTGGGGTTTGCCGGGTGATTCTCGTCGTCTTCTTTTCCTGGCGAATAAGGCGGAGGAAGAGAGTGAGGGTAGTGAGAGAGAGAGAGAGAGAGAGAGAGAGAGAGAGAAATCGAGAGGTGCTGGGATTTGCAGAAGAGAGAATGAGGGTGCGGGGGTGAGGGACAGGTTGGGCTTTTTATATTTAATATTTTATTTTTTTTGGTTTTGTTTTTTCGTGTTTTTGTATTTTTTAATATTGAAGTAGGCCCATATTGACACGCAACGCTCAGTTATTGTCTACGTGGGCGCCATGTCATCAGTTAACAAAAGTTCTAACGGAAAACTTGACAGATATATGAAACTGTCCCAAAATTAAGACTTGAGGTATGACTCTGGGATGAAAAAAACTTCATGTACCAAATGTTGAAAACCATGAAACTTCAGGATAGTAAACTGAGATTAACCTAAAATAAATTGTTGATTAGCAATTTCTTTAAGAGAGTTTAGGCTTAATGATGAAGAGTTCTCAAAATATGTGCCCCACTAGAAATAAGGCTAGATTAGTTTTTAATAAAATGTATTCTAAACTATTCTAATTTATGTTGAAAGACGTGAGCTTTGTATAATAGACATACACAATGCCATTGGCAAACTGAGTTAAAACGTATATGAAGACTATATTTATTTATTTTTTGAACAAACAATATTATTTAGACTAAGAAGGAGGGGATGAGTTTAGCCTTATAATGGACTAACAATAATATTATTCAACTTCTTCTTCGGTGAAAATCGATCATAAAACCTTTCATTTACAAGTGAACATTAATACTAATAGATCGTAGTAGTAAATGGCTGCAGAGTATGTTAATTAGATTTTACTAAAACATTTTATTCATCGAAGAAACTCCTGCAAAATTCTTCGGCCCACGGGTTCATAAAGTAGAGGCCCAGCCCATGTAAGTTGGATACAAACCCGCGCTTTTTAGCCCGCTCCAAAAAATTCGGGTCAGAGTCGGTACTCCTCCGAAACCCGGTTCACACAATCACGTCGATCCTAGATCGACCCATTTTCCGGCGCCATTGCTGAATCAAAAGCAAAGCTCCAACTCTCAGAGAGAGAGAGAGAAGAGAGAGAATCCACTCTCCAAAGTCTGAGATTTCCTCCTTCCAACTGTTTCTCCCATCCATTACTCCAACGCAACGAGCTCGAGCTTAATTTGGCAGCCATGGATAAGTCAAGCGCTTTGGAATACATCAACCAGATGTTCCCCACGGGTATGTGTCTCTCCTCCCTTCCACTCTCTCTCTCTCTCTATATATATATATATATATGCGTATATGTATCTGTTTGTGCTGTATAAGCAGAATGTATAGGTGTTGAACTTACTTTTTGAATGCTTTGAATTGTGCAAACAGAGGCGTCTCTATCTGGTGTGGAGCCGCTAATGCAAAAGATACAGGTTGAGATTCGGCGTGTAGATGCTGGAATTTTAGCCGCGGTTCGCCAGCAGGTCGTCGCCTTTGCCTTTTGAGCTCTGAGCTCAAAACCGCAATTGCACGTGTTTTTTTTTTTTTTACTAGTTTTGTAGTTTTTGATGGATCTGGTGTGGTTTTTCAGAGCAATTCGGGCATGAAAGCAAAAGAAGATCTTGCTGCCGCTACACGTGCCGTGGAGGTCTGTTCTTAAACTCTGTTCATAAGCATTGATGTAATTTGCAGAATAAAAGGGTTGTAATTGATGTAAATGGATTTTCTTTGGCTTTTAGTTTTTTAGTTTGCTGTTTTTGTTTTGTTTTATTTATTTACTTTGTGATGCTCTAAGGCAGGAACTCATGTATAAAATCCGCGAAATTAAAACGAAAGCTGAGCAAAGCGAGACAATGGTTCAAGAAATATGTAGGGATATTAAGAAGTTAGACTCTGCAAAGAAGCATATAACAATGACGATTACTGCTCTTCATCGCCTAACCATGCTCGGTTAGTTCCTCGTTTATGATTTTTACAGTGACGATTGATCAAGATTTATAGATCAACTGTTTGACCCTGATTAGAAACTGATGATGAATGCCTTTATATTATTCTCATGGGAGTGCACTTTTTTTTTATTTTTTGGTAACATGGCAGTCTCCGCTGTTGAGCAGCTTCAAGTAATGGCTTCGAAACGACAATATAAAGAGGCAGCCGCACAGTTGGAGGTAAGGTATCTCCTAGTATACAGTGTCATTTTCCTGTAGGTAAAACAGGAGCTTACTTTGTGACTCCTTTTGTTTGATGTTCTCAATTATACTTTGGTCTTTTGTAGCATCTGATTATTGTTACACTCTATTTAAGCGATTGGAAGATCCTCATAAGAAGAGCATTTTTTGGATGCATTCTGTGTTATTTTCCTTTTGTTATATCTTTGGGAATAGAATAGTATTCTTCGTGATACGAACTTTTGCATTATACAAAGATGATTGAAAAGTAACTGCTAGTTTTAGAAGATTAGTGTTATATGAATTTTGAGAAAGTGCTTCATTTTGATTCAAGTTTATGATGCGTATCAGGCAGTGAACCAGCTATGTAGCCATTTTGAAGCTTATCGGGACATTCCGAAAATCACGGAGCTGAGGGAAAAATTTAAGAATATCAAACAAATACTAAAGTCGCACGTGTTTTCTGATTTCTCAAGGTATGTGTTTAAAATAATATGCAGTGCCGTATATACAAATTAATGTTTAAGCAGACCATTAAAAGGATAGATCATTGAACAACTATTGATACTAGGTTTTGGGGTTTAGTAATTATAGCATTTGTTCTTTATTCTTTGTTAGGATGTGTGTGCCTAGAACTATATAATGGAGTTGTTTGTGTATGACTATTAGTTAAACTGCTGCAACTATAATGTTTTTGCTGTCTTTGACTCTTCAGTATCCTTAGTATCTTCTCTATTGCGGTTTCTTCTCAGCTTAGGTACTGGAAAGGAGACGGAGGAAACAAATTTACTTCAGCAGTTATCTGATGCTTGCTTGGTTGTTGATGCTTTGGAGCCATCTGTGAGGGAAGAACTAGTAAATAACTTTTGCAGCAGGGAGCTTACTTCCTATGAGCAGATATTTGAAGGAGCTGGTTTGTGCTCATGTTTGATGTTATTCTTAGCAGATGCTTTCAGTATGTATGAAGACTTCACTTTAATTGTCCTTAATTTTGAATTTCATCTTGTTTTCTCTATTTGTAGAACTAGCTAAGTTGGATAAAACTGAACGAAGATATGCATGGATCAAGCGTCGTATGAGAACAAATGAAGAAATTTGGAAAATCTTTCCTACTTCATGGCATGTTCCTTATCGGCTCTGTATTCAGTTCTGTAAAAAAACAAGGTACAATCTACTTCCCTCTGATATCAAAGTTTGTCGATAGCTTCAATTCCTTTTCACAGAGGATGGAATTTTCTTAGTTTTCCTTTTACATAAAATGTAGCCATCAACTTCTTTAAATACCCAAAAAGAACTGTTAGCATTTGGAAATTGTTGTTCCTATTGCCGTCCTAATGATATTCAAGGTTTCGACATGGTGAGCCAAGAAAAAACCTGAACATAGTAGTGTTCTCTGTGCTGGTGGTCACACGTGTAAAGGGAAGGCAAGTGATGGCATCACACATAGAGATAAAATACATGTTTCTTCCTTTCCTCCATTAACGTTTTGATATTTTAGTTTCCTTAATATATTTTTTTTTATCAGAGGAGAAGAAAAATGTTTGAAGCAAAATTCCATAAAAGACAACCTAGTTTACTTTTGAGGTTGACATTTTATTTGTTTCCTTTTTTGCCGTTTACTTGACTCTCTGGACATAGGGGGTTCTAGTTTACATCTGATTTCACCAGAGAATTCAAAGAAACTTTTTTCTTTCTTTTTTATTTTTTGAGAAAGAATTCAAAGAAACTTAAAAAGTTGAAAACTTTTTGGTATTGTTCTGTTTTTCAGAAAGCAGCTGGAAGATAAACATAATAATCAGAAAGAAAAGCCTGATGTTGGAATATTATTGTTGGTAAGCCGTATTTCTTATTTATGTTTTGGATTGATTTTACATGTAGTTGAGGAGTGATATTTGGTGCTTCTTTAGTTTGTCTTAGATTAGTTTGATTCTTGTCTATTCTTGTAGAAGCAGCACAAACAACCTAAGCTCAGATAAACCCAATTTCAACCTTTTTTGAGGCATTTGAATCAAATATCATTATGTTATCATGTCGTCTTGCACTATTTTAATCCACTTCCTTTTTGGCTTAGGTATAAGTGCAACCATCTGTCTCTTGTTGCGGTCAGTTATTCTCATCAATTTATTATTTCAACCCCATATCCATATGATGTGATATCATTTGTTTTGCCTCTTGAAAATAACTGGAAATGGCCATTAAACAAGTGAGAGATCCTTTTTTTTAGAAACCACATGAAAGATGTTGGACCAATCAGCAGAGTACAAAAGCTTAGTTTAGTTTTTTCCTTAATAATATTGGGTACATCTGTTGAAACCTTTAAACAACCCATGAGCGATGTAGTGCATGCATGTCATTTTTTAGGAGCCACATGGATCATGCATTGCTTGTCTTCTTGAGATCTTCCAGTCGCTATTCTGTATGGGTGCTCTCTTTAATGAATCAATGAAGTTTATACTAGGGAAAAAACAATAGCAAGAGCAAACTGAACAAAACCCAATTATGGTTGTGATTGAATTGTCTGTGCAAGTTTGGTTAGATCTGCCTAATTGGACTTAATATGGGAAACTATAATCATTAAGCATTTCCTTACCTCAAGTGGCACATCTATATTAGGGTTCTTGTAAGGATATGGTTGTGATAAATATAACGCAATAATTTTTATTGTAGTTGACATTTTATATCCAATCTCATAGCCTTCAAAACGTTCTCATTTGTTGGTTTTTTTAATGCTTTGACTGCTGCCTATAGGCACTACAGCGAACTCTTGAATTTGAGGATGAATTGGCAGAGAAATTTGGTGGTGGTACTCGAGGCGGGGAGATCGGAAATGAGATTGAAGAAATTAGTAGAGGGGAAAACACTAGTCAAAGTGCCTCAGATATTAGAAAGAAGTATGAAAAGAAGCTTGCTGCACATCAGGAAAGTAGCACAGAGGTATGGATGCTATGTATTGCTTAATATGGTTGAAAATTCACAATGTGAATTCCTTATACCAGCAAGTTAATAAGCTCTCCTTCTGATTTTCATTTTCCAGGAAAAGGATAAAGAGTTATCAGCGCCTGCAGCTGGGGTAAATTTTTTTCTTCTACATATATTCTTTCATAATAAGTAACCTCGTAATATATATGAAATGAGCGATTAATGTGTGTATAATTAGATTTGACTTTTCTTGTATGTCATTCCTGTATATTTTCTATGTTACCTTTATCATACCATAATGGTGAATCTTATATAGTGAGATTGCTTGAGTGTGTGTTGAAAATCATTTTAAGCAATCCATGTGAAGTTATATCAAGATGTTGACTTGTTGTATCCTGGTTCAAAATTTGGGGTTGTCACTTTGGTATAAGATGACTAAGATATCATGATGTTTGCAGTTACAGTCTATTATTATGGTCCTCTTGTATTTTAGTGCTAAGTCTATCTTCTCATAGATATAATTTCTGAGAATTACTTGTACTGTTTTCCTGGTTCAAAATTTGGGGTTGTCACTTTGGTATAAGATGACTAAGATATCATGATGTTTGCAGTTACAGTCTATTATTATGGTCCTCTTGTATTTTAGTGCTAAGTCTATCTTCTCATAGATATAATTTCTGAGAATTACTTGTACTGTTTGATTTGGCAGTTCAACTTCCGTGGAATCATTTCATCTTGCTTTGAGCCTCACTTGAATGTTTACACAGAACTAGAAGAGAAGACACTGATGGAGAATTTGGAGAAACTTGTTCAGGTAGAATAGATTGATTACTTCTTACAACATATGTTCAATAGTTTGCTAGTGTCTTTTCCCATTTGATTTAGGTTTTGCTTTCATCTTTCCAATAGGAGGAAACATGGGACATTGAGGAGGGAAGTCAGAATAATGTTTTATCAAGTAGCATGCAGGTAAGCACATTTTCCTACCGTCACTTTAGAAGTTTAATGTTGCAGTTAATGAGAATGACTAGAATAAGACTGAATGCCTTTGATTTGGCCCCAATGCGTGTTTCCACTGTCCTCAGTCACTCTTAGTTTATTGATGTCATTCTTTAACTTATTTATTTGATATGAACATATAAAATGTTATTCAATACTCAAATCGTTATATTCTTGTAGATCCTTTATTTGTTTCAAGAAACTTTTTTTATTCAGGACACTGAATTCTTAGAACCATGCCTTAGAATCTTATATGGCTAAATTTTCTTTAGGTTATGGTTATTTCTTTAATGATGTTAATAATGTTGACTTGGTTGCACGTTTTGGTCTTGCAGTTGTTTCTTATAATCAAGAGGAGCTTAAAGAGATGCAGTGCTTTGACAAAGAACCAGACATTATTTAATTTGTTCAAGGTACTTTATTGAAGTTCCTCGCTTAATATCCTAATTGGTATCGACACATATAGTGCATATAATATTACATATCCATAAACAAAACTCTATTGTGGATGCATAGTGATAGTAGGCCATCATATTTTGTTGCAAGACTATTCTACTTCAACCACCTTCAAACGTTTGAAGAAAAATGCATGTTTCTTCCTTGCGACTTTTTTTTTGGTTCAAATTTCTTCCTTGTGACTTAAACTGTACAAGTAAATAGATATTTTTAAATAATCAGATATGATGTGTCTTTCCAAGTTTAGGTGTTTCAAAGGATTCTCAAAGCATATGCTACCAAGCTTTTTGCAAGAATACCTAAAGGTGGTACAGGAATTGTTGCAGCAGCAACTGGTATGGACGGACAGATAAAGGTATACAAGATCAATTTTAAGCTTCATGACTATTTCACAAAATTCTTGTTATTCTGAATAGGTGCTAATTTTCATTTATGCTTAAGCAGACATCTGACAGAGGTGAAAAGGTGATTTGTTACATTGTCAACTCGGCAGAATACTGCCATAAGACGGTAAGCAGTTTTTTGGAGACATGCAACTGCTCTGACTTTTGAGTGTTAGCTGAATTCCTATCTGCGTGTGAAGCTGTAATGCCTCGTCTCAACTAAAACTTACAGCAGATGCTGTTATGAGAAAGGGGTACCATGTCCGATGGGAATCTCTAGATAAATTAGAACTAGATGATTCTTTTTGTCTAATGTATTTTCGTATCTTTTTGCATTACAAAAGGTAGAAGCTAACAAAGGCACTGATTAAATTAAAGATTTACATTACATTCTGATTGTAAGGTGTCTGACACACATACCTCCATAATAACTTGAGTGAAAAATGAATGCACGGCTTATTGTATGCGTCACCGACTGCATTAGTATGTTGCCATAATGTGTCATGTGAATCTTGTTATCTTGATCAGCTTATAAATTTTAACATGAGGTGTAAAACATATGTGCTTGTAATTATCATTAAAAAAACTTGTAATTACCATGTACACTGAATTTCCGATGGAAATTGTTGTCAGTACTTGGTGGTTTTTCAGTTTTCTATCTGAGTTAGTTGGTATTGCATGTCTTCTTTCTGAAATCACTGTGAGGTGTGATTAATTTATGATTAGCACCGAATCTGGTGTTCACATGATTTATGTGTGTATATATATGCATAAACAACTAGAGTACAAGAATGAAAACTATTTTACATTCTTGGTAATTTATGTTTAATTATTTGCAGTCTGGTGAACTGGCTGAAAGTGTATCCAGAATAATTGATACTCAGTTTGCTGATGGGGTGGATATGTCGGAAGTGCAGGTATAAGCTATTTTATAAGTAGTTCGCCTAAGGCATTTTTTTTTCTGTTCATTTTCTACAAGAGTTGTGCAATCGTGCAGGATGAATTTTCAGCCGTTATAACAAAAGCATTGGTAACCTTGGTGCATGGCCTAGAAACTAAGTTTGATGCTGAAATGGCTGCAATGACACGAGTTCCATGGGCTATGCTTGAAAGTGTTGGTGACCAATCAGAGTAAGCTAGCATTAATCTAGATTCTGCTCCTTTACATCAAATACACACTTTCTACAAATGACGAAACCCACCTTTTTGCAGGTATGTTAATGGCATAAATATGATCCTTGCTAATAGTATTCCTATACTTGGAACACTTCTCTCACCAATTTACTTCCAATTTTTCTTGGACAAGGTAATACAAGGGGCTGACTTGTTTTACATTATCTTTTTTACCATAGATCTTAGTCTTGTTTCCCAAGGTTCATGAGTCATTATTTATTTCTATAATTTTATTTTTCTTTCTTTTATTGATATGACATGCTTTTTGCAACCATTTTAAAGTCGTGTGGCACCATCCTTCACTCAGTTATCTACCTTATACTTAACACTAAAGTCCGTTCTGAACGTTTTGCTAATGTAGTTCTAATCTCTTGACTTCATCTGTGCAGCTTGCTTCATCTCTTGGTCCGCGTTTGTATACTAACATTTTCAAATGCAAGCAAATATCAGAAACTGGAGCTCAACAAGTAGGGACTGCATTCCTAATAATCGCCTCTGTTTCCTTTTAAACCTGATTTTGTTTCTTTTAAGAAATGAGAACAAGTATATATAACCGCTTCACAAATGAGAGTTAAGGGATATATACCGGGGATTTCCCTCGAGTCTTGAATTCGAAGTAGTTTAAATCTTACCTTGTGATAGAAATCAATCAATCAAACTTTCATCTTGAATTATTATATGTTTATCTCTAGTTTAGGGTATCTTTCTTATACATGTATCAAATGTATTTCTTTTTTCTCCAAGCAATTTTATAGTTTATATCTGAAGTGAACTTCGTGATTGATTCATGTGATTAATAAAAATGCTTTGGATGCTATTGCAGATGCTACTGGATACTCAAGCTGTAAAGACAATTCTTTTGGAGATACCATCCCTTGGTCACCAAGTGAGTGAATTGTTGATATGTGTTTATAGTTACGAGTATGATCAGAACTATAAAGTACAAGTAGCCCCTTCCTCGTTTACGGCTATTAGGACGGCTATTATGATCCTATTAGTGTCACGACTCACACCCCACCTAAAGTATCATTCCTGGGTTGAAAGCATGAAAATCATTTCTTGATTCCTACTCATTAGTGCCCGTGATAGCTTTCTCGTCATAATTGACTAGTTATTTTTCTTAGCACACAAATCAAACCTGTTAACAGATCAATATTTCTTCAAACAGACTTCATGTGCTGCTAGCTATTCGAAATTTGTAAGCCGGGAGATGAGCAAAGCCGAAGCACTTCTGAAGGTAGGTATCAGTCTATTGGTGCTCTTTCTGGCAGCCTCTGCTTTCTTTTCAGAAGTAGGTTCATCTCTTTTTTGCATACAGGTCATACTGTCACCAATTGATTCTGTTGCGGATACATATCGTGCGTTGCTACCAGAGGGAACGCCCATGGAGTTTCAGAGAATTTTGGAGCTCAAGGTGGTCATCGACTTCTCCTGCCTTTTCAAGTTTTCACATCCATTCATTTTTCACATGAGACATTTTTTCTTTCCATTCATCAATTCAAAGTTCTTAAGAAACTAGAGGAGACTGACTTACAAGCAGAATTTTAGCGCATTTCTGTTCTGTTCATACTATTTTGAACAACAAAAGGAATCTGCGGATTCTTACCACTTCAAGAGTTAGAACAAATGTCTACTTTTAAAAAAGAGTTACGAGTTGGATAATCCGGTTAATTCAATGTATGTTTCACTGAATTTGAGTATGAATGTGCAGGGTCTTAAGAAAGCAGATCAGCAAAGCATACTAGATGACTTTAACAAGCATGGCCCGGGAATCACAAAACCTGCTCTCCCACCCCCGGCTGCCCCAACTATCCCACTCCCAACTGCCCCCGCAGCTGCTCTGATACCAAATCCTTCTTCAGCCGCACTTATTGCATCCAGAGACGATGTGCTAACCAGAGCAGCTGCACTCGGGCGAGGTGCAGCCACAACAGGGTTCAAGAGGTTCCTGGCGTTAACCGAAGCTGCAAAAGATAGAAAAGACGGGCCTTTCAGGAAGCTCTTCAACGCATGACAACATTTATATCCTATAGAAATGTAAATCATGTACTGATTCTTACCTTGTTTCGTTTTTCATTTTTGTTTTGCAAATCTTGTCGCTTTCGGACGGATTTTTCGTAGTACAAAATATTGTATTAAAAATCTCGTAATAGTTAAGTAGAATTAGATTAGTGCTATACACTTTTTGCTATTTTTGGCTTTGGCGTACAGTATGATATGAAATTCCAATCAATTTGAGAGAAGCGTGTCCAAAATTTGTTACGTGAATACATGGTGTCATCTTATTATTATAAACCTCAAATTACTGTCCTTAATTTTCCTTTCATTTTGTTAACCCTTTGTTAACCTGAATCACGTCTAACATTTTATTGACACATTTTGCACTTTGTTGGAAGAGTGTAACTTTAAAACATAGTTTCCTGAGTAGTTCGAAAAATGAACGGTGAAGAATTACACTAAAAAAGACAGGTGAATATTGACTCAAAAATCGAAATGGTGATTACCGTTCAAAAGGATTTTGGCTGAACTACCGAAGACAAACCCGATGCTTTGAAACTTAAAAGAGGGGATGCTGTAAAAGAGAGATTCATTAATCTGAACATATTTTTCCAGTAAGATATGATAATCCTTGTCCTTGGGGGCGTTTTATGGGACTTCGTAACCAAACACTGCCAAGTAAAGCCACTAATCTCAATTCTCAAGGATTAAGACAACCCAAATAAACAACCAAAAATAGTAGCGTAAACATAATAATACTAAAAAGATACATTACATTTTATGAGCCCTCCTCTCATCATCCGAATACGATGACGACTTTCGTTTCATACTCTAATTTATAAACTTAATATAAACAGAATAAAACACCTATTGATGCTTCCTCGCGGGTGCAGAAGCGCCTGCACCACTCGCTACACGCCCCCTCTAACTTCGGTTCATGAAAGCAAATAATTGTTTTTGGTAATTCTTTCCTCCTGGGTTACGTATCTTCTTAACTGGCATTGCAAGACAGACGAGCATTGTTCACCCAATAGCACATGGGAACATCTCAATTAAAAGAAACCAACCTGAGTCGGTAAATGTATGCGATAGCAAATAAGAAATACATAAACAGACTTACCATTGAATAAAGTCCCAAGGGTCTCCTAGCGTTTTGTTCATCATCAAAACTTGTCATCCCCAAAGCTGCCAAAACGGCTAGAATTATTGTTCCTAGAACCACCAGAACGATCAGAGCTACCAAACCCTCCGAAATTACTTGAACGGTCAGAACTACCAAAACCACCCGAACGGTCAGAATTACCGAAACCACTTGAACGACCGAAACCTGAGTTACCGAAGTTTCCTCCGCGGTTTGAGCTAGATCCGGAAAACCCACCTCCAGATTGAGAATCACCATAGGAACCAAAACGACCGGGACGAGGTCCACTAGATCTACCCATCTGACCAGAAGAATCACCATAGCTACTGGAACGACCAAACCCACCAGAACGGCTAAAACCTGGTCCCGATGGACCACCAAATCGACTACCCTTCGTGAATCGATCTCTACCCATGTCTGGCATCATGTCTATACTTTTGCTGTCAACAGCAATCCGGGGGAGCTGGTGATCAAAAAGTAATCATATAATCAGTCTGGGATGCTAGTACATACACAAAACCAGACATTTTCTCCGAGAAATATATATATAATAGAATTTTTCGGTTATCTAAGCATGCAAAATGTTGCGAAGCTCGCCATACTATACCGGAGAGCACTATGTCAGACCTCTTTTAAGCTTCAACTCAAACTAAGAATAAAATCACATGAGCAGAAAGCATGCTCGTGAGTCCACACAAACATTTTAGAGGAAACACGGATCTTTAATGGGAACATCTATTTGTTTCTGTCAAATGAGTATCATTCAATTACCCAAAAGCACATGATAATCAAAGTCAGAATTGTGTTAGTCTCAATGCCTTGAACTATGAACAGTGTCCAGCCTAAAAGTAAATGGAAGATGCAAACACCAAAGAACTTCATCTTTACCTCCGTAAATTTGCATCCTACTTCTCTCTCAATAGTCCTAACAGCCCTGGATTGATCCTGTGTGTAAACAAGAATGGCACTTCCTTTCTTCCCAGCACGACCTGTTCTGCCAGACCGGTGAACAAATATTTCTGGATTATTTGGCAGCTCATAATGTATCACCTAAGACCAAGAAAGCGAAGAAAGTCAGTCCAACACCTTTTCCTTAATTCGAATCCATAACATTATCACTGCCAAATGCAGTGGAAAACCATATATGGACCTAACTAGAGCATTTAAAAGCTTTAATCAAGTCATGAAAGCTAATGAAAGGGAAGGGAAAGAGAGGATGTTGTAGAAACTACTAGATTAAAGAACGTAGTAGTACATTTGTCCAGTGACTATAAACTAGGACAGAACTACACAGATTAATACACATGAAACTAAATCAAAAGTAAACGGTTAAATAAATCTCACCAGATCAACATTGGGTACATCAAGCCCACGAGCAGCAACATCAGTGGCAACTAAAATATTGAAATTCCCATCTCTAAAACCTGCAAGGGTCCTTTCCCTTTGGCTTTGTGAAATATCCCCATGCAAAGCCTCACATCTAAAGTTTCTTGACATGGCATACGACAATCGATCAGCATCACGCTTTGTCTGAGTGAAAACAATAGTCTTTCCTCCTTTTGCATGTTCCTAACAAGCACACATACTTGATGGTGAGGAGGGACCAGATGTTGGAAAATGTAAGAAGAACTGAAAAGGTTAAGATTACTTACTGTTATAAGTGGTCCGATAATTGATGCTCTTCCGTATGAGTCTGATGCAATCGAGAATAGAGAAATTCCATCTGCCAATTTTTGATCAGAATCCCCAACCTGCAGTACGTGCCAGCTCTCAATTAGCAAACATGACCAGATGAATATGTCTATCCCATAAGCCATCTTTATACTAGTAGTTTCTATGTTACCAAACAAAAAATCAGAAGAAAATATATTGCCACTAGTGCAATTTGAAATTTTTTTTAGAAACCTAATTCTTCCGTCTTTGCAAACTATCACTAAATATCCAGACACAAAATGGAGAAGACACATTGCTCGTTTAATTTAACGAAAATGTCAGTTATAGAAGAGAAAGCCTTCTGTTTTAAGCTTGTTGTCCTCAGTCCAGCATGCCATTGCTTATGATCTGATCCTAGAAGTAGCTACACACGGTCGGTGAAGAACAGGCAAACAAAAACATACTTACAAGATCAATAACGGCTGGATCTTTTAGATAATTCTGAGTAAGCTTTCTAATCCAACCGGGCATTGTTGCAGAAAACAACAACGTCTGACGTTTCTTTGGCACCCTCTCTAATATTATCTCTACATCCTCCTGGAATCCCACCTGGAGCATCTGATCAGCTTCATCAAGAACAACAAACTGAACTTCCTCTAAATTCAGGGCTCCCCTGTTGATAAGATCAATTACACGACCAGGCGTGCCAACAGCCACATCAACTCCATAGTCAAGCGCTCTCATTTGACTTGAAATGGGGGTACCACCATAGACACAGATTGTATCCAAACCAGGTGCTGTATCATGGAATTCCTTCTCAACTTGCTTTGCGAGTTCTCTTGTCGGGGCCAAAACCAAAGCCAAAGGATTCTTTCCACGCCTATATATAATCAAACATAAATAAAAAACGAACTCTAAAAACCAAAAAGAAAATGCTGCCAGGGGAAATTAGATAGTCATATTGAAAACCCCTATCGGAGCACATTAATAATCTAACTGATGATTGTGATTTGAGAAACAAACCCATGTATGGCATTGTATTTAAAGATTTTATCCAAGATGGGTATCCCAAACGCAAGAGTTTTCCCTGTTCCTGTTCGAGCGCGACCGATCATATCCCGCCCTTGCATTGCTGGTTCTAACACAGCCCTCTACACAAAATCCCCAAACAATGAATTAATACATAGTCCATACACAAATCAACCAACAGATAAACTAAAAAAAAAAAAAAAAATCTTCTTTTTTCAATCATTTTCTCATCAACCAAACAGAGCACAAAATTGGGAAATGATTAATCACCTGTATGGGGAACAGCTTGCTGATACCCTTATTGGCCAAAGCCGACACGATCTCCTTAGCAATCCCTAGCTTCGCGATCTCGAGTCCTTCATCGTCGCCGCTCTTTCCAGTCGACTCTTCGGAGGAGTACTCAACGGCAAACTGCGCGCCCAGAGGCGTCGACGCCCGAAAACTCAACGGCCCAGATTTCGCGTGCAAGTCCCTCACTTGATACCCGTACGAAGGACCCAACTTCGTATTCGGTGCTGAGACGGTGTAGAACCTAGCCTCGCCGCCAACGGCGCCATTTGCAGGGAGTACGAGTTCGGGGGCCGGCGCCCCGAGAAATGAATGGTGGTTGATCAGGAGGGTTTCGATGGCGGCAAAGGTCCGCGCCGTGGCTATAGTAGGCGTACGGCGGAGGATGGTGGTCATCATTTGTTATCCAATTCGAAGGGGTTAAGGGTTTCGGAGGAGAGAGAGAAACCCTAAGATTTGGGGGTTTAGGGTTTAAGTGAGAGGCGAGGAAGTGAGTGAAAGAGAATACCTCTGATGCGCAGCGAAGGGGTTTATGGAAAACGAAATGAAAGAGATATTTACGGGTAGGGATCCTCTGCGCTCGACCTTGGGACCTACGTTTTACTTTGTAATTTGGGCCTGCATTTGGGCCGGCTTTACCTCTTTGAAGTCTATTTTGGGTTAGATATTGAACTTTGAGGCCCATGTCAATTTTTCGCCAGCCAATTAATTCAATGAGTCTTAAAGTTCGAGGACAGGTTGTCCGATAGTCGTTTCGATATGGAGTCTAACTCGCCTAACCCTGTACAGAACGAATTATAGTTTTCGCTATTGGTTGTAACTACTGTTTTAAAAATCTTCGCCTAGCGCCGCCTAGACCTACTAGTGAGGCGTCCGCCTAGGCACCCGCCAAGATCCTCCTAGGTTGCAACTCACTTAGACAGAAAGTAGATAACTTTCATTTTACATTTTATTTTTTTAATAAATTGTAAGAGACTTGTTGAGTACTTAAATGAACACATATTATATGTTTGTTTCCCATGTTTTCATTATGTTCCAATAGCTCATAATATATATGTCATTCTATTTTGTAGTTTATGATGAAATTATATATATATTTTAAGTATAAATAGACACTTATTTATACGAAATATAAAATATTTAATTAAATTCGCCTAATCCGCCTAAGCGCTAGGCCTCAGCCCGTCGTCCGACTAGCGCCTAGCGTCGATCACAACCATTCATTCCCCTATCATTTAATTATAGTAGTATCGAAGAAATTTCCCAAAAAAAAAAATGAAAAAGAAAAGTTTGAAGACGAGGTACAATTGACTCTGGAGATAATTCAAGTGTAACCAGTTGTATGTAACCGAAACTGTCATATATACCACACGACTAGTATATGCAATTGCCTCCATCCCATATTACATATACACATGGAATGACTCAATGTTCCTTTGATGTTATCCTCGAGCATGATTTTGGAGCAAGATGCTTACAAAATGTCACAAAGAGGCACAGTCAATGTACGTAACAAGATGCTTATTTATGAAAAGTAGAAAAAAATTATGGATTTATAACTGTAACATATGTTTATCATCACATGACTAGTTAGGGGTGGAAAAAAATACCGAATTTCCCAAACCAAACCGAAAAATTCCCGAAACCAAACCGAAAAAATACCAAACTGAAAATCCCGAAATGTTCGGTACCCAATACCGAACCAAACCGAAATTTTCGGTATGGGAATCGGTTTCAAGTTTTCATTTTTTCGGTATTTCCAAACCGAACCGAAATAAAAAATATATATTATTTAATTTTTAAATATATATTTGAAATTGTAACAACCGTCGGATTCGGTTAAGATTTAATCTCAACCGTTGAATGTAAATCAAACCTTACACTTACACTCTGTCTCTCCCTTCTATCTCGACACAGTTCGTTCACTCTCTCTTGCGGCTCACCTTAGACTCAAACCCTCACCTCACCACCCTCATCACCGATTTGTCTCTCCGTTTTCGAATTTGGCCACACAAGTGAAGTCGCATCTCTCTCGACTATCACCTCTCTGATCTCTCTCTCTCTCAGTCTCTCTCGACTTCTCATCCCACATAGAGTCACAGTAGAGGAGTATTCCTTCACGAATCACGGCCACCGAGGCCACTCTCAATTCCAGTCATCCAATGCACTGTGCAATTCTCCCCCAAATCAGGTAAAGTTCACAAGCTAATTTAGGGTTGGAATTTGAGATTAGGGTTTGTGAAATTTAGCACTTGGAAGATAAAGTATACTGCATACTGAGGGTTTAGGGGTTGAATTGGTGGTTGGAATTCGAGATTAGGGTTTCTCTTCTATCACAGACTCACAATTGAAGCATAAATTTGTTACGGGTTGATAGTTCATAGTTCATAGTTGTAGCAATAATTGCAGCCGCTGAAATGAATTTCGAGAGTTTGTGTAAATTGATTAATGGAGTTCAGAATTAACCATGGGATTTTGGGATGTTTGTAATGCAGCACCATAAATGTATTTACAGTTTGCATTTGGTCAGAAGCGAGAAAGGAGGAAGCACGCAAGCAAGAACTGGAGGTATTGTGGCAATACAGTCAATGTGTTAATTTGCATTTGCATTTGTATGCTAATGGAGTTGAACAAATAGGACTTGACTGCTGTGCAATCTGAATATTGCTATCATTTTTTTGAACTCAACATTTACATGAATTATTGTTGACAACGAAACGTGAGGACCTTTTCTTATATCTGTTATGCTCTCTCTCTCTCTCTCTCTCTCTCTCTCTCTCTTCATTTTGAATCTGATCTGATGCATATGACTGTAGCTAGTGTTAGGCATTGGCCATGGTTGCTTTCCTTGTTATGTTTTTATGCTAACAATTATCTACGAAAAGTTTGTTTCCCTTTTTTTTTCCCGTAAGAATAGTTGCAAAGAACTATTGCAACTTGTGTACTTATTAATGAGATAGTGATTATTATGTTGAATGTTTTTGGATGAAGGTTACCATTTTATGATTTTATCCCACTATATTATGAATATGACATTACATATTAGAACAGCCTGCAATATATGTTGAAGAATATAAAAATTACAAGATAGGCTGGAGCAACAGATGAGCTCTAGTGTTATGTTGATCAATGATCATTGTATCATGATTCATGCCTTTTCAAATGAAGAATGATCAACATTTTAAATCTGTTGCCATAATCGAATTGACTGTAACTTCTTTGGTCCTGTTGGTTATATGATATTGAATGTCTTTGGTCCTCTCTACTTTAATTTCTGATGTTCCTACATGATTTTTACAGGTTGTCCAGCGTTTTCAAGAACTTTTTGCCCAAATGAAGTACAAAGAAGCTACTGAGCTTGCTGTGGATACTGTTGCTAAATTTCAGGTTTCCATTTTGCTTATGTATTTGTACATGTTTCTTTCTTTAAGCAGTATTTCTTTCTTCAATTTTTAGTCCAATAGCCCAAAAGTCCAAAACTATTTTGGGATTCCCGATTGTCCTGAAATCCTGAAACTATTTCGGGATTCCCGAAAATTTGGTTTGGAATTGGTATTGAATTTGGAATTCCCGAAAACTTCGGTTTGGGAATCGGGACTTGCATTTCGGTTCGGTATCCCATTCCAAACCAGCCCTATGACTAGTCACGTAATGAAAAAAGCATGACATATAATTATATACAATATGATAACGAAGTTATTCTTTACATACATGTACTGTACCTCTAGAATTACAAAGCTCGGATACCGAACCAGCCCTATGACTAGTCGCGTAATGAAAAAAGCATGACATATAATTATATACAATATGATAACGAAGTTATTCTTTACATACATGTACTGTACCTCTAGAATTACAAAGCTCCCATACGACTTATGTACATTGACAACTTGTAATGCTTGCAGCCTTGCACATACAACGACTCTAACAAATTAAGTTACAATTCAAATAATCAGCTTGGTCAAACCAAATCTTCATGAGGAAGAGTATGGCTTTGATGCTACGTATTATTAATGTTACTGATGTTTTAGCTGTTAAATTTGATTTCTACAACTGTTTAGATATTCTATTTTCAATCACAATTATTCATTTTAGGATAATGCTAAGGAGATTAATTATTTAGACTAAATTTTATAAATTATATGATGTGATTGTTAATTAGATTATCACTAAATATTGATTAACGTGTTTATTTTTAATTGATGAAAAATCACTTAAATTACAAATTTGATTTCAAACATTGATCTGCCTAATATTTCTTTTCATTTTCTGTATTTCTTCAAGAATTTTTTTTTTATTCAATTGGAATTTTGAGGGATTTTAATTTTTTTTAATGAATATAGGATTATTCAATCTGGATTTTAAGTGATTCTCTGAAATTCAATGTGTATTCAATCAGGATTTTAAGATAGTTTATTAAAATCTTTAGAAATTTGGGTGTATTTTTAAGATTTTAAAGAAGTTTATAACATTTCAGGTGTATTCAATTAGAATTTGATTTTAAAGAATTTGAAAAAGTTGAGGAATTAGAGGGAATTGGAGAGATTTCATAGTGTATTTTAAGCGTTCACAAATCTCATCTCTCCGCATGAGATTTTGAAGGAATTGAATCAAAATTTTACATGAAATCTCCACAAATCAATTAAACTCCTTAAAACTCCATGAATTTATAAACCTATTGAAATTTCTCAAATTCCCAATTGAATACATCCCTCTAAGTTTGTGAAATCAGGAATTCGATGAGAAATTTGCAATATCTCTTATCCAGATGATGGCGCCACGTGTACAAGCTTTGTTGGGCAGTGAGATCCCAACCTAATCTGAAACCTGAGTCCAGCTCCAATGTCCACCCAAGAACTCAGCGGCACATTGCCCACAAGTTTTGGTTCCATCCTGGCCCACACCAATTCCGTATCTTCCTTATTACATGTAGGAAGTTGTGGTATTTGAGAGACTGAGCAAAATATTTGAGTGGCCTGAGGAGAGAGAGAGCGCCAGAGAGAGAAAATGGCAGCACAAGCTCTGGTTTCATCAACTTCTTTAACAGCCTCAAAGGAGGTTGCTAGGCAGATATTTGGAGGAACAAAGGCTGTCCAATCTCCATTTGGGTCGAGAAAATCTGCTTCCTTTGTAGTAAGGGCGGCATCTACTCCTCCCGTTAAGGTACGTAGATGTCACTTTTGGTACCGTCACGTGGTGTTACTATTTGGTTTTGGTTAGTGTAACAAAACTAACGTTCTTTGTTTATGATTTTGTGGTTTGATTTGGGTGCAGCAAGGAGCAGACAGACAGTTGTGGTTTGCTTCCAAGCAGAGCCTTTCTTACTTGGATGGCAGGTAACAATGCTCGACTCACCATTTTAGTATGACTGGAACACCGTCATGACTCATATAGTGTAGTTTGAGCGACTGAACTAGGTTTTTATTATTTGACTGAGATGAGAACGTTGGAGATGGATTAGGGTTGACAATTAGCAGGAGGATAAGCTTAATTTAACAGAGAGAAAAGAAAATTAAAATCTACAAAAATGGGATTGTGTTTCTGACCAAAATTCGTCACGACTCATGTTATACCATGTGTATATTTAGAAGCCCTATGCCCTTAAGCTTATACTTGTTGTTCATCCGCCCATATACGTGACTCACATAATTAGTACTCCTTGAACAAAAACTACCACTTTATATATAATGGGCAATTTTTAGCTGTTTCTAATTGTATATTCAATTGTGTTTGTATGCATCGTATTTGACTTTATTCCATGATGACAGAGATAAACAGGACAAAATGTATAATATATTATAAGACAAATTTTCTCCCAAAAAGAAATGTAAATTTAAAGCACTTGGTCATCACCTAAATTAACTTTGAGAAATGGTTAAATTTAACTTGCAGCCTTCCCGGCGACTTCGGATTTGACCCATTGGGCCTCTCTGACCCAGAAGGCACAGGTGGGTTCATCGAGCCCAGATGGCTAGCCTACGGTGAAATCATCAACGGACGTTACGCCATGTTGGGTGCAGTTGGTGCAATTGCCCCAGAAATCCTGGGCAAGCTCGGCCTCATCCCGGCCGAGACTGCCCTTCCCTGGTTCCAAACTGGAGTTATCCCGCCAGCCGGAACCTACAACTACTGGGCTGACCCCTACACGCTCTTTGTCCTAGAGCTCGCCCTAATGGGCTTCGCCGAGCACCGGAGGTTCCAGGACTGGTACAACCCCGGGTCCATGAGCAAACAATACTTCTTGGGCTTTGAGAAGTACTTGGGCGGGTCGGGTAACCCAGCTTACCCCGGTGGGCCCTTGTTCAACCCGCTAGGGTTTGGGAAAGATGAGAAGTCGATGAATGAGTTGAAGCTCAAGGAAGTGAAGAATGGGAGGCTTGCTATGCTGGCAATTTTGGGTTATTTTATTCAGGGTCTTGTGACTGGTGTGGGGCCCTACCAGAACCTTTTGGATCACTTGGCTGACCCGGTCAACAACAACATCTTGACCAGCCTCAAGTTCCATTAAGTTTGTACAATTTAATTTGGCCTCTCATTGTGTAAGATTATATGATATAATCTTTGTTGTTTGTTTGTGTTTTCTGTGACTCTTTGTAAGAAATGACATGTTAAAAAGAGCTATATTAGAACCCTAATTAATGTTATCAGATTTCATGTATTATAATACAAATGCTTACTAAATTTATATTTTATCGCACTTAATAGATATATTTTTGTTGTAGGTTTGAGAACTTTGTTTCATTTAAAACATTTATTCAAACTTTCTTTGCTTATTCATATTCGAATTTACTAACACATAATTTCGTATCTATAAAGTAACCAAACTCTTGTTGGATAGCACAAACTCACTATTACAAGGTTAAGAGCCTTGCTCTCCGCATTTGAGCTAGGAGAACAACTTAAACAGAACAGATTCATTGCTATTGTGACATTTTGTTCTATTAAAAATTATATGTGTAAATTTTCTAACACATGACATTATATTATTAAAAAAGAATGTCACATGACGATAAACTCGTTCAATGTAAGTCATTCTCCTGAGCTAAACACGCATGCATGTTTTGCAAAAACGGGTCGAGATAAAGACATAAACTTAATTGGTATCGTGAGTCAGCTAAAGATAGTATTAGAAATGACATAAAGGTCGTATCTCGTATTCGACACATCTTTGCTTAAAGTTTAAGTTTCTAACCTTTACTTCCAAAGGTGTAAAAAGCATACCCATGTTTATACATTCCTACCAAATACAGTGGTTGCAACGTTATTGGCAATATAATCACACCCTAATGGTATAAGATTAAACGACAATGGTATAAGATTAAACGATAATGATAAAAACTAAAGTTTGTAACAAGCATATACTAATGATGATAACAATGCAATTTCATAAAGCATAATAATGATTAAACGGAAAAGGCCTTCAATCACAATCACTCCATATTTTTATTTTTGGCAAGGTGATTTTTAATTGTAAATTATTTTAGGTAGACTTTAGATGCGGTCCTTAGCTATTTAGTTTTTAGTTTTTTTTTATCGAAGTCCCTGACATTAATTTAATAATGTATTTCTATATAGGTTATTATATTTTTAAATTGAAAATTGAAAATTGTAATTGTTTATATTAATGAAATTTTAAATAAAACCAATAAGTTGTGGGATTAAAAATATTAAGGATAAATTATATATACTCTCTAATATATTGTAAGTATGTATATGTGTGTGTGTGTGTGTGTATATATATATTGGTACATTCTTAAAAATCAACCAAAAAATTATTGTACCAAAACATCCATGCATTTTTCAAAACTACAAAAAAAAAAAGAGAAAAAGATATTAGGCTTAATAATATTATTAAATTTCTTCGATGAAACTTGGCATGGATACATCATCAAATCAACGAAAGAGAATGTACACATATAAGTTTAAAAAATGGATAACCCGAATGTTTAATTTTGTATTATTAGCTTAAATTTTCAGTCTTTGTGTTCTTTTGGCTGATATTAGTATGTTTTCTGTTTGACATTTGTGTAGATTAATTGGTGAATGCATCTGTAAGAGCTAGCTTAGATACACTGCTCACTCCAACTTGTGGTGAGTGTGGTGTTTTCTTTCGATTCCGATGGCGATATCGAATCCGGGAGTGCCCTCAATCAAATGGGCTCTGCGTGTTTTGGTTGTATTTGTGCACACCTGTAATGGGTTTTATCTCCCCGGAAGCTACATGCATACATATTCGACAGGGCAACAAATCATTACCAAAGTTAACTCCTTGACTTCTATAGGCACTGGGCTGCCCTTCAGCTACTACGGTCTCCCTTATTGCAAACCCCCTGAAGGTATCAAGAAAAGTGCTGAGAATCTCGGGGAACTCCTTATGGGAGATGAGATCGAAACCTCTGCGTACCGCTTTAAAATGAATATGAATGACACTCTTTATCTGTGTACCACACCCCCCTTGACTAAGCACGACGTAAAGCTGCTGAAACAGAGGACCCGTGATATGTATCAGGTCAATATGATCCTTGATAATTTGCCTGCGATGAGGTATGCTTATCGAAATGGGGTTAAGATTCGGTGGACTGGGTTTCCTGTTGGGTACACATCACCCAACAGTAAAGAAGATTACATCATCAATCACCTCAAATTCACTGTTTTGATTCACGAGTATGAAGGGAGTGGTGTGCGGATAATCGGGACTGGGGAAGAAGGCATGGGTGTCATTTCGGAAGCTGATAACAAGAAGGCATCTGGGTTTGAGATTGTTGGCTTTCAGGTTTACCCTTGCAGCATTAAATACAACCCAGAGGCCATGAAGAAAAAAGCCATGTATGAAAAAATCCAACCTGTGAATTGCCCAACAGAGCTCGAAAAGTCTCAAATAATAAGGGAGCAAGAGAAAGTGTCATTTATTTATGAGGTTGAGTTTGTGAAAAGTGATATAAGATGGCCATCGAGGTGGGATGCTTATCTGAAGATGGGGGGTGCTCGTGTGCACTGGTTCTCTATCCTGAATTCATTAATAGTGATCTTTTTCCTCGCTGGTATAGGCTTTCACATATTCCTAAGGACTGGGGGGAGGGATTTAACAAGATACGAAGAACTGGACAAAGAATCTCATGCTCAGATGAACGAAGAGCTCTCTGGGTGGAAGCTTCTTGTGGGAGATGTGTTAAGAGAACCAGATTCTCCCAAGCTTCTTTGCGTGATGGTTGGAGATGGGGTTCAGATTACAGGGATGGCAGTTGTCACAATCATCTTTGCAGCATTTGGTTTCATGTCACCAGCTTCACGAGGAATGCTACTGACAGGAATGATCATTCTATATCTTTTCCTTGGGATTATTGCTGGTTATGTTGCTGTCCGTATGTGGAGAACCATAGAGGGAACTTCCGAAGGGTGGAGATCGGTTTCCTGGTTTGTGGCATGCTTCTTTCCTGGAATCATCTTTGTTATTCTTACAATACCGAATTTCATTCTATGGGGCAGCAAGAGTACTGGTGCTCTTCCCATTTCTTTGTATTTTATACTCATCTCCCTCTGGTTCTGCATTTCCGTGCCTCTCACCCTTCTTGGAGGATTCTTAGGCACACTAGCTGAGCCAATTTCATATCCCGTAAGAACCAACGAGATTCCAAGGGAGATTCCTGCGTGCAAATATCCATCATGGCTTCTTGTTCTTGGTGCTGGGACACTTCCGTTTGGAACCCTTTTCATTGAACTCTTCTTCATCCTTTCTAGCATCTGGCTTGGAAGATTTTATTATGTCTTCGGTTTCCTTTTTATAGTGCTTATGTTGTTGGTTATCGTTTGTGCTGAAGTTTCAGTGGTTCTCACATACATGAATCTTTGTGTGGAGGATTGGAGGTGGTGGTGGAAGGCTTTCTGTGCCTCAGGTTCAGTTTCCTTTTACGTGTTCCTGTACTCCATCAAATACCTGGTATTTGACCTGCAGGGTTTGAGTGGGCCTGCGTCGGTTATCCTTTACCTCGGTTATTCATTGATCATGGCAACTGCAATCATGCTGTCAACTGGCACCATTGGCTTTCATGTCTTTCTACATTGTTCATTACCTCTGCTCATCCGAAAAGATCAACTATAAAAGTGTTGGCTGACATTGTTATCAAACAGTTGGGAAATGTCAGTCCGCTATATGTTAGTAAGGTTATGCCTTTTTTGTCTTTACACTTGGTTGCATCTGAAAGTTGGTGGTGTTGCGGTGTCTTAAGCAGCTCTCCTTTGTGTGATGGTGGATAAATAAAACACAAGGATGTTTTTACATTCACAAGTTACAATGGAAAAATACTGATTTTTTTTTTCTTTTTTTCATAAAGATAGATTTTATGTTAAATTCCAATTGAAATGTTTACATCTTCAGCCAAGATGTTAAAAGGGAACTCGGGACCAATACAATCTCATCTAAAAGAACCTCTAGTTTTCTGAATAAAAGCTGCAACAGAATGTGCCGCTTGGTTGCCTTCTCGACGAACAAACTCGAATGAAACAGTCCCCACATCATTTGTAATAGCCCAAATGTCATGCACTATGCTTTCCACCTCCGCATCGACACCGACCTCCTTCCTTATCAACTATTAACTTCATGAGCATCAGACTCTATGATAATGTTTGACAAACCATGTCTGCTGCACTCCTCCAATGCCTCTCGAATGGTAGAGGCCCCTGCTGTTAGACGAAGTCAACCTGAAGTTAAATCCACCGTGCTTTGAGGAGTCCAGCGTACTTCCAGGAGTTTGTTTATGTTTGAACTTCTCACTGATTAGGCTTCCTTGTTTATAGGATGTATTTTTTCAAATATTTGTAATCTGTTGCTTTCTGTTATGTATCTTTTGAATTTCGAAACTCCTTTTAAATAGGGTTTTGCAAACCCTCAGTTGTAATCATGTTGAAGTTATAAATACAGGCAACCCACAGTTTAATGGGTATGCAATCAAAGTGAAAAACCTGTGTTCTTAAGTTTTATATGGTCTATAGAGCTTTTTTTTGTCTGATGACACAGATCCTAGCCTGTCATTCCTCCCATCTTTGCTTCCATGGCTGAAAACAATGTTCCTGTTGTTCCCGCTGTTAAGGGCCTCAAGACACGGAAGAAGCTTTTCCGAGGGAGATGTGAGAATGGGTTGTACCCATTTCCAAATGGCAGTGGACATCTCAAGCATACTGTTTCTGCATTTGTGGGAGTAAGGGTCTCAGCTCAAAAGTGGCATGCTCGTCTTAGCCACCCTGCCAAACCAATAATAAAAATTTTATTTTCAAATAAATTGGTACCTATTCATGGTACCTGTGATGTAACCCTTTGTGAGTCATGTCCTCTAGGTAAATGTACTAGGTTACCTTTCAATATTTCCGAATCTATGTCTCAATTTCCTTTGCAACTTTTACACTCTGATGTGTGGTGTTCTCCAGTTATTTCTAATGAAGGTTTTCATTATTATGTGTTGTTTGTTGATGATTATTCGTGATATTCTTAGATTTTTCCCATGAAACAGAATCTGAAGTGTTTGAAATTTTTGTGAAGTTTAAAGCCAAAGTTGAAAATATGTTTAATTGCTCAATCAAAACTCTTCAATGCGATGAAGGTGGTGAATACAAAAGTCGTGTTTTCCAACAATTTCTTGCTGTACATGGTATTTCACAACGCTTTTTGTGCCCTAAACACCCTGAACAAAATGGTTTGGCCGAACGCAAACATTGCCACATTGTTGAAACTGCAATTGTCATGCTTTCTCAGTCTTATATGCCACATAAATTCTGGTTTGATGCATGTTTAACTGCTACATACTTAATCAACCGCTTGCCAACACGCGTTCTTTCAAGCGCATCACCATTTGAGAAATTGTTTCAAAGGAAACCAAATTATGACATGTTGAAAATCTTCGGTTGTCGTTGTTTTCCCTGGTTAATACCATACACTCAAGATAAATTGCAACAAAAATCTAAGTCATGTGTTTTTCTCGGGTATTCCCTAAATCATCAAGGATACAAATGCTTGGATCTGTCCACGAGACGAGTTTATTTGTCTCGCCATGTCCTATTCGATGAGGATTTCTTCCCTTTTAATAAGGGATTCACATCTTCTTCTGAAAGCATTGATGCACCAGGTAACAATCACTTAACCCAATTATTATTTACTTTCCCGTTACCAAACACTTCTCCGATGCCTACTTTGTCTAGTCCTAGTCAAACTAATCCTCTTCCTATCCCACAAATTTCTCCTGCTTCTAATTCCGCAAACCCTCCAGAATCCCATCCTAATGCTACCACTTTGCCAAATATCTACCCTTCAACTGATAGCTCACCTCGATCCCTATCACCTATGAAACCTAGCCTGCCCTTAGGACCCTTCCTACCATCAAATGAGCAAGTATTAGTGGATTCAAATGAGCAAGTATTAGTGGATTCACAACCTGTGCATATTGATGAGACTCGTGATACAGGTTATTCTATAACTACACATTTTAAGTCAAGGGTCCTAAAACCAAATCCCAAGTATGCTATGCATGTTGCAATTGATAAAGTTTCTGTTGAACCTACCTGTTTCAGTTAGGCAGTCAAGCATCAGGAGTGGAGACATGCTATAGTGTAGGAGTTCAATGCTCTGCAACGGTGTGGGACCTGTAGTGTAGTTCCATATCATCTTCATATGAACGTGCTCCCGAACAAATGGGTGTTTAAGATTAAACGAAGAGCAGATGGTACTATTGAGCGTCATAAAGCTCGTTTAGTAGTTAATGGATTTCACCAAAAATCTGGCGTGGACTACAACAAGACCTTCAGTCTCGTGGTTAAGCACAACACTATTAGACTTGTTTTGGGTCTTGCAGTGTCCAAGAAGTGGCTTGTGCGACAACTAGACATTCAAAATGCGTTTCTACATGGCTATTTAAATGAACAAGTTTTTATGCGTCAACCATCGGGTTTCATTGATAAGCAATTTCCAAACCATGTCTGTAAGTTACAACGTGCACTTTATGGTTTACAACAACTGCCTAGGGCTTGGTTTCAGCATTTCTCAAACTTCTTGCTTCAACTGGGGTTTGAAGAATCTACATGTGATTACAGTTTGTTTGTCTTCAATAAAAGAGGTGTATATCTTATTCTGTTAATCTATGTAGATGACATTTTAATTATAGGGAATAGTTATACTCAAATCGCTCATTTGATAAAGAAACTTGGCAGTTTGTTTTCCATGAAGGACTTGGAATCATTGAATTATTTCCTGGGTATTGAGGTCAACTACAATGGTGATTCCATGCATCTCAGTCAGTCTAAATATGCCTTAGACTTACTCGCGTGACATAAGTTCACAGAGGCAAAACCTATTTCCACTTTGGTAGTGTCTGGTCAGAAATTAAGTGCCTATGTTGGTGATCCACATGATAATCCAGAGATGTATCGTAGTGTTGTTGGTGCCCTACAGTATCTCACGATAACTCGGCCTGATTTGTCATATGTTGTAAATCAGGTGTGCCAGTTTATGCACTTACTGAAGAACACCCACTGGGCAGCAGTCAAACGAATACTTCGTTACTTGAAAGCTACGTTTAATCATGGGTTATTGTATAAACTAGGAAATGCCAAGTTAACAGCATATTCTAATGCAAATTATGCTGGTAACCCAGATACTCGTCATTCCACAGGTGGTTTCTGTATTTATTTGGGTTCGAATCTTGTTTTGTGGAGCTCGAAGAAGCAGAAAACGATCTCCAGATCAAGTGCCGAGGCAGAGTACCGGCAATTAGCTTATACTGCCGCTGAGTTATCGTGGTTACAGTCACTGTATAAAGATCTCCACTTGCATCTGGTTCAACCAACAATCTGGTGTGACAATGTCTCATCGATTGCTCTTGCCTCCAATCCTGTTTTTCATTCAAGAACCAAGCATTTGGAGGTTGACTATCATTACGTTCGTGAGAAAGTTGTTCGTGGTCAACTATTGGTACATTATGTTTATTCAAAGGACCAGCTTGTTGATATTTTCACTAAAGGGTTGTCTTCATCAAGATTTAAATTACTTGTTTCCAAACTTCCAGTTGTTCCATAGCATGTAAGCTTGCTGAGGGCTGTTAGACGAAGTCAACCTGAAGTTAAATCCACCGTGCTTTGAGGAGTCCTTCGTACTTCCAGGAGTTTGTTTATGTTTGAACTTCTCACTGATTAGGCTTCCTTGTTTATAGGATGTATTTTTTCAAATGTTTGTAATATGTTGCTTTCTGTTATGTATCTTTTGAATTTCGAAACTCCTTGTAAATAGGGTTTTCAAACCCTCAGTTGTAATCATGTTGAAGTTATAAATACGGGCAACCCACAGTTTAATGGGTATGCAATCAAAGTGAAAAACCTGTGTTCTTAATTTTTATACCTGCCTCCATCATATATGTTGCAAGCTTGTATCCCGAATTTACCGTGTACTCGCCATTCTTTGTACATTTCCAAATTAAGCGATCTTGAAACAAGCATCTAAGAACGACTTGCAAAGAAAATACTTATCGCTGAGAACCGTTGTCAATAACGAATAAGGGCTATGCATAATTCTTCATGACGTCTTCACAATCATCGCAATATTAAAGCATTGTAGGTCTCCGAAACCCACGCCCCCATGTTGCTTGTCTCGCTTCATTTTTTCCCAAGAAATCCAATGCAAACCCCTATTCCCATCAAAACCATTCCACCAATACTGGGCAATAGCTCGTTCAATTTCCTTGCATACTCCAATCGGTAAATGGAAGCATGACATAGCATGATTTGGTAATGCCATAGCCCCCGACTTTATTAGAATCTCCTTTCCCACTTGTGTTAGGAATTCTTCAGCCCATCTGCTAATCCTCGACTCCACATTCGTTCGCACATTTTCAAAAACTGCTTTTTTTTTAATGGCCAAAGTCTGCTTGGAGACAAGGTATTTACCAAGACAATCCTTTATCTAAACACCTAGACTTTCCGCGACCCTCTTCTGCCGTCGTTTCGGACACTTAGTCCCAAAGAAGATCGAACTCCTGTCCTTGTTGATAACTTGGCCCGATGCCAAAATTAACGACATCACCTTTTATCGTATTGCAGTGATCATGGTAAAGACTTCCTACGGTAATTTTTGCTTCCAGATCGTGCAACACCTCTTGAATACCACTTGGCTGATTGGACTCAAAATGTCCCATGAAGTAATTTACCACAATATCCCGTACTACATTCCCATCGTTTTGCCACACACCATTAGAGTCCTCCAAACCCTTAATTTTATTCGCCCTTCGTGGTTTAACCGTTTGCGCATGGAAGAATTTTGTATTTTTATCACCCTCTTTTAACCATTGCACCCTAGACTTTGTTCTCCAATAATTTTCTTCTTCCTTAATTGCCTTTTGTTGATGGTACTGCACAAATTCACAACAGAGAACGAGGTTACCAGGAAAACAAATATTGCAGACTTCTCTTTGGGTTGAGTCACGGACAATGTCGCTTTCTTTAAGACGTTTCGTGACTTTGCCCAAGTTGTGCAAGCAGTCTAAAGTACCACGATGTCCCCATGATAAAACAGCCTAGAAAACACCTCTGCATAGACCTTCCTTTGCACTAAGGAAGATCCAAAGCTTTCACCACTCTTATACTCAAAGTACTTCTAGTTTTTCCCCAGTGTGTCTTTTACGTAGCAGAAAACCCTAGTATTTATACACAATTGCAAGAATTTAACATTGAAGTAGTTGAGCAGATCACGCCCAAAAAAATCAAGCCACAAAACAAGGGAGTAAAGCCACTTTGTTGAGAAAGAATGTCTCCCAAATAAAAAAAAAAACCTTGCAATTTAAGAAAAGATTTTCTCCATAAAAATAGGAAACCAACGTTAATCAGAAAACTAACTCTAATAAATTTAAATAAACATAAAATCCCAACAATCCCTCACTTGGTTATTTAAAGCTTGCTCTTTGAGTATATCATCATAGAGTTGTGCATAAATAATGGTGTTATGTAACTTGAACCATTACATAGTGTCTAAGCTTCAGATCAACATGAGTAACACTTAGTTTTGAACTCAAACTCTGACAACAAAGCACACACAACTCTTCTTGGGTGAAGCTCGAAGCCAGCACAATTCGGCCATGTGCTTGTATCCCAATTTAGTGACAGTGCTAGAAGTTAGCCCCATAACTTCACAGTAGGCGGCCCCACCTTCACCATCACAAAGGTGAAACTATCAAAGATACTCCTGTAACTAGGTATCTCACTCTACTAGAGTATAGTTTTCATTAAGAGTGTTATAACTCATCCCTTACATATGCTACAGGATTTCATGCATCCACTCAAGTTTAACGACAACTTCTGTAAGAAGTATGGCATGAATCCATATCACTCTATGACTGGTTATTACCCATTGAACCAATTTCTTGGGATCTCCAGTCCAAATGTTAGGTTACCATCACAAGTGGCTTAACTTAACAAGGGCTTTAACCCCATTCCATTAGAGGTTTTCCAAACTTTCTCTTGTGCTAATCCTTTCGTCAAAGGATCAGTCAGGTTGTCTTCAGACCTTACATGGTCTAATCTGACAGTTCATGTGGAAAGAAACCATCTCATTGTGCTATGCTTTCGACGAATCTATCGTCTATTCCCATTATAATATTGATTTTCAACCTTAGTAATCCCTGCTGTGTTATCACAGTGAATAAGCATTGCAGGCAATGGTTTTTCCCACAAAGGAATATCATACAAAAGATCTCTCAACCATCTTGCTTCTTCACTAGCTGTTGCTAGTGCTATTATTTCAGATTCCATCGTTGACTGAGCAAGAATGGTCCGTTTCTTAGACTTCCACGAGACTGCAGCCCCAGCTATGTTAAAAATATAGCCACTCGTGGCTTTTGAGTCTTCTGAAAGTGTATTCCAGTCAGCGTCGCTATATCCTTCAAGGACAGCAGGAAACTTTTCATAGGATAGACCAAAGTTGATGGTCCTCTTAAGGTATCTCATTACCCTTTCAATAGCACGCCAGTGCTCAACACTTGGATTGCTCGTGAACCTGCACAAAACCCCCACAGCATAGGCTATGTCTGGCCTAGTGCAATCAGTTGCATACCTTAGACTTCTGATGATGCTTGCATATTCAGTAGTGTTCTTCAATAATTTCACACTAGGATCATATGGTGTACATGCAGGCTTACAATCAAAATAACTGATTTTTTTTTTCCAGAATTTTCTCTATGTAGTATGATTGATCTAAAGAAAACCCTTTCTCAGTTTTACTAACCTTAATACCAAGAATAATACTCGCCTTTCCTAAGTCCTTCATGTCAAAATTAACACATAATAGTGACTTTACTTCATTTACCACATGAATATTAGAGCCAAAGATAAGCATGTCATCAACATATAAGCAAATTATAGTGCACAGATTATTCACAGATTTGACATACATGCATTTATCACTTTCATTAATTTTGAACCCATTATCTATGAGTAAACTATCAAACTTAGCATGCCATTGTTTTGGTGCTTGTTTTAAACCATAGAGTGACTTGTCTAATTTACAAACCTTATGCTTTTGGCCAGTTATTAGCCATCAGGTTGATCTATATAAATCTCTTCCTCTAACTTTCCATTAAAAAAAAAGCAGTTTTAACGTCCATTTGATGCACAACTAAATCAAATAACGAAGCTAATGCAAACAAAACACGTATGGAAGTAATTCTAGTGACTGGTGAGAATGTATCAAAGAAATCAACATTCTCTCGTTGTCTAAACCATTTAGCTACTAACCTGGCTTTAAACTTGTCCACAGTTCCATCAGCTTTTAGCTTCCTCTTTAGTATCCATTTGCACCCAATGGTCTTACATCTAGGGGGAAGATCAACCAAGTGCCAGGTTCTGTTGGATTCTAGTGAATCCATTTCATCGTTTATGGCTTTTTGCCATGAATCTGCATCCAGAGAAGTCAAGGCTTCTTGGAGTGTTTTAGGATCTTCTTCCAGTGCGTAAGTTTGGAAGTCAGTCCCAAAATCCTTAGCCACTTTGGGCCTCTTACTCTTTCTTGGTTCAAAGCTAGTTTCAACCGAATCACTATGAGCATGGTTGCTCATTCCAGACAACCCCAAATTAGTGGAGGTTGAACCCCCACTGTTGCTAATCTTAAAAGGAAATTTATTTTAAAAAAAGTCAGCATCATTTGATTTAACAATAACATGATTTTTCAAGTCATAGAACCTATATGCTTTACTATTGGATGCATAGCCAATAAAAACACATTCAAAAGCCCTACTTGCTAACTTTGATCTCTTAATGTCAGGTTTGCGTACATATGCTAAACAACCCCATGTTCTTAAGTAGGACACATTAGGTTTCTTATTCTTCAAGATTTCATATGGTGGAGCTTTTGTTTTTGAAGAAGTAACTATATTGAGAACATAACAGACAGTTAATAAGATTTCACCCCACCAATATGAGGCACTACTAGAATTAAGAAGCACAACCACTATTAATTCACAAAGTGTCATATTTTTTCTTTCGGCCTTACCATTCATCTGTGGAGTATAAGGTGCAGTTGTTTCATGTATTATGCCTAGGTTTTTACAGTGCTCATTGAAAGCCCCAAATTCATATTCAAGTCTCCTATCACTACGTAACCTTTTTATTCTTTTATTGAACTGATTCTCTATTTCAGCTAAGTACAGTTTGAACATGTCAAAAGCTTCACTCTTATTTTTCATCAGGTAAACATAACAATAATTAGAGTGATCATCTATAAAAGTACTGAAATACTGTTTCCCATTTCTAGTAATTACCCCATCAAATTCACAGATATCAATGTGGATTAGTTCAAGTAACTCAGTTTCTCTAATTACTGATTTGTGTAGAGCTCTAGTGACCTTAGCTTGACTACATAATTCACACTTTTCAACAAGGTTCTAAAAAACGCTAGGCGCTAGTCGGGCGGTGGGTTAGCGCCTAGCACCTAGGCGCCTAGGCGGGGTCTAGGCGGACGCCTAGGCGGATTTAGGTAAATTTCTTATATATTATATGAATTAATTAAATTTACTATATCAAATGCAAATAATTATTGAATAATATGTTATTTCTTATGAAAGAACATACATATGTGAATGTCTTACGTACATATACAAATCTATGATATGCTTGCCTAACAGCCTAGGAAAACAAAACAAAATATTATCTAAATAATTTCTACAACCTTTATATATATATATATATATATATATATATATGTATGTATATATATGTATATATATGTATACACACACACACACACACACACACACACACACACACACACACATATATATATATAATATATATCTCAAACTTTTAAATATATAAAATGCCCACGTAGTGGGTGCTTAGATGGTTTTCAGAATCATAATTAAAACTAGGGGCGGTATTGGTACGATTACCGTACCAAAACCCATGTACCAATTACCATACCAAATTTTTGGTATGACAAAATCTATTACCATTATCGTGCTAAACTTTCGGTATACCGAATTTTGGCATGCCAAATAGTTCGGTTGACATAGTATGGTAATAGTAATTACCACTTTGTTTTGGGCCAAAATTTGATTTTTTTTTCAACCCAATTCAAGGCCCAAACATGTTTTGGCCACTCTCTTTGGGTTTCTAAAACTTTTTTTATTTAATTATGAGAATTTTATAGAGATTCATTTAAGAAACAAGAAGTAAATAGATGGAAGAATTGTTGAAAGAACCCAACATCCCTAAAAATAATAGTACAAAGATTCCTAAATTCCATCTCTACATTCTTTAAAATTGTACAAAAAATTAACTTGATAGACGAAGCTAGGGAGAAAGACACCCCAATTCGATGAATGAGAAGATGAGATGGATTGCGAAGAGAGAGAGAGTTGCTGGAACGGGAGCAACATAGATGAAGCCGATGGCTTGATGAGTAAAAAGATGAAGAGTCGCAGCGCAAGAAGGCTTAGGTTTTTTTATTTTGAAAGTAGAAGTTAAAGGGTGAGATGATTGGATAAATGACTAAGAAAAAAAATATAAGGTGCATATATAATAATAATAATACCTAATTATATATAAATGAATAAATAAATGATATAATATTATTAGTAGTGGTACGGTACGGTATACCATTGGTAATGGTTTTGAATACCATTACTGTACCGAAAATGTATGGTACAGTACAAATACCGTACCATTACCAATGGTACAAAGTTTTTGGCACAACTTTGGTATGGTACGGTTGGTATGGTAATTCGGTAAAAAATTCCACCCCTAATTAAAACCATTGAATGACCCTTCAAGTAGTAGCCGTTTACCTCATCTATTTCACATCACCCAAGGTCTACCTCATCTCATTCACACCAGCTTTTAACCTTGGAAAGTGAAATGTTATAACCTATACCTATTTGTTTCTTCTTCTTCGCCCTTTCACCATTTCAAAACCTCAAAACTGGATCTCAAGATTCAAAACCAACTTGCACCACCACATATTGAAATGATTGGGCAAGCCCCAACAAACTTCTCTGGAAGCTCGACCCTATTTTTTGATCAAAGATTCAAAACACAACCAAATACACAGAGAGAATCAGATCGTCTAGAGATTGGTGAGGCCACAGTTGAACAAATCGAACGACTACCGCTTTCCAAAAGATGCTATCTCTCTGTCTCTGTGGACGCTCTCTTCCCTCATCTTCACAGAGACGAGCTGCAGAAATTCGCCTAGCTTTGCTGCTCCGTATGAGATCGGAAGTTGTAGATCCGTTGAGAAAATTGCAGTGAGTTGGGGTTTGCAGCGAGATTAAAACTGCCTAGACTGCCGCCTAGCGCTGCCTAGCCCGCCTAAGGCGCCTAGCGAGTGCCTAGGCGGCCACCTAAGTCCTCCCCGCCTAACTGAACGTTTTGGTCTAAATCGGGTCGGAGCTCCACCGCCCAACGCCTAGGCCGATTTTTAGAACACTGCTTTTTAAAATTTCTTAGTGAGAGTTCAGGAAGCAGTCCTAGGTTACTCATTTGTTTCACTAGTTTCTTATTTACATGACAAAGTCTAGCATGCCAAACATTAAAGGAACAAAGCATATAAGCAGAAGCAACATTTTTATTCATAACATCAACATTTAACTTAAACATGCCATCAGTAGCATACCCCTTTCCCACAAAGACACCATTATTTGCGAGAGTATACAAATCAACCCTAATTGTCTGAGTAAACCCAGCTTTGTTAATAAGGTAACCAGAAACCAAAATTTTTTTGATCTCTAGAACATGTAGCACCTCTTTCAATATTACTGTTTTTCCCGAGGTGAACTTGAGCTCGACATCCCCGACTCTAGCAACATTAGTTGAGTGAGAGTCACCCAACAAAATACTTCTGTCTTCAGCTTCAGTGTAGGACTTAAAAAGCCCACGATCATAGCAGACATGGCGTGTAGCACCAGTGTCTACCCACCACCCCTCAGATCCATCAACTAGGTTGATTTCGGACACCATTGCAATGAGTTGATCCTCAATGAGGTTGGCTTGAGGAACAATTCTCTGTTTGTTGTGACAGTTGTGAACAAGATGTCCAGGTTTGTCACAATTGTAGTACATAAATGGCTTACTTGTTTCATCTTTTGAGGGGGGTAGTTTTCTGGTGTTGTTTTGATAAGTGCTCTGTACCTTCATAGAGTTCTTGTTACTGGAGCGATTCTTGGTAGCATTCTTCAGATTCTTGCTATTAGGTTTGAGGACAACAGTTGCATGGTTCTTCGAGTGTTGTTTCTTGTTGGCATTGGAGATGACCATAACTTCCTCTTTCATGTCTTTTTTCCTTGCATCTTCCTCGATCCGAAGACGCGTGATCAAGCTCTCTAGTGAAAACTCCTTTGTCTTGTGTCGCAAATCCTTCTTGAATTCCTTTCAGCTTGGTGGCAGTTTGTCAATGATCACAGAATTGCTCATCCAAGTTCATTCCCTCAGACACGATCTCATGGGCAATCTTCTGCAGCTCATGTGATTGGGCCTCCACATGTTTGTCATCCACCATTTGGAACTTGAGATAACGGCTGACTGCAAACTTCTTTGCTCCAGCTTCTTCAGTATCATACTTCTTTTGGAGAGCATCCCAAAGTTCCTTAGCAGAAGTACATGAAGAATAGTAGTCATAGAGATCATCACATAAGCCATTTAATATGTAGTTTTTGCACAGAAAGTCATTTTCAGTCCAGGTTTGAAACAATTTAAATTGTTCAGCAGTTGGATGTTCAGGTAGTAGTGGCATCTCAGAGGTGCAGTTTGAGGCAATTTTCTTGGTGGTCAGAAAAAACAACATATTTTGCCTCCAACGTTTGAAGTGAAGTCCTTCAAACTTGGTGGGTTTGTTCAAATCAGCGACAAAGGGATTGATTTCAGTGTCCATGGCAGATAATCAACGTCTTAAATATGTTGATGGTACTGCACAAATTCAAAACAGAGAACGAGGTTACCAGGAAAACAAATATTGCAGACTTATCTTTGGGTTGAGTCATGGACAATGTCACTTTCTTTAAGACGTTTCGCGGCTTTGCCCAAGTTGTGCAAGCAGTCTAAAGTACCATGGCGTCCCCAGGATAAAACAGCCTAGAAAACACCTCTGTATAGACCTTCCTTTGCACTATGGAAGATCCAAAGCTTTCACCACTCTTATACTCAAAGTTCTTCTAGTTTTTCCTTGGTGTGTCTTTTATGTAGCAGAAAACCCTAGTATTTATACACAATTGCAAGACTTTAACGTTGAAGTAGTTGAGCAGATCACGCCCAAAAAATTAGGCCACAAAACAAGGGAGTAAAACCACTTTGTTGAGAAAGAATAGGTCTTCCAAATCAAAATAAAACCTTGCAGTTTAAGAAAAAAATTTCTTCATAAAAATAGGAAACCAACGTTAATCAGGAAACTAACTCTGATAAATTTAAATAAACATAAAATCCCAACACCTTTCGTAGCTCATATTCCTTCCTCCGGTCCTTCGTCTCGATTGTTACGCCACGTTAATGGGTATCCCTCGAAACCCAAATCCTGTAGCCGATTCCTAGCAACAAAATCCCTGAAGTCCCTCAAACTTGCAATGGTTCGGAAATTGCCTCCTTCCTTTTCATCATTTTCTAGAATATCATTAAAATCCCCTATTAGTAAACAATGATCATTACACTCCATCATACGTTGACTCAACGTGTTCCACTGCTCACACATTTTCTTAACATCCCTACTTGCATATATTGCATACAGTCTCCATACACTTGTCACGGGATCATCATGAACGCTTGCATCAATAAGAAAATCTGCATACTTCACTAACACCACATGGTTCACATCTTTCCAAAACAAGCACATTCCACCACCAATCCCCTTCGGTTCCATCGCATGCATAAAATCCATCCCTAACCTTCTCCTTAGATACCCATAGCGACTACTACGGTTTTTGGTCTCCAATAGTATTACTATTTTGGGGTGTGGAGCCTATTCTGCTCAATAAATTGTCAACTGTCAGGGCATCCCGATACCCTGACAGTTCCAGACGATATATTAGTCTCATGACAACCTTAAAGACCCCTCAAGGCTGGCCTCCTCCGCTTCCTCAGCAATAGTGGCATTCCTAGTACGAACATTCCTCACTTCCTCCTCGCGCTCACAATCTGTTGCTTCCGCAACCAGTCTCGTCCTCTTTTTATTCTTCCTCATACGGCAACATTCTTCAATAATTGGCCCCAAATTAAAAGGGCCAGACTCCTGCGAAAGTATACCCATACCTCTTTCTTGTTCCACATCAGAAGGCGTTACCATTTCCTTTTAATATAAACAACTTTTAGTTTTCGCTCAATTAATTGCTTTTCCTAAGGAGAGGAATCTGTACAAAAGAAATTCAATTACTGTACTTTATATTTTCCAGTATATTAATAAAGTACGTACTATAATACGAATTGGCTTGTAACATCACGTGACAATTTCATCAAAATAATTCTCATTTACAACAATATTTAGACTATCTCCAACCCCTTGGGGATAAAGCTTAAAAATTTAAGCCAGGAAATTTTAATTCATAACTCAAAAACTGTTTTTCTCCTCCAACCCTTAGGCTACACCCCCTCAGCTAAAAGCCAAAATACCCCACTTATCTCACCCCCCCCACCCCAAACACAACCCAACGCAAGCCAAATATTTGGGTTAAAAGCCAAATGCCAAACCAAGGCCAAATACCCCCCAAGATTTAGCCCACAAACGCGTGGACTCGCCCAAAATTACCCCACTCTTGGCCCGTTCACTCGTGCACTCGCCCCACGTGGCCCGTGAGCCTTCAGCGCCCGACAGGGGGGGGCCCACTGTCAAGGCCGCTGTCGGCCACAAACCAGAGCCCAACGGCTCTTTTTTGCATCCTACGGCTGCCATTTTTGGACCGTTAGTTGATCCAACGGTCCATATTCAAATTTTGTTTTTTTTTTAAATGTAATTTTAAAATACATTGAATCCAACGGCTGAGATCGAATATAATCAAATCTAACAGTAAAAAAAAAGATCTAACGGCCCAAATTTAAATCCAACGGCTAAAATAATTAAAAAAAAATTATTTAATTCAAAATTCACCCAAAAACTCTATAAATACCTATGTATTTGTTCAAACATCCACACAAAACTCAATTTTCTCCTACAATTCTTCCAATTTTTCTTTCTACCATTTCTTTCCATTTCCAAATTGTTCAACATGGCAAGAGAGCATATTAGAGGTTGTAGTTGAAAGTTTGGTGAAAGTTGAATGATTGGTGAAAGTAGAAAGTTTGGTGAAAGTTGAACGATTGGTGAAAGTTGAAAAATTGGTGAAAGTTGAAGGCTTGCTTTGTGGAAAGATTTAATGATTTTTCAATATTTATCGGAGTTTAAATATTTTTAGATTAAAATGTTAATAAAATTAATTTATGATAGTCTACATAATATTTTTTTTTAAAGTTAATTTAAGAAAAAAAATTAGCCTAAGTTTATTATTTAATAATCCCGGGCTAAAATTTTAGGCCAGAAGGGTTGGAGCAGAAAAACTGTTTCTGGGCTAAAAAATTTGGCTTTTAGCCCAAGGGTTGACACACCCCGACTAAGATCGAGGCATGCTAGCCGTCACGTGAGTGTGACGTAAGCCATGTGCACGAAGCGGAAGCGTTAAGATATGGAAATTTCGGATGAATAAAACCAAACATCCAGAATGGCTAGAAAGGAAATAAGTGTTAATACACCTTCAGAGCATAATTAAGTCTAAGTGCAGTCAAGCATAGAAATTACTAAATTAAACAGTAACCAATATTCTTACATGGATGATGTACTGTCAGAACTTCCACCAGAATCCTCGTGAGCCACCAACAAAAGCTACCTAATACCTGGAGGGGCGCAAAACAAAGCTGAGTGGGTCAGTAAAACAATGCTTATATAAAAACTTTATTTTCCTTTGAATATACTAACCCCTCGCCGTAAAACAAGTATAACTTTCCCGGAAAATAGAATACGTAAATATAAGTCAAATCATGCTCAGTATATCAAGATTCATTTTTGTATGTATGCCATGTATATGCTATGCCCAATATCACAATATAATAAATAATAAGCCAGGTGATGCAATTCAATATAAATCATCTGCTAGCCGAAGTCACCTGACGTGATCTATACGGCAGAAACTAGAGCTCATTCTAATCATATCTCAATCTTATATCTCAACATATTTATACATATCTGCACACAAGTCGGTACCACCTCACGTGGTTTGACCGACAACCTAGGTGTATAATGAATACGCTCAAGTGCTATAATCACATGAAGGCTATGCGTGGGTCACCTACAAGTCGAACCCACTGAAAGTGGTCTATACGACAGGCTATGCACCTATCTTGGATCCAGGGTGAGCGTGTGGTGCGGGAGGTGAACGATCATGTGAAGCTATGCCCTGACTCTGGCGGGAGCACTAACACCGGGGTGCAGATTAATGAGCTCAATATGCATCACAATATCACCAACTATCTCATAATTATTACCAGCATAATATACTCACCTGGGGCTTACCTGGGCCTCCGCAGCACCATGCAACAATATGCATAATTATGATAATGCATATGCTAAAAAAAATGCAGGCATAACATGACATTTAAATCACATTCCATTAAATACGTTTTCTGGGAAAAACGTCAAGTATATACATATATATACTGAAAATAACTGCCCACTCATTGATATGTAGTCAGGTTGTAACCCCCACGTCTAGCCTGGCTACGCTCGTCCTCCGGATAGGTCTCGCCTATATGAGAAATAACTATAACAATGTTACTTTAAGCACATATACAATTCTAGCTAATAACTTCTCATACTTTGCTCAATTTGGGTATATAAATATACCACAGTGATCTACACAATCTCAGGATCATCCCCATATTTTTAAAATAATTTTTCACCTTCCCACGCGCCCTCACGCGCCGATGAATGCACGGACCTACGCGCCCCCATGCGCGGCCACGTGACAGTCACACTGACGGTATCAGTTAACGCCGTCATGAATATTCCGTTAGATCCTAACGGAATTGTTAAACTTAACTAACGGCGTTAGCATATTCCGTTAACTGTAACGGAATATGCTTCTGTCTTTTCCGGTGACTTCGCCGGTTTCTGGGTAAAATTTCAAAACCACTATTCTCCTTCGTTTCTTCACCATTTTCCACAAAATTGGTACCAAAATGAAGCTAATAACATGTAGAATCACGTTATATAAGTTTCAAGGCTTAAAATCCACTAGATTTTACCTGAGGAAGCTCGATAATTCGGCAAACTTTGAAATGCTTCGATCTCAGTCCTCCGACGTCCAAAACCTTCCAACGAACCACCCCTAGCCTCGTGAGGACCTCATAGAGCTCACTATGACCTTGAAATTTCCTGAAAAGTCCATATTTACGTGTGCATAAACAGTGCACCAAAACTGGGGTTACGGTTTAGTGATGAATCGAAGGTCTCCAGTTCCAAAAACTGTATAGATGAACTCAGAATCTTACAAGGAGTTCAAATCTTACCTTAAAACCTTCGATCCACGACGAAATGGTGTATAATGGGCTTCGTTCGTACGTAGGGAAGGGGAGAGAGAGTCTGTGAGATAGAGAAAGAGTACGGGAGTGAGAGAGAGAAAGAGTGTGACTGTGTGTATGTGTGTGTGTGGTCCAAATACCACCAACCAAACTCCCAATGTAGATACACACACATACCTTAATTAATGCCTATGGGCATTTTCGTCATTTCACGTCCGTCGTACAAAGTCTCTGAGGCGGGCTGTTACAATCTACCCACCTTATAAAAATTTTGTCCCCGAAATTTACATAACCAAAATCATCGACTAGTATTCATAAAACAATCTCGGGTACATCTCTCTGGTCCGATCCTCTGTCTCTCAAGTCCCTTCTTCCACTGAATGATTTATCCACAAAACTTTAACTAACTGCACTGTCTTATTCCTCAGAACCTTTTCTTTCCAATCTAGTATAGTCACTGGCTCCTCATCATAAGTCAATTCTAAATTGATCTCTAAAGGTTGATGAGGTATCATATGTGAAGGATCTGCAACATAATGTCGAAGCATCGAGACATGAAACACATTATGTACCTTAGACAGTTTTGACGGCAACTCAAGTCTATAAGCAACTTTACCGACTCGCTCGGTGATCTGATAAGGTCCAATGAATCTAGGACTTAACTTGCCTATCTTCTCGAATCGTACTACACCTCGCCACGGCGATAACTTCAGGAATACCCAATCACCAACCTTGTACACTCGATCAGTGGTATGTCTGTCTGCTAAACTTTTTTGGCGATCTTGGGCCGCTTTCATATTAGACTTAATAACCTGAATGTTCTAAGTAGTCTCTTCCACTAACTCAGGACCCACTAAAACTCGTTCGCCAACCTCTGACCAACATAACGGAGTCCGACATGCCTTGCCATATAATGCCTCGAATGGCGCCATACCAATACTCGAGTGAAAACTGTTGTTATAGGTGAATTCCATCAAATCCAACCGCTTATGCCAAGTGTCACCAAACTACAACACCGAAGATCTTAGCATATCATCCAAAGTCTGAATCATTTTCTCTGATTGTCTGTCTATCTGAGGATGATATGCCGTGCTGTACAGTAATCTCGAACCCAAAGCTTCCTGAAATGTTATCCAAAACTTAGAAGTAAATCTTGGATCTCGATTTGAAATAATACTCACAGGAACTCCATGATACTTCACAATCTTCGTGATGAACAACTCGGCTAACTTGTTCAAAAAATACTTTTCCCTCACAGGAATGAAATGCGCTGACTTAGTAAGCTGATCGATAACCACCCAAATTCCATCATAGCCTTTTTGTGTACGGGGTAGCTTGTACACAAAATCCATAGTAATATTTTCCCATTTTCACTATGGAACGGGAAGTGGCTGTGATAAATCAAACGACTTATTTATTTCGGCTTTAACATGTTGGCACACGATACACCTACTTACATACTCTGCAATTTCCCTTTTTATACCTGGCCAATAATAAAATGGCCTAATGGTATGATACATTTTAGTTCCTCCTGGATGCATCGCATAAGCTGAAATATGTGCCTCATCAAGAATTTCCTTCTTCAATTCCTCATTATTTGGCACGTATATCCTATTCTCTTGCATAAGCATGCCATCCGTCTCTCTAACTCTGAGATCTTTTTTTTTCCCTTGATTTCTCAAATGAATTAACTCTTGAATCTCTTCGTTATTCATCTGAGTCTCGAGTATACGATCAATCAGAATAGGCCTAAATTGGAAACTAGCAAGGAAGGTTCCCTCTCGCTCTGCTACAGCTTCTTCTCGTTCTTCTAGCCCTAGTTTCACTCCAGTGGACCTTAAATCTACAAGAAGAGGAACAGGAGAAGCATACAAAGCATTAATCTGACCTTGAGGTTTCCTACTCAAAGCATCAGCCACTACATTAACACGTCCAGGGTGATACTCAATCGTGCAATCGTAGTCACTTAGTAACTTAATCCATCTCCATTGATGAAGATTCAAGTCTTTCTACGTGAACAGGTACTGGAGACTTTTATGATTTGTGAAAATCCTACACTTCTCACCATAGAGATAGTGTCTTTAAATCTTCAAAGCGAAAATAATGGCTGCCAACTCCAAATCATGTGTAGGGTAATTCATCTCGTGAGGCTTTAACTGACGCGAAGCGTAAGCAATCACCCTAACATGTTGCATCAAAACACATCCCAAGCCATTCAAAGAAGCATCGCTAGAAATTTCGAAGTTCCCACTATCATCAAGAAGTGCTAAAACAGAAGCATGAGTGAGATAATACTTCAACTGTTGGAAACTTTGTTCACAATTATCATGCCACTCAAATTTAACTTCCTTCCTAGTTAATCTCGTAAGTGGTAAAAGTATAACTGAGAAATCCTTAACAAAGCGTCGATAATAACTTGCTAAACCAAGGAAACTCCGTACCTCGATAACGGTTCGTGGCTGTTCCCAATTCTCCACAGCTGCTATCTTCTGACGATCAACCTGAATACCCTGAGCTGAAACAACATGACCCAAGAATGCCACTTGATCTAACCAGAATTGGCATTTACTAAACTTAGGATACAGCTGATTCTCCCTCAATCTCTTTAGTACTAGAGTGAGATGTCGAGTATGATCTGCTTGAGAACTTAGAATACATCAGAATGTCATCAATAAAGACAATGACAAATCTATCTAAGTATTGCTGAAATACCTTATTCATCAAACCCATAAAAGCTGCTGGTGCATTCGTCAATCCAAATGGCATCACTCAAAACTCGTAATGACCATAACGAGTTCTAAAAGCCGTCTTGTGGAAGTTATCACTCCTGATCTTTAGTTGATAGTAGCCTGACCTCAAATCAATCTTGGAGAACACACAAGCACCTTTTAGTTAATCAAATAGGTCATCTATACGCGGTAATGGATAACGGTTTTTAATCGTTACTGTATTTAATTGCATAATCAATACACAACCTCAAAGTTCCGTCTTTCTTTCGGACAAACAAGACTGGAGCTCCCTATGGCGATGTACTAGGTCGAATAAAACCTTTATCCACCTATTCTTGTAATTGAATCTTTAATTGTCTTAACTCCGCATGAGTCATTCAATAAAGAGCTAAAGAAATAGGATATGTACCTGGAAGTAAGTCAATGGTAAACTCCGCATCACGATCTGGCGGCAATCCAGGTAAATCATCAGGGAAAACGCTAGAGAAATGTCTGACTACTCGAACGTTCTCCACACTCGAAGGATTATCACCATTTAATACCACATGAGCCAAGTAACCTTGACAACCTTTATTTAACAATCTCTTGGCTCTCACAGCTGAAATAACACCATGCCTTACTCCACTACTTTCCCTTACAAACTTAACTTCAGGCAATCCGGGGCGATGGAAAGTCACTGTTTTCCCATAACAATCAATTTTGGCACGATTATAACGCAAGCAATCTGTGCCCAAAATCACATCGAAATCTACAATGTCTAATGGAGTAAGATTCGCTGGCATAAACACATCCTCCACTACAACGGGACATCCAGGATAAACATTATCTACATAACACTTCTCCCCTCTAGGCATTGCAAATTCTAACTCATATCCAAGGGGTGTAGATTGAGGTTGAGTCAACTGAGCAAATGTATGAGAAATTACAGAAGGCGTAGCACCACAATCAATCAACAATTTAGCATAATGACCAAGAACATTTAACGTACCCATAATCAAATCAGGATTATTCTGAGCATCCTGAAGTGAGATGTTGTTGACACGTCCCTGAACTGGCTGCCTTCCTCTTTTACCTTTGCTAGCATGAACACCTCGGCCCTGGGCACTGCGTCCTTGACTTGCCTGGCTATGCTGTTTAGATGATCCTGCACTGCTAGTAGCAACATCAATCTGGTGTGGCTATCCTCCAGAATGCCACTGTGACCCACCAACCGAGTACTGGTTATAATCACCCTATTGATAAGGTACATATCCTCCTGAGTGCTGACCATAGCCACCTTGCTGATACGGATCCTGAGGGTACTGATGCTGTCCTGGGGCATAAGGAACGGGATCTCCCTGATAGTGGTAAGCACCACCATGACTTGTCTGAGCATAACCACTTGATCCTGAAAACCACTGAGTTTATCCTGGTGGTGGCATAAGAGGCTGCTGTGGCTGCTGAAACCTCTGCTGATTTTGAGGACAATACTTAGCCAAATGCCCCATCTGTCCACAGGTATAACATCCACTGTTACCTTGACGACATTCTCCAAAATGTCGATTATTACATATTCAGCATAAAGGAGTATTAGCACCACCTGAATCTCTCGGCCTCTGAAATCTAGGGCCTCTAGAAAATTTACCTCCTCGCCTCGGGCCTGTGGTACTCAAACCTCCACTAGAAGAACTCGAGCTCGTACCACTTCTCTTAAAATTCTGGGTTTTGCGAGGTCCTTGAAGATACTGGCCTTTACCCTTATCATCTTTCCTCTGATTACCTTCTTCCTCTTCACTATCGCTAGGCAAATTTTCTGAGTCTTCCACTCTCAACAGAATCTCATAGAACTCCTGATAAGTGTCACATGTTGCTATAGTAGCCATAGATTGCCACTTCTTCTTAGTACCAAGCTTAAAACGACGAAGCATCTCAATTGGATTGGCAGCAACTTCTGGATCATAACGGGACAAATCTGTGAGCTTTCTATAGTACTCATTAGCAGACAGCTTTCCCTGCTTCAGATTAGTAAACTCCTGTTTCTTTCGATCTAGATATGTTGGAGGAATGAATCTCTTATAAAATGCCCGTTTAAAATTCTACCAATCAGCAATCTCCACAGGCGGTCGTCCAAAAGTCTCCTGGCCCCACCAAGATACAGATTCTGGACCTAAAAACCAAGTAGTAGTCTCGACCCACCTATTCTCTGGTAGGTTTCCTTGACTATGCATAACCAGGAACGTCTTCTCAACCTTTTGTAACCATTTTTCTGCTCTTTCAGGTCCCTCGTTACCCATAAACTGAGGCAACTTCAAATTATACACAGACTCCAGATGAGTTCTCTGAGGAGGGTGAATTACAGACTGAAGGGCATTAGCAATAGCTTCCCCCAACTGAGAAATACCAGGAAAATTAGGCTCAACCGCACGACGTGGCTCTCTACGAGACGGCATAGTTCTGACAGAAGACATCAAAATTACTTAGGGAAGTTCATAAAATATGCAAGACTGCAACCTAGGCTCTGATACCAAACTGACACACCCCAACCGAGATAGAGGCATGCTGGCCGTCACGTGAGCGTGACGTAAGCCATGTGCATGAAGCGGAAGCGTTAAGATATGGAAATTTCGAATGAATAAAACCAAACATCCAGCATGGCTAGAAAGCAAATAAGTGTTAATACACATTCAGAGCATAATTAAGTCTAAGTGCAGTCAAGCATAGAAATTACTAAATTAAACAGTAACCAATATTCCTACATGGATGATGTACTGTTAGAACTTCCACCAGAATCCTCGTGAGCCACCAACAAAAGCTACCTAATACCTGGAGGGGCGCAAAACAAAGCTGAGTGGGTCAGTAAAACAACGCTTATATAAAAACTTTATTTTCCTTTGAATATACTAACCCCTCGCCGTAAAACAAGAATAACTTTCCCAGAAAATAGAATACGTAAATATAAGTCAAATCATGCTCAGCATATCAAGATTCATTTTTGTATGTATGCCATGTATATGCTATGCCCAATATCACAATATAATAAATAATAAGCCAGGTGATGCAATTCAATATAAATCATCTGCTAGCCGAAGTCACCTGACGTGATCTATACGGCAGAAACTAGAGCTCATTCCAATCATATCTCAATCTTATATCTCAACATATTTATACATATCTGCACACAAGTCGGTACCATCTCACGTGGTTTGACCGACAGCCTAGGTGTATAATGAATATGCTCAAGTGCTATAATCACATGAAGGCTATGCGCTAATCGCGGGTTACCTACAAGTCAAACCCACTGAAAGTGGTCTATACGACAGGCTGTGCACCTATCTTGGATCCAAGGTGAGCGTGTGGTGCGGGAGGTGAACGATCATGTGAAGCTATGCCCTGACTCTGGCGGGAGCACTAACACCAGGGTGTAGATTAATGAGCTCAATATGCATCACAACATCACCAATTATCTCATAATCATTACCAGCATAATATACTCACTGGGGCTTACTTGGGCCTCTGCAGCACCATGCAACAATATGCATAATTATGATAATGCATATGCTAAAAAAAATGAAGGCATAACATGGCATTTAAATCACATTCCATTAAATACGTTTTCTGGGAAAAATGTCAAGTATATACATATATATACTGAAAATAACTGCCCACTCATTGATATGTAGTCGGGTCGTAACCCCCACGTCTAGCCTGGCTACGCTCGTCCTCCGGATAGGTCTCGTCTATATGAGAAATAACTATAACAATGTTACTTTAAGCACATATACAATTCTAGCTAATAACTTCTCATACTTTGCTCAATTTGGGTATATAAATATACCACAATGATCTACACAATCTCAGGATCATCCCCATATTTTTAAAATAATTTTTCACCTTCCCACGCCCCCTCACGCGCCGATGAATGCACGGACCTACGCGCCCCCATGCACGGCCATGTGACAGTCACACTGACTGCGTCAGTTAACGCCGTCAGGAATATTCCGGGAATATTCTGTCAGATCCTAACGGAACTGTTAAACTTAACTAACGGCGTTAGCATATTCCGTCAACTTTAACGGAATATGCTCCTGTCTTCTCCGGCGACTTCGCCGGTTTCTGGATAAAATTTCAAAACCACTATTCTCCTTCGTTTCTTCACCATTTTCCACAAAATTGGTACCAAAATGAAGCTAATAACATGTAGAATCACGTTATATAAGTTTCAAGGCTTAAAATCCACTAGATTTTACCTGAGGAAACTCGATAATTCGGCGAACATTGAAATGCTTCGATCTCAGTCCTCCAACGTCCAAAACCTTCCAACGAACCACCCCTAGCTTCGTGAGGACCTCCTAGAGCTCACTATGACCTTGAAATTTTCTGAAAAGTCCATATTTACGTGTGCATGAACAGTGCACCAAAACTGGGGTTACGGTTTCGTGATGAATCGAAGGTCTCCAGTTCCAAAAACTGTATAGATGAACTCAGAATCTTACAAAGAGTTCAAATCTTACCTTAAAACCTTCAATCCGTGACGAAATGGTGCAGAATGGGCTTCGTCCGTACGTAGGGAAGGGGAGAGAGAGTCTGTGAGATAGAGAGAGAGTGCGGGAGTGAGAGAGAGAAAGAGTGTGACTATGTGTGTGTGTGTGTGGTCCAAATACCACCAACCAAACTCCCAATGTAGATACACACACATACCTTAATTAATGCCTAGGGGCATTTTCATCATTTCACGTTCATCGTACAAAATCTCCGGGACGGGTTGTTACAGTTGGAGATGGTCTTATGACTTAAAATTTTAGCCCGAAATTATTAAGCAATGATTTTAGCCTAATTTTTTTTTTTTGGTAACTTTTTTGAAAATAAAATTTGTGTAGATTATCCTAATTTATTTTTATGAACATTATAATCTAAAAATATTTAAATTTTGATAAGTAATTAAAAATCATACAAATACATAAGTATTTATAAAGTTTTAAGTTAAGTTTGATTTAAATAATTTCTTAAATAATTTTAGACGTTAGATTTAATTTTGGGCCGTCAAATCTTTTTTTTACCATTAGATTTGATCTCATCTAATCTTAACCGTTAAATTATAAGTGAAAAACAAAAAATAAGTTTGAAATATGACAGTTTGGTGGGTCCAGAATAATTTAAGCCAGGCTTAAATTCTGGGGGAATCTAGCCCATGGTGGGAGATGGCTGAGGGGGGTTTTAAAGCTTATATTTTAAGTTTTATCCCATGAGTTGGAGATGGTCTTAGGGGGTGTATTCAATGGTGAATTTAAGAGATTTTGATGTATGTAAGTAGTAGATTTCTATTTGTTGTAAGTTTGAGGACTTTGTTTAATTTAAAACGTTTATTCAAACTTTCGTTGCTTATTCACATTCGAATTTATTAACACATAATCTCGCATTAATAAAGTAACCAAAACTCCTACATGATTAGCACAAACCCACTACTACAAGGTTAAGAGCCTTGCACTCCGTAATTGAGCTTGGAGAACAACTTAAACGGAATAGATCCACCGCCATTGTAGCATGTCCCGTTCCAATAAAAAATTATGTGTAAACTTTTTAACACATAACATTGTATTATTGAAAAAGAACGTCATACAACGATAAACTTGTTCTATGTAAATCATTCTCTTGAGCTAAACACGTGAGCATGTTCTCATGAACTGGTCGAGATAAAGACAAAAACAAAATTGGCATCGTGAGTTAGCTAAAGATAGTATTAGAAATGACATAAAGGTCGTATGCGACGCATCTTGGCTTGAAGTTTAAGTTTCTAATCTTCACTTCCAAAGGTGTTTTAGATGTAGAAAAAGCAGATCCATGTTTATACGTTCCTACCAAATACAGTGATTGCAACGTTATTGGCAATATTGCTACATAATCACACCCTAATGGTATAGATTAAACGATATTTTTAAAGATTAAAGTTTTACAACCACAACTTTGCTGAGGGTTTTACTTCTAAAATTGCTAACCACTATAACAAGAATATAATAATGATGATAACAATGCAGTTTCATAAAGCATAAGAATGATCAAACGGAAAAGGCCGTAAATCACAATCATTCTATTTTTATTTTTGACAAGGCGATATTTTATTGTAAATTATTTTAATTTATGAGATAAGAATTTAAATTTAGATGCAAAGAGTTGGCGCACTGTTTTGATTAGCCACAGCGTCATATATATGCAGATTCTCACGCGTTACACACCCGTTCGCCACTTTGTTCTCAATTGTCCCCTCTCCTGAGCAAAAAAAGAGGGTAAAGTGCTGAGTTGCTCAAGTAAGAAAAGAAGCGAATCCGCAAATACAATTATGACGATGGTTAACAGGATACTAAAGAGTTGAAAGTAGCTAAATCACATTACATGTATTATGACTACATGTCCATTAAGATCCGTAGAGGATCGTCTTTGTAATTGCAGCTTGTTTAAAAAATAATTATCACATGCACACAAGAAGGTTTTAATCTTGAATGGAGAATGTCATTACTTTTTTTTGTTTTTTTTTTAACAAACGATATTATCTATATTAAGAGAAAATGATAGGCTTAACCTCACAATGGGCTAGCAATAATGTGGAGAATGTCATTACTTTTTATTTTTTATTTTTTGAATACATAGAATGTCATTACTTATATGGTCACGCTTAAAATTTTGATAAAAAGTTAATAACTAATTATAAGTTTTCCGATCAGGTAATGAGTATTTTCAAAGAAGATGTCAAAATCCTTTAATTTTAATTAAAAATATTGAGAAGTTTTACACTTTACATGATATGCCAAATTTAATTATAATCTATTTATGATTTCGCAAGGTGATTAGTTACCGTCTGTTGAGAGTTTGACATGTCCTACTAACTTGAAGGCTTGTGACTCTATTAACCTGAAAGCATAAAGCGTACTTAATTTGTCTTTAGCATGTGAAGATAATAAATCACTCATCCGTTTATCTCATTTATCCCGCAACTAATCACCTTAACACGCTGCTTAGTTATAAGCCCTGAACGATTAAAATCCATTTGTGCATATTTCCACAAAAAAAAAAAAAAAGTTTTGGAGAAAGGAAAAACCAATGAAAACCGCCCATCCAAGATCCAATCTAACTTTGCTTCCACAGTGGGCTGGGGCCCACCATATTAGCGCGTAGAGAATATAATTCTCATCGCCATTCGCACCGTTTATTCCGAAGGAAGCAAAGTAGTTAGTTCCGTCAACCCGACGAGCCTGTTCGGTCTAATGGCAGCAGCATAATATTAAGCGAAAGGGGACGCCGAGATTCTGCTTCTCTCTTGCGCACTACAGCCGCTCAGCATCCGTTTCGGTTCCGGACCTGTCACGGTTCGTTCTCAATTTCTCAAAATTTTCATGGATCTGTTGTATTTTTGAAACGCATGACTTCAATTTATTTTGTAATTCCAAATTTTGGATCTGGGTATGCTTTTTTATTATCGTTTTGCTAATTGGATGATTGAGTGAGTATTTGAATGTTTATGCGCTGTTAATTAGTGGATCTGATGCGGTTCAAGTATAGAAATTGAACAATTAACAAGTTCTTGATCAAATTTGTTAACCCGAATGCTTAATTTTGTATTTTTTGCTTAAATTTTCAGTCTTTGTGTTCTTTTGGCTAATATTAGTATGTTTTCTGTTTGAAATTTGTTTAGATTAATTGGTGGATGCAACTGTAAGAGCTAGCTGAGATCCACTGCTCACTCCAACTTGTGGTGAGTGTTGTTTTCTTTTCGATTCCGATGGCAATATCGATTCCGGGAATGCCCTCAATCAAATGGGCTCTGCTTGTTTTGATTGTATTTGTGCACACCTGTAATGGGTTTTATCTCCCCGGAAGCTACATGCATACATATTCGAAAGGGCAACAAATCATTACCAAAGTTAACTCCTTGACTTCTATAGAGACTGAGCTGCCCTTCAGCTACTACAGTCTCCCTTATTGCAAACCCCCTGAAGGTATCAAGAAAAGCGCTGAGAATCTCGGGGAACTCCTTATGGGAGATGAGATCGAAACCTCTGCGTACCGCTTCAATATGACTGTGAATGAGACTCTTTACCTGTGTACCACACCCGCCTTGACTGAGCACGACGTAAAGCTGCTGAAACAGAGGACCCGTGATCTGTATCAGGTCAATATGATCCTTGATAATTTGCCTGCGATGAGGTATGCTTATCAAAATGGGGTTAAGATTCAGTGGACTGGGTTTCCTGTTGGGTACACACCACCCAACAGTAAAGAAGATTACATCATCAATCACCTCAAGTTCACTGTTTGGATTCACGAGTATGAAGGGAGTGGTGTGCAGATAATCGGGACTGGGGAAGAAGGCATGGGTGTCATTTCAGAATCTGAAAAGAAGAAGGCATCTGGGTTTGAGATTGTTGGCTTTGAGGTTTCCCCTTGCAGCATTAAATATGACCCTGAGGCCATGAAGAAAAAAGTCATGTATGAAAAAATCCAACCTGTACATTGCCCCTCAGAGGTCGAAAAGTCTCAAATAATAAGGGAGCAAGAGAAAGTATCATTTACTTATGAGGTTGAGTTTGTGAAAAGTGATATAAGATGGCCATCAAGGTGGGATGCTTATTTGAAGATGGAGGGTGCTCGTGTGCACTGGTTCTCTATCCTGAATTCATTAATGGTGATCCTTTTCCTTGCTGGTATAGTCTTTGTCATATTCCTAAGGACTGTGAGGAGGGATTTAACAAGATACGAAGAACTGGACAAAGAATCTCAAGCTCAAATGAATGAAGAGCTCTCTGGGTGAAAGCTTGTTGTGGGAGATGTGTTCAGAGAACCAGATTCACCCAAGCTTCTTTGTGTGATGGTTGGAGATGGGGTTCAGATTACAGGGATGGCAGTTGTCACAATCATCTTTGCAGCATTTGGTTTCATGTCACCAGCTTCACGAGGAATGCTACTGACTGGAATGATCATTCTATATCTTTTCCTTGGGATTATTGCTGGTTATGTTGCTGTCCGTATGTGGAGAACCATAAAGGGAACTTCCGAAGGGTGGAGATCGGTCTCCTGGTTTGTGGCGTGCTTCTTTCCTGGAATCGTCTTTGTTATTCTTACAATACTGAATTTCATTCTATGGGGCAGCAAGAGTACTGGTGCTCTTCCCATTTCTTTGTATTTTATACTCATCTCCCTCTGGTTCTGCATTTCCGTGCCTCTCACCCTTCTTGGAGGATTCTTAGGCACACGAGCTGAGCCAATTTCATTTCCCGTAAGAACCAACCAGATTCCAAGGGAGATTCCTGCGCGCAAATATCCATCATGGCTTCTTGTTCTTGGTGCTGGGACACTTCCGTTTGGAACCCTTTTCATTGAACTCTTCTTCATCCTTTCTAGCATCTGGCTTGGAAGGTTTTATTATGTCTTCGGTTTCCTTTTTATAGTGCTTATGTTGTTGGTTATCGTTTGTGCTGAAGTTTCAGTAGTTCTCACACACATGCATCTTTGTGTGGAGGATTGGAGGTGGTGGTGGAAGGCTTTCTTTGCCTCAGGTTCAGTTTCCTTTTACGTGTTCCTGTACTCCATCAATTACCTGGTATTTGACCTGCAGAGTTTGAGTGGGCCTGTGTCGGCTATCCTTTACCTCGGTTATTCATTGATCATGGCAACTGCAATCATGTTGTCAACTGGCACCATTGGCTTTCTCATGTCTTTCTACTTTGTTCATTACCTCTTCTCGTCCGTAAAGATCGACTAGAAAAGTGTTGGCTGGCATTGTTATCGAACAGTTGGGAGATGCGAGTCTGCCATATGTTAGGAGGAAGAAGTATTTTTGGTTATATCATTTTGGCCTTTACACTTGGTTGCATCTGAAAGTTGATGGTGTTGCGGTATCTGAAGCAGCTCGCCGGTGATAACGCATGAAGTCCTTTGTTTTCTGTGTACTGCCCTCGTTTGCGACATCACCGGCGGCAGATTCTCCGTTTACCCGTCTATCCCATTTCGTTTTACTGCTTCACTAGCGTTGCGCTTTTACTTTAGTTTAATCACATTGTGTTAGAAAGTTGTAACTCGGGGACCTTCAATCCTTGTATTCTCTTTTATTTCATATTTGGAATGGAAAGGTAAATTGGATAATTCTTTTAATTCTCAACAGATTGATTTTTTGCTGTTAATTTCTCAATTTGATTTATGGGGTTAAGTTCAGTTCAGCGGTTAAATTTGTTTAAGTTGAAAGCTTGGGGGTATTTGATATCCGTTTCGGGGCGATTGCTGTCATTTCGTTTTCAATTTTTTGAAAAATAAAATGAAAGCTACTTCTGCGAGTTTTCAAAATTTAACTTGGTTTTGGTTTGAAAACGAAAAACAATTACCAAACATGTTTCAGTTTAGTTTTCTCGAAAACGAAATAAGTTATCAAACGGACGCTCTTACTCGTACTCCTTACTGCTTTACTGTTTGGTAAGCGAAACTTGCGACATAAGCAAACAGACGCTGTCAAAGTTTTACACCAGAAGGCAAAAGGTAAAATCTTAACTTATGAAACTCCATAAGGAAACAACACCAAGGTGATTTTGTTCTTTCATCCAGAGTGCCCTATCACTCCATATCTGGATCCGGGTCGATCAGGTAAGCTTCCGCAGGGTCATCGTCCAAGCTCTGCTCCCTTTTCTCATCATCTTCAGTACGAGTTTGGAAATTTTCGACAGATGAATTCTCCGAACGCCCGTGAGAGGTCGAGTGGTTTTCAAGGCTAGGCTGCATGCTGTTTCCCAGACTCATCTGATATGCCGGGTATAGTTCCATTGTTCCTAAACCTGAAACGCCGTTTAGTATGCCCGTGGCAATTGCACCACCAAAAAATTGCTCAGTAAGCTTCTTATGTGCGTTCTCCATAGCAAAATTCATGTATCTCTGCTCAGCATCCTGCCACAATTGCAATTGCCTCCCAGCCTGCAAAGTTGTGGTGTGCATTATGAATACAGAAGAAGGTTTACATATATCACCTTAAGTTCCCAAATCAGTTTCCGAACTCGAAAACTTGCCTCAATTTGCATTCTAATTCTTTCTTCATCGGCAGCTGCCTTTACGTGTTCATCAGAGGTCCTATACATGGAGCCACAACCCAAAACATAAAACATCACAGCATTTACAAGATAATGCACTTGAAAATGGAACTAGGGTAATGATTTTCCGCACTCATTTTCTATTTCGGCACTCGCCTTCCCATTTCCAGCCTTCGATTTAATAAATCGAGGGGGAATCAACGGACAAAGTTGCATAATGAGAAACTGAGAGTGCGAAAATAACTACATTTCCGAATAAGTTAACAAGTGCATTCGTATGGAAGATAGAGGAGCAGAGCAAATCATACATTGTCACGGTCTGCGGGAGTTGCAAGGGAGTACTGCTAGTGCTTCGGCCTTCTTCCAAGTCCTGTGCAACTGAGGTCTCTTTCGCTTAGTGGCGGTGAAAATCTAAATTCAGCGACTCAAACATGAAACATCTTTCACAACGCACAAGTTATTTTCACTTAGGGCTGGTCATAAGATTTTTGAGACCAAGGCTACGCCAAAAAATATGCCTTAACTTCATATAATAAAAATTATTTGTTTTCACACGTGAGGCTTCAATAAAATTGTACTTGGAAAAACATTTCAAACTCAATAATTTAGAGACATAGAAAAACTAATTTATTTTGTATTCAGAGAAAGGAATAAAGAAACCCCGAGCTTACAAGTAGATAGTTGTTGAGTTTGTTTCTCTTATATCTAAACTTTGAAAGTACATTTATAAAACTGTGAAGTGTTTTTTCTTATTTACTAACCTTTTCAATACGAGCCTAAAAAAATAATCATATTTTCGAGTTTTTAATTGACATGTATAAGCAATGAATGGACACTAAATTAAAACCTTGGTAACACATTATATAATTTGCAAATTTGGTCTACACATTACTCCTTGTTGAAGGTTAGACTTGAATTGAAATTAATGTTTAAAATCTACAACCCACATAGCTATTAGCTAATAATTAAAAAGAAATTAACAATTAAAAAAAAATCGTAAAAATTAGAAAGAATAAACATGGACATGGCATTTCAAACTTATGACCTCTCTTTAATATTAAACAAAAAAAAAAAAAAACAATTGTTTATGATTAAAGAGTAAATTGTAGCAATGGTCCTTCAACTTAAAATCCATTAACATTGGTCCCTCAACTCATAAAAATGTGTAGCTATGATCTTTTTCGTCAACTTTGTCAGAATTTTGTCAAAATAAGTTATGTTGGAAGGACCATTGCTACAATTGGGGTCCCTCAACTCATCAAAACGTGTAGCTATGATCATTTTCGTCAACTTCGTTAGAGTTTTGTCAAAATGAGTTATGTTGGAAGGACCATTGCTACAATTGAGTTAAAGTTGAGGGACCATTGCTCTAATTGAGTTAAAGTTGAGGGACCATTTCCCTAATTGGATTAAAGTTGAGGGACCAATAGTAATGGATTTTTCGTTGAGGGCACGTTTTGATTAGTTAAGGGACTAAGAATAATAATGGATTTTTAGTTGAAGGATCATTGGTCCAATTGAGTTAAAGTTAAGGGATCATTGCTACAATTTACTCATGATTAAACTTCTTGGTTATTTAACCAAATTTTATAAATTTATACTCTTATGAAAAGAAATTCGTACAAATGGGAAATGTGTTTGAATCACGACACCCTCTTTAATTTTAAACAATTAATTTTAAACAACATAGACCACTTAAACAACATAAACCGTCACTTTTGGTTAAACGGACATAAACCATCATTTCTGGTTAAAGAGACATAGTGTTTTGAACCCAAGACCTGCTCATTAATTTCAAACAATAGAAACCATCAGTTCCAACTAAACTTCTTCATCATTTAACCAAAGTTTATAAATTTATACTACTATAAAAACATATATAAATAGGGAGCTGTTATTAGCACTTCAAAAATATCATTTTACACTCCTCACAAGTGTATTTTTCTTTCTAATTATGGAAACTTTGGAGTGCCAAATGAGATTTTTAGAATGCTACTAACAATTCTCTATAAATATATCATCCTAATAATTTTGGGGCCTCCACTTTTTTTGAGCCCTGGACGGTCATCTAGCCTGCACTGGGCTTGGCCGTCCCTGTTTTCACTATATCAACTGTTTAGTTAAGGATAATTTTTACTGGCATAGTAGTAAGTTTTTAGGAAGAACATACAGGTTTGTGTCCCCTCCGTCCATTCCTTCCCTGCGTACCTTCCAAGTCTGTATTTCTGCAAAAATGATTACCACATCAATAACTTGTAACAGTGAAATTTAAAAACTTCTCTAGTACATTAGCGCTTAACATTAAAATTCCAGTAATTATACGCAAATAAAACTGGTTACAAACTTTTACTTACGAGGAATACTAACAGAACCGTCTCAATGCAAACTGATGTCAAAGACAAAAATGCAATGATCCCTTCCTAATTTATACCTTCATATGATTTTTTTTTTCAATTAGTGAAATTAGAAAACTTTCCAATCTAATCTACCAACCATCTTTAAACACAATGAATCTACAACACATCAGATTATTTAGAAGAATAAGGAAATTTGTGGGCTTTCCTTCTCAATGCGATAAATGAGAAAACTTATGAAGCATGGTTTAAAGTGAGGCCGAATGCACGCGTTTTATTCGTATCGCCTCAGGGCCGGATTTGAACACTAATAAGACCTCAGTAAAGAGAAACTTTTCTTTGTCTCCGTAACACAAGTGATACATCACGTTGTATTATGTAAGTGGTTGAAAATTTTATTTTTTATGTTATTAATATTTTAACATAAGAATCTTACCACTTGTATAGAGACACATGGTGTACCATCTGGTGTTCCGGACACATTGAAAAATCTCTTGTCTGTAAAGGGTCACTAAATCGGTTTACGTATGCGAGGCAGATTATCTGCCCTCCTAATACCATGCCCTTCCCATCCCCTCCTATTTTGTGCAGTCACGGTTAAGCCACGTCAACATTTTATATTGATTTTTTTTTATAGGGATAATAAGACAAAAAACAATAAGAATATAAAATGTTGACGTGGCTTAACCGTGACCGCACAAATAGGAGGGGATGAGAAGAGTATGGTAAAAGGTAAAAGGGTTCTCTCCGAGGCAACCCCTCGGGATCCTCCTGACCGGGCTTCGTGGGCCATTGAATTTTTATCCAACGGCTAGAATTTTATAACTTTCAGAGGATTCCCTGTTTGTAGCCGTTGGATAAAAATCCAACGGGCCACGAAGCCCTGTCAGGAGGATCCCAAGGGGTTGCCTCGGAGAGAATCCTTTCCCTGGTAAAAGGAGGGCAGACAATCTGCCTCCTTACGTATGTCTTATTGTCAGTTTAGCGTTTATCTAATTCAAAATTCTATTAAAAGTTTATTACTGGTTCTGTTTGTGCATATTTTCCGAGAATTTTTCCGCAAGCATCAATGAATCATGCATGGATCAAACAGACCTGGAGGTGGCTCTTCACTTGGAAAAGAGTTATTCCCTGGATACCCATTGCCTGCTGAACTTTCTTCGGAGTTGACTCTGCAAAATTTAACGCGTGACACAATCAGAAACCGAAATCCGAAAACAAGCGAAAAATTTCAAAGCCAAGGAAGAAGGAGAAGGGTTACTCACTGTGAGGGCCTCCAAGCTGATTGACAGCATCAACAAAGCAGGTATGAAGCTCAGGAGTCCATTGAAGTCGGGGTCTGAGCTTTGCTTTAAGAATACAGTCTTGAGGCAGCAGAAGATCACGAGTTTCACGATCAACCTCCTCCACCACCGCCTCCTCCCCACCCTCGAGAACAACTCTGTCATCGCTACGAGTGACGATATGAGTCGGAAAAGATCCTTGAAAATCCTGTTCATCACCACCACTACAACCAAAACCAACCATTTTTCCCTTCTTCTTTTCAGAAGAGAGAAAGCAAAGCAAAAAGCAAATGCAGAAACGCAACTAGATAAAACCCAAGGGGCATAAAAAGGCTAGCTCTTTCTGTGGTGGTGTATAGCTTGCTAGCACAGAATTGGAGGTTACATGAGGAAGGCACAGTAGAGGCCAAAGCCAGCAGGTTTGTCTTTAATTTCTACTGCATGAAGGGAAACGTGGAAAGCTATGCCATTGCTCCAGTCTTTTAATTTTCATTTTTTTTTAATTTTTATTGCAAGCGATATTATCACTCTAATCAGGAAAGGTTTGGACTCGGGACACAATGAGTTGAAAAAGAGGATCGTATCCACCAGTTGCTTCGTTACTCCAGTTAGTTTCATGTGAATTAATTGTCTTGACTATCTTTTTCATTACTACTCCCAAGGATTTAATGCCAAACTGTACTTGTAGTGGTACTAAATGAATATGATCTGTCCTTGGTTTGAAAGGCATGTCTTGCTTTGTTTGGTCATTTAAGAAGAAAATAACTGACTCTTACATGTAACAAGATGCTTTTCTTTTCTTGTTATGTATAAATCGCAATATGATATGCGTGAAAAATGATTTATACACACTCATTTTCACATTCCACACACTTTTATTTGTTTTTGTCTTTTGATTCTCTTTTAATCTTATTCAATCTAAACAAGTTTAAAAATCACTTTGCTCCTTCATTATGTTTCAATTTGCGATTCGCATGTAAAGAAAAATAACTCCTTAACAAAAGAAGCCAAACATTGTTTTAGTTTTACTTAACATTTTTCTTTATCTAATGTGGCTTGGACGATTCACATCTCAAGGTCGAGCGCTGATGACACGTTGAGCTATCCATGTGGCTAAAAGACCTCTTAGGTCAGGGAATAACCATAAAATTATCTACTTGACCAATAAGTTAATAGTCTGTCAGAGGAATCCGCTATGCCAAATGCGGGATCAATCATTACTCTCTTTCCTTTTTTACATAACGACACAATTATCTGGGAGATGCTTGACTAATAAGCTAATAGTTTGTCGGAGGGTCTCGCTATGCCAAATGTGGTGGCAACTCATTGATACCTTTCCTTTCTAACGTAATGATGCAATTGTGTAGACACTCGACCAATAAGCTAATAGTATGTCGGAGGCATCCGTTATGCCAAATGTTGGATGTTGGAGCAACTCATTGCTCTCTTTCCTTTTTTACATAACGACACAATTATCTAGGAGATGCTTAACTAATAAGCTAATAATTTGTCAGAAGGCCTCGCTATGCCAGATGTGGTAGCAACTCGTTGATACCTTTCCTTTTTAGCGTAACGACGCAATTGTCTAGACACTCAACCAATAAGCTAATAGTATGTCGGAGGCGTCCGTTATGCCAAATGTTGGAGCAACTCATTGCTCTCTTTCCTTTTTATATAATGACACAATTATTTGAGAGATGCTTGACTAATAAGCTAATTGTTTGTCGGAGGGTCTTGCTAGGCAAATGTGGTAGCAATTGATACATTTCCTTTTTAACGTAACTATGCAATTGTTTGGACACTCAACCACTAAGGTAATAGTATGTTAGAGGCGTCCGTTATGCCAAATTTTGGAGCAACTCATTGCTCTCTTTCTTTTTCACATAACGACGCACTTATCATAATGACACTTGACCTATAAGCTAATAGTCTGTCGTTATCAGAGGGGCCTGCTATGCCACATGCACGGGAGCAACTCATTGTTCTCTTTCCTTTTTTATGTAACAACGCAATTATCTGACACTTAACCAATAAGCTAATAGTATGTCAGAGGAGCCTGCTATATGCCAAATGTGTAGGAGCAACTCATCATTGTTCTCTTTCTTTTTTTATGTAATGACGCAATTATCTGACACTCGACCTGACACGCCCTAATCCTGATGTCCGTGGGACATCAAAATGGTCACGTGCTGGCCGACACCTGAGGGTGACGAAATCCATTTATTGAAAACATGAGAACTAAAATATGAATAAGATAAAAGAATTTAAATATAATTAATATGCAAATGAGGAACTTGTTTAGAACATACTACTAACTAGAACACTAAAAGAAATAATATAAAATTGAATGAATAAAAGAATGGGTCCTACACCGAGAGGACTCGAAGATGCCAATGCGGAAGTGCCTTGACGCTGGGATTACACGCCTCGATTCTATGTCCTGAGGGGGCGCAAAACAAACATGAGTGGATCAAGTTGATATATATATATATATATATACACACACACACACTGAAACAATTATCAACATACTAACCCACAGAGTTTTATGAAAACTAATAGCATAATACGTGGCAGGTTTTCCGAAAACCCTAGCATGCCATAAAACATCTCATAAAACAAATCTTGTATATAGTGTGCTAAATAGTGGTATCCAATAATAATAATATCTCCCGGCCCGCAGCTAGAGATTATTTTCTTCCAGCCCAATGCTAGCTCCATGTCCCTTGGCTCGAAGCCAGGGATTATTTCTCCTGGTCAGCAGCCAACACTAGATCCTTGCCCTTGGCGGAATAGTGACCACTAGATATGCACAAAACATTGAACATAATCTTTCCAAACATAGGTACATATATCTGAAAAACATCTTCATAGTATAAAGTCATCCATCATCTATACTATAAAGAAGTGTGTAAAAACATGTTCTAAATAGTATATCTTCATCCATCAGATATCCTACAAAGAACATGGGTTCGATAGAAAATATGGTATTCCAAAATATTCTAAGTAAGCATAATATCTCATAAAATGTAATCATTAAATCATGTTTTTCATGTATGCATTTCTACTATTAAAACATGCATTTTAGAAGGGGTCCACTCACAGATACTTCGCCGTCAAAGAGCCACGCAAACTAATGATGACGGAAACGCCACAATAAATGCACCTAAGCACATAAATGGTACAATTAACAAAACTATATTCAAACGATTGAATTTGGGAAAGCGGACGTCAAAATTAGCCTAAGAGAGGTCCCGAACGAAAACCCCAAAAAAAGTCAAAAAGTCAACGTTGATAATTGACCGGTCAAAGTCAACGATGATTGTAGACCGATCAAAGTCAACGGGGTCAGGTCAGACCGATTCGGGTCAAACCGGGTCAGTCAAACCAGTCCGATCAACAAGGCTGGGTCAAAGGGTTTGGGCCTAGGGTTAGTGGACCAGATCCATGGCCTAAAGGCCTAGGGTCCTAGGGTTCTAAAAAGGCTGGAGGCCCTGGGTTGCACAAGCGGGCTTGGGCTTGAAAACTCGGCTTAAGGTTTTAGGGTTTTAAGGGTTTACGGGCCTAAGGCCCTAATGGAATGGCCCAATTACTTTGGGTTTTAGAAACTAAATAATTAAAATAAAATAAAAAATATAAAACAAAGGTTTTGGGTTGGGTTTAACGGGCCTAAGGCTCGACTCCTATATACGGCCCATAGGGCTTTGGTTCACTGGGTTTAGGTCACTGACCCATTCCTCGTCGGGTAAGGAGGCCGGAGCTTTTCGAGCTTCAGTCGACGACAAAACTCCCTTATACCCTACGATCTAACTAGGAAATCGAAGGTAAAGACAAAAGGAAGAGGTTGCTACCTGCGATTAGCCGTGAAACGGCCAGAGGTGGCCGGACTAGAGCTCGCACACCCACTGTCACATCCCGACCCGGGCCCCCACCACATCCCGGGCACGCCTCCGCCGTAACGTGATATTGTCCGCTTTGGGCCCCGACCACGCCCTCACGGTTTTGTTTCTAGGAACTCACACGAGAACTTCCCAGTGGGTCACCGATCATGGGAGTGCTCTCGCGCGCTACTCGCTTAACTTCGGAGTTCCTACGGAACCCGAAGCCAGTGAGCTCCCAAAAGGCCTCGCGCTAGGTAGAGATGAGAATATACATATAAGGCTCACATGATTCACTCCCCTGGGCGATGTGGGATCTCACACCCACGGTTTGCCGAACCTGGGTTGGGTGACCTCTGGGTGCCCTGGAGCTTCACGGATGGGAGGGAGGAAGAAAGAAAGAGTCCCCGGTGGTACTAGTGGTGCTGTGTCGTCATCAAGGTGCATGGATTTGGGTGTGTCGATCGGGAAAATGAGTGAGATAGAGAGTTTTGAGATAGTGAGCGTTGAAAGTTGAGAGAGTAAGAGATCCGAGAGAGCTTCGGGGAAACGAGAGAGAGAGGTAGAGAGAGTTTGTGGGCTGGCACGTGGCAGCGTGAGGGAGAAAGAAAATCTAGATGGAGGTTCCAGATTAAATTAGGATAGGGGACTAAATTGCAAGATTCTATAAACTTTTAGGGAAAAAGTAAAATTAGATAATAATTTTGGGGAGGGGTTTACACGACTAGTAAGCTAATATTGTGTGTCAGAAGTTCCTGCTATGCCAAATGCGAGTAAAACCCCATTCCTCTCTCTTTTCTTTCCGCATGAGAAGAATCTCATTCACTATAAAAAATAATTTACATCACCAACTGGTTATTAGTCTAGTAATACCTCTTCTTCGAAAGTCAGAGTCCCCTCTCACACAATGATCCAAAAAAGAATAAAAATTTATATCACTTTGTAAGAGAGAAAATAACCATGGTGGTACATTAAGAACAAGATAATAAAAGGAATAATACTTAGCCAAAAGGTGAGCAATATAGTTGGAGGATCTCTTGTGGAAACATGCAAAGAGTTCCAAAGCTCTTCCAATTGCCATACGGTTTGATTTGGTACTCTTCAAGTAATTCAGATCAAAGGCGATCTTAGCAAAAAGGCCTTCCATTTGGATTTCATTTCACTCTTTTATTTCCTTCTTTCTCAAATCCAAATCTCAGCCGAATAATTTACTTTAAACAAAAGGGTATAATTTGTGTTATTTTTATCCGAGTCATACTTAATGTAATTTAAATTCTAAAATGGCGAATTTGAATGTAGGTGAAGAAAAGTTAGTACGCTACTATGTGAAGAAAAGTTAGTACGCTACTATAGGCAACTTTAGTTATGCTTATGTATGCAAAAGATGCTCCCAAAGCCCCAAAGGGGACAACACTATCAGGAACTAAAATTTATGATTGATAGAGTTATGTCAGTTAATCTAGACGGTGCAGTATGTCTCATATTTCACTCGTGTTCGAATCTTTTCATTTTCATATATTAGATTTTTTTATATAAGTTTAAATTAATAAGAATAGGGTTTAGGGAATTGTTTTACGCAATCATTTGGGGGAATTTCTTGGTGCTGCAGCTGGTCCAAATGATTCATCAATGTCGACATTGCATGCGGAGTTCTTAGCTGCTAGGCACGCTGTACAGTTGGTCAAGGGGATATACTCGGCTGATGTCCAAGTTCACTTTGAAGGTGATGCGGTCTTGGTATTGACTGCCATGATGGGTCAAGGGGGGATAGGTCTAATTTTGAACCCATTATTAACGACTTGAGGTGTTTCTGTTTGGAAAGGATGAAATTTATGGCTAGTCATGTGCACTGGGAAGGAAATTCGACGACTCATCGGCTTGCTCGATTAGGGCTTAATTGTACCCAAGAGGTTATGTGGTTCGAGGAACCTCCAGATTTACTTCATGACATTCCTTTTGAGGAAGGATTGTAAGTTTCATTGTTCATTTGAGGTTAGGTTACTATTGTGCGGGACACTTTTTTCCTTCGACCGGGTTGAAATCCCTGGCAAGATTTTTATCGAGGCCATTTGTGCACATTATCCTCAGTTTGTAAGAACTCTTATTTCTTAATGAATATCGTTGTTTGTTCAAAACAAATAAGAATTTTTATTTCTAAATGGTTAGATTGACACCCAAAGGACAATGAGAAAATAGGAGACGTGGAGAAGAATACCAAATGCAAAAAGGCCAATTTTTATTTTATTTTATTTTAATTTCGAAAAAGAAGAGAGAGGTCCCTTCTTATGCGAAAAATAAATAAATTATAAAATGTCTAACTAGCCGTTGCCAGCCGAAACCCACCGACCTACGCTCTCTCCCCTCTTCTCTTCTTCCATCTCTCTCCGCTCCCCTCAACTCTCTCTCTCTCTCTCTCTCTCTCTCTCTCTCTCTCTGTGTCTCTCTGAAATCCAGAAAAATGTTCACCGAAGGCCTCGACGAAAATGCGATCAAATGGATCAAACAGGTACCCAAATCCCCAAAGTTAAAAAATTTTCAAAAACCCATTTCACATCTTTGAGCATTCAATTTCCAGTTTTCATTTTTCAATTGAATACCTGCAGGGATCAGAAATTGAAGCGCTAGAACAGCAGCAACAATCCCCACAAGCGGTCCGATCGCCTCTTTCCGAGAAACTCACTTCCGACGCATACCCAATATCGCCACTGCGCTTCGGCACCAACAGCGGCGGCGGCGGTCCCGCTCTACCTCCTCTGAAGTTCCACACAGGCCTGCTCGCGCCTCACAGCTTGGTGGCTCCGTGTCTAAGCAGCGACACCGAAAACGACTACGATGACGGCAACGAGAGTGTGGCTTCGGTTTCTGATACGGGTTCGTCTGCCAATTATTTTGAGGAAGAGTCGAAGCCAATGGAGCAGTACTATCAGGAAGAAGAAGAGGAGATGTTTGGTTATAGGAATAAGCCAAGCAGTGGGTTGAATAGAGGGTTGTTGAAGGAGGGTCTGAGGGTTGAATTGCCTGGAAATTTCAGAAGATTTACGGATGGTGAAGTGGGTTTCAAGAAGAAATGTGCTCTGAAAACATCGACACCGGGTGCTGGCAATCAGCTTCTGAAAAGGGCTCAATTTCGAAATTTCAATGTAGGCATTGATGCAAAAAAGTTTATATTTTTAATATATTGTATGATAATATGGTTTAGAGTTGTTTTTTGTTTAGTAGGTAACTGTTTGTTTGTAAATTTTTAGTCTATGTGTTTGTGGGATTTTTTTGTTGCAGGGCACTCCCCCAAGTGGTGATGAATGTGGTGTACTTAGAGATTCAGCAGCAGACTTGGGAACTCCGAGTGCGCCCCCGATTTTCGAAATTGGGAGAGACGATGCGGGTAATGAGGATGAAATTCAAGGAGGGCAGGAAGCTTCTGAGGGGCTGAGAGAAAGCAATGCAGCTGAAAATTGGACGTGCCCATCAAGAGGATCAATGGGGTTCGATGGGAGTGTAGAGGGTTTAGCAGATTTGGATACTGGTTCTTTCAAAGCTTCTCAACTTGGTGAAAGGTATTGAATAAAGAGTTGTTTTGCTCTTCTTGTTTTGGTATTTTATGTGGACTGTGACTTTAATTTGATTCTTTACTTTTTCGTTTTGGGTTTTTAATAGTTCTTACATAATTTGACATTGTCTTCTGCAGAGTGAACAAGAGCATAGCTGGAGAAACAGAAACGAAAGTCCCTTCTTTGCAAGCCAGCCAATTAGACCATTCTTATTATAATACCAGGTGCTTCCACAATTGAATTTCATATGGAGGCATGTACTTGTTTTCTGTTTCTTTCGATTTAGTGAAGTAAATGCATCGAAAGATTCTGCAAACATATTACTTTTGTCATTCTGAAGTCCAAGTATCCAATTGAATCATTGCAGTGGTCAATATGCCTGGCAAACCTTGGTTGCACATGAGGCATGTATACGCTTATGCCTACAAGCATGGGCAAGAGGCTGCACTGAGGCACCTGAATTTCTACGTGACGAGTGCCTGGTTCTTCGGAATGCTTTTGGGTTAGCTACCTTTTCTTAATCCTAAATATTCAGTTCTTTTGAAGTTTCATGGCTAGTTCTCAGGCTTTGATTGGTCACTGATTTACACTGATTATGCAGGCTAAACACATTTTTGTTGCAACCCCGACAAGCGCAGCCACTAGAAGCAAAGACTAGTCGGAATACAGAACAAGCTTTTGCTCCGAAGGCAAAGAAGGTGGTTGGAAAGATAAGAGTTGAAGGTATGATCTTATAAATGGATTAAAGTTATTAGTAAGATAGTGAATACTTGATCTTTAAAACTCCTTTACCGAATTTATTTTAGTTTCTTTATTTACAACTGTTTTGGGAGGCCAAAAATATGAAATGTTTACTCAATTATTTCTTACCAGTAATAAAAGGTTTCTATGCCAGCATAATTTTATCCAAGGATTTTAGGTTTATTTTAGACACTAAGCTGATAAAAGTAGACCACATTGTGTATTTGTATCTTGATGCAGTTTTTGAATGATGGCAGTGAGGAAACTTCGAGTAATACCAAGAAGGAAACTGAAGAGTACATATTCACAGCGAGGTGCAATGTACATACAAGCAGGGGCAGAATACGTCCGTCATGTTTCATCACTAGTAAAAACTGGCATAAATTCTTTAAAGTCATCGTCATTCTCGATTACACCAGAAGGTTTGTGCCATATGAAGAACCCTTTTTTGTTCTCAAATTTAATTTTCTCCAAAGACTCAATATTCAGCCACCATTTACTTTATATATTACAACCCCAGAAAGTTATTGTTACTGATTAGGATAAGAGATATATCACTTTGTAGCATCTCTTGGTGGAATTTTTGTGACTTATGTCTTGTGTTTTTTATAATGAAATTAATAGGCAATGTTAGTCTTGTGTTTTAGTGGATGATTGACACTCATCTTATTTGTGTGTGCAGAGCCACTTTCATGCATATTCAAACTTAGTAGTGCCACTGAAGAAACCGAAGTAGAGCCAAGTTCCGCAATTTGTTTGCACCCTGGGAGCGGTGATTACCATGTGTTGTAAGTTTCTGTTTTACTTTAACGGAAAGTAGCATGTTTCTAGGCTTTGGTGCTTTTCCGCTTTAATGAAATCGAAAGAAAAAAGTAGAACCCTAAACCCTGGTGTCAATTTAACCCTCATTTGAATGGATATGTTGGTAACTTGTGTTAGTACTTGAAGTTCTGTGGCGTAGTCTAATTAATATACCATAGTGTCGGTCCCTTTCAAGGGACACTGGTTATGATTTGAGAGTTTCATGTGATGTTAAATGTGGAAAAGATCTTACATGTCTATGTACTTCCAGTTTTCCAGAGAGTCAAGTGGATGCTCTTTTGGTAGAAGTTCAAGACACGAAAAAATCAGTCCAATGTCGAACTACAATTCCTATTTCATCCTTGAATGACAGCACCGTATGAATCCTTACCCTATCACCCAATGTTGATTTCTTAAGGCAGAGCAATATCTTTCTACCATCCGCATGTTATATGATGTGATTTTTCTTGATTATGCAGAGTGATAAACTTCGTTGGTGGCCATTATACCATGATGATCAAGAATGTATTGGGAAGATTCAGCTCAACATCGGGAGTGTGATAACAAGTGATGAAGATAATCATATCAAGGTTTCACTTCTTCCATCTCTATTCATCTAAGAAAATCTTGTCACACATTTCATTTCTTCCCTGTTCAGTCTGAGAATTTGGCATTGCTATTTTTCTTTAGTATCAAACATCGGTTCTCACCTGTACTTTTTCACATATTATAGAGTGGACCAGTTGCTGAGACTCTAGCATATGATTTGTTGCTGGAGGCTGCTATGCGGGCACAAAACTTTCACTCCCGGAACCTATGGTTACATGGAACTTGGAAGTGGTTGTTGACCGAGTTTGCAGACTATTATGAAGTTTCCCAGTCATACACAAAGCTCAGGTATGTCGCTAATGTGCAATTTTTCAAATCTAGTAATTAATGATTCTTTGCTTCTCCTGCAAAAAAAGAAAAAAAAAAGCTTAGTACGCTCCTCTTTGTGACGGCACGGCATCATATTTTCATCCCTTTGTTTTCTTTGTAGATATCTGTCACATGTCATGAATGTGGCAACTCCGACCACAGGTTGCTTAGAGCTTGTGAATGAGTTACTAGTACCTATAATAAAAGCCAGGAGTCAGAAATGTTTGACAAGGCAGGAGGTAGACTTAATACCAAGAATTATTTCTTTTGAATTTCCCTGTGAAATAAATTTTAGGGTAAATTACAAAAAACTACCTCAACTATTGGTGTCACGACACTTTCATACCTTATTTTTTTAAATTGACAATGTCATACCTCATCTTACGAATTTGGTCCAATGTTATACCTTCCGTTAGCTTGCCGTGAATTTCTCAGTTAAATGCTGACGTGGCTTGATTCGGAGCCCACTTTTTATTAAAAAATTAATAAAATATTATTAAAAACTAAAAAAAAAATCATTTAATATTTTTTAAATATTAAAATAATAAAGAAAAGTTAAAAAAAAAAAAAAAAAAAAAAAACACAAACCCGTGCCCTTCTCTCTCCTCCCCCATCTTCTTCTTCCCCACCTTCTGCAACCCAGAAAAAAAAAGTGGAAAAAAAAAAAAAAAAACCAATTTGTCTTCTCCTACCCTCAGTTCGTCTTCCCCACCCCCCACCCCCCACCCCCTCTTCTCCCCGCACCCATCCTCCGCACCCAACCTCGGCACCCACCTTCGCACCACCCTCCTCACCCAACCTCGCACCCACCCTCTTCCCTCCACACCCATTCCCCCCATTTTCTGCTCGCCCAGGTTCTCCACCCTCGGAATCGGCCTGGCGAAGGTTTCCTGATTCCACCTCAACGGGATCTGGGTTTTTTTTCGGTTTTTTTTTTTTTGGGTTGCAGGTAGTGGGTGTGAGGTTGCAGATAGTGGGTGCAGAGGGTTTAGGGAAGAAGGGATGGGGGAAGAAAGAAAGGGGGGTCAGGGAAAATCGTGAACCTTCTTTTAGGAAGGGGGAAGAAGAAGATGGGGGAGAAGAGAGAGAAAGGGGAGGGAGAAGGGCACGGGTTTGTGTTGTTTTTTTTATTTTATTTTTAAATTTTCTTTATTATTTTAATATTTAAAAATATTAAATGATTTTTTTTTTAGTTTTTAATAATATTTTATTGATTTTTTAATAAAAAGTGGGCCTCGGATCAAGCCACGTCAGCATTTAACTAAGAAATTCACGGCAAGCTAACGGAAGGTATAACATTGGACCAAATTCGTAAGATGAGGTATGACATTGTCAATTTTAAAAAATGAGGTATGAAAGTGTCGTGACATCAATAGTTGAGGTAGTTTTTTGTCATTTACCCTAAATTTTAACTTCCTTTCGTTTTTAATTGGATTTGATCTTGTCTTCTTGCAGAAAAGTATACTGTTAGACTGTGAAAACCAAATTGAGAGTCTTTTGGCAAATGTTTTCGAAAACTACAAGTCATTAGATGAAGGATCGCCCACAGGGTTCACATCCTCATTTAATCCAATCCCAGAGTCTGCAGCTCCAGCTCTAGCTCCTGCTGTACAAGTCTATATGATCCTTCATGATATCCTCACTCTCGATGCCCAGACTATGCTGCGCAACTATTTGCAGGTACATGAAAAATGTTAATAATTATCTCCTTATGTTTCCATGAAAGGACTTGTTAAATATATGAATGTTTCAGATGAAGTTGGAAGTCTTTAGTTTTCCTATCCCCAAATATTGATGACCTAACACTAGAGTGTATTCGGTTACACCATGCAGATTTCAAGTGCTGGTTCATTACAGTCACTAAATTAGAGAGCTAATGAAAATTATAAAACAATTGGGAACATGCCCGGTTATGCATATTAGAATACACTTGAGAACATTTTAGTTGCTATTTTTTTTTCTTGAGGCAGTGTCTAGATGTAATTTTCCTCTTTAACAACTCAACATATGACCTAAATCAACGACTTCTTGGGTTTGTTTTGCACTTTGTTTTAATTGGAACTTACTCAAGAAAATAGAATTTAAAACCAAATGTATTTCTTAACAGACAGCAGCAAAAAAAAGGTACCGGAAGCATGCTCTAGACACTGATGAGTTTGTGTCAAGTAACTCTGAAGGCTTTCTTATGGACCCCATATCCATTTCGACGGCATATCTGAAAATGAAGAATTTGTGTATGAATATACAAAAGGAAATTCAGGCAGACATCAAAATCCACAACCAGCATGTACTCCCCAGGTACAGGCCTGTGTCTATTGAACCTAATACTGTGATTCATTTTTCAACATTACACTTGGATTGATATTCTTGAATTTTTGAGTGTGAAAATACTGAAATCTTACTTATTTCCAGTTCAATTGACCTCTTGAATATAGCTGCTGCCATTTACAGCACTGAGCTGTGCAGCAGGCTTCGAGCATTTCTTGCTGCCTTGCCTCCATCTGGTCCACAGCCACATGTAAATGAGCTTTTAATTGCAGTTGCTGACTTCGAAAGAAACCTTGAGTCTTGGAATATCAGGTCTGTGAAAGCGATTTGGACCAAAATCCTTAATAGCATAGAATTGAATAAATTTTTGCGGTTTGATTTTCTAGAACGAAGTTTCTATTGTTTTGTAGAGTGTACTTTAAATAATTTCTCATGTCATGTTTTTTTTGCTTCAGTCCAGTGCAGGGTGGTGTTGACTCGAAGAATCTGTTTCACGATTACATAATGGTCTGGGTACAGGATATGCAACTTAACTTACTTGAACGTTGCAGGGCAGAAAAAGTATAACATCACTCCAAGAACTTTTTATGTAGCTTACCATGTGTAGTCTCTTCTTTGATGCTCTTGCTCATGTTAGCGCAAACTTCCACTGAAGGCAATTGTTCAACTTGAGGAACTGCCCATAACTAACGTAATCTGAATAATGATTCAGGTGCCATGGTCTGGCGTGTCAACAAATAATTCCACCTCACCATTTGCTGAGGATATGTACGAAAATATCAGAGAGAACCTTATCCAATACGAGGTGGTACTCAACCGATGGCCTCAATACTCCTTGATTTTGGAACAGGTGAGTTCTCTCATCTCATCCCTATAGTTTTTACAAAAAGAGCTATCAGCAATGTCTCTCTCTCTCTCTCTTGCCCCCCGCCCTCACAGAGGAAACTATCAGCAATGTCACTCCCTTATCTCATCCCTATAGTATTTATAAACGAGCTTTCGACATTCATCTAAGCTGTTTTGTGGGCTCTGTGCAGGCTGTTGCTAATGTCGAAAGAGCAATCATAAAAGCACTGGAGAAACAATATAACGATATCTTGACTCCATCGAAAGATGGTATCCAAAAGAGGCTTAATATGCAGGTCCAGAAGCTGACAAGAAGACAATCAGTCACTATCTACACCGTTCCTAATCAGGTGAGTTCTGCAGTTGCAAATTTTCCCCATACAATGTAATGAAATCAGATGTAGTAACTCTCTTACTCACACACGCACACAGATACATTTATATGTTGCAATTGCATATGTTAATATGTTTATATATCTTATAAATATCTTTTATTTGTCAGCTTGGAACCTTTTTAAACACGGTGAAGAGAATTCTTGATGTCCTTCATTGTACATTAGAAGACATCTTAAAGTCGTGGGCATCTTTTCTGCCTGTCATGGGTGATAACAAGAAGTCGCTGTTTGGGGAGCAGATGAATGGAATCACAGTTCTCTTGAGAACGAAATACAAAAATTACTTGCAGGCAACTGTAGGGAAGCTTATCAGCAATGTAAGTCTTTTACTCTGCTTCAAATACTCGAACTTCAGTCCAATAGGTAAAAACTAGCAACGGTTTCTCATATATGATTGTTTCAGGTGCAAGCTAACCGTAACACAAGGCTGAAAAGGATTCTAGAGGAAACAAAGGAAGAAGATGGAGAGGCTGAGGTCCGCGAAAGAATGCATCCACTGAGTTCACAGCTTGTAGACTCCATCTCCAACTTGCATGAGGTCTTTACAAGCAAAATATTCATTGCAATTTGTCGCGGATTCTGGGATAGAATGGGACAGGTAAATTAGAGAGACCTGTATTTCACACAACAATTAATTTCCAATCTTCTCAACGCTGACACATTTCGATTATTATGTACTAGATCGTTTTGAAGTTCCTCGAAGGCAGGAAGGAAAACCGAGTTTGGTACAATGGATCTTACTATGCTCTCGGGGTAAGTGGCTTCAGATTGAAACCATAATTAACGTAATTAGATGCAACACGCTGCAGTACCTTCTAATCTCACTATGTTTGTCTGCAGATATTGGACGACACATTTGCTTCCCAGATGCAGCGTTTACAAGGCAATGCACTGCAAGAGAAAGATCTTGAGCCCCCTCGTTCAGTAATCGAAGCCCGATCAATTCTCTGCAGAGACACTGAAAATGCTACAGATGCCTCTACCTACTTCTATGTTTAGCCGGATGTGTCAGAATGTCTATATTTGTAGCACAAAATGTATAGTGCACAATTCCTATAGTATTCATTCAATCTTATTCATTTTGTAATATAATTTTGCATTAAAATTCTTCATATTAATAAAAGCAATATAATTTTCAGAGTTTCTCTTCAAATTCTGCCTTGTTCTTCATTCCTTTTTAGTTTCTCACTACGTAAATTGAAAAAAAAAGAAGGGGAAATTCCCGCGATTAACAAAATTATTACCTAAAACAAGTTTACAAGTGTTCCTGCACAATTCAGTCATGTTTGCAGGGCTGTTGTATAGGTGACTGAGAGAGATGCCCTATTCGGCAGCCATGCCGAAGAATATATAATCTATCATATGAAGGAAAAAGGAGCATCAAGTAGCTATCAAATTCTAGCCAGTAACTTTCTTCTATTTAGTCAATATAGAATGTAGATGAGTAGCATGACCATTGGACAACAAAAACCAATAAACATCCAACTGCATGAACCCCAACAGTAAAACTAGGAAAAAAGAGGAGGATTTACATCAAACTGTAGGAAAAGCAAAATTCGTGCAACTGCACTTCGTTGCGGGTGTTTAATTTTGAATTTTATCTGTCACTCACTCTCAAAAAATGATGACCAACACGATCATAATCCGGTACTGGTCAACTTCCTTTCCCTTGGATTTGTTAAGAAGAGCTGCAGCCAACTGTAATGTTGCTTGCAGGCGTTTCTGTGGACCTGTTTCTATTGCTTCATTTGTACTAGTACTTTGCAGATGTTCGTTTCCCTGAACTGCTGTTTGGACCGTGTGAGGCGTTGCAGACACAGTTGATACCTGCTGTTGCCGCTGCCGCAACTGTTGAACTTGACCAAACTGAGACGTTGACGGCTGCAAATTCACCTGATTATTCTGCATACCAAATGTCTGGGATGTCCTTGGAATGTTATCAGACTCATTCATTGTGTTTCTCCGTCTAAATTCTTCTCCGGTAGATGGATTTGGAGTTCTCCCAGGCTGACTCTGCTGCTGCCCAAAAATAGATGATGCCAATTGTTCAAGTTTCTCTGGTTGCAGGGCAGTAGACGGCATAGATAAAGAACCTGAAGATTGGATTTCCTGCTGCGACGGTTTCGAATACGAGAAATTCCACCTGAAATGCTCAACTGTTGTGCTTCCCTCAGCGGCACTATTGGGCATTCGGGTTGGTCTATTTCTGGTATCTGTAATTGAGTTATGCGTGTTGTGTGAAGACCAGTTTGGCCTCGATGCAGGGCTTTCCATATGATGCGGATACTCATGCCTGTTCTCATTGTAAGAATCAGATCCATTTCCAACACCATAAGCTGAACCTGAAAATGATGCCGGTGGAGCTGATGTAAATGAATGGATAGATTCTGAAGGTGTTGATGGCTTTGTATATGATGTGTCCCGAGGCAATGACAATAATCTCATATCTTTTCTTTCAGGTTCTTGATGAGGGGATCGAAAATTGGAACTAGGATTCTCTAACCTCAAAACAACACCGGAGATGCTGAGTTTCCCTGGTACCTTGGGCCCTTTCTCTGAGAAGTCTGATGGGGGCACAAGAAACAAGGTATTCTTGTCATCTAACTGTGCAACGCTTTTCCCCAAGATAATGCATAAATTCATTGTAGTATCCAATATCAGCATCACTTTGAGGGGCAAAGAACACAACCCAAGCACTTGCTGCTTGATAGTAATGCTTCGAAAGCATGTCTAGACCAGTCCTTGCAGTAGAATCCAAAAATTCAGGCCTGCAGCAGAACATTGGTGGTAATAATGGTTTAGATCCAAAACTTCGATAACTATCATTCGTTACAAAATGTGTGAAAATATGTATTTTGTCTTCAGAGCAGTGGAAACTAGTCTTTCTAGATTACATCGTGTAATTTTGAATTAGGCACACTAGAATATCAATAAAGTATAATCAGGAAGTGAATTGACAAGCGGAATTAATGTTGCTGAAATTCAATAAAATTGGGTCACCTAAGGATCGTCCTTTCCTTACTAGGAAAAAACAACGGAAAACAAAATCCCTTGCAGCTAATGGTTGAATATTTGATACATGAACCAAAATATCATGCAGCCAGAGTCCTGTGAACTCTCAAATGCATGAAAAATAAATTGGAACTCTTCCATTTCTGACAAAACAAAATACACTGCAAAAAGTAATTTGCTAAGAGTACAAAAGTTGATAAAAAATGCATATTGCGCATTTAATCAAAATGGCGTGTTACTATAACAGACAGGCAACAATCACGAAGTTACAGTAATCAGCTACTGTTAAAGATAAAAGACAAGAAGCAAAAGGTAAATATAGCCTTTTCACATTCTTGATTTTATTCATTCCACTTTTTTTTTCTCCCAGCCAATGATTCTGTTCAATTAGTCATGAAAGTAAGCAGAAAATTTGAGTTACGGAAAAAAAATTTACTACTTACAAAGTGATGTCAAGGGGTTTGCCCACAGGAAAGCAACGAGCATGACAGACAGGAGTTCCTCCCTTTGCTATAGTCCCTTCCCATTTCCACACATTGAAAGAAGGCTGATCTGATTCAGGAGTGAACCTTCTATCAACAGGATTTGCTATCTGAGAACCCGAGCTTACCTCAAAATCGTCATACGATTCTTTCCAGCGGTCACCCCTTTCTCCTAGAGCTAGAGGTAGATTCATTGGTCGATAAGGTAACTGGTTGTAACCAAAAGGCCCACCCTCAAAGTTTCCGTTGGAACTGTCAGCTTGGGAAAAATCAGAGTATGACCTAGAAAATCCATGTCTTTTTGGGTTGCAGTCAGATTGGGGATACTCTGGAAGCTCTTTGTTCGAAAGAAAAGACTGTCTTCATTTTCTTGGCCCCACGAAAGTAATGAATATCTTCTGGCAAGTCCCATGGTTCTTCATAAGGTTGACTTGTCTGAGGAAATCTCTGTGAATAATCATGTAAATGAGCATATTTCTCTCTTTTAGGACTATCCTGATGATCATACATATCTTCTGACAGTCGTAGTTCAGACCCCATTTCCCTGTATCTCCTCTGTTCAAACGTATTGCTTTCACCTCTCCATAAATTCCCTCTCCTCTCAAAACCACAGGGATCAGAATCACCAGCAACAAAATCTGGGAAATATTAAGGAGATCTGATGCTGGGATTCCCTGTGAAGCTCCCAAATTTCGTGTCCTCCCAAAAATACTCAGATGATCCTGAGCGACCATTCACCTGAAAATGCGGGGATGGAGGGACATTCATTGAATTCCTTCCACTGTGTGCTGAGCCTGTTTCGCTCTTTGCAAAGCAAAATGTACCCGGGGATTTCCAATAATCTTCCCTGAAGAGCTTCTTTTGGTCTGCATGCTGACATTTCCCTCCTAAATCGCACAAAAGCATAACTACGACCAGGGAATGCAGTGATCTTCTCAATCTCACCAAATGGTGAGAAAGCTTACCTTAATATCATTTAATCCACCTTCAATAAAGCAGGAAAACCTATCCATAAAACAGCGCACCAGGCTCTACATTCTTATCACTCATATTGGATTTTTCCTGATAAAATTGCTCAGGACTATCCTGGCATGCCTGAAACTCCCTTTGCAAGAAAGATGATCCTCTTGGAGCTGAATGTTGTTCATCTCGACATTGGGAGTAACCTTCTTCACGCGATGGTGTTGATGATTTATCCTGTGATTAAAGATTCATAAAAGTAAGAACAGAACGAGCTTATACAACGCATATAGAAATGTTGATTCAACTTTGAACCATTAATTCTGTACTGTTTCTCATATGTAAGTTTACTACCAACTTGCCAAATGTAACCAACGGGTTCAGTCTTATAAAGATTACTCCAACGACCAATGTATGCTGAACATCCTTTTCGACCAGCTCATGCATTAAGTGTTCTTTCATAACCCATCTACAGTGCATCTAAATATATTCAACATTAGTAATGCTGTTATCCAATTTCCCTTTTTCTTTTTGGATTAAACTAATACTATTTTAGACATCCCTACTGAATTTGTACTCCAAATATTCTGCTTACTTCTATATACGTGCAAATTGTCCGGACAGTCTTGTGTAGAAGACACACATGACACGTACACACAAAAGTTCAACCAAATGCTGACGGACGACTTACTACGAGATGCACTCAGACATTAGAAAACACTTAAAACAATGCTGGTTCACATCCTACAAAATTTAAACATGCTGTGGTAACTGCTAAATGTGTCTAATTATTCAAATCAGAATAGATATGTCAGCACAAGAAATCAACTAGAACAAATTACATCCGGGCGCTGTGAATAACATTTTATGACTCGAAACACCGTAAATCATGCTAGCAAGAGTAAGCAAACACTTGGTCAATAACTGTTTGGTTTCAGAATCTTGATTCAAGATTCTGAAACCAACTGCAGGAATATAACACTGTTGACCTGGATTAAACAAGTGAACAATCGGAGGAAAGACAAAACTGCTCTAAACTGCACTGGCCTCCCAAGGCAAAGATTGTAAACATAGGCAAACATCTCTCAGGACATGCTTTCATCTGGGGAATTCAGTAATGTGCTCAGATGTTCCAAGCTGCAAGGCAATTTAAACGTGCTCCAGCGGTAATGATGTGCTAAAACTGCTCAGGACTATTCTGGCGTGCTCGAAACTCCCTTTGCAAGAAAGGTGATCCTCTTGGAGCTGAACGCTGTTCATCTCAACGTTGGGAGTAACCTTCTTCACTCGATGGTGCTGATGATTTATCCTGTGATTAAAGATTCATAAAAGTAAGAACAGAACGAGCTTATACAACGCATATAGAAATGTTGATATATGATATATGATTCACATCACCAATCTTTATGCTAAAATGGTCTCCTTTTATTATACTCCAACATCTGGAGATAAGGTTGAATTCTTACCTAGTAAGGAATTCTTTTAATCCGATAAAAGGCTTCTGATTTTTCTCCAGTGACAACTCCATATTCTGTTATTTCTGTCAACTCAGTTTTTTTTTTCCTTTATAAACTTATTGATGAGGCAATTAAATAATTTTGATGAATATCTCACCGCTCTCCAATTTTGTATGCTTTCTTTTTTAACAAGGAGGCATATTCAATCTCTCTTTTCAATAGGCCAAAACTATTGTCTAATATCTATGGTCACAACTATTTTGAAAAGGTCATTACAAATTTCCTAGGTTGCAAGGTAGATTGCAAATAATTATGAACAAGAGAGGAAAATTGACAGATAAGACAGAAAGTAACATATGGTGAATTCAAACATGCATATTTAAAGTCCAGTTGTCTCCATAAATAGCATAACGTAAGGTGTTCCTTTGCTCTCTCAAAGATCTAACAGCATGGTCTAATGCTATTTGCTCAGAGCTCTAACACTCGAGTAGTAAAACAGATTGATTCCTATCACTTTTCTCTAGTGTGGGATCTATTCCTACCAAACATAGTAACCCCTGAAACCTGTTAATTTCACTTGAGTAATTGGGCTAACAATCACAACTACTTTGAACATTGGTAGTTTAGCACTCCGACCCAATTACGATTTGCAGTGAGAAAACTATCAACCCCAGCATTGTTGATAAAATGTGCATTGTGACTCCAGTTAGACAAGAATGACACGAAGAATTGATAAAAGGGAAAAAATGGTGCTTTGCCCTTCTTTATTAAGTAGCAATAAATTACTTATGGGATGTTTAGGATATGCTAGCCACGGCATAAATGCCCCTGCCATTTTACATATTTTGCAGTTAAACCTCAACGTGTCCAACTTGTAAATGGTTTTCGGCTACTCTTATGCAAGGATACAAAGAAAGAGAATTTCCTGTGGCTCTTCAACCTTCTTAATTAGGCAAGCAACCCATAATTATTATGTTTAGTCACAAGGTTTGTCATTAAACACATGGAAAGAAAAGCGCGATTGGGTTGCATCCCCTTGCATGTGTTTCACCTTCAAAGAATTAATATTGAAAGTATCAAATGTGTAAGGGTAGGAATTATTACGCTGAAAACCGTGGAATGAGAGCAAAGAACATGGCTTTAGCCTTAGAAGTGCTCCCTATTAAAAATGGACTGAAATTTTTTGTTGTTAATTGTTGTAGACATTACTTGCCAGTTTAGTGATTATGCTGGAATGGAGTATCTTATCGATTAATGTATTTCGTTGAGTGTGGCACTGTTATAATAGTTTTGCACTAGCAAAAATGCCCGCATGTTGCTGCGGGACTTGAATGCACCAGCCTTAACCACATGAATAAGACATTTAACCTGAAAAAAAAAAAAAAAATTCAACATAATCATGAACGAACGAAAGGGATAGGTGAGTGAAAGGTGTCGATAAGATGAGCAGTTCGGCTTTTATATACATTCAACCAAACTGATTACAAAAGATACAGTTGCAAAAAAATGCTTTGTTTCCTGAGAAACAGAAGCAACATGCATTTAACACTTATATTGACCTTCAAGTTAAGATGGCAAAATATATGTCCTGCAGGCCAGGCACTTGTTTTAACAGCTAAACAAAAAAGCAAAAAAAGTGTGTTGTTCTTCTTTCAGCAACTAATCTTTCAAGCACTAATGTATGGATTAATGTAAAATATCTGAGATCCTATTCGTTTTTTATTGACGGATGCTTCAACATCATCCACCTAATTCATATCACATCCATAGAAAACAACTCCAAATTCTTTCTTTGCCAAAACTAAGCCGAAAATTGTCAATCCCATAACCGACATAGAAAACAACTCCAAATTCTCATTTCCAAACTGAATTTCCAATTCCCACCAAACTTTCCGAGCATCCGTTACAGAAAACCCAACACACGCAGAACTCGATACGATTCAATATTACCCATAAGAAAAGAAAATAGTGTTTTTTACCTATGATCCATGTGAGGAGTAGAATTTCCAATCACAATTGACAACCCAAGAGCTCTGTAAATCAAATATATAGGAAAAGATCAATAAAAAGTGAATTACAGTTTCTAAAATCAAAAAGTAACATTTATTTGAAAAGATTCAGACTCATTTTGGATATAGATAAACAATGGCATGTTAAAAACCAAAATGATAAGGCATTCAACATTCAACATTTACGTAAAAAAAATGATATACATGTTATCCATCAATGTTTTGGTAACAAATTCCCAAATTGCTCTCCATATTGCCCAAACCATTGAACCAAAACAAGACAAATTCACTGCAAAAATCCCATTTTTTCCTACTTTTGAGTGAATCAAGCATGCCATTTTAAGACTTTGTATAAAAGATAATATAAACCAACTAAAAATCCCATTATTTCCTATTTTTGAATGAATCAAGCATGCCATTTCAAAACCAATGTAACTTTTGTTCTCAAAACAAATTCACATAACACACAGACAGAGACACCAACTCAAATTGCAATTTCAAAACAAAAGTAACGTTTGTTCTTGAAACCAAGAACCACATAGAGGTCAAAAATCTAAATGAAGGAAAGTCTACCTTCTCAAGGTGTAATTCTTCACTTGGTATTGCACCCTCCTTAATCATCTGCACATGGTACACCGCAATGCCTGCCAGCCATTGCAGGTTCCATAGTTCCTGCACTTCAAGACTGCAGCTAAGAAATCATCCAACTTAATACACTATGAACCCACACCTAGTAATGTCATCAAGTACACCAAGAAACAAATTCACAGCTCAGATTTTTTTTACACCTAATTTGGTAGCTTAGAAAGCAACCATCAATAGTGCCATGATTCTGGAAATTTACACATAAAATGTTATAAATTGTTGTGTGCAAATTAATTCTGAGCGATAGAGAATGGTGCCTAGCACAATAAAAGTAGTGTACTACAAAATAATAGAAAGGCAACACCTTTACACACTACTACGTATAATTTTCATTTTCTATATAGTTTAGCATGTTTTTTGTTAGATGATCGATCTACACACACACACACACATACGCATATGTACATGGATATATACAACATAGAAAATAAACACAACTAAGATAAGGACCACCATCAAAATTGAACGGATGACGAAAATTACCACTGACATATCACCTTTTTTCCCATCTCTAATGTTATGTCATAAGTCCCTAAAGAAGCAATTGCCTGAAAGATGAAGAAAACCAGAAATTCATAATAACCAGAGCAGGCAAACCCAGAAAAAGACAGAAACAAATAAAATCATTCAGATTTTGTATATTGTTAGTTTCTCAAGTAGTCTTTACACATTCATTCAAGATTATGCATGTATTAGAGCTCTTTAAGCAGAACGGCAGTGTAGTATTCAGAATTTATATTCAAATGATCATTGAGGACTTTTTACGAATGAATCTCCCACTATTCTACTTAAAAAACCACATACTCAAAACCAAGTGAAAATTGAGTCGTTTTTATAAAACGTTGAAAAACATATGAACTGATGCCCAACCTTGATTAATCTGACATTAATAGTTGAGTAAATCAACATTCAGAGTTGACAGGAGAGTATATAACAACATTGGAAAACATATGAACATGCCCACCTATTATCATATCCGACATTGCAGTTGAATACTCTCACATAAATTCACATCAAAAGAACCCATAAATTTGACTAAGAATTCTCCAAAACCCATAATTTAAATGAAAAAACCCACATTTAAAAGAAAAAATTCTATAAAATCATGAAAAATTTAATAAAATCCAATTACATTAATAACAAATTTGATCATACAAATCTTCACATCCAATAAGTTTAGAAGGTACCTAGCTTCCTTGCAAAATCGTATCTCTACAGGCCAAGGCTCAAATTCCCTTGCTGCTGCCTTCATTCGATAAGTCCTGATTCAAGTAGTCACGTATATCATATATATATAATAATAATAAGTTGATGCGTTCAATGGGCATGAACTTATCAGAAATTATGAAACCGATTGAACACGTTTAGTGTAATGTCCGCAATTAGATAATGAACATGAAAATGACTAATAGGGGTAACACAAATTGCTCAACTTAGGAATTAAAGCATCCAATATTTAGAAAATAATTGACAATTTTCATGGTCAAATTAATAAGGAAAATCATAATTAAATAAACTTGATTGTTTCAACTGCTAATTCTGACGAAGCAATAGTAGTTCGACATATTGTTTCTAATGAAAATTATTATATATCAGTGGTGCAAATTAGCAAGGTAATAGTGCCTTCAGACATTTTGAAAACATTTGATAGTGTCTTCAGACTTAAATTCACCAATTTCATAACTTTCTCCATCAGCACCTTCACCTTCTTCGTCAGTACCTTCACCTTCTCCGTCCCCTCCTCCTTCATCACCTACTTCATCAACTCTCAATATCACCAAAATTCTAAATGACTATCCAAAGTAAGTGGAGGTTGTAGGTGAATTAAGTGGAGGTTGTTGGTGAATTAAGTGTATGATGTAGGTAAAATAAATGTATGATATAGGTGAAATGTTGTAATTTTAATGCAATTGTCAATATTTATTTCACCGAAATTTCAATGTCTACAAATGCCCCCACTTCAAGGCGCGTCATATACATGTGCTTGTCACGTGTAGAAGATGCGTTTTGAAGTCCCTTAATGTAGATGTTCATCCAAGGGCCGTCGAGGCTTGATCTTGAACTGGGCTGGAAATTTCTTCAAGGACCGTCGGGGCTTGATCTTGAATTTGACTGGAAGATTTTCTGGTTTCCTCCAATCGTTGATTTTCCACATGCTTAATCTTGAACTAGGCTGGAGGGTTTTCTGGTTTCCTTCAAAGGTCTAAACTTACTTCTTTTATCTGGAGCTGAATTTGACTCAAGGGTGGTGGACACTTGATTTTTAATTGGACTTGTGCTTTCTTCAAAGGCCATTGGGGCTTGATCTTGAACTTAGATAGGACCACGAGCGGTTTCAGGATTTGAACACCTGGCAGGCAAGCACGAGGTGGAGGTGACGACCTGTTTCTTTGTTCATTCTTCCAATTCATATTGAAGAGGGTTAGGGAATGAATCAGCGCGTACATTTGTTGTGTTTGCTGATGATCCACAAGATTAATGTTTCATTGCCACTCGTTTTATCTGTTCTCCAGGCAGATGTGGTATCTTCTCTGGAAGTATATCAACAGCTGAAGATGAGTACTCGAGAGCGATGCTAGGTAAGCAATCAGGGAAGGGGTTCCAGGCAGTCGGTTCCAGACCGGAAGGTTGATTCCAAATGCTAACTGATTACTCTCTTTCTCCTTGTCCTGCAAGTAAGAACAAAAACAAGGAAAATGACAGGGAGAGAGCATGATATGAGATACTCTTGCTTTCGACCTTGATAATATGAGATACTTTTGCTTTTGAAGAAGTAGTGGTGATTTGACAGCGTTGAACGGCAAGGCTTTGCTCTTCGGCGACGGTGCCAACGAAAGGTTTGTTGAAGCTTCTCGAGTTCTTTAGATAGGGCAACGATGCCGAGCTTGGATCTAACTTAGACTCTTCTGTCTGGATTATGCGGTTCTGCAGGAAAGGTGTTGTGTTGTAGTGGCCTGTTCCAGCTCATCATTGAATCTTCTGCTTCAATTTGTGGTATAGCAAAAGTGGTGCGCAACCTTTGCATTTGAATGGTCCTTCATAGCACTACTTCTTAGCGACTCATCCCTGCTTGGCAGCTTCAGTGTAAAGAGCCAATATCTGATCAACTGTCATGAGGTATTTGCCGGAGGAATTCGTGACCTTGACAACAGTTGAGGATGACCACTCGAGAGCAATGCGAGGAAAGCAATCAGGCAAAGGTTCTGAGCAATCAGTTCCAGATCGAACGTTTGATTTCAAGTTCTGACTGGTTGCTTTCTTTCTCCTTGTCTTGCAGGTAAGAACAAGGGCAAAGGAAAAGACAGGGAAAAAGCATGATATGAGATACCTTTGCTTTCGACCCTGATGATATGAGATACGTTTGCTTTTGAAGAAGCAGCGGATGGATCAACACATGTATTGGTTGCGCTTGTCTCCACATGCTTCGATGTATCAATTTCCCCTGCCTTATCTGTTCTTCAGGCATCTGGTATTTTCTTTGGAAGTACATCAATAGTTGAAGATGAGTACTTGAGAGCAGTGCTAGGTAAGCAATCAGGGAAGGGGTTCAAAGCAGTCGGTTCCAAATTGGAGGGTTGATTCCAAGTGCCGGCTGATTGCTCTCTTTCTCCTTGTCCTGCAGGGAAGAATAAGAACAAGGAAAATGACAAGGAGAAAGCATGCTATGAGATATTCTTGCTTTCGATCCTGAAGATATGAGATACTTTTGCTTTGGTGTGACTTGGTTGAAGAGGTGTTTTCAGGGAGGAAGAAACTGAGTATGTTGAGAGGTTTGGTTGCAGATGCATTCTCAGCAAGGAAGAAGTGTCAGGCGTTTTGGATGTGTGCCTTGCTATGGAGGATAAAGGTCGACCTATATAGAGAAGGGCGAAATAGCAGGTAGTGGCGTGGATGTGGCCTTGTCGCCTACGCTTGTCGGCAAAAGTGTGGTAGTTGGAATAGTGAAACACGTTTTCAACTTTGTCAGAGATTTTTTTTGACAAAGTTGCACGTGTTATCCGAAAAGTTGAGATTGTGCCTGAAAAGTGTTGACGGACTTTATGCAGGAAAATCCGGCTTTTGAAATTCAGATAGTGGTGTCTCTTCGATTTTTTGAATTAGTGGCTGTGTTACCTCTCCTTTTATAGAGGTGTCGATCACATCCAACATGCACACTTTGAAGATTACTCGCTTGTGAAAATTATCTCTAGTGTATTTACGAGATTTTACTCCGTTCAAACCTTTTCTTTTACCATTTCTGAAAATGGCTTACCCGTCTAACATTTGCCTAGATTTGAGTCTCAGGAGTGATACAGATGCGCCGTGTCAGGGTAATATATGGCGCCCATCCTTCTTATCTTCTAATGACCCTCTTACAGTTGAAGACTCTGTGATGGGGGATGCAACAACGGCTACGGTAGTAGCTAAGAACCTCTTCACTCCTATAGACAATAGGTTGCTTTCAAGACAGTCTGATGAGTTGGCTGTTCAAGAGTCCCGGGTTCTTAGTGTTCAGTGTGCAGGCTCTGTGTCCAATATAGGCCAACGCCTACTTGCTCGAACTCGCCAAGTTGAATCATTGACGGCCGAGGTGGTAAGTCTTAGACAAGAGATCAGGCGGCTCAAGCTTGAGAATAGAGGGTTGCTCAAGCTTGCAGATAATTATTCAACGAGCATGAAGAGAAAAAGCTTGATCAACTGCAGGAATCCGAAGGTTGGATTCAAAGTGACCATCAGAGGTTTGTGGCTTTCTTCCAGAGGCACCTTTTGCCTTCAACATTTGGAGTTCGACCAAGTATAGAGGTTCCGAATAATCTATCTCCAATGCCTTCTGCTTTTAAGGTTTCTCCGAGTACTGATGCTTCACATAAGTGACATTTGTGAAGGCTCCTGCTTTTTTTTTTTTTGGTACGTATTTGTAATTCCTCAGAGATATCAATAGACATGCTTTATTTTATTCGGTGTATTGCGCTGAAACACATATCTCACTAAGATGTGTTACTTCCCTTCTTTTCCTTTTTATTTTTTTTATTTTTTTATTTTTTTATTTTTTTTATTTATTTTTTTTATTTTATATATATTTTTTAATTTTATATATTTTTTTCTTTTCCCTTATTTTTTTTAAAATTTTTTTATTTATTTTTAGTTTTTTTAATCATACTTTTTCCAACGTGGTGCCGTGCACCATCCCTCCCTTACCTTCTTTTCAATAATTTTGTCGCCACCACCTCTTTTCCTTTTCCTTCTTGACTTGCTAACAGTAGCTTGCACCTTCTTTTTGTGTGTGGGTGTACATGTTCTGATGATGAGTATGGTAGATTGACAGTGCTAGGTTCCTTGGTGGCCTTCCTCGCTGCACTGCGTTCTTCTCGCATGCGGTCCATCTTTTTTACTTGCTTAGTCACCTTATTACATTCTTCACTCCATGCGGATTGCTATTTGCACAGTCATCGCACCATCATTTGCACAGTCCGCACTTCTTTTGCTTCTACAGGTTCTTCTACATATATATATATATATATATATATATATATATATATATATATATATATATATGGGATCGAACCGTCACTGCTCCACCATTGCACAGCCACTGCATTGCTGCCTTGCACCGTTACTGCACGGTTGTCTGTGTGCCATTTGCTGAAAGTTCAACCACAGTCATTTCATGTTGCGCTGCCAATCCTGCTTCTTGCTGCACTTTGACCAAATCCGACATCTTTTTATCCAACTTGTCTTGTCTCTCGTGGATTTTCGTTGCCAAAAGCAAGGCCTCATTCGCATCTCTTTTCTTGCGGCCTCAATATCTCCAATAATTTTCTTAAAGACCTGTTCAATTCAGCCAGCTGATCCGTGGCTCGTGGTGCACGCAAGAGGTGCTGGAGCGAGGGTGTTGAAGACGGCAGGTGTGTCGCGGTCTAATCCTTTGAAGGCACGGTGGAGGAAGGAGAGAAGGCGGGGCTACATAAATTCCTTTGCAGCCTTTACTCGGTGAGGGTTATCTGTTTTAAGCTGAGGACGTTTTCAATCTTCTGAGCCATATATATATATATATATGTATGTCTCTCTCTGGAAGGTGATTGTCCCATCACCGTGTGTGTGTCTTTCATATATATATATATATATATATATATATATATATATATATATATCTGGAAGGTGATTGTCCCATCACCGTGTGTGTGTCTTTCATATATATATATATATATATCTGGAAGGTGATTGTCCCATCACCCTGTGTGTGTCTTTCATATATATATAAAAGGTGATTGTCCCATCACCGTGTGCATATATAATATAATGTGTTTATTTAATATTTTTTTTTATGCATAATGTGTGTGTGCCCCTACTAATGGATTTCTTTGCTTTGGTGCCAGGAATCCTTAATTTTAAGAAGGCAGAGCATGATGCCGGGACCCTCACGAAGCTTTTAGAGACGTGGTAGCAGGACTGGGTGTACTTGTGCAGGAGACTGCAACGAGGTTTCGCCGTGTAGTGCCTTTTGATCACAGTTTTCTCTCAGTGGTGCTCTGCCGTGTGGTGCTGTACAAGAGATTGCAGCAGGGCTTCGTTGTGTAATGCCTTTTGGTCACAGTTTTTTCCTCGGTGGTGACGTCACCGTGCGGTGCAAGAAACTGCTTGCGTAATCACTGCGGGGTTGCGTAGTGCGATTACATGGCATTTTGGTTTCTTTGCTACTGTAGCGTGCTTTGAAAGACTGTCTTGTAGCTGCCCTCTTTGCCGTGCTGCTCAAGTCTTGTGGCCGATTTTTTTGTTGGGGTCATGGTATTTTTCAAGTGCTTTAAGAGCAACACCATCACCATTCTTGCAAACGAAGGCGATTTGCAAGATAGTGGAACGACGTTAAAGCTTTATGCGCCGCTAACTGGCCCTAAGTCGCTTGCTCTTCCCGCAAAAGACAACTCCATGTATATTAAGTCGTGGTCTTCTGAAGTATCTTAGGATGTGGTAGACTCTGTTCGACTAAATACAAAGAAGAAGGTGTGCACATCGAGGATTCTTATTTTGAACTCTTCGCATCATGTTCGTGACAATCATCCGGTTTTGTTTGAGCTTCTTGGTGATCGTATCTGTAGTGGAGCTGTGGCTTGGAGTAGCACCCTGTCGACTACTAGAGGAGCCGCCTTCGTTGAGTTTTATTGGGAATGGCTTGGAGATGTCTTGAGCCGCTTCAAAGATGTGCTTACCAACATGGGCCTTTATCATGCTGTATACGAATCTTTGTTCAGTTATGATCGCCATCTTTCCGTCCTTCGCGCATTCTTTGAGCATTGGTGTTTAGCGACCAACACACTTCATACGGCTCGAGGGGAGATGTTGATTTCACTTAAGGATCTCCACAAGATATGAGGCTTGCCGATCCAGGGAAAATTTTCTGACGAGGTTGTTCCTAATGTGGAGGAGTTTTCTTATCGCAACAGTTGAGGATTACTTGCGAGTTGCCGCTATTTGTTTTGGGCGTACCACAAGCTTTTCTAAGAAGCTCCCGGTAAGTCAGGCGTGAAGATTTCTTCATGGATCCGATTTTGGTATTGGGATGCCATGAAGTACAAGAGGCCTTCGAAGAAAAGTTGTCGTAACAGGACAACCAGGCCTAAGGGAGACTCGGATCTGTGAGGTGTCATTGGTCTAGTTGGGCGCCGTACCCCTACCGAGTTAAAGGTGTTTGAGGATCTTGGCGTGGCGTCAGAGCACCTGGAAGAATCCTACTTAGCCGCTTTCTTAGTTTGTTGGCTTTGTAAGTTTGTTTTCCCTAAAAACGATGTCAACTTCGTCCGTCCCAGAGTCTTCAAAGTTGCTAGCGAGATGGCTGCAGGCGAATCTTTTAGCCTTGCTATTCCAGTCTTAGCCAACATTTACAACGGCTTGAGTGTTGTTTCGCACCTGGCAAGCACTGAAGATTGTGTTGCGGTACGTCTTTACCATTATGTGTATGGTTGGTTGGGTGAGTACTTTGGCACTCATTTTTCTTCGTCAACTTTAGACAAGCCAAGGCCTTCTTCACCGACTTCAATTAAGCTGGGGCCTTTAATGACGAAGTATTCTGGCGTGCTTTATGCGAAGATTCTTGATGATTCGCAGGCGCAAGCACTGTTTAGAAGTTGTGAAGTCTTGAGGATGGACTGCCTGGCGAGAGTTGGCTCGGTGCGGCGATGCACCTTGGATGATTTGCATCTTCGCTTCTCAGACTTGTCTTATCTTATAAGTCTTCGCTCGGGGTATGTTTCTTTGCGGCAAGAAGACCGATGCATCGTTTAGCTGTATAGTCCCCACCGTTTTAGCAGGTAATTTGGTTGTCCAAAATGTGCCAGGCAAGCTGAAGGAAAAAGGCCCATCAGAATCATTGCAAGCCGTGTATATGCATTGGGAGTCTTGTACCCGTGCATGTACAAATGCTTTTATCACCCTGCCGGCCAAGGACGAGTTCAAGAGTAATCCAGTGACCCGTGCTTACGTAAGTTGGTGGTCGAGGGTACATTACGAGAACTTGGGGATGGCAAGTGGTAGAAATTTTTCTCTCTCACGTCATGATGTGTCGAAAAAGGGTTGTTCTATGGTTCCTACACAGCTGGTACCTTTTGATTGGCGAGAGTGTAGCTTCATTGCAAGATAGACCCGTGGTTTTAGCCCATCAACGTCCCTGCTTGCTTTCTCAACATCCGGATGCTTCTGAAGTTGATTCGCACGACGATGGACTTGTTTTGCAGTAGCGTCAACGAGTTTTAAACAAGCGACCACTTGAAGGTGCTCAGGTCGACAGTGATGTCAATTTTTGCCATAAGAAGAAAGAAGTGTTTAGATCTCCTCAATTCGGTGACTGTGTGTCATTTGAGTATGTATTTCCTTATCTCTCTTGATTTCTTCTGCTTTCATTGTTTTAGCTTTTGTTTCTAACATCTTTCTTCGTCTTCTTTAGGTTGGGCCTTCTTGTTCTTTAGATCTGGCGAACATGGACGTTCATTCCTATACAGACATGCTACTTGAAGGCAATTTACCTACAGATAGGGATATTGGGGATCCGCCAGGTGTAGAGATTGTTCCGAATCTGCCAAGTTGCCCAAGTTTGCTGTGTGTAGGCGGAGGTATGCAAAAGTCTGTTATGCGTTCAACACCTTTGCCAACTAGTTCTAGGATCTCTTTGAGAGGGCCGGACCTTGGCGGTACTGAGCATTTTATCCATCACATTCAACTTCGTGCGGCCATGGATGTCAAGAGCCATATTGAGAAGAGGATTTCAAAGTGCCCATTGGAAGACCTTGCGTTGCTCGAGGAGGATTTGTTGAAGCTTGTTTATGTGATTGACAACCTTAACATTGATTCTTCGCCCTTGAGAGTTCAGATTGCTAAACTTATGGCTGCCTCGATTGATTATGCTTCCTTGCATGCTATTTCCTCGAAGAAGTTAAGTCCAGATGTTAGAGCTCAACATCTTGCAACAATAGACTTGTCACTGGCCCGAGTCCGGTTCTCTCAGTAAGCTGCTTCGGGAGATTATCAGGTCACAAAGACTTCTTTAGTTTTCATCCAGGTGTGTCTAGATGCGTTGGTGCGAGAGCAATAGCAGTTGGGAATCGAAGCATCATAACTTGAAAGTGTTCTTGCAGAGCAAGGAGCTACACTTTCTCAGTACCAAGAGGAGATTTCACGCCTAGAACAAGAGAAAGGCTTGGCTATGGAGTTGCCCGTCTTGTCTCCCACCGAGGTAGAGACTTTGAAGACTTTGGAAGGCTTGCTTGAAGATCGTCTCCATAGTTTTAGGGACATAGCTTTCAAGTAGTGTCTTTCGTTTCTTTTGTAATAAGGCTTTGGAGCTGACTTCTTCCTTTAAAGTAATAAAGTGTTCTCATTCTTGAATTTGCTTCTTTATTCTTCAAAGTGTTTGTATTTTTTTGTTGATGGTGCGACTGTACTTGAAGTTTTGAAGTTTCAAGTTGCCTACGTACCCTCGGTTGATAAGGGATCAAGTCATGACGTAGTTCAAATGAATGATGAATTTTTTTTAGATGGTTTTGATGGTGATTTTGATGATGATTTTGTCATACACAGTTTATGCTCTTACGGGCCAGGAGCGTTGTACCGTGTGCAGTTTAAGCTCATGCAGGCCAGGATCTTTGTGTGTTTGTTTTAGGGGTAGTAGCGTTTCAAGATTCTGCCATTGATGGGACAGATCTTCAAGCCATCTTCTGCCATGATTAAGTAGGCACCGTTGGTGTAAACCTCTTGTATTACGTATGTTCCATCCCACTTTGATGTGAACTTGCTTTTTGTCTTGTGAGTTGTGATGATAGGCCTACGCAATGCAAGGATGAGATCTCCAGTTTGGAAAGACCTTGGGCAGACCTTCTTGTTGAATGCCTTGGATAGCCGTGCTTGGTAGCATTCTAAGTGTTGTTGAGCTTCGAGCCTTCTTTCATCCAGCGCTTCCAGCTCTTGAAGGCGTAACTTTGCATTCTCTTCATCAGTCAAGCCTTCTTGTATAGCCATCCTTAGTAAGGGGATTTGACTTTCGAGCGGTAGAACAGCTTCTATGCTATATACGAGAGAATAAGGTGTAGCTTGGGTATGAGTCATATGTGTCGTCCTATATACCCAAAGTGCTTCCCTTATTCTTTCGTGCCAGTCTCTATTTGTTCGGTCGATCACCTTCTTCAGGAGGTTGCACAATGTTTTGTTAAACGCTTCTGCAAGACTGTGGGCCGGAGTATGATACATGGAAGACTTGTGTTGTTTGAACTTGTATTTCTCGCAGAGCTCATCCACGAGTCAGTTGGAGAACTGTTTTCCATTATCAGTGATGATGTAGCGAGGCACACCATATCGGTGGATGATATGTTCCTTGATGAAATGGACGACATTTTCCTTCTTGACTTCCCTTAGGGGTATGGCTTCAGCCCACTTGGAGAAGTAATCTGTTACAGCTAGGATGTAAGCTTCTCTTGCAGATGACTTTGGTGCAATCGGCCATACGACGTCTATTCCCCATGCATTAAACGGCCATGAAGCAACTGTAGGGTGTAATTCAGGTGGTTGATGTATGAAGTTGGCATGGAATTGGCAGGCTTGGCACCTTTTGGCGTGTTCCAGATAATCATTCACCATGCTTGGCCAGTAGTAACCCCTTCTTTTGAGCTGGAAATGTAGCTTTGGTCCAGACTGATGCGCCCCGTATACGCTTGAGTATGCTTCTTCCATGGCTTGATTAACTTCTTCCTCACCCAGGCATCTTAAAAGTATTTCTTCAAAAAAGCGTCGGTAGAGCGTTTCTTTGTAGTATAGAAAGCGAGGTGCTTGTCGATGTATTTCAGAGCGGTGTCTAGGATCATCTGGAAGTTTTCCATGCTCCAAGTAGTCGATCAGCGGCTGTCTCCATTCTTCAGCGTTGACTGGAAGTACTGAGATGACATTTGTGTCATCCAGTAGCATTTCAGTGACGAGCGAGATCACCCATCTTTGGCAAACTGGCACGTCTGCAGCTTCGTCTTCTCTTAGTGTCATGCTCGAGGCTAGGTTGGCGAGAGCGTCTGCCATTTGATTTTCTTTTCTTAACACATGTTCTAGTGTCACGGGCGCGAACTTTTGTAGTAGTTGAGTTGCCAACCGGAAGTATGGGACGAGATCATCTTTCCTCACCTCATATTCAGTTAAGAGTTGATTGATTATGAGTTTGGAGTTAACATATACCTCAAGGGCTGTGATTTCCATGTTGATCGCTATTTGGAGCCCGATGATCAGTGCTTGGTACTCAGCGATGTTGTTGGAACATAATTCGCTTAGTTGGAAGGAATAAGGTAATATTTGCCTTTGTGGCGACATGAATACTACTCCTGCCCCCGCTCCGTCTGCTCCTGCGGATCCGTCGAAGAACATCGTCCATGTCAGGAAGATGTCGATGTAGAACACCTCCTCGTCAGGCAAGTCGTCTGAGATTTTCCAATCAGCTAGGATTGGGTGATCGGCAAGGAAGTCTGCTAGCTTTTGTCCCTTGACGGCTTTAGCTGGGACGTAGATAATCTCATACTGGTTAAGAAGCAATGCCCATTTAGCAAGTCGCCTTGTCAAGACTGGTTTGGACATGACGTATTTGACCGGGTCAGCTTTAGCAACCAGGTGGATAGTGTAAGCATGCATGTAATGCCTGAGCTTCTAGATGGCGAATACCAAGGCGAGGCACATATTTTCTATTGGGGAGTAGTTCAACTTAGCGCCAGTGAGAGTTCGACTGAGGTAGTAGAGCGCTCATTCTTTCTGGGATTTATTTTCTTGTGCTAAGAGTGCTCCAACTAAAATTTCCTTAGCGGCGATGTACAATTTGAGCGGCTTCCCGGGCACAGGTGCCCCTAGGACAGGTGGACTTGATAAATACTTTTTTATGCTTTCGAAAGCATTGTGGCATGCTTCGTCTCATACGAACGGAACATCCTTCTTCATGAGTCCACTGAACGGTTGACAACGCCCTGCAAGGTTGGAGATGAAGCATCTAATGAAGGCTAGTCGTCCTTGTAAACCTTTCAGCTCGTGCAGGTTTCTTGGCTCAGGCATGCTTTGAATGGCCTTGATCTTTGATTGGTCCACTTCAATGCCACAGTGCTTGACAATGAAGCCGATGAACTTTCCAGAGTTGACGCCAAATGCACATTTCAACGGGTTCATCTTGAGGTTGTATTTTCGCAGCCTTTCGAACACTATTCGTAAATCTTTTAAGTGATCTGATCTTTTCTTTGTCTTGACCACCACATCGTCTACGTAACATTCTACGTTTTTGTGTAACATGTCATTGAAGATTTTCTGCATAGCGCGTTGATATGTAGCTCCAGCTTTCTTTAGACTAAAGGGTATCACCTTGTAGAAGTAGATACCTTTTGGAGTGCAGAAGGCTGCTAGTTCCTCATCTTCGAGAGCCATGCGAATTTGATTGTATCCAGAAGAGCCGTCCATGAATGACAGTGCCTCGTGGCCAGTGGTTGCGTCCACCATGATTTTAATGATTGGCAAGGGGAAGTCGTCATTTGGGCAAGCATCGTTGAGGTCTCGGAAGTCTACGCAAACACATATTTGTTCAGATTTCTTAAGGACAATGACGATATTGGAGATCCACTTGGGGTATTGCACTTCTTGAATAAAGCCTGCATCGATTAGCTTATCAATCTCAGTCTCAATTTGTGGGATGACCTCAGATTGATTGCGTTTTTGAGTTTGCTTTATCGGTTGCGTTCCAGGCTTGACTGTAAGATGATGCACAGTGATGATAGGGTCAAGGCCGGGCATTTCTTTGTAGGTCCAAGCAAAAACATCTTTGTACTCTAATAACAGCTAGTAATATTCCTCTATCTCGTCCGCACTTAGTAGTACACTTACGAAGATAGGCTTTGGTTCCTCGCTTGTGCCTAAGTTGAGTTCCTTGAGATCATCAACCGTAGCTTGCCCCCCATCTTCAAGTTGTGGTGGCGCAGCAATGACATCTTTCTCAGGGATTTCGTCTTCTTTGCCTTTTTGGATCGTGTTGTGAAAGACATCTTGGACCTCCTCTTCAGTGATGCCATCTCGAGCTTGTTGGCATGAAGATTGTCCAGTGTGGATGATGGTGCACTTTCTTACTTTCAGTGGTCCATTTGTGTCAACCTCCAAGATTACTTGACGCCTCATCCTTGAAGGAATCAAGCTTTGAACAGTGCTTTTTTCTAGAAGGCTTCTTATTGACTTTAAGCCTTTCCAACACTGACCATCGTGGAAGAGAGCTAGTCGTGTTGCTTTGTCTCTTAGGTTTCGGCAACCTTTCGAAAACAGAGCTTTGGGATGTTGGCGCGCTAAGCCTATTGAAGATGGAAGTTCGGTCTTGACCACCAATACGATTAAGTGCCAAAATTTTGGACCTTGAACGATTCATCCTATTAAAGACTGACATCCGAGGGGTGGGTTTAGGCTCCTCTTGATCTTGTTCAATGCTCACGCTGATGTGTTGAGTGCTAGCGTTTTTCGCTTTGTTTGAAATCTTCACGAGTGCATTTGGTGTGAAGCCAAGTCCAGCCTTGTTGTTGTCAACTCTGTAACCATGCTATTTTAACTTCTTTTGAGTCTTGGTGAGGTCACGTTCTTTATCGTTGACGGTGTTTGAAACCTGTTTGTAGGCGTTTGGATCAAAACCTTCTTCGGTCCTCTTGGTTGGAAGAAAGCTTGGTTCCACCGTTTTTGGCAGAGCTTTTATGAAGCCTTGTGGTAGTCTTGCAACCTTAGCGTCGCCTAGCTGTATCAGAGGCAAAACTGCATTTGTCTTGAGCAACTTCACATTATCCTTATGCCGCTATATGTTAGCTTTGCTTGCTCCAATTTCAAACGGGGATTGACCATTCTTTCTTCTCGACATCAGGATGTAATGGAAGACGGGTGTGTTCAGTCCTTTTGAATGCGCCCTACTCCCTTTGGTTGTTGCAGGTTTAGCAGGCTCGTCATCGTTTTTGTTTGAAGATGGCACGACTTGCCCTTCTTGCTTCTTGGGCATAGCTTGCCACTCATGCTTTTTAGGTGCTACTTTGCCCGTGGATTTGATCTCTTCTGGAAGAGCTTCGGGCACCATGTCTTCATCCATGTAGAACTTAGCGTCTACGAAGTGTGATTCGGCTTCAGTGAATGGCTTGGTATCGCCTTGGATCACCTTTACTCATTCTCAATAGAATTTTAAGCATTGGTGGAGGGTGGAGGGTGGATGGCACTACTCAATTTCCGTGGCTCCAAGGCCTTCCTATGAGCAAGCTATTTGAAGTTCCTGCACCAATCACGTGGAATATCATACTTGATTTGAGTTCACCAATGGTCATCTCTACTCGGATCATGCCCATCGCCTTTTGTCCTCCTTGGTTAAAACCCTGGATCTGCAGACGGCTTAGGGATAACTCATCCACCTTGATGCCGACTGTGGTCATTGTTGACTTTGGCATGATGTTTATGGCCAACCCACCATCTACAAGCATGCAGTTGACTTTGTGCTCCCTTATGTACCCCGAGATGAAGAGATGATGGTTGTGAGGCTTCAATCCCAGTAGTAAGTCTTCGTCCGTGAAGTTAATTGCGTCCTGAGCGGCACAACATGTGGCATATTCATGTGGCCAAAGCTTTAAGCTTTCCTCCTTGCTTTCTTGCATTTCGTGGTCATCAGGACTTGCTAAAACCACTACTAGTGCTCTTCACATCTTCTTTGGCAATCGTAGCGCTTTCTCGATGCTAAAGTGTGTTGGCAGATCTTCTTTGGTTGCGGGGGTCTTTTCGTCCTTAGTGGCGATAGCTTTGCCTTTTGAGGGCTCTTCTATCTCTACTTCAACCATGTGGCAGGCGACGGTAGTGCACTTTTGGAAAAAGTTCTTCGGGAAATACTTATGTAAGGAGACAGGAATGCGTGGCTCTTACTCCATAGGTTCCCCACTGTATGTTGGCTTAGCAGCTCTTATGCTTCATTTGGGCTTCCTATTGTTGCCGCGGCGATGCTTTCTCCCTTGCTCCCCATTTGGCCTTGTGACTTGCGATTTTGGCTTCCTCGTCTTTTTGTAGGTCACCAATGTCCACCCTTCTTCATCGTCAGTAGGTGCATCTTGGTCGCTTGCCCCCATCGATGGTTGTGCAGAAGGTGCCGCGTGGCTTGCGCATTGGCAGGAATGGTCATGAATCATTTGGAGGGGAACATGGTCGAATTATCCAAACATGATCGTAGTAGTATGTGTTGCAGCCGTGTCTTTAAGGTCGAGCTCGATTTGCCCTTATTGCGCTAGCTTCATGATGAGTTCTTTGAGGATGAAGCATTTGCTAACAGGATGGCTCACGATGCGATGGTACTTGCAGTACCCGGGATCGTTAACGCGATTCATCTCCTCAGGGCGCTTGCATTCTGGTAACTCGATCACCTTCTTTTCCAGCAAGTCGTCTAGCATTGCAGCCATATCTGAGTCAGGAAAAGGGTATGTCTTTTGCTCCAGCTCTCTCAAGGTGTTTTTGTACCTGTTTTGAGTGCGAGAGGGCTCATTTCTCTTTATCTCCTTTGCTTTGTTCTTTGAGGAGAGCTTGACGAGCCCGGATGAGGTCTTGATGGAGGTAATGTTGACGGTAAAAGCTTCATTGGCAGGTTTCTTCCCAGTCTTGTTTTCATTTGGGGTGAACACCTTATCCTTCTTGAAGTCAGCGATCGACTCCTTTTTCCTGTGATTGGCGATACTTAGCTCTATGTCGTGGGAACGAGTTGCCAGCTCATCAAATGTTCTTGGTTTTATGCCTTGGAGGATGTAATATAACCCCCAGTGCATGCCTTGAACGCACATCTCAATGGCGGAGGTTTCAGAAAGCCGATCTTTGTAATCTAGACTTAATGAACGCCATCTATTGATGTAGTCGACGACAGGTTCATCCTTCCACTATTTCGTACTAGTCAGCTCCAACTGTTGATAGGCTCGGGCTCGAGGTCGGTGTACCAGTCAAAGGTGTTGCCTTTCAACGAGCGCACGAACTGCTTGACGAGGTAGTCTCCCTCTGTTCTAGCATTGTTGCAGGTTTCAATGAAATGGGCGACATGTTGCTTTGGGTTTCCCTTTCCATCAAACATCATGAACTTTGGCGGTTGATAACCCATCGGCATCTTCAAAGCGTCAATCTTCTTGGAGTTGGGCTTTGAGTACAGCATAGAGTCATGTGAGCTTTCTTCGTACTGCGTCTTAATTGTGCTTGCGATCATCTCCTGCAGCTGCTGGATAGAGAGATATCCCATTAGCACCGCTGCTTGGTCTTGCTCCCGCTTCTCTTCGACTTTCTCCACTGGAGGCTCATCTTCTTCGTCGGCTTCTTTCTTTACTGAATTACCCTTTAGGTCAACTTTTATGTCACACTGCGCCTCCAGTTGGTTGGCGAGTGGGGAGATTTACAAGTCTTTCTCCTCCACAGTCCGTGTGAGTTTTGTGATCGCTTCATTCATTTGAGCCAGCTACTCCTCGATTGAAGTCGCTCTTGTGGTCATGACTTGCATGGCTGAGCTGCCGCTCGAGTCGGCATCGGAAAGTAAAGACTCTGAGTACTTCCTCGAGCTTTCCTCTCTTGGCGCCCTTAGTGAGGCCAGGGTGATCACGGGTTCGTTCCTCAAGTGCTCTTGTTCATTCGGCAGAGTTAATGCAGGGGTGGAAGCCGCGGCAAAGAGAGCTCTTGCCTTGCTTCGAGTTGTGATGCTCGAAATGTCACCACTTACGACGAGGATGTTCTCGTTCTTTACTTTGGTTACGGGAACAGCTTGATCCTTTCTTGATGCCATTTGTGCTTTTTATGGATTTGAAGATAGAGATGAAAGGTAGAGAATGTCCCACCGGGCGTGCCAAATTTGTAAACACGGAAATTCCTACGATGAAAGAGACAAGAACACGTGTACAAAATAATATTTTGTATTAATTTTTTTGGTTACAATCTCTTTTACAATTTGCTCATCTGATTCTATCTTCGTAAGATGTAGATTTGTGGGTTGTGTTGTTGATCCAAGGGCCGTCGAGGCTTGATCTTGGATGAACGGTTGAAGGTTTCTTCAAGGACCTTTTGGGCTTGATCTTGAAGAACAGTTGTGCGGATTTCTTCAAGGGGGCTTTTAGGCTTGATCTTGAAGAACGGTGATGAACAATGAACACTTTCTTCAAGGGCCGTCGGGGGCTTGATCTTGAATGAGGATTTAACGAAGAATGAAGAGAGCTTTCTTGATCCTTCGAGATTTGCTTGAGAGCTTTTAGAATTTCAAAGCTTCAAGGTTTTGGTGTGATGTGAATTTGTGTCTTTTGGCCTTGATGGAGAAGCCTATTTATAGGCATTGAGAATGAATTACCACCACAAATTTTCTTGGTGAAGTAAGTGGAGGTTGTAGGTGAATTAAGTGGAGGTTGTTGGTGAATTAAGTGTATGATGTAGGTAAAATAAAAGTATGATGTAGGTGAAATGTTGTAATTTTAATGCAATTGTCAATATTTATTTCACCGAAATTTCAATGTCTACATAAACAGCAGCAAAGCATGAAGAAAACAGAAATGAGAACAGTGCAACACCCTAAGTTTAAAAGACAAACCCGACTCTAACAATGTACGAAACAGTGCACTAAACAGACCTATCTTCCTAACACCCAACTAAACAAGCTATAAACAACCATTACAATTTTATTGAAAAAAAAAAATGCCAATCACAGTTTTAACAAAGCAAATGGGAAACAAACAATAAACAATGATTTCTGAACAGTGTTTTACCTATTGAATCAGAGGACAAAACTGAAAACCCTCTCCTATCCCATACCTCCCTCAGACATCATCTGCTCACCAACCCTTTGGGGTAACCCGTTAACCCCAAAAAAACGCACAGCATGCTCTCTGCCCTCTCTCTCTCCCTGTCCATCCATCCCTCAAAAAGTGGGAAAAAATCTCAAAATATCTCTCCTACTCAGTCGAAACCATGATCTCTGCCCCCTCTCTCTCACTTTCCATCCTTGTCTCAAAAATTCAACAAAATCCCTAAATCTCTCACCCACCAAGTTGAAACCCTTAACTCCCATCTCTCTCCATGTCAGTCCCTCTCTCCCGCTTCTGTCCTCCCCCAACGACCCTCTGACGGATGCGTCACCTACAACCACACCCACCAGCCCCAAGCCAAAATTCCCGGAGATACTCTCTCTATTGGAGGCATGGCCTCCCATCCCCAAAACCCTCGATGAATGACAGCATACCTAAACCCACCTCAATCCATCTCAAACGCACAGGACAAAATTGCCCTTCCAACCCAGTGATAAGCTCATATTTATATATATATATATATATATATATATATATATATATATTACATCAAATTCACTTATCTTTTCTTAGTTAGTTCCTTATATTTTTGAGCTATTTACTTTGTTTTTGTGTTTTGTAGGACTTGTCAAGCTAAGAAAAGAAAAATAGCACAAGTGGGATTTTAAGTAACAAATTCGTCAAAACTGCCTGTGCACATCAGCTGACTTTGGAAGCAAGTTACGAACAGCTCAGAATGAATTAGGGAATGAGCCTTATATGCTTAGAAAGCTATGGATGTCTATTTTCTGGTGCATTTCGCGGATTCCTAATATCATTTTTCTAGAAGAAGTTATGACCGTTTTAACACTGAAAGGTACACAAGGGGCTGAGCAGTTTGTAACTGACAAGAAAGCATTGAAAGCAATAAACCCAATAAAACTAGCAGCCAAAACTGATGCAGCCAAGAAAAAACCAGCTGACACCTATTCAACTATCAGAGGAAATGGAATTAAAGATGAGGATTAAGTGAGGGAGTAATTGGCATAAAGACTACCTAAAGAGTTACAATTGTTTTACCATTTCCTCTCACTTATTGTCATCACAAAATGGCTATTAGTGGGGGAGTTATGGAGCAGAAATGGGGCAGCAAGCAGGGGCATAAAGGCTGCAGGTTGCAGCGGCAAGGGAAAAAGAATTGAGAAGAAATAAGATAGAAAAAAAAAGGCAAGGCTGCTGCGTTGGGGAAGGAAGGAAAGGAAGGAGGAAATCTTGGCATTCTCTTCTTTCGGTTTTATCTTCTCAAACTCATGTCTTTCTTTTGGTTTTATTTAAGGATTATGTGTAACTAATTTTTAGAAGTTAGGGGCTGTTTTGAAGCCCCAAATATGATTGCAAGTTTGTTATGACATTTTGTTGAAATACTATTATGAAAGGATGAAAATTGCTTCACTACTTGTCTCATTGATGAATTCTTTATGTGTTTTCTACGGATGCATACTTAGTAAGCATATCTAGGATTCTAATGCTATGAATATGTGTGTGCCTGCCCTTGTCAAATGAGAACCTACATATGTTCTAGAGTAGTACTTGTTAATTGCGATTAACATGTGAACCAATTTCTAGGATAAGTAAGACAACGCCAGTACTTACGATGCCTTGTGATGACTCAAACTCTTTTCGTTCTTAATGATTTCTACTTGTTAAATCTATGAACACGCCATTCTAAATTGCATGCTAGGGACTAAGTTAAGTTGAAAACGCCATTCTCTTAACATACTATGTAAGAAAGAGTAATAGGTTGAGTTCTAACATTGAGCCAACTTGAGCATCTTCATCCGGAAATAAAAGGAATTTGAATGAAACATAACATGTTTTCATGATTATTTGGTGGTGGATAGCAATTCCCCTAACTCGTTTTTCTTAATTTGTGAACTACTTAAAATCTGTTTCTGTCCTGCTTTTGTTCAATTTAATTTAAATAGCAAATCAAATCCAAAAATCCCAAAAATTTGTATGAGTGTAGCTCTGTGTGTCTAGTATCTTCATATAAAATTTCGTAGACTTTAGATAAGTGTAAGTCTGTCTAATAAATATTTTTCGGTGGCTGGTCAGTAGGGACAGCAAACCAGTTTTTGTGACATTTTAAGTAGTTAGATAAAACAATCTTCTGCGGGAAAGACCCTTATTTTCATATGCTACAATTGACAGATCTTAGTATTAATAAGGAAAATCAATAGGACATTTGTGTGTTACTTTGTGGTGTGCATTTAATCCTATCAAATTTTTGGCGTTGTTGCCGGGGATTGTTATTTCTAATTACTTATTTTTCTATTGTTTTCTTGTCTAATTAGTGTTTTTTTTTTTGTTTTTATTTCAGGTACTCTTCGTAGTATATGCATACTCGAAGGTCCAAGAGTATTGATCTAGCTTCCTACGATCTTGAGCTTGAACGAACACTTCGAAAACTTCGAGGAACAATCAAACAGAAGCGTGCATCGGTGTCTTTACCACCATCTTCTCCACCACATTTGCGTTCAGAAGAGGAGGAAGAACCACAAGAAGACATGGCTGATAACCGTACTTTGAGGGAGTTGGCGACGCCGAATACGGATCAACAACCATTGTGCATCACATATCCAAATGCAGAAGGAGGATTTGAGCTCAAGTCCGGCATGATTCACTACTTGCCTAAGTTCCATGGCTTTTCAACGGAGGATGCCAACAAGCATCTCATGGAGTTTCACGTGGTATGCTCAGGAATGAGACCAGCAAATGTGGATGAGGAGCAAGTCAAGTTGAGGGCATTCCCATTTACATTAGAAGCTAAGGCAAAGGAGTGGCTTTACAATTTACCTCCGGGATCAATGAACACATGGAACCAGGTGAAGCAAGCATTCTTGGAGCAATATTTTCCGGCCACAAAAGCTGCAAGCATAAGGAAAGACATATGTGCAATCCGACAGCAACATGGAAAGCCTTTTGGAGATTACTATGAGCGATTCACACATTTGGTTGCATCTTGTCCTAATCATCAGATTTCAGAGCATCTTTTAATACAGTATTTTTATGAAGGATTGTGTGGTACTGATCGTGTAATGCTTGATGCAGCAAGTGGAGGAGCATTCATGGACAAGACACCAATAAATGCTAAGGCATTATTAAAGAACATTGCTGGCAACACACGACAATTTGGAGGGAGAGATGAGCTACCTTTTAAGAAAGTTAACGAGGTAAGTGCTAATTCTAGTATTGAATTACAATTAGCTAACTTGACTAATCTTGTGCAACAGGTTATGGTGGCTCCAAAACAGGTGTGCGGTGTATGTTCAATGATGGGACATGCCATAGACATGTGCCCTTCGTTGATGGATCAAGGTGGTCTTGAGCAAGCTAATGCGTTAGGAGGGTTTCAGGGGCAACAAGGGCAAAAGTATGATCCATACTCCAACAACTATAACGCGGGGTGGCGCGATCATCCACACTTAAAGTGGAACAATCAAGACAACGGACAACAATCTGTTCCCAAGCACTATAATCGTCCACCTGGCTTCTTTCAAGCAAGACCGCAGGCACCATTTCAGCCTCAACAACACCAAGCTCCAAGTAAGTCTCTTGAGGATTTAATTGCTTCTTTAGCTAACTCTACTCAATCTCATCAACAAAAAACAGACAAAGCAATTGAAAACCTTGAGCGCCAAATGAGTCAGTTAGCAAGTTTGATGGGGCAACAACACCAACCAGGAAGGTTGCCTAGCCAAACTGTGGTGAATCCAAATGCAGAGCAGATGAATGTTGTGACTTTAAGGAGTGGAAAAGAAGTTTTTGAGCAGCCGAGGATGGAAAAGAGGACCAGAAAAGATACAAATGAGCAAGATGAGGCATCAACAGAAACTGAAAATTTTCCTAAAGCTACAGAATTGAACAAAAAAGATTCTGATACGGTGAGTAAAGAAGTTCAAAATTCATTTAACTCATGTGTCCCTGTTCCTTTCCCTCGTAGGTTTATGAAGTCTAAGAAAGAGCAAACTAATAAGGAAATCTTGGATACTTTCCGGAAAGTCCAAGTGAACTTACCTCTGTTAGACACCATAAAACAAGTGCCCAAGTATGCAAAGTTCCTTAAAGAGCTTTGTACGAACAAGAGGAGATTCAATGATCAAGAAACTGTGGCATTAAGCGAGGAAGTATTAGCTGTTTTGCAGAGGAAGCTGCCACCGAAGTTGAAGGATGTCGGGAGCTTTACCATTCCATGTGTAATCGGAGGGAAAGAGTTTGGGAGAGCATTGTGTGATTTGGGGGCATCCATCAATCTGATGCCATATTCAGTGTATGAATCACTAAACCTTGGAGACTTGAAGGAAACAAAGGTAGTAATCCAGTTGGCAGATCGTTCAAACAGATATCCTAAAGGTCTATTGGAGGATGTACTTGTGCAAGTGAATGAGCTCATTTTTCCCGGTGACTTTTTTGTTCTTGAGATGGAACATGACCCTATGCCTACTGCACTTCCTCTTATATTGGGAAGACCATTCCTTAGAACGGCGCGTACGAAGATTGATGTCTACGATGGTACCTTAACCATGGAAATTGATGGAGAAAGTGTCAAGTTCAAAATCTTCAATGCTATGAGGTACCCTAGTGATTTTGAATCTTGTTTGTCTATTGATGCGTTTGACTATTTTGTGCAGGATTGTTTTAATGAAGGTGTGGGACAAGATAATTTAGAGAAGGTGTTAGTGTATAGCATTACACATGGAAAGCTTAATTCTTCCAAGCACATTGAAGAAGAATTAATCCAGACAGTGGTAGCCCTTGAGTCTCTTTCACCAATTCGTGGTAAGTCTTCTTCCTATTTTATTTCTCTTCCCACTTCCAACAAAAAAACTTTTCCTTCTGTGATTCAGGCACCCAAATTGGAGCTTAAACCGATTCCTGAACATTTGAAGTATGCATTTTTGGGAGAGGATGAAACATTACCAGTCATCATATCGTCACAACTCACAGCAGAAGAGGGGGAGAAACTGATCAGGGTATTGAAGGATCATAAAACTGCCATAGCTTGGAGCATTGCAGATATCAATGGTATAAATCCAGCTACATGTATGCATAGGATTCTGCTGGAAGAATGTGCAAAACCAACAAGGGAAGCTCAACGCCCTTTAAACCCACTCATGATGGAGGTCGTCAAGAAAGAGGTATCAAACTTCTTGATGTTGGCATCATATATCCTATCTCGGACAGCAAGTGGGTGAGCCCTGTTCAAGTAGTTCCGAAGCGATCCGGAGTCACAGTTGTTAAGAATGAAGCTAGTGAGCTAGTGCCTACACGTGTGCAAAATAGTTAGAGAGTCTGTACAGACTATCGGAAGATTAACAGCACCACACGCAAGGATCACTTTCCAGTCCCATTCATTAATCAAATGTTAGAAAGGTTAGCTGGTCATTCTCATTATTGCTTTCTTGATGGCTATTCTGGATATAATCAGATTGCAGTTGCTCCGGAGGATCAAGAAAAGACGACTTTCACATGTCCATTTGGCACATTTGCATACCGAAGGATGCCGCCCCCGCCACATTTCAAAGGTGTATGGTAAGTATCTTTTCTGATATGATTGAGAAAATAATTAAAGTGTTCATGGATGATTTTTCAGTTTATGGTGATTCTTTTGATACATGTCTACATAATCTATCCCTAGTTTTAAAACGTTGCCAAGAAACTAATCTGGTCTTAAATTGGGAAAAATGCCATTTCATGGTTTCACATGGATTAGTTCTAGGACATATCATATCTGAAAAGGGAATTGAAGTTGATAAATCTAAAGTAGAACTTGTTAGTTCGTTACCCCTCCCTACTACTGTTAGGGAGGTTCGTTCTTTTCTTGGACATGCAGGTTTCTACCGTAGGTTTATGAAAGACTTCTCAATGATTTCTAGACCATTGTGCCGTTTGCTTCAAAAGGATGCAACATTTGATATGAATGAAGAGTGTGTGGTAGCATTCAACAAGCTTAAGGAGTTGTGATCAACAGCTCCTGTTATCATGCCACCAGATTGGAGTTTACCTTTTGAGTTGATGTGCGATGCTTCAGACTATGCTGTCGGTGCAGTTCTAGGGCAACGTGTCAACAAAGTGCCTCATGTCATCTATTATGCATCTCGAACACTCAATGATGCACAGTTGAATTATTCAACAACAGAGAATGAGCTTCTAGCTGTTGTATTTGCTTTAGAAAAATTTAGATCTTATCTGATTGGGACTAAAGTTATTGTGTTTTCTAACCATGCAGCTTTGAAGTATCTACTCACAAAAAAAGATGCAAAACCGCGACTCATTCGATGGATACTTCTGCTTCAAGAGTTTGACTTGGAGATCAAGGATAAAAAAGGGACTGAGAATGTTGTAGCAGATCATCTTAGCCAACTTGTGCATTCAAACACAGAGGAAGATCTCATCCCTTTACGTGAGAGTTTTCCGGATGAGCAATTGTTTTTATTAAAGGCCACTGACCCTTGGTATGCAGATATTATCAATTACAAGGTCACCAAAAAGATTCTGGATGATTTTACACGTGCTCAGAAAGATAAGCTTGTCAAAACCGCCAAATACTACGAGTGGGATGATCCTTATTTGTGGAAATATTGCCCTGATCAATTGATTAGAAGGTGTGTCCCTGAATCTGAGTTTAAATCTATTCTAACTTTTTGTCATTCTTATGCATGTGGTGGCCATTTTGGAGCAAAGTGGACAGCCCTTAAGGTGCTAAAGAGTGGTTTTTATTGGCCTAGTTTGTTTAAGGATGCGTATGAGTTTTGTGCAACATGTGATCGTTGTCAACGAACAGGTAACATGGGCCCAAGAAATCAAATGCCACAAACCCCTATTTTGGTTGTTGAGATCTTTGATGTGTGGGGCATTGATTTCATGGGACCTTTTCCATCTTCAAATGGTTTTCTATATATTTTATTAGCTGTGGATTATGTTTCTAAATGGGTGGAAGCGAAAGCCACCAAAACTAATGATTCAAAAGTTGTTTCAGATTTTATTAAGACTAACATCTTTGCAAGATTTGGAACACCTAGAGCAATCATTAGCGATGGAGGGAGTCACTTTTGCAATAGAACATTTGAAGCGTTGCTTCGGAAGTACAATGTCACACATAAGGTGTCCACACCTTATCATCCGCAAACTAGTGGTCAAGCAGAAGTATCAAACCGTGAGGTGAAGCAAATTTTGGAGAAAACTGTGAGTCCTAGTAGGAAGGATTGGAGCATACGCTTGAATGATGCATTGTGGGCTTATAGGACTGCTTATAAGACTCTTATTGGAATGTCTCCATTTCGACTAGTTTATGGGAAACCATGTCGACTTCCAGTAGAGTTAGAGCACAAAGCTTATTGGGCGATCAAAGCCTACAACATGGACATGAGTGTTGCTGGACAGCAAAGGAAGCTTCAATTGAATGAGTTAGATGAAATTCGGAATGATGCATATGAGTCAAGTCGAATATACAAGGAGAAATCAAAGGCATTTCATGACAAGATGATCTTAAGGAAGAGCTTTGCCATTGGACAGAAAGTTCTTCTATTTAATTCTCGCCTTCGGTTATTTCCAGGTAAGCTTCGTTCTCGTTAGGTTGGTCCATTTGTTATAACTAATATTTTTCCTCATGGTGCAGTGGAAATCCGAAGTGCGAAGACCGGAAACATGTTCAAAGTGAATGGGCATAGACTCAAGCCATATTACGAGTCTTTTACGGAGCATGATGTGGAGGTTGTACCCCTCCAAGAACCAGCTCCCCTTGGATGATTACCCTTGGTACCGTCCGGCTGCGGACGTAAAAGCAAGCGCTTATTGGGAGTCAACCCAATATTTCTATTCATTGTCTTTTTCTGTCATTTTTCAATTTTTCGTTTGTTTGTTTTTTTTTTTGAATTTTCTTGCATGCTAAACTTAATTATTTCTTTTCTTTGTAGGAACATTTGGTTATGTCCACCTTTGGAGTTTATTACAAAATTGAAGTTTGGGGGTCATCGCTTGATTTTACTACAAATTGGGGAAGTTTTCAGTCCAAATGCTTTATTTTGTTTCTTATTATTTTATTTTATTTTTATTTTTTGCATTATAGTGTTTTCTGACATTGGGGACAATGTTCAGTTTAAGTTTGGGGGTAAGGATTGAAAACATGACCAAATTACAATTTTTCGTACCTTCGACTAAAAACTGGTTTGATTTGTTTCCTTGTTGCCTTTTGTTTTCTTAATTAGTTTTGTTTACTCTAAATAAAAAATATAAAAAATTCGGAATATTTGAAAATCTAAAAATATTGTCTTGTTTTCTTTATTGTTTTGAATTAGATTTTTGTTAGTTTCCCGACCCAATGATATAATTGGATTGAATTTGAACCACGGTGATCAAGAACTTAGTAAGCATTTGTTGTGTGAAATTCCTGATTCTCTGGTTAGTTTTGTACATGTTTAATCATCTTTGAAAAACCAAATGCACATAGCCTTGTTGATGTGAAACTAAAGCATGACTTAAAGCTTCATATGTGAATATAGTGACCATATCTAGCCTATGTGAGTTTTTGAGCCTATTGAAAGTGTGCATTCTTCATACACTCCTATTCTTTCATGTGTGATGAACTTATGTGAATTACATCTCTAGAACTTGCGTAACGATCTTTCGAAATGTTTTCATTTGATTGCATGAACTTGAAAAGGATAGAGGCATTAGGTTTATCACCATGGCCCAAATAAGCATGTTTCCTAAAGAAAAATGATGTCATTAGTATGCCAATTTGAGCCGTATATGTTGAGCCTTTTATTTCTTATCACCAGATATGTCTACCCTTATACCTTAAACATTTTTCCTTACCCTTTCCAAGCTAGCTAATGAGCAATATGAGATTGTCTGATGAGAAATGTTTGTGAAGTACTTTGAAAGAGTTTGGCAAAAGAATAAGTGTGGGGGTATTTCATGTTTGTATTTAGTTATGTGGAAAATTGGTTCAAAAAAAAAAAAAAAAAAAATAGAAAGAAAAAAAAAAAAAGAAGAAAAAGAAAAATTGTATACAAAGAAAAATTTTAAGTTTCAGTTTAGGGGTGTGGTTGGAAGTATTATTTGAGTGGTTGGAGAGCTCGAGTTCTTATAAATCTTAACAAGAGAATTGCTTACAATTTAGCTTGGAACTTGTGTTTACCTATCCTTTCATTTCTATAACCCTCTCCCTAAGCCTCATTACAACCAATAAAAGTCCTCTTGATTTAAGTTGTGCAATTATGATTGTGGAGATGTGATCTTTATGCAAGCTTATGGTAGATCTTTCACATTTGATTCTTTGAGTGAAAACGTTAAACTAAACATATGTGTGATTGAGTGTATGTCCCGTGAGAAGGTCACTAGTTGGCATGTGGTGTTTTAAAAAAAAACTTGAAATTGCATTAGCATGGCTATTACACACACTATACTTCAAGGATGATTAAAAGGTTACTGCTAACATTTGAATAAGGAAGATGGGCTTGGATTAGCTTGTTTGGTGCTAGCTAAGGTTCTTGATGATTTGTTTTCTTGAATGAAATTCTATGAGGGTCACATAGGGGGAAGCTAATGTTTTTCATGTTGCTACTTTTTCAAGTTTTCTTTGTTTTGCTCGAGGACTAGCAAAAGCTAAGTGTGGGGGTATTTGATAAGCTCATATTTGTATATATATTACATCAAATTCACTTATCTTTTCTTAGTTAGTTCCTTATATTTTTGAGCTATTTACTTTGTTTTTGTGTTTTGTAGGACTTGTCAAGCTAAGAAAAGAAAAATAGCACAAGTGGGATTTTAAGTAACAAATTCGTCAAAACTGCCTGTGCACATCAGCTGACTTTGGAAGCAAGTTACGAACAGTTCAGAATGAATTAGGGAATGAGCCTTATATGCTTAGAAAGCTATGGATGTCTATTTTCTGGTGCATTTCGCGGATTCCTAATATCATTTTTCTAGAAGAAGTTATGACCGTTTTAACACTGAAAGGTACACAAGGGGCTGAGCAGTTTGTAACTGACAAGAAAGCATTGAAAGCAATAAACCCAATAAAACTAGCAGCCAAAACTGATGCAGCCAAGAACAAACCAGCTGACACCTATTCAACTATCAGAGGAAATGGAATTAAAGATGAGGATTAAGTGAGGGAGTAATTGGCATAAAGACTACCTAAAGAGTTACAATTGTTTTACCATTTCCTCTCACTTATTGTCATCACAAAATGGCTATTAGTGGGGGAGTTATGGAGCAGAAATGGGGCAGCAAGCAGGGGCATAAAGGCTGCAGGTTGCAGCGGCAAGGGAAAAAGAATTGAGAAGAAATAAGATAGAAAAAAAAAGGCAAGGCTGCTGCGTTGGGGAAGGAAGGAAAGGAAGGAGGAAATCTTGGCATTCTCTTCTTTCGGTTTTATCTTCTCAAACTCATGTCTTTCTTTTGGTTTTATTTAAGGATTATGTGTAACTAATTTTTAGAAGTTAGGGGCTGTTTTGAAGCCCCAAATATGATTGCAAGTTTGTTATGACATTTTGTTGAAATACTATTATGAAAGGATGAAAATTGCTTCACTACTTGTCTCATTGATGAATTCTTTATGTGTTTTCTACGGATGCATACTTAGTAAGCATATCTAGGATTCTAATGCTATGAATATGTGTGTGCCTGCCCTTGTCAAATGAGGACCTACATATGTTCTAGAGTAGTACTTGTTAATTGCGATTAACATGTGAACCAATTTCTAGGATAAGTAAGACAACGCCAGTACTTACGATGCCTTGTGAAGACTCAAACTCTTTTCGTTCTTAATGATTCCTACTTGTTAAATCTATGAACACGCCATTCTAGATTGCATGCTAGGGACTAAGTTAAGTTGAAAACGCCATTCTCTTAACATACTATGTAAGAAAGAGTAATAGGTTGAGTTCTAACACTGAGCCAACTTGAGCATCTTCATCCGGAAATAAAAGGAATTTGAATGAAACATAACATGTTTTCATGATTATTTGGTGGTGGATAGCAATTCCCCTAACTCGTTTTTCTTAATTTGTGAACTACTTAAAATCTGTTTCTGTCCTGCTTTTGTTCAATTTAATTTAAATAGCAAATCAAATCCAAAAATCCCAAAAATTTGTATGAGTGTAGCTCTATGTGTCTAGTATCTTCATATAAAATTTCGTAGACTTTAGATAAGTGTAAATCTGTCTAATAAATATTTTTCGGTGGCTGGTCAGTAGGGACAGCAAACCGGTTTTTGTGACATTTTAAGTAGTTAGATAAAACAATCTTCTGCGGGAAAGACCCTTATTTTCATATGCTACAATTGACAGATCTTAGTATTAATAAGGAAAATCAATAGGACATTTGTGTGTTACTTTGTGGTGTGCATTTAATCCTATCACCCAGCCCCAATATCAGCCCAAACCTCACGGCTTTGTTGTAAATAGTGTGAAATTGAGTGGCACCGTGCTAAACCATATGGATAAAATCACCCTCCGAAATTTTGAGAATTAACCTCCCAACCCAGCCTAATTTGGCTAGCATTGTTGTAAATAGAGTGAAATCGAGTAGCAAAGAATTGAGGCAACTACAGCTCCCCCTTCAATTTTAGAATAGATAATTTCTCATTAGTTAATTAGATATTATGATTTGGTGAACTGTGGAAGACATTCTTGCACAAACTCAAAGACAACGGAACTAGACAGCTACTGTGGCCTTCAATTCAGATAACAACTTATATTATACACACATATACTCAGAACATACTTACAACATTGCATATATTTACAACCAAGATAGAAAAGATGTATCTCGAAAATAAAGTAACTAACCGCCTTGGTAAACTCGATCCTCAGCGGGTTGCCTGCAACAGGCAGACCCTGGAGGGACTCCATGGCGGCGATTGCTTCGTCTTCCCTCTTGAAATTAATAAAGGCATAACTCCGACCGGCATGGAATACCACGCTTTCTAGCTCTCCAAACTGCAGAAAGGGATTAATGAGGTCGTCCCCTATGATTGTATGTGAAAGGTTACCAAGCCAGAGGTTCCGGGACGGCGGAGCTTTCCCGTTTTGGGAGTCCAAACGCCGCAGCCCACCGCGACTCTCTAGTGGGTTCTCCATCCAAAACCGGTCCCTTCCTCGTCCTCGACCCGCCTAATCATCCACAACCTGAACAAAAAACGAATTCGAAATCAAACCCCAATCACAGTGAACTATGACCTAATAAGATAATTTCATCTGAAAAGCAATCGAATTTTCTAGGGTTTGTGATAGTGAATTGATCGAAACACGTACCATAGTAATTTTTGAGTGAAATTTAAAGTGATTCCAGCAACGCTTTTTGGAGGGAACGTGTGGAGTGTGAAGTGTGAAGCGATCCAAATCGAATGCCTTGTCGTTTCTACTTGGAGCAGTGAAAGATATCAGTGACTGTGAACTGCCACTCTTCTTCTTCTCAGCCTCTCCAAGACTCCAAGTTTAGTTTACAGTCTCACGATTAAGGTTTTTGAATTGGGATTTTTTGATGGGCTAGAATTCCCGAAGTAAGGTGGGTGATTATGATTGGGCACGTCGACACCCAACAATGTGTCCTTTTACTAAACTCCTAAGCACCTCCTCTTGATCCAGTCTATTAATTTCATTTTGATTTATTTAATCGGATGATCGGAAATAAAGAAAATGTACGTGATGGTAAAAATAGTGTTTGAAAATTAGCCTTGTTACGAAACCATTGGCTTTTCAATGTTTTGTGTGCTTTCCATTTGTCGATTTTATTATTTTTTGTATTTTTAAGTTTGAGTAGGAGTTGACTCGAACATATTTTTAAATCCCAACTGAATCGATTGCAATAATTTTGGTTCGATTTGATTTAAACAAATATCACTAGGGAAATCAGACCCAACTAATTTTGGAAGGTTTTGTTTGATTTGGTTCAAGCAGTACTTAAGTCCAGTTCTTTCTTCTGTTGTATTACACTAAACATTGTAATAACTATATGTTATATTAAAAAAAAAAAAAAAAAAAAAAAACACTTGAATAGCTCAATTGTAGAAAAAAAAAAAACCCTCATCTATCAATGTGTCACGCTCTAATTGATTTTTAAGTATGAAATTATTTTGATGTTACAAAACAAGTACTGAGTTTAAATTGTTTTTCTCTATATTGTGATGTCATCAAGGGCTTATATAAAAGCCCTCGAGGCAAAACCTTATATAATTTTCATTTTCTAAATTGTGTAATTATCCTAAATCCAACATGCAAACTTCAAAAGGTTAACCATGATTTATGTCCTCAAGTTTTGGTGTAATTACAATATCATACAAAAATGTCTCAAAATATAATTAATCGTGTAATGAGAAATCCATTCTAGACTCTAGTAAGGCTAAATATCGTTCAAGAGGGAAGAAATTTGCCATGAAATCTTGCCTTCACAATTATACTCATCCACATGATATGAATATCCAAATGAAACAAAAAATCAAAATTTTGAAATAAATAAATAAATAAATCAATAAAATAAAAAAATTCGACTAACGTACAAGTTTTTCTTTTTCTATTTTTTTTTTATTTTTTTGGATTAACAGCCATATCAGGGAAATAATACGTCCTTAATGTTGAAATGGTACCAGGCATATGGTTTAGGTTGATAACAAAAATAAAGGATGAAATTTGAACACACAGATTTGATGAAATTGCAGAGAATTTGAATGCAGAAAGAAAGAGGAGAAAAAGTATCTTTCTTGATTGAAATCGAAGAAGCTATTACACGGTTATAAAACCCTAACTTGGTCAGAAACTCAGATCCTACAAATTAGGGAACAAGGACTCATCTCCAGCAATTCAGGCCATCGGAGGCTATGATCCTTCCACTTAGAAATGGATCCAGTGACATAGTATGATTCCAAAGGATAGGAATACCAGCTATGAAACTTACTAAAAATAGAAAGTAAACTAGTCGTTACAATTTAAAGACTAACGACTACTACTAAAAATAGTAAGTTCTTCATTTCTTCGATATCATCTTCCTCTTCAATTCCAGCTGCAGGATTATCATCTGTAGGTTGGATTTAAGTTAGTATGTAACTTAATTCTCAACAGTCTCTCCAAAGCTGCTTACTAGCTTCACTCCAAGTTTCATTCTCAAGTAATTGAACTTGTCTTTGGGCAAAGCTTTTGTAAAAATATCTGCAAGTTGTTCTTCACTCCTGCAATATTGTACATCAATTGATCCTTCCTGTAATGCTTCCCTTATAAAGTGATACTTCCTATTTATGTGTCTTGTTCTTTGATGAAAGACATGATTCTTGACCATGGTTATTACAGACATGTTGTCACAAAATAGTGGAGTTAGATCAGTTTGCATTTCACCAAAATCATCTAAAACAAACCTCAACCAAATGGCTTGAGTTGTTGCTTCTGCTGTTAAGATATACTCAGCTTTTGCAGTTGACAAAGCAACAGTATTTTGTTTCACTAAGGCCCATGAGAATACTCCACTTCAAACTAAATGCATATCCAGATGTGCTTCTACTGTCATCTTATCTTCCAGCCCAATTTGAATCACAAAATCCAATTAGAACTGCATCTTTGTCTCTTGCAAATTCAATGCCATAGTTGAGAGTGCCTTGAATGTATCTGAGGACCCTCTTTGCTATTCCCATATGTTTCCTTGTGGAACCATGCATGAGTCTTGATAATAAACTGGCTGCAAACATAATGTATGGCCTAGTTGCTGTCAAGTACAATAGGCTACCAACAATTTTTCTAAACAAACCTTCATCAGCCAATTCGCTCCCATCAACTTTCTTCAATTTCTCACCAGTAGGTAGAGGAATTGAAACTAACTTGTAATCCTCAAGTCTAAATTTCACAAGAAGAGACTTTCATATTTGCTTTGATGAATCAACACCCCCTTATTAGATTGTAGTACTCCCACTCCTAAGAAATGATGAAGGAGTTCTAAATCTATCATTTCATATCTCAGTATCATTTCTTTTTTGAAATCATTTAGCAACACATCACTGCTACCAGTATAAACAATATTATCAACATAGATAGAGACAATGATCATTTCCTTTCTCCATCAGTTCTGGTATACAAAGTGGCTTCACTGGTGCTTCTTTTGAAATTGCAGCTAGTGAGGTAGGTATCAATCTCACTATACCAGGCTCTAGGAGCCTGTTTTAGGCCATATAAAGCCTTCTTCAGTTTGCAAACCCTATGACTTGCATTTTTCACTTCAAAACCTTCTGGTTGCTCTGTGTAGACCTCTTCCTTAAGCACTCCATTCAAGAAAGCTGATTTAACATCTAACTGAAACAGCTTCCAACCTTTTTGTGCTGCAAGTGCAATAAGGGTTTTAATTTTATCTAACCTTTGCCACTGGGGCAAAGGTCTCATTGTAGTCAATACCAGGTTTCTGTGCATACCCTTTTGCTACAAGCCTAGCCTTGTAGTTCTGGACAGTCCTATCCAAGTTTAGCTTGGTTTTAAACACCCATTTGACTCAAATGACATGTTTATTTGCAAGTTTCTCTACTAGCTCCCAAGTTCCATTTTTCTCAATTGTTTCCATCTAAGCATTCAATGCTTCCTGCCATGCTTTATTTTCAAAAACTTCATGATAGGTTTCAAGTTCAATTATGCTCATGTGACACCTAGCATAGATTTCTTCCAAGCTTTTCAGCTTCACATGTGTGTTGCTTGGTGTTGAACCTGAACTTGAGCTTCCATTGTTACTCACAGAGACATGCTCATCATCAGTGTTTAATTGATTTAGACTAAGAGAGTCATTACTCTGAGCTTCAAAAGATGACCCAGAAGCTTCACTAACTTCATAATTACCATTTCCAAGATTGAGTGGTAGGGTGATTGTTTCAACCTGCCTATTTTCCCAGTTTCAGGACTTGTTCCCATCAAATACAACACTTCTTGAGAGAATAATCTTCTCAAATTGAAGATTATAGACCTTGTAACCCTTTTCACGGCTGCCATAACCCATGAAAACTCCCTTACTAGCTTTCTCATCAAGCTTTTGTCTAAGATTTAAGGGAATGTGACTGTAGCAGATGCTTCCAAATACTCTTAGGTGTTTTATACCTGGTTTTCTTTTTGTAAAGGCTTCAAATGGAGTTTTGTCATTTCCTTTAGTAGTGTAACACCTATTATGCAAGTACACAACAATGCCAACTGCTTCAGCCCAAAATCTCATAGGAATCTTCTTCTCTGCCATCATGGATCTTGCCATTTCTCCAATAGTTCTATTCTTTTTCTCAGTAACACCATCTTGCTGAGGAGAGTAGGCAATAGTCAATTGCCTCTCCATACTAATATCACTGCAATAGTTTAGAAATTCATGTGATGTGTATTCTCCACCTCTGTCACTCTTTAGTTTCTTCAATTTGAATCCACTTTGCAGTTCAACAAATGCTTTGAACTTTTCGAAAACATTCAACACATTAGACTTGTTTCTAAGAAAATATACCTAGCACATTCTTGAATAATCATCAATGAATGTGATGAAGTACCTGTTTCCACCTATGGACTCATTTTGCATTGGACCACCCACATCTGTGTGCACAAGCTCAAGTGGATTGCTCTTCTCTATAACTTTTACCATACAGACATCCTTCATATACTTCTTTCTTTTCTGAGAACTCAGGTAGTCCAAGCATCATATTGGTTTGCTGCAGTCTTCCTCAAGTCTCCAAAGTTCAAATGTCCCAATCTCCTGTGCCAAATCCATGAATCTTTTTGTATTCATGCTCTTCTTGCCACTGAGTTTACTGATTCCAATGACAAAGGAAAACACCTATTGCCATTCATAATAACTTTGGAAACAACATTGTCAAGATTGCTATTATCACATATCACAACAACATTTCCTCCAGATAAAACATAGTATCCATGTTCCATCATTTAACCTACACTCAACAAATTTTCATTTATACCTGGAACCAGCAGCACTTCATTTACGTATCTTTTTCCTCTTTTTGTTTCAACAACAAGTGTTCCTTTTCCTGTAACTTGAACAAGATCACCAGTGCCCATTTTCACTTTGCAGGTCACTGACTTGTCAAGATTGATGAGTAGAGCTTCTTGAGAAGTCATATGATTGCTACAAACACTGTCAACAAACCACGCAGATTTGCTTGGTGCAATTGAAGTTGCATGACAAACATAGAACATTGTTCATGTGATAATATCTTCTTCTTTTGCACAATTTGCAACCTGCTTACTATTATCACAATCTTTGGTTAAATGACCAAATCAGTTGCACTTACCATATTTAGGCTTCCCTTTGTATCTGCATACACCAAAGTGATACTTGTCACATACTTGGCATAGTGGTTTCCTATTTCCATGACTGCCACTAGGTTGCTTGTTGTAAGAATTGAATTTGTTGTTCCAATTTCCTCCACCGGAGTTGTTCCAATTGTTACCACTGCCATTGTTTTAGTTATTTCCTTGAGACCAATTTTCCCCTTTTTTGTTTTGCCCCCATTTTTGGTTTGGCTTGCCTTGTGACCCTTTGAAGTTTCCTGCAGCATCCATTTCCCCCAACTTTAAGACTGTTAAATGCTCTCTCAATGCCTACATACTTGTCTTTTTCATCATGCAAATCTTCTCTCTTGTCATAGACCTTAACTGAGGCTAACACTTCTTCTATTTTGATCGTGTCAAGATCTCTAGTTTCTTCTATAATAGAAACAATGGACTTATATCTCCTGCTCAAACTCAAAATTAGCTTTAATGGCTTGTAATTTCACAGCTCTAACCTTTTTATCTCATATGAACTTTCTTCTCAAGATGATCCAGGCTCCCTTTGCTATTTTCTCATTCCTGATATGCGGGAAAAGTTCATCTGAAATTGCTCCTTAGATGAGGCTAAGAGCCTTGTCATTTTTTTATTTTATCTTCCTTTGAGACAGCAAGAGCTTCAACTGGAATGTGTTCAGTTTCGCTTTCTTCTTCTTCCTCAAAGCTTTCTTCTCTAGGAATTTGCTGCTCAAGGATGCCAACTTCAACCACATCCCATAAATCATAAGTTATGAGAATGCTCTCCATTTTGACAGCCCAAAAATCATAGTTTGAGCCATTAAACTGTGGTGTTCGTAAGTCACCACCGGAGGAGCTTGATCTAGCCATATTCTCAGGTAACGCAGCACGAAGATGATGATAAAGGAACCACCTTTAAACCTTTATGGGATTTGTTTTTTTAGGAAAGAAATTCACAATATCGCCCTTCTTAGGAATCAGACCTAGAGCTCTGATACCATGTTGAAATGGTACCATGCATGTCGTTTAGGTTGATAACAAAGATAAAGGTTGAAACTTTGAACACACAGATTTGATAATATTACAGAGAATTTGAATGTAGAAAGAGAGAGGAGAAAAAGTATCTTTCTTGATTGAAATCAAAGAAGCTATTAAACGGTTATAAAATCCTAACTTGGTAAAAAACTCAGATCCTACAAATTAGGGAACAGGGACTCATCTCCAACCATTCAAGTCATCGGAGGCTACGATCCTTCCACTTGGGAATGGATCCAGTGACATAGTACGATTCCAAAGGATAGGAATACCAGCTGTGAAACTTACTAAAAACAGAAAGTAAACTAGCCGTTACAATTTAAAGACTAACGGCTACTACTAAAAATAGTAAGTTCTTCGTCATTTCTTCGATTTCATATTCCTCTTCAAATCCAGCTGCAGGATTATCATATGCAGGTTGGATTTAAGCTAGTATGCAGCTTAATTCTCAACATTTAATTTGCTAAATCTTTTACATACCATTCCTATTTTTTTTTAGCAATGAGCAACAAATTAAAAATTTAATCCTATAATATCCAGTTCTCTTCTCTGCTCCAATGTTGCATTGGGACAGAAATACATACATCCACTGGCTGCCTAGGCAAAGTGAGGAAACTAGCAACACATTTTCCGGCATCAAGTGTACTATTTCGACATGCAAAACTATCCGGCGTGACCAAAAAAGTTACTCCTAATCATCATGATTTCGGGAGGCCTGCCGGCAAAACCTCTGCTTCTTCAGTACATGACATGAACTATAAGCATTCGTCCTTGATCATTCGCTTCGATGGTTCAGTTACTGCTTCGGGTTCTGGGGCTTATCCTCTGCAGAGAGAATGTGCATGAAGTCACAAGTAAGAAAATACTAGACTTTTGCTGATAAGAAAGGAGCCCAATTGTTATATTGACTATGAGAGCAGAAAAAACAAGCCTTCCAAACTATGGAAAGTCGGATAAATTATCCACTGGTCACTTGAGAGAAAATTGAGGGGAGGACTCACGTATCGCTTTAGGATCTCTATGTACAAAGAAGCTCGCAGCGACGATAATATAGCAAAGAATGAGCATCAGCCCTTTGAAGTAATTAGATGTTCCCTCCTGCAAGTTCAAATGCAATCCATTTATACACATTATGTATAGGATAAGTAGTCGCTGCAGTGCTGATATAAGGAAACAAATTCATGTTTTTCTATTGCATTTGTGCCACGGAAAGATTTATGGTTTGCTCTAATGACGAACCTGCAGCATGAAGGCTACCACCAGAACAGTTATGAAAAGTGTCGCTGTCTCAAACAGTTGGAAATCTAAGTCCATAGGGCACCCCATGAACCACCCAACCACCACACAAAACGGAATCTGCAGAAATCCAGGAAAAAGGGAAAACTGTTGAGCAAGAAAGAAGAACGGACAAATTATATGAAAGCATGAACAGAATCAACACGACATCACATGTATGTACCGAAAAAACAAGTCATAGTAAATGTCAGTCTAAATACATATGATATTGGGTACCCACTCCAAACATAGATATCTGGGTTGATGAGCCAATTGCCACTCCTAAAGTTATATCCTGCACGAAACATTGAGGCAAAGTCAACAAGGAATGATAAATCATGGGTGATTGTACCGATAGGACAACCACTTACAAGCTTGTCTTTCATGGCGAACATAACAGCACCGGCATGCTCTGCTGCGTTCCCAACAATTGGGAGCAAAATAACACTAATAAACGCAACCGGGATGCTCATTGCAACGGATGCACCCTGGAATAAAAAATACAGAAACACAAGACATTCCTCACAACAAACCCCACAAAAATACTATAAAAATTTCAAATCATCTAAAATTGGAGGTATAAATAATAGGATGAAAACTCTAGTAGGATAAGACAATGATCTAACAAGATGTATTACCTCTATAGCATTAACTAAATATTCCGAGAGGACTGAAATCACCACGGTTAGAATTGATAGCCATATTATGGATTCCCACTTAGAGATCTCAGGAGCCTCTTCATCATCTGAATTTTCTTCGGTGTGATTCTCTGACTGGTTTTGTACCAAATTCATATACACCATTAGATCACATATAGGAGAAAGTGCACAAACTCCACTTAATCAAATTCATCACACACTTGAACAGTGAAAGCATAGGAATTAGTAACACGGTTTGAGGTCCTTATTGGCAAAGACTTGTACCGACCTGATCAACTGGAATATATAAATTCTGCTGGCTTCTTAATTGAAAAAACAGATATGAAGCATAGGCGACGAGCATAATGCAGCTAGTGAATCTCGAAAGAGATAACTCAGACTTCCCATAGTGCAACTCTGTCCGAGTAGAGTGCAGTACTGCTGGAAAGAGCAGACCCATGACTGCCATCAATAGCAATCCAGAGTTCACTCCAGAAGTTGCCTGAGAATATAGAAACTTTGAACTTTAGTTGGGAGAAAAAGATATGGAAGATAGAATACAAAAAATAAAACCAAATAAACAAAGCGCTCTTTTTCACAGACGAAATATACCTTGTTGAACACTTGCTCCCTCTGTGAATGCACAAGTCCACCAGCAAAGAATGCGCATCCAAGCACGAGCAACATGTTCGATAGGATTGAGCCTAGTAAGGATTGTTGAACAACACGAACCATGCCTCTTTTCAGAGCATAAATTGATATTATCAATTCTGTTGCGTTTCCAAAGGTGGCATTTAAAAGACCTCCAACTGCAGAATTAAGTCGTGATTGGAGTTATGGATAACATTTTTGGATCAACAAAATGGATACTAATTGTAAAGTTAGTGCAACCGCTTTCAAATTTTAGGGTTAAATGTGAAAGGAAACATGTGATGCAGGTGAAGTACCGGCTGGATGAGGAAATTTTAGTGCTCAAACCAAACTTAAAAGCTATATGAAGACTTAAGGAATCTGGCATTGATCAGTGACTCAAACTTCAAGCTTTTATGAAGACTTACGAAATGGAAAAAACGGATATTTGCATTAACAACATGCATACCTGTTGGTCCAGTATAGCAAGCCAGTTGCCTACATCAAAAGAAGCCAAGCTGTATTAGGAACTCAATAATGCATATTGATTGCAAGGTAAGTTGATATGGACTTCCGTCTCATGTGCTCACGGATTAAACCCTAATATGCTAAAACACTAACAAATGTTGTTTTCTAATACATCAAGTTAACTGGATAGCTGTTCAGACATGGCTGTTGGATTCCACTCGTAACATTTCTGTTTGTAAACAAAGAGTATACAAAGAGAGTGCAAGAAATCTTACTCCGTTGCAAATCCTAATCGCTCAGCCAAAGGAATGATTCCCAACAAGCTTAAAAGAAAGACCCAACCCTGAAATGCGTTGAAAGAATCAAATAAACTAGGCATACAATCGTGTGATGATCCGAGACCTTCGCACGCAGAAAAAGATAGTGAAAACTCACATGATGGCCGGTTAATTTATCAACCACGATTGCTAAGGGGCCAAAAGGCATGAGCAAATTAATTTTGGCAGAGAAAACTACAATCCTGATGCTATCGACCACACTATTCTTCATGACATGGGGACAACAGTCATTTGCACCACCAGAATAAAGATCCCTGAGGGGAGCCTCATGCAATGAATGTTTCTCCCCCCGAACTAGGCTCTGATCCTCGAACTCAAACACTGATTTGGGCTGTGTTGATCCCATCTGGGGAGCCGAAATCTTTGTTACCGAAGATTATCACTGCTACCAAAAGAAAATGCCTTTGATACCATATACAGCTAAAGAATTTATAACGGACCTCAGCATGGGAATTGATTTTTATTGTGGCTGCATCGTTGTTCCTACTATTGTTGTCGTTGTTGTTGTTGTTGTAACGGTTATCAGAATCCATGAGGTGGAAGTAAAAACTCTATGCCAAGAAATCAACAAGAATTCCATCTCCGAACACGGGCATCACTGCTTCATCACATTCTCCACAATCAACACACATACATAGAATGATAGAAATCAATTAACATGAGATCTAAAAATTTTATGCCTATACATACGTACACATAATACACATAACATCTATGCATATACACTCTTACCTGTTTTTAATAAAGCCCATATTGCAGACCTGGGCATAAGCAAGTTTGTTAGTGCAGCGTGCTCCCCTTCGGCACCCAAATTCAACTTCGAATACCCCTCCCCTTTCTTTACTCTAGATTAAAATATCCCTTGAATCAGAATAATTAAATCCCATACGATTGTTTTTTTGTCAAGAACATGAATTTAACAACCCTAATAAAAAAATATCACGCATCAATAGACATATATATATATATATATGTATGTATGTATGTATGTATGTATGTATGTATGTATGTATTCTTTACCTGTTTCTAACAAAACCCTAATGAAATTTTGGATAAGAACCCCAACAAACAAAACAAGAACCAGAATTATGGAAAGTAAAGAACTAACCTTGTGGTATAATGGAATTGCATATATAATATATATATATATATATATGCGTGTTTATATAAAGATTCTCCAATGTGAACCCTAAAAAATCAGACCCAAAAGAACATGCACGCATATGTAACAGAAATGTAATTTTTGTCTAGAAAAGTTCTGGGATTCCTTCCAAAGTAAACAAAAAGAATGGAAGGCAGAAGATAAAAACAAAGGAGGTAGCTATTAAGTGCAAATTTGCAAATTGATGGTTTTGATAAATGTGGAAATTAAACAGCTTTGACAGATATTGATACGCGAAATGTGATCCACAGCCATCCGAGGGAAACCCGTCATTTTCTCCCCAGCAAATATCAGTATCTCTCCTTTCCTATTTTCAGACATGCAAATGCAATGGTTTCTTTCTTCCTTTCTTTTCTTTTTCTTTCAATTCAATCACTTTAATTTATTCCGTTTTCATAGCAGAAAAAACGTTGCACCGTTGACACGGACCAATCTCGCCACTCTCAAATTACCATATTAATTAAGCAGTTTTATTTTATATTTTCTATCAATATACACGATATCTTACATTAACAGCTAAAAATTTATGGCAGAGCCACATAATTAAGCAACCATAATGTTTCGTATTGATCAACTCGTTATTCTTAAGAGTCGAACACATACATTTAACTCACAAATGTAAAGAAATACTACTAAAATGTAATACTATATATTGACAACAATTTTAACTTTTCATTTTTCATGAAAAGTTTATGTACTTCCTAATTGACTATCCATTGTCACCAGCTAGTACTATGGCTAAAATGCAAGCTCCAACTCCAGAGCCAAAAACGTAGGTTACAAAAAATTCGAATTGAAGATTTGAACTGATACATCGAGATTTTTAATTGTTAGATCTTAATCATATTAGTTCGATAAAAAAACTCTTAAGCCATTTTCAAAGGAGATGTCAAAAATGCCACATCGACATAATACAGTAACAAATGGCGTACCATTTACTTCAACTGAGATGTCAAAGTTGACATGGACAAAGAAATGTCAAAATTGACGTTGCCTTCAAATATGGTTTTTGTTATTTCCAAAGGCATTCCACTTGTCTTATCTTAAATGTTAGCATATTTAAGTATTATTTTAGTGTTTTTAAACCAACAACAACCCAACTTTTATTATTTTGTTTAAAAAAAAAACATAAATGAAGCAATAAATTTTGGCATATCGGGTGGAAGGAAAATATTGACAATGTGTCAAAATACCAAGTCAACCATCAAATTTCAATTTGATGTTTTGAATTTGACATCTCATTTGGAGATGCTCTTATAGAGTTTTATTGTAAGGTTTAAATTGTCTTTTATAAGAGATTCAATTAAATAGACACAAGGCATGATTCTAGGAGGGTTAGCAACAATGCCTTAAAAACACGTCCGAGGTGCACCTAGGCGGCTTTAGAGGCAGGGCAGTAGTGAAAACGCCTCAGCCCAGTGCACTTAGGCAAAAACTCACCTAGATGAGGTCAAGGCGCACCTTAGGGCCTCCATTCTCTTCTTCGCACGACACCACCAACCGAGCAGCACCGCCACCACCCAGCAAAGAGGGAAAATGAGAGTCATGGAGATTGTACTGAGAGAAAGAGAGTGGGTGGGGATGTAAGTGGACCATATAAATGTTGTAAAATGAGTGGATATTAATGTGAGAGAGAGAGAGAGAGAGAGAGAAGAGGGTAAGTGAGAGTGTACCGAGAGAGAGTGGGTAAGGGATGTATGTGAACCTTATTAATGTTGTAAAATGAGTGAATATTAATGAAAGAAAGAGATAAGAGGGAAAGTGAGAGTGAGGGAAAGAGTGGATGGGGGATGTATGTAGACTATATTAATATGTAAAATGAGTGGATATTAACGAAAGGAAAGAGAAGAGGGAAAGTGAGAGTGAGGGAGAGTGTACCGATGGAAAGAAAGTAGGCAGGGATGTATGTGGACCATATTAATGTTGTAAAATGAGTGGATATTAACGAGAGAAAGGGGGCAAAGTGAGAGTGAGGGCAAGTGTACTGAGGGAAAGAGAGTGGATGGAGGATGTATGTGCAACATATTAATGTTATAAAATGAGTAGATATTAGCAAGTGAAAGAGACTATTTGTTACTATCTTTTTTTTTTTTTTTTTGTATGGGAATTAAATTTGTTTATCACTTGTGCACTTTTGAATGACAATGGATATTTGTTTACAAATTATTATATTTTTCATGTGGTAGGCCTATTTGACTGAACTGTATTTAGGACTAGAGAGGAAGAGAGGCCGGCGGCAAGAGAGAGAAGAGAGATTTAATTGTGAGATGTTGTTATCCCCATACGCAGGCCTTTATTTATAGTAATAAGAGGGAGAATAAATCCTTCTCCTCCAAGGAATACAAGTACTAATAGGGAAGAATAACTAGAATAAAATCTAATCTAGGATTTACACAATCGCACTTAAACAAGAAGTTTATAACACTCATCCTAGAGTGTGCAAATACTCAAGTAGATTTAGCATCATGTAAAGGTTGAGGAAGTCGACTCGTCAACACGTACTGATTCTGGGAACACGCTATTCTCAATAAGGTAGGAACTTGCATAAGGAAGTAAGTCTCACCAAAAACCATATAGCTATGGTAAAAATCCGAGTAGGGACAAAACCCATAGTTTAAGGAAAAATGCGTGAGTAATGCAAAGTCAAATGAAATGTCTACGGGACATCATCAGGGATATGATCAACCCAAGGTGGGTGCTTCGTCAAAACATCGTTAGGTAGCAAAAACCTAGTGGGAAAAATGCTCCTAATTGTAGGGAAAAGAGTACATTAAGATCAAGCAAGTATACTTAAGGATACTCCCCTTGAGTTTGACACAATTCTAAAGAGAACTAGCAATGTTACAACTCATAAAGTTTACGCATACCAGTTTCTTGAACAAGCTTCTGAAACGTAATCTTCGGTAGTGATTTGGTGAAGAGGTCGGCCAGATTGCCTTGTGAACTTATTTGCGTGACTTCAATGAACAGATGCTCTTGTTGTTGATGTGAGAAGATGAACGTCGGCGCAATGTGCCTGGTGTTGTATCCTTTGATGTAACCCTTCTTGAGATGTTTGATGCATGATGCGTTGTCTTCATAGATCATCGTCGAGAAAACAACGACGAGGTAAAGATCGCTGGAGCTTTGAATATGGCCCATAACTACTTTTAACCAAAAGCATTCTTGAGTTGCTTCGTGTAAGGGAGAATTTCAGCATGGTTAGACGAAGTGGCAACTAAGGTCTGTTTAGTTGACCTCCAAGAGATTGCAGTGCCTCCAACGGAAAAGACATAACCTATTTGAAAGCGCACCTTATACGGATCAAATAAGTATTCTACATCGGCATAACCAACAAGGCGATAATTGACTCAATAAGGGGGTGCGGCATCACTGGAGGATCTATAAGGATTAAACAAGCCCAGATTCGTAGTACCCTTAAGGTAGCAAAAGATGTCTTTAACATCAGTCCAGTGTCTAAGTATTGGTGCATTATTGTATTATGCTAAAAAATTAACAGCGAATGAGATGTTAGGTCTAGTGCATTGAGCTAAGTACAATAAAGCGCCTATCGCACTTAGATAAGGAACTTCATGCTCTAAAATCTCTTCATCATCTTCCTTCGAACGGAAAGGATCTCATTTTGCATCTAGCAATCGAGCGACCATAGGAGTACTCGAAGGCTTCGCTTTATCCTCGTTAAAGCGGCGCAACACCTTCTGGGTGTAGTTCGTTTGATGTACTAAGATTCCATCCGAATGGTGCTCTATCTCAAGACCAAGCCAGTATCGAGTCTTTCTTATATCTTTCATAGGAGTTCCGATGAGGTTCATGTCATCGACATATACTGCAACTATCGCAAACCAGAATGTGATTCTTAATGAACACACAAACACATAGTTTGTTGTTCACATATCCCTAACTAGTCAAATACTCACTCAAATGATTATACCACATTCTTCCAAATTGCTTCAAACCCTAGAGTGAATGCCTCAGCCGAATTGAGAACGTGTTTCGGGGTTTGGTAATATTTGATCCAGTCAATGTAAGTCCTTCGGGAACTTTCATATAAATTTTCGTATCAAGATCCCCATAGAGATATGCAGTTACTATGTCCATTAGCTGCATACTCGGTTTTTCAGAAACTACCAAACTGATAAGGTAGCGAAAAGTAACCACATGCATAAAGGGTGAATAAGTTTCGTCATAGTCAATCCCAGGGTTTGTGAGAAGCCTTGCGCAACAAGACAAGCTTTGTAATGCATAATTTCATTCTTCTCATTACGCTTCCGAACGAAAACCCATTTGGCTTACGGGCTTCATATGTGGAGGAGTATGAGCTACAGGTCCAAAAACCTTACGTTTCACAAGCGAATCGAGTTCAACTTGGATTGCTTGTTTCCAGTTTAACCAATTGGTTCTACATCGACATTCATTAACAGAACAGGGTTCAATGTCATCGCTCAACATTATCTCAGTAGCTATTGCATATGCTAATGCATCGTCAACGATCATCTCATTTCTACACTAAACATCATCCAAGCTAGCATAATGGATCGAAATCTCACGATTCTCGGGAGGTGGATTCGTCTCTTCAAGGACGCTTCCGTAATCTAGAATTTCCTCATGAGGTTGATAGAATGAGTAGGTGACAGTCGGATTCACAGTAGGCTTTTTAAGTGCCTGTGCCGTGGGTTTCCTCTTTCGGGGGTGTGAATCATTTGAACCAAGAGGTCTACCAGGCTTTTGTGTAGGGGTAGAGGATTGGTTAACTGTTAATGTACTTGGATCGACCAAAGTGGCGTCCCGAGCCTCCAGGAGGGAAGTCTGTCGTACATTTGGTACATCTATCTTTGCAGGCACATTCGTAGCTGGAATATGTGATCTTGTCACTCGCGTTAGATTGGTGAAACATCTAGCATGCTCTAAGCTATGATCTGGAGATCTAATATGTGCTGCACATCAATCTCAGATTGATCTGTGCAGGGATCTAAATGAGACTAAGTAGAAGTCATCCACGATAATTCGCATCGTTCTTTAGGAACGTTGACGTTTTTATCTCCCCCTAACGACATGAAGACTGTCTCATAAAAGTGACAATCCATGAAACGAGTGGTAAACAGATAGCCTGTCAAAGGTTCTAAGTAATGAATGATTGAATGAGAGATTCCCATCCTTTGCTGAGGCCCTATTTTTGTAAGTAAGGGCGGCGAAATCGACACATAGACCGCACAACCAAAAAACGCGTAGATGCGATATGTCAGGTTTGTATCTGGTAACCAATTGAAGGGTGCTATATGGTTGGGTCGCAACAGGCCTCAGGCGGACCAACATGGCTGCGTGCAATATTGCATGGCCCCAAGTAGCAATCGGGAGCTTGGTACATATGACCAACGATCAAGCAATCATTTGTAAGCGCTTAATGAATGCATCTGCCAAGCCGTTATGGGTATGAACATGGGGTATTGGATGTTCAACTTCAACCACAACCGACATGCAATAGTCATCAAAAGTTTTAGATGTGAATTCTCTAGCATTATCCAATCGAATATATTTGATAGGATAATCAGGGTGGTGAGTCCTGAGCTTAATAACCTGAGCCAACAGTTTGGAGAATGCAGCATTCCTTGTGGACAACAAGTGCATGTGTGACCAATGTGTGAAAGCGTCAACCAAAACCATAAAATATCTAAATGGTCCGCATGGAGGGTGAATTGGTCCACAAATATCCCCCTGAATCCTTTGTAGAAAAATATGAGGATTTGAACGAATCTTGTCATAAGATGGCTTAATAATATGCTTTCCCATAGAGCAGGTTTAACATGCGATTCCTTGAATCGAACCTGAACTTTGGGTTAATGGATGCCCGTGTGAAGATTTGAGGATACAGCGCAACGCTGTTTGTCTAAGATGTCCCAAATGATCATGCCAAAGTGTAATTTTGTGCGCGGTCCCAGAGGTAGGGCCAACCACATAGTGGCTTTCTATAAGGCGTATGGTTATAGTATACAGACCACTCGAGATACGCTTCATCTTCTCCAGAATACGCTTCTGGCCATATTCGTAGGAAATTATGCACAGAAATTCAACTCCATTTTCTACATAGGTTTCAATGTGGTAATTATTATCTCTAATGTCCTTGAAATTCAGCAACATTCTTATGAAACATGGAGAATAAAATGCCTCATCAATGGTCAAAATTGTACCATTGGACAACATTATACGTGCCCTACCGTATCCTTCGATCAGGTTGGATGGGCCTAAGAGGGTTGTCAGATATGCATTCTTAGGTATGAAGTTAGTGAAATATACGTTCATGTAAAACAGTGTGCGTGGTTACACTATCTGCCAGACAACTAACTTTCCCACTAGTCATACCTAGAATAAAAATTAATTTGAATCGGTCACATGCATAAAAGTTCTAAAAACAAATATCCATTCAAAATAATTTAAGTATTCAAGGATGGTAATTAATAAACTTAATATCCAAAAATAAATCACCAATAAATAATCCAAACATAAAAGAAAATTGTTCAAAAATTAAATCAAAAAACAAGGAGGGTTCGGCCACTAGGTGGAATTCTGCCCCATTGTCTAAATTTCAACTAGAAAAATAGTTTATGTCGAAGATTCTAATCTTCCATAAGGGTAATAGCCTCTTGAAAGTTAGAAACCTCCATCTTGGTACTCTCCGGTTCATCCACTTGCACAAAGTTTGATTCAAACTTCTTACGACGTGAATGATATTCAGCTACAACCTTCTGGGGAGCACGGAAAACACGGGACCAATGGTCCTTTGAACCATAATGATAACACATGTCTGCATCCATGGTTTCAGGTGTTTTGCCCTTATTCTTGAAGTTTGGGGCTTTGTGAGCGAGGTTAGGGAGCTTCTAGGCTCGATTTCCTCCCTTAGATTGGCTTTGGCTCTGCTGACCTTGATGGGATGGCTTATGGCTACCTCTACCACGCCTATTTTGACGTTTTGGGCGTTTTTTGTGCTATAATGTGCTTCAGGCACATCAGTCGCCCCAGTAGGTCAAGCTTGATGATTTTTCATCAACAGCTGATTCTACTTTCAGTGAGAAGTAAAACAGAGATCAAATTTGAAAACTTAATGAACTTTCGAGCCCTATATTGTTGTTGCAGGACAATATTAGTAGCAAAGAAGGTCGTCCAGAAGATCCTCTTCGATCAAGGTCTCGTTATAGGACTTGAGAAGTGATCGGATTTGACAAAGTTTAGAATTATATTCATTCACAGACTTAAAGTCTTGGAAGCGCAAATGTTGCCAGTCATGTCTTGTTTCAGGCAAGACGATGTCATTTTGGTGATCACAACGATCAGCCAAAGCGACCCAGAGTTCTCGTGGATCTTCCCTAGCAAGGCAGTACGTCATGAATATATCTTCGGATGAAGATCATGGCAGTGGCTTTCTCAGCTTCATGAACTGGGTTGTCTGTCTCATCTTCAATGGCAGGACGCAAATTCTTTGCAGTGAGGTGGAGCTTCACATCTTGGACCCACTTGAGGTAGTTTCTTTCATAAACCTCCAAAGCGGTAAAGTTGAGTTTCTTCAAATTCGACATGTTCCTATCACAAAATAATGGACAAGATATGGTTTGGTAATGGAGAAAAATCAATCCATTCACATAGGAGTAGAACATTCAAGTTCTAATAGACATGTATTGGTTTAAATTCGCATGAAAAAACTTCGGTTTTTCATGGGTGATGTTTTTAAGGAAAACTTTAGGTTTTCAAACAAGGCATGTTTCTAGAAACTTCAGGTTTCGAAATAATTATGAACTTCTGGTTCATATGTTCCTGTAGACAAACTCAAATATATTTACAGAAATATGCAACAAGAAAATATGCAAATAGAACTTCAGGTCTATAATTATAATTGAATTAATTATTTGGACTTCGGGCCAAATTTAAAGTGTGGGTGAAAAATAATAAAACCTAAATTGTCTAAAAATAATAGACAATTAATACTCAGGGTCCAAAAACATGGACCAAAGTACACGGGTGGGCTGAGCAAATTTGTACCGTGGAAAAAAGCCCAAAAACTGGCCCCAAATAGAATTTGGGCTGCAAACCCATTAGCAACAACCGGGCTACAAAACCGAGTCTAAAAAACAATGGCCCAAATGGGCACTGATCAGATGTAGCGCGATGCAGGTACCCTAATGCACTAGCTGCAGGCTAGGTTCGTGTGTATGCGGAACATGGATGCACCAGCACGGGGCTGGGATCCCGTGCATTGTGGGCATCAGGACACCATAGCCCTCAGGCTAGTGTCAAGTGTTAGGCCGAGCCATGGTGTTGGGACGCTTTAGACGAGCCCAGTTAAAAGAAAAAAAAATTCTTTTTTTTTCAACCCGAGTCAATGCCAGGCCCAAAAACAGGGGTCGGGCTTGGACCAAGAAGTCCTAGCAGAGCTAGGGTTTTTCGCCAGAGAAGATGACCGGCGCCGCCACTATAGGTGGCCAAATCTTGGATGGGGAGACTCGGGGGTAACCTTTTTGGGTGTTTTTGATCATGGTTACGAACAGAGATTTGGAAATCTCAACGATTCAACCAAAAAATCCTAGAAATTAAAATTGGGATTTCAAAAAGTCCGATTAGATTCGAAGGAATCTCTGCCAATTGACGTCGATGGACGATCTTCAGGTCGTCGGGAAGGGAGCCATGGTGGCTGGGCATGGTTGCAGGCCATGCATCACGATGGTTCAAAAGGCGATGTCGTCTAGGCGTCGGGTTTTAGGGTTTGGGCCTGGAGCCGTGGCTCCAGGTTTGGGTTCTCGACTCAGGGAAGGATGCCCATTGACATGGATAGGTTTTCAATGAAACCTTAAAAAAAAAATTCTAGATTAATTCAATGCATATTCATATAAATAATTTAATGCATGGATATATAATTTGATGCAATTCATGGCAATATCAATTCACATAACTCGACAATTATGGATATACTGCATACACACATTACTATGAAACCAGTTATTAGTGGCGTTTTGAAAACCGACAAAAAACATATATTACTATCGGATATAAAGCAAAATCCTATAGAAAATGGATGCAGTGGCGGATATACTAAGCGACAGATTTGCTATCGTCAGGAAATGAATTTTCCGACAGAAAATACTCTAAAACCAACAAAAATTGTGTAGGATATAACCGACAGAGAATATATTAATAATGAATAAATAAGAGCATTCTCTGTCGGCTAAAACCGACAGAAAATACTAAAATCGACAAAACTTGTGTCGGCTATAACCGACAGAGAATTTGTTAATAATGAATAAATAAAACCATTACTGTCGGATAAAACCGACAAAAAATATATTAATAATAAACAAATATACTGATACATGCTTTTATTAATAAATATATTAAGATTGAAAGTGGAGTTGGCGAACCACTCTCAGAATGAAATGTATGCTTCTTCGTCCAGTACCTGACTTTACTTCCAGCTGTGATTCCTAGACTTTAATTTGCTTTGATTTTATGAATGCATTAGTCTTAGAACAAGAATCGTTGAAGCCAGAGTGGCTTTGCATCAGTGTAACCTCAGTTCCTCTTCCCTCCCCTTATCACACGGAGAGCCTTGGAGTACTTAATCTTACATGCAGAAAAACCAAAGGATATGTCGCCCTTTGACAAAAATAAAAAAGGATATGTCGCCCTTACCACAATGAGTTTGCCTTTGTTTTCTGGCTTTTTAGCAAGCTCCATTGCTGCCACTGTGTTGGCTCCAGATGATATTCCCACCTGCATGAATCCGAAGAAAGACAGATAAATATATTTGAAAAAGAAAAGAAAAGACAAACCTGAAATTTGTGCAAGTTGTGCAGACTGGTTAGACACCCCATGAATTATTTCACCTTGTCCTTTTCTAAAGGCTCTCAGTTGCAAGTGTTGAACTGAAGAACAAGTTTTGGAGTATCCTCTGCGAGAAAATAAAGAAAAAAATTAAATTAAAACAATAAAATTTTCTATAAAAGAAACAAAAATAGAAGGTGGGGTTTCGTAATTGCTCACTTTTATGGCCTCCGAGCCTTTCGATGGCCTGAAGAAAGCAGCGATGAAGCTCAGGAGTCCATCTCAAACGAGGCACCTTGGATCTCACATACTGCCTAACGGCGCCGTTCCTTGCACTGCAATTACCTGAAGTCATTATTCTTCCTCAAATTTGCTTCTTCTGTCGGTGATTGAAGCGAGAAGGAGGAGAGGAGAAAAGGGGGAAGGAATGGGGAAGGGAGAAGGCACCGGCGCAAGGAAGAGATAGAGGGGTTTTATTTTGGAAAATTTTCATTACTGTCGGTTAAAACCGACAGAAACATTTTAATTACTGTCGGTTATAACCGACGGAAAAAAAAATGGCAGCAAAAATCCCCACAAAATTTTAAATTCCCTCTCCCAATTTTGTTACGATTTAATCCAATGTTTCATTTTTTTCAGTGCCTCCAAAAACAATATGTTTTTTTAGGGTGAAGTTAATATAATTACCCAGTTTAGGGATAATTTTAAAACGGTGTTAATCTTTTAAAATTTTCCAAATAATTATCTAACATTTTAAAAATTGAAGCGTTAAGTGAGGAACTTGACAAGTATTAGAGCAAGATTTTACCTTGACGTCATTTATAAAGCTCTAACTCCCCAAATTGATTCCTTTAAACTAGACAAAGTTAGCGTTTAATTTGGCTAAAAGGGCTCAAATTAAGGATTCAAAATTCTAAAATATGAAAATTAGCTTCAACATTTGTCTATATCATTACTTAATATTTATGACATTGTCACTTAACAGTAGTGATGTTATCACTTTACGCTAGTGACCTAATGAGTGTCTATATTTATAAATGTTTTGTAGTTATTTGAAATATTTTAGTTATTCGTACTTCCTTGTTTTTTTAATCATAAAGGTTGAGACTAATTTGGAATCACACTAGAGGTTGGTTAGTTATTCGTACTTGCCTGTTTTTTAACCATAACAAACAGTTGCTAGCTATCATTGGTGGTGGCGACGATTTTATATTTGTGTTAAGTCACCAAAAACAAAAAAAAAACAAACAAAACAAACAAAAAAAAAAAAAAAAAAAAATTGTGTTAATTATGACTAGCCCATCTTTTAGTTTAGAACAAACATAGCCCTTAAGAGTAAAATATTGTTGTTAAGAAACGGTAACAATTGAACTCTTATCGCCAGACTCAATCAAACCAAAGATAACTGATTAATGGACTGTACTAATCATTCCATGGATAGCATCTGTCGTAATTGTTGGTGTCCCAGTTCCACAGGCATGGATGGCCTTCAAACACAGCCCAATTACATGTTCTACAATAGTCTCCATCCCTAAAGTTATCATATATATCGAACCATCGAAATGCACCTGCCCATTGAAAACTGCAGTAGAATTTTGTTACTGTGATGAAGCTAGGTTTGAAGTGGAATTGAAAGCTGGCATTCCGCGGAAGCTTTTGGAGACCAAGATCATCGTCCCCGGATTTGCAGTGAAGGTTGAGGGTCTGGCCTTTCTCCAAAGAGTTGGTGATCTTAACATGTTTTGTCTTGACTGCTTCACAAATGGTAACTGTGAACAAAAGCAGCGTGACTAGCAGCAGTACTGCACTTCCGTTGAACCAACCCATGCTATACATATAGCTTGTTAATTTGAAGAAAATCAAATTTTATTTTGGTGTGAAAACACTAGGATGAACCATGCTTTTATAGTTGCTAGCTAGAGGTACCATCCACAAGGTCTCACATTTGCTTTAGTGCCATTTTTTGGCCAGGTACATTTGCTAGCTAGTTCTTGATTTATAAAATTATGGTAATAGATCGATTCACGTATAAAATTAATTTTGTTAGAATAATTTACAGTTGTGGAAAGACATTTAATTTTTTATAACAATGAATTCAGTTAAAAATGTTGACGAGCTTAGTAGTTGTCATGTAATTGAAGGTCTGAATTCTACTAACAAAATTATCTTGCAGTAATTTTCTTTACATAAGCGATATTATTCTACTTTAAGCCTATATAAATTTGATGAAGAGAATTCAAACTTAAATGCATACGATCTAACGTATAAGCTCTATGTAATGTGGCTACGCTTAAATATAAAAAATAAAAATAAAAAAAATCATGTACAGCTAGCTGAGAATACTTGGTAATTCTAGGAATGAGGAAATATAAAAGGAAAATACTAGGTAGATCATCGGTGAACATGTTTGGTAAGGTCAGCTTGCAGGTAAGAGGTCCTTAACTGCTGGTAAGGGAATGTCCTATACGCCGCACCATGCCACATCATGTTCTATTCAACTTGGATGTCCCAAGCGTTCGTGGCACAACAAAAATTTCTTTGAAAATCCGGACTTCTGGCCAACAACAGTGGCCCTTATGATGCAAATGGTTGTAAAGTACAATTCATTCGGGAAGCATTCCATCATCTCTTGAATATGTTTTTGGTTATATTCGTAGGAAGTTACACAAAGGAATTCTACTTCATTTTCTACCGTGGTTTCAATATGCTCTTCCAAATGTTTTAGGTGGAGTAAAATTAGTCTCACATATGGACTATGGGAATGGTACAACTCAACAACCTTGGTAGAGGCGTGGATAAGTGAAAACCATGATCTCTTCCATTAAACGGAAGTAGATTCTGCAGGGTTGAGGTTCGAGAAAACTCTTTCTTATTCTTGTCAGCCATCAAGGATTTCCTTTTGTACATCACATTTGGACCTTTTCACTTCTTGTGTACAAGACGGGCCATGAGGATAGCTGAAGTAGGCACCCGCTTAGGGCCCACACTTTGGAGTGCCCTTAATTTTTTTTTCAAAAATATATATATGTATAATTTCTTACAATTCAAACTCAATAAAACTATCAAAAAATACAATCATAGACAATTGAAAAAGAAATTGTTGAAAAATTAGATTATGTAAACTTAATTAGTACATTTGCGTCTAATAACGCCAGATGTGTAATATTGAAGTAATGTTTGTATTTTTGTTATATTAATTTTTAATGATATTTGATGTAGAAAGAAATTTTTTCATGTACTTAGCAATTTTTTTTTTTAATATATATCGATGTACAAAGGATCCAGGATCAGAGAACTCTAGTGTCTTACTTCAAAGGCTCACCTAGGGTTCAAAATGCTCAGGGCTGCTTGTGTAGTTTTCTGTAAAGATGGTATCAATGTCATAATCTTGAAGCATGTTAACGTTTCAGATATGAACTCTGTGGACATGGTAAGATGTGAGGTGAACAATTGGCTAAAAACTTTACTCCATGCGCGCTCAAAGACGTAAAACAGGTACTTGGAAACTCTTTGAAGCAAATGCGCATTCCCCTCTTTTTTTGGACCGAATAGACAAATCTTTTTTTTTTTTTTTTTGATATTTCTGAACGGATGAAAAAAAAATTTAGATATTGGATGTGGAAAAACACAGAATTCACAATTTCGAATTATACAGAGAAAAAGACAAAAGAAAGCGCGAAAAAAAAAAGAGGAGGACAAAAAGGAAGAAGACAAAAGAAAGGAGAAAGTGCGTGTACAAATAACGGAAGCCTGAGATAGTATTTTACTTGCTCAAGTAATGAGAGGTTTTTTATTAGTAACCCAATCAATTCTTAGAAAATATATTATATTACCTTAATTGATAATAGCTAAAAATATCGTCTGTATACTATTATTTCAATTTCCAGAATGGTATGAGGACTTAAAGGATTGGAATAGAGAAATGCATGTTAAATGTACCCATAACGGCGTTCAATTATCAGAAAAAGAATTTCCCAAAAACTGGTTAACAGAGCATCTACAGAGCAAATTCCTGAGGTCTCTTCCTCATTAACCACATCGTAGTACCGTGAAATGTACATTACATGAACAGAAGACAGAACGGCTCAAGGTACTTGCTAAGTTGCTAGAGCTGCATCTCAGCCCAGTAAATCAAAAGAACTTTCGCTCTCGGCATTAAACGAGTGGAAAATAAGGAGGCGGCTAGATTACTGTTCCACTAGGAATCAAGGCATCCTTGATCACTGTGACAATCCCGCTCTTTATGAAATATCCGTCTGTTTCTCTTGCTGCTTCTTGCACATTGTCACTATTGATAATCTGCAGTTCATACCTGTCGATGGTCAGTTTCACAAAGATAAAAATGTAAAATGTCTTAAGCAATCGGCTAAGAAGAACAAAGTTCTAATTTGAATGATGTCAAACAAGACATTGCATCGAATGTAAGTGGGAAATAGGAAGTACATATAGGATGCGGTTTTCTGTTTCCATTTAAGTTTCAAATTGGCTATAAAATTTAGACTTCAAATCAGTAAAAAACTGAGAAAATCATATCAAGATGATACTATCCTTACCTTAACATTCTCTCCGATTCGTGCATTCTTATCAATTATAGCTCTCCTAATGTGGGAATTCTTGCCAATACCAATTGGAACGCTGCCCTTTGCAGATAGGAACCTCCTGTCAGCTTCAGTCTGCGACGGTCACAATAATTGCATCAGTATAATCTATTCACCCCATAGAAACGTCAAATGAACAATGAGAGTATTTCTAAGGAAAGTCCATTCATCTCTATAAAACCAAAAAAAAAAATTATACGGTCATGTCTTGACTTAAAATAAAAGCAGCATGTGCTCAATCGACAGCAGGTTTTACCTCATAGTAGTCAGCTCCCATCAGTAATGTGTCTTCAATAACAGCACCCTCTGCTATGCAAGACCGAAGCCCAACGACTGAATGGTGAATTTTACAGTTCTGCGTTGATGTAAAAGAAGGGTTGGGTTAAATGAGCAGGACCGCAGTAGATTATACTCATCCCTGTTTCTTGCAACGATAGTACATAGAAGCAAGTTTTTCTGAAATTGAAGAGAACTGGGGACTAGGATATGACATCATAATGGAACAATTTAGCAAAATACTGAATTTTTCTACAAAGAACTTACCTTTATTACACATCCCTCGCCAATAACACTATCTGTGACATCAGCATCAAGCATTTTGGATGGAGGTAAATACCGAGGTTGGGTGTAGATCGGGGATGAACGATCATAAAAGCTACAGTAAAATTCAAAATTAGGCAGGAATACTAAATCGACATCAAACTGATAGCATAACATATCAATTGGCCAAACAAAACAGGAATACAAACAAGTTTTAGAATAAAAGGTACCTGAAATCTGGAACTGGTTTTTTTGTTATCCCCAAGTTTGCATTGTAGAAAGCCTCAATGGTACCAATATCTTCCCAGTAGCCATCATATAAATAAGCTTGAACCTGCAGGCATTAATAATTAGTATCTCAGGGGCTGAAAATCTGGATGAAGGGAAGCGGGGGACAGAAAGTATGGAACTGGGAAATATTTAGCAGACCATATAAAATCAATTTAGGACACTATCTTTTTCAGTACAAAGAGATTTGTTCAGTTTCGAATGAAAGATATTTGCAATTATGTAATACCAACAATTATTCCAATCTTTTCCACCTCTTTTGATTGATCTTTCATAGAAATTACAGAATAAAATATATAAATGAAAACTTACTCTCAAACCAATGGAAGTTGCGCCTGGAATAACTTCACTCCCGAAATCATTTGCACCAGGAAACTTGTCTCGAAGTAGATCTAACATCACATTTTTGCTCACAACATATATACCCATGCTGGCAATATAAGGCATCTCTTTAGCTCTCTCATCATCAAGACCCAGGATAGTAGTATCAACCTATAACAAAACAGAAACAACAACATTTTGCATCACTAATCAATCACACACCTAAACCCACAAGCGATCGAAGTTCACAATGAAACGAATATGTAATGCACTAAATAATGAAAAACGATCTGCAAGTGGATCGTTCACCTTCATAGCTTTGAGTTGCTCCCCTTTAGGTTTCTCAGCAAACTCAATAATCCTTCCCTCTTCATCAATCTTCATCAAACCAAAGGCAGTAGCGCGCTTCTCATCCATGGGCAGAGCAGCCACAGTGATGTCTGCATCAGTTTCTCTATGCGCCTGAATAAACCTCTCATAGTCCATCCTATACAAGTGATCGCCAGCAAGAACTAAAAATTCCAACACATTGTGCTCCTCAAACAACCACAAGTACTGTCTCACGGCATCCGCGGTACCCTGTAAAGCACCAAAACCAATAAAAACCAAAAATCCAAACTCAAAAACCAATTGAAACCCGATTTCCAACACAACCCCACAATTTGAAACAAGCTTTTTAATCACCTGAAACCAATTGGGATTCTCAGGGCTCTGCTGGGCAGCAAGAACCTCAACAAAGCCTTCATTTTTGTAGCCACCCATGTTACTAGCATAAGCACGAGAAAGATGGCGATTGAGCGAAGCGGAATTGAACTGGGTCAGCACATAGATCTTGGACACGTTGCTGTTGAGGCAATTACTGACTGGGATATCGATCAGCCTGTAGTTTGCTCCCAATGGAACAGCAGGCTTCGCACGCTTCTTGGTCAATGGGTAAAGCCTCGTCCCAGCTCCCCCACCCAGGATAATCCCCAACACACTCTACACATTAACACAAACAAAATTCCCAAAATTTCAATCCAAACAAGGACACATTATGCGAATGCATACAAACAAAAGCACCAAACGCGATAGAGAGGGAGAGAAATGAACTACTTACCCGGCTCGCATCGGGATCAAGACACGTCTGGGAGTTCTTGGAATCGGAAACAGCCTTCGGAGAGACAACCAGCGGCGGGACTCTGTGAGTGGGGCACTTCCTCATACAGGTGCTGGGGGCGGGGATTTTGGTTCCGGAGAGATGAGAGCCGCTGAAGGAGAGGCGGCTGATGTTCTGGGTCTGCTTCGAGTTGGGCAACACCGACGATCGCGACGTGAGCACTCCGCTCGCTGCCATTGAAGAGGACGCCACGTAACAAGAAATTTTGAGAGAGAGTTTCAGAGAGTTGCAGAGGGAGAGTGGAGTGTTTGGGACTGCCAGCTGAGATTTGATGATATTTCGGGACGCGTTTGCCCTTTACATTTTAGTGTTAATTACGCAACCCCAACGGCAAATCTAAGAGGATGGCGGAAAGGGTATTGTGGACTTTTTACATGTTAATATTAGTAGTTATTTGACGGAAGGAAAGGAGCACCAAAAAATCTGCAGAAATCGCGAGTATTTAAACAAGTGGACGTCATTAAACGTCAGGTAACGGTGATGCATCGATGGAAGAGTGACACGTGTCACTTGGTTTTTGGCCTAAGATTTTGTGTCACATGTCACCACTTTTGTTTACCACCGTCTATTTTTTCGTTATATGGTTATAAAATTGAGATGTTAAATTATGAACTTAGCAACCTTTCCGAATCTTGCCTGACAAACTCACAAAGGACGATGGCAAATATTGGAATCTAATTTATCTTTGTTGACAATGTTTGCTAGGAGTTGAGATTGGTTGGTAGCATATATTAATTTACCATGTAGGATATTGAAGATAGACCGTGTTTGATGCGTGGAAAAAATTCCCAAACCAAATCGAACAAAAAAAATACCGATCTCAAATCAAAAATGTCCCAAACCGATTTTCTCAAAATTTCGGTATTCCCATACTGAACAAATACCGAAATTTCGGTATGGGAATCGGGATTGCCTTTCCAATATTTCGGTAGTCCCATACCGAACCGAAAATATATATTTTTAATTATTTTATATATATATACACACACACAGATAATAATATATATTGTTTTTTTAATTATAGTTAGAGTTAATTTGAACCACTGGATTGCTTCAAATTAATCCATGTCGTCCATTCCTTGTTAGGGTTTCTTCCAGTCGAGTTTCATTTCTGATTTATCAAATCCAACATCGAGAGCCCTATCCTCCTCTCTGTCTCGACTCTAATTCCAACTCCGGCAAGTCACCAACCCACCACCACACAGAGCCACCGCTGTCTCTCTCCGACAGTGGAGCCTTCCTTCACGACCACACAGAGCCACATCCACCGGTCTCTCTCTCGCGATTCTCTCTCTTAGGAGTCTCTCACGCGATTCTCTACTCTATCTCAGATTCAGACACAGGTAAATAAATATGGGAATTAATTTAGGGTTTGTGAAATTTAATTTTCGAATTCTAGATTAGGGTTTGTAAATTTAGGAATTTTTGAATTCTAGATTAGGGTTTGTAAATTTAGGGTTTTTGAAATATAGTTTTTGAATTCTAGATTAGAGTTTGTAAATTTAGGGTTTGTGAAATTTAATTTTCGAATTCTTGAAATTTTGGTTTCACTGATTCTATTTAATTGGTCTAATGGTTCTTGCAGATTGGTGAAGGAACTGGGCTCTTTTGCTTTGCTTCTGCAGCTTCTGTACTGGAGTTTTATTTACCAACAGGTAAATTTCTCAGATGGAGTTTTATACATTTTTTATTTTGACCAAATGCTTGAAACTGAAACCCCATGATTAGTTGGCTTTTGTGGAAGAATATGAGGAAACTATTTTAAATTATGTGTGTTTAATTGGTTAATGATGGGCCTAAATTGGATTAAAGTAGAGAGTATAGTGTTGTGGTCCTGTGGATATGAACTTTTGAATGTATAATGGATTTCTGTGGCGATTAAGACCTGAATTGGATTAATTATTTTTAAGGGGTTTTCATTAGGGTTTTGGCTTTGGGTGTTGGTTGCTGCAACTTTCAGGTAGTAATTGTGTTGTGAAGGTAAATGAAGATGATAAGTGGAGCTTTAAGTCTTAGTGTTTGTGTATTAGCTGAGATAAATGGGTCTTGGTCCATTTGCTTGGTTCCTCGAAAAGTACAAGAGGAATTGAAATGCATTGTGATGCATGATGATGTTCCTCTAAGAAAATTTTCAGTGCATTGATGGTTTTTTGTCGAGTCTCTCAATTTGGTGAGTGTTGCAAGAATCTGTGTTTGCTTTAATCCTAAATTAGGGTTTTATTTGAAAGCTCTGTGTATATTGAAGGCTCTGTGTATATTGAAAGCTCTGGTTGCAAATCTGTGATTTTGCACACTGCACAGTTAAGATATGCAGATTGGCTATTTTGCACACTGCACAACCAAGTAAATATAGCCTAAAAGCCAAAAAGCCCAAAAACTATAGATATGCACAGATTGGCTGCACACTGCACAGCAGCACAAGTAATAGCCCAAAAACTGAAAAGCCCAAAAGCACAAAAAAAGCCTAAAAGCCCAAAATTATTTCGGCCAATTTGTCTCGAAATCCCGAAATTATTTCAAGATTCCCGAAAATTTGGTTTGGGATTGGTCTTGAAATTGGGAATCCCGAAAATTTCGATTTGGGAATCAGGACAACGTTTTTGGTTCGGTATCCCATACCGAACTAGCCCTATTTGATATGGTGTAAAATATTTGATCGATGCTAACTAAATAGGATTACTTTTGATTATATAATATGATATATGTTTTGAGATTGACTTACACTTGTGGTAGCTTTGTTGTGGCAAATATTTCATATCAATAATCCCTTGTGATGTGACAAAGTTATGCACATGAAAATGCGCTATTAGTAACCGAGGAAAGTGGTGATCTCGTCTTGCTAGCTTGGAGAGAGGAAGCCTCGAGACCGCATCTTCTAGCCAAATAGGGAGCGATCACTCAATAATGAACACTAACATGTACAAAACAATATTTTCTCTTAGAGATGTTATATTCACACCCTTCAAATTACTTTCCCCACACCCTTTTGATTTTTTAATGTTTTTCTTTCAAGTGCTTCCGGTGTGTACTATAATATAAAAAAAAATATTAAAAAAAGTTAAAAAATTTGGGGAAAGTAATTTGAGAATGTGTGAATATAATCTCTCATCCTCTTCATCGGAAAAAAAACAAAAACAAAAAATATGTGAACACAAAATAACTATTTTGGAAGCTCTGATCAAGGGCGGAGCCACTATGAGCCTAGGAGGGGCAGATTACCCCACTCAATTTTTTTTTAAAGTAATTATACAGTTTCGCTTCCCAATGACCACCCTAATTAAATTACAATTGGAAAAATGGAACTTTAACAAAAAGCTCTGAGGACTATTCACTTTAACGAAAAATCACATTTTTACACTAAAAAGTCAATCTTAGTACTATTTATTTTACCATTTATTTTGTCTTTATCGTTAAAACTCAAAGTTTTCATTTGAAAAAATGGCTAGACAATTAAAATAATTCTGCCGTTTGCATCCTCCAAAGGCCCACGTGATGGCAATTAAATTAATAATTAATTTAACTGGGGTCTTGCTCAGTTTTATTCTAAGTATTTCTCTATACATGAGCTAGAGATACTTAGGATTCAATTTCAGACTTAACATTGTGGATATGCGATTTAGCATTGAGTTTTCCGATTTAAAAGGGATTGGATATCTTGCAAAAAAATGGTTCAGTGCAAAAAAGACAAGGTGTATCCGGTAGTTTATTTGCTTGTGACATTAGTACTAACTCTTCCAGTTGCTACTGCCGCCGTTGAAATAGCATTTTCAGTCATGAAATTTTTGAAGAATTAATTGTGAAATCGAATGGGAGATTAATGAATGAATGATAATGTGATTATTTTTATAGAGAGATATTTGATGTTATTGGTAATAATGTTGTCATGCAACGCTTTCAAAACTTGAAAACGCATCAAGATATTGCAATATGTTGTATAAAAAACTGTATAGATTAATATGTAAGTGTTCAATAAATTTTTAAGCTTTTGAAGTATAATTTTATTGTTTGAGAATGCCTTATTCATACAAATCCCTTGGCTTCGTCCTTTAACTCTGATAGCGATAGAAATTCATTATTACTATATGTTTACAAATATCCATTTTGGCATATGTAGATAACAAAGGAAAAGAAATATGTGGAGAATATTCTTTCACCAAACCAATGAGTGGGGAAAGGGGCGGATCTATTCGATGGCCGGGGAGGGTGACTGGGGATTGACAAGTTGGGGGAAAAATGACATACTACCATTGGCTAAATTCCAAATTGTTATGACACCCACAATTTGTATAGACTTGAGTAATATATAAATATTGTTTTACAAAGTGCAAGTTTTTGCTTTGCAGTGGACATAATTACTTCCCAGCCATTTTACCGACATCTAAACGTAGATGTTCTTTCATTACCAACTTTTCCACTCAAATTGCAAAAATGGGTCTACCATTTCAGTTCCTATACAGTCAGTATATGTGGGTACATACATCAAATATTCGGTGAGTCTGTATATTATAGGAACTCACTCTCCGATCTATTGAAGATTTATTTTGTCCTTATATTTCTTTTATACTCGTTTTATACGGTGATTATCCCTATTTAAGCACTCCACTTTAGATGCTCTCAGAGCTTCACAAGTTCAAACTAAAAAAATGGATTTGCCTCGTCCCAAACACATAACCAAACAGCCTCCAGCAAAGGACAATATGATAAAAATTATAAAATTTCATCCAACATTCCCTGTGCACGGTTTTGTTATTTTCTGCGAATGATTTTATTTATTTAACCCAATTTCAGCACAAAACAGTCAGATAATGTATATTCTCCCAGAGAAATAAGGACAGGGCTAGGTCAACCAGATCCCATGCCAAATCAGCAGACTGTAGCTCAACAGCCAAACCCTAAATTCTGTTACTTTTGAGTTAAAACTGGTCAACGTATATGAAGTTATGAACTAACGAGTCCACGATCGACCAACCCATTATTGTAACCAGCAAATGTGAAAAAACATTCACATTGACATGATATGGTGAGGAAGATTTGTACTAGTAGGGCTCCAACCCAAACCTACAGGCCAGGCATGGTTTTATTTTGGTCGGGCTGTTCGTTTGATACGTATGCTCCAGCCAATACAATGCTAAGTGTATATCAAACTTTAAATATATATTTTTAGATAAATCAAAACCTACTGAAAATTGTCTCATGGTCTAACTAGCTGTATAATATGCCATTTCTCATTTGGTGCCTCCAAACTTTAATTTCATGTTCAATTCATGAAGGAAAAAAAAAAGTTTTTATCATTAACGTGTGTGACAATAGGTTTGGGAGCTTGAAGAACAAGATTCTTGGGATGAAGATTACCTTTTATCTCACATTTTACTTGGAGTGCAACTACAAAATCTTCAAAATCAAACGCGCAAGCAAGACTAGCTCGTTGATACCATCATGATAGTAACAGAGAAGAAGAAGAATCACAAAAGAAGAAGAAAGAAATGAAAACTTAGAGTAGAATAAATCGCTAGTATTTCTTAGTAACCACTTTGTTTTCAACTTAATGAATAGTACAAGAGTACCCTTGTACAACAAGATTAACTCTTAAGCTAATCACTCATTCACTAATTAAACACATGTTGAAATGACACCTGATAATGTATGGCTAATAGTCTTCAATCATAGAGAAGCTCGGATAATGCAGCGAATCAGTGTTGAGATGAGATCCGCCAAATCCAGAGGGAAATGCAGTGATAGGCATGCGAGGTTGGAGGATTGATTCAAAGTTGTGGGGGAGTATGAGCGAAAAGCTCCAAATCATGGCCGAAATGCCCCAAATCAGAGGTGTAAATTAAACCTTGAACATTGAGCATATTTACACCATTCGTAAAAGGTGGGTTGCTTCACCGTTTCCTAACATGAATCGGGGCCATCGCAGGTGTGGAGAATATTACTACTATACATACATACATACATACATACATACATACATACATACATACATACATACATATATATATATATATTAATAAAACTATAAGATATCTCCAATGTACTAGAAAAGTTATACTCATATATGATTCAAGTGCAAAGTCATATTTGACATTTGATATAGCTCTAAATGTGGGATTCTCACCACATAAGATACCAAAATTATATTTGTCTCTAAATTTGACTAGACTCCTTCCAATTTACAAGAGTTAAAAGTTAAAAGTCAAATTTGATTTCATATGCATTGTATATAAAATAACTTGCACCACCACATTTAGAGTCAAATATGACTTCATAACTTTTAACCTTCAAGTTTTAGATTGGAAATACAATCTAGTGGTATTCGTCTTCAATTGACTCTTGTGGATGACAAGTTCTGTACTAAATCCTTTACTGATCTTAGTTTAAATAAGTCGTTACATAAAAAAAGACTAACTCTATGGGTCAACTTTCAACTAAGAATATATGACATAAGTAGAGTCTCAATCTCTTGGTCACTCTCCTATGTGATACTAAGAGTAGAGGTTAAAACACTAAAAGCATATCTATTTATTCTTCATTCTTAATATCAAATCTAAAAATAAGTGACCATGCGTTCCTTGATCATTGGTTACCGAGATAATATTTTTAAACAAACAAACAAATAGATTGCCAGAACCCCAAGAATACTAAAGGAACAGTCGTGAGGGCTGTGGACTCAAGTCACCTCCCTTTTCTTTCTTTCCTGGCTTTCTGGGCTTGGCTATTGCCCCCATTTTCTTTTTTATTCTTTTGTATTGGTTACATTTGATTACTCCTTCGACGTTTAGGTAGGTTTGCTTATTAAATCCTCTTCAGTTAATAACAAGGCTTTGCCCAACTTTGCATTGGTTACATATGATACCAATATTCAAGCGGAGGTTGCCTGTCCAGTTGGTCCTCAATATTATTCCGGGAAAAGCAGCCCATGCACCATCTTCATTTCTACAAGTAGCTTCCCATTTTCCCCCATTTTCTTCTTATTAGTTTGCCAATGCAAGCCTTTGTTTATTTGCATACTTACTAGCTACCTGCAGTTTGCTGGCTTCCATTCCTTTCAATCCGTAAGTAGTAATTAGACTACATTAATTTCATTGCTAATTTTTTGTTTGTTTAGATAATATATATGATACGCTCCACCGAATCACAGGTCGAACATGGCACAAGGTGTTTCGGAGACCATGGCACAAGGTGTTTCGGCGGCCACGTCACGCGTGTTACATCCATCAGGTGTGTCTGTCTCTCCTTGCCAAAAGAACAGGAAAAAAATATTCCTTTCCTATTTCATTATCTAATTAAATAATCGTCTATACTTTTTTCTTAAGAAAATGCTAAGATACTATGTTTTCAAGCCACATTTGTGTGTCATCTAGTATTTAAAATATCGACATAAGTAGAAATATCGAATACAAATTTACGAAAATATCAATATCGGTTACCATTTTGGCTAAAAAGTCATGTTTGAACATATTTAAACTGTGTATTTAATTAATGACACGAATGATTTCTTGCGTTTCTTTGTGACTAAATTTCAGTGCTCTATTTTCCTAACACTTCGGAGTGTTAATCACAATGATCCCATATAATTTTTCTAGTTGTCATATAACTTCATTAAAAAGTCGAGTAACAAGGAACCCATAACATTATCTTCCATCGTTTCTGTGATTGAAGTTTACTACAGAATAGTTCATGCATCAAACTAAACAAGTATGGGGAAATAAACAATAACAAAACAAGATAAATTTGACAGGATTTGAATATAGTCGGTGTAAACCTTTCTTTGAGGCTGTGCAAGCTGGTGATTGGGAAACTGCAAAGGACTTTCACATCCAACATCCGGAGGTAGTAAGAGTAAGACATCCATTGTCTCGTAAGACAGCTCTTTACATTGCAGTTGATGCTGGGCAAGTGGATACTGTGAAAGAATTGGTGTCGATGATGGAAGAGGACGACTTGGAAATAAAATCAACGCAGGGTGGTCAGACAGCTCTTGCTATTGCTGCAATTAAAGGGATTACCGAAATGGCTAAATGCATGGTAACAAAGAACAAAAAATTACTCAGCATTCCCGATGATGCTTTCAACAAGCTTCCAATTGTGGATCCTTATTTGCTTGGTCATTGGGATATGGCTCGATATCTCTACTCCGTCACTCCACTTGAGGATTTAATGCCAGACAAAGGACCTCATGGCGCTACAATACTCTCCAGTTGTTTTGCATCCAAAGAATTTGGTAAAAGTTTTTAAATATGAGTACTAACATGCTGTTGACTACAAAAATGAAAATTAAGGGTTTGTTTGATAATTATTTCAGTTGTTTGGTAAACTACTTTCAAATTTCAAGAAAAAAAATGAAAACTGAAATTAAAAGTTTGAAAACTATAAAATAAAATAAAAAGGTAGCCTTCAATTTTTATTTTTTTTGAAACTTGAAAACTAAATGTAGTTATCAAACGAGTGTTTGATTTTCAAATTAAAAACATAATTACAAGAACTAAAAACGAAATGATTATCAATTCACAACTTGAAAAATAAATAGCTTATTCTAGCTACAGTTTACTCTTTTTTCCCATAGCTACAAATTACCATAGATTATTTCTGAAAAAATTATAACGTTAAAAATAAACAGATATCTCATAGAATTTAATTCAACGTTGTCCAAAATTGGCCATTACTCAGAACAACGAAGGGACGACCCCTTTAGAAGCTTTGGCATTGTTCCCTTCTTCATTCCTGAGCGGTGCGGAGCTCAATTTCTGGCAAAAATGGGTTTATGACTGTTAGAGTACCACATACTCCATTCTCTTTCTATTAATTATTTGCTTTACCTTTTATATGACATATTTTCTTGTCTTGATAGGTTTATACATAGAACCTCCTCCTCGCATCAATCATATCTGTGTAACTGTTCAAAATGAAGAAAATCCCGAAGCTAATAACGGAAGGAGTTTAATTCGCTCAGGTTTGTTATCCCCTTCCTCTCCCATCATTAACAAGTTAAAAATGTTTTATAAATGGTACGATCGAATTTGGGTTATCCACTTCGAATTCCTGCTTAACTTTAACCAAGGGAGTATATGATATTTCTCTTTACTTGTACGTAAAATGTCTCAATTATAACTCACATAGATGACAAGTTCGACACTTAATTACTATGACTAATCCCTCCCTACCTTGCTAAGTTTGGAGAGATTATTAGGAGAGTTTTCTTCATTTGTGGAGATTATTGGGAGTATAAGTGCATGTTTGGTAATGTTGCAAAATAATTTTTCATTTTACAGATACAAAAAACGAGTACAAAATGCGTTAGACATGCCCACAAAATGAATAACATAAAATACAATATAAGCCTCTATTATGTGAAACATTAAAGTTATTTTTCCCGTGTAGTTTAATAACATTATAAAAAAATAAATAATAAAAGCCACAAACTAAGTAAAAAAAAAGGTTAGAGTTTTAAGAAAACAAGAAAAAATCTTGTACTCCCCCAACCACCTTACAATGGTCATCGCAAATAGCATCCATACCGCCATATCCCCACTACCAGGCATCATTGCCACCAGATCCTACACCTATCATCACTAGTATCTCCCATCACCACCCAATCACCGGGCCACCACGGCAACGACCACCTCCACCATGCAGATACTATCTAGCATCTTCAATGCTACACGGTGCAGACTTACTATCACCTAACCTTGTGACACTATGTTATCGACCCTCTAGCTCTCAGTTCACAAACAATTGAAATATGCATAGATATCTCATTTCACCACAAAAAATAAGGCACTGTGCACAAAAAGTTATTTGTGCCCTATGAGGTCAGAGGGCACCAACTTATGTGCCATATATCAATAGTAACAGTGCAGCAACTAAACTGTTATATATCCCCTCTATGGGTGTGCCCTTTGATGACAGGGCACGATATGGCTATTTGTGCTCATAGAGTTAAGCACAAATAGGTTGATGAGAGGGCCCGATATGGCTATTTGTGCTCAAAGATTTAAGCACAAAAAGGCAACCTATTTGTGCCTTAATTTTGACAACCATGCTAGATGACAGAACTATACACACAACTTTCAAATCGTGACCAATAGGCGCACCTCAGTTTCTGTTCTTGACAGATCAATCACATGTGAAACTCAAACAAGAAATCAACATTATAAATTAAAGAAAAATTGTTCAGCCCAAACAATCTCTAAGCTTAGTATAGTTTATTAGTGTGCACAGAGAAATTGCTATAGTTTATTAGTGTGCACAGAGAAATTGTTTGGCCACAACAATCTCTAAACTTAAAGCATCATACTGCATTAAAATGAAGTTATATCAATACCTGAGAAGAGAGGCCGATCATAAGCTTCAGGAACCTGTGAAAAAAGGAAAATAACAATAATGAATTTGAATTTACTACAATTTTCTCTAAGACCCTGCTTCCTATAAATAAGTACTCTACTTAAAAATTCAATTCTCATCGTTAGCTATTTAACCCATTAGAAAAATAAAAACTTAAATTAAGAAACAGTTGAAAAGATATGATATCAACACCCTTAGCAAAAGTAAGGCCAAATCCCTTTGAAGAGATATGATACCAACTACCACATAATCCAGTGATGTTCAAGGGCCAAAACAACAAAAATGCATTACTACCAAGAAAACTCAATGCATTACTCGCAGGCATTGGACCCCAGTTTTTCACACAATGAAGCTCACTTTACCACATTCCCTTCTTGCCTATAACTTTTAGGGGATGTTTGTTTGCCCTCACTAACTGTCCTTGGACTAGACTGGACTACTGTAGTCCAGTCTGATGTTTGTTATCATGCGGGACTAGTCTTAACGAGACTAGCCCGGACTCGCCTACACTAAAGGCTTCACTAAGAGGTCTTAGTGAGACCCCGCAAAAACCACGGGATTGCTAGTCCCGTCTCCCTCTTCGGCAAGCAGCGTCGCTCAAACCCGCATGAGCAGCATCTTCATTGTCCCGTAAACCCAGCGCCCTTTTGGCATTTGGGTCGGTGATTTGGTATCTTTATCCATCTGGGTCGACCTGAACGACGGCAAAAACGGGTCTCATGGTGACCCAGATTCTTCCACCAACAGCAAGATTGAAAACTTTAGCATTGGTGCAGTGACTCTGAGTGATTTTTCTTGACCAACTATGATTTGCCCAGAAAATACAGGAACCAAATTTGAAGAAAAAAGAAAAAATAAATACAAAGAGAGCGATGGGAGAGGGGACATTATACAGAGGTGAAACGAAAGAAACAAAAGGAAGGGGAGGGAGACACTGGTAACAAAAAAAAAAGGCAAAAATGGGGAGAAAAGGGAAATGGGAGGGAGAGGCGGAGGGACAAAAATGGGGAAAAAGGGAAAGGGGCAGAAAACAAAATTTTGAAATACCCATTAAAACCCATGAAGGTTTAAGCACAAAATCTAAAATAAAATTGATAAGAGAGCGATTGTGAATTGAAGAGCAAAGATTGATGAACAATTGGGAGTTACCCGCGAGAGAGAAGGCTTTGCGAGATGGACTGCTGCTTTGTTTTCTCATAGTGGAATGTCAGTTTGCTTAAGTGGGTTTATGGACGAGATCTTTCCAAAATGAAGAAGGGGATTCTAGAAATAAAAAGAAAAAGAAAAAGTAATACTAAAATATTAATTGATATATATTAAATTAATATAAAATAATATAATATTGTAATCATGCTTCTTAATTCAAGGCTGCACCAAATACTTTATTAAATCAGTCCAGCTTAATCTAGTCTAAGACAGTCTAGCTTAGTCCCTGAAGTTAGTCCAGTACGAGATAGTTCAGTGCAATAAACGCACCCTTTAGAGTCCCTTTATGAATTGAAAAATAAAGCTTTTACAGGACAAAGTCGAAAGAAAACGCGATGAGCTAAGAACAATATATTGAAAATAGATAAACAACTTAAGTCTCTGTGGAACATCTTTGTCAGCTTTCACCTTCGCTCCACCTGCTTATAAACATATATATATATATATATATATATATATATATCCTTTCACAAGAGGGATCCCTATTTTTCTAAAAAGATGGGAACATCCTCTTAACCGTTGGATCTGACTTTAATGAAATTGTGTGGCTGAGATTGTGTGGCCTGTGTTTTAATCTCAACCACACAATTTCATTAAAGTCAATCAAACGGTCAAGAGGGTGTTCCCATTTTTTTAGAAAAATAGGTATCCCTCTTGGTAAGGGTACTGTGTGTGTGTGTGTGTATATATATATATCACACTCTTACCATCTAGTTAGAACAATAATTACACCAAGAAAACTTGACTCTTCAACAATCCAATTGATGTTGTATTGCAATCTATACAACCAGTGACAGATTAAAATACCAAAACAACAACAAAAAAATCCTAAATCAAATTGAAGCAGTGTAAAATCGAGATTGAAAATGCGAAAAATACCCAAAACTCGTGCTATAACCATCGGCTCGACTTCACCGCCAGCTCTGGCCTCATCACACACATCGACGCCACTCCAACTCCGCTCTTCGCCGTCCCGCCGCTCCCATACCTACAAAACACACAAAAGCCGATCAAAATCCTTACGTTTCTTAGATCTGAAATTGAGGAAATTCGGTTACGAATTTGTAGAAACTAACATGGGGTTTGGAAAGAGGACGGGAAGAGTACTCTAGAGGTATAATTTGACGCTCGTTGGTGACCGGTGGACGACAACGCCGTTGCGTGAAAGAGAAGAGGGAGCGAGGATGCAGGAGGGAGGAGAGATTTCTCCAAGGGGGAGAGAGGAGAGAGGAGAGAGAGGATTAATAACTTTTTTTTCATAATTGCTTTTAAATTGTATTTTACACATAAGCCATATTTGGTAGCTTCTGTAAAAGGCACAAAACCAGCAGGATTCTTTTCGGATTTTTTTGGAGAGGATTTTGGTATTTCGTGAATTGTGTCTGTTAATTATAAATTGTGCAGTTAATTTTTGTCAGGTACTATTTATATTTAATTTTAAATAAAAAGATTTAAAATGATTTCTGACCACAATATATATGATGAACGGACACGATTCACGGATCTCCAAGATCCTCACAAAGAGAATCCAGATTCAGCACAAAAGCCATGTTTGTCACACATTATGTAATATTTAACAAATCCTATTTATAGAGACAAAAGTTTTTTGTGTCTATGTTCTGTCCAAAAGTTATCAAGCCAAAGTATACATGTCTCACTTCTCACAATTCCCATGGCCGAGACAATGTACTATCAAGAAATGAGAACTTAAATGTGTGAGGTCAAACGACTGTCATATTTAGTAGTATCCTGAGATAGGTAAGGATGGTAACGATTCGATTTGGGGACGGAAATGCTATATTCATCCCCATAATCACTAAAATTAACCATATTCATACCCGCAAATTAACCATCGGGTATTATCCATAACCATACCCACCGGATAACGGATTCCTCATCGGTTAACAATTATATCCATATTCGTCAATACAAAAAATATATTCGCCCAATTGACGCATGATAATTTAGTAAATATTATTTTCGTCATTAAATATTTGATGAATAAAATGATTTAATGAATGGATCTTGTAGAGCATAAAATTAAAACTAAACATTGATAATGTTGGCTGATATTTGATATCTCCTATAAGCACATTTGAATTTCATAGATTTTGATTCATATCAAAACTTTTGAACTTTCGTACAAAATGCAACTTACACAATGCAATTTTTGTATTCTCAAGATAATGGATTCGGTGAATAATGAATATATATATAGGAATTGCTTAAGGGGAGGGATCCCCATTTTTTCAAAAAAATGGGGACACGCTCCCCACCGTTGGATTTAACTTTAATGAAATTATGTGGTTGAGATTGTGTGACCTGTGTTTTAATCTCAACCACATAATTTCATTAAAGTCAATCTAACGGTGGGGAGCGTGTCCCGATTTTTTTGAAAAAATGGGGATCCCTCCCCTTAAGCAACCTATATATATATATATATATATATATATATATATATATATATATATATATATATATATTATAATACTTTAATATTATATATAATTATATTATATATTATTCGGTTCGGATTCGGGTACGGGTACGGATATGGATTGGGAACCCTTATAACCATAACCAAATAATATTCATGGTTTTTCCCCATACCCAAAATATACCCGAATTTTCATACCCAAATCCAATCCATTCGGACGGTTATCCATGGTTATCGGGTTTAACGGTTAGAATTGTCGTCACTAGAGATAGGGCTTGAGCCATGTTGGTTGAAAAGTCAACGTTGTTGAAAGGGGCACTTCTAGGGTTATGAAACCCTTCTTGGTCTATAAACATTGGATTTCCATTATGCGAGTTCCATTAGGTTGGTCGTACATCTAACAACATGCTCCATAAGTTTCACCAACATTTTTCCATTGTAGTGGGAGGTTTAGTGGAACGGCTTGTTTCCCATTTAGAAAAACAAAAGGAAGGGCTTGTTTCGAAAATCGTTGAGATACTTGGTATTCTAGTAACAATTTCATTTGTTGTAGATTTGAATTCAAATCAATCATTCCAAACCATGCAATTTAGGTCCTAAATATTTGGGTTTTAAATGTCAACTCAGGAATCAAACGCATATATGAAATGAAGATTGTCCATGTCGGCTCACTTGCATTTTTAAAGCTCATGTGCGAGGAGATAAATAAAGATTTGGATATGCAACTAATGAGTTATCCCACTGTGAATTCGGCAATCTTCCAAGCTGTTAGTAAGGCGAATGTGGAGTTTATTACTCATATATGTAAAGCAAATCCTGAACTTCTGGGGTCAACAGGTGACAAGTTAAGGGACATATTTGACTTTGCGATCCAATGTCGTCAAGAAAAGATTTATAACCTTATATATGGGATCTCTGCGAGAGACTCGATGACAAATACTGCCGATGCAAATTATAATAACAAGCTACATATAGCTGGGTTGTTGTCCCCATCTTCACAACTTAATCGTATTCCAGGTGCAGCATTGGAAATGCAGCGTGAACTACAATGGTACAAGGTTAGGATTTCTCACTCGACACAATTCTTGATTACTTTGCCTATATGCCATATAAACTGAAAGAATCAAATTAAGTGTTCGGGAGGTTCTGAATTTGTTTTCCCTTTTTGTAATAATCATCCAAATCCAGCATCAACTATTAGGTACTGGGGGAGGGAGGAAAGAATTGGACTCGACACTTTGAGAAAATGCTTTTAACCAACTGAATTACAAGTCCCCTTGTCCACTTACTAAGTGTCAATCTTAGTTTGTTTTCCTAAAATGTTTCTTGCATTAAAGGTGCTGCAATTTGAAAGAGAGTTATTTGCTTTTTCGATTTATTGTAAGCAGATGTTCAACCTAACACAAGTTGTAAAATTAACACAATCTTAAAGCCTTAATGCATAAAATGTTAAAATTGAACATTGTGACCAATTGCAGGTGCTCTCATATGTCAGTACAAATGTTAAAATTAACACAACCTAATACAAGTTACAAATCTTGGAATGTAAAATATTGGTAGTTAATCCTAATATAATAAAGATTATAGAAATTTATATTTTATGCTCTCATATGTCAGTACTTGTTCAATGCAATGCAGGAAGTAGAGACTATCGTACCTCCTAAGTATCTTGAGTTGTGGAACAAAGATGAAAGTTTGACACCCGGGGAACTATTCACAAAGAACCACAGTGGATTGCTAAGGGAGGGAGAAAAATGGATGAAAGAGACAGCAACTTCTTACACCGTTGTAGGTGCTCTTATTATTACCATCATGTTTGCTGCAGTAATCACAATTCCTGGAGGAAATGGAGGTACCGGCTTTCCCGCATTCAGTGATGAAAAATTGTTTATGTTATTTATAATTTCATATGCTATATCACTCTTTTCTTCCACAATTGCAACGTTGACGTTTCTCGGAATTCTCACGTCACGTTACACAGAAGATGATTTCTTGAAGTCCTTACCCACAAAGATGATAATTGGTCTTGCCACTCTTTTTTTTGCTTTCGCAACCATGATGATTGCGTTTTCTGCTGCCCTTCTAATTATAGTTCGTGGACAGTACTTCTTTCAAGTGTTCCAGTCACTTTATTTGCTTGGATGCAATTCCCCCTCCTAGTTAGAATTACCGTTTCTACTTACGGCCAACCATACTTCTTTCAAGTGTTCCAGTCACTTTATTTGCTTGGATGCAATTCCCCCTCCTAGTTAGAATTACCGTTTCTACTTACGGAAAAGGAATATTTAATAGGAATGTGGAACGTTGGTTGTAAAGCTATTTCATTCTTTTATATTTCTTATTGTATCTGTTTATGTGGGATCCTAAAATTCGAGGTGTAACTGATTCGATGGATTATATATTAAGGAATAAATTGGTGGTTTATGTGGAACCTTTAGAAGTAAAGAGAAACACTACTAGACTGTATTATTAAATGATACGTCTTGTTTTTGTGTATTGACTGATTCGTTTTAATTGTAGTTACTACATTACAGGTTCGAATAAGAACCACACAAGGCACCCAACAGGATGAGCACATGAACTAATCATTCAGATTATCCCATCATCTTTAAGACAATAGACCAGTTCACTAATGAAACCAATAAAGAAAGGAAACGAAAAGCCATAAGTAAATTTAAATTGTAGCAAAAGCTATTTCATTATCTTCATGGCCAGTTCACAAACTGGGATCCAGATGAAGCAGTTTTACGTCTAAGCACAATGATGTCACAGAGTAGAGGTTTAACCATATAATGCACGCCATGGCTCCCGATTGTCTTTTGATTTTCTTGTTGGATTCCATGTGATCTTGTCTCTTGAAAAGGAAAGGTTCAAAGTGCTTGCTAAAAGTTCTCCAATCTCATAAAGTATCTGAAAAAGAAACCATCTAGAATTAGACAATATACATATACTCGGGAAACAGACAGATTCATAGAGAACTAAAAGGAAGAGAAAGAATCAAGGCTAAACGACTTACTTTCAGCAGTAAACATGGAGAAACTGAGCATACACTAATTTCCCATTCATCTCTCAAGCAAATTGTAGAAATACAAATTACTATCCTATCAAGGCCTCCAAACCCAAATTGAATTCAATCATATGTTACAAGAATTCTAGGTAAACTGAATGTTGACAGTTGCATTAGATAAAGTAATAAAAAAGACTGTATACCTGAAACTCTTCTTTATCAGAAATGCGTTGACCTCTTTGCCCCATAAGAACATACGTTGGCAACTTCAAAACCCGGACCAACTGAAGAAAGCAAGCCAAAGGTTCATGATGAATCTGCAAGGATGGCGCTGGCTTCTGGGTTTTGGTTGCCATAGCCTTGCTTATGGCTGTTTCTGAACCAATCTCTATACCATAAAGTGAACATTTGCTTTCAAATTTTGTTGCAGATTTACTTCCCCCTTTAGCTTGGATGACTCTAGGAAAATTGGGGCAACGACTGTAGGAACTGAGGATGAATTCTGCCCTGCTAATTGTGCTAGAACTTCATTAATAGCGCAGGCTAGTATTGGCGGTTCATAGTATTCCATAAGCAGCACAGACACCTGAAAAATACAAAATTGAAGAGACATTTTTTTACAAAGTTCCCCTAATATGTTATCTTCAAGATATGTTAGAAGATAAATACAAAAGTTATTCACTCTGTCCTAGTAACTCAAGATGTTGGAAATAGTAATAAACCGACAAACTTCAACACAATATCAAAGCTGTTGGCTCACATCCTAACAACTAAAGCATTTCAGAGCAGTGGTAGATCGATAAACTTTACGAAAAACAGAAAACTGCATAAAAAAAATAATGTGGAAACTTCCACTGTTATCGTCACATCATGAGTTCTGAAACACAAAGGAACAAACCTTTTACAAAGTAATTTAATGGGTTTCAACCACTATGGGCATAGAAACCAAATCTACAAGCATTCTTCGAAAAACGCCTGCAATCAAGTCCCTTTAGATCTCACAGATCACTCACACTTCCATAACACAGAGTCGATTTTATACCCCACAGGGTTTCGAAAAACCAACATCATTTTCAATTTCAATCACACACAATCTAAACCCCAAATTGTCACAAATTTCACTCTCACCATAAAAACCAGAACACATTCCATTAGAAAATACACGTCCCATTTCTCAACACCCAAATCCCACATAGAATCTAATCTATACGAATACAAACCCGTTTCTGGGTCCTAAATAATTCCATGAGAGAGAGGAAGAGAGAGAAGGGGAACCTCATATTGGCCCTGGGGATCGAGGAAGTGGCGAAGGATTCCAGAAGCTTTGCAATTTTGGATTCCATAGGGCTCCAATGAAAGCTCGAAACTTTCTTCTCTGCAACAAATTAGCGCACCGAAATCAATCGATATAATATGAATTTGATATCAAACTTAAAAGGGTTGATAGGAAGAGATCTTACACAGTAGAATTGCTTGGATTTGGGCGGAAAGCAGCTGAGATGGCTTCGCTGAAGCCCTCTGAGTCTCTCAGCAGAAACACTCCCTTCGAACCAACCTTCATTTTCTTTCTGCTGTTTCTTCTAACCAATGCCCGAAGGTCCGCGCACTGACACAACACGTGTTTTATATAAGTGGTGAAAAATTGTATTTTTTAAATTATTGACTTTTTAACGCATATATCTCACCATTTGTATAATTATATGTAATGTACTACCTCGTATTCTGGTCACATTGAAAAATCTCTCATTCGAACCAACCTTCATTTTCTTTCTGCTGTTTCTTCTAACCAATGGCCGGTGGTGGTCTTTTTTTTCTCTCTCTCTATATATGTGTGTTTATATATAGGCTAGCTTCCCTGCACGCGCTCACGCGCGTGCGGAAGGCCCTTTTATAATTACGGCGTTCTACACGCGATTTATACAATTTAAATGTATTTATCTACATGGATTTGAAAAGTGAATTAAACATTAAAAGAATGAATGTAACCTTATCATATATTTGATGGAAGCAAAACATCTTTGTACATAACATTTCTTGTGAAGCCTCCCACAAATTAACAAACAAATAAAACACACAGTAAAACAACATAACACACTAATTATAAACAAACCACTGAAATTAGGACTTCAATCTAAATACGATTAAAAAGCCACTTGTTTAGCTCACCAACAATATTGAATCAAAGCAAATACAATCAGAAAACAAAATATATTAATGTCACACATGTACAAAATGTTTGTGGGGATGAGCAATACCTTATCATGGCCCTGTATGACTTAATCAAAGTGACAAGAGAATTCCTGCAAAATCAAAAGCAAAGCATGTAAAGAAAGAAGAAATCAAAATTTTTTAGTACTTCATCTCAAAAGCCAGAAATTCATATACTGCCACAATGACAGCGCCAATTTCCATTGATATAATTAAACAGTATACATAAACAAAGAAATCTTTAAATCTTGCAGATCAATTGTCATAAAATACATCAATTGAACATCTAACAAATAAAAAAACAAAGCACAGTGAAGGCCCAATATTACATTAACCACCAACTTACCATCCATACACAGAAAATGCATCTGAACTTTGGTTTATAAAATCACAGGCTGCCTTCTCTCTTCCTACCATTTAACAATTTACCAGTAAGATTATCTCACTAAAAACTTATATTAGCAAATCCAATGACGAATAATGTGAAATTGAAGATGTAAAAATTGAAATTACCATCTGGTTTTTCCTCATGGGAATTTGTGTGAGTTTCGGCATCATGTGCACTTTGATTAATCATTTCCCCTTTCACCCAGAGGTTTCTTCACGAACCTCTCTAATCCAATGAAAGGCACTCCTATCAAGTCCTTTAGTGAACATATCTTTTCTGGGTTCTTCCTTAAACTGTGCAAAAAATAAAAAAATTAAAAACCCACAAACAAAAAACTCTAAAACTTTCAATTCACTCAATTCACTCAATTATAGGTAGAAAGATTGTTAGGAATTTAAACACGATTAAAGCTAAAAGGAATACCAAAGTTTATTCAAACTTCAAAAACAAAACGAAAACAGATACTTAAAATTTGATGTTAACAATTCCCAAATTTGAGATCACTCACCCTTACTACAGAAATCCTTGAAACAGAAACAAAAAACCATCGAAATTAGGACTTCAATTTAAACACGATTAAAGCTAAATGGAATACCAAAGTTTATTCAAACTTAAAAAAGGAACGAAACATATACTTCAAATTTGATGTTAACAATTCCCAAATTTTAGATCACTCACCTTTAGATCACTCATATGGGTGACATTACATCTAGCTGAAGAAACTAAAACAAAACAAAAGTATAGCAAATTATATACCTTAAAATGTCAAGCAACCAAGTTGTTCCTCCAACGACCCAAAATTCCGAAATAAAAAAAGAGGGTAAATCCATTAGCAATTCAAAGCCTTAAAAATGATCAAAAAACTGAGATAACAGTAAAGAAATTGGCAAAAAATCGAACCTACCAATCATTGGTGACCTTCATATGATAAGCAACCTCCCATACTGCAGCCTCATGCGCCTATCCAAAAAATATGGACCCATAATATTCATTCCCCTAGGCACCAAAACCACCACAGTTGTCTCATCCCGCAAGCCGCAGAGCTATTCTTGAAAACCCACTATACCATTTTCCTAGCCGCCCCTAACTCCATTCTTCAATTCATCATATCTACCACCCAGCTCTGTATCTATATTCTATAGTTCAATCGAAGGAATGATCTTATTGTAGTGCCTGACTACGCTATAATTCATAATTAAACAAAATGAAAGATGAAAACTCTTGGTACCTGTAGGAAAAGGCTCAATCCACCAATCTCTTCCTAATCAAAGTATAATAGCTGCAAAAAGAGGTGGTTCATGGTGAGCCCCTGAGTGAGAAAGAAAATGTTTAATCAAAGAGACTTGAAACTCATAACCATATAAATAACAATCTTATTATTATCATGGATGGACATAATATCCTTTATTATGTTTTTAGACACAAATCATAAGACTATATATTTCTAGTTTCATTTCACCTGTAATTTATAACCTACCCCCTTCCAGTTTAAACTTTAAAGGTTGCTTTACTTTAATCCTAGTTCTTCACAATCAATGAACAGTAATAACACATACAGACATTAAAGTTGAAACCTTTTCCAAGCAGATGCTACACATACAAAAAGATATCAAGCTTAAAGACCTTAATATCCAGCTTTGGATAATTGGCAAGTATCTGCTAACCTTCCCTTATATGCTACAAATTCTGACCTTAGCTTAGGAGCAATGGAATTTGATTAGAATTATTCAGAGTACAAAAGTATGCATAAACACATACGAAATTCTTTGAGCCGCACGATACTGCTCAATATATCATGGAGTATTAATCAGTCAGATAACCACAACCAAGGCAACAACAATAAAACAAAAGCAAAAATTCCATGCTTAAAGTAGAAAAAGTTCACCCTCTTGTAACGAATCAACATTAGAATTAAGCAACCAAGTTATGAAATACGAATTTCAAATGTAACTATTTACTGTGTCTGTAATTAATCTGTGAAATCAAATAGTTTAAACCCTAAAAAGCACCACTGCAAATAGCATAAGAAAATCAAAATTAACCCTAAAGAAATTGGGAGAGAAGATATGAAAAGGGAATACATTTGGGCCCTTTGAGTTATTGGTAAAAAAACCCAACAAAGCAAAAGCCTCCAACTTCAAAGACTGTTGTGGGATTTTGAAGAGAGTGAAAGAGAGAGAGAAAATATCAGAAGAAATGAAGCAAGATGGGGGAACCAAAAGGGGGAAGAAGAAGAAACAACAGCAAAAGTGAAGCAGAGGAAGAAGAAATAAGGGAAAAAAGGACGATTGAAATTAATGCATTAAACGACGATTGAATTGAGAGTTATGGAAGAAATTTGTACTTCACTGACATGTAGAAAAGCTCGGATCTTTGAAGCGAAACGAAGACGATGAGTGGGTTGCGGTGAAGGCCGAGCTGACTCAAAGCGGATTCGTCGTCGTAGTCCTCCCCAACTTGCGAAGCGCTCAAACGTCATACCAGCAACGGCAGTTCGGCTTTCAGATGGAGTTTGCTTGTGTGTGGGCCTGCAACTTCGTTTACAGGCGTGATGTTTCCATGGAATTTCTCTCAGGTTTACATAGAGAGCAAAGTGAGAGAGAAAGCTCTCCATATTTTGTGAACTGGAGGTCTGAGTTTGGTTTTTGACAAAAATGGAGGCCATGGTTTCTCAGAGAGATCATGGAGGTCACATTTTTCAATTCTCAGAGAGAGAAAACTCTCGAGCTTATGCAGAAGGGGAAGTGTGTTTTCTCGAGGTTTTGAGTTATAGGGAGAGCTAACGAAGGGAGATGAGAGAGAGAGGTGGAGCGGCTAGGGTTTGAATATGGAAGAGATGAAAAATGGAGAGAGGATCTGTTTTGGCTGAAGCACTGCTCACACACACGTGGATCAAAAGTAGCGGCGGAGAGAGAACGGTGTGGAAGATTGTAGAGGTAGAAGAGGCATAGTACTATTAAAACATAAAATAAATTTACAAAATTACCCTTGGATTATTTTATGCATTCTTTTTCATTGCTTTGAATTTTTTTTGGTTGAGGGGCATTTGCGTCCAGATCTTTTTGTCGAAGCCGGTGACACCAAAACCGGCCTCTCGCTTTATATATAAAAGATTCTCCAATGTGAACCCTAAAAAATCAGACCCAAAAGAATATGCATGAATATGTCAGTAATAGAAATGTAAATTTTGTCTAGAAAAGTTCTGGGATTCCTTCCAAAGTAAAACAAAAGAATGGAAGGCAGAAGATAAAAACAAAGGAGGCAGTTATTCAAACACCTAAGGATTAATCTGGGCGGTGGCTGGCTGCCTAATGCCTAGACGGGGCCTAGGCGGCGCTAGCCGGAGATTTTTAAAATAGTGTATTAAAGGTGTAATCTCTAATTGCACTTCTCCAAAATCCTTCCATGTAAACCTTAGCAAAAAATGACTTGTGAGGTTGCCTAACACTCACATAATCTGCTTCTTCAGTAGACAATGCAACAACTTGTTGCTTCACCGAGGCCCAATAAAACACACTTAATACAAATGTGAATGCATATCTTGATGTGCTATTTGAGTCATCTTCTTAGCTACCTTAGTCACTATCCTTTAAAGCTAGTTAGAATTGAGGATTGGCCCTTCTCATAGTGAATTCCATGATTAATTGTTCCTTTAATGTATTTTGAGAACTCTTTTGGCAATTCCCATATGAATTTTGGTTCGACAATGCATTAATCTTAATAATAAGCTAGCTGCATAATGTTAAGCCTTGTTGCAATCAAGTAGAACAGACTTCCAACAATGCTTCTGTACAAATTTTGGTCTGCAGCCTCACTCCCATCATTCTTGCTTAATTTCACATTTGTCACTAGTGGTGTACTCACTGTTTTGCAATCTCTGAGGCCAAACTTCACTAGAAGTTTCTTTGCATACTTTACATTGCTTCATCATGTCATTTTGAACTCTATGATCATCCTCTCATTTCTACCAATAAAAACCACATCATCCACATAAATTGAGACTATGAGTGTATAAGAATTACCTTGTGTCTTGGTGTACAAAATAGCTTCACTTTGACTTCTCTGAAATTCATTTTTGGTGAAATAGGGATCAATTTCACGATACCAAAGTGCGTTCTTTAAGCCATACAAGGATTTCTTGAATTTGTAGACTTTCTTTTTTGCATTTTCAACTAGAAATGCTACAGTCTGTTCTACATAAACTTCCTCCTTAAGCATTACATTTAGAAAAAAAATATTTGACATCCAATTGGAACAATTTCCAGCCTTTTTGAGCTACCAATGCAATCAAAGTTCTGATTTTATCCAATCTTGCAACTAAGGCAAAAGTCTCATTAAACTCAATACCATGCTATTGTGAATATCCTTTGGCAACAAGTCTTGCCTTATTCTTATGTACATACCCATCTAGATTAAGTTTAGCGTTGTACACCTGTTTACACAAGTGACAGGCTTGTCACTTAGTCTATTAACTAATTCTCATGTTGAGTTTTTAATTTTTTAATTTTTTAATATTCAAGTGGGCTCATATTGACACGTTGCGCCCAGTCTTGTCCCATGTGGGTGCCACATCACAGGTAAATGACTGTTTTAACAGTGAGCTTAACGGATGTATGAAAGTGTTTTAGACTTATGAAATTAGGTACCTGATTGGGACGAAAAAACCTTGATGTATGAAATAATAAAAATGAACAAACTTCAGGGTAGTAAATTAAGATTAACCCTTTTTGCTTTATTTCTTTTCATTTTTTTACCTTATTGTTTTTTTTTTCTTTCTAAACTGACTATGCAAAATAACACATGACCATAACAGCAACAACAAGTGGAAAAATCAGTTTATGCACTGATTCAATGCGGCATAGCATATGTGGTAGTTTCGAATAGTGAGATGGATTGAGTTGCTGGTGAGGTGATGAGCCGATATTATACTATATATTTTACCCTAATCTTAGTATTAATTTATTGGTTATTTTGGTAGAGTTTTGATAGTTTGAATGATATTTCCAATGTAGGACATTCGACTTTCTCTTGAGAAAAAAGTATACAAACGGATGAATTTTGGAGTGATTCCAATTGGAGGATGTCCGTTAGTCTTTCAACATGTTCGTGTCAAAGTTTCAGACTTTAATATCAAGCGGTTTAATTATGGCGATGAAATAAAAGAGCAAAGAGCAGTGTTGTCAAAGTGATATTTTGGGCTTTTTGGGTCCAAGATGATGTATTATGTGTTCGAGGCCTTTTGTAATTATGTTCGGGACATCTCATGCTTTAATTCTAGCCATTTTGGGCCTATTTTGGAGCCCTAAAGATCCAGAAACGTGGAATTCTTTGTGGTTGGGCAGATTTTCCAAAGTTAAAATAGGAATGTATTTCCTAGTTATCTTATTTTATTGGGAGTTTTAACGAAAAGCTCGTGGTACTGTTCACTTTAACGAAAAACCATATTTTTACAGTAAAAAGTCAATCCTGGTACTATTCACTTTACCCTTTATTTTGTCCTTATCGTTAAAACTCAAAGTTTTCAAGCCATTTTCATTAGTTTTCCTTATTTTATTATGTTTTCTAGTTTTATTCTATGACCTTTTCTAGGTTGGGTTTTATTTTGTAGTAGTATAAAGAAGGCTTTTTAGCCATTAGGGTTAGAGAGGAGACGTATTATTTTAGAGAACTTCAGACTTTTTACCTACAAGGTGTTTTCAATCATTTTTTCTAGTTAATATATTTTCTTTAGTTTTTATTATGATTGTTTGTAACTAATCCTTTTGCTAGGGAGAAGCCACGAGCCTTAGCATGAATATGTGATTTTATTAATTTGCTTATGAATGGATGCATACTTGCTTTGAATTATTAATCACCGCGATTAAACTATTTAATTGTCTTAGTGATTCGCGACCATTAGGGTATTTGGACAAGTAATTTGATGCAACTTCTGTTGGAACATCACCTTGAAATTGAGGAGGTCTTCTTGTGATTAGTAATTGTAAGTTCACTTAAGGCGAACATCACACTCTTAAGGGTTGCATGGTTTTCGCAAAGCTGAATGAGTCTTGCATGTTTATATTTGATCTGAACATCACAGACGGGTTGCATGTTATATATACGTTTTCACTTGAACATCACGAGGAAAATATGCATTAGGAAAACCTAACCTTCAAAGCATGTATGTGGAAATTCATAAGTAATTGGTAAAATTGCATAGGATTGTTAATGGTGATGGTGGAACCCTAGTGTTTAAATTGTTTTCCAAAATTGTTTTCTTTTGCTTTCCTTACTTTGCCAATTATTTAATTGTTTTTATTATTTTAAATTCCAAAATCAACTCTTTGGAAACGTTGTTCTAAATAATAGCTAAGGATTAGTTTAAATACAAATTATTCATTCAATCCCTGAGGAAAACGACCTTGCTTGAGCTGCTATACTACGATGACCTTGTACTCTTGCAAGTATTTTTAAGTATTTTTATCCCTACTTTTGCAGGTGGTAAAAATCCTATCATGAGGCAAGTGATATGGGTAGTTAATTTTGTTCTTGGATTGTGAAAGATAAGGGTTTTAAGCTGTTTGTTAAAACAACCGTTAACTGTGACGAATTAATAATATTCTATTTTTATTTCAATAATTTTTAATTGATATACGCACTAATACGTTTGTTTTTTCTGTTTAACAAAAAAGAGCGAAGGCCAACACGATTAATAGGTCGAAAAAGAAGCTTTTCCACCACTCCGGCTCGCAACCCTTCTCCTATAGGATGGATGAGCGATGTGAGGTAAACATATATGTATTTTAAATTTTAATAGATTTTAATCTCCATTACACAACTAATAACATATTTGTTAATATTTTCTTAATTCAGGCGGGGTCGAAGTTTCGTGAGATTGACATTTTCAAGGAGTTATATGTGCGGCCCGGCGATGAGCTGACAGAGCAGCTCCATGTAAGTTTTTGTAATTCTTAGATTTATAATTAGTATTAATATTAATCATATTTTGTATAAATATTAATTAGCTTGTTTTTATTATTACAGGCTACTATGGTGTAGAAAAGCCAGACTGTTTTGCAAGAGTCAGCCTTGCAGCTTCCCAAACACCCTGATGAAGGACGTCGGTCCCGCTTAGGATGCTAGTCTTTATATCATGACAGACACCCTCGATCAGAGCCTCGGTCGTAGAATGAGGAAGGTTTACCGGGGCATAGGGAATGCTCGCAATCATGACACGTCTGCCTCCTCTTCCAGCACGAGCATGAGACAGGTCGCAACGTTGACGACGCAAGTTGCGAGCCTGGAACAGCAGCTAGCGGCCCAGATTGCCCACATGGAGGCCCATGATGCCCACATTGCAGCCCATGATGCCCACATTGCGGCTCATGATGCCCATATTATGGCCAGGAGACTAGGATGATCCAGATCATACACGTTATTCGGTTGTCTGGCTTCCAGTTCCCTGAGCTTGCACCTTCTCCTTATACACCTTCGACCTCCTAGCCCTTCGACCCAGCACATACATAGCTGATTGACGGAGTTAACCTGGACGATTTTGATTTGTAGTTTTTATTCTATTTTCGAATTTTTTAAATCCACCCTCGTTGTATGTACATTTTGTTATTTATTTGAAATAAATGTATTTTTCCTTATCAATTAATGCTTTTTAATTTAATTAAACTAATTTAAATTAAATCCATAAAAAAACTAATTTAAATTAAATTTAAACTATTTGTTTAAAATTAAATTCTAAACAATTTAAAAAAGAAATTAAAAATCGTTTGCGTGACGACAAACCTTCGTCGCATAAAAGTAAAGGAAGAAAATTCGTCATGCAAGACTAGCCTAGCAATTTCTGACACGACTCGTTAACCCAACACGATACTTGTCACATCCCGAAATCAGTCCGCATAGCAGGATATTGTCCACTTTGGGCCAAGCCCGCAGGGATTTGTTCTTGGGTTTCGGCATGAGAACTTCCCAAAGGGTCATCTATCCTAGGACTGCTCTCACCTAAACTCACTTAACTTCGGAGTTCTCATAGGATCCGGAGCCAATGAGTTCCCAAAACGCGTCTTGCTATAGGGAGGTGGGCATGTACATATAAGGTACAACACCCCCTCTCCCCCGGGCGATGTGGGATCTTACAATCCACCACCCTTAGGAGCCCAACGCCCTCGTCGGCACACTACTGGCCGGGAAGTGGCTCTGATACCAAATTGTCACATCTTGGACCTAGTCCACATAGCAAGATATTGTCCACTTTGGGCCCAGCCCGCACGGATTTGTTCTTGGGTTTCGGCACGAGAACTTCCTAGGGGGTCACCCAACCTAGGACTGCTCTCGCCCAAACTCACTTAACTTCGGAGTTCTTATGGGATCCGAAGTCAGTGAGTTCCCAAAACGCGTCGTACTATATGGAGGTGGGCATGTACATATAAGGCACAACACCCCCTCTCCCCCGGGTGATGTGGGATCTTACAACACTACACGAAATTAACAAGTTTTCGGGTCGACACGATAACGAATCGGGTTGTTATCAGGTAACCCGATAAGCACCTTTTAAGATAACTGGTCGGTCCATGTATACACGTGGGTAACCCCTTACACGATAAGAAAAATATTAATATAATAATTTTATATCACCAAAAAGAAATACTATAATTAACAACAGTAGGATCCCGAACTGAACTCAAAGTTTATATATATATATATATATATATATATATATATATATATATATATATATTAAAAAATAATATATATATATATTATATATATATAATATATAATATATATATTAAAAAATAATTAAATTTAGAAAATTGATGACCGTTGGATTAGTTGAAATTTAATGTCAGTCGTCCAATGTTTTTCTCAGCCCTAAATCAGACTTTCTCTCATTCTTGAAGGCTCGAATTGTAGCAGCTACTCTTTGTCTGTCTATCTCTGTCTCTCCCTTGAACTGAACTCTCGAATCTTAGTCTCGAACCTCAACTCTGGCCAGCCACCAGTCCACAACTACCCTCTCCAGTCTCCCTTTACCACACCATTGTCACCATATACGACCTAGTAACCTACCACCAGTTAATCTACTACTTTTGTCTTCGATTCTCTCTCTCTGGATTGAGCGAATCTCGAGCCCTAATCGAGGTACTTGTTGATTCTTTCCAATTACTTTCAAAATATAGGTTTTTGCTTCGAATTAGTTTTCGAATTAAGATTGGTTTTGTTTCTTCAATTTGGGGTTTTTCGTTTCTAGGGTTTGTGAAAATTGGGGTTTTTCGTTTCGAAGTAATATTATGTGGCAATGTGGTATGTGCAAATTTAGAAAAAAATATTTTTCTTAACGGGTCGTAACAGGTCGGGTCATTTTACCTGTTGAGTAAAATGACTCGACTTGTTAAGAACCCATTAAGATAATGGGTGTGACATGACATGACCCGTTAAGATAACATGTGTTACACGAAAACGACACAAACACGACAAACATGACCCATTTTTTAGGCCTACGCAAAACACTGCATGACAAATTACTTACAATTTAATAACTTTTAAATTACTGGAAAATGATAAAATTCCTACCTAAGGAAATATTCTCATCGCCATTACTTCAAGGCGATGACATGACTTTGTGGTGCTAAATCTTGCGTCACGAAGGCCTTCTTCCCTTAAAACTTAATGCGACGAATAACATTTTCATCATGCAAATGTCTTTGTGCGACAAACGTTCGTTTATTCATCGTGGAAACCCTAACTTCACTAGCTTTGCACGACGAGACGTTGGCGACAAAGGTTTTGTCGTGCAATTTTTTAGGCAACAAAATTCCTCTTTGCGCAACGGTTTTGGTTTCGTCGCGGTAACTGTTAAATGTAGTAGTATTGTGTTTTATTTGGGTTTGGCTTCTTGGTTCGATTCCTTGCTTGGTGGAGAGATATTGTTAATTACCTATTTGATTAGGATTTCGATTTACTTCCAATTAGGATTAGGACTTTCATTCTAACCTAAATCCTATACTCTATAAATAGGACCTTAGGGTTAGATTATTAGGGTGTGCCTCTCCATGTGTAGAGGGTTTTCTCTTTTTTGATTTTGAGGTGGAGGTCACCATTTGGTGTCATGAGTGTTTGCAAATTCATGGCTGATTTGTTTGACAATTTGGTGAGAGTTGGTTTGTGAGTGAGAGTAGTTTTGGAGAGTCTTCTCCGTTTGTTCGAGTTCTCTACTTGTATTATTTTGTTTAGGTTATATAATTCGTGGAATTTGAGTTGTGAGCGATATACATTCTTTTGCAATCTTCGTTTGTTTAGTGAAATTCCTTGCCGTGCTTCGCCATGGACGTGGGCTTTTACGCCGAACCACATAAATATCTTGTGTTCTAAGTTTGAGATTGATTGTTTCTTCACTTTCGCCTACGACAATGTTATTTGGTACATTATTATAATTCGCTTTTGCTTGCGCATAAAAATACAAATTATAGCACTCTATTTATAGATAGCTGACCATAATCAAGCAAGGAATCCAATTCCTTAACTTGGAAGAAAACCTAGGACATAAAATACCAAAATATCTTAATAATAAGCGGAAAATGGTATATGATTAGACTTTCCAACAGACGGATCATGGATGACGTTTTTAAGGATTGTACATTGTTATGCATTGTGGCCATCTTGCTAGCCACTTTAAAAACTCTGGGATGGATAAAGTTGAAGTCGGTTTTAGGGAAAACAAACTTACAGAGCCAGTAAGCTAAGAAAGCGGCTAGGTAAGATTCTTCTACGTGTTCTGACGCTACGCCAAGTTTGTCAAACACTTTCAATTCGGCAGGGGTACGGCGCCCAGCTGAACCAATGACACCTGACTGATCTAAGTCTCCCTTTGGCTTGGTTGTCTTATTGCGGCCACTTTTCTTCGAAGGTCTCTTGTACTTCATGGAACGCCAATACCAAAATCGGATCCATAAAGATATCTTCACACCTGACTTACCCTGAGGCTTCTGGGAAAGCTTGTGATACGCCCAAAACAAATAGCGACAACTCGCAGGCAATCCTCGGCTATTGGGATGAGAAAATTCCTCCACGCTAAGAACAACCTCATCGTAAAACTTACCCTGGATCGGCAAGCCTCCTATCTTATGGAGATCCCAAAGTGAAATTGACATCTCCCCTTGTGACGTGTGAATTGTGTTGGTCGCTGAACACCAATGCTCAAATAACACACTAAGGATGGAAGGATGACGATCATAACTAAACAAAGATGCGTACAAAACGTGATAAAGACCCACGTTGGTAAGCACATCTTTGGATCGGCTCAAGACATCTTCAAGCCACTCCCAATAAAACTTAGCAAATACGGCTTCTCTAGTAGTAGACAAAGTGCCATTCCAAGTCGTAGCTCCGCTACAGATGCGATCACCAAGAAGCTCAAACAAAGCCGATGAATTATCACGAACATGATGCGAAGGATTCAAGACAAGAACCCTCGACGTACACGCCTTCTTCTTTGTATTTGGTCGACCAAAATCTATCACCCTCCAAGATACTTCAGAAGACCACGACTTGATATACATCGAGTTGTGTTTTGCAGGAAGAACAAGCGCCTTAGGGCCAGTCAATGGCGCACAAAGTTTCAACGTCGTTCCCTTATCTCGCGAATCTCCTTCCTTCGCAAGAATAGTAATGGTATTGTTCTTAAAGCACTTGAAAAATACCATGGCTGCAATGAAAAAACAAAAAGAAAAGACAACATAAGCATAAGGTGGGGCGGCAAGAAGGAAATTTTTTGCTTCAATCAAAGGACATGCGAAACAAACCTCATGAGCGTTAAAGAATGATGATGACAAAGTCACAACAACAAGAAGAAATCAGCCACAAAGCTTGAGAAAGCACGACAAAGAGGGCAGCTACAAGACGGTCCTTCAAAGCACGCTACAGTTGCAAAGAAAACCAAAATGCTATGCAATCGCACTACGCAACCCTGCAACGATTACGCAAGCAGTTTCATGTATTGCAGGACAACGTCACCACCGAGGGAAAACTGTGACCAAAAGGCACTACACAGCGTAACACTGTTGCAGTCTTTTGCACAACACTACGCGGTAAAAAGTGACGCACTGCATCAAGCTCCAAACAACAAATCCCACGGCAGCAGCAGCAAGGAAATCCCACAGCAGCAGCAAGGTGCACTTCAGGAAGAGGAATTGTGAAAAAAATACACACCCAATTGTCCTATAAATAGAGGTCAATTGCCTTCTAATGCTATAGGGAGAATACGTACCAAATAGCAAAAGGAAAATCGCAACAAGGAAGAAAATTCCAAACAAAAATGGCAAGGTGATACACAACACTAAGGAAAAAACATGCTGTTTTTGCAACAAAATCTGCAAAGAAAGGAAAAGGAAACAAAAAATAAGGAAAGGGTTTTAAAATTTCCAAAACATCAAAGGAAAGTATCTTTCCTTGCCAAAATACAAAAGGCAATCCCTCCAAAGCAAGGACAAGCCTTCAAGTTTCCTAAACCAAGAGGGAAAACTCCCTCCTTGCCGTGAAAAGAGAAAGGGGAAAGAAAAAAAAAATGCAAATCCTACTTGCCCAAGGACAAACATTAAATCTTTCCAAAACCTTGAAGGAAATCACCAAATCTTTCCAACACCTTGAAGGAAATCACCTCATTACCAAAATTGAAGGGGATTCCTACCTAAGGAAGGAAAAAGCATTTTTTCCTACAACCACAAGAGAAAAAAAATCCAAGTCTCAAAATACACCAAATGTATTTTGTCAAAATTATGGAAAATCAAAACTCACAATAAATGTGTGCCGATTTATCCATTTCCAAAATTTCTTTCAAGATCAAGCCTCTACGGTCCTTGAAGAAAATTGGTATTTCATTCAAGATCATGCCTCAACGGCCCTTGAAGAAATGTTTCGTTCAAGAAATACGCCTCAACGGCCATTGACAATGTGGGGATTCATCATTGTGTGTGAACTTTGTAAGATTGTACATTGTTTTGATGTTATATATATATATATACAGGCCCTTTATGCAAAGGGATCCCTATTTTTTCCAAAAAATGAGGACTAGGTGTGGGGCCCATTCCGCATCGAACATCAACGATCCGAACCGTCTAGTTTGTAAGTCTCGATTCATAGATCATCCTTGCAAAAATTCAATTCAATCCAATATCATTTGCCTATTTAATTATCAAGATAAAATTTCATTGTTTCTTATATAACAAATTATTCATTAATTTTTTTTGAACCCAATTAGATGTCTTAAATATTTCCGATTTGGCTAATATTTTGCAAGGATGATCTATGAGGTGCAACTTAAAAAATAGACTGTTCGGATCGTTAAAATTCGATGTCGTGTGGACCCACAACTAATCTCCATTTTTATAAAAAAAAATGGGGATCCCTTTCATTAAAGGTTTGTAGAATGATTGTAGAAGTTGTTCCCAGAAAATGCTTGTGTTGTTTATGATAGGAAAAAATCTATATCAAATTTGAAGGAAATTGTTATTGGCACTCCAAGAATTTAATTTTGCACTCCAAACTTTCTATAATTAAAAATAAAAATATACTTGTGAAGAGTGTCTAATGACATTTTTGAGTGCAAATAATAGCTCACAATTTAAAATATGTGAATTTTATCAACCTAAAATGGTCCGATTGTATAAACAAGTATTTAGTTAGTGAAAAGAGGGTTGTCGAAACTAATAAGGGAAGCAGGAAGAAATCGAGAAGATGCTAACGGTTGCTGGCCTTCAAACAAGTATTTATTTGTCATTTCCAAACCTTACCAAAGAAATAGGTGCCTGCCGGATTTGGATGGGGGTATCGAAAACTAATTGGGGAAGAAGGAAGAAATAGAGAAGATGCTATACCATTGCTGAAAAAAAAAAAAATAAGGAAAGAAGGAAGGAAGAAAGAAAGAAAGAAGAGGAGCCAAAATAATTGAAACCAGAAGCAACAATGGCAGCAGAAAAGATGATAGTATCAGCGCTGCTGGGAGGCTTTGTGTTATTCGTATTATGTCTATGAATCTTTGGTCTTAAAGCCAAAGAGGCTAAGATCAAAGCTTGAAAAGCAAGGGATCAGAGGGCCTCCCCCTTCATCAATTCTATTCGGCAATATCCCGGACATGAAGAGCATCAAACTCAAGGTGATGAGGGAGAAGTCAACAGCTACAGAAACAAGCAGTACCAGTGTCTCAAAAGACCGGCAAGTTTCGATTGATCATGATTGGCCCTTCAACCCTTTTCCCTCATCTAGTGCAATGGCGAAACGACTATGGTAGACTATTTCTGTCATCATAATCTATTTAAGTACTTTAGTTTCCAATAACATAGTGGTCGAAAAGTAACATAAGCAGTCTTGTAGTTACCTTATCAGTTGTTTGATATATAAGCAGAACTGTAGATGGTTTTATTTAGCATGGTAATCTCAGCTCTTCCATATTATTATTTTTTTAAATAGTAACAGAAGGGAGGTGACCAGATTTTCCTTTTGTTTTAGCTCTCTTCCAGCTGTCTTCGGTATGCTTATTTAGTATATAATGGCAGGGCCAAACTTCACATATTTAACTGGAAGCATACAGCAGTTAAGCATAACAGATTTAGAAATGGTGAAGGAAGTTTGTTTGTGTAGATCTTTGAACTTAGGGAGGCCTACTTTCGTATCTAAGGATCGTAAGCCACTGTTCGGCCCAGGAATTATAGCGTCGAATGGTCCAATTTGGTTGCACCAGAAAAAAATTATTGGTCCAGAGTTCTACTTTGAAAAGGTTAAGGTAAATGACCACTAAACCTCTGACTAGAATTGTTAAATTTAATTTTTCAAAGTTTAATTTGGCAATCACCAAATTTGACTGCTTAATTTTAAGTGTATGGTGGATTTGATGGTGGACTTCACAACCACCATGTTGAGATCTTGGGAGAGTAAAATCGAAAGCGAGGGAGGAAGTGCAGTCTTTGAAGTTGATAAGGATTTGAGAAGCTTGTCGGCTGATATAATATCAAGAACGTCGTTTGGAAGTAATTATTCACAAGGGAAAGAAATATTCTTAAAGCTCAGAACTCTTCCGAAGATCGTGTCCCAGGGAAACACTGGTGTACCGGGTGCGAGGTATATATATATATATATATAAGAAAGCTCATGTTCATCATACTTTAAGCATTTAATAATACATATACCACAAATGGAAAAAATTTAGGCTGTAACCGGTTATTTTTATATGGTATAAAGAGTTTTTTATGTACATATGCTACATAAAAGCTTACAATGGTGTCAGTAAATACCTCCTTGGTATCATACTAAAGGTTCGTTAAATGTATGAATGCCAGACACTTACCAACGAAAAACAACAGACAGATATGGAGATTAGAGAAAGAGATCCATGCTATGATTTTAAGGGTTGCGAAGGAACGTAGTACTGAGGCTACTTATGAGAAGGATCTTCTGCTAATAATACTCGAGGGAGCCAAAAATTATGAAGACGCCCAGAGCCTATTTTCAGGTATATCCCAGGATAGTTTTATAGTGGATAATTGCAAGAGTATATACTTTGCTGGCCACGAAACCACTGCCACCGCAGCGTCTTGGAGCCTGATGTTATTAGCTGCACATCAAGACTGGCAAACTTGTGCCCGTGCTGAGGTGCTTGAAATTTGTAGGGATGGCATTCCAGATGCTGATTTGCTTCGAAACATGAAAATAGTACGTCACTTACCGTATAAGTTAACATACCTACATATAAATATATGTGTGTATATATATTTGTGTGTGTGTGTGTGAATGAAATGTATATCAGCACTCTCATAGGCACACAAGTTCTACACACTCCGGTACTGGAAGTATCATGTTACCCTGACATTTTCGTATAATACGAATTATTGGAAGTTGTATGTCAACTAGGGCTAGGTTGTATGTCCACTGTACAAAGTTGTTAACCTAGTTTTAGGGTGATAGTGTGATGTACCGTGTAGAGTGGCTGGTTTCTGCCACTCTGAGCATGGGTATCACCAATTGTCCCTTGTTGTCAATCCCCTTAATTCAAGGGATGTGTATCTTTCTTTTGTTGTTAGCTTTAGGCGTAAATCAAGGAGGGGTAGGAGGTTCTATTTTCTTCCCTCTAGCACATATATATTGGCTGTCTCTTGTACTTTGTTCTTTTATAATGAATATACAATTCACAAAATTCAATATGGTATCAGAGTAGTGACCCTAATCGGCCTGTCTCTGTGGATTTTTCTTGAGAGATTTGTGTGCTTCTTCTTGTCCTTCAAACATGGCTAAAGAGAGCTCAGTGAGTTTGGAAGGAGACAACTCCCATGTTGCTCCATCATCACCACGTTCAGATGTTGATATCAACCCAATTCAACGTCTTAGTTTTGTCTTGCTAAATGAGTTTAACTACCTTCCATGGGAGAGAGCAATTACTCTTGCTCTGGGAGGACGATCAAAGCTTGGTTATGTCAATGGTGCTATCCCAATGCCTGAGATTACCACATCGGATTATGATGCTTGGCTATGCAAAGACCAGTTGGTCATGTCGTGGTTACTCAATTCCATGGATCGTAAGATTGCAGAAATTTTTAGCTATGCTGAATCCTCCATGACTCTTTGGAAAAATCTCAAGGAAATGTATGGAAATCAGAACAATGCGGCTTGTGTATTTCAGTTGAAGAATGATATTGCTGGCTTGCAACAGGAAGGAAAGCCATTTGTGCAACATTTTGGAAAGCTGACCACTATGTGGAACGAGTTGAATGTGTATTGACCACACACCATCGACGCTGCTGTGCTAACTAAGAGAGCCGAGGAAGACAAAATATTCCAACTCCTAGCAAGTCTGAGCCCTGAATTTGAAGATCTTCGAAGCCATATCTTCATGAATCCCGACCTGCCTTTTTTTTCAAGTGTGTGTGCCACGATTCAAAGAGAAGAGGTTCGAATGAAGGTCATGACCTTGGAAGTAAAGGCAAATATACCAGAAGCGAGGGCTTATTTCTCCAACCACAAAATTGGTGAGGAGAGGGACTACATAGGAAAGAAAATTGGCTTAAAATGTAGCCATTGTGATGCTAGTGGGCATTCAAGAGATCGATGCTGGATTCTGCATCCAGAGCTAAAACCAAAGTTTCCTAGGGATAACAAAGGTGTCTCTAAAGGCTCGTACAACCCTTCTTACAAGGCAAATCATGTTGCCACAACTTCCTCCAAGGGAGCACTGAAGTTCACCACTAATCCAGCCGCACTGATCAACGAGTTTGCCGCGTTTCTTCACAAGAAACAAGGTCTTTGAGATAGTGAAGGACCACCAAATCAGTGTGACAACAATCAAACTGCACTACTAGGACAATTTGCTGGCTTTCTGGTTGGAAATGAAGGCATGGTACAACGGAACATCCCAGGTATCTTACACTCATTCTCAACTGCTCTCAACATTGGTATTGTGATTGATTATTGGATTATAAATTCTGGAGCCACTGATCATATGACTAACAAGTCTACAAACTTGCATAATTTTGAAAAACTTTCAATTCCATCTTAAGTGTCAGTTGCCAATGGCAAAAATGCTATGGTTGTAGGAAAAGGGAAAACGCATTTGATCTCAAGTGATGTCGAGTCTGAGGCTCTTTATGTTCCTTCATTCCTTTTTCAACTTTTATCTGTTGGCAAGATCACAAACTCATTAAATTGTCTTGCTATTTTCTCTCCAAAAAAATGTGATTTTTCAGGATGTAGTCACCAAGAAGACGATTGGTGAAGGTTTTTTCTTAAATGGTCTCTACTATCTTTCCAAGCATATTCAAGTTCCTAAGGTTTTTCAAGTCACTTCAAGCTTAGCTTAAGAACAACAACTTTGGCACCAACGACTAGCACATCCTTATGAAAAAAGTCCTATCCACCTTGTTCCCAAACCTGTGCAAGGTTACAAGTTCTTGTTATGTTTGTCACTTCTCTAAGTTTACTAGATTACCATTTACTCCCTCTTTGTCTAGGGCTAGTAATCCTTTTGAAATCGTGCATTCCGATGTTTGGGGACCAATCCTAGAGTCTTTTGATTGATACAAATAGTTTGTAACTTTTGTGGATGATTTCACAAGGATCACTTGGTTGTACCTTTTGAAATTTAAAAGTGAAGTAATGGAAGTTTTTCAAGATTTTCATAAACTTGTAAACACACAATTTACTTCAAAAATTCATGTTTTACGATCAGATAATGGCACTGAATATATGTCCCATAACATGTCACACTACTTGAGCACGCATGGTATATTACACCAAACAAGTTATGTTGGAACACCCCAACAAAATGGGGTGGCCGAGAGGAAGAATAGAGATCTACTTGAGAAGACTAGAGCTCTTATGTTTCACATGAATGTGTCCAAGAAATTTTGGTCCCAAGGAGTCCTTACTGCGGCATATCTCATCAATAGGTTGCCTAGAAAAAGTGTTGAATTTTAAATCACCTTATGAGGTCTTGAAAAATAGAAGGATCAACTTATCCCATTTGAGAGTCTTTGGGTGTACATGCTTTGTTCACATTCAAGCACAAAATCGTGACAAGCTAGACCCAAGGGTTGCCAAATGTGTCTTTTTAGGTTATTCATCCACCCAAAAAGGTTACAAGTGCTACAGTCCAACAACCAGAAAAATGGTTGTTTCAAGGGATGTTAAATTTGAAGAACTTGTTCCTTACTTCTCACAATCACTGGATTACTCTAGACAGGGGGAGCATTTGCTGGATTTATTTCCAATTCCATATCCAAATGGAGAAGATACAACATGCATTCCTAGTGATCATGTGTCGGATGATGTTAATCTTCACTCGATGGCACATCTTGAAGATAAAACCTCTTGTTCATCAGAGACTCAACCTGCACCCTCCAGTGATCCTTCCAACCATGACATTGTTCAGTTACCTGTAGCTCAATCTCCTCCAGTTCGTCGCAATCCTTCCCGTGAAAGGAAACTTCCATCCAAGTTGCATGATTATGTGACCTACACTGCCAGGTATCCCGTGACTGATGTTATTGATTATAGCAAAATTTCACCTTCTTTTGCTACATTCCTAAGTGCCATTAATGAGGCCCGCGAACCACAAAGTTTTCAAGAAGCCAATCTTCACAGTGAATGAAGAATTGCTGGGAGCCGTTGGGTGTACAAAACTAAGTTTCATTCAGATGGCATGATTGAAAGGAATAAGGCTCGCTTGGTTGCTCGAGGTTTTACACAAACCTATGAGGTTGATTATAAGGAGACATTTGCTCCCGTGGTAAAAATGAACATTGTTAGGGTGTTGTTGTCAGTTGCAATTAACAATGCATGGCCTATTTTTCAAATGGATGTTAAAAATGCTTTTCTGCACGGTGAACTTGAAGAAGAGGTTTACATGAAGCTTCCCCCAGGTCATCCTCAATCAAACAACCTAGAAATGGTGTGCAAACTTCATAAATCCATTTATGGTCTCAAGCAAAGTCCACGTGCATGGTATGCCAAGCTCAGTCATGTTCTAGAAAGGGTTGGTTTTTGTCGAAGTACTGCGGATTCCTCCCTATTTGTTCACTCTAGCTTAGTGGGTAAACTCGTTGTGCTCATTTATGTTGACGATCTAATTGTGATATGTGATAATATGTCAGAGATTAATGGTCTTAAACAGTATCTCAACAACAAGTTTGCAATCAAGGATCTTGGCACTCTCAAATACTTCCTGGGCATCGAGATAGCATACTCTCACAAGGGTTTCTTCCTCAACCAACGCAAGTATGTTATGGATCTTCTTCACGAAGCAAAAATGACAGATTGCAAGCCTGCTCGCACCCCCTTGGATAGCAACTTGAAGCTGAAAACTCATGGTGATCCTATTCCCAATTTAAGCTACTATCAAAGAATGGTTGGCAAAATCATTTATCTGACTATCACACGTCCTGATATATCATATGTCGGCAGCCTTGTTAGCCAGTTTATGCACTCTCCAAGCATGGATCATTTGAAGATTTTTCATCGTGTGCTTCGTTATCTCAAAGGTTCCATTGGTAGAGGAATTATTATACACAACAATAGTCACACTCACATCTCCGGCTATACCGATGCTGATTGGGCAGGAAATTCTCTCGATCGTAAGTCTACCACTAGGTTCTGTACGTTTGTGGAAGGCAACCTAGGTACCTAGAAAAGCAAGAAACAAAGTGTTATTGCACGCTCTAGCACAGAGGCAGAGCATCGTGCTATGGCATCGATTGCTTGTGAACTTATTTGGCTCAAAAGCCTTCTGTTGGACTTAGGTTTTTCTCATCAGCAACCCATGTCCTTACACTGTGATAATCAGGCTGCGACGTACATTGCATTGAATCCTGTATTCCATGAGCGAACTAAACATATTGAAGTTGACTGTCATTACATTCGAAATCAAGTTCAATCCAAGGTGATCGATACTCACTACACATGTAGTCATGATCAACTTGCGGATATTTTCACAAAAGGATTGACATCTGTTGTTTTTCAGCATCTTTTGTTTAAGCTTGGATCAATTAATCCCTTTGATCCAGCTTGAAGGGGAGTATTGGAAGTTGTATGTCAACTAGGGCTAGGTTGTATGTCTACTGTACAAAGTTGTTAACCTAGTTTTAGGGTGATAGTGTGATGTACCGTGTAGAGTGGTTGGTTTTTGCCACTTTGAGCATGGGTATCACCAATTGTCCCTTGTTGTCAATCCCCTTAATTCAAGGGATGTGTATCTTGTGTATCTTTCTTTTGTTGTTAGCTTTAGGCGTAAATCAAGGAGGGTAGGAGGTTCTGTTTTCTTCCCTCTAGCACATATATATTGGCTGTCTCTTGTACTTTGTTCTTTTATGATGAATATACAATTCACAAAATTCAATACGAATTGATACCTTTTCTACCAAAATGGTACGCAATTTATTCATAATTAATTGTACAAATGATGGCAGTTGAATATGGTGATTCAAGAAACATTGCGCCTGTACTCACCATCAACAGTTGTTGCAAGAGAAGCCTTGGAAGATATTGAGCTGAAAGGCATTCTAATTCCCAAGGGAACGAACATTCAAATTCCAATTCCTATAGTGCATTGACTTCCTGATATTTGGGGTCCCGATGCCCATGAATTCAATCCGAAAAGATTCGAGCATGGAAATGCTGGGGCTTGCAAGTTTCCTCAGGCTTAAATGCCATTTGGAGTTGGTGCTCGTATTTGTACTGGCCAACACTTAGCCATGACAGAGTTGAAGGTGATTCTGTCACTTATTCTGTCCAAGTTTTCCTTTTCACTATCACCTGCATACCAACACTCCCCGGCTTATACGTTGGTTATTATGGAACCCGAACATGGAGTAAGTCTCCATATGAGGAGAGTGTGACTAGTTGTGTTTTCCTAGAGATGTAATGATATGTTGTGGATGTTCGATTTTACAATAAAGTAATGATACTTAACGATAGTTTAATTAATCTCGTATTTATAGCCGAGTTTGAGGATTTATATTCTCACGCAACTGTTGCTTTGCAATTTATGTAGCTTTGGGCTGTACTTCATTCTAAAAGGCTTTTTCCTAACCTTTCATCTTAATAATATTTTGATATTCAATTATGAGGATGCAAAATTAATTCTCGTTTGCTAGGGCGAGGCTACGAGCATTATCATGCTTGTTTTTGAATTTTCAAAGCATGCTTACATATCGTTTTCAATTTACTTATGATATTATAAATGCATGCTTGCCTTGAATTTTCAATCACTGTATTTAAACTATTTCTATGTCTTAATACTTAGCTATCATTAGGATGTTTAGACAAGTAATCAGATACAATTTCTGTTGGAATGTCACCCTGTAATTGGTTAATGCTTTGTTGGCCCTAAAAAATACCAAGTCTACGTGGTGCGCAGGCCGAGCAACTAAAAGCAAACTATGTTTTTCTGGTCAATACGGGTGTGCCAACTTGCGACCTAGCTCAGTTAGCGAGTAAGATAAATGTGGTGGAGGTGTCGAATGCATTGCTAACTTCTGTGCTAGAGCGATCACGGGCGAGGAAGTAACATGTCTCGGCCTTGGGTTCTAGAACATGAAGCTAAGGTTTGCTAATTCACTGAGAAGTTCAAATAAGCTTCGACTTTCAATGTGCCGAACAATGAGTAACCTGATAACACCTCACTTCACCGCAAGATTAATGAGATGACTGATGGAAATGTGCCCTAAAACCAATCATATGATGATACTTTACGGACATTTCACATGTTAAACTAATCTAATATAAGGGCAAAGATTATTGTCTAAGCCGTCTTATATAAATGTTATATGCTTGAACAATAAGTCCAAGGAATATGTAAATGGGAGAATGTGATCTAAAGAAGTTAGATTCATGAGACCATTCATTTTCGTACACATATCCTAAACGTTCCTGATCACAGGATTGCCAATTGGGCATTGACGGTCCGTTAAGATCAGTATGTGCTATGTCTTCTCTCAAGGAGAGTGATGGGTCTCAAGTCATTGGTGTGACTGACACCAAGACAAGTACGTAGGTGCTCAATAGAGAATGAGTCCACTGAACGCGATCAACAAGGAGTTCTCATACTCATGTCACATGAGAACTAATGGTTGGGATAATGCAAAGTAGTCCTTTGACCTGAAGCATCATAGTTGTCTTATGGTTAGGTCCTTAATCTTTGACTATGTCAAAGTCACTCCGTCAGAAGGTGTCCACGAGATAGTTGGGGTTAAGCCACCTAGTCATGAAGGCAGGTGAATGCACAACAAGGGATCTCTAACCTTCAAACCGTTTGAGGGAGAATACTCTATGATATGATCAAGAATCTCTAGCCAGAGTATGAATGAGATTTAGTAAGTTGTTCCAAATCACATTCAAGGTAATCATATAAGTAAGAGAATCACATTGGATGGTAGACATGAATAAACTATCAAACCAAACAATGTGGTCAAGAGTATTGTATTAGAGAAAGACCATATTGCATTGTAATCCCAAACTAAATAGGTTCTCTAACCTCTTCTGATTAGCTTAGGTAGCCATGACATACTGCTAGGTGTCACTCATGGTTTGTGGAAGCCCTAAAGGTGTAGAATCGCTAAAGGGAGAATTGAAAGTAAGTTTCCATTCACAATTGATTTGATGAGTTCTAATCGCCCACTGCCTCACTAAAAGGAACCTAATGGATCGCACACCGTGTAAGGTAATGATTGAAGGATATAACGAAGATGAGTAAGGACAATTAAATAGTTTAATTATATATGGCAAAGATGAATTAAAAGTTAATTAATCTAGAACGAAAGGTTCGTTTTAGGCCTTAAGTTAGTTTTGGGTTTCGGGACACAAAAGGGTTTTGGTCCATAGGGCACATAAGGTTTAAGTTGTGTGACAACTAAAACAAAATGGGCAATTAACCCACTAAAAATAGGGGGGCTGGCCATGCTTAGAGAGGGAGTGGGTTTTGGACTTATTACAAGTTTGCCACTCTAATGAAGGTAGGTATAAATGTGACTTTACAGCCTTTTCTTCATTAGGGTTTTTTTTGAGGAAATTGGAGAGAACAAAAGCTCTCCTTTTTTTCTCTCTAGAAGACCGGCCACCATGGGGGGAATTTACTAGCATCTAATTTTTCCATGGTCACTCATCTTCTTCCTTAACCATCCTTGGTGTCGAAACTTAGTGGTCTACAACTTTGGGGACTTTTGGAGAACCCAATTCTTCCATCCATATCCAAGAAGACATGGAGCTAAGAACTAGTTTTCACAAATATTTCCTTCAAGTGGTATCAGAGCCTAGGTCTAGTAGTTGGTGAATCCTTTTGGGTTTTGTATTTTCATAGTTTATGATTTGAATGTTGTAATTGTTACATGCTTTATTCTTGGTTCTTTGAACGTAAATTTTGCTTGAAAATTTGCCATCAACAATGTTGTAGATGTAATTCATATGAGCATGAATTTTGGAGCTAAAATTTGGTGCCATGTTTATGGGGAAATTCGGCCAAATCCAAAGGGTGGATTTTTGGGTTCATGTTTGTCTTGTTAAAAGTGTTTTAAAGTGACTTTTGGAACCCCTAAGTGCCCTAGGATGTTAACCCCCTTTTGAGTAGTCAAATTTTGATTTTTATTGAGTGAAAACATTCATGGAGCTCTTATCAGTTTTTCATGGATATTCTTCAATGTTCTTGATGTTCTTACCAAGAACAAAAAGGTTTGGTGTTTTGATTCAATGTGTTTGTTGTTTTTCATAAAGTTTTGGTTTGTTATTGATTGGTGATGGATGATTTGTGTTTTATTATTTGATAAATGCTACACGTTACCTATATCTTTCCACCCATACCAATCAAACTTTTCAACCATGCCAATCAACTTTTCAACCCATACCTTTCACTTATTCAACACACTTTAAGATTTTGAATTTTCAACAAAAACCAACCCTCTCTCCTACTCACCAAAACCGGCCACCCCCAAAATGGGGTTACTTTTGGGACTTTTATGCAATTACATAAAGTTTTGATACTTTTGTGTATTTGTACTTTGACTTGAAAGTTTACGTTTTTACGTAAAGGTCCCAAATCACTAAAGAACAAATTGTTTTGCTCCTTTAATGAAGTTTTAGCATTTGTTGAAATTTTTGGGTTCTAGTTGTATTACATGAAGTAGTGGACTTTTGTGTTTTTACAAAGTGACCTCAAAAGTTTATGTTTTGCAATCTAGCCCAATAGTTGAGGTTATTGCATTTTGGCCCAAATTAGTAGAGAACAAAATAGTTTTGTATCTTTAAATGAGAATTGGATTTTCATTTCATTTAGCTCCATCTAAATCAATTCTATGGATACAAAAACCAAATGACAATGTTGCATTCAAGTTTAATTAGTTAAAGCGTTAATTAATTAAAGAAAGGGTGATTACGAACCTAAGTCTATGATAATTGAGCTATATGAAAGGTCGTCTCTCAAATTTGTTTGAACCATGGGAATGTGTAGATTAGATTTTGGTTGTAATTTGATATGATCAAATGTTGTAAAAGAGCATAAGCTCTTCTTTACTTTGAAGTACTCATTTTCTTGTTTTATTTGATATGCATGAAATTGGAGTAGTAGCGTCCAACGCCCAATAAGAAAACACGCCTTATTGTGATTAAACGCGTAACTAAAATCAATCACGATCCCTAGATCGAGATCCAACACTAGGCTCGTGTTGGATCGAATCAAAGGTTCATAGTCATCCTAAGGCCCTAAGGCAACTATATAGTTCATCAATGAATGCAAAGCTTATGTTAGTAGTACCATATACTTTTGCTTTAAAAACCGTTTTACAAGCATAGTGGGAGTATCATATACTACTAAATCAATCTAAATGGACCAATAGTTGTCATAGGACCAAATTGTTTTAATAAGATTAAAATGCATGCTTATATACCATTATTAAGTTGACAAGCGTGAGAGTGCTTTGAACACTCTTTCGCGGCCTTCCACCGTGGTAGGCTCTAATCGTTTGTGACTCATACATCGACTTCACCCTATCATGAGGGAGTACAAAGTATGTGCTTACACTCATGATGAGTTCTATACACATACATGATGTTGTGAAGGTAGGCAACAAGAATGATCAACATCATATCATTGTGAGGTTGTTCTTGAACCCCTACCTGAACTTGCATGGTGGGAATGACTTAACTAAGTGCAATGGAGCCAACATCATATCATTGTGAGACATCATTCTCTAGAGGCCAAATAAGATGGGTACTTACATGAGATGTAAATGAGTAAACGTACTCTCTCATTATTATTGATGCTAGCCAACATCATATCGTTGTGAGGTGGGCTTGGTAATAGTGAGCCTCCCATACCCTACTAAGAGTTTCCTCCAAAACTCTCGAATTCCGATGAGGGATATGGAATTTACCAAAAATAGTGGGTGGTGCTATTTTATTTAAAGACCCAGATCAAATAGCTTAAAATCAATCAATTTATATTCGTTATGTATTTATTTACTGATATATTTGCAAACTCTATCCAAAACTTGACAAAGAAAAGCCGAAGGCTTAAGTTTCCTGACTTGGTACCACAATCCCATAGATTGTCTTGAATGGATTGTATATGTACCTAAGTAGTCTCATCCTCACAATCTTCCTATTGATAATGTATCATTGGAAGAACATGTTAGATAAGTCTATCATAAAGAGGACAACACCTTTAGTGTCATAATTCTTCAATTACAACAACCCTTAGTTAATGTAAACACTAGTGCTTGTTTCTTTGTTACAGGAACAAAGAACTTGAGAAGTAAGCACAAGGGCATGGACACTTTATGTGCCATGATTCTTCACTTACAAATTGTTGTATGAAGAAATGAGAGTTGCCTTGAACAACTCTTGAAAGTTTGTAATCATGTTTAGAACATAATGGTTGATTAACAAAAATAGTCCATCAACATGGACTTATGATGATTTTGAATCATTGAGTGTTGAAGTGTTAAACCAATTCAGGAGACAGAAACTAGGCAAAGACCTCACCTTTGAATCCCTATTCAAATGGTTAACTAAGTTGATTGTAAACTATATAGTGAACAATAACCGTACGCTCTCCAAATCGTTTGATGTGTATAACACAATTGAAATAAGTTTCAAGAGAGATAGTGGGAGTTTAGGGACCATCACTATTGTAGTCAATGGAGAAGTCAAATGAAGAAGGCAAAATAACTCCAAGGGAACAAACTTTCTTTATGAAAGGATGGACATTGGAAGGGGTATTCGTAAGAAATGTCTTACAAGTGTCAAGAACTCACCTTCCGAAGGTGTTGTAAATTGTTCTTGAATAAGTTCAAAACAGTTAGTTCTTCTACTTGAATGCTTGATTAATGTTTTACAATCGTTGTAAAAGTGTGGCTAATAAGAAGTAGAAGATTAATGAAAGAAGAAAAAGTACTTCACCTTTGGAACGTGAATAAAATATAGATCTCTGCGAAAGAATATAGTACTTACTTCCTCATATGAACTACCAAAGAAATTGGAAAAACAAAGTTTGTCTTTACATTCCAATTTGATAAGGAATCTAATTCCGTATAAGAGATGGATGAATGTTTTGTTTGACAAAACATTGTTCTTTATTAAATGAATGAATGGATTATTGTAATCTGATTGATTGTCTCTATAGTAGAGGTGATGTGGTAGTGTTAACTGTTCGGAAAATAACAATGCTTAAAACCCAAAAGGTTGCAAGGTAGTGACTAATCCCACTGAGTTGTGACACCTCTAAAACATAAATTACAAGTTGGTCATAGATGGATGCTTTGGATCGTTTGATCCAGATCCAATGCCTTCTTGTTAAAATTGTATAGAGTCGAAATGTTCGAGTCTTTATTCTTTTGGAAAGAAGAAAGAATCACAAAGTTGTTGAGGTTAATTCACTTAGATGTTAGTGGCACTTGTCCATAACATAATACTACTCATTTTGTATGACATTCACCGAAGATCGCTCTCGGTTGGACTATCGTTTATTTTGAATAAACACAAGTCCCAATACTTTGCTAAAGGTTTCAAAGAATTCAAGAATGTAAGTTGATGAGTAAGACGTCTAAAGTATTTACCTCCTTAGATTTGATCCAAGGAAAAGGAACACTTTAGAAGAGTTTCCTTGAAAGATATGAAGGAAAATAACATCATAAGATAATGGATTTCTCCATTGGGAGAAGAACGAACTCGAATAAGATGCAGTTCATTGGATGTTATCAATTACCCATATATAGGATATATATATATATGCTTCTAAGTCAATATGATTGTCAATTAGAAGATCTTCCAAAATGTTTCATGACTCCATACGATGTAGTTGGAAAGAAAGACAAGTCTTAATCGTGTTAAAGACTTAGGGTTGTGTGCTAATAAGCAATATTTGTTTGAGAGCAATCTTGTGGGATATCCTTAAATTAACCTTTGGATATCACTTTTATAAACCAACTAACAAATGTTGTTTGTTGGGTAGTTCATTGAAATCCTACAATAGGATTTGCCTAAGATAGAGCGAATGAACGAGAGATAGAACTCAAAGAGTGGGTTCTTTGAGAGACAAGTTGATAATCAACAAATATAACAACCTAGTTCCTACACCACTAGCTCCAAGGTAGTCGAGAAGGATCTATAAACTGTCTTAGTTGAATGGTTTGAACTTTATGACTATGTCATAGAGTTACACCTCTTAATTCGAAAGAAATAAGAATGCAAATCCTTATGATTACATTGAATGTATATACAACATATATGCAAGGAAATGGTACAATACCATTTAACCCGAAATAGTGAAACCTTCATAGCTAATTGGTAGCTTAAGGTGACTACAGTCAATGAGATTGGTTGACTTGGAAGAAATCATCTTTGATGTAGTCTTGGTTTCTATTAATTCGAAGATTGCTAGCTACAACTAAACGGTGATTCAATGTTTGGACATAATGTGGGTTTCTGAAACCATTATCAAGATAGTCTTGATAATATATGTCTAAGACTAGGAATCACAAGACATGTAAGTTGTAGAGATCCATCCATCATGAATCTTAGCAATCTAGTAGGAGCTATAAGCGTCTTATGAGAGAAAGATCAAATCGTTTGATTTCTTATAAAGATGTAAATGAATCTTTTGTTTACTAAGGTTATAAAAGATTAGTGGGAGTTAATCATATTCCTAAATTTGAACATATATATGATATATTAATTTTGGAAATGAAAGGAATTCTTCTTCGTTAAAGTTATGACTTTAAACATTCTATAATGATAGAATGTATATGGGAGACATAGTCTATATACATGGGATGGAAATCTATAATGATAGATTTCAAGATATAATTGGATTATCTCAATCCTTTTTGATAAACGAAAGAAGTAGGAAGTTGCACTTCTAAAAGGGAATGTACCATTTGACTCCCAAAGAAACATAATGCGTAAATAGAATCCTTTATGCATACGCAAAAATGTGATTTACGTATTTCATATTGTATGAAACATGATGATATGAGTTGTACCAAGATCGGTACAAGATGATATCAATGCAAGCTTAGGATCAGAACAATGGCAACTGTCAAGTGAGTCCTTATGTATTTAAGAAATACTAAAGGATAGATTCCTCAAGAATGAGGAAGAATTAGAGTAACGCAATGGAAGCGTAAATGTATTAGATTATGAATCTATTATCATATCCATCATTGGATGTCTCTTCATTATGAATGAAGAGATAATTGGATATCTCTTTATTATGACTAAGGAGATATTTAAGTGGAATCATTATAAGTAATGACTTTAGTGTGTTCCATCATGCATGCAAAATATATCACCATATAGAAGCTTACAACATTGTTGTTTGGATGGGAAAGTTCATTTATGAACTCTCCATTCAGTTCCAACTAGAAAGTATCTTTAGTGTTCCGACACTACGACACTAATGGGGCGATAGCTCAAGCCAGGGAATCAAGGTCTCATCAAGATCTGAACTTAAATGAGAGACTTAACCATATGATTGAGAATCATGTAAAATGGTGACATCGTTATTCTCAAGGTTGCTTCCATGGATAACATATATATATATATATATATATATATATATATATATATCCATTGTCTAGGCCTACTACTCAGCCATTTGTGAAATGAATTTAGAAGAGGTATCATCACTGATGACCAAGCTGATTGGCTCTAGTGCAAGTGGGAGATTGTTGGAAATGTGCCCTAAAACCAATTATATGATGATACTTTACGGACATTTCACATGTTAAACTAATCTAGTTTAATATAAGGGCAAAGATTATTGTTTAAGCCGTCTTATATAAATGTTATATGCTTGAACAATAAGTCCAAAGAATATGTAAATGGGAGAATGTGATCTAAAGAAGTTAGATTCAGGAGACCATTCTTTTTCGTACACATAACCTAAACGTTCCTGATCATAGGATTGCCGATTGGGCATTGACGGTCCGTTAAGATTAGTACGTGCAATGCCTTCTTTCAAGGAGAGTGACTAGTCTCGAGTCATTAGTGTGACTGACACCAAGACAAGTATGTAGGTGCTTAATAGAGAATGAGTCCACTGAACGCGATCAATAAGGAGTTCTCATACTCATGTCACATGAGAACTCATGGTTGGGATAATGCAAAGTAGTCATTTGACTTGAGGCATCGTAGTTGTCTTGTGGTTAGGTCCTTGATCTTTGACTATGTCAAAGTCACTCCGTCAGAGGGTGTCCACAGTATAGTTGGGGTTAAGCCACTTAGTCATGAAGGCAGGTGAATGCACAACAAGGGATCTCTAACCTTCAAACCGTTTAAGGGAGAATACTATATGACATGATTAAGAATCTCTGGCCAGAGTATGAATGAGATTTAGGAAGTCGTTCCAAATCACATTCAAGGTAATCATATAAGTAAGAGAATCACATTGGATGGTAGACATGAATAAATTATCAAACCAAACAATGTGGTCAAGATTATTGTATTAGAGAAAGACCGTATTCCATTGTAATCCCAAATTGAATAGGTTCTCTAACCTATTCTGATTAGCTTGGGTAGCCATGACATACTGTTAGGTGTCACTCATGGTTTGTGGAAGCCCTCAAGGTGTATAATCGCCAAAGGGAGAATTGAAAGTAAGTTTCAATTCACAATTGATTTGAAGAGTTCTAATTGCCCACTGCCTCGCTACAAGGAACCTAATGGATTGCACACCGTGTAAGGTAATGATTGAAGGATATAACGAAGATGAGTAAGGACAATTAAATAGTTTAATTGTATATGGCGAAGATGAATTAAAAGTTAATTAATCTAGAACGAAAGGTTCGTTTTAGGCTTTAAGTTAGTTTTGGGTTTCGAGACACAAAAAGGGTTTTGGTTCACAAGGTACATAAGGTTTAAGTTGTGTGACAACTAAAACAAAATGGGCAATTAACCCACTAAAAATGGGGAGGCCGGCTATGCTTAGAGATGGAGTGGGTTTTGGACTTATTACAAGTTTGCCACTCCAATGAAGGTAGGTATAAATGTGACTTTATAGGCTTTTCTTCATTAGGTTTTTTTTGAGGAAATTGGAGAGAACAAAAGCTCTCTTTTTTTCTCTCTTAAAGGTCGGCCACCATGGTGGGAATTTAGTAACATCTAATTCTTTTATGGTCACTCATCTTCTTCCTTAACCATCATTGGTGTCGAAACTTAGAGGTCTCCAACTTTGGGGACTTTTGGAGAACCCAATTCTTCCATCCATATCCAAGAAGACTTGGAGCTAAGAAGCAAAGTTCCTCCATCCAAATCCATGGAGCCAAGGAGCAAGGTGACAAAGGAAGGAAGGCCCTCACATGGGTGATTAACCTTTGCTAAGCAAAGAGGTGCTTCAAAGGTATAAAGTTTCTCAACTCACTTTGTTTTGAGTTGAGTCTTGGTTCACCACAACTACTAGGCCTTGAATTTCATGGGTAAAGTTTTGTTTTTGAGTGCATACATGCATGATTCTGCCTTTTAATTGTTAATTGCATACATAGATGTTGCTCAAATGAACTAGTTTTCACAAATATTTCCTTCAATGACCTCTTCAATAAAAGAGAGACTCCTTGTTGGCAGAGACTTTGATAAGTAATTAGCCGGACATGAAGTGGTGCTGTTAATCCAAACTAAAGATACTTCTTGACCGCCTTATTCTACAGCTCCATTGTTGTTAATCCAAACTGAAGATGTCACTGGTTATCGACAATGTTGTTACTCTAAACTGAAGATGTGTTGATGAAGTGGTTAGGTAATTAGTAATTTCTCAGAGTGTTTATGTGTTGAGTTGAAGGTTTTCTCCATATTGCCGAACCATTTCTATTTATAGGGGTGAATTTCATGATGGCCAAGTATACCGAAGTAAAGTCTTAACAGGATTATAACTATTCGACATACACCTGTATATTCTTGAATTATCCAATCACTAACCAAAACCAGTCTGTTTATTGTTTCGGCCATTTTGACTTGAACTAGGATTTTGAACCTAGTCTTTTTATGCATTAAATTCACTTCCTATATTTGATCAGTCATGTTTTGATTCTTGGAATGATTCAAATATTATCAAAACCATGCGACTGACACAATTTTGCCACATGTCGAGTTCTTATAGGGTCTCTCCAGCTTCGTCCATTCCACGCATTGCACTCTCCCGACAGCTTGGCCACTAAAACGTCCATCATTGATGGACACTCTTTGAAAACCGAGACACATCAACCCGTGTTCAATTGGGCAACATGAAACAACTTAAACGCTTTGATTTTCAAAATTATGATGATCAAGTTTATAATCGATGAGATTCCCTCTAGATTTCCTCGTTCCAATAAGATTATGGAAGATTTTATTCATTACACGTTGATATGTGGCGCCAACATTTTTGAGACCGAATAGCCTAACAACCCATTCGTAGGTGTTGAAGGGCCCAAGATATCGAATGATAATTGTATACACATTGGTCTCGACAATAAAAATTTGATTATAGCCAGCGTGGACATCCATGAATGATAGGATTTCATGATTGGCCTCGTAGATTCGATATCGGCATTGGGTATTCATCTTTAAGAGTTGCTAGATTCTGATTGGGAAAATCAATGCAAATTCGAAAAACCCTGTTCTTCTTTAAGATTGAGACAATGATCACTAACCACTCCACATACCAAGCTATCCGAATGAAACCAACTTTCTATAGATGAACGATCTCGTCTTTGATGCCGAGTTGTACTTCGGTCAAAAATCGTTGTGGTGGCTAGTGAAATGGTTTACAATCCTTGTTTATATTAAATTCCTGTTCAACTAAGAACCTATCCAGGCCAGGCATCTCGTGTTAACTCCAAGCAAAACGATCTTTGAATTTAATAAGAAAACCACAAAGCTTGGCATTTAAGAGTAGAGGTAACGAAGAACTAATAAAAAGAGGCCGAGGATTACTGGTCATTCTTACGTTGATTTCCTCTAAGGGGTTTTGGACCTTTGGCCGATTATCTTCATGTTTGGCTGGAGTTGCCTTTACCTGCTTGAGAGAGAGAGAGTTTCACTATTATCTCATTTGAGAGGAACTTGATCAAGTTAACCCCCAAGTTGGGCTCTTCGAAAATTGCATACCAATGGGCCAGCAAAAGTTCCATGGTCGATCAAAACCGCATCATGCAGTCCAGTGACAATGGTTTTACTATCCATTGGAAAAGTCAATGAGATCAGCCAAACCGAGTCTCACCGAATCCTATTGAATTGTTTTGGCGCCTACCTTAATGGCTTTCTGTATAGAGATCATTGTTGTCTGCCCGTCAGCATTGGACCCTTGAAACGTGATATAACCGACTTGCTCACCATAATAATGGGCGTGAATCATGTTGGTTTTGAATGGCTGGTTATCGGTTGAATGAATTACATCCGAGTTGCTGTCTAAAAGATCTCAACTTGATACATAACAGACAAGATGCAACTGGTTTGGTTAACCCAACCTTGACCGAGCTGAGCATTGTATTTAGTCTTTGAGCCAATAATGAAAAATTTCGTCATGTGTGGTCGGCCAACGATCATGACTTCCAAGGGTTGGACACCTTTGGTTTGGTACTAGGGATGGCAACGGTTCGGTTTGGGGACGGAAATGCTATATCCATCCCCATAACCACGAAAATTAACCATATCCATAACCGTAAATTAACTATCGGGTATTATCCATAACCATATCCACCAAGTAATGAATTCCCCATCGGTTAATGGTTATATTCATCTTCGTCACTACAAAAAAATATATTCGTTCAATTGACGCATTATAATCTAGTAAATATTAATTTCACCATTAAATATTTGATGTATAAAATGATTTGATGAATGGATCTTGTGGAGCATAAAATTAAAGCTAAACAATGACAATGTTGGCTGATCTTTGATATTTCCCATAAGTACCACTGAATTCTCATAAATTTTGATTCATATCAAAACTTTTGAACTTTTCCACAAAATGCAACTCATACAATGCAACTTTTGTATTCTCAAGGTAATGGATTCAGTGAATAATGAATATACACACACATATATATATATATATATACTATTGTATTGTATATAATTATATTATATATTGTTCGGTTCGGATTCAGAGACGGAGGCAAGAGAAATCCACAAATACTTTGGAGGCAAGAGAAATCCTCGATGCATGCAGTCACATATAGGGGCTTTAAATGGTGCATATCAGTAGTCGAACTGCAAGGAAATATTTCAGATAAGGCAACTTTTAGTCATTCCTCTTGCTAATTTTCTTAACCCCCTCGATTGTCACAAAATGAACCTGAGTGACATCCTCAACTGTTATGTCTCCTTCTAGAAAATTTGGTTGATGAGCTGGTGACTAGAATTCGAGAAAAAGAACATACACCATGTTAATTTCCATGTTATCCAGGATCAAAGACCTAAATTGAACCATCTTGCTCTTTCTTAGTCAAGCCTTCGTAGTTGCCGGATTCAACGTTTTCGTCAAAGTTCGAGTCCTTATTAGTAATAGGAACGACCAAGTTATCTGCAATATCAATCGTGGCCGAATTATCTGAAATATTAACGTCAAATGCTTCACTAACCCCAGGCTCAATGCATGTATTGTTTGCGATTGAATCGAGGATGGCTTGTTTATCTTTTAGGCTACTTGCATGCTTGGTTGTTGCAAACTGGTCTTTCTTATAAACTCAATGCCAAAAGTCAATCTTGACGTTCCGAGTGCTAAGATACGAATGTAATTGCTCAACCTTATCTTTTTTCACCTCGGTTAGGACGAACAATGAAACAGCCAAAAACAATTGAAAATGTCCACGGAGATATCGCAAGTCATCTATAGAAGAAAAAAAAGAAAGCTCCTTGGTATTTATACCAACATATAGGTCGACCTCGAATCCTATCACTCTGGTTCACGAATATGATGAAACCTGACTTTCATTGCTGGATCTGAATCCTTTGAATAATTTGCTCGGCAGCAAGGTTGGTTGAGGTTAAATTGAGACATTATGCACTCTTTTGGAAGACCATACAAATTGTTAGCTGAATATTTCTTATGAAACTCTCTCATACATTCCAAGGCTTCGCCGACAAATAGAGATGCCTATTACGACGAACCTTATTTAATGGATCCTGTAGTGGAAGTGTCAAAAGAGATTTTTCGGCCACTTTAGCGAAATAATCAATATGTGCCTTCATCTCTCCAGGCCAAAGCAACATCTTTCCGGCACTTCCACCTTTTTACCTTCGGTTATTTCAATTAGAATTGAATGGACATGCTCCACAAAATCCTCTTGCACTCTATCTTTGGGTTGCTAGGATGAAGCCGTGTTACTTTGAACCTTAATAGTCGCAGCATGAAGTCGAGCATTAAGATCGTTGCGTTGTTATCGATGTTTTTGAGAGTTCGATTCTACAGTATATGCACCAGCAAGCAAATTGTTTATGTACCACCGAATATTCCATGGCTCTGGTGACTTGAATATTCTCGATGCTAATGATGTGTTTGAGCTACCAACATTGTAAGTAAAATATTCCTTGTCATAAAACGGCCCATCAAAATTAAGCCATCTCCTGACCAGGGTTTCTGATCTTTCGGCCAAGGGCCGAGCCTATTAAGTACCCATGTTTGGTTCTGTTCTAAAGTTTGGCTGGTTGGGAGGATTTTAAAGGCCTCAACTTTTCGACCGAACGATTCAGCTTCGGCTCATTGATTGTTAATTCAGATTTGAGTCTTTGGCTGATAGCGTTGTGTACAAGTGTGTAGGGATGAAATGGTTCTCCAGAGGGTTGTGTTGTGCGAGATCGTTCTTCAGCCTAGGTCGAGGACTTTACTTGGTTACATAAGTAACGGCTGAAAAAGGTTGTTTGACCATGACTGGCCATTCTTCTTTGGCAAATGGGCATTAACCATATTGACTGCTGCCGTCGGAAATGAGTTAGTATCAACCAACATTTGTTCTTTCTCTGGAAACCTGAGCTTGCCATTATCAATCCAACTCTAGATGGCATCTCAAAATACCACACAGTTGTTGGTGGCATGTTTGTTGGAGTCATGGTATTTGCTGTATACCTTCCCTTTTAGATCTTTGGCCTTTGGTGTGTTTTGACCTAGTCGAAGCTTGATTATCTTCGCTGCAAGAAGCTGATTGAAGACCGCATCGACTTTAGTGATGTCAAAAGTGTACACCTTCGATGTTTTGGTTGCAGCTTCAGCGGAAATTGTTCGAGTTTTAGTATCTTTCGTGTTGGCGTTAGTCAACATCGTGCACATGAATGGTTAGTCGAAGACAATCTCAACCATGTTAGTGTTGACGTATTATGGCTCTGTTTCTTTGGTTGAGGTGTAACTCACATTGGGGTTTGTTGGAATCAAATTTGCACACTACCGAAGTGGTGGAGATGCAGAAATCCGAGTAACTTGTAAAACAAACAATCTTGAGTAAGCCTGAGACCGAGGGAGGGGGGAGGGAGGTGTGCTGGCCAAAGGCTCTCTGACAGCCAAGTTAGTAAACAGGTATAAGACTCAACCAATGGGGAAGAGAATTAGATTGCGATGATTGCGTTAATAGAGATGAACCTTAGAAGGGCGTATTTATACCAATTCGGCAAAAGACCTTTTTAAGATAAAATATTGTATTAAGCCAGGAGAATCTTAGAGGATATCTAGGAGTAATGTTGCATCCTTTTAGAAGTGTGATTACTTGCGGTGCATGCCAATTCCTAGATTACACGATCTGACGATTATGCTTGTTTCTCAAATAAATTTTACCCAAGTGACTAAGTGTTTGGAACTTTCCAACCCTTGCTTCTGCATTACCTCCCTAACTTATTTGTTCATAAAAATACCCATAGTACCACCTTACTCTACTACTAGGTATTAAACTCATAGAAAATCTTTTGATATGCACTTGCCTTGGTGCATTGGTCGAATTAAGGATGGGAAACTGTCGTCTTGTGTCTGGAATAGCCTCTATCTATCTTGTTTTTGTCTGTTCTTTTTGCCCCCATTTCAGAGTTAGGGTTTCGATATATGTAAACTGACATTAAGGGAAGATTAATTACTTAGGTTGAATTGCTTGTCCGTTCCCAGTGAATCTTAAACGAAAGTTCTTTGGGGACTTGGTCGCTTGCATATGGGTCGAAAACACCTTTAAAATCCTTTTATAAGACCTATAGGTCAGATCTAAGTGTTTCTAATTGGACTACCTTTGCTGACTTGGCCAAAGCATTTCCGTGTTTTAGAGTTTTGTTAGAGTAAAATTCCTCTTAGGGATTGACTGAGTATGTTGGCCCGTGATAAAAGTAGTCATACTTAGGGTCAAAGTTAGAGCCACCCTCGGATAATTTTCAGATCACCTTTTTGACTATTACCTTGAATGGCATAAAGCCCAGGTTTGAATGTTACAACCCACATCCATTGTAGTTGCATAAACTTTTCAAAGACCAGATGGCGCATTGTACAGGTCAGGACGCTATGTGCCTACGCCCGTAGCCTGCCAATCATTAACCGCACTTATTACGACTCTAACCTCTTAAGTTGTTAATTAAAGAATACGGAATGGGCTAAAAGAGGCTCATCTGACATTGTTACTTTGAATTTATTTTTAGACTTGTGATCATGTGAAGTTTCAAAGTTATGCGTTGCTTAAGTGATTGAGGTATTTCCTGCATAACCCAAAAAAGTGAAGAAAGAGGAAATATATATTGATCATAAGATAACCAAACTCCAAAATTTCTTTATTAATAAGGGAAATAGGTTTTTGACAAGGGGGTGTGATTGAATCTAGGAAGGATTGCCTACATAACTCCAAGAAGGAAAATCAAACCACTGGTGTAGTTCTAAAAAAGATGACAACATAAGTATTACATCAGGGGTCATCTTTGATGAGCGGCCTATGGTAAGGCGTTAAAGAGATGAGTTCTAAATGGATTTGTCTTTATATAGACGGCGACGTTGCGATTGGGTCCGGAATGGACGACCTACATATCCTTGGGAGGGGAATCAAATCATGTGTTCAGATGATGCTTTCTTAAGTGATCTGAAGGCAGCTGCGAGGAGCTTTCTTTAGAGTGGTGGAAGCTCTTTTTCTTAACATCGTTTCACCAGCTTTGTTGCCTTCTTTGACGTCCCCTATTTGTAAATTTCGATTAGGCGGGGGTAGCAAAGTAGCTAGTGGTAGGTTGAGGGATGGCTCCCATGCTTTGCAACCAGTGAAGGAAATATTTTGTCCTAGCTAAGAACATGTGAGAACATTTGAACACATAAGCAAACTAATAACACTTTAAAGTAGGCATGCATTAAAAAACAATTCTAAAACCCATGACTTTGAAAGCCTAGTGAATGGTGAACCAAAAGACTCTTTAACAAATTAAAGAGAAGAGAGAGTTCGAGTTTCATTACCCTTGAAGCTCATCCCCTGCAAAATAATAACACCTAAGATTAAGGCCAAAAGCCTCACGCGCCCACAATGATTTTTTCGGGGGGGGGGGGGGGGGGGGCTTTGGCCGAAGAATATCTAATGCTAAATTTAGAATTCTGTAAAGAATGTGTTTGAGTGTTTTGGGGAAGCAAAAAGCCTCTTTAGGGGTAGCTAAAGCTTACTGAATTTTGGAGATAAATAGGGTATTTATAGGAGAAAATAAGAAGATGGGCCGGCCCTCTAGGGTTTAGAGGTGGCCGGCCATAGATGGTATTTTTGGCTAGAATATTCTAAGATATTTGTGTAAATAAATATCTTAGAATAAATAGGTAAATAACCTAAATAAATGGGATTAGGATAACTTACTTGAAAGAAGTCTTCTCTGGGATTAGGATAACTTACTTGAAAGAGGTCTTCTCTGATTAGGAATGTATTTATGATAAGAATAAAGGGATTATTCTATCATACATACCTTTGACTTTCCTATGGGCAGAGGTGCCTTGAGCAGTTGTTGATCTCTGCCTGCTCTACCTCAGCTACACGTGGTGAATGAGGCTGTTCCCTGATCATTTAATAGGGGCAGTCTTGTCTTTCTTGGGAAATAATCCATGTGTCAGCTCCATGATTTTTGGGATTATTTTTTGGCTCCACAAATGCCCCCACACTTGCTGGGAAGCTCGCAAGAAATGGTAGGAGGTGTAGGAATCCAAAGCTGCAATGGAGTTTGTCCCAATTTGATGTAGATTCCTTCTTCCATTTGGAATTTAAATTTTTCTAGGAAAGGGAAAGTAATTACAACCAAAACCTATTTAAGTCTGCGTTAAGCAGGGGATTAAATAAATTTGGAGTGCAATTAAAATCCCCGCAAGAAAGAGAGAAAGCCAAAGGATATTTGTTCCCCCTCCCCTAGCAATCTTCTTCGTTTGCCTATGTAAAGAATTGTGTTCCGTTGCTTTTCTTCTTTTCCCAGGTAAGAAAATTTTAATTTTTTCTTTCTTCCTGATTCTTCGGAAACTCGGGGCTTGAATTTTTGGCTCGACGAAGATCGAGGATGTGGCAAAAAAGGGGAATGATAGCCATGGGGCTGCTGTCGTACTGCTTGCTATAACGGTGCAGAACGGCTGTCTGGAGACAGGTGCGGCTCAACTGGGCTGAGGATGCCAACGCTGGGGTGCGTGGACCAGGTCTTTAGGCTGGGGCCCATGCAGTGTGGGAGGTGCGAGAGAGATAGGACGTGTGGAAGCGCCTACCCCCCTCCGTTTAACTTGGGTCGCAAGGCCATTGCGCTGAGGGAGAGATAGGGGAGCTAGCACGGGCTGAGCTCCCTGCAGCATGCATGTGTTGGGCCATGATGCCTAGCGCGGGGTGCTAGGTTCTGCGATTTGGGATCATGATTGGTCTAAGGAAACCCTTGAGATCAGCGGAGAGTGGGAATCCAACTCCTCGCCTAGGCTGCGCGTTTCAACTGCCTTCATCGATGGTAAGTAGGCTACTTAATCTCTCAGATGCTTTATACTTTTGTTGAGATACCTTCTAATTTTTCCTCCTCTGTTTATGTAGATTTGGAATTCGGTTCAACTCCCAAGACTTCTCCAGCCATGAAGAATGTGCACATTGCTTTGGAGATCCCTACTGAATATCGTGAATGGCGTTGGCTACTTAATCCTTTTCGTAGGGAGAATGGTAGACTGCCTCTACAAGAGGAGATTAGAAGGATCAAGTGTGAAGCGTTTGCTCATTCGATCGCCATTATAGAGCCTGTTCAAAGTGAAGATGGGAGAAAGAGATCTTCATCGCCTACTCAAGAGCCTTCGGTAGAGAAAAAGTCGAAGACTTCATCTGCTACTCGCGATGGTTCGTTCACTGCTGGGAGGCTCGTGATTGACTTGACTTCTTCCAAGGGGAAGAAAGAGGATGCTAGATCTGAGCCTACGAAGCCTGCTATTCTAAGGGTTGTTGACAAGATTGTGCAGTGAATGAGTTATGTCGTGCCCCTTGTGCCTGGTTTTATTTTGAGACAACCTTCAATGCCCAAGTCCGATCCGATTCTAAAGCCTCGTGCAGCGATGAAGAGCAAGGATGGTGATTCCACTGCCAAGGCGATGCCATGACCGGCCCCTCCTGTTAAGAAGGAAGCGTCTACCCGCATGAGCAACTGTGATTAGCCTGCCAAACCAGCCTTAGTAGAGTTTTTCGAGATCCTTGCGCTGTTGAAGCCAGATCTGCTTGAGGACACGAAAACATGCGCCAAGTTTGTTCATGGCGTGAGTAAGGTTGTCTACTCCAGTTTCTTCGCGAGGCGTGAGGCTCAATCGCGAAAGGGTTCCCTGCTTGCTATGATGCAGAAATCTGTTATCTTGGCAACTGAGTACACTCGTATAGAGCAGGATGATGACAAGGCTGCTAGGGAGATAACGGCAGCCATGGTAGCAAAAGCTTGTTCGGCTGCTGATAAAATTAAAGAGTTGGAGTCTGAACTTGCTTTTTTGAAGGGATCTGATGTCATTGCCCCCATTACTCAGCAGCTTGAGACCACTTGCCAAGAGAGTGACTTGAAGGCTCAGCTTGACGTGATCCGGGGGAGATATGGCGTTGCAGAGAAAGAGATTGAGGTCCAAGTGTTGTTGATCCAAGACCCTGAGCGTGCCATTTCAGAATTTTGGACTTTCTGTGATGCCAAGGAAGTGGATCTACAAGGAGCGTTGTTTGCTAACGAGAACCTAAAGAATGAACTAGATGAGTTGCAGAATGCTCGTACTAACCTGATTGAGGAGAATAAGCAGTTGAGGAGTGAGAAGTCTAGCCTTAAGGTTGTTCTTGCCCAAAGTCAAGCTGACTTCTACAAGCTTGGCTATATAGATCATTTCCTTGGCATACCGTCTGACTACGCCTTTTTTAATAAGAACCTCGAGCTTTTTGGTATTTCTTTCGATGATCTCCTTAAGTTTTCTTTCGAGAGCGCTGTTGGTGGAGCAGCTGAAGATCAGGCTGCCCCGGGTGGTTGAAGGTAGTGCCGCCAAAGTCAAGGCGGCTGATGACAGTGTTGCCCAGGATAGGGTAGCTGTTGATGAAACGCGAGAAGTTGATGCTACTAGGAGCGATGCAGCTGCTGAAGATGTCCAAGCTGCTGAGGAGTAGTCTTTTTTGATAGACTTTAGGATTTACTTTCTTTTCCTTTCCAACTTTGCCTTTTCCTTTGCTAGTTTACCAATTTGCTAGAAATTAAGAAATTGTTTTTCTTCGCTTTACTTCATCCATTTCTTTTTCCCTTGCTTCGAACTTTTGCCGTAGAATGAACAATCAAGCAGGCTATTTTGAACAAAGTAGTCAAGCTCATCTTCATTGCTTTAGGCGCCAACCTCGGGTTGTCGGGCGCGAATCTTCGCTTGCTTAAGGCATCTTTCGAAACTTCTAACCTACTGGGCCGAATGACCTCCGTAGTTGCTTGTTTCGTATTAGTGGCCCACTAGATCTTTAATCACAAGGTCATTAGCAAAGCGTGCTGCTTTTTAGTAAGCAAACAAGCTTGCATGACCTATATAACTGTCGATCTAGGCTTAGGACCTTCGTAAAGCTGTTAACCAGAGAGTCAGCAGGCTGGTGCCTTACTTATAGAAGCAGACGAGCCTCTATGACTGCTCGGTTGTTCACTTCGATCTTCTAGAGTGTTGAGTTGCTGAGCTTTATCTCGCGTTGTTGCCCCTGACCATAAGCTGCTTAGCTGGTCATCTTTTCTCCAATCCTTTGAGCTGTGTGGCCTGCATCACAACATACTAAAGATTGCTGGGACACGAAATTTGCTGACCTTTCGCATCAAAAGTGCGTGGTTCTATGAAATTTCGTGGGCAGTGGTTCGAAAGAACTTTTTACACTTTATGTAACCCATTCTGTAGGCTGCGTAGCAAGTAGCACAACACTTTAGGAATCTGTGTAAACCCAAGGGGTTGTTCTGCGCTAGGCAGTGCAAGTCCGCGTTAACCTGTTAACCTTTCACAAGATTGTGCGATTGTATAGGTTTATGCTGCTAATTGCTCGAATAGTGTATTGTAAGTAGTCTTTCAAACACAATAGGCTGTTCGTTGAGTTGGCAGTGGCTTTAGGTTCCCAGGGATCTTCCAGAATCCATAGGCTGCTCGTTGAATTAGCAGTGACTTTAGGTTTTCGGGGATACACAGAGATCGCTAATTGGTCATATACAAGATGATCAGCTCTGTGTGTTAGCTGGTCACATCAAGATGCTAAACCGCGTGCACCTTATGTGTGTAGCTGAAGCTAGAATTATGTATCCTCGTAGAGATCTCCTATGTATTACACCGGGGATGCTCAGCTGCGAATGCTAGATGGTCACATCGCGGATGTTTAAAATGGATGTTCCTCTAACGGGTAGAGGGAATTCTATTTCGTAACACAAAGATTGATAGTTGGTCACATACAGAATGCTCAGCCGAGGTTGCCAACTGCTGGTCATATCAAGGATGCTCAACTGCAGTCCATCTTCATGGGTAGCCGTCCAAAGGGCAAGCTATGCAGCGTGCCTCCTCCGTCTCTACGGGTCCCCGTGGATCAAGCTAAAGGTGTAAAATCCTTCAATCTAGCTAAGCCATGAAAAAAACCATTGTGGCTACTTCTAGGGAAGCCGACGCAGGCCATGGTGCTCTAGTTACACCAAGGCAGCATAACCCAACCATGCCTGGATATTCAAAGTGCATAGTTTACCCTCTCCCAGGGGGAGAGTAAGGTTGGTCCTCGGGGGGGGCGCAATTCCTGCGATAAGTCTCTGATTAGGCGCAATCTTCATTGAGAGCTGGAGTAAACAGTTGTTGCAGATACGTAATCGAGCTAAGTGATGAATAACTTTAGAAATCCTCATTGAAAAAATGAGAAGAAGGATATTGAACTTAGCTGAAAGGTAGAAACTGCAACGGAAATGTAGGCCTGAAAAGGATCGAGCTCAGAACTTCCAAGTAGTCGGGAGGTGCTAGGCAACGAAAATGTAGGCCTGAAAAGGATCTTCGAACGAGAATGCCGTTCTACGTGTAATAGTGTGCCGCCTTTATTTGGAGCTTCCTAGCTTCCAATCTTTATGCAGGGAATGTCTCATTGACTAGATAGTCGATGATGGGGTCTTACCAGCTTGGGGTTGTATTGACTTGTAACACCTCGGCTGCTGGTTCTTCTTCTATGCTTGACTTTTCTATATACTCGATCGGGGATGGAGTGTCTGAAATGGTAGTCTAAAGCGGAGCCTAAGGCTGCCAGGGTGTCTGCATGAGCGTTGTCTGCCAGTGGCACCTGTGTGAGGGTGTAAGTTTGAAAAACCACAAGCTGCTTTTGTACCTTCTCGAGGTATAATACCATATTTGGATGCTTTGTTGCATACTCCCCGGTAGTCTTGCTAATGATGAGATGAGAATCAGAATGGATTGCGAGCTTCTTGACTACCAGATCTTGTGCCATTCGGAGGCCTGCTAATAAGGTTTATACTCTGTTTCGTTGTTAGATACCTTGAGGCCTAGAGTGATTGCTTGTTCGAGCATTGAGCCGTCTAGGGTGACAAGAACCAAGTCTACTACAGAACCTTTGTAGTTGGATGAACTGTCGACGTGTAGGTGACAAAAGTCCTTGTCAACAAGGGTTGGTGCGGCCATGGTGTGCTTGGCTACTTCGGGGGCGCCTTTGGGCTGTACTGTTGCGTCTGCTAGGTTGGGGGTGAACTCTACTATGAAGTTTGTCAAGGCCAGCGCTTTTATCGCCGTGCGGGGTTAGAAAATGAAGTTGTATTGGCCGAGTTCCAAAGCTCACTTCATCATTCATTGAGAAGCGTCTGGACCATGTAGGATAGATTGTAAGGGATACTAAGTCATGTCGACAACCGTATGCTCCTGAAAGTACGGTCTAAGTTTCCGAGCCGCAACAATTAGCGCCAAAATTAGCTTTTCAATCCTTGGGTATCTTGTTCCAACATCGAGGAGAGCTTTAGAAGTGTAGAATACTGACAGTTGGGCCCCCAGCTCTTCTCGTATAAGAGCAGAGCTTACTGCTATGTCTAAGACTGCCAAGTAGATGTACAATTCATCGGCTGCTTCTGGCTTGGATAGCAGCGAATGGGATGTCAAGTATCTCTTCAAGTCTTGAAATGCTTTCTCACACTCGTCGTCCCATTTATCTCTTTTCACCATCTTGGTCAGACTTTGGATATCCTTCAAAGTGGTGGGGGACTTCAACTCCAAGATTACTTTGATCTGCTTAGGATGTGCCTCGATTCCTCGTTGGTTACGAGGTACCCTAGGAATCGGCTTGTGGAGACTCCAAATGTGCATTTGGCAGGGTTGAGCTTCATCTTGTACTCCCTAAGGTTACTAAATGTCTCATACAAGTTTCTGAGGTGGTCTGACCACTGCTTTCCTTTTACCATGATGTCATCGACGTAGATCTCCATGGTAACCCCAATCTGCTTCTTGAACATCATGTTTACTAACCTTTGATAGGTATATCCTGCATTCTTCAGGCCAAAAAGCATAACCTTGTAGCAGTAGGTGCCCCGCTCTATCACAAACGCAGTTTTCTCTTTGTCGGGCTCAAACAAGGTGATCTGATTGTAGCCGGAATATGTGTCCAAGAAGCTAAGCAGCTAGTTCCCTGTAGTTGAGTCCACCAATAAGTCAATTTGGGGGACAGGGAATGGATCTTTCAGGCAAGCCTTGTTGAGGTTGGTGTAGTCTACGCATACTTTCCACTTACCCTTCTCTTTCTTCATTACCAGCACGACATTGGCTTTCCATGCTGAGTGCGCCACTTCCATGATGAATTCGGCTTCCAGTAGCTTGTCTATCTCTACCTCAATGATCGTTACTCTCTCTGGAGTGAAGTGTCTCCTCTTTTGGATCACCAATTTGGTAGCAGGGTCGACGTGTAGCTTATGAAAGGCTGTCTTGGGGATCAATGACGGGCATGTCGGAGGGTGACCATGCAAAAACGTCACGATTTTCCATAAGGAATGCCATGAGTTCCTCTTTCTTATTCAGGCTTAGTCGTGAGCCGATTCTATCGTCATCCCCTGCTGCTCAGGATCAAGAATTATGTATTCGACATCCTCTCCTGGCTTCCATCCTTTTTCTTCTGTCGGTGTGTTTTCCTGAACGCCATCATCTTGATCCCTCTGTTGTAGCTGCTATTTGGTAGCAAGCTCGTCTTTCTCAACCTCGATAGCTCATATGGGGGTGAAGGACTTCTTCTTTGACTCCTTCAGCATTTACAACGTGCATCTTCGGAATGCAGCCTGGTCAGACTTAATCTCTCTTACTCCTCATCCCCAGATGCAGAATCAGATTTTTTTTATACTCGACGGAGGTTACAAGGCCCAGTTTCACTAGTCAAGGTCTTCCTAAAATCCCGTTATAGGAAGACGGGTCACTGATTATAATGAACTTTAGCTTTGACACTACTGGTGGTGTTCTCACATCGTGCTTTCCAGGCCTATCTTCTGGATAACGGATAGCTGAAGTAGATTTATTGTGTTGTCGTTGTCCATCATTACTCAATCAATTATAGCGTATGCCAGTTTAATGGACACTACTAGAGCATCATCGTGTGGGAAGTCTAATCCCTCAACATCCTGCTCTATGAAACCAACAATCGGTCCAGGTTGGGCGTAGGCTGCCTGAACCTGGGAGATTGCTATAGCCTGCTGGATCTTCCTCTTCTTGGAGTTGTTTGTGGCCCCCAAGTATTCAGACTTGGAGATTGCAATAGCCTGCTGAACCTGGGATTTTGATGGTCTTGGTAAACGGCTCATTGTCTGCGTCTGCGTTCCTTCTAGGGTAAGCAGCTGGTTTATCCAGGTATCTGTCGCATTTACCCTCCTTCACCAACTTTTCTAGGTAATAACTCAAGGTATAGCAAGTGCCGGTCCTATGACCGGGACCTTGGTGGAACATGCAGTACCTGGTGTGATCCAGCTTGAAGGTGTCTCATCTGGATTGTTTTGGTAGCTTGAACCAAGGCTCACTCTTAAGGTCGCGGAGGATCTGGTTGACCGGGATTGAGAACTTGGTATAATTTCTGGTGGCTTTGCTAAATCTTGTAGGTGATCGGTCTCTGCGCTTGGCCCCCTACCTTCTTCGATCGTTAGACTGCTTCTTGTTCACTTTCTTCTAGGCTACCTCGGACTCTTTCTGAGCTTGCTCTCATCCCAAAGCGCATGCTTCTCTGTCATAGTGAATGAGTCTGCTAGAGTCAGGTATTCTTTCATGATCAATTTTCCGAATAAGGGATGATCTGCTGGAAGTTCCTTTTGGAAGGCTGCATTGGCAATTGAGTTGTTGCAGCCGACTATCTTTGCCTTCTCCGCCTTGAACCTCTTAACATAGTCGCGGAGGGACTCCTTCGGGTTCTTCTTGATGTTGAAGAGATGATTGAACTTTTTTTTGATCGAGTAGTAGGACAAGTATTCCTTAGTGAAGACTACGGAAAGGTTATCGAAACTTCTGATAGACTGTGAAGACAGGGTATGGAACCAATCATGCGCCTCATCTTGCAAAGTAGTGGCGAATATCTTGCATATTAAAGCATTATTGGCTCGGTACAGGATCATCGCAATGCGGTAGTGCTTCAAGTGCCTTTCCCGGTCTCTGTCTTCCTTGAACATGATGAAATACGGCGTATTGAACTTACGCTGGGGCTCCGTCTGCTCGATCTTGTCCATAAAAGGTGATCTGCCCATGTGTGCCACGTCCCTGCGAACGGCTTCGTCTGTGGTCTCGATGCTCTGGAATCCGAGCAATCGCTTAGTAAGGAGCCTCTCTACTGTTTCTTGAATTTACCTCTGCCGGGGTAGCGGAGCTTCTAGCTGCCCCGGGTCATGACCTGCTGGTCTCGGCTTATCAGAGTGTGGCCCCAACCTTGAATGTATGCTAGTCCGGGGGCCTAATCGATAATGCACGCTCCTCCGTGCGCTAAGACGAGAGTCTACATTATCTCGGGGGCCTATGAGGGAGTGTACACTGCTAGAACACTAGGTTCGTGACTAATCGAATGCCTACTTATCGGGATGCCGTTGGAGATAAACGTCATCACCTGCCTTTGTCCTACTTCTGGACCCCTCATCTGGGGCACGCTACATCTCGGTGCGTTGCAGGAGCTGACTTACCAAGGCAGTCTGTTGCGCGATGGTGCTTGTCAATTAGGTAACCTGTCGGGATAGGTATTGTTTGCCATTTAGAGTGGAAGAGTTGGGACGGTAGACGTCTACTTGAGTTGTGGAAGTTTAATGGACTCTAGATGCAAAGCTTGAGCTATGATGGGTTAGATTTGCAGTAAGGTGGGGTGAAAATACCCTTGGGTCAAACATCAGCCTCGGGATCTGGATCTGAGCCGGTTGAACTGGTCTAGGACCATGCTGAACCGTCTGGAGGGTTACGGAAGTAGGTCAGGCGCATAGGTGCTTGGCTACCTCGGTCAGTGCGGTTTGGGCTGCCTTTGTCTGGGCAACTCGTGTCTAAGTGAAGGTGGTAGGCGCCAAAGGCTGCTGTCGAATGCGAGCAGCTGCTGGGGTCTGCGCCTGCTGGCCGCTTAGGCCATGGGCCTCCTGCCCTAGGGTTTCCTCAAGTTGTGCGGAAGCTGCCCCATGGGCCACTGCAGCGGTGGTTGCTGCTGCTAGCATGGCCACGGTATCTTGTGGTGGCAAAATGGCAGTTCTTGCCATGGTGAGCCTCGAGGTGGTAAAAGGGCAGTCCTCGCAATCTCCATCGGTTGGTCCATGTCCTTTAACATAGGGGTCCCATTGGTTGTAGTTTCTGAATTTCCTGCCATCGTAGTCGTGGATCTACGAACGAAGGAAATTAAAAGCGAAAGTCTTCTTCAAGTCTTCAATTTGAGCTCTTAATGAAAGCACTAATTTATGGATGCAAATTTTCGCCTCTCCTTGATTGACAAATTTGCACCTGCAAAATAATAACACCTAAGATTAAGGCCAAAAGCCTCACGCGCCCACAATGAATGTGGAGGCTTTGGGCGAAGAATCTCTGATGCCAAAGTTAGAATTCTATAAAGAATGTGTTTGAGTGTTTTGTGGGAAGCAAAAAGCCTCTTTAGGGGTAGCTAAAGCTTACTAAATTGTGGAGATAAATAGGGTATTTATAAGAGAAAATGAGGAGATCGGCCTCTAGGGTTTAGAGGTGGCCAGCCATAGATGGTATTTTTGGGTGGAATATTCTAAGATATTTGTGTAAATAAATATCTTAGAATAAATGGGTAAATATCCTAAAAAAAATGGGATTAGGATAACTTACTTGAAAGAGGTCTTCTCTAATTATGAATGTATTTATGATAAGAATAAAAGGATTATTCTTTCATAAATACCTTTGACTTTTCTACAGGCAGGGGTGCCTTAAGCAATGACTGATCTCTGCCTGCTCTACCTCAGCTGGCCGTGGTGAATGAGGCTGCTCCCTGCTCATTTAATAGGGGCAGTCATGTCTTTCTTGGGAAATAATCCATGTGTCAACTCCATGATTTTTGGAATCATTTTTTGGCTCCACAGTTGGCATGGATAATTCTAGATTTCTCTGGCAATCTCTCGAGCGTCGTTTTTCTGGTACATCTCGCACTCATATTCATAGCTTCTGCTCGAAGATTCAAACTATCTAGAAATGAGACTCTTCGATGATTGATTATCTCAATTCTCTTAAGGAGATTTCTAATAAACTTGTTGCGGCTGGGGAACCGATTTCTGAATCAGATCTTGTTGCCTACATACTTTCTGGTCTCTCTTATGAGTATGAATCATTTGTTGATTCTATTGAAACAAGAACTGAGTCTGTTAACACTGATGAACTGCATGGATTGCTTATTAGTAAGGAGATTTCTCTTCAGAAACAAAAGGCCATAGCACATTCTTTTTCCTCTGCACCGTTTCATGCCTATACGGCTGAACAAGGCTCTTCTGGTTCCAACAATTACAGAGGCAATTCTCTTGGACACTTTCAAAATCGAAATCGATACAATCAAAATTGAAATTTTTGGAGGCAATCGTAACAACAACCACAACTCATGAAGTCTTTTTAGATTTGGTCCTAATTCAAGATCCACATTTTCTAGTCAGAACTCCAACAATTACAATTCTGGGAGATCTCTTCAGTGTCAATTATGCCCCAAATATGGACATGAAGCTCTCAATTTTGAGAAACTTTCTCAGTTTGCATCTCAAAGATCACACACTGGACCTCCTATTGGCATGACTGGTCCTACTTCCCCTCCACCGAGCTATTGGTTAACTGATAGTGGAGCATCTCGACATGTGACACCTGATCTAACTTATCTCAATTCTGTCATTCCTTACACTGGCAGCGATCAACTATTTGTTGATAATGGCAAAGGTCTGTGTATTTCTCATACTGGATTTGCTTTAATTCGTACTGCAAATGCTACATTTAAACTCAATGATGTGTTGTTAGTTCCAAAAACATTACATAACTTGTTATCAGTTTACAAGTTTGTCTATGATAATTAGGCCTTTCTGACCTTTGATCCATTTGGATTCTATATAAAGGACGTAAGAACTGGGAAGATGCTTTTCCAGGGCCCCTGTGAAGGTGGCTTATATCCTTTCTACTGGAATGCATCCAATGGTACTTCTGGAATTGCACTCTCTCCTCAGGCATTGATGATAGCTAAAGCAGATGTTCATATCTGGCATAAAAGACTAGGCCATACATCGAGTCTAGTATTACATAATGTTGTGAATAAAAATCAGCAACCTGTTATTGGTTCTGTCAATACAGGGTCCATTTGTACTATTTGTAAGTTGAGGATGGCCTCTAGATTACCATTTTCTACGTTGCCACGTACTTCCACTAGTCAATTTCATTTACTACATACTGATGTTTGGGGTCATTCTCCTACTCTTTCATGTACTGGTTACAAATACTACCTCATTTTGGTATATGACTATACTAAATATAGCTGGTTATACCCTATGTTCTATAAATCTGATGTTTACTCAGTCTTCAAGACTTTTGTTCTCAAAGTTCAAACATTTTTTTACTGTAAGATACAATGCCTAAGGTCATATTCAGGGGGCGAGTTCTTAAGTAAGAACTTTCAGAGCTTTCTTAATGATCAAGGCATTACACATCAATTAAGTTGTCCTCATACACCTGAACAAAATGGGTGTGCAGTGAGGAAACATAGGCATGTTGTTGAAATTGGTAGGACTCTTCTCTCTCATAGTGGTTTGGCAATAAAATTTTGGGTAGAGACCTTTCAAACTGTTGTACATCTCAAAAATAGATTGTCTCCTCAATCCTCTTCTATTATTCCTTATGTGATATCCCATCCCAAAATTAGTATTTTATTCTATTTTTGACGTATTTTAGAGATTTAATTGAAGCTAGTTCGTTAATTCTCAGCAGACGCTAATGCTTGCCTTGTAGTATCAATGGTGTCAAACTTAGTGTTGGCTTTAGTTTCGGGAACCTTAGAGTGAGAGACTAGTACGTCTAGTTTATAGGGTGTGAAATGGGTAGTAAAGTTAATCGTTCGTTTGAATCATGTACATTGGTTGTGGTGATCCGATTCGTGTCAGTTTCGTTGTCTTCTTATTCCAAGTGTCCTATCTGAGAACATTGTGTTCTTATGAAGTTGGAGACTAGAGTTTCCAAGGTATGTTAGCCATTGAGGTTGAACTTTAGTTTCGTAGTGAAGGTGTTGTCTAAAACCCCATGTTGGATTTGAGTGACCAAAAACATTTAGTGGTTGTGAGTTAGTAAGCTCTTAGTGCCCAAGAGAAGGGTGACATCCTTATCTGATGTAGATGACGTGGTTATCAATATAAAGTTCAAGGAAGTAGTGTGGTTGTTCCTTGTAGTTTGGCTTATGGAAATTTCGGGGACAAAATTTCTACAAGGTGGGGAGGATGTGATATCCTGTCCTAAAATTAGTATTTTATTCTATTTTCGACGTATTTCAGAGATTTAATTGAAGTTAGTTCGTTAATTCTTCTATTTTGAGAAAAAACAAAGTGAGGGGTACTTTAGTCATCTCCAATTTTCTTGACCATTTCGATCAACTCTTGACTTGGTTAGTTAGAGCTTAATTCCACAAGCGCGTAGGCACAAACGGATTTTAATTCCGAGTTAGAACGGATAAGTCATGAGTCTCGGAAGTACTGAGACCTTTTAGACATGTGGACTTACTACTAGTAGTAAGTTTCCAAAGTCTATCTGCCTAAATTAGCAGGTTTTCATTTCGGGAAACCTGGTTCAGAGGCCCAAAAAACCCAGAAACCCAACCCAAGCGACCCACCGCGACTTCCCATCTTCTGACGACGATTCCGACCAACTTCAGTGGAATTTTTCGACACCACCACCACCATCTTGAAGCTCTCACTCCCCTCTACAAAACCCACCTAAGAACTATCTTGATTAACTACCGTACGTGGTGGTGCAAGGCCACAAAAATCAACAGTGCTCTAGCCACCCTTTTCATTTTTTCGACGAATCGGCAAAACGATGACCGCCGCCACCACTTGGGTTTTGTAGCCCATCATCCCAGGAGTAAATCTTAACCAGCCTTGACCCCATTGGACCACTGTAAGCGATGAATCAACACCGGGAAGCTTTAGGCACCCGCCGACTTTGTAGGCAAAATTAACCCTCTTCCGTCCACTTTTGGACTTCGTGGCAGGTTTCTTGGAGCGAAGTTGGTGAATGTGGAAGTTTAAATAACTTAGGTGAGTGACATTACTATTATGTGATATAAGTTATTACCCATGAAATTCCTTGTTATATACTATGTGGGTATGACATGGATTTCCAAATGATTATATGGAAATGTGTGCTACTATACTATGTTTACTTGATGATGCTATAGGAAAAAAAAAAAATATATATATATATATATATATATATATATATACATATACATATATATATATATATGTTATGCTTGAATTGATTATGATATATGAGGGCTAGTAGAGGACCGCTACCCCAGTACATGGGGTAATGTGGGATAAAATTGGAATTGCACCATGTCCCAGTGGTTCATGGATGGTCTTATTTGGTTAATCCGCGATAGAGGACCATACTATTTATGGATCGTGCTTGGTTAATCTGTGATAGACGATCCTTATATCTTTGTTATGGCCATACACACTTAGGAGTGATCATGCTTGGTTAATCTGCGATAGGTGATCACTGCCTAACAGTTACGTAGGAGTGACTCTGCTTGGTTAATCCGCAATAGGGGGTCACTACCTATTTGGTTACTTTCTCAGGGGTGGCTCTGCTTGGTTAATCCGCAATAGGGGCCACTTCCTGTTTGATTGCTTATGTAGGCTTCGGCCGAACTGTGTCTCTCTATAGTCATAGACTATTGATTAGTACATATATGGAAGATGAGATTGAATGCCTGTGTGGCTTAATCTAGAAAGTGATGATTGAATCAAATAGTTTACATGATGGTGTTGCCTAAAAGAGATTGGATCTGGATGTGACTCATTCTTACTCGTAGTGAAGAGATGTAATGACGAAAAAGATACCAATCTCATTCCTACACATGATAGTATTATTGATGTGGTGTCATTCCTACACAACTTCGGGTTGTGTGATGACTACATGTTATCTTGATAAACATGTGGTGAGATTCAAAATTGAATAACCATTCCTATACGTTTAATGAGGCGTATGGTGGTTATATATTAAACTATGTGGTAACTGGACCTTTATATTACTCGGAATTGATGAAAGGCGAGTGGTGAGTCACAATCCGAAGAGAATGACGAAATAATATTGATGGTGATCACAGTGACGGTTGATACGGTATACAGAAGAAAAGTCATGTGTGGACGTAGCACTACTTTGACATTTAATCATTTGTTATTTATATTCACATATATGGTATTATTGCCACTCACACGAACTTCGCAGCTTATCCGAGTTTTGCTTTACCCGGTACACCATTCCTACGGCGTAGGGTTATTTTCCAGAGTAACGGGTAGCGATTAGTGAAGAAGATTGCAGGTGGTGTAACTGTGTGGACAGCGCACTTGAGAGTAGGTATTGCCACCATTTGTTGTAACTTTTTCCACTGAGCTCTGATGTATATTATATGTATGAGTCTAAGTGACTCTATATATTTTATATTGTACTGCTACAATCCTCAGTCGTGCGCCGATTTCAGGCGTATCTCGGGATCGGGGCATGACAACCTTGGGAAAAACTTTTCCATTCCTAAGTATCATACTCTTAAAGCTTTTGGTTGTGCTTGTTATCCTTGGTTGCAGCCCTACTCATCTCACAAACTTGATACAAAGAGCAAGTTATGTGTATTTATGAGGTATAGTCTCAATCATAATGGTTACAGATGTTTTGACCCTGTGGCTAATAAAGTATATGTATCAAGGCATGTTACCTTTGATGAACAGTTGTTTCCTTTTAAGCATGGCATGTTCTCAGTCTCTAGCTCACCTCAAGTTGCATCATCTACAAGTTCCTCTCCTATTACTGTGACCATTCCAGTTTCTTCTGCAACAAGTAATTCATAGCTTGGTAGTCAAGGAAGTTTATCACAGAATCAGGCTTCTCCAACACCTGATAGTCATACATCTCCCACATCTGATACTTTAAGCATTCCACCAACTTGTCTTATTTCTCAACAACCTATTACCTCTTCAGCACCTGCACCTACACCTGTGCCTACTAACTTTTACCCAATGATTACAAGGGCTAAGGTTGGAATTCATAAACCAAAGATTTTCACTACAACAAAAGATTTCCTTCCAGCTTCTATTGATTCACTTGCTTGCCTTTCTCCAACACCTACAACCTTTTTACAAGCTTCAAAGAATCCAAACTGGATGGTAGCCACGAAGAATGAGTTTCAAGCTTTGCAATCCATTAGAACTTCTGATTTGGTTCCTTTTCATCCTAGTTTAAACTTGGTAGGTTGCAAATGGGAAAGTCATAAACCAGATGGATCAATCGAAAGGTATAAGGCCCGTCTAGTGTCTAAAAGGTTTCATCAACAAGAGAGTCTTGATTTCTCTGAGACCTTCAGCCCTGTTGCTAAGCCTACAACTATAAGAATTCTATTATCCATTGCTGTTTCATATGATTGGTTTGCACATTAGCTTGATGTAAGTAATGCTTTCTTGCATATACTTTAAAGAAGGATGTCTACATGATACATCTACCTGGCTTTGTTGATCAAACCAAACCACAACATGTATGCAAACTCAACAAGTCTCTCTATGGTTTAAAACAGGCACCTAGAGCTTAGTATGAAGCATTTTACAAGGCAATTCTCTCATTGGGATTCTCATCTTACTACTTTGATACCAACCTGTTTATCAAAAAGGATTCTACCATCACCTTCATCTTAGTAGATGTTGATGATATCATCATCACTGGCAGTTCCAACTCAGTATGTCAATCCATTATTTTTCAGTTACAAACTATGTTTCATGTGAAGGACTTGGGTGATATTCACTACTTTCTAGGCATTGAAGTTCACAAGTCTGTTAAAGGTTTATTTCTTAATCAGTCTAAATATGCACTTGATCTGTTAAAGAAAACTGATAAGATTGGTGTCAAGCCTTGCTTCACTCATGTTGGTTCTACAAAATTGGATCACTCAGGCACTCTTCTCTCAAATCCTACATTTTATAGATCAACTGTTAGGGCTTTACAGTATCTCACATGGACTAGACCTGATTTGGCATTTGTTGTTAATCAGGTATGTTAGTACATGCATTCTCCTAGGACAATTCACTTGCAGGCAGTCAAAATGATACTTTGATATTTAAAGGGTACACTTGATTCAGGCTTATGATTTACTAAAGGTTCTCAATGCCTCACTGCGTGGTCTGATGCAGATTGGGTAGGCTGCCCTGTTGACAGAAGATCAACTAGTGGCTACTGTGTATCTTTTAGACCCAATCTCATATCCTGGAGTGCAAAGAAGCAATGCACTGTTGCAAGGTCTTCCACTGAGGTCGAGTACATGTCTCTGGCCAATACAGCTGCAGAACTCAATTGGGTTTGTAAAATCTTGCAGGATATTTCCTTTCCCATTCTCAAAACTCCTGCAATCTTCTATGACAACAAAACTACAATTGCACTGGCCTTCAATCCTATCTTCCATGCCAGGATAAACATATTGAAATCGACTATCACTATATCAGAGAAAAGGTTCTCTGTGGCAAAGTCAGTGTGCATCATGTTGCCTCCCTTCTTCAACTTGCAGACATTTTCACTAAATCTTTGCCATCTGATCGGTTTGCAGAGTTGACTTACAAGCTTTTAGTTAGATCCCCTAACTTTAGCTTGAGGGGGTGTGTTAAGGAAATAATAGGACCACCAACTAATTATGTACCTGATTACCAACTAATTATGTACCTAATTAAATCCTTACTTAGCTGTTAAGCTATGATTGTTAGGTTTGTTAGAATTTGTAATTGTATCTATTTATATTGGATTGTACACATTCAGTTGTAATGTAATAAAATCATTCCATTCAACAACTTCTCTCTCTACAATTCTCTCTCTCTCTCTACTTCTAACTTTTCTCTTACAAAGTTATGAGTTTCTACACCATCATGACACTGAACTTAGTAGTGATTTGCATAACATTGGCTTCATGTTATAGAACCTTAGGCATAGAGCATTCCTTCTTTGGCTGAAGTCGTTCGGTGTATGAGTCGGCAGTGCATTTCATCATCATACCACCACACTTATTTGCCCAACCGAGTTCAGCAGCGAATACCCCTGCATCAACAATAAACCATTAAAAGACTTAGTTAGCTCATTAATTACTTAGCTTGCACTCCACGTATGTTTTGTAATTTTTTAAATCAACACCGACTTGATACTAGAGATGGGACACATGTTGCAAAACGGAAACCAAAGTATCTAATTCCCCCAATGCATGCTACTGGAGATGGACACATGTTGCTAAAGGGAACCCGATCGAGCATCTTACTATGTACCCAATGCATGCTTCATGAGGTGTAGGAAGATACTTACAAGAGGCCATAAGAGAAAGCAACATTGTGGTCCAAAAGGTAATGCTATACATTCAGTGCTTCACACCATAAGTCCTTTGCTTAATCATTAGGAAAAAATAGAGAAACTAAGGAGAGCCAAGAAGCCGAATGCTGAGGCAACAGACAATGGCAGCAGAGATGATGGTATCTGTGCTTTTGGGTGGATTTGTCATGTTGATATTTTACCTCTATGACTCTTTGGTTCTGAAGCCGAAGAGACTAAGATCCAATCTTGAAATGCAAGGCATCAGAGGGCCTCCTCCTTCGTCAATTCTCTTGGGAAACATCCCGGACATGAAGAGGATCAAACTCGAGGAGATGAGGAATAAGTCAACAGATATTGCTCATGATTGGCCTTCAATCATCGTGCCGCATCTGTTGAAGTGGAGAACTGAATATGGTAACCATTTTTATGCTGTCAATTTTCTTCATCTTTTTCACTTGTGTTCTTTTAAGATCTCTTCCAAATGACAGACTATAGTTAGTTCAGATTCGGGCGAAATTGGGTTAAGCGCCTAGGGTACTTTTTGGTGGTTTTTGGTGGGATGGTTGTCCTCCTTGTGCCGCCGATCATGCTTATTTGCGTAGTCTTTCTCAGCTTCCGACTTAATGGTTCTGCTAAATTGCTAGTAATGCTTTTCTTTTTAGTGTGTTTGTTGTGTTGGCCTTTTATGGTCAGGGTTAGGCTGACATATTTTGCTTTTTTTTTTTTTTTTTTTTTTTTTTTTGTCAAACGATAGATTTGTTAGATTAGATGTTAGATTAGAGAGCCGACGGGGTTCGAGCCCAGGCCGAGTTGCAACGACAATATTCCATATAGCAATGTTGGAGTGAGGTTGATTTTGTAGTTTTCGTTAAATAAATAAGACAAATTCAAGATAAATTGTTGGTTAAACGGTAGTATACAGTCTCCCCTTCCCAAAAATTGGTCATTGAGGAATTGAATGTGAGAAACAGTCAACATAATTTTTTGCCCAAGGAGCAAAGGGGCATAGCTCTCTTGGTTAAGAGCATTCATAGTATAGATACAAGGTCCCAAGTTTGACTCACCCCACTCCCAGTATCAATAATATGACGGGGGAAAAAACAAAATTGGGCCCAAGGAAAATTAATTTGTTTCTAGTCATCGTCTTTTGAAATTGTAGATCCATAACCAAATGAACTAAATTAAAAGTTATAGCTGGGTGGTGATCTCATTTAATTCCTTTATCTTTTTGGCTCTCTTCATGTTATAGTTATACTTATCTAGTATATATTGATTTCAGGGCCAAACTTCAGCTATTCAATGGGAGGCATACAGATATTAAGTGTTACAGATATAGAGATGGTGAAGGAAATTAGGCTCTTTAAATCTTTGAGCTTAGGCAGGCCCTCTTACCTAATGAAGGATTACAAGCCATTGTTTGGCAAAAGCATTGCATCTTGTAATGGCGCAATTTGGTCCCACCAGAGGAAGATTATTGCTCCTGAATTTTACTTGGATAAGGTTAAGGTAAATCATCACAATCTCCTTCTTTTCTTTTGGTTAGTACTTCTGATTATGTCCTAGCATAAACAAAAATATTATTCGTTTTACTTGATACACTTGAGGGAAACAAATGTTCTGCATTTTATTCACCTAAAAATTATCCAAGCAAACTCTCTTTTACAAGGGTATGGTGAATTTGATGGTGGACTCTACAACCTCAATGTTGAGATCTTGGGAGAGCAAAATTGAAAGTGAGGGAGGAATTGCAGTCATTACAGTAGATGAGGATTTGAGAAGTTTGGCAGCCGATATAATATCTAAAACATCCTTTGGAAGTAATTATTCAGAAGGGAAAGAAATATTCTTAAAGCTCAGAACTCTTCAACAAAGCATAGGCAAGGGAAACATTGGGGTCCCTGGCGTAAGGTACGTACAACACCATAGAGTTCATGCATCTCCATTATACTTTATATTTGCACTTAATCCCGCGGGTAGTGGTTTTTCTTAGATAGAGTAATGTTATATGCATCGCATTTACTGACTACATCGCTCGTCGAGGTCGCACTCACTGTTCCGCATGGACACCACCTCTCTGAAAGATGTGATTAGTAAAGGTGATACAAAATTTTAATGTTTCATATGAGCATCATTTTCTAGCTTATCGTGTCATTGTTGCATGCTGGTTAACAAAAAAATGAGGGTATGTTATCTGTGCTTTTGAACCATAATTTTCGTAGGAAAAAAGGTCTCTCTAGCTAGACAATGTAGCATGTTATGTTATTGGATCGTAAATCAAGACTGTTTATTAGTAGACTCATGTCTCTGAATGTGCTATTAATCAAAACAGTCGAGTGAAATTACAAGTGTGTTTTCTACAAACTCATCATTGGTTCCATATATACTAATAATGAGGTATTTACATTCACAATACATGATAGATACTTACCAACGAAAAGAAACAGAGAGATAAGGAGATTAGAGAAAGAGATCCACTCCATGATATTAAGAGTAGCAAAAAAACGTGTTATGTCTACTAATGAAAAGGACCTTCTGCAAATGATACTTGAGGGAGCCAAAAGTTATGGCGATGATCATAGCCTACTTTCAGCTGGTACGTCCCATGATGAGTTCATAGTGGACAATTGCAAGGCTATTTACTTTGCTGCCCATGAAACCAAAGCCATCGCAGCAACATGGAGCTTAATGTTATTAGCTGCATATCCAGAGTGGCAAGCTCGTGCTCGTGCTGAGGTTCTTGAAATTTGCAGAAACGGCGTTCTAGATGCTGATATGCTTCAAGACATGAAAACTGTATGTTAGTTTATAATACAAAGCTTCGTATTTATTCACCACATATACTCAGCTAGTGAGTTAGAATGTGACGAAGTTTTGATTCTTTAGAACTACTCCTTGAGTTTGTTTCTTTTGAGGTCCGATGATTTTCTAACATGATATCAAATTAGGAGTTCCCAAAATGTTAAAGTTGTTTTTGTTAACACAGAAATGATGTTGAATTTTATTTTGCAGCTGACTATGGTGATTCAAGAGGCATTACGCATGTACCCGCCAGCAATGTTTGTCTCAAGGCAAGCCTTGGAAGACATTAAGCTCAATGACATTGTAATTCCTAAAGGAATGAACATTCAGATTCCAATCCCAGTACTTCATCAACTGCCTGATATATGGGGCCCCGATGCTCTTGACTTCAATCCAAAAAGATTTGAGCATGGAATTCTCGGGGCTTGCAAGTTTCCTCAGGCTTATATGCCATTTGGAGTTGGTCCTCGCAATTGTGCTGGCCAGAACTTAGCCATCGCAGAGTTGAAGGTGACTCTATCTCTCATTCTATCCAAGTTTTCCTTCTCGCTATCCCCTGCGTACCGCCACTGCATAGATTTTGGGGTGGTTATTGAACCTGTATATGGAGTGACTCTCCATGTGAGGAGAGTGTGACCTTTTTCTACCCCTGCCACCTTTTTCCTTCTTCAGGTTGAACAAGTTCTGCTGAAAACTAAAGTAGAGTTGTAAGACTAAATAATGTGCTGCTAGCACCTATGGGTATAATATTATGCAGATGTTTAATATGTTTGGATCCCTCATTCTATCCAGTCCCTTATATTGAGTTACGCCTTGTAAGTGCCACTCTGCAACTCTTTCCAACAATCTGAACCGTCTATATTTTAATTCATTATTCATAAATCACTCTTGCAAAATATTAGATCAATTCAAGACCATTAAGACATAAAATTAAAGTGAAAAAATAGATGAATACGGTGCTTAAAAGAATCGCTAAAATGACTACCACTTACCCTAACGATCATATAGTTTTTAATTTGAGACTTTTGAAACGACTGTATCTGAGAGAAGGCTTAAATCAAACGGTTGGATCCTTGAAACAATGTGGAGTGAGCCATACAAAGGTGTTTTTTTTTTTTTTTTGAACAAACGATATTATCTACACTAAAGCGATGGGGGAGTGGGCTAAGCCTCACAATGAGCTAGCATTAATGGTTCAAATTCGTCTTTGGTAAGAATCGAACCTAAGGTTATATGAGTTGCATATCAAGGATCATGTGACATCGTGAACCAACTTCCTTTATTTAAAACTAAATGGCATCCCATGTTTTATTATTATTATTATTATTATTTAAGAGAAGGTTCAAAACTATAACATTAAAGAAACCCTAGCCTCCCTTCCTTCTTCTCACCCAAGAAAAGAAACCCCCTCTATCTCCATAGTTGCAGACCCCTTATTTGGGTGGGGTTGGTGGCAGCCCCCTCTCTTTAGTTTTTCCTACTTTCTTTTTCGTTTTCTTTCTATTTCTTGTCTCCAGTATCCTATTTTATCTTGTGATGATGTGGCTTTGAGCTTTTGTGTCTCAGTTTATTTTGAGCTCTCGTCTCAATTTGCTCTGAGTTTTATCTCAGTTCATGATGGATCTTTCCTCCCCAGTTGTTGTTACTCTTCACGAATCCTCTATCATCAACCTTGGCTACTCGTTTCATTGGACGCCTCATCCAAGATTCTCCTTTAGAGGAGTGCTCCAGCATTCGGTGGTTTTTAAAATGCTTTTTGTACTATCTGGTAGGATTATGGGAGCGCTCACTACGCGGATGGCTTGCCCACCCCTATTTTATGTTCATCCATTTGGTTCCTTGGTTCGTCTTCTTGATGGTGTAGACATTATAAAGGTGCTGCGACTTGCTTAGTGGAGGCGGCTTTTTTCTTATTTCAGGTCTAAGTTTTCAATTGGAGTTTTCTGTGGTCTATCTCTTGTTTGGGCCTGTGGTCTTTCTCTTCCTGATCATTGTATTTTCTATTATGTTAGATTCTGCTTTTACTTGTTTGTTTTGGTCTTTCCTTCCCTTATAATAGCCTTCTTTATTAATTGAATTTATAACATTTGACAAAAAAGAATTTATAGGTAGGAGTCATGGACATATGGGTGAAAACACAACAACTTATCCACTAGGATATTGGAACATATGCAAAATAACATTAGTTTTGAGTATAATCTCAAAACTATCATGTCATACATAGCATTTAACAAAAATACACATCAATAGTCCATAGGAAATAGACATATCCATCAATATGTACGAAAATAGTCTTACAAACCTATAGACGTTGAAATTTCGGTGAAATAAATATTGACAATTGCATTAAAATTACAACATTTCACCTACATCATACTCTTAATTCACCTACAACCTCCACTTAATTCACCAACAACATCCACCCATTTCACCTACAACCTCCACTTACTTCACCAAGAAAATTTGTGGGGGTAATTCATTCTCAAAGCTTATAAATAGGCTTCTCCATCAAGGCCAAAAGACACCATTTTACATCATACCAAAACCTTGAAGCTTTGAAATTCTAAAAGCTCTCGAGCAAATCCCGAAGGATCAAGAAAGCCTTCTTTGTTCTTCGTCAAATTCCCCTTCAACATCAAGCCCCCGATGGCCCTTGAAGAAAGTGTTCATCGTTCATCAACCTTCAAGATCAAGCCTCGAAGGCCCTTGAAGAAACTTCCAACCGTTCATCCAAGATCAGCCTCGATGGCCCTTGGATCAACAACACAACCCACAAACCTACATCTTACGAAGATAGAATCAGAGGACTAAATTGTAAAAGAGATTGCAACCCAAAAATTAATACAAAATATTATTTTGTACACGTGTTCTTGTTTCGTTCGTTTCAGGAAAATTCGTGTTTACAAATTTGGCACGCCCGATGGGACATTCTCTACCTCTCATCTCTATCTTCAAATCCGCAAAAAGCACAAATGGCATCAAGAAAGGATCAAGCTGTTCCCGTAACCAAAGTAAAGAACAAGAACATCCTCGCCGCAAGTGGTGGCACTTCGGGCGTCATAACTCGAAGCAAGGCAAGAGCTCTCTCCGCCATGTCTTCGACCCCTATATCAACTCTACCGAATGAACAAAAGCACCTGAGGTACGAACCCGTGATCACCATGGCCTTACTAAGGGTGCCAAGAAAGGAAAGCCCGAGGAAGTACTCAAAGTTCTTATTTTCCGATGCCGACTCGAGCGGCAGCTCAGCCATGCAAGTCATGACCACATGAGCGACTTCAATCGAGGAGCAGCTGGCTAAAAGGTAATCCAGTAAAGAAAGAAGCCGACGAAGAAGATGAGCCTCCGGTGGAGAAAGTCGAAAAGAAGCGGGAGCCAGACCAAGCAGCGGCGCTCATGGGATCTCTCTCTATCCAGCAGTTGCAGGAGATGATCGCAAGCATAATCAAGACGCAGTACGAAGGAAGCTCACATGACTTTATCCTGTACTCAAAGCCCTACTCCAAGAAGATTGACACTTTGAAGATGCCGAGGGGTTATCAGCCACCAAAGTTCATGCAGTTCGATGGAAATAGGAACCCAAAGCAACATGTCGCCCATTTCATTGAAACCTGCAACAATGCTGGAACAGAGGGAGACTACCTCGACAAGCAGTTCATGTGCTCGCTGAAAGGAAACGCCTTTGACTGGTACACCGACCTCGAGCCCGAGTCTATCAACAGTTGGGATCAACAAGAAAAGGAATTCCTCAACCGCTTCTACAGCACCTGCCACACCGTAAACATGCTGGAGCTGACTAGTATGAAATAGTGGAAGGATGAACCTATCGTCGACTACATCAATAAATGGCGTTCATTAAGTATGGATTGCAAAGATCGGCTTTCTGAAACCTCCGCCATTGAGATGTGCGTTCAAGGCATGCACTGGGGGTTACATTACATTTTCCAAGGCATAAAACCAAGAACATTTGAGGAGCTGGCAACTCGTTCCCACGACATAAAGCTGAGTATCGCCAATCACGAGAAAAATGAGCCAATCGCTGACTTCAAGAAGGATAAGATGTTCACCCTAAATGTAGACAAGACTGGGAAGAAACCCGCCAATGAAGCTTTTACCATCAACACTACCCCCATCAAGACCTCATCCGCGCCCGTCAAGATCTTCTCCAAGAACAAAGCGAATGAGATAAAGAGAAATGAGCCTTCTCGCACTCAAGACAGGTACAAAAACACCTTGAAGGAGCTAGAGCAAAAGACGTACCTTTTTCCTGACTCAGATATGTCTGCAATGCTAGACGACTTGCTAGAAAAGAAGGTGATTGAGTTACCAGAATGCAAGCGTCCTGAGGAGATGAATCGCGTTAACGATCCCAGGTACTGTAAGTACCATCGCATCGTGAGCCATCATGTTGGCAAATGCTTCATCCTCAAAGAACTCATCATGAAGCTAGTGCAACAAAGGCAAATCGAGCTCGACCTTGAAGACACAGCTACAACACATACTACTACGATCATGTTTGGATTATTCAACCCTGTTCCCCTCAAAATGATTCATGACCATTCCCGCCAATGCTCAAGCCACACGGCACCTTCTGGACAACCATCGCTGGGGGCAAGCGATCGAGATGCACCTACCGACGATGAAGAATGGTGGACATTGGTGACCTACAAAAAGACGAGGAAGCCAAGACCGCAAGCCACAAGGCCAAATAGGGAGCAAGGGAGAAAGCACCGCCGCCGCAACAATAGGAAGCCCAAAGGAAGCATAAGAGTTGCCAAGCCAACATACAGTGGGGAACCTATGGACCAAGAGCCATGCATTCCTGTCTCCTTGCATGAGTATTTACAAAATGACTTCTTCCAAAAATGCACTACCGTTGCCTGTCACATGGTTGAAATAGAGATGAAAGAGCCCTCAAAAGGCAAAGCTATCGCCACTGAGGAAGAAAAGACCCCCACAACCAAAGAAGCTCTGCCAACACACTTTAGCATCAAGGAAGTGCTACGATTGCCAAATAAGATGCGAAGAGCACTAGTAGTAGTTTTAGCAAGTCCCGACGACCACGAAATGCAAGAAGGCAAGGATGAAGGCTTGAAGCTTCGGCCATATGAATGTGCCACATGTTATGCCGCTCAAGACGCAATCAACTTCACGGACGAAGACTTACTGCTGGGATCGAAGCCTCACAACCGTCATCTTTTCATCTCGGGGTACATAAGGGAGCACAAGGTCAACCGCATGCGTGTAGATGGTGGGTCGGCCATACACATCATGCCAAAGTCAACAATGATCGTAATCGACATCAAGGTGGATGAGATATCCCTAAGCCGTCTGCTTATCCAGGGTTTTAACCAAGGAGGACAAAGGGCGATGGGCATGATCTGAGTGGAGATGACCATTAATGAACTCAAATCAAGCACGATATTCCATGTGATTGATGCAAGAACTTCATACAGCTTGCTCCTAGGATTGCCTTGGATCCACGGGAATGGAGTAGTGTCATCCACCCTCCACCAATGCTTAAAATTCTACCAGGAATAAGTAAAGGTGATCCAAGGTGACACTAAGCCATTCACCGAAGCCAAATCACACTTCGCAGACGCCAAGTTCTACATGGATGAAGACATGGTACCCGAAGAACTTCGAGAAGAGATCAAATCCACTGGCAAAGCAACACCTAAAAAGCAGGAGTGGCAAGCTATGCCCAAGAAGCAAGAAGGGCAAGCCATGTCGTCTTCAAGCAAAAACGATGATGAGCTTGCTAAACCTGCAACAACCAAAGGGAGTAGGACACCTTCAAAAGGGCCGAACACACCCGTCTTCCGAGACATCCCGATGTCAAGAAGAAAGAATGGTCAATCCCCGTTCGAAACTGGAGCAAGCAAAGCCGACATACAGTGGCACAAGCATAATGTGAAGTTGCTCAAGACAAATGCAGTTTTGCCTCTGACACAGCTAGGCGACACTAAGGTTGCAAGACTACCACAAGGCTTCATAAAAGCTCTGCCAAAAGGGGTGGAACCAAGCTTTCTTCCAACCAAGAGGACCGAAGAAGGTTTTGATCCAAACGCCTACAAACTCATGTCAAAGGCTGGGTATGACTTCGCTTCTTCTTTGAATCCTAGAAAGAAGGTTTCAAACACCGTCAACGATAAAGAACGTGACCTCACCAAGACTCAAAAAAAGTTAAAAGAGCATGGTTACGAAGTTGACAACAACAAGGCTAGACTTGGCTTCACACCAAATGCACCCGTGAAGATTTCAAGCAAAGCAAAAAATGCTAACACTCAACACATCAGCTTAAGCATTGAACAAGATCAAGATGAGCCTAAACCCACCCCTTGGATGTCAGTCTTCAATAGGATGAATCGTTCAAGGTCCAGAATTTTGGCACTTAATCACATTGGTGGTCAAGACCGAACTTCCGTCTTCAAGAGGCTTAACGCGCCAACATCCCAAAGTTTTGTTTTAGAAAGGTTGTCGAAACCTAAGAGACAAAGCAACACGACTGGCTCGCCTCTGCAATGGTCAGCGTTGGAAAGACTTGAAAACAACAAGAAGCCTTCTAGAAAGAGGGAGACACCGCCAAAGAAGGAAAAGCTCGACGAGCTAGCAGAAAAAAGCAATGTTCGAAGCTCGATTCCTTCAAGGATGAGGCGTCAAGTAATCTTGGAGGTTGACACAAATGGACCACTGAAAGTAAGAAAGTGCACCATCATCCACACTGGACAATCTTCACGCCAACAAGCTCGGGAGGATAGCACTAAAGAGGAGGTCTAAGATGTCTTCCATATCACGATCCAATAAGGCAAAGAAGACAAAATCCCTGAGGAAGATGTCACTGCTGCACCACCACAACTTGAAGATGGGGGGCAAGCCACGGTTAATGATCTCAAGGAACTCAACTTAGGCACAAGCGAGGAACCAAAGCCTATCTTCGTAAGTGCACTACACTAAGAGAAGACGAAGCTGCAGACGTGCCAGTTTGCCAAAGATGGGTGATCTCGCTCGTCACTGAAATGCTACTGGATAACACAAATGTCATCTCAATACTTCCAGTCGACGCTGAAGAATGGAGACAGCCGCTGATCGACTACTTGGAGCATGGAAAACTTTCAGATGATCTTAGACACCGCTCTGAAATACGTCGACGAGCACCTCACTTTCTATACTACAAAGAAACGCTCTACCGACGCTATTTTGAAGGAATACTTCTAAGATGCCTGGGTGAGGAAGAAGTCAATCAAGCCATGGAAGAAGCACACTCAGGCGTATGCGGGGCACATCAGTCTGGACCAAAACTACATTTCCAACTCAAAAGAATGGGTTACTACTGGCCAAGCATGGTGAAGGATTGTCTGAAACAGGCCAAAAGGTGCCAAGCCTGCCAATTCCACGCCAACTTCATACATCAGCCACCTGAACCATTACACCCTACAGTTGCTTCATGGTCGTTCAATGCATGGGGATTAGACGTCATAGGGCCGATTGCACCAAAGTCATCTGCAGGAGAAGCTTACATCCTAGCTGCAACAGATTACTTCTCCAAGTGGGCTGAAGCCATACCCTTAAGGGAAGTCAAGAAGGAAATTGTCGTCCATTTCATCAAGGCACATATCATCCACCGATATGGTGTGCCTCGCTACATCATCACTGACAATGGAAAATAGTTCTCCAACCGACTCGTGGACGAGCTCTGCGAGCAATACAACTTCAAACAACACAAGTCTTCCATGTATCATGCTCTGGCCAACGGTCTTACAGAAGCATTTAACAAAACATTGTGCAACCTTCGGAAGAAAGTGATCGGCCGAACAAAGAGAGACTGGCACGAAAGAATAAGCGAAGCACTTTGGGCATATAGGACGACACACAAGACTCCTACCCAAGCTACGCCTTATTCTCTCGTATATGGTGTGGAAGCTGTTCTACCACTCGAAAGTCAAATCCCCTCACTAAGAATGGCTATACAAGAAGGCTTGACTGATGAAGAGAATTCAAAGGTTGCGCACCACTTCTGCTATGCCACAAATTGAAGCAGAAGATTCAATGATGACCTGGAACATGCCACTACAACACATCGCCTTTCCTGCAGAACCGCATAATCCAGACAAAAGAGTCTAAGTCAGATCCAAGCTCGGCATCGCTACCCTATCAAAAGAACTCAAGAAGCTTCAACAAACCTTTCGCTGGCACCGTCGCCGAATAGCAAAGCCTCGCCTTACAACGCTGTCAAATCACCACTACTTCTTCAATAGCAAAAGTATATCATACCATCAAGGTTGAAAGAAAGAGTATCTCATATCATGTTCTTTCCCTGTCATTTTCCTTGTCTTTGTCCTTACCTGCAGAACAAGGAGAAAGAGAGTAATCAGTCGGCACTTGGAATCAACCTTCCGGTCTGGAACCCCTTCCCTGATTGCTTACCTAGCATCACTCTCGAGTACTCATCTTCAGCTGTTGATGTACTTCCAGAGAAGATACCACATCTTCCTGGAGAATATATATGACGAGTGACAATGAAACATCAATCTTGTGGATCATCAACAAACACAACAAATGTACGTACTGATTCATCCCCTAACCCTCTTCAATATGAATTGGAAAGAATGAAAAAAGAAACAGGTCGTCACCTCCACCTCGTGCCTGTATGCCAGGTGTTCAAATCCTGAAATCGCTTGTGGTCCTATCTAAGTTCAAGATCGAGCCCCAATGGCCCTTGAAGAAATCACAAGTCCAATTAAAAATCAAGTGTCCACCACCCTTGAGTCAAATTCAACTCCAGATAAAAGGAGTAAGTTCAGACCTTTGGAGGAAAGCAAAAAACCCTCCAGCTCAGTTCAAGATTAAGCCTATGGAAAATCAACGATTGGAGGAAACCAGACAATCTTCCAGTCAAATTCAAGATCAAGCCCCGACGATCCTTGAAGAAATTTCTAGCCCAGTTCAAGATCAAGCCTCGACGGCCCTTGGACGGACATCTACATTAAGGGACTTCAAAACGCATCTTCTACAAGTGACAAGCACATGTATACGACGCACCTTGAAGTAGGGGCATTTGTAGACATTGAAATTTCGGTGAAATAAATATTCACAATTGCATTAAAATTACAACATTTCACCTACATCATACCCTTAATTCACCTACAACCTCCACTTAATTCACCAACAACCTCCACCCATTTCACCTACAACCTCCACTTATTTCACCAAGAAAATTTGTGGTGGTAATTCATTCTCAAAGCCTATAAATAGGCTTCTCCATCAAGGCCAAAAGACACCATTTTACATCATACCAAAACCTTGAAGCTTTGAAATTCTAAAAGCTCTCGAGCAAATCCCAAAGGATCAAGAAAGCCCTATTCGTTCTTCGTCAAATTCCTCTTCAAGATTAAGCCCCCGACAGCCCTTGAAGAAAGTGTTCATCGTTCATCAACCTTCAAGATCAAGCCCCGAACGCCCTTGCCAAAACTTCCAACCGTTCATCCAAGATCAAGCCTCGACGGCCCTTGGATCAACAACACAACCCACAAACCTACATCTTATGAAGATATCAGAGGACTAAATTGTAAAAGAGATTGTAACCCAAAAATTAATACAAAATATTATTTTGTACACGTGTTCTTGTTTCATTCGTTTCAAGAAAATTCGTGTTTACAAAACCATGTCATCCTATAATGATTCTTCCTTTCCTTTCATGCAGTTGCCTCGGCCAGGTCGAAGCCTCCAGCAAATCGATGTCTCTTGCAAATAAATGTATCCTTAACGTTCAAATTCAATCGAACCAAAGCAATCTTTTCCTTCATAGTCCATAACCAAAGGCTAATATAAAGCCTGAAATGAGAATTTTTTTTGCAACATATGTATGGGTATTAGTTGTGTTGAGGATGAAAGATTGCTTGAAGGCGACCAATCAGATACTGGCAGATTGCACTCAAAAGCCCAGCGGCCTTGTCGCCAGGTAGATTGCCTACCAGTAGTCTAGTGTGAGCTTTCCCCTTCCTTGAGCTTAATTTCTCACCGCATGACTTGTATTATGAAAATATTTTAACAAGATTATAAAAAGTGTGAAAATCATTTTCCTTTTAATTGCCTTAAGTCTTCCTACTTCTGCCGGTATAGAAACCTTTCTCCACGAAGCCTCTCTCCCTCTGCAACACAAAAAACCCTAAATCTACACCCAATCTCAGCCGTCAACCCCTTACTCCTACTTGGGGGTCGACGACAGCTTCTCCTCCTAAAGCACCGTTGCCTTTATCTAGCTAAAGCTATGGCGGCTCTGCCTTACTATGGTAGTGGCGGATCTTACATATATAGTATCATCTTAGGTAGAGACGACCCATCCAGTGGACAAGAGCCGACGATGGACTCTGTTCTCATATCAATGTTTATTTCATAAGCACCGCGTCCAGGGCGTGAGGTATCGCCTAGCAAGTTATGTGGCATCGTTTGTCAGCGACGATTTTTGTGGTTTCGTTTATTGGTGATGACATTGCGTGTTAGTATATGTATCTTGTGTCTGTTGTCTTTGTGACATATTTGTACCGGAGTCGGAGTGCCTGTGTTGATATGAAGGTGCTTGTGTTTGTGGCAGCCGTTAAGAGTTCACTGTACTTATTTGCGCCGTTTATCTCCAAATCAATGTATTGGTCATTGGAAAATGTACTCATACGACAACCCTTGTAATTGTGTTATCGTGTGTTTGCAATTTTGTCCTTCTGTGTTAATAAAAATCACTATCGTTGCTTGTAAAAAAAATAAAATAAAAAGTCTTCCTATTTCTCTGTTTGTGGTAAAGTTGTACGATGTGATATGACTGAATCAAGTTCAATTGTTTGAGGCTAGCTATACTGTGGTAGCAGAAATCTGCCATCTTCAGCCTTGACAAATTTGTAATTAGAAAACAATTAAACACCTTTGATCAAGGGCTAAAGCCACACGCCCAAGGTGTTGAGGGGGTAGGGCTTACCAAAAATGGCGGAGATTGGGGTATTTATAGAGCATAGGGCCGACAACATGTGTAGGGTTTGCCATGTCATGTATCATTTTCTAGTTAACCAAGGTGTGTAATCTGTTGGATGGAGTAGGAAAGAATTATCCCGAATGTATTATTGAATAAATAATATCTTAGAATTATCTTGTGGAATTCCGATTGGATTTGCCTACGATTTTTTGCTTGATTGAATTGGTCTTCAATTAGGAAAGCATAAAGATAAGATTTACTTATTAGTCATATCTTTAATACCTTTAACTTTCTCCTTACCATGGGCAAGAGAGCTTAGTATGATTGTAGTCAGCAACTCAGGTTTTCCAAAGGGTTGACCTATGCATGGAATAAATATGGGCCTCGCCAATTTAATAAGGGCATCCTCGTCATTCTCGATAAAAAGTCCACATGTCATCTCTAGGATTTTTAGATTATTTTTGGCTCCACATATACCATCAAGTCAACCCTCATTCCTTCAGGTAACATATAAATGGTTAGGGTAATGCTAGGGATATGTAAACCATATGACGTGGTTATTGATGATTGAATTATTCACTAACACTTGGAGTTTATTTATACTTTCATTAAGTATAACATAAGATTTGTGGTGTCCACTAGTGTAAATATTTTAAATTGAAGATCAAATTCATTCATTGTATTGATATAGGGTCAAGGAGTGTAGCTATAAAAAATCATCAAAATTGGAGTTCAAATAACCGTTAAATTAATATTTTTCGTTTGTAACCGTCGAAAAGTTTTGTCCCGTTACCTGATCTTCGAATGTTTGTTTTTTGCGATTTTTGGCGTATGCGATCTCGAAGCATATACAAACAAGTTTGACGGTTGGATCGTTGAAATTAGTTTCGTAGGATGCGTATCTCATCAAAACGATAGATTCACTAACACTTAGAGTTTATTTATACTTTCAGTAAGTATAACATAAGATTTGTGGTATCCACTAGTGTAAATATTTTAAATTGAAGATCAAATTCGTTCATTGTATTGATGTAGGGTTAAGAAGTGTAGCTGTAAAAAATCATCAAAATCGGAGTTAAAATAACCGTTAAATTGTGATTTTTCGTTTATAACCGTTGAAAAGTTTTGTCCAGTTACTTGATCTCTGAATGTTTGTTTTTTGCGATTTTTGGCATATGCGATCTCGAAGGATATACAAACAAGTTTGACGGTTGGATCGTTGAAATTAGTTTCGTAGGATGCATATCTTATCAAAACGATAGATTCACTAACACTTAGAGTTTATTTATACTTTCAGTAAGTATAACATAAGATTTGTGGTATCCACTAGTGTAAATATTTTAAATTGAAGATCAAATTTATTCATTGTATTGACATAGGATCAAGGAGTGTAGCTGTAAAAAAATCATCAAAATCAGAGTTAAAATAATTATTAAATCGTGATTTTTCGTTTACAACCGTCGAAAAGTTTTGTCCTGTTACTTGATCTCTGAATGTTTGTTTTTTGCGATTTTTGGCGTATGCTATCTCAACGCATATACAAACAAGTTTGACAGTTGGATCGTTGAAATTAGTTTTGTAGGATGCGTATCTCATCAAAACGATAAATTCACTAACACTTAGTGTTTGTTTATACTTTCATTATGTATAACATAAGATTTGTGGTATCCACTAGTGTAAATATTTTAAATTGAAGATCAAATTCATTCATTGTATTGATATAGGGTTAAGGAGTGTAGTTGTAAAAAATCATCAAAATCGGAGTTAAAATAACCGTTAAATTGTGATTTTTCTTTTATAACCGTCGAAAAATTTTGTCCAGTTACATGATCTCTGAATTTTTTTTTTTTTTTGCGATTTTTTGGCTTATGCGATCTCAAAGCATATATAAACAAGTTTGATGGTTGGAGCGTTGAAATTAGTTTTGTAGGATGCGTATCCCATCAAAACGACACATTCACTAACATTTAGAGTTTATTTATACTTTCATCAAGTATAACATAAGATTTGTGGTATCCACTAGTGTAAATTTTTTAAATTGAAGATCAAATTCATTCATTGTATTGATATACGGTTAAGGAGTGTAGCTGTAAAAAAATCATCAAAATCGGAGTTAAAATAATTGTTAAATCGTGATTTTTCGTTTATAACCGTCAAAAAGTTTTGTCCTATCTCTGAATGTTTGTTTTTTGTGATTTTTGGCGTATGCCATCTCAAAGCATATACAAACACGTTTGACGGTTGGATCGTTGAAATTAGTTTTGTAGGTTGCGTATCTCATCAAAACGATATATTCACTAACATTTAGAGTTTATTTATACTTTCATTAACAATAACATAAGATTTTCGGTATCCACTAGTGTAAATATTTTAAATTGAAGATCAAATTCATTCATTATATTGATATAGAGTCAAGGAGTGTAGCTATAAAAAAATCATCAAAATCGGAGTTAAAATAACCGTTAAATTAATATTTTTCGTTTGTAACCGTCGAAAAGTTTTGTCCCGTTACTTGATCTTTGAATGTTTTTTTTTTTGTGATTTTTGGCATATGCGATCTGCAAGCATATACAAACAAGTTTGACGGTTGGATCGTTGAAATTAGTTTTGTAGGATGTGTATCACATGAAAACGACAGATTCACTAACACATAGAGTTTATTTATACTTTCATTAAGTATAACATTAGATTTGTGGTATCCACTAGTGTAAATTTTTTAAATTGCAGATCAAATTCGTTCATCGTATTGATATAGGTTTAAGGAGTGTAGCTGTAAAAAATCATCAAAATCGGAGTTAAAATAACCGTTAAATTGTGATTTTTCGTTTATAACTGTTGAAAAGTTTTGTCCCGTTACTTGATCTCTGAATGTTTGTTTTTTCCGATTTTTGGCGTATGCGATCTCGAAGCATATACAAACAAGTTTGACGGTTGGATCGTTGAAATTAGTTTCGTAGGATGCGTACCTCATCAAAACGATAGATTCACTAACACTTAGAGTTTATTTATACTTTCAGTAAGTATAACATAAGATTTGTGGTATCCACTAGTGTAAATATTTTAAATTGAAGATCAAATTCATTCATTGTATTGACATAGGATCAAGGAGTGTAGCTGTAAAAAAATCATCAAAATCGGAGTTAAAATAATTGTTAAATCGTGATTTTTCGTTTAGAACAGTCGAAAAGTTTTGTCCCGTTACTGGATCTCTGAATTTTTGTTTTTTGTGATTTTTGGCGTATGCGATCTCAAAGCATATACAAACAAGTTTGACGGTTGGATCGTTGAAATTAGTTTTGTACGATGCGTATCTCATCAAAACGATAGATTCACTAACACTTAAAGTTTATTTATACTTTCATTAAGTATAACATAAGATTTGTGGTATCCACTAGTGTAAATATTTTAAATTGAAGATCAAATTCATTCATTGTATTGATATAGGGTCAAGGAGTGTAGCTACAAAAAATCACCAAAATCGGAGTTCAAATAACCGTTAAATTGCGATTTTTCGTTTATAATCGTCGAAAAGTTTTGTCCCATTACTTCATCTTTGAATGTTTGTTTTTTGCGATTTTTGGCATGTGCGATCTCAAAGCATATACAAACAAGTTTGACGGTTGGATCGTTGAAATTAGTTTTGTAGGATGCGTATCACATGAAAACGACAGATTCACTAACACATAGAGTTTATTTATACTTTCATTAAGTGTAACATTAGATTTGTGGTATCCACTAGTGTAAATTTTTTAAATTGAAGATCAAATTCGTTCATTGTATTGATATAGGTTTAAGGAGTGTAGCTGTAAAAAATCATCAAAATCGGAGTTAAAATAACCGTTAAATTGTGATTTTTCGTTTATAACCGTTGAAAAGTTTTGTCCCGTTACTTGATCTCTGAATGTTTGTTTTTTGCGATTTTTGGCGTATGCGATCTCGAAGCATATACAAACAAGTTTGACGGTTGGATCGTTGAAATTAGTTTCGTAGGATGCGTATCTCATCAAAACAATAGATTCACCAACACTTAGAGTTTATTTATACTTTCAGTAAGTATAACATAAGATTTGTGGTATCCACTAGTGTAAATATTTTAAATTGAAGATCAAATTCATTCATTGTATTGACATAGGATCAAGGAGTGTAGCTGTAAAAAAATCATCAAAATCGGAGTTAAAATAATTGTTAAATCGTGATTTTTCGTTTAGAACCGTCGAAAAGTTTTGTCCCGTTACTTGATCTCTGAATGTTTGTTTTTTGTGATTTTTGGCGTATGAGATCTCAAAGCATATACAAACAAGTTGGACGGTTGGATCGTTGAAATTAGTTCTGTAGGATGCGTATCTCATCAAAACGATAGATTCACTAACACTTAAAGTTTATTTATACTTTCATTAAGTATAACATTAGATTTGTGGTATCCACTAGTGTAAATTTTTTAAATTGAAGATCAAATTCGTTCATTGTATTTATATAGGTTTAAGGAGTGTAGCTGTAAAAAATCATCAAAATCGGAGTTAAAATAACCGTTAAATTGTGATTTTTCGTTTATAACCGTTGAAAAGTTTTGTCCCGTTACTTGATCTCTGAATGTTTGTTTTTTGCGATTTTTGGCGTATGCGATCTCGAAGCATATACAAACAAGTTTGACGGTTGGATCGTTGAAATTAGTTTCGTAGGATGCGTATCTCATCAAAACGATAGATTCACTAACACTTAGAGTTTATTTATACTTTCAGTAACTATAACATAAGATTTGTGGTATCCACTAGTGTAAATATTTTAAATTGAAGATCAAATTCATTCATTGTATTGACATAGGATCAAGGAGTGTAGCTGTAAAAAAATCATCAAAATCGGAGTTAAAATAATTGTTAAATCGTGATTTTTCGTTTAGAACCGTCGAAAAGTTTTGTCCCGTTACTTGATCTCTGAATGTTTGTTTTTTGTGATTTTTGGCGTATGCGATCTCAAAGCATATACAAACAAGTTTGACGGTTGGATCCTTGAAATTAGTTTTGTAGGATGCGTATCTCATCAAAACGATAGATTCACTAACACTTAAAGTTTATTTATACTTTCATTAAGTATAACATAAGATTTGTGGTATCCACTAGTGTAAATATTTTAAATTGAAGATCAAATTCATTCATTGTATTGATATAGGGTCAAGGAGTGTAGCTATAAAAAATCATCAAAATCGGAGTTCAAATAACCGTTAAATTGGGATTTTTCGTTTCTAATCGTCGAAAAGTTTTGTCTCCTTACTTGATCTTTGAATGTTTGTTTTTTGCGATTTTTGGCATGTGCGATCTCAAAGCATATACAAACAAGTTTGACGGTTGGATCGTTGAAATCAGTTTTTTAGGATGCGTATCTCATCAAAACGATAGATTCACTAACACTTAAAGTTTATTTATACTTTCATTAAGTATAACATAAGATTTGTGGTATCCACTAGTGTAAATATTTTAAATTGAAGATCAAATTCATTCATTGTATTGATATAGGGTCAAGGAGTGTAGCTACAAAAAATCATCAAAATCGGAGTTCAAATAACCGTTAAATTGTGATTTTTTGTTTATAATCGTCGAAAAGTTTTGTCCCATTACTTGATCTTTGAATGTTTGTTTTTTGCAATTTTTGGCATGTGCGATCTCAAAGCATATACAAACAAGTTTGACGGTTGGATCGTTGAAATTAGTTTTGTAGGATGCGTATCACATGAAAACGACAGATTCACTAACACATAGAGTTTATTTATACTTTCATTAAGTATAACATTAGATTTGTGGTATCCACTAGTGTAAATTTTTTAAATTGAAGATCAAATTCGTTCATTGTATTGATATAGGTTTAAGGAGTGTAGCTGTAAAAAATCATCAAAATCGGAGTTAAAATAACCGTTAAATTGTGATTTTTCGTTTATAACCGTTGAAAAGTTTTGTCCCGTTACTTGATCTCTGAATGTTTGTTTTTTGCGATTTTTGGCCTATGCGATCTCGAAGCATATACAAACAAGTTTGACGGTTGGATCGTTGAAATTAGTTTCGTAGGATGCGTATCTCATCAAAACGATAGATTCACCAACACTTAGAGTTTATTTATACTTTCAGTAAGTTGAACATAAGATTTGTGGTATCCACTAGTGTAAATATTTTAAATTGAAGATCAAATTCATTCATTGTATTGACATAGGATCAAGGAGTGTAGCTGTAAAAAAATCATCAAAATCGGAGTTAAAATAATTGTTAAATCGTGATTTTTCGTTTAGAACCGTCGAAAAGTTTTGTCCCGTTACTTGATCTCTGAATGTTTGTTTTTTGTGATTTTTGGCGTATGCGATCTCAAAGCATATACAAACAAGTTGGACGGTTGGATCGTTGAAATTAGTTTTGTAGGATGCGTATCTCATCAAAACGATAGATTCACTAACACTTAAAGTTTATTTATACTTTCATTAAGTATAACATTAGATTTGTGGTATCCACTAGTGTAAATTTTTTAAATTGAAGATCAAATTCGTTCATTGTATTGATATAGGTTTAAGGAGTGTAGCTGTAAAAAATCATCAAAATCGGAGTTAAAATAACCGTTAAATTGTGATTTTTCGTTTATAACCGTTGAAAATGTATTGATATAGGTTTAAGGAGTGTAGCTGTAAAAAATCATCAAAATCGGAGTTAAAATAGCCGTTAAATTGTGATTTTTCGTTTATAACCGTTGAAAAGTTTTGTCCCGTTACTTCATCTCTGAATGTTTGTTTTTTGCGATTTTTGGCGTATGCGATCTCGAAGCATATACAAACAAGTTTGACGGTTGGATCGTTGAAATTAGTTTCGTAGGATGCGTATCTCATCAAAACGATAGATTCACTAACACTTAGAGTTTTTTTATACTTTCAGTAAGTATAACATAAGATTTGTGGTATCCACTAGTGTAAATATTTTAAATTGAAGATCAGATTCATTCATTGTATTGACATAGGATCAAGGAGTGTAGCTGTAAACAAATCATCAAAATCGGAGTTAAAATAATTGTTAAATCGTGATTTTTCGTTTAGAACCGTCGAAAAGTTTTGTCCCGTTACTTGATCTCTGAATGTTTGTTTTTTGTGATTTTTGGCGTATGCGATCTCAAAGCATATACAAACAAGTTGGACGGTTGGATCGTTGAAATTAGTTTTGTAGGATGCGTATCTCATCAAAACGATAGATTCACTAACACTTAAAGTTTATTTATACTCTCATTAAGTATAACATAAGATTTGTGGTATCCACTAGTGCAAATATTTTAAATTGAAGATCAAATTCATTCATTGTATTGATATAGGGTCAAGGAGTGTAGCTATAAAAAATCATCAAAATCGGAGTTCAAATAACCGTTAAATTGTGATTTTTCGTTTCTAATCGTGGAAAAGTTTTGTCTCCTTACTTGATCTTTGAATGTTTGTTTTTTACGATTTTTGGCATGTGCGATCTCAAAGCATATACAAACAAGTTTGACGGTTGGATCGTTGAAATTAGTTTTGTAGGATGCGTATCACATGAAAACGACAGATTCACTAACACAGAGAGTTTATTTATACTTTCATTAAGTATAACATTAGATTTGTGGTATCCACTAGTGTAAATTTTTTAAATTGAAGATCAAATTCGTTCATTGTATTGATATAGGTTTAAGGAGTGTAGCTGTAAAAAATCATCAAAATCGGAGTTAAAATAACCGTTAAATTGTGATTTTTCGTTTATAACCGTTGAAAAGTTTTGTCCCGTTACTTGATCCCTGAATGTTTGTTTTTTGCGATTTTTGGCGTATACGATCTCGAAGCATATACAAACAAGTTTGACGGTTGGATCGTTGAAATTAGTTCCGTAGGATGCGTATCTCATCAAAATGATAGATTCACTAACACTTAGAGTTTATTTATACTTTCAGTAAGTATAACATAAGATTTGTGGTATCCACTAGTGTAAATATTTTAAATTGAAGATCAAATTCATTCATTGCATTGACATAGGATCAAGGAGTGTAGCTGTAAAAAAATCATCAAAATCGGAGTTAAAATAATTGTTAAATCGTGATTTTTCGTTTAGAACGTCGAAAAGTTTTGTCCCGTTACTTGATCTCTGAATGTTTGTTTTTTGTGATTTTTGGTGTATGCGATCTCAAAGCATATACAAACAAGTTTGACGGTTGGATCGTTGAAATTAGTTTTGTTGGATGCATATGTCATCAAAACGATAGATTCACTAACACTTAAAGTTTATTTATACTTTCATTAAGTATAACATAAAATTTTCGGTATCCACTAGTGTAAATATTTTAAATTGAAGATCAAATTCATTCATTGTATTGATATAGGGTCAAGGAGTGTAGCTATAAAAAATCATCAAAATCGGAGTTAAAATAACCGTTAAATTAATATTTTTCGTTTGTAACCGTCGAAAAGTTTTGTCCCGTTACTTGATCTTTGAATGTTTTTTTTTTGCAATTTTTGGCGTATGCGATCTGAAAGCATATACAAACAAGTTTGACGGTTGGATCGTTGAAATTACTTTTGTAGGATGTGTATCCCATCAAAACGACAGATTCACTAACACTTGGAGTTTATTTATACTTTCATTAAGTATAACATTAGAATTGTGGTATCCACTAGTGTAAATTTTTAAAATTGAAGATCAAATTCGTTCATTGTATTGATATAGGGTTAGTGAGTGTAGCTGTAAAAAATCGTCAAAATCGGAGTTCAAATAACCGTTAAATTGTGATTTTTCTTTTATAACCGTTGAAAAGTTTTGTCCCGTTACTTGATCTCTGAATGTTTATTTTCTGCGATTTTTGGCGTATACGATCTCGAAGCATATACAAACAAGTTTGACAGTTGGATCGTTGAAATTAGTTTCGTAGGATGCGTATCTTAACAAAACGATAGACTCACTAACACTTAGAGTTTTTTTATACTTTCATTAAGTATAACATAAGATTTGTGGTATCCACTAGTGTAAATATTTTAAATTGAAGATCAAATTCATTCATTGTATTGACATAGGATCAAGGAGTGTAGCTGTAAAAAAATCATCAAAATCGGAGTTAAAATAATTATTAAATCGTGATTTTTCGTTTAGAACCGTCGAAAAGTTTTGTCCCGTTACTTGATCTCTGAATGTTTGTTTTTTGTGATTTTTGGCGTATGCGATCTCAAAGCATATACAAACAAGTTGGACGGTTGGATCGTTGAAATTAGTTTTGTAGGATGCGTATCTCATCAAAACGATAGATTCACTAACACTTAGAGTTTATTTATACTTTCATTAAGTATAACATAAGATTTGTGGTATCCACTAGTGTAAATTTTTTAAATTGAAGATCAAATTCGTTCATTGTATTGATATAGGTTTAAGGAGTGTAGCTGTAAAAAATCATCAAAATCGGAGTTAAAATAACCGTTAAATTAATATTTTTTCGTTTGTAACCGTCGAAAAGTTTTGTCCCGTTACTTGATCTTTGAATGTTTTTTTTTTGCAATTTTTGGCGTATGCGATCTGAAAGCATATACAAACAAGTTTGACGGTTGGATCGTTGAAATTAGTTTTGTAGGATGTGTATCCCATCAAAACGACAGATTCACTAACACTTAGAGTTTATTTATACTTTCATTAAGTATAACATTAGAATTGTGGTATCCACTAGTGTAAATTTTTAAAATTGAAGATCAAATTCGTTCATTGTATTGATATAGGGTTAATGAGTGTAGCTGTAAAAAATCATCAAAATTGGAGTTCAAATAACCGTTAAATTTTGATTTTTCGTTTATAACCGTTGAAAAGTTTTGTCCCGTTACTTGATCTCTGAATGTTTATTTTCTGCGATTTTTGGTGTATACGATCTCGAAGCATATACAAACAAGTTTGACGGTTGGATCGTTGAAATTAGTTTCGTAGGATGCGTATCTTATCAAAACGATAGACTCACGAACACTTAGAGTTTATTTATACTTTCATTAACTATAACATAAGATTTCTGGTATCCACTAGTGTAAATATTTTAAATTGAAGATCAAATTCATTCATTGTATTGACATAAGATCAAGGAGTGTAGCTGTAAAAAAATCATCAAAATCAGAGTTAAAATAATTGTTAAATCGTGATTTTTCGTTTATAACCGTCGAAAAGTTTTGTCCCGTTACTTGATCTCTGAATGTTTGTTATTTGTGATTTTTGGCGTATGCCATCTCAAAGCATATACAAACAAGTTTGACGGTTGGATCGTTGAAATTAGTTTTGTAGGTTGCATATCTCATTAAAACGATAGATTCACTAACATTTAGAGTTTATTTATACTTTCATTAAGTATAACATAAGATTTTCGGTATCCACTAGTGTAAATATTTTAAATTGAAGATCAAATTCATTCATTGTATTGATATAGGGTCAAGGAGTGTAGGTATAAAAAAATCATCAAAATCGGAGTTAAAATAACCGTTATATTGTGATTTTTCGTTTATATCCGTTGAAAAGTTTTGTCCCGTTACTTGATCTCTGAATGTTTGTTTTTCGCGATTTTTGGCGTATGCGATCTCGAAGCATATACAAACAAGTTTGACGGTTGGATCGTTGAAATTAGTTTCGTAGGATGCGTATCTCATCAAAACGATAGATTCACTAACACTTAGAGTTTATTTATACTTTCAGTAAGTATAACATAAGATTTGTGGTATCCACTAGTGTAAATATTTTAAATTGAAGATCAAATTCATTCATTGTATTGACATAGGATCAAGGAGTGTAGCTGTAAAAAAATCATCAAAATCGGAGTTAAAATAATTGTTAAATCGTGATTTTTCGTTTATAACCGTTGAAAAGTTTTGTCCCGTTACTTGATCTCTGAATGTTTGTTTTTTGCGATTTTTGGCGTATGCGATCTCGAAGCATATACAAACAAGTTTGACGGTTGGATCGTTGAAATTAGTTTCGTAGGATGCGTATCTCATCAAAACGATAGATTCACTAACACTTAGAGTTTATTTATACTTTCAGTAAGTATAACATAAGATTTGTGGTATCCACTAGTGTAAATATTTTAAATTGAAGATCAGATTCATTCATTGTATTGACATAGGATCAAGGAGTGTAGCTGTAAAAAAATCATCAAAATCGGAGTTAAAATAATTGTTAAATCGTGATTTTTCGTTTAGAACCGTCGAAAAGTTTTGTCCCGTTACTTGATCTCTGAATGTTTTTTTTTTGCGATTTTTGGCGTATGCGATCTCAAAGCATATACAAACAAGTTTGACGGTTGGATCGTTGAAATTAGTTTTGTAGGATGCGTATCTCATCAAAACGATAAATTCACTAACACTTAGAGTTTATTTATACTTTCATTATGTATAACATAAGATTTGTGGTATCCACTAGTGTAAATATTTTAAATTGAAGATCAAATTCATTAATTGTATTGATATAGGGTTAAGGAGTGTAGCTGTGAAAAATCATCAAAATTGGAGTTAAAATAACCGTTAAATTGTTATTTTTCGTTTATAACCGTCGAAAAGTTTTGTCTCGTTACTTGATCTCTGAATGTTTGTTTTTTGCGATTTTTTGGCGTATGCGATCTCAAAGCATATACAAACAAGTTTGACGGTTGGATCGTTGAAATTAGTTTTGTAGGATGCGTATCCCATCAAAACGACAGATTCACTAACATTTAGAGTTTATTTATACTTTCATTAAGTATAACATAAGATTTGTGGTATCCACTAGTGTAAATTTTTTAGATTGAAGATCAAATTCATTCATTGTATTGATATAGGGTTAAGGAGTGTAGCTATAAAAAAATCATCAAAATCGGAGTTGAAATAACCGTTAAATTGTGATTTTTCGTTTATAACCGTTGAAAAGTTTTGTCCCGTTACTTGATCTCTGAATGTTTGTTTTTTGCGATTTTTGGCGTATGCGATCTTGAAGCATATACAAACAAGTTTGACGGTTGGATCGTTGAAATTAGTTTTGTAGGATGCGTATCTCATCAAAACGATAGATTCACTAACACTTAGAGTTTATTTATACTTTCATTAAGTATAACATAAGATTTGTGGTATCCACTTGTGTAAATATTTTAAATTGAAGATCAAATTCATTCATTGTATTGATATAGGGTCAAGGAGTGTAGCTCTAAAAAATCATCAAAATCGGAGTTAATATAACCGTTAAATTGTGATTTTTCGTTTGTAACCGTCGAAAAGTTTTGTCCCGTTACTTGATCTTTGATTGTTTGTTTTTTGCGATTTTTGGCGTGTGCGATCTCAAAGCATATACAAACAAGTTTGACGGTTGGATCGTTGAAATTAGTTTTGTAGGATGCGTATCTCATCAAAACGATAGATTCACTAACACTTAGAGTTTATTTATACTTTCATTAAGTATAACATAAGATTTGTGGTATCCACTAGTGTAAATATTTTAAATTGAAGATCAAATTCATTCATTGTATTGATATAGGGTCAAGGAGTGTAGTTGTAAAAAATCATCAAAATCGGAGTTAAAATAACGGTTAAATTGTGATTTTTCGTTTATAACCGTCGAAATTAGTTTCGTAGAATTCGTATCCAATCAAGTTCAATGGTGTCTATGTGTGTATATGTATATATATTTATTTATTAAGTGGATTTAAATTTATTTATTTTGTTTGTATAACACTTAAGAAATTGAATGGTATGTATATTTGAGCCAATCCAATGGTCACCAATGTTTAAAATTTAATTTAATATATATACAGGGAGTTTAAGGGGAGGGATTCCCATTGTTTCAAAAAAATGGGGACACGCTCCTTACCGTTAGATTGACTTCAATGAAATTTTGTGGTTAAGATTAAAATACAGGCCACATAATCTCAACCACACAATTTCATTATAGTTAAATCCAACGGTGGGGAGCGTGTCCCCTTTTTTATGAAAAAATAGGGATCCCTCCCCTTAAGCAATTCATATATATATATATATATATATAGGGATAGGATCAAGGGACAAACATTTTTACAAATATTTTTACACTCTTTTTAAGCCTTTAGATTACATGACATCCTAGGGTCCTAATTTATTCATTAAATGACATGGATGCTTATGTGGATTTTAACTAATATTAAAAATAAAATAAAACTGAAAAAACGTAAAATGTATAAGGAAATTAAATATAAAATTTAAAAAGGAAGATAATTTAAAACTAAAATTGGTGCTCCCATTCCCATTTCGATCAAGATTTGGATTCACACCCTAGCTGTCGTGAAAACATTACTATCCCATAATAATTCATCTCATTCACAAGAAGGTATTCACCTCATACGAAATAGTCAAAAGTTAAATATAAACATCAATTGAGGAACTGAATAACTTATTCAATGAAAATTAAAACTAAATATATCTTTTACAGATGATCAATTCATATGCCCACTGATGAATTAGTTTGAATCAACATTAACGATAGGTTTAGTTATATAATTCTAATCAAACTTACGCAAATTTAAAGCAAAATTAAACTCGCATTTCATGCTAATTATCTGGATTTCAGAATACATACCCTGATGAATGAAAAATCAAACATTGCGCAGGGGAAGGAAAAAGCAAACATATTCACACCCTATATGATAGTAATGTTTTCACGACAGCTAGGGTGTGAATCCAAATCTTGGTTGAAATGGGAATGGGAGCACCAATTTTAGTTTTAAATTATCTTCCTTTTTAAATTTTATATTTAATTTCCTTATAGATTTTATGTTTTTTTAGTTTTATTTTATTTTTAATATTAGTTAAAATCCACATAGCATCCATGTCATTTAATGAATAATATAGGACCCTAGGATGTCATGTAATCTAAAGGCTTAAAAAGAGTGTAAAAATATTTGTAAAAATGTTTGTCCCTTGATCCTATCCCATATATATATATATAATTATTATAGTTTTTAGGGGTATAAAATTGTTAAAAGTATTAAAAAAAATACTTTATGACGCTTAAAAGCGACACCAGTATTAAAAAGATACTTTATGTCGCTTTAAAGCGACACTAGTATTAAAAAATACTTTATGTTGTTTTAAAGCTACACCAGTATTTAAAAATTATTAAAATGTATCTTTACGTCGGTTTAAAAGCGATATAGACATTTTATGACGTTTATAAGCGACAGTAAATCCGAAGTCATGTTCAGTTAGTGTCGCAACTATCTAATCCGCCATCATATTAGATTAAACCGACACCACCCACTGACACTATAAGTCCCTTTTGTAGTAGTGCAAGCGGAGTAATGGGGGAAATACTTAGCTTTAAGTAACTGACAAGCAAGAGAGTTTGAATTTTGTATGAGGTGCCAACCTTGCTTAGCAAGAAGTGCAAGGTTGAAATCGTGAAGTGAACAGAATCTGAGACCACCTTCACCTTTCAGACGACACATTGATTAATTCCCAAGATAACCAATGAATCTTCTGAGAGTTCTCATTATCACCCTACCAAAACTAACAGATAATTCGTTGCAATTCCTCACAAAATGTTTTAGGCAAAACGAAGCGGTTCATCGAGTATATAGGGAAGGACTGGCCGACTACCTTAATAAGTATTTGCTTGCCTGCTACGCTAAGTAGCTTGTCCTTCCAACCCTTTAGTTTTTTCCACAAATGGTGTTTATATAGGCAAAGTAATCCTCTTTATTCCGTCCAAGGACAATTGGAAGACCCAAATAGCAGTCATGAACATCTACCCGAGCTACTCCCAGAAAGGGCGCAAACTGATCTTGAACCTCACGTCGAATGTTTGGACTAAGAAGATAGCGCATTTATGAAAATTTATACATTGGCCCGATACAAGTTTGTAACAGTGAAGAATGTTCTTGAGATGATGACGATCGTTAAAGGACGATCTGAGGAACAAGAAACTATCATCAACAAACAATAGATGGGTTATGCACAAGGACCCTGGGCAGATGGAAACCCCATTGACATGGCCCAGCTGCCCATAATGTGCGATTAACCCCGGCAATCCCTCATCACAAATAAGGAATAGGTAGGGGGAAAGAGAATCACCTTGCCAAAGGCCCCATGTGGTTGAGATGTTACCTGTAATTTCTCCATTAACAAGGAAAGAATAAGAGACATAAGTAATAATAGAATAATAAGATCAATCCAGTCCATGTCAATATAGGCAGCCATGAGTATTTGGTTCATTTCCGGAGTCACAGGGCGTTGAATGGAATCAGGAATATCTGAGCACGCATCCGAGCCGTTAAAAAAGAATATCCCTGCAAAGTAATTAATAACAATCTGTTTTATGTCCCCAGAGTTGGTGTGCCAAATGTCGTCAGAGTCATATAGCCCTTTGATATTGTTTTTATGTTTGCGATTAGAAGATCGTTATTAAAAAATAGCGAGTGTTTCACACTCTCCATTCCTTAAATCCACACCCATTCCTCCCACTTCACGAACCCGACGATGACGAAACAGGATATGGGTTTTTTTTTCTTTTCTGGGTTGCAGGTAGGGGGTCGGGGGAAGAAGATGAAGATGGGGGAGAAGAGAGGGGAAGATGAAGGGGGCAACGACGAATTAAAGGGGTTTTTTTTTTTTTTTTTTCTGGGTTGCCGGGGGAAGAAGATGAAGATGGGGGAGAACACAAGAGGAGGAGGGGAGGATAAGGTTTTTGGGTTTGGGGGTTGCGGGGAGAAGAGAGGAGGATGAGGGGTGATAAGTTTCATCTTTTTTTTTAGAGAGTTTTAACGAAAAACCTGTGGTACTGTTCATTTTAAAGAAAAATCATATTTTTACACTAAAAAGTCAAACCTGATACTATTCACTTTACCCTTTATTTTGTCCTTATAGTTAAAACTCAAAGTTTTCAAGTCATTTCCATTAGTTTTTTTTTTTTTTTATTATTATTATTTTAAAATTATTTATTTAGAAGATTTAGGTTTTTTTTTTTTTAAATTTAAAAAAAAATTTTGCCACGTAACAGACATTTGGCAGCCACGTGGCATATATGTGGCAGCCATGTTAGCATTTAACGAATGAATGGATGAAAAATGTAACAGATGTATTATTTTGAAATAAAATATTATATAAGGTATGAAAGTGAAATGTTTTGAAAATGTTGTAAGGAATTGAAATAGATCCTAAATTTGAAGTATGAAAGTGTAATTTACCTAAAAAAAATCTATGGCATTTGTTTTTTCTTCAGTCTGGGGTAAGGTGTATGACTTGCCTTTGATTATTCATTTCCCATTCGAAACTAAAAATTTGTCACTTAGTCCTTGAAAGTCACAGAACCCAACTTAATAAGATTGTAAATAGAGTAGACGAAAAGAAGACCAATTGAGATAGAATTCAACTTTTAAGAAGTTAAGTGATGATTTTTTAATTTTAGAAAGTACAGTACGATTCGAATCTTGTTTCAGGTGGCAAATGAGTAGAACAGAGCAATTTCTCTAACAAATCGAGTGTAGAATTAATGGCACACCGCATGATATATGCTTGATACTTGAATATTGGTTTGAGAAATTTTCTCCATTTTTTCTTATTCTAAAAAATTAATGGCACACCATGTTTGAACTAATAAATATATTTCGGCCAACTGAGCTTCCTCCGTCCATCGGAGTCAACAAAGAGTACTTCGCGGAGGTGCGATGATAAGATATGAAAGTACAGTGCGATTCAATACATATTTTATGATCATGCATACGTATTTTTATTTTTTTTATACAATCTCGATGAGTAGCTAAATTATGCATTTTTTTTCCCCAAAAGTGATAGTACTGTACACTTTTTCAATGCAACATACAAACGTCACATATTATTTATTGATAAAATGAAAATAAGTTAGATTGGGAAATATTCAAATTTAATATAATGGCCGATGTTTTGACATACATCTCTTAAAAGTTAAGACAGATGAGGTTTTGTTGAAATTGGAAGCAGCTCAGCTAGTCTGAATCCCAGGTGGTTTCAAAATTTGGATGAACTTTTTGCTAAAATTTCGTATATGTAACCCTAATTTGCTAGAATCTCTTGACCATTGATCTTGTTGAACTTTTTTCCACCTCAACCAGTTTAACACCAGTGAATAAGAAAATCAAAAGTAATTTTACATGACTTGCCTCTATCGAAAAAAGTGTAAAATGAATCAATTCATCCACCCCTTTTTCATGGTTTGGGCTACAATTAAATTCTGAAACATGTTAGTTCAGTGTCGTAACGTTTGATACTAATATTTACTTGAAGCATTTTCTTTTCACTTTCTTATCCTGAAAAATTAGCAACAATATCGATCCTTAATCCCTAGCCAAATCCACATTACCAACACCCCTCCAATTTTCCACACACAGAAAATAAAAATGGCAAGAATATAATAATCAATCCACTTGAAAAAATTTGCAAGAATAAGTAGGAGATCATGGAATAGAACTTTTAGACCTTACTTTTCTTAATTTCCTGCATATATAATATGAATACAATGTTACATTATTATATATGCCTCCCACCATTCATCATCCTCCAAATACCTTCCCTACCAAAGGCTACCCAGTATCCTATAACAGCACTAAACGGGTGACACCAACAATTAAAAAAGTTCAATTTACAAATTATCAAATGAATATTAGAGTACCCTTATATATGAAGTAATGCTACGACCATAATTTACAATTTTACAACCATTTTCTGTTTTTTTCTTTTTTTGTCCTATAAGCTAGTTTCCCTCACTCGATCTTATATGCATGAAGAAACAGGCAGAAGTCAGAAGATGTTGATTTACTAGTCCGAGTTGAATAATAAGGACTGCTACGATCACTGTCTATGCCGCCGTTGCCATCTCTGTCGTGATCGCTCTCTGATTCCGGCGGCCCTGGCTTGAAAATAAACAGCCCGTGCCCAGTCCCGGGGCTGCTGAAAAGCCAATCGTGCACGTCCCAGAAAACTTGCACCGGTTGCATGTTCACCTGCACGGTCTGATCCCTCTGAATTTCCACTGCAAATTCTTGACATGAATCAACACAATCCCGTCTATGCTGATCCACTTCTCGGGGTCTTTCGAGCCCGATGTTGAGCTCTCCACGACAATGTCATGCTCTTTTCTATTCTCATCAAACTTCACTCTTGTGGCAAAACTTTTCTTGGCAAACACGTTTTCTTTTTTGTAGTATAAAAATGCCTCCACAAGGGCTGGTCTGTATGTTGTTCTCTTGTATGCCTTTTTCTTCATGTCTCCCAATAACCACACAATGTCCTCATCGCAAACTAGAGCAACATAAAAGTCCGAACAAGGTTCTGGGCCGCCGCCAAATTTTGCAGAACGAAGATCCCAATAAACCTCCACTTGATTCCCTTCGACCTCGAATGACTTATACCCTTTGCTATGCAAAACCGAAGCCCAACGACTGAATGGTGAATTTTACAGTTCTGCATTTATGTAAAAGATAGGGTTGGGTTAAATGAGCAGGACCACAGTAGGTTATACTGATCCCTGTTTCTTGCAACGACAGAACATAGATGCAAGTTTTTCTGAAACTGGAGAACAGAGGACTAGGATATGACACCATAATGGAACAATTTAGCAAAATACTGAATTTTTCTACAAAGAACTTACCTTTATTACACATCCCTCGCCAATAACACTATCTGTGACATCAGCATCAAGCATTTTGGATGGAGGTAAATACCGAGGTTGGGTGTAGATTGGGAATGAACGATCATAAAAGCTACAGTATAAAGTTTAAAATTAGGCCGGAATACTAAATCCACATCACTGATAGCATAACTTATGAATTGGCCAAACAAAACAGGAATACAAACAAGTTAGAGAATAAAAGGTACCTAAAATCTGGAACTGGTTTTTTTGTTATCCCCAAGTTTGCATTGTAGAAAGCTGAAAGCCTCAATGGTACCAATATCTTCCCAGTAGCCATCATACAAAAAAGCTTGAACCTGTAGGCAGTAATAATTAGTATTCCGGGGGCTGAATATCTGGATGAAGGGTAGCGGGGGACAGAAAGTATGGAACTGGGAAATATATAGCAGATCATATCAAATCAATTTAGGACACTATCTTTTTCAGTACAAAGAGATTTGTTCAGTTTCGAATGAAAGATATTTGCAATTATGTAATACCAACGATTTTTCCAATTTTTCCACCTCTTTTGATTGATCTTTCATAGAAATTACAGAATAAAATATATGAATAAAAACTTACTCTCAAACCAATGGAAGTTGCACCTGGAATAACTTCACTCCCGAAATGATTTGTACCAGGAAACTTGCCTCGAAGTAGATCTAACATCACATTTTTGCTCACAGCATATATACCCATGCTGGCAATATAAGGCATCTCCTTTGCTCTCTCATCATCAAGACCAAGGATAGTAGTATCAACCTATATAACAAAAACAGAAACAACAACATTTTGCATCACTAATCAATCACACACACACCTAAACCCACAAGAGATCGAAGTTCACAATGAAACAAATATGAATGCACTAAATAATGAAAAACAATTTGCAAGTGGATCGTTCACCTTCGTAGCTTTGAGTTGCTCCCCTTTAGGTTTCTCAGCAAACTCAATAATCCTTCCCTCTTCATCAATCTTCATCAAACCAAAGGCGGTAGCGCGCTTCTCATCCATGGGCAGAGCAGCCACAGTGATGTCTGCATCAGTTTCTCTGTGCGCCTGAATAAACCTCTCATCCATAGTCCATCCTATACAAGTGATCCCCAGCAAGAACTAAAAATTCCAACACATTATGCTCCTCAAACAACCACAAGTACTGTCTCACGGCATCCGCGGTACCCTGTAAAGCACCAAAACCAAATATCCCAACTCAAAAACCAATAAAAACCAAAAATCCAAACTCAAAAACCAATCGAAACCTGATTTCCAACACAAACCCACAATTTGAAACAAGATTTTTAATCACCTGAAACCAATTGGGATTCTCAGGGCTCTGCCGAGCACAAGAACCTCAACAAAGCCTTCATCTTTGTAGCCACCCATGTTACTGGCATAGCACAAGAAAGATGGCGATTGAGCGAAGCGGAATTGAACTGGGTCAGCACATAGATCTTGGACACGTTGCTGTTGAGGCAATTACTGACTGGGATATCGATCAGCCTGTAGTTTGCTCCCTATGGAACAGCAGGCTTCGCACGCTTCTTGGTCAATGGGTCAAGCCTCGTCCCAGCTCCCCCACCCAGGATAATCCCCAACACACTCTACACATTAACACAAACAAAATTCCCAAAATTACAATCCAAACAAGAACACATTATGCGAATGCATAGAAACAAAAGCACCAAATGCGATAGAGAGGGAGACAAATGAATCACTTATCCGGCTCGCATTGGGATCAAGACACGTCTGGGAGTTCTTGGAATCGGAAACAGCCTTCGGAGAGACAACCAGCGGCGGGACTCTGAGTGGGGCACTTCCTCATACAGGTGCTGGGGCGGGGATTTTGGTTCCGGAGAGATGAGAGCCACTGAAGGAGAGGCGGCTGATGTTCTGGGTCTGCTTCGAGTTTGGCAACACCGACGATCTCGACGTGAGCACTCCGCTCGCTGCCATTGAAGAGGACGCCATGTAACAAGAAATTTTGAGAGAGTTTCAGACAGTTGCAGAGGGAGGGAGACTGCCAGCTGAGATTTGATGATATTTTGGGACGCGTTTGCCCCTTACATTTTAGTGTTAATTACGCAACCCAACGGCAAATCTGAGATGATAGCAGAAAGGGTATTTTACAACTTGAGTAGTTACGAGAAAATATGCTCGCAAGTTGCTGCGGAACTTGAATGTATTAGTCGTAATAGGCATGAATAGTTTTCACACAAAGCAATTAAAAAGATGTAGCACCTAAGAATCAATGAACAATTGAGACCATCTTACTCATATGTGAGAGTCTCAATCCCTATTGAACAAAAGTCCTCTTTCTTCTTCAAATTGAATCGACATCATTGATCAAGCAATTAAACATTCCTACCGGCAAATAATTGACACAAGAGTTGAGCATATATATAGGGATTGGAAAAATACAAAGTGAGCACCAATGATACCGCACCAGTACAAAGAGCATCACTCACCAGCTAATATAGCTTGAAATGATAGGGAAAGAACCTTGACTGAGATCTTCAATCACTGAGACAGCCCAAATGATTAGAGAAAAACACAATTAATAAACACAGGGACAAAGAACCTGAGAAGCAGAAACAAACTTCTATGCACAAAAAATTTGTGCAAGTAAACAAATATCCAATTGTACTGAGACTTGAATGATCCATGTTTTATAATATAACTTAAACCCAACCATGAATTTACAAAAATTTTAGGTAGAATTATTAACATAACTCAGAAAAAAAGACTCAACTTTGCAATTAAATTTCTTACATAACTTAAACCCAAAAAATTTAACTAATTAGATTCATCCACAAAATAGATTTTAAAATAACCTCAAAGAGTTTCTTCTGACCAAGTAAACCATTACTCAACAAAAAACATGTAGACAAAGCTCTAATCAAAATCACAATATTGTAATGAACGGGAACTTCAAAATAATCTCAGCTAAGCACTTTTCCAAAACGAAGGAAAAATCTACTTTGTAACTTAACTTAATATACGAAACCACCAATTTAGTCACCTAAAATTCATAACCAACACAGAAAACAACTCCAAATCCTCAGGTTTACACATATAGCCAAAGGTCAAGTTTTTACAAAACACTAATTCCACAATACGAAAAAGCAGATCAAAAAATTTAATTTTTGTATAGAAATAAGCCAAAGGTTCAATTTTTACAGACACGGTCATTTTATACACAATAAGCATACATAAAAACATAAAACTTGACAAATTTTCATTAACTTCTCAACCAATACAAAGAACTTAGTGGGTGCTGATGAATGAAAAATAATTCAGAATTATTTTTACATTTTTATTATTTTCTAAGTTTTTCATGGAGCCAAATTAAACCGACATGCTTAAAAAACAATTGATACCTGTAAGGCTGGAGATTGCTTTCAAGGCCTTTTTCTTTTCTCTGTCGTTATGTAAATCCAATTTCACTACCACCTTATGCAGAAAGAAAACAATTTTCAATTAACAAATTGTTTTGGGAGAGAAAATGGAAATTCATTAATACAAATACCAATACCGATTTCTGGGATTTTAGGGTTTTCTGTTACCCTTGCAACTGAAAGCCTAAAAATCCCAGAAAATGCCAAGAAGCTTAAGCAGAAAAAATCATATTTTCAACAACCAAAACCCAACATCGATTTAATCATAAACGAAAGAAGAAATTAAAATCTAAACACAGAGTCACAAATTAACGAATTGAAAACCCACAAAAAAAAACTTAAAATAAAAATAAAAATAGGCAACTGACCTTAAAACAAAGAATAAATACACATAACAGAGAGAAGAATACCCAAAATGAGAGAAAATGAAACAAATATATAGAGAGACAACCATCCCCCAAAACCTGACCTAACTGTACTAAAAAATTTGAAAATAATCAATAGCCTTTTAATCACTACATGTAGGGGACAATATTGAAATCCAATACAAAACTAAGGATTTTCAAATGCCACAATATTTAACAACTACCATGCATAGTTCTTTAAAAATGAGTACAAACTAACCTGTAATCACAACATCAAACAGCTAAAAAAAAAAGGAAAAAAAAGAAAAAAAGAAAAATCAGAGAACACAATATTCTTTCATATTTTCTAATCAATTTTAAACCCAGAAATGGTTACATCTAGACCTTTTATTTACACCCCACCTGTTGCTCTAGCCTTGCATCTATTAATCCAAATTCATTCAAGAAACAATATAGAGGAGAAAATCCAAAAATAAGAATGTCCCCTAGATTCTTTTTTTTTTTTTTTTTTTTTCATTTACTTCTCACAAATCAATCATATATTTAAAATCCAAGCATGAAAGCTTTACAAAGATTTAAAAAAAAAAATGTACATAACTAATTAGGCTTTGAACATGCAATCAGGGCGCATAATTATATACCTAAAAATGGCAAGGAACCAGCTTCTTCCTCTCACGACCAGAATTTCTGAAATTTCCAAAGAAAATAAATCCATTAGCAATTCAGAGAAAATCGAGGACCAAATATGATTAAATTTTAGACAAATGACCAAAGCTACACCAAATAAATGAGATTAAAAACATTTCGAATGACACACCCCGTCCCGTAGGTAGGGCGTGACGGCCAGCACGCCCTACCTACGGGACGGGGTATGTCATCAAATCTAAGAAATAGAAGAATGATCATATTAAGACTCCTAATATGACTATATTCAAACATTTTACGGACGAAAGGGCAGGGGAAGGCAGATTATGGCACCGCGAACAAAGAGATAAAGCAAGATTATAAGATTGACATACATCAAAGTTCAAACGAACCACAGATTATGCATGTATTTAGTAAACAAAAGAAATCAGTGCTGATATTTGTATATCGAAGATATAAAACTGTGTAGTTACTCCTCTATTCGATAAAGGCATTCAAAATCAAAAGATAATGGTGAATTGGTGATGCAAATGCTAAGATTCGCAATTGGATTAGCTTTTGTTCTACAATTGGGGATGCAGATGCTAAGATGGCTTCGGAAAACAAGGCAATTGGAGTCGTACCTTTCCAAATCAAGAGAAGCAAACTGGCAAAATTTATCATAAATTAGAGGCATACCTTTCTGAAGTGTGGAATCAGAGCCAGCAGAAAACTAGTAGTACCCTGAAATTAACAATAAATTTAACAAATTGGATGATGAAAATCAAAACAAAGAAGCCCTAAGAAGCAATTAAGATGGAAAAAGAGTACGTCTACAATGAAGTTCAGATTAAGAAGGTGTGATTTTAGCTTTTGGATTACTCAGGGCCAGGGTTGTAATCTATATTCATATTAGAGATGAGAGTAGAATTGAAAGCACTTCCCAAATTATACACTATATTTTCCTTCAACCTAAAAATAGAATCAACCCTTCACATGTTGGGTTCTGAAAACCACATAAGGAGTAAAGTCTAAAATATCAATTTCAATGACCAGATCTCAATAAAAATAAAAGTAAATCAAAGAAGAAAAACGTACACACCATGCCCATGCATGTACATTTGCTTATGCACATGAAAAAGAATACACATGTGAATAAAATTAGACATTTTTAAACCTTTATCATCCTGACCACCATGAAAAGCTTTGTCACAGCCCCAGTCATAGATTGCAAAACCACGCGTCTTCTTTACTTGGTCTTCTTAATCCTCTCCTTAATTTTAGACCTCGCATTCGTGTTGTGTTTCTCGTGTCCGTGTCGTTTTTGTGTCATACCCGATAGCTTAACGGGTCGTGTTGTGTAATACCCATTAAAGTAAACGAGTAATAAGACCTGACCCGAAATCAACCCGTTAATATTATCAGGTAATATGGCCCGACCGGTTACCCGTTAAGAAAAATATATTTTAAATCAATAAAAATGAAAATGAAAAACATAATTTGACCCAAAAAAATATAAAACATAATACTAAATTAGTATATACATACTAACTTTTGGAGTTGACCCCTTCATGAAAGTTGTAAAGCTTTTCATTACGAGTGATTACATTTTTCACACTTCTACAATAATTATTATTAATTTTAGGGTAAACTGCCAATTTAGTCCTTGAATTATCACCTTAGTGAAAATTAGGTCCCTAAACTATTTTTTCAGAAAAATTAGTCCCTAAATTATAAAAATCTGCCAATTACATCCCTAATGTTATATTCGAAGCTACTATATTCAATTTTCCATCAATTTAAGTCATGTTACTTGCATGTGATACACATTGGAGGGTCGATTAGTAGTTTTTCATAAAGAAATAGTGTATGGAGTTAACTTTGGAGGAGAAATTGGTAGTTTTTCATAAATAAATAGTGTAAGTTAACTTTTGAGGGTAAATTAGACATTAAATTCGTAACCCATATGAAATGTTAAGCACTTATAAACAAGAAAATGATGGTATTACACTCTAAAGTATGTCAAGTGACTTAAGTTGACAAAAAATTGGATAAAATAGCTTTGAATATAATAGTAGGGATGAAATTAGCAATTTCTAATGAATTTAGGGACTTATTTTATCGAAAAAATAATTTAGGGACCTAATTTTCACTGAGGTAATAATTCAAGGACTAAATCGGCACTTCACCTTTAATTTTATTAATTTTGCACTCAAATAAAAACAATGTTAATGAGATTTGGAGGGTTTTAAAAATCTAAACGACCATGTAACCATTGTCTAAGCATTGAGGATACAATTATGAACATTTATTACGCTTTCACATCTTTTAGACTTATACATTAATAATTATGAATTTTGTTTATTTTAAACTCCCTTAAAAATACTATTCATGAGAGTTTGTATGGTTTTAAAAATTCAAACTATCATTTACCCATCCTCAAAGCGTAGATGATGCGACTACGAGCGTTTGTATATTTTTTCATATTTTTCGCACATGTAAATTAATTATTATAATTTTTTTAATGTGTTTGGTATTTTTAAATTACTTGATATTTTTATTTTTAATGTGTTTTATGATTTTTAATCTCAATCTTTGCCTATAATGTACTATAAAAATAAATAAATAAATTAATAAAAATTAAATTTTAAAATTTATATAGAATAATAATTAATAAACAATATATACATATTCATTATATCTATTGTATTTTTATAATAAGTTTTTTTTAGTGGTTTACAAAATTAAAATCATCAAAATAACTTTTTTCTTATCGTGTCGAAACAGGTTACTCGCGTGTCACTCTCGTGTAAACCTGTTAAGGACCCGTTATTAACGGGTTATTATCGTGTGACCCGATAATGACCCGATTAGTTATCGTGTTGACCCGAAACCCGTTATTTTCGTGTCGTTTACGTGTCGTGTTAAGGGATCGTGTAAGAAATTTCCAGGTCTACTTAATTTCACTGCAAAATTCACACACATAAATGATCAACCAAGGTCCTTGTGGAACAAAAACCAAAACTGAAGTTCTCTTCCTAATCAAATTGATTCAATTTTTAACAAATACACATAAATATTAAAGAGCAACATGCCATGTTGAACAAAACAAATAATTGATCAACTTAAGGAGTGTGTCTGGGAAGGCTTTGGTAAGGCTAAAAGTGTTTCTAGATACCAAAATTTGAGCAGAAATAACTAAAAGTATTATTGAATAGAATTAAATTGCAGTATAAATAGACTTCAATATATACCATTTACCCTGAAAACCACAACCATGAATAGAATTAAAGTGTAAGTGAACTAATATTTTGTACAATAAATATATAAGAGATATGCATTGCAGATATACATGATGCATAAAGTCTCCCATGTTTCCGAAACGAAAACGCTGCAAATCCAAGATATATGGCCAATTAATTGTTCAACCGGTAATGGATTGCTTAGAGAGAGACATAGAAGGTGATGATGATTGGATGAAAGAGGTATGAAAAACTAAAATACATGCCAGCTTGAATTCGAGTCCCAAATTGAAAACAGAAAGGAAGAGCGTAAGGGTGGTTTACTGAGGTCGGGAGCGGTGAGTCTCGTAAAGGAAGCCGATGAACAGTGGCAGCAGCCACTGCAAAGTGAAAGGCCATCACCTATGTGTCCTGAGTAGAACGGAGTAAGTGGTGGTGGTTCTGTGGTGATGTTTCGCCGGAAAATGGAGGCGTTGCTGCGCCTGTGTGTCCTTGATTATATATCAGAATTCATAAACAAATTCAGAGGAAAATTGATGATTATTGAGCCAGTATTGAATAATGGGTATAAGATTGAAACTTTTGAATGCTCAACCTTGTTTCCAGATGAAAACAAGCATCCCAAAAAACGAAAACAAATCAACTTAACATAAAAGTTTGTATTAGCTACCTCAAATCGGCCGGAGAACTCATATTGGAATTTCTATATACCTTCCAATTTTTCCGTAACATGAACCATCTCAGAATTTCTGAATAGGACATGGATTCTACAACATTAAATAAAACTATCTATACTACACATATGCAGATCAATTCCAGATAAATTAAGATAAAATCAAGCTATGAAATATACCAATTTAGGGTTGGAAAATCACCTTCAAATTTCAATGGAGAGAGAGTGAGTGAAAGTTTAAGAGGTGTACTTGTAGTGAGTGAGTGAGTGGGCGAGTGATGTTGCGACTGTGAGAGGCTGAGAAGAACACGAAGATGGGATCAAAGAAGATCAAGGATCTGAAGCAATGGCGCTGAGATCCCCATTTTTCCCTTTCATTCTCTCTCTGTCCCTCTATCTCTGTCTCATTCTCTCCCTCTCCTATCTCTATCTCCATCAGCATGGCCTCCCAACTGCGAAACCCTCAGCGAACGATCCTTACTCTTTCCTCTCCCACTCTCTCTTTCACGCTGTCTCCCTCTCCCTCGAATCGTACACCCATGTGACTCTATCTGCCTGCAAGCCGTATGCCTTCCTCTCACCAAATCCATATCTCTCTCCCTCCATGTCTCTCTTCTCTTTGGTAGGTTCTAGCTGCACTAAGAGTTAGAAATGCAGAGAAAAAGAAGGAAATGTTAGAAGAAATGTAAAACAATTTTTCATTCATATCCTCAAAAGGGAATCACAAAGGATTATATGCCCACACATTTCACTACGGACAAAAGAGTTAGGTACACAATGCTAAGTCACTATCATTCTACTGATCCACTACTAGATAAGAGAATTAACTAAGAAAATGGGTCTTGCTGGTAAAGGGTCCTAACAGGGCACCCCCCGTAGAGAAAGCCTGTCCTCAGGTTTCAAATTCTAGAAAACGGGTGATGATAGAATCAGCATCTTCCCATGTGGTGTCATGCACCGGCAGACCTTACCACTTGATTAACCAGTGAGTGACATCTTTGTTGTTGCGTTGAAACATGCCACGCTGTATGATGCTTTTTGGGAACCACAGGAAGGAGCCATATGTGGCAACAGGGGGTAGTGTTGTGGAAGCCACTGAGTAAGTGCCGATTTTAGGTTTGAGCAGAGACACGTGAAAGGTGGGATGAATGCAGGACTGAGGAGGAAGGTCCAATGTGTGAGCGACCTGGCCGATGTGGGCGAGTACCTTGAATGTTCCATAGTAACGAGGAGCCAATTTAGGGCAGTGAGTTTTGGATACCGAGGTCTGTTGATACGGTTGGAGTTTGAGGAAGACCTAGTCCCCTACTTGAAAAGTCATTTCCGACCGGTGCTTGTCCACCTGTTGACGCATTCCCTGCTGTGCCAGGTGCATTTTCTCTTTGAGGTGCTTGAGAAGAGTGTCTCGATCCTTGAAAATGACATCCACCAAATGGACAGGAGAAGAACCTGGAAGATAGGAGGAGACCATGGGTGGAGGATACCCATAGATCACCTGAAAAGGGTGTCATTTTGATGGTGGCCTGAAAGGTAGTATTATACCACCATTCCGCCCATGGAAGCCATCGGATCCAAGTAGTTGGTTTATCTATAGCGAAGCTGTGAAGGTAGTACTCCAATGTCCTGTTCAGAACTTTCGTTTGACCATCCGTCTATGGATGATATGTCGAGCTTTTACAAAGCACCGTCTGTTGGTGTTTGAAGAAAGCAGTCTAGAACTCACTAAGGAAAATTGGGTCTCTATCGCTGTCAATAGAGCAGGAATCCTGTGCAACCTAAAAACTTCTTGAATAAAGACTTCTGTGATCTGGGGGGCTGAATCAGGGTGCTTTCTAAGGATGAAATGACCGTATTTGGAGAGACGATCCACGATAACATTCTTTCCATGGTGCACGAGAAGTCTTTCCACGAGAGTGGGTGCAGAGGTCTAAGTGGTTTAATGGTTTCATAGTGAGTCTATTGGCACACATCATAAACTGCTACCAATTGTTTTACATCCTTTTTTAGGCCTGGCCAATTAAAGTTATGAGTGAGGCGCTTGTACGTCCGTAAGAAGCTGTAGTGGCCCGAAGACGGGGAAGCATAGAACTCCTGGACAAGATGGGCATGCCATGGAGATGTTGATGGAACGAAAAGGTCAGACTTGTAATATAGCAGGTCTCCTTGCAATGTAAATGAACCCTTACTATTGGGGTCTTGGTGTAAGGATTTAAGTAGCTCGGAAGTGGAAGGATCAGCATCATAGGAAGCTTGAATGTCGGATACACAATCAAAGAATGGCTGCGAGAGCCCCATGAGAGATAGCATATTCAAACGGTGCGACAAGGCATCAGCGGCCACATTAGAAGTCCCTGGGCGATACTCTAAGGTGTAGTTGTAACCAAGGAGTTTCAGCAGCCATTTCTGTTGGGCTTGAGTAGTGATCCGTTGGTCCAAGAAGTATTTGAGTGTTTGGTGGTCAATAAGAATTTTGAAATGATGACCAATCAAGTATGGGTGCCACTTTTGGACTGCAAAGACCACTGCCAACATTTCCTTATCATACACCGACAATGTTTGATGTTTGGGTGCCAAGGGCTTACTCAGGAACTCGATCGGATGGTTATCTTGGCTCAACACTGCACCGATACCTATGTTGGAGGCGTCACACTCGAGAGTGAACGATTTGGTAAAGTTCGGAAGAGCCAGGACTGGTGTGGTAGACATCGTGAGCTTAAGAGCCGAGAACGCTGTGTCTACTGATTGGGACCAAAGGAAGTTATCTTTTTTGAGCAAATTCGTGAGTGGCTTAGCAATGAGGCCAAAATGGCGGACGATCTTGTGGTAGTAGTCGGCAAGGCTCAACAAGCCTCGAAGGGCCTGGAGACTCGTGGGTGTCGGCCACTCAACAATCGCTGCAATTTTGGAGGGATCAACCTGAACACCCGCAGCGGAAATGATATGGCCTAAATATGCAATCGAGTCATGACCAAAAAGACACTTGGTTAGCTTCAAATGTAACTTGTGCAGCTGCAGAATGTCAAAAAGTTCTTTAGATATGAAACATGGTGATGTAGGGAGTCACTGAAGACTAAGATGTCATAAAAAAAAACAAGGACAGATTTCCAAAGCTTGGGTTTCAAGATACAATTCATCAGTGCCTAGAAGGTAGCTGGCGCATTAGTGAGACCGAAGGGTATGACGGTGAATTCGTAATGGCCTTCATGTGTGTGGAACATTGTCTTAAGGATGTCCGGCTCGTGCATTCAGATTTGGTGATACCCGGAGTGGAGGTCTAGTTTAGAAAATATCACTGCGTCTTTCAACTCGGTCAATAGTTCATCAATAATAGGAATCGGGAAGCAATCCTTGATGGTGACCGCATTGACCTCTCTATAATCCACATAAAAAAGCCATGAAGAGTCACTTTTAGCCACTAGTAAGCTCGGGGGAAGAGAATGAACTCAAGCTAGGACGGATGATGCCGGCGACGAGCATCTCTTCCACTTGGCGCTCCAGTTTCACCTTTTGGGCATGCCCGTATCGATATGGTCGAACATTAATTGGCCCCATGCCTGGAAGTAAGGGAATGGGGTGATTAATCTCTCGATGAAGGGGCAATGATGTTGGTGGTTGGAAGAGACAGTGATATTGAGTAAGGAGGGCTTGAATGGGGGCTGGTGCTGGAGAAGGTTGGTGAGAAGTGGTAGTAAGACTAGACAGCTGGGTGACAGCACAACGATGCTTGCCATGAGTGACCGTGATAGGTGTGGACATTGGGGAGTGCAGCGCGGTATAAGGAGATGACCCCATAAATCTATAATTAGTCCTGTGTACGAAGAATTCCATAATTTTGAGTAAGAAATTATAGCCGATGAAAACCAACGTCTTAAGCCAATCCACTCCTAAGACCATGTCACAACCCGTCACTGCAAGGAGGTGGAAGTCACTGGTAAATGTATACCCTTGAAGGCGCACTGAAACCTGGTAAACTACTTATTTGGTAAGAAAGCAACCGCCCGTGGCAACCATTACTGCCTCCGTTCGAGATGGATTAACGGACAGGCCCTAGTGAGTCGCTACTTAGGGGTTGAGAAAAGTTTGGTCAGTTCCGGAGTCGATGAACACATAAATCAGTGTTTGTAGAATGAATCCTTCTAAGTGCTTCGCACGGCCCCGAGTACGCTTTGTGGCCGAGATTGCGTTGAGGGTGATGGAATGCTTTGGGTGTTCCACCACCGTAGGGGGCGACAGAGCGATGGCATCATCCTTTGGGGCAAGCGCAAGAACTTCCTCATCCGCGAGTAACAGTAGTATGTGGGATTGGCGACATCGGTGGCTTGGGCGATACTGTTCATCACAATTGAAACAGAGTCCCTGTATCTCTGCTTGGGTGAGTCTTAAAATTGGCTTTTGTGGTGGATGGGTGTTTGTGGTGGAGGGAGGCCGAGAGGTAGTTGGTTGGGAAGGTGGGGTGGTTGAGGGAGAAAAGTGTGGTGTAGAGCCGTAGGAAAAGGAACTGGAAGTCCTCTAGGGCAGGCCCTGTTTGTGCTCGTAGATTCGAGAAAATTCAATGACACGTGCCAGAGAAGACAGTCCATGGGCCACGATGTCGTCTTGCAACTCATCTTTGAAACCGCCTAAAAACTCTCCCAGTAGTTAGCGTCAGTCCAATCTGGAGTGCGGCAGGAGATGCGATTAAACTGGCCCACATACGCCTCTACACTGGAGGTCTGTGTGATGTGTGAGAGGGCCATGTTGAAGTTCAATGAGTCAGCTGGCCCAAAACATTGCAGCAGTTGGGTCGTGAAGGCGGCCCAAGACGAGCGGGGAAACCTCATCTTGAACCAACGGAGCCAATGGGCCGCGTCGCCTCCCAGATGAAGGCATGCCACTGTGACACGACGGTGCTCAGCAATCTCGTGATAATCTAAAAACTCCTCAGCCATTACAAGCCAACCGTATGGGTCCTCACCCAAAAATTGAGGAAGTTCAATTTTTAAGGTTTTATGCCCAGTGAATGTCGGAGAAGGAGGTTGGTGGGTGTGGGGTAGAAGGGCTCAAAGGTGAAGGGATAGGGGTTGGTGCCGGTGGAGGAAGATAGCGGGAGGTTGATGGACGGCTAAGTGCTTAGGTGGTGGTGGACAGTGGTGGGGTGAATGGAAGAGATGAGGGTCCTGCAGCGAGGTGGGATCCCGGAAGATGGGTTGTTGTGGAGGGTTGGGAAAGAGAAAGGCCCCAAGTTAGTGGTGGGATGGGAGTATGGATAGTGGAGAATGGGGTGAGACCAAGGAAAATGGGAATCGATCCTATTGAAATTTGGGGACTAGGTGAGGAGGGTTTTGTAAGGCACGAACTTCCTCTAGAATCGTTTGTTGGAGTTGGTTCTAGCGAATCTAGTGGATAGAGAGATCGGCAATAGAGTGTTGCAAGTCGTCATAGCGAGCGGTCATCATCGAGATAGACTCCTGAAATTCCTGGAGCTGGGTGAGGATCTGATGTTGCCGAAACTCCTGGTCCATCTCGTCCTCCGTCACGTCAGCCACCATGACCGAGGCCTTACTTTTGCCCATGGACACACACCTGGGCTCTGGATACTAAATGGCAAGTTCCAGCCGCACCAAGAGTCAGAAATGCAAAGAAAAAGAAGGAAATGGCAGAAGAAATGTAAAACAATTTTTCATTCATATCCTCAAAAGGGAATCACAAGGGATTATATGCCCACACATTTCACTACGGACAAAAGAGATAGGTACACAATGCTGAGTCACTATCCTTCTACTGATCCATTACTAGATAAGAGAATTAACTAAGAAAATAGGTCTTGCTGGTAAAGGGTCCTAACACACTCTCTCTCCCGACGGCATGGTCTCATCGAGTCCCACTGCAGATCAGAAAGAAAGGAAATGAAAGTCTCTAACCTACCCAACCCGTTCGAAACCCTACAGACTAAAATGACCATCGCACCCCTGCCTTTCCATGATTATCAACACGCGGCATGAAGATCAGTGTCAGAGAGAGTCAGTGGCAGCCTCATAAATAAAGTGAAATTCGGATCTAAAGACTATTCATTTGTACAGTGCAGTTGAAAAGCCTTCTTTAGACTAAAGTAATTCGACGCAAGGAAAGGAGCGCCAAAAAATCTGCAGAAATCGCAAGTATTTAAACAAGTGTACGTCATTAAATGTCAGGTAACGGTGGATGCATCAATGGAATAGTGACACATGGCATTTGGGTTTTGGCTTAAGATTTTCATTTTGTGTCACATGTCACCACTTTTGTTTACCACCGTCTATTTTTTCGTTATATGGTTATAAAATTGAGATGTTAAATTATGAACTTGAGTAATTTTATTTATACCATATTTTTATACTATCTTAGGGGGCATCTGATAAGGACAACGACATCATTTAAAAAATTTGCAAAATCCAATGAAAGGAAGGAAAAAGACTCCTTTGTATACCACAATCATTATTTAATTAACTAGTTTATCTTAATTATTAATTTATTAAATAATGAACTAAATTTAAAAATATGATTAATTTAAATGATGTAGCTGTCTACATTAAATGCTACCTAAGGTGGTATGATAATGTGGTACAAAAATATGGTATCAATAACATTACTATATGAACTTAGCAACCTTTCCGAATCTTGCTTGACAAACACACAAAGGACGATGGGAATCATTGGTACCTTATTTATCTTTGTTGACAATATTTGCTAGGAGTTGTGATTGGTTGGTAGCATATATTAATTTACAGTGTTGGATATTGAAGATATACCGTGTTTGATATGATGTAAATATTTGATTGATGTTAACTAAATAGGATTACTTTTGATTATATAATATGCTATATGTTTTGAGATTGATTTGCACTTGGTGTCAAATATTTCATATCAATAATCCATTGTGATGTGATAAAGTTATACGCATAAAAATGCAATATTAGTAACTGAAGAAAGTGGCGATCTCGTCTTGCTAGCTTGAAGAGAGGAAGCCTGGAGACCGCATCTTCTAGCCAAATAGGGAGTGATCACTCAATAATGAACACGAACATGAGCGAAACAATATTTTCTTTTAGAGATGTTATATTCATACCCTCCAAATTACTTTTCCATACTCTTTTAATTTTTTAATATTTTTTTATCAAGTGCTTCCGTTGTGTAGAATATAAAAAATTATTTAAAAAAAAGTAGAAAATTATGGGAAAAGTAATTTGGGGATATGTGAATATAATCTCTCATTCTCTTATCTCTATAAGGAGTTGTTGGAATTCCAAAAAGTAATCATCTTCCACTCCTGTTCATCAGAAAAAAAATAAAAATAAAAATAAAACAGAAAATATGTGAACACAAAACAACTATTTTGAAGCTCTGATCATAGGCGGAGCCGTTATGAGCCTAGGAGCGGCGGATACCCCCACTCAATTTTTTTTTTTTTTGAAAATAATTGTACAGTTTTGCTTCCCAATGACCACCCTAAATAAACTACAATTGAAAAAATGGGTAGACAATTAAAATAATTCTACCCTTTGCATCCCCTAAAGGCCCACGTTGTCACGCTCCGAACCCAACATACGTTCAGGATCGACGCGTGACGTTACCAAGCATCTGTATATCTAATAGATCCCGCCTTCGGGATATGTACAAGGCATAACTCAAGATCCAACTGCGTAATAATTTTTCGTATGCTTTATGGCTGCATCTAACCTCCTCGTTAGACTGCCTATGTACCCTAAACAGGGATCAAGCCATTCGTAGTTCATCATTTTACTACACTCGAAAATTCATCACATAAACTGCCGTGTCTCAACATAATACACAATTCAGCGTATGCAGCATCTCAAGGAACAATCGACGAAGCACAATAATAATCTATAGCCACATTGGTCAACAGTCTATCATAATCATAACAATTACATCCAACAGCATCCAATAATCACACCAAATAATAACATGTACAATACACTGAAATGCAAGGCTAGAGGGACACAGTTCGGCCAAAGCCTACGTCTCTGAAGCTGAAATCAAATCCAAGGAACCAAGACACCAAAGGGAATCCGGACCACTCAACAGAATCCAAACCAGGATACGATTTCGGACCATCGCTCAACATAATCGCAGAGTATAAAGGATTCTGAACCATCACTCAACGGAATCCAAATAGATACGATTCTGGACCATCACTCAATGAAATAGCGGAGTACAATGCATATAGAACCACTCAAAGAAATACAAGCTGGATACGATTCTGGACCATCACTAAACGGAATCGCGGAATAGAAGGGATTTCGGACCATCACTCAATAGAATCCGAACCAGGATACGATTCCGAACCATCACTCAACGGAATCGCGGAGTACAATGCATAACGAACCACTCAATGAAATCCAAGGCAGGATACGATTCCGGACCATCACTTAATGAAATTGCAGAATATAAGGGATTCTGGACCATCACTCAATGAAATCCAGACGGAGCAGGGAACCGGACCTCTCAACGAAACCCCAGAGGATACCCTGTTCCGGATCACTCAACGGAATCGAGTGGAAGAGGCCAAAGAACAATACACGAAGCAAATACACAAAATACAAAGCTTAACGAAACAAGAAATGGAATAAGGAAACGAGATGTGAAACAAGTATCGAAGGAACAAACCCCATGATAATGGGTTAACGGTCCACTTCTAGCTCTCACATCTCATTACATCTCATCACATCATGCCAATCAAACAATTCAAACCACATTCCAAAGATATGCACGTCAAATCACATTTCATAAATACTTCCAATTCACAATCAAATCACATCAGTCAATGGCTAAAATTAAAAATAACAATTCAATAGAAATCACATTTAATAACCAAGTATAATATAATATGGCGTCACTAATATGTTAATCGAGACAGGCATCAAACGAGAAGGACACTTCATCACGATGAGCCCATCAAGCTCTATGAAATCTCAACTGCCTAAGATAAACAACACACTAGAGTAACTCAGACTAGTTGATTAAAAAGTCAACCGTCAATCAAGATCTAGGGTACGGTCCACAACCCTAGTAATCCAATCTTGAAGATTTGCCAATTAGATTTTCGATCCGTAACTTCTCAAAGTTCACATTATGCTTCTAGAACAACCTACTAAAATCTCATGACGATCCGACGATCAGATCTTCGTCAATTACTAGGATTAGGTGGCGGTTAACAATTTGTTTTACAAACTTAGAAATCCAATTTGGAAAGATTTGTATGTTGGATTCTTGATCCATAAGTTCCTACTATCCTTAAATATTACATTCTATAACGCATTAAAGTTTGGGGACGATCCAACGGTCAGATCGTCGATTCATATAATACTCAAGTAGCATACCATAATGGAAATAAGTTCGAACAATCAAATCCCATCAAGCGGATACCAATTATGAAATAAGGACCTCCAATTTAACTGGAAAAGGTATCGTCGGCCCACTGGCCACGCACCGCCGCAGGTAGTAATCGGCCGCCCTGACTCACCAAAAAATTCAACTATTTCAAAAAATTACCAAATTTTACAAGCATGTAGATCTCAATGATTGGAGCAAGTTTCATACATGTGGCCGAGTCCAATTTGACCGGGAAACACCTTAAATTTCCCACGAACCGCCGGAAACCCTTGATTTTGGGTGTTCTCGATTCGACTCCAAAACAGCTATGACGCCCCCAAAAAATGAATGGGCTTTGTTCCTGAGGTCGAGGGGAGTCTAACCATGGTGGTAAGCACTGATGTTGCTTTCCCAAATGGCGGAATATGTTAACCCCGTACAACCACCGGTGCGGTTTCACCCGAAATCAAGCCAATTTCAATAATTTTTTGGGTGGAAATGGGAGAGAGAACGACTGAGTTCAAAGTATGGATTGTTTTAGCATTGGTCCCGTTGTCAAAGGTGGCTGGAATTGGAAGCCATGGCTGGGTCGGGTCAAAAATTGGAACCGGGTCGAAAGAGGGGTCTGGTTCCCTTCCTTCTTCTCTCTCTCTTTTCCCCTCCTTTCTTCCTTTTCTCATTGGTCGTCCTCCCATCATTTCCCTCATTTCTCTCATTTCTCTTCTTTTATTTTTATCTCAACCATCCACATGTCATCACAGATAAAGGCTCCAGCAATCTGGAGCCTTCTAGATGAAGCCAAAACTACAAAAATAACCCTAACTTAAAACGTTAATAACTCTTTCGTTATAACTCCGTTTCACGAATGGTTTGTGCCTACATGTTCGTGAGATCGAGCTCTATTTGAAAATATGTATTGTGACCTCGAACAATCTACGAATTTTAAATAATTAATTTCTAAACTTTATTCTTCGTAATTTGTCTAATTTAAGAAATCTAAATGTAAATAACTTAATAAAATTTCTCAAAATAATATAAAATCTCGACGATACAAATACGTATATTATAATAGTGAAATTCACGAACGGGATTTCACACACTTGATGACAATTAAATTAATAATTATTTAATTGTGTCTTTCTCAATTTTGTTCTAAAGATTTCTCTATAAATGAGCCGGAGATACTTAAGATTCAATTTCAGACTTAACATTGTGGATATGCAGTTTAGCATTGAGTTTTCCGATTTAAAAGGGATTGGATTTCTTGCAAAAAAATGGTTCAGCGCAAAAAAGACAAGGTGTATCCACTAATTTATTTGCTTGTGACATTAGTACTAACTCTTCCAGTTGTTACTTCCGTCGTTGAAAGAACATTTTTTAGCAATGAAATTTTTGAAGAATTAATTGAGAAATTGTATGGAAGATCAATGAATGAATGATAATATGATTATTTTTTTGGAACTTTAACGAAAAGCTTCCGGTACTGTTCATTTTAACGAAAAACCACATTTTTACACTAAAAAGTCAATCCTGGTACTATTCACTTTACCCTTTATTTTGTCCTTATCATTAAAACTCAAAGTTTTCAAATCATTTTCATTAGTTTTCCTTTATTTTTATAGAGAGATATTTGATGGTATTTGTAATAATGTTGTCATGCAAAACTTTCAAAACATGGAAACGCGTCGAGAGATATTGCAATATGTTGTATAAAAAACTGCATAGATTAATATGTAAGTGTTCAATAAGTTCTTGAGTTTTTAAAGTGTGACTTTGTTGTTTAAGGATGCCCTATTCATAGAAATCTCTTGGCTTTGTCCTTGACTCTGATAGTGAGAGAAATTCATTATTACTACATGTTTACAATTATCCATTTTGGCATATAGACAACAAAGGACAAGAAATATGTGGAGAATATTCTATCACCAAACCAATGAGTGGGAAAAGGGTCGGATCTATTCGATGGCAAGGGTCACTGGAGATTGACAATTTTTTTTGGGTTTTGGGGGGAGGAGGGGAGGGGGGGAGGAGGGGGTGGATGACGTAATTCCATTGGCTATTCGTATAGTCGTGAGTAATATATAAATGTTGTTTACCAAAGTGCAAGTTGTTGCTTTGCAGTTTGCAGTGGACATATTTACTTCCCAGCCATTTTACCGACATCTAAACGTAGATATTCTTTCGTTACCAACTTTTCCACTCAAATTGCAAAAATGGATCTACCATTTCAATCCTTACAATCAATATATGTGAGTACATACACCAAATATTCGATGGGTCACTATACTTTAAGGGTTCACTCTCTGATTCATTAAAGATTTATTTTATCTTTATATTTGTTTTATACTCGTTTTAAATGATGATTGTTCCTAATTAAGAACTCCACTTTAGATGCTCTTAGAGCTTCACAAGTTCAAATTAAAAAAAATGGATTTGCCTCCTTCCAAACACATAAACCAAACAGCCTCCAGCAAAGGATAATATGATAAAAATTATAAAATTTCATCCAACATTCCCTGTGCATGGTTTTGTTATTTTCTGCAAACGATTTTATTTATTTAACCCTAATTTCAGCACAAAACAGTTAGATAATGTATATTCTCTCAGATAAATAAGGACAGTGCCAGGTCAACCAGATCCCATGCTAAATCCGTTGTCTGTAGCTCAACAGCCAAACCCTAAATTCTGTTACTTTTGAATTAAATGTATATGAAGTTATGAACTAATGGTCCACGATCGACCAGCCCATTATTGTAACCAACAAATGGGAAAAAACATTCACATTGACAAGATATGTTGAGGATGATTTGTACTACTGGGGCTCCATGCATAATAAGCCACATAATTAAGCAACATTTGACGTCCGCTAAATTAAAGGTTGTTGGGCTGAAATAGACAACCCAAACCTACAGGCCAGGCAGGGTTTTATTTTGGTTGGGCCGTTCGTTTGACACGTATGCTCTAGCCAATACAAGACTAGGGGTAGATCAAACTTTAAATATATTTTTTTAGATAAATCAAAACCTACTGAAAATTGTCTAATAGTCTGACTAGCTGTATAGTATGCCATTTCTCATTTGGTGCCTCCAAACTTCAATTTCATGTTCAATTCATGAAATTTAAAAAAAAAAAAAAAAAAAAACAAGTTTTTATCATTAACGTGTGTGACAATATGTTTGGGAGCTTGAAGAACAAGATTCTTGGGATGAAGATTACCTTTTATCTCACATTTTACTTGGAGTGCAACTGCAAAATCTTTAAAATCAAACGTGCAAGCAAGACTACCTCATTGATCCCATCATGATAGTAACAGAGAAGGAGAAGAATCATAAAAGAAGAAGAAAAAAAATGAAAACTTAGAGTAGAATAAATCGCTCGTATTTCTTAGTAACCGCTTTGTTTTCAACTTAATGAATAGTACAAGATTAACTTAATTGGAGGATTGATTCAAAGTTGTGGGGGAGTATGAGTGAAAAGCTCCAAATCATGGCCGAAATGTCCCAAATCAGATGTGTAAATTAAACCTTGAACAATGAGCATATTTACACCATTTGTAAAAGGTGGGTTGCTTCACCGTTCCCTAACATGAATCGACGTCATCGCAGATGTGGAGAATATATATTACTATATATATTAATAAAACTATAAGATATCTCCAATGTACTAGAAAAGTTATACTCATATGATTCAAGTGCAAAGTCATATTTGACATTTGATATAGCTCTAAATGTGGGATCCTCACCACATAAGATACAAAAATTATATTTGTCTTCAAATTTGACTAGACTCCTTCCAATTTACAGGAGTTAAAAGTTAAAAGTCAAATTTGATTTCATATGCATTGTATATAAAATAACTTGCACCACCACATTTAGAGTCAAATATGACTTCATAACTTTTAACCATTAAGTTTTAGATAACCTTAACAACTTATGTTTCCAAGCTCTTATTGTTTCCAACAAATTCTAACACCCAATCCCAAAATTTTAATTCTTACTCATCCTTTAAATTTTAAAACACAATTCATCACACAAAGATGTATATATACATAAAAGCATGGAAGGAAATGAGATAAAGGAAGAGAATACACCTATTTCTGGGCGTCAAGGAAGAAGGAATGGCTTTAAAAATAATGAATTCTGAGCCACAATTACTGCCTTTAACATAGGATAAAAATCAGGTTGGGTTGCCTCCCAACAAGCGCTTAGTTTAAATTTCTTGGCCAGACTTGGCATGGCAATCACTCAGGAGAAGTAAGGGTCACAACATTCGTGTTTCGCTCAAAATTGGCAGCAAGATACGGCTTTAACCGCTGTCCATTAACTTTGAATGTAGCATCCGTTGTATGATCACGAATCTCAATTGTTCCATAAGGAAAAACTTGAACAACTGTAAAAGGACCAAACCATCGTGTTCGCAACTTCCCAGGGAAGAGTTTCAACCGAGAATTAAACAAAAGAACTTGCTGGCCAATATAGAACACACGACGAAGAATGTGTTGATCATGCCACTTTTTGGTTCGTTCCTTGTAGATTTTAGCATTTTCATATGCATCATTCCAAAATTCTTCCATCACGTTCAATTGAAGAGCTCTATTTTCTCCCGTTGCATCCATCTCAAAATTAAGCTTCTTCACTGCCCAAAATGCTTTATGCTCCAATTCCACACGTAGATGACATGCTTTTCCAAACACAAATCGATACCGAGACATGTCAATTGGAGTCTTAAATGCAGTCCGATATGCCCACAACGCATCATCCAACTTTGCAGCTCAATCTTTGCGTGAAAGCCTCACAGTCTTCTCTAAAATCTGCTTGATCTCTCGATTCGAAATCTCAACCTACCCACTAGTTTGTGGATGGTAAGGTGTAGCAACCTTATGAGTAATTCCATATTTCACCAAGAGAACATTAAAGTGACGATTACAAAAGTGCTTGCCTCCATCACTAATAATGGCATGCGGGGTGCCAAAACAAGTGAAAATATGCTTCCGGAGAAAATGAACAACAACTTTCGCATCATTAGTGGGTAAAGCAATTGCTTCAACTCATTTTGAAACATAATCCACAGCTACCAAGATGTATTGATTGCCATAAGATGATGGAAATGGTCCCATGAAGTCAATACCCCAAACATCAAAAAGTTCGACTTCTAGAATATTATTCAACGGCATTTGATGTCTTCTTGAGATACTTCCAACACGTTGGCAGCGATCACATGCAGAAACAAAAGTATGAGCATCCTTAAACAATGTAGGCCACCAAAAACCAGATTGTAGTACTTTGGTAGCAGTCTTTGTAGCACCAAAATGACCACCACATGCTAGAGAATGGCAATGTCCCAAGATTTCCTCCATCTCGTCATCAGGAACACACCGTCTTATACATTGATCTGGACAGTGCTTCCACAAATATGGCTCATCCCAATAGTAATGTCTGACTAACGAAATGAATCTTTTCTTCTGTTGCCAAGTCAAATCAGGAGGCATAATATCACTAACTAAATAATTGACATAATCTGCATATCAAGGAGTGACTGAAGATTTAATGATAAAGAGATGCGCGTCAGGGAATGTTTTGGAGATAGGAACTAAGTCATTATCACCTTCATGATGCATAATTCGAGAAAGATGATCTGCCACCACGTTTTTAGACCTCTTTTTATCCCGTATCTCTAAATCAAACTCTTGTAGTAACAACACCCAACGAATCAACCGAGGCTTTGCATCTTTCTTGGATAATAAATACTTCAAAGCTGAATGATCGATGTAGACAATCACCTTTGAACCAATGAGATAAGAACGAAATTTGTCTAAAGCAAAAACAACGGCTAGAAGCTCTTTCTCGTTAGTGGCATAATTTAGTTGTGCGTCATTGAGAGTTCGACTAGCATAATAAATCACATGCAAGAGCATGTCTATTCGCTAACCCAAAACTGCCCCAATAGCATAGTTACTTGCATCATACATAATCTCAAAAGGTAATTCCCAATCCAGTGCAACTATCACAGGGGCTGTCGTGAGCTTCATTTTCAACACATTGAACGCCTCAAGACATGATGAATCGAATACAAACTCCGCTCCTTTAAGGAGCAAGTTACACAACGGTTTTGTAATCTTCGAAAATCCTTAATAAAACGTCGATAAAAACCAGCATGACCAAGGAAACTTCGAACTCCTTTGATGGAAGTGGGTGGCGGTAACTTTGAAATTGTCTCAATTTTTGCCCTGTCTACCTCGATGCCTTTGACTGAAACTTTATGACCCAAAACAATCCCTTCCTGCACCATAAAGTGACATTTTTCCCAATTTAGAACTAGATTGGTTTCTTCACATCTTTGCAACACCGAAGACCATGAAAATAAGGCATCATATTAAAGTGGATAGTCTTCAATTCATAATTCCTTGCAGCTGCAGGAAGAGCTATGCTTACGGTGATTCCGGAATAGTTGGAATATCAAGATCTCCCATCATTTCATTCTGAACTAACGCCATCTTGCTCTCTTGCTGCTTTTCTTTCTCCCTGTTTTCTCTTTGTTCTCTTCGGATTTCACAGAGTCTTTTCTCAATTTCTGGTTCAAACTCAAGTAGTACACAATCCGACGAACGAGTACCAAGCATTCACCTTCAAGAAACAATGAAAAACAATGAGAATGCACCGAGAAAAAGTAATCAAAATAAAAAAACGAAAATAAAAATTAAATAAACTGAAAAATCACAAAAGTAAAATTAAATTAAATTCGATCCGAGGCAGCGGCGCCAAAAACTTGTTGTAGATAATTGCAATTGTACAATATCGTCCAAGTTATATAGTGACAAGTAGAGTGTCGTTCAAATAAGGATCGGATTAACTTAATTTTACCATTGAGATTGACTTCAAACTAAACTTAAATAAAAGAAGGATTACGATGACAACTTCAAATATGCAAAGAAACTAAACTAAACGAAAGTAAAAATAATAATTGATCAAACACAAAGTAAAAGTGAATGAACTATGCAAGATTAATATATGGAAGCACTAGGACATCAGGTTCCTCATTCTCAATCCCATCTATTCCCGTTATTCATATTAACATCAAATTATTCCCATGTTGCTAGCAATTATCCCTTGATTCGTCAATATTTCCTGTCAAAATATACTAACCGTGTTTCTAACTATCTACCCATGCTATGTCTAGCCATAGATATAGATAACCGAAACCCTTTACGCTCACTGGATAATTACACGATACTACACAAATCATAACTAGTATGTCTACTCAATTATGTAATTTATGGTAATTGTTATGAGAAGCAATCTACTAAACTCAACCTGTCAGTCACAATTTAGTTCTTCACACAAATAATGGCCAATTATTTGATAACGATAAAGCATAATAACAATTACTCAACATGGAAAATAACTAAAATCAATATAAAACAACGAGAATCAGATGTTCATGATAAAAGTACACCCTAGTCCTAGCAAGAAGACTTAGTTCATGGTCAAACTAATAACAAACATGGTTGAATTCGATGACATTAAGAAACCCAAAACTCCAATTCTGTATTCGAGTGCGATAAGCCCTGGGAATCTGCAACCTTCTGTGAAGTTGTCCCCTTCGAAGTCTGTGAGTGTGCGTGATGATATCTCCCATCCTCCTTCTCTTGCGGCGCTGGGCTCCTCCCTTTTATATGTGCCCTCTTTCTTTTCTTTTCTTTGAAAATCCCTCTGCTCTTCACGTGCCTTTTAGACTCTCAAAACCCAATTTCTTTTGGGAACAACATCCCCGCATGCTTTGCACCGTCTAATTTGTTGGGCTGCTTAATTGGGCTGCCTTTATTGTGTATTTATGTAATGGTAATGAAAATAAGAGGAATTGAATTGAGGAGGAGTTGGAATGAGGAGAAGTCATAATCGGATTCCTGTTGAAGCTGTTTACTTAAATGTTCTGGAATCAGAATAGAATTCCATAAAGCTGTTTACTAATTCAGCAGAATCAGAATATAAACCAGTATGATTACTAAAATGCCCTTGTCCCAAATCAAATATTCTATATACTTTAATGGGTTTATAAAGGATAGTCTTGGAAATAAAAAAAGTAAGTGAGGGCATAAAGGGAACAAAAGTGTCATTCCGATTGCCCAAACAATCAGGAATTGGATTACCACCTATATCTAGGGAATCCAATTCCACCAATACAAGGAATTGAATTCCAAAATTTGTGTGGGCCCCACTGCTTTTTTTATTCCTCTATGTTTAGTAAACACCGGAGTACTCCGTAATCGGAATTCAATCCCACATTTTCATTCCGATTACGGATCGTAAACACGCCCTTAATTTCCAATGCACCACTCGATTCCTTGCTCGGCACTCCAACCCACTTAGCAATTCTTTGATTTTCTCCAAATTAAACCTCCAATTCCCTCTTTTGTTTTGTTCACAAATTATGTTCTCTACAAAAATCGCACAAAAACACATCAAAGTTACCAATTTACTATAAAATCATGACTAAGTTATAGGTAAAAGAGGTATAAAATATATAAAAAATATCATCCTAACATAGTTTAATAACATAATAAAAAAATAAAAGCCACAAACTAAGTATAAAACAAGGTTAGAGCTTTAAGAAAAAAAGAAAAAAAATCTTGTACTCCCCCACTACCACCTTACAATGGTCATCGCAATTAGCATCCATACCGCAATATCTCCACTACCAGGGATCATTGCCACCAGATCATACGCCTATCATCACTAGTATCTCCCATCACGACCCCATCACCGGGCCACCACGACCACAACCACCTCCACCATATCCGCCATCATCAATCCTAGAATCACCGTTTCCACCACCATTATTGTTAACCACACCCTCACCCATGTTACCATCGTCTTCGCCACTATGGATGCAAATTTCGAACAATTGAATGAACGAAATTCCACCTACAAATCAAGGTACATCATTAATCTAATTGACAAACACCCAAAAAAGGAGGGAATGTATCCACCAAAGGGTCTCCGATGCCTAATTCAAAAAAAGTAGTTTGAATGAAATTATAAACTTGAGAAAGTTCTGAGACGTAAGTGACGATTACCGTTTTTCCTGTTTGACTTGGCTATTTATAGACATGAACCCTAGTAAGCAACCGGGAGGGAGGTTGTAGTCCATAATAGACAAATCCTAATCCTACCTAAAATAGGACTACAAAAATATTTATAATTTAGGAGATAAGCATTGGTTGAATTTTCACAAATTCCTTACTTTTAAAATTCAGGGTTTGCATGGACAATTCACACAATAAAACCCAAGTATGAAATTTTTCCCATATTCTTCTTCCTTCCTCGACCTGGCAGCACTTGGGCTGCTGGCGAATTTATCATGTCATGATTACCCTTTTTGACTTTATATCACTTACTGACTAGAGAAGATGATTGCATGATTTGGATTCACCACGCCACAATCATCTTTCGAAAATATTGATCGCACATGCGGCTTTACTAGGTTATGACCCCATACGTAGTGATCTCTTAATACGAATATACTAAGTCAACATCCCATGCACCTCATTGCTACATGATACATAATTATTCACGCATAGTCATCGCACAATATGGATTTACCAGGTATGATGTCATGTTGTGATAGTTTGAAAGATTTGTATATTGATTATGTGTATGATTACAAGAAAAAGAAACTTACACAAGTGGAGAAAGGTGTGATGAGTCACCCGGTGAACATCACACACCATGCTTCACACACCATGCTTAGACCCATACTTTACACAGTCTAAACCCTAGCTGCTGTCTAAACCCTAGCTGCTTACATCAAGGTTCTAACAACTATAACCCATACTTTAGATATTTGGTATTCTAACACATGTATTCAATGCTACACGGTGCAGACTTACTATCACCTAACCTTGTGACGCTATGTTATCGACCCTCTAGCTCTCAGTTCACAAACAATTGAAATATGTACTGATATTCATTTCACCACAAAAAATATGGCCACTATGCACAAAAAGTTATTTGTGCCCTATGATGTCAAAGGGCACCAACGTATATGCCATGTATCAATAATAACAGTGCAGCAACTAAACTATTGTATGTGTCCTCCATGGGTGTGCCCTTTGATGAGAGGGCATGATATGACTATTTGTGCTCAAAGAGTTAAACACAAATAGGTTGTGCTCAAAGAGTTAAGCACAAATAGTCAACCTATTTGTGCCTTCATTTTGACAACCATGCTAGATGACAGAACTATACGCACAACTTTCAAATCGTGACCAATAGGCACACCTCGGTTTCTGTTCTTGATAGATCAATCACATGTGAAACTCAAACAAGAAATAAACATTATAAATTACAGAAAAATTGTTCAGCCCAAACAATCTCTAAGCTTAGTATAGTTTATTAGTGTGCACAGAGAAATTGTTTGGCCAAAACAATCTCTAAACTTAAAGCATCATACTGCATTAAAATGAAGTTATATCAATACCTAAGAAGAGAGGCCGATCATAAGCTTCAGGAACCTGTGAAAAAAGGAAAATAACAATAATGAATTTGAATTTACTACAATTTTCTCTAAGACCCTGCTTCCTATAAATAAGTAGTCTACTTAAAAATTCAATTCTCATCGTTAGCTGTTTAACCCATTAAAAAAATAAAAACTTAAATTAAGAAACAGTTGAAAAGATATGATATCAACACCCTAAGAAAAGTAAGGCCAAATCCCTTCGAAGAGATATGATATCAACTACCACATATTCCATTGATGTTCAGGGGCCAAAACAAAAAAAAATGCATTGCTACCAAGAAAACTCAATGCATTACTCGCAGGCGTTGGACCCCAGTTTTTCATGCAATGAAGCTCACTTTACCACACTTCCCTTCTTGCCCATAACTTTTAAGAGTCCCACAACTTTTTATGAATTGAAAAATAAAGCATTTACAGGACATAGTCGAAAGAAATTTTTAAATATACTAAACGCTAGGGCCATGTTTGGTATTGGTAGCTTCTGTAAAGGCAAAAAAGCCATGTTTGTCACACATTATAATATTTAACTAATCCTATTTATAGAGACAAAAGTCTTTTGTGTTTATGTTTTGTCAAAAAGCTATCGAGCCAAAGTATACATGTCTCAGTTCTCACAGTTCCCGTGACCGAGACAACATACTATCAAGAAATGAGAACTTAAATGTGTGAGGTCCAATGACAACTGTTCTAAAAATCTCCACCTAACGCTGCCTAGGTCCCGTCTAGGAGCTAGGCGACTGGTCACCGTCCCGATTAATGCTCAGACGTTTGAAAATTAAGAAAGGGTGCCTAGACCTGCTGAGGCACCTGCCTAGAACACCTAGGCACTCGCTTAGCCCGTCCAGACCCGCCTAGGTTATGACTCACTTAGAAGAAAATAGATAACTTTCATATGCATTTTATTTTTTTCAATAAATTGTAAATGACTTATTGAATACTTAAATACACACACATTATATGATTGTTCCCATGTTTTCATTATGTTCCAATACTTCTGAATATATATGGCATTCCATTTTGTAGTTTTTAATGAAATTATATATATTTTAAGTATAAACAGACACTTATTTACATGAAATATAATAGATTTACTTAAATATGCATAGTCTGCCTAACTACCTAGGCGCTAGGCTCTAGCTCGCTGCCCAACTAGGGCCTAACGTCTTTTAGAATCTTGCCAACGACTGCCATATTTAGTGGTATCCTGGGATAGGGTTTGAGGCATGTTGGTTGAAAAGTCAACTGTTGGTCAAATGGGCACCTCTAGGGTTATGAAACCCTCCTTGGTCTACAAACATTGGATTTCCATTATGCAAGTTCCATTAGGTATGTCGTACATCTAACAACATACTCCATAAGTTTCACCAACATTTTTTCCATTGCAGTGGGAGGTTTAGTGGAACGGCTTGTTTCCCATTCAGAAAAACAAAAGGAAGGGCTTGTTTCGAAAATCGTTGAGATACTTGGTATGCTAGTAACAATTTCATTTGTTGTAGATTTGAATTCAAATCAATTATCCAAAGCAGTTTATGTCCTAAATATTTGGGTTTTAAATGTCAATTCAGGAATCAAACGCATATATGAAATGAAGATTGTCCATGTCCAATCACTTGCATTTTTAAAGCTCATGTGCGAAGAGATAAATAAAGATTTGAATATGCAACTAACGAGTTATCCCACTGTGTGTTCGGCAATCTTCATAGCTGTTATGAAGGGGAACGTGGAGTTTATTACTCATATATGTAAAGCAAATCCTGAACTTCTGATATTAGGAAATGGCAAGGCAAGGGGCATATTTGACGTTGCCATCGAATGTCGTCAAGAAAAGATTTATAACCTTATATATGGGATCTCTGCGAAAGACTGGGTGACAAATGTTGTCGATAGAGATAATAATACCAAGCTACATATGGCTGGGTTGTTGTCCCCATCTGCACAAGCACAACTTAATCGTATTCCAGGGGCAGCATTGCAAATGCAGCGTGAATTACAATGGTACAAGGTTAGGATTTCTCCCTCGACATAGTTCTTGATTACTTTGCCTATATGCCATAAAAAATGAAAGAATCAAATTAAGTGTTCGGGAGGTTCTGAATTTGTTTTCTCTTTCTGTAATAATCATCCAAATCCAGCATCAACTATTAGGTACTGGGGGAGGGGGGGAAGAATTTGACTCGACACTTCGGGAAAATGCTCTTGACCAACAGAATTACAAGTCATCTTGTCGACTTACTAGGTGTCAATCTTAGTTTGTCTTCCTAAAAAGTTTCTTGCATTAAAGGTGCTGCATTTTGAAAGAGAGTTATTTGCTTTTTCGATTTATTGTAAGCAGATGTTCAACCTAACACAAGTTGTAAAATTAACACAATCTTAAGCCTTAATGCGTAAAATGTTAAAATTTAACATCGTGACCAATTGTAGGTGCTCTCATATGTCAGTACAAATGTTAAAACTAACACAACCTAACACAAAGTTACAAGTCTTGGAATGTAAAATGTACGTAGTTAATGCTAATGTAATAAAGATTATAGAAAATTATATTTTATGGGCTCTCATATGTCAGTACTTGTCGTTCAATGCAATGCAGGAAGTAGAGACTATTGTACCTCCTAAGTTACTTGTGTATCGGAACAAAGTTGAACATTTGACACCAAGGGAACTATTTACAAAGAATCACAGTGAATTAGTAAAGGAGGGAGAAAAATGGATGAAAGAGACAGCAACTTCTTACACTGTTGTAGGTGCTCTTATTATTACCATAATGTTTGCGGCAATAATCACAATTCCTGGAGGAAATGGAGATACCGGCTTTCCTATATTCATCAATGAAAAATTGTTTGTGTTGTTTATAGTTTCAGATGCTATATCACTCTTTTCTTCCACGACTGCAACATTAACGTTTCTCGGAATTCTCACGTCGCGTTTCGCAGAAGACGATTTCCTAAAGTCCTTACCCACAAAGATGATAATTGGTCTTGCCACACTTTTTTTCGCTATTGCAACCATGATGATTGCATTTTCAGCTGCCCTTCTAATTATAGTTCGTGGACAGTCCTGGATTGTGATTCCGGCTATACTTCTTTCAAGTGTTCCAGTCACTTTATTTGCTTGGATGCAATTCTCCCTTCTAGTTAGAATTACCGCTTCTACTTACGGAAAAGGAATATTTGACAGGAATGTGGAACGTTGGTTGTAAATGTAACTTCAGTATGTTATGTTTCTTACTGTATCTGTTTATGCGGGATACTAAAATTAGATGTGTGATTGATTCGATGGATTGTTATTGTAAAAGGTACTTCATCATTATCTTTGAGTAATATGTTAATTTGATTATTTCAGTATATCGTATATTTTGTGCATATGTAATTATTCCAAATGAAATATGATTTGGTTGGAAGCGTTCAACTCCTTGCAAGGAATTCGTTTTAGTGTAGGTCTTTTATACAGGACTCGTTTGATAAAATACATCAAATAAGTAGTATCCATATTTGATTCATGAATATTCTAGACTATAAGCTAAGGGTATGTTTGTTGCACCAGACTATCCGGACTGAACTAGTTTCAGGGATTAAGCTGGATTGACTTGGACTAGACTAAACTAGACTAACTTGATGAAGCGTTTGGTGCAATGTCGGATTAAGTCACATACTATAATTTTTTGGCCTTTTTTAATTCACTTGAAAATCAAGCAAAAATTAATAATAAAAGGGGTGAAGTCTAGAGATGAATGGAACCAACCAAGAACATTTTATTTTTCCTTCCTATACCCTTCATCGTTTATCTTCCCCATCATTTTCTCTCTGTCAAATCCTGCATCAATCTCTTAATTTTCTTCATCGATTAAGAGAATTTGTATTGGGGTATTGGAATCCAAATTACCTTGCTGTCAAAATGCAGAGCCTTTATACAATCAAGATCAGGTTTGCATACTAGAAGCTTTTCACAATCAACATCCAAATCTTCCATCCCTCTCCCTTGCACTTGAAATCTGTGAGCATATCTGGAAGATGGGGGTGAGTTCGTGGTTTGCAGGTCTCAGCCCTCCGATTTTCAAAATCCCCAAATCAATTAAAAAAAATCTCAGCCCTTTCGATTCCAAGACCTAACCGTCCCGAGAACTCCTCTAATTTTCAAAAAGCCAACTTCCCGATTCCAAGCACCACCGACGGCTTGGCCATGATGACAACGTTGTAGAAAAAGAAGCGGAGCCCGTGAAATGGAACTGGATGTTCGCCTTGTTTCCATAGTCCCGCTTAATACCAAGCGAAAGCACGGGACTAGATAACGAGGTTTAGCGAAGGGCGGAGTGCCTCGTAGTCGAGGCGAGTCCCACTTATTCTAGTCCAGAACCTTACCAAACATAGGATTATAATCCTAGTTAAGCTAGTCCAAGCCAATCCCTTCTAAGGAGGTGTAACAAACACACCCTAAGTCTCTTCTTTAGATTTAGAGTAAATTGTAGTAATGGTCCCTCAACTTTAATCAAATTAGAGCAATGATCCCTCAACTAAAAATCCATTACCATTGGTCCCTCAACTTATCAAAATGTGTAGCTATAGTCCTTTTCATCAATTTTGTCAAAATAAGTTATGTTGGAATAACCATTTATATAATTAGGGTCCCTCAACTCATCAAAGTGTGTAATTATGGTCCTTTTTGCCAACTACGTCAAAATTTTTGTCAAAACGAGTTATGTTGGAAGGACCATTGCTACAATTGGATTAAAGTTAAGGGACCATTTCTCCAGTTGAATTAAAGTTAAGGGACCATTTCTCCAGTTGAATTAAAGTTGAGGGACCAATGGTAATGGTTTTTTAGTTGAGGGACCATAGTTGCACGTTTTGATGAGTTGAGGGACCAATGGTAATGGATTTTTAGTTGAGAGACCATTGCTCCAATTGAGTTAAAGTTAAAGGACCATAGCTACAATTTACTCTTAGATTTAACTTGGGGAAAGACCCCACTTTTTATAGGCTTCTCTCGTGTTGTACGTTAAGAATTGGCTTAAATGTCAAAATGGTCATTATGTTATAGCCATATGATTAATTTAATCTCCGTGTTTTTTATTTGACTAATTTAGTCCTCGTGTTTGTCTCTGTTAGCTAATTAAAGACATTTCATTTAATCTCTGTTAAAAAATTCATAAGAGAAATTATAATAGATGTAATTATCTTTTTTCTTTACAGAAAAATGCAAATCAATGAAAAATAACACATATAAGAGATAAAATTTCCAATCTGAAAAATGAGAAAAGAGAGGGGGTAACGTTAGGGAGGAGGTTGGAGAGTTTGGAGGAGAATAATTTTCTTTTATTTCTTTTTTTAAATATTTAAATCAAATAAATAATTTTATAAATAAGTTTATAATAATTTATATTTTTTTTTTATAGAAATTAGATGGAAATGTCCTAAATTGGCTAACGGAGATAAACACAATGACCAAATTAGCCAAATTAAAAACATAGGGACTAAATTGACTCAATGACTAAAACACAGAGACCATTCTAACATTTAAGCCTTAAGAATTTTATCAGTGGGAAATGAATAAAGATAAAAAAATAAAAAAAAAATTTGTGTAAATAGTTTGCTACTTAGTAGTACGATCAAGTGGTATTCTTTTTCACTTCTAAGTGAGAGATCTTAGGTTCGATTCTCGCCAAAAGTGAATTTAAATCATACTATTGTTAACCCGTTATAAAGCTAAGCCCACTTCCTCCCCTTTAATGTTCATAATATCGTTTGTTCACAAAACACTAAAACTATAAAATACACATAAAAAATCACATAAATTAGAGAATTAATCCACAAAAAATTGAGGTCTAACTTTGTTTGACAGAGGAGAAAATCCAAAAATAAGGATGTCCCCTTGTTTTTGTTTTTCATTCATTTCTCACAAACCAATCATACATTTAAAATAGGCTTTGAATAAAAATCAGGGTGTATAATTAGTTACCTCAAAATGCCAAGGAACCAACTTCTCCCTCCAATGATCCAAATTCTGACCAAGGGAAGTCTTTCTAACCAACAGAAGCAGTCGTTGGAATCCCAATCACTTGCTGAGACAAGCTCTCCTCCTATTTATGCACTGCTTCTGGTTGATGGCTATTATGCCTCTTCCTGCTCTTTTGACTTCTTCGACTAGTCTTCCAGCTCAAGCTAGCCAAGACTCATATTCCGGGTATCTTCTGTTGACAATGAACCCGAGTAGCTTACCTGACAAAGCACCAAAATCCCACCTGGTGATGCCTATGCCTCTTCTTTATTGATAGGATTTCCATCATTTGCAGTCTCCGCCCGGTAACTGACCGCATCGGCTTGGTAATCTTCATCACCGTTGGTTCCTGTTGGGGAGAAAGTTGCTCTGCGAAGCTAGGCGTTCAGTGTTCGGCTTTTTGGGCTTTGACCAATGCTTGTCTGTCTGGTCTGTGATTAAACCAATATCTCTCCGGTCTCTCGACTGTTCGGTTCAATGACAGCATATGGGCAATTTGGTGTAGGAAGGGATGGAACTTGTAGCCTTGTTCTAGTATAAGTGCTTTTGGGGATGGTATGTTTAGTGTTGTGTAATCTAAGTAATGTGGATATGGAACCTGCATCAAAAGACAAATATTAGTTATAAGAAAGTTCTCTCGCCGCTCCTGCAAGCCGGCTAATAAGAGTGAGATTGTCATGGCGCAAAAGCAGTAGGGGATTGGTTGATCGGAAAGCTCGGGCAATAGTAGGACATTCCATTAAAAAAAGAAAGAAAAGGAAAACTTATAAAAATGGCTTGAAAACTTTAAGTTTTAACGATAAGGACAAAATAAAGGGTAAAGTGAATAGTACTAGGATTGACTTTTTAGTGTAAAAATGTGGTTTTTCGTTAACGTGAACAGTACCGTGAGCTTTTCGTTAAAGTTTCCTAAAAAAATCTGATCCTTTAGCCTCTCAAATCCCATTTTTTCATCGACAGGTAGGGTGAATTCTAAGGTTCTTGCATCTTGATTGAAAAAAACCGTTGCCGAAGAAACTTCATGTTTACCATATGTATGTGAAAGTACAAACACTTTTGCTTTTTCATATGATTTGTAAGACGCTAGTACTGATTCAAAGTACGGCACACAGCGGGGTCAAGTCCCTCCTGTACCCCCTTACCACATTAAGGCGGATAGCAACGACAGCAAAGCAAGCAGAATTCTGGGGCAAGAGCCAATGGTAGAACCTTTCAACCTCACTTCTAGAAAACAACTCAAGAAACAATGAGATAAAGAGAACCAAGTAATATTTTTCTTTTGTATTCTAATGATATTGCAGTCTAATTTAAATTACGCGTAAAAAGAATTTGAACTTGGAGCAGTGGCGTGGCAACTAACTTAACGACGCTCTGATTGATCATCTGAATTAAGTTTAGCCCTAAAAATAGTTGTCAACTTTTAAAAAGCACCAAATAGGGTAGGCTTATTTTTGGCTAGACAGACAGGAGACCCTCTGATTGATCATCTGAATTAAGTTTAGCCTTAAAAATAGTTGTCAACTTTTAAAAAGCACCAAATAGGGTAGGCTTATTTTTGGCTAGACAGACAGGAGACCCATTCTAATAATGTCTTTAAGTTTGCTTCTTCAGACAAAGGTATAGTATCCATTAAGCTAGGCATCAAAGATCAGAAGAAAAACACGAAAACATGAAAAGATGTACAAGCAAAGCCAATGGGACTATCACATAATTCTTGATGAGTCCATATTATACTATATATTTTATCCTAATCTTAGTTATAATTTATTGGTTATTTTGGTAGAATTTTGATACTTTGTTATATATTTTCAATGTAGGACATTCGACTTCCTCTAGAGCAAAAAGTATTCAAACGGATGAATTTTGGAGTGATTCCAATTTGAGGATGTTCATGTGCCTTTCAAGATGATTGTGTCAAAATTCCAGATTTTTCTACCAACTCTCAGACTCGGTGGATGGTTATTTGAAGGTTCTAGATTTTAGTTGGGAAGAAAAAGAGTTTTATTTGGTGTAGCAAATTAACACACACAGAGAACACAAAACACAGACACAGAACACAGAACACTTACCAATTTTGGAGAGGATAGCACCAATTTTGGAGAGGATAGCCGACGCTAGCATCCAATACTTGATTTACCAATCAATTTAGGCTTCTGAAAGTTTCATTAAGTGGCAGCTTAATATATTTTTATGTTGAACTTTCATATAATTATGTCAATTGTTGTATCCTTTCTATGATACATTTATATGTTTTATGAGATTAATGCAAATATGCTAGTTAATTACATTTTTTTTATATTGTGGACCTATAAATATGGCAATTGGGAGTGCTAGTAATACTTCTAAATGAAACCTTGAACAATGAGCATATTTAACCGCTCATAGAAGGCGGGTTGCTCCACCGTTCTCTACAATAAAGTTACTAGAGTTTCGATCTTTTGGACACTTCCTTTTAAATGTGATAATAAGAGTAGAGGTAAAAACACTAAAAACATATCTATTTATCCCTCATTCTTAATATCAATCTAAGAATAAGTAAGGCTTATTAGATTAACACCCCACAAATTGTTGAATAAACCCCACTGTAGACATTGAAATTTCGGTGAAATAAATGTTCACCAACGCATTAAAATTTTGACGTGTCAGGACATACATGGCATACGCCACGTGTCGTACAAATTGTACACATGGCGTGTGACTCAACAAAATAGGAAGAAATACCCTTGGAGGATTAAACAAGTTTTTCTTCTCATTTTGGGCAATGACAAGGCAAGCATCACTTCAATCCATTACGGATCAAAACAAGTTTTTCTCATTTGGGCAATGACAAAGCATGCACACTTCAAGTTTAAAATGGTATTAAGTGGGAAATTAGGCCATAAGTTGCACCACTTCAATTTCAATATTGCATTAAGTGGAAAATTAGGCAATGGTGCTTGGAAAAGAAAAAAATATTTTGTGGTGGTGATTCATTCTCAAAGCCTATAAATAGGCTTCTCCATCAAGGTATCATTCACCAATTCACAAATACATTTCTCTACTCCCAAATTGGAAGAGAATTCACTTAGAATTGTGTCCTTGGAGCTTTGAAACTCTAAAGCTCTTAAGCATTCAACATCCAAATTCCCAAGAATTCCGAAGGATCGAGAAAGCTCTCTTCGTTCTTCGCCAAATCCTTGAGGCCCTCCTTCAAGATCAAGCCCCGAAGGCCCTTGAAGATCCGTTCAACCGCTCATTCAAGATCAAGCCCCAACGGCCCTTGAAGAAGCTCTCATCCGCCCATTCAAGATCAAGCCCAACGGCCCTTGAAGAAGCCCCAACCGCTCATTCAAGATCAAGCCCCGAAGGCCCTTGAAGAAACTTCCCCTGTTCATCCAAGATCAAGCTTCGACGACCTTTGGATCAAATAACACATCAACACCTTACGGAGATTGAATCAAAGGATCAAGTTAAAAGAGATCGTAACCCCAAATTCATTAACACAAAATATTATTTTGCACACGTGTTCCTGTCTCGGGAATTTTCGTGTTCACAAATTTGGCACACCTAGTGGGACCATCTCTACCTCTCATCTCTTTCTCCGTTCAAGAAATTCAAAGCACACTTCATGGCTTCAAACGAGGAACAATCCATGACCATCGGCGCTACCTTCATTGAAGAACAGCTGGTTCAGATGAAGGAAATGTTTGCAATGATGACAAGAACCCTCGAAGAAAATGACTTGAAGATTGCTATGCTCTTGGACAAATTGGGGGCACGGCATGATGAAGGAGCCAGCTCTAGCCTAAAGAAAGATGCCGACGAAGAAGATGAGCCTCTAGTAGAGAAAGCTGAAGAAAAGCTAGAGCCAGACCAAGCAGCGACGCTCATATGATCTCTCTCAATCAAGCAGTTGCACGAGATGATAGCCAGCACCGTCAAGGCACAATACGAAGGGAGCTCAAATACCTCTGCGTTGTACTCAAAGCCTTATTTAAAGAAGATTGATGCCCTAAAGATGCCGAAGGGATATCAACCACCAAAGTTCATGCAGTTCGATGGAAATGGAGACCCGAAGCAGCACGTCGCCCACTTCGTTGAAACTTGCAACAACGCGAGGACTGAATGAGACTACCTTGCAAAGCAGTTCGTGCGCTCGCTGAAAGGAAACGCCTTCGACTAGTACACCGACCTCGAGCCCGAATCCGTCAACAGCTGGGAGCAATTGGAGCAGGAATTCCTCAATCGCTTTTACAACACTCGCCACACAGTAAGCATACTGGAGCTAACGAGCACAAATCAGTGGAAGGATGAGCCAGTTGTTGACTACATCAACCGATGTCGCACTCTTAGCCTCGACTACAAAGACAGACTCTCGGAGCTCTCCTCGATCGAGATGTACGTTCAAGGCCATGGAGTGGGAATTACACTACATTCTTCAAGGCATCAAACTGCAAACCTTCAAAGAGTTAGCAACCTGTGCCCATAACATGGAATTGAGCATCGCCAACCATGGGAAAAATGAGCCAATCACCGACTTTAAGAAAGTGTTTGCTCTGAAGATGGACGAGACTGGAAAGAAGCCTAACAAGGAAGCTTTTACCGTCAACACTACCCCCGTCAAGACTTCATCGGCACCCGTCAAGATCTCTTCCAAGTACAAGACGAGGGAGATGAAAAGAGGTGAGCCTTCTCGCACCCAAGACAGGTACAAAAACACCTTGAGGGAACTAGAGCAGAAGACGTATCCTTTTCCGGACTCTGACGTGGTCGCAATGCTGGACAACCTGTTAGAGAAGAAGGTGATCGATTTACCCGAATCCAGATGGCCGGAAGAAGTAAATCGCACATACAACCCAAGTTATTGTAAGTACCACCGCTTCATCAATCATCAGACGAGAAAGTGCTTCGTGCTGAAAGATCTCATCATGAGGCTGACCTAGAAAGGAATCATCGAGCTATATCTTGACGATGTGGCAAAGTCAAACTATACCACCGTCACTTTTGGCTCTTTCGATTCAAAGCCTTCACCTCAACCGTTGGGGGCATGCTCCAAGTCGAGCAACTTTGAAGAATGGACTCGTGTTGCTCCGAAGAAATTGCACATGAAGCCTACGTTGCATCCACAAGTTCGCCAATCGGAAAGGGGGCAAATCAGCTCTTGTCAACCTTCAAAGCAACGGGAAATTGTTGAAGATGATGAAATTTCGACACAAAGATTGTCCATCCCCGTCACGATGAACGATTTCTTCCCTGAAGACTTCTTCAAACACTCAGTCAAGGCTCTTTGCTATGAAGATTGTGAGGAACACTTCTCTAAAATTGCTCGACAAATCCATCAATGGCTCCTCGCCTGGACGAGCCTAAACTGTACGGTAAAAAGCTCATTGTCTGCAAGAGCCTAAACTGCAAGACACAAGGCTCCTCGCCCGCACGAGCCTTTACTGCACACACAAAGCTCCTGGTCCGCACGAGTCTAAAAGGCGACACCAAAGCTTCTCGTCTCCACGAGCCTAAAAAACGACACCAACGCTCCTGGTCCGCACGAGCCTAAAAGGCAACACCAACCGTTTATCGTTCGCACTAGCCTAAAAGGCGACAACAAACGCTCCTGGTCTGCACGAGCTTAAAAGGCAACATCAACGATCCTGGTCTGCACGAGTATAAAAGACACCAACTGCTTCTTGCCTGCACGAGCTGAAACTACAAACGGCACCAACATGCTCCTTGTTCGCAAGAGCCTAAAAGGTGACACCAAAGCTCCTCGTCTGCACGAGCATAAAAGGTGACAACCAATGCTCCTTGTCTGCACGAGCATAAAAGGCAACAACAAAGCTCCTCGCTTGCACGATCACTTCAATCCATTACGGATCAAAACAAGTTTTTCTCATTTGGGCAATGACAAAGCATGCACACTTCAAGTTTAAAATGGTATTAAGTGGGAAATTAGGCCATAAGTTGCACCACTTCAATTTCAATATTGCATTAAGTGGAAAATTAGGCAATGGTGCTTGGAAAAGAAAAAAATATTTTGTGGTGGTGATTCATTCTCAAAGCCTATAAATAGGCTTCTCCATCAAGGTATCATTCACCAATTCACAAATACATTTCTCTAATCCCAAATTGGAAGAGAATTCACTTAGAATTGTGTCCTTGGAGCTTTGAAACTCTAAAGCTCTCAAGCATCCAATATCCAAATTCCCAAGAATTCCAAAGGATTGAGAAAGCTCTCTTCGTTCTTCGCCAAATCCTTGAGGCCCTTCTTCAAGATCAAGCCCCGAAGACCCTTGAAGATCCGTTCAACCGCTCATTCAAGATCAAGCCCCAACGGCCCTTGAAGAAGCTCCCATCCACCCATTCAAGATCAAGCCCAACGACCTTTGAGCCCTAACCGCTCATTCAAGATCAAGCCCCAAAGGCCCTTGAAGAAACTTCCATCAACCTTCAAGATCAAGCCCCGAAGGCCCTAGAAGAAACTTCCCCTGTTCATCCAAGATCAAGCCTCGACGGCCCTTGGATCAAATAACACATCAACACCTTACGGAGATCGAATCAGAGGATCAAGTTAAAAGAGATCGTAATCCCAAATTCATTAACACAAAATATTATTTTGTACACATGTTCCTGTCTCGAGAATTTTCGTGTTCACACCCACATACTTAATACACCCCACATTTGCTTTTTACTTAAAAATTATCTTAATACACCACACATACTTTCCCATAATACTCCCACACCCCACATTCTCAATATACACCTTATATTTTATACATACACCCCACATTTCTCAATATACACCTTATATTCCTCCACAACAACACATCCGCAACTGCAAGATTAATGTGATTAATTACTAATCTATGATCTTTCATGTTCGATTCATCGTCATATGACTAAGGGTAATTAGCAAATCACCAAATAGGGCTTTCTATACAAACCTTCTGAGTTGATTAAACTTAATTATTTTTATGAGTGCTGTTAATTCATGATACATGTTCATCGTCACCAACTTAAATATGATCGTGATTTATGTGAGGGGTTCTAAGCTTGGTGGCCAAGTAAGCTTGTATAAAATTGGCCAACTTTATTGTCAGCCCTTCTGCATAGTCCTACATATTGTTGCATGTTATTGTCCAATCCGTGGCCTTAAGGAAGCACAGCCAAGCCACGAACTACTAATCGACCTGAATAGACTGATTTGGCAAGTCCTAAGCACCAGGCAACCACCGAGTGAATCCCGTCTCAGCCAGAACCAGTAAAAACAAAGGAAAGAACTACAGAACTTTTAGATTCCAATTTTATTAATGACTTTTAGCTCAAAACATTTTTTGACAGTTGAGAAGAACACTAAAAGTGATTTGAGATGTATTTAGAATTTTATTTTATTTTTTTAAACCTAATAAGGTCAAAATTGTCTTGCATAGTAAAATAAATAAGTAATTTAATATTAAATTTTAATGTAGGGTGCATTCAACATTTTATGGGATGCTAATAAAAAAAGCTATAAGTAATTATGCATTCCTTGATTACTAGTGACTGAGATAACATTTTTATACAAACAGACGAATGGATTGCCAGATGTGTTTGTTTGGACTCATTGTCTTTCACTGGTTTTAGCCCAGTCTTGTGTTTGTACCCTACCGTGCTAAGTTTAGTGGGATTAGCACGTACTCACCTCGACTGACTCCATCGTCTTAGCGAGGCCCCCGATTCGGAGAGGACTGCTAAGCCGCCCTCTAATCCCGTCATCTCCCTTCTCCTTCGCACCTTCGCACATCAACCGCAGCAACTGCAGCTTGCTCCTCGTCCCTTCACACCTTCGCCCTTTCCCTTCTCCTTCCTTGTCTCACCACCTCGTAGCCGTCCAGCATATAAACAATCGACGACAGTCCTGTATCGCTGGCGATGGTCTTCGTTTGGTGCTTTCTGCTGCGTCGTGAAATCGGAGTCCCAGCAGCAAAAGGAAAAGAAGACGAACAAGTCTGCGTTGGATTTGGGTGCCCTAGCTTTCTGATTTCTAAATTCGTTGGATTTTCTGGTCTTTCATGTCGATCTCTATTGAATTGTAGTTGGGTAGAGATGCTTGACGGACTCCGAGGGGTTTGAACTCTAAATACCTTTTCTACATAATATTGATTTCTTAATTTTCATTTGCTGGATTTTCATTTTGCTGGGTTAGTGGATTGGATTGCTTTCTTAGTTTGTGTATTTGGGGTTGGTGGTGCAAGAAACTTTCAGTGGAAATTATTATCCCCGTGTTTTTTGTTGTTCTTCATGGTGTTTGCTCAATCGATTGGGTATTTTGTGCTTAGAGATTTTGGATTAAGCAAATTGGTTGAACTTGTCAGTCTGCTTGTATTTGATTGCATTTAGTATCGCCTGCATCTTATGAATCACTGAATTTTGCAGGGACATTGTTCTGTAGCTCTATGAGAGGTACAATTGCTTGTGTATGATTCTTAGAATCGATGCTTTGTATGTATTTTTAGAATCTTAGAATTGATTTAAATTCCAATGATGTAGGTAGATGTGAAGTGGGTTAATTTAATGGTTGAATTGGTGGCGGTGGTGGGTGCGGTATTATGTTTACCATTTCGTTATTTGAACTTGGTTTTTGATGGATATGAGGATAGCTATTACGACCTGTCTTACTTGCATCTTAAGATGCAATGGGGTGAATCAGTGATCGACTATCTGATCTTTTAGAGCAATAAAACTCTGGGTTTTTACCATATGATTGGTTGATTTGTGGCTAATATTTGGAAAATTTTTCGGTCTTTTTCTCTCAGTTTTGTCTATTTATTTTGAATTTACTTGTTTGATGAACAAAAGGGTTTTAATTTTTGGGGATATGGAACATGAAGTGATGATTTGTACCCATCTATTCTGCAATTTGAATGATGAATGCTTACATGCACTACCATCTGATCTACGTTGCATTCCCATTTTTGTCTACCATTTCAGTAATTTATTTTGTTTGCTTAGGATTATTAACTTTTCAATTGTATCTTTTTGGAAGTAAGTCTGCAATCTGTGATCCAAATATTGAACGTTAATGATATTCTGTGATTAGTAAGTTAAAATCACCATCTTTCGACTGAGATTGCAGTTTGAACGATTAGTTCATTCTCATTTGTGATTTCTAGCTCCTGTTGTGTCTAATATGTGGTCGTCTGTGTGAATATGTATTGCTGTTGTATCTTTTTGGAGTTGTTTGCCCATGGTATCTCGTTTAACAGGGCAACTGCATAGGCTACGGGCTGGACATTTCGTTTAACAGGGCGTACATAGAAGTTTACAGGTCTTTGCGACACAGTTAGCTTTGATTCTCAACAGCTTTCTGTTACTTTAACCCTGCAAACATTTACTTTGTGCTACATTGTTTATTAGTCGGTTATTTTTATTGCCATGGTGGCATTAGTTTAACTTTAGTGTTCATAAATGACACTCAAAATATTATCTACTAAATTATCGTTCATTGTTCATGTGTTCTAGTTGGCATTTGTATCTAGAAGTCTACATGAGCATCTCTTTATGGTTCCCTTTGTATTGCACACTGACTGCCCATAAAAGTTTGATCTTCCAGCTCCATTTGTATTGCACACTGAGGGACCAGAGACAATTGTTGCATTCTATTTATGACGATGTAATCTGTGCATTTGAAAGGATTGGCAACATGCATAGGTGTGACAAATACAACATTAAACCAGACCTTGTATCCGTGGCAAAGGCTCTTCTTCTGAATATATGCCAATCAACATTCTTGTGAGCCTAGAAGTTTCAGATGTCATACACTCTCAGAGCAGCAAGCTTGGTTCTTTTTCTCATGGGTTTACATATTCTGGACTAGGGATGGGCAAAATACCCGCGGTTATGGCTAACCGCGGTTACCCGCCCATTTAAACTTCACGGTTATGGTTACGGGGTAACCGTTTAGATAAATAAACGGTTATGGGTATAACCGTTTACTCGTGAAATTTAAATGGGTGGTTATGGGTATTAACCGCGGTTATAAACGGGTAACTATTTACCCATTTATTTTATATATGTAAAATTAACACAAACCATGTTCTTTATTGGACAAAACTTAGATCAATGCTATTGAGTCATTGACTATAGTGCATGGTTTATATAACTAATTATAATATAATGTAGCTCATTATAGCTAATTATAATACCAAATTGAAGTCAACAATTGGTGTGCACTGTGCAGATTTGGAACAAGCAAAGTAATTAAGCAGGTTGCAACTTGCAAGTGCAAGCTATTTTTAATTGAATTGTGAAAAAATTTCGGGAATCCCAATCCATTTCGAAATACAGAAAACATTTCGTGAATCCCAAAAATTGAGAATTTCGGGATTCGTCTTCAAATTCTCATCCCTAAAATTTTCGGTTTGGGATTCGGGATCTCATTTTTGGTTTGAGATCCCATATCGAACCATCCCTAGTTAAAAATATCGACCGTAAACTATTATTTCAATTATTGGAATGGTATAAGGACTTAAAAAATTAAAATATGGAAATGTATGATGAATATACTTATAACGATGTTTAATTGTCAAAAAAAAAAATTCATGACAATTTTTTTTTTTAATTTTAAAGTTATTAAAAAATATGTAGACGAGTGAAAAAGGGGTAATGGTAAAAAAAAAAGGATAGACGGGTTAAAAATGTTAAACGGGTATTAAACGGTTACGGTTAAATGGGTATGGTTAACCGTTTTATGAGTATGGGTATAACCGTTTAGGCAATTACCCAACGGGTAAACGGTTACGCGGGTATAAACATACCCATAACCGCAGTTACCCGCCCGCCATAACCGTTGCACATCTTTATTCTGGACACCCAGTAGCCTATGCAGTTGCAATTGAAGCACGCAAGATTTACATAAGTAGTTGAAGAGCACTAAAGAATATGTGAAGGAACTCAAGTTTAAGCACAAGTAGTTGCAACTTGTAAATGTATTGATAGCTGATGGTGAAAAAAATAATGTAGACTTTCATGCAAAGCAAAATCCTTTCCCCATTTTGTTTATGAGATGAATAATATTTTCAATAAAGCATCTTTTATCTCTTAAAAAAAATTTAGACAAGAAAGTGGAAGTTTTCATAATTAAATATAAAAAAAATTAAAATTAAAAATTTAGTCCTGGCTAGTCCGGCATTGCACCAAAACTTCACAATTCTAGTATTGCTTAGTCCAGGCCAAGCTAATCTAGTTTAATCCCTGAAACTAGTCCAGTCCGAGTTAGTCTGGTGCAACAAACGCATCCTTAAAAGAATAATCGTGAGGTATCTGGACTCAAGCCACATCCCTTTTCTTTCTTTCCTGACTTCCTAAGCGTGACCGTTGCCACCCCCCCCCCCCCCCCCCCCCACCCCCTACCTTTTTTTTTAATTTGTTTATTTATTTTTTATATATTTTAAATTCTTTTGTATTGGTTACATTTGCTTACGTACTAGAGTTTAATAACTACCTAGCTGCAGTTTGCTGGCTTCCATCCATTTCAATCCGTAAGTAGTAATTAGACTACTTTAATTCCATTGCTAATTTTTTGTTTGTTTAGATAATATAATACATGATATGCTCCACCGGAATCATAGGTTGAACATGGCAAAAGGTGTTTGGACGGCCGTGTCAATCGTGTTACTGCCCAATACAAGCACATGTGCGTCTGTCTCTCCTTGCCAAAAGAACAGAAAGGGAAAGGAAAAAAAAATCCTTTCTTATTTCATTATCTAATTAAATAATCATCTATACTTTTTTCTTAAGAAAATACTTGGATAATCTGTTTTCATACCACATTTCTTATTACATCCATTAGTGCCCAATAATCCTTTCCTATTTCATTATCTAACTAAATAATCATCTATACCATTTTCTTAAAAAAGCAAGACAAAATCAGTTTCAAGGAGCGAATCAATTAAGAAGCCAATAACAAAACAAGATAAATTTGACAGGATTTGAATATAGTGAGTATAAACCTTTCTTTGAGGCTGTGCAAGCTGGTGATTGGGAAACGGCAGAGGAGTTTCATATCCAACATCCGGAGGCAGTAAGAGTAAGAAATCCATATTTTGGTAAGACAGCTCTTCACGTTGCAGTTGATGCTGGGCATGTGGATATTGTGAAAGAATTGGTGTCGTTGATGGAAGAGGAAGACTTGGAATTAAAACAAAAAAGAAGTGATCGGACAGCTCTTGATATTGCTGCAATTAAAGGGATTACCGAAATGGATGAATGCATGGTAACAAAGAACAAGAAATTACTCAGCATTCCCAATTCAAACAACGTGCTCCCAGTTTTGACCGCTTATTATAATGGTCATTAGCAAATGGTTCGATATCTCTACTCCGTCACCCCAATTGAAGATTTAATGGGACCTAATCCATCCAAAGAATTTGGTAAGAGTTTTAAATATGAGTAATGACAAGCTGTGAGGACTACAAAAATGAAAATTAAGGATTTGTTTGATAATCATTTTAGTTGTTTGGTAAACTACTTTCAAATTTCCAACAAAAAAAAATGAAAACTGAAATTCAAAGTTTGAAAACTTAAAAAAGTAGTTTTCATTTTTTTTTTTTTTTGAAACATGAAAACTGAAAGTAATTATGAAACGAGTTTTTAGTTTTCAAAGTAAAAACGTGATTACAAAAACTGAAAACGAATTAGTTATCAATTCGTGACTTGAAAAAAAAAGGGGTCTTTTGATAAAGGTCCAAAGTCACTAAAAATTGGACCTATTTTAAAAGTCAAAAGTCACTAAAAATTGGATCTATTTCAAAATGTGGGCTATAAAATTGGACCTATTTCAAATTTTCCCAAAAATTAAATAGCTTATGGCAACAGTTACTCGTTTTTCCCATAGCTACAATTTACACTAGAAAACTAATTATTTTTGGAAAATTCGTAACTTTAAAAATAAACAGATATCTCATAGGATTTAATTCAGCGTTTCCCAAAATTGGCCATTACTATGGACCACGTAAACTAATTTTTCTAGATATAATCCTTAGATTATGATAAAAAATGAACGGTTTCTCTTCTAACGTTTGTATGTTTTTTTTTTCTTTTAAAAATGAGACAACTGGTGGCAAGCCACGGTTATCCATTCATTCCGGGGGTCGGGAAGACTCACAGAGGCATTTCAGCCTCCCCCTGGCCACAAGCCTGGCTTCCACACTAGCAGCGAGATTTGAACCTGAGACCTCCAGTTTTTAGTTTGAAGAAAGCCTTGCAATCCGTCATTTACCACTGGACTACCAACTCGTGGTTTTGAACAATATCATATCAGTGCGAATGATGGGGTTTTCCTCCTTACTAGGAATGAATGAAGCACTATCTTTATTTTAAGGGAATTGTTATTAGCACTCAAAAAATCTTATTATACACTCCTCACAAGTGTATTTTTCTTTTTAATTATAGAAAGTTTGGAGTGCCAAATGAGATTTTTGAAGTGTTAATAACAATTCCCTATTTTAATTCAACTTGCTTTTTCAAATTCAGAGAGAATATCTCATTGGGATAAAAGAATTGCCTGTCATGTGCAGAATCTAAGAAAATAAATATAACTACAAATACTTGTTTACGTCTACTAGATTTTCTTGGCTTGTACAAGATTTATTCATCATCACAGCAGGGAAGACAGACACAGGAACCTGAAACAAGTCATTTTGGCTACTCTTTCCGTGGTACTTGATCACCCCCGTTGCCTTGTCCTTACAAAGAATTGAATATCATCACAAATCAACCAGCATGCATTATCTTTTGCATAGTTGCTTGACTGAAATAAGATTGACTGTGAGCATGGGAACAGGCAAAACAGTATTTAGAAAAAAGAGTGCGAGTTGCAGTTTGTAAAGTTTGCAAAGCCTATATGTAGACCTGGCATTTGTGTTGTGTTTTTTGTATTTGTGTTGTTTTCGTGTTATACCCGATTTTAACGGATCGTGTTGTGTAAAACCCATTAAAATAAACAGATAATATGACCTAACCTAAAATCGACATGTTAATATTAACGGGTAACATGATCCGATCTGTTACCCGTTAAAGAAAATATATTTTACACTAATAAATAATCAAATGAAAAATATAATACTAAATTAGTATATACTTACCACATTGTCATATAAAAATATTACTTGGAAAAATAAAAACACATTTGTCATTCAAGTACCAATAAATATTAATTAATGTAGAAGTGTGAAGAAAAAAAAAATATATATATATATATATATAAACACTCGTAATGACAAGTTTTACAACTTTCATGAATGGCTCAATCCTCAATGTCGAAATTCGCCACTAATCACATAAACTATAGATTGAAATTTAACCGTTGATTGTTGTTTACATTTACGCTCCATTCTTCTCACCAAATTATTATTTTTTTTATATTTTTTTTAAACATGATATTTTAGAGGATGTAGGAAGATGAACGGTTCAGGTTGTTGATATTACATTCAGAGTTTTACAATTAGTAAAAATATTGCTCGGAGTTTGTAAAGTCTCTAGAGACTATATAACATCGACTCATATTTCAGTTAACTGTAAATATCCGGAACGTAATATCAACGATCCAAACTGTTCTTTTAAAAATGAATAGATAAATAAAACTTAAATTTTTTTTAACTTATATAAAATAATAATACAATAATACATTTATAATACACATTATGTACACTATGACTATTGTATTTTATACTAATTTTTTTTAGTAATTTAACTTTAATATCATCAAAATAATTTTTTCCTTAACGGGTTGAAACAGGTATCCACGTGTAAACCTGTTATTAATGGATGACCCAATAAAAACCCGATTAGTTATCGTGTCGACCCAAAATCCGTTATTTTCAAATTGTGTTAACTAGTCGTGCAAGAAATTGTCAGGTCTACCTATATGCTTCACATGCAAAAAGCATCACCATTACCAACAACAATTTTGTTGTCACCTTCATAAGGTATTGCTTTGGTCAGAACATTGACATCAGTGTGGAGTCAAAATTAATCAAGAAGAATATGGAGGTGACAAGTGAATTTTTGGGTAAAAATGACAAAATTACCTTTGAGGCACACCGGGATTTCTACGCACAAGCAGTGAGCAATCACCCCTCAATCAAGTCAAAAGTGCCCAAAATAGGTATTTATTCAAAACCTATTTGATCCATCCTCATCAAATCTTCTCCACAAGGTAACCCCCAAATCATTCCTTTTTAATTATATAATTAGCTAATTAATTGATTTATTACCCAATTAATTTATTAATTAGCTAACAAATCATGAATCTCACCCAAAAAACCATCCAAGTGGCCAGTCCCCATCCTCCCGAAAGGGTCGGCCACACCCCTATAAATACCATCTCATTTTCTCCAAAACTCAATTCCAACTCTCTTGCTAAATTCTCCAAACACTTTTCCCTCAAAATTCTAACTTTGGCATCGGAGGTTCTTCGGCCAAAGCCCCCCATTCATCGTGGGCGCGTGAGGCTCTTGGCCATGACCTAAGGTGTTATTTGTTTTGTAGGTGCAATTTTGTCCAAAAATGAAAATGAAAATTAAGGACTACAAAAATGAAAATGAAGGATTCGTTTGATATTCATTTTAGTTGTTTGGTAAACTACTTTCAAATTTCCAACAAAAAAAATGAAAACTAAAATTCAAAGTTTGAAAACTAAAAAAAGTTGTTCTCAATTTTTTTTTTTTTTTTTAAACATGAAAACTGAAAGTAATTATGAAACGAGTTTTTAGTTTTCAAAGTAAAAACGTGATTACAAAAACTGAAAACTGTTGCAGTCCTATTAGATTAGGAATGTGATTGTGTAAATTCTAGTAGATATGGGAATGTATCTTATATTCCTATTAGGAGTTGATTACCTATTAAATGTTGTAATCCTGAAGGGAAAGGGTTTTACCTATCCTACAACTATAAATAAAGGCACAATGGGGTGGAATAACACGCACCCACAATTATACATCTCTCTCTTATTCTCCCTATGCCACACCTTCTCTCTCTATATGGCTTCCATAATTGTTCATTAAATTATGCCTACAACACGTTATCAGCACGCTCTTGAGGTTGCGCTAAAGAGAGTTTGATCTTCAATCAGGGGAGTATTACGTTTTAATCATTCTCTTTATGATTAGCTTATTATTTTATTGAACTGATCGACATGCTATTGATTCAATTTAATTTTTCTGTGTTGAACGTGATACAACGCATTAGAGATGCAATTCAGGCTTTCTACGAAGGATCTTTTACAAATTCAAAGCATTTTGTAGTTTTCTGCCAATCAGGTACACTTAAAATAAAGAAAGATATTTGAAACGACCTTGAAGCATGAAAACATTCCCCATGATGCATGAACCCCTTATATTTACATTTTCCTTCCGATATATATACATATATATATATATATGTCACATCCCAGCCCAGGACGGACCACTTCCCTGGCCCGCTCCACCACCGTAGCACGATATTGTCCGCTTTGGGCCCCGACTACGCCCTCACGATTTGGTTTCTGAGAACTCACGAGCAACATCCCAGTGGGTCACCCATCATGGGAGTGTTCTGGCTCCCTTCTCGCTTAACTTCGGAGTTCTTACGGAACCCGAAGCCAGTGAGCTCCCAAAAGGCCTCGTGCTAGGTAGGGATGAGAATAGAGATCACTCATCTGGACGATGTGGGATGTTACAATCCACCCCCGTTAGGGGCTCGACGTCCTCGTCGGCACACTTTCGGCCAAGGATTGGCACTGATACCATTTGTCACATACCGGCCCGGGACGGACCACTTCCCGAGCCTGCTCCACTAACGTAGCACGATATTGTCCGCTTTGGGCTTACCATTCCTTCATGGTTTTGTTTCTGGGAAATCACGAGCAATTTCCCATTGGGTCACCCATCATGGGAGTGCTCTAGCCCCATTCTTGCTTAACTTCGAAGTTCCTACGGAAATCGAAGCCAGTGAACTCCCAAAAGGCCTCGTGCTAGGTAGGGATAAGAATATAGATTTAAGGATAACTCCCCTAGGCGATGTGGGATTTCACAATCCACCCCCCTTAGGGGCCCGACGTCCTCGTCCACACACTTCCGGCTAGGGATTGGCTCTGATACTAATTTGTCATATCCCGGCCCTGGGCGGACCACTTCTCGGGCCCACTCCACCACCGTAGCACAATATTGTCCGCTTTGGGCCCCAACCATGCCCTCACGGTTTTGTTTCTGGGAACTCACGAGCAACTTCTCAGTAGGCCACCCATCATGGGAGTGCTCTAGCCCCCTTCTCACTTAACTTCAGAGTTCCTACGGAACCCGAAGCGAGTGAGCTCCCAAAAAGCCTCGTGCTAGGTAGGGATGAGAATATACATTTAAGGATCACTCCCCTGGGCGATGTGGTATGTCACAATTTACCCTCTTCATAAAAATTTCGTCCTCGAAATTTACATAACCAAAACAATCCACTAGTAATCATAAAACAACCTTGAGTACATCTCTCTCATGATCACTTCCCGAGCCCACTTAGAGGCTCGATGTCCTCGTCGGCACACTTCCAGCCAGGGATTCGTTCTGATACCGTTTGTCATATCCCGGCCCGGGGTGGACCACTTCCCCGGCCCGCTTCACCACCGTAGCATGATATGGTCCGCTTTGGGCTTACCATTCCCCCACGGTTTTGTTTCTGGGAACTCACGAGAAACTTCCCAATGGGTCACCCATCATGGGAGTGCTCTAGCCCCATTCTCGCATAACTTCGGAGTTCCCACGGAACCCGAAGCCAATGAGCTCCCAAAAGCCCTCGTGAGAGGTAGGGATGAAAATATACATTTAAGGATCACTCCCCTAGGCGATGTGGGATATCACAATCTACCCTCCTTATAAAAATTTCGTCATCCAAATTTACATAACCAAAATAATCCACTAATAATCATAAAACAACCTTGAGTACATCTCTCTCATGATCACTTCCCGGGCCCGTTCCACCACCGTACCACGATATTGTCCGCTTTGGGCCCCGACTACGCCCACATGGTTTTGTTTTTGGGAACTCACGAACAACTTCCCAGTGGGTCACCCATCATGGGAATGCTCTGGCCTTCTTCTCGTTTAACTTCGGAGTTTCTACAGAACCCGAAGCCAGTGAGCTACCAAAAGGCTTCGTGCTAGGAAGGGATGAGAATATGCATTTAAGCATCACTCCCCTGGGCGATGTGGGATGTCACAATCCAGCCCCCTTAGGGGCTTGACGTCCTCGTCGGCCCACTTCCGGCTAGGGATTGGCTATAATACCAATTTGTCACATCCCGGCCCGAGGAGAACCACTTCCTGGGACCGCTTCACCACGGTAGCACAATATTGTCCGCTTTGGGCCCCAACCACGCCCTCACGGTTTTGTTTTTGGGAACTCACGAGCAACTTCCCAGTGGGTCACCCATCATGGGAGCGCTCTGGCCCCCTTCTCGCTTAACTTCGGAGTTCCTACAGAACCCGAAGCCAGTGAGCTCCCAAAATGCCTCGTGCTAGGTAGGGATGGGAATATACATTTAAGGATCACTCCCCTAGGCGATGTGGGATGTTACAATCCACCACCCTTAGGGGCCCGACGTCCTCGTCGGTACATTTTCAGGCAGGGATTGGCTTTGATACCATTTGTCAAATCCCGGCCTGGGACGGACCACTTTCCGGGCCCGCTCTACCACCGTAGCACGATATTGTACGCTTTGGGTTTACCATTCCCTTACGGTTTGGTTTATGGGAACTCACGAGCAACTTCCTCGTGGGTCACCCATCGTAGGAGTGCTCTAGTCCCCTTCTCGCTTAACTTCGGAGTTCTTACGGAACCCGAAGCCGGTGAGCTCCCAAAAGGTCGCGTGCTATGTAGGGATAAGAATATACATTTAAGGATCACTTACATGGGTGATGTTGGATGTCATAATCCACCCCCTTAGGGGCCCGACGTCCTGGTCGGCACACTTCCGCCCAGGGATTGGCTCTGATACCTATTTGTCACATCCCGGCCCTGGGCGGACCACTTCCTGGGCCCGCTCCACCACCGCAGCATGATATTGTCCGCCAACCACGCCCTCGCGGTTTTGTTTCTGGGAACTCACGAGCAACTTCCAGTGGGTCACCCATCATGGGAGTGCTCTAGCCCAATTCTCGCTTAACTTCGGAGTTCCTACGAAACCCGATGCCAGTGAGCTCCCTAAAGGCCTCGTGCTAGGTAGGGACGAGAATATACATTTAAGGATCATTCCCCTTAGCGATGTGGGATGTCACAATCTACCCTCCTTATAAAAATTTCGTCCTCAAAATTTACATAACCAAAATAATCCATTAATAATCATAAAACAACCTTGAGTACATCTCTCTCATGATAACTTCCTGGGCCCGCTCCACTACCGTAGCACGATATTGTCCGCTTTGGGCCCAGACTACGCCCTCATGGCTTTGTTTCTGGGAACTCACAAGCAACTTCCTAGGGGGTCACTCATAATCGGAGTGTTCTGGCCCCCTTCTCTCTTAACTTCGGAGTTCCTACGGAACCCGAAGCCAGTGAGCCCCCAAAAGGCTTCGTGCTAGGTAGGGATGGGAATATATATTTAAGGATCACTCCCCTGGGCGATGTGGGATGTGGGAATATACATTTAAGGATCACTGCCCTAGGTGATGTGGGATGTGACAACCCACCACCCTTAAGGGCCCGACGTCCTCGTCGGTACACTTCCGGGCGGGGATTGGCTCTGATACCATTTGTCACATCCTGGCCCGGGATGGACCACTTCCCGGGCCCGTTCCACCACCGTAGCACGATATTGTCTGCTTTGGGCTTACCATTCCCTCACGGTTTGGTTTCTGGGAACGCACGAGCAACTTCTTCGTGGGTTACCCATCGTGGGAGTGCTCTAGCCCCATTTTCGCTTAACTTCGGAGTTCCTATGGAACCCGAAGCCAGTGAGCTCCAAAAAGGCCGCGTGCTATGTAGGGATGAGAATACACATTTAAGGATCACTCTCATGGGTGATGTGGGATGTCACAATCCATCCCCATAGGGGCCCGACGTCATCGTCGGCATACTTACGGCCAGGGATTGGCTCTGATACCAATTTGTGACATCCCAGCCCGGGGCGGACCACTTCCTGGGCCCGCTTCACCATCGTAGCACGATATTGTCTGCTTTGGGCCCCAACCACGCCCTCACGGTTTTGTTTCTGGGAACTCATGAGCAACTTCCCAGTGGGTCACCCATCATGCGAGTGTTTTAGCCCCCTTCTCGCTTAACTTCGGAGTTCCTACAGAACCCGAAGCCAGTGAGCTCCCTAAAGGCCTCGTGCTAGATAGGGACGAGAATATACATGTAAGGATCACTCCCCTTAGCGATGTGGGATGTCACAATCTACCCTCCTTATAAAAATTTCGTCCTCGAAATTTACATAACCAAAACAATCCACTAAGAAGCATAAAACAACCTTGAGTACATCTCTCCCATGATCACTTCCCGGGCCCGCTCCACCACCGTAGCATGATATTATCCGCTTTGGGCTCCGACTACGCTCTCACGGTTTTGTTTCTGGGAACTCACGAGCAACTTCCTAGTGGGTCACCCATCATGGGAGTGCTCTGGCCCCCTTCTCGTTTAACTTCGGAGTTCCTACAGAACCCAAAGCCAGTGAGCTCCCAAAAGGCCTCGTGCTAGGTAGGGATGAGAATATATATTTAAGGATCACTCCCCTGGGCGATGTGGGATGTTACAATCCACCCCCCTTAGGGGCCCGACGTCCTCGTCGGCACATTTCTGGCCAGGGATTGGCTCTGATACCATTTGTCACATCTCGGCTTGAGGCGGACCACTTCCAGGGCCTGCTCCATCACTGTAGCACGATATTGTTCGCTTTAGGCTTACCATTCCCTCATGGTTTTGTTTCTGGGAACTCACGAGCAACTTCCCAATGGGTCACCCATCATGGGAGTGCTCTAGCCCCCTTCTCGCTTAACTTCGATGTTCCTACGGAACCTGAAGCCAGTGAACTCCCAAATTGTATATGTTAATATATTTGTCAATATATATATTTGTTCATGCAATACGCAATTACGTTATGTGGAATTTGTGAGTCAAAAAATTAAAATAAATTAAAGGCAATTAGGGTTTTTCAAACCCTGGAAATGTCAAAAGAAAAAAAAAAGTTTATTGGGATTTTTTATGAGAACTTTAACAAAAAGCTCCCGGTACTGTTCACTTTAACAAAAAACCATATTTTTACACTAAAGAGTCAATCCTTGTACTATTCACTTTACCCTTTATTTTGTCCTTGTCGTTAAAACTTAAAGTTTTCAAACCATTTTCATTAATTTTCCTTTTTTTTATGGCGTTTGACATCTGGACAAAGGCAGCAGCCCTTTGGGCTTGCTGCGTGCGAGATTGACTAGGCCTGTGGCATGGGAAGGTTTTTCAGTTGGGCCTGAAGCCCCTTTCGGCCTGCAGCCGCATGCTGGGTCCTGCCCTATTTCCCCTGGCCCAAACCAGCAACCTTTATGCTGCTGGGCTTGTCCCGTGTCTCAGCCCGCCTACAACAAGCCTACTACTGGCTGGGCTTGCCCCGGAGTCTTGGCTCGCATTCCAACTGCAAGGCCTCGGCTTACTACTCTTCAATTGGACCAGGTCAGACTGCCTGAGTCCTTGGTGTTGGGCTTCACTCCCACAGCCCTTGACCCAAAAGCCAGCGCATGCTGGGCTTTTGCTCACCCCACTTCCACCAGCTTCTAAGTTGCTAGGCTCTTCCCAACACATGGCCCATGGCTTGCAGCCATTCAATTTTCTGCGGCCTCACACAACCAGCCCACACGTGATGGGCTTTGCCCTTTATTTTTTTCTCGACCCGATGCCATTTTTTTGGTATCCCGTGCTTCTTAACCATACCCAAATATTTTTGGGATGTTTTTGGTTAACTTTAAATGAGCTAAAATTCACTCGTCAATTGAAGCTAATATGACCCAACCTAAAATCGACATGTTAATATTAACGGGTAACATGATCCGATCCGTTATTCGTTAAAGAAAATATATTTTACACTAATAAATAATCAGATGAAAAATATAAAACTAAATTAGTATATACTTACCACATTGTCACATAAAAATATTACTTGGAAACATAAAAATACATTTGCCATTCAAGTTCCACATAAATATTAATTAATGTAGAAGTGTGAAAAAAAAATATGTATATATATATATATATATATAAACACTTGTAATGACAAGCTTTACAACATTCGTGAAGGGCTCAATGTCGAAATTCGCCACTAATCACATAACCTATAGATCGAAATTTAACCTTCGATTGTTGTTTACATTTACGCTCCATTCTTCTCACCAAATTATTATTTTTTATTTTTTTTAAACATGATATTTTAGAGGATGCAGGAAGATGAATGGTTCAGGTTGTTGATATTACATTCAGAGTTTTACAATTAGTGAAAATATTGCTTGGAGTTTATAAAGTCTCTAGAGACTATATAACATCGACTCATATTTCAGTTAACTGTAAATATCCGGAACGTAATATCAACGATCCAAACTGTTCTTTTAAAAATGAATAGATAAATAAAACTTAATTTTTTTTTAACTTATATAGAATAATAATACAATAATACATTTATAATACACATTATGTACACTATTACTATTGTATTTTATACTAAGTTTTTTTAGTAATTTAACTTTAATATCATCAAAATAATCTTTTCCTTAATGGGTTGAAATGCGTATCCATGTGTAAACCCGTTATTAACGGGTGACCCGATAATAACCCGATTAGTTATCGTGTCGACCCAAAATCCGTTATTTTCAAATTGTGTTAACTAGTCGTGCAAGAAATTGTTAGGTCTACCTATATGCTTCACATGCAAAAAGCATCACCATTACCAACAACAATTTTGTTGTCACCTTCATAAGGTATTGCTTTGGTCAGAACATTGACATCAGTATGGAGCCAAAAATAATCAAGAAGAATACGGAGGTGACAAGTGGATTTTTGGGTAAAAATGATAAAATTACCCTCGAGGCACACCAGGATTCTAAGCTTAAGCAGTGGGCAATCACCCCTTAATCAAGTCAAAAGTGCCCAAAATAGGTATTTATTCAAAACATATTTCATCAATCCTCATCAAATCTTCTCCACTAGGTAACCCCCAAATCATTCCTTTCTAAGTACATTCATTAACTAATTAATTTATTTATTACCCAATTAATTTATTAATTAGCTAACAAATCATGAATCTCACCCAAAAAACCATCCAAGTGGCCAGTCCCCATCCTCCTAAAGGGGTCGGCCACACCCTTATAAATATCATCTCATTTTCTCCAAAACTCAATTCCAACTCTCTTGCAAAATTCTCTAAATTCTCCAAATACTTTTCCCTCAAATTCTAACTTTGGCATCAGAGGTTCTTCGGCCAAACTCCCCATTCATCGTGGGCACGTGAGGCTCTTGGCCATGACCTAAAGTGTTATTTATTTTATAGGTGCAGTTTTGTCCAAGAAAAAGAAGACAGAAATTTACATCCATAAATTGGTGCTTTCATTGAGAGCCTTGATCAAACGCTCGTAGAAGACTCTCGCATTCAAGGTTTTTCGTTTTCTTGTTCACTTGTAGATTTTTCGTACGTTCTTATTCTTGGAATTTTTATTTTTAAAAATTCTTCGATAAAACGTAAAAGAAAAGTATAATGGCAAGAGATTCGGAAACCTCGATGAACGGAAATTCCAACGTTCAAGGATTAAGACCTCGGCGATCTATGAGGCTCAACACAACGAAGAGTGGAGCTACACCACCCCCACGGGGCACCACGGTGGCCACCACGACAGGCACCCTCGGCAAGGCCCACGATGCCACAACCACGACCTAAGCCGCGCCATTCAAGCCCAAGGTAAGACGGCCCGAGCCACTCAAGCCCGACGCGAACCCAACGCGTTGCTAAGTCTAGCCCTAGCCTCGTATCCACGTGCGCTACACGCAAAGCAGCCCACTCCCATGGCCCAACCTGCTCCCACCGCCCAACCTGTTCCAGCGACCCAGTTTGCTGCCACGGCTTAGCCTACTCTCGTGGTATTCCAAGTAGCCTAAATCGGTCCAAGATTAGTTCAACCGTCCCGGCTTCAAATTTATGGGCCTACGATTGAACCAGGGGCATTTTCACCACATTTCTTCGCGGATTTGACATTTCCCAACTCAAATCTCGTACCTAGAGTATACCACACTTCCACTGGTCAAGGAGACCCATTCCTTCCAAGCTCTTCCAACCCAAATAGAGAACAACACTTGTCTCGACAAGTCATAGAGTTGACGAGCGCCCTCGCACAGCAGACGACCTTGGTGAATCAGCTTTTGTAGCACACCGTGATGCAACGTGCCCCAGACGAGGTGTTTAGAAGTAGGACAAAGGCAGACGAAGAACTTCTCCATCAGCGTCCCAGTAAGTAGCCACTTGACCAGCCACGAACCGAGTGTTCTGGCAGTGTACACTCCCGACTGGACCCCCAAGATAGCGTATACTCCCTTCTTAGTGCAAGGAAAAGCGTGCACTCTTAGTTAGGCCCACGGACGAGCATACACTCACGGTTAGGAGCATACTCCGATGAATAACATGGACAACCTTCCAGGCGAAATGTTTATTCACGGCCAGGCCCACAAGAAGCATCCTCCACCTCGCATCAAAGTAGGCAGCACGACAGACGGAGAGAAGCAGTCACTCAATCTGACTCAAGTTCAACCGGCAGCTTACGAAGAATTCCTTCACCTGCTAAGAACGAACCACATGCACCACAGTCTCGGCATTGACGAGCCAAATACATAGAAGAGCAGCCTAGACTAGCAGGTTACGACTGTGGGCAGTCGAAAGCTTCGCTACCTCAATAAAGGAAAATTCAAGAAGAAGTAGAGAAATTCTTGACCGAGCGATTGCACGATTTCCAACGCAACGAGGTCATCGACGAGGCACTACGATGGGACATGACTAACATAAGCAGGTCACCCTTCACGGACGAGATTGAGCAGGCAGAGCCTCCATGCGAGTTTAGCATGCCACATTTCACATCCTTCAAAAGAGATGGAGACCCAAAGAGACACTTGAAGCACCACCGAAGTGCAACGATCCACTATCGAAACAATGACGATCTCATGTGCAAGATATTTGCTACCACTCTATAAGGCAAGGCGCAAGATTGGTTTTACACCCTTTTTTCATTAGAAGTTTCGATGAATTTTCTTTGGTTTTCACCAAAGAATATTCATCATATCGCTCGATTAAGAAAAAGTCCAACCATTTGTTCAACGTCAAGAAAAACCCAAATGAGTCGCTTCGTAACTATGTGAAGAGGTTCAAAGCAGAGAAGGCATTCCAAAAATGACTCACAGCAGACCACCTGTTGTTCGGAGAATTAATCAAGAAAGAAGACCTAACTCTGGTAGACTCTTTCGCTCTGGCAGAGAAGCATGCACTTTAGGATAAGGTTCACCTATCCAGATGTAAGCATGGGATCTATTCTCATGTTTGATGGTATCTGAAGCAGCAATAAGCTCTACCATCATATGAGAATAGTTAGGGGGCCCCGACTACCTGTATTCCACAGTTCAAAAGCTCTCCTCGATGCTATCAAAAATTCAAAAGCTAACTTTGGCGATAGTTGTTGCAACCCAGAAGCTAAAGTTTTACCTTCAGACGCACGCAGTCAGCCTCATGACGCACTATTTCGCCCAATCCAGATGCGCAACGATAAAGGCATAGACATTGGCAGATGCAAAGTTTTTTTTACGAACGCAACAACTCAGCTCAAAAGGCACACCAAGGGCAGACGAACACCTAGAAGGATACTCGGAAGCAAGTTGTGTCCTCGTCGTCCTAGAATATTCTACATAGGAGCAAGATGCACCAGCAAGTTGAGCACTACCTCCTACTGAGCGTCACACGGCCCCATAATTCAGCTATATAGCTTCCCAATACCCACAGTTGAAAATCTCTTGCTACATGTAACATGGCCCCAGCTCCACGGCTCCCTACTATACTTTCACGCCTAGCCTAGGCGACGCAACAATGCTCCAGAGGCAACCGAGCACTCCCCAGCCATGCTTGCTTACCCGATTGAGACTTCTGGCATTTGCACATCAACGACGCATCCAACTACAAAGGCTCGGAAGCAGGCATGGTCATTGTCACCCCCAGACGGTTCGATGCTCGAGCAGGCGATTACTCTAGGCTTTAAGGCATCCAACAACGAATTACGAAGCCCTACTAGCAAGCCTTCGAATGGCAAAAGACTTGGGGGTAAAAAAGCTTGCAATTCATTTCGATTCCCAGCTAATCACCAGCCAGACTATTGGGGAGTACACAATAAAACATCCAAGGATGGCGCAATACTTAGAGAAAGTACGCAAGCAACTTGAGGCATTTCAAATTTACACCTTCACTCAAGTTCCGTTGACAGACAACGCCTACGCAAACGCACTAGCCGGCCTAGGCTCCGCCCTTAACCACCAACTCAAACACTCTATCCCGGTGGAATATCTAAACAAGCCAAGCATAGAGGCGGAGCCGGCAGTTGAAGTGTCATAGGTTAGTACAACTCCAAACTGGCAAAGTTCTATTATAGACTAACTGGTCAATGACACATTCCCCATAGGTTAGTACAAGATGTCTTTGGCTCTAGCCAAGCCGAGCAGCCCAAACAGTGGTCCCTGCCACAACACTTCTTTGATCCATGCTGAGCCGACTCCTGGCCCCTGCTAGCTGACGTGCCGCACCACCCCGACATCTGCTCTGCGACAACACTATCCAAGAAAAAGACTAGGAAAATTAATTTTTTCTTACCTCGGTGCGGCGCGGAGAAGACAAAGAAAGCAACGAAATATGGTCTTTTGCATGGGCAAGTGTAGAAGATTGCTAGGGGAGGGGGAACAAATATCCTATAGCTTTCTCTCTCTTGTAGGGTAGAATAGATTGCTCTCTAAAGTTGATTTAATCATCTACTTAAGGTAGACTTAAATAGACATTATAAGTGATTTATTTCCCTTTCCTATGAGGATCTAATTTCCCATTAAAGAGGAAATCTACATCAAAATAGGAAACAATCCTATCTTTCCTAAAGCAAGAAGATCTTTACACCTGCTGCCATTTCCTGCGAGCAACCCAACAAGTATGGGGGCATTTGTGGAGCAAAAAATAATCAAGAAGAATATGGAGGCGACATGTGAATTTTTGGGTAAAAATGACAAAATTACCCTCGAGGCACACCGGGATTTCTACGCGCAAGCAGTGGGCAATCACCCCTCAATCAAGTCAAAAGTGCCCAAAATAGGTATTTATTCAAAACCTATTTCATCCATCTTCCTCAAATCTTCTCCACAAGATAACCCTCAAATCATTCATTTCTAATTATATTAATTAGCTAATTAATTGATTTATTTCCCAAATAATTTATTAATTAGCTAACAAATCATGAATCTCACCCAAAAAACCATCCAAGTGGCCAGTCCCCATCCTCCCAAAGGGGCCGGCCATACCCCTATAAATACCATCTCATTTTCTCCAAAACTTAATTCCAACTCTCTTGCAAAATTCTCTAAATTCTCCAAACATTTTTCCCTCAAAATTCTAACTTTGGCATCGAAGGTTCTTCGGCCAAAGCGCGCACCCCCCCTCCAAAAAATTCATCGTGAACGTGTGAGGCTCTTGGCCATGACCTAAGGTGTTATTTGTTTTGTAGGTGCAAATTTGTCCAAGAAGAAGAAGACGAAAATTTGCATCCACAATCAGGGCTCATGTGATGAGAGGCATCTGTGTCTACAATCCAAGTCTCACCATTGGTAAACTCATAAGGATTTTGAGCAGCCATTTGTTTTATATATATATATATATATATATATATATATATATATATATATATATATATTTCCAGAAACGTTTTTATATTGAATTATGCTTTGCTTGCCATGTCGTAAATCAGTTACATTTTAAATATTGCATTGTTTCACTTGTGAATTGTATTATGTGATGCTGCGGAGACTCATGTAAGCTTCAAGTGAGTATTATGTGATTGAATGGGTTGGATTGCATTGGTATGCATACATTTATTTAGAGCTCATCATGTCTGCACCCCAATATTAGTGCTCTCGCCTGGGGCTAGGGCTAGCCTTCATGTGATTGTTCACCTCCCACACCGCACACTCACCTTAGATCCAAGTCTGGTGCCAGCCTGGCTTACAGACCACAATTGGTGGTTCTGACTCGTAGGTGACCCGCGATTTATCGCAGAGCTTTCACGTGATCGTAGCACTTGAGCGTACACATTTATACCCAGCCTGTCGTACAGGTCACACTAGATGACTCTGACTCGTGTGTTAGCCTAGATTGGTGAACTACAGTTCCAGTCGTACAGGTCACATTAGGTGACTTTGACTGGCATGCTAGTTTAGACTAATTTTACACCTGGCTTACATTTATTATTGCTGAGATATTATGACATGGCATACTTTAGTTTTCACTGCTCTTGTGCATTGGTTTTCGTACCTATGTAGTATTATTTTTAGGAAACTATACGAGTTTTACAGTGAGGGGTTATTACTTTCATAAAAGAGAAATGTGTTTTTTAAAGTTTTGTTTTTGCCCACTCACCCTTCTATTTTGCGCCCCTCCAGGTTCTAGGTAGCTGTTCATCTTTGGTGGCCCACGAGGACTACATGGCGGTTCTGACGTTTCCATAAATAAAAGTAGGGATCTTCTTCTTGTTTGTATAATTAGTACTTGAACAGTTTGACTGCACTTTCCTTCTACCTACGTTATGTGTGTGTCATATACTTGATCACTTCCACACACTTACTTATTATCTCTAGTCATAAGGTTAATTTTGGTTTTTATTTATTCACATCTTCTTATTATTATCACTTATGTTACGCACTTGGCTACGTCACCCTCACGTGACGGCCAGCATGCATCGACTCCGGTCGGGGTGTGTCAGTTAAGCTCTTCATGAAAGTTGTAAAGCTTGTCATTACGAGCGTTTATATATTTTTTTTCTATATTTTTTACACTTCTACATTAATAAAAAAAAACTATTAAAGACTTTAGGTAAGCGAAAATATACTTAAAAGAAAAATATGTTTTTATGTTTTGGATGTGACAATATGGTATGTATATACTTATTTAGTATTATGTTTTTCATTTGATTATTTATTGGTTTAAAATATATTTTCCTTAATAGGTAATAGGTCGGGTCATATTACCTGTTAGTATTATCGGGTCGATTTTAGGTTGGGTCATTTTACCCGTTTATTTTAACGGGTGTTACACGACACGACCCGTTATGATATCTGGTATGACCCGAAAACAACACGAACATGAAAAACACGACACGAATGCCAGGTCTACTTGCGACGACAAGAAGAAGAAAAGGTGGGAAAGTCAAGGCAAAAAGGGAAGAAAGGATACTAGTGGACCTCAGTGGACGGCAAGAAGCTTTTGGTATGGTGTTATGTGTTGTGTTTTATTTGTGATTTAACAAAACAGAAGAAGAAAAACCATATACTAGTGGACCTCAGTGGACGGCAAGAAGCTTTTGGTATGGTGTTATGTGTTGTGTTGTGTTTATTTGTAATTTAACAAAACAAAAGAAGAAAATCCATACCATCTAAGGGCCAGTTTGTGATTGTTATGTTTAAAAAAAAAAAAACCACTTTTTCTGCTATGTTTTATGAATAATTAGCTGCAAAACAAAGCATTTGAGCGTTTGATAAATTATATTTTTAAAAGTGTTGTGAGTATGAAAAACAGTGTAAAAACGTTTGGTAAATTTTAGTGTAAAAGTGATATAATTATATATAACAACAAAAATAGACATGATAGTGTGGGCAATGACGATTACAATGGTGGCGAGGGCAATGGTTGTGATGGTGGTGGTGATTGTGCCAATAAAAGGGTGTGGTGGTTGGGCTGCAGAGGCAACAATGGTGGTAGGAGCGGCGACAATGGGCGATGGTGGCGGTTGTGGTTGTGGTGTTCACTTTGTTCTCTAAGAATAAAATGTGTCTAAAAGGATAAATAGTGTTATTTTTTTAATTAATGAACATATTACAAGAATTAAAAATACTCATTAAATACTTAACTTCTTTTTTTATTAAAGCAATTATAAAAAAACAATCTACATGCTACTTTTAAAAGTTAGAGATTATTGCTTTTGAAATAAATAGGGTATTTTTATATATTTAATGCTTAACTTTAAAGTAAAGCAATTTTTGATGAAAAAAAAAAACACCAAGCTAGGACTAAGAGACATAACATGAATAAATATAATTCTTTTAATTAATTTTATACAACGTTCCAGAATTTGACAAAACTCATACGTGGAAGGAATCTTAAATTCCCAAGTAACCAAATATATAGTAACAATGAGGGTAATAAAAAATAAGCCTTTAAAGTTTATAGACTAAATGTATGTGGTTACACGTTACAGTTACTTGTTTAGAATAATAACAATAAAACTAGGGCAACTTGACGCGTGCTAATACTAATACTAGGTGAAACATCTATACAATGGTCATTTTCTTATACTTTATAGTGTGCAAAGTCTTTAGAATGGTCATTTTCTTAATACTAAATAGCGTGCAGTCTTTAGAATGGTCATTCTTTTAATACTAAATAGTGTGCAAAGTGTTTGTTTGATTGGTTGACTGCCGGCATTCTAAGGTGGTTTAGCAGCCAAGTTGTAGTATATATTAGTTACATACAAACCTGAGTTCTACAAGCTTCAGTTTCTTTATAAAATGGCTTCCCCTCAATTCAATCCGTAAGTAGCAGTTAGACTTTCGTTCATTTTATGGCTAATTTTGTGTTTGTTTCGGTCAGTTATAATTTATACACGCTTCACCGCATTCACCTCGGTATATATATTTTGGTGGATTCAGATTGGCGAAAAGTGTCTGGGATACCTTGGGAGCTGAGTTCATGCCACCACTACCACCACCAACGCCCAATATAAACATAAGTAGTCTCTTCCCCAATTAGATGACTCAAATATTTCTGATTTGAATATGTTTTGCAATGATGATCTATGAGGTGCAATTTGACAAATAAACAGTTCGGAATATTGAAGTACGATATCATGTGTTCTCCACAACTAATCCGTGTGTGTGTGTATATATGAACTATTATTAACACTCTAAAAATCTTATTTTGCACTCCTCAACATTGTATTTTGCTTTCTAAATGTAGAAAGTTTGGAGGATAGAATGAGAATTTTAGAATGCTAATAACAATTCCCTATATACATGGTTATGATCTGAAGAAATATACTTTTGACATACATTTTGACAAATGTTTTTGTGGGTCTCTTTCCGTAATGTATTTCAACGATCTAACCACTTATCTTTTATGTCTTACCTTAAAGATCATGTCTACCAAATATCACCCAAATACAAAATCATATGACTGTTAGATTAAATTTAGTGTTTCTTTGTAGAACCATATTCGTTCATTTTTTTTTCACTACAAATCAATGTCTTCGTAGTTTTGTATTTGTCTAATTTTTTTGTAAGGACGATATATGAATGTTGTACTAAAATATAGATGGTTCGGATCGTTGAAATACATTACAAAGTAGGCCCTACAAAAAATGTGTCGAAAGCGTGTGCTCCCAAATCCTAACCCATATACATAAGTTCTTTAAGAAAAAGAGATTCCCATTTTTTTTTTCAAAAATAAACTCCATATTGTGATAAGTTATAACTTTTATAGGTCTTTGTCTTAAGAAACTTGCCTCTACATAGTAATGTTTGGCATTAAGTCAAAAAAATATGCAATATTGTTCAAAATAAAAACTTAAGATGAAATAAAATATTTCTCTAAAGTTGCATGGGGTAATAATTTATTTTTACATACATGTACTAGCTTTTAGATGGTTTTTTTTTTTTTTCAATATTACATCTTTGAAATTGGTATGCATCACTACTAATGTGGTTGTTTGTTTCCATACAACTTTCATATAGATAACAATGTCAATTTTTTTAACTACATCTTTATTAAGTAACAACCTTTCTATAATTATAAAATTGATTTGGTCCTAACATTTTTTTCTAACTACCGTAAATGAGTTTCCTGCAATCATATTGGGATCACTTTTCCATTGCAGTCACATAAGCGTCATCAATCATGAGCATTGTGTCTAATTTTATCATAAATTTCATATATTTCTCACGCATATTCATGTTCATTAAGTATTGTTTTTTTTAAAATGATTATTGGCACTCTAAAAATCTCATTTTATACTCCAAATTTTCTATAATTAGAAAGAAAAATATACTTATGAGGAGTGTATAATTAGATTTTTGAAGTGCTAATAACAATTCTCTTGTGTTTTTTATTGTTCGAACACATTTGAACTGTGTATTTAATTAATGGCATGAATGATTCTTGGCTTTCTTTGTAATTAAATATAGCAGCCCTATTTTCCCAATACTTTTAGGATACGTTTGTTGCGCCGGACTATTTCGAACTGAACTAACTTTACGGACTAACTTGGATTGGCTTAGACCAGACTAAGATGAACTGATTTAGTGAAGCGTTTGATATAGTGTCAGGACTAAGGAACAGACTAATAACATATTCCAATATTATATTATTTAATTCATATTTATTAATATTTTATATTATTTAATAAATATTTAGTAATATTTTATTATTACTTCCGTCTATTTTCCCATTCTAGAAACCTCCTTCCATTCCCAAATTTTTTCCGTTCATCCCCTCTTTCTTCCTAATTTTTCTTCGTCCCTCTCCCTCTTCATCTCTATCTTCTTCTTCCTTTTGTTCTCCGTTCATCTCCCTCTTTTCTTCCTAATTTACCGAATTGGTGAATCAGAATCTGGGTCATCTAGGTATTCATGGGTTTGCTTCTCCAGCGTCAATGGCAAAGGTCTGCAATAAAGGAGTCAAGACTTGGTGCATGTGTGAATAGAGCGACTGTTGTGCATTTTATACGCATAGCGATTTTGTAATTTTTTTTTATTTTTTTTATTTTTGTTTAGAATTTTGGATTTGGATATGATTTTAAAAATGAAAAGACTGCAAAATTTTGTCTAAAATTTTGCCTTTTTTGTTTTGAATTTTGCTGGATATGGGTTGAAAAATGGTTGATGAGAGGGGCGAAGTAGGGAGTTGGTAGATAGGATATGGGTTTCGAATCTTGCGAGGAACAAGTATATGGGAGGGGCGAAGCGGAGAGGAGTGGGCTTAGCAGTCCTGCCGATTTCGGGGGGTTTCACTAAGACCCTTTAGCGAAGAGCTTAGTCCCATTTAGTCAGGGCAAGTCTCATTAAACTTTGTCCCGACGTGTAACAAACACGGGACTACTCTGCCAGTCAATTCAGTCCAATCTAGTGAATGATAGTGAGTGCAAACAAACACACCCTTAGGGTTTTAATTACAAGGATCCCAAATAATTTTCTAATTATCATATAACTTCATTAAAAAGTTAAATAACAAGAAACCCATCACATTATCTTCCAGCGTTTCTAAGATTGAAGTTTAACTACAGAAATGTTCATGCATAAAACTAAACAAGTATAAATTTGACAGGATGTGAATATAGTGAGTATAAACCTTTCTTTGAGGCTGTGCAAGCTGGTGACTGGGAAACCGCAAAGGAGTTTCACAACCAACATCCGGAGGCAGTAAGAGCAAGAATTCCATATTCTGGTAGGACAGCTCTTCACATTGCAGTTGATGCTGGGCGAGTGGATATTGTGAAAGAATTGGTGTCGTTGATGGAAGAGGAAGACTTGGAATTACACGAAATAAGAAGTCATCGGACAGCTCTTGCTATTGCTGCAATTAAAGGGATTACCGAAATGGCTGAATGCATGGTAACAAAGAACAAAAAATTACTCACCATTCCCAATTCAAACAACGAGCTTCCAATTGTGGAAGCTTATTTGCTTGGTCATTGGCATATGGCTGGATATATCTACTCCATCACTCCACTTGAAGATTTAATGCCAGACAATGGACCTCATGGCGCTGCAATAATCTCCAATTGTTTTACATCCAAAGAATTTGGTAAAGACTTTTTAAATGAGTAATAACATGCTGTTGAGGACTAAAAAAATGAAAATTAAGGATTCGTTTGATAATCATTTCAGTTGTTTGGCAAACTACTTTCAAATTTTCAAAAAAAAAAAAAAAAAAAAAAAAAAAAAACTGAATTTAAAAGTTTGAAAACTATAAAAAAAAAATAGCCTTCAATCTTTTTTTTTTTTTTTTAACTTAAAAACTAAATGTAGTTATCAAACGAGTTTTTGGTTTTCAAATTAAAAAACGTGATTACAAAAATTGAATACAAAATAATTATCAATTCGTAACTTGAAAATAAATACCTTATTCTAGCTACAATTTACTCTTTTTTCCCATAGCTACCAATTACCATAGCAAACTAATTATTTTTGAAAAATTCGTAACGTTAAAAATAAACAGATATCTCATGGGATTTAATTCCCCGTTGCCCAAAATTGGCCGTTTCTCAGACCCACTTAAAGGGGACCCCTTTAGAAACTTTGGCTAGGAAGGCTTCTTCATTCCCGAGCGGAGCGGAGCTCAATTTCTGGCAACAATGGGTTTATGACTGTTAGTGTACCACATACTCCCTTCTCTTTCTATTAATTATTTGCCTTCACTTTTATATGACATATTTTCTTGTCTTGATAGGTCTATACATACAACCTCCTCGCATCAATCATCTCTGTGTAACTGTTCAAAATGAAGAAAATCCCCAAGCTAATAACGGAAGGAGTTTAATTTGCTCAGGTTTGTTATCCCCTTCCTCTCCCATCATTAACAAGTTAAAAATGTTGTATAAATGGTACGATCTAATTTGGGTTATCCACTTCGAATTCCCGCTTAACTTTAACCAAGGGAAATAATGAGAGAATTCGAAAGGAAAATAGGCAGATTTCATTCATTCATACCCTTTTCAGGTTACAATGATTTATTTAAATACAATCTGCAAGGGAACCCTAGCAACAACAGGCTGGGCTTTAAGTGAACATGGTTAAGGGCTAACAATCACGGGCTGGAAGAGAGCTAGCTAAAGGCCCAAGTCATATGGTCCTAACAACTCCCCCCCGCTTGAGAAGAGACCTGTCCTCAGGTCTGAAAATCAGGAAAACATGTAAGGATATCATCAGCCTCTTCCCAGGTAGCGTCTTCCGTTGGTAGTTCGGCCCATTTGATTAACCATTTAGTTATTGGTTTGTTCTTTTTCTTGAAGATGCCTCTGTTCAAAATTGTGTCTAGTTGCCACTTGAAGAATCCCGTGGAGTCCATTGGTGGAAGGGTGGGATTGGTAGTAACCGCTGCACCAACCTTCTTTTTAAGCAAGGAGACATGAAAAATCGGGTAGATTTTTTATTCCTGTGGAAGGTGGAGACGATAAGCCACAGAGCCAATTCGTTCCTGAATTTGAAATGGGCCATAAAACTTAGGCGCAAGTTTGTTGGAATGGCGCATGGTGACAGAGTGTTGCCTATAGGGTTGCAGCTTGAGAAATACCCAATCACTGACCATAAACTCTCGTTCAGTCCGACCTTTATCATGGATTTGTTTCATTCTGTTTTGAGCAAGCTGAAGGTTGTTCCGTAAAAGACGAAGCAACTGGTCCCGGTCTTGTAGTGCAGTATCGAATGATTGAACTACCGTTGTACCAGGGAGATAAGTGTGGACAGATGGAGGGGTAACCCCGTACAATGCTTAAAAGGGTGACATCTTGATAGCAGATTGGTAGGTGGTGTTATACCACCATTCGGCCCATGGCAGGAAGAAGGACCACTTGCTTGGTTTATCTGCAGAAAAACATCGGAGATAGTGCTCCAAAGTGCGATTGAGTACTTCCGTTTGGTCATCCGATTGAGGATGGTAGGCCAAGCTATGGTAGAGCTTGCTACCTTGGTGTTTGAAAAATTCCGTCCAGAAGTTGTTGAGAAATGTTGGATCACAGTCGGACACTATAGATTTGGGCATGCCATGTAAACGAAAAATCTCCTTAATGAAAGTGTCTGCTATTGTAGCTGAAGTGTATGGATGTTTGATGGGGATGAAGTGACCATAATTGGTTAGACGATCGACCACAACCAAGATGATTGTGTAACCATTGGAAGAAGGTAAACCATCGACAAAATCAAGTGCAATATCTTGCCAAATGCCACTGGGGATTGGTAATGGCTGCAAGAGGCCTGGGGGGGTGGATGGTTTCATGATTTTGGCATTGGCATTCGGTGCAGTGGGCAACAAATGTCTTGACATCTCGTCGTATGCTGGGCCAAAGAAAGCTGCGTTTCACTCGGTGATAGGTGCGAATGAACCCGGAGTGGCCACCCTGTAGGGAAGAATGAAGTTTTTCGAGGATTGTAGAACGCCATTGTGATGTAGAAGGAACACAAATACGGCGCTTGTAGTGTATGACGCCATTGTGTAGTGAAAAACCCTGAACGGTTGCGTCTGGAGAAGACAATAATGCAGGCCATACAATTGAAAGGGAAGGATCCCTGGCATATGCGTTTTGAAAGTCAGGAATACAGTCCAAGATGGGAGATGAGAGGCCCATTAGCTGCATTGGTTCGGCTTGGCGGGAAAGAAAATCAGGAGCACCATTTTCAAATCCCGGTCGGTATTCAACCGAATAGTTATAGCCCAAAAGTTTGGCAAGCCATTTCTGTTGATGTGGGGTTGTGATTCGTTGCTCGAGAAAGTACTTGATGGGTTTGTGATATGTGACGATCCGGAATTGTTGTCCTAACAGATATGGTCTCCAATGTTGGACGGAAAACACAATAGCTAGAACTTCTTTATCATACGTGGAGAGAGCGAGATTGCGTCCTAATAAAGCTTTGCTAAGGTAAGCAACTGGGTGGCCGTCTTGGCACAATACTGCTCCGATGCCGGTGCCGGATGCATCAATTTCCACCACAAATGTCTTTGTAAAATCAGGGAGAGCAAGAACCAGAGTGGATATTAGGGCCTGTCTCAGGTTCTCAAATGCACTAAGAGATTCAGGAGTCCAGAAGAAGTTGCCTTGCTGCAACATATTTGTTAATGGCTTGGCGATCAACCTATAATGCTTGACGAACTTACGATAATAACCTGCTAAGCCCAGAAATCCGCAAAGGCTTTTAATACAAACTGGTCGTGGCCAATTGATGATTGCGTCAATTTTAGATGTATCCACATAAACACCATGCCCCGAAATGGTGTGGTCCAAATAATAAATTTGATGTTGTCCAAATGAACATTTGCTGAGCTTCACTTTCAAGCTGTGTGTTGATAGAATTTGGAAAACCGTCTCTAAATGGGAGAGGTGAGTATTCAAAGATGGGCTATACACAAGAATATCATCAAAAAATACTAACACAAACTTACGTAAGTACGGACGGAAAATGGAATTCATAAGGGCTTGAAAAGTAGAGTGAGCATTGGACAATCCAAAAGGCATTACCAAGAATTTGTAGTGACCTTCGTGTATACGAAAGGCAGTCTTGGCTATGTCCTCTGTGCACATTTGTATCTGGTGGTAACCGGAGCGGACGTCGAGTTTGGAGAAGACGCAAGCACCATGTAATTCATCCAAAAGCTCATCCACTACTGGGATTGGGAAACGATCCTTGATTGTAGCAACGTTGAGAGCTCTATAATCGATGCAAATGCGCCATGAGTCATCTTTCTTTTTTACCAATAGAACAGGGGAGGAAAATGGACTGTTGCTGTTCCGAATTACACCGAATGAGATGAGTTCCTGCACTTGTTTCTCAATTTTTGCCTTCTGTGAATGAGGGTATCAATAGGGCCAAACATTGATGGGTGGGGTATCTGGGAGCAACGGGATCGTGTGGTCAACTTGTCTGGGTGGTGGTAGATCAATAGGGAGGGAAAATAGATGTTGGTATTGGGATAACAGGGAAAGAAGTGTGGGGTGGGTATTAGATGGTGGGGCAAGCGGTGTGGTGGTGGGTAAGTTGGGTCGGTAGGGTAGGGGAGTAGTGGAAGAAGTAAATTGGGTGGAGTGGCACGGGTGTAAAGGTGGGTGGGCTGTCTGAAAGCCTTGGAGGGTGTAGGTGTGGCCATGTGTTGTGAAAAGCATCATTTTGTTCTGGAAATGCCAACCTATCCAGCCTAGGGATTCGAGCCACTCGGCTCCCAACACCAAATCATATCCAGGTATGGTGAGTAAGAGAAAAGACCCCACTAAAGTATAATCCTGCAATTTGACAACCACATTATGAACTCGCATAGTGGCGGTGACTTGTTTGTGAGAAGCTGTGGTGAATGGTATGGGAGAAATATGCTCAATTTATAGCCCTAACTGCTAGGAAATATCAACGCTCAAAAGGTTACAAGCAGGGCCTGAGTCAATAAGGACCTTGATGGGTGTGGACTCAATAGAGCCATGTAATCGTATAGGGTGACCAAATCTGAGGTTCGGGATCGAAAACAGCTCGAGCATGTGACAAGAGGTATCAATGGGGTTGTCCTCCTCGGGATTACAATCCTGAAATTCCTGGGAATCATCCTCTGGGGTGTCAATGTCCAATAATACCATCATTGGATGTTTGCATTTGTGGCCAGGGGTATAAGGCTTTGAGCAATGAAAACATTCTTTTTTTCGAATTTTATCTTGGACCTCCATTGGGTTTAAACGTTTGAAGGGTTGTGTAGGGTGATATGGGGGTTGGGGAGGAATTGTGGGGAGAGGTGTGGTGGGGGAAATGGGTGGTCTCGAGAAGGATGAGGATTAGAAAAGACGAGAGAGTCGGGTATAACGTTTGGCTTGGTTTTTTGTCTCAAATATTTTGGCGAGCTTTTGGGCTTGGTGGAGAGAGTCGGGTTCGAGAGCCAAGACATCGTGATGGATGTTGTCTTATAATCCCCCAAGGAACACATGTTTCAACTAGTTTTCAATCCAATCAATCACCCTACAAGACAGTTTGGTGAACTCGACGATATATTCATCGACGGTGCCTTTTTGTTGAATGTGAGTGAGCTGAGATTCAATGTTAGCACGGTCACCACCCCCAAATCATTGAAGCAAGGAGTCGACAAAGAGACTCCAGTTGTCTCGACCGTACCGTTGTTTGAATCCACGCATCCAAATCGATGCATCGGCGCCGAAGTTACAGGCTGCCACCAAAACCCATTGATTTGGGGGAACCTCGTAATAGTCCAGGTATCTTTCAGCCATGGCTAGCCAACCATAAGGGTCATCCCCAATAAAACGTGGTAAATCCATTTTTATAGGTTTAAAATGAGGGGGTTGGGGATGAAGGGTGGTTGTGAAGTGTGTTTGAGTGTGGGAAGAGAATGGAACTGAGGTGGGCAATGGGTGTAATGAGTTGGGTGGGTATGTAATAGGAGAAAGAGGGTGGGGGGTCGTAGAAGGAGGGGTGGGTGTGATGTGGAGGGCATGGGAGAATGATGAGATCGGGGTGGACAAGTGTGGGGAGAAATTTAAAGAAGAAGCCTGGTATGGGTGAAAGGACATGGGCCTGGTTGTAATGGTATTAGGGGACGGTGTGGGCCGGGTTAAAGGTATGGACGAGGGAAGATGGGCCAATGTGGGTGTTTGGGAGAGGCCCAAACCCGAATAGGATGTAGTCGATGGCGGAAAGAGGGATCGGAAAGATGGGTGAGTGGTGGGTGTAGAGGAACGGGGAGGGGTGTGTGTAGCAGCGGTAGGTACGGGAATGGGTGGTGGGTTGGCGATGGCGTTGTGGTGGTCGGAGGTGCGGGAAAGGTGGATTTAATAAGGCGTAGTTCGTCCAACAGTAGTGATTGGAACGACGCGAACTGGGAGGTGATGGTGGTTTGAAAAGTTTCGTTGGAATTTTTCATTTGGTCAAGAGATTGTTGGAAAGTTGTTTGCTGGTTTTCGAGAGCCGAAACAGAATCGGAGATATCGTCGACTTGGGTACGGAGGTGGTCGTTACGCACGTCCAATGCCGCTGCAACGACATCGGGATCGGAGCTAGGGGAAAGAGTGGTTTTGCCCATCGAAGGGCTCTGATACCAATTGGTAGGCCCAATCGATCTCAGACACAGAAAGCTAGAAATCAAAGCAACAGTGCAGAAAGAAAAGGAAATAATGAGAGAATTCTAAAGGAAAATAGGCAGATTTCATTCATTCATACCCTTTTCAGGTTACAATGATTTATTTAAATACAATCTGCAAGGGAACCCTAGCAACAACAGGCTGGGCTTTAAGTGAACTTGGTTAAGGGCTAACAATCACGGGCTGGAAGAGAGCTAGCTAAAGGCCCAAGTCATATGGTCCTAACATTTTCCTGCATTCATCAATGAAAAATTGTTTATGTTATTTATAATTTTAGATGCTATATCACTCTTTTCTTCCACGACTGCAACGTTGACGTTTCTCGGAATTCTCACGTCCCGTTTCGCAGAAGACGATTTCCTAAAATCCTTACCCACAAAGATGATGATTGGTCTTGCCACTCTTTTTTTGGCAATTGCAACCATGCTGATTGCGTTTTCAGCTACCCTTCTAATTATAGTTCGTGGAAAATCCTGGATTGTGATTCCGACCATACTTCTTTCGAGTGTTCCAGTCACTTTATTTGCTTGGATGCAATTCCCCCTCCTAGTTAGAATTACCGTTTCTACTTATGGAAAGGGAATATTCAATAGGAATGTGGAACGTTGGTTGTAAAGGTATTTCATTATTTTATATTTCTTATTATTGTATCTGTTTATGTGGGATCCTAAAATGAGAGGTGTAAATGATCATTGGATTATACATTAAGGAATAAATTGGTGGTTTATGTGGGACCTCACTTAAAAGTGAAGAGGAACACCACTAAACCATATTACTAAATGACATCTGGTTTTTGTGTATTGACTGATTCGTTTTTATGGTATGATGGATGATTTGATTGTAGTTACTACTTTACAGGTTCGGATAAGAACCACACAAGGCACCCAACAGGATGAGCACATGAACTAATCATTCAGATTATCCCATCATGATTATCCCATCATCGTTAATATATAATCCATAAATGAAAGTTTAAGCACTATGATGTTGAACATAGAACTATCAATCACAGTAAGAACTGAAAGTTTTTTCAACCTGATGCACCCGACGATAGATCTTGTCTCAACCTCTAATGTCACAGATAGTAGAGGTTTAACCATATAATGCACGCCATGGCTCCCAATCGTCTTTTGATTTTCTTGTTGGATTCCATGTGATCTTGTCTCTTGAAAAGGAAAGGTTCAAAGTGCTTGCTAAAAGTTCTCCGATCTCATAAAGTATCTGAAAAAGAAACCATCTAGAGTTAGACAATATACGGACACTCGGGAAACAGACAGATTCATAAAGAACTAAAAGGAAGAGAAAGAAACAAGGCTAAACGACTTACTTTCAGCACTGGAATATGGAGAAACTGAGCATACACTATTTTTCCCATTCATCTCTCAAGCAAATCATTGAAATACAAATTACTATCCTATCATGGCTTCCAAACCCAACTTGAATTCAATCAGATGTCACAACAATTCTAGGTAAACTGAATGTTGACAGTTGCATTAGATAAAGTAATAAAAAAAGACTATACCTGAAACTCTTCTTTATCAGAAATGTGTTGACCTCTTTGCTCGATAAGAATATATGTTGGCAACTTCGAAACACGGACCAACTGAAGAAAGCAAGCCAAAGGTTCATGATGAATCTGCAACGATGGCGGTGGCTTCTGGGTTTTGGTTGCCAGAGCCTTGCTTATGGCTGTTTCTGAACCAATCTCTATACCATAAAGTGAACATTTGCTTTCAAATTTTGTTGCAGATTTACTTTCCCCCTTTAGCTTGGATAACTCTAGGAAAAACGGGGCAACGACTGTGGGAACTGAGGATGAATTCCGCCCTGCTAACTGTGCTAGAACTTCACTAATAGCGCAGGCTAGTATTGGCGGTTCATAGTATTCCATAAGCAGCACAGACACCTGAAAAATACAAAATTGAAGAGAATATTTTTTTTAAAGTTCCCCTAATCTGTTATCTTCAAGATATGTTAGAAGATAAATAAAATAGTTATTCAGTCTGTCCTAGTAACTCAAGCTGTTGGAAATAGTAATAAACCGACAAACTCAACACAATATCAAAGCTGTTGGCTCACATCCTAACAACTAAAGCATTTCAGAGCAGTGGTAGATCGATAAACTATATGAAAAACAGAAAACTGCATAAAAAAATAATGTGGAACCTTCCACTGTTATCGTCACAGCATGAGTTCTGAAACACAAAGGAACAAAAGTTTTACAAAGTAATTTAATGGGTTTCTACCACTATGGGCATAGAAACCAAACCTACGAGCATTCTTTGAAAAACGCTTGCAATCAAGTCCCCTTATATCTCACAGATCACTCACAATTCCATAACACCGAGTCGATTTTATACCCCACATGGTTTTGAAAAACTAACATCATTTTCAATTTCAATCACACACAATCTAAACCCCAAATTGTCACAAATTTCACGTTCACCATAAAAACTAGAACACATTCCATTAGAAAATACACGACCCATTTCTCAACACCCAAATCCCACATAGAATCTAATCTATACGAGACAGAATCTATACGAATACAAACCCGTTTCTGGGTCCTAAACAATTCCATGAGAGAGAGAGGAAGAGAGAGAAGGGGAACCTAATATTGGCCCTGGGGATCGAGGAAGTGGCGAAGGATTCCAGAAGCTTTGCAATTTTGGATTCCATAGCGCTCCAATGAAAGCTCGAAACTTTCTTCTCTGCAACAAATTGGCGCACCGAAATCAATCGATGTAATATGAATGTGATCTCAAACTTAACAGGGTTGATAGGAAGAGATCTTACACAGTAGAATTGCTTGGATTTGGGCGGAAAGCAGCTGAGATGGCTTCGCCGAAGCCCTCTGAGTCTCTCAGCAGAAACACTCCCTTCGAACCAACCTTCATTTTCTTTCTGCTGTTTCTTCTAACCAATGGCCGGTGGTGGTCTTTTTCCTCTATATATATATATTAACATATGCGTGTTTATATATAGATTCTCCAATGTGAACCCTAAAAAATCAGACCCAAACGAACATGCATGCATATGTAACAGAAATGTAAATTTTGTCTAGAAAAGTTATGGGATTCCTTTCCAAAGTAAACAAAATTTTTGTCTAGAAGATAAAAACAAAGGAGGTAGCTATTAAGTGCAAATTTGCAACTTGATGGTTTTGATAAAAGAGGAAAGAGTAAATTGTAGCTATGGTCCCTTAACTTTAACTCAATTGGAGCAATGATCCCTCAACTAAAAATTCATTACCATTGGTCCCTCAACTTATCAAAACGTGCAGCTATAGTCCCTCAACTAAAAATCCATTACCATTGGTCCCTCAACTTTAATTCAACTGGAGAAATTGTTCTTTAACTTTAACTCAATTGTAGCAATGGTCATTCCAATAGTTTTGACAAAAGTTTTGACATAGTTGACGAAAAGAACCATAATTATACACTTTGATGGGTTGAGGGATCTTAATTGTATAAATGGTCATTCCAACATAGCTTATTTTGACAAAATTTTGACAAAATTGATGAGAATTACTATAGCTACACATTTTGATAAGTTGGGGGACCAATAGTAATGAATTTTTAGTTGAAGGACCATTGCTCCAATTTGATTAAAGTTGAAGGACCATTCGTACAATTTACTCAAAGAGAAAATTAAACAGCTTTGAAAGATATTGATATGTGAAATGTGATCCACAGCCATCCGAGGGAAACCCGCCATTTTCTCCCCAGCAAATATCAGTATCTCTCCTTTTCTATTTTCAGACATGCAAATGCAATGATTTCTTTCTTCCTTTCTTTTCTTTTTCTTTCAATTCAATCACTTTAATTTATTCCGTTTTCATGGCAGAAAAAACGTTGCACCTTTGACACCGACCAATCCCGCCACTCTCAAATTGGCATATTAAGCAGTTTTATTTTATATTTTCTATCAATATACAACGATATCTTACATTAACAGCTAACTTTTTTGGTTGAGCCACATAACTAAGCAACCATAATAATTTTGTATCTATCATCTCGTTATTCTTAAAAGTCGAATACATACATTTAACTCACAGATGTAGAAAAATACTACTAAAATGTAATATTATTAACAACAATTTTAACTTCTCATTTTTCAAGAAAAGTTATGTGCTTCGTAATTGAGTATCCATTGTCACTAGCTAGTACCATGGCCTAAAATATATGCAAGCTCCAACTCCAGAGCAAAAAAGTACGTAGGTTACAAATTGAAAATTCGAATTGAAGATTTGAACGGATACATCGGATTTTTGGTTGTTAGATCTTAATCATATTGGTTCTTGATAATAAAAAAATAAAAAAAATAAAAAAACCCTTATATAGAGTCTTACCAGGAAAAGGTTTAACTTGTCTTTTACAAAAGATTTAATTAAATGCATAAATCACAATGGTCAGTTAAATAGACACAAGGCATGATTTGGGGAGGGTCAGCAACAATGTTTTAAAAAAACACGCCCGAGGTGCGCCTAGGCAGCTTTAGAGGTAGAGTAGGGGTGAAAACGCCTCAACCCAGTGTGAGCAGGCGAAAACTCACCTAGATGTGGTCAAGGCGCATCTTAAGGCGTCCCTTCTCTTCTTCGTGCCACACCACCAACCGAGCAGCATCGCACCACCCAGCGAAGAGGGAAAGTGAAAGTCATGGAGAGTGTACCGAGGGAAAGAGAGTGGGTTGGGGATATAGGTAGACCATATAAATGTTGTAAAATGAGTGGATATTAACGAAAGAGAGAGATATAAGAGGGTAAGCGAGAGTGAGGGAGAGTGTACCGAGGGAAAGAGTGGGTAGGGGTGTATGTGGACCATATTAATATTGTAAAATGAGCCAATATGAATGAAATAGAGAAAGAAGAGGGAAAGTGAGAGCAAGGGCAAGTGTACTGAGAGAAAGAGTGGGTGGGGAATGTATGTAGACCATATTAATGTTGTAAAATTGGTGGATATTAACGAAAAGAGAAAGAAGAGGGAAGTGAAAGTGGGGGAGAGTGTACCGATTGAAAGAGAGTGCACGGGCATGTATGTGGACCATATTAATGTTATAAAATGAGTGGATATTAATGAGAGAGAGGAGGGCAAGTGAGAGTGAGGGCGAGTATAATGAGGGAAAGAGAGTGGGTGGAGAATGTATGTAGACCATATTAATGTTGTAAATGAGTGGATATTAACAAGGGAAAGAGATTATTTGCTACTATCTTTTTTGTTGTTGTTTTTCAATGTATGTGGACCATATATGACGAATGATTTCATTTTTATTTTATTTTTGTATGAATGTGAGTTAAACTTGTTTATCACTTGTGCACTTTTGAATGACAATGGATATTTGTTTACAAAGTATTATATCTTTTTTATATAATAATATATATTAAAAAATTAGATCCCATGAGGTTTCACCTCAAGGCTTTTGCCTGAACTGGACTATTCATGAAACGCCTCGTCTACACCTTTGCCTTTTAAAACATTGGTCGACAGTTACCTAGCGTTTCGAAGGTGAGTAAAAACATACTCAAATATTTGTCTCAAAATTCTGACGCAAGTGCTTAAGAACATTTAACCATGCATTCGAGATCTTACAATCGATTCTACTCTCCCCTAATTTGCATGTAAATGAAAATAATAAAATAACAATCATATATCACATCATTCAAAATTTTTACTTAAACATCTTTCAAACAATCCAATGTTTCATTTTTTTTCAGTGCCTCCAAAAACAATATGTTTTTTTTAGGGTGAAGTTAATATAATTACCCAGTTTAGGGAAAATTTTAAAATGGTGTTAATCATTTAAAATGTTTCAAATAATTATCTAACATTTTAAAAATTGAACATATATTAGGTCACAACACTAAGTGAGAAACTTGACAAGTATTAGAGCACGATTTTACCTTGACGTCATTTATAAAGCTCTAACTCCCCAAATTGATTCCTTTAAACTAGACAAAGTGAGCGTTTAATTTGGCTAAAAGGGCTCAAATTGAGGATTTAAAACTCTAAAATGTGAACAATTAATTACCTTCAAATACTTAGCATAGATGACATTGTCACTCGATAGTGATGTCATCACTTTATGCCGGTGACCTAACGAGTGTCTATATTTACAAATGTTAGATACTTATTTGAAATATTTTAAAAGGTTGAGACTAATTTGGAATCACACCAGAAGCCCTTATGATGCAAATGGTTGTAATGTACAATCCATTCGGGAGGCATTCCATCATCTCTTGAATATGCTTCTGGTTATATTCGTAGTAAGTTACACAAAGGAATTCTACTTCATTTTCTACGGTGGTTTCAAATTTCAATATGCACTTCCAAATGTGTTAGGTGGAGTAAAATTAGTCCCACATATCGACTATGAGAATGGTACAACTCAACAACCTTGGTAGAGGCACGGATAAGTACATAACCAATGATCTCTTCCATTAAACGGAAGTAGATTCTGCAGAGTTGAGGTTCGAGAAAACTGTCCCTTATTCTTGTCAGCCAAGGAGCTTCAACCATCAAGGATTTCCTTTCATACATCACATTAGGACCTTTTCACTTCTTGTGTACAAGGCAGACCATGAGGATAGCTAAAGTAGGCGCCCGCTTAGGGCCCACACTTCAGAGGGCCCTTAAATTTTTTTTAATATATATATATATATATGTGTGTGTGTGTGTGTGTGTGTGTGTGTGTGTATAATTTCTTACAATTCAAACTCAATAAAAATATCAAAAAAATAAAATCATAGACAATTGAAATAGAAATGGTTGGTAAATTAGATTATGTAAACTTAATTAGTACATTTGCGTCTAATAATTGACATGTATAATATTGAAGTAACGTTTGTATATTTTTTTTATATATTAATTTTAATGATATTTGATGTAGAAATAGATTTTTTTTCATGTATTTAGCAATTTTTTTTTAATACATATCAATGTTCAAAGGATCAAGGATCAGAAAACTCGAAGGCCCCACTTCGAAAACTTGTCTAGGGTCCCCAAATTCTCAGAGCTGCTAGTGTAGTTTTGTGAAAAGGATGTATCAATGTCATAATCTTGAAGCATGTTTAGCGTTTCAGATATCAACTCAGTGAACATGGTAAGATGTGAGGTGAACAATTTGCAAAAAACTTTATTTGAGAGAGTAGTACAGCATCTACAGAGCAAATTCCTGAGGTCTCTTCCCCATTAACTACATCGTAGTACCCTGAAATGTACATTACATGAACAGAAGACAGAACGGCTCAAAGTACTTGCTAAGCTGCTAAGTTGCTAGAGCATCTATCCAACCCGTAGAAACGTCAAATGAACAATGACAGTATTTCTAAGGAAAGTCCATTCATCTCTATAAAACAAAAAGTTGTTTATACGGTCATGTCTTGACTTCAAATAAAAAGCAGCAATTGCTCAATCTACAGCAGGTTTTACCTCATAGTAGTCAGCTCCCGTGAGTAATGTGTCTTCAATGACAACACCCTCTGCTATGCAAGACCGAAGCCCAACGACTGAATGGTGAATTTTACAGTTCTGCATTTATGTAAAGATAGGGTTGGGTTAAATGAGCAGGACCACAGTAGGTTATACTGATCCCTGTTTCTTGCAACGATAGCACATAGATGCAAGTTTTTCTAAAACTGAACACGAGACTAGGATATGACACCATAAAGGAACAATTTAGCAAAATGCTGAATTTTTCTACAAAAAATTTACCTTCATTACACATCCCTCGCCAATAACACTATCTGCGACATCAGCATCAAGCATTTTGGATGGAGGTAAATACCAAGGTTGGGTGTAGATTGGGGATGAATGATCATAAAAGCTACAGTATGAAGTTCAAAATTAGGCCGGAATACTAAATCCAGATCAAACTGATAGCATAACATATGAATTGGCCAAACAAAACAGGAATACAAACAAGTTATAGAATAAAAGGTACCTGAAATCTGGAACTGGTTTTTTTGTTATCCCCAAGTTTGCATTGTAGAAAGCCTCAATGGTACCAATATCTTCCCAGTAGCCATCATACAAATAAGTTTGAACCTGTAGGCAGTAATGATTAGTATTCCGGGGGCTGAATATCTGGATGAAGGGTAGAGGGGGACAGAAAGTATGGAACTGGGAAATATTTAGCAGATCATATAAAATTAATTTAGGACACTATCTTTTTCAGTACAAAGGGATTTGTTCAGTTTCGAATGAAAGATATTTGCAATTATGTAATACCAACAATTATTCCAATCGTTTCCACCTTTCTTTATTGATCTTTCATAGAAATTACAGAATAAACTATATGAATGAAAACTTACCCTCAAACCAATGGAAGTTGCGCCTGGAATAATTTCACTCCAGAAATCATTTGCACCAGGAAACTTGTCTCGAAGTAGATCTAACATGACATTTTTGCTCACAACATATATACCCATGCTGGCAATATAAGGCATCTCTTTAGCTCTCTTATCATCAAGACCCAGGATAGTAGTATCAACCTATATAAAAACAGAAACAACAACATTTTGCATCACTAATCAATCACACACCTAAACCCATAAGCGATCGAAGTTCACAATGAAACGAATATGTAATGCACTAAATAATGAAAAACAATATGCAGGTGGATCGTTCACCTTCGTAGCTTTGAGTTGCTCCCCTTTAGGTTTCTCAGCAAACTCAATAATCCTTCCTTCTTCATCAATCTTCATCAAACCGAAGGCGGTAGCACGCTTCTCATCTATGGGTAGAGCAGCCACAGTGATGTCTGCATGCGCCTGAATAAACCTCTCATAGTCCATCCTATACAAGTGGTCCCCAGCAAGAACCAAAAACTCCACACATTGTGCTTCTCAAACAACCACAAGTACTGCCTCACGGTATCAGCTGTACCCTGTAAACCACCAAAACCAAATATCCCAACTCAAAAATCAATCAAAACCCAATATCCAAACTCAAAAACAAATCGAAACCCGATTTCCAACACAACCCCACAATTTGTAAACAAGCTTTTAATCACCTGAAACCAATTGGGATTCTCAGGGCTCTGCTGGGCAGCAAGAACCTCAACAAAGCCTTCATTTTTGTAGCCACCCATATTACTAGCATAAGCACGAGAAAGATGGTGATTGAGCGAAGCGGAATTGAACTGGGTCAGCATATAGATCTTGGACACGTTGCTGTTGTGGCAATTACTGACTGGGATATCGATCAGCCTGTAGTTTGCACCCAATGGAACAGCAGGCTTCGCACGCTTCTTGGTCAATGGGTAAAGCCTCGTCCCAGCTCCCCACCCAGGATAATCCCCAACACACTCTACACATTAACACAAACAAAATTCCCAAAATTTCAATCCAAACAAGAGCACATTATGCGAATGCATAGAAACAAAAGCACCAAATGCGATAGAGAGGGAGAGAAATGAATCACTTACCCGGCTCGCATCGGGATCAAGACACGTCTGGGAGTTCTTGGAATCGGAAACAGCCTTCGGAGAGACAACCAGCGGCGCGACTCTGTGAGTGGGGCATTTCCTCATACAGGTGCTGGGGGCGGGGATTTTGGTCCCGGAGAGATGAGTGCCGCTGAAGGGGAGGCGGCTGATGTTCTGGGTTTGCTTCGAGTTCGGCAACACCGACGATCGCGACGTGAGCACTCCGCTCGCTGCCATTGAAGAGGACGCCATGTAACAAAAAATTTTCAGAGAGTTTCAGAGAGTTTAGAGGGAGACGGTGGAGTGTTTGGGACTCACAGCTGAGATTTGATGATATTTCGGGACCCCTTTACCGTTTCCATCTTAGTGTTAATTACGCAACCGAACGTCAAATCTGAGAGCATGGGAGTGAGGGTATTATGGACCTTTTACAAGATGTTAATATTAGTAGTTACTAGCAACCGGGTTTTGAAACTGTATAAAAAATGTAGAAAGTTTTAAATATAAATGATAAGCCATAGTTTATATAATATAAATGATAAGCCATAGTTCTTATATAAATCTATTTACAACCCTATCTAGAATAAGAAACAATGAGTAGTGTTGAACTTCTTTAATCTAATGGGTTTGTTTCTTCACTTTGTTCCTCCTTTCTTCTGATAGTAGGTGTTTTCATTTATCTGTTAGAAATTGGAAAAATACAAGTTAATGTGAACAAATGACAGTTGGATTTGTTAAAGGATCCTCTTGCTAAAGATCAGAACAATAACAAGACTTACAGAAAGTTAAATAAAATGACTTACGTAGTTGAAAAGTGTTGGCAGACCAGGTCCTGCATAGACAAAAACATTAGGCATTATTAACCAAAGACGTAAAGTTTGTCAAATTTTATATTATGTGTGTTTTGAACTATGTATGAAAACAATGAGATAACAAAACATATGCGTGGTTTGAGCTATGGCCCTAAACCTTAAATACTGTATGAATCCAAGTTTTACAAATTATTCGTATTCAAACCAATCAATTGAATTATGCTTAAACAAATTTGGTCTAAAGTGTTTAAAAAGTGAAATATAAACCCTCATTTTGCAGAATTGTTAACTTTGAAAAACGAATGCATAAATAGATAGATGGTGTTTTAGACAAAAGTTTCTCTATCTTGATATTCAACACACAAAATGTCAAATACTTTACTTAAAATGGCTTCTTGATTTGATTTGTTCAATGAGATAATGAGCGAAAGACATAAAAATCAGATCGTACTAAACTTTTTTGTGCATTCATTGGTTCATTGTTAAAAAGATTTGCAGAGAAGAGAGATTTTTACCTAATTTTTTAGAAATGATGGTGGAGCAACAGCTGTTGCAGTCTTAGTTATAATTTGACGGTAGGAACTCTTCTATAACGATCCACATGCAGAACAAAGACTTAATAAGCATTTGACCAAAGAGTGATCCAATTTAAGTTCAACGGGTTAAATCTGCAACCAAAAACAATAACAAAGCAACCCATAAAGTTATGAAACTAATCCTATGTATTTGAAACTATATAACAATTTTTACCTTGAGTTTCGAAAATATAGAATCCAATCAAATTAAAATCCCTAGTATGAAATTAAGAATCCCAATTAAACAAAAACTGACCTAATTAATTGGATATCCTGGCAAGTAGTGCTCAAATATTTCATTACAGAAAAGTGGTAGTTGAAAAACCTCATATTTAAGAAATGAACTGGGGAGTTGGTTTACGTTGTGAAAGTGAAGCGAGAAGTAACTTCTCCATTTCGAGATCAGCATATCAGAGTTTGGAGCTGTCGGATTCTCTCTGTCTCAATCAACCAAGTTCTCCATTTCAAACTATTCATCAAATACGAATCCAAAAACTAAAACTCTTTTAATTTTCCGTGTGTATTCAATGATTTGCTTCCTGTAAAGATAGGAAATATGGAATAATTATTTGGAGATGGAATCATATATAGAGCTAGAAGAGGAAGTAAAGAAGATATGTAAAAGCAAATTAAGAGATCATCATATTACAAAAGCTACAATAGTAAATTAAGAGATCATCATATTTGGAAACGGAGATACGTATAAAGTTGCAAAAAAAATTATTATTACCGGCAAAATACTGGAAGATCTAAAGGCTAGGGATTTTCACTTTCTTAGTGAAAAAAAAGATTGTTTCTGAGTGAAATAACCCAAAATCATCTTTAGACAGCAAAGAACCATAGGATTGAGAAATCAGACCTTAATTTCCAAAACCAAGCAGGGACAAAATTGGGAGACCACTGTTTAACGAACAGTGTTTTAGGCAAAAATGAGTTTTAGTTATGTATGAGTATTCAAAATTATGTAAATTTTTTTTATAGAGTTAAGATTATATAGAACTGTTAAATTGAAATCGTAAACCCAAAACCCAATCAAATTTCAGAATCCCAATTAAACAAAAACTGATCTAATTAATTGGATATCCTAGCAAGTATTACTCAAATGTTTCAATACAAAAAAGAGGTAGCTGAGAAACCCCATACCTAAAAACTGAAATCAAAAGCTGGATTATGCTGCGGAAGTGAAGGAAGAAGTTACTTCTCCGTTTCAAGGCCTGCAAATTACAGTTTGCAGCTGTCCTAATACATGCCATTTTAAATTTGACATTTGTTTCAATCTGTATCATGTGTCTATGGACATTTAGTTGTAATGATAAAACTCAAATTTGTCCTACATATAAAAAGGTTGAGTAAGTAGCCAAAACAACAGGGCAATCAAGCAAGTGATCGCAAGTACACAGTAATTTGTTATGTAAGCAGTGAACGTATATACACATCTCGAAATGAAAATTTCACCTGGTGATCCATCCTAGTAGCATCAAAGTAAACTTTCACTCTGCACTCTAACCATCTCATTCTTTCTTCCTGCTAGTTTTCGAACAAATCTGTAGAGTAGAGTGAATGAGTAAAACAATAGATTACCACAATCAAAAAAAAAATAGAAGTAAGATATACATGAACAATTAGGAGTAAGATATAGATGAACAATGGATGAATTGTAACAGCCCGTCCCGGAGATTTCGTACGACGGATGTGAAATGATAAAAATGCCCCTAGGCATAAATTAAGGTATGTGTGTGTTTTTACCTTGAGTGTTTGGTTGTATTTGGACCACACCCACACACACACAGTCACTCTACCTCTCTCTCACTCCCGCACTCTCTCTCTATCTCTCAGACTTTCTCACTCTCTCCCTCTCGGTTTTTGTACGGACGAGACACAAATCCCCCTTAAACCTGGCAGATCGAGGACGTGAAGTACCCCATCGTGTTCCTGAGGTCCATACGAACTCGTTGGTACCCGTTGCAGGTAAGAAAGCCTTAAAAAACCCGAGTTCTCATAACCTCTGATTTTGTCACTATTCATGCTCACGTAAAACCTTGTGTTTTTCGAGATTTCAAGTTCATAGGAAGCTTAAGGAGGTCCTTAGGAAGCTCGGAGTACTTCGTTGGAAGAAATTGGACATCAGAATCGCGAGATCGGGGAGTTTCATTTTGGCCGAAATTATCGAGGCTTTTTTCGGCGAATCCCCATCTTTGTGAGATCTTCATTTTGGTATAAAGTACGTAGAAAATGGTGCAAAAATGAGTGAGAAACCATGTTTGGAAGTTTACCCAGAAACCGGCGAACAGTCGTCGGCGACAGGCGACTCGTCGGAGAAGACGAAGAATATTCCGTCAGTTTTGACGGAATATGCTGACGCCGTCAGTTATCTTTAACTATTACCGTTAGGTTTTAACAGAATATTCCTAACGGTGTTACTGTTCCATTACACGTGGCCGCGCGTGGGTGGTCGGAAAATTTTTAAAAAAATATAGGGATGATCCTGAGTTTGTGTAGATCACAGTGGTATATTCATATACCCAATTTGAGCAATGTATGAGAAGTTATTTCTAAGGTTTCGATTATGTGCGTTAATTAACGTTATTTCAGTTACTTCTCATATAAGCGAGACCTATCCGGAGGACGAGCGTAGCCAGGCTAGGCACGAGGGTTACGACCCGTCTACTTATCAGTGAGTGGGCATTTGTTTTCCGTATATACCTATATAAATGAATTTTTCCTAGAAAATTAGTTTAAATGACATGTGATATGAAATGCTGTGCAAAGTATCTATTTATTTATTATGCGTTATTCATTGCTTATATTGATGTTGGTACTGAGGATGCACAGGTAAGTGGCAGATAAATTTATTTACTAGTTGTTGAGAATGAATGATGTGATGTGATATGATTAGAGCTCATAAACCTGCACACTGATATTAGAGCTCCCGCCCAGAGAGGGGCTCAGTCATTCACGTGATGTTCACCTCCCGCACCGTATGCTCGCCTTGGATCCAAGTTAGGTGCTCAGTCCTGTCGAATAGGCCACTATAGGTGGGTTCGACTCATAGGTGACCCACGATTTATCGCTCAGTCTTCACGTGATCGTAGCACTAGAGCATATTAGTTATTTATCAGTGATGTTGTGCAGACCACTAGAGGTGGTATTGATGTGTGTGCAGGGTATATATATATGATGATATGATTGAGATGAGTATGAGCTATATGATATGATGATTGTTATGAGCTATATACAGCCGAGGGCTGAGATGATTATTTAGTATTCAATCACATTCACAGAGTTATGCTTTGGCATTCAGTTGACACTTTGGCATGGTATACATACTTTCATACATACATATTTTTAGCAGGATTTTGAGAATTTTATATATGAGTATATACTTTATTTCTGGGAAATTATACAGGTTTTACGGCGAGGGGTTATAATCTTTGAGAAAAGAAAAGTTTTGAAAATATTTGTTTCTGACCCACTCAACTTTGTTTTTCGCCCCTCCAGGTATTAAGTAGTGTTCGTTGGTGGCATATGAGGAGCTCATCGGACGTTTTGACAGAATTCACTTATGTAGGACCACCTTCGGATGTTATTTATATTTAGTTCTTCTGCTTGACTGCACGTAGACTTTTATGCTCTGTGTTAGTGGAATTCACACTTCTTTTACACTAGTATTGTGACATCCCACATCGCCCAGGGGAGTGATCCTTAAATGTATATTCCCATCCCTACCTAGCACGAGGCCTTTTGGGAGCTCACTGGCTTCAGGTTCCGTAGAAACTCCGAAGTTAAGCGAGAAGGGGGCTAGAGCACTCCCAGGATGGGTGACCCACTGGGAAGTTGCTCGTGAAGTTCCCAGAAACAAAACCGTGAGGGCGTAGTCGGGGCCCAAAGCGGACAATATCGTGCTACGGTGGTGGAGCGGGCCCGGGAAGTGATGCACCCCGGGCCGGGATGTGACAATTGGTATTAGAGCCTAACCCTGGTCGCGTGTGTGCCGACGAGGACGTCGGGCCCCTAAGGAGGGTGGATTGTGACATCCCACATCGCCCAGATGAGTGATCCTTAAATGTATATTCCCATCCCTACCTAGCACGAGGCCTTTTGGGAGCTCACTGGCTTCGAGTTCCGTAGAAACTCCGAAGTTAAGCGAGAAGGGGGCTAGAGCACTCCTAGGATGGGTGACTCACTGGGAAATTGCTCGTGAAGTTCCTAGAAACAAAACCGTTAGGGCGTAGTCGGGGCCCAAAGCGGACAATATCGTGCTACGGTGGTGGAGCGGGCCCGGGAAGTGATGCACCCCGGGCCGGGATGTGACAAGTATTGCTAGTGTTTCGGTTTTAATTGATTCGTAAATTCTATTCTTTATTGATTCCGCACTGTGCACATGGTTACGTCACTCTCACGTGATGGCCGGCACGCTCTACCTTCAGGACGGGGTGTGTCAGATTGGTATCAAAGCATAAGTTTGGCAGTCCTGCATGTCTTGTGAATATTCTAATTATCTTGGTGTTTCTGTCAGAACTATGCCACCTCGTAGAGAGCCACGTCGTTCAGCTGAAGATAGCGAATGCTATTCTGTCAGTTATTCGCCCGCCTCAACGGACCCCTCTGGAGTCGATTCATAATTTGAAAATAGCCATTTTTGTGGGGAATGAAGGCCCCGAGGGTTCAGAAAAGTGGTTGATGCATATTGAGAAAACTTTCAGGCTGATGCAGAGTCAGGGGAGTCTATCTCCGGGCAGATAGGTCGAGATGACTTCATGGTTTTTAGGTAAGGAACCAGCTTCTTGGTGGGGGCAGTTGGCTGATGAGTTACCCCAGGAAGAATCTAGAGATTGGGAGGTATTTAAGCAGTTGTTCTATAAGAGATTCATTCCTCCTGCTTACATTGATCATATGAAACAAGAGTTCACTAGTTTGAGGCAGAAGAAGCTGTCAGCTAATGTGTACTACAGGAAATTTACTGATCTATCTCGTTATCATTCGGAAGTTGTTGCTAATCCAGTTGAGATGCTACGTCGTTTTAAGTTGGGCACTAAGAAGAAATGGCGTACCATTGCGACTGCGATTCCCTGTACTACTTATCATGAGTTTTATGAAGCTTTACTTCAGATTGAGGATTATGAGAATTTACCCAGCGACAGTGAAGAGGAAGAGAAAAATGGGAATCAGAATGAGGATAATGGTAAATGTCATTTCTTATAAGGGTCTCGCCAGACTCAGAGCTTTAAGCGCAATGGGACTAGTTCTAGTTCTTCCAGTAGAGGTTTCAGTTCCACAGGTCAGAGAGGAGGTGGTAGGTTCTTCAGAGATTCCGGATCCCAGAGGCAAGGGAACTTTGGTAGAGGAAATGCACCTTGGTACCGTAGGTGCGATAGCCGACATTTGGGGGAATGTCGAAGAGGTAGCAGTGGTTGTTTTACTTGTGGTCAGGAGGGACATCAAGCTAAGTTTTTTCCTCAAGGCCAACAGAGACCTCAGCAGCCTCATTTACCACTGCCAGCTCTAGCTCAGCAGTTTTCAGGACATGGTGGTTATACTTAGACAGGCCGTGGTGGTGCATACCACTATCAGGGGGATTCCGTTCCTTATTCTTTGGGACAGTACTAGTACCCCCAGGATCCCTATTAGCAGGGCAGTCATGGACAGTATTCAGGAGGATATATGCCTCCACAGTAGTATTTTGGAAGATATATGCCTCAGCAGTAGTTTTCAGCTAGTGGATCCCAGTGGCATTTTGGAGGACAGTCTCAGCAGTTTGATGTTACTACTAGTGAAGTTGGGTCTTCAAGACAGTATAGTCAGTCAGGACAATGGCGTAATCCTCAAGGGCGAGGAGTTCATGCCAGCAGAGGTAGAGGAAGGCAACAGAACCAGGGACGTATCAATAACCTTTCGCTGCAGGATGCTCAGAACAATCCAGATTTGATCATGGGTACGTTAAATATTCTTGGTCATTATGCTAACATTGACTGTGGTGCTACTCATTCTGTGATTTCTCATACGTTTGCTCAATTGACACAACCTCAATCTTCACCTCTTGGGTATGAGTTAGAATTTGCTATGCCTAGAGGGGAAAAGTGTTATGTAGATTATGTTTACCCAGGTTGTCCCATAGTAGTGGAGAATGTGGTTATGCCTGCTAACCTCACTCCGCTAGACATTGTGGATTTTGACGTTACCTTAGGCACAGATTGGTTGCATTGCAATCATGCTAAAATTGACTGTTACGGGAAATCAGTGACCTTTCATCGTCCTGGATTACCTGAGGTTACATTCTTTGGTGAGCCTAGTGGATTGAGGCATGGGATTATTTCAGCCGTGAGAGCCAACAAGTTACTAAAGAAAGGTTGTCAAGGATACTTGGCTCTCGTGGTACTAAATGATGATGCTCCGGTTAGCGTGGAAAATGTCAAGGTGGTCAGACAGTTTTCTGATGTTTTCCCTGATAATTTACCTGGATTGCCGCCAGACAGAGATGTGGAGTTCACTATTGATTTACTACCAGGTACTGATCCTATTTCTTTAACTCCTTATCGTATGGCTCCTGCCGAGTTAAGAGAATTGAAGATTCAGTTACAAGAATTGGTTGATAAAGGTTTCATTCAACCTAGTACTTCACCTTAGGGAGCTCCAGTTTTGTTTGTAAGGAAGAAAGATGGTACTTTGAGGCTTTGCATTGATTACAGGCAATTGAATCAGATGACGATTAAAAACCGTTATCCTTTGCCTCGTATTGACGATCTTTTTTATCAACTCAGAGGTGCCTACGTATTTTCTAAGATTAATCTAAGGTCTGGTTATTATCAGTTGAAGATCAGGAGCAACGATGTTCCTAAAACTGCTTTCAGGACTCGTTATGGTCATTATGAGTTTCTTATGATGCCATTTGGATTGAGGAATGCACCAGTAGCTTTCATGGGTTTGATGAACAAGGTGTTTCAGAAATATTTGGATAGATTCGTCATTGTCTTCATTGATGACATTCTGGTGTATTCTAACTCAAAAGCAGACCATGTCCGACATCTTACTTTGGAGTTGAAGAAGCTGAGGGAACATCAGTTATATGTTAAGTTCAGTAAGTGCCAATTCTGGTTAGATCAAGTTGCTTTCTTGGGGCATGTTGTTTCAGCTCAGGGTATTCAGGTAGACCTTCAGAAGATAGCAGTTGTGGAGAATTGGGAGCAGCCGCGAACCGTCACCGAGGTACGGAGTTTCCTTGGTTTAGCGGGTTATTATCGACGATTTGTTAAGGATTTCTGAGTTATGGCTTTGCCACTAATGAGGTTGACCAGGAAGGAAGTTAAATTCGAGTGGGATGATAATTATGAACAGAGTTTCCAGCAATTGAAGTATTATCTCACTCATGCGCCTGTTTTGATTCTTCCTGATGATAGTGGTAATTTTGAGGTTTTCAGCGATGCTTCTTTAAATGGCTTGGGATGCGTGTTGATGCAGCATGGTAGGGTAATTGCTTATGCTTTGCGTCAATTAAAGCCTCACGAGATGAATTACCCTACACATGATTTGGAATTGGCAGCCATTATTTTCGCTTTGAAGATTTGGAGACACTATCTCTATGGTGAGAAGTGTAGGATTTTCTCAGATCACAAGAGTCTACAGTATTTGTTCACACAGAAAGATTTGAATCTTCCTCAGCGGAGATGGATTGAGTTGCTAAATGACTACGATTGCACGATTGAGTATCACCCTGGACGTGCTAATGTGGTGGCTGATGCTTTGAGTAGGAAATCTCAAGGTCGGGTTAATGCTTTGTATGCTTTTCGCGTTCATCTTCTTGTAGATTTGAGGTCTACTGGAGTGAAATTGGAATTGGAAGAACGAGAAGAAAGAGTTGTGGCAGAGCAAGAAAGAGCCTTACTTGCTAGTTTCCAAGTTAGGCCTATTCCGATTGATCGTATACTCGAGACTCAGATGAGTAACGAAGAGGTTCAAGAGTTAATTCATTTGAGGAATCAAGGGAAAAGGAAATATCTCAGAATTAGAGAGACGGCTGGCATGCTTAAGGAAATATGATGTATGTGCCAAATAATGAGGAATTAAAGAAGGCAATTCTTGATGAGGCACATATTTCGGCTTATGCGATGCATCCAAGAGGAACTAAAATGTATCATACCATTAGGCCATTTTATTATTGGCCAGGTATGAAAAGGGAAATTGCTGAGTATGTAAGTAGGTGTATCGTGTGCCAGCAGGTTAAAGTCGAAAAAAGGAAGCCGTTTGGGTTGTCACAACCACTTCCCGTTCCACAGTGGAAATGGGAAAATATTACTATGGATTTTGTGTACAAGTTACCTCGTACACAAAACGACTATGATGGAATTTGGGTGGTTGTTGATCGGCTTACTAAGTCATTGCATTTCATTTCTGTGAGGAAAAAGTATTCTTTGAACAAGTTAGCAGAATTGTTCATCACGAAGATTGTGAAGTATCATGGAGTTCTTGTGAGTATTATTTCTGATCGAGATCCAATATTTACTTCTAAGTTTTGGATATCATTCCAGGAAGCTTTGAGTTCGAGATTACTGTACAGCACGGCATATCATCCTCAGACAGACGGACAATCTGAGAGGACGATTCAGACTTTGGAGGATATGCTAAGATCTTTGGTGTTGCAGTTTGGCGACACTTGGCATAAGCAGTTGGATTTAATGGAATTCGCCTACAACAACAGCTTTCACTCGAGTATTGGTATGGCGCCATTCGAGGCACTATATGGCAAGCCTTGTCGTACACCTTTATGTTGGTCAGAGGTTGGTGAACAAGTTTTAGTAGGCCCTGAGTTAGTGGAGGATACTACTTAGAACATTTAGATTATTAAGTCTAATATGAAAGCAGCCCAAGATCGCCAAAAAAGTTTAGCAGATAGACACACCGCTGATCGAGTGTACAAGGTTGGTGATTGGGTATTTCTGAAGTTATCACCGTGGCGAGGTGTAGTACGATTCGGGAAGAAAGGCAAGTTAAGTCCTAGATTCATCGAACCTTATCAGATCACCGAGCGGGTTGGTGAAGTTGCTTGCAGACTTGAGTTGCCGTCAGAGCTGTCTAAGGTACATAATGTGTTTCATGTATCAATGCTTCGTCATTATGTAGCAGATCCTTCTCATGTGATACCTCATCAACCCTTAGAGATCAGTTCAGATTTCACTTATGATGAGGAGCCGGTGACGATACTTGATTGGAAAGAAAAGGTTCTGAGGAACAAGATAGTACATTTGATTAAAGTCTTGTGGAGGAACCATTCGGTGAAAGAAGCGACGTGGGAGACAGAGGACAGAATGAGAAAGATGTACCCGAGATTGTTTTATGAGTACTAGTGGATGGTTTTGGTTATGTAAATTTCAGGGACGAAATTTTTATAAAGAGGGTAGATTGGAACAGCCCGTCCCGAAGATTTCGTACGACGGATGTGAAATGACGAAAATGCCCCTAGGCATAAATTAAGGTATGTGTGTGTTTTTACCTTGAGTGTTTGGTTGTATTTGGACCATACCCACACACACACAGTCACTCTACCTCTCTCTCACTCCCGCACTCTCTCTCTATCTCTCAGACTTTCTCATTCTCTCCCTCTCGATTTTTGTACGGACGAGACACAAATCCCCATTAAACCTAGCAGATCAAGGACATGAAGTACCCCATCGTGTTCCTGAGGTCCATACGAACTCATTGGTACCCGTTGCAGGTAAGAAAGCCCTCAAAAACCCGAGTTCTCATAACCTCCGATTTTGTCATTATTCATGCTCACGTAAAACCTTGTGTTTTTGAAGATTTCAAGTTCATAGGAAGCTTAAGGAGGTCCTTAGGAAGCTCGGAGTGCTTTGTTGGAAGAAATTGGACGTCGAAATCGCGAGATCGAGGAGTTTCATTTTGGCCGGAATTATCGAGGCTTTTTCCGGCGAATCCCCGGCGAGTTGGGGATCAAGTCAGGTATGGATGTGTTCATCTTTGTGAGATCTTCATTTTGGGATAAAGTACGTAGAAAATGGTGCAAAAATGAGTGAGAAACCATGCTTGGAAGTTTACCCAGAAACCGCCGAACAGTCGCCAGTCGTCGGAATATGCTGACGCCGTCAGTTATCTTTAACTGTTACCGTTAGGTTTTAACGGAATATTCCTAACGGCGTTACTGTTCCGTTACACGTGCCAGGCACGTGGCCGGCGCGTGGGTGGTCGGAAAATTTTTCTAAAAATATGGGGATGATCTTGAGTTTGTGTAGGTCACAATGGTATATTCATATACCCAATTTGAGCAATGTATGAGAAGTTATTTCTAAGGTTTTGATTATGTGCGTTAATTAACGTTATTTCAGTTACTTCTCATATATGTGAGATCTATCCGGAGGACGAGCCTAGCCAGGCTAGACACGGGGGTTACGACCCGTCTACTTATCAATGAGTGTGCATTTGTTTTCCGTATATACCTATATAAATGAATTTTTCCGAGAAAATCAGTTTAAATGAAATGTGATATGAAATGCTATGCAAAGTATCTATTTATTTATTATGTGTTATTGATTGCTTATATTGATGTGGGTGCTGAGGACGCACATGTAAGTGGCAGGTAAATTTATTTACTAGTTGTTGAGAATGAATAATGTGATGTGATATGATTAGAGCTCATAAACCTGCACACAGATATTAGTGCTCCCGCCCAGAGAGGGGCTCAGTCCTTCACGTGATGTTTACCTCCCGCACCGTATGCTCATCTTGGATCCAAGTTAGGTGCTCAGTCTTGTCGAATAGGCCACTATAGGTGGGTTCGACTCATAGGTGACCCGTAATTTATCGCTCAGTTTTCACGTGATCGTAGCACTAGAGCATATTAGTTATTTATCAATGATGTTGTGCAGATCACTAGAGGTGGTATTGATGTGTGTGCAGGGTATATATATGATGATATGATTAAGATGAGTATGAGCTATATGATATGATGATTGTTATGAGCTATATACAGCCGAGGGCTGAGATGATTATTTAGTATTCCATCACATTCACAGAGTTATGCTTTGGCATTCAGTTGATACTTTAGCATGGTATACATACTTTCATACATACATATTTTCAGCAGGATTTTGAGAATTTTATATATGAGCATATATTTTATTTCTGGGAAATTATACAGGTTCTACGGCGAGATGTTATAATCTTTGAGAAAAGAAAAATTTTGAAAATATTTGTTTCTGACCTATTCAACTTTGTTTTTTGCCCCTCCAGGTATTAAGTAGTGTTCGTTGGTGGCATACGAGGAGCTCATCGGACGTTCTGACAGAATTCACTTATGTAGAACCACCTTCGGGTGTTATTTCTATTCAATTCTTCTGCTTGACTGCACGTAGACTTGTATGCTCTATATTAATGGAATTCACACTTCTTTCACACTAGTATTGTGTTTCGGTTTTAACTGATTTGTAAATTCTATTCTTTATTGCTTCCGCACTGTGCACATGGTTACGTCACTCTCACGTGACCGCCGGCACGCCTCACCTTCGGGACGGGATGTGTCATGAATAGTGAATATGTGATATTTACTTACAAACTAAGATAAAGAGTTCATTTTACGATAATTATTCATAAGCAATATCCTTACTACATTATTGTTTAGAAGAAAAAAAAAAGAAAATAACGATTAATATTATTTGCAATTCTTACTGTTTTTACCTAATTATTTGCAGGATCCATAAGGGGAAAAAAAAACTTTTTTACTTCTCTCGTCGCATAAATTTGGATTTCACCTCATCCAAGCAAACGAACAGTCATTATTATAATTTTTTTCAGTATGCTAACACCAATCTGCAAAAGAAAAAGATAATCTAATTGACAAATTTAAATTCGATTTTTATACTTCAATATATTTGTTTGTCAACCTCAGTGATCAAACTTTACACTCATGCTTCCCAAAAAGAATAAAAAAAAAACGAAGAAGAATTGAAAGTACCGACCTTTCCAAGCAAAAGAGAGCGAAAACTCATTTCTTAGTGTCCTCATTTGGGTAGTCGACTCTACACTTCCTTCCAAGCCTTGTATCTGTATCCAAAATAGCATACATCAATAAGCAAACATCAAAACTTCATGAAAACTAACGAATATAAAAAAACAACGAATAAATAACAAATGCAGAGAAAAGTAGTCACTTTCTTCATCCCAAGTAATTTATTTTTTGGTACAAAGGAATTCCAAGTAATTCTAACGACATGGGTTCCAATATAATTAGAACACCAAGTTGCTGCATTACCTCTCTCTTTATTGAATTATGCGCAAAAACACCATTGGTCTATATTATGGCAAAAATGTTTCACTAAATGCATTTGTTTAAAAAGAAAATCAACCGCACCGGGGAAAAACTAAATAGAATAAAAAAAAAGTCACACCATTGTAAACCATAATTTGTAAATTCAGGAAAAAAAAATGTGAAATTGTAACCTTTGACAATAAGATCAGCTAGCAAAACAAAAAATTTGATTTCAGCTTTTTATGGCATAATGTTAACATACGATAATGACAATAAATATAAAAATTTAGAATGAACATACCAGTTGGCGAAATATAGGCAAATCATCAAACTTTCTAAAATGCATGTGTAGAAGGATACGGATATCGCCTTCACCTTCGTCTTGAATTTCAGTGAAACATAGTGCCTAACAATTGTGGCATGAATTGATTTTAAATTTTCCATCACTCGTAAATTGTAATTAAATAAAGCAAATACACAGTAATCATATCCCAATCACAGAATTAAGGATTTTCAAATGTCATAATATTTAACAACTACTATGCATAGTTCTTAAAAAAAGAGTATAAAACTAACCTGTAATTACAGCAGCTATGAGTATAAACTAATGAACATTTCCTTTAAAGACATAGTGCGGCATAAATTCTGTCACATAACATCACTTGGGAATGGGATTTAGTTTGGAGGCTAACCTTCCCATATCAAATCCATTCATATTGATCACATGATGTTAAGAAAGTTTGACATTAAGAGTATATAATTCAGTCAATTATATAGATGATATTTTGGTTCTATTCATGAAATACATGATACAGAAACCCACTTTGGTTAGATCAATGATTCCAACCACCATTAAATCTTCATAGTATCCCAGTGTCGACCAAATTTGCAATCACTTGAAAGTTTTTTTTTTTTTTTTTTTTGTGTGTATGTGTGTGTGTGTGTGTGTGTGTAGAATATGATGGCTTACCCAACTTCAGCATCTTGAATACCTAAGTCTGCGCAGAAATGATCTCGAAGTCAGATTTGAAACTCAGTTTAGTGTTCAGACCAGTAGCTCATGCTGCAGACCTGCATGACTGATAATCTGAAGAAAAACATTTTATTATTATTAGTAGTGACAGATATAAGGGTAAAACAAAAGATGGAAGACGGAATTTTGGATGGCAAGAGAATAGCAAATATGATGAACATACAAAAAAAAAATTAAAAGCAAGTGAGAGGTAGAGTGATAGAACCTTACAACTTTGTATAGAATAGGCAGCCAGTTTTATGTATGATTTGTGTACACAAATTATTGAACTAAATTAATTACATATGAAGTGCTGCAGGACTATCCCGCAAAGCCAGTTTCAGCCGAATGAACATGCAGATAGAGGAGCCATCTATCGGTGTATTGCCTTGTAACACTGGAGACTGTACAGAGGGATCCTCGACTGCGAATCCCGGTTCTTGTTTGGATTTGTACAATACGGTCTGGCACACATTTCATGGGAATGAGGGTAACTGAAATCGGAACAAAACATAAAAGCAAAAATAATAATTAACAGATAAACTTCACGATATCTTATATAAGGCTTTTCTATACAAAATAACATGTTTCAACTCCTATGTTATTTGCTTGTACGCTAGCAATAATTTCTTAGCCAAGTCTTTGATCTTTGCTTTTGTATCATTTTCACTTCCACTACTTTTCACAATGTTTGACAATCATAAACAGAAAGTGGAGGAGAATAGAAACATACCAATCTATTCCTCATTTTAGTTTGATTAAGTGCTGCTGCAGAAAGAAATTCAAAAAGTCCATGAGTAGCTGTGAATTGTGACAGAAAGTATCCTCCAAACTTGCACATGTTTAAAAACCATGAGAAAGAAGCAGGGTAGTTCCAGTAAAATGAAAGCGAAGATCACAAAAGTAGGAAAATGAAGATGCAAAAAATGCAGAAAGCCACCAAATACACATGCAATTTGGTTTGTCCAGAACCAAGAATAAGGCATACTTTTCTACAATTGTACAAATTTGGACTAAATAGAAGGCCACCAGAGTGGTAGTAGACATTCCCCGCATAACGGAGTTCCCAGTTAGGCCAAAGATGTAAACAGATATAAATCAATTCTAGGCGTTTAAAATTATCACATAGTGGTGGTACATTGGGATAGCCACTGGGGAAGCAAACATCAAAGAAGAAGAGACCATCATGGTAAGGAGTACCCTCCCCCAACAATTACAACTATCACACAATCCATTCTTGTCTCATAAGCTTTAACAAATATTGTATATGTGGATGTCAATGAAAAGGGGTTAAGCATATCTAAGTTTCTATGGTACAAACACCAATCCAACAACTATATTCCATATATTCTCAACTCCAACTTTCAGTACAAAGAACTCCAACTTTCAGTACAAAACCAAATTAATTACAGCAGTCAGCATCATGAAATAGACAGTGCAAAATATTTGATAAAAATGAATACGCTAAGTATGGGAAAACTTCAGTACAATTAATTCAAAACAGTTATTTAAAAGGAAATTCAAAATAAAAAACGGAAAAACTTGTCTGGCAAATCCTTCTCCATGATCTTCCACTCTTCCTAAATTCTCTTTGCCACATACAGAATCGTCGGAGCTTGGGAACCGAATCCGTCGTTCAGAACTGTCGCGGAAGTGACCGACGATCAGGACCACGTCATCTTCAACCGGCTGCGGGCGAAGCAAGGTTGAGATAAACAACAAAGAACACAAAGATTTGATCTTTATTAATTTAGTGAAAACCCCAATTCATATAAAACAACAGTTTCCACCACAATATTCATTTCAACAGCAAGCACAGAAATTACGTATAAAAGAATTTAAAAAAATTGAAGAAACAGAGGTAAGAACAATACCAAATCCGAGCCCACCGGGTCCTACGCTGCTATTGCAGTGTAATCTGCTTCTCTGAGACCCCCCTAAATAAATAAATAAACGACAAATCCAGAAAAATAATGAAATTTTTTCTAATCTTCCCCCCCCCCACAAACCCAGAAAATTAGTGAAAATTTTTCTAACCGTTAAATTGGATCCCTCAAAATCATCTAGTTTTTTTTGAAGTCCAATTATATCAAATCACAAATTTGGAGCACATTTTGACATGAAATAGGTGTAGAATGTACCTGTGGTGATGAGTAATAGATGATGATGATGTGGGTTTTTTCAATTGGAAAGATCTGCAGCAAAGTGACTGGTGAAATTTGGGGAAGAGAAATCGACCAAAAAAGAAGAAATCACGGTGGAAGCAGAGATTGAAGAGCGCGAAGCAGAGATCGAAGAGAGCAGAGATGCAAGAGAGACGGCGAAGCTGAGTGGTTTTCTGCGGTTTCTGAGGAAGGAGTCCAGAGACTTCTATTGGACACCGAGGGTCAAAACCGTCATTTTACTGTGTGAAAGACCAAAAAAGCCAGAGTTGAAGAGCAACTGAAGGGCAAAATTGGAACAACACTGGAGAAGGAACAGTACCACGTTTTTCTCTTTTAGTATATATATAATATAACTAGCTAGAATGCTCGCGCGGTTCTGCGGGTTTTGAAATTGTATAAAACATGTAGAAAGTTTTTAATATATATATATATATATATGAGAAGCTATATTACTTATATACATGTGGAAATTTATTTACAACCCAATTTATAATAAGAAACAATTAGTGTTGAACTTCTTTAATCTAATGGGTTTGTTTCTTCAATTTGTTCCTGCTTTTGATATATAGGTGTTTTCATTTCTCTGTTACAAATTGGAAAAATAGAAGTTAATGTGAATAAATGATAGTTGGATTTGTTGAAGGATTCTCTTGATAAAGATCAATACAATAAAAGGGCTAATAGAAAGTTAGAAAAATGACTTGCGCAGTTGAAAATTGTGAATGCACCAGGTCTTGCATAGACGAAAACATTAGGCTTTATTAACCAAACATGTAAAGTTTATGTCAAATTTTAGATTATGCATAGTTTGAACTTTTAATGATAACGATGAGATAACAAAACATATGTGTGGTTTGAGCTATGACTATAAACCTTAAAGACTATGAATCCAAGTTTGACCTAATTTTTCATAAAATGATGGGAGAGTAGCAGCTGCAGCAGTCTCAATTAAAAATTGACGGTAAGGAAATTATGTATGACGGTTCAGTGGAACACATACTTAATATTAATAAGCATTTGACCCAAGAGTGATGCGATTAAAGTTGAAGGGATTAAATCTTTAACAAAAAAACAATAATAGAGCAACCCAACAAAGTAATGAAACTCCATATTAGCCATCCTTGCTGTCAATTTTTAACTGAGACTGCTGCAGCTGCTACTCTCCCATCATTTTATGAAAAATTTGGTCAAACTTGGATTCATATAGTATTGAAGGTTTAAAGCTATAGCTCAAACCACACATATGTTTTGTTATCTCATTGTTATCATTAAAAGTTCAAACCATGCATAATCTAAAATTTGACATAAACTTTACATGTTTGGTTAATAAAGCGTAATGTTTTCGTCTAAGCAAGACCTGGTGCATTCACAATTTTCAACTACGTAAGTCATTTTTCTAACTTTCTATCTTTTATGATTGGAACTACACTATAAAATGTTAAATCCTTATGTAGACATGAAATCCAAAACGAAGACAAATTTGAAAGATTTTGACACACCCCGACCTGGAATGTCCACTAAGACTCCGAATCGAGCTGTGCTGCCCGACACCTAGAAGGTGACGAAGCCAAAAAGTGATGATATGGAAGAATGTGAATAGATTTAAACCTAAAGGTGCCTAACTATCAGAGTGCGCTGTCAGTGGGTATGGACCCATTTCACACACGTTGTTAGAGCATAAGTAAATTACAGTTGTGCGGGTAAAGATCATACCCTCAGAAGTAGCCACCTGAACTGAGATATGCCACGAGTCCTTGTCGATAAAGAAACTATGCTACTAGAACCTGGAGGGGTGCAAAACAAAAAGCGTGAGTGGGCAAAAACAAAGTTTTACAAAATCACTTCGATATAAAATTTATAACCCCTCTCTGTAAAAATATATATACTTCCCAGAAAAATATATACGTACTCATACTGAAAACTAACATTCAAATATTGCCATGTCCGAATAAACCATATCCAATATCAAAGCATGCAACAAATATCATCAAAGTCAATCATGTGATATCTCAATGCATAACATGCCGGCAATGCATATAAATCAGCCGGAGTCACCTGTAGTGACCTGTACGGCTGAATCTATGGCTCCTCAAATAAATCCTCAATCCAAACTCTCAATCAATAACCTGCACCCATGTCGGAACCACTTGTAGTGGTCTGTACGACAAGCTGGGTAAATAAAAACGCTCTGTGCTACGGTCACGTGAAGGCTGGCGACGAATCGAGGGTCACCTACAAGTCAGAACCACCTAATGTGGTCTGTATGACAGGCTAGCACCTGCCTTGGATCCAAGGTGAGCGTACGGTGCGGGAGGTGAACGATCATGTGAAAGCTAGGCCCTACTCTAGCGGAGCACAAACCCCGATGTGCAGGTAAATGAGCCATATGCTAATCTCATCAATATCACCATAATCCTCATAACAAAAATACATACTTACCTGACTTACCTGGCATCCGCCATGCCTCAACATAAAAGCATATAACATAATAATAAATATATATATATATGGCATTCGACATGGCATTCAATTTCATAAATCATTTAAAACATATTTTTGGGAATCAGCCAAGTGTGTGTGTGTGTATATATATATATATATATATATATATATTGAAAACACAAGCCCACTCACCTGGAGTCCACGCTACAACTCCTTAGAACGAGTATCGAGGCATCCCGAACGATCGGTGCCTAGAACAATTATTAAATCACATCTCAAAATACTTGTCGATAGAACACATAACTCACATAAAACACATCCTCAACGGCATTCAAGAGTGATTCAAAACTCATTGACCATAAGTCAACCGTCGATCTTTGATCGACAGTAGGGTCTACAACCCTACATAACTCAATCCGGAAGATCCGCATATCAGATTTCCCATCCGTAACTTCTCATGATTCACATTATGCTTATAGAACAACATACTAAAGTTTCGTTATGATCCAACGGTTGGATCTTCTCCAATTTCCAAAACCGAGTGGCGATTAACCTTTTATTTTATGAACTTACAAATCCAATTCGGGAAGATCCATACATCGGATTTTCGATCCGTAAGTTTCTACATTCTTCAAATATTAAGTACTACAACATATCAAAGTTTGGTGATGATCCAACGGTTGGATCGCCGATTCACATTTTTACCTAACCACGAATCGTAAAGAATCTGGCTCAATGATCCACTTACGTCAAACCACTATCAAAACTTAATTCAGGACATCAAACATAGCCTAAAAATAACATTGACGGCCCACTGGCCACGCGCCGCCACCTGCGCCGCCATGGGTGGCGGTCGGCCGCCCCTGCTTGCCGGAAAATTCAACTTTCTCCAAAAATTCTCAAAATTTGTAGAATTGAAGATCTTAAAGATTGGAACAACTTTCATACCTGTGACCAAGGCCAATTTGGTCGATAAGAGCTCCAATTTCATCAAAAACCGTAAAAACCCTAGAATTGGGTGTGCTCCAATTCGACCTCCAAAGCAACTCCGACGCCTCAACCATTGCTTGGGCTTTGTTCTAGGCATCAAGGGAAGTCTAATGGTAGTGGTAATTGAAGGAAAACATTTCGGAATTGGTGGATTTCGAACACGAGGCCGCCGCACCCACTGTGCGGTTTCACCCATTTTGAAAGCCAAATCTTCCCAAATTTGATGTGGAATGGATAGAGGGAGGGTCGTGGAGGATTTCCCAAGTAGTTTCTTGTAGCAATTCGCCGAAAAACTGGGTGAATAGTTGATGGAAATCATGAAGGTTGCGGTCGGGTCGCGGGTCAAAGGGAAACCCGACGATTCCCCTCCTTCTTTCCTTCCTTCTTTCTTTCCTTTCATTTTCCTCCTATTGGCCGGTCTCTTCTCTCTCTTCTCCTCATTCGGCCATCTCTTATGTGCTCTCTTCCTCCCTTCTCATTCGCTGCCATCAAGCAGCCTTCTTCTTATTTTTCTTTTTCTTCTCTTTTCTTTTTTTTTCCTTTCATCTCCACCATCCATCTCATTTTATCTTTAAATCTGGGCCACACATGTGGCACCCCAGATTTCTCCACAAAATCTAAAACTCTCTAAAAATAATTAAATTACTAAAATGTCCCAAACTTCAAACATCAATAACTTCTGCGATATAGCTCGAAATCACGAACCGTCTGCGCCCACGCGTCCGTAGTGACGAGTACTACAAGAATATGCCAAGAAAACAAAACTTAGGTGACACGACACCGTAATAAACCTCAGTCAACACACGTGCTTCAAAGGGCAATTTCGTAAAATCACTTATTAAAATTTTTATACAATTGTAAAATCAGGGACGGGCTGTCACAAATTTGAACCTTACCTGACAACCGATAAAACAAAAGGCGTAGAAATAAATGAGAAATTGGATTCGAACTGTAGCAGCTACTGCTCTCTGAACTTGAAGCTGGGAATTGAAAAAAATAGAATAGATTTTGAGTCATGCAACACAAAACTAAAATCGTATTAGGATTGAGAATCTATTAATAATGAAATTTTTCAATATAGGTATTAGGGATCAATTGACTATGGCTATCACAAAAAACCCAAACTAAAATCGTATTAGGATTGAGAATATGTAATTTATTAGAATTAGAGAACCACTAATACAACTATGCCTCAGTCCAATACCAATTTTTTTTTATCTGGCCTAAATAGATAAAAGTGAAAACTTCAAATTAAAAAATTCCAAAATAAATTTGAAAAAGATAAAAAATTTAGGGAGACAAAGTGAGAAGAAAGAAAAATAGGGGGAGAGTTGGGTGAACATGTGATTGACAAGTTCGTTGGGGAAGTACGTTACTACAGTTTTTCACAATCTCTTTCAAGCTCTGTATCAACAATTAAAATACCGATAAGCACAGCATGACTGAAGAACACAAATCGGAACAAAAAACAACGTAAATTTGGGGCAAACCTGAGTGGCAGGCAAAAGCTCTATTATTTTTTATGTAATGCCCAAACTACTGATATATGAGGGTGTGGGGCCTGTGACAAACAATACTGCATGAAGTAAATTACTTTTTTCAAGAATGAGTAATTTTTTGAGCAATGAGTAATACTCTTTTGCATTGTTTCAAAATCTCTAAACAAATGGAGAAATGAAAGCCAATACAGGTATACATACTACACATCACAAAACCCAAACAAAATCGCACCTTGATTCCCCTTGTGTTATAAAAACGCATCATGAAAGCATATATAAATATATTATAATCTAAATTATTTCAGACCACCATATAAAAATATTATAACATTATAATGTACTAAATGATATTCCAAACCACAATGCTTTCAATGTAATAATCAACTGAACACACTAAATAAGTGGAAGCATTTATACCTCAATTCAATTTCAAGTTCAATTTTCTTGCTGGAAAATTTTGACCTGCAAAACCAAATTACTTTGATCAACAAAAAGGAATGAATTTAAAATAGCAAATACAATGCAGAAAAATAGGCATTTAGTTTAGCTCTGTATATATTAGACAAAGATCTGTTTAAACAACCATAAACATTGGGAAAAAAAAATTGAACAACCAACCTTTTTCAAAAAGCACTAGCTCCACCCTTCTAACTTTTAATTAATGTACTGAAGACGAAATTAATCTGAAATTAAAACAAACATCAGTACTTAATCAACCGAAAATGTAGAACAAATACCAAATGACATAAAAACACACATCCTCAATTTCGGGATTAGTGGTGAACATTGTAACAGCCCGTCCCAAAGAAATTTATACAGTGGATGTGAAATGACAAAAATGCCCCTAGGCATTAATTAAGGTACGTGTGTGTGTCTAAGTTTGAGAGTGTTTGATTGGTGGTATTTGGACGACACACACACACACACACACACATCACACTCTTTCTCTCTCTCACTCCCGCACTTTCTCTCTATCTCTCATACTTTCTCTTTCTCTCTCTCTCTCTCCCTCTCGGTTTTGTACGAACACACCCAACCCATCTCAAACTTTGCAGATCGAGGCTCAGGTAAGCATTTTCATGTTCCTTGTGATACCAGGAAGCCATTAGTACAAGTTTTAGAACTGGAAACCTTCGATTCATCACGAAACCGTAACCTCCGATTTGTGCACTGTTCATACACACGTGAAATGTTGTTTTTCAGAGGATTTTAAGGTCATAGGAAGCTTAAGGAGGTCCTTACGAAGCTCGGAGTGCTTCGTTGGAAGAATTTGGACGTCGGAATCGCGAGATCGGAGAGTTTTCATTTTGGCCGAAATTATCGAGGCTTTTTCCGGCGAATCCTCGGTGAGTTGGGGGTCGAGTTGGGTATGGTTGTGTTCATCTTTATGAGATCTTCATTTTGGTCTAAAGTACGTAGAAAATGGTGCAAAAATGGAGAAGAAACCATTGTTGGAAGTTTTTCCAGAAACCAACGAACAGTCGCCGGAGAAGACAGAGAATATTCTGTTAGTCTTAACGGAATTTGCAAACACCGTCAGTTAGTTTGGACGATTTCTGTTACGTTTTAACGAAATATTCCAAGGAATATTCCTGACGGCGTTAACTGACACCGTTGGTGTGCTTATCACGTGGCCGCGCGTGAAGGCGCGTCTAGCCGTGCCTTGGCCGGCGCGTGGGTGGTCGGAAAATTTTTCTAAAAATATGGGGATGATCCTGAGATTGTGTAGATCACGGTGGTATATTCATATACCCAATTTGAGCAATGTATGAGAAATTATTTCTAAGGTTTCGATTATGTGCGTTAATTAACGTTATTTCAGTTACTTCTCATATAGGCGAGATCTATCCGGAGGACGAGCGTAGCCAGGCTAGGCACGGAGGTTACGACCCGTCTACTTATCAGTGAATGGGCTTTTGTTTTCCGTATAGACCTATATAAATGAGATTTTTCCTAGAAAATTAGTTTAAGTGAAATGTGATATGAAATGCCATGCAAAGTATCTATTTATTTTATTATGTGTTATTAATTGATTATATTAATGTTGATGATGAGGACGCACAGGTAAGTGGCAGGTAAGTTTATATACTAGTTGATGAGAACGAATGATGTGATGTGATGTGATATGATTAGAGCTCATAAACCTGCACACTGATATTAGTGCTCCCGCCCAGAGTAGGGGCTCAGTCTTTTACGTGATGTTCACATCCCGCACCGTATGCTCGCCTTGGATCCAAGTTAGGCGCTCAATCCTGTCGAATAGACCACTATAAGTGGGTTCGACTCGTAGGTGACCCGCGATTTATCGCTCAGTCTTCACATGATTGTAGCACTAGAGCATATTAGTTTATATTCAGTGATGTTGTGTAGACCACTAGAGGTGGTAGTGATATGTGTGCAGGATATATATATGATATGATGAGATAATTATGAGCTATATGATATGATGAGGTTGTTATGAGCTATATACAGCCGAGGGCTGAGTTGATTATTTAGTATTCAATCACATTCACATAATTATGCTTTGGTATTCAGTTATGATACTTTGGCATGGCATACATACTTTCATACATACATATTTTCCAGCAGGATTTTGAGAATAATATATATGAGTATATACTTTATTTCTGGAAAATTATACAGGTTTTACGGTGAGGGGTTATAACTTTTGAGAAAAGAAAGTTTTTGAAAAGATTTGTTTCTAACCCACTCAACTTTGTTTTTCGCACCTCCAAGTATTAGGTAGCGTTCGTTGGTGGCATACGAGGAGCTCATCGGACGTTCTGACATAATTCACTTATGTAGGACCACCTTTGGGTGTTATTTCCACTCAGTACTTCTGCTTGACTGCACGTAGACTTTTATGCTCTGTATTAGTGGAATTCACACTTCTTTTACACTAGTATTGCTAGCGTTTCGGTTGTAATTGATCCGTAAATTTCTACTCTTTATTGCTTCCACACTGTGCACATGGCTTATGTCACGCTCACGTGACGGCCAGCACACCCCACTTTCAGGTTGGGGTGTGTTAGTTTGGTATCAGAGCTTAGGTTTGGTAGTCCTGCACATCTTGTGAATATTTTAATTATCTTAGTGTTCATGTCAGAACTATGCCGCCTCGTAGGGAGCCACGTCGTTCAGATGAACCTAGTTTCCCTGACACAGCTCAGTTAGAGGAAGCTATAGCGAATGCTGTTCAGTCAGTTATTCGGCCGCCTCAGCGGACTCCTCTGGAGTCGGGAGTCGGTGCATAATTTGAAAATAACCACTTTTGTGGGGAATGAAGGTCCCGAGGGTTCAGAGAAGTGGTTGATGCATATTGAGAAGACTTTTAGGCTGATGCAGAGTCAAGGGAGTCTATCTTCGGACAGGTGGGTCGAGACGACTTCTTGGTTTTTGGGTAAGGAACCAGCTTCATGGTGGGAACAGTTTGCTGATGAGTTACCCCAGAAGGAATCTAGAGATTATGAGGTATTTAAACAGTTATTCTATAAGAGATTCATTCCTCCTGCATACATTGATCGTAAGAAACATGAGTTTACTAGTTTGAGGCAGAAGAAGCTGTCAGCTAACGAGTATTACATGAAATTTACTTATCTATCTTGTTATCATCCGGAAGTTGTTGCTAATCCGGTTGAGATGCTACGTCATTTTAAATTGGGCACTAAGAAGAAATGACGTACCATTGCGACTGTGATTCCCTGTACCACTTATCATGAGTTTTATGAAGCTTTACTTCAGATTAAGGATTCTGAGAATTTGCCCAGTGACAATGAAGAAGAAGAGAAAGGTGGGAATCAGAATAAGGATAAGGGTAAAGGTCATTTCTCACAGGGCCATCACCAGACTCATAGCTTTAAGCGCAGTGAGACTAGTTCTAGTTCTTCCAGTAGAGGTTTCAGTTCCACAGGTCAGAGATGAGGTGGTCTGTTCTTTAGAGATTCCAGATCCCAGAGGCAGGGGAATTTTGGTAGAGGAAATGCACCTTGGTGCTGTATGTGCGGTAGTCGACATTTAGGGGAATGTCGAATAGGTAGCAATTTTTGTTATACTTGTGGTCAGGAGGGACATCAAGCTAAGCAGTTCTCAAGACAGTGTGGCTATACCCAGACAGGTAGTGGTGGTGTATACCACTATCAGAAGGATCTCGTTCCTTATTATTCAGGACAGTACCAGTACCCCCATGATCCCTATCAGCAGGGCAGTTATGGACAGTATTCTGGAGGATATATGCCTCCACAGCAGTACTCTGGAGGATATATGTCTCAGCAGCAGTTTTCAGCTGGTGGATCACAGTGGCATTCTGGATGACAGTCTCAGCAGGTTGATGCTACTACCAGTGGAGTTGGGTATTCGAGACAGTATAGTCAGTCCGGACAGGGGTGTAATCCTCAGGGGTGAGGAGTTCACGCCAGCAGAAGCAGAGGAAGGCAACAGACCCAAGGACATATCAACAACCTTTCGCTGCAGGATGCTCAGAATAATCCGGATTTGATCATGGATACGTTAAATATTCTTGGTCATTATGCTAAAGTGTTGATTGACTATAGTGCTACTCATTCTGTGATTTCTTATACGTTTGCTCAACTGACACAACCTCAATCTTCACCTCTTGGGTATGAGTTGGAGTTTGCTATGCCCAAAGAGGAGAAGTGTTATGTAGATTATGTGTATTCAGGTTGTCCCGTAGTAGTGGAGAATGTGGTTATGCCTGCTAACCTCACTTCGCTAGACATTGTGGATTTTGACATTATCTTAGGCATAGATTGGTTACATTACAATCATGCTAAGATTGACTGTTACGGGAAATCAGTGACCTTTCATCGTCCTGGATTACGTGAGGTTACATTCTTTGGTGAACCTAGTGGATTAAGACATGGAATCATTTCGGTTGTGAGAGCCAAAATATTACTAAAGAAGGGTTGTCAAGGATACTTGGCTCACGTGGTACTAAATGATGATGCTCTGGTTAGCGTGGAGAATGTTAAGGTGGTTAGACACTTTTCTGACGTTTTCCCTGATAATTTACCTTGATTGTCGCCAGATCGCGATGTGGAGTTCGCTGTTGATTTACTACCAGGTACTAATCCTATTTCCTTAACTTCATATCGTATGGCTCCTACCGAGTTAAGAGAATTGAAGATTCAGTTACAAGAGTTGGTTGATAAAGGTTGCATCCAGCCTAGTACTTCACCTTAGGGAGCTCCAGTTTTGTTTGTAAAGAAGAAAGACGGTACTTTGAAGCTTTGCATTGATTACAGGCAATTGAATCGGATGACGATTAAAAACTGTTATCCTTTGCCTCGTATTGATGATCTTTTTTATCAACTCAGAGGTGCCCGCGTATTTTCTAAGATTGATCTAAGGTCTGGTTATTATCAGTTGAAGATCAGGAGCGACGATGTTCCTAAAACTGCTTTCAGGACTCGTTATGGTCATTATGAGTTTCTGGTGATGCCATTTGGATTGACGAATGCACCAGCTGCTTTCATGGGTTTGATGAATAAGGTGTTTCAGCAGTATTTGGATAGATTTATCATTGCTTTTATAGATAACATTCTGGTGTATTCTAAGTCAAAAGCAGATCATGTCCGACATCTTACTTTGGTGTTTAAGAAGCTGAGGGAACATCAGTTGTATGCTAAGTTCAGTAAGTGCCAGTTTTGGTTAGAACAAGTTGCTTTCTTGGGGCATGTTGTTTCAGCTCAGGGTATTCAGGTAGACCTTCAGAAGATAGCAGCTGTGGAAAATTGGGAACAGCCACAAACCGTTACCGAGGTACGAAGTTTTCTTGGCTTAGCAGGATATTATCGGCGATTTGTTAAGGATTTCTCAGTTATGGCTTTACCACTAACGAGGTTGACCAGGAAGGAAGTTAAATTCGAGTGGGATGACAATTGTGAGCAGAGTTTCCAGCAGTTGAAGTACTACCTCACTCATGCACCTGTTTTGACTCTTCCTGATGATAGTAGTAATTTTGAAGTTTACAGCGATGCTTCTTTGAATGGCTTGGGATGGGTGTTGATGCAACATGGTAGGGTAATTGCTTACGCTTCACGTCAGTTAAAGCCTCACGAGATGAATTACCCTACACATGATTTGGAATTAGCAGCCATTATTTTCGCTTTAAAGATTTGGATACACTATCTCTATGGTGAGAAGTGTAGGATTTTCTCAGATCACAAGAGTCTCCAGTACCTGTTCATGCAGAAAGATTTGAATCTTCGTCAGTGGAGATGGATTGAGTTGCTAAGTAACTATGATTGCACGATTGAGTATCACCCTGGACGTGCTAATGTGGTGGCTGACACTTTGAGTAGGAAATCTCAAGGTTGGGTTAATGCTTTGTATGCTTCTCGTGTTCCTCTTCTTGTAGATTTGAGGTCTACTATAGTGAAATTGAAATTGGAAGAACAAGAAAAAGCTGTGGCAGAACAAGAAAGAGCCTTACTTGCTAGTTTCCAAGTTATGCCTATTCTGATCGATCGTATACTCGAGACTCAGATGAATAACGAAGAGATTCAAGAGTTAATTCATTTGAGAAATCAAGGGAAAAAGAAAGATCTCAGAGTTGGAGAGACGGATAACACGCTTATGCAAGAGAATATGATGTACGTGCCAAATAATAAGGAATTAAAGAAGGCAATTCTTGATGAGGCACATATTTCAACTTATGCGATGCATCCAGGAAATACTAAAATGTATCATACCATTAGGCCATTTTATTATTGGCCAGGTATGAAAAGGGAAATTGCTGAGTATGTAAGTAGATGTATCATGTGCCAGTAGGTTAAAGCTGAAAGGAAGAAGCCGTTTGGTTTGTCACAGCCACTTCCCGTTCCATAGTGGAAATGAGAAAATATTACTATGGATTTTGTGTACAAGATTCCTCATACACAAAACGGCTATGATGGAATATGGGTGATTGTTGATCGGCTTACTAAGTCAGTGCATTTAATTCCTGTGAGGGAAAAATATTTTTTGAACAAGTTAGTTGAGTTGTTCATCACGAAGATTGTGAAGTATCATGGAGTTCCTGTGAGTATTATTTCTGATCGAGATCCAAGATTTACTTCTAAGTTTTGGATAGCGTTCCAGGAAGCTTTAGGTTCGAGATTACTGTACAGAACGGCATATCATCCTCAGACAGATGAACAATCAGAGAGGACGATTCAGACCTTGGAGGATATGCTAAGATCTTCGGTGTTGCAGTTTGGCGACGCTTGGCATAAGCGGTTGAATTTGATGGAGTTCGTCTATAACAACAGCTTTCACTCGAGTATTGGTATGACGCCATTCGAGGCATTATATGGCAAGCCTTGTCGTACACCTTTATGTTGGTCAGAGGTTGGCGAACGAGTTTTAGTAGGCCTTGAGTTAGTGGAGGAGACTACTCAGAACATTCAGGTTATTAAGTATAATATGAAAGCGGCCCAAGATCGCCAAAAGAGTTTAGCAGATAGACATGCCACTGATCGAGTGTACAAGGTTAATGATTGGGTATTTCTGAAGTTATCGTCATGGCGAGGTGTAGTACGATTCAGGAAGAAAGGCAAGCTAAGTCCTAGATTCATCGGACCTTATCAAATCACCGAGTGAGTTAGTGAAGTTGCTTACAGACTTGAGTTGCCGGCAGAGCTGTCTAAGGTACATAATGTGTTTCATGTGTCGATGCTTCGACACTATGTCTCAGATCCGTCGCATGTGACACCTCATCAACCCTTAGAGATCAGTTCAGATTTGACTTATGATGAGGAACCAGTGACTATACTGGATTGGAAGGAAAATGTTCTAAGGAATAAGACAGTGCATTTGGTTAAAGTTTTGTGGATGAACCATTCGGTGGAAAAAGCGACTTGGGAGACAGAAGATCAGATGAGAGAGATGTACCCAAGGTTGTTTTATGAGTACTAGTGGATGGTTTTGGTTATGTAAATTTCGGGAACGAAATTTTATAAAGTGGGTAGATTGTAACAGCCCGTTCCGGAGAAATTTGTACAGTGAATGTGAAATGACAAAAATGCCCCTAGGCGTTAATTAAGGTACGTGTGTGTGTCTAAGTTTGAGAGTGTTTGATTGGTGGTATTTGGATCCCACACACACACACACATTCACATTTTTTCTCTCTCTCACTCCCGCACTCTCTCTCTATCTCTCAGACTTTCTCTCTCTCCCTCTCGGTTTTGTACGGACACACCTAACCCATCTCAAACTTTGCAGACCGAGGCTAAGGTAAGCATTTTCATGTTCCTTGTGATACCAGGAAGCCATTAGTACAAGTTTTAGAACTGGAAACCTTCGATTCATCACGAAATCGTAACCTCCGATTTGTGCACTGTTCATGCACATGTGAAATGTTGTTTTTCAGGGAATTTTAAGCTCACTGGAAGCTTAAGGAGGTCCTTACGAAGCTCGGAGTGCTTCGTTGGAAGAATTTGGACGTCGAAATCGCGAGATTGAGGAGTTTTCATTTTGGCCGGAATTATCGAGGCTTTTTCCGGCGAATCCCTGGCGAGTTGGAGGTCGAGTCAGGTATGGTTGTGTTCATCTTTGTGAGATCTTCATTTTGGTATAAAGTACGTAGAAAATGGTGCAAAAATGGAGAAGAAACCATTGTTGGAAGTTTTTCCTGAAATCGGCGAACAGTCGCCGGTCGCTAGAGAAGACAGGGAATATTCCGTCAATCTTGACGGAATATGCTAACGCCGTCAGTTAGTTTGGACGGTTTCTGTTACGTTTTAACGGAATATTTTGAGGAATATTCCTGACGGCGTTAACTAACGCTGTCAGTGTGCTTATCACGTGGCCGCGCGTGGAGACGCGTCTGGCCGTGCCTTGGCCGGCGGGTGGCCGCGCGTGGGTGGTTGGAAATTTTTTCTAAAAATATGGGGATGATCCTTAGATTGTGTAGATCACTGTGGTATATTCATATACCTAATTTGAGCAATATATGAGAAGTTATTTCTAAGGTATCGATTATGTGCGTTAATTAACGTTATTTCAGTTACTTCTCATATAGACGAGACCTATCCGGAGGACGAGCGTAGCCAAGCTAAGCACGGGGGTTACGACCCGTCTACTTATCAGTGAGTGGGCTTTTGTTTTCCGTATATACCTATATAAATGAGATTTTTCCCATAAAATTAGTTTAAGTGAAATGTGATATGAAATGCCATGCAAATTTATTTTATTATGCGTTATTGATTGCTTATATTAATGTTGGTGCTGAGGACGCACAGGTAAGTGACAGGTAAGTTTATATACTAGTTGATGAGAACGAATGATGTGATGTGATGTGATGTGATTAGAGCTCATAAACCTGCACACTGATATTAGTGCTCCCGCCCAGAGTAGGGGCTTAGTCTTTCACGTGATGTTCACCTCCCACACCGTATACTCGTCTTGGATCCAAGTTAGGCGCTCAGTCCTGTCGAATAGACCACTATAGGTGGGTTCGACTCGTAGGTGACCCGCGATTTATCGCTAAGTCTTCACGTGATTGTAGTACTAGAGCATATTAGTTTATATTCAGTGATGTTGTGCAGACCACTAGAGGTGATAGTGATGTGTCTGCAGGATATATATATGATATGATGAGATTATTATGAGCTATATGATATGATAAGATTGTTATGAGCTATATGATATGATGAGATTATTATGAGCTATATACAGTCGAGGGCTGAGTTAATTATTTAGTATTCAATCACATTCACAGAGTTATGCTTTGACATTCAGTTATGATACTTTGGCATGGCATACATACTTTCATACATACATATTTTCCAGAAGGATTTTGAGAATAATATATATGAGTATATACTTTATTTCTGGGAAATTAGACAGGTTTTACGGGAGGGGTTATAACTTTTGAAAAAAGAAAGGTTTTGAAAAGATTTGTTTCTGACCCACTCAACTTTATTTTTCCCCCCTCCAGGTATTAGGTAGCGTTCGTTGGTGGTATACGAGGAGCTCATCGGACGTTCTGACAGAATTCACTTACGTAGGACCACCTTTGGGTGTTATTTCCATTCAGTACTTCTGCTTGACTGCACGTAGACTTTTATGCTCTGTATTAGTGGAATTCACACTTCTTTTACACTATTATTGCTAGCGTTTCGGTTTTAATTGATCCGTAAATTTCTATTCTCTATTGCTTCCGCACTGTGCACATGGCTTACGTCACGCTCACGTGACGGCCAGCATGCTCCACTTTCGAGTTGGGGTGTGTCAAACATAATATGGATACATGTGAGTATTATATTGGCGTCCAATATAATGATTAGCAATAGTGGTGCTTGCTGTTAAATTAGAATTAGAAAGAATGTGTATGTGATAGCACAGAGCCCTAATAAGTGTTTGTACATGCACATGGTTTCCAATTGATAAACAACATACGGATTATATCTGAACGTGGCCCTGAGTTTCCAATTACTCACTATTGTGAATCTTTTCTTAAACAAAATATTATGTAATGTCAAAATGTATAGTACTTAAACCTGTGGCCGAGCTTGCAATTGGTTTCAAAAACCTTAACAATTTTTGAAGCTGGCTGTCCCCTGATTTTTATACATGTAATTATTTAGAAATCAAAGAGAATAATTCACTTAAATGTTTAATCAGAATAATATAAATATTCTCAAACTAATATGGGAATTGGGAACTGCAATGGTTCCAGGACTCTCCAAATCTCCTTAAAAAAATCAATAACAGAATAAAAATAAATAAAAATAAAACTTAAATGGGAACTGGGAAATGCAAGGGTGCCGGGACTCTCCAAATCTCCTTTAAAAAATCAATAACACAATAAAAAAAATAAAAATTAAACTAAAGTAGTTTCTCTGACTTCCTCTCCTCTTCGTCTTCCCTCTGGGCGATGAAAACCAGAAGCACAGTGCTTCCTAAAATTCTAGCTGTTTTACTCCTCTCTTCCCCAAATTTACAGGTGTGTTTTTTCTTTTTTGTAATCTGATTAGAAATGATTAAAGATGATTAGATGAACCAACAAATTCACCACCAAATTTCAACAAAGAAGTAACAAAGCACAGCCAAAAAATCAAATATTCGGCTTTGCGTAGTTGAGAAGAAGTGACATTTAATTACCTGTCAAAGGCTACAGAAATTGAGAGCACGATGGAGCAGCGAGGAGATCGAACAGATGGGGAAGCAAAGATCAAAATTGCAGAGCACAGTTTTTTCACTTTTTGGATTCCTATGGTTTCTGAAGAAGAAGTTGGGAGACTTCCATTGGACACCCAGGTGCATAACCGTCATTTTACTGTATAATAGACAAAAAAAGGCAGACTTGAAGAGCAACTGAATGGGCAAAAAAGGAAGAACACTGAAGAAGGAACAGTATCACGTTTTTCTCTTTTAGTATATATTAGAAATTGAGCCCGCACGATGTCGCGGGTTTTAAAACTGTGTTAAACATATGAAATATATTAAATTTATTCTCATCTATATTAAAATTTAGATGAGAATAAATTTAAATGGGGTTTTTGCAATGAAATTGTCATGTTTTGATTCAATAGTTTAGACCACATGGACAAAATTCAAATTGCATGCTTCATTCATTCAAAAGTAGGAAAAAAGTCGGATTTTTAGTTGGTTTACATAATTATTTTATAGGAGGTGTTAAAATGGCATGCTTAATTCATTTAAAAGTAGGGAAATGGAATTTTTTTCAGTGAAATTGTCATGTTCTGGTTAAATGTTTTAGGCAAAATGGACAAAGAAGAAAGAAAACACACCATTTGGTTAAAAGTATTTTTTTTCCTTTTGATATTGGCCAAAACAAACGGTTCTGTCTAAACAAAGTGTTAGTGATCTTCTTCCCCTGGTTTGGAACTTTGCAAAATAACACAATGGTGCAACACCACTGCTCAAGCGTGATTTCCGAATGGGTAATGCGCATCAGACTAAAATTACAAAGAAATTTTAACCTAACATCAAATTTACCCAAACTCCAATCATTCCTCTGATTTGTTCCAAAAAATTACAAACACACTCTAATCTAACACTTATCAACGGGTTCCCAGACGTACAAAAAAGCGATGACAAAAACTCACCCCAAAATTAAGCTACCAATCTCTCAAGTACGTACTTGATAAAAGTGAAGCATATACATATGTAAAATATGAATGAAATATGCAACAATTGTATAAAAACATGCATAAATGATAAACCAATCTTACAAACATGTTAAATAAACAGAAAGTATATAATAATAAAGAAGAAGAAGGAGTTAAGTACTAAAAATAGCAAGGAAATTGTTTTTGGCGGAAGGAGATTTACCCAAAAAATAAGAGGACCGCCAGAGACACTGCCAGATTTGCGACTGATCAACGAAGGAACCAAAATGAAAAATATCCTCTCAGCGAGGAAAACCTAGCACAGGATCAGAACCAACCCAAAACAAAATGGTAACAATTTCATCCAAATCAAGCAAAACTCAAAAGAAAAACCAAACACAGCACATACCTAAGTCGCCAAAAATAGATTTCCCAACGATGCGAAAACGGCGGTCCGTCAAACGAAAAACAAATCCGGAAACAGATCCGGCCAAAATCGGTGAAGCACAGAGGGAAACAAACGCAAACACCGCAAAATATTCACCGTCGATCGCAACCCCAGAAATTGTGCGAAGCAATTTTACCACGGAGGACAAAACACCCAAAACCCTATGTTTATACAAATGGAAAACCTCCTTCAAATCACAGACCACAAACACGATCCCCTAAAGCAGGAAAATCTGAAACTTGGCCCAATATATTCCAAACCAAAGATAGCGAAGAACAACAAAGAACCCGAGAGGAAAAGTGAGCATAAAGCGGAGATGAGAGAAAAACCAAAACAGAGAATGGGCTAAAGAAAAATGAGCAAAATCGCCATTTTACTGTGCAAAGAGTAGAAAAAAAACACGGGGAAGACCAATTTAAGGGGCATTTTGGTCCGCACACTGCCTTAGAACAGTACCACCCGGGGTTTGGGTTTTAGTATATATAAATATAATATAATTTGACAGAAGGAAAGGAGCACCAAAAAATCTGCAGAAATCGCGAGTATTTAAACAAGTGGACGGCATTAAACGTCAGGTAACGGTGGATGCATCAATGGAAGAGTGACACGTGGCATTTGGGGGGTTTTGGCCTAAGATTTTGTGTCACATGTCACCACTTTTGTTTACCACCGTTATTTTTCGTTATATGGTTATAAAATTGAGATGTTAAATTATAAACTTAGCAACCTTTCAAACTCACAAAGGACGATCTTTGTTGACAGTATTAGCTAGGGGTTGTGATTGGTTGGTAGCATATATTGATTTACAGTGTTGGATATTGAAGATATTGATTCACAAAGGACGATCTTTTTCTATGAATATAATATGGGGGAAGTAATTTTGGGATAGGTGAATATAATATCTCATTCTCTTATAGTGGGAGTTGTTGGAATTCCAAAAAGGGATGTGCTATCCATACACTCATTTTTACTTCTCACACATTCCTTGTTAATTTATGTCCTCTTGTTTTCTTCAATTTATCCGATCCGACGGTCGAAACTTAGAAAAGTGTGTGAGAAGTAAAAAGGAGTGTGAATATCACACCCCTTCCAAAAATAGTCATCTTCCACTCCTCTTCATTGAAAAAAAAACATAAAATATATGAACACAAAAATTACTATTTTCAAGCATTGATCATGAGCGGAGCCACCATGAGCCTAGGAGGGGCGGATACACCCACTCAGATTTTTTTTTGAAAATAATTATACAATTTTGCATCCCAATGACCACCCTAATTAAACTACAATTGAAAAAATGGGTAGACAATTAAAATAATTCTACTGTTTGCATCCCCCAAAGCCCCACGGGATGACAATTAAATTAATAATTAATTTAACTGTGTCTTGCTCAGTTTTATTCTAAGGATTTCTCTATAAATGAGCAGGAGATACTTAAGATTCAATTTCAGACTTAACATTGTGGATATGCGGTTTAGCATTGAGTTTTTCGGTATAAAAGGTATTGCAAAAAACTGGTTCAGTGCAAAAAAGACAAGGTGTATCAGCTAGTTTATTTGCTTGTGACATTAGCACTAACTCTTCCAGTTGATACTACCACCGTTGAAGAGCATTTTCAGCCATGAAATTTCTGAAGAATTAAATGAGAAATCGAATGAGAGATCAATGGATAAATGATAACATGATTATTGTTATGGAGAGACATTTGATGGTATTGGTAATCATGTTGTCATGAAACGCTTTCAGAACATGAAAATGCGTCAAGGGATATTGCAATATAATGTATGAAAAACTGTATAGATTAATATATAAGTGTTCAATAAGTTCTTGAATTTTTTAAGTGTAGCTTTGTTGTTTGAGGATGCTTCATTCACACAAATCTCTGACTTCATTCTGGCTTTGATAGTGATAGAATTTTATTATTACTATACGTTCACAAATATCCATTTTGGCATACAGATAACAAAGGAAAAGAAATATGGAGAGAATATTCTATCACCAAACCAATGAGTGGGGAAAGGGGCGGATCTATGATGGCAAGGGTGACCGGGGATTGACAAGTTGGGGAAAAAAATGATATACTACCATTGGCTAAGTTCCAAATTGTTATGACACCAATTTACCAAAAAAAAAAAAATAAATAAATAAAAATTGTTATGACACCCACAATTCGTATAGTCATGAGTAATATATAAATATTGTTTTACAAAGTGCAAGTTGTTGCTTTGCAGTTTGCAGTGGACATATTTACTTCCCAGCCATTTAACCCACATCTAAACGTAGACATTCCTGCATTACCAACGTTTCCTCTTTTTTTTTTTTTTTTTATCATGAAGACAACTTTCATTACAATAAAAAAACTAGTACCAGGCTCAAAAGAATCGGATAAACAACTACAGAGAAAATAAAGGCCCAAGCAAAATGAGAGCAACAACCCAAGATATAATGGGAGACCCACACAAGCTAGGCCCAAATGCCGCATAAAACAAAAGAATCAAAAACCTAATCTCCACCAGCAAAGACCACATCGCCGCCACCATCACATCCCCGACGGAAGCTGAACTCTGAACCGAGAAAGACACCAGATCCAAGTTCCCTTCACGAACCCCTACAAATATATACAAACAAAGTAACATATGGGAAGAAGGTTTGCCACCGCCCAATTCCTTGATTCCTACCGATTGGATTAATTCCTTCGATCCTCGGAGGAAGCCGAACTCCGAATCGAGAAAAACACCAGATCCAAGTCCCCTTCACAAACTCCTACAAATATGTACAAACAAAGTAACATATGGGAAGAAGGTGAGCCTGAGGGGTATGTAAAATACCCAACGCTTAACCTCGATGGGAATCCGGCATGCCGATTTAGGGAGGGGAAGTGAGGGAAGGAAGTGGATCTAATATCTAATTTCTGAACAGAGCCCGCCAATCAGAGCACATGGTGGGATGGGGATGCAGTATCACAGCTAGGGAGGAGGGGGAAGGGAAATTAAAAGACAGAAATCAGTAAAGCTAGGCAAAAAGCGCCAGATAAAGGGCATGAAGCCCAAGATAGTTGAGACTCAGCTCTAGGAAAACTGAGATTAAACTCAGGGGAGAACATAGAATTAAAAAGGAATGGAGAAAACTGGAAAAAAAAAAAAAGGTGAAGGAAGAGGAGAAGGGAAACAGGAAGGGTGAATGGGAGATGAGAAGGGAGGAAAAGAGGGAGCGAGCAAATGAGAGAAAACATGAGAAAACTCTGGAGGAAACATAGAAGAGAGAAAAGAAAGGAAAAGAAGAAAGGAAAGAAGGGTGGATGCCACCGACACCCAAGTCAAAGGCTAGGGTCGGTGGCAGAAGAAGCTTGAATTGTCTTTAAGAAAGAGAGAAAATGGAAGACTTTTGTATAACTTTTCCACTCAAATTGCAAAAACAAGTCTATCATTTCAGTCCTTCGAAGCCAATGAGTTCCCAAAAGGCCTCGTGCTATAAGAAGGGGAGCATGTACATATAAGACACATCACCCCCTCTCCGTTGGTCGATGTGGGATGTTACACAATCCTTATATGTTGATACATATACCAAGTATCCGGTGAGTCCCTATACTTTAGGGACTCGCTTACCGATTCATTGAAGATTCATTTTGTCGCTGTATTTGTTTTATACTCATTTTATATGGTGGTTGTTCCTATTTAGGGACTCCACTAGAAATGCTCAAAATTATAAAAAATAAAAAATAAACAAAAAAAAAGAGGACTTTTAACGAAACACTTCCAGTACTATTCACTTTTTATAAAAAACCGCATTGTTACCTTTCCTTGGTACTATTTACTATACCTTTATTTGTCATTTTTCATTAAAACTAAAGTTTTTATAGACTTTTCTTTAGTTTTCCTTTAAAAAATGGTTTGCCTCAGATTCCAGCAAAAGATAATATGATAAAAATTATAAAATTTTATCCTTGTTATAAATATGTCAAAGTTAGAGAGATAACCTTTTAGTGGATAGAACGAGGCAGGTGTAAAATATCACACTGAAATTTTAAAAACACAAGGAGATGGCAAATTAAAGAGGGAGGAATGTATACTGATGTTCTTAATCTTTCTTTCCTTCTGTCTGTATATTCTCTCTGTATGTTTTATTGCAGTCGAAGTGCTCTATTTATAGAGCGGCTTCATACAAACAATTTCTTACAATTTGAAAACTTACATCACATGTTTTGAAAGAACACTCCTTTTGTTCCCAAAGTCCATTCCAATTTTCATGGACATTGAAAATGTCTGCATGTGGCATTGAAAACTTTACCAAATGTTTTCAGTTTTTACGTGGGCATTCATTACCCACTATTATTTTCAACACTCCCCCTTGGATGCCCACATATCAACATTAGTTGCCTCGTTAAAACCTTGCTTGGAAAAACCCAGTGGGAAAAAACCATAGCGAAGGAAAAAGAGTACAACTTTACCAGAATTGTTGATGTAGTGTTAAGTATGCTTATGTTGCCTCGTTAAAACCTTGATAGGAAAAAGCCAGTGGGAAAAATCCTAATCGAAGGAAAAAGAGTAGAACATGCATGTATCATGGATGCTCCCCCTGATATGTCTCTCCCCCTGATTCCGCATTCTCCAAACTTAGCTGTTTGGTAAGTCGATGTAATTCGATGCTTTGCACTAATTTCTGAAACGTGCACTTTGGTAGAGACTTGGTGAACAAGTCTGCCAGATTTTCATTAGAACAGATTTGTCTGACTTCAATAATTTTAGCCTTCTGAAGCTCATGTGCACTGAAAAACTTCGGAGGTATGTGTTTAATTTTATCGCCCTTGATGAATCCTTCCTTCATTTAGGCAACACAGGCTGCATTATCTTCATGAATGACAGTTGGATTGTCTGTCTTCGAAGTTAGACCACATGAATTCCGGATATGATGGATCATTGATCTTAACCAAGAACATTCACGACTTGCTTCATGTAAAGCAAGTATTTCTGAATGATTTGAAGATGTAGCAACTAATGTTTGCTTTGTTGAGTGCCATGAGATCGCTGTATCTCCATTCTTGAACACATATCCAGTTTGTGAGCGGGCTTTATGCGGATCAGAGAGAAAACCAGCATCTGCATATCCAACAAGGACCTGGTCATTTGTGGAGTTCTTTGAGTAGAAGAGACCCAAGTCTGTTGTCCCACGAAGATATCGCAATACATCTTTGATACCCTTCCAATGACGAATTGTTGGAGCAGAGCTATACCTGGCTAACAAGTTAACTGAAAAAGCTATATCTGGTCTAGTACATTGTGCTAAATACAACAAAGCACCTATTGCACTCAGATATGGTACTTCTGGCCAAGGACCATTTCATCCTCTTCTTTTGGACGGAATGGATCTTTCTTAATGTCCAGAGAACGAACGACCATTGGCGTGCTGAGTGGATAAGCTTTGTCCATGCCAAATCGCTTCAGATTTTTTTCAATGTAAGCTGATTGGTAGACCAAAATTCCACTTGCACAATGCTCGATCTGCAGGCCGAGACAATATTTTGTTTTCCCAAGGTCTTTCATTTCAAATTCGCTTTTCAGATATTCAGCAGTTTTATAGAGCTCTTCAGGAGTTCCAACTAGGTTCATATCATCAACATATACTGCCACTATAGCAAATCCAGAATTGGATTTCTTAATGAACACACAAGGACAAATGACATTGTTGATGTATCCCTCTTTCATCAAATATTCACTGAGACGATTATACCACATTCGTCCAGATTGTTTCAGACCATACAATGATCGCCTTAATTTGATCGAGAGCATACCTTGTGGTTTCTTACTTGTTTCAGGCAACTTAAAGTTCTTCTTGGACTTTCATGTATATGTCAGCATCTAATTTTCCATATAGATACGCAGTGATGACATCCATGAGTCGCATGTCAAGTTTTTCTGAAACCACTAAACTTATTAAGTAACGGAACGTAATTGCATCCATTACAGGAGAGTATGTCTCCTCATAATCAATTCCAGGTCTTTGCGAAAAACCTTGTGCAACGAGTCGTGCTTTGTATCTAGCAATCTCGTTTTTCTCATTGCATTTCCTTGTGAATACCCATTTGTAACCCACGGGGTTTACATCAGGCGGGGTTTGGACTACTGGTCCAAAAACAGTTCGCCTTTCCAAGGAATTTAATTCTGCCTGGATTGCATCTTTCCACTTAGGCCAATCCTGTCTCTGTTTGCATTCATCAACAGAGCGGGGCTCAATATCATTACTTAAGATGATTTCAGTGGCTACTGCGAATGCAAATATATCGTCAATGATTATTTCATTTCGATCCCACAATTCATCAGTACATGCATAATTTATGGAGATTTCTTTGCTTTCATGTACTTCTCTCTCTTCAGGGACAAGTGTCTCATCAAGGACATTTTCTTTTTCTGGAAGTCCAGAATCATGAATTGTGGATTTGTCATTCATTCTTTCTTCATGAATGATTTCATTTGGATTCAGTTGTGCCCTTGTCTTTCTTTTTCGAGGGGTTGAATCTTTTGAACCTGGTGGTCTACCACGCTTCAGGCGTACACCAGATGAATCATTCACTGCCACTTTATTTTGTCCAACAGGGACATCAATTCTTGCAGGTGCATTTGCAGCTGGTATATGTGATTTTGTCACTTTCATAGCATCATTAAATGCATCTGGCATTTGATTGGCAATGCTTTAAAGATGAACGATCCTTTTCACTTCATTTTCACATTGAATGCTTCGAGGATCAAAATGAGACAAGGTGGGAACAACCCATGTCAGCTCTTTCCGTTCTTCTAGAACGATCTTTTCTCCCCCTAACGACGGGAAGACCGTCTCATCAAAGTGGCAATCAGCAAAACGAGTTGTAAACATATCACCTGTCAAGGGTTTCAAATATCTGATGATAAATGGTGAATCAAAACCCACATAAATTCCCAATCTACGCTGAGGTCCCATTTTAGTGCGTTGTGGCTGTGCAATAGGCACATAAACAGCACAACCAAAAACTCGTAAATGTGAAATGTTTGGCTGATGTCCAAACACGAGTTGTACTGAAGAGTATTGGTGGTTGGCTATAGGCCTCAATCGAACCAATGATGCAGCATGTAAGATGGCATGTTCTCATGCAGAGACTGGCAATTTGGTTTTCATAAGCAGAGTGCGAGCTATTAACTGAAGCCGCTTGATCAATGCTTCTGCTAAACCATTTTGAGTATGGACATGAGGAACAGGGTGTTCAACATCAATGCCCAATGACATCCAGTAATCATTAAAGGTTTGGGATGTAAATTCACCAGCGTTATCAAGTCGGATTGACTTAATGGGATAATTTGGGAACTGTGCTCGTAATTTAGTTATTTGAGCAAGAAGTCTCGTAAAAGCTACATTCCGAGTAGACAAGAGACAACCATGTGACCATCGGGTAGATGCATCAACCAAAATCATAAAATATCGAAATGGTCCACAAGATGGTTAAATAGGTCCACAAATATCCCCTTGAATTCTTTGCAGAAATAATGGGGATTCAGCATCAACCTTTAGTTGTGATGGTCTAATTACCAACTTCCCTTGGGAACAAGCCTTGCAAGGGTTATCATTTGAGATAGCAAAATCTCTGCTCAATAATGGATGTCCATTAGAGTTGGTAATGATCCTACGCATCATGGTGGATCCTGGATGACCCAGACGATCATGCCAAAGCATGTAAACCTTTGAATCAATGAACTTCTGGTTCATGACAGTATGTGATTCAATTGTCCTTATGTATGTATAATACAATCCACTCGAAAAACCACGCAACTTCTCCAATATACGCTTCTGGGTATCATTGGAGGTAATGCATAGATACTCCACATTTTTTGCACTTTTTGTTTCAATGTGGTATCCATTTAGACGTATGTCTTTGAAACTCAACAAATTTCGAGTAGATCGAGTAGCGTACAATGCACTCTGTATGGACAATATTGTTCCATTTGGTAACATAATCAGGGTTTTCCCTAAGCCTTCAATTACATCTGAAGGTTCTGATATTGTTGTTACCTCTACTCTTGTAAGCATTAAGCTTGAGAAATACTTTCGATCACGAAATATTGTATGTGTGGTTGCGCTGTCTGCAAGACAAATATCTCTGCCATTTCTCATGTTCTGAAAATAACCACAGTTTTTATCCATGTTTTCTGAGTAAATGGAATCACAGTTAACAAACAATTTATAACAAGAAATTTACATGCCACTTTTATTGAATCTGAAACACTAGTTTTAGACAACAAGTTCAGCATAATAAAAGTACATTAAACATAAATGATTTAATTGGACCGGTAGGCTTCATTTCCCTTTTCCACAATAAAGTCTGAAACATCTAGGTGGGTTGTGTTCAACTGTCCTGATAAGTCACACATAGGATCAGGTATATCCATTAGCCTAGCCTAGTCGAGAAAATTAGTCTCGACACCCTTCTCATTGAGGGAGGCTTGATATAGATCCACCAGATGTTTTGGGGTACAACAAGTACCCGCCCAATGCCCATTGCCACCACATCTATGGCAGGCTCATTCAAAGTTTCTGGGAGCATTGTTTATATGAGCTTTGCCTTTATGGCGATTCATATTTTTGAAGCTCGGGCCTGAATTATGCCTCGGAACCTGGTTGTGAGACTGAACACCATGGTTCTTGCCTTTCCTGTTCCATCGACCTCGCTTGTGTCCACGTCCTCGTTTATGATTATCGCCACCAGAGGATGTGGCGTTCACTTCGAGGGAAGCAGCATTCACTTCTGGGAATGGTACAGATCCAGTAGGTCTGGAATGATGGTTTCTCATCAGGAGCTCATTGTTCTGTTTAGCTACCAAGAGCACAGATATCAGCTGGTTGTACTCAATGTAGGCTCGCGCTCTATACTGCTGCTGCAGGAGCACGTTAGAGGCATGCAATGTGCTATAAGTCTTTTCCAGCAACATTTCCTCAATCATGGTATCCCCACAGAGCTTCATCTGAGAGGTCAACATTTCCTCAATAGTGGTATCCCCACAGAGCTTCATCTGAGAGGTAATCCTGAACAACGCAGAATTGTATTCAGTCACGGACTTAAAATCCTGAATCCTTAGGTGAGACCACTCATAATGAGCTTTTGGAAGAATCACCGTTGTCTGGTGATTGTATCTGCTCCTCAAGGCATTCCAAAGGGCTAACGGATCTTCAACCGTTAAGTACTCGCTTTTTAATGCCTCATCAAGATGGCTGCGATTAAAGATCATTACCTTCGCCCGATCTTGAGAGGATGAGTTACTCTCTTCCTTGATGTTATCTTTAAGATTCCCAGCTTCCAGATGGATCTTGGTATCTAGTACCCAGGTAAGGTAATTCTTCCCGGTAAGGTCCAGGGCAGTATATTCAAGCTTTGCCAAGTTCGCCATTTTCTTTTCTGAAAGAAAATGAGATGTGTAAGAACTTGCAATAATATGTATTCCTGGAGGAATATAATGTTAGAACTTCTGGTTCTTACAAATTTTTTTTATTTTGATCTTCAGGCCAAAATGACAAGCACTCGAAACTTCTGGCTCGAGATTTTCAAGGTGAATGAGGAGGGCGATTGAACCGCACCACTCTCATTGAAATAATGTAACCTAGAATGGGCGATTATTTTGCACCACTCAAGTAGCAAGAAAATTTAATTACGCAGAGCAGAACTAGAAGCAGGCATGGAGCAAACAGTTCGTCGCGAGGGTATACCGCGCAGTTGAGGCAGCGGAAGAAGATGAACAGTAAAAACCTTAGAGGAAACATTTTTTTTTTCGTTCGGCTGAGAGAAATGAGAAAGTGATTTCTTTTGGCTTAGACATTTTATATTTAGAGACTCGTGCTGATAACGTGTTATAAATATGTCAAAGTTAGAGAGATAACCTTTTAGTGAATAGAGCGAGGCATGTGTAATATATCACACTGTAATTTTAAAAACACAAGGAGATGGCAAATTAAAGAGGGGGGAATGTATACTGATGTTCTTAATCTTTCTTTCCTTCTGTCTGTATATTCTCTCTGTATGTTTTACTGCAGTCGAAGTGCTCTATTTATAGAGTGGCTTCATACAAACAATTTCTTACAATTTGAAAACTTACATCACATGTTTTGAAAGAACACTCCTTTTGTTCCCAAAGTCCATTCCAATTTTCATAGACATTGAAAATGTCTACATGTGGCATTGAAAACTTTACCAAATGTTTTCAGTTTCTACGTGGGCATTCATTACCCACTATTATTTTCAACAATCCTACATTCCCTGTGCATGGCTTTGTTATTTTTTGCAAACAATTTTATTTATTTAATCTGAATTTCAGCACAAAACAGTCAAATAATTTATATCCTACCAGAGAAATAAGGACAGGACCAGGTCAACCAGATCATATGCCAAATCAACCGACTGTAGCTCAACAACCAAACCCTAAATTCTTTTACTTTTGTGTTCAAACTGGTCAATGTATATGAAGTTATGAACGAATGAGTCAATGATCGACCAACCCATTATTGTAACCAACAAATGTGAAGAAACATTCACATTAACAAGATGTGGTGAGGATGATTTGTACTAGTAGGGCTCCATGCATCATACGCCACATAATTATGCCACAATTACACTGAATTTGTTTCATTTAAGTCTCTCTCTCATGGATCAAAGACACTGAATTTGTTTCATTTAAGTCTCTCTCTCTCTCTTTCTCATGGATCAAAGACTTTGAATGCATGTGTGGTCTAAATTAAAGATTCTCAATCATCAACAGTAACGTCAATATACACAAAGGGTAGTGGTTGTGGACTTGAAGAGTCAAAGTCTTTGCCACAAGTCTTTATGCATGGTGGGCCGTTTGCTTGTATACTTTTCCAAACAAGTAGAGATTGTATTATTAACTTGTTATATACTCTTATTGATAATGCTTGGTAGAAAAGTCTCACCACTAGGAAGCTACAGACAACCCGTCAAATTGTCTCCCGCGAAATGATGATCGACTTCTGTTGCGTTTAACAAGAAAATTCTCTTGTCCGGAAATTGTAATGGAGCATATTCCAGCCAAATTGGGGATATGAAACTGTTTTTGTAAGCACTTTTGTTGGCAAGCGCTTTTATTAAAAATACACAAAGTTTTTTCTAAAATCAGTGTGTTTCTAGGAAAAAGGCTTGGGATTGTTTTTTGGAGAAGCACTTAGCACGTGTTTTTTTTAGAAAACGCTTCTATCTGGAAGCACTTTTAAGTTTCTTCCGCAATTGTGTAGTCTTAAGTGCATTTGTTTGTAGAAATAGTTATGCAATATAATGCAATGGTAGGCACTGCAAGTGATTCAGCATTTAATTGGGTTCAAACACAATAGATAAGAAATAACCTACTTATATCATGGTCAAGCTTGCCCATAGCCTTTATGTCTAGCCAGATTACTCTAATGTTGCTCATCATCTCCCATTCAGATAGTTGATATCTGAGAAGATCGTCTCAGATATGCACTAAACGGATTCATTCGTAGCGCAACCTGGCATGCTAGCAAAGGCATCCTCGTTGTTCCCTTCACCGCAATTCTGATGTAGTTGCAAGGTTATATTCATCTATATAATAAAGCCAGAGGTAAAGTAAACAGTGCAACACAGTTTTTTTAAGGCTAGTGATAGGAGCATATTTATGCGACTTTGTTAGCTTGTTTCCTCGCATTTTCTTAGTTAGTTTCTACTTATTATAGTGATTTAAGCTATTTTCGCGTGTTTTCAGGTCCAAGAAGCAAAGTTGGCAAAAATATGCAATTTGGAGCATTTTAGAGCAGTTTTGGGCCAAGAATGGATATCACAAGTATGGAGCAAGATGGATGGACGAATTTGAAGTTCAAGAGAGGCTAGGAATGTGCAAAAGAGTTGAAGAAATTAATTCAAGTCATTGAAGATAAGGAATCAGCTACAAAGAAGGAGAATTATCCAAAACCTTATCCAAACTAACCTTATCTTACCTTACCTTATCTTATCCTATCCTAATCCTTTCCTAACTTAATTCCTGCTGCAAAAGGTTCTTAATTTCAGTTTAGGAGACATAAAAACCTGATTTCTAGGAACCTCATCCTTTCCTATAAAGGAGCCGCACCTTTGTCCTAGATCCCTTGGGTTTTTGACCTTCTAGATGTCCTATTTCCTGCTGGGATTACATAACCTTTTCCCCTTAGGATTGTGTTATTATTTTCCTACACAAACTATGTTTTGCAATCCTTTTCCTACACCAAAAGTTTGTGCCGCACCTTTCCCCTATAAATACAAGTTTATGCTGCACCATTCAGACCACCACCCTCTACCATAACTCACCTACATACATCCACCACCACTCACCACACACACCTCATTGTGCCACAACTTTGCAAAGGAAGGAAGGAAGAAATCTGGAGCGTTTTTAGGTGTATTCTATCCTTTGTTTTCAATGTTTAATTTTATTTATCTTTGTTTAATTGCAAACATGAGGAACTAAACCCCTTCTTAGCTAGGGGGGAATTCGAAACTATGAGCATATATGTGATATGAATTGATTTCATCCAGTTGTGATTTCATAAATCGTGAATGCAATTTGCTTAACTGTTTGATTAAAACTTATTCTTGTATGTTGATTAAGGGTGCATACTTAGTTTGCATGCTAGGATTTGATGCTAAAATATAAGAGAGTTTCACCTAATCGTTACAAACTTATATTTACAAGTAGTGGAGGTTGCTAGTCATGATCGTGTTATGTAAATTCTTGGCAGGAGTGTCATAGTCACGAATGTCATGTTAATGCTTATGATTTTCACAAAGCTTAATGATCTTTGATATGTATCTCTAGTATGCAGTCATATAGGGAACTTGATAAGAATAATTTGGTTTGCGGCGCTACGTCCAAATTCAATGAACTTAGGAAAATTTGAAGGTTAATGTGTGCAGTCACGATTAATTTGGGGCATTGTCGTTCATGGTTTAAAGAAAGAACAACTGGAAATCGATTTGTGTCGCATATATGTCATGTGTGGAGAAGGACCCTCTAGCTAGCCATTCACCCTTTAATTCACCCAAATTCATACCAACCTTTGTTTAGTGTCTTAATCAGTTTGTTTTTACTTTAAATTCGTCAAAAACCCAATTCCCTTTATTTTCTTGTGTCAACTTAGTTAGAATCTGTTTAATTTTGTGTCTTTTAGCATTTTGAGTCAAGTTAAAGTTAGAATTCGTCCAAATAACTCCCTACTGTCTGTTTTGAGTCTTTTAAGTTTGTTTTGAGTCTTGTAAGTCTTGTCTAGTGTTTTAGAGTTTAATTAGTGTAGATTAGCATCCCTTCTAATCCCCGGCTAGAACGATCCCTACTTACACATACTACATTGATAGGGTTTAAATTTGAGTGCAATTTAATTTCACATCAGCTAGATGACCATTTTATCCTTGCATAATTTGAAATATGATTTTGGGCAAGTTTTGAATTTTTTTGGGTGAGGGACATTTTCGTCCAATTGTTTTTGTCGAAGCCAGTGACACCAAAGTTTTGTCTACATGTGCACTGTTCACTTTTTCATTCTCTATTTTAAAACACGTTCAGAACATCTTAAAAAGCGTGTAATGCCAGTTATAAAAAAAGGTCTTTCACACTCGAATAATAATGTGATTAAATTAATTGTCAAATGATTTTTTTTTTTTTTAAAAAAAAGAAAAAAAACAAACGATATTATCTACACTAAAGGGGAGGAGGTGAGCTTGGCCTTACAATCACTAGCAATAATGTGATGCAATCAATTATTTATTAAATATTATTTTCTCTATTATGTCAAATGATCAATTTTTTCTTTATAAAAAAGGTCTTTCGCACGCGGATAATAATGTGATTAAATTAATTATCAAATGATTTTTTTTTTTACCAATTAATATTATCTACACTAAGGGGAGGGGATAGGATTAGCCTCACAATGGGCTAACAATAATGTGATTCAATCAATTGTTTATTAAATATTTTTTTTCTTTATTCCTAATGTAAATTCTATAGAAACCGATTTTATTATGTGAATTCAGCTACTTTAATTGGTTTATGAGGGGTTTCTTCTAGCATGATCTAAAATTATTCATTTACTTCAAATATTTAATTTTTCTTTTGTCAATTTACGTATATAAATATATTTAAAACGTGTAAGTCGCGCATAACACGTTGTGATTCAAAAAATGCCTTCTGCACGTGCGTGAAGGCTAGTATATAATTAAGTGCAAAGTCATATTTGACATTTGATATAGCTCTAAATGTGGGATCCTCACCACATAAGATACAAAAATTATATTTGTCCCTAAATTTGACTAGACTCCTTAAAGTCAAATTTGATTCCATATGCATTGTATATAAAATAACTTGCATCACCACATTTAGAGTCAAATATGACTTCATAACTTTAACCCTTAAGTTTTAGATTGGAGATACAATCTAGTGGTATTCGTCTTCAATTGACTCTTATGGATGACAAGTTCTGTACTAAATCATTTACTGATCTTAGTTTAAATAAGTCGTTGTTACATAAAAAAAGGCTAACTCTACGGGTCAACTTTCAACTAAAAATATATGACATAAGTAAAAATACTAGAGTGTAATATCTCGTCCTAATTTTCGTAACGTCAAGTGTATTTCAATATTGAGTAAATTGTAGCTATGGTCCCTTAACTTTAACTCAATTGGAGCAATGATCCCTCAACTAAAAATCCATTACCATTGGTCCCTCAACTTATCAAAACGTGCAGCTATGGTCCCTCAACTAAAAATCCATTACCATTGGTCCCTCAACTTTAATTCAACTGGAGAAATGGTCCCTTAACTTTAATCCAATTGTAGCAATGGTCCTTCCAATATAACTCGTTTTGACAAAAATTTTGACATAGTTGACGAAAAGAACCATAATTATACACTTTGATGAATTGAGGGATCCTAATTGTATAAATGGTCATTCCAACATAGCTTATTTTGACAAAATTTTGACAAAATTGATGAGAAGGACTATAGCTACACATTTTGATAAGTTGAGGGACCAATGGTAATGGATTTTTAGTTGAGGGACCATTACTCCAATTTGATTAAAGTTGAGGGACCATTCGTATAATTTACTCTTCAATATTTTCACGATTCGTCTTTTGTGGACTTATTTTGTAAACCACTGGGACCCACCTTATTCCCCTGCTTTTTCTTCCTTCACCGTGACATCCCCCTCGCCTTTTCTTTTTCTATAAACTCTCTCTCTAAACTCTCTCTTCTCTCATTTCTCTCACCTCTCTCATCTTTCTTTCTCTGTAAACAAACAACAACGACAACACTCCCACCACCGCCCAAACCAAGTGCACCACGAGCTTCGTCTCGTCCTCACGAGCCTAGAACACCCAAACTCACCTCGAACTTCCTTCCGGATCGTCGGATCGAAACCCAAGTCGGGCCTTGACCTTCTAGGCCATTTTCTGGCCAAATCACTGTGAGTTAGGCGTCGGAAAAGGTACCATTCTCTTTGTCTCATCGAGAAGTATGATTTTCATTTTTGAATCACTCGATTTCATTGAGTATTGAAGAAGTTATGAACATTTAAAGTTTACCCAATTTCCAGCGAGTTTTCCCAGCTTTCCCATGGACTAGTCACATTTTAGGCCATTTTTCGGCCATCTGCAGCAACCATTGGGCTTCGAAATGGAATAATCTTGTTCTACACTTTCCTAGCTTCGTTTTGATATATTATAGGTTGAATTTGGTTAAGAAACGAAGAAGTTACGAAGCTTTGAAAATTACCCAGATTTCCGACTAAAAACCAGCTTCCGGTGGATTTTCAGGAGACCTGATTGACTCGACCCGTTGACCATTGACCCGACCCGTTTAGGTAGGTTTGCTTATTAAATCCTCTTCAGTTAATAACAAGGCTTTGCCCAACTTTGCATTTATGTTAGGAATATGATACCAATATTCAAGCGGAGGTAGCGAGTCCAGTTGATGCACCTCTTCATTTCTAAGTAGCTTCCCACTTTCCCCCATTTTCTTCTTATTAGTTTGCCAATGTAAGCCTTTGTTTTATTTGTATACTTACTAGAGTTTAATAACTAGCTAGCTGCAGTTTGTTGGCTTCCATTCCTTTCAATCCGTAAGTAGTAATTAGACTACATTAATTTCATTGCTAATTTTTTGTTTGTTTAGATAATATATATGATATGCTTTACCGAATCACAGGTCGAACATGGCACAAGGTGTTTCGGAGACCATGGCACAAGGTGTTTCCGCGGCCATGTCACGCGTGTTACATCCATTAGGTGTGTCTGTCTCTCTCTCCTTGCCAAAAGAACAGGGAAAAAAAAAATCCCTTCCTATTTCATTATCCAATTAAATAATCATCTATACTTTTTTCTTAAGAAAATGCTAAGATACTATGTTTTCATGCCACATTTTTGTGTCATCTAGTATTTAAAATATCGATATAGGTGGAAATATCGAATACAAATTTATGGAAATATCGATATCGGTTGCCTTCAATAGAAATGTTGAAAATTTGCTAAAAAACAATCTGTTTTTTTTTTTACTGAATCTTATCCCACAGATGTACATTTCAAATAATCTTCACATAATACATAACTTACAAAAACATTATCAACAGAAAAATCCATTCCAACACATTTAATCTTTTTTGTCAAACGATATATTTGTTAAATTAGATGTTAGATTATAAAGTCAACGGGGTTCGAGCTCACATCATGGTGCAAGAGCAACACTCATCTCCACCTCTGTCCGCAGATGTGCACGATTTTAGATCCATGTAGAAATATAAATCCTTGAATTAATTTGATACAACGTACAAATCTAACTCCTTGAATTAATTTGGTGATTTTGGTTCTAATTTTGTCTCATTTAGTCTCAGTTCACTCCCATGTTCGTTCATTCCGTCAAACAGACGTTAAACTACAGGGTAGTATGGACATTTTATTTTTTACACAACTTTTTGCCTCCAACTTGCATGCTAAAACAATCTCAATTCCATTTTTGATAACTCTAATTTAAACCCCCGTCTGTCTCTCTTATGGATTGGTGTGGAGCTATAGTTGCAACAGTTGCAACTACACCTTTGACAAAAGCAAATAATGGGTTGTGTTTCAAAACTAATTCAATCCACTCAATGAATCCAACGGCTGCAACTACAACTTTTTTGATATGTACGAAAATAGAGTGAACTGAGACTAAATGAGACAAAAATGGCAGTTTCAGAGACAAAGCGAGACAAAATTAGTTTTAAGGGGTAAAGTAAGACTAAATGGTAGTTTCAAGAGGGAGGGAATCAGTTAATAAGCCAATAATTTATTGTTACAATTAGGTGACTCTTTTTCCTTACATCTTCAAAATTGGTATGCTCTACTGCTAATGTCGTTTTTGTATCCATATAACTTTCATTAAGAATATCTAAGTCATTTTTTTAATACACCTTCCTATACTTATAAAATTGGTTTTGTCATAACACTATTACTTTATAGAGATTTTACTGTAAATGAGTCTCCTGCAATCATATTGGGATCACTTTTCCCTTGCACAATCACACACGTAATCAATCATGAGCATTGTAGTAAAATGTAAATGATCTCAAGGACATATAATGTCTAATTTTACCATAATTTTCATATATTTGTAACCATATTCATATTCATATTCATGCACATTTAGTATTTTTTTTTTATTGATTGAAGGCTTTTTAGCCAAAATGGTCCCGAAGATTTGCATAACTCCTCACTTTGGTCCATGAGATTTGAAATCGATAAAATTGATCCCTGAATTTATCCACAAACAATCATTTTGATCATTGCGTGAAAAATCTCCATAAAATAAGAATAAAATGACAAAAATATCCTCAAATTTTGTCAAATCATTTTGGCCTATTGTTTATTAAATTAAGGGTATTTTTTGTTATTTCAATCCTTATTAAACATAATTTTTCACCAAATGATCAAAATGATTGATGGTGGACAATCTTAGGGATCCGCTTCCATTGATTTCAAATCTCAGGGACCATTTTGGCTAAAAGCCTTGTTTGAACATATTTAAACTCTGTATTTAATTAATGATATGAATGATTTCTTGGTTTTCTTTGTGATTAAATTTCAGCGCTCTATTTTCCTGACACTTTGGAGTGTTAATCACAATGATCCCATATAATTTTTCTAGTTGTCATTATCTTCCATCGTTTCTATGATTGAAGTTTAACTACAGAATAGTTCATGCATCAAACTAAACAAGTATGGGGAAATAAACAATAACAAAACAAGATAAATTTGACAGGATTTGAATATAGTCGGTGTAAACCTTTCTTTGAGGCTGTGCAAGCTGGTGATTGGGAAACTGCAGAGGGCTTTCGCGTCCACCATACGGAGGCAGTAAGAGTAAGAAATCCATTGTCTGGGAAGACAGCTCTTCACATTGCAGTTGAGGCTGGGCATGTGGATATTGTCAGAAACTTGGTGTCGTTGATGGAAGTGGACGACTTGGAAATAAAAGCAACAAAAGGTCTTCGGACAGCTTTTGCTATTGCTGCAATTAAAGGGATTACCGAAATGGCTGAATGTATGGAAAGAAACAAAAAATTACCCAGCATTCTCGATAAATACGACATGCTTCCAATTGAGCTAGCTTATTTGTATGGTCATTGGCACATGGCTCGATATCTCTACTCCGTCACTCCACTTGAAGATTTAATGCCAGACAAAGGACCTCATGGCGCTATAATAATCTCCAATTGTTTTCCATCCAAAGAATTTGGTAAAAGTTTTTAAATATGAGTAATAACATGCTGTTGAGGACTACAAAAATGAAAATTAAGGGTTTGTTTGATAATCATTTCAATTGTTTGGTAAACTACTTTCAAATTAAAAGCAAAAAAAAAAAAAAAAACTGAAATTCAAAGTTTGAAAACTTAAAAAAATAGCTTTCAGTTTTTCTTTTTTTTTTTTTTTTTTTTGAACCCTGAAAATTAAAAAAGTATTTATCAAACAAGTTTTTGGTTTTCAAATTAAAATCGTGATTACAAAAACTGAAAACGTGACTTAAAAAATAAATAGCTTATTCTAGCTACAGTTTACTCTTTTTTCCCATAGCTACAAATTACTATAGCAAACTAATTATTTCTGAAAATTTCTTAATGTTTAAAATAAACAGATATCTCATGGAGGTTAATTAACCATTGCCCAAAATTGGCCTTTACTTGGGGCAGCGGAAAGACGACCCCTTTAGAAATTTTGGCTTCGCAAGCTTCTTCATTCCCGAGCGGAGCAGAGCTCAATTTCTGGCAACAATGGATTTATGACAGTTAGTGTACAACATACTCCCTTCCCTTTCTATTAATTATTTGCTTTCACTTTTATGACATATTTTCTTGTCTTGATAGGCATAGGCATAGATATACAACCTCCTCCTCGCAACAATCATATTTCTGTAACTGTTAAAAATGAAGAAAATTCCCAAGCTAATAACGGAAGGAGTTCAATTCGCTCAGGTTTGCTATCCCCTTCCTCTCCCATCATTAACAAGTTAGGAAGTGTTGCATAAAAGGTACGATCTAATTTGGGTTATCCACTTCGAATTCCCGCTCAACTTTAACTAAGGGAGTACATGATATTTCTCTTTATTTGTACGTAGGAGGTCTCAATTATAACTCACATAAATGATAAGTTCGACACTTAATTACTATCACTAATCCCTCCCTACCTTGCTAAATTTGGAGAGATTATTAGGAGAGTTTTCTTCATTTGTGGAGATTATTGGGAGGATAAGTGCATGTTTGGTAATGAGAAATATAAAATGCGTTTGACATGTTATTTTTAAGAACAGACCCATAAAATGAATAACATAAAATACAATATTAGCCTAAATTATGTAAAACCACAAACTAAGTATAAAACAAGGTTAGAATTTTAAGAAAGAAAGAAAAAAATCTTGTACTTCCCCACTACCACCTCAATGGTCTTCGCAAATAACATCCATACCGCCATATCTCCACTACCAAGCATCATTGCCACCAGATCCTACACCTATCATCACTAGTATTCCCATCACCACCCCATCACCGGGCCACCACCATCACAACCTCCTCCACCATCTCCGCCATCATCAATCCTACTACCTCATGACCACCATTTCCACAGCCATCATTGTTAACCACACCCTCACCCATGTTACCATCATCATCGCCACTATGGATGCAAATTTCGTATAGTTGAATTGACGAAATTCCACATACAAATCAAGAAACATCGTTAATCTAATTGACAAACACTCAAAAAAGGAGGGAATGTATCCACCAAAAGGCCTCCGATGCCTAAGTCAAAAAAGTAGTTTGAGAGAAACTATGAACTTGAGAGAGTTCTGATACGTAAGTGGCGATTACAGTTTTCCCTATTTGACATGGCTATTTATAGACATAAACCCTAGTAGGCAACCGGGAGGTTGTAGTCCATAATAGACAAATCCTAAACCTATCTAAAATAGGACTCCAAGAATATTTATAATTTAGGATATAAGCATTGCTTGAATTCTCAAAAATTCCTTACTTATAAAATTCAAGGTTTGCATAGAGAATTCACACAATAAAAACCAAGTATGAAATTTTTCCCATATTCTTCTTCCTTCCTCGACCTGGCAGCACTTGGGCTGCTGGCGAATTTATCATGGATTACCCTTTTTGACTTTATAGCACTTACTGACTAGAGAAGATGATTGCATGATTTGGATTCACCATGCCACAATCATCTTTCGAAAATATTGATCGCACATACGACTTTACCAGGTTATGATCCCATTCGTAGTGATCTCTTAATATGAATTTACCAAGTCAACATCCCATGCACCTCATTGCTACATGATACATAATTATTCATGCATAGTCCCCGCACAATATGGATTTACCAGGTATGATGTCATGTATTTCAATGCTACATGGTGCACACTTACTCTCACCTAACCTTGTGACACTATGTTATCGACCCTCTATCTCTCAATTCACAAACAATTGAAACATGCATAGATATCTCATTTCACTACAAAAGATATGGCCACTGCGCACAAAAAGTAAGTTGTGCCCTATGAGGTCAAAGAGCACCAACGTATGTGCCATATATTAATAGTAACATTGCAGCAACTAAACTATTATATGTGCCCTCTATGGGTGTGCCCTTTGATGAGAGGGCACAATATGGCTATTGTGCTCAAAGAGTTAAGCACAAATAGGCAACCTATTTGTGCCTTAATTTTGACAACCATGCCAGATGACAGAACTACACGCACAACTTTCAAATTGTGACCAATAGGTTTTATTTATTTTTTTTAAATGTAAAATTTTGAAATAAAACAAAAAATTCAAAATTTTCATAAAATCAAGACGGCACATGCTATATACATGTATTTCAGTTATTCACAATAAATCCCACATAATTCATAACCAAACCTTTCTTCAGAATCCCATCCTCCCACTGCAGGCATTGGACCCCATTTTTTCATGCAATGAAGCTCACTTAACCACATTCCCTTCTTGCGTATAACTTTTAGAGTCCCACAACATTTTATTAATTCAAAAATAAAGCTTTTACAGAACATATTCGAAAGAAAACACAATAAGCTAAGAGCAATATATAAAAAACAGATAAAGAACTTACGTCTTTGTGGAACATCTTTGTCAGCTTTCACCTTTGCGCCACCTGCATATTTTATATATATATATAAGTTCTTTAAGAAGATTTACACAAAAAATGAGAATGATATATATATATATATATATATATATATATATATATATATATATATATATATATAAGTTCTTTAAGAAGATTTACACAAAAAATGAGAATGATAAATATACCAATCTTTGAATTTTCTTCTTCAAATTAGATTCCAATTTGTTGAAGAACCAAGACCTTGAGAAGAAAACAAATCCCAAATTATTGAACCCCAATCTCCAGAACTAGAATTGAAAACAAACAAAAAATGGAAAAAGAACTGTGCAATTGAATCAAGGAGAAGGACACTCAAACTGAACCCATTCCCCAAAATGAGACTGAAATTAAACGAATAAGTTTAAATTTTGCAGATTTATTCTACGAGACCGAAATTCCGTAGCAGTGAGGTGCACCTCGGTTTCTCTTCTTGATAGATCAATCACATGTGAAACTCAAACAAGAAATCAACATTATAAATTAAAGAAAAATTGTTCAGACCTGTGAAAAAAAAGGAAAATAACAATAATGAATTTGAATTTACTACAATTTTCTCTAAGACCCTACTTCCTATAAATAAGTAGTCTACTTAAAAATTCAATTCTCATCGTTAGCTGTTTAACCCATTAAAAAATAAATAAAAAACTTAAATTAAGAAACAGTTGAAAAGATATGATATCAACACCCTTAGCAAAAGTAAGGCCAAATCCCTTCGAAGAGAGATGGTATCAACTACCACATATTCCAGTGATATTCAAGGGTCAAAACAAAAAAAAATGCATTAGTACCAAGAAAACTCAATGCATTACTCGCAGGCGTTGGACCCCAGTTTTTCATGCAATGGAGCTCACTTTACCATATTCCCTTCTTGCCTATAACTTTTAAGAGTCCCACAGCTTTTTATGAATTGAAAAATAAAGCTTTTACAGAACATAGTCGAAAGAAAACGCGATGAGCTAAGAAGTAAGAACAATATACTGAAAACAGATAAAGAACTTACGTCTCTGTGGAACATCTTTGTCAGCTTTCAACTTCGCTCCACCTGCACACACACACACACACACACATATATATATATATATATATATATATATATACAAGCATCAAATCGATGTTCACACTCTTAGCATCTAGTTAGAACAATAATTATACCAAGAAAACTTGACTTTTCAACAACCCAATTGATGTTGTATTGCAATCTATACAACCAGTGACAGATTAAAATAGCAAAACAACAACAAAAAATCCTAAATCAAATTGAAGCAGTGTAAAATCGAGATTGAAAACGTGAAAATACCCAAAACTCGCGCTATAACCACCGGCTCGATTTCACCGCCAGCTCCGGCCTTATCACACACATCGACACCACTTTAACTCCGCTCTTCACCATCCTGCCGTTCCCATACCTACAAAACACACAAAACCCGATCAAAATCCTTACGTTTCTTAGATATGAAATTGAGGAAATTCGGTTACGAATTTGAAGAAACTAACCTGGGGTTTGGAAAGAGGACGGGAAGAGGATTTTGGATGTATAATTTGACGGTCGTTGGTGACCGATGGACCGCAACGCCGTTGCGTGAAAGAGAAGAGGGAGCGAGGATGCAGGAGGGATGAGAGATTTAGGGGTGGGCATAAAAACCACCAAACCGGAAACCGAATCGAACTGTGACAAAAAAAAACCATAAAAAACCGCGTTGACCAAAAAAGTCAAAACCGGAACAAAAACCGAACCGAACCGTTTCAAACGGTTCTGGTTCTGGTTTGGAAATATTAAGAACCCAAGGAACCGGACCGAACCGCTTTTAATATAAATTATTGTTTTATTATTATTTTTATATAAATAAGACATTTTTCCAAAAAGACCATGTGCATAAGCCCAATATTTTTCTTCACTTCTCTCCCCCTCCTTTGTTGTTTTATCACTTTTCTCCCCTACATTATTTTTCTCCATTCTTTTCCCGTATATTATGCATTATGTACATTTTAGTTTTAGTTTAAGATATACACTTTGGTCTTGATATGAATATTTCTATCTTGTGATTTATATTTATATGCACACTTTCTATCTTCCGGTCATAAATCTTGTAGATCTAGTAGTGGAAACTCAAATTTATTTGAATTTGTGGTTGAAATATGTGTGGTATTAGAAGTAGAAAGTTAGAAATATATATATATATATATATTTTTGGTTAGAATCGTAAACTGGCATGAACCGAACTGTACAGTTTTAATAATAAATTTAAGCGGAACTGCACCGAATCGAACCGTTGAAATTTTTCGATTCCAGTTCCATTTTGAGGGTGGAACCGGGCCGAACCGGACCGTGCCCACCCCTAGAGAGATTTCTCCAAGGGGGAGAGAGGAGAGAGAGAGGATTAATAACTTCTTTTTTTCATAATTTTTTTAAAATTGTATTTTACACAACAGGTACAATATTTTTATACAAAAGTAGCATTTGCCTACCTACTTTGTGTTCATGAACACATTTTTTTTTTAGAAAAATGGGAAGGAGAGAGGGAGAGAGAGAACATGGGGTGAGTGGTAGGTTTTTAGTTTGACAAAGAGTATTTTATTAATATAGTCTTTTTATCCTGTTTTAGTTGACAAAAAGAATTTATTAATGTAGTTTTAAATTTACATATTATTTAAATATACTAAACACTAGGGCCATGTTTAGTAGCTTTGTAAAGGCACAAAAGCCATTTTTTCACACATTATATAATATTCAACAAATCCTCTTTATACAGACAAAAGTCTTTTGTGTCTATGTTCTGTCAAATAAGTAATCAAGCCAATGTATACACGTCTCACTTCTCATAGTTCCCGAGGTCGAGACAATGTACTATCAAGAAATGAGAACTTAGAGTATCTTCAAAGGAGATGTCAAATATAGTATGTCAAAATTTTATTTGATGGTTAATGTGACAAATTGAATATAAGTGTTAAATCATCTTATTTTCCAATGGATGTGTCAAATATTTATTTTATTATTTTATTGGGCCTAGAGTTACATTAACTATTAAAAAATAATCAAAATTAGTTTTAGTTTTTATTTTATTGGTTGTTAATGGGACTCATGCATTAACAAATTAAAGGGGGGGTGTATTCAATTGAGATTTTGAGGGATTTTAATTCTTTTAATGAATCTAGGGGTATTCAGTTAGGATTCTAAGTGATTCTCTGAAATTCAAGGTGTATTAAATTAGAATTTTAAGATAGTTTATTAAAATCCTTAGAAATCCGGATATATTCAATTAGGATTTAAAAAAAGTTTATAACAGCCCATGTGTATTCAATTAGAATTGATTTTAAAGAATTTGAGAAAGTTGAGGAATTAGAGGGAATTGGAAAGATTTTGTAGTGTATTTTAAGCATCCATAAATCTCACCTCTTCCCATGAGATTTCGAGGGAATTAAATCAAAATTTTATATGGAATCTCTACAAATCAATTAAACTTCATAAAAATCCATGAATTTATAAATCGATTAAAGTCACTCAAATTCTCAATTGAATACACCTCCCTAAATTAACTATATTTAACTCCTTTTTTGTTTGCAATAAAAAAATGGCAGCTAAAAAATAAAGAGTTAAATGACTCACATGTCACAACATATATGGTATATCCATCGGAGAACACTTGAATATGTTTTAATTCTATTTGGCATACTTAACATCTCTTTTGGAGATGGTCTTAAATGTGTGAGGTCCAACGACTGTCAAATTTACTGGTATCTTAGGATAGGGCTTGAGGCATGTTGGTTAAAAAGTCAACTGTTGGTCAAAATAGCAGGGTTATGAAACCCTTCTTGGTCTACAAACATTGGATTTCCATTATGCAAGTTCCATTTGGTCGGTTGTACATCTAACAACATGCTCCATAAGTTTGACCAACATTTTTTCCATTGCAGGGGGAGGTTTAGTGGAACGGCTTGTTTCTCATTCAGAAAAACAAAAGGAAGGGCTTGTTTCGAAAATCGTTGAGATACTTGGTATGCTAGTAACAATTTCATTTGTTGTAAATTGGAATTCAAACCAATTATCCAAAGCAGTTTAAGTCCTAAATATTTGGGTTTTAAATGTCGAACTCAGGAATCAAATGCATATATGAAATGAAGATTGTCCATGTCCACTCACTTGCATTTTTAAAGCTCATGTGCGAAGAGATAAATAAAGGTTTGGATATGCATCAAATGAATTATCCCGCTGTGAATTTGGCAATCTTCCGAGCTGTTAGGAAGGGGAATGTGGAGTTTATTACTCATATATGTAAAGCATATCCTGAACTTCTGTGGTCAATAGATGACGAGCAAAGGGGCATATTTGACATTGCGATCCAATGTCGTCAAGAAAAGATTTATAACCTTATATACGGGATCTCTGAGAAAGAGATGATACATGGTGGTGACAAGGATAATAATAACAAGCTACATATGGCTGGGTTGTTGTCCCCATCTGCACAAGCACAACTTAATCATATTCCAGGGGCAGCATTGCAAATGCAGCGTGAACTACAATGGTACAAGGTTAGGATTTCTCACTCGACATAATTCTTGATTACTTTGCAATATGACATATAAACTGAAAGAATCAAATTAAGTGTTCGGGAGGTTCTGGATTTGTTTTCCCTTTTTGTAATAATCATCCAAATCCAGCATCAACTATTAGGTACTGGGGGAGGAAGGGAAGAATTGGACTCGACACTTAGGAAAAATGCTCTTAACCAACTGAATTACAAGTCTCCTTGTCCACTTACTAGGTGTCAATCTTAGTTTGTTTTCCTAAAAAGTTTCTTGCATTAAAGGTTCTGCATTTTGAAAGAGTTAGTTATTTACTTTTTGGATCTATTGAAAGCAGATGTTCAACCTAACCCAAATTGTAAAATTAACACAATCTTAAAGCCTTGATGCGTAAAATGTTTAAAATTGAACATCATGACCAATTGTAGGTGCTCTCATATGTCAGTACTTGTTGTTCAATGCAATGCAGGAAGTAGAGGCTATTGTACCTCCTAAGTTTCGTGAGTATAGGAACAAAGATGAACATTTGACACCAAGGGAACTATTTACAAAGAGTCACAGTGGATTCCTAAGGGAGGGAGAAAAATGGATGAAAGAGACGGCAAGATCTTACACTGTTGTAGGTGCTCTTATATTTACCATCATGTTTGCTGCAGTAATCACAATTCCTGGAGGAAATAAAGATACCGGCTTTCCCACATTCATCGATGAAAAATTGTTTATGTTATTTATAATTTCAGATGCTATATCACTGTTTTCTTCCACGACTGCAACGTTGACGTTTCTCGGAATTCTCACGTCACGTTTTGCAGAAGATGATTTCCTGAAATCCTTACCAACAAAAATGATAATTGGTCTTGCCACTCTCTTTTTGGCTATTGCAACCATGATGACTGCGTTTTCCGCTGCCCTTCTAATTATAGTTCGTGGACAGTCCTGGATTGTGATTCCGACCATTCTTCTTTCAAGTGTTCCAGTCACTTTATTTGTTTGGATGCAATTCCCCCTCCTAGTTAGAATTACCGCTTCTACTTACGGAAAAGGAATATTCAATAGGAATGTGGAACATTGGTTGTAAGGTATTTCATTATTTTACATTTCTTATTGTATCTGTTTATGTGGGATCCTAAAATTAGAGGTGTAACTGATTCGATGGATTATATATTAAGGAATAAATTGGTGGTATATGTGGAACCTCTCACTTACAAATGAAGAAGAACACCACTAGACCGTATTACTAAATTAGACCGTATTACTAAATGACGTCTTGTTTTTGTGTATTGACTGATTCGTTTTTATTGTATGATGAATGATTTGATTGTGTTACTACATTACAGGTTCGAATAAGAACCACACAAGGCACCCAACAGGATGAGCACATGAACTAATCATTCAGATTATCCCATCATCTTTAAGACAATAGACCAATTCACTAATGAAACCAATAAAGAAAGGAAACGAAAAGCCATAAGTAAATTTAAATTGTAGCAAAAGCTATTTCATTATCTTCATGGCCAGTTCACAAACTGGGAATCCAGATGTAGTTTTACGTCTAAGCACTATGATGTTGAACATAGATCTATCAATCACAGTAAGAACTGAAAGTTTTTTCAACCTGATGCACCTGACGATAGATCTTGTCCCAACCTCTGATGTCACAGACAGTAGAGGTTTAACCATATAATGCAAGCCAGGGCTCCCGATCGTCTTTTGATTTTCTTGTTGGATTCCATGTGATCTTGTCTCTTGAAAAGGAAAGGTTCAGAGTGCTTGCTAAAAGTTCTCCAATCTCATAAAGTATCTGAAAAAGAAACCATCTAGAGTTAGACAATATACGAACACTCGGGAAACAGACAGATTCATAGAGAACTAAAAGGAAGAGAAAGAAACAAGGCTAAACGACTTACTTTCAGCAGTGGAACATAGAGAAACAGAGCATACACTAATTTTCCCATTCATCTCTCAAGCAAATCGTAGAAATACAAATTATTATCCTATCATGGCCTCCAAATCCAACTTGAATTCAATCATATGTCACGACAATTCTAGGTAAACTGAATGTTGACAGTTGCATTAGATAAAGTAATAAAAAAGACTGTATACCTGAAATTCTTCTTTATCAGAAATGCGTTGACCTCTTTGCCCGATAAGAACACATGTTGGCAACTTCAAAACACGGACCAACTGAAGAAAGCAAGCCAAAGGTTCATGATGAATCTGCAATGATGGCGGTGGCTTCTGGGTTTTGGTTGCCAGAGCCTTGCTTATGGCTGTTTCTGAACCAATCTCTATACCATAAAGTGAACATTTGCTTTCAAATTTTGTTGCAGATTTACTTTCCCCCTTTATCTTGGATGACTCTAGGAAAAACGGGGCAACAACTGTAGGAACTGAGGATGAATTCCGCCCTGCTAATTGTGCTAGAACTTCATTAATAGCGCAGACTAGTATTGGCGGTTCATAGCATTCCATAAGCAGCACAGACACCTGAAAAATACAAAATTGGAGAGAAATTTTTTATAAAGTTCCCCTAATCTGTTAACTTCAAGATATGTTAGAAGATAAATACAATAGTTATTCATTCTTTCCTGGTAACTCAAGCTGTTGGAAATAGTAATAAACCGACAAACTTCAACACAATATCAAAGCTGTTGGCTCACATCCTGACAACTAAAGCATTTCAGAGCAGTGGTAGATCGATAAACTTTATGAAAAACAGAAAACTGCATAAAAAAAAAATAATGTGGAACCTTCCACTGTTATCGTCACTGCTTGAGTTATGAAACACAAAGGAACAAAACTTTTACAAAGTAATTTAATGGGTTTCTACCACTATGGGCATTGAAACCAAATCTACAAGCATGCTTCGAAAAACGCCTGCAATCAAGTCCCCTTAGATCTCACAGATCACTCACAATTCCATAACACCGAGTCGGTTTTATACCCCACATGGTTTTGAAAAACTAACATCAATTTCAATTTCAATCACACACAATCTAAACCCCAAATTGTCACAAATTTCACTTTCACCATAAAAACTAGAACACATTCCATTAGAAAATACACGACCCATTTCTCCACACCCAAATCCCACATAGAATCTAATCTATACGAGACAGAATCTATACGAATACAAACCCGTTTCTGGGTCCTATACAATTCCATGAGAGAGAGAGAGAGGAAGAGAGAGAAGGGGAACCTCATATTGGCCCTGGGGATCGAGGAAGTGGCGAAGGATTCCAGAAGCTTTGCAATTTTGGATTCCATAGCGCTCCAATGAAAGCTCGAAACTTTCTTCTCTGCAACAAACTGGCGCACCGAAATCAATCGATATAATATGAATTTGATCTCAAACTTAAAAGGGTTGATAGGAAGAGATCTTACACAGTAGAATTGCTTGGATTTGGGCGGAAAGCAGCAGAGATGGCTTCGCCGAAGCCCTCTGAGTCTCTCAGCAGAAACACTACCTTCGAACCAACCTTCATTTTCTTTCTGCTCTTTCTTCTTAGTTCTAACCAATGCCCAGAGGTCCGCGTACTAGCAATATATAGGAGATCGAGTGCCACTTATTTTTTTTTTCTTTTTTCTCTATTTTAATTTTTTTTTTTTTTGTTTTTTTGTGGATTTAAATAATAAAATCTTACCTAAAAAAAATAAAAATCAATGGCATTTGTTTTTTCTTCTTTCTAGGGTAAGGTTTATGGAAAAGGATTCTCGCAGAATTCTTTTCTTGGGGATCTCGTAATCGTATCCGTTTATTGTACAGCGTGCGGTCCGTTTTCGTTAGATATTATTTATATTTAATTTTATATTTTAAATGATTTCTGACCGCACAATATACGATTACGAGATCTCTCGGATCTTTAGGAAAATGATTCGGCGATGATCCTTTTCCAAGGTTTATGACTTGCCTTTGATTATTCATTTTCCATTCGAAACTAAAAATTTGTCTCTTAATCCTTGAAAGTCACAGAACCCAACTTAATTAGATTGTAGATAGACAAAAAGAAGACCAATTGAGATAGAATTCAACTTTTAAGGAGTTAAGTGATGAGTTTTTAATTTTAGAAAGTACAAATATTATTCGAATCTTGTTTCAGGTGGCAAATGAGTAGAACATACCAATTTCACTAACAAATCAAGTGTAGAATTAATGGCGCACCGCATGATATATGCTTGATACTTGAATATTGGCTTGAGAAATTTTCTCCATCTTTTCTTATTCTAAAAAATTAATGGCACACCACGTTTGAACTGATAAATATATTTCGGCCAACCTAGCTTCCTCCGTCCATCGGAGCCAACAAAGAGTACTTCGCAGTGGTGCAGTGATGAGATATGAAAGTATAGTGTGATTCAATACGCGTTTTACAATCATACATACATATTTTTATTTTTTTCATACAATGTCAATGAGTAGTTAAATTATGCGCTTTTTTTTCTTCCAAAACAGTGAAAGTACTGTACACTATTTAAATGCAACAAGAGATTTTTCACTGTGACCGGTACACGGGGTGGTACACCACGTGTCACTATACAAATGATGAGATATGTGTGCTAAAAAGTTAATAACTTAAAAAATAAAATTTCCCACCACTCCTATTAAAACACGTGGTGTACCACTTGTGTTCCCGTCACAACTAAAAATTTCTCCAGTGCAACATACAAACGTCACATATTATTTATTGATGAAATGAAAATAAGCTAGGTTAAGAAATATTCAAATTTAATATAATGGCCGATGTTTGGACATGCATCTCTTAAAAGTTAAGACAGATGAGGTTTTGTTGAAATTGGAAGCAGCTTTAACTAGTCTGAATCCCAGGTGGTTTCAAAATCAGGATGAACTTTTTGCTAAAATTTCATATATATAACCCTAATTTGCTAGAATATCTTGACCATTGATCTTGTTGAACTTTTTCCACTTCAACCAATTTAACACCAGTAAATAAGAAAATCAAAAGTAATTTTACATGACTTGCCTTGGATTAATCTATCGAAACAAGTGTAAAATGAATCAATTCATCCACCCCTTTTTCATGGTTTGGGCTACAATTAAATTCTAGAACATGTTAGTTCAGTACCGTAACGTTTGATACTTGAATAATAACTCGAGGCATTTTCTTTTTTCTTTCTTATCCTGAAAAATTAACAGCAATATCGGTCATTAAACCCTAACCATATCCACATTATACCAACAACCCTCCAATTTTCCGCACACAGAAAATAAAAATGGCAAGAATATAATAATCAATCCACTTGAAAAATTGCAAGATTAAGTAGGAGATCATGGAGTAGCATTTCTAGACCTTAATTTTCTTAATTTCCTGCATATATAATATGAATACAATTTTACATTATTATATATGCCTCCCACCATTCATCATCCTCCAAATACCTTCCCTACCAAAGGCTACCCAGTATCCTATAACAGCACTAAACGGGTGACACCAACAATTAAACAAGTTCAGTTTACAAATTATCAAATGAATATTAGAGTACCCTTATACATGAAGTAATGCTATGACCATAATTTACAATTTTACAACCATTTTCTGCTTTTTTTTCTTTCTTTTTTCTATAAGCTAGTTTCCCTCACTCAATCTTATATGCATGAAGAAACAGGCAGAAGTCAGAAGATGTTGAGTTACTAGTCTGAGTTGAATAATAAGGACTGCTATGGTCACTGTCTATGCCGCCGTTGCCTTCTCTGTCGTGATCGCTCTCTGATTCCGGCGGCCCTGGCTTGAAAATAAACAGCCCGTGCCCAGTCCCGGGGCTGCTGAAAAGCCAATCGTGCACGTCCCAGAAAACTTGCACCGGTTGCATGTTCACCTGCACGGTCTGATTCCCTCTGAATTTCCACTGCAAATTCTTGACATGAATCAACACAATCCCGTCTATGCTGATCCACATTTCTGGGTCTTTCGAGCCCGATGTTGAGCTCTCCACGACAATGTCATGCTCTTTTCTATTCTCATCAAACTTCACTCTTGTGGCAAAACTTTTCTTGGCAAACACGTTTTCTTTTTTGTAGTGTAAAAGTGCCTCCACAAGGGCTGGTCTGGATTTTGTTCTCTTGTATGCCTTTTTCTTCATGTCTCCCAATAACAACACAATCTCCTCATCGCAAACAAGAGCAACATAAAAGTCAGAACAAGGTTCTGGGCCGCCGCCAAATTTTGCAGAACGAAGATCCCAATAAACCTCCACTTGATTCCCTTCGACCTCGAATGACTTATACCCTTTTTTGCTCCAAAAATGCCATGGCTTTAGGTCGATTTTGCACGTATAATGAAAACCGCCGTCTAAGCTATCAATCCGAATGCTGAGGGAATAGTTCATGAGGTTCTTAAACCATATGATCGTCACCTTCCGCCAAAATGTCGCAATATTTGCAAGGTAGACGCAAGTCACCGTGCTTTGTGCGGTTTTCGTTGTCACAGGGTCTTCTGTGATCTTCTCTGCAAATGGTGGAGGCTCATGTAACGATTGACCTCGTATTGATCGACTCAAAGACTGCATCTTTGCAAATGTAGATGCTTTCTCGAAACAATAATGCTAGAGTCGCGAAATTTGTTCACCAAAACCGATGTATACTTCCGATAGGAGTTGATGATCGGAAAAAAATATAATAATATCGCGGATTGAATAAGCATGCGGATTGAGGATGAGAAAGAGATGTGTAATGTTTAAGGTTTGATCGGTAGCAATTTAATAATCAAATATTTCTTGCCACCTCCATTTTCATGTGCTACACCAACAAATATGTAAAATTGTTGGGTTAGCAATAATTGAATAGGTTAGGTAAAAAGTTTCACATTTGTGGATCTTGAAATCTAATGCTAATGAGAATGAAAAGGGATTGGATATTTGGAACTTACAACTTAACCTCTTGGGATCTTTGGGATTCTTGGTGCCTTTGGATATGGCCTATTGACATGGACGGAGATTGATGAGAAACTGGTTTGACAGAGAGAAGAGAGAGAGAGGGGTTGGTGAAGAGAGAGAAAGAGAGAAATGGAAGAGGCAGTTTGTTTGTGGAGAAAAACTCTCCATTTTAGAGGCTATAATCTAAGAGGTTGCCGAAGCAGAAGGGTTAACAAAACAAGATCTTTTACTATTTCTATTTACAGCTTCCTCCTTATGAACTTGCTTTCTGTTTTTTGGTTTAGCTTTGGAGGAAACTAAGAAAAGTAAATTAAATCCGTCTATGGTACTTGGTAAAAAATAAGGTATCGGTACAATTTAATTTGAACGTTAAACTACAATGCAATGGAGGAAAACAACATTGTTTATGTAATATGATGCGGGTTTGATGATTGATCCCCACCAACTCTTCTCCTTTTCTTTTTTTTGTCAAACGATAGATTTTGTTAAATTAGATATTAAATTAGTCACACCATCATGCAAGGGCTCAACATCTTTCCACCACTGTGGTAAAAGGTCACTTGCACTCTCCTCCCCCTTAACAACTAACTATTAATCCACTAATCCGCACCAAATGAAAAACCATTCACTTGTTATCCTTTAATATACTTGAATATAAAAATTCTCTCCTCCTGTGAAAGATCTCCTCTCCTTTTGTGAGAGTATTTCTCACCGCCACGTGTGAGTAGTCCTCGGTTCCATCGCTCTGCGTCACCGCCATCCCTAGCTGTTGCTAGGGTCGGTGGCAGTCTCATGCCTCGCATGTCTCTTCTTCCTTTCTTTGCTTTTCTGGTAGCTTGTAATTTTCCCCGTCCCTGCCTTTCACGATCTTCTCCTCCCTTTTCTCTTTTGGCCTTTAATCTTACCATTTTGAGCTCTAATTCCCAATCCTCCTTTTCCTCCATCCTCCGCAACCCATTCCCCTTCAACATCTCCATCATCCCCTTCCATCCTTTCTCGGCCTATCCTCAATTCTGTTCGGGTACCGTCTCTGTTTTACGTCATTTGTCACGGATCTATGGGAGGTGTGTAGAGCTTTGGCTCGGGTGTTCGCACCACCAACCTTGTTGGCCCTTGTCGGTCCTTCCCGATGTTCGCCTTTATTGGCGTTGTTGCTCGTCTGTTCTGTCTTGCTTCTTTGGTTTCGTGGTGGCAGTACTTGAGAAGGTCCTTGGAGGATGTGGTGACTTTGTTCTTCACCACTTATGGAGTTCTTGATGGCGTGATCCAAGGTGCTCGTGGAAGGCATCAGATCGTGAAGTTCGTTTTGCGGTTTCTAGTGATGGCGACAACGGTTGCACCTTCAGGAATAGTAGTTTTTTTAGGTTCTGGTAATGTTGTTTTTTGTGGGCTGGGCTCCAAGGCTTGCCTTGTGGTTTTGTCTTTTGTGTGTTTGTGGCATTTTCTTTTGTTGTAATTAACCTGTGTGTGGGCTTTTGTTGTACTTGTTTTCTTTGGTAATGAATTTTACCATTTGACCCCCAAAAAAAAATACTTGAATGTAAAAGTATAGAGTACAAGCAAAAAACTAGTCATAACTCTGTTCGTTATAGGCCAAACTCGTTGGAGTCCACCCCAGGAAAATAATCTAAAAAGGAAAGAATGTCAATGTTGGTGCAGCAAAATTCGAGTCTTCCAATTCTCTACCAACAACTAATCTTGTAATCCATCAATGAGAGAGCGGAGGGATGTACTTGTAAAAGACACTTGGACACTCACTAATCTTGTAATCCATCAATGAGAGAGCAGAAAGATGTGTCTTTTGCATGTACATCCCTCCGCTCTCTCATTGATGGATTACAAGATTAGTTGTCGAGACAGAAGGGTTGGAGGTCCGGGTAAAGGTGGAGGCTCAATTACACGAATTGGAAGACTCGAACTCCAATGGACTCCTTGAATGTGCTCCTAGCCAAAATATAGAGGGAAGCTGAAGATTTTATCTCCAATCATACGGGCATCTCCAATGCAAAAGACGCAAAATTGAGGATGTAAACGGGTCCTTTGCATCTCCGATTGCATCATTTTTAGAGTATTCTATGTAAACGTTGCTCAAGTGGTTAGTTGCAAAATGAAATTTTGTTGCCGTTATATTATTGCTAACTGATGGCTGGCAGCAGGTCCCACTTAAGTTCTTTGAATAATTTAACATGATTGAAAAGAAATAGAACTTTAAAATTGTAATAGGAAACTAAATTTGTAAACAAAATTTTGAAAATTAAAAGATATGAAAGTTAATGATTAATTTATTACTTAAGCATTGTTAAACGTGTTCATTCCTATTGCTGACACATCTTTTAATTTGAAAATTTGACTCCAAATTTAGTTTTCCTAACATGAGTAGATGGTAGGAGTGGGTTCGAAAAAACTAAATCGAAGCTGAAAAAACCGAAATGAATGTATTATAATCTTAAAATCGAAAAGCCTCTAGGAGCTCCTGAACCTAAAGAGCGAGGAATGACAATGAGCTCCTAAACTAACTTTCCGTCTTTTTAGCTAAAATTTAACTCGAAATAGAGTCATTAGACATGCTAAGCTTCCATTTCTATGGAAGGGTAGTTTGAAAAAGAACTCATTCATACTACACTCCCATTATCCCATATGACCTGTTGTTGCGTGTATCGTTCCGGCCTCTGTCCATAGTTTCACCATCTCTTCTATCCTTGCTTCCAATGACGCTACTGGCACCCTTACCGGGGTTTAAGATTCCTCCTATATGGCTGTCTGAAGCAGCAGCCTGAACCGCTTCTATACACAGCACTTTCACCAAGTTCTTGAACCGCCGTCTGAAAGTTGGTATCCTCGACATAGACGCTACAAGCCCCTGCAATCTGATACAAAACAGCTTGTCACAGTTTTATTTGCTTCTGAGGTAGCGTACAACTAAAGAAAACAAGCACGGACTCGATCATGCGCACGAGCATGATCAACGTTAATGACATGATGATCTGAATATCTAACACAATCGAGGCTAGAGCAATTCATATAATGAAATGAATGTGCGCACCTCCTAAATATGGCTTGCAACTGCGCCCGTCTGACATGGTCTCCGGACGGAAACTCTGTATCGTCCCACTCCTCGGGTGTTTCATTTCTGGATTTCATAAACACGTATCTGAGACTCATTTCCTCGTTCGCTTCCAATTGGAGATTCTTTAGTTGCTCTTTCATGACCAACAAAGGTCCGATGAACCACTCAAACACTTTGTCCCTCGGTCCATTTGCCTTCGTCAACTCTACATCATCAGCTATGGGATTCAAATTAGAATTAACTGTGATTAAGCTCATGGTAACACATATCAATTAAGCAAAGAGTAAAAAGATCTAAGTCAGTTAACATACATATGACCAACCCAGACGAGTTCGACTTCGCTGATGCAAGAAGACATTCCATCACAGACCAAGCGGGCAGTTTGATCCCCAACTTCTTACAATTTCCTTTTAGAAGGCATTCTTCTATGTCCTTAACATCTATCAGACCGTCACGGAGGAGTATCCGGCCGTTAATCTCACAAGATTTAAACAGCCAGCCCCACACCTTTGACAATAACAAAAATATTTTGTCACATAAAAATGACAGATAAACTCGAGTCCATGTTGATTATATTTGTATTTTGGCAACTCCTTACCTGGATTGGTTTATAACGTTGAATTGCCTGCTTCCATGTTCTTGATCGTTGTGAGACAAGTTTTGATTTATATGAGCCTTCTCCACCATTCTCCAAGTCATTTTTCTCGTTGTTACCATACTTTTTCCCCTCCGGGCAAGAACTCATATTTCTACGGTATATTGGCCTAGCTGTCACAGGGATGCCTCATGATCAAATTAAAAGACTTTAAGCTGTAATGGCCTAATGGAAAGTAAAATTCCCTATTTTTGGACTAAACATTTCACTATAGCAATCATTCATATGATGAAGTATACAAGAAGGACGGGGATCCCTGACGTACCTTGGAAAGCAAGACCCTACTCTCAAATAGAGTAGTTCGTTCACATATTCATCGAACAGTGAAACCACAGAAATTATGAAAGCAAGTCCAAGGTGGACAGAGTCTTCCTGAAAAATCACACATCATATTAAGGAAAACTTCTTTCCTACAAAAAATGAACCTATCCAAATACTAAGAAGTTCCAATAGTATGCCCAAACACAACAAAATTATCATAAGAGGCAACTAATCGGCCTACCTGATAAGCAATAGCGCCACTATATAGTCCCAAAAAGAAGCTAGAGATGAAAGAAGCTACCACGGCTCCCACAACTGCCAAAGGCCATAGGATAATGGCAAGACCAGCAAATGGTACACATATTGTTTCCAAGAATGGTCCTTCTCGGCCTATCAAGTCTTCAAATAACCTCTTCCATCCTCTGAACAACATGTATGGGCTTTTCCATATCGCAACCATTGTAATCAAAGGCACATCCACCGGCACTCCAATCAGACTCACCAACAAAGAAGCTGGCAATTTCAATAACCTACCAAGTGAAACCAAAATTTTTCAAAAAGTCCATCTATGTAATTTCTTTTAACAAGTAATTGACGAGTTTCAAAAGTAAAGTTTCTCACTCGATATCCAATGGCTTTTCATCCGCAGGTATCTGCTCAATTAGCTCATCCATGAAGGAGAAGTAAGAGTGGAAGCAGAAATCTGTGAGATCCTGCACAACCACGAAGCATCCTTTGATTGTCGACCAAGAACCATCCTAGTACACAAAACATAAGCTGCCAACATGAATTGCTACGACCTTACTATAATCGATAATGAAAGCTCCATACAAACAATTTGTTAGGGACATGCATTTGATACAAATCATGAAAATCCCCCATAGCGCTGGATGTTATTATTGTTCAAATGGCCCCTCGGAATACATTATCAAAAAAACCATTTACCAAAAAAAAAAAAAAAAAATCCAAGGAGAAAGGAAACATACAACAAAGCAATGATAGAACTTGTCGGTTATATTCTCGCCAACAGCCTCAAATGTTGCAAGAAGGGGAGCAAAAAACCCATATCCGATCCCACCTAAAACACTTCCAACAACTCCGAGGACCGGCCAAAGGACAAGAGGCAATGGCAGCAACAACAGCACAAGGATCTTCAACACAAGCCCAAGCCTCTTGCTCCTGAAATAATTAGGGAAATAGTAGGGCTATGAAAATTTGGAAATGTCAAAGCACATAGTATAAAGAACGATAAAAACATTTATAATGTCGGTTCATAATCTTAAAGATTAGTAGAAGGTAAGCATACTTTGCTACACAGTAGTAAGTCCAGATGAAATGAGCTACCCAAAGGCCAGCAATTACAGATAAATTTCCAATCACGACAATTCCTGCCGCCACTGGCCCAATGATGGCAGCTGCCAAGCAAAACCTACACTGTTACTAATTTACTAAAACACATATATATATATCACCTATAAGTTGGCAAACCCATCCAATCAACTCCATCCATCCCCTTGCATCCATACCACATACATTCATTGATAGGATTTTTCTTGTCAAGTTGAACTACCCTTCTAAAAAGAAGAGTTCAATTTATCAACAATATCGACAATATACTGACACGCTCCAACGGTTAAAATATCAACAATATCAATAATATTACCTTATAAGGTCATAGAATGAACGATAGCAATGCTGGATTAGAAGTGAAATTGTTGTTTTAATTAAAAAATAGGTCAAAGTATCAGCAATAGCAATAATATTGACGAAGTATCGGTATGGGAGGAAACAGATCCTATATTTATATATATGCATATAAACACGGACATAAACGCACTACATATACAATTTGTGTTAAGTATGCATAGACATGTATTGACTAATATGTACATATCGTTCATAGCAGATGTAAACACAGTGATTAGCAATAACTGTGTGGTTGATTACCTTTGACAAGGCCAAGGATGAGAAGCAAGAAAAAGAAGGGCAGAAAGGAGATGAAACTCCACAGCTTCCCCACAAAATGCACAGGAACCTCCATTGCAGCGATCAAGTAATAACTTTTGGCAAAAAATTTGAATTTAATACAGCGAGGGAGAGAGAGTGGGTGAGTGAAAGAAAAGGTGTTTGATTTGATTTGACGCAGTGCAGGTGAGGAGGCGTTACGTGGCGGGACAAAGGGATGTGAGGCGGGCACGTGGCAAACGACGGGGTTCGTGAGGGAGAGCGTTGAGACAACGACACGCACGACAACACGCGGCACCGCTTTCTTGGGGAATCGTCACGCGTTCGGCGGGAACAAAAAGGAAGAGCCCCCAAAAGGCCCAAATGACCTGCAAGCACCAAGCCAACTATCTCTGCTGAAAAAGAGAAGCAAACAAGATAATTTTGCACTCACTCCCACTCTTGCATCATTTGGAGCTACCAACTTAGTTTTGGCATACCGTTTTACTTGAAAGGCAAAAGTTTACAGTTTTATGCAGTACCAAACTATATCGAGAGAGATTAGTTTGTCACAAATGTATGGTGGGATACTTTCTATAGTAAAAAAGAGGATTTGAAAAATAAATTAGCATTGAACGCGTTATTTTTAAGACTCAAACCTACCATCTATCGTTTACAAGTGGAGAATTATACTAGATCGTTGCATATAGTCTAATATTCTAGTGGATAAGGTCTTTAGTTTCCACCTATATGTTTCTCTCTTAAGTTATTGTAATAGTTTTCAACGTTCTCATTCTCTTGATAATAATTATTTAAAAACAATATCATTAGATTATAATATTAGGTAACAACGTGTGTGTCTATATATATATTTAATATTAAATTTAATCCAATAAATTGAACAAAATGACCACATACCGTTATATCAAATCCAACCATACGACATGTTCCAGCACCAGATGTAAGCAACTGAGAAATGACACACATGACATCGCTTTCGTGGTCGTGTGGCGCTTCCTTCAGGAACAAACTGAAAAGACCAACATGCCAAAAGGCTCGACAAATCCATACGCCCAAAATCCCAAACTCTCTTTTATCGAATAAATAAAGAGCAACACTATACTTATCATCTATTTATATTATTTCTTTAATAAAAATATGGCCCACCAATTGTTGCACTTCTCTGAAGGTGCGTGCTATCGTGGGTTTTAGGTTAATCACTGACGAGTTCTTCTTTTCACCGACATTGACCTTGTTTGACTACAAAATCTGCAACAAGCAAAAATGGAGTTGAACACTAGTCCAGCTCCCAAGAGATACTGCTTGTTCGGGAAGGCGAATTCTCCTTTTCTGCAAAGAGGTGTACTCAGCCTAGTCAGCAGGCTCCAGCATCGAGTGGTTATGGCCAGCCGAGTCGAGGGAGCACTTATCACTATCAGGATGATGTTGTGCCATATCCAGCAGTGTCGTATCCCTATTCCCAGGATCCATATTATTCGAGTGGCTATTAGAGTGAATATCCTCAGTATTCTGGGGGATATGCTTCGTATCCGTCTTATTCAGCAGGTGGATCACAGTGGTACTCAGGAGTACAGCCACAGCAATGTGAGGTTACCTCGAGCAGCGCAGGTACTTCAAGATAGCCTAGTCATTTTGGACAGAGTCGTGGTGTACCCGGACGTAGTGGTCAGTCTAGCAGAGGACGATGATGACGTCAGCAGACCTAGAGACGTATTCATAATCTTTCAGTACAGGATGCTCAGAACAACCCTGATTTGATAATGGGTACGTTAAATTTTCTTGGACATTTTTCTAAAGTATTGATTGACTATAGTGCTATCCATTCGATTATTTCTCATACATTTGCTCATTTGATAATGGTTATGCCCGCTAACCTTGTTCCGTTAGATCTTGCTGAATTTGATGTTATTTTGGGCACTGATTGGTTACATTATAATCGAGCTAATATTGATTGCTATGAGAAGAAAGTTACGTTTCTACGACCAGATTTACCGGTGGTTACATTTGTTGGTGAGCCTAGTGGCGTGAGACATGGTATTATTTCACCTATGAGAGCCAAGAAATTATTACAGAAGGGTTGTCAGGGGTATCTGGCACATGTGGTATTGAATGATAATGTTTCTAGTAGGGTGGAGGATGTCAGAGTGGTTAGACATTTTCCTGATGTTTTTCTTGATGATCTACCGGGTTTGCCGCCAGATCGAGACGTTGAGTTCACCATTGATTTGTTGCCAGGTACTGACCCTATATCTTTGACTCCCTATCGGATGGCTCCTGCTGAATTAAGAGAATTGAAAATTCAGCTGCAGGAATTATTAGATAAAGGTTTTATTCAGCCTAGTACTTTACCTTGGGGAGCTCCAGTCTTATTCGTACGGAAGAATGATGGTACTTTGAGGCTGTGTATAAACTATCGGTAGCTGAATCGAGTAACGATTAAAAACCGTTATCCATTGCCGCGTATTGATGATTTATTTGATCAGCTGCGAGGAGGTTGCGTGTTTTCGAAGATTGACTTGAGGTCTGGGTATTATCAGCTGAAGATTAGGAATAACGATGTCCATAAGACGGCGTTTCGAACCCGTTATGGTCATTATGAGTTTTTAGTAATGCCATTTGGGTTGACTAACGCACATGCTGCTTTCATGGATTTGATGAACAGAGTATTCAAGCAGTACTTAGACTGATTTGTCATTGTTTTTATCGATGACATTTTGGTTTATTCTAAATCTAAAGCAGATCACGTGCGACATCTCAGTTTGGTGCTGAAGAAGTTGAGGGAGTATAGACTTTATGCTAAGTTCAGTAAATGCCAATTCTGGTTTAATCAGGTAGCATTTTTGGGACACGTCATTTCAGCTCAGGGTATTCAGGTAGATCCCCAGAAAGTGGCAGCACTAGAGAATTGGGAGCAACCATGAACCGTCTCTGAGGTACGTAGTTTCTTGTGTTTAGTAGGATATTACAGACGGTTTGTTCGGGATTTTTCAAAGATTGCATTGCCATTACTAAGTTAACCAGGAAAAATGTTAAATTTGAGTGGGATGATAGTTGTGAACAGAGTTTCCAGCAGCTGAAATATTGTCTTACTCAGGCACCAGTATTAGCACTTCCTGACGACAGTGGTAACTTTGAGATTTATAGTGATGCTTCATTAAATGGTTTGGGCTGCGTATTGATGCAGCATGGCATAGTGATTGCATATGCTTCGAGACAATTAAAGACGCATGAAAGGAATGATCCTACTCATGATTTGGAGTTGGCGGCGATTGTTTTTTCATTGAAAATCGGGAGGCATTATCTCTATGGTAAGAAATGTAAGATTTTCACAGACCATAAGAGTCTCCAGTATTTGTTTACCCAAAGAGATTTGAATCTTCGTCAGCGTAGGTGGATAGAGCTGCTGAGTGATTATGATTGCACAATTGAATATCTTCCAGGTCGTGCGAATGTAGTAACTGATGCACTTAGCCGGAAATCTCAAGACAGAATTAATGCTATTCATGCGAGCCGTGTTCCTCTTTTGGCGGCGTTGAGATGGACTGGAGTGAAGCTAGTCATGGAGAAATCAGAGACTAATGATCGAGAAGATGCTTTACTTGCTCATTTTCAAGTTAGACCAATCTTGATTGATCGGATACTCGAGGCATAGATGGAAGATGATGAGATTTAAGAATTAATTCAATTAAGAAATGGTGGGAAGAAGAAAGATCTTTGAATTCGAGAAACCGATGGCATGCTCATGCAAAAAGGTAGGATGTACGTACCGAATAATGCAGAGTTAAAGAAGGTTATTCTTGATGAGGCGCACATTTCAGCTTAAGCTATGCATTCGGGAAGCACTAAAATGTATCATACCATTCGACCATTTTATTATTGGCCAGGTATGAAAGGAGAAATTGCTGAGTATGTGAGTAGATGTATTGTTTGTCAGCAAGTTAAAGCCGAGATGAATAAGCCATTTGGATGGATGCAGCCACTTCCTATTCCACAATGGAAATGGGAAGATATTACTATGGATTTCGTGTATAAACTTCCTCGTACAAGGAATGGTTATGGTGGAGTTTGGGTAATTGTTGATCGACTTACTAAGTCAGCATATTTCATTCCAGTTCGAGAGAAGTTTTCAGCACATTTCATTCCAGTTCGAGAGAAGTTTTCCTTAAATCGGTTAGCTGAACTTTTTATCTCAAAGATTGTTAAGTATCATGGTATGCCAGTCAACATTGTTTCAGATCGAGACCCGAGGTTTACTTCTAAATTCTGGACGGCATTCCAAGAAGCTCTGGGTTCGAGATTATTGTGTAGTACTGCATATCATCCTCAAACTAATGGACAGTCTGAGAGGACTATTTAGACACTAGAGGATATGTTGAGATATTCTGTGCTGCAGTTTGGTGATGCATGGCATACATGTTTGGACCTGATGGAATTTGCCTATAATAACAGTTATCACTCGAGTATTGGTATGTCACCATTCAAGGCATTGTATGGTAAATTGTGTAGGACACCATTGTGTTGGTCTGAGGTCGGAGAAAGAATTTTAGAGGGCCCAGAGATAGTAGACGAGACTACATGAAATATTTAGGTGATTAAAACTAATCTGAAAGCGGCCCAAGATCGTCAGAAGAGTTTAGCTGATTGACATACTACTGATCGGACATATAATGTAGGTGATTGGGTTTTCTTGAAGTTATCACCATGGAAAGGTGTTGTAAGGTTTGGGAAGAAAGGGAACTTGAGTCCCAGGTATATCGGACCATATCAAGTTTCCGAGCGAATCGGCGAAGTAGCTTATAAACTTGATTTGCCTCCGGAATTGTCTAGAGTGCATAATGTGTTTCATGTGTCAATGCTTCGCCATTATATTTCAGACCCATCGCATGTTTTGCCTCTGCAGCAGTTAGAGATTAATCCTGATTTGTCTTATGAGGAGGAGCCGATTACTATACTGGACTAGAAAGATAAGATTATGAGGAACAAGATAGTGCGTTTGGTGAAAGTTTTATAGAGGAATCACTCAGTAGAGGAAGCAACCTGGGAGACAGAGGAGCGGATGAAATAATTGTATCCTTGATTATTTTATGAGTTTTAGTGGATTGTACTTGTTATGTAAATTTCGAGGATGAAATGTTATTAAGGTGGGTAGATTGTAACAGCTTGTCCCGAGATATTCGTATCAAGGACGTGAAATGACATTTTTACCCCTGTATCGGTGGTGACGTGTGTATGTATTTCGGGGTTGGTTTTGGAAATTGGGCTTGGTGGTGTGGCCCTAACATTGTACATGTACACACCTACACCCATACACCATATATCATTCTCTCTCTTCCTTTCTCTCTCATTCTTCTCGATTCTTCTCCCATTTTCTCTGCAATATGTACAGACAGCATTGTAGCTTTTGATCGTGGCACGGATCGAGACTTCAATCTCCATTATCGTGTTCCTTGCAACCTTGCGAACCCAACCATACTCTTGGTTTAGTTTGAAACCCTCGAAAACCCTTGAAACCCGAGAGCACTTGTAAAGGTACTGTTCATGTACTTTTAATCTAGAGAGTTTTAGGACATTCTAAGATCATAGGGAGCTTTAGAATGTTCTTGTGAAGCTCGGAGGACAAAATTGGAGGTTTTTGGATGTCGGATAGCGAGTTCTGAAGTTGGCCGGATTTCGTGGTTTTTCTCCGGCGAGATTCTATCGTGTTTTGAGCTTTAAAGAGGTATAGAACTCTTCCCCTTGTCCTAAGCTTCATTTTGGTGTTAATTTCGTGAAATTTGGTTCAAAATTAAGTTAGAAACTAAGGTTAGAAGATTTTTCCAGAATTCGGCGACGCAGCGATCGCCGGCGCTAGATTCCGATGACTGGAGGTGGGGACAAGGGAATATTCCGTCAAAGTTGTTGGAATATTCTTAACAGAAGTTAACGGCGTCAGTTAACCTTAACGGAATATTCTGGAGATTTAACGGAATATTCCCTAATGGCGTTAGGGTTTCCGTCAGCATGCACGGCACGTGGCCGCGCATGGGCGGCGCGTGTTGCCGTGCCTTGGCCAGCGCGTGAGGGCGCATGGGGCTTCAGAAAATTATTCTAAAAATATGGGGGTGTTCGTGGAATTGAGTAGAGCATGTTGGTAGATTCAAACACCTCAATTGAGCAATGTATGAGAAGTTATTACCTAAGTTTGGTTATGTACGTAATTAACGATTGTATAGTTGTTTCGCATATATGTGAGATTTATCCCGAGGACGAGCGCAGCCATGCGAGGCTTGGGGGCTACGACCCGTCTACTTATCAGTGAGTGGGCTTTTGTTTTCAGTATATATATATATATATATATATATATATATATATATATATATGTATATATACTTGACTGATTCCCAAAAACACGTTTTGAATGATTTTATGAAATTGAATGCCATGTCATTTATTGCTATGTTTATGTGATTATATGTTGAGACACTGCGGACGTCAGGTAAGTCAGGTGAGTATGTGTTTTTATTATGATGATTATGGTGATATTGATGAGATTAGAATATGGCTCATTTACCTGCACATCGGGGTTTGTGCTCCGCCAAAGTAGGGCTTAGCTTTTAAGTGATCGTTCACCTCCCGCACCGTACGCTCACCTTGGATCCAAGGCAGGTGCCAATCTATCGTACAGACCACTATAGGTGGTTCCGACTTGTAGGTGACCCGTGATTCGTCGCCAGCCTTCACGTGACCGTAGCATATAACGTTTTTATATACCCAGCTTGTCGTACAAACCACTACAGGTGGTTCCGACATGGGTGCAGGTTATTGATTGAGAGTTTGGATTGAGAATTTAGTTGATGAGCCATAGATTCAACCGTACAAGTCACTATAGGTGACTCCGGCTGATTTATATGCATTGCCGGCATATTATGCATTAAGATATCACTTGATTAATTTTGATGATATTGTTGCATGCTTTGATATTGGATATGGTTTATTCGGACATGACAATATTTGAATATTGGTTTTCAGTATGAGTACGTGTATATTTTTCTGGGAAGTATATATATTTTTATAGAGAGGGGTTATAACTTTATATCGAAGTGATTTTGGAAAAGCTTTGTTTTTGCTCACTTATGCTTTTGTCTTGCGCCCTTCCAGGTATTAGATAGCATTGGTGGCAAGCGAGGTTTCAAGGAAAATCTGACAGTGCACTATCCATGTAAATATTCTAGTTATCCTGTTAAGTCTTTCTGGACTGCACCTAGGATGCTCGAACCTTGTAAATTATGTTTCTGTCCTTTACACTTTACAATGATCTTTTATCACTAGTTATGTTATTTTAGTACTTATCATCGTTATATATATTTCCACACTGCCCACATGGCTACGTCACGCTCTCGTGACAGCCAGCATATCCCGATATTTGGGTCGGGGTGTGTCAGACGGTGCACCATATAAAAAATCTCAATAGGATCAGGCTTTCGACCATGTTTTTTCTCCGAACATTATAATGCATCAAATAAGTAATAATATTGAAGATGAAATCCTACCTAATATAAATAGTTTCATTTCTTTTTCATTAGTTTTGAATCGAATGTGGTTTCCTAAAAGAAAATTAAAAAAAAACATAATATCAAAGATAGCCACCTAAAATAAATAGATGGTTTCATTATAGTTAAGTTGTCAAATATATTAAGCCTTTGAATCTAAACTAGTATAATTTTGTAGCTAATATGCATTTGGTTCTCGCATGTCCACAAAATGATGACCTTAGTAGAGCATGACCCTATACAGGTAACATGAGGAGATTAAGATGGAAGTGTGTGAACTAAAAGCAGATTTAATAAAGTCCACTTAAACACGGTTGGTTCAACAAATTCTCTCCTTATTATATCTAAAAATAAAACATTGTAAAATGCAATTCACTCCCAAGTATCAAATAAGTAATAATACCAATAGATTTAATAAAACGTCTCTAGATTATAAAATAAAATTGTTGACGTGATACGAAATGTGAGTGTGTGTGTGTGTGTGCGAGTTCTTCTTGTGAGCATATAAAATAACACTATGAAAAATAGGCGCGTACGACGGCGTTGAGTGTGTTTTATGTGACCCCTCAAATATATGGGATGCTCCGTGGCGTCCTCGCAATCTCCACGGGCCACAGCAGACCATCATTATTCAAAATGCATACAACAATACATACAGCAAAAAAAAGACAGAAATGCATACACAATTCATACAATCACATCTTGTTTATATTTCAACAAACTAAATAAGATTAAGCAATACTTACAAAATCAGCTATGTGTCGTGCGAAGCTCTTTGTGCCACCAGTGTGATTAATCTTTTGCTTCTTGCAATTGGTAACATTCACTTCAACCCTAATCTGTTATTAAAAAAGTAACACATGTTTATATATCATACAATTAATATAGGATTAGGATTAAATGACAAATATTCTTACACTTATTCTAAGCCTTTAGATCAATTCACATCTAATGGCCTTAAATTATTATCCAACAAACTGAACCTTTGATTTAGAAATTGAACCTCTGATCCATGGATATAAGGGTCAATGCCCTCTCTGATTTCCATAACCTATTAATGTATTATTTAGAGAAAATAGTACTTACTTTATTTTTTGGATCGTTGTCCCAGTAATCAACCATAGCCTTCCATTGGACCGGGTCTACACGGTTATCTCCACACATGAAACGTTCTGGCATGCCAACATATGGAGTGTAGTACTTTTCTTTTAATGTGGCCTTGTAATTTCTCCAACTTGTGGCCACTTTATTCAACAAGTTAAGGCGAATAATAGGAATATTAATAATATCTTCCGATCGCCAATCAATAGAATCCTACAACAAAAAGTAGTGTTATAATAGGTATTTGCATTAATTATTCCATTTAAGTAGTGTTACTTACATGTATGATCCTCCACACTTCCTCTATAGTATTATCCTTATTGTCAAGCACGCGCCAATCATGAGGCTTGAGCGGAAGCAAGTTTGAAGTTCTTGCCAAGCTACCTAAGAATCTGGATAACTTGGCATCCTTGGGCACGAGGCATAATCCATCTTTTGTGAACTCAATGTCCTCCTTACCTGATTTTCCCCAAGTAGGCTTATCATAACCACGACCCTTTTTCTCTTTAACTTGACCTGCAGAATTAGTGCATATAAAGTACACATAATAATTTGTCCAAAAAAGTACACATAATAAGAACAATAAGGAACTTAGCACAAATGAGTTCACAAACTCAATGGAAACACATACCGTTTTCATCATCTGCTTCTATGTTGTCGTCTGAGCTATAATCCTCATTCAAATTAGAATGCTCCTCATGGGGCCTCATCTAAATAGTTAAACCAACATGAAGTACCAAAACGTTACATTATGATTCAATTCCATTTTAAAATATGAAAAGTAATTTCAATAAATCCCACAAAATACAATTCATAAAATTTCAAATACGAAAGCTAGAAATTTATTTCATCTTCACTATCCTCATCCGAATCATCTTCAGTGTCTTCATCGAGCTCAACCTCATCAACTATAGAGTCATCTTCAACAAGCAACGGTAGTTGTTTGTTGACTGTGGTCCCACGAATATCGGTCCGAATTTGAACTTCTTCATTGTCTAATGATGGGTCATCAAGATTTGGTGGGGTATAATAATCATCTACTGGGTTCGACAGACTTGAAGAGTTCTGAATTCTTAATTTGATCTTGGTCTCCAAACGCTTCCGCTCACGCCAGCTTTCAATTCCACTTCAAACCTAGCTTCATAACAGTAACAAAATTCTACTGCAGTTTTGAATGGCCAGGTGCATTTCAATGGTTCGATATATATGATAACTTTAGAGATGGTGACTATTGTGGAACGTGTAATTGGGCTGTGTTTGAAGGCCATCCATGCCTGTGGAACTGGGACACCAACAATTACGACCGATGCTATAAATGGAATGATTAGTATAGTCCATTAATCAGTTATCTTTGGTTTGATTGAGTTTGGCTGTTAAGCCTGTTATTATGTAATGAAAAATGAACTCGGATGAATTTATATTTTAAATAAATAATAAGAGTTCAATTGTTACTGTTTCTTAACAACAATATTTTACTCTTAAGGGCTATGTTTGTTCTAAACTAAAAGATAGGCTAGCCATAATTAACACAATTTTTGTTTTTGTTTTTTTGTTTTGTTGTTTTGTTTTTGGTAACTTAACACAAATATAAAATCGTCGCCACCACCAATTATAGCTAGCAATTGCTTGATATGGTTAAAAAACAGGGAAGTACGAATAACTAACCAACCTCTGGTGTGATTTCAAATTAGTCCCAACCATTATGGTTAAAAAACAGGGAAGTACGAATAACTAAAATATTTCAAATAACTACATAACCTTTATAAATATAAACACTCGTTAGGTTACCAGCGTAAAGTGATGACATCACTACTGTTAAGTGACAATGTCATCAATGTTACGTAATGATATGGACAAATGTTGAAGCTAATTTCACATTTTAGAGTTCTGAATTCTCAATTTGAACCCTTTTAGCCGAATTAAATGCTAACTTTGTCTAGTTTAAAGGAATCAATTTGGGGAGTTAGAGCTTTATAAATGACGTCAAGATAAAATCTCGCTCTAATACTTGTCAAGTTCCTCACTTAATGCTTCAATTTTTAAAATGTTAGATAATTATTTGGAATATTTTTAAAAATTAACACCGTTTTAAAATTATCCCTAAACTGGGTAATTATATTAACTTCACCCTAAAAAAACCGTATTGTTTTTGGAGGCACTGAAAAAAAAAATGAAACATTGGATTGTTTGAAAGATGTTTAAGTAAAAATTTTGAGTGATGTGATATTTTATTGTTATTTTATTATTTTCTGTTACATGCAAATTAGGGGGTGAGTAGATTCGATTGTAAGAACTCAAGTGCATGGTTAAATGTTCTTAAGCACTTGCGTAATAATTTTGAGATAAATATTTGAGTACATTTTTGCTCACCCCCTAACACAAGGTAACTGTTGACCAATGTTTTAAAAGGCGAAGACGTAGGCGAGGTGTTTCATGGATAGTCTCACCTAAGCAAAAGTTTTGAGGTGAAAACTCATGAGACCTATATATAATTTTATATGAAAAATTAATACTTTGTAAACAAATATCCATTGTCATTCAAAAGTGCACAAGTAACAAACAAGTTTAATTCACATACATACATACAAAAAAAAAAAAAAAAAATCATTCATCCAAATATGGTCCACATACATTGAAAAAAAAAAGAAAAAAAAAGATAGTAACAAATAGTCTCTTTCACTTGTTAACAAATAGTCTCTTTCACTTGTTAATATCCACTCATTTTACAACATTAATATGATCTACATACATCCTCCGCCCACTCTCTTTCCCTCGGTACACCCGCCCTCACTCTCACTTTCCCTCCTCTCTCTCCCTAGTTAATACCCACTCATTTTACAACATTAATACGGTCCACATGCATCCCTGCCCACTTTATTTCCATCGGTACACTCTCCCTCACTCTCACTTTCTCTCTTCTCTCTCCTTTCGTTAATATCCACTCATTTTACAACATTAATATAGTCCACATACATCCCTCATCCACTCTTTCCCTCAATACACTTGCCCTCACTCTCACTTTCCTCTTCTCTCTCTTTTATTAATATTCACTCATTTTACAACATTAATACGGTCCACATACATCCCCCACCCACTCTTTCTCTCGGTACACTCTCCCGCACTCTCACTTACCCTCTTATATATATATATATATATATATATATATATATATATCTCTCTCTCTCTCTCATTAATATACACTCATTTTACAACATTTACATGGTCCACTTACATCCCCACCCACTCTCTTTCCCTCAGTACACTCTCAATGACTCTTACCTTCCCTCTTCGCTGGGTGGCGGTGGTGCTGCTCGGTTAATGGTGCCGCGTGAAGAAGATAAGGGAGGCCCTAAGGTGCGCCTTGACCACATCCAGGTGAATTTTTGCCTACTGGCACTTGGCTGAGGTGTTTTCACCTCTGCCCCGCCTCCACTGTTCTAAAAATCCCCGCCTAGCGCCGCCTAGGCCCCTCCTAGGTGCTAGGTGGCTGGTCACCACCCCGATTAATGCCTAGGCGTTTAAAAATTAAGAAAGGGCACCTAGACCAGCTAAGGTGCCTGCCTAGACCGCCTACCCTGCCCAGACCTGCTTAGGCACCTGCCTAGGTTGCAACTCACTTAGACAGAAAATAGATAACTTTCAATTTGCATTTAATTTTTTTCAATAAATTGTAAGAGACTTGTTGAGTACTTAAATGAGCACACACTATATGTTTGTTCCCCATGTTTTCATTATGTTCCAATACTTCATAATACATATGTCATTCTATTTTGTAGTTTATGATGAAATTATATATATTTTAAGTATAAACGGACACTTATTTACACAAAATATAATGAATTAACTTAAATCCGCTTAGTCCGCCTAGGCGCCCGCCTAGACCCTGCCTAGCCGTCTAGGCGCTAGGCCCCAGCCCGCCGCCCGACTAGCACCTAACGTCTTTTAGAACCTTGCCCGCCTCTAAAGCCGCCTAGGCGCACCTCGGATGCGTTCTTAAAACATTGTTGCAAACCCTCCCAGAATCATGCCTCATGTCTATTTAACTGACCATAGTTATTTATGCATTTAATTGAATATCTTATAAAAGACAGTTTAAACTTTATAGTAAAACTCTATAAAAGCATCTCCGAATGAGATGTTAAATTCAAAACATCAAATTGAAATTTGATGGCTGACTTGGTAATTTGACATATTGTTAATATTTTCCTTCCACCCGATATGCCAAAATTTATTGCTTCATTTATGTTTTTTTTTTAACCAAAATAATGAAAGTTGGGTTGTTGTTGGTTTAAAAAAACTAAAATAATACTTAAATATGCTAACATTTAAAATAAGACAAGTGGAATGCCTTTGGAAATAACAAAAACTATATTTGAAGGCAGCGTCAATTTTGACAACCACTCAATCTCCTTCACCTTTGGCCGGCGCAGTTCTAAATTATGGCGTATCAACAAATACTTTCAATATGGTAAAGAAAAGAATGCTTTTCTTTTTCCATGGATATGTAGCATGAGTTCTTGATTCTTTCGGGAGTTGGTGTTTTCCCAAAAGTAAATGTCAAAGTAGACAACTGAGCTAAACACTCAAACCCTGTTGGCATCCTTGGTGCTGCATTTCTCTCACAACTGCCATTAAATAATGTTGCCATGTTTCGAAATCTGTGCGTAATAGGCAAAAACCTTCGATGACCCAAATAGCAGTGCTTTTGATAGTTGGGCAAACGCTTTAAACATGTTTTATGATTACAATGAGGACATGCAAGCTTACCCTTTGTACTCCATCCTGAGAAGTTTGCATACACAGGAAAGTCATTAATAGTACATAATACAGCATCTTTCATGTTGAATGATTGATTGGAAAAAACATCATAAGTGTTGGAACCAACCTCCCATAGTTCTTTTAACTCATCAATCAAGGGCTTCAGGTAAACGTCAATATCATTACCAGGTGTAGTAGGGCCCGGAATCAATAGAGACAAAAAGAAGTAGGGTTGCTTCATACACATCCAAGGAGGCAAATTATAAACAGAAATTACCACAGGCCAAGTGCTATGCAGATTAGTCAAGCTTGCAAAAGGATTAAACCCATCATTTGCAAGTCCTAAACGTACATTACGAACTTCGGACGCATATTCGGAATATAAATCATCTAAATGCTTCCAGGCAGGAGAATTTGATGGGTGTCTCATATATCCATCATTGGGACATTCAGTTACATGCCATCTCATGTGTTTAGCAGTGTGCTTTGACATATACAACTTTTTCAACCTTAGTGTAAGTGGAAAGTACCGAAGAATCTTAGCCGATACTTTACTACTAGAATCATCCGCCATTTTATTTATTGTATATCTCGAAGCCCCACAACGCGAGCATACGTCCAGATTTGATGTATCCTTCCAAAATAGCATGCAATCGTTAGGGCAAGCATCGATCTTTTCATACTTAAGTCCTAAATCATCAATAATTCTTTTAGCTTGTTTTGAGGATTTTGGCAAACAATTCCCATCAGGCAACATATCGCTGAAAATCTCCATAAAAATGGAGAAAGCCCTATTAGTCACATTTCCCAAGCACTTGATTTGGTACAATTTCACAACAGCATCCAACTTCTTATACTTCTTACAACCGGGGTACAACTCCTTATCAGCATGTTCAAGCAACTTATAAAATAGTTCTGCCTCCGGTATTCGACCTTCAAAAATAGGTTCATGTCGTGACGACCCAACATTTTCTCCAATAATTGGTTGCACAAATGAGTCATTAAGGAAGCCATACATTTCACCAGTCTCCTCTTCCTTAATAGAATCTGTTTGGATAGTATTTATTTCAGAATTGATGTAGGTCTCCCCATGATGCGTCCAACGAGCTGTCATATACATGGGATCCATTCCATTCCAAAAAAGATGCCTCTTGACAATTATTATATCTTGATAATACCAATTGCAACATTGTTTGCAATAACATATTATCTTATCTTTACGATTAGAATGACAAATGGATTCATTTATAAACAAATTCAACCCTACACTATACTCATCGGAGGAGCGATCCAAATGTACCCAACTTTTATCCATATTTTCCTATTATGCAAAACAATAAGTATAGATAAATAAAATAAAAACATGATGAAGACTTTATGACACACCCCAACCCAAAAGTGGGGCATGATGGTCGTCACGTGAGAGTGACGTAACCATGTGCACAGTGCGGAAGCAAGATTAATTAGAAAGATACGAACAAATTAAAATCATGTAACCAGCAACCCAAATCAAGATAGTGTGCTAGTGCGAGAATTAAGAAGGTTTACGTGCGAGAATTAAGAAGGTTTACATAACTAGAGCATAAATGGTCTATGTGCAGTCAAGCAGAAAGTACTAAATGGAAATAACACCCGAAGGTGGTCCTACATAAGTGTATTCTGTCAGAACGTCCGATGAGCTCCTCGTATGCCACCAATGAACACTACCTAATACCTGGAGGGGCGAAAAACAGAAAGTGTGAGTGGGCAAAAACAAATCTTTTCAAAACCTTTTCTTTTCTCAAAAGTTATAACCCCTCTTCGTAAAACCTGTATAATTTCCTAGAAATAAAGTATATACTCATATATATATAAATCTCGAAATCTTGCTAAAAACATGTCTGACTGTATGTACGCCATGCCAAAGTATCATAACTGAATGCCAAATTATAACTCTGTGAATGTGATGGAATACCAGATAATCAACTCAGCCCTCGGCTGTATATAGCTCATAACAATCTCATCATATCATATAACTCATAATCATCTCATTCATATCGTATATATCCTGCACACACTTTAATACCACCTCTAGTGGTCTGCACAACATCACTGTATATAGAATAATATGCTCTAGTGCTACAATCACGTGAAGGCTGTGCGAATGATTCGCGGGTCACCTACAAGTCGAACCCACCTATAATGGTCTATTCGACAGGACTGTGCACCTAACTTGGATCCAAGGCGAGCATGCGGTGCGAGAGGTGAATATCACGTGAAAGACTATACCCCTAACTCTGGGCGGGAGCACTAATATCAAGGTGCAGATTTATGAGCTCTAATCATATCACATCACATCACATCATTCATTCTCATCATAACCAGTATATAAACTTACCTGCCACTTACCTGTGCGTCCGCAGCACCATCATTAATATATGCAATCACTAATGCATAAATAAAATAAATAGATACTTTGCATGGCATTTCAAATCATACAATTCTTTAAATTCATTTTCTGGGAAAAGCAAGTATATAGGTATATACGGAAAACAAAAGCCCACTCACTGATAAATAGTCGGGTCGTAACCCCCGTGCCTAGCCTGGCTACGCTAATCCTCCGGATAGGTCTCGCCTATATGAGAAGTAATTGAAATAACATTAATTAACGCACATAATGGAAACCTTAGAAATAACTTCTCATACATTGCTCAATTTTGGTAATTGAATATACCACCATGATCTACATAACTTCATAAACATCCCCATATTTTTAAAATAATTTTTCTGGCCTCCACGCGCCACCATGCGCCGGCCAAGGCACAGCCAGACGGGCCCCCACGCGTGGCCATGTTACCTGTACACTGACGACGTCAGTTAACGCCGTCAGGAATATTCCTCAGAATATTCTGTTAAAACCTAACGAAATCCGTACAAACTAATTGATGGCGTTAGCATATTCCGTCAAAACTGACGGAATATTCTCTGTCTTCTCCGGCAAGTCGCCGGTTTCTGGAAAAACTTCCAACCATGGTTTCTTCTCCATTTTGCACCATTTTGTACGTACTTTATACCAAAATGAAGATCTCACAAAGATGAACACAACCATACCTGACTCGACCCCTAACTCGTCGGAGATTCGCCTGAAAAAGCCTCGAAAATTCCGGCCAAAATTGAAACTCTCCGATCTTGCGATTCCGACGTCCAAATTCTTCCAACGAAGCACTCTGAGCTTCGTAAGGACCTCCTTAAGCTCCCTATGAGCTTGAAATCCCCTAAAAATCAAGCATAAAAAATTGCATGAATAGTGCATGTACGGAGGGTGAGGTTTCGACGTGAAAACGAACGTATTTGTACCAGAAAATGGTACCTTTGAACTCACCACACCATGAGGAACACGATGGTGGCCTTAGGTCCTTCGATCTGCAAGTTTTGCAAGAGTTTCTGGGTGTGTCCGTACGTAGAGAATGAGAGAATGATAGTCTGAGAGATAGAGAGAGTACGGGAGTGAGAGAGAGAGAGAGAGAAAGAGAGTGATGTGAATGTGTGTGTGTGTATGGTCCAAATACAACCAACCAAAATAATTGGACCAACCCCAAACATAAACACACACGTACCTTAGTTAACATCCAAGGGCATTTTAGTCTTTTCACACCTTCGAGAATAATTTTCCAGGACGGGCTGTTACACTTTACACCCTGCCAATTAAGAAGCAATCACACTCACCTTAATTAAGCTTTCAACTTTATAGATACAAAGCAATCCTCTTGGTTAGTTTCTGCACCATAAAGAGTACAAGTTAGAAATATATCCAAATTTAACCTACACAGGACAAGTTAAAAACAATAAAGAGTACAAGGTGGAAATATATCCAAATTTAACCTACACAGGACAAGTTAAAAACATATCAATATTATATACGTACGCAGCAGGCAGTGAATTAGTATTGCAGCAACATCGACAAGTAGTAGCAGGTAGAGAGGCTATGATTTTGTTTGTTGCAAATAGCTTAGATGGTAGGTAGTTGTGTGTATTTTTCGTAATTGTTAGCTAGAAGGGGCACTGAATTTTCAGGAAAAAAAAACCCTAAATTAATCATTCAAGAACATACCTTCGAAAATTGTGAGCCAACTACACATTCAAAATCGCACATGGTATATCTGTAGCCTTTAAATTAAAAACCAAACCCTAAGTCAGTTAAATCAATTCATCAATAGAAAAATATGAATCATCTAAAAGGAGAAACGATAAGAGTAGATTAAAAAGAAAAAAAAAATTTGCTTACCATGGAGCGTTTATAGTTGGATGAAGTAGAAAATAAGGACGATCGAGATAAAACAAGACTGGGAGAAAACGAGAGAAACAAAGATGGCGTGAACAGGAAAGGAAGAAACTGAAAAAAAATAAAATAAAATAAATTAAAATAAATGTTAATTAGTTTAGGTTTAATTCATTTAAAACTAAAGAGAGGGAATTGAAGTTTTAACAAAACTCTCCCTCCCTTTGAAATTTCATAGCCGGCAACTCTAAAAAAAAATTTCAAAATTAAGCTCTCTATCGAGCTAAATAATTTTGGCACAAAAATAAAAAAGAAATTTAATTAAAACAAATAATATTAGGCACAAAATACTTAAAAATTAATAACGAAAACATTAGGGGCGAATAATACCCCACCTATTTATTAAAAATGACAGCTGGAAAATTTTGGTGAATTTTTTTGGCGGCAATCTTCCCACCCGATCCCTCTTTAATATTGGATGCTATTTTAAATGCACCTAATACTACTAATAGGGGCAATTAATATTTTTACCTTTAAAAAATCATTAATAGATGCGATTCTTTTAATCTGCACCAAATTGACTGCCCCCAATAATTCATTTTCCTGTAGTGAAATTTTGCCTTCATCTTTTGTACCATGCCTTGTTCCGACATGCTCTCGAGTGATGCCTGCGTAAACAAAAAAACCAAAACTGATTAATGTTTATGCAATGGTGAGGCTGCAGGAGCAGTTATATAGCATAATGCCGATCCTTATATCTCTCTCTAATCTCTATCCGTATTCTCATATGCTATTATAACTATTAGTTACTGGATTACTTTATCATAAGTGATTAATTTGGAGCTTCAATGGAGCTAGATTGCACAGACATTTGTTAAAAGCGTTTTTCAAAAGCGCCCGCGGGATGCTCAGCAAAGGTGGTGAAATTCATGTTTCACACAGGGTAGACTATACCCGTATGATCAATGGAAGTTGAAGGAGCTTGCTGAGAAAGCAGGCCTGTTTTTGAAAGAGAGAGTGTGGTTCGACAAATCGGACTACCCTGGCTACCACAATAAGAGAGGTGGCGGCATCCAGAGCAACAAAACGTTTCCTCTAAAAAAAAAGGAATGTTACACTTCCAAATTCTCTCTCAAACATACAAGTTCTGAAATTTCTGTTTGTAATCCGACAACCAGCATTGTTAGTGATGTCCCTTCACCACCTGGCTATCAGGGTTACCTTTGTCCTCCAGCTCCTCCAAGCCCACCCTTACGAGAGATTCTTAGGTCTGGCATCCAGACCACGAGCCGGTGCGAACCTAAGACACAAAACCCCCCACATGACCCACCACCTCTTGTTTTGAGACCCACCACTAGCCCATGTAATGACCCCAACCCGCCCTCACACCACTCCATGGCCCACAGCATACGGGTTCCGGAGGAAAGAATTTCTCCACCATTACCTCCTTCCTGCCAAGACGATGATGACCCTCCAGCTACCCCAACCCCACCTCCTTCACGCCAAGTTGACGACGACGACGGCTGCTGTTCAATCCTTGTAGACTGGTATGTGCATGCTGTCCTTTTCCCAATACCCTTGCTAGCTTTCAATTGCAATTGACTTTAGCTGCAAAAAAAATACACGTACGTATTTTGCACGTACTATACCCATTCCGTATATTACTAACTATGATGGGTTATTAGCCACGGATATGGTTTTTTTTACAACTTGTTTATGTACAACTGATGTTAGTGACTATTGTCAAGTAGTCAAGTTTTCTTGTTATGCTCCTTAATACTTTGATCATCATATTCGACATGAATTAGGTATTGTGTGTTTTATTATTTGTTGTTTTATTTTTATCCTTTTCAGGACAAAATTCAATCTACTTTCTTGATGATTATCAACTGTAACATTAGAATTTTATATTTCATGGCATTTAATAGCCAATATCCAACCTAGAATACTCTTCGATGATTATCTGCAGATTACTTTTATATTCCGTTTTTCTTCCACTGCTTCACTGACCTCGGCAATATCTTGTTTAAATTTGCAGTTTGTCTGCAATTTTTTTGCTGCTTAGCCGGATATTGGACGCTCACTGCTTTAGGCAATATTTTTTGATAGAGCAATTCCACCTCTAACAAATGTGCTAGCCCAAAGTCTATTTTTTAGGCCAGCCCTAAAAACTCACTCCACCCCACTCAATAGGCTGGCCCAAAGTAAAGGCCAGCTTTGAGCCCAGCACATAATGAACTGAGCAAAAGACCAGCCTACATGACGTTAGGTTGACGCCATGTGAATTTCCTTTTTTTTTTTTTTACGCTGGTGCATGAGATACATGTGTGCGTTCCAGCATTAAAAAAAAAAAGCCACTTGTCCACTTTTGGGTTGTTGGATTTCATTTTTTTTGAAATACAACAGTCTAGATTAATTAACTTAATAAAAAATTGTTTAAAAATACATAAAAAAATAAAAGTTTTTTTTATATATGAATACCTAACCATATTTCACAAAAATTGTACTTTTGGAAAATGGCACGTGACGTGACAAGATTGGTTAAAATTTTTATCTGAAATTAAAAATAAAATTATTTTTTAGGCATGGATTTGCACTTGGTCAATTACTGTTCATTGGAGTCAACTATTATTCATTTGGGTGGATTAAATGGACTTTGGGCCAGTTCATTTTTTAGGGGTGGAGTTGCTCTTACTGTCGAAAGCTGGTATGACCAAGTGCAAACCTTGTGCAACTCCTCTTCTTTCAGAAGCCAAACTCAAGAGAACCTCTTGCTAATCCGTTCTTGTTTAAGAGCTTGGTAGGAGGATTGCAATATATTACATTTAGTATTGGTTTAGGGCTACCGTGCTTTAAAAAGACAACTTATTTTATAATTTTTTTGTGTTTAAGGTGTTTGGTGAAATTAAACAAAGTTCATTGTTTTGGAGTATCGTTCGTCGTGGTTCCAAAATTATTCGCCGTCGTATTTCTTCCCTAGGGCTATTTCAAAGAATTTATAAAAAAATTTAAGAATTGGAACGTGTGGGAAAATCTACGGATGAACGAAGAATTAGAAATGTTGAATGCAAGAGTCTTTTTTCAAGCATTGGAATCAAGACTCTTAATGAAATCACCAATTTGTGGATGCAAATTTCCACATTCTTCTCATTTTGACAAAAATGCACCTGCAAAATAATAACACCTAAAATCAAGGCCAAGAGCCTCACGCGCCCACGATGAATTTGGAGGGGGGAGGGCTTTGGCCGAATAATTTTCGATGGCAAAGTTAGAATTTGAGAGAAAGGTGTTGAGAAAATTTTAGGGAGAGAGATGAACTTGCATTTTGGTGTGAAGATGGTGCTATATATAGGGGAGTGGCCGGCCCTATTTGGAGAAATAGGGACCTGCCACTTATGGTGGTATTTTGAATATAATTGCAAGACATTATGTTAAATAATATCTTGCAATTAATTTGGTAATTAATCCCAATTTGAAAAGAATAATTGGGAGTTACCTTGTGGGTGATGATTTGATGAAGAGTGATGAGAGGGTTTGAATAAATACCATTTTGATCACCTTTGACCTTGATTGAGCCGTTATTATTCGTTGCATGTGCGTGGGAATCCCGGTGTGCCTCAAGGGTAATTTTGTCTTTTTTTGCCCAAAAGTCCACATGTCGCCTCCATAATTTTCTTGATTATTTTTTCCTCCACAATCATCTATTTATATGATTATTTGTATCATTTCTCTAATAGAGGTATGGCCTACCAACTGTTGCACTTCTCTCAGAAGGTGCGTGCTCTCATGGGTTTTAGGTTGTTCACTAGCGAGTTCTTCTTTTCACTGACATTGACCTTGTTTGACTACAAAATCTGCAACAAAGCAAAAATGGAGTTGGGCACTAGTCAAGCTCCCAAGAGATACTGCTTGTTGGGTGATAGAGATCTTACAACCTGTAAAACAAGGGTTAAACCATAGAAAATTCTTGCAGGAGAACAAGTTTTTGTAGTATATATAGAATAGCTCAAGCAAGGTCGATCTCCTTAGGAACTGGTATAAACAATTTACGAGTTTTTGGATTACTTAACTTAATTAACTCTAAGAACTACACTAATTTGACAAAACTAAATTCTATTGTACGTAACTTAAACAAATATATAAAATGGGAATTAGCTTACAAAAATAGTGATTCAACTAAATAAAACAAGTAAATGTAGAAATTCAAGATAAAAAAAATATAATTGAAGAAAATTAGATTGACAAGGCACTAGAGTCCGACCTTTACCAACAACACTCGTACGTAGCTCTTCCAATTGCTTAAGTAATTGAAAACACACATGCTTTGAAGGTTGGGTTTTTCCTTATGTAGTTTTACTTGTGACATTCAAGCTAAAACACATACCACTACATGCAATTCATCCATAACATTTGGATTAAATATAAACACGAGTGATTCATTAATCTTGGTGAAAATCCTTTTGATAAACCATGTAATCCCTAATACTATGTTTGGATGAGGGAAATAAACTTGGAATTTAGGTAAAAATCAGAATTTATAAATTGACATGCACCAATTCCCTTGTTTGGATTCATAAACATAGAAATTTAGAATTTCTGCATGGGAAAAAACTTGGGATCTGGGACCTCCAATTCCCAAGTTTAAATTTTCATGTAAATATGTGTCATTTCTCAATTTCTGTGATTTAGAGTTTAAAAATAACAAATTTCGTATTCAATTCCATTGTTCTTTTAGGTTTACCAAACAAGAAAATTCACAAATTCTAGAAAATAAAATCTCATCATTTCAATTTCCGTCATTTTAAAATTCCTTAGTAATCTTAAATTTCTTCATCCAAACATAGTGTAAGAGTATGATATTTACCTTAAAAGAAATTACAATCCTCAATCACAAAAAGCATAACCAATTTTAACATGACATTCGTTCAAAATTGCATCCAATGACTTTTCTAAGCTTCCTAATGGTGATCAGTATCAAGGCACATAGATAGTTTAATTCAATGATTGAAAATATCAAAGCAAGCGTGTAACACTTAAACAATTAAAAGAGAAATCTACGTAATCATGTTGAGACTCATGGCCTCACTTTAGCAAAAGAAAATTAGTTACACATACTTGTTTTAATACATAAGGAATTATCCATTAAAAATCAAAGAAAGAAAACAACCCTTTTTTACAAGATGAGCTGTCTGATCATCTTCTCCTCAAAGAGAGGAGCATGCTTCTTCTTCTCTTCAAATTTGGAGCTGCGGCACCCCTTCCATTTTCTGCTCTGCTCTCCATCTGTTTTCTCCCCATTTGCTTCTCTCTGCTCTCCCCTCTGCCATCTTCTGCACTCTCTGAAGAGAACTCCAATCCGTCTATTCCTCTTCTGCCAACTCCCACAACTCCTTTCTTTTTTTGCTCCACTTGCTGTCCACTTTCTCTAATCCGTCCGTGTCACTCCCCCCATTCTTTTTTCTATAATTTGTCCGTTGCCTTTAACAAAAGGCAAGTTCCCAGCATTCCACTCACTACTAATCCCTTTTCACTAACCCTTTCCAATATTAAATATCCGGTTGTCCCGATCACATCCAACCATATCGCTTTAATCATTTGATTTGTGGCCTTGCCACATCATGCTGCTTATATTTGTTTTTCTTTGCCTAGCCGAGAGGATGAATGAGATGTCCTTAGAAAGCTCCAACTGGAATCATTCAAAAATTCCACCATTTGCCTACTTTTCCATCAAACTCGATCATGTTGCTCCTGGAAACACAATTTGACATAAGTATCACAAATACTTAAAACTTCCAACTAAACGAAACAAGAAAAGAATTATAAAAGGATGAAATATAAAGTATAAATATTGGTTTATCATTAGGGAAGACAAATTCTCCTTTTTTGCAAAGTGATGTACTCTACTCAAGTATTATCCTTTTACTCAACCTAATCAGTACTCAAGTAGTATCCTTTAACCGTACAGTCCATTTTGTAAGCATGAGTACACGTGTCACTCACTGACATGTTAATGAACTGTCAAGACAGCTTTATTTGGAAGCTAATAAAGTTAGCGTTGTTTGGAAGCAAAGATTAGGCTGAGCATATAAACTCTTCGAATAATACAAGAATAAAAGAGCTTTTACTTTTGTTTCTTATTTCGTCGTTGTCAAGAGATACTCTCTGTCTCTGTTAGCACCTTTAAGAGTAAGTGAAATGGTTCAAAGAGAGAGCATATAATTTTTAAAGGAACTTGAGCAAAAATCAAGCATGGGTAAGAAACAGAGATGGATAGGACACTACTCTAGCTCTCATAAAATACTCTTGGTTGGTGAGGGAGACTTCTCATTTTCTGCCTGTTTGGCTAGAGCATTTTGCTCCGCCGCGAACATGGTTGCTACGACTCTCGAATCCGAAGGTAAAATATATGGACTCCTTGGATGCACGTAACAAACAGAAAACCGTTACCTTCATCTTTTTAAATTTGTTTTACATGAATTAATTAATTTTCTTGAAAACTTTCAGATACTGTCTTGACTGAGCATGGCAGTAGTGAGGCACATTTGGAGGAGTTGGAGAGAAGAGGGTGCTTGGTGTTGTATGAAGTCAATGTATATGTCATGGACCGTCATCCCACACTTAAGTCTATGAAATTTGATGTTATCATATTCAACTTTCCTCATGCAGGTCATTACTATCGGCTATTCGAAACCGACGAGGAGCTTATAGAGTAAGTGACCAAATTTGCCTCCATCTTTTGTACCATGCCTTGTTCCGACATGCTCTCCAGTGATGCCTGTGTAACCAAAAAAACAAAACTGATTAATGTTTATGCAATGGTGAGGCTGCAGGAGCAGTTATATAGCATAATGCCGATCCTTTAATCTCTCTCTAGTCTCTATCCATATTATCATATGCTATTATAACTATTAGTTACTGGATTACTTTATCATAAGTGATTAATTTGGAGCTTCAATGGAGCTAGATTGCACAGACATTTGTTAAAAGCGTTTTTCAAATGCGCCCGCGGGATGCTCAGCCAAGGTGGTGAAATTCATGTTTCACATAGGGTAGGCTACCCGTATGATCAATGGAAGTTGAAGGAGCTTGCTGAGAAAGCAGGCCTGTTTTTGAAAGAGAAAGTGAGGTTCGACAAATCGGACTACCCTGGCTACCACAATAAGAGAGGTGGCGGCATCCAGAGCAACAAAACGTTTCCTCTAAAAAAAAAGGAAAGTTACACCTTCAAATTCTCTCTCAAACATGCAAGTTCTGAGATTTCTGTTTGTAATCCGACAACCAGCATTGTTAGTGATGTCTCTTCACCACCTGGCTATCAGGGTTACCTTTGTCGTCCAGCTCCTCCAAGCCCACCCTTACGAGAGATTCTTAGGTCTGGCATCCAGACCACGAGCCGGTGCGAACCTAAGACACAAAACCCCCCACATGACCCATCACCTCTTGTTTTGAGACCCACGACTAGCCCATGTAATGACCGCAACCCGCCCTCACACCACTCCATGGCCCACTGCCTACGGGTTCCGGAGGAAAGAATTTCTCCACCCTTACCTCCTTCCTGCCAAGACGATGATGACCCTCCAGCTCCCCCAACCCCACCTCCTTCACGCCAAGTAGATGATGACAACGGCTGCTGCTCAATCCTTGGAGGCTGGTATGCGCATGCTGTCCTTGTCCCAATACCCTTACTAGCTTTCAATTGCAATTGACTTTAGCTGCACAAAAATACACGTTCGTGTATTTCACGTACTATACTCGTTCCGTATACTACCAACTATGATGGGCATTAGCCCCTGATATGGCTTTTTTTGTTCCAACTCGTTTTGTACAACTGATGTTAGTGACTATTGTCAAGTAGTCAAGTTTTCTTGTTATGCTCCTTAATACTTTGATCATATCATATTCGACATGAATTAGGTATTGTGTGTTTTATTATTTGTTGTTTTCTTTCTATCCTTTTCAGGACTAAATTCAATCTAATTTCTTGATGATTATCAACTGTAACTTTAGAATTTTAGAATTAATGGCATTTAACAGCCAGTATCCAACCTAGAATACTCTTCGATGATTATCTGCAGATTGAGCATACAAACAGTGAACAGGATGAACTGCTTAGGATTTGTTACGATTGAACTATTTTTAAATGCCATATAGGACAACGAAAATTACATTTTGTATTCCGTTTTTCTTCCACTGCTTCACTGACCTCGGCTATCTCTTGTTTAAATTTGCAGTTTGTTTGCAATTTTTTTGCTGATGGCCGGATATTGGACGCTCACTACTTTAGGCAATTTTTTTTGTTACTGTCGAAAGCTGGTATGACTGAGTGCAAACCTTGTGCAACTCCTCTTCTTCCAGAAGCAAAACTCAGGAGAACCTTTTACTGATCCGTTCTTGTTTCGGAGCTTGGTAGGAGGATTGCAATATATTACATTTAGTACTGGTTTAGGGCTGTTGTGCTTTAAAAGCTTATTTTATAATTTTTTGTGTTTAAGGTGTTTGGTGAAAGGATAATACTTGGGTACTCACTAGAGAGTACCCAAATAAGCTGACCACTTATGTGGTCCAATAAAATTATTCCACCTGTTAAGTGAAACTTAATCAAACACTTCTTATTCGGGAGCATTTTTGTTCACCATCCTATTTATTACCGTTAGATAAGTTTGAATTTCAAGATTCGTGTAGTGGATAAATACAAATCTCAAAATTCAAACCCATCTAATGGTGATAAATTAGATGGTGAGCATACACTACACTAAATGGTGGTAAGCAAAAATGCACTCCTTGTTCTCCTAACCAAACACTCTGTCTTCCTCCTCAACCCTTCTTCCTCCAGCAACCCCCCACTCCGTTTCTTCTCCGGCAAACTACTCTCACTCTGGACCACTCCCATTCCCTCTCTTCTCCGGTGACTTCAATTTCAATTCGCCGTCGACGTCCAGATCTGAGCTCGGTGAAATTGGGTTATGGAAATCCGTGAAATTGGAGCTTGTGGAAGACAAGAGGTTTGGAACTTTGAAGTTCAAAAGAATTGCAGACTTTGATGAGAGAGAGAGAGAGAGAGAGAGAGAGAGAGAGAGAGAGAGAGAGATTGGAGCTTGTGGAAGACAAGAGGTAAGTTCAAAAGATTTGTAGACTTTTGATGTGAGAGAGAGAGAGAGAGAGATTCAGGGGAGGGAAGGTGGTGAAAAGGGTTTGGGTATCGGTCGGCGCCGGCGGTGAAAAGGGTTAGGAATCTGGAGTTTGGTTTTCAGTTATGAGTTTAGGTTGGGGTTTGGTTATGGATTTCAAGGTGTTTAGTTACTAGAATAGTGGGTGTTTTAAAATTAAATATGTCTTTATATTATTGACTTTTGTCAGTAGCTAGTACACTTGTAGTCCTGGCTGGGCAGGACCCAAGTATTAATATTATCGATAAAAAAACTAGAGACATTGAAGTGTCTTATCAGATAAGGTACTACTAGGTGATCAAATTTTTTCTATCAAATTTACAAATTAAATAATGTGGTAAATAATTAAATTATTAAATAAGTATTGTTTAATATGTTTATACTTGATTAATGACAAATTTAATTTGTAAATTTGATATAAAAATTTAATATCACTAACATTATACTTAAAGTGGGAAAACGAAGCCTTGAAATTTGCAGCTGGGTTCGTAAAAGATTGTCTTTGATAAAGCCTGAAGTGGGAGTATATCCCTGCCAAATAAAAAGATACTATACGTTTGACAGCCAAGAAGTGAAGTGTAGCACGTCTATTATATGTAATGAGCTGTAAATACTAAATATCCCTGCAATTGCCTTAAGCTCATAATCCCATCTTTCATAGTCGTAGTACACACATCGAGGTGGATGTCCATTTCATTTGCGAGCATGTTCATAAGAAAGAGTTGATGATTTATCATGTCTCTAGTTCCAATCAAGTTGCATATATTATGAACATGTTACAGAATCCTAACATAAGATTGAGGGAGGCTAATAGATAATAGTAGTGATACATCAGTTAAAGTGAGATGATGTGTTGTCTTAAGTTAGTTTAAGTAGTGTAATTGCAAGTTTGCTTTATGTAATGAGCTATAAATACTATATGAAATGGATAAGGTCAATAATGATTCATTCTTGACAAATCTATGGTCCAACCAATTGAGAAAGAATCAATAATTCCTTTTCGGAAGCGATTCATACTTCCCGAACGTAGTATACAACTTGTCATTGTACTACGCTCTCCAAGTGTGCTTATTCCTACCTTCTTTCTTACCATGACAAGTCTTTGTGAAATAACTTCGATGAGAAAAAAAAAAAAAAAAAAAAAGACCCTAGAAAATCAGTTTTCCCTCTCTTAGCTTTCTATATCTTCAAGCTTTCTCTGTTATACATTAATGGTGGTTTTAATGTTTCAATCAACATCTACCTAGCATTACTCTTCTTTTATTGTTGAAACTTTGAGATGTCATGTTTCCTGCATTAGATTTTAGAGACGCAGCATTGTATTTGGTGTGGACAAGATTTTGGTGGCAGCTGGTAGATGTAAGTCCAAGAAAAATGGTTCTCAGAAATCTGAAATTGAGCTCCGGTTTTCGATTTGGGCTTATACGGCAAAAACAAACCACACCCCCCTGCATTGGCATCATTTGATTTTTAAATTTTGACGATCTTTTGAAATGCTCATTTTAATTCTAGGATTAAGTACAAATAACAACAACTCAACTTTTAGAGATGATTTTAAATTGGTCTCATATTTGTAAAACATTTCAAATAATTACGTAATATTTTAAAAAATGAAGACTCGTTAGGTCACCAACATTAAATGATAATTTGGATAAGTATTGAAGTGGGATTTAACTCCCACATCATTCATAGAGCTCTAAATTTCTAAATTGATCCCTTTTAACTAGACAAAGTTAGTGTTGACTATGGACTCCATTTGGTGAGCGTGTTTGTTTGCACTCACTAAGCCTCACTGGACTGGCTTAGCTAAGAATATTAATCCGTGTTAGGTGCATGCCAAGACTGAGTTCAATGGGACTAGCTCGGACTCGTTCCGACTAAACTCTTCACTAGCTAGGCTTAGCGAGGCCGGGCAAGAAGGATGAGATTGCTAAGACCATCGCTTCGCTTCATCATCGTGCTAAGGCTTCAACTTCCTCAGTCATCTTCCTCTTCGTCTTTCACAGATCTCCAATCTGTTGCCATTAAGCTTTTCTTCTTCCTCGGCTTGCAATCACAGGGATAAGACCGATCACACCTGATCAGTGACTGTGAATCATTTAATTGTTGCGAGATCCAATACCGTTGAGGTGAACGACGCTAGGGAATCTCGTTTTCTAACAGTTTATGATGCTTAAAATTATTTGAAATATAAATTATTGAGTTGCCATTGCTTGGACGATTGTTTGTGTTGTCTAGTTTTCATGAAGATAATAATTTATTTATGTTCTTTGTTCTTGATGCAAATGACAGTGGTCTCGAGCATCTCCAAATCTTATTATCTTGTGCTTGAAGAATCAGGACCAGGAGTAAATAACAAAACCTTCTTTAATTCTTGCATGATACCAAATTGTGGATGCAAATTTTCGCCTTCTTCTTCTTGGACAAAATTGCACCTATAAAACAATTAACACCTTAGGTCAAGGCCAAAAGTCTCACGCGCCCACGATGAATGGGGGGGCTTTGGCCAAAGAAAATCCGATGCCAAAGTTATAATTTAGAGAGAAAAGTGTTTAGAGAGTTTTTGGGAGTTTTGTAAGAGTGTAGAACTTAGCTTTTTAGAGAAGATGAGGTTGAATATATAGAGCATGGCCAGTCCCCTTGGGAGAGAGGGTGGCCGGCCTCTTAGGTATTTTTTAAGTGTAATTGGTGATTTAATTGGCAATTAATGGATTAATTAGGTAATAAATCCATTAATTAACCAATTAATCATAATTTATAAGGAATGTTTTGGAGGTTATGGAATAATTACCTTGTGGAGAATATAGGATTAGGATGGATGAAATAATTTTGAATTTGTTACCTATTTTGGGCACTTTTGACTTGGTTGAGGATTGATTGTCCACTGCTCGCGCGTAGGAATCCCGGTAAGCCTTGAGGGTAATTTTGTCATTTTAACCCAAAAATCCACATGTCGCCTTGTAATTTTGTCCTTTTAACCCAAAAATCCATGTGTAAGCCTCGAGGAAGTGGCGAGGCATGGGCAACGGTTTGGCTGCCACATCTGGGCTACTTGCCAAAAATGAGGAAACTGCTTGAGTTTGATTTCTCAGTTGCCGTAGATGGAGCAGTCAAGGATGGAACTGCCAAGATCGGAGCTGCAGAAGATGAAGTGTTGGATGAGCGAACTGTTAAGTGCAAAAGTGGCCGCTGCCCCCTGACCATTTGCTGCATAGTTGATCTTTAAGCATTCGATCTTTTGAGCTATGTGGCCTTCTCGCATTGGAGAGCTTACCCAGATGGGTGTCGGGAAATTAGTTTACCTTCTCGCACTGGAGAGCAATTAGTTTACCCTCTCGCACTGGAGAGCTTACCCATATGGGTGTCAGGGAATTAGTTTACCCTATCGCACTAGAGAGCAATTAGTTTAACTTTTCGTACTGGAGAGCAGACCCTTTTGGGTGTCGGGGAATTGGTTTACCCTCTTGCACTGGAGAGCAATTAGTTTATGCTCTCGTACTGGAGAGCAGACCCAGATAGGTGTCGGGGAATTGGTTTACCCTCTCGCACTGGAGAGCAATTAGTTTATCCTCTCGCATTGGAAAGCTTACCTATATGGGTGTCAGGGGATTAGTTTACCCTCCCACACTGAATAACAGTGTTCTAAAAAACGCCCTAGGCTGCCGCCTAGGCGCTGGGCGCCTAGCAACCGAGGCGTTTTTGGGCAAATCTGATTGGGGCTAGGCTGCTAGGCGGGGTAGGCGGGGTAGGCGGCCCTAGGCGATCCTAGGCGGTCCTAGGCGGTCCCAGGAGGTTTTTTTTTATATTTTTTTTATTAATTGTGTGCTTTTTTCTTTTTTGGTTTCATAGTGGTATACTTATGGAAATGGTTTATCTAATTTGCATATGATGGATTAACTACAAGTTCATCCAATACTTATGGAAATAGTGTACCTAATTTGCATTTTATCATTATTTTATTATCCATACAAGTATAGTTTTTTTTTTTTTTTTTTAGGTGTCAATATGCACTTATTTACAAGATATACAAGAAATTTACCTAAATCCGCCTAGGCCGCCTAGCCGCCTAGGCGTTAGGCGCTAGCCCGCCGCCCGACTAGCACTTAGCGTTTTTTAGAACCTTGCTGAAGAGCAATTAGTTTATCCTCTCGCACTGGAGAGCTTACCCATTTGGGTGTCAGGGGATTGGTTTACCCTTTCGCACTTAAGAGCAATTAGTTTACCCTCTCGCACTGGAGAGCAATTAGTTTACCTTCTCGCACTGGAGAGCGTGAAAGTCATTGTCGTGAGTGCAGCTAAGGAAAAATGGACTATTGGGACAACCGAAATTATCCTTAGCCTGCGAGGTCATGTTTGGCGATCTGCTTGAGACTTCGAATTGCTCGTGGACCCCGCGTAAGGGTGTAAGTGCAGTGAGTTGCTCCTAGAACTATTGTGCCATCATTAGGTGTTTCATCGTGTGCCATTTTGAGGCTTGGTTGGCACGAGCCACGAGGCAAGATCAGCATGGCTGGGAGTCATGGTGCAAGATTGGCACAGTTATAAGCCATGATGATAGATCAATGGCCGCCGGAAGCCGTGGAGCAGGTAGGCACGGCTGTGAAAGCAGAGCTAGGGCTGGCTTGGGCCAAGTTGTGTGCAGCAAGAGGAATTGTCTGGACTGTTGAGAACAAGGCCTGTCCCCGGTTCTTGGTAGTTGGGCTAGTGTGTCATTCTGGTATTCGTCTGCCCCCAGCGCGTCATTAGGCTGAACTGCTGCGTTTGTCGGAACAGAAGTAGTCTTTATATCCGGCAATCTATGTGGGGTAGTTCCGTCTGCTCGATCTTGTCATTGAAAGATAACTTGCTTATGTTGGTCATGTCTCATCGGACATAGCTTTGTTGCGCAGGAAATCGCTCAATCGCTCGGTCAGGAACCTTTTCTACTTCTTCCTGAATTTGCCTTTGTTGGGGATGGCAGAGCTCTCGGCTGCCCCCGGTCGTGACCTGCTGGTCTAGGCTCCTATTCCATGTGTTCGGCTTGTCTATACCACAACTATGGTTGGTATGTTATGCTCTTAGCAGGAAAAACGAGTAACTCGCAGGCTGCTGGTTGAACTCGAGCCAAATTGAGTGACTGTTTTTCTTCGTTCACTGTGCTGCCTCTTCCAATATGAGGTGGATGATGCTCCTTGCGGGCCTTGCTGCGAATGAACACTTCGCTTGGAAGGTTGCTCATGTTGATTATCAGAGTGTGGCCCCAACCGTGAGTGTATGTTTGTCCGTGGGCCTAACTGAAAGTGCACGCTCCTCCACTCGCTAAGACGGGAGTATACGCTATCTCGGGGGCCCAGTCAAGAGTGTACTCCGTTAGAACACTCGGTTTGTGACTGGTCAAGTGGTTGCTTGCCAGGACGTTGGTGGAGAGGTTTGTCTACCCTTGTTCTACTTTAGGACACCTCGTCCGGGGCACGGTAGATCTCGATGCGTTGCAAGGGTTGACTCACCAAGGTTGTCTGTTGTGCAAGGGTGCTCGTCAACTATATGACTTGTCGAGACAAGTGTTGTTCTCCATTTGGATTGGAAGAGCTTGGAAGGAATTTGCCTCATTGATGAGTGAAAGTGTGGTAGGCTCTGGGCCCAAGATTTGAATTGGGAAATGTCAAATTCGCGGAGAAACGTGGTGAAAATGCCCCTGGCTCGATGGTTGGTCTGGATGGTTGAGATAGTCTTAGGCCGATTTGGGTTGCTTAAAAGGCCACGGGAGTAGGATGGAATGCGGAAGCAGGCTGGACCAAGGGAGCGGGCTGCTCGGTGGGAGCAGGCTGGGCCGCGAGAGTGGGCTGCTCGGCGAGAGCAGGTTGGGCCACGAGAGTGGGTTGCTCGACGGGAGTAGGCTTGGCCGCAGGAGCAGGTTGGGCCACTGGAATGGGTTGCTCGGCGGGAGCAGGTTGGGCCGCGAGAGTGGGCTGCTCGGCGATAGCAGGCTGGGCCCCGATAGTGGGCTGCTCGGTGGGAGCGGGTTGGGCCGCGAGAGTGGGCTGCTTGGCGAGAGCAGGCTGGGCCCCGAGAGTGGGCTGCTCGACGTGTGATGCATGCTAGTGCGAGGTTTGGGCTTGGCTTGGGAACGCGTTGGGATCGCGTTGGGCGTGGAGTGACATGGCTTGGGTCGTGGCCTTGTTGCTGTGAGCCTTGGATGGCACCACTTGGGCTTGCTTTGGTGGCACGGCTCGGGTCGTGGTAATGGTGCCATGGACCTCGCCGCGGGTGGTTGCCGTGGTAGCCACAGCGGTGGTTGCCATGGTGGAGCCTCGTATTGGTGGTGCCACTCCACTTATGATCACATTTAGCCTCGTGGATCGCCGCAGTCCCATCTCTTGAATATGGGAATTTTCACTTGTTAAATTTTCTAAATTTCTAGCCGTTGTACTTCTCTTTTACCTTTTATCAAGAATTTTTGCAAAGAATAAACTCTAAAAATAAGAACGTATGAAAAATCTACAAATGGACAAGAAAATAGAAAACCTTGGATGCAAGAGTCTTCTACGAGTGTGGGACTCAACTTTCAATGAAAGCACCAATTTGTGGATGCAAATTTTCGCCTTCTTCTTGTTGGACAAAATTGCACCTACAAAACAATTAACACCTTAGGTCAAGGCCAAGAGCCTCACGCGCCCACAATGACCTCTGATGCCAAAGTTAGAATTTAGAGAGACAAGTGTTTAGAGAGTTTTTGGGAGTTTTGCAAGAGTGTAGAACTTAGCTTTTTACAGAAGATGAGGTTGAATATATAGAGCATGGCCGGTCCCCTTGGGAGAGAGGGTGGCCGGCCTCTTAGGTATTTTTTGAGTGTAATTGGTGATTTAATTGACAATTAATGGATTAATTAGGTAATAAATCCATTAATTAACCAATTAATCATAATTTGTAAGGAATGTTTTGGAGGTTATGGAATAATTACCTTGTGGTGAATATAGGATGAGGATGGATGAAATAATTTTGAATTTCTTACCTGTTTTGGGCACTTTTGACTTGGTTGATGACTGATTGTCCACTGCTCGTGCGTAGGAATCCCGGTAAGCCTCGAGGGTAATTTTGTCCTTTTAACCCAAAAATCCACGTGTCGCCTTGTGATTATTTTTGGCTACACATAAATGATTGAAATTAAGTTTTCGATAGTTTTATATTAAATACATATATTTATATAGTGGCGAATCTAAAATTTTATTTGAGGATGAACTTCTCCCAAATATAAAAAGGAATTAAACGGAGAGTATTTACAAAATTATTTATTAACCATTTGAAAGACTTGTTAAGGTTAATAGGAAAATTCTATCAATAAAAAATATAGAAACCCTAGTACTCAAGTAAGAGGTAGAGCAGAGGAGAAACCAAAAAATTTATGGCCAATGCTTTTATAAATCTTATTGTTTGTTGAATTGATTTGTTATTTGAGATTGACAAAATATATGAGGATGGGGATGGACCATACTAGTCCCTTCGTTCATGTGTCCATATATTCACATGATTTATATCTGACTGTAAGATGATTATTGTATTAAATACATCTAAATATTGTAGCCAAATTCTTAATGTATAATTAAGGTCATTTTATACAAATCATTACTCGTTCTATGATTTTTTTTTCCCTTGATTTGTTGAAGTGTACAAAATTTTTATACAATAATCTTACCGTTCACTCCAAAAATTCCATGTCGGTTACCAGTTGTTAGAAGATGCCAGTATAGCACCTTTTAAACGCTCTGGATACATATTCTATTCCAGTATAGCATTATCTCAGAGAGAAAATGCCGTTAATCAGGTATATTTTATTCAAGTGAAAATTGATAAGGCGAAAACCTGATAACTACTTATAATCATACATATATTTCCCAGACATTTACAGAATTATGTGTTCTGAATGGTAATGGGTGCTTGTGTGTTTCTGATAGAGGAAGAGAAAGATGAAGCAGGTTTACAGAAGATATCAAAATGCTATTGTGTTTGCTATGGCTTCCATTAGTTTATATGGTTGTGAGTCTTGTGACAGATGGTTCGAAAGGAACGTCTTGGTTTAATTTTTCGCCGTCTCAATTTCCATGGTTGGGTGCCGGCGTAGATATGATTTCTGGTTCCACATTCAGAATCAACTACATTTCATCATACAAGGTATTCTACTTATTCAAGTTTGGTGCTTGAATTTCTGTAAAATTTCGTTATGGTGTAAACTTGTGTAACCAATTTTGTTCTTCCATTTTTTTTTTTTTTTTGGGTTGATGTTACCACTTATGTCTTGACCAATTTAATCTTGTAGTATGCAACAAGGATGAAGACATTGCCTGATCTTGGAAGGGGATACATTGGCGATTCTGTTCCGCAAAGGGATTGGCAGAAGGGAGGAGATGAAAACCTGAAGAAACTTGAAGCTGGTCTTGCTGCTGCTGGAGCATTGATTGGGGAAGCAATAAAAAATCCTAACCATACAACACCTCTTAAAGATGCAGATTATATACCAAAAGGCGATATTTACAGGAATGCGTATGCCTTTCACTGGTACTGAACTCTCATAACTTGAACCTTAAATCTTTCAATAGTCCGAAAAATAAATTGCCTTACTCTTCAGTTGTGTCTCATTTTATTTCAATTATGTAGGAGCTACCTCTTAATGGAAAAAATGTTTAAAATATGTCTACGAAGAGGGAGAGCTGCCTATATTTCATAACGGTCCTTGCAAGAACATTTACTCTATGGAGGGACTCTTCCTTAGCTTCATGGAAACTGATACCAAGTTCCGGACTCGAGAGCCTAAAAAAGCTCACGTCTATTTTCTGCCATTCAGTGTTGTGATGATCGTTGAGTATTTGTTTCACCCCATTATTCGTGACAAAGCTGTTCTTGAGCGCACCGTGGTTGATTGCGTTCGTATCATCTCTAATAGGTATCCATACTGGAACAGAAGCCTTGGAGCTGATCATGTCATGCTTTCTTGCCATGATTGGGTAAATTTCTTACTATTAGTACTACGACATATCACATTGCCATATTGCTAATCTGGATCACACATTCCAACAAATATTATAGATTACTAGAATTTTTATATATGTAGACGTAGAATTGAACAGAATTTATTGATCATTACATATAATTCAATTAAGATATTGTATGAAAGTATGGTTTCACATGATCAGTTGTTCAGATCCACAGTCGAGTAACTAATTTGCTACTGGCTTTTGTATAGGGGCCAAGGGCTACATGGTATGTTAAACAACTGTACTTGGTTGCCATCCGCGTACTATGCAATGCGAATTCATCCGAGCACTTTAACCCTAAGAAAGATGCATCAATTCCTGAAATCAATCTGGAAACTGGTGAAATAACAGGTCTAATTGGCGGCTTGCATCCGTCCAAACGTACAATCCTAGCATTTTTTGCAGGACGAATGCACGGTCGAATTAGGCCATTTCTGTTCGAGCATTGGAAAGGAAAAGACAGATTTACTGGTCTATGAAAAACTCCCTGAATAGCTTTCATACCATGACATGCTGAAGAAAAGCAAGTATTGCATTTGCCCTATTGGACATGAAGTTGCCAGTCCAAGAAATGTGGAGGCAATTTATGCGGAGTGTGTTCCAGTTTTGATATCACAACACTATGTGCTGCCTTTCAGTGATGTGCTTAACTGGGACTCGTTTTCTGTTCAAGTTTCAGTGAGTGAAATTCCAAAACTTAAAGAAATCTTAATGGGAATACCTGAAGAGCAATATAGAAGAATGCAGGAAAGAGTGAAGCAGGTGCAAAGGCATTTTGTAGTGAATAATCCTCCCAAGAGATTTGATGTTTTTCATATCATTATTCATTCAATCTGGCTTAGAAGATTGAATGTACAGATTTAGAGTTAATTTCTTTCCCAAGTTACCAAGTACATCACGATATTGTTTTTAAAAAATTTGTTTAAATACAAAGTGAAAAATGTAGCAATACCCCTGAAGGTATTTTTCCACTTTATGAACTTTCAATTTGGTTCCGAGACCCCCATAGACTTACATTCATGTCAATTTCCCTCTCAACTTAGTTGTGTCAATTGTTCCGTTAAATTGAGGGTTGTTTTTACTAAAGTTCTCTCTTGAAGCTTTTTACTCAAAAATTTAAAATTAGCTCTCCTTTTTTTTCGCGTTAAAATTTGATAGAAATTGGGCATTCACAGGATTGGAAATGAATGTCGTTAGACTATCGATCACAATATGGTGTGAAGGATATGAACAGAGAGTGAGTATGGAATTGAATTAAATGATTCTGACAGAAAGGGATTTGACAAATATATAGAGATGAAAGTAACATTTCTGGAGAAGTTGTGTTCTTCAAGAGAAGTTATAACTTCTCAGGTTGAAATATAACTGTTCATATCCTTTAATTAATTAATTATATTATTTTCTTTATTAATTAATTAACTTATTTCACTACAATCATATGTATATTAGTACACCAATGTTATGGTGTACCTTCACATATGATTACACATATTGTGAAAACCATGTTATCATAATCATATTCCAACATCTCCCTCTTGATTATGATGACATAAATGGTTTCCTATTCTGATTTGTTTCTCAAGAGTATTACTCGCAAAGAAATTCAATGTAACATCAGATATGTGGCTTCTTTACCTGGTGCGCACCATTCCACTTTATCTGATAACATTTTACTCTTTAGTAAAATGGCATCATGTTCAAGTAACTAGGAAAAACAATCCATACCCGGTTACAAATGATGACTTAGCCCCGCACTATACGCCACAGTGATATATAAATTATTTCTTGAAGCTTATTATGGATTTTACTTTCAAGACGATTTATTATAACCTGGTTACCTCGCTAGTGCCCTCTATCTTTAACCGACCAAGTACTAAAGAACTAGATAGAGTCGCATCTACTTGTCCATGTTCCAGGCGTCCCTAAAACCATAAAATGATGGCCACAGCACGTCTCACACTACAACACATCTAGATGTTTTGCAAACCCATTGTAGTCACATGCTCTCTGAATTTTTCTAGAAACAATCCCTTGGTCATCGGATCAGCAACTATCTATTTGGAGGGTATGTAGTCGACCTTTACCTCTCCTCTCTCCACTATATCTTGTATATAGTGATATTTAATATCAATGTGTTTTCCTTTGGAACTATTTGCTCCACTCTTTATCAGAAAGATGGCAGACTTATTATCACAAAACACATTGACGGGCTCCTTAGGTATACCTATATTTAAACTATCGATAAATCGTTTAGCCCATACTGCAGTACTTACCGTTGTGCTACAAGATATATATTTTGCTTCCATGGTAGACTTTGCAACATAACCTTGTTTCTTACTTAACCAAGAAACAGCCGTTCCACCAAACAAGACAATGTTACCACTTGTTGACTTTCTGTCATCCAAGTCGCCTGCGAAATCTTCATCGCAATAACAATTTAAATCCAGATTATTTAATCCGAAACAAAGTTTCATACCTTGGGTGCCTTTTAGATATCTAATCATTCTCTTTACTGCCATCCAATGTTGCTTTCCGGGGTTGGATTGATATCTACTTACCAATCCAACTACATGACATATGTCAGGTCTTGTGTTGGTCATAGCATGCATCAAACTTCCAACTGCTTGGGCATACGGAACATTTTGCATATCAATGATGTCTTGCTTCTGTACCGAACACATATTTTTGGAAAGCATCATTCCTTTACAAACAAGTGTACTAACTGGCTTGCAAGCTTGCATATTAAATCTTTTAAATATTTTATCCAGATAATTTTGTTGATCCAAATAAATCGTTTTGGCATCTCTATCCCTAGTAATTTTAATTCCTAAAACATAAGATGCTTTTCCCATATCTTTCATTTCAAATTTGGATCCCAAATATGACTTAGTCTTTTCAATCATATCTATAGAGTTACATGGAAGTAAGATGTCATCTACATATAATAATAACATACAAAAATTATTTTGGCACTTCCAAGAGTAAAAACAATGATCCAATGCATTTATTTTATAGCCCATTTCCATAATGGCTTGGTGGAACTTTAAATACCATTGTCTTGATGATTGTTTAAGGCCGTACAACGACTTTCTTAATTTATAGACTTTGTTTTCATGTCCTTTGACATGATATCTTTCGGGTTGAATCATATAGATGTTGTTAGACTATCGATCACAATATGGTGTGAATGATATGAACAGAGAGTGAGTATGGAATTGAATTGAATGATTCTAATAGAAAGGGATTTGACAAATATATAGAGATGGAAGTAACATTTGTGAAGAAGTTGTGTTCTTCAGGAGCAGTTATAACTTCTCAGGTTGAAATATAACTGTTCATTTCCTTTAATTAATTAATTAATTAATTATATTATTTCCCTTATTAATTAATTAACTTATTTCACTACAATCATATGTATATTAGTACATCAATGTTATGGTGTACCTTCACATATGATTACACATATTGTGAAAACCATGTTATCATAATCATATTCCAACAAAATTTGCTCTCTTACACCATACCATTACCAAGTGAATTATACAGAGATAGAAAATCTGGCTAATATTTATAACGTTTTTTTTTGGTTTTTTGGTTTTTTGGTTTTTTGGGGACTTGCTTTGTATCATGACAGCTGCAACTGATCCCACTCCATCTTATATATAAAGCCAACAACCTAATAAACAGTGTTTTTTTTGGGATCATAGGCTTCACCAAAATGAATTGGACAAAAATACCCCTAAAAAAAAAATTTCAAAAGCAACCCAAAATAATGCATCAAATGTGGCAGGGGTATTTTTGTTATATAAACAGTGATAAACAGTGTTTTTAATATTTAACTATTTACTGTACAGTAGTAAACAGTGATAAACAGTGTTTTTAATATTTAATTTTTTCCTGTACAATGTTTTTATTTTATTTTTTATAATTAGTAGCTCACAATGAGATAGCAATAATGTGATTCAATGAGGTGTTTATTAACTATTATTTTCTCTATCTTAATATAAATTCAATAGAATAAAGATCGAAATTGAAAGACCGATTTTATTATATAGATTCAATTGTTTTGATTGGTTTGTCAAATTAATGATAATTACACATCGTTAAAATCAAATGAACAAAGTGAGGTATTCAGACAAAATGAAGGTTCCACTTGTCTTATTCTTGAAAAGGAAATAGATGGTTGCTTCGTCAAGGCAGTTTACCTTTCTGAATCGGAAAGGCTCATAAAGGTATTTTAGCATTCTCTGGCCACCATCGTATGATTCTGTGCAAGGAATCAAACTCAAAACGTGTCGTGTAGATTACGAGCTTGAAATTCATCTCAACTACTGGACCACCCCGTAGTGATTTAAGATTCCACTTATTCTATATACTCCAAATTTAATCATACCTTTTTCATCTACATATTGTATAAGCGTCATCATGACTCAATTACATCATTTGATATGGATTTGGATCCCATCCAGATCCAAATGGTGGGGATCTTAAGGATCCTCACATCCTATCCGTTCATCGTACATCGTGCGATCATAAATTATTTGAATTTTTTTACTTAAAATTAAACATAAATAGTACTTGACGAAAACTGATTGCACAATATACGATGAACGACTAGGATGTAAGGATTCTTAGGATTCCCATAATTTGGATCCGGATGGAATCCTCGTCCATCTGATATCGACGTTATTTGACGCATAGTATCCTACAAAATAAAGGAATTTAAAAAAAATTATTAGAATCGGTTGTACGTGTACGTGTTTGAAGAATCTAGATTATTTATATTTATGGAATCCAGAAAGCATGGGCGGCTAAGATGAATATGTACTCCAACGATCTCAAAACGTGGATAAATAGGCATTTTACTAATAATAATAGTTGTTCAAAAAAAAAAAAGTTAATCAGCTACTATCAACATTTTCTAATTGTGTTTACTGTATTCAAATCAATGATTACCCTTCCACAAAGGCGATTGATTGAGTCCAAAAAGTCGGTCATTTTTTTTTTTTGGAAACCCAAAAAGTAGGTAATTGATATCTGGGAAGATATCATATCAACTTGGGTTTTTATCACAAATAGTCTTTGACATTGATCAAACACATTATTTTGGTCCCTGACATTGAAAATCAATAGAAATGGTCCCTGAGATTGATTAAACACATCACAAATGGTCATTCCGTTAAAAACTCTTTGGGCACTTTTCAAAGCTTCGTAACTCAATCGTTTCTTAACCAAATTCGACCCATAATATATCAAAATGAAGATAGGAAAGTGAACAACAAGATTATACCTATTTGGCACCAATGGTTTCCAGAGATGGTCGGAAAATAGCCTCAAACGTGACTGGTCCGCGGAAAAACTGGAAAACTCGCCGGAAACTGGGTAAACTTTAAACATTCATAACTTCTTCAATAATCAACGAAATCGAGTTATTTAAAAACAAAAATGATACTTATCAACGAGACGAAGAGAATGGTATCTTTCTCGATGGCTAACTCGCCGTTTTTGGCCAGAAAACGGCTCGAAATTGGCTATCTCGAAAATGGTTATCCAATTTCGAGCCGTTTTCCGGCCAAACTACGGTGATTTAGCCATCAAGAAAGATACCATTCTCTTAGTCTCGTCGAGAAGTATGATTTTCGTTTTTGAATCACTCGATTTCGATGATTATTGAAGAAGTTATGAACATTTAAAGTTTACCCAGTTTCCGGCGAGTTTTCCAGTTTTTCCGCGGACCAGTCACATTTAAGGTTATTTTCAAGCCATATCCAGCAACCATTGGGCTTCCAAATGGTATAATCTTGTTCTACACTTTCCTATCTTCATTTTGATATATTATGGGTCGAATTTGGTTAAGAAACGATTGAGTTACGAAGCTTTAACGAAATGACTATTTGTGATGTGTTTGATCAATCTCAGGGACCATTTCTATTGATTTTCAATGTCAGGGACCAAAATGATGTGTTTGATCAATGTCAGGGACCATTTGTGATAAAAATCCTATCAACTTCCATCATCTAAAATTACATTAATTGTTGCAGTCATATTTAGAATACGAATGTGATTGTGTAAATCCGAGAGAATATGGGAATGTATCTTATATTCCTATTAGAAGTAGATTACCTATTAAATGTTGTAACCCTAAAGGGAAAGGTTTTACCCTTCCTACTACTACAAATAAAGGCACAATGGGGTGAATCGAACACATCTCACAATTAAATCAATCTCTCTTCTCTCTCAATATTGTCAAACCCCTCTCTCTCTCTAAACCCTAGATCGTTCAATCAAATAGGTTTACAACACGTTATCAGCACGCTCTTGCCAGAAGCTAAGGAATTGCCGGATCGTAGGAGGAGGCTATCATCCACCACATTTAAAGGCTTATTCGTTTTCTGCTAATCAGGTACGCTTAAAATAAAAGAAGATATTTGAAACATCCACGAAGCATGGAAACATTCCCCATAATGCATGAATCCCTCTATGTTTATATTTTCCTTTCGATATATATATATATATATATATATATATATATATATATATTGTATATGTTCATATATTTGTCAATATATATATATATATATTTTGTTTCATGCATCGCACAATTAAATTGTTATGTGGAATTTGTGAGTCAAATTATATAAATTAAATTAGAAGCAAATATGGGTGTTCTAAACCCTAGGTTCGAAATAATTCGGTATTTTTGGTCTTACCATGGGATGGCATCACCCTGATGCCTTTGGACTACCTGCGCAGCCCTTATTGAGCTTGCTGCTCCATAGCCACGGGCTTGCAGCCCTAGTTTCTTGGTTCATTGCCCGCAAGCCTCGCTTGTTAGCCCCCCCTGTGTCACGGTTTGCAGCAAACCGAAGCCAGCCCATATGGCTGGGCTTCCTACGCCAAATCAAAGCTAGCCTTCTTGCGCTGGGCTTTGTGTGCACCCCTAACCCACAGGCCAGCATCGGTTGGACCTATCTGTGTCCTTCCCTCGGTCCAATTTCGAATTCCAGCTTGCGGCTGGGGTTTCCTCCCTTCACCGTGGCCTGCAGACCACCCCAAGGTTTTTTTTTGGGCCTATTATTATTTGGACCCGTGGCCTATAGCCACCCCGAGGGTTGCTCTTAGCAGCCAACCCTTACCTTTTTTTTATCAAGGCACCCAAACCCGTGCCATATTACCCTCGGCACTAAGCCCAAATTATTTTGGGGCTATATTGTCGATCCAATAATATTATTTAGCTTCTACAATCGACCCCGTATGGCCCGATTTATTGAATTAATTAAAAGTGACATGCAGTCCATTAATCTGATAATGAATCCAAAATTATTGACCTGAAGATCAATTTAGGACATTAATGATTCAATAATTTATTTTTATACTTTGAACCATTACATACTTTCGTAATAACGAAGCTCTCACACTTAAGTTCTCCAAGAACGTCAAATCCACTACACTTAGTTAGTATATTGCATTCTGTGTTTCTTGCAAGAACCTCTCATTATATTGTTCATAAAAACTAAATTGAACCTGTAGTTTCAAATTTAGTGCATTTGAAACCTGAAGTTTTCATTCAAAACATACCACATGAAACCTGTAGTTTTCATGCATAAATTAAACCAATACATGTCTATAGAACCTGTATGTTATACGATATATGTCTATGGCTTACCATATGACTAATCATGTTTTCTCCCTCCGTTTTAGGGACATGTCGAACTTCAACAAGCTCGATTTCTCCGCTCTAGAAGTCTCCGGAAGAAACTATCTGAAGTGTGTTCACGACGTGAAGCTCCATTTAACTGCAAAGGGCATTAGAGCCATCATCGAGGCATCTATCGCCGACAAACCTGTTGACAAAGCTCAGAAGGCTACTGCAATGATCTTCATTTGAAGACACATCCATGATGTACTGCAGATTAAGTATCTCGCTGAGGAGGACCCATGTACCCTCTAGCTTGCTCTAGCCGATCGTTTCGATCACCAGAAAGACATATACTTGCCTAACGCAAGACACGACTGGCAGCGTCATCGCTTGCAGGACTTTAAGTCCATGAATGAATACAACTCTGAAGTTTGTAGAATCGGTTCTTTGTTGAAATTCTGCAAAGTGGAACTAACCGAATCAGATCACCTGGAGAAAGACTTATTCGACCTTCCACGCCACCAATATTGTCCTGCAGTAACAATATAGGGCACATAAATTCACCAAGTTTTCGGATTTGATCTCTGTTTTACTTATCGCTGAAAAGCAGAACCAGCTTTTGATGAAAAACCATCAAGCTCGACCGATTAGCTCAAACGCCGCGCCTGAAGCCCATGTGACCTATTCTAGCAGCCATAAACGACGAAAAAATCATCATGTCCATGGCAATGGGAGGCAAGCCCCACCACGGGCCCAAGGTCAACATAGTGCCGCACCTAAGGGAAGAATTGCAACCCAGTAGCGTCCACCACTCGCCCCTAAGGTCCCAAACTTCAAGAATAAGGGCAAAGTTCCCGTTCAGGCTGCTTCTACTGAACTGCACATGTGCTATCGTTGTGGATCAATGGATCATTGGTCATGCGTATGCCGAGCTTCCCCTGAGGCTATTGCCAAGTATCATTCCCGTCGTGAGTCTAACTTTGCACATGTGGATCATTCGGAAGATGCAACTACATCAATAGAGATATCGGATTTTTAGGAGGCGTCAGCGCCTATGGATGAATAAATTAGACATGTTTTTAGGGTGTTTACCCTTAGTGGCCGAACCCACTATGAGTGGCCGGCCCTACCCCCCTATTTTGCTAGGTTTATCGTTTAATTTTGGACAATTTTTCTAAGTATTTGGAATAATTTGTTTGGTTTTGGTTTGTTTTGAATTATGGATTGTTATTTGAATGGATATTGTTTTCTTGAATTGCTTAATTGAATGAATGGACTTATATCTATGCATGTGACCAATTCAATCAATTTATTTCTAGGTATGTCTAGTGGGGAAGTTAGTTGTCTGGCAGATAGTGCAACTACGCACACCATCTTGTGTGAACGACACTATTTTACTAACTTAATACCCAAGAAAGCTCATTTGACAACTTTCTCAGGCCCATCCAACCTGATTGAAGGATAAGAAAAGACACGTATCATGTTGTCTAATGGTACAATCTTAACCATTCAGGAGGCATTCTATTCTCCACGTTCCGGAAGAACGTTGCTGAGTTTTAGAGATATTCGAGATAATAAATATCATCTTAAAACCATTGAAGATAATGGTTCTGAATTTCTTTGTATCACTTCGTACAAATATGGCCAGAAGCATATTCACAAGAAGTTGGAACGTCTGCCGAGTGGGTTGTACATCACAACCATTCGCAGCATAGAAACCCACAGTGTGGCCGACCCTATGCCTAAGTTTCAGGACACTTTGTTGCTTTGGCATGACCGTTTGGGACATCCTGGACGTGACATGATGCTCCGTATTCTCAAATCTTCTCACGAGCATAAGTTACATCCCTATGTTGGAGTTCCGCCATGCAAAGTGTGTTCTTTAAGGAAGTTAAATACTCAACCCTCCCATACAAAGATTATTCACGACCCCCCTAAATTTCTTCAGAGGATTCAAAGGGATATTTGTGGACTAATCCAACTAACCTGCGGACTATTTAAATATTTTATGGTGTTAGTTGATGCATCAACAAGATGGTCACATGTTTTCTTGTTGTCCACATACAACACCGCGTTTGCTAAACTCCTAGCTCAAATCATTAAGCTAAGGGTTCACCACCTTGATTATCCGATTAAGTCGATTCGACTGGATAACGCTGGAGAGTTTACGTCACAGACTTTTGACGATTATTGCATGTCAGTAGGGATTGATGTGGAGCATCATGTGCCCCATGTTCACACCCAAAACGGCCTGGCAGAAGCTTTCATAAAGCACCTTCAATTGATAGCTCGGACTTTGGTTATGAGAACCAAACTGCCGGTATTTGCCTGGGGCTATGCAATATTGCACGCAGCTATGTTGGTCCGCCTGAGGCCCACCGCTACTCAACCACATTCACCGTTACAGTTACGTGCTTGACGTCTCGTATTTACGGGTGTTTAGGTGCTCTATTTATGCGCTAATAGTGCCACCGCTACGTACTAAAATGGGTCATCAGAAAAAAATGGGAATCTATGTCGGTTATGATTCGCCATCAATTGTTCGCTACTTAGAACCCTTGACAGGAGATCTCTTTACCGCACGTTTTGCGGATTGTCACTTTGATGAAACAGTCTTCCTGTCGTTAGGGGGAGATAAGCATGCTAACGTTCCTGTAGAACACCACGAATTGTCGTAGTATGCTCCAACTATGTCTCATTTAGATCACCGCACTGCCCAGTCTGAAACTGAGGTGCGACGAATTATAAATCTTCAAAGCATTGCTCAAAGCATGCCGAATGCTTTTACTGATCTAGCTAAGGTGACAAGATCACATATACCCGCTGCAAACACACCTGCAAGGATAGATGTACCCCGCGTACGTCAACAACCCGCATGGGAAGGCCGGACAGTCCCCGAAGATGGTGAGGCCGCAACTTCCACGCGACAAGGTACATTGGTGGCTAGCCAATCATCTGCTTCGACCTTGAAGCATGGTAGACCCCTAGGTTCAAAGGATTCACAACATCGGAAGAGGAAAATGGCACCAACTAGTGACCTTAATTTGAATCCGACCATCGCTCACTCATCCGTTCCAACGCATGAGGTTATTCTAGATTACGGTGATGCTTCAGATGAAACATGCCGGCTTCCCGAGAATCGTGAGATTTCGGTCCACTACACAGTATTGAATAAGGTTTGGAATAGGAATGAGATGATCGTCGACGATGCATTCGCGTACTCAGTAGCTACTTACATCATGCTTAGCTATGACATTGAACCACATTCCGTCGATGAGTGCCGACTTAGAACCGATTGGTCAAACTGGAAACAAGCAATCCAGGTCGAACTCGATTCCCTCGCGAAACGTAAAGTGTTTGGACCTATTGTTCCTACACCACGCATGAAGCTCGTTGGCTACAAGTGGGTTTTCGTGAGGAAGCGTAATGAGAAGAATGAAATAGTGCGATACAAGGCACGCCTCGTAGCGCAAGGTTTCTCTCAGCACCTAGGGATTGATTATGAGGAGATGTATTTTCCCGTAATGAACGTTATAACATTCCGCTACCTAATTTTTGAAAAACTGAATATGCAGCTTATGAACGTGGTAACCACGTATCTCTATGGGGATCTAGATACATAAATTTACATGAAAGTTCCAGAAGGACTTCCATTGACTGGTTCAAATAGTTCTAAACCATGGAACACTCTCTCAATTAGGTTGAGGAGGTCACCCCACGGATTGAAACAATCCGGGCGGATGTGGTATAACCGTCTGAGTGAATATTTGATAAGTCAGGGTTATGTGAACAATGAACTATACCCATGCATGTTTATAAATAAGTCACATTCCGGATTTGCAATCGTTGCAGTTTATGTCGATGACATGAACCTCATTAAGACTCCCGTAGAGCTTGAGGAAATTGCTCCACACTTGAAATCATAATTTGAGATTAATGATCTTGGGAAAACTTGATACTGTCTCGACCTGGAGATCGAGCATTGTTCGGATGGAATCCTAGTACATCAATCGAACTACACCCAAAAGGTGTTGCGTCATTTTAATGAGGATAAAGCGAAGCCTTCGAGTACACCCATGGTCGTTCAGACTCTAGATGCTAAACGAGATCCCTTCCATCCAAAGGAGGATGAGGAAGAGATTTTAGAACCCGAAGTTCCTTACCTAAGTGCAATAGGGGCTTTGTTGTACTTGGCTCAGTGCACTAGACCCGACATCTCATTCTCTGTGAATCTATTGGCTAGATACAGCAATACGCCTACACGCAGGAATCTCGAATGTTGCCGCCCCCTATGGTTCTCGGATTGATTCTCACCTTGTTGGTTACGTAGATGCTGGATATCTGTCTGACCCATATAGAGCACGTTCTCAAAGGGGTTATGTCTTTACCGTTGGGGACACCGTTATATCTTGGAGGTCTACCAAGCAAACGCTAGCTACGACTTCGTCTAACCATGCTGAGATTCTCACCCTGCATGAAGCATCACGTGAATGCTTTTGGCTGAGAGAAATTATGGAACATATTCGAAGCACTAGTGGTCTTACATCAGTCGTTGACCTTCCTACGACGATCTTTGAAGACAATGCAGCATGTATCGAGTAGCTGAAGAAGGGATACATCAAGGGAGACAATACCAAGCACATAGTGCCGAAGTTCTTTTACTCACACCAACAGTAGCAGCATCAGAACATTGAAGTCAAGCAAATTCGTTCCCAAGAAAACTTGGCCGATCTCTTCCCCAAGTCATTGCCCAAGTCTACATTTCAGAAGCTCCTCCAAGGAATCGGTATGTGTAAATTATCTGAGTTGAATCGCTTGTAGTTCTCTTATTTAGAAGTTATGTCTAATTCAGGGGGAGTATCTAGAAGCATATTCACATGATCTTAATGTACTCTTTTTCCCTACGATTAGGAGCATTTTTCCCACTAGATTTTTGCTACCTAACTAGGTTTTAACGACGCACCCATCCTGGGATGATCATACTCCGTTGAGTTCACTACCTTCGTTCAGTTTGACGAGTGTTTTAGACATTATGCATATTTTCTTACTTTTCTCCTTAGTCTATGGGTTTTGCCTATCTTAGGTTTTACCATAGCAAGGTTTTTGTGAATTTTTGCAAATGCATACTTCAAATTAAATTTGAGACTCGCGATCACCCGTTATGCCGATGACTTCATCAACTATTCTACCTTATCTGCTGAAGATCTGATGCGATGGTTCGTTGAGTATTTACACACTTAATGGGGAGTGTTGCAGTCATATTTAGAATAGGAATGTGATTGTGTAAATCCTAGAGAATATGTGAATGTATCTTATATTCCTATTAGAAGTAGATTGCCTATTAAATGTTGTAATCCTAAAGGGAAAGGTTTTATCCTTCCTACTACCATAAATAAAGGCACAATGGGGTGAATCATACACACCTCACAATTAAATCAATCTCTCTTCTCTCTCAATATTGCCGAACCTCTCTCTCTCTTTAAACCCTAGATCGTTCAATCAAATAGGCCTACAACATTAATAAAATTTTCTTTGTTAATCAAAAGAGAGTAAAAAGACTTTTATTTTCTATCTTAACAAAAAAAGTTAAGGACAACAACATAATTTTACAAAATAAAATTTTGCTGTTTTTTTTCAAACCCCACCTACATATAAGTTTATCATCTCTAATTTAAAAAAAAAAAAAAAAAAACCTCTCTCCCTCTCTCCTCACTCTCATGTTCTCTTTCACTCACTTCCTCTCTCTTTCAATTTTAACAACTAAAGTAAAAAAATTCACACTTTGTGTGTGAACATATACTAGTAAATTAAGAAAATATTTTATTAATCCTGGCTGTCTCTGAGATTTTGGAATTCATGTGCCGAGTTTATAAAAGGCCTTATCGTTAATATAGTTTTTTTTCAAAAAGTAGGACATTGTTTAATGACGCTGATTGTAAGTTTATAAATGTCATTAAATAATAAGTAAAAAAAAAAAAAAAAAAAAAACTACAAACATATCTTTCACTACATAATCAAAGCGGTTCAATCTTAAATAATCAAACATGAAAAAAAGCTTTAAATACTCTAATTTTAAAGTTTCACTTGAACATACATCATTATTATATAAAATTGAAAAAAAAAATGTTATTGGCACTCTAAATATATCAGTGTACACTCCAAAGTTTTATATTTAGGGCTGGTTTGGGATAGTGATGCTTTAAAAAAAAAAAAAAAAAAAAAAAAAAAAAAAAAGCTTATTAATTTAATTGATGTCTATGACAGTAGAAACACATAGAAAAGCAGAAGCAGGGTCTACTATGCTTTTAAAAAAATGCTTATTTTTTCAAAGCATAGTAATCAATACCCATTTAATGAATTTTCAAATAGCAAAAATTGTAAACACAAATTTTCTTGCGATGAATGGAACAAGAACACGTGTACAAAATAATATTTTGTATTAATTTTGGGGTTACAATCTCTTTTACAATTTGATCCTCTGATTCTATCTTCGTAAAGTGTAAATTTGTGGATGGGTTGTTGATCCAACAGGCCATCGGGGCTTGATCTAGGAATGAAAAGTGGTGCAGATTTGTTGATGTTGTTGATCCAAAGGGCCGTCGGGGCTTGATCTTAGGATGAACAAAGATCAACGGATCTTCAAGGGCCGTTCGGCTTGTTCTTGATGAACGAGGATGAACGGATCTTCAAGGGCCTTTAGGGCTTGATCTTGATGAATAATTGTGTGGATTTCTTCAAGGGCCGTTGGGCTTGATCTTGATGAACGAGGATGAACGGATCTTCAAGGGCCTTCGGGGGCTTGATCTTGATGAACGATGAACAGATCTTCAAGGGGCTTTGGGCTTGATCTTGATGAACTAAGATGAACAGATCTTCAAAGGCCTTCGGGGCTTGATCTTGATGAACGAGGATGAACGGATCTTCAAGGGCCTTCGATGCTTGATCTTGATGAACAATTGTGTGGATTTCTTCAAGGATTTCACGAAGAATGAATAGAGATTTCTTGATGAAGCGACTGGATGGTTGACAACACCTTGCAAGGTTGGAGATGAAGCGTCTGATGAAGGCTAGCCGTCCTTGTAGACTTTTCAGCTTGTCCAGGTTTCTTGGCTCAGGCATGCTTTGGATGGCCTTGATCTTTGATTGGTTAACTTCAATGCCACGGTGCTTGACCACCAAATCGTCTACTTAACATTCTACGTTTTTGTGTAGCATGTCATTGAAGATTTTCTGCATTGCACGTTGATATGTAGCTCAAGCATTCTTCAGACTAAAAGGCATCACCTTGTAGCAGTAGATACCTTTTGGAGTGTGGAAGGCTGTTAGTTCCTCGTCTTTGAGAACCATGCGAATTTGATTGTATCCAGAAGAGCCGTCCATGAATGATAGTGCATCGTGGCCAGTGGTTGCATCCACCATGATTTTGATGATTGGCAAGAGGAAGTCGTCATTCGGGCAAACATCGTTAAGGTCCCAGAAGTGTACACAAACACGTATTTGTCCAAATTTCTTAAGGACAATGACGATGTTAGAGATCTACTTGGGGTATTGCACATCTCGAATGAAGCCTGCTTCGATTAGCTTGTTAATCTCGGCCTTAATTTGTGGGATGAGCTCGGATCGATAACGTCTTTGAGTTTGCTTTATCGGTCGCGTTCCTAGCTTGACTGCAAGATGATGCACATCAATGATAGGGTCAAGGTCGGGTATTTCTTTGTAGGTCTAAGCAAAGACGTCTTTGTACTTTAATAGCAGCTGGTAATACTCATCTATCTCGTCCGCACATAATAGTGCACTTACGAAGATAAGCTTTGGTTCCTCGCTTGTGCCTAAGTTGAGTTCCTTGAGATCATCAACCATGGCTTGCTCCCCATCTTCGAGTTATGGTGGCGCAGCAGCGACATCTTCCTCGAGGATTTCGTCTTCTTTGCCTTCTTGGATCATGATGTGGAAGACATCTTGGACCTCCTCTTCAGTGTTGTCTAATGTGGATGATGGTGCGCCTTCTTACTTTCAGCGGTCCATTTGTGTCAACCTCCAAGATTGCTTGGCGCTTCATCCTTGATGGAATCGAGCTTCGAACATTGCCTTTTTCTGCTAGCCTGTCGAGTTTTTCTTTCATTGACGTTGTCTTCCTCTTTCTAGAAGGCTTATTGTTGTCTTCAAGTTTTTCCAAAGCTGACCATCGCGGATGAGAGCTAGCCATGTGGATTTGTTTCTTAGGTTTCGACAACCTTTCGAAAACAGAGGTTTGGGATGTTAGCGAGTTAAGCCTCTTGAAGACGGAGGTTCGGTCTTAACCACCAATGCGATTAAGTGCCAAAATTCTGGGTCTTGAACAATTCATCCTATCAAAAACTGACGTCCGATGAGCGGGTTTAAGCTCCTCTTGATCTCGTTCAATGCTCACGCTGATGTGTTGAGTGCTAGCGTTTTTCACTTTTTTTGAAATCTTCACAGGTGCATTTGATGTAAAGCCAAATCCAGCTTTGTTGTTGTCAACTCCGTAACCATGCTCCTTCAACTTCTTTTGAGTCTTGGTGCTGTCACGTTCTTTGTCGTTAATGATGTTTGAAACCTTCTATCCAGGATTTGAAGAGGAAGCGAAGTCGTACACGACCTTCGACATGAGTTTGTAGGCGTTTGGATCAAAACGTTATTCAGTTCTCTTGGTTGAAAGAAAGCTTGGTTCCACCCCATTTGGCAGAGCTTTTATGAAGCCTTATGGTAGTCTTGCAACCTTAGTGTTGCCTAGCTGTGTCAGAGGCAAAACTTCATTCGTCTTGAGCAACTTTATATCATCCTTGTGTCGCCGTGTGTCGGCTTTGCTTGCTTCAGTTTCGAACGAGGATTGACCATTCTTTCTTCTTGACATCGGGATGTATCGAAAGACAGGTGTGTTCAGTCCTTTTGAAGGCATCCTACTCATTTTGGTTGTTGCAGGTTTAGCAGGTTCATCATCGTTTTTGGTTGAAGATGGCACGGCTTCTCCTTCTTACTTCTTGGGCAGGGCTTGCCACTTCTGCTTTTTAGGTATTGCTTTGCTCGTGGATTTAATCTCTTTTGGAAGAGCTTCGAACACCATGTTTTCCTTCATGTAGAATTTGGTGTGTGCGAAGTGTGATTCAGCTTTGGTGAATGGCTTGGTATCGCCTTGGATCACCCTCACTCCTCCTCGGTAGAATTTTAAGCATTGGTGGATGAGGGATGGCACTACTCCATTCTCGTGGATCCAAGGCCTTCCTAAGAGCAAGCTGTAGAAAGTTCTTGCATCAATCACGTAGAATATTGTGCTTGATTTGAGTTCACCAATGGTCATCTCCACTCGGATCATGCACATCACTCTTTGTCTTCCTTGATTAAAACCTTGGATTAGTAGACGGCTTAGAGATAGTTCATCCACCTTAATGCCGATTGTGGTCATTATTGACTTTGGCATGATGTTTATGGCCGATCCACTATCCACAAGCATGCAGTTGACTTTGTGCTCCCTTACGTACCCAGAGACGAATAGAGGACGGTTGTGAGGCTTGGATCTTAGCATCAAGTCTTCGTCGATGAAGTGGATTGCGTCTTGGGCAGCACAACACGTGGCATACTCATGTGGTCAAAGTTTCAAGCCTTCGTCCTTGCTTTCTTGCACTTCATGGTCGTCGGGACTTGCCAAAACCGCTGCTGGTGCTCTTCGCATCTTCTTTGGCAATCGTAGCACTCCCTCGATGCTAAAGTGTGTTGGCAGACCTTCTTTGGGCGTGAGGGTCTTTTCTTCATCAGTGGCGATAGCTTTGCCTTTTGAGGGCTCTTTCATCTCTACTTCAACCATGTGACAGGCGACGGTAACGCACTGTTGGAAGAAATCCTTCGGGAAATACTCGTGCAATGAGACAGGAATACGTGGCTCTTGCTCCATAGGTTCATCAATGTATGTTGGCTTAGCAGCTCTTATGCTTCCTTTGGGCTACCTGTTGTTGTGGCGGCAATGATTTCCTCCTTGTTCGGCCTTTAGCTGTGTAGCTTGCAGTCTTGGCTTCCTTGTCTTTTTATAGGTCAACAATGTCCATCATTCTTCATCGTTGGTAAGTGCATTTTGGTTACTTGCCCCCAACGATGGTTGTGCAAAAGGTGCCGTGTGGCTTAAGCATTGACGGGAGTGGTCATGCATCATTTGGAAATGAACGGGATCAAAAGATCCAAACACGATTGCAGTGGTGTGAATTACGGCCGTGTCTTCTAAGTCGAGTTCGATTCACCCTTGTTATGCCAGCTTCATGATGAGCTCTTTGAGGATGAAGCACTTGCCAATAGGATGACTTACGATACGATGGTACTTGTAGTACCTGGGATCGTTAACGCGATTCATCTCTTCGAGGCGCTTGCATTTTGGTAACTCGATCACCTCTTTTTCCAACAAGTCGTCTAACATTGTAGCCATATCTAAGTCAAGAAAAGGGTACGTCTTTTGCTCCAGCTCCCTCAAGGTGTTTTTGTACCTGCCTTGGGTGCAAGAAGGCTCATCTTTCTTTATCTCATTCGCTTTGTTCTTGGATGAGATCTTGACGGGTGCAGATGAGGTTTTAATGGGGGTAGTATTGATAGTAAAAGTTTCCTTGGCAAGCTTCTTCCCATGATTATCCACATTCAAAGCAAATACCTTATCCTTCTTGAAGTCGGAGATTGGCTTCTTTTTTTCATGATGGGCGATGCTCAACCCCATGTCATGGGCGCGGGTGGCTAACTCTTCGAAGGTCTGTGGTTTGATGCCTTGAAGGATGTAGTGTAACCCCCATTGCTTGCCTTGGACACACATCTCGATCAAAGAGATCTCTGAGAGTCTATCTTTGCAGTCGAGGCTTTGAGTGAGCCATCAGTTGATGTAATCCACGACTGGCTCGTCTTTCCCTTGCTTCGTGCTTGTCAACCAGCATGCTTACAGTGTGGTGGGTACTGTAGAAACAGTTGAAGAATTCCCGCTCCAATTGCTCCCAACTGTTGATGGATTCAGGCTCTAGGTCCGTGTACCAGTCTAATGCATTCCCCTTTAGAGAGCGGACAAATTGCTTTACGAGGTAGTCTCCTTCTGTCCCCACGTTCTTCCAAGTTTCAATGAAATGGGCGACGTGCTGCTTTGGGTTTCCCTTTCCATCAAACTGCATGAACTTTGGTGGTTGATAACCCATCAGCATCTTCAAGGTGTCAATCTTCTTGGAGTAGGGCTTTGAGTACAATACAAAGGTATGTGAGCTCCCTTCGTACTGCGCATTGATGGTGCTGGCGATCATCTCATGCAGCTGCTGGATAAAGAGAGATCCCATGTGCACCACTACTTGGTCTGGCTCCAGCTTCTCTTCAACTTTCTCCACTGGAGGCTTCTCTTCTTCATCGGCTTCTTTCTTTAGTGGATCAACTTTTAGGTCGACTTTCATGTCGTGATGCGCCTCCAGTTGGTTGGCGTGCGACGATTTGCAAATCTTTCTCCTCCACAGTCCATGTGAGTTTTGCGGTCGCTTTATTCATTTGAGCCAGCTGCTCCTCGATTGAAGTCACTCATGTGGTCATGACTTGTATGGTTGAGCTGCTACTTGAATCTACATCAGAGAGCAGGGACTCAGAGTACTTCTTCAGACTTTCCTCCCTTTGCGTACTTAGCGAGGCCAGAGTGATCATGGGCTCACGTCTTTGATGGTCATCTTGCTCCTTCAGTGGCACCAACTTTGAAGTGGCATGTTGAAGAGTAGCAACCGCCTTCGCCTTGCTTCAGGTTGTGACACCAATGGATTCTCCGCTTGAGGCATAAGTGCTCAAGCTCCTTCCCTTGGTTGTAAGAATGACTTGTCCCTTCTTTGATGCTATTGATTTTGACGTGTGCTTTGGATTTCTTGAAGGGAAAAAGAGATGAGAGGTAAAGATGATTCCACCAGGCCTGCCAAATTTGGAAACACGAATTTTCCTGCGATGAATGGAACAAGAACACATGTACAAAATAATATTTTGTATTAATTTTGGGGTTACAATCTCTTTTACAATTTAATCCTCTGATTTTATCTTCGTAAAGTGTAAATTTGTGGATAGGCTGTTGATCCAACGGGCTATTGGGGCTTGATCTAGGAATGAACAGTGGAGCAAATTTGTTGATGTTGTTGATCCAAAGGGTCGTCGGGGCTTGATCTTAGGATAAACGAGGATGAACGGATCTTCAAGGGCATTTTCTTCAAGGGCTGTTGGGCTTTATCTTGATGAACGAGGATGAACGGATCTTCAAGGGCCTTTGGGGCTTAATCTTGATGAACAGTTGTGTGGATTTCTTCAAGGGCCGTTGAGCTTGATCTTGATGAACAAGGATGAACGGATCTTCAAGGGCCTTCGGGGGCTTGATCTTGATAAACAATGAACAGATCTTCAAAGGGCTTTGGGCTTGATCTTGATGAACGAGGATGAACAGATTTTCAAGGGCCTTCGGGGTTTGATCTTGATGAACAGTTGTGTGGATTTCTTCAAGGATTTGATGAAGAACGAAGAGAGATTTCTTAATACTTTGGGATTCTTAGGAATTTGGGAGGTTGGATGCTTGAAAGCTTTAGAGTTTCATAGCTTCAAGGATTTGGAGAATTCTCTTCCAATTTGGGAATAGAGAAATGTATATGTGAATTTGTCCTTTGAAATTGATGAAATGGCCTTGTATTTATAGAATTTTTCAAGGCCTAATTTTGAATATAATATTTAGATGAAACAAATCATTTCTGCCAGGTGTTGACACGTGTCCTATTTGATGACTTTTCTGATTTTTTTTTCTGATTTTTCGTTGAGTCACACGACATGTGTAAAATTTATGTGACACATGAACGTTGAAATTTTAATGCATTGGTCAACATTTATTTCACCGAAATTTCGATATCTACAAATATATCCCCACATTTTTTTACAAACAATTATTGCTCCTACATTATTCTCTTTGACCATTATTATATCACATTAAATAGCCTATCATTTTTACTCATTTAATAAATTCAGAGCAATTTGACACACCCCGACCCGAAATGTCCACCTGGACACCCGAATCGCGATATGTTAGTCGACACCTGGAAGGTGACAAAGCCATAAAGTGTAGTGATGTGGAAATGTGAATGAATTAAAACCTAAAAGTGACTAAATTAGAGTGTGCATGTGAACGGGGAGTGAACCCATATCACACAAGTGATGTCAAAGCATAGATAAATTACAGTAAAAGAAGAGTAAGGATATTTATACCGAAAAGAGAAGTCTCCTACGTAACAGCTTTACCAACAATCCTCGTCATCACGAAACCTCGCCACTAAAATCCTGGAGGGGCGAAAAACAAGGGTGAGTGGGCCTGAAAATAAAGTTTTGTAAAAACCTTTTCGAAAAGTGTAACCCCTCGCTGTAAAAGAAGTATATGATTTCCCAAAAATATTACAATAATAGTATGTAATAGGTACCCTGCAACATAAGTGAGTCAAGATGTAGGGTACAACAACAAAGTATCACATCATTAAATCTCAAACCATTATCATAAGAATTCAATGCTCACTAATTTATGTAGTCACACAAGTCCATTGCAGATGTATTCAAACAATGGAACAGGCTGGGTGTAGGTATTACATTCTAGTACTACATCACGTGAGTTGCGCTAGTCGCATCACATATGAGTCTAAAACATCACACAACAGGATAGGCTGACACCTAACTTTGGATGCAAAGTGAATGTAAACAGTGCATGTGAACTACACGTGAAGCTAGTCCTTGGCCTAGGATAGTACAAATAACTAAGAAACATCGTGCAAACATGTAATAATGAGCATATATAATGCAGGGATATCATGCCACAAGTTTATGCTCACAAATAATATTAAAAACATAAAGTGTACGGAAAGTCTATTTGTAAAGCTAAACATGGCATGTCACATCATAATATATAAAAGCAGTTGTTGGTAAAATCACATATACATACATATATATATATACACACACACACACACACATAAAAACAAAAGACTCACTCACATAACCATAGCGTGCTCGCCCTTGACGAGCCTTGTCGTTTGACGATCCAAAAAGGCTTGTACCTATACCAAGTCACGTTGACTTTATCAAAGTACTAAAACATAAACCATACCCAAAATGGACTGATTAATTATAATCTGTCAAATTTTTGCATTTTACAAAATTGCCCCTAAAACTAGAGGTAATTTGCAAAGATTCCCCCCAACTTCCTAGAATTACCAAACAGTCCTAAGGCTTCAACATTTTTTACAGTTTGGTCATTGTTGTAAAAACAAGACAACAACAACATTCTTTTCTAAAATTTCCCACCAAACATGCATATTCTAACACCTAACATGAATAACGAAATATACCATTGGGGTTCTTGTCCGTGGTCTCATTTGGCCGAAAAATGGCATGCAATTCCATGGTCTTTCGCCGAAAAATCTGGAAAAATGAACCCAAGTTGATTTCTCAACCATTTTTCGCACAAGAGGTATCAAAATGAAGCTTAGGATAAGGGGAATGTTTTTATACCTCTTTGGGGAACAAAACTTGACCGAAGGTGACCGGAAATTGGCTTAAAAGCCACGGCCAAAATTGAGTTTTGCATGAACTTGATGAATTTAAGCATGCAAGCTCGAATATGTGCTCAATGGGTTGTGGGAAATCTTCCTACACGCTCAACTCAACCAAACCAACAAGGTTTGACCCGGTTTTGTTCGGGAATCCTATAAACTTGCCAGAAAAATGGTGGGTTAGATATTCTTCCCTCAAACGCACTGAAACATACATGCATGCTAGTAAAACGTACTGAAAACTTGAGAGAGAGTTTAATGGTGGAAATCCCAAGCTTACCATGGTCAGATGAGTGATTATTCCATAGGCGATCGTCGAGATAAACAACGAGGTTTTCGTTTTTCTCTGGGTTTTCTCACGGTTAAATAGTGGGTAACAAGTCCCAAAGGCTTTAGGTGATTTTTGGTTGAGTTTGGGGAGCTTTGGAGATGGTATGATGGCTGCATGGGCAGGGGTGAAGCTACATATGAACGAAGAGGGCCCCCACCCTTCCGCTCGCCGGAAAACAAAGGCAAGAGCGACACTTGAACCCCCTGGTTCGGCAGGAAACTAGGAAGCACCGCGGTGGTTCTGAAACTAGAAACCTGCACAGCTCCCTGCGCGCAGGTTCTTTTTTTAAAATTTTAAAATCCAGGCCAAAACGACGTCGTTTTGAGCTTGGTAAAAAAAAAAAATATTTGGTAAACGGCATCGTTTTGCGTCTGATCAAATAAAACGAGGGACCACTGGTCCCTATCCTCATCCCAATCCCACCCCGTTTCAATTAACCCCCACCCTTTTTCCCATATAACAAATCCCAACCCCCCACCTTTACTCCCTTTTTCCTCCCACACTACAAAACCCCCAAGATTTCACTTTTGAAAATTGTCCCAAATCCTAGGAACACAAGAAAGCAGCCACCCTGTTCCGTTGGTTGGCCACCAAGACCAAGCTCCAGAGTCCATACGAAACTCGTCACGCGCGCCACGCCAGCTATTCCAATTAAGGTAAATTTTTTATTTTTATTTATTTCAAACCCTAATTGATTATTGAATACAAATTTTTGTTTAATTGATATAGGATTATACGGTAATACATTATATGGTTATTGATTATAGATTATTCATATGAATACTATGATTATTGATATTTTTTTGGCTTTTTATATTAACACCCCACAAAATGTTGAATGAACCCCACATTAAAATTTAATATTAAATGATTTATTTCCATTATTATGCAATGGCAATTTTGACCTTATTAGGTTTAAAAAAAAAAATTCTAAATACACTCCAAATCACTTTTAACGTATTATTTATCTTCTTCAACTATCAAAATCCCTCTAACCCTCCGTTGTTGAACAAAACCCTAACCAATGAAACTACAAACATGTTGATTGAGAAAAATTATTTTTGACGAATGAAACACGAAATCAATGTTTCAAAAACTTCACATGAGGTAAGACTTCATATTTTTTATTGTTTTAGTGATTTTGATGACATCGATAATTATTTAATCTTGCTTTTGCTGCGTTATTCAAGCTTCTATGTTCATATTCATCTCTTAGGGATCACAAGGATTACATGAAGAATTAAACACCTAAAATTACAACCAAATATTAAAAACAAACAACATGGGTTTTAATGGTGGAATTGAAAACAACCCACATATGCTTTAAATCTAAGGCGGCACCTTTTGTCAAAATTCCAGTCGGCATTTTTTGTCCAAATTAAAAGCTTTATAAGATTTGAGATTTTGGGGTGTATAGAAAATATGGGGTGCATGTAGAAAATGTAAGGTGTATATTGAGAATGTGATGTGTGAGGGTATTATGGGAAAGTATGTGGGGTGTATTAAGATAATTTTTCATTGAAAAAGTAAAATGTGGGGTGTATTAAGTATGTGGGGTTTATTCAACAATTTGTGGGGTGTTAATATAATAAGCCTTTTTTTTTGAAGTACATAAAAGAGGATTGATACATTATATATATATATATATATAGGAACTTGAATAACACATGGTCTAGCAAGAAAAAAAAACAACTGAACATGGTGGAGACTTTTACATCATATTTACATTAACATAATAAACCCCAATTCAACCAACTAAAACCCTCATTCAAATGCAGCTCTACAAATGCCAAAAAATTGATTGCAGTAACCACTGTAAACCCTAATCAACTCACTCAATTACTTAAAGACCCTGATGACCAGTTGTTGTTTAGAATAAAGATTGAATTCTTGATTATTCATATCATTGTTGCTACTGATTAATTAAATTTGTAGTCTACTCTAGGATTAAGAGTCTAAGATATATATTTTTTTTCTTTCGTTATATAGTTACGCAATGGAACAATACTATAAGAAACAGTGCTTAAATCTTTCTCAAAATATTCCGAATAGTCCTCCTCTTCCTTCAAATATTCCGGGTAGTCCTCCTCCACCTTCAAATATTCTGAGTAGTCCACATTCGAGTATTCCGGGTAGTGCACAACAAAGTGAGGTTACTGAGTTGGATGAAATATTAGCTAATCTTCCTACAGACCCTAGACTGAGACGTTGAATGCTTGATTATCCACTCAATTATCGCGAAGCAATTCGTAGATACTACCTTCAAAATGAACCTTGTCAACCTAAATCTCACATCATGCCAAGGAAAGCTAGCAACAATCGATGTTTTATCACAGGTTGGTTTGATAATTTTAAGTGGTTGGAGTATAGTATAGTAAAAGATGTTGCATTTTGCCGTTATTGCTATCTTTTTAAATGTGATTTTGATAAAATGGGTAGTAGTGGAAGTGATGTCTTCACTGAAAAAGGGTTTACAAATTGGAGGAAAGGACCCGAAAATTTTTGAGTCCATGAGGGAGGTGTTGGAAGTCTTCATAATAAAGCTATGCAACAAGCTAAAGACTTAATGACACAAAAACAACACATTGAAACATTTGTGATCAAGCAAACTGATAAAGCTCACCTTAATTATCACACTTTACTGAGTGGAGTACTTAATTGCACAAGATGGTTGTTGTGACACGGTTTGACTTTTCGTGGGCATGATGAATCTTTGAAATCGAGCAATAGGGATAATTATATAGAGCTTATGCAATTTCTTGCCGATCATAATGAGAAAGTTAGGAAGGTTGTGTTTGAGAATGCTCCCAAGAATCTCAAGTATACTTCTTCCGATATTCAAAAGGATCTTGTTCGTGTTTGTGCTATTGATACTATTAATGCAATCACTAAAGATATGAAAGGTACATTTTTTTCTCTCTTGGTTGATGGATCACGTGATGCTTTGACTAAAGAGCAAATGGCGGTGGTATTGCGTTATGTGAACAAAAAAGGAGAAGCAATTGAAAAGTTTTTGAGTGTTCAACATGTCTCCTCTACAACTAGTAGCTCACTTGAAAAAGCCATTGAGAGATTGTTTGCTACAACAAATTTGAGTATGTCCAAGTTACGAGGACAAGGCTATGATGGAGCTAGTACTATGATAGGTGAGTTAAATGGTCTTAAAACAAAAATTTTGAACAAATACCCTCAAGCATTTTATATTCATTGTTTTGCACATCAACTCCAACTAGCTCTTGTATTTGTGGCAAAGGAAAATGAGGATGTTGCCAATTTCTTCATCAATGTTAGTAGTTTGGTGAATCTTATTGGATCGTCGTGTAAGCGTCGTGATGCATTTAGAGAGAAACAACAAGAACAAATTCAGAAAGCTCTTGATCTTGGTAATCTTGAAACGGGTAAAGGGTTAAATCAAGAAAGTAGTCTCATGCGTCCATGTGATACACGGTGGAACTCACATTATGATACTATAGTTAGTATTATTGTTATGTTTGAACCCGTGGCGGAGGTGGTTGAATGGATTAAAAATGATCGCAACCAAGATAATCTCGGTGAAGCAACTAGGTTATTCAAAGACATACAAACTTTTGATTTTGCATTTCATCTTTTCTTGATGAGACTTATATTGGGAATTACAAATGAGTTATCACAAGCATTGCAAAAGAAATATCAAGATATTGTGAATGCCATGGCGTTAGTGGAAGTATGCAAGCAAATACTACAATCCTTGAGAGATGATGACTTTGGGGACTTGTTTCATGATGTAGAAAAGTTTTGTGAGGAGCATGATATTATCGTTCCTGACATGGAGGATTTGCATTTCGTACCTGGAAAATCAAGGCGTAAAGCTCCAAAAATCACAAATTTCCATTACTATCGTGTGGACCTCTATTTTCAAGTCCTTGATATGCAACTAGAGGAATTAAATGATCGCTTCAATGAGGTAAACATCAAGTTGCTTCTTCGTATGACATGTTTGAGTCTGGTGAATAATTTTGCATCGTTTAACCTAACTTTATCCTCAAGATTTTGATCGTATAGACCTCATGAATCTTCCAATTCAACTTGACAATTATATTCATGATATGAAGATGTATAGCAAGTTTTCATCATTGAGAGGAATTAGTGATCTTGCAAAAGAGTTAGTGAAAACCAGGAGGTGTGAAAGCTATATGTTACTCTATAAGCTTCTTACATTGGCTTTCGTGTTACCGGTTGCAACCGCTTTGGTGGAGAGAGCTTTTTCTGCTATGAAGATTGTGAAAACACCATTGCGTAACAAAATGGGAGATCAATGGTTGAGTGATAGCATGGTTGTTTACATTGAGAGAGATGTATTTGCTTTTATTAATAATGAGCCTATTATGCGACGTTTTCATAACATGAAACCTCGCCGGCAACAATTGTAATTTGTTTGTATTGATTAATTATGGAAGACATTACTATATAAAAATATTTCGTTGTTGCCATTTTTCTTTAACCTTGCACTCTTTTAAGTTCGCATCTCCTCTTGAGAAATCCTGGCTTCAACACTGTGCATGGGTAGTGCCGAGAGAAATGGGGAGTGCAGAAAGTAGAGATGTGAGGAAGATGAGAGGAAATAAAGGGAAAATAAAGGAGTTTAGAGAGAACCAAGAGTTAGAGAGAGGGTGTTTCAGAAAAGTGAGGTTGAGTGTGTCAGAGAGAGAGAGGGAAGCCGAAAAGAGAGGGATCGAGAGAGCTAGAAAGATATGGTAGAGAGAAGATAGTGTCACGGGTGAGAGGAGATGGTGGGGTGAGAATGATAGGTGATTTGATGGATGGAGTATGAGAGTGATAATGGTGCATGGGAAAGAGAAGCATAGGGAAGAGAAGTGGAAAGAAATATGATTAAATAAAGATAGAAATGCAACTTGGTGAATAAAATAAGGGAAAAATGGGACAACTTCAGGGAAACACGAAAATGTTGTAATTCATAAGCCATTCATTGTGGATGGCCATCTATCCCACTACTAATTCACTGTTCATCTCACTACAATTTTGTCTAAAGCTTTATCTATAAAATGGATGAGAAGAAGGAGAGCAGAGATACACAGATAGACATACGGCTGAAAGAGAGAAAAGAAAGAAGGAAGAAGAGAGGAAGATGAGAAAAGCCACAAGGCTCACGGCAGAGGAAGAAAAGAGAGGAGAGAATATAGAGTTATCTTTGTAATCTTATTACTTAAGATTATAAATGAAAGCCCAGTCACACTGACTGTAGAGGAACCTAGTAAATTTTGTGTCTTGTTTATTTATTCCACTACACACACTGTCAATTTTACAACACATTATCAGCATGAGAAGTTCTTGTGTCAGTGGAAAGCACAACGCCACAAATCATGTTCACCTCTGTCGCCTGGAATATCACAGATAAGAAAATCTTTTCATTTCATCTTAAAATCTTTGTGCTACTGATTTTCCTGAAACAAATATATATATGTTGTTGTATGACTGTATATCATCATTTGCAGAAGCAAAAGAGTACAGACTCAAAATTCGTAGAGAATCAGATAGCCATGAAAACAGCCTCGGACCTCCAACTTGCAGACCTCGGATTAAAATACTTTCTTCTTCAAAGTTGTTCGTCCACCTAGTGCCTACCACATATCAAATTTTCAGAAAATTCCAACGGTGCGATTATCGTAGATGCCTGAAATACCAAACCAGTTTCCAATTTCCGCAGAAAATTGGACAGGCACCTTATGAGTACCAAAACTCCATTTCGGTAGCTCAGATCAAAATTGTTTATCCACGAAAGTTGTTTGGTATCCTCTTATCCATATCATACTAAAATTTGAACTAAATCTAATGGTTTGATCTTCTCATAAGTTGCAAACACTCTTGACTCCAAAACTTATGGGAACCGTTTCGATTTTTTCGAAACTCACGGAGGAGGAACACCAATTGGAACTTATTGTTACTATTACTTCCTGAGTAACTAAAAGGACTTAGAGTTGTGAAATAAAAAGAAAAATAAAAGGAATCAAACAAAAGAAAGTGGCAGACCAAGAAAAAAGAAAAAGCAAAAGATGGGACTTAATCATTGCATTTTCTGTTTTGGCATATTTATGTGAATGGTGTTGGTTTAAAGCCCTATCACAAGTTCCATTTATTTACAGTGGGTAGAATTATTACCCTTTGCTTTAAAGCTTTGATATTTATGTGAATGGTGCTGAATCAAAGCCCTTGTCACAAGCTTTATTTACTTAAAAGCAGTTTATTTACCATGGTTAGAATTACCGCCTATTGCTTTAATTTATTTATTGTACTTCTTTTTGTTATGATGAGTACATACTGAACCCGAAGTTCCTTGATCAGATCAGAACCTGAAGTTTCTTGATCCTCATCACATAAAATGATTAGACCTGAAGTTCCATCATGAAAAAGGATCAGGAATGAAGTCCTTAGATCCTCAAGATTGGACATGAAGTTCCTTGATGAGTACCTTAAGTTTGAAGAGCCGAAGTGCCACAACTTAATTGTAATAAAAGCCATGAGAGTCCCAATCCATAGGTTATTAAATAAGGACCAAAGTTCCTTGATGTATGTAAATGATAATATAATGCATGTTTACTGGAGAGTTTACATCTCGAAGTTTTGATGATTATTGCATGTCATTAGGCATTGATGTTGAACACCATGTTCCTCATATTCATACTCAAAATGATTTAGCAGAAGCATTTATTAAGTGGATGAAATTGATTACCCGCGCTCTGCTCATGAAAACCAAATTACAAGTTTTCTACATGTAGACATGCCATTTTACATAATTCACTATTAAAGTTCGGTTGAGACCAGTTGCCAACCATCAATATTTCTTAATACAACTCGTGTTTGGGCACCAGCTAAACATTACACATTTACGAGTTTTTTGGTTGTGTTATCTATGTGCCTATTGCACTACCACAACGTACTAAAATGAGGCCTGAATGCAAACTAGGAATTTATGTTGAATTTGATTCACCATCTATCATTCAACATTTGGAACCCTTGATTGGGGATATGTTTACCGCGTGGTTTGCGGACTATGATTTTGATAAGACAGTTTTCCCACCGTTAGGGGGAGAAAATAACATCGTTCCAGAAGAACGATGAGAAATTATCATTCCAAAAGACTGATGAGAAAAGACCGTTCCAGAAGAATGAAGAGAATTTGTCTTATTTTGATTTACAAAACAATCAATGAGAAAATGAAGTAAGAATAATTGAATGATACAACGAAAGTGATGAAATCACATATATTTGCTGCAAATATGCCTACAAGAATTTATGTCCCTGTTGGACAAAATAGTGAGGCAGCAAATGATTTATTTGTTGCACGCCTGAAGCGTGGCAGACCCTCAGACTCAAAAGATTTAGTCATTCGAAAGAAGAAAAATAAGGCACCACTAAACTATTACATTCCTGAAGCATAACTGTTGCATGCTGAAAGCATGACAATCGCCGCATGGATACATGTCCCAGAAAGGACAATCCGCGGACATGGGAGTGTTGATTATCTCATGCATAAAGCATGATAGACGTATAGGTTCCAATGACTCAACTCCCGGAAGTGGAGATTAAAAAACAAGCTCTATAATGCTCAAGATGAGGTTATGATCCGCATTCTCTAAACTATGACTATCCTGAAAGAGATAGTGTAATGCCCTTGAAGAGGCAATGGATATCCAAAGAAATGAAAAGCTTTTATGCATGCGCATGCACATGAGAATATGGGATCACAGATTGATGATAACCAATGGTAATTTTGGTTTTTACAAGTAGCTACTAAATTCATCAATGAGCTGTGTTGATATTGAGTCACGTTTTTTTGTTCGTCGATGAAAGGAAATATTATTTGCCAAAAATAGAGAAAGGCAATTCCATTACAATTTTATAAGAATGTGGAAAAATGGACCTATAGACTTGAATACGATACAAATAGCCAAAGGATGTTGAACTAAGGAGGTTACATATGGGCATTTGTAATACAGTGAAATACACTCACATGATATGACACAAGGTTACTAATTGAAACCTGAAATTATACTCTTGTAAACGAGTTCATATGAATGGAGAATTATATACAAAGAGTTATGAGTCGCCCACATCACATCTCCATAAAGTAAATCCCTCAAGTATACATGGAAGCAAGTTGCTCTGTATAAATTCCAAAGGAGAATGTGTCATGAAGTGTAGAAAATCCTTGAAGGATTCAAATTGCTTGAAGTAAGCACCCGAAGGATAAAGCATAAATTATGTACTCAATACCAATGGATGGTATAATTTCCTTAGTGAGTACTATCATTATGATATTGTTGCAATATACTAAAATCTTTTGCAAGAGTCGATGACATTAAATTAGAACTCCTGAAGAGTTGATGATATTAGAATGGAACTCCTAAAGAGTATAGAAAGTTTATAAAGTGTTGAGAGAAATATTGTCTCGAACTGCAGATTGAACAATACGCCAACATGAATATTATCCATGATGTTTATGATATTAAAGAATCATATGGATTAAAGATTATGAGTTGAATACTCAAATGATTTAGACACTGAGAACGATCATTTATCTTGAGAGGGTAAAGATAAATTGATATTTGGTCTAGAAGTACCACATCTTAGTTAAGTATATGCTTTATTGTATTTGGCACAATACATTGAATGAAATAAAGCTTATCTATTAATATCTCCAAGAAATTACAGACATAAGTTAAAACAAACAAATAGGAGGGAACCTTCACAAAGGTTGCTCATGTGAAGCCTCAGTACTCGGAAGTACCCCAGAAGGAGGAGACACTAGAGGTTGATTATTTGGAGCCTCAATACTTGGTGGAACTCCAGACAGCTGAGATAATGGGTGTCTTTGGAATAAAGACTCGAAGCCCTAATTGTCATTTTGAGTCCGACTTTCAGATTCCAGTAGCTAGTCGAGCTTTCTTTTCATGCTCGTCGAGTAATTATTTGCAAGCACGTGTAACACTCTATTCTCGTAGCTTGAGCCCTCTAATCTCTTGTTTAAAACTTGCCACCTCAGCCATCAATGATTCAACTTGGCGAGTTCGAGCAAGTAGGCGCTGGCCTATATTAGAAACAGAGCCCGCACACTGAATACTAAGAGCCAAAGAATCTTGAATGGCCGACTCATCAGACCGATTTGAAAGGATTCTGTTATCCTTTGGAATGAGAAGATTCCTAGCTACCACTATAGCAGTTAGGTCATTCTTCATCACAGAGTCCCCAACTGTAAGAGGACCATTAGAAGATCCTAAGACTCAAATTTAAGCAAATGTTAGATGGGCAAGCCATTTTCAGAAATGATGAAGGAAAAAAGAGGTCAGATAAAATCTCAGAAGTGCAAGAAGGGGAAATTTCTGCAGGCAGGAATTTTATGAGTGTATCTGAACAAAATTGATATCTCTATAAAAGAATAGGCAACATGGTCACTTGTTCAAAAATCGAAGAGGCACCGATTTTCGAATTTCAAAAGCTGGATTTCCCTACATGATGTATGTCAACATTTCTCAGACGCAATCTCAGCTTTTTGGATATCATCTGCAACTTTGTCAAAGATCTCTGATAAAGTTGAAAACGCATGAATCTTACTGTTCTAATTACACCACAGTTGCTGACAAGAGTAAAGGCACAACACTACTACCTGCTATTAGGAAATCCCTATATCGGTCAAACTCTATCTTCCATAACAAGGCAGACCTACAAAAAAATATCTAACTCTTCTTCCTCTCTGAGAATACCTCTTCAAACAAGTCACACCAGAGTAAGAGTATCTCATATCATCAGGGTCGAAAGTAAGAGTATCTCATATCATGCTTTTTCCCTACCCTTTTCTTTGTCCGTATTCTCACCTGCAGGACAATGAGAAAGAGAGCAATCAATCCCCACTGGAATCAAGCTTCTGATCTGGAACTAATTGTCCGGAACCCTTCCCTGATTGCTTACCTAGCATTGCTCTTGAGTACTCATTTTCAACTGTTGATATGATGATAGCTGCCAAGAATGATGAGTCGTTAAGAAATTATGTTATGAAGGACCATCCAAATGCAAGCTTTGCATTCCACTCCTGCATCGGAGGGCAAATACTGCAAAAGAAGATGCCAAACCTGCATGGGGAAAAACTAGGGAAAATACCACTTATGCAAGGGGAACAGATAAGGCAAGTGAAAATGATACATTGAAGCATATGGAGACAAGCATAACAAAACACATGTCGATTCATCCCCGACAAAGCCAAAGATCACTTGCCACATAAAGCTCCTCATGGTCCAATTTCATTCAAGATCAAGCCTCGACGGCCCTTGAAGGAATCACAAGTTCGATTCAAGATCAAGTGTCCACCACTCTTGAATCAAATTCAGCTCCAGGTAAAAGGAGTAAATCCAGGCCAGTTCAAGAAAAAGCCTATGGAAAGTCAACAAGTACAACAGATGTGTTACTACTCATTAGGGGGAGCATCCAAAACAGATCAAGATTTTAACAAGTCAATTGAAGACTTGTGGCCATCCAAGAGGGAGTGTTGTAATTCATAAGCCATTCATTGTGGATTGCCACCTATCCCACTACCAATCCACTGTTCATCCCACTACAACTTTGTCTAAAGCTTTATCTATAAAATGGATGAGAAGAACGAGAGCAGAGATACACATATAGACATACGACTGAAAGAGAGAAAATAAAGAAGGAAGAAGAGAGGAAGATGAGAAAAGCCACAAGGCTCACGGTAGAGGAAGAAAAGAGAGGAGAGAATAAAGAGTTATCTTTGTAATCTTATTACTTCAGATTATAAATGAAAGCATCACTGCTGTTCCGAGGACGTACTCCAATCACACTGACTGTGGAGGAACCTCGTAAATTTTTGTGTCTTGTTTATTTATTCCATTGCACACACCGTCGATTTTACAACAGAAAATGGGATTTTCAAATCCCATAAAATAGTTCAACATGGGTCCCACACTTAAATATATTAATAGGATAGGAAAATATTCAAATTTATTTTAGGTAAATTTACATTGTTTCAAACATAACTTCTTCGTTATAATTCCGAATTGAGTTCCGCTTGCGGCCACGTGTTCGTAAAAATGAGTACTATTCGAAAATAGTAAAATAAGACTGGTAGGGTGAAAGGAAAATTGAGGTCCACGTGGAAGGTCCACGTGGCATCTCAAAGGCATTTTAGAAATTTCACTATTACTGAGAATAAAATACGATAAATCTCGGGACATCACACAATTTATATAAAAGTTTACTAAACATTCATCCACTATTTTTTTTTTTGTAAAAGTGCTTTTACAAAAAAAAAAAAACAAAAAAAAAAAAAAAGTTTACCAAAACACTCAACAACTTTATTTTATAGTTGTTTATTCTCACAGCACAACAGAAGCAGTTTTTTTTTAAAATACGGCAATACCAAACAGCCCTTAGAAAGAAAAAAATTTACATTTATAAGGAGCGCACAATGTGATTTTATAGTGCTAATAAAAACAATTTTTTTTAATATATAGCATTATTACATATAAATATTAGATGGCAAAATTTTTTTGAATTTCCTTTCAAATTTGAGCCCTTGTGCAATTACACTTTCTGCTTTTATGATTGAATTTAAATATTTATGTGATGACAATAAAGGGGCGATGTCTTTAAGAAACAACGAACATAATCGCAACTAGCACAAGCCACAAACACTAGCAAGATAATGACACAATACGATCACAATAGCAAAGCAATATCTGTTGGAAAATATTATTATTTAGATTTATTTTAATGTTTGGTATTTTGGGCTTAGCCCGATAGTATTAGGGTTTCGTTTCTTGGTCTATTAGGGTTAGGTTGGTTTTCTATATATATGGTATTTTGTAACTCTATAGAAAGAAGTTAGTCACAATGTAGTCTCTTAAGTTTTTGTAGTCGTTTCGGCATTCTCAGTTTGTTTAATAATATTCCTTACTATTTTGTAATCTCGTTCATTGCGCACTCTAATATTCAACTATATCAAGGCAAGACATTTGGTCACAACAAGGCACGGCCATAACACGAACAACACAGCAAGGCAACAAAAGCAAACTGCAACAAATTTTAGGGCAAAGAGCAAAACCTAAAACATAAACTTTAGGGCAAGACAAAAGTAAAGCAATCCAAGGAAAAGGAAGACAAGGTAAAGGCAAAAACAAAACAGTGAAGCGAGCACATCATGGTTCAAGGGCAAAGGAAACAAAGCTTAATCATCATTCTCAGGTGTCGGGCATGTGGGTGCATGAAGAAGCCTAGATTTGTGCACACACAGTGAAGCAAAGCACATCATGGTTCAACCAATAATTAATCGAACTATGCTTATACCAAGATAAACAAAGTATTTGAGAATTCTATCATAATTTCACAGACACTCACAAATCACAATCCTTTATTATTCTCTTCCAAAGGAAAACAAGATGCAACAATCCAAAACATGAAATAAATCAAACTTTATCGTACTAGAAAAAACCTATACCTATAAACACTAAGAAACTAATAAAAAAAGATTTCAAAACTTTAAATTTAACCAAAAGCGTTCAATGAATTTGATTAACCATAAGGACAAAATCAAACCACAGACTTGGCACATTCGAACAATTTTTCTCATACTCCCCTAACTCCTTCGGCCTTCACCTGTTTATTTTTTATGACATGAATTTGAGGTAGGCGTTCCATTTTTATTCGGATGAAGAGAGAGAGCTCTAAATGAACAAATGACGACTTTTCTGTCCAGATCTATATGTAAGTCAACTATAATATGCACACTAAAAGTACTAACCTTGAGAAGCCATTGAATCCAAGCACAAGAATGAATCACAAACATAGCAACACGCAAAGATCTTCCGCTCTCTCTACACGCCTTATGCACTCCTATATGGGATAGGGTTTTGTGCTAGAATATTGTGTATAAGAGTGGGGACCTAATCCTTATATTTATAGGTGAGTATATTAGGTTTCTTGCCCATAAAGAAATCCCTAATACATATCTTTAGCACCTCTAGAGTCCATGACCTAATAGAAAAGATATTCCCAATCATTATAGGTTTACCTCACCACCAAGTAATCCGGGAAAATCAAATATGTCTTCCTATCTTGTATTCTTAATCAATTAGGACTCCTAAATAGATGTAAGCCCAATAAAAGTCTTACATTTTCCCACTTGGGTGAGACATCTATTCAAAAGCTTTCTTTAGGATCAAGAATTGATTTCCTTATGCGTGCAACTTTGGAAGATCATTTGATAACAATATCTTTTCAAACTTAGTGTCAAATATTGTTAGCTCGTAGAACTATAGACCATGATATCCAATATAGCGAATACATAACTCTATAATCACATACAAGCAACAATATTCACATAAAGTACCAAGAAGTCATGGACAAACATATATATATGATCAGTGAGCTTAATGGTGAATATCGCACTTGACACATATATGGTCCTCTTTACGATCACAAAGTGATCTTCCTTAATGCTTAAAATAAGCCCTTATGTCAAAAAGACAATCTTGATATATAGCAAAATTAGCTAACTGGAATGAAATAAGTATATAGAAATAAAACATATTATTCTTTAATGCATATCCATGAAACCTCAACCAAAAGAATATTTCAAAACTGAAACAGATAACTAACAAACAAAATAACTTGAGCTCCCACTAATCTAAGACATCTTCGAAACTTGATAGAACTCCCATGCTTGTGACATGTTTTAGAAAATCTATATTAGAGATAGCTTTGTTCAATGGGTCTGCAATCATGTCCATGGTACTAATATGATCAACGATAGTGACTCCTTGCACTTTCTCTTTAACCTTCAAAAACTTGATGTTGACATGCTTGAGTCCTAAAGATCTCTTGTTATTTTTGCAAAAGAAAACATCTTTCTTGTTGTCACGATACAACTGAATAGGTCTTGTTATATTATCAACAACCTGCAGACCTGATATAAAATTCCTCAACCAAATGCCATGCATTGTTGCTTCAAAACATACCATGAACTCGGCATGCATTGTCGAGACAGCCACTGTTTTCTGTTTGACACTTCCAAGCTATTGCACCACCTCCAAACATAAACATAAAATTGGAAGTTGACATTAAGTCATCGGCACATCCAACAAAATCGGAATCAGAGTAACCTACCAATTCTAACTTGTCAGTCTTCTTGAAAACGAGCATGTGATCTTTTGTTCTTTGTAAATAACGCAGAACCTTCTTTGTAGCTTTCCAGTGTGCCACTCTTGGATTAGATTGGTACCTACCTAGAACACTAACATAAAATGCTAAGTGTGGGCGAGTGCATACTTAAGCATACATAATGCTTCCAACCACTGAAGCATAAGGCTTGTTCTTCATCTCCTCACTTTCTATATCATTCCTTAGACAATCTTTGTTACTTAATTTATCTCCCTTGGAGATTGGAACTTCAACACCGTTACTTGTCAACATGTTAAATCTCTTCAATACTTTCTCAATATAGGCTTTTTTTAGAGACCTAACAAACCACGACTTCTATCTCGATGAATTTCAATGCCTAAAACATAAAAACCCTCTCCAAGGTCCTTCATCTTGAAATTCTTGGACAAAAAATCTTTGGTGTCATGTAACAAATCCTTATCACTACTAGCAAGTAGTATGTCATCAACATATAGAACAAGAAAAATAAACTTGCTCCCACAGAATTTAACATATATGCATGCATCAATTTTATTTTCCTTGAAACCATACGAAGTGACAATCTTGTCAAATTTTAAATACCATTGCCTTGAAGCTTGCTTTAACCCATAGATTGACCTCTTCAACTTACACACCAAGTGCTCTTTTCCTTCCTCCACAAAACCTTTAGGTTGCTTCATGAATATTTCTTTATCCAAATCGCCATTGAGGAATGCAGTTTTAACGTCCATTTGATGCAAATATAGATCAAAGTGTGCTACCAAGGCCATGATAATTCTACATGCATCTTTTGTCGAAACTGGAGAAAAAGTCTCAGTGTAATTTACACCTTCTTGTTATGGGAAACCTTTAGCTACCAATCTCGCCTTGTGTCTTTCGATGTTGCCTTTAGAATCCTTCTTAGTTTTGAACACCCACTTACATCTAATAGGTTTAACTCCTTGCAGTGGTTCAACTAGTTCCCACACTTTATTGTTTTTCATGGACTCTAACTCACTTTGCATATCTTCAATCCACTTTTCTGACTCTACACCAGTAACAGCTTCCTTGTATGTTAAATGATCTTCTATTCTGAGACATTATAGCCCATCTCACTCGTGTAAACAAAATCTGGAAGTGCAGTTGGCCTTCTTTCTCTCTGAGATCTCCTAACTTCTTGTGTCTCATGTTGTACCATGTCAACAAGTTCAACGTTTTCTTCCACATATGGTGCTTCATTTTGTACAATTTCTTGATTCATTGGCTCAACAACATGCTTAGCTTGTGGTAGAGGTCAAAGTAAAGGAATGGTGATTATTGGTTCAAGAATGGTGGGATTGATTGGTTCTGTCCCAATCTCTCATTCTTCTTCAAAAATAAAGTCCTTGTTCACTCCTTCAACAACATCATCATACTCAATAAACTTGGCCTTTCCAGTCTCTACAACTCTGGTGGTGTGATTAGGACTATAAAATCGAAAACCTTTTGATCTTTCTGCATAGTTAATGAAAAAACAACTGATTGTTTTGGGATCCAACTTAGCTAACTTTGGATGGTAAACTCGAGCTTCAGCTTTGCATCCCCATACATGCAAGTGATTCAGACTTGGTTTTCTTTTATTCCACAACTCAAAAGGTGTTTTGGGAACTGACTTGCTAGGAACGCTATTAAGGATGTAGTTGGTAGTCTTAATCGCATCTCCGCATAGAAATCTTGGAAGATTAGTGTTATAAATTATGCATTTCACCATATCTTTCAAAGTCCTATTTCTTCGTTCAGCTACTCCATTCCGTTCTGGGGTCCCAGGGTTTGTGTACTGAGCAACTATTCCACAATCTTGCAGATACCGTGCAAAAGGTGTAGGATGCCTTCCTTGCTCATCATACTTGCGATAATATTCTCCTTCCCTATTGGATCGAACCACTTTAATTTTTAGGTCAAGTTGGTTTTTTACTTCAGTTTTAATGACTTTGAAAACCTCAAAAGCACTAGATTTAGTTGAGATTAGGTAGAGATAACAAAATCTTGAGTAGTCATCAATGAAAGTGATGAAATACCTATGACCAACTAGAGTTTCAATTGGAAAAATGACCACAAATGTCGGTATAAAATGATTTCTAAGAGATGAGAACTCCTAGTTGACCCTAATTTGCTTGAGTTAGTCATCTTTCCTTTAATGCACTCGATGCAATCACCATAATCTGAAAAGTCTAATGAAGGAAGGATTTCCTCCTTGACTAGGCGTTGCATTCTTTCTCTAGATATGTGACCTAGACGTTTGTGCCATAACCTTGATGAACTATCTCTGATGAAAGGACGTTTTTACCCATGGTTTCAACATTAAGAGCTAATTTTTCTTTTCCATGAGTTAATTGAAACATTTCATCAACTAACAAACCATCCCAACACGAATAAAATTTAAAAACACATCAAAACCAAATTCATGCATATCAACTTTAAACTTTGACTTGACAAGTTTGGAAACAGAAATCAAATTCCTTTTCATGGAAGGTACATAAACAACGTCATTTAACTCCAAACAAAAACCATAATCTAGACAAAGCCTAACGATGCTTATTGCATGGACTTGAACCCTTTTGCCATTCCCTACAACAACCTGAACTTGTTCTTTATTTGGTGTTTTCTGGCTTATAAAGTCCTGCAAGGAATTAGTAACATGGATAGAAGATCCACTGTCAATAATCCAAGTATTGGAAGGAATAGACATATAATTTGACTCAAAACAAACTAAGGCCATATTAGAATTTTCTTTAGCAACCCTTTTCTCTGACCAACGCTTATATCTATTGCAATTTCTCTTTATATGACCTAATTTGTTACAAAGGTAACAACCAAGATTATTGGTTTGAGTGACACCAAGAACATGTGTCTTAGAGGAAGGACTAAGCTTTGCAGCCTCTTTATTGGCAGAATGAGAGCTTTCATTGAAAGGGCGACGTTTTTAAGCACTAATGGTGAGATGCACAGAGTGAGTCTCCTTCTCTTTCTTGAATCTTTCTTCTTCTTGAACACAAACAGAAATCAGTTCATTCACACTCCATTTGTCCTTCAAAGCATTGTAGATAATCTTGAGTTGATCATTTTTGGAAGGAATGGAGTTAAGGACCAAATGGACTAAGGACGGATCAGCTATAGGAATTTTAAGACTGTTCAGCTTGGGTGCAACATCCGCCATACTTAAAATGTACTCCCTTATACCTCCAACTCCATCATATTTCATGGTTGTGAGCTTACTCATCAGATTTTCGGTTTCGGCTTTCTCAGATTCCATAAACTTTGCACTCACAGATTCCAAAAATTCTTTGGCATTCTCAGAAGCTGGTATTCCACCATAAATAGCTTCAGTGATGGTGTTCTCCATGATCAGCAAGCACAATGTATTCGAGCTTTCCCACTTCTCGAATTTGAGCTTTTGTTCGTTGGTGCTAGTGTTAGTTAGTGCGGGTGGTTTTTCTTCTTTTAGAGCCAGATTGATGTCCAATAGACCTAGGACAATCTTTAAATCTCTTTTCCACTTCTTAAAGTTGTTACCAGACAAGAAGGGTTCAATGGAATTGATGGCAGATGGGTTCACTACTGAAAGAGAAACATGGAATATGCAACTTTATTAATCTTTAATCCTAAGAACTTCATACATAATTGATAAACATCTGCGAACAGATTATCAACATGCCCTTAATACTTTCACAAGGCTACTACATGAACTTAACATGAAAAACTTTTATTCACATCTATAGACTGAAAAGAGCCGATATTTAAGTTAATGTAATACCTTGTTCTATTATAGATTACGTCCAATTAAAAGTTTACACCTGTAAACTGAAAACCCTAATTGGCAGTGTCTACAATACAAATTTGTCATTATAATCTGGGATTGAAAAGATGGCTAGCTACTCTATTGAATGGTTGTATGCTAGACAATAAAATAGAATATCACTTCAATCTTGACATCTTTATGGGTCTTTAATATTTGCAGCGGAATTTTAACAGATTCATTCTTTATGTAAGCGGGGAAGAATATCCTAAGTTGTTTTGGAAAACCCTAATCGAGTTTGTGATTCAATTACATAGAATGTACACAGAACTATAATAATAATACTATTTGAAATAATATATATATATAGCTGCAATACTACATGCTGCAGATTAATATATCAACCTATAGATATATATATATATATATAAAATACTTTTATGCCTTTAATCATCAATTCAATATTACGGCAGTCTTGATATGCTTCAGGGCTTGTAAACAGTATATAGTATAAAGAAAGTATAACGCTGGACATGGATTATATGCGGCAGACATGACTTTGAACATCAATCATACTTCTCGAATTACTTTATAAATATAATCTTGGTTTTAGACTTCTAGATGCATATAACCTCCGTTCTGATACCACATGTAAGTCAACTATAATATGCACACTAAAAGTACTAACGTTGAGAAGCCATTGAATCCAAGTACAAGAATGAATCACGAACACACCAACAAGCAAAGATCTTCCGCTTTCTCTACACGCCTTATGCACTCCTATATGGGGTAGGGTTTTGTGCTAGAATATTGTGTACAAGAGTGGGGACCTAAGCCTTATATTTATGTTTTCCAAAAAAAAAAAAAAGCCTTATATTTATAGGTGAGTATATTAGTTTCTTGTCCATAAAGAAATTCCCAATACATATCTTTAGCACCTCTAGAATCCATGACCTAATAGGAAAGATATTCCCAATCATTATAGGTTTACCTCACCACCAAGTAATCCGGGATAATCAAATATTTCTTCCTATCTTGTATTCTTAATCAATTAGGATTCCTAAATAGATGTAAGCCCAATAAAAATCTTACACTATAGCCTCGGCTCCGTTGATCAAAACTCTTGCCTCGAAACAAATTCGAGAGCCAATTTTTTCAATTGTAGATTTGTTTTATTGCGAATCTTGATGGTCATATCCCTTGATTATAAATGAGTGGTTACCATGTGCTGGTAGTTTGTTTATAAACTTGCTTTTTCATTTGTTGTCAGTTTGAATTGGATGAACAAATGTCCCTTTCCATTTTGGAGGAGGTACATCCGTTCACATGGGTTATATGAAGCAGTTGCTACTGCTCGTATGTGGGCACTGTTTGGAAACCGACGTGTTTGTTCAGCAACAAAGCAACTTATCTTCATTAGACATAACCCAATTGAAATGGTACTTTGATATTATTTCCTCATAAAAACTAACTTGGAGGATGAGGTGTGTAGCACACTCTTTTTTACTTCTCATGCACCTCTTGTTAATTTTTGTCATTTGATCTTCTTTAATTCAGTTGATCCGACGGCTGCATATTAAGAGGATGTGTATGAAGTAAAAAGGGGATGTGTGGATAGCACACTTCTAGAGGATAACTTAAAGAATTAAATACAATCTTTAAATCTCACATGTACGTTATCTCTAGTTATTCAACACTAAGTTTTTTTTTTTTGTCCGAAGGAGAAGAAAGACAATGAGTTGAAAGTGCTTTTAAAATTATTAAAATGGTTTTTGATGAAAATATTTTTGAACCAATTCTTAATAAAAAAAACGTAAGTGAATCTGAAAAAACACTTAAACTTATTTTCAGAAAAAAGCACATAACTAGTGCGTTATTTCAGGAAGCAATCCAAGTGTTTTTGGAACGAAAAAATATTTTCTTTACAACCGTTTTGAGTCATTTTAAAAGTACTCCAAAACGAAACATAAATCTACCATATACAATATGTTATATTTAAGTTTTTATTATTTATGAAGCACACAAACAGTGGACCGCGTAATGGGGTACCTTTCAAGGGGTTCACACATAGGTCAAAATTTAGACTAATACAATATGCCCCCGAATGACTTAAACGCATCATTGTCCATAGATGACCCCAGAAGGAAGTAGAGAAAATTATTAATTTGTAGTTTGCTGTAATAATAACTCTTATTTCCAACATGTTTTTTCTTTGAACCTTCCAAACCAAAAGTCGATCACATGAAATGGTTCGCGTGGTCGAAACTTATTTTTTCAACTTGGTGCGGTCACTACAATTTTTATGAGATTCCCAGCAACAATCCCTAACTAACAAGACTGAACCTTTTGCTGATTAATTAATCTTGTTGCATGGTCGAGGTTTTCTTAGACAATCTCTAATTTTAAACTAAAAAAGTTTAGGTTTTAAACCATAGACAATTTTGTACTCCAATCCTTTTACATTTTTAGCTCGAGATTATTAAATAACAAATTTAGGATTCTTAAAGTAACTTTAAAAAAAAAATATGTTGACTATCCTAATTTAATTTTATGAACATTTCTACCTAAAAATATTTAGATTTCGATAAATATTGAAAAATCACTAAACTGAAACCATGAAACTCGTGGAACACTATGAAAGAATATGAAACACATGAAAGAATTTTTTTTAATTATTTTAACCGTTGGATTTAAATTTGGACCATTAGATCTTCTTTTTTTATCGTTATATTTGATCATATTAGATCTTAACCGTTAGATTAAATGAATTTTATAAATATAAAATTAGAAAAAATATACACATATATGATGGGTCAGCCCACTAACTCATGGGAGAATTCTGGACTAAATTTACCCTAGAAATGAGTTTTGGGTTAAACTCTTATTTAGCCCAACAATTGAAGCAAGTTGAAATAAGTTTAAAACTTAAAATTTGAATTTTACTCTAAAAATTGGAGTAGCTCAAATGTGGCAAAGAGTTTGACCTATCGTCTTTTTTTTTGTTTTTTTTTTTTTTTTTGGTAAAAGCGGAAGATTTATTGCCAAACCACACTAAAATTTACAACAGATTGAGGTCCAATTACAAGAAAAGGCCCAAACCAAAAGTTTGAGCCCAAAAACAACAACAGAAACAGAAAACCTATCTTGCTTGCAACGAAGATTTATTGCCAAACCACACTAAAATTTACAACAGATTGAGGTCCAATTACAAGAAAATTCCCAAAACAAAGCCCAAACTAAAAGTTTGACCTATTGTATTTGACATATATGATTACCGAAGTTTACTAATTCAATAGCTTTCAGAGGAAAAATGTGTACAGATCTCCACAGGAGATGTCTTGATTACACCATAATCATAATACTACAGCAATAAAGAGTGTGACGTTGTTAGTACTTGTTTACTTTCGCATTATTCATACTAGCAATGCACATGAAACTCATCGCCTTGCAATGATGTATGGGCTTTTTAAGTTTTAAGGACGTTTTGATTTTTTGTTATTTGTTTAATTTTATTCTTATTTAGACTCCAATGAATTTCTAGGCCTAAGAGGTCTTATAAATATGACAATTTTTTTTTTTTTTGAAGAAACGATATTATCTATATTAAGGGGGAAGATGTAAGTTTAACCTCACAATGGGCTAGCAATAATGTGGTTCAAATTCGTTTTTTGCGAAAATCAAACTTAAGATTTTTCACTTACAAGTCTAGAAGAATACTACTAGACCGTAATACTAAGTGACATAAATATGACATTTAAGTGTGTTATCTTATCAATTATTATTCAATAAAAGTGGAGTTTTCATTCACCAATTTTTTTTTTTTTTTGAATTTTTATTATTATTATGGATTCCAGTTTAAATATTCTTAAAAATTATCTAAACTACACATTAATGAAACATTCTTCATCAACCAAAAGAGGATTAAAAGATATTTTTGTCTTCTATCACAACAAAAAAATTAAGGATAGCAACGTAATTTCACAAAACAAATTTTTGCTGTTTTTCCATCTTTTTTTTTAATTTATGCAAAGACGATAGATATTTCAAAAGAGTAGCAAATTACATGATAGATCTTTAAACAAAATATCTAAAATCAGGTCGGGAGGAATGTGATCCCAGTTACAATTTAAGTTGATAGAAGAGCAAAACGTGCAAGCCAGTAAGCAGCCCCGTTTGGCTGGCGAGAACATGAGTGAGACTAACTCCAGCGATTGAAGAAATGATTGCCTTCCAGCCATGGTCAACGTGTGGGATTGTGGTCATTCATAACTTAGCCAACATATCTAGAACACACATGGTTGAAATTAGCGGATGAAGATGTCTTTGAAAAAATAAAATGTAAATAGTTGATGAATGTGACATGTTCCCCATGAAAACTCAACCAAGAGAAAAATGGCGTGGCATGGAATTCTTATTTGATAGTTAATTTAATCACATTATTATGCATGTGCGAAAGACCTTTTTTATAACCGGCATTAATTACACGCCTCTTAAGATGTTTAAATGTGTTTAATATTAGAAAAAATAATATTTAATGAACAACTGATTGAATCACATTATTGCTAGCCTTTTGTAAGGTACTAATTAAAAAAATTAAAAAAAATTAAAATGTACAAAAAGAATTAATTATTAAAAAACATTATTAAAATGACAAAAATACCCTTGCATTATTTGGTGAATTATTTTAGGCTGCTTTTGAAATTTTTTGTTTTGGGGGCATTTTTGTCCAAAATTTTTGGTGAAGTTTGTGACCCCAAAATGAGTTGTTGGCTTTATATATAATAACTAGCCTTCATGCACTCGCTCACGTGCGTGCAAAAGACATTTTTTGAATCACGGTATGCTACGCGTAAGTTATACATTTTAAATATATTTATATGCGTGAATTGACAAAAGAAAAGTCAAATAATATCGTTTGTTCAAAAAAAAAATCAATCATTTGACAACTAATTTAATCACATTATTATGCGTGTGCGAAAGACCTTTTTTTATAACTGGTATTACACGCCTCTTAAGATGTTTTGAACGTGTTTAAAAATAAATAAAAAATAATATTTAATAAACAACTGATTGAATCATATTATTGCTAGACTATTGTGAGATACTAATTATTAAAAAAAACTGCACAAAAAAATAATTATTAAAAAAACACTGTTAAAATAATGATAATACCCTTGCCACAGCATTATTTTGGACTGCTTTTGAAGTTTTTTGTTTGAGGAACATTTATGTCCTTTTTTTTTTTTGTGAAGCTTGTGACACCAAAAATCACTATTCAAAAGATATATATATATATGGGATAGGATCAAGGGACAAACATTTTGACAAATATTTTTACACTTATTTTAAACCTTTAGATTACAAAACATCCAAAGGTCCTTATTCATTCATTAAATGACATGGATGCTTAAGTGGATTTTAACTAATATTAAACATAAAAATAAAATTAAAAAGGAAGAAACCCTAGTTTTAAGCGTGCAAACAAGAAATGACGTAGAACTCCATTGATTCAATAGTTTTAAGCATGCAAACAAGAAATGACGTAGAACTCCATTGATTCAAAGTACTCTAATCTCCATCTTCCTCTTTGCCGATGAGGTCTGCAACTTTCATATGATTGATATGAAATTTTGATGCCTTCTAGAACGAATCAAGCTATTAGTCTCTTGAACCTTCATTACGTAAACAAAACGTACAAAACCCTAAATCGTATATTATTGTTCATATGTGTAGGGTGATTAAATTAGGTTTTGCAAAATCTTTTTAGTTTTGTCAATTTAGGTCATTGATGATTTTTCTACTTTTTTTATTTTTTTCGAATCAAACAAACAACTTGATTTCATTGGTCTGCACTTTCAATTTTTTTTTTATTATAGCAGTTTTGTTTCAGCTGAGTATTAATCTTATCCCTAGTTTCACCTTATTTTTTTAAAATCATTCCTTTTTTGTTATTTATTAGGGTTCATTTTTTATAAAATGAAAGAGGAGAATTCATCCAAGGCATTGCAGGGAGGGAGATGGAGGTTACAGTATTTTCATGTTTTTCTTTTTCTTTTTTCTTTTTTTTTTTTTACACTAGGTTCAAAGTTTGATTATTGGTTTTTTCAATTTTATCCTATTAGATATTAATTTTTAATTTAGATTAGTGTTTTCTTTATTAGTTATAATCCACATCATCATCCAAGTCATTTAATTTTAAAACTCTCCACATCACTCTTAATCTAGATCATTGAATGTTATAAAATCTAAAGGCTACAAGAAAGTGTCAAAATATTTGTCAAAATATTTGTCCCTTGATCTTATCCCATATATATATATATGAAGGAATCATGATGAGGATAATTCTAATAACATTTTCACATTGTCGATTTCAAGGTTGGTTAATGTGATTTTAAATTAACTTGACACATTCATTCCTCTTTTCTTTTTTATTTATAATTAACAAGGAGTTAGTTGGTCTTTTTTAATAAAAAAAGAAAATAAAAGACGTTATTGATGAGGGAAAAGCTTAGCTCATGTCATAAAGGATTAAGCGAGTCTGACTACACATCAAAACTCAGATTACGATTGTTAATTCAGCCTACCTTTCCCTGTTCATAGCAATTGAAAAGAGCCAGGCTAGACCCCAATAGAACCCTCTGTCCCCCAAGAGTTTTTTCAGTGTGACGGGCATACGGGGTGATACATCACGTGTCACTATATAAATAGTGGGATATGTGTGTTAAAAAGTTAATAACTTAAAATATGAAGTTTCCCACTACTTACATAAATATTCATAGTGTACTACTCATGTTACCATCAGAATGAAAAATTTATCATGTCCCCTGTCCCCCTAAATACGTGAACCAAGAAAATCCAATAAGTCGGAAGCTGAAAAAGATTACTAGGAGTTAGTTGGTCCCCTAGTATCTCTTTTGTCATTCGTATATTCATTTTTGCCTTCCCATTTTTTGATATTTAAGATAAATAATGAAATTTTGTAACTTTAAATAAATATATAATGTCGATTTTCATTTCAAAACTAGAACAAAATTTCTGCAAGAATTCACAATCAGGGCAGTACCTTTAACTTCGGGGCAGCCTCTGTATCAAGGGTAATTCCAAATTCCAATTGAGTAGAGGACTTCAATCAAGTTGAGAATTAAAGAAGTAAATTTTCTTGACAAATACTAAGGAGACTCTCAAAAATAGAATTCTCAATGAACTCTCTATCACGGAATTGGATTCTCTCCTGCGCAGGAGATCAGGATCCTCTTGACCCACTAACACGGGCCATTGGATTTTGATTCAACAGCTACAAACATGGGGCCCCTCTAAAAGTTATAATAATTGTAGCCGTTAGATCAAAATCCAAATGTCCGTGTTAGTGGGTCAAGATGATCCTGATCTCCTGCTTAGGAGAGGATCCAATTCCCTCTATCGCCTCATCTTTGTGGCACAATTTTCGTCTAATATTATAAAATAATGTTCCAAAAAAATGAAGTGGCAAAAAGTCTAGAGAATCACAGTCTGAAAGAGACTCCTTAGCATGTGATTTCACAAAATAATATTGTCCATTTGACGAGCCAATTGCGTCAAGGCAGAACTTATTAAGCACCTCTCGGCTTTTCAGAAAGTGGAGAGTCAGTGGACAAAGACAAACTGAAAACGACGAATCGGTAGACAACCACGACGAGTTCAAATTTGGGCTAATTAAGGTCAAGGTCTTCTGTGGGTGTCGGATTAGAGAATTTATGAGAGGGAATAGGACCAAAAGGTTAGCATGAGAAACTAGGGAGAGAGAGGTACTTCCATTTTTATTCCTGGATTCGGACGAACATGTAATCTGGTTGCTGAATCCAGAATTTCTCCTGATTAAGGGTGGCTTTATCTTTCATGAACGCCAAAAATAATTTTCGAACAGTTGGAAATTGCTTATGAATAACTAGTGCGTCTGCTGTCTGGAAATTCTTTAATTGTAAAGTCATTGATTGTCGCCTTACTTTTCAAAGTTCTCTCTAGAAATTAGAAAGTGAGTGTGAATGCATAAGTCGTATTACTCCATGACCATGATCATATTGACCTTCATCATCGATTAGTGTCGGAATCAGAATGGAGTTATTGGTTGTTCTTAGCCTCAACTTTGTATATATTTGTCTGTATATTGTATTTGACTCCTATAAACAGCTAAGGTAAACTAAACTACAAGATCCCCGTCCTACTTCTTTATTTTCTTCTATCATATTTTTCTTCCTTTTTTCTCTTCTTGTGAAATACTTTAGCTGAAAAGCCTTATAAGTCTTCAACATTACTCCACACAGTATCATGCATCCACTAATTCAATATAATACATATCAGTACGTACATTTCGGTATTAACATTTAGGTAGATTAGTTCAATATAATACATTTCGGTACATATACATTTTGGTTCTTTCTAATATATTTCGGTACAAACATTTCAGTACAAAGAAGTCAATTTTACATATTTCGGTATGTCATCTGTGTCCCTAATTAACCATTTCTTTTAATATTTTCTCATTTATGTTCATTTATAATTCAAAGAACTGATTTGTGTATATTAATAAAATTAAAATTTTAATGTGGAGACATTAAATAAAAGATTAACAAAAATAGAATATAAATTTTAATAAAAGTACACTTCAAAGAATTAAATCGAATAAATAATCTAGCACTAGGTTTTTTTTTATAATTTTAACATTTGTGCCACTGATGTTCTTTCATAAGCATATAAAGTGGAGATATTAGGACTAATCATGTGGACTCATGTTTTACAAGCACATTTGATGACAAATTTTTATGGGTAAATTACATTTTACACCCTTAAATTTTGGGTCGATTTCAATTTCTTACAACATATTTAAAACATTTCAATTTCATACATTTACTTATCATTTTATTTCAATTTCATACATCCGTTAGAAAATCCGTTAAGTAAACCGTTAAGTGATGACGTGTCAAATATGGGATCCACATTTGTGCTGACGTGGCTGCCAAATGTGTGTCACGTGGTAAAAATAATAATTTTTTATACATTTAAAAATAATTAATTGAAAAAAAGTTATATATAAAATAAATAAATAAATAAAAATCGCCCAGAATTGCTTCCCCTTCCCCGCAACCCCTCACCCCTCTCCTCCCCTCTCCTCCCCTCTCCTCCACTCTCTTCACCTCCCCCAACCGTTCCCTTCCCCCTCCCCGCAACCCAAAACCTCAATCGAACACGGAAGCAAACCACCAATCGAACATGACGAACTCGTTAGCCAACTCAGTGTAGACCGGGAGGACTTCCGGTTTAAACCCGCTCATCACCGTTCTCGCCATCCCCTCACCCATACTCTCCGCTGCTGGGCAAACCCATTTAGGCCGTTAATGTCGAGTCGGGTTGGGTCAAGTTGAGTTAGCCGAAGATGTGGTCAAAGGAGCGGGTGGACACCAACAAGAGGTGGAAGAAAAAAAGAGCCTAGGTGATGCGTTTTCGCTGGAAAGCCATCGCCAGTGGCTGGAACTTGGAAATGTGGGGGAGAATGAGATCTGGGCATTTGTTTGGATGGGCTAGGGTGCGTTTTTGGATGGGAAGGGAGGTGAAGAGAGTGGAGGAAAGGGAGGTGGGGTGGGGTGGGGGGGGTGGCGGGGGAGGTGGGGGTGGGGTGGGATGGGGTGTTTGGGTTGCAGGGAAGGGGGAGGGCTCGGGGAAGAAGGGTTTCTAGGTTTTCAGTTTTTTTTTTTATTATTGGGTAAATTATTATAACATTTTAAAAGAATAAAAATAAAAAAAAATTGCCACGTGGCATAAATTTGGCAGCCACGTGGCACAAATGTGGCTATCACGTCAGCTCTTAACGGATCAATGGATAGAAAATGTAGCAGATGTATTATATTGAAATAAAATAGTAGTTTAGGTATGAAAGTAAAATGTTTTAAAGATGTTGTATGAGGTTGTAATAGATCCCAAACCTGAGGTGATAAAGTTTAATTTACCCAATTTTTATTTTTCCTTATAGAAGGTTTGTGTGGAAGATGTATTCATGAACTTTCCCAATTCATGGGCATGAGAAAGCCAGTTGACTGACTGAAAGGTGACATGTAACAGCTAGCTTTCTATATATCAGAAGAGTTTTATAGAATGGGTAAAGTCCTTACAGTAGAATCCATAAATTTGGAGTTTTTATGGTTTACGCAATAATTTGATTAGGTGCACATTTTTTGCTTATGGTAATCTTTTCTTAATTAATTAAAAGCAGTAAAAGCAAAATCTTCAATCAAGATTGTGGGTCTTCTTTTCCACTCAAGGTGTACATTTTTTTGTTTATGTTAACCATTTTTTAATTAATTAAAAGCATTAAAAGCTACAATCAAGATTGTGGGCCTGTTTTTCATTCAAGGTTGTCCTTATACGGTCCTTATATGTGAGGATATACACTATGTATCCGGTGAGTCCCTATGCTTTAGGGACTCACTTGCCGATCCATTAGAGATTCATTTATCCCTATATTTGTTTTATACCTATTTTATACAGTGGTTGTCTCTATTTAGGGACTCTACTAGAGATGCTTCATGCATGTAAAGAAGTTGTTAGATGAGGATCCCTATAAATAGAAGGATGTTTGTAACCTTATTACAACACACCAAATCAAGAGTGAAAAGTAATAATACCAATATCCCCATTCTCTCTTTACCTACATCATTTGTGTGATACATTGCACCAGTTCTGATTCTATCTCTAGCCAAGGCCGACCCAGGCCTAGTGCGAGCTGGGTGATTGTCTAGGGCCCAAAAAAATTAGGGGCACCAAAATTATTAGGATAGTATATTTATATATGTTTAGATTGTAAGATCCCAAATCAACCAACGGAGAGAGGGTGATGTGCCTTATATGTACATGTTCTCTTCCTTATAGCACGAGGCCTTTTGGGGACTCATTGGCTTCAGATTCCATCAGAACTCCGAAGTTAAGCGAGTTTGGGCGAGAGCATTCCTAGGATGGGTGACCCACTGGGAAGTTCTCGTGTGAGTTCCCATAAACAAATATGTGAGGGCGTGGCCCAAAGCGGACAATATTGTGTTACAGCAGAGCCGGTCTGGGATGTGGCAATTTGGTATCAGAGCCACTCTGCCGTTCGGTACGGATATGCCGGCGAGGACGCCGGGTTCCCCTTAAGTGGGGTGGATTGTAAGATCCCACATCGACCAATGGAGAGGAGGTGATGTTCCTTATATGTACATGCTCCCCTCTCTATAACACGAGGCCTTTTGGGGACTCACTGGCTTCAGATTCCATCAGAACTCTGAAGTTAAGAGAGTTCGGGCAAGAACATTCCTAGGATGGGTGACCCACTGAGAAGTTCTCGTGTGAGTTCCCAGAAACAAATCTGTGAGGGCGTGGCCCAAAGCGGATAATATCGTGCTACGGTGAAGCCGGTCTGGGATGTGACATAGATGGTATATTTACATATGTTTTCATAAGAGTATAATTTTATAAAATTTGGTTAAATGACAAAGAAATTTAACTAGAACTAGTGGTTTTTGGTCATTGAAATTAATGAGGAGATCTTGAGTTCAAAACATCATTTGTGCTTATTTACTTTCCAATTATTTTTCAAATTTCTTTTCATATGAGTGTAAATTTATAAAATTTGGCTAAATGATCAAGAAATTTAATTACAAACAATGGTTTTTGTTGTTTAAAATTAACGAGAGGTCCTAAGTTCGAAATGCTATGTGCATGTTTATTATTTCATTTTTTACAAATTTCTGTTTAGTTGTTAACTTCTTTTTAATTACTACCTAGTAGCTATGTGGGTTGTAGTTTTAAACATTAGTTCCAATTAAGTCTAACTTCAACATAGAGTAATGAGTAGACCAAATTTTTAGACCAGATTTACAAAATCATATGACGTGTCATCAAAAGGTTTAATTTAGCGTTCATTCATTACTTATGCATATCAATTAAAGACTCAAAAACATAATTATTTCTTTAGTCCCATATTGACAAGGTTAGTAGATAAGAAAAAACACCTCATAATTTATACAAAAACACTTTAAAAGTTCAGATAGGAGGAAAACAAAACTCATCATCGATCTACTTGTAAGCTCGGAGTTTTTGGTTTCCTTCTTTCGATACAAATTAAATTAGTTTTTTCCGTGTTTCTAGTTTGAATTGTATTTCTAAATATAATTTTATCGAAGTCTTATGTGTGAAAAAAATAATTTTCTTTAGCGTCGTCCCGGGCCTCAAAAATTTCAGGATCAGCCCTATCTCTAGCACAAATTATCTCTCTCACTTTTGTCTATATATAACACTTATGATTTAATTTTAAAATTTAATTAGAGTCAATTTCTTTCTCCCACTTTTTACTTCTCTCTACCACAATAAGTCCTCTAAGCACATGATATGCATATGTGAAAGCTACTAGCATAAATAACTTGAAAGTGAATGGGAAAACAAAATGGTAACGTAACTAAGTATTGTGCAATATGGTGGTGTGAGTCGCTACCAAATCTTATTCGGCATAGTTATTATCTTCAACATAATAGTCTTAGTTATTTACGAACGTTCAAAATAAATATATTTGTGTGTGAGTTTTTTTCTTAAAACACAATAACGCCGTCAAACAATAATGAATTACTAAACGTCAATTCGTAAGTAATTGGGGGTTTTTTTTTTTTTTCATTGTTAGGATTATGTTGGTCAAAACAATAGCTTGTATGGAGCCACACCAAAGATTAAGCATGCATAATTTACAAAAGTACTATTCTTATCATTTATTTGTATCATCTCTCTAATAAAGATGGGATCCACATCTGTTTGTAGACCTTATCTTTATTAAAGAGATGGTACAAATGATGATACAAATAAATAGCAAGTGTAGCACTACTAAATACATATAATTGTCAATAACGTCTTAAAGGCGCACTATCCAAGCATGCAAGCTCCACACGTTTTTGCAGTCATACTAAAGTGAAATAAAAACTATCTACAACTCTTCAAAATAAAGAAAAACAAATGCATTTTTTATTTATTAGAAGACTGGAATATCAAAAACGCGTGAGACTCTCTCTAGTTTCCCAACTTTTGCAAAATTCTTTGATGTCAACCCTAGCCTTTGGCTTGGGTGCCGGTGGCTATCCTTGTCCAATTTCCTTGTTCTCCTCTTTCCCTCTTTCTCCTGATCATCTTCGCTCTTTTTCAATTTTCCCCTGAGATTTTTCTCAGTTTCCTTGAGTTTTGTCTCAAATTTTCCCGTGAGTTTCTCTCACTTTTGGGCTTCCTGTCCTTTCTCTCCACCCTTCCCTCTCCTCTGGCCGTTCTTTTCCAAACCCAAAACTTCATCTCCCCTCACTTTTCCCCTCTGCCTCCCTTCCCCATAAACCATCCACATCTCGTCATTTGCTCTTATATGTAGACTTCGGGCCGAATATGGTTGCCAGATTTATTTCCCTCCCTCACTGTCCCTCCCCCAACCGGCATGCCGGATTTTCCTCGAGGTCAAGTATACTTCACATACCCCCTTAGCCTCAACTTCTATCTATGTGTTACTGTGTTTGTACATATTTGCAGGGATTCATGAATGATATTTGGATCTAGTGACTATCTTTTAGTTCTGCGTCTTTGGTGAAGAAATTTGGATGCGGTGTGCTTCTAGTTACGGGTTTGGTACTTTTGTGCTGCGATGACTTGTTCGTTTTCACCAATCGATCGTTTTGTCTAGTGTTGCTGCTTCGATAGCTACTGGAAAAACTTTCATGGCGGTGACGGTGCAGACGCTGCTTTATGCTGACGAAGATTAAGGATTTAGGTTTCCATTTTAGTTTATTTAATTGGGCTGGGCTTTTACGTATCTGTTTCTCCCCCAAATACATTTTGCCTTCCTTTGTGTTGGCATGTAACCTTCTATCGAATTAATGAAATTAACTTTTGAGAGCAAAAAAATAAGAAAGAAAAACAAATGCGAAAAATACTATCTCACATCCAACAGGATCCTCTCTGGATCCTTTTGATGAGGATCCTGGGGATCCATAAATCATGTATGTTCATCGTACATCGTGCGATCAGTTTTTGTCGGGTACTATTTTTATTTAATTTTAAATAAAAATATTTAAAATAATTTTTTACCGCACAATGTACGATGAACGGATATGATTCACGAATTCCCAAAATCCTCACAAAGAGGATCTGGCGAGGATTCGAATTCCTCTTACATTTACGATAGAGCCAATTTCCATATCATGATGCAATCAATAAGCTTTTGACCAAAATAAAATAAAATAAAAGGAACTTTAACAAAAAAACTCCTGGTACTGTTCACTTTAACGAAAAATCACATTTTTACACTAAAAAGTCAATCGTAGTACTATTCATTTTACCCTTTATTTTGTCTTTTTCGTTAAAACTCAAAGTTTTTAAGACCTTTTCATTAGTTTTCCCTAAAATAAAACATATGACCAACAGGCACTAGGAAGTTGCCCATGATGTTCTCATTTCTCATCAGAAACGCACTTGGCTGACCAAAGACTCCCAAGATGCCTATAAATATCGAAGAGCCTTCTCACTGTTCACCAAATTTTCACACACAACATAATAGTACACACCCCTATCCTTCTAGACCCATCAATCTTTCAAAGCCGGCCGAAGACCTTCAAAGACCTTCGGTTCGTCTTCGTCGCCATTAATCAAGAACCAGGATCATGAAGGTATGTTTGAGATCTGAGGTCCATGCAAGAACATGCATTGGAAACAGAAAAGGCAAATTATTTGATTCAAAATTTGTGTTCTATGCTAATTGATCGCTCTTTTTGGTTTGCAGCAAAAGGTCGTGATCAAGTTGTCTGTGCCCGATGAAAGGACCAGAGCCAAAGCTATGAAAACTGCAGTTGGGGTAGCTGGTAATTTACTTGTTAACTGTGTTCTACAATAATTCTAATCAAATACCAGAAATTAACTCTAATCCCAATTAAGCAGCTTTAGTTACAAATCATTACTAATTAAAGTTTAATAATGCAGGTGTGAACTCAGCAAGCTATCAGCATGACAAGGAACAAATAGAGGTAATGGGGGAAGGGGTTGATGTATTTGTGCTCACAACTTCGCTTAGAAAAAGCTTTAAGTATGCTGAGGTGGTGAGTGTGATCCCTGTGGAGGAAAAAAAGAAAGAGGAAAAGGAGGAGAAGATCGATCCTGCCCAGCTACAGTATGCCATGAGTTACCCTCAATACGTGGTGGCTTATCCTTTGTGTCAAGAACCCGCCAATATATGCACCATTCTGTGATTAATAACTAATTGTATATACTAGCCTCTCTATATTCGTTTCCACGTATCCATCGTAGTATTATGAGAGAAAAGCAAAACAGTAATAGTAATTCTTACCCTTATTTTTCAAAAAATAAATACTGATTTGATTGGTTATGTATCAATTTGTATTTTCTTATATAAGTTTCATTTTCCGCACCATCATTTAGAGTACTGCATAATATGTTTAGTTTTCTGTTAAGGTCATAGTGTTACAAGGAAATTGGTATTTTCCAATTTTCTTCAATTATTCTGCAGTGTCTTTTGCCCAAAATTCTTGTAGTTTCTGTTTCCCAGAAAACTAGTTTCTTTTCTGCTATGAGTACCCGCCCACAACTCGTTAAAGAAACTAGTGATGATAAAAGTTGTGAACTCAAATTTAACATTATCTCAAACTCAAACCCATATATCAATTTGCTTCAACTTAAAAACCCCAAATGATCAACCCGAAGAGAGAAAGAAAAGGAAAGTTGCAGTCACAACCATCTAAACTCTAAACATTTGATTCATGTGCATTGGAGAGAAATAATAAGCATTGGATATTGCCTTTTTTTTTTTTACATGGTAGAGAACATTCATTAAACAAAGTCTAAATGGTAGAAATACAGCTAACCCTAGAATGGATTAACATATAGAAAGAAGATGTCACTTACGCAAACAAAGCAGGAGTAATAATTATTCACTACAAACTTACAAAGTAGTACATAAATGAAAAAAAAACATAAATACGTTTAAGCTCAAAAAGAAAAATCCTCCACAGAAGCCCAATAGTAGCTAGTAAAAAAAACCCTAAAAACCTAGGTGATAGATGATCCCCTCAGCTTTTCGAAATAAAAAATGGCCAACAATCCATACCGTCAATTCCGCACCATAAAATAACATTTGTCCATCCCTACATCCTACTATATACAGACATTCAAAAGCCTCAAAATTACACTTCTTCATTCCTACATCGTGCCATATACATATCCTGCTAATTGGAGATTGCCTTAAGCTGCAAGTGTAGTTGAATAATAAAGGGGTAAATTTAAAAGGGTAAACTGCCAATTTAGTCCCTGAATTATCACCTTAGTGAAAATTAGGTCCCTAAACTATTTTTTCAAAAACATTAGTCCCTGAATTATAAAAATCTGCCAATTACATCCCTAATGTTATATTCGAAGCTACTATATTCAATTTTCCGTCAATTTAAGTCATGTTACTTGCATGTGATACACATTGGAGGGTAGATTAGTAGTTTTTCATAAAGAAATAGTGTATGGAGTTAACTTTGGAGGAGAAATTGGTAGTTTTTCATAAAGAAATAGTGTAAGTTAACTTTTGAGGGTAAATTAGACATTAAATTCGCAACCCATATGAAATGTTAAGCACTTATAGACGAGAAAATGATGGTATTACACTCTAAAGTGTGTCAAGTGACTTAAGTTGACGAAAAATTGGATAAAATAGCTTTGAATATAATAGTAGGGATGAAATTAGCAATTTCTAATGAATTTAGGGACTTATTTTACCGAAAAAATAATTTAGGGACCTAATTTTCACTGAGATGATAATTCAATGACTAAATCGGCACTTTAGCCAATTTAAAATTACAAAACAAAGACACAAGTAAGGCTTTGCCACAGCATGTGGCCCACATGTACCCTTCACATAACTGGTTAAAGGACAAATACAGCGACAACTGGACAGCCCATCCACCATTTCAAGACCCCTCCTGTAATTGCACTATTATAATTATTACTTAGCTATATGTGTGAAACTATATAGTAGGGGTGGGCACGGGCTGGGCCGGGCCCAAAATTGGAAGGACCGGACCGGACCCTCTTGAAAATACAACGGGCCGGTTCCTACGGGTCCAACGGGTACCCTGTTTTTTTTTTCCTTCTAATTTCCAGTATTCCAGAACCCAGATTCCCAGTCGAATTCGAGTTCGAAATTGAATCAGGACAGGAAGAGGGCCCCGCCGGAGATCGAATCAAGCTTTTTCCTTAGCCGCTGCAAGAAAATCCTGCAAGCGTCCATCCTCAGATAAACAACTACAGCCAATTAAATTTTTTTTTGGTCAACACAGAAGGTGAGGGACGACCTCATTGAGGTCGTCTTCCTCAGCACATAAGGGAATTGACGGTTGAGAACAAGTCGTGGACGACCCAGTTGACGCTCGAGTGTTGGACAAAATGCGTGACTGGATGCTTGAGCAAGTCGTAGGCTATTTTGAGGTAGGGGGCTTTGTTGATTAGTAGCTCGGAGGTGGACTTGACGGATTCAGGTAAGCCATCAACGGCGGAGAGAGGAAGCTTGACGAAATCGATTGAGTTAATAGCGCCACATAATCGGGCGAGTCGAACCAGATTGGGTGGTCAGCTCCGATCTGTTCACCTTCGTCTTCTCTAATCTGTTTGAGCGCCACAGAATCGACCCAGTTGTTCACATTCGTCTTCTCTGATCTGCTTAAGCCCACCGTCTTCTCCGATTTGAAGCCTCGCAACATTCATCTTCTTCGATCTGATTAAGCTCGCCGTCTTTCGTCGTTCGTCCTCTCGAGTTCAACAAAGAGAGAGACTGAGTTTGTCATTCGTCCCTTCGAGTTTGATAGAGAGAGACCGAGAATCGAGAAGGATGAGAGTTATTTTGGAAGAGAGAGATCGAGAAGGATGAGATCAAGATACGAGAGGGATGTCAGAGAGAGAAGATTCAGTCTGAGTTTGGGAGTCTTCGAGAAAGTAAACTGAGAGGAGATTCAGTTCATTGGATACGGTCCAGGCCGGGGGCCTGTGTCTTTAGAAAATTGGATCAACCCCGCCCCGCCGTTTACTTGGACTCGTCCCGACCCGTCCCGTTTTGTATATAACATAATATGGACCCGCCCCGAACCGCTAGTACCCGCCCCTACCCGCGGGCCTACGGCCCGTTTGCCCACCCCTACTATATAGTGACAATTTCATAATCTCTTTTGTGCTATTAGCCTATTAGTATATAAATTATGGATAATGCTAGGGAGACTAAATTTTTAAACCAAATTTACAAACCAAATTATATGTCACCAATAGAACATAAGCACGTAATCGACACTTAATTAGTAATCCAATCGTCAACAACCACGTCATTTAGTTTACACAATTTATAAAAACTTAGTCTCACTAACATTATCCATAAATTATACATGGAAAGTTGACATTTTTTAGTCTGCAATTATATACTGTACACTGCTAACACATTCTTTAATTTGTGTGATTTACTCTTCAAATTTTTCTTTTTGTGTTGTGATGTGCCTTATGCTGAAGTGTTACGAGTTAGGACGGAAATTTTGATGCCTCAAGGTGCACATTCCCATGACTATAATCACTTATTAAGAGTCACGCGATCATGCACACACTTAGTAACATGACATACTCTTCATGAATTATTTAGGTTAGGTCATTAATTATATTACAAAAGCAAGGGGTAATCAAGGGGTAAATTATTATAAAAATATGGCTACATTTTTTAGTGGTATGTGTGGTGACACGGCACTTTCAATATAACACTTGTGGTAAAAAATTGTTAATGAGCTCTATTAACAATTGAAGTCTAAATCCAAAATTATGTTGGTCTTCCGTTAATCAAACTCACTTGACTATCACGTGAACAGGTTAAATTCGTCATTTCAATTAAAATTACATTTTATGTTTGATTTGGTGATTGATCCAGTAGAAATTTGGTGGACTACCCATTTCTTCTCATCCATCACTTGGTAATGGATCCCTGGCAATTGTATCTCCTAAATCTAAACATGCAATTGAATTTTTTTCTTTTTTAATATCAAAATATGTTTCACTGGTTGAGCAAATTTTTTTTTTATTTTTAAGAAACACACCTTTCTTTTGCAAAAGTACAAAACGACACACTCATTTCCTAATACAAACACACTCACCATTTGAATACTCGATATTTTAAGAGCAGAAGGAAGCAACCACTGCCAGGTGACGGAGGAGAAAAAAAGGTCGCCCCCCAAATTTTCACGGGATCAATCACCAAATCAGACATAAAATATAATTTGAATTGAAATGACGAATTTGACCCCTCTACATAATATTCACGTGAGTTTGTTTAACGGAATACTAATGGAAGTTTGGGTTTGAAGTTCAATTGCAAACAGGACTCATCATAGAGGTTTGATTAACAACTTTTTTACCACAAAGGTCACATTAATTGTGTTGTGCCACCACAGTAACAACGAAAAAAATTTGGCCTAATAATAAAACAAAACGACACAAATAAGGCATTGTGTTGCTACTGCCTAATGTACCTTTCACCATGGTTGTTAAATTACAAATCAAGATGGTGATACATGATGACAACTTGAACGGCAATTCCCCTTGGCTTACTCTTAAACAAGGGAAAAAAATAGAAAAACAAGAACAAGAGGGAAAAGCAAGAAAGCAGAAAGGAGAGAGGCTTTTAGCGGATCAACAAAAAAGGAAATTAACTTGGCTTCTTAATAATTGAGGTGGAGTTTCGCCTCAATGGTTGAGGAGGAGTTCCTCCTCATTTCACTTCATGACTGGTTTATGAAACTTTAAACTTATTATCGGAACTATGAATATTATAAATTATTTTATAAAGATCATTTTAGCAAAAAAAAAAAAAAAAAAAAGAAAGAGAACCTTTAGTCATCAAACTATACAAAAACAAATATAGTTGGATCTGGCAAAATTATTATGAACTGTCAATTTATTTGCTATTTTTTATTGACTAAACGATCCACAATTTTTATAAAATAATTTATAATAAAAAAGATTCCAATTATAAAAAGTTTCATAAAGATTCCCAATAAATATTTGTAAATTGAATACAAAATAAATTAAGAAAGAACTCGTCATCAATCTTAAGAACCAACCTCCTCTCAACAAAATAGCACACTTCTATGTAGCTGTGTACTTAACACTGTAAGAAATGATTGGTTTAAATTTCGCATTATATGATGAGGATTGATCGGTCGGTCAGTCTAACAGCTAGACATGCATGACTCCCTTAATGCCAACTAAGAAAAATCAATATTATTATTGACAATTTGCTTAGATGGCATCCAGGGAGCCAGGCACGTCATGCCTCTTGACTGGTGGATAGGTTGATCCTTAATCGTCGTGCATCTTATCATAATTGGCCTGCACAATAATAAGAAGCTCAATAAACTAAATAATCCAACCCATTTATCCGCAATTATGACAATTAATAATTTGCAAGAAAAGAAGTCATCCAGGTGAGAAATTTTATCAGATCTCAATTCTTACCTGGTTCTTAGACTATATTAGATAGCAAATAACCCTAAAAACACAAAAGTTACAGGAAAACTAACAATGTATAAGAAGTTTAACTACTTTAGTTTCCAACAGGTAAAGAACCGTCTGATTAAACAACCCTAAATATGAAAGTGTAAGCGTAGGAGATGAGTCAACAATGTATAGGAATCAGACCTACTTCTATAAGTGTAAACAACAACAGGAGATGAGTCCACGCAGTACAAGAAGCTTAATTACATTGCTTACCCAATAGTTAGAGTACTGAATCTGAATCATAAACTATGCATGACAAAGAAATTGGAGGAAGTTATTAGAAAATAGCAATTGTATTCAAGTCTAGCTTTGTTCTCTCTTGCTCGAACTTGCTTGACTGCATGAGAAGTGTGCAGAGAAGTGGGATTTATAAGGAAAGATGGAAGTGATAGAAGTAGGCAAGGACAACAGAACATCCAACTGCAGATATGAGAGATTAGATAGCACTGCTCCTTCTCAAACAGCAGACGGCAGAAAAAGTTTTTTTCTTCAACATTATTTCTCACTCTCTATTTTTCTGCAACAAAATTGGCATTTATCTTCTCAGATATCTGTAGTAAATATTGATGTGTATCATTATAATGTTATTAGTAGCTTAATAATTCCAAAAACGGCGGCCTTGAGCTTTGCTCTGCAGGAATGTGGAAAGTTTGGATGTTTCTGGCGTTGGATATGGTGTCCTATTATTTCCCATCACCCATAAAATTTTAAAAATAGTTTCCGGATAAGTGGGCAGCTGTTGATAGGAAAGAGCCAACCGCCTTGTTGACCGGTATTAGACGGCGCCAAAGTCACTGCATGAGACAAATCACAGCCTCGCTTTAGGTGGTCTAACGTACTGTCTTACGGCCGTTTGTGGGACATTTGTTACCAAGGGTACTTACAAGGTAGGAGGTAGGAGATGCGGCACATGTTACAATTAGTGTGTATAATCTAAATTAATAGAAGTTAGGTAGAGAGACTTGAACAATACACGATGGAAGATAAGACTTCATATGCTCTCAATAAGCCATTATTTTTTACGATATGACTTAAACTAAACACGTAAACAACTTGTAATACATATATTGACACATGCCTATTGCGTATCTCGATAACTGCACACTTATATTTTGTACCATATTTATGAATCACATTCTCGATTTGGTTTATATGTGACTTGCATAAATGAGTCTTATTTCTCTTTTTTTTTCCTCTCAAATTCAAGCAATAGTTAGGGGAAAGGAGTGAAAACATTTTACCACTTGTGTTACAAATCATTTTCAGTCTTATTTTTAATTTAAAAATTAATCAGTAAACATGATTTACCAAAAAAAGTAATTGAATTTTTATTTTTTAAACTTATCAAGCATTCATTTATTGTAAAATGTAGAGGAGAAATTGAAGAATCATATGATGACTTTTATGAAATGCCGATTACAGTTCTGGAAAAGGGAACAAATATCAGTAGTATTTGGGCCATGTTTCATAGTGTCTTATTGGTTAGCAGTTGGATTTGTGGTAGATGACTAGACTTGGGTTAGCCCAGAAAGAGCCTGACCCAAATCTGCCATAACTCAGTTTAGGTTGAATCTGCAACAACCCCCCTGTTTCGAACTTATTGCCCTTTTAAAGATCAGTAATCTCAAACAACCCCCTGTTACTAACTCATTGTCCTTTTAAAGATCATTGAGTAAAGTTGTTATTATCACTACAGTGTAGTGATATTATTCTCCACATATAAATTCGATTTTTAAAGATAACGAGTTCGATACTAATTATAGTTAGCATATTATGTGAGTCCCACGGAACAAGAAGGAGAAATGTTCAAGGCACCACATCCGAGTGTCTTGAAGTAAGCACCAACTTGTAAATTTTCAAATTTGTTATTGTAAAAGTATTTTACCTACGATTTAGAATATGGCTCAATTGCAGTAAAAAAAAACACATTCTTCAAATGAGTCGCAAACATTAATTTGATACTTCAATGCAAAAACACTTAGTTTACGCTAAAAACTTATAAACAAATGCTTCCACTTATTGCTACTCACTTTTGTTAACACATGATCCTTTTCGACTCTCAAAATAGTACAGGCCAGGAAAAGGAAGTCCAAAAGCTTAATGGAATAGAAAGGGGTTTCTACCGAGCACTATAGCCGACTGCTCACCACTATGTTTTGATTAAGCAACGTAAAGCACTTTCCGACCGACAAGGCATTAGGAACAGACCTACGCATACACCAACTTAGACCACATGTTCGTCACCAATCAAAGGCAGAAGTCTAGGATAATAGTCAGACCACTACTCGGAAGGAACATCATTAACTAGTCAAGATCGAGCAAGATTTGGTACGTGTTGGCCTATCAATTGAACAATTGTCACTTAACTGCTGAATGACTGATGAACAAAAAAGATTGTTAGGGCTCCAATCTACGTGATAGCTCATTTAATACCAGAATAGTAAAGTAGGTAAACCTAAGATTTTCTAGGTCCACTGAGGGCCTATATAAAGGGGTGGGCACCTCTTATAAAAGGGTGGGACGATGAAGAAAATAGAGAATTTAGTCTATAGCCGAGCGACATTTGTAACCCTTATATCAATAAATTATGAACAACACATTGAATGTAATCCAATTTTGAGAAATGAACTACTTAAATCTTAAGTACATTTTATTCATTCCCAAGCCACAAAACCTCAAGAATACCTCTCTAGAGTAGCCCTATTTATTTGATGATCAAATAATCTGCTCCAGAAACAAAGAAAATTAAATCCCTCTCTAGAGTAGCCCGTTCATCTTTTTTTTTTAAAATCCTGAAAATTTCTTTCTCAGAGAAAAACTAAATAATTGAAAAAGAAATGAAAACCATGAATTCGAAGTGGGGGACTCAAGAATCCCCAACAACTGAAAAAATGAAACTTGAAAGGTTTTTGTTTTGATTTTCACCTTCTCTGGGGCCTAGTTCTCCGCAGCAATCGGCATGAGAGAGGGGAAAGAGGGGAGAGAGGTTGGTGGCGGTGGTGTGGGTGTGGGTGAACTAGTGGAGAAGCAATTTACAGAGTTTTCATTCAGAAGGTTTTTTTCTTTCGTTGAGACGGTTTCCGTCGGGAGAAAAGGAATGTTGTCCAAATGAGAGAATGACAGCTCATGAACTGAATATCAGATAACCCACGCGTGTATCACAAGGGTACTTTGGACATTTTATTATTAGGCTGGAAAAAACAATCATTAAAACAGAGGCAAAACAATCAAAACACTATTGAATGAATGGTTTTATTTTCTCACCCAAATTATAATCTCATCCCCGTAAAAATTAAAAAAAAAAATTTAAAATGCTATTTTTCTACCCATTATTATTCCTAAAATAATTATTTTTTTTATGTATTACCTCCAGTGCTACCTGAGCTGATTTCGTTCTTTGAAGGTGCTATTTGGAATAAAGCAACCTAACAAGAATTCCTAGACTACACTTTTGATTGCAGGATGGACACCCCGCTGTTGGATTCGTCCAAGCACTTTAGCTATATCCAAATGACCATCTTCAGAGAAGGCAGCATGCCATCCGAGGAATTCTGGTCTAATTGGATACAAGGCATCAAACTCAGCTGTCGAAGCCTTCTTCATTAAAAAACAACACCATTCTCTCTCACAACCAAGCATCCAAGATAAAACCAATTCCCTCGCTTTCGGTTTTTCTTCACTAACTGGAGTCTTACAAATTCAAATTAGATTTGTAAATGCTGCAACCCTTTGATGGTTTCTTCAAGATGGTAAAGGAAATTCACATAGAGAGGAGGGAGGGAAAGGTGTGTTTATTAGCACTCATTATTTATTGCCTTTTAGTGTATATATATATATATATATATATATATATATATATATATATATAAAAATTTTCTTCATAAAAAACCTACGATTGAATCCTTCCTTTCAAAGTTGTATGTATGTTAATATGTTCATGATGGATACATTAATCTAACAAAAAAAAAGGTTGCTTGTATTGTAAGTTAACAAAGAGAAATTAGTAATTTTTTTTTCTTTTGGGCTTATGCCTCGTCGTCAACAAAAAGAAAAAGAAAAAAATCCCCTCATGGAGGATATGAGTCTAATAAATAATACTAAAATCACGAGCAACGTAAAACATGTTCATCGTCACCTGGCGTTCCAGTTCAGTAATAGTGATATACGGAGACGTAGATGATATTATATTATTAGACCACAGTGTCACTGTAAAAGTAAATTTGTCCCATATGAGTTCCACCAACGGGGAGAGGATCCTCTCCGGATCTAATCCCTCCGGATCCTCCTTCTTCTTTTTCTCTGCATTTTTTCTTCTGCATTTTTCAACTGATGGTTAGCTTTGGTGACAACCAAATATAGCTACACGATCTGCAAGCTTTCACGCCTCCAATTTTGCTTTTGTTAGTTTCTGATTTGGGTCTAAATTCTTTTTTGGGCTCTTTTTTGTTTAACTTTTTTGGTCCAATTTTGCTTGTACTTATTTGACTTTGGACCATCTTTGTGTAAACTTGGGTTGTTGGTAATGGAAATATTTACCTTGTACTAAAAATAAAAAATAAAACCAAATACAGCTAATGGCTCAAAGAAGGTTCCCTCTATTTTAAGTAACTAACAACACTAGCATTGTCATCAGCCGGCATTGGACTGGCTTATGTAATTATGGAAGAGTCCAATGTCTTATAAACGTGTAGGCTTCTCATTTGTAAAATTCGCTGTATTATCTCCTTGGCCACTTGATGGGCTACTACACAAGGTTCAAAACTCAAATTCCCCCAATCTACCAACCCCTTTTTCTTTGTGCACTCCTAGTTCCTTCATCTCCAAATGTTCAATTATTGTAATAGGAGGGTCCACATTAACATATTTTGGGAACTTACATACTAAAAATATTGGGTACTTTTTTCATTTGATGATTACACTGTCACGTGATATTATCAATTCATTAGTTATATTCTAATATGTGTATTACTTTTTAATATTGTATTACAAATTTATAATATATCAACCATGTCGTTTACTTATATTATTACTAGTAATAACAAAATCATTTTATGATGTGAAAGTTAAGATCTATATGAAACAAGTGGACCTTGCCCTCCATCCTAATATAACAACTCCTATATAGGGTAAATTACATTTTACCCCCTCAGATTTGGATGTAATTACAATCTCATACAACATTTTTAAAACATTTCAATTTCATACATTTACTTAATATTTATTTCAATTTCATACAACCGTTTCACTTTCTGTTAGTTTCGCTGTTATCTTCTTCTGTGTACATCATAGGTACACAATATTTGTGCCACGTGGATGGTATTAAAAAAATAAAAATTTCCCACTCTCGAAAAAAAAAAAGTGGATAATAATAAATGAAACAAGATGCCGGAGGGGCGACGGGTCTGCTGTCCCTAACTTGGTGTCCCCTATATGTGTCCTTTCTTATTTCTTTGACACGTGTCCAGCCATTTAAACGTAACCTTAACCCCGTTAACTTTTAATAAAATTAAGAAACTAAAACTAGAAATAAAGAAACTCGCATCCACCGCTTTCCCACCCACCCCAGATCCCAACAGTCTCCTACCCTAGCAACCCAGATAGTCACCCACGCCTGCCAACCCCATTCCAAGAGCGGCTACCCCAACTCCTGTCGCCAAAGCCTCCTCCATCTACACTTAAGAATAAAAAAACAAAGAACTAGCAGATGGTGTCCACGCAACCAGATAAACCTCATAAGCCGCCAATAACCCAACTCTGGACACTCCTACTCGTTGCCGCCAAAGCCTCCCCTTGGATCCTCCCTCTATCTCTCTTTCTCTCTTGGCCTAAGATTGAAATAATTATCTTCCCATTCAATATCCACAGTCAAATCAAACTTCTGTCAGATTAATTTCTGGGTAGAATCTATTGCTAATTTTCTTAGGAATAATGTCACTGATTAGGGATATAATTTGGGTTTTGGTTGAAAATCCCAATAGAACATATCTTTTGTAAAAGTTCTAACAAATCCTGAAAATAATGAGGGAAATTTGAGGAGGATTTGATGGTTATATATGAAAGGGAAAGTGAACCCACAAAGAGGGGAAAGGAAATACAAGAGTAAAATTAATAATCAGTGGGTGGGTTCATCACAAAGAGGGAGAATGCGTTGTTTTTTTAATTATCAATTTTTACTTTTTTTTTAATTCATTCTTGAAAGATTAATGCCGTTAAATTTGAAGTTAAAGTTCAGGACAGATGTCAAAATCGTAGAAAGGAGACACACAAGAGACACCAATTTAGAGATACCAGGGCCTGCCGGAGGAGAGTCAGGAGACCAAATCCAAATTCAACCCCTTACATTCCAAATCCAACACCTTCGACATGATCGTATAGAGGCAAGGAGGATACCGGAGTTCATGTGCCCTTGCCCTTGCTGAGTCTGATTGTTGAGACCGAGTTCTTGAGCTGAGTTGAGCCCGGCGAGACTCGCCCAGTCAACGTCATCAACAGCAACCACTCGAGTACGTCGTCGAGCTGAGACGAGCACGAATCACCTCACGGCATCACTCCTCCATCTGTGCCAGACACCGCGACCCCTCTCTGCGACCATAACGGCTGTGAACGGCCCCGACCTGCGCCCGCAGCCGCAAAACATGGCGTTTGGGCTCGTTCACCACCATGGCGTCCTCGATCCTTGTGCTAGGTCTAGCCACGAACGCAAGGACAGTGTGATGGTGTCGGGAAGTGCACTCCGGGGACGACGGTAAAGAGGGAGATTTTGAGTCTGATTTTGGCTAGGAAAAAAGCCTAAATTTTTTTCATGCGAGGAATTTGAAAAATCCTAAAAGCAAAAACCTTGATTTGAGTTGGGAAATTAGGGTATTTAGAATGGGAATGGCACTCTGTAATTAAACGTGGATTATGGATGTACAGAGACTCACACACACACAGAGAAGACAGAAGAATATGAAGGGAGCGAGGTCGATGGATCTGGGAAGAGGTGTGGGCTGGCGGCGGTCGGCAGCAGGGGAGGTTAGGCTGGGGAAGAAGGTGTCGGGGAGGGGTGGTGCTGGGTTAGCGATTGAAGGGGTGGGCCCACTTTTTTATTTTGTTTATTTGTTTGAATTTTTATTTTCTTTTTAAATTGATTTTTCTTAATGATTTTCCATGTGGCAAAATTTTGATATCCACATCAGCATAAATGTGGGTTCCAAGCTTACCAAATCATCACTTAACAATCAAACAAACGGATTGACCAACGGACGTATGAAATTGATATAAGAGTAAATTGTGGCTATGGTCCCTTAACTTTAACTCAATTGGAGCAATGGTCCCTCAACTAAAAATCTATTACCATTGGCCCCTCAACTTTAATTCAACTGGAGAAATGGTCCCTTAACTTTAACCCAATTGTAGCAATGGTCCTTCCAATGTAACTCGTTTTGACATAGTTGACAAAAAGAACCATAATTATACACTTTGATGAGTTGAGGGACCCTAATTGTATAAATGGTTATTCCAATATAACTTATTTTGACAAAATTTATGAAAATGACTATAGCTACACATTTTGATAAGTTGAGGGACCAATGGTAATGGATTTTTAGTTGAGGGACCATTGCTCCAATTTGATTAAAGTTGAGGGACCATTCGTACAATTTACTCTTGATATAAATATTAAGTAAATGTATGAAATTGAATGTTTTAAAGATGTTGTATGAGATTGTAAATACACCCAAACCTAAGGCGGTAAAATGTAATTTACCCTTTTATATATTACATTTACATTATCCAGCTAGGCTAAACTATACCACATTGGGCATTGAAAAGTTCATGCATGGAGGCTTCTTTTGCCAACATCTATTGGACGTCTTTAAAAACCCAAAGTCTGTGTTGCAGAAGAGGCAGGGAAACAAGGGTCAATGAACCAAGCAATGAGGCCGCCAACCACAGCCCTTTGCCTCCTCTCCTTCCTTCTCTCCTCTCTAGTACTCCATACTCCTACCTTTGCCATCAAAAAGGTAAGCATTCAATCTCTGCCTCCATTAAAAATTGCAAAAAAACCAAAGTAACTTCCTTTGGATTTCACTAGCACTTGTGCTAATTTTTCATTTTTCTTTCTCCTTTCTACTGTTTTTGCAGTCATATGTGGTGTACTTGGGATCACATTCACATCCCCCAAACTTATCGGAACTTGAACTAAACCAAGTCACAGACAATCACTATGAGTTTCTTGGCTCCTTCTTGGGCAGGTACTTAACACATATTTCCAACTAAAATACATAATCACCGCCTTTCGCGGATTAAATGTTTGAATTTTTTTCTACAAAATGCAGCCATGAAGTTGCAAAAGAATCCCTCTTTTACTCCTACACAAGGCACATCAATGGCTTTGCTGCCACCCTAGAAGAAGAAGAGGGAGCTCAGATTGCAAGTGAGATTATTTTCTTATCTTCTTTTTTCTCTGTTCTTTTTATCCTCTTCTTAATTATATATGGTGCCGTTGAAATACTGCAGAGCATCCAAAGGTAGTCTCATTATTCTTGAACCAGGGAAGAAAATTACACACAACTCGATCGTGGGATTTCTTGGGACTTGAGCAAGAGGGTGTTGTTCCACCCAATTCAATCTGGAAGAAGGCAAGATATGGTGAAGATTCGATCATAGGAAACCTTGATACTGGTAAGGTTTTCTTGATCTTTGTTTTTTTTTTTTTCAAATTTAAAAATGAAATTTCTTCACTTCCAAGTCATGTTCATGCACTAAAATATTTTAGAAAGGCATCAATCAGCTCAATGCCATGTGCCCAATAATTTTGATTTGGATCGTTGACTCTTTTATTGGTTATTGTCACTCGTTTAAATGAGTACTTCTCAACATAATAATGTTCACAATTTGATTTTCATTTTCATTTTCTTGAAACCATTAGTTTGGTGCTGATATATTCGACCAATTTATTGGTTCCCACTAATACACGTGATGCATATGACAAAAATTCATGAACATTGAGGGAGGCATTCCTTCTACAAAATTAATTATTAGTATTGTGTAACGCTTCCCTCAGGAAGGTTCAACTCTAATTCAAGGTTTTTTTCTGTAGTTTTGGATCACCATTAAATGATTTTTACAGCTATTTTAACTAGAAAAGATCTTGGCATTACCTTTCTTCCTCTTATTTTATTAACTTGTGGTTTTTCACAGATAAGCATCCAAAAACTATTTTTTTATAGTAAGAGATATTTTTCGTTTTAAAGAAAAAAACAGTAGACTCGACTGTTATTGCATCTGATTGTCCTTATTTGCAACATTGGTAATTTTGTTTTAGCTTGATTTTTACATAATTCACTCTGACATTATCCGTTCGGATGGAAACATAAGACGAACGTAAGTTTAAAAAGAATTCCGATTGTTTTGTTGAGCACTCTTAACCCTAGTGTTGTTGAATGGAATGAAGGTGCATGGCCAGAATCCAAGAGTTTTAGTGATGAAGGGTATGGACCGATTCCATCCAAGTGGAAAGGAATCTGTCAAAATCAGACAGATCCAAAATTTCACTGCAACAGGTACCCACTCTTAATTTTATGATTATTTTCTAAGCAAGATTAGTTTACTCTCTGTTTGCTGTTCTACAATGCCAAGAATAATCAAATGTTAAATTTCATGGTGTAATTAAAGTGTCTTGGTAACAGTTAAACAGGATAGGCTCGTTGCCAATGCATATTCGAGTTAGGCAAGAACAGTAGCGGGCTAGCCCTTTGCATTTGAGTTCAAATTCTTTTTCTGTAAATTAAGTAGTTTAGAACATTTCCTTATCAGAAAAGTAAAGATATACTCATTGCTAAAACACGCGTGTTGAAATTGAAGCAAGAAAACAAGAGACTCTTCTTAGCTCATTTGTAATCAGGCCCAGTTTTATCCAAACTTGGATGGTCCAACTGGGTTATCCCCTTTAGTAGTGGAGAAAATGGTACCTATAAAGAGGATTCATTTGAAACTCTCTCATAAAGTTGTGGCCGTTCTTATTCTAGAAACCTAGAACACCATACAAATTGAGAATACAAATCTGCGTCAATGCCTTGTATTTGATCCCATTTCTCAAAATGCATGTAATTATATTATAATTTGATTCATTTTTTATTAATTGAGCACTACATCTAAGGTCCTAATCAACTATCTTATTTATGAAGTTTTTCAAATCACCTACTAGCATGTGCTATAGTGAAATTTATCTTTACTCGTTCAGAGCGAAGACAGTTGAGGTTTCACCTTAAAATCAATTAACAATATGAAGAGTAACCTAATTACTTATTAGCACATGCAAAGTCCTTTTTTTCCTCGATATTAGATTCATGCTCTCAACATAAAAGAAGTCTCAGATGGTTAGTTTCATCTAGACGATGTATTTTATTGTGGCACTGAGTGGATTATAAAATTCTTTCTATTATTGGTAGTATGAAAAATACCTCCCCAAATCGGAAAGAGATCTTTTCTGTATCTCTTTCTCCAAAGCCACCAAATCAAGTGATCTGGACCCTTGAAATTTGATCCAACAGCCAAAAATTATTATAACTTTTAAAATTTTTTACTAACTTCTCTGTTTTTAGCCGTTTAATTAAATTTTAAAGATCCGGATCACTTGATTTGGTGGCTTTGGAGGAAGAGATCCAAAGATGATCTCTTTCCCTCCAAATCAGGTTGCTTAATATTTGAAAAAGACATCTTCTCTAGGACAATAAATTAACCTACCAAGCTATTGAAGTCAAACTCTTTGTCCAATAGCTAGCATGAAAGAAGATGCCCCATGCTCCCATCCATATCAATATAAATTTAATCCTTCATTGGAAATCTAACTTCTATTCACTATTCTATTAGACTCTTTCACTGCTTGTAGTCCAAACGAAAGACAGTAAAAGAAAACATATATATTATAAGGCAACTTCTTTAGATTAAGCAAACAAATTATGTTATAATAATGTGAGAGAAGACAGGTCCAGAACATGACTGTTGTTTTAATATAGTTTATTATCTGCATGTATGCAGTAGTCCCTCAGCAGTTTACAAAAGTGTATTTTGGTAACAGTATAACGGTTCACTATTAGTTAATATTGATCTTGTCTTTAACTTAATTACATATATATACAAAAGGTTGTGACTTTTAAGCAAAAAGTCTCAATGTTATTAGTAATGAAATCACTCATTGTATGTTGCATTTTATCTGAATAAGTTTTCGATGCTGGATTTTATATACTTCAACTTATTTGTCATATTGTAAATTAAGGTTTTGACTTGTTATATAATGGTAACTTTGTAACCCATTTGGTAACAAACTTTTTGCCATGAAAGGAAGCTAATTGGAGCAAGATACTTCAACAAGGGCTTTGCTGCAGTTGCTGGCCCCCTCAACTCCTCCTTCGGTTCGCCGCGCGACAACGATGGCCATGGCTCCCATACCTTGTCAACAGCTGGTGGAAATTTCGTAACCGGTGCAAGCGTGTTCGGCTTTGGTAATGGAACAGCAAAGGGTGGATCACCAAAATCCAGGGTTGCAGCCTATAAGGTCTGCTGGCCTCCAATCGAAGGAGGTGAGTGCTTTGATGCAGATATATTGGCTGCGTTTGATGTGGCCATCGATGACGGCGTTGATGTGTTGTCCGTTTCACTGGGTGGAGATCCCACCACATTCTTCAATGACAGTGTTTCAATTGGTGCTTTCCATGCTGTTAAGCGTGGCATTGTGGTGGTTTGCTCGGCGGGGAATTCTGGTCCGGCTGAAGGTACTGTCTCCAATATTTCGCCATGGCAGATCACGGTCGGCGCTAGTACTATGGATAGGGAGTTTCCTAGTTATGTCACCCTTGGAAACTGGAAGCACTTCAAGGTTAGTTATAGTCCCTTTTTCCGCTAGTGATTTTAACACTCCTTGTTTAGTGTCCTGCACTCCTATCCATGAGTGCAGAAAATATAATTTGTTAAATATTCAGTCTGGAGTGCAGATAGAGAGAAGAGTGGAGTACCAAAATAGTTAGCGTCCTTTTTTATTCTAACATAAATTAGACATGTTAGAGTGTTTGAGGGGAGCTTACGTTATATATATCCTGCAAAACTACTCAAATCCCTAGTGATTTTTAGGTTTTCAACATTAGTCCTTGCAAAAGATTAAAATTTTTTAAAAAACTTGGTGCTAGATTAGATATTCAATTTAATCCCTTAAAGTGTACTTTTATCAAAATTTATATTCAATTTTTGTTATTTAATGTGTATTTTTATTTAATCTCTCCATATTAAATTTTAATTTTATTAATATGCACATATTTAGTTCTTTAATTATAAATGAACATAAATGAGAAAATATTAAAAGAAATTTGGGATACAAAAATATATAAATACATAAGTATATAGAAATGACTGTGCCGAAATACATAAAATTGACGTTTTTGTACCGAAATATTTATACCTACATGATTGTACCGAAATATATTATAATGACCCTAAATGTATGTACCGAAATGTATTATATTGAATTAATGCACCTAAATGTCAATACCGAAATGTATGTACCAAAATGTATGCACCGAAATATAGTATATTGAATTAATGTACCTAAAAGTCAATACTCAAATGTGTGTACCAAAATGTACGTACCGAAATGCATTATATTGAATTAATGTACCTATATGTTTGTATCGATGGATATACCGAAATATTCAAATGTATTAATGTACCTAAATGAAGAACATACAAAATTGTTATCGGAATATATATTATAAAAAAATGAGTTGCCTAAATGTAGACATTAAAGTATATTATGATGAATGAAATAAAAAATAAATTTAAATGTAATTAATACATTAAAATAAAAATAAAAAGATAAATAAAACATCAAAATATAAGTAATAAATGAGATGATTAAATGTACTAGGGACTAAAATTGGATTTTAATCTTACACAAGGTTATAGTCTAAAACTCATCATTTTTAAGGATTAAAATGAAGTTTTCTAGGATTTTTTTAACTTTAATCCTTCAAAAGATTGAAATTTAAAATAAACCTGCTCTTAGATTACATATTGATTATAATCCCTTGATGTGTCCTTAATTCAAAATAATTATTGTGCATTTTATTTAATGTCTCCCATTACCCATTAAATATTTAAATATATTAATATACGAATTTTAATTTTTTTTTTACCAAAAAAGAGTTTTTTTTTAATTTATTAATTTTATTTAACATTCTTCAAAGTTAAAAGATTCAATTAATGTACCTAAATGTTAGTACCGAAATGTGTGTACATAAATGTATTATATTGAACTAATGTATTTAAATGTTAGTACCGAAATATATGTACCGAAATATATGCAACGAAATGTATTATATTAAATTAATGTACCTAAATGTGTGTACCGAAATGTATGCACCGAAACGTTAGTACCGAAATGTATTATATTGAATTAATGTACATAAATGTTTGTATCGAAATGTATGTACCGAAATGTGTGTACCTAAATCCATGCACCAAAATGTATTATAATGAATTTAATGTACTTAAATGAAGAAGACAAAGTGCATCGAAATATATTGTATAACAAAAATTAATTTATCTAAATGTTTACAACAAAATATATTACGATAAATGAAATGAAAATTTATAAAATTAATACATTAAAAATTAGGAAGAAAAAAAGAAATAATGAAAAAAATCAAAATATAATTAATAAATGAGGTTATTAATGTATCAAGAGACTAAAATTAGATTTTGATCTTACACATAGTTTTAATCTAAAAGTCATTTTTGCCAAGGATTAAAATGAAGTTTTCTATAATTTTTATCCACGTTGTTCTAAAGGGACAAAGCTTGTCGGCTGTTGCTTTGCGGAGTAAGAAAAAGAAATTCTACCAACTTATTAGTGCTGCAGATGCTAAAGCAGCTAATGCATCAGCTCAAGAAGCGTAAGGATAAAAACATCAAACTTTCGATTTTCATTGTACTAAAACCATATTCAAGTACTCTAAGTAATCTGCTTATATGATGCTGCAGTCTGCTATGCAAGCCCAACACGCTTGATCCTAAAAAAGTGAAGGGGAAGATCTTGGCCTGTCTTCGAGGGGACAATGCAAGAGTGGACAAAGGTGAGCAAGCCTTATTGGCTGGCGCCGTGGGAATGATTCTTGCTAACGATGAGCTTACCGGGAATGAAATTATTGCTGATCCACATGTTCTCCCTGCTTCACATATCAATTTCACCGACGGCAACTTTGTCTTTGCTTATATTAATTCAACTAAGTAAGATGGATGAAGTACCTCCAAATTGCCTGTTTTAGACTGCATTTGTTTCACATGTTAGGATGCTTCACCTCAATGTCAGCAGTATCAAGTTTTTGGTAAAATTACTAATTGAGAGACTTACATATTTTGATAGGTCTCCGCAGGCTTACATAAAGCGCGCAATAACGGAACTGGGAACGAAGCCATCTCCATTCATGGCAGCATTTTCATCGAAGGGACCCAACGCCATTACACCAGGCATCCTTAAGGTTTTTTATTAGCAAAACAATTTCTGTTCATTGAACAGACTCCCCAAGTTTTTTGCTCATTTGGTCAAGTATTCAGTAACTGTTGTTTTACATTAATTCAGCCTGATATCACTGCACCTGGAGTGAGTGTCATAGCAGCCTACACAGAAGTACAAGGGCCAACAAATCAAATGTTTGACAAACGGCGAATTCCATTCAACTCAGTGTCAGGCACATCAATGTCATGTCCACATATTTCCGGCATTTGTGGCCTTCTTAAAACCCTTTATCCTCATTGGAGTCCTGCAGCCATTAAGTCTGCAATCATGACCACCGGTAAGAAGTTCCTATGCACATTAGTTTATGTATTCGCTTCACATTAATGTCTGTCAAGAGAGCATTACTCATCTGTATGATATTTTTTTTTCAAATCTTGTGTTACACAGCGGTAACACGAGATAACAGCATGGAACCATTGCTCAATGCTTCTTTCTATGAGGCAACACCATTTAGTTACGGCGCAGGACATGTTAATCCAAACAGTGCTATGGATCCTGGATTGGTTTATGACTTATCCCTTAACGATTACTTGAACTTCCTGTGCGCGATTGGCTACAATGAAACACAAATTGAAATGTTTTCGGAGGAGATGTATAAGTGCTCCAAACCAGCTATAAGTCTCACTAACCTCAACTACCCCTCAATCACTGTCCCTAAAATGTCTGGATCCCTTGAGGTGACTAGAACAGTGAAAAATGTTGGCTCTCCAGGAACATATAAGGCACGTATCCAAAATCCGGATGGTATATCAGTTTCTGTTGAGCCAAAGGAGTTGAAGTTCAAGAAAATTGGTGAAGAGAAAAGCTTTAAGGTACTCCTGCAGGTTAGAGAAGCAAAACAAGATAAAAACTACGTGTTCGGGAAGTTGATATGGTCAGATGGTAAACACTATGTGAGGAGTCCAATTGTTGTCAAGGCCGCCTAAGCTAGAATAGTAGGCAAATTGCTTCAGCTTATTTTACTTCACCTCACTTAGTTTCACGTTTCTTGTGTACTAACTAATGAGTTACAATAATTATTGGCAATGAAAATATTACTATTATTATGGGGAAAGGGGAGAGTTCTAGCTAAACTATTACAATAATTTAAGGGAGAGGAAAGTTTCAGACCAGGGATGCATGAGTAGAATCCCAACACTATATCCACTGAATCCCAACACTATATCCATTAGGATATTGGCCACATGCCACTATATATATATGACTACCAATGTTATTACTCATTTGAACTTGTATTGGATGGGATTAAAAACCACAAATATATTTCAATGCAAAAACAGAAAAGAAGCCAAAGGTTATACTTTGATACAAAAATGGGATTATCTGCAGCTTTTAACTAATTTGACTAGTTTACTATTTAATTTAGGAGGCCGTTTAATCTAATTAGTAATTATGATACCCCTTGTGCTTTCACAACCCCCACCTTACACACACAAGTTTCGAAATAATACTCCTGGGGTTTTAAGTCATTTTCACAGAACTCTGTTAAATTCCGTCCATAGATTATCAATATTAGCAAAAAAAATCTCCAAATTACACACACCCCTAAGGTTGTTTTGAAATCATATTTTCAGATTACCCCTCATGCTTTACAGAGTTTTGTGATAAACACTATTGAAACTAGCATGTAAAAAGAACCCCTATTGAAATTGGTGTTGCCATACATAAATTTATCATAGGTGAGATAATAATGGGAGAGCAGCCCAGTGTGAGACGTAGCCACTCTCCCACCTTCTTAGTGTAGATGATATTGTTTGTTTAAAAAAAAAAAAAAAAAACAGGAGAGCGAGAAGGGGGAGAGATTATCATCATTTATGTAAAGAAACAATTGGAAGAAAATGAAATTTACAGAATTAGAACTTTTCAATATGAAATTTATGTAGCATATGGAATCAGAGGCCTAGCTCCACCAAAAATATACTCGGGTAGGTGCCCATCTCCAAGACTCCAAACACCAACAGAGAGAGAGAGAGAGAGAGAAGAAATTAAGAGATGGCCACAGCAAGCTTGCCATGTATCAATTAATGGGGGCAATGCTCCAGGTACAGTGGCAATCCTCTTTGAAATTCTACGTAAGGAAACGCTATGGGTTGGTCATCGTCCTCAGTCCTCCACCTACACATGAAAGTTGGTTCAACTTAGTTCCATTTGCTTTTATAGCCCAACTATATAGTGCAAAAGAGGGATATTTGTGACAAAATTTTGACACAATTTATTAGCCTGTAGATTATAACATATCACGACTAAAAAATGGGCTATAGGACACCGTTTTGAGGTCACCCTTCTTCATCACTGGCTTTGTAAATTGGACTGTCGTCATTGTCAAAATTTGGTGTCTTAAACTTTTGTGACACCAATTATTGGTGGCTTTAACCTTTATAACACCATTCATTGGTGTCAAACTATAAAAATTTAGACACCGAAGACTTGTTATATGTTTTTCAACTTTGGGAGCAGATTTTTTTTATTTTCTTTTTCAGTTTTCTTCTCCTTTTTTTCTGTCGAAGATTTTTTTATTTTCATTTAATAATGCTATTCTACAGTACTGCAAATACAAAGTTTACCCAACCCTAATTTTCAACCAGCCTCTCTCTCTCTCTCCCCTCCCTGCGCTGAACTCCTCGCCTTCTCCCTAACCTTTCGATTGTCAAGCTTTCTGAACCCAGAAATTAAAACCCATTTCATTTATCTTCCTTCAATTTTTGACGCCATCCACCACTAATTCCCACTCTCTTAACATTTCAGGCTCAACAGTCCATCTCGGAAGCCAAAGGCAAGGCAGATTTCATCTCTCCTTCAGAGTAAAGTTTTTATATTTTTCACACAATCCTCCAAATTTTTAATTTTTTTTTAAATTAGAAAATAATTTTTATCTAGCGCGAAACAAATATCGCTGAACTCCTTGAATCAATGTTTGTATGCACAGCAAACGTTTCAATTTTAGCTTGATTTCCATTTTTATGGAATTTTAGTTGATTATTGAGTGAATTTCATTTTTTCTTGACAGTGCATTCTTACACCAAAACCCCCTGCATACGAAACGTGTGCCTTTTGTTTCTCTGCTGTTTTTGGGTACTCCTATTCGTTCATCTGGATGCTTAAAATGAATTTTGCTTATACCAATGGGATTCTGCAATTTGGGTACTGGTAGAGTTTTTGGAACATATTGTATATTTTGGTTCTTTGTGCCTTGTTTTAATTCTACAAGCATGGATGAAGTCATTTGCATTTTCTTGCATGTTGGAGTAGTTTGATCTTGTATAATGATAGACATGAGCAAGGAGGATTGTGCAACAAAGTTTGATTTCCCTACAATTTGCAAACTGTATTAATATAATATCAAGTTGTGATAATTTTCTTAAGTTTCAGAATTTCTTTTGTGTTCTTGAGGGTTACTAATAAATGTTGAATTGCTTCTTAATTATTATTGTGTTGGCATTTAGAACAGCTTTGGACCATTTCCAACCACAAGAGGTTTCCTTGAGGTAATTTAGTTTTTTGGCAAATTCATATTAAATTGTTGTTGGCATCTAGAGTAGCTTCCAACCATTTCCAGGACATATCACGGAGACTTTGGATTGAATGATCTAATTACTGACCCAAGTGAATTAGTGAAATTCAATTCTTATATAAGTATAGATGATTTCTTGTTTAGGTATTCATGGTTTATTGTAATACTATGGTGTTATTGCAGTCCTTCCCCATTTTCTAACTTTTAAGTGTTTGTTGTGTCAAAGTGTCTTGTATTCTAATGATGGTTTTTATTATTTTTGCAGGATGTCACTAAATCAATGTTGAAGAATGAGATTGAGATGGGATAATTTTATTGTATATTACAATACTTTGTATAACCACTGTGCTTCTACATTTTATATTACCATTCATCGGAAAGGGACCCCATTTTGTATCAATAATAGAGTATTATAAAAATAAAAAATAAAAGATTTGTAATCATCAATGGGAATGGAATTATAATTTGAGTGCCCAGATTACTAGGCCCCTTTTTTTTAAAAAAAAAAAGCATACTACAACTTTGACACCGATGCCGAATTGGCACCTATAAATAACAAGTATTAAATATTCAAGACGTGTAACTATTTGTTGTGCCATTGATATCTAAATGGTGGTGATTGTCATAATAGAGACTTCTTTGTAGGACATGTTATCTTATTTGATGGCTGTTTGGTGGCAATTGGGGTTTGCCACCAATGTTAGTGCCCATTCTTTATAATAGACACCAATAAAAAGGGTGTTCTTTAGCCAAAATTCTAGTAGTGTATTGAATGGTTTAGATTAATCTGACATGACTTGGAAAAAAAAATATTGATCTGATTACCTGAAATTCTGTACAAGGTGGTGGAGAAAAACTGCAACTTCAAGCTTCCCAAGTTCAGATCCAGGACAGCATCTAGACCCTCCACCGAAGGGAGTAAATTTCTTGCATACATGGTCTTGGCTTGGTACTTTCTGCCCAAGTTACGTTTTTCACAGTATCATTATTGTGTTTAGATAATTTACTAATGAGAATATATTGCAAACATTACCGATTAAACTTCATGTTGTTTATGGCCCATAAGTTCATGTATAAGTAGTCAACGATCTTTACATCCAATAGCACCTTGTTTTTGACTCTATCTGATGAGGTCCCGGGTTCAAATTAATTTTGTTGACGAAAGTTGTTGAATGAAAAATGGTTCATCTATTAAATTAACTGGAAACTGGCCAAAGTAACAAATAGACTAATTTCATGTCCTTGTAGGTCTTGAATTACGTATCGTAAACTCTCACCCTTATAAGAGAGATGTGATTAACAATGTAGTGACGACAACATTATATTAATGAAAATTGGAGTCCATAGTAGAAAAGTCCTATTAGATTGAATCATGAGTTTGATATGTGTCATTACCTCCCATCTCCAAGGATCAAACTCAAGAGCACTTGCAGGAAGAGAAGGGTCTAAATCAGCTGCACTAAAAACTGGTAAAACTTTCCAGCCAGATGGAATAAAATAATCTGCAGAAAGTTGCACAAAAAAACACTTATTTTTCGTTTAATTAATTAACAGATCGATCGTCACACACTGAAAGTGCAAAGTATAAAAAGTTTGCATGCTATTGTATGTCACCGCATTTTTTTTAATACTACTTTTACCTCTAAATTTCACATCTTTGAGAGCCTTTCGGTGCACGAATTTTACAACGTTTCCACATCTGAGAGCTTCGTTAATGACCTGCAAATGACATACATGTACATGCTTGCATTCTTCAATTAGGGGTGGGCTCATTCTCCCACTTACTTATAACGTATTTTTACTATAAAAATTTTATAACTGGGACTGTTCAATCTTCTAATCATTATTTGAAAATCATCTCAATAAAAAATTATTCAAATTGATTATCATTTTGTCATCTAAATGTATTAAATAAATTAAATAAATCAACAGTTTCATCATGAATATGTTATTTGGTACCTCCACCGTTGATTTATTTGATACATTTAGATGAATAAACGATATCCGATTCACATAATTTTTTTTATAGAGATGATCTTCAAATGAAGATTAAGAGATTTAACATGCCAATTATGAAATTTCGACTATGAAGATACATTATTTGTAAGTGAGGAATGAGCTCATCCCCTATCAGAGGGATGCAAGTATTGTAGAAAAAAAATGTGCAAATTAAATCTCTGACAAAGAGTAAAGCTTGAACAATTATATAATAAAATACTAAAAAAATAGTGAGATTTTTTGTCTTACATTTTGGGTGAATTCCATTTTTTTATAGTCTTCCCAGTTCAGATACTCATCTTTCTGCTTCACTCCTCTAATGTTCTGATGCTCTACCTGTATGTCAAAAAAATAAAATATTAAAAAATTAATATCATTTTGTCTAGGCCAAAAAAGGAGAAATGAATTATAAATAATTGATATATTAAAGAAAGTTAATCAAATGTAACTTATTAATTAACCTTTGTATGAAAGAGGAGATAAGTGTTTTTGGGTAGGTAATTACCTTTAATCGTTGTAATGCAGATGGTGATTGGGCTAGAAAATAAACTACCATGGCCATCAAGAGAGAGGTGGTTTCATAGCCACCCAATAGAGAATCCAAGATAAAACTCACTTTCTCATCTTCAGATAAGGTATCAACATCCAGAAGTATCTCAAGGAAATCACTTCTTTTACCGCCTAGTGTCCGAGACCACCAAGGCCAATCACACCAAGTGATTTACCGGCCTGGTTCATTTTATGGCGGATCATTGGAGAATAAACAGTTATACCGGCACAAAGCAGAGGTGCTGCAGAAGCCAAGGGGTAGCCCCCTGGTATCTTGAAGCAGTACCTATAATAATTTCAAGAACAAAGTTAACGTCCTCATCTATGATAGATTCGTACTATTTCCGAATTTCTTAAGCATTAAGCAATTAATTATGTAGACACTATAAATCTAGGCACTCGCATTGCAGTTATTGCAAATACGCAGGCTCGACAGTCACAAAATCTAAAACCATAAATTTAACATATCATAACAGATGATGATACAGAAGTACAGGTTGACACATTACATTTGACATGGAGAATACTAACCCTTCATGAGCAACAATGTAACTGGAAAACCCTCCTTTTGTAATCGTGCCATCAGCATCAACATGGTTATAAGTGAAAACTGCTCCCTTCTCACAGGAAATCTCTTGGCCATCTCTGCAATAGTCGCAATCCCTACAAGAATTAACAAAAGTTCCCACTCCAACATGATCACCAACTTTGAAGCCGTGAACATTTGGACCAACCTCTTGAACAATGCCAGCAATCTCATGTCTGTTATACAATCAATCATAGACAAAATAGGCCAGTTCAAGGAAATATATGTAATAACAATCATATATATAACATAATAAATCATTCGACATACCCAGGCACCATTGGATACTTGGCGTTGCCATGCTTGTTCCTTGGAAAAGCCACATCAGCATAGCAAATTCCGCAGTGCGTAATTCTTATCGAAACATCATCGTTTTGAAGATTCCTGAATACATTAATTCAACCTTTGTTTAATTAAAACTATCAGTATTACATACATCGCATGTAAATTCAATACACTAGTCGTTTAGTGTACTTTAGATAATTGTATCCGGACTTCAATTCGTGATCTAGCTGCATCGAACTTTATTAGGCCTAAGGATGAGAGATTTATTTCTTAATTATTTTCCATCAAAATTTTATATTATTTCAAAGACTGCATTGCCAATAACTTTGGGGAAGATATCACAAGCTGCATATCAGTATAACAAATTAAGGGCGTTGTGTTTATAAAAAGGAATGGCACTACACTTCTTTCTACTTCTAGCAGATCACTTCAAAGGAGTGAATACCACTAAAGTTTTGGTATCAACCAGGTGAAATCAAGCAAAATATATATATATATACACACACACCAAAACCCAACCCGGTGGTACTGTGGATGACCAGTGGGCGGACCGTTTTGCCCCTCGCTTTTTCCTCCTTTTCCCCTTTTGTGGCCTGCTTGGTGCAGTGGAAAGACGGTTTTGCCCGTTCTTTCCACGTGTTTGTCATCCTGCGTCTGTATGCTTCCAGATTTTTCTTTTTTCTTTAGGCCTCTCTCTTTTTTCCGTTTTCCTCTCATCTCTGGTTTACATCGCTCTTCCTCTCGGCTTCTCTTTGTTCGTCTTCGATATCTTTGGTTTGGGATATATTGGGGTCAAGTTTCTGATTTTGGTGCTGTTTGTGGTCTCTGATTTGAGGGAGGTTTTCCATTTGTGTAAGTAAACCTAGGGTTTTGGCTGTTTTGTGCGCCATCGTAAAATTGCTTTGCAAAATTTATGGGTTTGCGATCGACGGTGAATATTTTGCCCTGTTTCGGTTTGATTCCCTCTGTTCTTCACCAATTTTGGCCGGATCTGTTTCTGGTTTTGTTTTTCGTTTGACGGCCGGCGGTTTTTCCATCGGTGGGATTTTGTTTTTTTTTTTTTTTTTTTTTTTTTTTTGGCGACTGAGGTAAATCTCTAACTACTGTGTTTGCTTTTTGTTGTGAGTTTTCCTTGATTTGGATGAAATTCTAACCATTTTGTTTTCCGTAAATTCTGATCCTCTGCTAGGGTTTTGCTAGCTAAGAATTGGGAAATTTATTTTTTGCGACTGACGTATGTTTCCTACCTGCTGTGTTTGCTTTTTGTTGTGAGTTTTGGTTGCTTTGGATGAAATTCTAACCATTTTGTTTATGGTGAATTCTGATCCTGTGCTACGGTTTTGAGAAGATATTTTGCATTTTGGTTTCTTCGTTGATCAGTCGCAAATTTGCCAGTGTCTCCGGCGGTCCTCTTATTTTTTGGGTAAGTTTTTTGTCTTTTCGTTTTTTTTCTCAGTCTGGAAACCCATTGATAAGTGTTAAGATTAGAATGTGTTTATAATTTTTTGGAAGAAATCACAGAAATGATTGGAGTTTGGGTAAATTTGATGTTAGTTTAAAATTTCTTTGTAATTTTAGTCTGTTGTTCATTGCCAATTCAAAATTCAAGGTTTAACACCGGTGCTGCATTGTTCTGGTATTTTGCAAAGTTCGAAACCAGAGGAGAAGACAGCCAACGGTTTGTTTAAGCAGAATTGTTTATTTTGGTCAAAATCAAAAGAAAAAAAAAATGCTTTTAGCCAAATCGTGTGTTTCTAACGGAAGACCCGTCGAAGTCCAAAAGTCTCAACGTTTTTTTACTAAAAAAAAAACCAAATTGTTAGCTGTAAAGAGAGTCAATTTTTTTCAGTCTGGAAACCTGTTCATAAGTGCTAGATTAGAATGTGTTTATAATTTTTTGGAAGAAATCATAGAAATGATTAGAGTTTGGCTAAATTTCATGTTAGGTTCAAATTTCTTTGTAATTTTAGTCTATTGTGCGTTGCCAATTTGGAAATCACGGTTCAGCAGGGGTGCTCCACTGTTCTGGTATTTTGCAAAGTTTCAAACCAGGGGGAGAAGACACCTAACGGTTTGTTTAAACATAACAGTTTATTTCGGTCAAAATAAAAAATAAAAAAAATGCTTTTAGCGAAATAGTGTTTTTCTAATGGAAGACTGGAAGTCTGAAAGTCTCAACGTTTTTTGTTAAAAAAAAAAACCAAACTGTTGGCTGTAAAGAGATTCAATTCATCAATTCTGATTGTTAGTCCCCAATTGACTACCCACTTTATCAATTTTAATTGTGTTTGCTATATTTTCTTCACCACCATTGAATCTTTTGTTTTTAAATTTAAATAAGATTTGTATTTCAGTTTAATTGAATATAAAATGTTAAATTTTTAATAGGTTATAGTTTTATTAGCTTTTTTAAAACTTATACGGGATTTATAAATATGAAAACCATCTGAAGTCATGTTGTTCTGGTTTCTTATCCAGATTTCAAATGACATTTTTCTCTGGTTGTTTGAGAAAGATTGTTCATGGCGTTACATGGTTAACTTTTTGGTTTTAATCGTTTACTCTAATTGATGTTTCAATCTTTAAAACTATTCTTTGCTAAAGTGTGTTTTTGACAAATAATTAAGTTGTTATAGATGTTGTTACCTTTTGTTTTATCGGTGCTGTTAAAAATTAGTGATGGCCTTTACAGATTGTTTAAATTGGAGATGTAACTGTTTTTCCTTTTAGCTTATAACACGCTTTTGCACTGTGTGTGCTTCGTAAAAAAAAAACTAATTTTTTATTTTTTTTTTGTAATTCTACTTTTTCCTGGTTTGAATAGAAAAAAAAAAACATACTTTGTTTTGGTGTTTCATGTATTTAATTTGTAATTTCACTTTTTGGTGCAGATTGCTATCAAAACGACTTATATGGTCGTGAATCTGCTGTTGATGAAATAGAGAGAGAGAAAGAAAAGGTGAGTTTGTTGTTGAATAGTATCAGCTTTCTGATTTAAAGGTTTATTGTGGCTGTGTTACTGATTGCTTTCGATGTGTATACTGGCGTATTTTTACAATTTTTAACCATAAAGAATCATACTATTTAGTTTCCTCGCTTCTTTTTTATCATATTTATTCCATTATGCATTTTTCCCATGTTAGAAAAACTTTACAACATAATTTAAATAACCTGTTTAACTTACTGCTAACCAGCAGATACAATGTTATTCAAGCACGAATTATCAACAAACCTATATTCTAAAAAACAAATTTTGCTTACTTTTCCATTCGTAATTCCAATTTTCACCTATTGTTATACATTTTTGCTTATAGTATCATGTGATCATAACTTTTGTTATCATTTTTCAATATCCCTAAGAAAAGAATTTCATTGCTGTTCTTACCCTACACGTCCACCGTACAAAGATTACAAGGTATGTTCCCGCTCCTCATCATCTGCGTATCTATCATCTAGATGATTTTAACAGTGTTATACAACCAGTTCATACATACTTTATGTTCCTCATTTCTTTCAGCGTTTCTCATTTAGTTTTTCCAGCACCTTATAAAAAATTGCTTCCGTCTTGCACAAATTACAAGGTATGCTCTAACTTATGATTTCATAAATTTCATATGAATTGATGCTGGTTATAAATGCATTTAAGCATGTTCAATCTCACACCCGCATCATCGCGCGGGCACAGTGACTAGTGTGTATATATATATAGACGCACACGCCTACTAGTCGTTGACGTAATGTTAGTTGTCTCTAGTTAATACAAGAACAAAATGTATTTTATGTGAGTTGTATGCCTAATTATGGCTGGCCTTGCAAGTTACGCTTATCTAGCCATCCAATAAGGTACATATATAACTCAGTTCACAATCGTTCAGTATTACGGTTTGATGGAATTTCTCTTCACTCGGAAGTGAGAGATCTTAAGTTCGAATCTCGTAAATGGTGAATTTGATACCAAATTAGTGTAAAAATATCGATGTACTAAAAAAAAACTCAGTTCACATGTTTCCGTTTCTGTTTTGTTAAAAACACATTAAACTGATACAAATTTAGTTACCTTCGGGTAAACTTGTACGGCGAGAGAACTCCAGATTCATCAGTTGCAGCCCATCCCAAGCAGTTTCCATTGACACTACTCGTCTGTGAGCTCATGCTTAACAATTTGTTGTAAATATGCAGATGGCTCCCCAGAAATTGTGAAGAAATTAAAGAGATTGTTGAGAAAAAAGTCGTTTTGCTCTTGGTTTTTGGGCTTTTTATCTTGGTGAACAGGTTAGGTTTTTGGGTTTTGGTAGATGCTATTTTACTATTTATAGACTTACGTGCAGGTTTTTGGGTGACGCAAGAGCATGCGTGATCACCTCCATTAACGTACGCAGTGATGACTTCAGTACCTGGGAACCTTTCAACGGGTCCACTTGCGGACGAGGATTATCTCATTTTCTAATCTCTTTCCTCTTCCCTCTCTTTCTACTTGAATAATTACGGTTAAATTATGTCAATATCTTATATTGATATTTTATAGCGATAATAAGATAAAAAGTAAAGTATGAAAGAAAGGAAGGAAAGGAAATGAAAATAGGAGAGAGAATCGTACTTCTTCACGCCAAAATTTGTACTAATTCAATCTGCCCTGACTGACTTGAATGAGAGATTTTTCAATGTGATCGGCATATAGGATGGTACACCACGTGTTACTATAAAAAAAGTTAATAACTTAAAAAATAAAATTTCTCATCACTTACATAAAAACACGCAGTGTACCATTCATATTTCCGTCACAATAAAAAATTTATGGACCTGAACACATCACTATCCATAGATGACCCTAGAAGGAAGATTTCTTTCATCAAGACCATCAGATCAAGTGATTCGAACTTTTGAAATTTCATCAAAAAATTTATTTGTTTTGATTTCTTAAAAGTTATAATAATTTTTTACTGTTGGATGAAATTTCAAAAATTCTGATTATTTGATCTGATGATCTTAGCGGTCTCTTTCCAGTATTAATTTGTAATTTCCTATTATTTCGAACTTGTTTGACCTTTTCAACTTTTTTTTTTTAATAAACAACAAAGTCAAATTCATTCTAACAAGCTATAATGGAAAGACGTAAATAAATTTATTAAATAGAATAAAAGTACAAAGAAAGAGTGGAAGGGCAAGTACCTTAACCCTCAAAGAAAGCAAAACGTCAAGCACCAAACTAGCAAAACCTAAAATTAGGCTTGTGGAACTTAATTATGTGCCAAATCAACAAATAACAGAAATTTTGACAGAATTATGATGTAATCACATTAATCGATTTTCAATTTCAATGATTATTTGTGTTAACAACCCTTTTATTTATTTTTCTCATGTTTTGTTTGTGTAATTGTAAACAAAATTTATTTCAACCAGTTGCATACTTGACTTTACAAAATGACTTGCATGAAACAAGTTATGCGACATTGTTATTGGAGATATGTCCTAAAAATCAATCTGGAAAGGAAGCCTTTCAGAATAACGTTTCAATGTTTAATTATGTCTAATATAACAAATTGGGTAAAGTTACTTATTAGGACTATTGCAAATAAACGATATGCGTAAGTGAATATATGAACAATGAAATAATGGAAGAAATAATCTAAAAGAAGTTAGACTATTGGCGGTCGCAATTCGTGGCCTGCCCCTGGGCCGTCCCTGATCCCATTCTAATTAAATGGTAGAGGGTTCCATTTTCCAACAGCCTCGTAGGCATGAAACTTTTTCCAAGCATTTACCATTCTCAAAGCCCTCTTTTCACTGTCTGTTCACTGAGAAGAGAAGTTTTGTTGAGTCCATAAACACCCAAGATTCTTATTTTCATCTTTAAAAGTCGGGAATTTTATGATATATGATGTCATGTACCAAATTTTGGAAAATTTATTCACTAACTTACTATAAAAAAAAATATACAACTTATCAAAGTACTGATTTGGGACTGCTTAATTTTTTTGTAAGTAGGGGTAAAAAAAAGTTAGACTCCAATTTGTGTTTGGTAACTCGAGCAAACTTTGTGTTTTTTTTTTTTTTTTTTTCAAATCATGACAATTCAAAGCAAAAAACGGAAGCAGTAAAAAAATAGCTTTTGCACAAACACCGCCAAACAGTAGCCGTTAATGAATTTTCAATATGACTATCCTATCCTCCTCCCTCATCGTTTCTTTTTGCGCATCAAACATTTTTTTCATCTCTTAGTTTGATCTCTCCCTCTCGTCTTCCACACATAAGTTCTGGATTCAACTTAACTATTAGTTCTAAAACAACAAAAACAACTACATTTCGAGTCGAATCGTGCAAAGCATGAGCAACATATATATTACATTTACATAACAATATAGGAGACCTTTTTTTTCCAGGCAATCAAGCTGTGTGCTGTACAGTGCTTGTTAGTTGATACTTATTAAATTTAGCGTGATCATTTTGCAATTTGCCAGCATCCTTAAATAGATTCATGAGCAATTTTTTAGTTTATCAGAAACACACTCACGTGACATTACTATTTAACTCAAATTATAAAATATTTGTGGGTGTAAATTTCCGCCATCTATTTATTTGACGAAAATGCACCTACAAAATAATAACACCTTTAATTAAGGTCAAAAGCCTCACGCGCTCACGGTAAATGGGGGGGCTTTAGCCGAAGAATCTCCGATGCCAAAGTTAGAATTCTGAAAAGAATGTGTTTAGGAAAATGGCTAGCCCTTTGGGTGGAGAGTGGCTGGCCAGATATGGTGTAATTGGGTGAATATTTGCAAGATATTATGTGGAATAATATCTTGCAATTAACATAGCAATTATTCCTAATTTAAACAGGAAGTATTGGGAGTAACCTTTTGAATAAAATCAATAAGGGATTGATGAGGAGTGATGAGAGGAATATGAAATAAATTTCATATTGATCACCTTTTACTCTTCTTTGATTGAGCCGTTATTGTCTGTTGTATACGCGTGAGAATTCTGGTATGCCAAGGGTAATCTCGTCCTTCTTGTCTGAAAATTCACGTGTCACTTCCACGATTTTCGGGATTATTTTTGGCTCCACAAATGCCCCCACACCTGCTGGGCTGCTCACAGGAAAGGGTAGTAGGTGTAGAGATCCCCAACTTTGATGCAGATTCTCACTTGGACTTGGAATTAGATTCTTCTAGGAAAGGGAAATAAATCGTCACCAAAGCCTATTTTAGCCTACCTTAAGTAGGGGATTAAATCAACTTTGGAGGGCAATTATTTATCCCTACAAGAAAGAAAGAAAGCTAGAGGATATTTATTCCCCCTCCCCTAGTATTTTTCTTCGCTCGCCCGTGTAAAGAACCGTCTTCCGTTGATTTCTTTGTCTTCTCTGTGTCGCACCAAGGTAAGAAAAACTTAATTTTCTTTGTCTTCTTCTTGGTTGGTGCTGTCGCGGGGCAACTGTTGGGGTGGTGCAGCACGTTGGCTAGCAGGGGCCAGGAGTCAGCTCGGCATGGGCCGAGGAGGTGGTGTGGCAAGGGCCACAGATTGGCTGGAGCCAAGGGATGGCTCAACATAGGTCGAGGAAGTAGCGTGGCATGGGCCACGGTTTAGGCTGCTCAGCTTGGTTAAAGTGTCTTGCAAAACTTTTAGCCATAAAACCGTCTGTTGGGCACGCTGATTTGAAAAAGGCTGACGAACCCACAGAGTCACTATGGCCGTGAGTTTTGGCTTCTTGGGGCATCGAGCTGTTGAGTTCGTCATCGGCTGCTACCCCTTGACCATTTGATGCTTAGCTGGTATTCGAGTATTCGATCATTTGAGTAGTGTCGCCTGCATCACAACATGATAAAGATCTATGGAATATGAAAATCCTTAACTAATCACATCAAAATGAGTAGTTGTGTGGAAATTCATGGGCAGTTTGTCCATTTTCGATGAAGAGTAGACCTAGATGGGTGTCGGAGAATTGGTTTATCCTTTCGCACTAGAGAGCTTACCCAGATGGGTGTTGCGGAATTGGTTTACCCTCTCGCACTGGAGAGCTTACCTAGATGGGTATCGAGGAATTGGTTTATCCTTTCACACTGGAGAGCAGACCCAGTTGGATGTCAGGGAATTGGTTTATCCTCTCGCTTTGGAAAGCAGACTCAGATGGGTGTCGAGGAATTAGTTTACCTTCTCGCGCTGGAGAGCAATTAGTTTACGCTCTCGCACTGGAGAGTTTACCCAGATGGATGTCGAAGAATTAGTTTACCCTCTTGCACTGAAGAGCAATTAGTTTACCCTTTTACACTTGAGAGTTTACCTAGATGGGTGTCGAGGGATTGGTTTACCCTCTCGCACTGGAGAGCTTACCCAGATAGGTGTTGAGGAATTAGTTTACCATATCGCACTGAGGAGTAATTAGTCCCTCTCGCATTGGAGAGCTTACCCATATGGGTGTTGAGGGATCGGTTTACGATCTCGCACTTGAAAGCAATTAGTTTACCCTCTCGCACTGAAGAGCTTACCCAGATGGGTGTTAGGGAATTAGTTTACCTTCTCGCACTAGAGGGCTTACTCAGATAAGTGTCAAGGGATTGGTTTACCTTATCGCACTGGAGAGCATGAAAGTCATTGTTGTGAGCACAACTGAGGAAAACTAGATTGCTAGACAACTGAAATAATCCTCAACCTGTGAGATCTTGTTCGGCGATCTGTCTAAGACTTCGAATTGCTTGTGGAACCTGCGTAACGGTGTAAGTGGGAAGTGCAGTAAGCTGCTTCCAGACCTTCTCCAAGTATTGCGTTATCCTTAAATGTTCGTGTGTTCTTCTGAGGCTTGGTTGGTGGTCAGCTGAGAATCTGAATGGATTGGAAGCTTCTTCACCGCTAAGTATTTCGCTAGCAGGGGCTGCTAGTAGAGCCTCGTATTCTACTCCGTCGTTTGATGCTTTGAAGTTTGAAGTACCGTGGGCTTGATCGACGTGGTTAAGAGCCGCATGGCAAGATCGGCATGGCTGTGAGCTGTGATGCAAGATTGGCATAGCTGTAAGCCATGGCGATAGATTGATTGTGGTTGGGAGTTGTGAAGCAGGTAGGTATGGTTGTAAGCGCGAAGCCGGGGCAGCTTATGCGCAGCAAGAGGAATTGGACCACTAGGTTCGCGGTGCTCAGCTACTAGTAATGTGCTGCTCCAGTATTGAATCGTCTGGAGTGATGAAAATAAGACCTGCCTCAGGTTCTTGGGGTTTGGGTTAATGTGTTCTTCTGGTACCCATCTGTCATCGGCGCACCATTAGGTTGAGTTGATGCGTTTGTCGAAACAGAAGTAATCTTTGTATCAGCCAGTGTATGTGGGATTGTTCTATTTGCTCAATCTTGTCGATGAAAGGTAACCTACTTATGTTAGTCATGTCTCGTCGATGCGCCCTGTCAGTAGCTTCGTTGTGTTGGAAATCGTGCAATCATTCGATCAGAAGTCTCTCAACTTCTTCTTGAATTTGCCTCTACTGGGGCAGCGGAGCCTGGGGCTGCCCTCGGTTGTGACCTGTTGGCAACGCATATGGCCATGGTCTGCTGCCATGGAGCTGGCCCAATCCTCACTGCCACGGTGGTTCCCGTGGCCGCCATGGTGGTGGTGCTCCGTGGTGGCAAAGTTATTCATCTTACCATCGCGTTGAGCCTTGTTGATCGTCGTGGTATGGCTATGTCGCAAACTCTATCATTTGATCCGGATCTTTGAATGTAAGAAGTTTTGTTCGTCATGGTTTCCGAATTTCCCACCATTGTATTTTTTTCCTACGTATATTCAAAGAATAAAAAAATTCTAGGAATAAGAATGTATGAAAAATTTACGTATGAACAAGAAATGAGAAACTTTGAATGTGAGAGTCTTCTTCAAGCGTGTGAATCAAACTCTCAATGAAAGCACCAATTTGTGGATGCAAATTTCGGCCATCTCTTCCTTTGATGAAAATGCACCTGCAAAATAATAACACCTTTGATTAAGGCAAAAAACCTAACGCACCCATGATGATTTTGGGGGGGGGGGGGGGGGGTGGCTTTGGCCGAAGAATCTCATATGCCAAAGTTAGAATTCTGAAAAGAGCGTGTTTAAGAGTTTTCGGGTAGAAAATGGCTCAGCATTTTAGCGAAATAAGATGAGTATTTATAGGAGAGTGGCCAGCCATATATGGTGTAATTGGGTGAATAATTGCAAGATATTATGTGGAATAATATCTTGCAATTAACATGTCAATTATTCCTAATTTAAATAGGAAGTTTTGGAAGTTACCTTTTGAATAAAATCAATCCACATAATATCTTGCAATTAACATGGCAATTATTCCTAATTTAAATAGGAAGTTTTGGGAGTTACCTTTTGAATAAAATCAATAAGGGATTGAGGAGGAGTGATGAGAGGAATATGAAATAAATTCCATATTGGTCACATTTGACTCTTCCTTGATTGAGCTGTTATTGTCTGTTGCATGTGCGTAGGAATTCTGGTGTGCCTCTAAGGTAATCTCGTCATTCTTGTCCAAAAATCCACATGTCACTTCCTTGATTTTTGGGATTATTTTTTACTCCACGACATTAATTTGTTTTTTTATAGGACATATAAATCATATCGTTCACCCTTACTATAACACTAAGGGATGATGTGGATGCAAATTTTCTCCTCCTTAGTCTTGGACAATTTTGCACCTACAAAACAAGTAACACCTTTGGTCAAGGCCAAGAGCCTCACGCGCCCATGATGAATGGGGGGGGGGGGCTTTGGCCGAAGAACCTTCGATGCCAAAGTTAGAATTTTAGAGAGAAAGAGTGTTTAGAGAATTTTGGGATTTTTGCCAAAGTGTTGGAATGAGTTTTTGGTGAAAATAGGAGCCTATTTATAGGGCTAGGCTTGGCCATTTATGTGGTTTTGGGTGGTTTATTTGATGTAATGGGTGATTAAATTGGTGATTAATGGATTAATTAGGAATTAATCCATTAATTAGCCAATTAATCTCTATTTATATGAAATAATTTGTAGGTTATGAAGTAATTATCTAAGATGAGGATGGATGAGATAACTATGAATTTGTTACCTTCTTTTGGGCACTTTTGACTTGGTTTAGGGATGATTGCCCGTTGCTCGCGCGTAGGAATCCCAGTATACCTCAAGGGTATTTTTGTCTTCTTAATCCAAAAATCCACGTGTCGCATTGTGATTATTTTTGGCTCCACAAATGCCCCCACACCTGTTGGGCTGCTCACAGAAAAGGGCAACAGGTGTAGAGATTTTTTTTTTTTTTTTTTTTTTGATTGAGGAAACTTTGAATTGTTTCCTATTTTGATGTTGATTCTCTCTTTTAATAAGAAATTAGATCCTTCTAGGAAAAGGAAATAAATTTCTCTCAAAGCTTATTTAAGTCCACTTTAAGTGGATTATTAAATCAACTTTTTAAAGAGAAACTTATTTTACCCTACAAGAGAGAGAGAGCTTAGAGGATATTTGTTCCCCCTCCCCTAGCAATCTTCTACATCTTGCCCGTGCAAAGGATCCTCTTTCGTCACCTGCTTCGTCTTCTCCGCGCTGCACCGATGTAAGAAAAACTTAATTCTCCTTATCTTCTTCTTGGGAGGTGCTGCCACGGGGCAGCCGTCGGGGTGGTGTGGCACGTCGGCTTGCAGGGGCCAGGAGTCGGCTTGGCATGGGCCAAGGAGGTGGTGTGGCATGGGCCATTGTTTGTGTTGCTCGGTTTGGTTAAAGCCAAGGATTGGCTCGGCATGGGCCGATGAAGTGACGTGGCATGGACAACGGTTTGGGCTGCCACGTCTGGGCTGCTTGTCAAAAATGAGGAAACTGCTTGAGTTTGATTTCTTAGCTGCCGTAGATGGAGTAGTCAAGGATGAAGCTGCCAAGATCGGAGTTGCCGAAGATGAAGTGTCGGATGAGTGAACTGTTAAGTGTAAAAGTAGCTGCTGCCCCCTAACCATTTGTTGCTTAGTTGATCTTCAAGCATTCGATCTTTTGAACTATGTGGCCTTCTCGCATTTGAGAGCTTTCCCATATGGGTGTCGGGAAATTGGTTTACCCTCTCGCACTGGAGAGCAATTAGTTTATCCTCTCGCACTGGAAAGCAGACCCTTTAGGGTGTCGGGGAATTAGTTTACCTTCTCGCACTGGAGATCAATTAGTTTAACCTCTCTCACTGGAGAGCAGACCCTTTAGGGGGTCGGGGAATTAGTTTACCCTATCGCATTGGAGAGCAATTAGTTTAACCTCTCGCACTGGAGAGCATACCGTTTTTGGGTGTCGGGGAATTGGTTTACCCTCTCGCACTGGAGAGCAGACCCATAAAGGGTTTTGAGTAGTTGTTGTAGACAGCAGTTGAGCTAGGCTCATGAATAACTTCTTGAATCTTCATTGAGAATAAAGAAATAAATCAACGGTAGAAACTGTATAACAAACTGGATAATCATTGGCTTGCAAGGCCTTGTTCGTCAAGCTGCTTGAGACTTTGAACTTATTTGGACAAGCCCTAACGGGGTTTAGGGGGTGATGGAGACTTCCCCTACTTGTGTAGGCCGTTTTGTTGAGCTGTCAAGATATTCGTTGCACCGGCCCTCATTTGTCAGCTTCTCAAGGTACTGCTTCCACTTCAGGCAGCCGTTGGTAGTGTGGCCCGGTCCTTGATGGAATGCGCAATACTTTGTATGATCTAGCCTGGTAAGATCGCCTTTCATGGGTGGCGGCAGTTCGAACCAAGGTTCGTTCTTGAGTTTACGGAGAATTTGGCCGATTGGAACTGTGAACTTGGTGAATGTTTCGACTGCTGAGTCTTCTCTAGTCGGGGAACGTTCTATGTGCTTCTTTCTGAATCATTTTCGTAAGACTGCTTGGCATCGTCCCATAGTGCATGCTTTTCTGCCAAAGCATACGAAGCTGCTAGGGTCAGTTCTTCTCCCATGATCAGTTTTCCGAATAAAGGATGTTCGGTGGGAAGCCCATTTCTGAATGCTGCCGTTGCTATGTCTTCATTGCAGCCAACAATCTTGGCCTTCTCCGCTTTGAACCTCTTGACATAGTCGCGAATCGTCTTCCAAGGGTCTTTTATGATGCTGAAAAGATGGTCGGATGTCCTTTTAATTGAGCGGTTAGACGAATATTCCTTAGTGAAAACAAAGGAAAGTTCGTTGAAACTCCGGATCGACTGCGGTGGTAGAGTGTGAAACCAATCTTGCGCTTCACCTTGTAGAGTTGTGGCAAAAATTTTGCATATGAGCGCATCATTGTTCCTATAGAGGATCATGGTACTGCGGTAGTGCTTGAGATGTCGATCCGGGTCTTCGTCTCCCTTGTACGGAGTGAAGTGAGGCATAGTGAATCCGCGAGGTGGATCTATCTGCTCGATCTCATTTGTGAATGGTGACATGCTTATGTTGGTCATGTCTTGTCGAAGCGCATCGTCAGCAGCCTCATTACGTTGGAAATTGCGCAAATTGTTCTGTTAGGAGCCTCTTGACTTCTTCTTGAATTTGCCTCTGCTGGGGCAATGGAATTTTCGGTTGCCCCCAGTCACGACCTATAGGTTTGGGTCGTTCTTCTCTACGCTTGACTCGTCTATGTCGTGGCTGCGGTGCATGCGGCATATTCCTGGCAGGCGAACGGGTTGCTCGCAAGTTGCCGGTTGAACCTGAGTCGGATTGAGTGACTGCTTCTCTCCGTCTGTCGTGCTGCCTACTCTGATATGACGTGGAGAATACTCCTTGCGATCCTAGTTGTGAATTGACACTTCGCCTGGAAGGTTGTCCATGTTGATAATCGGAGTGTGACCTCAACTGTGAACGTATGCTCGTCCATAGGCTTAATCGGGAATGCACGCTCCTCCGTGTGCTAAGACGAGAGTATTCGCTATCCCAATGACCCAGGCGAGAGCGTAAATTGCTAGAACACTCGGATCGTGGCTGGTTGATAGGCCGCTTGCCGGGATGCTGTTGGAGAGGTTCATCTGCCCTTGTCCTACTTCAGGACACCTCGTCTAGGGCACGTTGGATCTCGGTGCGTTGTAAGATTTGATTCACCAAGGTTGTCTGTTGTGCAAGGGCACTCGTCAGCTCCATGACCTGTCGGGACCAGTGTTGTTCACCATTCGGATTGGATGAGCTTGGAAGGAATATGCCTCCTTGAGCAGTAGAAGGATGATAGACCCCAAGTGCAAGATTCGAGTTGGGAAACGTCAAATCTGCGAAGAAATGCGGTGAAAATGCCCCCAGCTCGATGATTGGTCCTGATGGTTGTGATGATCTTGGGCCAACTTGGGTTGCTTGGGAGACCACGGGAACAGGCTGCTCAACGGGAGCAGGCCTCTTGGTGGGAGCAGGCTGCTTGGTGGAAGCAGGCTGGGCCGTGGGAATGAGCTGCTCCACGTGTGATGCATGTGAGTGTGAGGCTCGGGCTGTGGCCCTTATGCCGTGAGTCGCCTTGGATGGCATGGTTCGAGCCGTAGTGAAGGCACCATGCACTTCGCCACGGGTGGCTACCGAGGTAGCCATCGTGGTGGTTCCCATGGTGGATGTGCCGTGAGTCGCCTTGGATGGCATGGTTCGAGCCGTGGTGAAGGCACCATGGACCTCGCCACGGGTGGCTACCATGGTGGTTGTGCCGTGAGTCGCCTTGGATGGCATGGTTTGAGCCGTGGTGAAGGCACCATGGACCTCGCCACGGTTAGCTACCGAGGTAGCCACCGCGGTGGTTCCCATGGTGGAAACTAGTGGTGGTGGTGCCGTTTCACCTATGGTCATGTTTAGCCTCGTGGATCGACGCGGGCCCATTTCTTGAATATTAGAATTCCCACTTGTTGAATTTTCTAAATTCCTTGCCATTGTATTTCTCTTTTACGTTTTACCAAAGAATCCTTTTTCTATGCGGGAGTCTTCTACGAGTATGGATTTCTTCTCTCAATGAAAGCACCAATTTGTGGATGCAAATTTTCTCCTCCTTGGTCTTGGACAATTTTGCACCTACAAAACAAGTAACACCTTTGGTCAAGGCCAAGAGCCTCACGCGCCCATGATGAATGGGGGGGGCTTTGGCCGAAGAACCTCTGATGCCAAAGTTAGAATTTTAGAGAGAAAGAGTGTTTAGAGAATTTTGGGATTTTTGCCAAAGTGTTGGAATGAGTTTTTGGTGAAAATAGGAGCCTATTTATAGGGCTAGGCTTGGTCATTTATGTGGTTTTGCGTGGGTGATTAAATTGGTGATTAATGGATTAATTAGAAATTAATCCATTAATTAGCCAATTAATCTCTATTTATATGAAATAATTTGTAGGTTATGAAGTAATTATCTAAGATGAGGATGGATGAGATAACTATGAATTTGTTACCTTCTTTTGGGCACTTTTGACTTGGTTTAGAGATGATTGCCCGCTGCTCGCGCGTAGGAATCTCAGTATGCCTCAAGGGTATTTTTGTCTTCTTAATCCAAAAATCCACGTGTCGCATTGTGATTATTTTTGGCTCCACAGATGACACTGCGTGGTTTGTGTTCCTAGCACGGATAAAAATTTGTCCAAATTCAACTCAGACTTATACTATTTTTTAACGAGTGCTTAAGTTTAGCATGATCATTTTTCTATTTGTCCGCCTAACAAACTGAATAACTAGCGAATTCAGTGTAGAATGAGTAGAATCGCGGTCACGTCATTGACTGATAGTGTTAACATTGTTAAGGTGTAAAATCTTGAGCCGGAGCCGCTTGCCTCTGGTTCCCAATGCCGATGCAGATCGTACTCTTAAGTTATTTCTTATCCATCGTCTCGGGCAATTGCTAGAGAATTTTTGCTTCTCTCCTTTCGACTTGCTTTCCTCGACTTTGAATTTGGTTATGTAGCCCCGTTATTATTTGAATCGCATTAATTTGTCACTTATCTTCAATTTGTTAGTTATTTCGTTGCATTAAAATATTATTTTATGTAGCCCAATTATTATTTTTGAATCGCATTAATTTGTCACTTACCTTCAATTTGTTAGTTATTTCGTTGCCTTCAATTTGTTAGTTATTTCGTTGTATTAAAATATTATTTTCAAATACAAGTAGACGTAATTACTTAAGGAAAACTAATGAAAAACTTGACTCATTTGTAGTAGACGCTCAAGTAGAGAAAATTAACAGAACAATTGACGAATTTGACTCATTTCGATATATTAAGAGGCTTATTTTTAAACTGTTAAGTCTAATGAAATAAAAGATGTTATAAATATGCAAAAGAGAGATAACCTTTGTTAAAGATCGAAGTGGAACATGAGTAGTGTATCACACTATTTATCTTCTATGAGCTTCTTATCTGAAAGGTTCAAGCTTAAGGATCTTGGAAAATTGAAAAATATTTCTTTAGGCTTAGAAGTTGCACGATCAGCCAAGGGCATTACAATCTCACAGCAGAAATATGCTCTAGAAATTTTGGAGGATACAAGATTTCTTGGTGCAAAGCCTACGAAATTTCCCATGTAACCAAATCTCACACTCACACAAATTGATGGTGCCCTACTGAATGATGCCTCCATGTATGAAGTCTTGTTGGAAGATTAACGTACTTGACTATTACGAGACCTGACTTGGTGTATGCAGTACACGTTCTTAGCCAATTCGTGGACAAACCTAGTATCCCACACCTTGCTAGTGAACAGAGAGTTTTGCGGTACATGATACAACCGCAGGGACAAGGGCTGTTTCTTTCAGCCTCCAACTCACTTCAATTAAGAGCCTTTTGTGATGCTGATTGGGCATGCTGCAAAGACACCAGAGATCAGTCACTGACTATTGCATCTTGCTTGGTCATTTGCCGATTTCTACTTGGAAGACCAAGAAACAAACCACAGTTTCTTGTTCAACGGCGGAAGCTGAGTATTGCTCCATGGCATCCACTTGTTGCGAGATCACCTAATTGAAATACATACTTGCTGATTTAAATGTCAAACACTTGTAGCCTGTTATGCTCCATTGTGACAATCAGATGGCCCTCCATATAGCTTCAAATCTAGTCTTTCATGAACACATGAAGCACATCGAAATCAACTGTCACTTAGTTCGTGGAAAACTCCAAGAAGGAATGATCAAAACTGCTCATGTTTGAACACATCATCAACTAGCAGACTTGTTTACCAAGGCGTTGGGTTCCCCACAATTTGCGGTATTACTTAGCAAGTAAGGAGTGATTAATATACACTCTAACTTGAGGGGAAGTGTTAAAGAAGGAAGGATTAGCGTGGTCCGAGTAACAAATCAATCCAGCATGCAAATATCAAATTAATTGTATTTTCCTGTTTTGTTGTATGCTAGCTTAATTGTAGAATTAATTTTGCATCAATTACGTCATAGCTATTGTATATAACCTTATATATTGTGTTGAATAAAATCACAAGAGTAACAACTTACCCAAACAAGATTTACTTGGGAAGAGCAAGAAGAGTAACAGTAGAGTAGTAATAGGGAGGGGGATTTTGGAGCTTGAGACATTTTGAATATTGGAAAGACAAGTACTGACATATTAATAACAGATTAATTATTACTAAGGGATTAGTACGTATCACCAACATACGAAGTAGCATTCACCAAAAGACCGGATGAGCGCGCTAATTAAAACCTTAGATATAAACAATCTGCAAACTAAACGGAAGAAAATCGTTGCACTTGAAAATATAGGAACAAAAGTGGGACATTGCGAAGACTAATGGCGCTAAATCGTGTTTTAGCCTGCTAGAAGTGAATGAACAATTGATACCAGATAGACCAGAATGGTGCTGGTTTTGTTGGCTATTCATGGCAACAAAACGCCGAGTCACTCTCACTCGCCGAGCGAAGTAAAATGTGGAGTGGCAATTAGGTACAACGCCTTCTTTCCCTTACAGGCCAGTCCAAAGCTCTCCGTCAAGTTCGTCTGGATCCATCCCATTCGCCAGTTTCCAATCGAAGAGGTAGAGCAACTCAGCAAGAGCAAGTTCAATCGTGGTAACACTAAAGGACATGCCTGGACACATCCTTCTGCCGGCCCCAAACGGAGTGAACTCAAAGTCAAAACCCTTAAAGTCAACAGAAGAGCCATGAAACCTCTCTGGCTTAAAACATTCAGCATCTGCCCCCAATATCTCTGGGTCTCTTCCTATTGCCCATAGATTAATAATTGCTTTTGATTTAACCGATACTTTGAATCTACCAATTTGGACCTGTAAGACTCATGTTGAGTTGTCAATTATTATGAATTGAATTACTTGAAAGACAAATAACTTGATCTTCAAGATATTTGGCTTTTAACGTGATTCAATATTGGTTAGCAAGAATCATGGAACCAAGATATATTTAGTTGACTAATTGAAACCCTAATTAAGTAAGACATATTGTACATGCCTTGGTGGGACAACATTAAGAATAAATGGTGATTTGGTGTATTCCTCTAATTTAGTATAATAGGCGGAATTAGGGGAACCCTAATCACTATATTAAGGGTGTCCATGCTTTCACAAAATACACGTTCCATTCCGAGCAAACCCTATTATTGCTGGAACACTTCCGCTTGTTGAATATAGAAGACTCATTTGTCATCCGCAAGAGCCATGTCTTCCGTATTCCAAAGATAAGTAAATTATAATTGATTTATTGTAATTTTTGTAACAGCCCGTCCCAGAATTATTTTATCGATGATGTGAAATGACGGGATTGCCCTTAAATTTACTAAGGTATGTGACATTATCTTTGGTTTTATTGTCCTATCCTAAGTTTTGGAAAAATTTATTGGAAAATAATTGTTATGGTTTTGTGTGGCTAGGGTTGTTGACCACACACCTAACTACCCCTCTCTCTCTCTCTCTCCCCCGTAAGCTCTCTCTCTCTCTCTCTCTCTCGGAACACCCTCCCCGTGCACTGTGCACGTACGGACGGAGTTGGAACTCGTCCATTTCTTCACAGATCGAAGCCCAAAAGGTAAGATTCTTGATCCTTGTTAACCCCTGAGTAGTTTGGTACCAAAATTGGAGCTTGTAACCCTCGGATTAGACGTGAAATCCTAACCCCGAAAATGTGCACTGTTCATGCACACGTAAAATCTTGCATTTCAGGGAATTTCAAGCTCACAGTGAGCTTAAGGAGGTCCTCACGAGTCTCGGGGTACTTCGTTAGTAGAGTTTGGACGTCGGAGGACCGAGATCGAAGGTTTTTAAAGTGTGCCGAGCTATCGAGCTTTCTCAGGTAAAATCCCGTGATTTTCAGCCTTGAAACTTGTTTAGATGTGTTCTACATGCTTAGAGCTTCATTTTGGTACCAATTTCATGAAAAATGGATGAAAAATGAGTGAGAAACCATAGTTGGAAAAATACCCAGAATCCGGCGAACCCACCGGCGGCCGGCGAGTCGCCGGAGAAGACGACGGAATATTCCGTCAGTTGGACGGAATATTCCTGACACCGTCAGTCAAAACTAACGGAAACTGTTAGGAGTTAACGGAATATTCCTGACGGCGTTAACTGACACCGTCAGTGTGCCTGGCACGTGCCCGCGCGTGGTCGGCGCGTCTGGCCGTGCCTTCGCCGGCGCGTGGCGGCGCGTGGGTGGTCGGAAAATTTTTCTAAAAATATGGGGATGTTCCTGAGATTGTGTAGGTCACGGTGGTATATTCATATACCCAATTTGAGCAATATATGAGAAGTTATTAGTGAAAGTTGGTTATGTGCTTAATTAACGTTATTTCGGTTACTTCTCATATAGGCGAGGCTTATGCGGAAGACGAGCACAGTCGAGAAAGGCTAAGGGGTTATGACCCTTCGATATAACTGTGAGTGGGCAGTTTATTTCAGTATATATATATATACTTAACGTTTTCCCAGAAACCGATTTTGAATGAAAGTATATTTTAAAATGCCATGCATAGATTTATATGAATATGTGATTTGAAATGCCATGCATAGAAATTACGTGAATTATGTGAATTGTTATATGATGCATATATGTGAATTGGTGCTGCGGACGCACAGGTGAGTATCAGGTGAGTTAAATATGGTGCATTGAATTGTTTGATGAGATTTATGTTGATAGCTCATAACCTGCACCCCTGGTGTTAGTGCTTATGTTATTCACCCGCATCACACGCTCACCTTGGATCCAAGTAGATGCTAGTCGTACAGACCACTGGAGGTGGTTCCGACATGCTAGTCGTACAGACCATTAGAGACGGTTCCGACTAGTAGGTGACCCTAGATTATGTGCACAGATGATTGATGAGAGAAGCACTAGAGCGTATTATTACACCATCCGAGTCGTACAGACTACTATAGGTAGTTCCGACTCATGTGCAGCGTAGTGCCGTACAGGTCGCAGTTGGCGACTCCGGCAGGGCCGTACAGGTCGCAGTTGGTGACTCCGGCTGGATTGGATATTGAGCTCTAGAATCAGCCGTACAGGACCACTGCAGGGTCTCCGGTTGATTTATTATTTCACCTGATTTATGTTGATGCATCCATATTATGTTTTTGGCACATGGCATGGCATATTTCTCTGAAAAATGATGAAGAATGGTGTGTTGAGATTTCTGAAGCTATATATATTTATATATGCTATTTTCTGAGAAAGTATACAAATTTTGCAGTGAGGGGATATATATATGTTGATAAAGGAAAGATTTTGAAAGACTTATTTTACTGACCCACTCACCTTGTTTTGCGCCCCTCCAGGTTCGAGTTAGAGCAGAGCTTTGGTGGCCACGAGGAATCCAACGGTATTCTGACAGAATTCACAATGGTATTTTAAAGCTTCCGAACTGTGCAAATGGTTACGTCACTCTCACGTGACGGCCAGCACGCCCTCCTTCGGGACGGGGTGTGTCAGTTGGTATCAGAGCTTAGTTTGCAGTCCTGTACATCTTGAGAATTCTCTAGTGTTTTCTGTCAGAACTATACCGCCTCGTAGTGAGCCAAGTCGTTTAGTTGAGTCTAGTTTTCCCTATTTAGCTTAGTTATGGGAAGCTAGTACTAATGTGACTCGGTCTATTATCCAAAGGATTTTTCTCTTAGGACTGGATATAAGTTGATGCTGAATCACTTTACGGAAAATGAATGACCTGAGGGAGCAGGTCGATGGCTTAATCAGTTGGAAAAGGTGTTTTAGATTATGCAAAGTCAAGGGAATCTTTCTTTTGACGGTAGGTCAAGACGACTACCTGATTTCTGAGCATTGAATTTGCATCCTGATGGAGACATGAGTCTTATATGATGTCACCGGAGGAAACAGCTGATCGAGAGTTATTTAAAGAATTGTTTAAGGAAAGGTTTAGTCCTCCGGCATATATTGATGGTGAGAAGCGATAGTTTACAATTTGAGACAAGGAAAGATGACGGCAAATGAGTATTATAGAAAGTTTACGGAGTTGTCTCGTTACCATATAGATATTGTTGAGAATCGAAGACTTAGAGCTTCAAAAGGAAATAAGGCTAGTTCTAGTTCTTCCAGCTGAGGTTTTAGTGCCACTGGTCAGAGGTATGGTGGTAGATTCACTGATGATTCCAGATTTCAGAGACAAGGTGATTCAGATAGAGGGAATGTACCTTTGTGCCGTAGGTACAATAATGGACACTTCGGAGAGTGTAGACAAGAAAGTAATGGATGCTTTACATGTGGATAAATGGAACATAGAGCTGCAAATTGTCCCCAGAATCAGTAAATGCCTCCGTAGTCTTCTTTGCCACCACTAGCGCTGATCCATCAGGTACCTGGATCTAGTAATTATGGTAAGATGAGCCGTGGTGTACAGGATTAGAGTCGTATAGGTCACAAGAGGTGACTCCGACTTATATACTAGCAGTGATCGATGAGTTATGAGTACAGCCGCACATGCCACATTAGATGATTCCAGCTGGGTGGACGAGCTATAGATTCAGCCGTACAGGTCATACTAGCTGACTCCGGCTGATATAATTCTTGGTATTGATGATGTTGCCAAATAGAGTAATGATGGAGCACAATCGAGGCGTGTATATGTATTTCTAATGAGAGACAAGATGGTAATATTACACCCTTGGGGATTATTGCTTACTTATCGAGACAACAGTGAGTTATCGTTATTGCGGGCTGCAGACCGTAATATCCATAACTTATTGTTGGATTCGTTAAGCGAGTAAACAAGTAGGTCATCCTACGTTAGTATGGTGTTATTCAGAGTGTCCAGTGATGGTGAAAGATGTTGTTATGCCTATGAATCTTATCCAGTTGGATATTGTGGATTTGATGTGATTTTTGGCACAGATTGGTTGCATTATGATTGTGCCAAGATAGATTGCTACGGGAAATCAGTTACTTTCCATCGACTTGGGTGACCAGAGGTTATTTTTGGGGGATGCAAAGTGTGGTGAGGTATGTCGTTAGTTCTGCTGTGAGAGCAAAAAGATTGTTATTGAATGGCTACCTAAGATATTTAGTTCATGAGGTACTAAGAGATATTGCTCTGCGTAGTGTGAAAGAGGTCAAGGTGATTAGACATTTCCTGACGTTTTCCTTGAGAATTTACCTGGATTGCCGCCAGGCAAAGATGTGGAGTTCTCTATTGATTTGTCTCCAGGTACGGACCTTATATTAGAGATTGGTTCATGATAAGTTAAGGGAATTGAAAAGTCAGTTGCAAGAATTGGTTGATAAAGGTTCCATTCAACCTAGTATGTCGTCATGGAGAGCCCAGTTTATTTATGAGGAAAAATGTGGACATTAAGGCTATACATTGACTATGGAAAATTGAATCGAGTAACGATTGGGAATCGTTGTCCATTATCGCGTATTAATGATTGTTTGATCAGCCTAGAGGTGCCTGTGTATTTTCAAAGATTGATTTAAGGTTTGGTTATTAACCAATTGAAGATTTAGTGAGGATGTCCCTAAGATAACTTCCAGGACTCGTTATGGTCTAATGAGTTTTTGGTAATGCCATTCGGATTGACGAATGCGCTTGCTGCTTTCCTGAGTTTGGTGAATGAAATATTTCGAGAATATCTCGTCAGGTTTGTGTTTGTTTTCATTGACGATATTCTGGTATACTCTAATACTAGAGCAGGACGTGCTAGACATTTTAAAGTGGTATTACAAAGTTTGAGGGGTCGTCGATATATTCTAAGCTTAGCGAATGCCAATGTTGGATGAATCAGGTGGCATTTCTGGGACATGTTATACCTACTTAAAGTATTCAAGTGAATTCTTTAAAGGTAGCAGAAGTTGAGAATTTGGAACAATCGTGAACCGTGACTAAGACTCGGAGTTTTCTTAATTTAACAGGCTAGTATGGACGGTTTGTGAAAGATTTTTCAGTCTTCGACTTGCCATTGACGAGATAGACGAGAAAAGAGGTTAAGTTAGAGTGGGATGAAAATGGTGAATAAAGTTTTCAACAGTTGAAGTATTTCCTCACCTATGCACTTGTGTTAGCTCCCAGATGATAACGGAAGTTATGAGGTCTATAAGGATGCTTCTTTGAGTGGTTTGAGATGTGTATTGATACAAGATAGGGTAATTGCTTATTCTTCGCGGCAATTGAACTTCATGAGATGAATTACCCTAATTATGATTTGGAATTAATCGCTATCATCTTGGCTTGAAGATTTGGAGAAATTATCTTTATGAAGAAAAGTGTAAGTTTTGTATGGATCGTAAGAGTTTCCAATATTTGTCTACTCAGAGGGATCTTGATTTTAGATAACGAAGGTGGATTGAGTTGTTTAGTGATTATGATTGCACGACCAGCTGATCGTGCAAATGCTTGGGCTGATGTACTTAGTATGAAGACTCTCGTGAGAATAAATGCTTTGTATACTTGTTATGTTCCTCTTCTTGCGGATTTGAGATCTACTGGAGTAAAGTTGGAAATAGAAGAACGAGAAGAAGCCTTGCTTGCTAGTATCCAAGTTAAGCTTATTTTAATTAATCGTATACTCGATGCCCAGAGAATTGATGAAGAAATCAGGAATTTATTTAGGCAAAGAATATCGAGAAAAAGAAAGATCTCAGAGTTAGAGAATCAGATGGCATGTTTATGCAAGAGAACAAGATGTATGTGCTTAATGATGTGGAATTAAAGAAAGCAATTTTTGGATGAAGTACACTGTTCAGCTTCTACAATGCATCCCGGAAGTATTGAGATGTATCATACCATTTAACCATTTTACTATTAGCCGGGTATGAAAAGAGAAATTTTGGGTATGTAAGTAATTGTATCATATGTCAGTAAGTTAAAACGGAAAGAAAGAAGCCTTTGGATTACGTGTACAAACTTCCTCGTTCACGAGATGGGTATGATGGAAATTGAGGTGATAGTTGATCGGCGTACTTAGTAACGTATTTTACTCCAGTGAAGAGCAGCAACCTTTCTAGACAAGTGCAACGGTTAATTATTTGTTTTAATTATTTGTTTTATGGAAAAGAGATTTGGACTTACGAATCTGTTGAGCTTTTTTTTGGGTATGTTGGTCACTTCTAAGTTCTAGGTAACTTTTTAAGAAACTTCGGATACAAGATTACTTATTAGTGCAGCATATCATCTTCAGACAGAGACAGGACCATTCAGAATTTGGATGATATACTAAGATCTTCGGTATGGTAGTTGGTGACGCTTTGATTAAAAGTTGGATTTAATGGAATTTGCCTACAACGATAACCTTCATTCGTGTAGTGGTAGGATACCACTTGAGGCATCTTATGAGAAAGCTTGTTGTACATCTTTATGTTTGTCAGAGGTTGGTGAACGAGTTTTAGTGGGCCCTGGGTTAGTGGAGGAGATTACTCAGAACATTCAGGTGATTAAGTTTAACCTGAAAGCGGCACAAGATCGACAAAAGAGCTTAGCAGTCAGGCATGCTACCGATAGAGTGTACAAGGTCGGTGATTGGGTATTCTTGAAGTTATCGCCTTGAAAGGTGTTGTTCGATTTGAGAAGAAAGGAAAGATGAGTCCTAGGTACATCGGGCCGTACCAGATCACCGAGCGGGTCGGTGAAGTTGCTTACAGACTTGAGTTACCGCCAGAACTGTCTAAAGTACATAATGTGTTTCATGTGTCGATGCTTCGACATTATGTCTCAGATCCTTCACATGTGATACCTCATCAACCTTTGGAGATTGGTTCGGATTTGACTTATGATGAGGAGCCAGTGACTTTATTGGATTGGGAAGAAAAGGCTCTGAGGAATAAGACGGTGCAGCTGGTTAAAGTTTTGTGGAGGAACCATTCAGGAGAAGAAGCTACGTGGGAGACGGAGGATCGAATGAGAGAGATGTACCCGAGGTTGTTTTATGGGTATTAGTGGATGATTTTGATTATGTAAATTTCGGGGACGAAATTTTTATGAGGTGGGTAGACTGTAACAGCCCGTCCCAGAATTATTTTATCGATGATGTGAAATGACGGGATTGCCCTTAAATTTACTAAGGTATGTGACATTATCTTTGGTTTTATTGTCCTATCCTAAGTTTTGGAAAAATTTATTGGAAAATAATTGTTATGGTTTTGTGTGGCTAGGGTTGTTGACCACACACCTAACTACCCCCCTCTCTCTCTCCCCCGTAAGCTCTCTCTCTCTCTCTTTCTCTCTCTCTCTCTCTCTCTCTCTCTCTCGGAACACCCTCCCCGTGCACTGTGCACGTACGGACGGAGTTGGAACTCGTCCATTTCTTCACAGATCGAAGCCCAAAAGGTAAGATTCTTGATCCTTGTTAACCCCTGAGTAGTTTGGTAACAAAATTGGAGCTTGTAACCCTCGGATTAGACGTGAAATCCTAACCCCGAAAATGTGCACTGTTCATGCACACGTAAAATCTTGCATTTCAGGGAATTTCAAGCTCACAGTGAGCTTAAAGAGGTCCTCACGAGTCTCGGGGTACTTCGTTAGTAGAGTTTGGACGTCGGAGGACCGAGATCGAAGGTTTTTAAAGTGTGCCGAGCTATCGAGCTTTCTCAGGTAAAATCCCGTGATTTTCAAGCCTTGAAACTTGTTTAGATGTGTTCTACATGCTTAGAGCTTCATTTTGGTACCAATTTCATGAAAAATGGATGAAAAATGGTGTGTTGAGATTTCTGAAGCTATATATATTTATATATGCTATTTTCTGAATACCGATTTTGAATGAAAGTATATTTTAAAATGCCATGCATAGATTTATATGAATATGTGATTTGAAATGCCATGCATAGAAATTACGTGAATTATGTGAATTGTTATATGATGCATATATGTGAATTGGTGCTGCGGACGCACAGGTGAGTATCAGGTGAGTTAAATATGGTGCATTGAATTGTTTGATGAGATTTATGTTGATAGCTCATAACCTGCACCCCTGGTGTTAGTGCTTATGTTATTCACTCGCATCACACGCTCACCTTGGATCCAAGTAGATGCTAGTCGTACAGACCACTGGAGGTGGTTCCGACATGCTAGTCGTACAGACCATTAGAGACGGTTCCGACTAGTAGGTGACCCTAGATTATGTGCACAGATGATTGATGAGAGAAGCACTAGAGCGTATTATTACACCATCCGAGTCGTACAGACTACTATAGGTAGTTCCGACTCATGTGCAGCGTAGTGCCGTACAGGTCGCAGTTGGCGACTCCGGCAAGGCCGTACAGGTCGCAGTTGGTGACTCCGGCTGGATTGGATATTGAGCTCTAGAATCAGCCGTACAGGACCACTGCAGGGTCTCCGGTTGATTTATTATTTCACCTGATTTATGTTGATGCATCCATATTATGTTTTTGGCACATGGCATGGCATATTTCTCTGAAAAATGATGAAGAATGGTGTGTTGAGATTTCTGAAGCTATATATATTTATATATGCTATTTTCTGAGAAAGTATACAGATTTTACAGTGAGGAGATATATATATGTTGATAAAGGAAAGATTTTGAAAGACTTATTTTACTGACCCACTCACCTTGTTTTGCGCCCCTCCAGGTTCGAGTTAGAGCAGAGCTTTGGTGGCCACGAGGAATCCAACGGTATTCTGACAGAATTCACAATGGTATTTTAAAGCTTCCGAACTGTGCAAATGGTTACGTCACTCTCACGTGACGGCCAGCACGCCCTCCTTCGGGACGGGGTGTGTCAATTTTGGTTCATCAAATCCATGATCCTAATGTCTTATTGTTGTTCTTATGATTTCAGATAAATCTTACATGTGGTATATCAGCCGCACAACAAGCTTAGGGTCCGATATAAAGGTATAAGCAAAAAATTTGTTTATTGAAGATGATTCACATACTAAAGAAAATTTGCTTATCGTTTTGGTTGGATGCCTTCTACTGTTCCATCTCATGAAAATTGGTTTTGATGCTTCCGCAATTTTGTGTTGGTGTGCAATGATTTTTCGTGGTTAATAACATACATAAAATTGGTGTTAATTATATGAGATAAATTATTTTTATTTATATTTTGGTAAAAATATTTTTTTTAATTTGGGTTTTTGGTTATATAATTTTCGAGCACTACTTTACAACCTATTATTTGAAGCTCAAATTTTTCCTTATGGTTTTGGCCCTCTCGGCACTTTCCGACGAGAATAACTTCTTGTTAGGAGACAACTTGGGTAAGATTTAATTTGAATTATAATTTGTATCAATTTGCTTTTGTATAAATTACATGAATTAGAATTGTTTTCGAATACAAATTTTCCTACGAATTAATATGGATTTTTGCTATTAATTTTTGGGATTTCATGCTTCCGCTTACGTACTCTGAATTTTAATTAATACCAGTAATCCTAATGATATTCTATTGAAGGGAATAATTGCATTAGACATGTTGCAATTTTCTAATTATGTTAGCAATCTCCTAATCAATTTAATTTAATGTTGACTAATTTATTTTGGTGTTGTATGTAAATTTCCTTATGGAATTGATTTTAAAATTAATTGGTAATTATCATCTAAATTGGAGGAGATTCTAAATTTAAAATATATTCCACTAATTGTTTTATTGTGAGATTTTTTTTTTTGAATGAAACGATAGCGTTAGTAAGTTAAATGTTAGATTGCCCATATAAAGAGAAATTATTTTAATACGTTTTCTTAAAAGGGAAATTAGTAGTCTCCTTGAATTTGGGTTGTGCATCACAATACAACTATTATGGGAATTTAAGCTAGATTAATATTGCTATTAAATTGCCCATTTTGTATTTGATTTGAATTAACTCATTTCATTTAATAATAAAATCTATTATAAAGAATCTTTTAGAATTAAGAAGGAGTTACGTAATTTGGATTTCATGTTTTCATATTTTAAATTTGGATATGTATCATGCACTCACAAAGCTTGTAATTTCTTTTGGATTTTATGACTAAATCACAAGCTTTGTGAGTGCAAGATACATATCCAAATTTAAAATATGAAAACATGAAATCCAAAATACGTAACTCCTCCTTAATTCTAAAAGATTCTTTATAAATGAAATGAGATTGATTAATAATGTTGAGATATTGTTTCTTATATAAGCCTAATTTTGATACATATAGATTGGTTTATTTTGTCCAAACCAACTATTTTATGACTCAACAAATTTGTTTGAGAAATTTTAATGTTTTGGGCATATTAAAGGTTATTTATCTAATGAAATGAACCTTTAATTTATTTAAGAAATTTTAGTGTTTTGAGCATATTGAAGATTGTAAATTGGTTTTATTTAAATTATGAATAAATCTGAACTTTTGGTAGAGCTTGGGAAATACTGATGGAGTTTTGCATACCTTGCAGCGTGTCATATTTGATTACAATTTTGATAGATTTTCCTAACTCCAAACTTTGGGAAAATTTGTCATGTTATATTATATAATGGATTGTATACACACACAAAAATTCATCCTTTTTGTACAAGAAATGCATAAAAAATTCATCCTTTTTGTACAAGAAATGCATTTATGGTAAATTTTTAAGTGTGATATGTTGCTGGAATTTTGCAGCATAATCTGTTTGTGATATTATTTTGATATACCTACGCAACTCCTAAATTCATGAAATTTAAGTATGATATACATTGATATGTTTATTTTAAATATGTAAATATTCACCAGAATTGGATGAAAAATGAGTTATTGGTGAATTATTTATTCTCGGGAATGTACTGCAGAATTTCTGCCGTTTCTGTAGCATATTCCATTTCGCTTTTATTTTTGGCCGATTTTCAAATTCTCAAAAATTATGAAATTTTAGGTAAGAATAAATTTATATGTCTACTTCATTTATGGAAATTTTCATGCACTTTGGAGTAAAAATGAATATTTGGTAAATTCTTTAGTTTCGGGTATATACTACAGAATTTCTGCCGTTTCTGCAGCACATCCCATTTCGAATTTTCTTTTGTTACACTTTTAAAATCTTAAAAATTATGAATTTTTAAGAAATATCATCCTTATATGTCTATTTTATGTCTGAAAATTTTCATTTACGTTGGATGAAAAATGAATATTTAGTGAATTTTTAATCTCAGGTTGGTACTGCAGTATTTCTGCAGCACATTTCTTTTGGAATTAAGTTTATACTCACTTGTAAAAATTTAAAAATTATAAAATTTTGCGAAATAGTGACCATATATGTCTAGTTCATATCTGAAAATTTTCATGACAATCTGTTTGGACCCAAAATTACATCATCGGCCCGTGCAATCAAGGCCATTGAGTGAGTATAGCTCCCAATCGTCGGATGGAAAAATGAAGATAATTTTATTAGAAAATAATATTATGGTTTTTTAATCATAATAATTATCTTTTAATAAATTATCTCACTTTTCTTGTACAAAATAAATGGGATAAAAATCATAGCCCCAATGTAGAGACAGGCGGAGCAGTCCGATTTAATTTGAATTTGTTAGCAGTGTACCGTGTGGATTAGAGCAACTCGGCTTGGATTTTTATCACATGGCATAGTATGGGATTTGCAAGGAGGCAGATTGTCTGCCCTCCTTGTTATGGTGCCCTTCCATGCCCTCCTATTTGTGCTGTCACGGTCAACATTTTATATTCTTATTGCTTTTTGTCTTATTATCTCTATAAAAAATCAATATAAAATGTTGATGTGACTTAACCGTGATTGCACAAAGAGGGAAGGCATGGAAGGGCACCATAACAAGGAGGGCAGACAATCTGCCTCCGATTTGCAAGGCTTGGATAATGGTGAGATAGGAGACCTAAGTAGGCTAGGTTATTTATGGATGTTGTCAGATGAATTGATGATGGACTTGGCCTGCTTGTCGTGTGAAAGGCCACCAGCTATATATATATAACTGGGTAGGCCGTATAGTCTGCATGCCTATGCCGTGCGAAAATCTCTCAAACTACATAATTATGTGTGTGTGTGTGTGTGTAAGAATTGCTTAAGGGGAGGGATCTCAATTTTTTCAAAAAAATAGGGACACGCTCCCCATCGTTGGATTTAACTTTAATGAAATTGTATGGTTGAGATTGTGTGGCCTGTGTTTTAATCTCAACCACACAATTTCATTACAGTCAATCTAACGGTGGGGAGCGTGTCCCCATTTTTTTGAAAAAATGGGAATCCCTCCCCTTAAGCAACCTGTGTATATATATAAATAATTGGTAGCTGTTTAGATGAACATTATTTGTTTAAATCCAAGCATGCGGGTTATCTTGGAATTCGATGTGATAAGACTAAACACAAGGATCGAATTTGGTTGCATTTTTTACTAAGTTCAGAGTCTTGAGAGTACTTTGGCTTATCCGAGGCTCAAGTCAGTGAAAGAGTTTTAATAGCGTGGGAGTCTTTGTCAGCTTATCAACCAGCGTGTACTCATCCCTATAAATACAAGACACCGGGCAACATTTCAGGGCCCTTCCAACTCAACACACAAACTGCCCTGCGCAAACTCTCGCTCTACGCGAAACCTCTCAACAACCTTGAGAACTTTATTTTCTTTTTCCGCCAACACATCTTCAGTTTGGATAAACAGCACTGTGAAGGCAACCGGCGACATCTTCAATTTGGATAAACAGCACTGTTGATGTAGAATCAGTCGACCCCGAAGCACCTTCAGTTTGGATAAACAGCACTGCGTCGAGGCCGACTGGTTATCTATCCAAGTCTTGGTCAAGAAGGATTTTCAAATCCTTATTGGCAAAGGTCATCTCATTAGCCTTCTCAGGCGAAGTGAGCTGTTACCAAGTTACTACATTCGGCACATTGAAAGCCAAATTTGACATTGAACTTCGCAAAATTAGCAGCCTTGTCTTCAGGCTCTAGAACCCGAAGGCCGAGACGTGTTCCTTCCTCGGCCACAATCGCAAGACACAGAAGTCAGCAGTGCGCTCAATGCAACATCAACACATTTTACTCCTCAGCCAAACTCGGCCTACGAGTTGGCACGCCCCGCACACAATCGAATGACGTAGTTAGCTCATTAGTTACTCGGCCTGCGCGCCACGTAGGCCTGGTAGTTTTTAGGCTCAACATTTTGGCACGCCCAGTGGGACACAGTGCTAAAACTACGAAGTTCACATGATATATCAAGATCTCAATCAGGCTCTAGTGGGTGAGATTTGGCACCTATTAAAAGAAAATGTCGATAAGCACGAAAAATTCCTTGAGGAGTACTGTAGAGTTCTTGAAAAAAGGCTAGAGGCCGGGGGGCAAGTTTTCGCTCCGGCCACGATCAAAATTCGGCCTAAGAAAATTGTTAGGATGGCCGAGGAGTGCTTCAATGATGAAAAAGTTCCAAGTTTTTGAGTCAAAAATCGACTTAGAAAATGATTTGTCAGAAGATTGCTCCAATGACGAACAAGGCCGAGACATAGGCCTAGCCGAAAAAAGCACGCCAATCGATATGATTATTGGTGATAAAGCCGATATGGAGAAATCTCGTTTGGCTGAGTTGTTTGAATCAAAAGCCGAAATTAACGAAGTAATTATGTTTGGAGGGCATAATAATTGTTCAACACATTCGGCGGCCGAAAATGAAAAATATTTTGCCAAGTCAAATATATTTGGAGATCATTTTTTATTCGGCTCAATGCAAAATTTGATTGGCTGTGTTGATATACAAAGATCTCAGCTTGGAATAAAACATCGTTGGCCTCCTCCTCTTTATTAGTTCGGCAACTTTCATTTAAAAAAAAAAAGAAAAAGAAAAAATTATTTTCTTAATCATCTGGTTAATTAAGCCAATGCATAAGAAAATAGGGGGGCAATGCCTCGTACGAAAAAAAAATAAAGGATTGGCAGATTAAGGCCAGCTTTGGAGTCTTGGTGGCCGAATAAAGTTACTTTGCTTCAAGATACCAAGCTGCCAAGAAGTGAGTATCACACTCATGATTGGTGTTTCTCGGTCTAACATTTCTCGATCTCGCTCTGCTTTTTCTCGAACTCGGCCTAATTTTTCTCGGTCATTCGGCTTTATGGGCCGATACTTGAGAAAATAAAGGGGGGCAACATTTTGGGTGTGCTCGGCAAAATTTTGGTCTGAACTATGGCGTGCTCGGTTTAAAAAGTTGTTCCTTAGCCAAGCCGAGGCAATTTTGGTCGAATGAATGGAATTTATGGGATTTTAATGCCGAATACATTTTTATTCGGTGGTGGTTTCTCAGTAGTCCTCGACCACATGGCTCGGCCAATTCTCACATCTTCTGAATCATGTGTTTATTTAATTATTGATCATTGGTGGTCTTTGGTAGACTACTTTGGGTTGAGACTAATGTTTCTGGAAAGAAGAGGGTCAAACCTGCATATGGAAACATGTGGAGCTATGATCAGTTATCGAAGCATGGGATAAAGGTGAAATTGTGAGATGGTGTTGTTATGTGATTAGACTTTGTTTGGACAAAAGAGGTAGTAGGCTTCAGCCTATGGACATGTGGCGTAAGGAAAAATGATTTGTTTCCAAGTTATGTCAGAATGTGTGTCAACAACAGGTCAGAAAATTGGTGGTTTAAATCATTCCACCGAGTAAGCCTACGTGGAATAGAACTTATATATATGCCAATTTTTTGCCGAGCTCGGCAAGCATGGGCTGGTGCTTGGTAAAGGTTGGTCGTTGTGGCTTGGTGTTTCTTGGCTTCGTTTTCTTGTGGATAGCCGAATAACATTTCAAACGATTGAGAGCCAGGCACAAATGACTAATTTCCTTAATCATTCACCTTACGAGCCGAAGTTCAAGGAAACTGGGGGGCAATGTTTGGACCCAAAATTACATCATCAGCCAGTGTAATCAAGGCCGTTAAGTGAGCATAGCTCCCAATCGTTGGATGAAAAAATGAAGATAATTTTGTTAGAAAATAATATTATGGTTTTTTATCATAATAATTATATTTTAATAAATTATCTCGCTTTTCTTGTACAAAATAAATGGGATAAAAATCAAAGCCCCAACGTAAAAACAGGCAGAACAGTCCGATTTAATTTGAATTTGTTAGCAGTGTACTGTGTGGATTAGAGCAACTCGGCTTGGATTCTTATCACATGGCATAGTATGGGATTTGCAAGGCTTTGATAATGGTGAGATAGAAGACCTAAGTAGGCTAGGTTATTTATGGATGTTGTCAGATGAATTGATGACGGACTTGGCCTGCTTGCTGTGTGAAAGGCCACCAACTATATATATGTATAATTGGTAGGCCGTATAGTCTGCATGCCTATGCCGTGCGAAAATCTCTCAAACTATATAATTATATATGTGTGTGTGTGTGTGTGTGTGTGTGTGTGTGTGTGTGTGTAATTGGTAGCTGTTTAGATGAACATTATTTGTTCAAATCCAAGCATGCGGGTTATCTTGGGATTCGATGTGATAAGACTAAACACAAGGATCGAATTTGGTTGCATTTTTTACTAAGTTCAGAGTCTTGAGAGTAGTAAGGCTTATCCGAGGCTTAAGTCAGTGAAAGAGTTTTAATAGCATAGGAATCTTTATCAGCTTATCAACCAGCGTGTACTCATCCCTACAAATACAAGATACCGTGCAACATTTCAGGGCCCCTCCAACTCAACACACAAACTGCCCTGCGCAAACTTTCGCTCTACGAGAAACCTCTCAACAACCTTGAGAGTTTTATTTTCTTTTTCTGCCAACACATCTTCAGTTTGGATAAACAGCAATGTGAAGGCAACTGGCGACATCTTCAGTTTGGATAAACAACATTGTTGCCGTAGAATCAGCTGACCCTAGAACACCTTCAGTTTGGATAAACAGCACTGCGTCGAGGCTGACTGGTTATCTATCCAAGTCTCGGTCAAGAAGGAATTTCGAATCCTTATTGGCAAAGGTCATCTCATTAGCCCTCTCAGGCGAAGTGAGCTGTTACCAGGTTACTACATTCGGCACATTGAAAGCCAAATTTGATATTGAACTTCGCAAAATTAGTAGCCATGTCTTCAGGCTCTAGAACCCGAAGGCCGAGGCGTATTCCTTCCTCGGCCGTAATCGCAAGACACAGAAATCAGTAGCGCGCTCAACGCAACATCAACACATTTTACTCCCCAGCCGAACTCGGCCGACGAGTTGGCATGCCCCGCACACAACCAAATGATGTAGTTAGCTCATTAGTTACTCGGCCTGTGCGCCACATAGGCTTGGTAGTTTTTAGGGTCAACACAATCTAACTAGAGTTGAATTTTTAGTTGCAAACTAAGGTGGTACGTATTGCTAAATTTTGGGACTTCAAACAATTGGCTGTTTTCTGAAACATAATTTTCACTTATTTGTGCACATCTAAAGGTACTAATTCCTTGACATGTTTATTTGCTCGAATATGTCCTGGGAAAATTCTCAATATACTTTTATTAAGTAACACTGATTAACTTTTTATTGATGATTTATTGGTTTATTTTGCTCAAACCAATGTTTAATTTGTTTGATCATCAATTATGATTATGATGATAATTGTCTTTTGAGACAAATTTGGAAAGTGGCATCAGTTTACTAATTGATCATTTTAGTCTCAATCAAATAACCGAATAACCATGTTTTCTCTTTCGAGAACTCTATTGTTCAATGTCAATAACGACATATTTTTGTGTCTGATTTAATCTTTTGAGAATCATTGAATATCCATCAAAACGGTTATTTAATACTGTTCTAAATGATTATTTTGAAAAATCAGAATTCTAATTTATATGGTGAATACTTTTGTCCCAAAGGGAATTTCAGGAAATCATTTACCAGCTATAAATTAATATTATAGCAACATAAAGTACTTCTAACATATTTTCATCTGGCCGAAGCTGTTGAAGCTATATGTATTTTGTGTATTTTATGTTTTGGCTAGCAATGCAGGTATTTTCTTTGCATGGTTTGTTTATGCCCAAAGGTGTAACAATCATGCAATTTGCATTTGGTTCGATCCTCCACACCTCGACTACTTCCATGATGAATCTTGCAGAATCGAGAATGAGTAGGTAAATTTGTCAATCTTTTGCCTTAATTTTCTCTAAGTTCTAAATTGGATTAAAATTACTGTTAAAATTGATGTTATTGAGATATCTAAACTAAGTGTTTATTTTAATCCACTTTTTTTTAGAATTAAAACATAAAATTTTGAGTTTGGATTCTTTTATTGGGTTTCATTTTAATTTATGACCTATTTTTTTCTAACACATGTGAGTCTTCTCTCAGGTACTAAATAAAATAAAAATTGTAGTGATTACATAAGCTTTTTATTTATGAAAATGTTTCATTGTAACCTATTTCTTAATTAGACATTAACACAAGCCTATAATTTGTTATATGAAAACCAATTTCTCTAGTGTTTAAACTTGCAATTTTGAGTGTTTGCCCAAGTGGGAGAAATAATGTATTTTGGGCTTCACACTCATCAATTTTGCATGCTTTTAATGGTCGTGGTTTTGGTAGATAAAACGTGCATTATCATACTTGTTTATAGTTTATTTGTTATCTATGCAACTAATCTTGCAAGAAATTCAAGAAGGATTAATGGGTACATTCTGCTCAAAAGTGTTTTACTTATTAATTCTTGTTTATTTTCAAGAAATTGAACTTGTGATTTATATGTTATTGATGGATAATTAATCTGTTGAAAAGTGCTTTCTTATTCAGTCCAACTATAAATCAATGTATAGTGAAGCATGGAATTGACAAGATTGTATATACTTCATCTGCTCAAAAGTGTTGAAGTTATATACGTTTGCCCTTGTAGTTTATGCTTCGGCTATGCAAACCTAGTATAATCAGTTTATGTCCAAAGATGATTCTGGAATTATATGTTATTGTTGCAATTAGAAAACATTTAGTTAAAGTTTTCTATTTTCTGTCAAATGTTTGATGAACAAAATTTACTAATTGTTTGTGTAGTTTTCAGTCACAAGAACCACTTCTTATAGTTATCTGGCATAAAGATGAGGTCATAAAAGTGATTTGATGTGTTTTGAGCTTACAACTTCTACAACTGTAGATCCCAACCAATGCTTTACTAGTGGGAGTATTTAAAAAGGTATTTGTTCTATTATGTAGGCGTTTATAAAATTTTTACTCTTTTGATCAGTGGGAGTAAAAGTTTACATTTTGTTTTTTGAAAAATTGAAGTATTTAACTATTTTGGTTAGTGGGAGTAAAAGCTTGTCTTTTGTTTTGAAATATTGAAGTGTGAGTGGTTGATACTTTAAGAGTAATTTTGTTTAAACTTTTGTTCATAAGTTTTAATGAGAAATCCTAATTTTGTTATTATATCAGATTGTTTAAATTGACAGAAATTCGTGTAGGGAACTCATGCTAGAGTTCATTTTGTTTAGTGAGACTGATATTCGGTTCATCAGTTTCAGACACCATGACATAGTCTGCAACTGTATGCTTGGATTGAATGTGCATGTGATTATAGAGCACAAATGCATAAAGATATGCATTTGGATTTCTATAGTTCTACATTCAGTTTAAGTAATAGTTGTCTTTTGAGGGATAACTGTTTTATCTTTGGTTCTGTGATCACTGTGATTCTTGTTGTAATCAAACTGTTGGTATTGACACTCAAAGTGGGAGAATGTAAGACTCATGTTGAGTTGTCAATTATTATGAATTGAATTACTTGAAAGACAAATAACTTGATCTTCAAGACATTTGGCTTTTAACGTGATTCAATATTGGTTAGCAAGAATCATGGAACCAAGATATATTTAGTTGACTAATTGAAACCCTAATTAAGTAAGACATATTGTACATGCCTTGGTGGGTCAACATTAAGAATAAATGGTGATTTGGTGTATTCCTCTAATTTAGTATAATAGGCGGAATTAGGGGAACCCTAATCACTATATTAAGGGTGTCCCTGCTTTCACAAAATACACGTTTCATTCCGAGCAAACCCTATTATTGGTGGAACACTTCCGCTTGTTGAAAGTAGAAGACTGTTTTGTCATCCGCAAGAGCCATGTCTTCCGTATTCCAAAGATAAGTAAATTATAATTGATTTATTGTAATTTTGGTTTATCAAATTCGTGATCCTAATTTTTTTGTTGTTGTTCTTATGATTCCAGAAATATCTTACAGGACCGTGTCCCTTGCTTCTCTTGCGAGCAAAGGGGCAGAAGGGTGTAACCTCAGAGTTTCTTTCACCACCGATCTCAAGTAGTCCATTTTTTGCACATCTCTTTCTTCAGTAACTTTGCTTTTCTTTCCTTCAAATTGGAGGATTTGCTTTTCTTTCCTTCAAATTGGAGGACTAACTGTCTCACTTCAACTTGAGCCCTATTCATGACTCTTGGGTTTCTCATCAACTCTGACATTGCCCATTCCATGGTAATAGCTGAAGTCTCGCTTCTTGCACCGAAGATTTCCTGCACATAACAATTTTTTTTTTTTTAACTGAGTTAGACCGTAAGGATGACATGGATGTGTGGGGCAAAATGTGCAGGATGATAATAATTGATTTTCAATGTGCGGGACCAAAATCATGAGTTTCGAAAACGTAAGCAACCATTTGTGATAGAACCCCTGTTGGAGAACAATTTACAAACAAAAATAACAGAAGTACAGAAGTTGAAATACTTATACTTTATTACTCAAAAATACTTGCAATACAGAATAAAATTACACAATAAATACAGAAATTAAAATGATACTAACTTGAATGATTCAAAGGTAGAGACTAGCACAAAAGCTATGTCATTCGAACAGTATTTTTGTTCCACTCTTTGTGCTTGTGGTTCTACGTCTGCTCGACCAGGATACAACTACTTAATTCTACAACCCGCACTGGATTATAGAATTCTAGCGAATTTACTTTGTGTGTTTACTCTCTGGAAGTTTGTACGGAAGTAAAGGAGGAAGAAAAGATGATCTCACTTGGAAATTGTGATTGCAAATATATAGGTTGTTTTACACCCTTTCAAATACCTGTTCAGCGTATTTGAAAGTACACAACTCTTTCTAAGAGCTGTGTCTTTTAATCAAAACGTTTTTATACATGCCTAAGTCACAGAACCATAAAACCCAAGCCTTCAATCCATTTTCAAATTGTCCAAATTCTAATTACTAGAATAAAGGACTAGACCTACATAAATGGCAATGGGAACTAAAGGTTCCCCGACGTGGGACACCAAAAGTCTCAAAACTCTTACAAGTTACTAGGGGTGGTTCGGTATGGGATCCCATACCGAAACCCTTGTCCAGATTCCCAAACCGAAATTTTCGGGAATCCCAATTTCAATACCGATCCCAAACCAAATTTTCGGGAATCCCGATTTTTGGGAATCCCGAAAATCCCATACCGAAACCCTTGTCCCGATTCCCAAACCGAAATTTTCGAGAATCCCAATTTCAATACCGATCCCAAACCAAATTTTCGGGAATCCTGAAATAATTTCGGGATTTCGGGACAAATTGGGAATCCCGAAATGGTTTTGGGCTTTTGGACTAAAATTTGACGTATTATGCTTTTGGGCTAAAATTCAACCTTTTATATTGAAAAATTGACATATGGGCATGCCCAATCTGTCAATTTATTTCTACTAATCTGTGCACACAAATCTGCCAATCAAATGGCAAGGCCTAGTTAGTATCTGCCTATTCAAAAGCAATCTGCCAATATGAAACGTTAATATATGCTTGAGTAAACTAGTAAATCTATCTATAATCATGCTAGTCCTCAAAATTACGTATAAAACGTTAATATATGCTTGAGTAAACTTCTGTACATATATAATATAAATATTATAGATAGATGTAAAGTTTTCTCAAGCAAATTGTAACTTATAATCTATCCATGTATCTATCTATCAATCTCCCATGTTTATTCTGCATCTATGTATCCATTTATCAATCTCCTATGATTTAAAAATTATGCATATGTTCCACTATCTATCTTAGGGCTCCTTCCTGTATATGTTCCATCATCAATTTCCAGTGGTCCTTCAGTATTTCAATTTTTACTATTGTAGGTAGATGATGTTCCCCTTAAAGATGTGATCCTATATATTTAAAAATTAAATAATATATATATATATATATTTCGGTTTGGTTTGGGAATATCGAAATCTCAAAAACTTGAGACCGATTCCCGTACCAAAATTTCGGGATCGGTTCGGTATTGGGTACCAAAATTTTCGGGAATTTCGGTTTGGGATTTTTTCGGTTCGGTTTGGGATTTTTGGGATTTTTTTCTAGCCGTACAAGTTACAACCCCTTCATATATTTTTATAAAATGATAGAGTGACGAGACGACGAAGATAAAATGGCTGCAGTACAACAAAGCAAGCCTACATTACTCACCATAATGAAATCTTTGATCTGATTGGTTGCGAAATTGAACTCCACCTTATTGGACTCTTTAAGTTTTAGAAGTACGTCAACAAAATTTCCCTCCGCCGCCTCCTCCGCTTTGTCATTGCCTGCTTTAGTAGTACTAGTACTACTGATCATCAAGTCCATTTTGGACCTTTCGATCTTATGATCGTTGATGATATTTTCGAGAATCATACTGAGCTTGCTTCGCTTGTCTTTCACAGCAGGGATCAACCCAGTAACGTACCCAAGAAAACTGAGTGAAGGAAACAAATCAGGAATATCAAACCCACTAGCGAGTTTGAATGATTCATTTATTAGCGAAAGGAACTCCTTTTAGTCTTTGCATTTTTTCCCAAATGCTGCCTTCGACACTACGTCATTTGCGAAGCTGCAGCACCTGTCACTAAAATTGATGGCAAGTCCCTTGTGAGACATTGAGCCAATGGACTCAGCAAGATTCCGTACCTCTTCTTCTCTTACGGATCCGAAAGACTGCACACGTTTCGGGCTCAGTTGCTCGAAAATACAAATCTTTCTCAGCGATCTCCATAAATCTCCATAAGGAGCAAAGGCCATACTTCCTTGACCAAAAGACATAACCTCTGCCGCCAAAACCACAGGCCTCTGTGCAAAGGCAAGCTCATGTGTCTTCAACACCTCCCGGGAAGCTTTGGCAGATGAAATAATCACGGCCTCTAATTGACCCAGTTTAAGGTGCATGATGGGTCCATGTGGTGTGGCAGCGCACCGAACCATATGGTGCAAGTTTCCAATAAAAGGCAGCTTCCATGGCCCTGGGGGTGACTTTAGGCCTCTGGCTCTGGATCGCTTCCAAAAAATCACAAGGACGCAGAGAAGGAAAGAAGTGAAGAAAGGAAAATAGGGCGTTTTGACAATTAGAAACATAATTCGATCCAGATAAGCTGTGATCAATTTCATCATTCGACTTTGGGGTATCTTACGTGCAAATCAAAGCACTTAAATTTGAATCGATATGTTGAGAGTGCTTAAGGTCTCAACTTAAATACTAGTTTTGGTTTGGAACAATTTTCTATTTGTCGACGTAGCATAGTCGGCAGAGACTGAACATTTGGAATAAGATGGTATTATCTATGCACCATTTTTAACTTTCACACATTCATGTTGATTTATATTATTTGATCTTTTTCAAATCATTCGATTTGATGGCCAAAAATTAAGAAATGTATGTAAGTAAAAAGTGACATCCAATCATTTATCACATTAATGTGAGTCATGTGATAAATTGATTGTTACTAAAATTAGACAATTGACTTGTTTGCAAAGGAACTGAATCCTCTCCTGAGCTCAGGATGGGGATCCTCCTGAGCAACTCATCCGGACCGTTGAGTTTTGATCCAACGATTCCAAACAGGGGGCCCTCTAAAGTTATAATAATTGCAGCCGTTGGATCAAGTTTGAACGGCCTGGATGAGGATCCCCATCCTGAGCTCAGGAGAGGATCCAGTTCCGTTTGCAAATATCAGGACCTTCTAGCGTATAAGTAGACCTCTGTCCATAACTAAAGTTTGGTAATGAAGTAACATTTTTTTTGTTAATATAATTAAGTAACATATAAATATATATTGCTAGAGTTGGTTTTGACGTGGTGGGAGGTAAGAAGAGATTTGGAAGAGATACGAATTTGAATCTCCCTCTCCAACTAATAAAAGAAATATTTTGAATGAGATTGTAACACGGTCACTCATTGCTAACTCTACTCAATTATATTAAAGCGTTTTATTCATCAATATTTTACCTAAAGTATATAGACTGGAATGAAATGGACTAAAAGATTTAAGTGGTTCACTCATCAAAATTGGGCTACATCTACTGTGTTACTCAGATCAATGGTAAAGTTAGGAATTGGCGTGAGAGGGGCGAAATCTAAAAGTATAAACGGTTCCAAAAAATGTAGCCAACCTTTTATACGTCATTCATAATTTATCAATACAAACAAGCTACAATTGTAGTCGGTGAGGTTTCATGTCATGAAACGTCGCAAATAGGCTAGTTATCAATAAAAACAAAAATATCTCTCTCTATTAAAATCTGGAGGATAAAATTGGGCGAAACGAACTATTTTTTTTGGTCAACAGATGCAACAATTATTCACCAAGTTCAAAAATACACACAAAGAAGCAACTCGGTGTTTACCTCATTGAAGCGATCCTTCAATTCTTTGAGTTGCATATCAAGGACTTAAAAATAGAGGTACACGATAGTAATGAAAATTTATGAGCCTTGGAGCTTTATGCTTTGATTTTCCGGGTACGAAATGCAAATCCTCCATGTTAGGAACATTAATATCATTTTCCTCACAAAACTTGTGTACATCAAGAAACTAGTTATCAAAGTCATCATCTCTAAAAATTAAAAGAAAATAAGATAAAATAATTTTAAATTCTAGAAAAATATCAAGAATTGAAAAAGACAATAACAAACATCAACTTTTTGTTTTTCTTTAGGGGTGTGTGGATTTACTTCTCACACACCCCTTGTTAATTTATGTCCTTTGATCTTTTTCAATTCATCCCATCATACGGTCAAAAATTAGAAGGGTGTGTAAGAAGTAAAAAGGAGTGTGTTTTTATACGTCCTTGCTCCTATATTGTTTTTATACGCCTTCATAATTTATCAATACAAACAAGCTACAATTGTAGTTGGTGAGGTTTCATGTCATGAAACGTCGCAAATAGGCTCGTTATCAATAAAAACAAAAATATCTCTCTCTATTAAAATCTTGAGGATAAAATTGGGCGAAACGAACTATTTTCATTGGTCAACAGATGCAACAATTATTCACCAAGTTCAAAAATACACACAAAGTAGCAACTCGGTGTTACCTCATTGAAACGATCATTCAATTCTTTGAGTTGCATATCAAGGACTTAAAAATAGAGGTACACGATAGTAATGGAAATTTATGAGCATTGGAGCTTTAGGCTTTGATTTTCCGGGTACGAAATGCAAATCCTCCATGTTAGGAACGTTAATATCATTTTCCTCACAAAACTTGTGTACATCAAGAAACTAGTTATCAAAGTCATCATCTCTAAAAATTAAAAGAAAATAAGATAAAATAATTTTAAATTCTAGAAAAATATCAAGAATTGAAAACGACAATAACAAACATCAACTTTTTGTTTTTCTTTAGGGGTGTGTGGATTTACTTCTCACACACCCCTTGTGAATTTATGTCATTTGATCTTCTTCAATTCATCCCATCATACGGTCGAAAATTAGAAGGGTGTGTAAGAAGTAAAAAGGGGTGTGTGGATATCACACCCCTTTCTTTATTCTAAACAAATGAGAGAGAGGAAAGAGAATTGAAATGGTGGGCTGGTTTCTTTGGGAAATCATGTTTGATCAACTAAACCATAGTGCAATTGGAAAAGAAGCCCACATCAGTAAAATAAAAAAAAATAAAAAAAAAAACTAAAGGAGTCAACCACCAAACCACACTGTTTCATTTAATGGAAAAAAGTTATAACTAATAGCACAAAACAAAGTAAACGATGCCGTTTGGTTTTAAGTCGTCTTCTTCCCTTGAAAACATTAAAACCCAGCAACGCAGCGCACCAACCCCAAATACCAACAGGTTCAGAAGATTGGAGGGGTGGAATCTTCACTCTCAATGGCAATTTTCGACGACTAGAGGGGCGGCCACCCCTCTTTGCTCCTATGTAGCTTCATCACTGGCTCAAATCAGTCGACGCTCTTACAGGAGGTTCCCACCCTTTTATTTAGGCTCTCAATGACCACCTATCCCCCCCCTAAAAAAAAAGAGCCTTGAGTCTTCCTAACTTTGCATTTAATGCGCCACCTACGTAGACTAGCACTGACACCTTTTCACCTATCAATTAGACATTTGACGGTGAAGTGCCATGTGTTTAGTTGAGGGGTGTCTTTTTAAAGTGATGTGAGTTAAGTGTCCAGCTCAACCTTTAGTCCAACGTCATCCATCTGAGTGCTGTTTTACGTCCCATTTTAGGTTTCTACCACTGACTGTAAGCTGTTAGGTGCCTGAATGATGTCTAGTGCCTATTCTTGGAAACTTATGCCATAAAACTGTCAGTCTACCCATGTGCTCCTAGCGGTCGGAAAGCTTTTTTATATGTTTTGATTGAGTTAAGCTCAAAGGCGGTCGGCTTTTGTGCTAGGGAGTATTCTATTCTAAGCCCCTTGAACCTTGAGCTTCTTGATCTTTCTTGAGCTTCTTGATCTCGCTTGAGCTTTCCGTGACTTCTTTTCTGATTTGCACTATTATGCGCGCCTAAAAGGATCCCGTGTAAACACAAGTGTAACCCAATAATTTATCACATTAATGTGATCAATTGATTGGTATTCAAATTAGACAATTGACTTGTTTGTAAATATGAGACCATGACCTTCTAGCCTAAACTAGACCTCCTTGGCCATAACCACAAGTTTGGTAACAAAGTCTAACATTTTCTTGTTAACATAATTTTAGAGATAAATTACATTTTGCACCCTTAAATTTAAGGTCAATTGCAACCTCATTCAACATCTTTAAAACATTTTAATCACATATATTTACTTTTATTTCATTTCAATTTCATATCATCGTTAGAAAATTTGTTATGTTAATGGTTAAGTGATGATGTGGCAAATATGAGGACCACATTTATGCTGATGTGGCAGCCAAATTTTACACCATGTGAATAAAAAAGAAAATAAAAAATCTCTACTAATTAATAAAACACTCATTGTCAACCAAAACCCTATGAAATTACCAGTTTAACCCTCTAATTAAAATAGAACATGAATAAGAAATATGGGGCAGAAATGTAATTTCACACAACAAAATTTTGCTCTTTTTTTTTTTTTTTTCAAAACCTCACCTACATATAATCCTAACATATCTCTAATTAAAAAAAAAAAAAAAAAACTTCCCGCCCCCACATTCTCTATCACTCTCTTCCTCTCTCATTCTATTTCAAAAACAAAAATAAAAAAATTTCTCACACACTTTGTGTGTGCCCATATGCTAATATTAATTAATAAAAAATAGTTTTTTGTATAATTAAAATTTTGGAAAATATAAAAATAAAATAAAATTATTTCCTCTTTCCCGTCCAACACCCTGTCGTCTTTCCTCCCCCGTCCCGCCATCGCCACCTGCATATCAGTACCCAGAACATCATCTGCATAGTCGAAACCCATCTTGAACATTCGCAAACCCATCTCGAAATTCATCTCGGAAATCCCTTCCCTCACAATCTAAATTCGGCGAGACACAACATTCACAATCCCCAACTCCCATAACCTCATATCCAATCCAGAATCCAAAACCCAAAACCCTTCGTCTCTCTCGACATCTCCGCCATTGCAACCAACGGAGTCGTACATCCCCCAAATCGCACCACCGCTATTCTTTCAAACCGCACCACCACAACACTGACCCATCGTTGTTTTTCCACACCAACACTCATTTGATTGTCAAATACCAAAATTCCCTTCCGATTTCGTTGCTGGTTGCGTCTTGTGGGTCTGATTGACGCCAATTCGAGGTTAGAATGAGAGAAAGAAGAAGAGAAAGAGATGGAGGAGGTCGCCGGAAATAGGTGAGAGGGCGGCAGAGAGGGCAATAGGTTCTGACCCTTCATCTATTTTTTTCTTTCTAGGTAATTTGTTTTAGAACATATACATATATATACACACACGCAAGCATATTTTTTGGTTGATTACAAATCTGGGTTTTTTGGTTGATTACAAATAATCTAGGTTTTATAGGGTTTTGGATGGGGTGGTTGCGGGGGAGGTGGGGGTGGGGTGGGGGGGGGGGGGCCAGGGTTTGGGTTAGGGTTGGAAAAAATTCCCGAAAATCCCGAACCAAAACAAAAAAATCCCAATTCCAAACCAAAAAAGTCCCAAACCAAAATTCCCAAAATTTTCGGAATGAAATACCGAACCGATCCTAAAATTTCGGTACGGGATTCGGTATTGTCTACTCATTCTTTCGGTAATCCCATACCAAACCGAAAATAAATAATATATATTATTATACATTTGAATTGTTGCTAACTACTAGTAGCAATATAATTGGTGTGGTATAAGGTAGTAACCATAGCCCTTTATTGCCACATTTGCCAGTACGAATATCCCACAAATGTGTCTATTTCTTCAACACGAAATCAAAAAATTGTATTGTTAGTTTTCGAACATATTAGGTTTGTAACTTATTTTTTAGTTGTTGGGTTTGTTACTTATTTTATTTTGGTTGCATGTTAATTTAACTTGGTATGAATGATTGCTATTTCAATTTGTATGAAATTTGGGAATACCAAACCATCCTGAAATACCGAAATTTTAGTTTGGGATTGGTCTTCAAATTCCCGTTCCGAAAATTTTCAATTTGGGGTTTAGGATCCCATTTTTGGTTTGGGATCCTATACCGAACCACCCCTAGTTTGGGTTGCGGGGGAGGGGGAGGGGTCAGTTGGGGGGGTATTTTTGAGTTGCGGGTAGGTGGGGGGTTTGGGTTGCAGTGAGGGGAAGGAGGTTGAAGATGAATAGTACTAGTGGTGGGGCCATTACATATGTTTTAAAAAAATATTAGCATAAAAAGTTCTTTTTTTATTTTTAATAATTTTTTTCTTATGTGGCATGTTAGTGACATCCATGTCAGCAAAAATGTAATGCCATGTTTTCAATTAATGGTCAAATTGATAGTTTGACTAATTGATGTATGAAATTTTAATAAAATTAAAGTTTGTATATGAAATTGTAATGCTTTAAAGATAATATATGAGGTTGCAATTGCATCCAAACCTGAAGGGCCAAAATATAATTTACCCTAAGTTTGTGAATAATAATGTATAAAATGAGCTTATTGTTGTAGGCATAATTTACTGAACAATTATGGAGGTCATATAGAGAGGGAAGGTGCAGCATAGAGAGAAGAAGAGAGAAATGTGTAATTGTGGGGTGTGTGTTATTCCACCCCATTGTGCCTTTATTTATAGTAGTAGGGAAGGTTAATTCCTTACCCTTTACGATTACAACATTTAATAGGTAATCTACTCCTAATAGGAATATAAGAGATATTCCAAGATATACTAGGATTTACACAATCACATTCCTAATCTAATAGGACTGCAACACTCCCCCTTGAGTGTGTAAATACTCAAGTAAATGACGCATCAAGTCTTCAGCGATGAAGTAGGTAAAGTTGATGAAGTCGTCGACACAATGAGCAAATGCGAGTCTCAAATCAACGGAAGAATGCATAAAAAAAGTAAAACTCACAAAACCTCGCTACGGTAAAACCAAGGTGGGAGAAAAACCCATAGGCTAAGGAAAAAAGTGAGAAGTTGCATTAAGTCAAAACTATACGTTTTTTGGACGCAAGTAGTAGAGCTCACAAGGGTATGATCAGGCTAGGATTGGTACCTCGTTAAAACCTAGTTAGGTAGCAAAAACCCAGTGGGAAAAATGCTCCTAATCGTAGGGAAAAAGAATACATTAAGATCAAGTGAGTATACTTCTGGATACTCCCCCTGAGTTTGACATAACTTCCAAATGAGAACTACAAGCATTGCATACGATAGTTAGGCATACCAAATTCTCGAACAAGCTTCTGGAAGGTTGACTTTGGCAGTGATGTCGTGTAGAGGTCGACAAGGTTGTCTGGGATCGGCTTGCATGACTTCAATCTCCTGATGCTTTGCTGATGTGGATGTAGACGCAACATGTCTTGGTGTTGACTTCGTTGATGTATCATGGCTTGGTTGGGTTAATACATGCAACATAATCTTCATGGATCGTCGTTGGGACTCAACAATGGATGAAAAACAGCAAGTACTTCGAATATGCTCAATAAAAACTCCTAACCATGTCTCACTTGTGGCGTAGTGAAGTGAGGTGAGTCTTAGAATGATTCGAAGATTTCGCAACTAAGGTTATATCATGGACCTCCAAGATATTGCGATATCCCTAATGGTAAAGACAACGATTTGGGGATTTTGCCTTGTGCGGGTTTGATAAGTAACCTGCGTTAGCATAACAAACAAGGCAAGCATCATTTCGAGGATCAGGGGGTTGGATTCGGTCGAGATGCGTCGGGATTTGATTTGCCCAAATTCGTAGTACCTTCAGGATACGTCTTTAATACCAATTCAATGGTTGCGTGTAGGCGCGGTGCTGCATCTTTACCAAGATTAACAACGAATGAGATGTCTTATCTAAATACAATGAGCTAAATACAACGAAGCGTAAAGTTGAACTTTGATATGGAATTTCGGATTCCATAACCTATTCAAGGGTCTCATTTGCATATAACGTATGGACGATCATAGGTATACTTAAAGGTGACACATTAGGGGTGTAGTTTGACTGGTAGACCAAGGTACCATCAGAACAACGCTTGAACTTCAGGTCAAGGCATAAACGAGTTTCCCAAGATCCTTAATCTCAAATTCCATCTTCAGATGCGAGGCAGTTTTCTCAAGCTCTTCCGGAGTCTTAGTGAGATTCATGTTAATGACATAAACTGTAACTCTAGCAATTCGGAATAAGACTTCATAGTTTAACACACAAGGGCATAATTCATCCCTGACTAATCAAATAATCACTTAGACGGGTATACCACATCCGTCGGATTGTAAGTGAACACCTCAAAATGAGTTAAGAGGGTGTTCCGTGGTTTTGGAATTATTTGAACCAGTCCATGTATTTCTTTAGGAACTTACATGTAAATCTCCATATATATGTATATGTATCCCCAACGAGAAATACTAACCACATTTCATAATGCTGCTATCAATCACATGACGTTTGAGAGAAACCTTACGCCATAAGGTGTGCATCATATCGCACTATTTCATTCATCTCATAATGCTTCATTTCCCACTTATAACACAATAGGGTTACCTTGGGCAGTGTAGGAATGACAGGTCTAAACACACTTTGGTAAGGAATTTAACCTGGATTGTTATTTTGGTTGTCCAATAAGTTCTACGTTGTCATTTAATCAACGGAACATGGTTTGATATCATCGCTTTTCATTTATGTTGGTAGCCACCATATAAGTGAAAACATCATCGATGGTAATCTCATTTCAATTCCATTAGGCTCATCCAAACTAGTATACTGGACCAAAGACTTCAAGTCTCGGAGTAATCCGGATTAATCTCATGAGATGGAAATGATTTGAGACAGCAATCGCGTTTAGATTCATTGTTGTGTCGTGTCTTCCTCTTCCAGGGAAATGAATCCTACAAACTGAGTGATCTGTTATGCTCCAGGCCAAGACAGATTGATTGGCTATCCGCCCGTGTACCGGACCGTCCAACAGGGGCGGCACACCCGCCAGAGATGTTGACTCCATGTCTATTGAGTACGTCTATCCTTGCAGGAATGTTTGCAACTGGTATATGATCTCATTACTTTAGCTAGATAAGAGGAATGCGTCTAAAGCAACATTCTGAAATCTAGAATTCATCGCACTTGCTTATCACACTTATGCGGTACAGGGATCAAGATGAGACATAGTGGGCAGCGTCCATGCAAATTTGCACTGTTCTACAGGAACATTGACGTTCTTATCTCTCCCTAATGGCGGGAAGACTGTCTCATTAAAGTGACAACTCGCAAATGAGAGGTAAAAAGATCGCTTGCAAGGGCTCGAAGAAAGTTAGTGTGAAGGAGAATCATGATCGACAAAAGATACACATCCTTCTTTGAGGACCCATATTAGTACCTTGCAGCGGTGCAACTTGGCACGTGGAATGCACACCCAAATGCGTAAATACGAAAATCGTCAGGTTCGTACCCAGTAACTAACTGTAACGTCATATAGGTTGGGTGGCAATGGGCCTCAAGGTGGACCAACATAATTGCGTATAAGATTGCATAGCCTTAGGTAGAAACCGAAAACTTGGTACGTTCACCAAAATCCGGGCGATCATTTAAATTGCACTTTATGATCACTAGGCGAGGTTATTTGGGGTGAACATGGGAATTCAATGTTCAATTATAAACCCAAAATACATGCAATATTTTATCGAAAACTGTCGATATAAACTCTACGACATTATCCAGTCTCCCGGACTTTAAGGGATAACTAGGGTGGTGAACCCTTAATCGGCCAAGAGCTTTAGCAGCAATGTGTGTGGACAAATAAGTGACCAGTTTGTCGATTCATTAACCAAAACCATAAATATTTATATGGTCCACATTTTGGTTGAATTAGTCCACATATATTCCCTTGAATCCATTGTGAAAAGAGAGTCATGTCATATCTTTGTGAGGAATGATATATAAATCAATTGCCCTAATGAGCAGGCTTGGCAAATTGTGCTTGTAGGCACAAGATCCTTACTTCGGGTAAGGAGATGCATCGTAGCATCATTGTTTGACCTAAGTGTCCCAAATGGTTATGCCAAAGCAAGTAAACTGCTCAATCACCAGGCTCTAGGCCGGCCACATGTGGTGTGTTCCCAGTTGGGAGATAACTCATTGGCTCCAAATCAAAGCTTCAGGCTCATTTTTGGAGGTGGTGCAAAGATATTTCACTCTATTTTCTTCAGTGGTTTCATTCATGATCATTGTTCTCTTGAATATCCTTAAAAACTCAACGACAGGGAGAATTTAAGGTCCTTTAAATGGTAATTCAGTACCATTCATACAACGAGGAGCGTGCCAAATGCTCTTAATCAGGTTGGATAGACCTGAAGTCGTTGTTAGAGATATGATTTAGGTGTAAAGTTAGTGTGCGTAGTACGCATTTATCCAGACAACTAACTTTCCCACATTCCTATTTAATCAAGTGTTTAATTGAATCGGTCACATGTATTAAGAAACATGATTCAATTAACTCATATTTGAGGACAATATCAATAAGATTATCCATAAGTAAAACATACACCAAACTTGAATCCAAGAACATGGAAAAATGTCCACAAAGTAAATGGTTTACTAAGGGGATTTGGCCAACAAGGTCATCCATGTCAAAATTCTGCTCTTCCAACGATGTTTGGTGGAGCAAAATTAGTCTCACATATTGACTATTAGAATGGTACTCCTCAACAACATTGGTAGGGGCACAAGTAGGTGCATAACCTATGATCTATTCCATCGATACGGAAGTAGATTCTGCAGGGTTTTGGTTCGGGAATATTATCCTTTATTCTTGAAGTTTTAGGCCTTAGGTGGCAAGGATCACGTTTCAGGCATGAGGCCACACCTTGGCAGGCCTTAATTATACCATATGTTTGTGGTAGTAATCAGATCCGAGAATTTGGTAAACTTCCGCTTTCTACTTACTGCTTCAGAAGCGAGTTAGAAACAATGAAGGGCGAGAAAAGTATTCTCTAGTCAAAATTTGATCGGATTTATAAACTTCAGAATTGTACTCATTCATGGACGTAATCATGGTGTGCTTTAAGCAATGTCTTTCATGGTTAGATAGTCCGTGGGAGTGAGCCAAAGAGCCATGGAATCCTCGTTCAAGAGGTACTTCCGTTTGTAATGCTTTGGGCATAAATCTTCAAATGAAGATCATGGCGGAGGCTTATTCAGCTCTTCCTTGCCATTGTTGGCTTCAATGGTTTCTCAGCTTCTTAATAGTCAAGTGGAGATTCACGTCTTGTACCCCACATAAAGTGGTTTCTAATAGAAACGTCCAAATCAGGAAAATCAAACTTGTGACGGTTCGACAATCCATTGAATTGGAGGGAACACGATTGTGATTGGTGTTATAGGAATGAATCATTCATAAGCATCAAATTTAGAACATTGGGGTTCTAAGACATGGTTTTCATGGAAAAACATCGGGTTTTCATGGGTGTATTGTTTTATGAAAACTTCGGGTTTCAAAGGCACTAAATTTGAAACTACAGGTTCAATTTAGTTTATGAACGTTTAGTTCATAAATGAGAGGTTCCTGCAAGAACACAGAATGCAATATACAACTAAATGTAGTGGATTTGAGTTTCTTCAGGAACTCAAGTGTGAGAGCTTCATTACTATGAAAGTATTGCAACAGTTCAAAGTATAAAAATAAATTATTGAATCGTTAATGTCCAAAAGTGACCTTCAGGTTAATAATTTTGAATTCATTATCAGATTAATGGACTGTGGGTCACTTTTAATTAATTCAATAAATCGGGCCATACATGATCGATTGTAGACGCAAAAATAATATTAACATACGGGTTAAAATTATTTAGAATGCTAAAATAATAGCATTTGGGTCGAAAAATATTGCCCCAAAAATAATTGGGCTCAGGTTGGGTGCCTTGAGTAAAAGGCAGGGCCCTCAAGGGCCTCGGGAGTGGGCTGCGGAAACCGCGCCAGGGGTGCGCGCGAAGCCCAACCGCTTAGGCTGGCGTAGGGGACACAAGCCAGGACACGGGAGCCCAGCAAGCAAGGCTTATTGGCTGTGATTTTGGACCTAGGACTTCTGGCCTATCCAAGTTTCAACCCAAGCCGAGGCTTGGTTGTGGTATGATGTGGAGCAGCAGGCCCAAAAAGGGCTGCGCAGTTGGTCCAAAGGCATCAGGATGATGTCCCACTGTTGTGCTGTGGTGATGCCACGGTGGTGCAAAAAAAATAACCATTTTTTTTTTTCCGAACCTAGGGTTTAAGAAACCCTAAATATGCTTATAATTTAATTTGATACTTTGACTCGCATATTCCACATAACAATTTAATTGTGTGATGCATGAAACAAATATATATATATATATATATATATATATTGACAAATATATAAACATATACAATATATATATCATAAGGTAAATATAAACATAGAGGGGTTCATGCATCATGGGGAATGTTTTCATGCTTCATGGACGTTTTAAATATCTTCTTTTATTTTAAGCGTACATGATTGGTAGAGAACAACAAAAGTCTTTGAATTTGTAGAAGATCCTTCTCGGAAAGCCGGAATTGCATCTCCAATGCGTTGTATCTCGTTTTAACACAGAAAAATTAAATTGAATCAATAGCATTAGATCAATTTAATAAAAAATAAATTAATCATAAAAAGAATGATTAAAACGTAATACTCATCTGATTGAAGATCAAACTCTCTTTAGCGCAATGTCAAGAGCGTGCTGATAACGTGTTGTAGGCATAATTTACTGAACAATTATGGAGGCCATATAGAGAGAGAAGGTACGGCATAGAGAGAAGAAGAAAGAGATGTGTAATTGTGGGGTGTGTGTTATTCCACCCCATTGTGCCTTTATTTATAGTAGTATGGAATGTTAATTCCTTACCCTGTAAGATTACAACATTTAATAGGTAATCTACTCCTAATAGGGATATAAGAGATATTCCAAGATATACTAGGATTTACACAATCGCATTCCTAATGTAATAGGACTGCAACATTTATCTAATATTATTTTTCCCTAAAAAATTGTTAGTAACTGCATATTATAGACAAGGTTTCTTTCTTTCCCGTTTGCCTATTTGATTACACAAGATTTCTTTCTTTTCTTGTTTGCCTCTTTGATTGCATGTGCCTATCATAAAGCAATTGACTTTCGGAGAAGAATGTAGTATCCCACATCGGCGGGGTGAGGGTTGGTCCTTAGCCTTATATGTACATACCCCTCTCTTCCTAGCATGACGCGTTTTGGGTAGTGAGGTTCTCTTGCCCATGAACAAATCCGTGAGGGCGTGGCCCAAAGCGGACAATATCGTGCTACGGTGGAGTCGGGATGTGACAATTTGGTATCACAGCCAGACTCACCGTCCGTTCGGATGTGCCGACGAGGACGTCGGTCTCTCTAAGGGGGGTGGATTGTAGTATCCCACATCGGCGGGGTGAGAGTTGGTCCCTGGCCTTATATGTACATACCACTCTCTTCCTAGCATGACGCATTTTGGGTAGTGAGGTTCTCTTGCCCAGGAACAAATCCGTGAGGGCGTGGCCCAAAGCGGACAATATCGTGCTACGGCGGAGTCGGGATGTGACAAAGAATTTACATGTAACTAAGACGTGAAGTGTGATGTTATCTAAAAAATTATGTGATGTTAAATGGGGAAATTAAAAATACCTAGAGGCATGTGATTGGCCTAATATAATGTCGCCGTAACATCTTAATTGCATGTAAATTTTTTACTCGAGTTAAGACTCAATAAATCAATGGACGGATTGAACAAATTGCAATCTGGGTTGTCACATCCCGGCCCGGGGCGGACCACTTCCTGGGCCTGTTCCACCACCGTAGCACGATATTGTCCGCTTTGGGCTTACCATTCCCTCACGGTTTTGTTTCTGGGAACTCACGAGCAACTCCCTAGTGGGTCACCCATCATGGAAATGCTCTAGCCCCCTTCTCGCTTAACTTCGGAGTTCCTACAGAACTCGAAGCCAGTGAGCTCCCAAAAGGCCTCGTGCTAGGTAGGGATGAGAATATACATTTAAGGATCACTCCCCTGGACGATGTGGGATGTCACAATCCACCTCCTGAGGGGCCTGACGTCCCCGTCGGCACACTTCCGGCCAGGGTTAGGCTCTGATACCATATTGTCACATCCCGACCCGGGGCGGATCACTTCCCGAGCCCGCTCCACCACCGTAGCACGATATTGTCCGCTTTAGGTTTACCATTCCCTCACGGTTTTGTTTCTGGGAACTCACGAGCAACTTACCAGTGGGTCACCCATCATGGGAATGCTCTAGCCCCCTTCTCGCTTTACTTCGGAGTTCCTACAGAACCCGAAGCCAGTGAGTTCCCAGAAACAAAACCGTGAGGGCGTAGTCGAGGCCTAAAGCGGATAATATCGTGCTACGGTGGTGGAACGGGCCCGGGAAATGGTCCGCCCCGGACCGGGATGTGACAGGGTACTCGCGTTCATGGTCATTTTACACAATCACAACATTTTTACATAAAAATTTATCAAACATTCTTACACTACTTTTTTGTTAAAAGCACTTAATTATTTTATTTTAAAACTATCGACCAAATTTTTTTTATTTTAAAACTGTTTATTCTAATATTACAATAGAAACAATTTTTTAAAGGGAGGTTTAACAGAACACTCCCGATACTGTTCACTTTTAACGAAAAACCACATTTATACCTTTCCCTGGTACTATTCACTATACCTTTAAAAAAGACTTTTCATTAAAAGGGAAGATTTTTTGAATTTTTCGTTAGTTTTTTTTTTTTTTTTTAAAGCACCAAAATACCAAATTAGCCCTAACACACAACGCAGAAGATGAATTCAAACACTTCCATTAAAAGTAAGACAACCAAACCTAACAAAAAAAAACCACAACCCTATTAGATAAAAACTTCAAATCTTTTGCATACATATATGCCTTCTCATTGATGCTTTGGAATAGAAATCTGAGTTTTCCTTGTTCAATATTTCAGGGAGTTCTCAATATCCACCACAAACCGGTACTTCACATCCTTCTTTATAAGCCTCTCAATTGCTTCATTCACATACTGAATCGGAACTATTTCTATGTTGGGATATATTTTCTCAGCTGCACAGAAGTCTAGCATTTCTTGCATCTCTTTCGTACCACCCGCCACGCTACCAGATATCGATTTCATACCTGTGAAAAAAAAATTAAAGATCAATGCATCTTGTTCAGCTAATCAGTAAACTACTGCATTGTTTAATGTAGCATAAAATCACTAATTTTCTAAATTAAAAAAACACCAAAACTTTGAGCAATGAAAATGTTGCAGTACCCAGAATTAGGCTCATAGGACTCAGTTTAACTTCATTTGGTGCCCCAACCATGACAAGAACGCCGGCAGTCTTCAGAAGCGACATGTACATATCAAATGAGTGATCAGCAGATACCGTATCGATGATGAAATCGAGGGATTTAGCCATGGCCTGCATAAAATGAAGGTTAATACAATCATTACATACAAATATATAACAACTCATAACATAGTGCAAATAATGACCAAATTTGGAAGGCTTGTGCATTTCTACCTTCATCTGTTCTTGGTCGGATGAGACCACGAAATTGTCTGCACCAACCAGAGTTAGAGACTCTTCTTTCTTTGATGTGCTTGTGCTGAAAACTGTTACATTCAGGCCGAAAGCCTTACCAAATTTCACGGCTAAGTGACCAAGACCGCCAAGGCCAATCACGCCTAGTGATTTACCGGGTTGGTTCATCTTATGGCGTATCATTGGAGAATAGACAGTAATGCCGGCGCAAAGAAGAGGTGCTGCTGAAGCCAATGGATAGGTTTCTGGTATCCTGTAGCAGTACCTGTATAAATTCAAATACATAACCAACAATGTCATTGATTTCTCATGGAATTGAAAAACTTGCCTTATAATTCCTTGAGCATTAGGCAATTGTTGTACTTTTATGCGCAAACGGAAGTGAATTCTAACAAAGTACCAATATCAACATCATAGGTGAAAGCTAAAACAAACAATCTCAAACTAACAAAAGAGATTTATGTGGTTTGGCGTAAAGCCTACGTCCACGAGCAAAGCACGGCCATGAATTTCACTAAACAAATGGAGATTACAAAAGAGTGTTTAAACTCTCACAAACCAAATCCCACAAATTACAAACCCTAAACCAAACGAGTAAAGAACTCAAACAAACGGAGAAGATTCTCCCAAATTGCTCTCTAACTCACAAACTCACAAATTGACTCTCACCAAATTGCCTCACGAATGAGCCACACAAAATACACTAGCCCTAAGGTCCTATTTATAGTGCATAGGACTTAGGTTACAATAAGAATCCTAATAGGAAGTAAATACAAATCCTAATCAAATAGATAATTAACAAAATCTCTCCACCAAGGAAACCAACTAAGAAGTCAAAATCCAAACCCAAATAGGACACCAAAACCAAATAGGTAACACAAACCTAATTCTTTGCATCATCCTAATTTTGAGCCGTAAAACCCAACAGCAATTAGGTTATATGATGCTGACATAACATGAAATATCAACAACGCCATTAATGCTTATTTTAACACGTTGATTAGTAACGCTACGTAGCAGTGCGACTGTTATCAAACTAAAAGATTTCTGATGAGAGGACACAAACAACACCAACCTTTTGTGGACAACAATGTAAGTGGAAAATCCGCCTTTCGTCATGGTACCATCGACGTCAAGACGGTTGTAAGTGTAAACAACTCCTTTTTCACAGTAAACTTCAAGGCCATCATTACAATAATCACAATTTCTGCAAGAATTAATATAAGTTCCCACTCCAACATGATCACCAACTTTGAATCCGCGAACATTCGAACCGACCTGTTGCACAATGCCGGCAATCTCATGTCTGTAATTTGTACATTAAAAAGTAGTTAACTAAGAATTAATCATATGATAAAAATAAAATCATGAGTTAATGGAGGAACATATATACGTACCCAGGCACTAAAGGATAGGTGGCATCTCCATGCTTGTTCCTTGTCCAAACCACTTCAGCATAGCAAACTCCACAGTGTGTGATCTTTATGGAAACATCGTCAATCCCAACAGCCCTGCAGATTCATTAACAAATTCATTGTTAATTAAGCAGTACGTTTAGCATGCAAATTATTAATTAAATAATCCAAATCGAGCGTACCGGCGGGCAAATTTGTAAGGGGAAAGAACCCCAGACTCATCTCTTGCAGCCCATCCCAGGCAATCCTTCCCCTTATTTGCATTTTCTGAGCTCATGTTGCTTGCATATATATGTAAGAGATCGAACGAGATCGTCAAGAAGTTGGGCGTTTGTTGATATATAGTAAAACGAGACCTATTTATATACTTGCAATAGGCTATAAGGAGGATGTAACGATGACGCAAGGGCATGCGCATATATCACTTCATCATAACTATTTGAGAAAGAAATTAACAAGGAAAAAGGCGGTCACGACTCTTATCTCGTATGTTCATGGAAGTGGACCTATTTTAAAACCGTATTAACTAATTAAAATAATGATTATGGAATATTGGATCCTAATTAAGTGTCCTAATTGACTATGTATGAGGATTAATCTCCTTGGCCCACTCTTACATACACTAGCTTAAAGGTGGAGGGAGAAAATTGAGCTAAGAACCCTATGACTGGCGGATGTATTGAATCTCGACTGAAAAAGCATCTGATCCCGCCGAAGATCGAGTAGGAGAGAGGAGACGATCATCTCTCTCAGTGTGTGACTTCACTGCAAAACGTAACTAAGTAATTTCAAAGGTTTCCTTTCCCTTTTTAAATTGGTATGACATAATCCTGTGTGTGACTTCACTGCAAAAAGTAACTAAGTAGTTTCAAAGATTTCCTTTCCCTTTTTAAATTGGTATGACATAATCCAAAGGAAAACTTACTAAAACATAGTAATAATGACGTCTATAGTGGAGTTTAGAGAATGAAATAGGCATTGTAATACTAATTGTTAATAAAGGTAATAACCATACTTCGATACAGTTAATAAATTTTCATTCCAAGGAGTATATCCATAATATCCTCTCCTTCTGTGAGAGCCTTTCCCTCTCGTTTTGGTGAGGGTTTTACTTTTGCCCACCTTCTCCGGCGTCGACTCTCGCTTCGGCTGGAGTCGGTCGCCCTTTCTCCCGTCCTCCTCCTGTTTTCTCTTCCTTCTCCCTTCTCTACCCGTTCCTCTTTCTTCTTCTTCTTCTTCTTGCTTCCTCCGATGCTTCTCCCTTTTCTCCCATGCTCTCCTTTTCGATCTGGCCATGTTTTCCTTCCCCCAGCAGCGTTCCTCCTTGTTCATCTCTGCCCCGATGTGTTGCTGCTTTCAAACCGCGTTTTGTTGCGGTACTTCGAGATGGTGTGTAGAGTTCCGGTGTTCCCACCGGCTCGAGTGTTCCGCACCACCACCTTTTCTCTGTCTCTGCCTTTTCTGACAGTGTTGTTCGTGGGTTGCTACGAACTTCCTCCTGATAGTTGGCTTCTTCCGTTCACTTGCTGGCTATCCTTTCTCAGGGGCTGTGCTTGGGCCGTTCATCGTGGTGAGATGCTGCAAATTTTTTGGCGATGCTGGGCTGTGGAGGTGGACTTGATCGGATCGAGATTGGCAGCGGCGGGTGTAGAACTTTTTAGGGTTTGTGGTCTTGGTTGCGTTTTGGGCTTCAACTTTTGATTGGCCCGTTGTACTTTGTTTTTGGGCCCGTGTTTTGCTTCTGTATGTGTGTTGTTTGGGCCTTGGGTTGGCCTTTGTATGTTTTAAGTTATGTTAATATGATGAAGCTTTTAAAAAAAAAAAAAAAAAAAAAAAAAACCATACTTCGATACAAATTGTTAGCATCTCGAATGAGTGCCCTAAATCGGCACCTAACTAAAATTTAAATTCAGACAGGAACGAATCAAACGAAACGACTGGTCGTAAATGATGAGACATTTTTAAACCATCAAATTAATTTCCCTCCACACTCTGTCCCGCTGCGCAGTCCCACAATGACTGACACACAGCGCACTGCTCAGTCTTAATTCAAACTGCAAACCCTAATCTCCCCAATTCCCCTCTCCCATTCTTCCATTTCCGATGGCCTCCAACGGCCCCGATGAGCCCTGCAACTCCGAGACCGAACCGGAAACAATTGCCCTAAGAATCAAGCGGAAGCGCTCCCGCCGCGTGAGCTTCGCCGACACCGAGATCACCTCCGTCCACATATTCAACCGCGACGAGGAGTACGACACACCTCCCGACCCCAAGCCCCGACCCAGCTCTCAAAACGACGTCGCACAGGCCGAGAACCCGGTGATAGGGTTTTTTAGGGACTTGGGCGGTGACAGCGACGATTTTAGGGATTCCGATGACGATGACCAAAACGACGACGGGAGGAAGTCGTTTTTCAGGCCAAATGGATCGCCCTCTCCTGGGAGTAGTGTTCCGGGCTCTGCTACCTCCAACGACGGTAAGCTATAAACTTTTATCTTATTTTTTTATTAATTAGTAATTAATACACAATTAGGAAAGAAAAGGAAGATTCTTTAGAGGATGTTAGTACCTAATGGCTTATGTAATTGGTGCTTTATATTACCAGTTTACGTTATAATCGACTTTAAATTACTCGTATAGGCTGCAGATAATTGAATTTTTAACTGCATAGATTCTTGTTTGTCTAGGTAGTAATTCCACTGAGTAAAAAATTCAAGTGTCTTAGTCGAAAATTATAGTGCTTTTTATGATTTATTTTTGCAGAAGACAATTTCTTTGGCCCTGTATCGGCCAACTTTATTAGACCAGGACGGTTATCTGATTCCGTGGCCTCAGATGACATTCATGAAGCTACATTGGATACTACAGCATTTTCAATGCATTACCGCAGTCTTGCAAGGTCAGACTCCGGAGGAGATCTCAAGACCCCAACGGCAGTGCGCCTTGCCTTTGAAGAGAGGACGCCAATCCATAATACCAATGTTACTGATTCTGGAAGTCTCATGTCTCTAACAAAACCGAAGATGCTTACTCCTCAGTCTTCGGTCCCTGCTGATAAGGTTAGAAGTGGTGAAGATTCGAATGACATGAGTATTATAGAAGAAAACTCACATAAGTACGAATATGGAAGACTATCTCCCTCATTAGATGCACTTTTGGCAGCAGGCAGCAAGGATCTGCATGCTGACTCAGTTGCCATCCCTGTGAGTTCAATGTCACCAAAGGGGGATGAGGTATCTGCATCAGATGAAAATGAGATTGCCCACATGAGAAATGGTAGAACTACTGAAATGGGCAGTTTTGGCACTAATGACACGCCTAATGAGGCAGAATCAGTTTCTCGTATCAAGTTGAGTGAGGCAAATGGTGGTTCTTTTCATCAAACTGCTTACGATGCCTCATCTAATAGAGGTCGTAATCCAGCTGCTGGTGACTTCGTTGATGGCCAAATCCAGACTCCCAATCAATTAAACGATGTAAGGATGTCTTTTGCAATCAGGATTTGATAGAACCATTAGCAGTTTGGTTTGATCTCAACCATTCGGTATTTTAAATTAGTAGATTTGATGATGCATGTCTTAGACTCTTAGTTGTTGTTGTGAGGATTGTGGTTGTGGTGTTGTTAGAAGGGTGAAATTTCATGCACTTGAACCAAAAAGGTCCTGCCAGTGCATATGATTTTATGTACTTCGAAAACAAGTTTTAATAATGGTTCAAACAGAGAGTGCCAGTAGCTGATTTGGAAATTTGGAGTGTAGCCATCTTGTAGCTTCTGTTGTTTGATAAAATGGATTGTGACTGTTTTGTGGGTGTGGGAAATAAACACTGGACTTTTCTATGGTTGGGTTTTGTAGCAAAATAATGTGTGAGAAACCCCCTCTGTTTACCAAAAAAAAAAAAAAAATTATAATGTAGTAGCTTTTTATGCGAGATTAAGTTGTTTGAGGTTGATGAAATTTGGCAGTTCAAATATGAAGGGTTTCAGTAGAAAAATTTGGAAGTTGGATATTTGGATTGGACAACAGAAGCTGATAGTTTAGTTTTCAGCTGGAGTAAATGGCCTCAGTTGCCAAAGATTTTGTCTAGTAGTCTAGTCGCTGTGATGGATGATGATTTATCATATTAAAGTACATTTTTAATTTTAATTGTCATCATGTTATTATTGTGGTTGCATGTCCATAATCAACTTGTTCTATAGTGAAATACACATTTTACCATTATTCCAATCGATCTACACCAAAAAGAAACTACATTTCTGTTGTTATCTTATTAATAGCATCATCTTAGAGTTATCATGCTTGACAATTCAGGACTGGTCCTATTCCTGTCGACTTTAGCTTGCATAATTGATGCATTATTGGTGCTTGCATTCTAGTTAACTATTCATTTTATTATATTATATGTTTACATTACCAGTGAAGAAAACAGGAAGTGCTAAAAAATTACATAAATGTGAGTTTTTGTATCGGTGAACTGATGCACAGGTTTGTTTGCAGGTGAATAAGGAATTTACTGAAGTTGGATCTCCAAGGGATATGAAAAAATTGGAGTTAACTGCAGTTAATGGCAAAGTCCTACCAGAATTCAATAGTGAAGCACTTCAGTTTAATGTGTTTGTCCAGCATGAACCTGCTTATCAACATTCAAGTCAAGGCGTGGTTCAAGAATATTCTCTTAAGGAGAAAACATATAATGTTAATAGAGATCAACATTTGGACCAACAATACAGATCACCGATGGAGGGGTCCATATTATTGTTATCTGCTAGACGTCAGCAATCGGTTTGGAATACTCCTAATTTGGCAAGGCACTCAAGGATAGTGACTCCATCCTCGAAACAACCAGGTTCCTTTTTAAGTGCGGAACACACAAAACATAATGAGTGGGTTTCATCAATTCAGAAAAGTATTTCTAGATTCACACTTCCTGAGCCTTCTCCTAGTGCTTCTAGTCTCAAAGATGGAATTGAAAAATTAAAATGTAGATTATCAAGTTACTCATCTGTGAATTCTCCCATAAAGAATGTTATGGCTGACATTAGCAAAGATCTCCAATGCAAATTTTCTAATTCTCCTACTGCTTGTTTAGAGAAGCAAACAGCTATGCCTGATCTCAACAGAGGACAGGAAAGCTTATTTAACATGAATAGCAATGGGAATGAGAACCCAATAAACATCAGTATGTTGAGCCAGGTTAACGAGACCACAGACCTTGATAAAGATGAAGAGCCTCAGCATAGCATGGTTACAGACACTCCTTTGAAGGATACATTTGGCACACCAAGAAAAGCATTGGCTTCACCCTCTCAGCTGTCATTATCAGGAAGCAAAATGACACAGCACCTCCTGATGTTAGAAACTCCCACTGAAGGATTATTGGTTTCTGCTGGAACTGCTCCCATATTGGCAGGTGAGCGAGAAGATAATCCTCCCCATCTGCAAATTGAATCTGAAAAGAACTTCCAATCACCTTCAAGAGGTGCAGTCATTCTAAACAGCCCAGATAAAAGCATTCCAGGTGGAGCAGAACCACTGCATTCTAAACCATATGTCTGCAGCAGCATGACTGAACAATACCTTCAGGTCTGTATACTTGCTAAAAATTAAAAGGACATGGATACTGGGCCTATGTTTTATACCACACAGATTTGTTCGGCTTTGCATTCCATGCCCATTCTAAACACAGTAGGCTGGGTGTTGGGCTAATATTTACTCAAATTTGAAAACAGTTTTATATAGTTTCCCATGCTTTAGTTGGCTGCTGTTAAATACTAGGCTGTTCTATTTAGAAATTTCATTACTTGTTCTGTGTTGCTTAGGGGTTTGACATTTTGTTCGGCAAATGGTCAATGCAGAGCCCTTCCAGTAAAGAGTCAGCTGAGAACCCCTCCACGAAAGGGCGAACTCAGAGTCCACCCCGGGAGAATCCAACCCTGAATTCTACTGGGAGAAAGGTAACTCAGAGTCCCCTCAAGAAAGTGCCAAGTCAGAGTCCCCACAGGAAAGAATCAACTCCGAGTCCTCCCAGAAAAGAACTTACTCCGAGTCCTGGAAGAGAACCAATTCGAAGTCCCTTTGTGAAAGAGCTAACTCGAAGTCCTATCGTGAGAGACCCAATTCAAAGTCCTATTGTGAGAGAGCCAATTCGTAGTCCCTTCATAAAAGATATGAATCGGAGTCCCTCAAGAAAAGAGTCAACAAATAGCCCCTCCAGGCTGGATTCATCTTATGTAGCTGACACTGAGAATATGCAACCCTTTGCTGGGAAAGACCTAGTATCTCACGAGTCCAATTCAAATAGTCATCCTAGTAGTGATGACTGTTATCAGGGAGTGTATAATTCACAGAGTCCATTTACAGGGCAAGATTCAGAGAAATCTGTTGGACGGAAACGACGAAACCTAGGAATAATTTCTGAGGATGGATACTGTACAGATATGATCCCCACAATCCAGAAAAGTCCGAAAGTTCCCAGAAGTGAGAACTGCAATCCAGAGTTCATGCTGCATCAGTCAAATAAAGGTTACGATGGCAGAGTGAAGTGTGGGGGCGATACAACATGGAAGTGCTGGACTGATGTGTGTGTACTATTTCCTGTTTTGTGATAATCTACTTGAATAGCCAGGTTCTCGGCAGATATGAGAAGTATTATATTTTCATACTTGTTCTTACTTCAGTTTTCCCTCTTGCAGATTTTAGTAAAATTCTCAGGGGATACAGAACAACTGCTTTCTCCATTGGCAAGAAAACTAAATTTAAGAGCGGTATATTCCTTTTTTTTTAATTACTTCCTCCCAAGTAAAATCTAATCTGGGTGATAGAATTAACCATCTCATGGTTAAGCTTGTTATCTGTATCTGTTGGTTGACATTGCTGTTTTATCATGATCATGTAGATCAGTGTGCTGGATGATATGCTGGTCCACCTATTGAAGGCTAAAAAATATGGGACGTTGTGTTCTGAGGTCCAGTCTCAGGTTTGCTGAATTAAATGATCAATCAGGGTCTGTTATGGACATGTTTACATATTATAGTCGGACCAGATAGCATTCTTTAAATCTAATAGAACTTCTACACTTTCAATTTTTATGCTAATAATGGTATTTAATGTGTACAGAAGTTCAACTGCATCAATGTTGGGCATAAAAGGTGGTGTCTTTCATCATGCCTTTTTTTTTTTTTTTGGGAATTCTTACCTGTCCAGGAATGTGGGTTTGCTTAATAAGCATTGACATTAACCTTTGCAGAGTAGCTGAAGCAAGATTGCTGCTTTATAAAATAGTGTATGAAAAGGCAAAGTTGCAGTTAATGCAAGTGAAGCGCGATAAATTACAGGTTTGCATTTAAAAAAAAATATATTAATTAAGGTTGGCTCTCTTATGTTTTTCATTTCTAGATATGCATACAGTTAGTCACCTGGACTTATACTTGCCTGCAGAGTAGAGTACAGCTCTTACGCTCTGCAATTCAGAAGTCTCAGATGCTGAAATTGAATTACATTCGTTGTCAGTCTGAACCCAGTGAATGGCAGACTCATGTTGATGATAGTCATCATCAATCCTCTTTAGTTAATTCTGAGGGTGAACAAGAGGTAATTATCAACTCTAAGATTGGGGATCTATTTACCATTTTCTTTGTCCCTGTAATCGTAGCTTCAGTAATTGTTCTTGCCAATTTATCTGTCCGGTGTTTCTCTAATTTTTAACAGAAGGATTTTAAACACTTACGAAAACTGTTACAAAGATTATAAACCAGAGAAACCTTTTGTAACTACAAAAGCAAGGTGAATGGTTTTTTTTTTTTTTTTTTTTTAAGCCATTACATGAGATTGTATATTTGCAATAGAAATGCGATTTTATTAATTTCTAGGCAGACCCCACTTTGTTGGGAATATATTAATCAGAGTTAAGTACTATTCTTTAAAGTTTTCCTGTGATCCAAATTCCAAGAAAGATGCAGTAAATAAAATTAGTAGTAGAATTTGAAAACAGGTGACAGGTTTCCGTTATAGAAAGTTCCAGAAAATTAAATAAGATGAATACAGCATAAGAAAACCGTTCTTCTTCCTTTGTCTTTCTCAAACAACCAGTTCAGCTTATAGATATTACAAAAAATAATTATGTGAAGATAATGAAGTTTCAGGTCATGAGTTTTGTTTATATAAACCTTTTATTGTCAGGCTTCCTATGATAATGTAAGAACAATGAGGCAGGAGCTTAAAGCTTTAGACAGAGATGTAAAAAACCTAAGCAATTTCTTTCACATCCACTGCAAGTTGAAAGGAGAACCAAGTTGCGCCGATACTATTTCATTAGTTCAACATCAACTGAAGACAAGAGCATGTTGCAGGATTATATGTCATGATTTACAGGTATTTTTTACATGATATGACTTTCTTCAGACACGAAATAAATGTCTTATGTCACTAAGAGACACCTGTGATTTCAACAGCTATGGAATATTGATCATTTTGAGATTAAGAATGGCCATTACAACATTCTTCTCAGTTATCATGGTTATGTCTTGCAAAGGTTTTTTCTCTCTCTCTTTGGATGTTCTTTTGGTTAAGTCATGGACATGTTCTTTCTTATTACAAAATTCAAGTATGACATGTGATTTCATGTTGATGATATACAGGTTTATGGGTACTGTGGGCCCAACATCAAACATAGCCATCTCACACAATATGAATGATATAAAAATCACAAAGGTACTGAGGTCATTAAGTTGTTTATTTTACTATTCTTTTTCTAAATGGTTATTTTTTTGGACATCAGGAATTCCCAAACATGGATGTTCAAGTTGCATTTGGTTTTGCGCTAAATGCTGAGGCCACCAAAAAAAGTTCTGAGTTGAGATGTTTGCCTTTGGCACAAGAAACACAAGTATGTTACTATTTAAGTGAATGGAATATTACGTGCATTAGTTATAGTAATTGTGATACTGGGTTTCAATTCCCATAGGGTCAAAGTGGATAATATGTTTCTAACTCCACATTCTATACTGCTTTTTCACTTTGGTCTATATATAATGCAGGTAACCCGTTCACTGCTAAGAAATCTGCTAGACGTGGTTGATGAAGTGCACCTGGCTCGATTTGAGATTGTAAATTTGATTCAAACAAATTTTCAAACTCCATCTGGTAACAAAATCTACTCCTCTAAATGTGATAATCAATTTGTTTATCTGAACTTTCACCATCATTCACTGAATAAATTTTTGGCTCACCTTCACATATAAAGTTGTTTTTGTACTGAATTGTTGGTTATATGTTCATGTTTTATAGCTGAGCAGCTTGATCTGAAGCTTTGTTTCCTTAACTTTAAGAGTGGTAGACAAGTGGCACTGACTCTCGACGTGACCTGTTTGAAAAGGTACAATCCTATCCAATTTCCTTGACCATCTCGTTGCTTATTTAATTTGGAAATTTATACCATATTAATTGGCTTCATATAGTTGAACCAGTCACGTATAATCAGTATTAAAATATTCTGTCACCGCTGCAAATTCCTGTTGCAGTTTTAGGTTGTGTGCCCATTTATCCGTTCGTTGTACCTGTATACATTTAATCATGTTACTTGGCCCAACAAATACTTTCAGATTCCTAAACAATACTACACTCTTCCGTTTTTATTTAGGTTCTTACGCGATGACTCGTGGGTATCATGATCATCATGTGTGGTTAACAATGCAATAATAATAATGCACTTCAAAACTGCCCTCCTTGTCTTTACCACCTTAAAGCTCTCCGAAATGCTATATGGACTACTTTGTTGGCCCTCTGTGTGACGGAGAACTCTCTGCTTCATTAGAAACAATGTGAAACTACGTGTGATTATATGCAAATGTCCGTTGTTACTTCGTCTGTCAGTATCCTCTATGCCTTTCATACCTCAATGTGCTTTATACGCACGTATACCTTAGTGCTTTTGAATAGATAGTGACTTGTTTTTTGCACATATACCTTAGTGCTTTGAATGAATAGTGACTTGTTTGTTGGTTTCTGGACAGTGGGATTTATCCCTCAGAGATCCTTGCACATCAGATACAGGCTTCCGAATCTGCAGTAGAAAAGCCCCTGCCCGAGTCACTTTTAGCTGAAATACGAGCTGCAGCTGAGAGTCTTGATTCGGGATATAGGAGAATAATGAGGCTCTGCAAGTGTATCTCCAACGTGGTGTAACTTCACGCAGAGAGTATTTCCAAGGGAGGTCAAACGGGTCGCCAATGCATCGTTGGAATTTACCTTAGGTCGGTCACCCTAGTTGCATATTTAGCTAAAGATAGTTGGATAACTCGGGTTTTTCACCCAAATCCTATAGGGCAGACTCTTGTAATCGACGCTCGAAACCGTGCAAGGCCACTAACATTCTTATCTTTTGTTGTAAGTTCCAACATTTATGATCAGCAATGTCTTCATATTTTTGCTATTGACGACCAAAAGAAAGAACAAATTGTTACTAGGGTTTTGGAAGGGGACAAATTTATTTATTTATTTATTTTTCAGACCAAAAGAAAAGTGGAAAAGGAATATTTTGTTGCTGCAACGTCGACTAGATTTTTTCTGAAACTTTGGAATCTTCAATTTAAATTGACAGGTGGATCTGTCTTTGTGGCCTACCAAGAGCTATTTTTGGCTTGTAAGGTGGAAGATATTTGTCCCCAAACAAAAAGTGCAAGATATTTTCTTGATCTTTTTAATCTTGGAAAAAATCTGAGTTGAATGGTCAATGGCACCCAACCTGTTTCATACGGGTAGTTGCCTCGGTGGACACTCATCCATATTTGTTACGAAATATACTCTGGTTTTCTAAAATTGTATCTGGACGTAGATTTTTAAGGGACAAGTTGAGATTTTCACTTGGGCAAAATGGTAATGAGCAAGAGTTTGTCCAATGGATAACTCATGAGTGCCCTATGTTGAGTTTGAGGGTTGCTACTGATAATTGTCTTTCAACACTCATTAACGGTTTGGTAGTCATTCACTCGAGCGATATAGTAATAGGTAAGAGTTTGTCCAATGAATAACTCAGCCGTTGGCGTGCCCTGTGTTGAATTTGAAAAACGCTATTGATAATTGTTTTTAAACATGCATTAACGATTGACAGTCACTCATACGCGTGAGCATGATTGGGTTTGAAAAATGCTACATAATTTACCTTTACAACCACAAACGGTTGATAACCACTCACGCGCAATGAAGTTTTTCACCTCCAGTTTGAAAATGCTTATGACAATCAAACGCTCTTGACGTTGATGGATTTGTGGGTCTCACAAACACATGCTAATTGTCTCTACGCACGAGTTTTCCTTACTATTGTTCACGTGTGACTATATATATATATATATATATATATTTTTTTTTTTTTTTAGTACAACGATATATATTTATACGAAAAGAAGGGGAAGTTCGGCTAAGCCATACAATGGACAATCTAATTTGGTATCGAATTCGTCATCCACGAGATTCAAACCTAAAATCTCTCACCAGACCATAGTACTAAATGACGACTTTTATATATGTCTTTAACTTCCGCTCAAACAAACAAATAACTTTTACTCATTAACGTAAACATGCTGAAAGAGATACTAATAGATTGATACGCATTTGATAGCATAGCATTACAAAAACAGTCCTCCAAAGCTGAAGTTTGATTTTTGTATGAAAGATTAGCTTATATTTAATAATTAATAAATTATAAATCTGGCAGAACCAAAGGATGTTCTGGTTTATAGATTTAGGTCAACTTCTTAATTTTCTTCCTATTTTGGTGGACTTAAATGATATGCTAATAGCTAATAGCTAATATAATACACGTTAATGGTCTCTTTTAGCCTTTATCAATGGCATGAATGGCATGGGGAGTCGCTGCCACTGGTAAGTCTGGTAGACGGGGAGTAGTAGTCCAGCAGATAGTCCAGTTTAGGGAGGACCGATAGGATAGGATATTATGTAGGCAACGTGGCATGATGTGAGGGAGACAAATTGTTCAGAACAAGGTTAGTTTGGTAAATACCTATAAAGTTTTGACAGATAGCCAAAAGGGCAGCACTTTTTTTGTGAAAGTGGGGTTTGTAAGTTGAATGTCACGTGGAAGGGGATTTATTTTGTGGGGATTCTATCCCTATATTTTAGTTATTTATGGTATATTGTGCAGCTAGTTTTTATCATGTACTATTTATATTTAATTTTAAATAAAAAAAATCAAATAATATATTACAATACGATGCACGACGAATGACTAAGATATAAAGATTTCTAAAATCTCCATAATTTAGATTCGGATGGGATCTAAATCCATCTCACATGTCTTTTCTTTGGCCTGCCTTTTCTCTTAGTACAATTAGCTGAGCACTAGTCACAATACATAGTACACTGTTTACCTTAATACATTTTATTAAGCTCATCTAATATACTTAGCTTCCTGTCACCTCCCACTTTTTCTTGTTGCTTCCAACTTCTTGGGGGCAGATTGTCTGCCCTTTTTTTTATCATACCGTTCCTATCATCTCTTATTTATGTGATCACGGTTAATTCACGTTAACATTTTATATTTCTATTATTTTTTATCTTATTATCTCTATTAAAAAATTAATATAAAATATTGACCTGACTTAACCGTGACCGCACAAATAGGAAGGAATGGGAAGGGCATGAGAAAGGGAGGGCAGACAATCTGCCTCCCAACTTCTTTGGGGTTTTGGCCATTTGTAAGATTTTTGTATGATAAACAAGAGAGTTGATAGATGGATAACTACCCTAGGTTTTGAGATGTAAACAGAGCCGGCCCTGAGGGTAGCCGGAGTAGGCACCCACCTAGGGCCCCCAATTTTTAGGCGAAGTTAGGCAGGTCTGGATGGGGATGGGCGGGAGCTATGCGGGCTTATATGTAAATGTCAGAATCTGAAAATCTTTTATTGCAGGGTCAGCCTTGCGCGAGGAAGAAGACAACGCTATTCCCAACATCATTTTAATTGCACGATTTTACTTAAGATGATCCCACCATCTTTTTTTTATAACTACACGTCTTCTCCCTTTTAAATAGTCTCCACCATCTTATTTTTACTTTTTGGCTTCTCTCTTAAATATCACATTTATGTTTATTTTCATGGGGTTTTATTACCCTATTTTAAGATCACACCACATATATCTTTATTATGTACCTGAAAGGCTAAAACTCTCACCTTTTTGAAATATGACATTATTTAATGTTCAAATTAATTAGTTTATATAATATATAATAAATTATTCAAATCCGCCTTGTCTACCTAAGCGCGTATACGAAAATTACTTTCCTCTTCACTCTAGTATTTTCCCTAGTTGTAAGATGTTGGCTCTATAATCCAACCATTCATTTATTTATTGAACGTAATAAGTAACATTGTAACAATAGAAAAATGATTGGAATTTGGTGTACTGGGTAGGGACTTCTCTTTCGGTTTGAATTGGTTGAAAAATCAGACCATGTAAACTTAATAAGTGCATTTGCATCTAAAAACGCGAGACGGGTAATATTTGAGTAATGTTTGTATATCTTTTTTTTTTTTTTTAATACTAATTTTTAATGATATTTGATGTAGAAATAGACTTTTCATGTATTTAGTGAATTGTTTTTACACATGTCAATGTACAAAGGGTCATGAGTCAGAGAACTCTAGGGCCCCACTTCGAAGACTCGCCTAAGGCCCCCAAATTCTCAGGGCCAACCCTGGACGTAAACTTGCTTGCATCTGGTTGTATATTCATTTGTCTGTGTTACTCTTATTACACAATGAGTCACGTAGCTTTGCAAGGAGAAAATAGAGATAAAGGAATATGGCAAGTCTAGGGCTTGATTCCTTTCGCTGTACCACAAAAAAATGATAGTTCAGCTTAACTTTTTTTGTGGTGAACATAGTTAATCTTAACTTTGGATAACAACTTACATGCAACGCGTTAACTTTTTTCCTTGTATTTGATTGTCTCGTTGTATGATGCGTCATGTGTTTGCCTAAGATGGTTGAATGACCAAAACACAAAACCTTGTGAGTAACAGCTGACCTGAGCTTCTAGCAGCCATTGAAGTCGATGTGGAGAGTTTGAAGTATGCGGGAAGCAACTTTGAACGCCTATAGTCTTCTACAAAGCACCCACCCTTATCAACGCACTCAATGAGAAGTCTATATGTTGTGTTGTAGGGTTTGCATGGACTGCTAGGATTATATAGCTGTTAGGTTTTGACTTCTGTCTATTCAAACCCCTCCACACCCCCATAAAATATGATATCAGTTTTGGTGAATAATATCAAGACGTTGATGACAGTAACTTGCCCTTTAAGACAAAACGATCGACAAGCTAATTATATGTGATTTCATGTAATCATGATATTAGACTCTAATTACATTCCTATTGATTTGTAGGATCATTTTAAGGTTAATTTATGTTGGAATTCAAATCCAACGTTAATGTTAGGATTCAAATCCAACATCATGTCGTCACGTGAGTGTAGGAAAATTTGTGAAAAACATGTTCATTTGAGCAACATCTATGACATGCAATTAACATTTAAGGCGGAATCATGCTTGTATGCACTCAAAACAAAACATTACCCATGAAATTCAAAGCCTAGTAGTTATGGTGAACCATGACTCAACTCAAATCTTAAAGAAAGGAGTTGAGAAACTTTTATACCTTTGAAGCACCTCTTTGCTTAGCAAAGGTTAATCACCCATGTGAGGGCCTTCTTTCCTTTGTCTCCTTGCTCCTTGGCTCCATGGATATGGATGAAAGAATTGATTCTCCAAAAGTCCCCAAGGTAGGAGACCTCTAATTTTCGACACCAAGGATGGTGAAGGAAGAAGATGAGTGACCTTGGAGGAGGAAGGATTGCTAGCTAATCCCCTCCAAGGGGGCCGGCCTCCTAGAGAGAAAGGGAGAGACATGTTCTCTCCAATTTTCTCCAAAAGAAACCCTAATGAAGAAAAGGCTATAAAGTCACATTTATACCTACCTTCATTGGAGTGGCAAACTTGTAATAAGTCCAAAACCCACTCCTTTATCAATATGGCCGGCCTTAAGGGTTTATTGGGCTGTTTGGGCCTTTGTGAATCATTAGTCATTAAGTTGTCATACAACTTAAGTCAATGGGCTTGACGTTCGAAGCCCATTGGGCCTTAAGGCCCAAAACTAACCCAAGGTCTATAACGAACTTATTCGTTTGATTAATTAACATATTAATTAATCATAGCCATTAATAATTAAACCATTTAATTATCCTTACTCATCTCCGTTGTATCCTTCAATCATTACCTTACACGGTGTGCAATCCATTAGGTTCCTTTTAGCGAGGCAGTGGGCGATTAGAACTCTTACTAATCGATTGTGAATTGAAACTTACTTTCAATTCTCCCTTTAGTGATTATACATCTTCAGGGCTTCCACAAGCCATGAGTGACACCTAGCAGTATGTCATGGCTACCCAAGCTAATCAGAAGAGGTTGGAGAACCTATTCAGTTTGGGATTACAATGCAATACGGTCTTTCTCTAATACAATACTCTTGACCACATGGTTTGGTTTGATAATTTATTCATGTCTACTATCCAATGTGATTCTCTTACTTATATGATTACCTTGAATGTGATTTGGAACGAGTTCCTAAATCTCATTCATACTCTGGCCAGAGATTCTTAATCATATCATAGAGTATTCTCCCTCAACTTTTGAAGGTTAGAGATCCCTTGTTGCGCATTCACTTGCCTCCATGGCTAAGTGGCTTAACCCCAACTATGCCGTGGACACTCTTTAACGGAGTGACTTTGACATAGTCAAAGATCAAGGACCTAACCACAAGACAACTATGATGCCTCAGGTCAAAGGACTACTTTGCATTATCCCAACTATGAGTTCTCATGTGACATGAGTATGAGAACTTCTCGTTGATCGCGTTCAGTTGACTCATTCTCTATTGAGCACCTACGTACTTGTCTTGGTGTTAGTCACACCAATGACTCGAGACCAGTCACTCTTCCTAAGAGAAGACATAGCACGTACTGATCTTGACGAACTGTCAATGCCCAATTGGCAATCCTATGATCAGGAACATTTAGGATATGTATTCGAAAGAGAATGGTCTCATGAATCTAACTTCTTTAGATCACATTCTCCCTATTACATATTCTTTGGACTTATCGTTTAAGCATATAACATTTATATGAGACGGCTTAAAACAATAATCTTTGCCCTTTATATTAAACTAGATTAGTTTAACATGTGAAATGTCCGTAAAGTATCATCATATCATCATATGATTGATTTTAGGGCACATTTCCAACAGTGAGGAGAGTAAAAATACAAATGAATATACACCTCGTTGCGTGTAAATCTTTTTCCTAATTAACTCAATGCTATATTAGATATACAGAATTATTATTTAAAGGTACGAAGACAAGTGAATATACACCTAAGTTTCTTTCCTGATTAACTCCAATGCTATAAATGGTATAGAATCTGTCATTTTTAGAAAGGTAAGAAAAGGTGTATTCACACACACCAACCTTAATAAATTATGGTTATCCAATTCAATCATGTAGAGTATAAGGTGAGGTGGATGCACCATAGTTATGGTAGGACTTGGGTGTGAAAAGTGCAAATATTGGCTGCAGTGGGATCACATATTATGTCATGGAGTTATGACTCATTTGAGCAAGATTATCATTATTGGCCTATTATTGTTGGTTGTCAAATTAATAATTGTAAATGGAGACTTTGCTTTCACTTTTTGGGGTGTCTTTGTGTTGTTGATATCAAGTTGCCTCATCAACACTCATATGAAGGTTTCTAGAGCTTTAAGGATTGGATTTAGGGGATGTAGTAGCAAATTAAGAGAGTGCAAAAGAAAAGTACCCTAAGATTGGATTGGATGGTCGTCTAAGACATCAAAATCAAATGAAAACTCAAATCAAAGATCGAAACGGATGTGGATTAAGTCAGTGGATGAAGATGATGTGTTCGTTTTTTTTTATTGGAATTCAGATATCCTACCTTGTTAATTAGAATATTATTTTTTCATCAGTCGAAAAAAGAGACGTGTAAATTAAATCGGTTGTCTAGTCCATTATGTTTGTCCACTTAGATCTGAAGTCAAATCTCCGTTCATATAAACTATATTAGAGTTTTATTTTTGTCAAGTGTAAGAATTTTATTTAAATTCTAATTAAAACTTTACATCAGCTGCTAAGATATTAAAAGTTCGAATTTAGCTCTATATGATCCTATCTAAATTAGTTTAGAACATTACTTTGTAAGAAAATAAACCTAAAAAAAAAAAAAGAACTATAAACAGAAACAAAAGATCATCAAAAAAAAAAAAAAAAGTAAAAAAATCAGACCAAGGGGAAAAAGAAAAACAAATCAACAGAAAAGCTAAGGACAGATGTAAGATAAGTGATTAGGACACATGACATGCCAAATCATGTGGGATTAGGCCATATAGATTAGATTAAGGACCATTTGGAAGCACTTTTGACAACTTTTACACCTTATTTCCATATACCAAAAAGGAAAATAAAAAATTCCCAAAGAAAAAACAGAGAATCAGAGAGATATTAAGAGGGAGTTAGGTTGGAAAATTAAATATGAATTTTATATGATGGAGGGACCTAGAAAAGTGAAAGGCCTAACTTTTTCCCTGCACTAGGAAAATGACAGGGACCCACACAAGTAATGCACTTTTTATCAACTTTGCTGAAGTCACCATCTTTGGAGCCCCTCTGACACCAAAACAGCAACATTATGCTTATGCTCACACCCACCCCTCCTCCCCAACCCAATCTTTCTATCTTTTCCATCTCCACATAAGAAAGAACAAGATATTTGGGAGAAAAAAACCCAAAAAGTTCATATCTTTAGGGTTCCTTCAGAAATATCAAAAGCTGTTTGTCTACAGATCTTATCCTCCTCTCCCTTTGTCTTGGTAAAGTTTCCTGAATGCTCTCTCTGTCTGTTGGTTTTTTGTTTTCTGTTACTACTTTTCAGGCTTATTTATAGTTCAAAGTTTTATTGGGTGTTTGTAATGGATTTACTTTGATATTTCCTCTGTTGGTGGGTCTGATAATTCTTATCTGAAAATTCAGATGGTGAAGAAATAATATATAGGGCCTAATTGAACTACCTACCCTTTTATTCATTTTTTGTTTTGAAGAGAAATTTGAAGCCAAAATCTTTGCTGAAAAACTTGTTTAATCTGTTAAATTCACCCAAAAGATTGTACCTTTTGTGTTTTTGGTGATGCAAGTTTGTTAAAGGCTTTTGCTTTTTCAACTTTCTGATTATATTTTCTTGTCCAAATATATCTGCAAATTTGGTTTTTGTATGAATTTTTCTGGTTTTTTTTTTTTTTTTTTTTGCAAAATAAACATGTTTGTGAAGCTCTTGTTTGAAAGGATATTTTAGATATTTAGATCCATTTTTTAACCAATTTTTCAGATTAGTAATCATAGCATCTCCTATAATTGACACAGTAACTTACTTGTTTCAATAGGCAAAAAAGAACCTTTTTGTTGTTCTTGTTTCGAATTTGTTCTCTACGAAAACTTGTTCGTGTTCTTCTTGTAAGATCTTTTTACAGCAGTAATACTGAATTTGTGTTAATGATGTTGTTTGAAGGTTGTAGTGAGATACACTCAGCAGAATTGTGGTCTTTTTGAGAAGCTAGTTTCGGTTGGATTCATATTCAATTTGGTTAAATTGGAGAAGTTTTGATTAGAAGAGGAGAGAAAAAAGTTGAAATATGGGTTACATGTGTGACTACTGCCAGGTTCAAAGGTCCATGGTGCACTGCCGGTCTGATGCGGCATGCTTGTGTTTATCGTGTGACAGAATTGTCCACTCTGCAAATGCCCTGTCTAGGCGTCACTCGAGAACACTTCTTTGCGAAAGATGCAATTCACAACCTGCATTAGTTAGATGCACAGAAGAGAGAGTGTCTCTTTGTCAGAATTGTGATTGGATGGGTCACCAAGCATCTACTTCAGCTTCTGGACATAAGAGGCAAACCCTCAATTGTTACTCTGGCTGCCCATCATCTGCCGAACTGTCGTCTATCTGGTCATTCGTATCAGATTTACCTTCTAACGGAGAATCTGTTTGCGAGCAGGAAATGGGATTAATGAGCATCGCCGAGAACAGCACCAGAAGTGATTGGAGCCAAACTGAAAGTAACACTAGGCAAAGTGCATCTGGTGCGGATGAAGTGAATGCTGCGCATTCCGTGGATAAGTCTGGTATTCTGGTTGGTTCCTCTTCGGTGCCTGATCGTAGTCATGCTCGTCATGTTGTTGGCCAGCTGTCCGGATCTGTAAATGCTTCATTGCCTAAGGTAATTTTTATTCCAAAATTATGATCTTAATATAGTATTGGGTAGAGTCATGTGTATGATTTTGTTCTAAGTTTGAAGTTTCTTCATCAATGACCTTTGGAATTTCGTGTTATGATTATACAGCTGTACTCTCATGGGGGCAAAGGTACTGGACTCCCTGAAGACGATGACCTTTATGATGATTTAGATATGGATGAAATGGAATTGAATCTTGAAAATTATGAAGAACTGTTTGGTGTATCTCTCAATCACTCTGAAGAGCTTTTCAAGAATGGCGGGATTGATAGCTTGTTTGGGGCAAAGAACGTGGCCAGGGATTGTCAAGATGCGGTTGCTGCTGAGGTAATTTTGTCTCCTTATTTTCGTGCTTTATGGTGCTCGGACTTTCGTCATCTGTTTTTGTTCATTGGCTGGACCCTTGTCTTGACTAGACTGCTGTATAACTAAAAATTGCCTTCTTTATCTTACAAGTAGCCGTTCTGAACTTTTTGGGTTTTTCTTTTGAATATTTCTTAATGTAGTTGGTAAAGCACGTCCAGATTTGAGTTTATAAAATGTATTTGTGGTTATTAACTATTAGTGCTTTTTTTCAGGGGTCTTCAATTGGACTGGGAAATGCTCCACAGCCAGCGTGCAGTAACACGGCATCTGCTGATTCTGTAATGAGTACGAAAACTGATCCAGTTATCTGCTTTCCAGCAAAACAAGCACATTCAAACCTTTCGTTTTCGGGCGTCACTGGAGAGAGTAGCGCTGGTGATTGTCAAGATTGTGGAGCGTCCTCAATGCTTCTCATGGGAGAGCCGCCATGGTGTCCTCCTTGCCCTGAGAGTTCCATGCAGTCAGCTAACCGTAGTAATGCTGTTATGCGTTACAAGGAAAAGAAGGCGGCTCGCAAGTAAGTGTACTCCAAAAAGTAAATATACTAGCAAGCATGCACACACAGACTACTATTTGTTCTTCATTCATTTATTAAGCCAGCAATCGTTTTCTAGTTTCTTTGCCTCTTTGTTTGATCACTTCTTGGAGTAGTCTTATGTTTGTTTCTTATTATTCGCCGTTTATAGAGATTTAACTATGTAGGGTACCTTGATTTCTTTCTCTACTTTCCTCTGGATGAAGTGGTTACACTTTCACGGAAATCTCATTTGGTTATGAAATTTCGCGCTGTCTATTGAACATCTATATTTTCTGTTTTCCTTTTGATAGGTTTGAGAAAAGGGTGAGGTATGCTTCTCGCAAAGCACGGGCTGATGTAAGAAAGCGTGTCAAGGGCCGCTTCATTAAAGCTGGTGAAGCTTATGACTATGACCCTTTGAACCAGGCCAGAACCAGAAGCTACTGAGTACAATTTTTAACCATGTTATATAATATAAAAGACGCAATTGCTGTTTGATCCTTATTACGTAATGGTGGATGAAGCTGGTGCATCTTTTCCTTGTGCAGTGAAAAGCTGTATGATTGTATCACAGGGCCTTGGTTTCATTGAAAGAGTAGGGTTGATGCAAACGGCCAGGTTCTGATGCTTCACTAATAAAGTGGAGGGAGCAGATTTCTGATTCTAATCACCATGACAGATTGACTGATCGTGACATTATCCGGAGCGTTCGTTTCCCTTTATGTTTCTCTGGCCGAAGTTCATCTGTTCAATTATTCTCCCGGGAGGATTCACATTGGTCTTCCAAACCATTACTATGCTTGATGCCTCGATTAACCCTGTTATTATATTTTGCCCTCCTGCTCCGATGACTCCTATAAAAAGCGGCTGCCATGGCATCTTTGCGGCTGAACTTGTAGTTTCCGGTCATTAGGTTAGCCTTGGATTGTTATTTTTCCCCTTTTTCTGTTCATTTGACATGCACATGATCTGTACGTATGCCGTTGAGTGTTATGAGCTCTGACCTAAGAGTTAAACTCGAACTTGTAAATTTCGCTTTCATTTTTGTTGGCCTGGGTAGACAAGAACAGGATGGTTTACATATGCAGTTTAGGGAGATTAGTTTGTAGTTTCTTTATACCGATAAGAGGAGGGGGATGTTAATTCGCCGCCGTTGCCGTAAGATGTAGTATCTTAATTTGGAATACAGTTCACCTTGTAATTCTAGTGTGCAGTATCACATGTACTGTCAATAAATTTTGCACCTTCCTTTCGGTTGCAGGACAAAACGTAGTTTCTTTCGGATTTCAGTTTACGCCTTTTGGATGCTGAGAAAGTCCGGTGTTTCGTTGCACATCATTGTAATATTCTGCTTCACTTGCAAACTGCGAGTGTAAGTCAATTGTTTCTGTGAGCTGCTTCTTCAAAATCTTCGTAAAAGACAATTTTGCACAAAATGAACAAGAAAAACAGGATATTTTGCGCTAATTGTATCAGAAAGCACTCATTTATAACATTAATAGAAATCGAAAACAAAATTCCTCCTGTGCAGTAGCAACAAGGATAACACGGGTAGTGTTTACAAAAAGTATGCCTAGGAAACAATCAGCACACAGCCGTTTGTGCAGTTTCACAGCATCAATCATCATCGGAACTATCTCCAGCCGTTTGTGCAGTTCCACAGCATCAATCGTCATCGGAACTATCTCCAGCCACCCTTCCAATGTCATCTTCCACAACGGTGTCCTGTATGCAAATTACAGCAATATGTCACCAGAATACATAATAGCAACTAGAAGTGCATTGTGTATGCGCGCACGTGTTCAAGTGAGAGCACGCGAGTGTCTTTGACAGGTGAAACACTTAACAAGATGTGATTAAAGATCCTTACACACATCTTATCCCAGTCTTTCAATTTGGGATTTGTGAGCATGTAATTATCTCTTAAGGGAGCCCAGGCTGGCCCTTCACCATCCACTGCGCCCTTAGACGTATGAGCCTGCATGTTAAATATTCTCACATATAAAACCCACAAAAAAAATAATTAAGAAAATATACTTTGGCAATTTGGCACTACCAACAATTTAATGGAACCAGGTGGTTGGAAGATAAATATATTTCAGAAAAGGACCTTCAACATCAGATATCGATCCTCCAAACAGATTTTGGAGCAATGGTATATATGATTGTTCAAATCTTTGAAAATAAGAAACAAGAATGTCTACAACCATACCTTCCCCAGTAAGGAAGATCAAGATGGTAAAAATGCTGTGGGAGAAAGCAAGGAACTAAAAAAAAAAAAAAAAAGTAGCTGACCTTCGAAGACGTTTTGCCCAACTCTGAAAAGAATGCTTCTTTCCTCCGCTTTTTTATCACTGGAAACATTTGGACAACGATATAGGGAGATTAAACACACAATCAGAACAGAGGTTTACACATTTAAACTCAAAATTTGCAACTGCCAACAGAGAAATATGTGTTCCATGTGTCTCACCGACAAATATAGGAGTAATTAATACACCCAAATGATTAGTTAGATTTGTGTAAACTGAATTTCAATAAGCGATAAATAACTTGCCAGAATACACTTTGTTTACAGGGTTTGAGTGCTAATGGTGAATTTGTGTTCAAAACGCATTCATGATTCAAACCAAGGTTTAAAAGGCAAAATCAAAATATGTGAAAAATAGGATACCTCAAGAAAACAATAAAAAACTGGCACTGATACACGGTCTATGAGAAAAATATAAATCATAAGATGACAGCATTCTTTTTTCGGTCAATTAGAGAATGTGCGAGGCTGCTTGGAGGACAATTGATGAGGAAGAGACAAAGAGTCCCCTCAAAAGGCCTCGCCACAAAACACTGAATTAATATCTGCCTCCTAACTAAGCCATGTATGAAATCCAAAATCAATTCATACGGCTACTCAGAGAGGCAGGAATGAACATAAAATCACAAAACAGTTCACCACTGTCTGTGATATGATGAAAACATATTGCTTTCACTATCAGTTTAAAATTCAAAACTAACTCAACCACATAGTTGATACCTGAAACTTAACAAAATAAATTGGCAAAACAGAGGGCCTCAGCAAAACTGAAGGTCTCAAATTGTAGCCGCAGTACTAAGAAGTCAGAACACACCTTTGGCATCTTTAAACTTGGATGGATTCAGTCCTTTCTGAGCATTTTGTGCCTTGTTGACCTGCATTAGACACGAACACAAGCTCATGATTCAATGTGGCGCAACAGAAACAATCTTATCAAAACTTAAAACTTTTAAACTCCTGATTTGAAAACAAGCAAACAATTAGATTCACATAAAGCAACTTACAGCATTGAACAACTTCACCACTGAACATCCAGCATTGCACATGGTAAATGTGAGCCAAGTCGGTATGAGAAAGAAATTTGATAACTCCCATAAGACAAATAACACTTGATCAAATATATCTTAACCAAAGGGAAAAAATTCCGGTACCTCCTTTAGTAGCAACACCGATTAGAAACTTTTCGTGCGTGTCCAAATAATTGGCCGGCATCACATGCCCCTTTTCTATCACCTATCAAATCAAAACGATCTAAACAAATAAGCATTAAACCTCTCAAGCAAAATGTTGGATACATACACATTACAATTAAAAACAAATCCAAGATATGAACTACCGTATGCTTTTCCTTCTTAGCCTCGCCCTTGGCCTTGCGCTCCGTCTGCTCCTCGGCAAGCTTTTCTGCAACAAGATTCTTGTGCGCCGACATCACCGGTCCCTGTAAAGCAATCAAATTTTGTTATTGAAGAGTCAAGACACAAAAACTAAACAATTAGACATAGCAGCTCAACTCTATATAACTCACCACTGCATTCAGAGAAACTGACTTCTTAATTATACTCTTGAATGCCAACCTAAACGCATTGCAACCCTCCGAAAACTTCATGATTCCGGGCAGAATCTCGCCGTGCTCCTCGTCATCCGAAACTCCATCACCCCTATTGCGACCACCACCACCACCACCACCACCACCTTCCTCCGACTCTTCTCCTGAAGACGACGCGGCACCGCCACTCGGCTCCTCCTCATTGTTTCCCAGCGGTTTCGGTTTCACATCTTCCTGTTTGGACTCCTCCTCCGACTCCGAATTGTAGTCCTTTGCTCGTTTCAGAAACAGTTTCTTCATTTTATTGTTAAACTTCTTCGGCTTCATGGCTCTGATTTCCTCTGACGAATGTAACATCTTCGCCTTCTTCTTTGCCTTGGAGCCTTTCTTCTTCCCTATTTTCCGCTTCCTTGGCTCTGTTGCTGCTTCTGGCAGATGGGTTTCTTCGGCCATGGAGTCCTATGCTCCAAACCAAATCAAGGTTGAATCTTCTGCTGCTGCTTCCGCCGATAACTGGCTGGGCTATTTGTGAAAAAGAAAAATTACTAGCAGAGAAGAAACTATAAACCGGCGGCACAACTCGAGAAGAAGAAGAAGACAGTTTGCCCTATTTTTGTTTCTATAATTTGCTAGACAATGGCGTTTTATTAAGAAATAATGATATTTACGTATCTATTTTTATCTCTTATACATATTTGTTAATTTTCGATCATTGATATTCTTCGCATTCGATCTATGGTAAAAAATTAAGAGGATGTGTGAGAAGTAAAAATGGGTGTGTGCGTAGCACTACTCTTTATTAAAGGTTTTCTTTTTTGTTTTTTTTAATTTTTTATAAGAAGATAGTTTGTCTTTACACGTGGTCTAATATCATAGTAAGGTGTTAGTTTTCTATCTATGGACTTTTGATAGGATAGTGCTTCAGGCTCATATGTCCTGCCAGGGGTGGGCATTTGTGCGGGTCAACCGACCAACCCGACCAACCCACCCAACATTAATTGGGTTGGGTCGGTTAAAAGCCCAAAAAAAATCACTCCCGGGTTTAAACCTGGCCACCTAATGTCATAGCCAATATTACATGGGTTGCAATATTACAAACCCGTCGAAACCCGGCCACCCAAATATAGATATATGGTTGCTGCTAATTTATGCGATTTCTTCTCTCAATTCCGGAATATGCTCATTTCGTCAAACCCAGACCAATTTCACTTCTCCTTCCGTCAAACAATTTCAGAAATCAAGAAATTGGAAATCACGCAAGAATCAATTTTACCACTGATTATTCTCTATAGCCTCTTTGAGATCGATCTCTCCTCTTCTCTCAGTCTATAAAAACCTTATACTGCATCCCAAAACCCTAATATCTCAGTTCTTGTCATTCTTGATCAATTGGCTGTTGCTTTTAGGTGATGATTTTAATCTTTCACTCAAATTTTGTTCAAATTATTTTCATGTACAACTATATTGAAAGTCTTAACACGATTGTCTTTTTTTGGTGCAGTTTTCTGGGGCTTTGTATTTCTGGGTGGATAAGCTTTGGGAACTTGTGGTGAAAGCTACTACTTAACTTTTGGTGAGTTTTAATTTGAGTATTGATAATAAATTAATTGGAATATTAGACTATGCCTTTCTATGTTGCTATCTATTTAAGTAGTTAGGATTGTAAATTTTCTTAGTCAGCAAAAAGAAAAAGCAACTCAAGCTTTTATGTCCTTCCAATTTGTGCTTTTGAAATCTTTTTCATATAGGAAGCAGTATTCTCTTTGGGTTCTTATTACGCTTGTTTTTATCCTGCCCCCTTTTTGGGATCCTATTGATGCATATTTCAGAACGGAAAGAAGACTTTGTTTTTTTTTTTTGATGATTTTATCTAATTATAATGATGATTTGATAAATTTAAATTAACAATATACTGATTACTATTGAATGAAATTTCAATTGTGAAATAAGTAGAATGTTTATAAGTGTAAATTCATGTCTTATATATCGCTTTTGGTAATTTCCAGAATGTTTTGATATCTAATAGACTAATACCAATGTATTGAATCTTCTACACATTCAGATTATATGCATGTTAGAGTGTTTTTTTCTTTGTTTTTTTTTTCATTTGTTTTCTATTTATATATTTGACATTCATATTGTATTTTCTTTTGTCAGATTGAGTGAGCTTTTTGGAATACAATGGCTGCGAGAGATATGTCTACTGAAGCTACTGAAAAAGTAAGTTCTCAAACTTTGACCAATGATGATGTTTCATTAGTGCCACCTCCTCCGCTTGTGGATAATGGTAAGAAGAAAAAAGCAAGTAGGAAAATGTCCACTGCGTGGGATCACTTCACCAAAGTTGATGGTGTTGAATCTGTTGATCCCGATGACCCTAGAGCTACTTGCAACTACTGTAAGAAGAGTTATGCTTGTGATACGAAGAAGTGTGGGACCTCTAGTTTGTGGAACCATTTGTCTAATCAGTGTAAAAGGTATCCTCATAGGGTTGAGGACAAAAAACAAAAAATCCTTAGCTTTGGGGAGAAATATGGTAATGGGAGCTTTATAGCAGTTGGTTTAGTAAGGAAGCTTGTAGGGTTGGGTTAACCAAGATGATAGTTCTTGACGAGCTACCCTTTAGCTTTGTTGAGAAGGAAGGGTTTAAGCTTTTATGTGGTATTAGTTCGCCAAAATTTACTCCACTCACACACAGAACTATTGCGAGAGATGTGTTTCAATTTTATTTGGATGAGATGAGGCTTTTGAAAAATGTGTTGACCACAAATGCACAAAGAGTTTGCTTTACCCCTGATTGCTGGACATTTGCACAATACATTAGTTATATGGTTTTAACTGCTCATTTTGTTGATTGTGATTGGAATTTGCATAAGCGCATATTGAATTTTTTTCCTGTACCTAATCACAAAGGGGAAACAATTGGGAAACTGATTAAATCATGTTTGATTTAATGGGGAATAGAAAATGTGTTCACTGTCACTGTTGATGATGCTTCAGCAAATGATCAGGCTGTTAATTATTTGAAAAGGAAACTGAGAAATTGGAAAACTGATGTGCTTGTTCTTGATGGTGTGTACATGCATTTACGATGTAGTGTTCATATTGTGAATCTGATTGTGTCTGAGAGGTTAAAAGAATTGCATGAGTCTATATGAAGAATTCGATCTGCAGTTATGAAGAATTCGATCTGCAGTTAGGTATGTGAGGTCATCGCCCTTAAGGCTAAAAAAATTTAAGGAGTGTGTGGATCGTGTGAAAATAGAGTCTACGCGTCTTGTGGTTTTAGATGTACCAACAAGGTGGAATTCCACCTATTTAATATTGGTTGTTTCCCTTAAGTTCCAAAAAGCATTTGAAAGGTTGGAGGAAGATGGTGGACATTTTGTTACTTACTTTATAAATGGTGATTCAAAAAAGGGGTCGATTCCTCCTACAAGTGATGATTGGGATAATGCATTAGTTTTTGTTAGGTTTCTGAAAACATTTTATGATGTGACACTCAAGTTTCGTGGATCTTTAACTGTGACTTCCAATACTTTCATGAGATGTATTCAATACAATAAGAACTAACAGTTCTTAGTAGCAGTGGAGTTCATTTGTTGCAAAAAAATGGCTATTAGTATGAAGCTCAAGTATGACAAATATTGGGGTTCTATGGGAAATGTTAATAAGCTGCTGATTATTTCAATGGTGCTTGATCCAAGATTTAAATTGGATTATGTTTCATTTTGCTTCATTTTTGTATAAAGTGCGGATGAAGTGATTGAGTTGACCAATGGTGTTAAAGATGTGTTAGTGCAGCTTTATGACTTTTATTTGAAGTCTAATGAACAAGCTCCCCAAGCTCCTAATATTGGTTCATCTAGTAGTAGTGCGCCAATGCAAATTGTTGATGGTAGTTCTATTGAAGATGCAAGGTTGTCTCAGTTTTTGAAGATAAGAAAACAGAGAAATAGTGGTGAGTTAAGAAGTGAGGTGGATAGGTTCTTATTGGAACCTCTTGAGAATCCAATGGATAAGAAATTTAATTGCTTGAAATGGTGGAAGGTTCATTGGGAAAAATATCCAATTTTAGCTAAGATTGCAAGGGATGTGTTTGCAATACCAGTTTCCACAGTGGCATCTGAATCTGCCTTTAGCACTAGAGGGTGTATTCATGATGATTATAGGAGTTCTCTGACTCCTATGATGGTAGAGGCACTAATTTGCACACAAAACTGGTTAAAGTCATCTCCTATCTCTTCAGAAGTTGAATCATCATCCATTGATGAGATGGAACTCCATGAGCATATCATATCAGGTAATAAACTATTTGTACTTGTATTTGGTTTTCATTTTTCAAGTAAATACTTTCTGACTTGTTTTATTTTCAGTTGTATATGTTTTGTAGAGGTTTCAGTTGCTTCCACATTTGAAATGGATACCGTTGATTTATACATGGTTGAGTTAAGGTACTTTGCAAATTCTATGAACTAATCAAATCTAATCTTCTATTTAAATTCCAATGCTTTTGTGTTATCAGCAATGGTTTACTGATTTAATGAATGTTTTGAATCCATTGCAGGCTTGCAACTCCTCTTGAATGCTTTGGACCTTGACTTTGGGAATAAATTAGTAGATGTCATCTCATGTTGTTGAGGGTCATCAACATTTGCTGCTCAAAGCTCATGGACACTGCTACTATCTAAAGTTTTGAATTTTATTATAATTTTGGGCTTGATAAGTTAGTTCATGTTTAAATTTTTGAATTTTATTAGTATGGAATTGTTAAGTTGATTTTCTTTTATGGTTGAAGTTTGGAACGTGGATTTTAAGTATAATATTTAAGTATTTGAGATTTCAAGTTTCAAGTTCATTTTTTGTTGAGGAAATTTGGATTCAAGAGTTCTGATTACTCGGTTGAATCTTTTTAATGTTTGTTTACGAAAAATAATAAAATTGTTATTAAAAATAGCACGAAGCCCAAACCGAAAAACCCGCCCAACTGAACCTGCATAACAATGGGTTGGGTGGATTGGGTTACATGTTTGAGTGGCTGGAAATGGGTTCTAAAAATCACTACCCGAGCCTATTGGGTCAGCCAGCGGGTTTGGGCCCAACCCAAACCGACCCGTCCATTGCCCACCCCTATGTCCTGCCATCAAGCCATACACGACCTAATGGTAGCAGGAAGTCTACTGCTCAGAGTCTCTTCTTAGGTGCTGAGCGCCCCTTTGCTATTTCCAACATAGACCTTCATGACAACCCAACTAGTAGGATTGAGTATACTGGTCTACACCATCACTAGCAGATCGTTTGCCCGCAACCTCCCCTCCGAGCTGCCTGCTAGGGTTTAGGTCTATAAATAGCTACGTCAAACGAAGAAATTGGTAATCATCACTTACTTCTCAGAACTCTCTCAGTGTATCTTTTCTCTTAAACTACTATTCTGACTTAGGCAACAAAGGTTTTTTTATGGACACTCTCCTTTTTCTCGGTGTTTGTCAATTAACCTAACAGTGTTAGTTTTCTTATAAGTGGAAGTTTGTTAATTTGCCCTGTACGAAATTTCCATCCACAGTACTTGGAATATTTTCACCGATATAAAAGTTAAAAGTCAGAGCGATGGATTTTTTTTTTTGTCAAACGATAGATTTTGTCTTAAGAGTGCAAAACTTTGACAAACAATGGACTGAAGGCCGGCCTTCATTGTATCTTATTCGCATATTTCCTTTGCACATTGGATATGGGGCGAATAGATTCTGGAAGATAGCGTATGTACGTGCCTTGCTGCAATCTTTTATCCTTCATCATAACCATAACTCACATGTTTACAAAATTTTCCCCAACAGTTTTCAGACTCTATTTCTAGCCTTTGGTTATGGACTCTGAGGGAAGATTGCTTGGTTCGATAATATATTATATATTCTGTGGATGCATTGAATTGGTGGAGGCAACAATGGAGACAACGATTTGGTGGAGGCAATGCAAGAGGGGCAAAGTAATATGATTTCAGATTTATGTAAGACAATTTCAATGCTTATACATAACTGGTACAAAATTTTATAAACGAAATTCTAAATGTTTGATTGGTTTAGTTATAAGAATTACAAATATGCATATGCTTGAATTATGTAGATCACTTGGTATATGTTTAATGAAGACATAAAGTGGATTGGAGATCATCGTTCCATTTCATGTTGCTTCTTATTGTATATATGTCGTGCGCAGTTTTCTTCTTTGAAAATGTTTAATTTTATACTACTGAGGAAATTGCAGTGATAGATATTGGAACGGTATGGATTACTTATATGGCATGAGGTTGTTAGTACTTGTAACATAAAAGTGGCAACTGCCTTATAACAGCAAACTGTCCTGTCTAATGCAAAAGGTCTTGTCTCTTTTGCTAATGCTGCTGTTATGCGTTGTTGTGTTCTTGTTACTAAAAGCATGCTTGAAGCGACGCATGCGCTTACTTTACTTGTACATAGACATGCTGTTGTTAATACATGAAGAAACTTAAAAGCCAAACTGGAAGAGTGATTTGAAATTAGTGCTTTTGTTGACATTCAAAACTATAATATCATGCTGTTGGTGATTCATGTATCTTTTGGTAGGCTGCTTATAATTTGCTGATGCATATCTTGATATTGTGATATATTTCTTTTTGTAAAATTTTGATATATATTATGCATGACAGTACGTAAATTATCCGAATATGGGATCTTAATTAGCCTACTACAATTGACTAGTGCAATGTCTGCGCTAAATGAACACTACTAGAAATTTGGCTATAAGCCACCCTTTTCATTTGGTGGCTATTGTCAAGTGTTGCCACTCACATTGGTGGCAAACCTCTATGGCCACCAAGCACCCACTAAACTAGAGAGTGTGGCCTATATAGAGGACTCTATTGTAACAATGGCTACCAATATTGTATTGGTGGGTATGTGAATAGTACAACATTTTTATATTTTATAATTATTTCTAAAATTCAAAATATGTCATTGTCTCTCTTATTAGTGGCTAGATTTGAGACTAACATTGGTGCCTTTCATACTCATACACACACCAATCCTATGTGTCTCTATTAGGATCAGTGGCTTTTAAAGTATAGGCACCAACAACGGTGTGAATCTACAGCATTCCAAATGGCCAGTAGGTTCAAATTGTATTACATGCATTTTTGTAATAGCCACTGTACTATATTAAAACTCTTCTTCTTAATATAAACTTCACATGAAATTTAAATTTGCAAAAGGATTCACATTGACAATGAACCACACTTTATATCCCATACATTTTTCAATAACATGGTTTGTCTCTATTACAGAAAGCATATTACATTCAACGATGTTGTCCAACACATCCAAGTACCCAAGGGTGATGACGTTACATTTTATAACACCTATGTACCTATGCACATCTACCAACAGCAAACTGAACTAACAGTTTCCACCCAATTGGATCTATGCCTTCCCTATGACATTTGTACTATATACATCAAGCAAAATTCACAAAAAGGATCACAGTTAGCTTATCACTTACTGAAGCCAGTGACATTCACCATGCATGGATGATACCCAATCTCATCATCTGTGCCATTATTCTGCAGCACAACAATACCCTCATCTTCAACTTCTCCACTTGCTTGGATCTCCAAACCAGTCCCTTGTTCAATTATATTAACACAAACTTGAGTCACATCAACGCGATTTGGTTCCACCATGCCTCCATCAGCAGCCCTCTTCAGTGCGGACATAATTTCAGCCCTCATTTCACACTTCATGTTCTCCACTTCCATGTCCACCCGTCTGTTGTGTGCCACCACAGAATTGCATGTTTGCTGTAGTCTTCCATAACTAATCACAGATTCAATAAATCAGGTCTAAAACAAATGAGCCATACTAAAACAGAAAAATGCAAATAGAAATGTTAAGAGGTAATAACAAGTTCAACAGCCAGGCAACTTCATCAAGCATACAGATATAATTATCACAGATGAACCAGCGTCAGTAAGTTCCGACATCAAAGACAATAACTTTGACGCTACATCTACACCGGCATACTTCAGATCATGTACTCTCACTGGTTTGTTTGGAGGCTTCTGGGATATAAAGCAAGTATAAGAAATGGAAAATAAAATTAATAATTACAGACGCTAATTGTAATTCAGAGGAGAAAAATGAAAACTGAGGTAGTAAAATTCCACTTTTAAAGATTAGTAGTTCAACAAGTCAAAAAACAGTAGTGTTCTACTGAATATTGCTAAACTATACCATGGGATCATCTTGCTATGAATAAAAAGAAATTTATATGAACAATTAGAAATCATATAACTGTAAATGCTATCATGAGACCTATTGGTTAAAAATTATGTAAATTGTTTAGGTATCAATAAATGAGAAGCATATGGAAAGTGAGTAGTTACTTGAGTTGGGAGTACATGTAATGTTTTTAAGAGCAGCAAAAGTTTTGTTGGATTGAGTTGGTTGCAATGAGATGTCTTATTTCTGCATACAAAGAAGTTTCAGATGTATATCAAGAAAATGGGGAAGGACTGCAAGGACTCCATAGTATTACAATAAACTAGGGGTGGTTCGGTACGGGATCCCATATCGAAACCCTTGTCTCGATTCCCATACCGAAATTTCCGGGAATCCCAATTTCAATACTGATCCTAAACCAAATTTTCGAGAATCCCAATTTTCGGGAATCCGGAAATAGTTTCGGGATTTCGGGATAAATCGGGAATCCCAAAATGATTTTGGGCTTTTGGACTAAAATTTGTTCAACTATGCATTTTACCCTTCAAGTTTGAAGAATCTTGTCGAGCATGCTCACCACACAAATAAGAAATTGTGATAGGCCAAGTTGACACAGCAAATTGGCAATACATGTACATTACATCTCGGATTTAATCCATATAGGATGTTTATACAGTCAATCATCACGGTAAATATGGAGAAGTTGGACAAGGCTAGAAATGAGATGAATCCTACTCAGTTGAGGCAAACAAAATTACCTTGTCCTTGATGTCCTTGTGGCATTGGTTTGTACACCTTCTCTGTTAACAATAACACACCAACAAAACAATATTTGAAATATCATCAGTAATGCTATCTGCCTAATACCCCAAGTAATTCTCATAAAAAGACAAAAATTTTTATCAACATTGGTAAATATGGGTTGCTAATGTGACATCCATTTTATTAATAATGGCTTCCTACTAGAAGAGAATAACCTCCACATATGCTAAGAATCATCCAGTTCACAACAGAAAAAGGTAAGGAAGAATGCAGTAATTGCATTTAGTGAGATATAATAATTAAAAAAATATATTTTCGGTTCGGTATGGGAATACCGAAATATTGGAAGGACAATCCCGATTCCTATACCGAAGTTTTGGTATTTTTTAGGTATGGGAATACTGAAATCTTGGGAAAATCGGTTTGGGACATTTTTGGTTTGGGATCGGTATTTTTTTGGTTTGGTTTGGGAATTTTGGGAATTTTTTCCACCCCTACAATAAACCATGAATGCCTAAACAAGAAATCATCTACTTATATAAGAATTGAATTTCACTAATTCACTTGGGTCGGTACTTAGATTATTCAGTCCAAAGTCTCCTTAATATGTCCTGGAAATGGTTGTAAGCCACTCTAGATGCCAACAACAATTTAATATGAATTTGGCAAAAAAATAAATTACCTCAAGGAAACCTATTGTGGCGGAAATGGTCCTAAGCTATTCCAAATGCCAACACAATAATAATTAAGAAGCAATTCAACATTTATTTTTACCCTCAAGAATACAAAAGAAATTCTGAAACTTCAGAAAATTCTCACAGCTTGATATTATATTAATGACTACGGTTTGCAAATTGTAGGGAAATCAAACTTTGTTGCACAATGCTCTTTGCTCATGTCTATCATGATACACGATCAAACTACTCCAACATGTAAGAAAATGCAAATGACTTCACCCATGCTTGTAGAATTAAAACAAGGCACAAAAAAGAACCAAAATATACAATATATTCCCAGCATAATCAAACTTACTTGCAGAAAGCTCTTTGCTCAGTGTGTTCTGCACAACAGAGGGGCAAAATAAGTTAGCAACGAACAAGAAAACATAATAAAGGGAATAATTATACGATATACTTGAAAAAAAATTCACCACCACGTTCCTCATAAGCAAGAGCAATCACATTAAACCCAAGCCCACACACCTGGAATAAAAATAACAAGACTAAGTTAAATTATTATTATTACTATTATTGATAAAGACGACTAATTTAATATGGACTAGCACTTGCCAAACCAAGCTATTAGGAATCCTTTGAAAAAAGAAATGGCGTGCTTTGATTTTTACAGTAACACTCGTAAAATTGATCAGAGGTATCCAAATTGTAAAAATTGTATAAATCCCTAAGAAAACAAAGCTTGCAGCTTTGTTATACATCTTCCAGAGGAGTATAAATAAATTCTCAGTCCCATTCCAAATTTTCAATAGAATAAAAGACAATGACAATTTCAAGTTTGAAAGAGTTACCATCAGACAGGGCATATTTCTGATTCCCATTCCACATCACCCACATACGTAACATCCATCAAAACAAATCAATTTCTGCCTCAGACAGTTTATACACCACAAAACTTACAACGAGTCTAATGAATAACAGAAAACCAGGGGACTGCATTGCCTGGAACAAAAACAATGTATAAACAGTAAAGCACAGGAGACCGGGGGACGAAATTTTCTGGAACGAAAACATTATACATATGCTAAAGCATACTAAGCCAGACAAATAGAAATCCTAAAGATTAAGCATTTTAATCAAGCCAAAACACACTAGTTTATCCAAAGGATTAAGCCACATCAGCAAAATAAACTAGTAATTAATTGAAGCATGTCATACTTAATATGGTAACCATTCAATATCCAGCATACTTAAAAACAACAGCAAAGTCTCGATGATCAAATTTCTAAAAAATTATAAAATACCCTTTAACTTCCAACTTCTTAAAACAAAGTCATTAACCCTTAAACCATAAACTGAAACGGAAACGAAGAAGTTAAACCTATCCATCTTTCGCCTTCCATTTGCCCCAAATCAACGGTAAGACTTCTGGAACCAAGCTCTAGCACCACAACCACTGGACTTCTTGGGCTCACGGCGCCTTGGGTCAGCAACAAAGAGGGTCCTGTCATACCTGACCAGAATGTCCTTAATCTCCTTCTTGCTCTGCTCATCTACATATTTCTGGTTGCAAAGCGATGAGAGCCTTGGCGATGCTCTGGCGGATGACGTAGATCTGGGAGGTGTGACCGCATCCCTTGACGTGATGCGCATGTCGACACCGGTGAAGCGCTGTTGTTCGAGGAGTAGGATGGGTTCGTAGGCCTTGAAGCGGAGGATCTCGGGCTCGACAAGCTCGATTGGGCCGCCGCTGAGAATGAGAGACAGAGAGTTTGAGAGAGTTTCAGCGCAGGGAGGGGAGAGAGAGGGAGAGGCTGGTTGAAAATTAGGGTTGGGTTAAATACAAAATTTATAATGAAATAAAAAAATAGAATAAAAGTAATTTTAAGAAATAAAGCTATTTAACAGACACCAATATTGGTGGCTCAATGTTGAAGGCCACCGATATCAGTGGCATCCCACTGTAAAGCCACCAAAAAATAGTAAGAGTAACAGCTTTATATCTATGGCCACCAATTGCAAATGGTGGGCAATGAGCATAATTCTAGTAGTGGAATTTAATTTTATTGTTAAATCAAAGATTAGCCTTTAATGAAGGTCAAGTATTGCAATGAACCAACTACGATTTTGGACAAAGTTGGATCTCAGTAATTGATCATGAGGTTTGCTAGGAGTAGAGGCAGGTTTACTGAACCCATACCTGCCATGTGAATTAAATCCTTAATATATCCTAGGATTGATTCCCAAGAATGTCACCATTTGTCTTGTATGTGATCTGCAACCCAAGGAAATAGGTGAGTTTACCCAAATCCTTTAAGTAAAAAACTTCAGACAGTTCTTGAAATAAGTGAGCTCACTCTTAATATGCTATCAAAGCATGTTAAGAGTTGCAGAAATACATTATATGAAGGCGATTGCAAGCACTAAGTGTTTTTCATATAATGAAAACACTACTATTTAATTTTTCCATCGAAGGTAACAATGATTGGTCCTGTAATGTATGAGGAAGTTGAGCAATGGCTCCTACTACGCATTGACTTAAAGTACTATAGTTACAGGGTACTGCATGCTTACCTATATGAGTGGGGAGGTGGTGCGCCTTCTCTAGGCGACTTGGGCTAGTCTCTAGAGCACTTACGAAGGTGGATATATAGACACAAGGCCAATCCGCGTGTCATTTAACCTCGATGTGTCTTTACTAAGCTAAGGTTCAAGTCCATAAGATACCTTAGTTATGCACTAGGCTTTCAAGAAAACTGCTCGAGAAAATTTTACAAAATGTTTTGTATTGTATTATTATTTTGAAAGTGGTGGAGGGATTGTCTCTGTTTAAGTGTCTGGGGTTTGTCTCAGGAGTGTACAAAACTTTGACAAACAATAGGCGTAAGGTCGGGCTTCATTGTATCCAAAATATTTATTTGCATATCTCCTTTGCACACCGAATTTGAGGGCAAATAAAGTATGAAAGAAAGCATTTTATACGCGCTTTGAATCAATCTTTCATCCTCCATCATAATCATAACCCACATGTTTACAAAAAATTTCAAACATCACTCACGCTATTGATTTCTTCCATACATTTGGATGTCTAAAAGATATCAAAGTCAAATGATTTTTGCATGAGTGATCTTCAAATGAATATCAAGAAATTGAACGGTTTCAATTCTGAAAATGGATTCACGAAGAGTGGGATATGTGCTTCTCCTATGGGAAACACAAAAATTATCCTTTAACCTTTCACACCCCGAAAAATAATTCAAACAAAAATAAAGGTTAGAATTAAACATGAGTGTAAGAAAAGCTAAAATAAATGTGCTATCATTTTCCTTTACAATTATCCCACCCTTAACTCCCATCGAGGGTTTGGCAAAATAATCTAAATAACTTGCATTGAGTGAACTCATCAATTTGTGCAAGAAAAAGGACAAATAATGTGAGAGAGAAGAGAAAATAAAAAATTGGTCAATGGGCAGGACGCACCCAAGATGGTAACAAGAGGTAGCGTTTGCAAATGGTAATGTACAAGAAATAAATAAGAGATGGATGAGCACGTGAAATCCACCTGATAACATATCATTATCAGGCTTTTCCTGTCAGAGTAAGCCAAAGTTCAATGAACTTTCATAGCACTACACGGCTCTCTTACCTTTCAAAAGATTTTATAAATATATATAATATATATATATATATATGTATGTATAGTCCTTTTTATGAAGCCACTCTTAAATTCTTAATCTTATAAACCTTTAAAATAAACAAATAATAGCGCATGCAAACGTGAACGTAACCATATTAGTTAATGAAAATGTATACTGCGTCATGTACTCGAATTATAGATTGAAGCTTTTTTTCGCAATTTAAATTTGTTGAACGTAGTTATATAAAACAAATGAAGTTTTCACTACAAAACAATAGCATGCATAGTTAAACGGAAAGATATGAGAACATTGGTATATGGTGTTTCGAGTTGAGGGTTTAGGGTTTAAGATGCGGATTGGCCGTACGTATGCTAATTTGTGAAGAGATTTGGAGAGTTTTATTTATTTTAATTTTCTTAGATTAGGAGATTGTTTGGTGGAGGAGAATGAGACACCCAGAATCTCTGGTTTCCACTCCTTCATTCATGACATGGAGACAAAACTTATCGATGCGAATATATACACATATTATATATTTCATCATCAAATTTGTGCTTGATGCCTGTCGGATCTGTATTATTGCATCCAGAAGCGTTTGAACTTGTCAGGCTTCAATATATTTTTCCAGATTATATTACAAACTGTGCATGTGCAGGTGCAGGTGCAGGTCCACGTCCATTGTGTGTGCACCAGCTAACGGCCATTAAAAGGAGTCACCAACAATGTTGTCTAGTATGAGACACCCCAACCTTAGGAGGTCGAAACATGCTGGCCGTCACCATGAGGTGACGTAATCATAAGGGTAAGTGATGTAAAAAAATGGATAAATTAAAAACAAACTAGAATTAATTTAAACTAAACAGTGAAAGAGTGCGTAGTCGTGGGAAGAACCCACTACAATTATTTAGAGTATAATAGACAGTAAGACTACAATGAAGTAGTAAAAGTAGCTAAAGTACACTTATTACACAACAGTGGATAAGTTCATACTTCTAAATAGAGATAATGTTAGAACTGTCGAAGGTTCCTTGAATGCCACAAATAGTACAGCTATCTAGGTCCTGGAGGGGGCGAAAAACAAAGTTGAGTGGGTCAGCAAAACAACGTTTGTAAGAAAACCTTTATTTTCGAACATAGTGACCCCTCGCTGTAAAACAAGTATAGTTTCCTTAAAACATACTACATAAGTATGTAAACAACAGTACAACAGTAATATAACCAAAAATATGCCAAGTCATGATATATCAAATGCCACAGTAATATAATAATGTGATAATCAAGTATAATCAAATTTTCATCTATCTAAGCTGACACACGAGTTCGTACATATAATTTCTGACATGAACAGAACTGGGTGTAATCAATACGCTCTAGTACTACGATCACGTGAAGGCTGCTACAGAAGCACGGTCACATACGAGTCGCAATTGCCTAATGCAATCTAAACAACAGGACTGGCACTGTAATACCCTGGAAAAATTTAAAATATATGAAAAATGTAGAAAAATTTATCGATAAGTGGAAAATGCCCCTCGTTGATTAAACGTAATTTTACGAGGATGTATTTTATCCTCGTATAATTTATCGTATTTCTTAACATATATGGATAGAGTTCGATCCTACGAGAGCGTAGGCGAAAACCGTTCGTGAAACGGAGTTATAACGAGTAAGATATGAACGAGCGAAGTTAGGGGTGAAATGGTCATTTGACCATAATCTGGATTTCTCCAGATTATTCTAAAGTGTCACGTGTGTGGTAGTGGCTAGAAGAGAGGGGGAAGGAGCCCAATCAGAAAACAAGAAAAAAAGGAAAGGAAAAAAAAAAGGGAAAATAACGAAATGAGGGGGAGAAAACGGGGTCACCTTCAACCTGTGTGACCCAACCCGTATGACCAAACATCCAACGCCGATTCTGGCATTTTCCCAACGAGTTAGGCGACGCCACCACTACCAATCCACTCCTCGTCGTCCTAGCTTCCATTCCCACCCAATTTGGACTGCTGTGGTCGAGGTTTAACGACGAACACTCGTCGTCTTCTCCGGCGAGTTCGAAGATACCCACGACGGCAATCCGCCCGATTCTGAAGCCATCACCGTTGACCACCACAATGGGTCGACTCCTCAAGAACCCAGGAACATGTCCCAAGCCTTGGTTAGGGCAGCGGAGCACCGAAGGTGGTGGATTGAGGCCACCAAATTTCTAGGGTTCCGGCGGGTTTCGAGGAAAATTGGAGTTTTCCCGACCAAATTGGACTTGGACACACGTATAAAGTTTGTTCTACACTTCGAGATCTTCATTTCTGTCATTTTTTGAGAATTTTTAGAAATAGTTGAAATTTTCCTGCAAGTCGGGACAGCTGACCGCCACCCACGACGGTGTGTGCGGCGACACATGGCCAGAGGGCTGTCAATGCTATTTTTAGGCTAAATTAGATGTCCTTAATTTAGTTTTGAGATTCGTATGATGTAGGTTGATCGTTTGAACCTAAATTCACTACGATACGTTAGGAATTGACGATCCGACCTTTGGATCGTCACCAAACTTTGATACATTAAAATATGTAATATTTGAGGACCTTAGGAACTTACGTATCGGGAATCCGACGTACTGATCTTCCCGAATTGGATTTGTAAGTTCATAAAATAAAACGTCGACCGCCACTTGATTTTGTGATTGGCGGAGATCCGACCGTTGGATCATAATGAAATTTTAGTATGTTGTTCTAGAAGTGTAATATGAACTAAGAATGGCTTGATCCCTTGGTAGGGTACGTAGGTAGTCTAACCAAGATGTTAGATGCAGCCATAAATTAAACAAAGTGATTTTTTTTTTTTTTTAGTGTGGTTAGTTAGAATTATAATTAACCCCTATTTCTATTGTGGCCTACCTGTGTGTTTGGCTTCCAAATTAGAAATTTTGGGATGTTACAGGCATCTAACTTGGATCCAAGGCTAGCGAACGGTGCGGATGTGAACACACACGTGAAGGATTGGCCCTGGCCTTAGGGCGAGTACTAACACCGGGTGTAGTAAGATGAGCATGTATAAATGTGTATGAATGTCATGACAGTAATATCCCAACCATATAGCAACATTTATCACATTTAATATCACAATAACGATACTTGGCAATATAAGCGTAAATTGAAGTAAATACGCATTTATGGAAACTATAACTATGTATAGGTATAAAAAAAAACTGCCCACTCACAAATATGTCGTCGGATCGTAGCCCGCGAGCCTTGCCTGACCCCTTAAGTCCTCGGGATACGTTTCCCCTATATGTGAAATAACTATATTTAAATTAATTAAAACACATATACGGGAACTTAAATAAAACCCCCATAGTTTGCTCAAATCTAAGGTTTAAATATATGAAATTGATCTACTTGACGTCACGGACCTACACAAATTTTCAGAATAATTTTTGGACACCGGATGCGCCCTCACGAGCTGGCCAAGGTGCGGCCACACGCGCAGGCCACGCGCATCACGTGCGGTCCGTGTGACTAACGGCGTTAGGAATATTCCGTTAAAACCTTAACAGAAGTTAACAGTGTTACCTGATGCCGTTAGAATATTCCGTTAAAGTTGACGGAATATTCCGTCGTCTTCTCCGGTGGTCCTCGTAGGTCGCCACCATTTAGTTTGCCGGAATCTGGAAAAAGTCGCCTGTTTCTGGGTAAAATTTCAAACCTTCATATCTTCTTCATTTCTCAACCATTTTTCACAAAATTTATATGGAAACGAAGCTTATGAAGTGTAGAATCGCGTTATACCTTTTTACAGTCCAAAAAGTAGACAGAGGTGGCCAGAAAACGCCTCAAAAGGTACGGCCAAAACTCAACTCTTCAGAACCTCGTGTTTTTGACGTCAACTCCTCACCAAAACTAGTCTAGGAGTCTCGGGGAGTTGTAAAAGAGCTTCCCCGTCCTTCAAAACTCCTCGACTCGGCCTGAAACTCGTTGAACTCAAACTCACTGAGTTCGGACCTTTTGAGTTCGATGTCCAAAACTTGATCAACTTGTGATCCAGTGGTATGGTTGTGCTTGTGAGGTCGAGAAGAGTATGGTTATGGTGTTTGCGAGCTCGATCTGTGAAGACTGATGAAGGTCTTTGTTGTCACAGAGAAGGGAGAGCTCAGTGAGGAAGAGAGAAAAGGGAGAGAAAGAGAGTGACATTTCTCATTGGTGACTGGTGTGAGTGAAGCTCACTGATTGGTTATGTAAAGGAGGGAAAAACGTAATTAGGTGGTGAGGAAAGAAACCGGGAAAATGAATGGAGGGGAGGAAATGGGGGAAATTGGTTAGCTGATTGACAAAAATGGAAGGCAAGGGTTGGGTTAAAAAGAAATCTAAAGATAGGGTTTTTCAGATTTCCTACAGTAAAAGGAATTAGAAAATCTATCTGACACAGTGTTTCTAACACTGATAATTTAATACACCCTCGTGTACAAATCTACCTGTTATCCTCGTACTTTGACAGAGCGTAACTTTAATGTTACAAGTCCTATTCGAGTCTAAAACGTGCTCATGCGTCCGTAGTGACGAGTACAATTTAATTACGTTAGCGAGAAAATAATTTAAGAACAAATAAACACGTTCACGTCACTTGCCAACAAGGGCATAAATGTAAATTCATATACTCGGGGAGAAATTACGTAGAAAATTATGGATGGGTCGTCACATAATACACGTCTTAAGTTTTACCATGCATGTATAGTAACGTCATATGGCATTTCTTGAAGAGGTATTTCTCAATTTCCTTCGTTCTTAATTTCGAATTTAGAAGGAGTTGTCAATTTCTTCTATGATTTAATTTTAGTCATCTATAAACATTTTAATTAGCCAATTTTTCTCTCTAAATTTTAATTTTAGTCGATTACCCCTGCCCTGAACTTTTATATTGATCAATTTTCTCCTTGAACTTTAAATTTCTAATTGCAGAAAGATAATGTTATCCCTAATGTGGACAACATATTGTTTTCTTGTTCTTCTTCTCCTCCGCTAGTTCACTTCCTACACTTTTTTGTTTGAATTTTAGAATTTAGGGGGGAAATTAGAGTCCCCAATGGGGAACTGACCAATTATAAAAATTCAGAAGGATAATCAGTTAAAATTAAAATTAAGGAGGGAAATTGACCAATTATAAAAGTTCAAAAATTAAAGTTCAACGGGAAAACTTGTAGCTCCTTACAAGTTTGCACGGGGCAGGAAAAATCGGTCAATACCTCTTTCTTGAAATGTAAAATAAGTAAAGAATTCATGCAATAACCGAGTGCATGGATAAATACTGTTAACAAATAAGAGATTTACAATCTCTTTGGTCAGCTATCAATCACTAAAATGTCTTATTGTTTGACTAAAGAACAATACCAAGCTACTTATTACAAATATATCATTATCAATCATAATTTGCAAAGTTGGCATTTCCAAAGATGAAGTTATCTACGTAATCTTATGATGAAAGTTTGGAAGAGTTGGATATGTTTTAATATTTATACTCAATCACAAAGCAGCATTTAGATCACGAATCCAACATCAATCCAATCAAGTTGGGTAAGCAATCTTTAACTTAATAGTTCAAATGGTGCTTATTATATATATAGCAAAAGTCCTTTTCTTTTGGTAGAAACCTTCAACGTGTTAAAATATTTCTTTCAACCCCATACAAAAGTCAAATAATGTATAAAGTTGTAAGAGGGTGTAGCTTTAGTCGGTAGAACATTTTACACTCATGCACAGTGAGAAATCAACTTTTTAACACTACCAATAACTTATTATAATATTTGAACTTAACATGTCATATTTGACAAGAAAAACACGGCAATTTTAGTACATATTGCGAATACGCGTGATCAAATCAAAATAAACTCTAAAATAATATATATAACCTCGAATAACAAGAGGACAAACGTAGACAAAACATAGTTATAATATTTGAACTTAACATGTCATATTTGACAAGAAAAACACGGCAATTTTAGTACATATTGCGAATACGCGTGATCAAATCAAAATAAACTCTAAAATAATATATATAACCTCGAATAACAAGAGGACAAACGTAGACAAAACATAGTTTTGATGTGGCAAGTGGCAAGTGACTATACATTTGTATAGTTTTGGTCTTTCCTTTGCGTGCATGCATGAACCACTCCGTTCAATTATTTACCAAAGCAAAAGGACATTTTGGCATGTTTTTATGGGATCAGTTCAGATTCCAGGAAAGATGTATCTGTAACCCGAAATACACAAAACATAAACTTGCAAGACACTCCCTCTCCTTTTTCTTTTGGCTATGAAATTGGCAAAAGACAATCTGTAAGATGTGAAAGTTCCCAAGCCTTGAAGAAAAAGGTTAAAGCCCTAAAAAGGAGGTTTGTTTATCTTCATCCTTATGGACCATGCATGGCTAGTGGTAGATGACATTGTTTGGCCATTTGCCGCGTGGAAAATGGTGCTGATGATTGGGGTGCTAGGCTCCCATTGTCCCACAACCATGTCGTTTTTCTAGTGCTCCTTTGGAGAAACGACACGTAGGCAAGGGTTACTTTCCAAGAAAAGGGTAGTCCACAAACAAAACCTTACCTAGAAATGTACACACATATGCACCTATGTGCAGAGAGAGCTTGTAGCAATGGGACACATTGGCATGCGACAATTGGTGAAAAATGACAAGTAGTCAGACATCCCATGACACATGTCTATTGGAGGTGAAATCTTAGAAAGGACGGACAACCTTACCTATATTTTGGCCACTCGATAACATGATAGGATGAGTTCATAGAATTTTATAACTTTGTGTTTTTTTTTCTTTAGAGAAACACTTAAGACTTTCTTAAAGTGAGATTCTCAATGAACTTTATGGGACTTTAGCACGGGAATGTTAAAAAGATGCGATGGGGAGAGTTCACGAAGAATTTTACTTTTGAGAGAGTTTCCTTAACATTTATCTTTTCTTTATTACACGATAAACGAGATAAATACGTTTATACAACTGATTATATACACAAAATGACTCAAGTTGCACAACCCTTTGATGTGTTAAAAAATGTTAATTCAATTGTGAAACTCTTGTTACAAATGTAAATTCATCTGACGATTCACTTTGTTGCAAGAGATTTTGGGTAAGGAGAGATGAAAGGTAGTGATTTTGAATTTCTATTTCTTTCCTCCGCTTTTTGATTGAATAAGTTAGCAGAGACTCAAGCAGTCACGATACTAGCATTCCATATTTGTTGGGAATGTTTGGAGGGAGGGTGAGAGCTGCTTGAGGCTGGGACCAAGGCCCTAGCAGACTTATGCAGGGCTGCAAGGAATATGTAATTAAGGAGAAAAGTGCAAAAGAAGAGAATAAAAGAGTGAAAAAGCAACACCAAATCAGAAATTAAGACATTCTAACATTAAAAAAATAGTATTGAGTCTTAAACTATAAAAGATGGTATATGGTAAAGCTCTTAATAAAATCACACCATTTGCCATGTAAATTTTCCATGACATCATCTTTGCAGATAAATCTTGTCATGCGGTACTAGGTAGGTAAATCGAACACAAAGCTCCACGAAGATAAAATTGGCAAGTAAAACAAGAGAATGTTTTACCAAAACAAGACATGAAAATGGGAAGAAAAGCAGGTTAAAAAGCCTGTAAACAGAGCAAGATGTCGATGTAAAGTAACCATGGTTAACAGAAGATGAAGTCCGCAAAAGACGGAAGCCTAACCATGGCTAGATAACTTGGGTTAAGTTGCCGGTAGTCTTTGGTTGCTCTCTTGCTATATATATAGTGAGGAACAGATTGTGCAGAGCAGCCATTGTCAAACAAAATATATATTTGTATGCTGATTGTGTGTGTGTCACTGCTGCCTAAAATCCCTAGAATCCCTTCTTCTTCCTCCTTCAGCTCCTCTGGTCGGTACTCTGTTTTTATAAGGACTCAAAAAGCTTAAAAGTCTCACTCTGTAAGTCTAAATTCTCAGCCATTTTTTGAAGTTGAGGACTTTATTTTCTACTTGTTTCTTCATTTTTCTTTTCTGGGTTTGATCAAAATTGTTCATTTTTTATGTTAGTAATCAAAAGAATGCATTTTAATGGTTTTTTGAGGGATTAATTCTAAGAATTCTAGATCTTATGATACATTTGTTGCTGGGTGTGCTGGGTTTAGGAAATTGGGTTGTGGGGTGAGATCAAGTTGCTTGCTTTATCTGTTTTGTCTTTAATTTGGTATCGATCTTGTGATTTTAACTGGTTTAGGCTTCATCATGGTCAAATTTTTGCTAGATCTTGATGGTGGTAGAAGCTTTCTCAATGGTTTTTCTTTCCCTTTCCATCCAATCTTGCCATTTGGGTTCTTAAGATTTGGATCCATTGTTGTTGTCGTTTGTACATGCTTAATTTTGCTTCAAATTTTTAATATCTCTGCTGGGTTTGAGGAAATAATTTGTTCTGCTTTTTTAAAGTCTAGGGTATAAAGCATGGTTATTTCAGTTATATTTTTGAATATTTCATTGACATTAGGGGGAAGGGGGTGTTTTAAGAAGAAAAGGTATTGAATTTTCAATTCTTCTGCAGGTCATGCACTTTTCATGTCCCTATATTTTGTGGATTTGCTGGATCGGTTTTGTTATTCTGTTTATTTGCGTATTCATGATCTCCATCTCTTTTCGATTTGATCAAATAGTCTTTGTGCTTGATACGAATTCCGCTGTGAAAGTTTAAGCTTTTAATGCTCAAGGGTCTCCTTGTGATCAATTTTTATGATTCAATCTTGTTTATATGAAAGGTTTCTAATACTTTCCTTTCTTGCATTGCAGGTCGGATAACACCAAGATATCGGTGACATTTCAACTTCGTTTGAATTATTCTGTCTCCCGTTTCGTGTCTTTGCCAGTTCATTCTGGTTTCACTGTCCCTCAACAATCTTTTACTGATTTTAGCTTGAGTTTGGATATTCCGGTGTTTACCATACGTTTATATTCACAAATCCGAACCCCTATAACATCGGTTTTGTTCAAATGGGTCTCTCAAGTCTACCAGCTCCATCAGAAGGAGTTCTATGTGTGCTTTTAGTAAACACAGCCCTATCAGTCTCCATTATCAAAGGGATAATCCGATCAGTCCTGCAAGTAGTTGGTATCCGTCTCACATCAGCCTCGTCATCTTCTTTCCCATCAGAAGACTCTGCTGAAAACCTCTCAGAATCATTTGAGTTCCATGTCAATCCTTCTGCTAGTTACATTGAGGACATCAGGAGCCATATCCCAGCAATTCGGTTTGACGAAGTGTGTAGCCTCAAGCAGCAGGAACACGAATGCTCAGTCTGCCTAACCGAGTTTGAACCTGAATCAGAGATCAACCACTTGTCTTGTGGCCATATTTTCCATCTACATTGCTTAGAGAAGTGGTTGAATTACTGGAACATTACATGCCCTCTTTGTAGGACTCCATTTATGCCTGGGGAGGACGCACCCTGCTTCTGGTAAAGGGTTTACAAAGCATGAAAATCGCGAAGAACTTCACGTACAGGGTTTAGTGTACAGGTATTTTACAAGAACGCATCGCCGGGCCATAGTGTTGTTATACCTATGTTATGTGCGAGTTAAAACTTTGATAGTATGTCGATCGGTCTCAGAGACCAACATTTTTACGATTGTACATATTATGGAGTTACCGAAATTTACATATCTACGTTTGTCTTTAAGTTATGTTTGTCGATTCGTCGAGTTTTACTTGTGTCATGGTTTACTGTGATATTCCCTTCCCTACTACTTCCAATCAAACTTATGCAGCCATATATTGTATAGTCATGCTTAAACTGTCTTTACATGAATGAGTTTCAATGGGATGGGCAGCATATATTGTGTGAAATTTACATATCCGTGAGCCCAGTACCAGAGTTCTAGCTGCAATATCTGATGTATATGTTGAACGAAAAACATGAAGTTTTCAACTCACAAGGGCCAATGTAGTTTTGGTTTGTAAAGTCCGAGTGGTTCTTAGACCATCTCTTATTATTGGGTTAAAACTTAAAATTTAGGTTTTAAACCTCCTAAAACTTGCTCCAGCCAAATACCGACCAAGATCTAGACCTGGGTTAGTGGGGCTGGCCCACGGTGTGCGTGGACGCACTTAGGAAAATGGGAAACTGCAACAAGGCGATGAGGCCAACATGTTGAACGCGCGAGGCGCTGACAGCAAGGGGGCCCCACCTTGATGCGATTGTCAGCCACCCAGAACGAGCCCAACGGCTCTATTCTGATCTGACGACATGTGTTATTAAATCGTTGGTTGATCAAGCGGTCTCTATTCAAAATAATTAATTTTAAACAGTAAATTTATAAATACATTAAATCAGTGATTGAGATCGAATATGGTCAAATTTACAGTTAAAAAAAAATTTCAACGGCTCAAAATTATATCCAACAGCTAAAACAATTTAAAAATAATTTATCGGCTAAACACATGTTTCATGGGGTCGGTTTAATGATTTTAATATTTATCGGAACCTAAATATTTTTCAGTTAAAAATGTTTATAAAAATAAATTAGGATAATCTATTTAGTTTATTTTTAAGAAAATTACTTTAAAAAACAATTAGCTTAAATTCATTCTTTAATAATCTTAGGTTAAAATTTTAACCCTGAATCATTTTGGAGAAGAAAAAAATGTTAGGGTAAAATTTTTTAGGTGATATTAGGTGTTACTGAATGTATACAAATAGTGATCGAATTTCTCGAGGTGTTACTAGTTGTATACATATGGTTCTGTAAAATGGTGAAACGTCAAATTTTCTTGTGAAATATGGGGTGGAGTTTGTTTCCTTCTTAATGAAGGTGTTATGAATCTATGGATGGAGTTTTCATTTTCTTAAGTTAACATCAAGGAAAGTGAAACTAGGAGGAGGCTTTCAAGGACCATTTCTTCTCAATGGTTTGAGAAAATGGAACAAACCCTAAGAATTGAAGCATCAATTGAACACTTGAAACAACTGTTTGCAGGAAAAAATAGCTACAAAACAATAAACCCTAAGATCAGATAACGTTATAATGGTGGTCCTTTTTTTCTTTGTAGCTTAGTAAAATGTGTTTTCTTATACGGTAGTGTTATCCACACTCATTTTTACTTCTCACACATTCTTTTTAGTTTTCAACCGTTGGATTGACTGATTGAAGAAGATCATGACAAAAAATTAACAAGTGTGTGGGATGTGAAAATAGGTGGGTGAATACCATTATCCTTTGTTTTACTTTCTAAGGCAAATGAAGAAGAAATTCTTGAGTGCACACAACCGGAGGTGGTTGAACCGCACACACACTCCATCCCGTATATTTTGGTACCATTCACTTTAGCCTCATGTCTTGTGTCTAGCGCTTGCATCCGGACGAAAGAATTTCTCCACCGATGAAAATAGTAATAAAGTCATTTGCTTTCAAGCACCTTATAGTGCAGTGCATTCTGTCATCACAAGCCAAAAAACTTGATGGGGATGAAAGAGACCTTGCAGAGGGATTAATAGGGAATAATGTGGGCAGACTCAAAGCTAAGTTCTTGAACTTTGGTTTAACATGAACCTGTTGATTAATCTCAAATTTTGTTTTTTCACGTATTTAATTACATATTTTATTCTGGGAGCCGAATATATATCTTTTTTTTTTTTTTTTTTTTTGGTTCATGAAGAGCCGAATATATTTTGGAAGTGGGAATTTGAAATAGTTCTAATACCGTTACGTGTCAGTAATCATATGAAAAGTTGTAATGAAGGAGTATCAGTACATTTTCTAAATAAGTAATATGCTTTTAAGTATAATTTTTTTTTTTTTAACAAATGATATTATTTCAGTTAATAAGGTGGAGAGTGAATTAAGCTTCATAATGGGACTAGTAATAATGTGATTCAAATTTACCTTCGGCAAGAATTAAGCTTAAGATCTTTCACTTATAAATGAAGAAAAATATCACTATACTATAGTATTGAATGACTGCTCTTAAGTACAATTTTAGAAGAGAACTGTTATTAGCATTCCTAAAATCTCATTCTACACTCTTCACAAGTGTATTTTTCTTTCTAATTATAAAAAGTTTGAAGGATAAACCGAAATTTTTAGAATACTAATAACAAATTAAAAAAAAAAAAAAAAAAGCTGCCAACTTCTGCTATCTGTGGCAGACAAAAAAGCTGCCAAGCATATTTGGGGGTGCCATGTTGTTATGCTTTTGGCAAACTTTTAATAAAGTGATTAGGTGTGTCCATATGGGCAGTTGCAACCGGAATATGGGAGCCATCATTAGACATGATCTCTCTCTCTCTCTCTCTCTCTCTCTCTCTCTCTCTAGTGAAGTAGCCATATTTGACTATGATTTTGACTTTGGGACTTGCCTCTCAAGTAATTTTATCTTTATTGTTTCTACCCATTTTGGTGCATTCTGTCTAGAAGAAGAGTTGGGGAAGCTACTACTCATTTGAAAAGTGAGCTGCCTTGGCTTTTTTTTTTATATCACTTTCCACCCATTGTATAATCATTTATTTTTATTTTCATGCATGATTCAATTATATATGTATATTCAACGCAAAATGCACAATTTTAATAATGTGATTGAGTTGATCGAACAGCTCTTATAAAGTCGCGTGATTGTATTTCGACAGACATATAAGAGAATCAAGGCCATGTTGAATTTCAAGGTTTCTGCAGCACCTTTAACATGGGATAGGCAGTACCCATTACTTGTAAAGATGCTATATGGTGGTACTGAATGAATTTCCAAGACACTATGCCAATAGGATCGAAATAAAATTTTGGTTACAAATCAAAACTGTGATGTAGCTATTTCTAATTCATAGGTGATTAGTTGAAAATGAGTTTTTTGATAAGCTCACTTTGAAGAGAGTTTCAAACTGGTAAAACTGTGAGTTAGTGAAAAACATCTAAAAGGTTAGCAGAAATATATCTATTGAGAAGTGGTTGTTCAACATTGATTGGAAGTTGATATTTAGAAAGTAGGGTTAAACTTGAAACATATTTGACGGTCATTTATCGAGAAAAAAATTTATGTTGTCAGACATTCTGATATGCTTTATGGTCAAATTTGTCAATTTTAATTAATAAACAGAGAGCGATTTATGATTCATAACTTGACAACGTAACATTTCATATACCCAATAAGAAATTATTGGCTGTCAAAATTTCGAGAAAATTATAGCAATGGTCCATCAACTAAATATCCATTACCATTGGTCTCTTAACTCATCAAAACGTGTAGCTATAGTCATTTTCGTTAACTCTATCAGAATTTCGTCAAAATGAGTTATATTGGAATGATCATTGCTACAACTGGATTAGAGTTGAGGAACCATTTCTCTAATTGGGTTAAAGTTGAGAAACCATTTCTCCAGTTGAGTTAAAGTTGAAGGACCATATTTGCCCCTTGATTCAGCATCATGTGTCTGGCATATGACTCATTTTGACGAAAGTTCTAACGGCGTAGAAGAAAAAGATCATAGCTACACGTTTTAAGGAGTTAAGGGACCAATGGTCATGAATTTTTAGTTGAGGGACCATTACTTCAATTGAGTTAAAAGTTAATAAACCATTACTACAATTTCCTCCCAAATTTCTTACATCAATTTGTTTTTTAATTTTCTGCTTCTTCTCACAACTCACTCACAAAGCAGCAACAGTTCATTCTTTCCAGTTTCTCCAGAGTCCCAAAGCTGAAGACTTCAAGCTCAGCACCCATCAAATGACGGAACTGCCCCTTCAGCCAGTCCTAATTTACCATCCCAGCACCGCCCATTATGGCTTTTCACTGCCCCTGCTCCACTGAAGCACTGGAGTCGCGGCGTCTCGTGGGCGTCCCGGAAGCTCACGCTCGTCCTTGGCGCCAACACCACCTCCTCACGAAGCAGACCCACTTCCCCTCTTCCTCCTCTTGGCTCGTTCGCTCCGTCAGCCTGAGGTTTTTATCACCGTACGTTTCGAATTCAAAATTTTCAAATTTTGTTGTTGATTGTGGTTCTGAATTTGTTTGGGTTTTATATGCTTCGAATTATGCACATCGAATTGAGTGTCTTTTGTCGTTATAGAGTATGAAAGCTTGCGTTTTTCGATGTTCTGGAACGGGGTTTTATTTGGGTCTTTTTCGTTTTCAGCATTGCTCTACTCGCAATGTATGTCAGCATACACTTGGGAATCAGAGTCAGTGTCATCTTGATAGGAAATTGTGTTTAAGTTGAAGCGGATTATTACAGCAGCGATACGCGAGCTAAAGCATCTTATTTCCTGTATAATTTTCCGTATCCAAGGTAATTATGTTCGTGTTTTTGGTTAATCAAATCATAGGAAGCGTGAGGCACACGATTAATGGAGTTTGAAATATATTCGTTTGATTACATGTCAAGTGGTAGGCATTGGTTCCAATGAAATTTCCAGCATTAGTAGTTACTCTATTCCTATCCGTGCATGCTATGAAAACATCGTTCGACAGATGAAATGTGGGATTATCAAATTAAATGCCAGTTGCAATAGTTCCTCTGTCCGTATTGTGCATACTAAGAAAACTTCAGCATTTGTGTCTCAAAACAAGATGAAAAAATTACATAGAAATGCTTTAAAAAATACTTCTGTTAAGTCTGATTGTCTTCGTACTTTGTATATCTCTGTTTGTCTTCTCTCCATGGAAGGATTTAATACATTATGGTATCAGAGCAGGTATATATACCATCACATACCCCTCGGAAATCCGTTCAGATTCACTCTCTGTATGGCAAAGCATAGTTCTTTCCTGAGTTCTCCTATGATGTCCATGGAGAAAGGTAACGCGACTCTACTGTTTTTGAACATCTTTGATACTGTTTCCTTGTCTGTGTTAGTCTTGCATTAATACATTTAAGCTCATTTAATTGTCTGGTTTGAGAACTTCAACCTACACACCACCCCCTGGCGGAAAAAGATGCATTTGTAGTAGTATTTTCTCTACTTATAGGACTGATCATCCTCATCTATGTTCAGACAGACAACTACGAAAATGCAAAGAATTAATTTGAGATTTTTCTTTGCATTATGCTTCACTGGTCAGAGCGATAGCGTTGTAATCTGAAGTTTTCCTTTCCATGATGATCATTCTTAGTCTTGTTTCTACCTATGATAAGGAAATATGTAACCTCCTTTTTTAACTCTAAAAAGAAACAAGGATTGTAAGAGAATGCCTCTCTTAGTACTAAAGTAAACTATTATGTCGTGAATGTTACACATCAATGACAGCATCCTTTCAGTAAGTACTTTCCTATAGTTAAAAATGGCTTATGGATCTAGAACATTCTGGTTTCTCAGGAAAGTCAAATGCTGCTTCTAAAGGAATGTGCAAGATAGTCTGGACAATAGAGGCCGATCTAGAAGCTGGCCAGTTTCTATACATAACTGGGGATCCTACTGTTCTTGGCTGCTGAGAGCCGGGGATTGCTATACTAATGTCTCCTACAGAACATACAAATTTATGGAAGGCTGAAGTCAAGGTACTTTTGCCAAGTTGCGCAAAGTAACCCGTGATTATGTTGGTTTTGTAAAGCATGAAATGATGCATGAATTATGGTATCTGTCAAATATGAGTTTTATTTATTTGTTATAACTTGCACAAATGAAAGCAAACAACAAAATCCATACACATGTTTCTAATATGACAAAATAAGTAGTTATAGATTTCCCGTTAGCATAGAAGTAACTAGAGATGTTTCTCCAGGGAAAAAGACGAAGAGAGGTACATAGAAATTTTTCATTTTTATTTTATTATATGCTGTAAGATTCACTTATTCACCCTTTACTGTTTGGCAGATTAATGGTGGTGTCAATTTCAAGTATAACTATTTCATAAAGACAGAAAGGTGGCCTTCATATGACATCACTTGGAGCCCTGGACCTGAATTGTCTATATCTGTACCCTTACCTGTCAAACAAAGCGGAAAAATTATAGCGCGGGATTCATGGATGAGGACCGATACCACAATGTCTCCGATTCGTTCATGGGGTTCATGGGTAGAGGAGGCATATCTTCCAATACAACCTTTATTCTCAGCTGCAGCTAGAGGTAAATCTCTCATAATGCCTTAGTATATGCAATCTCTTTCCTTGACATGTTTCTGAACACTCAAATGCTTCCAGTGGTTTGACAGATGAATATGAGATTATGAAATACCTTAAAAGTGATACAATTGAATTAAAGCCAGCTTTAAATCTTCCTATGGAGAACGCTGATGGCGAACTTAACAAGGGCTTAATTTGCAGTAATGAGATATTAGAGTTGAACCCATTCTTAATTGAACCAATGGAGGATAATGTGTACTCTGATGGCGACCGTATAGCGAATAGCAGTCAGAGGGGCTCAACTTCTATTAGTTGTTCAACTGAAAGACATTATCCTGTTGAGGAACCCTGGTTACTCCAGTCACCTCTTTTCTATCTTGTGTCCAAGGATAAGATGATCTAGAAGATTTGTTGCCTGAAAAAAGGAATAACATAATTTCAAAGGAACCTGTTTCTACAATTATACTGATTAATTCTTCTGTATGTACCGTGCAAAGGATAGCTCTACTGGAATATGGGAAATTGGTTGAGTTGCTACTGGAACCAGTTAAAAGTACAGTGCAGTGTGATAGCGTGTATATAGGTGTGGTTTCGAAACTTGTCCCCCATGTGGGTGGTGCATTTGTAAATATTGGGAGCTCTAGACCCTCTCTAATGGACATTAAACAAAACAGAGAACCATTCATATTCCCTCCATTCCAAAGGACAACGAAAAGTGAAGTCAACAGTTATATGTTGGATGAGCACATGACTGCCTACGAAAATGAAAGTGTGTCACTTGATTATGAAGCGACTGATGACATTATTGAAATCAGCTCTCAGAATGATTATGTAAAATCAATGCACAATGATGATGGCGATGATGAGCATGATATTGAGGATGAATTTGATGTTTCAGATGTTAAGGAAAACATGAATGGTGGTATACTCGATTATGGTGAAGTAGAAGCTAATCTTGTAGAAGGTGAAACTAGTTCTGTACCTGTTGCCATAAATGGTTCTAGCAATCCTCAAATGTCTCATCTCCAAAATAAGAAGAGGGATGCAAGTACTGTGACTAATGAGAATAAGTGGGCCTGAGTTCAGAAAGGCACTAAAGTTATTGTACAAGTTGTCAAAGAGGGGTTGGGTTCAAAAGGTCCCACACTGACTGCATACCCAAAATTAAAAAGCAGATTCTGGGTATGTTTTGATTCAACCATTGCCTCCTTCAATTTTTCCTTACTCTTTATTTTTATGAATTATAACACCTCTGATTCTTTGGGTTGCAGATATTGTTAACTCGTTGTGATAGAATCGGAATCTCCAAAAAAATTGGTGGTGTTGAGCGTACACGATTAAAAGTCATAGCAAAAATTTTGCAGCCTCCGGGTTTTGGTCTGACAGTAAGAACTGTTGCTGCTGGTCATTCTTTAGAGGAACTGCAAACGGATTTAGAAGGCCTTGTTTCAACTTGGAAAAACATTACAGAACATGCAAAATCTCCAGCTCTTGCAGCAGATGAAGGTGTGGAAGGGGCCATTCCCATCATTCTCCAACGGGCAATGGGTCGCTCTCAGTTGTCCTGGATTATTTTAATGAGACGGTGTGTTTTATCATTTATATCAAAGTCTTTCTACTATTATTTGTCATTTCCCGTTATTTTCTTCACTTCAAACTTTACAAAAATCGTGCAGTCTTATTCCTATATTGTGGATGCTTGAGGTTGAGAAAATGGTGGTTGACTCTCCCAGGACATATCATGAGGTATGACCTAAATTATCATATAGGAATATTTTAGTAGATTAGAAACTGTCAAGAATTTTTTGGATTGAGACAAATGTGTGTGATGTGTAGTTGGATCGTAATTGCTGTATGGGTTCATAGATTACTAATAGGAGAAACTGAGAACATGATATTGAAAAAGCATCCTATGATTCCGGACTTCAACATGTCTACAATTGATTGTTTCTATATCTTTGATCATTTATCTTTCTCTAACTGCAACAGTGTAATCACTAGGTTTCTGATGATATTTTGCTATGAAATACTAAGGTCAACTTTTACCACGCTTTCCAGGTTAGCAATTACCTTCAGGAGATTGCCCCTGATCTTTGTGATCGAGTAGAGTTATACAATAAAAGAATTCCTCTTTTTGATGAATTTAAGATAGAAGAAGAGATCAACAGCATGCTCAGTAAAAGATGAGTGGCAGGCAATATTGCTTATGCTCTCAGTTGTCACGTTTTCTAACTCTGAAGGTGTGTATTGACCCATTAGTTAATTTTTGTTTCATGATCTCTTCACTTCATTGACCCTGTATATTTGGTTTTTCTCTTTATTTCTTTGGGGGTGCGGAGAGAAGTATTATTCGACTATTTTTGTTGATGTTTACGTCTATTGCCTTTCAGGGTTCCACTGGCTAATGGAGGTTCTTTAGTGATAAGAGCAAACGGAGGCATTAGTCTCTATCGATGTAAATGGAGGACATGTGATGTTTGGCCATGGAAATTCACAGGAGAAAGCTATTTTAGAAGTCAACCTTGCAGCTGCCAAACAGGTATGCTACATGCTGAACTCTAGCTCTCTCTTTATGACTTGTTTGCCTTGCACGGATAAGCAACTTGTATATTTCTTGCCAGGCAACATATTACCCAGCTGTGACTTGTAAGATAGTAACAGAGCATATTACCATGTTTATGCAACTATTACTTGGTTACCATCCGATTTCCGAAAGATGTTATATCTTGATTTCAAATCTTTAAGATAGATTCTCCTATTTTCATCTGATTCTTTAAGCTTAAGGTACTTGTTTGACAGAGAATAACGTGTTTCAGATTGCTAGGGAGTTACGACTGATAATTGTGGTAGATTTCATTGACATGGCTGATGAGTGTAAGTCGAAGTCTCCCTCTCTTGTGGGTTTGTGGAAGTGCTATTGACATATTTAGGCATGACCATAAGTTCATAACTGGTTTTGTCCTTGGGATGGATAGAAACTTACAGAACTTCATGTTTTTATGGGGAAAAGGAGGCAGGTTAATAAAAATACATAAAAAGATTCTGAACCGTCATCATTTTAATTTTGAGAAGTTATATTTATTCATGAATTCCTCTTTGGCACTGCCTTATTTCCAGCAAACAAGAGATTGGTCTATGAAGAAGCTAAGAAGGCTGTTGAGAGAGACAGATCAATGGTTAAAGTCTCCGAACTGTCAAGGCATGGACTTATGGAAATAACAAGAAAGCGAGTATGTTGCATAATCACAATTCACAAGCTTTTAGTTTTCAGTAAAATTTTAAACAAAATAATTTTGATGAAGATTGGCAGTTAACGCTGTCCAGACTATTTGTGATTACCCAGATGTTTGCTTGAAATTGCAAATACAAATATAGATTAATTAATATTCATATATTTATGTCGAGGGGAGCATGGAAATCTTCACAAGATCTATATATTAACAAGAGAATCTTCACGCAATGCTTGATGAGCTCAGTCAAGGTTGATTGTTTTATCTGATGAATGATGGAATCATGTTGACAGGTACGACCTAGTGTGACATTTATGATTAGTGAACCGTGCGCTTGCCGTCATGCCACTGGGAGAGTAGAAGCATTAGAGACCTCCTCCTCCAAAATTGAACAAGAAATTACTCGATTACTTGTAAGTGAAGTTTTAGACTACTATATGTTGATTTGTGTACATATAAATCTGAAAACTTGGGAAGAACTGGCAAATGCAATTGTGTATATGTTAGAAAGAAATGAACTACTCAAACTCCTTTTATTGATGGAGAACTATTTCTTTCAAGAATTGAAATCCTGCTAGCAGGATTCACAGCTATTTTAACCTAATACCATATAATTTTAGTTCATTCCATTGTTAATGTGCCTTTTGGAACAGAAAAGTTAATAGTTCTTGAAATTTTATCAGGCGATGATGGAAGAGAGAGACCGGACCCGGGAAACCCCAAATCTTGGCTGAAATTTATTCTGAGAGTTGACCGTCACATATGTGACTACCTAACTTCCGGGAAAAGGACAAGACTTGCATTCTTGAGCAGTTCCCTCAAAGTCTGGATTCTACTAAAGGTATGTAAAACCGACGGATATTCTTGATCCCAAGTCTCCAGTTTCTGTTCAAGATTTAGGATGACATGAATGATTCTTCTCACACCACCCTCTTATGTAAAGATCTGTACGGTATGTGGAATGCTAAGCGAAAATGGTTAACTTGAAACTTCAGATTTATCAGTTCCATTAGTAAACACGACCTCAACTTTCTTGCCCTATACTTTGTAGCTGATACGTGCATCTGGTTAATGGATCGATTTGCTTTTTCATGATTTGATTTGAAATTCACTAATTGTCAGAGGTGTAAAACTGTTTCAGGTTGCTAGAGGTTTTGCTAGAGGTGCATTTGAGGTGAAGCCATTTTCAGATGAAAAGTCACATAAAGATCCGCCTCCAGTAACGATCTCAATGTTACCATCTTCGGAAGGCAGAGCTAACAATTCTGGCCGAAAGGTGACCTTGTTTCCGGTCAAAAAATGGAAGACCGGGCGAATATGAGACTTGCCCGATCAATGTGAACTTGTTCTGTATACGGACTAGAAAATTTTCTTTCTGATTCTTTCAAATGTTTATTATATCAGAGGAGGATGTAGAGAAAGGAGAAAAGAGAGGATTAGATGGCATTTTGTTGATAAAAGCCTGTTATTTTATTGGATCACATTGTAGTAATGCTTGGCCAACAAGTTTTGTTATCGGCAGCCAACTACTTATTTTCTTAATAATTCCTAGGATTGTTCCTTTCTAAAAAGGTAGCGACTTTCACACCCCCCCGTTTTGGCAATTTTGCACTACTCTAGTTTTTATGGCTCGAGTCTTTGTCTACTCGATTATCATAGCACGAAAACAAGAAAACAAGAGCGATGAGTGCGAATGGACAACATGAAGTGTGAAAAACGCCGCGTGCTGAATGTCATTAATTTGCACTCCTCTGCTTTATTATGTCCCTTGATTCTTCGTTAATTTATTCAATCATATAGCTAAAACGAAAGAAACGAAAGAGTGCAAGAAGTGAAAATAGAATAACATTAACAGAAGCACTAGCAACTTGGTAGTTACCTTCTCTGCTTAAATGTCCTCCTCAAGGTAAAAGATAAAAGAGAATGGAAATTTGGGAATCGCTGTCGGGAATCCTCATTAGCACTCCAAACTAGTCATTTTGCCCTACATTTTTCTATTTTTTGATGACTTTCTTCGAATGCGGGTAACAATTTCCTTGTTGGAAAGAAATTAAAAATCAAGAACCAACATAAAAGAAAAAGTTCACTATTTATTGAAGGCTAATGATTAGAGACGAGTAAAAAAAATTCTGGAACAACTCCCCACAAGATCACATGATTCAATACATGCACATTGACATCAAACAAAACCCAAGTTCAACCGAACACTTATGAAATTCGAAGTGATGGAATATTGAAAAAGTTGCTTTTTCTACAAGTATAAAACTCATGACAAAAGCTACTTAATTCTAAGACTATCAGTTCAGGCTTACAATTTCTCAAATGCAAAACATAACAATAAGCTAAACGGTACACGTGGATATCGGCAGTGTAGCAAATAACGAAGTCACAAACCTAATTTGCGGGGATCAGCTGGTCGCGGTGCTGCAACTGTTGATACCATCCTTGCAGTCGTTGGTGAGATCGTTGAAAGTTTCAATCTGCTTTTTCCCTCTCAGGAACACTTCTGTATCAACCGAGACCCTCATGTAACCGTCAAATTCAACCGGAACTCCATTGTTGAGCTTAGTGGTTTCAGAGTACCACTCGCAGTTTTCATCCCAAAGATCCTTGAACTCGTCAAGGAAGTGAGTTGTATACTTGTCTTTCAAAGGATCAAAGAAAGATGTATCCGGCTCATTTGTTGCAATGTAGAGGTTCCTCCCGTCTTCAATTTTGTTAGGTAGGGTTGAGAGCAGCGCATTGGGTGAAGTATCTCCATCAAGGTTAGGCCACAACTCCTTGTTATGTGCCTTCTCCCCTCTCTCAATATGCACAGAGTCATAGTCCCAGTTCAATTTTGATGCAATTGCAGACACTATATCCATCAACCTTCTCGATTTCCACACCAAATGCCATGGTCGTTGAACAACGGACTCTGTCTCCCCTTCACACACTCTATACCAATAATTGTCTGGCTCCACAGACCCAAACTTTCTCATAATCAAAGTATCCTTGACATCATTAAGTTTCATAGGTGTGACCCTATAATCCTCCACAAGATGCAGACCCAACCCGTCCTTCTTCTGCCATTTTTCCCAATCTGTCCAAAACTGCTTCGCGTCTAACACAGATGCAGATTCTCTTAAATGCTCGAAGTCAAAGTAAAACCTGAAGTCCTTCCCTTCCTCATCTTGATTAGACGAAGTGTAAATTGAAGACAGACAAAGAGTCAATTCCATGACCAAAGTTCGGTTCAGGTACTGAGCTTCACCCAAAGCACACAAGAAACTCCACAAGTAATGGTTCATGCTCTTGCACCTATCTCCACCACCTGTATATATTAAGTATTTCCCATGACTGAATGAAACTTCAGACTCAACCACCGGTAGGGTATCATTCACAATCTCCCCAACAACCGGCAAAGAATTCTCCTCAGTCTTCCCTTGCTTATCAAATCCGGCCTTCTTCTTCCTCTTCCTGGCATTTACTCCAGTATGGTACTCTCCAATATCACCCACACTAAGAGTACAATTCTCAGACTTCAAAATGCTAAACCTCCGATAGTCTTTGTAAAAAGAAGCAGTCTTCCCTTCCTTAGGCCTAAACCGCCAAGCCATATCACAACTGTTATCATCCGAACCCCGCACTGGTTTCCCAAACCGGTAAAAATGAATATCCTTAAACTTTTCTATGGTGGCCCTCATCATCAAATGGAACACTTCCGGGTCCCTGCAATCAATGGGACCCTCACAACTAGCAGATTCTGCTTCAGAATTCTCAGTGGTCAAGTTATCGCCCTCGCTCAAGTTTACAACATCAGTCATATTGATAAAATTTCCAATCTCTGTTTGATTGGGAGCCAAGAAATTCTCACCAGTCCGGACCACAGTGTCATCGGACTTGAAAGTGGCATTGGATTTGGATGTGAGGAATGTGGTGATCTTGGTTGACGGGTGAAACAACGGGTCTTCGGGTTCATAGGTGGCGGCAATGATAGTAAAGATCAACACTCCCAGCACAAAAAGCGTAAAGCAAAGGTTCCCAATCAAGGCAAGGGCATTGGGGCCCAAATTCTCAGGCCTAAAGCCTCCAGTTCTGGCAAATGGGGACCGACCCATCATTTTTCGGAACTAGAAGCTTCTTCTACAACCAACCAAATCCACAATCTACGACAAAACACAACTGCCTAAATCACCAAACCACCCAAAAAACGAAGATTTAGTAAAAAAAAATGGAGAAAAAATAAATATATGGGATTCGAAAAAGATAAGATTTTTATCGATTTGGGTCCTTTAATTTCAGAGCTTGGAATAAATTCCAAGTGGGGTTTTGGAGATCTACGAATCGATGCAACGTACGAAGCCAAAAGATTAGCAGACGAGCAAAGATTTTTACCTTCTTCTTCTGGTTCTCACGTGGAGAGATGGAGCTAGAACCGTCGGGAAGGCTTCATTTCGTTACCATTTTCGTCGGTTCTGTCGACTTGGCTTCTCCAGTGCGAGTGTGAGCTGTGTGCAGCTGCTGGATTCTCTCTCTCAAAAGTCTCTGACTTTTCGGTGAGGGACGATTGTGACGATTAAACCACATCACCGAATTCTAGACTGCGCAGGGGGTGTACTGCGCTTATCAGTTAGGATGGTTCCACGTGGAGGATGCTGCTGCGTGGAAGGAGATTAGTCCGGTGATTATTAAAGGGCAGTGTCTACTTCACAGTTAAACAACTTCAAAGTGCGGACGCACCGACAGTGGCAAAAATGTAATTTTAGCTTCTACTAATAATGGTAGTTTTTTTTTTTTTTTTTTTTGTCTGAGTACGTCGATATTTTTACATTAAGGTTGGCAAAAATGTAATTTTAGCTTCTACTAATAATGGTAGTTTTTTTTTTTTTTTTTTTTTTTTTGTCTGACTACGTCGATATTTTTACATTAAGGGAAGAGAGAGTTCGGCTAAGTCATAATGGGCAGCCTAATTTGGTATCGAATTCGCCATCCACAAGATTCAAACCTAAAATCTCTCACTTTTTTTCAAGTGAAGAGGAATATCACTAGACCGTAGTACTGAGAGGCTACTAATAATGGTAGTTAAAGTAATTAGTTAATTAATTAACGATGTATTTTAAGCTCCAACATATCAGCTCTTTTAGTTACCGAGTTAACAATTTTTTTGCCTAAAATCGATGTCACATGTTAAGGTTGGTGCCTAAACTAAATAGATAACTGTCCTTGAGCTAAAGTACAGAATGGAATGGATTCCAGCCTTTGCCACATGAGCCAGAAGCATGAGAGCGGACTTGTATGCAGCGAGAATGTTGTTAGGCAGTTTTCCGAGTTAATCACATTTATACGTGAGAAAGTTAAAACGCATGATAATGTGTGATTGACTTGAGACGACATTACATTGACATTCCTATTTTATGAGTAATGACACTGAGGTGGTATCATGAGACAATCCTGCATATGAGAAAAATAAAATGCTTGATAGCGCGTGAAAGACTTAAAATATTGTCATAATGACGTTCCTAATATAGATAAATTACTCCATGTAGCACTTCACCTTTTGGGGTTGCTTTGAATACAAGGTATCTTCAGTTATATAATTTTTTTCTTTAGTTCAATGGAGGAGAGCGAGTTGAAAACAAAATCTCCGGTGCAAGGAATCATCTCTGAGCCAACTGAGCTACAAGCTCCTTTCCGATATCCTTAAATTTTGGACATGGATTACCAACTTGACACTGCCTATATTTTCACTTGTGGTCAGAAGAAATGTGCAGTAAAATATCAGAGTGGTTTTATATATATACATGAACAAAGTTTGAGATATACAAAGGACTCACAATTCACCCTTACTCCAATCCAACATTTCAACTCCAGTAACTGGAGGGCGATTTAGCAGGGTGCAGAGTTTTAACTGGCCAAACAAATAACTTTTACCCCAGTGATTTGTGAAACTCTAAAAGCCAAACAAAATTATTACGTAGACTGCGTATTCGAAGGTGTACAAGATGCAGCTCTCTGCTCGATTCGGTTCATGCTATGCTCCATGCTTCTTTTAACCATGTCTTCCAATAACCTCTTTGCGGTTTCAGCCACTCCATCTACCCTTGTGGCAATGTCGTATACAATTCTCTCTAAAACGGAGGATGCCAGTTGCTTTTGCTGGGGAGAATCTCTAAGCAAGTCTAGTAGCGTATGAGCTCTCTCCCGGGCTTCAGCTGTGCCATCTACCGTCAGTCGAAGAAGACCTGGGACTGCACCTTCGTTAAGAATGAGTTCCCTGTATTTGTCGCGGCAGCTCTGACACATGGAGAGCAATGCTCCAACCGCATGTTGTGTGCTGATTAGGGATCCATCTTCAACAGTCTCTACTAAGGTTAATATCCCGCCTTCTGTGTTTGAGATTGCGGTACGTCCTTCTTCGGAATTGGATAGGATCTCGAGAAGGGCAGTAGTTTTTTCAGCAAACTTGGAGTACTTTTTGCATTCTTTGAGGAGGTTGATAAGAGGACGAACGGCTGTAGCATCCAGAATAGTAGTTGAGTTCTCTTTGCAGGTGGAGAGATTGTGTAAGGCAGTCACAGCATCAACTTTTCCTTGAACACTTCCGGAGCTGAGGATCTCAACCAGGAGAGGCGCCGCTCCAGAATCTGCAATGATTGGCTTGTTCAGAGCAGCAGCTGAGAGTGTTAAGATTGCCGCAGTTGCTAAATCCCTTAAACTACCATTTTGGAGCTTGAGGAGCTCAACAAGCGGGGGGCCGGCTCCAGCCATCACAATCTTGACCTTATTCCTAATTAGCATCAAACAAGGACCCAATGAGACATAGAGACAACATATCGAATATTATACTAGGAACGGGCATAAGCTAAAACGAGGGTAATGGACAAAGAGCAAAGAATTGCAGAACTAGGGACCACTTTAAAACACATATAATAATGCAACCATATCTACCACAATGTGAATTCACATGATTATAGTTAGGAGAATCCTCCACAAAAGAGACAAAAAAGGACTAAAGGACACCATTTAAGCGCAATAACCGCAACAAGTGCTATTTTTACTCAAGGTGACTTTCTGGTATCAGAATGCTTGTGCAGCATTAAGATAGAGACAATATAGTATGCGACTGTCTGAATTCAGCCAATGGATTCCGAACTAGCATTTAATTAAAATACAAATATTTAAACTCCGAGAAGAAATTTCTCTCTATTAACTTCCACACAAGTTTCCATTACCATGTATACGAAGGAAAACAAACAAAAACAAAACTAATATGAAAAACTGAACTCGACAGCCTCACACCCTTCAACAGATACATATACAAACAAAGCCATCTCATTGGTCAAGCCTTTGGGCATTCCATCTCATTTGCAGCAAAAAGGAAAAATCCTTAGGAATCAAGATCCAGCTGGATCTTCCAATACATCGGTAAAAGGAGAAAAAATTCGTCAAAAAAGGCTCTCTCCGTCAAGTAGTTTGACATCATCAAGCACTGCCCTTTCTCTCATTTGTTCTTTTAATAACCACCACGAGGCAGAAATTTCGGTAAATTGGACTGAAAGGAACCTAATTCTTCCCGAAATTAACAATCGTTTTTAGTATCAACTCTTTGGCCCAATCCCAACTTCATCAGTAACCAAACAGAGGACAAATACACTATCATCTATTTCTTCTTCTGCATATCATGTCACCCTCGCTCAGCTAGTAAATAAGGAAGTCATCAAATCCACACAATTACGGACAAAGATGATTTGTATTCACTAATCTCAATCAAGAAATCACCAACCAACTTATCAAAATCCATTTATTTGCCAAGTAATGTGATCAATTCTTTTCATTTTTTGAATCAAAATCTAGAAGCAAAGCAACCCCATATGAGAAAAACATAAACCCCACATCATATCTACTAATTTTTATCTCCAAAGAATCATAAAACAATCACAGAACACAAAAAGTTTCAATCTTTCCCAAAATTAACACAAAGCAAATAAAACCCATCGACAAAATTAGCAATTTCTACTCCTTCAAACCTCATCAGTGAATAAGCAGAGACAAATTCAAGGGCAGAGCAGCAAAAGTTACCGTTCGTTTCGGACGGCAAGGTTGAGGAGCGCGAGGAGGGAAACTTGGCGCGCATCTGGATTAGGAGAGCAGAGCATCAACACCAGTGGCGGAATCACGCCCGCCGCCCCCAGCTTCGAGCGAGTCTTGGAAGACGAGGACGAAGTGGAAGACTTTCTGACCAAGTTTCTGATATCTCTGGCGGCTTCAATCTTGGATTCGAGATCGCCATGGATGAGCTTCGAGGAGATTTCGAGTATAAGGGTTTGTTTCCTTTGGTTCCATGTCTCTGCCTCCCCCTCCTTCTCTGCCACTTCTTCATCTCCTTCTCCCACTCCCACTGAGGTTTGCTCCTCCTCCCCCATCTCTCTCTCTACCAGCAGAGGAGTTTCTGTTTCTGTTTCTGTTTCGAGGAGTTTTTTCTTTTTCTTTTTATCTTTTTTTTGCTTTGTTATCTTTTCGCTTTTTTTCTTCTTTTTTTATTTTTAAAATTTCTGTCTCCAATGAAAATGCATTAACAAATGAAATTCATACGACATGCAAAACCAAAGGGGTTATTTTCCAAAAAAGGAAAACAATACGGATTGGAATACTTAAAATGGGGTACGGTACCGACACATTCGTCTTTACTTCTCACATCATTTTAATTTGGTTTAAAATTTTGATCTTCCGAACATTATTTTCATAAATGTATGACATATATTACTAAATTTGTGATACATATGACATATATTGCTAAATTTGATTTATTATTGATTTTAGACACAGAAAAATAATAATCACGGTTGGATCTACTAAATAGTGTTGCGATCAAATGTGATGGCTGTTTCTCCACAAACCCAAATCAAAATTCCCAAAATTCAAATGGGAAATTGCTGAAATGTGTAAGGGTTCGTTTGAATGTGCTTTTAAAATAACTGAAAGTGTTTTTAGATAAAATATTTTTGATTCCAAAAACACTTGAGGTGTTATCTGTAAGAAGCACGAGTTATGTGTTTCTTCCAGAAAGCACTTTAAGTGTTTTTTCATGATTTACTTGCATCTTAAATAAAGATTGGTTCTAAAATCATTTTCACCAAAAATGATTTCAATCATTTTAAAAGCACATTCAAACGACGTCTAAAACTCTGAGCTTTGGGAATGATTTTTTTAGAATATTTTCCATTGCAGCTCTCTACCACAATTGTTTTGTGTCCTTTTCTGTGCAGTTGGTTGGAGTTTATTGAGGTCAAAAACCATTTCTCGTTGCCTTCTTCCCCGTCGAGCCCATTAGGATCTAAGGTTGCTACTTGCTAGAGAAGGAGAAAGTGGGCCCCTTTTAGTATTCTTAATTTTATTTTCAAATTGATTTTCTTTAACAATGAATATTCATTTTTTAATTTGTTTTTCATATAATCAGTTTTTAATTTGTTTTTCATATACGTTGCCTAAATTATATGAGTTTCACGACATGCACATGGGCAAATAACAGAGAAACTAATAGAAATTAAAACGAATGTATGATATTAAAATAAAATAATAAGTAAATGAATGAAATTAAAATATTTTAAAGATGTTGTATGAAATTACAGTTGAACACAAACCTGAAAGAAGGGCAAAATGTAATTTACCTCTTTTTATAGTTTTTTTTTCTTCGTTTTCAAATGTTGGGTTTTTATTTAGCTTTTTCACGTGGCATTATATCATTGGCTTTATAAGTCCCCACACACATGCCACGTCAGCATGCAAACATAAAAGTTAACGGCGTTGGAAGGAAGGGATGAATTGATGTGTAGACCAAACCATGGAGGATGACATTGATGAGTTTGAATTATAAAGAACTAAAAGTCGACTTTTGAATACATAAGGGACCATAAGAAATGAAGACTGACCACAATGTTTTACCATCACTAGGTCTAGCAGACTAAGACCATATGGAGTTATAGAGTATGGTACTGCCTATACTATCGTCCATATCACAAGGGAATGAGATAACAAGAAAAAAACGAGTGTTGTTTATAATAGTGTTTGGTAGTACCATTGACGTGCATGTAAACCATGCAATCAACGAGTCATTCTAAGTGGTTCGGATCCACCAACTAGATTCATTAGAATTCTTCAATGCATGTCTAATTGTTAAATTCAGTAATCTATGTCATACATTACGTATTGCAAAATTCTCACACAATCAATACCATTTGAATTGATGCCCAACTACTAGTGGAGTTTTTATCATTAATATCTCTGTAACAAATGAAATTTTTGGTTGATGCTATCATGCTACACAAAGCCATCTACAAGGCCATTTTTTATTCAAAAGTCTGGACTACTCAATAATACAAAACATAGATGGTCAAAATTGAATCGGGAAACTATTATTTTTCTCAACTTGTCAATCTAATTGATAAAAGTCATATTACCCAATAGTCTGAACCATTGAAGACGAACCCCAGAAGGCATTTAGGGCTGAGTCATGTAAAATGGTACTTATGCAAAAGACATAGGGAATTAGTACATTCTATGTCTTATGCTACATATGCCCTTGTTGGATGTTCAAATGATTCTTTCTTGTTAAAGAGGACCAAAACAAACAAAATGGCGAGGAAAAGGTTAAATTATCCTCAAAGAAATATGTTTTCTTCTGAAAAATCTATGTTGTATGGTATTCTATTAGAATTATCAGATCATACAAATTGTCTAAACAAACATCATTAATTCAAATAAATTCACATAAAATGCACTCAAAAAGATTAAAACGACTCCAAAATCAAATTAGAAAGCACACAAAGACATGTAATATTTTTTTTTCTTTGATCTAACAACTATCGTCCATGTGACTTGAACTCAGATCTATTCACTGTTCTAAAAATCCCCGCCTAGGCGCTAGGCGGCTGGCCACCGCCCCGATTAATGCTAAGGGCACCTAGACCTACTGAGGCACCGCCTAGACCGCCTACACCCACCTAAACACTTGCCTAGGTCGCAACTCACTTAGACAGAAAATAGATAACTTTCATTTTGCAATTTGTTTTTTTTCTAATAAATTGTAAGAGACTTGTTGCATACTTAAATGAACACACATTATATCCTTATTTCACATGTTTTCATTATGTTCCAATACTTCATAATATATATGCATTATATTTTGTAGTTTATGACGAAATTATATATATTTCAAGTATAAACAGACACTTATTTACACGAAATATGATTGATTTACTTAAATCCGCCTAGTCCGCCTAGGCTCTAGGCCCCAGCCTGCCGCCGGACTAGCGCCTACCGACTTTTAGAACCTTGGATCTATTAGACGAAACGGTAAGCGACACGACTTACGTTTAACCTGTTCTATAATTGATTAAACAAAAACAGGAGTATATCATAATGATCAAACTGTCTATGGGGAAAAGGAAGGGTAACATCACTCTTATTTCTTCACACGATCGTTCCCTTGAGTTTCAACGACTGTTGTAAGTGACGGTTGCCATGTCACAGCACTTCGTACCCTTTTCTTCCCTCGATGAGATTGAGCGCTCGAGCGCTCGGTTTCACCACCGTTGTGCTTGACATCAATGCCACTGAATCTCACGTGTTTCTTGCCAACATTTTTCTTTCTTCTGAGAATACCACAAACAGAAGTGTCACGTAGCTCACCAGCCGTGGTACCTTGTTTCCAACGTGAAATTATCTCGGCTGAGGTTGAGACATCCATGGAAGATTGAGATAGAGTTGACGGAAAACTCTGTTAGGTTTTCTCATTCCACTCCGGAGCTTCCTCACAGTTAGTTGAGGAATAAAGAGTATTTTCTCATCAGTTATGTGCTTCTTCCAGAAAGCATTTAAGTGCTTTTTCAGGATTTATTTGCATCTTAACTAAAGATTGGTTCTAAAATCATTTTCACCAAGAGTGTTTTCAGTTATTTTAAAAGCACATACAAACGAGGTCTAAAGCTCTGAGCTTTGAGAATGATTTTTTCAGAATATTTCCATTGCAGCTCTCTACCACAATTGTTTTGTGTCTTTTTCTGTGCAGTTGGAAGGAGTTCATTGAGGTCAAAAACCATTTCACGTTGCCTTCTTCCCTGTCGAGCCCGTTAGGATCTAAGGTTGCTACTTGCTAGAGAAGAAGGAGAAAGTGGGCCCCTTTTAGTATTCTTGATTTTATTTTAAAATTGATTGTCTTTAACAATGAATATTCATTTTTTTAATTTGTTTTTTATATACGTTGCCCAAATTAGGTGAGTCCGTGACGTGCACATAGGCAAATAACAGAGAAACTAAAACGGATGCATGATATTAAAATGAAATGACAAGTAAATTTACGAGATTAAAATATGGAGAAATTAAGTTCTCATTCCTCTTTTTTCAATTTCATTGAGTAAAACCTTATTCATTTTTAATTTTTTATTAAGGTCCCTAGGTTTTAATGAACGTCATTAATTATTTTAATAATAATATATTTTACATGTCAAAATAATTAAATTTTATTTCTAAATATATTCATTTAGTGTTAGAATGTTATATTTGATATATTTATATTAATGGCTAAATTTTGTATCATATACTTTTATTTTTAGTTTGTACCCATTTTTAATTTGCAACCTTTTTTTTTTAAATTGTACCAATTTTCTTTTTAGTTTTAGTTTGTACCCATATATTAATTTCTTTTTGTGTCCATATTTTGCAAACTTTTATTTGTACTCATATTTTTTTTACCTTTTATTTGTACCCATAATTTTCTCATAATGTACACATTCGTCTTTTAAAAATGTACTACTTTATTATATGTAAAATGTACCTTTTTTTTGTAAGTACCAATTTTTTTGTGACATCCCACACCGCCCAGGGGAGTGATCCTTAAATGTATATTCTCATCCCTACCTAGCACGAGGCCTTTTGGGAGCTCACTGGCTTCGGGTTCTGTAGGAACTCCGAAGTTAAGCGAGAAGGGGGCCAGAGCACTCCCAGGATGGGTGACCCACTGGGAAGTTGCTCGTGAGTTCCCAAAACCAAAACCGTGAGGGAATGGTAAGCCCAAAGCGGACAATATCGTGCTACGGTGGTGGAGCGGGCCCGGGAAGTGATGCACCCCGGGCTGGGGTGTGACATTTTTCATGTAAAATGTACTTATTTTTTAATGTAAGACCTATTTATTTATTTAAATCTAAAATGTACCCATTGTTTTTTTATATAAAATGTACCCATTGTTTTTTTATACAAAATGTACCCATTTTTTTTATATATAAAATGTAACATCTCACATCGCCCAGGGGAGTGATCCTTAAATGTATATTCTCATCCCTACCTAGCACAAGGCCTTTTGGGAGCTCACTGGCTTCGGGTTTCGTAGGAACTCCGAAGTTAAGCGAGAAGGGCGCGAGAGCACTTCCAGGATGGGTGACCCACTAGGAAGTTGCTGGTGAGTTCCCAGAAACAAAACCGTGAGGGCGTGGTCGGGGCCCAAAGCGGACAATATTGTGCTACGGTGGTGGAGCAGGTTTGGGAAGTGATCCGTCCCGGGCCGGGATGTGACATAAAACGTACCACCTTTTTGTGTAAATGTACCAACTTTTTGTATGTAAAATGTACCCACATTTTTATGCAAATATACCAATTTTTTGTATATAAAATGTCATTAATATAAGTAATGACAAATCATGGGTATAATTTGTTAATTATACTTTTTTATATAAGTATAATTTATCTTTTAATATTTTCAAGTCACTCAGTACTACGGTCTGGTGATATTCATTTTCGCTTAGAAGTGATAGGTCTTAGGTTCGAATCTCGTGGATGACAAATTAGATACCAAATTAGGCTGCCCATTGTATGGCTTAGTCGAACTCCCCCTGCCTCTAGTATAAAAATATCAATGTACTAAAAAAAATATTTTCAATCCCACAAATCATGGATTTTACTTAAAATCTCATTAATATAAGTAAATACAAATATCAAATTTTAATTTAAAAATTATATTTACATAGAAATGCATTATTGCATTAATTTCAGGGACTTCAATCAAAAACTGAAATCCAACAAAGTTTCAGTCAAAGAACGTTGATAATTAGAGATCGCATCCAAAGTCACCCTTAAAATATTTTAAAGATGCTGTATGAGATTACAATGAACACAAACCTGAAAGAAGGGCAAAATGTAATTTACCTCTTTTTATAGTTTTTTTTTCTTAATTTTCAAATATTAGGTTTTTATTTAGCTTTTTCACGTGGCATCATATCATTGGCTTTATAAGTCCCCACACACATGCCACGTCAGCATGTAAACATAAAAGTTAACGGAGTTGGAAGGAAAGGATGAATTGATGTGTAGACCAAACCATGGAGGATGACATTGATGAGTTTGGATTATAAAGAACTAAGGGGGCGTTTGTTTGGCCTCACTAACTGTTACTGGACTAGACTGGACTAACTATTAGTCCAGTCCGGTGTTTGTTATCATGCGGGACTGGTCTTAATGAGACTAGCCCGGACTCGCCTACACTAAAGGCTTCACTAAGAGGTCTTACTGAGGCCCCCCAAAAACTACGGGATTGCTAGTCCCGTCTCCCTCTTCTGCAAGCAGCGTTGTGCGAACCATCCTCCACGCATTTTTGTCACCGTGTCTACTAGAAAACTCACATTCATCTCTCTAAAACAAAAAGTCACAAAAGATATTCCATTGAAGACTAACCTTCATATCTCTAAAAACAGAGCAAAAACCAAGAACGGAAAAAAGGGGAAAAATTTCACTTCTTGCGTAATCAGCAGAGAAAGCAAGAAGGAAGAAAATAAGGGAATCCACAGTTCTCTGCCCACTCCCAACACCTCATCACGATCAGTTTGAGAACCAAGTCGTATATAGGTTCAACCACGACCTCAGTGGAGATAGAGAGGTTGGGGATTTTGAGTGAATTTTTGGGGTGGGATGAGATGGGTTTGTGGGAATTGGAGGTGAGGAAGATTGGGGATTTTATTTGCATCGTTGGTGAGGCAAATGGAGAGACTCTCTGCCATCACTTTGGTTGCATCGCTTGTTTAGGTTAGAGAGAGACGGTGGGAGGGAGAGAAAGGGCCAGTGGGTGGGAGGGACAAAAATGGGGGAAAAGGGAAAGGGTGCGGAAGGTTACAGGGATTGGAGAGATGATTCTAGAAAAAAAAAAAGGAAAAAGATAAAGTAATAATAAAATATTAATTAATATATGTTAAATTAATATAAAATATTTTAATATTGCAATTCTACTTCTTAGTCCAACACTGCACCAAACACTTCACTAAGCTAGTCCAGCTTAGTCTAGTCTAAGTTAGTCTAGCTTAGTCCCTGAAGCTAGTCCGGTGCAACAAACGCACCCTAAAAGTCTGACTTTTGAATACATAAGGGACCATAAAAAATGAAGACTGACCACAACGTTTTACCATCACTAGTTCTAGCAGACTAAGACCATATAGACTTATAGAGCTCGTTTGGATGTGCTTTTAAAATGACTGAAATCGTTTTTGGTGAAAATGTTTTTAGAACCAATCCTTAGTAAAAATGCAAGTAAATCCTGGAAAATCACTTAAAGTGCTTCCTGGAAGAAGCACATAATTGGTGCTTCTTGCAGAAAGCACTTAAAGTGCTTTTGGAATCCAAAAATATTTTCTCTAAAAGCGTTTTCAATCATTTTAAAAGTACATACAAACGAGCCCATAGAGTATACTATTGCCTATACTATATCGTCCATATCACAAGGGAATGAGATAACAAGAGAAAAACGAGTGTGTGAAAATCATTATTATTTTTTGTTTATAATAGTGTTTGGTAGTACCATTGATGTGCATGTAAACCATGCAATCAACGAGTCATTCTAAGTGGTTCGGATCCACCAACTAGATTCATTAGAATTCTTCAATGCATGTCTAATTGTTAAATTCCGCAATATATGTCATACATTATTGTATTGCAAAATTTTCGCACAATCAATACCATTTGAATTGATGCCCAACTACTAGTGGAGTTTTTATCATTAATATCTCTGTAACAAATGAAATTTTTGGTTGATGTTGTCATGCTACAAAAAGCTGTCTGAAAAGCCTTTTTTTTTTCAAAAGTCCGGACTACTCAATAGTACAAAACGTGGACGGTCAAAATTGAATCGGGGAACTATTATTTTCTCAACTTGTCAATGTAATTGATAAAAGTCAAACTACTCAATAGTCCAGACTATTGAAGACGAACCCTATAAGGCATTAAGGGCTGAGTCATGTAAAAATGGTACTTATGCAAAAGACATAGGGAATTAGTACATTCTATGTCTTATGCTACATATACCCTTGTTTTATGCTCAAATGATTCTTTCTCGTTAAAGAGGACCAAAACAAACAAAATGGCAAGGAAAAGGTTAAATTGTCCTCAAAAAAATATGTTTTCTTCTGAAAAATCTCTCTGGTATTCTATTAGAAATTATCAGATCATACTAATTGTCTAAACAAACGTCATTAATTCAAATAAATTCACATAAAATGCACTCAAAAAGATTAAAACGACTCCAAAATCAAATTAGAAAGCACACAAAGACATGTAATATTTTTTTCTTTGATCTAACAACTATCGTCCATGTGACCTGAACTCAAATCTATTAGACGAAACGGTAAGCGACACAACTTACGTTTAACCTGTTCTATAATTAATTAAACAAAAACAGGAATATATCATTATGATCAAACTGTCTATGGGGAAAGGGAAGGGTAACATCACTCTTATTTCTTCACACGATTGTTCCCCTTAGTTTCTGTGATTGCTGTAAGTGACGGTTGCCATGTCACAGCACTTCGTACCCTTCTCTTCCCTCGATGAGATTGAGCGCTCGAGCTTTCACTCGAGCGCTCGGTTTCACCACCGTTGTGCTTGACATCAATGCCACTGAATCTCACATGTTTCTTGCCAACACTTTTCTTTCTTCTGAGAATACCACAAACAGAAGTGTCACGTAGCTCACCAGCCGCGGTACCTTGTTTCCAGCGCGAAATTGTCTCGGCTGCGGTTGAGACATCCGTGGAAGATTGGGATACAAAGGAGTTGACGAGAAACTCTTTGTTAGGTTTTCTCATTCCACTCCGGAGCTTCCTCACAGTTCGTTGAGGAATAAGGAGTATTTTCTCACCGGGCGTGAGGATCTCATCAGGCTTAACTACCGAATCCCAGGGCCGCCTAAAAACCTCAGGCCTAGCCAGCAAGAAAGAGGGGTGCTTCTCCAATATCTTGGCCGCCGGAGTAGCCATGTAGTACCTCTCAACACGTCCACCGACGTGGACAATCTTCAAGACAGAAGTACACCCCTCCTCCTCCTCCGGCTCTGCTTCTGGGGCCTGCGGCCGCCGTGAGAACGGTTTGAGTTTATGGACGTTGAGAAACTTATGGAACATGTTGGCTTGGCTATTGTTCTACAGAGTCAGACATTGATCCTGCAGTCCACCACAGAAACACTTAGCTTCCTTTTAACGTAATTGACATCGATTAATACAAGAACCAAAACTTCGTTGTGCGCCCCGATTGGGCAGAGTTGAAGTTAACAACGTTAAACAAATAGAAGGTCAATAGGCAGGAAAGCGAAGGATTGTCCGCGGGTGTCGGCAGGGGGCCTGCAGCTGATTTCAAGAGGCAGGCATGTTTCAAAGAGTAGTCACCACATCAAACTCATCGCACCAAGTTGTACTCATCTGCACGGACTATCTGATCAAACAGCATCAAACTTTGGCCATCCTTCAGCCACTCCGCCATTGAGCGCCGTTCGATCGTACCACCGATCAAACGTGACACTGTTCAATCATCAAGCTCTTTGATGTGCAGAAACGCATCCAGACGGTCAATTCAGCATGTGAAAAATTACAAAATATGCATACAGCATGTATCAGAAAGTGAATATTCTGCACTAACATTATCCGAATTCAACTACGTATTTTTCCTGCGAACCCACAATATTCGACTTGCAAGCGTGCAAACTATGAGAAGCATCATCAGTACCCGAGCCGGCTAAAAGAAATGACATGTTTGCTTCTGTTACAACAAATACAACAGTTGAATACAGATGTTTCTTGCTATCAAAATTCACTTTACAGGTAAGGCAGCAGAGTGGAATGCTAAAAATTCTTCGGCAGCCGATAATCTTACCTTCCTTAACCTATAAGACCTCAAATATAAGAGTAAAGAATGGAAGAGATTCTCACCACTCAACGGTAAATTCTCAGTTCAAGAACTCCAAAAAATAAAGTAAAACGAACTAAAGGGAAGAGACCAGATAGGACTCGAAACTATGAAACGGAAAAAATGGTAACACCATAAAGCAGCACAAGAAAAAGACGACCTGCCATGCCTACCTTAACTAACTAAAATGGTCAATCTCAGTTACAGGTGGACCGCACCTTTTATGTCCTCAAAACAATCTGAAGATACTATCGGCGAATTCCCTTTTTTTTGTTTCCAAGCCTCCTTTTACAGATTTACACTCAATCTAAGCCAACTTCGTATCCTCTTGATGCTTCTCTCCACCCAAACTAGTTGGAGTTGGATAATTTCCAAGATATACTTCTTTCAAAGTTTACAAAATGTTTCAGTAGTTACTCGGCCAGTTCATTTGTGCATGTTGAGGCTGTTGATAAACATTGCCCCCAGGTCCCACCATGTCAACAGCCCCGGCCATGGTCTGGGGCTGTTGGAGAAGCGGATGAACTGCTGCTGCTGTTGCTGCTTGCGCAGGGTGGTAGAGACCAGCAAAGGTTCCATGGCCAGCCTGCGTTGGGGTGAAAGTCATGTGCTGACCCTGAGGGGGAAGGTTGTAAAACGAACTTGTTAAGCTGGATATGTCTCGGCCAGGTGCTGCAACCCACACAGAAGATCCTTCACTCTGTAGAAAAGCAATTTGCATATATCATGTAATGGTAATTATGGTATGGAGGGGGAAAATGGCACGACTTGATGAACACAAAAGATGAAAAGCCAACGCTCTACAATACTGAAAAAATAGTAGTACCACTTAGCAATGATGAGCCTTTACAAATTCACAAGACTGGGTAAAATAAACAACACACAACCTTTACAAAGTAAAACAAATCGAAGCAAATTTCGTTTACCTATATCAAACTCAAAGAAATCTATTCACCAAAGGGAAAAGCGAGTATTCAATAAAGTTGTTATGTTATAATAAATGAAAACTAATAAATAAAAAATTATAGACAAAAATAAGTATTTTAGAGACATGCTTTGTAAACACCTTACTGTTCCTTTCCGTCAAAATTAAATTCACCGAGTTAGCAAACGAATAAAGAAAGATCAAGCTCTAATCTTTTACTGCTAGAATTTTGACATATCAAACAAGGGAAAAGATAAACATCAACCTGCTGTCCCGTGATGTATACATTATTTTCCTTGAACTGAGATGAGGCAAGATCCTCATTAGAAGTAGAGTTTCCTACCGTTGTGGGAGCACTCGGATTATAACCAGCTGGGGAAGAGCCATATGGCCCATAACCACTTGCCATTCCCATATGAGCAGAGTTCCCTGTATTAGTCCCTGTTTTGTATTGCGGCAGTGAGTATTTGACTCCTGTGGCTGCTGCTGCTGGCGGAGCTGGATACACACCACCAGCTTGAGGTTGCTGAGGAAATGCACCATTGCCCAAAAATTGGTGGATGGCTGGAGGTGGAACATAGAATGGGGAAAAGTAGTGACTGTAGGGAAAATAGTTAGGAGGATAATGAGATATGTGCATCCCAGCTGGTGGTCGAAAGACAGGAACTGGCTGCTGAGTTACAGATATCGAGCTCTGAACAATCCCAGGAGCCTGTGCCAGCAATGGTGTTGGGCCAGCTGCAGATAGAACCCTGCCCTGAAAATAGGCATTAAATATCATCAGAATACAGGAAGCATCTTAAAAACCAACACATGTCACCTATGTCCATCCACACATCACAGAAAGTCAGTACATACATGCATAAATAACCCTACTTCATCCTATCCAAGAAAATGAGCTACTATCAAAAGAGGAAAATTTAGTACTAATCCTGCGTGCCCAATGAAGAGAAAACCTCGACATATACACATTTTTGCAATATCGTTCACCAGTATATTTTAAACCCACGGTAGTCTTTCATGAGAAAAAACCAGAGTTGAATGGACTATTAATGTCAACATCAGATATTTTGGTGCTTGAGTATGCAATGCCTTTGTTCCATTCATGCTAACATCTTTGGTTTATACTTGATAATATGGAAAAGTTGCTATGCCTAGTACGTAAGTAGCGGTATCAGAACAACATGATTTTAAAAATTAATAAATTAATAAGGTGTTATTATCTGTGATTTCCTTTGGAAAGAATTATGATGTTATAAAAATATAATTTAAGGCTCACTTTCAATATGACCATGTATATTAAGATGAAATCTCTTATGCTTGGATAGGCTTCTTTATAATCTTCTCAATAAGAATTACATCTAGCAGTCAACACATATTAATCAATTAAGAACTAATCTATAACGATTAAAGCTATAGAGACATGGCACCGAGGAGACCTCAGATAATGCGATTACGTTACAAACCCACAACTCTCTTAACTTTGAAAAAATGAAGGTGCTATTTGTGCAAACCTCTTGGGGAGACTGAGAACTTTGAGGCAATACTGCAACATTCGCATTGTACTTGGTGGAAACCCCAGGAGAAGGAAATGGAGAAAGGCGGCCATCACTATCAGCACCTGAGCGGTAATATTGGGCATAATAACTTGCTGGGTCAAAGGGTGGTTGTACCTATTGACAAACACAATTAGAGCCACCATCAACTGATTGCAAAATCAAAGAAAATTCTATTTGCAAGGAATGTAAAATCATATTTCACACCAGATCAGGCAGAAAACGTTTCACATCAATCAACATGTGAACTTTAAAAGTCACTGGACATTTAATCTCGCAGTCCGATTAATTGAGATCAAGGATTAGTTGAATTGGGTTCTAGACATAAGAAATTAAAGCAATGCACAAAATATAAGCAGTTACAATATGGCTATATCCGATAGTATAGGAAGCTTAGGTTTGAGAACTCACCACAAAGCTTGGAAGGCGAGAAACATCACGTGCTTGAGACTCAGAGTTTTCAATTGGTGCAAGCTGACTCCCTAAAATTGGGGGCACAAACCCAAAACTGTAGTTCGGAGAAGTATGAGCCAAAGAGAACTGATGGCCCACAGATGGCAATGCAGTGTCATGCTTAGATTCATTGTATCCTGGGGCTACACTGGATGATACATCACCCTCACCAGATGATATATTTTCGGATACTAGAGGAGGTGATTGCAGATGATCAGGATAATCACCTTCATCAGCAGTTGCCGAAGCATTTTGATTGCTGCATCCAAGAAGAAAGGAAAGCAAACAGTAATGAATTAACATCAGCAAACGTTCACTACAAGATAATAATACAACGAATATACCACACTTAAGATGGAAATGCAGCGATCAGAAACATGTTTGTTTACTGATAGTACACTATAATGGCTAAATCCAAGCACAGGCTAAAACAAAATGATGGAAACGGGGAAAGGGATTGCTTGTGAATGAACTTTATTGGATGAATTAGGATCTGATGAAGTTTGTTGGTTTACCACTAACCCCAAAAGCTTAAGCCCTTAGAATTTGGATCAACAATTATTTTATATTCTAATATTCCTCCTCTAATATGGGACTCTTTCACATACTAAAGTCCAACATGTGGAATTGGGATGTCGCAATTGCAGAGATTTGAACTCAAGATTTCCTACCAGGATAAGGTTTGATGCTTTACCATTACGTGAAAAAGCTTTAGTTGGAATGGAATTGATCAACAATTTATCTCAAGCTAGGTCAAAGTTCAAACACAAGCCAATTAAAAGCGGATTGATAAATGAACATGCTCCAAATATCTGGGGCAATGATCAATCTTCTTTATCCAGAAAGTTCCTTGCAAATGAAATTGCAGTAAACATAAGAATCATGCCAAAGTAAAATAAATAATGATCACTACAAAGGACAAACCTCGAGGATTGTTCCTCCACAGATTCTTCAACAACCTGAGAAGTCTCAGACCGTGGTGTTGAGCTCTTATCACTCTCAGAAGCACTCACATAGCCAGTACTTATGCCAAACATAGCACCAAAACTTCCAAAACTCAACTTGGTTCTTTCAGATTCTGGAACATGGATGTGATTTGGAAGAATAACTACCTTGCGCTGAGGAAGGTGTAATTCCTCTAGTTTTCTCTGCAGTTTTGAAGTTGCTTCTTCTGAATCAAGGACTCTTGAGACCAGCTGTGACTGGGAAGGGGCCTCTATAGAATCAGCAGAAAGCTCAGATGCGGGAGCAGTTCCCAGACCTTGAACAACAGCAGAATTGATTGGTTTTGGTTTCCACTCTTTGTTGGTACCAACTGCTGAAGAGAAACAAAAAATTACAAAAACAGTGCAAGTCAAAAGCTATCATAAATTATTAAGCATAGTAGAACACATCAAGTCATCAAGCGTAATTTTTCTTGAGAAAACCTGTGTACCAAGTTACCAACTTAGGAATTATGTCTTCTACGTAGATTCCTGTTATGATTGGTTTCACTTTTGTAGTAGTTAGAAATTCACCTTGTATCATGATACTGATTATCTCCAAATTTACTAAAGACTGAACTAACTCTCATTTCTTTCTTTGCAAAGGAGAAATGAAACATCTAAAAGTGAATTAAGCAGTAGGGACCAAACAGAGAGACAAAACTCTATTTTGTCAAGCAGTAAACCATGGCTATCTTTCAGAAAATGTCAGTCAACCATTCTGACCACGAATTACCTTAGTTAGGCAGATTCAGCCGTGTCAGAATCAGAAGCCACATTAACACACACATAAGGACAAATAGTTCGAGGACAATTGTCAATGTTTTAAATGCTTCAAACAGATAAGAACAACTCCAACTCTAAGCTCAGTGTATTAGTATAATGCAAAATAACATCAATAAAATAACAAAAGCAAAAGACAGGTCACCATATTTTCTTCTTTTTAGGGAGGAAGTTTGGAGGTGAAGTCTAACTTTTAATAATACCTCTAATGTTTGAAAGAGACTCATATGACCTCTCGACAATTTCAAGGACACAACATAATCATTTTGGCAAGCATATAGGATTTTCTACTATATACACACTCACACACAAACAAATGAAACCAATATCATACCTTTTTGAGTGCCAATCAATTGTTGTGACCGGCTACTGTAATTAGATGATGGTCGACTACCTGAACCACCATGAGTTGATGTAGATGAAGAGCGTGAAAGATCAGAAAGCTGACTTTTCCCAACTCCCTGTGTCTTGCTTGCCACTTTACCTTGTGCAGGAGAGCTACCAACCTCTGAAGCTGTTATATTGTCATCCAAAAATGCTAATTCGGTTTATAATCAACAACTCAGTACTAAAGGCGGAGGGTGTCTCTGAAACTAATAATCACAACAGTTACATTTGACTCACCTGGAAGATGATGGCTCCCTACTTCACGTTTAATTGTGCCCACAGAACCTGGGAGCCATGAATCATTAGATGGCACGAGTAAAGGATCTGAAGGCGAGAAACAAGCTGCCAGCGTAGATGCTGGGTTTGCCAACACTGAGCTGCTACTGGAGCTTGGTGCGGGCTGCTCCTGCAAGTCCTCATCACCAAATTTAATGCTGGGGCTTTCTTTTGTATCCACTGGGGTGAACGAACTTCCCAAATTATCCCCAACCCGTGACAAACTTATTTCAGGACCACTTCCAGCAGATAAATGGGGAGGATGCACAACACTAAGACTTCCAGAAGCCAAATTGGTAGGCCCATCCACACTTCTCTCTTTATTTTTTGTCTCACGAGAGGGTGGGAAAGAGGGAGAACCACCTTTCTCGGCACCCTGACCGGGTCCATTCTCTGTTGCAGGACCAGGATTTCTGCGACCACCAGCATCTGACAAGAATTATGCAGAAGACAGTTAGCTTGGACATTGGTGGCACAATAAAAGTCAAACTCTTAGAACAGTCAAGTAGCATGTAAGTAAAAATTTGAAATCTATTAAGTGCACTTATATAATTATATTGGAGAAGAGGAAGAGATAACTTTCCCTCAATTTTCACACAATGCAAGGCTAGAGACACCAAGAAAATAAAAAGGTGTTGTTCACACAACTAGGCAACTTTCTATTTGAAGTGTTAGATTAACACAAAGCCAATAGCAGTTGGAGGAAAAGGTATCTACAGTTGTAGTCAGAAGACAAAAACATAACATTTTATCTTAATCAACAAACACACAGAAATTTCATATAATTAAACCGAGATGCTTTGCAAGGGTTAAAAAAACCATACAAGAAATATGATCCTGACACAGGATCTAACTTGAGCATCACTTACCATGTGGCATATGACGAGGTGCAAAATTCACCCGGCCACCCCTACCCCCCCGTCCCTGCCCTCCAGGTCTCCACGGGGATTCTGCAGACTCTTTGTTGTTCAGATTCTGAATGATAGAAGACAACTAATTGTTATTCAAAATAAAAAGTACCAAAAACTAACTCCGCATACTCGTATTGAAACCACGTTATAAATTCCACGTTATAAATTCTGTTAAAAAAAGGCTTGTTAATAGAACATGTTAAAAATGCACGACCTTAACTACCACTTTCCCAAATTAACTGATTTGGCTGATGAAAAAACTCAACTTGTGATTAGAACTTCTTACCTCTTTTCTCTTGTCGCGTTTCCTTTTAACCTCATGGAATGGATCTGCATACCAATACATAAAATTTAATTTCAGTTAAGAAAAAATAAATAGAACGAGCAAGAACAACAAAAACGTCAAAAAACAATAGACAACAAAAACGTCAAAAAACAATAGCCCTTCACGTAGAAGAGACAGACACAGATACCATTAAACATAGTATCACCTTCGTTTCTTAGAAGCTACTACGTAGAAAGTGCACAACAACATGCAACCATGAATACCAGAACCTAAGAGAATAATATTTGCAATAGTATGCAAAGATGACAAGTGGAACCTTCGCTTAATGTGCGTGTGAGTGTCTTTACACACACGAAAGAAATATATGAGAGAAAGGAAAATATGGGAATCCATATAGATCGAAAGACACTGCAGGTCAACAAAAACCAGAAGACAGCAAACCCAACAAGCCAACAACACATATTATCGATATCAGTTCCATCCTTCATCACAACAAAGCCAAGCTATTTCTTGCTACATGGATCTATAACATTGTTATTAGTTCCCCCCGTCAGCTAAAGAAAATACTATTGAGAATCTTTTTTGGATAATTTTTGTGAAATATAATTAATACAAAAGTGTGAGCAATAAGTTCACCCCACACATTCATCATAAACCTACATTAACTCATTTAGAACACTCACAACTCTAAGGCAAGACTAGACTAGAAACCAGCTAGTCTACAATGGCCTTCCAATCTAGTATAGTAGTAGATAAAAGAGAAAGAGAAAGCCCTAAACTCTACGGATACAAATGACCCCAGTGAAGCCAAATCCGACTCTGTTCTAGGGATCCTTCGCCCAAACCCCTGAGCAGTCTTAAAAAATCCTCCTATTTCTCTTCATCCAAAGGGAGAGTTAATTTACGAAATGACAAAGCAGATGACTTCACTGGCCGCAATGCAACTAATTTCAACATGAATGTAGCTTTCAAAAAGTTTGAACCAAAACGACAATGAATCCTAAACTTACTTTTCTTTTCCCCTAAACGGAGAACATGTGTTCAGCTTCAATAAAAGTAAAAATGAAAGCTTTAGGCTTGTAGTTTACTTCTGGTCACCAAATATAAACAAAGTTTAATGTAAAATAAAGTCCCTAATTTTACCCAAATGCATCTCACTGTTGCCGTAATCACTCTGAACTGCCTGACCACGATTGCAAAGAACCAACATAGAACCAGCTCAATCCCTAATGATTTCAGAATCCAACCAAGCCCTTATAAAGGCAGAACACAAACAGTGAAAACCCATTACAGCAAATAAAAAACACAACTGATTTCCCAATTCCCACATAACCAAAACAAAAAATCAAATCAACCAAACAAAAAAATTTCACCAAACCAACACGACCCAGAAGAAAAAATCTAAACTTTAACACACGGATCACACCAAATCACCAAAAGCAAAAACAAGACAATCCCAAATTAGAAAAACGAGCAAAGGAGAAGCAAAAGCAGGAAAAAAGCAATTATGGGCTACCCTGAAGGAGAAGCTTCTGGGCGGTCTCGTTAGGATCCATGTTGCATTCTTTGAGCATTGCGTGGATTTCCTCCTCGCTGTGATTGCCGGTGATCTCCTTGATGTCCTGGATCGTCTTCCTCACACTGTTGGGGATTGAAACCCTAAGCCCGCCGCCACTCATGGTTGCAAACCCACAAAGCGAAAGGACCCAGAAGACTTGGAGAGTATGTGAGAATGTGAGAACAGAGACTTCAGATGGAGGGAAAGGAATTGCTGGGTTGGGAAGACTGGGGCTTTTAGATGGCCGCTATATGAACATAGACTAAATTAAACAAAAAATTCTCGAAGGGAGAAAAATATAAGCTTTTGGGGGTGTTCGAATTGATCTGTCACAAGAAGAAAGAAAAGGGGGGAGGAGAGTTGAGAGAGAATGGGAGATAGGGGGAGCTAAGTGGAAGTCTGTTTGGAGTGTAGGGCTTTTTGGTTTACTTGCCTTTTCTTTAATTTTAATTATTTCATTACAAAATTAATTAAAAAAAATTTACACATTATATATCTACACCAAAAGCAACTGGAATGTTATTTACGAGTACGATTTAGTTGTATTTTTTTTTAACAAACAATATTATTTATATTAAGAGGGAGGGATGAACTTAGCTTTACAATGGATTTGCATTAGTGTGATTTAAATTCATTTTTAACGAGAATTGAACCAATTTATTTTTCTACCATTTAGTGTAAATATATAGTAGTATCAAAAAGGACTAGAGAGTAAATTGGTTTCGAATCGTCATTACGAGATTCGAATCTAAAACTTTTCACTCACCTATAAAAATATCATTGGACCGTATATTATGTACCAATTTTTTTATTATTATTATGTGTTTGATTCCGTTTCCCAAATGGGGGAAATTTTTTTGTTCATCACTATTAAGTGATAGTGATATTCACCACCTTATTTATCACCACTAAATGAGTTTAAATTTCGAGATTTGGTTAAATCTAAATTTATCTAACAGTAATAAACAAGATAATGAGCAGTTATTTGAAGGTGGTGAACAAAAATGCACCCTTGGGGTTTGTTGTTTTTGCTTAGGGTTAATTTTATGGACCAAGTGCAATCCTTTCTATCAATGCAGTGTGCACTTTTCAATGTGTGTGATCCCTAGCTCAACCATAGTATCATGCACTACCTTGACAATCAAATCTAATACATATCACCGTATAAATTTTTTCTTAACGAAGTGATATTCTAAATTACGTTGAAATAATTTCTTTTTTTAATCACAATAACTATACATTGAAAAAATTCAAATACTACAACTCAAACACTAACAAGCCCAAACATGCAAAAATGAAAGGGGATAAAAGCCGCTCAAACAACTAAAAAGCTCACATCACTAAAATTACATATGATCTCATTTTCAAGTTCATAAAAACACATATAACTACCGTCGTAAACAACTCATAAACCTAAATGAAAAGTACCACTATCACTTCAAGGTCACCGTCAAAACCTACTGCATCTAGTCATGAAGAAAATAAGAGAAAACTCGTTATACTATAACAACTTTGCATGTGGTCAAATACCTTAGTGTATTGGGTGTTGGATTTTATCTATGGGGTCCCAAGTTCAAAACTCATCCCCCCGCTCCCTTAAATTACTGTAACAGTTTCGATTTCTCCCCCTTCCCCTTATTATTGCAATGGTTTCTTCAATTTATAGATCGAACTACCAATATTAACACACAAACACAAAACTTCGTGAACGAAAGTGAAAATTTAAATAAAACAATAGGAACTATATTAGTGAAATCAGGCTCTTAATAAAATTGCAAAACATAATATTATTTTATATGGAGAAAAATATAAGATGAGCGTAAGAGAATTTGCTTAAAAAGGTTAATTAATTAGCTTATCCTAAGACCAATTGAAGATAATGTAATATCCGAATATACTTGAGTAGTTAAAAAGGTACCATTCCCATGATGCGACCGTATTCAAAACAATGGGAGGGGATGTGATTAATAGGGTTTGGGTGGTCAAGAATATACGCCCACTATGTCAATCTATGTCCTATTACTATTAGCAAAGTTGATGTTTCTAAATCATGGCCATTACTACCTAATAAAGTCCTAAATTATGCAATAATGACATAACTTTTGTGATTTACTTTTTAAACTATATGATTAAAAGCTTGTTTCAAAGTGCTTTTAAAATGACTAAAAGCGTTTTTGGTGAAAGTATTTTCGGGTTCCAAAATCACTTTAAGTGCTTTTCTATAATTCACTGGCATTTTACTAAGGATTGCTTTCAAAAGCACTTTCATCAAAACCGCTTCTAGTCATTTTAAAGGCACTTTCAAACAAGCCCTAATTCGATAAATGTTTGATTGACCAGTTGACTTCTTTAGTGTGTTTGACATGTATTCCTCTTTCATGTTTGTTTTAAGACAAATTGTTAATTGTCACTTAGTACTACGGTCTAATGGTATTTCTCTTCATTTGTAAGTGAGAGGTCTTAGGTTCGATTCTCATCAAATGTGATTTTGAACCACATTATTGCTAGCATATTGTGAGGCTAAGCCCACCCCCTCCCACTTAGTGTAGATAATATCATTTGTAAAAAATAAAAAAAAAATAAAAAAAAAGACAGATGGTTAATTAGCCATGCAATAATTTAAACTTACACCTCTTTGAACAAATAATTAGGTTTTAAATAATGTAATTGAGCTACATCGCTTATAAAATATAAATGTATTGAGTGTAGGGCATGTTTACTTAACAAAAACGAAAAAGGAAAGAGTGAGAGAGCCTAAAAATTAGAAAATAAAATAGAACCAGTTGCCCTCTTAGTTTATTTGAGTTCTAATTTTAACGGGAGATAACACTTTTCCTATTTTATACGTATTACAGAAAAATGTTTAAAGGTTAAATGACTCTCGCACTTACATTTTAGTAAACCCATGGAACTCAATAAATAATAATCAAAATGATTTAAATTTATTCTTCATTGTGTCACTATGATCCAGTGATATTATTTTAAATTATTCTTGAATACAAGTATCAATTGTATGATCCAATGATATTATTTTAAATTATTCTTGAATACAAGTATCAATTGTGATTCGTGGGTTGAGACAAAAATAAAGATAATAATTTCGTTTTAACATACGACAAATAAAGAAAATTGGGTGAAAGTATAATATCATCTCCAAAGGAGATGTCAAATTTAAAATATTAAAATAATGTTTGATGACTTATGTGGCAATTTGACATTTATACAATTTTTGCTCCACTCGATATGTTAATTAATAATATCATTTTATAAATTTTTTTTTCTTTTTGTGGGGTTCAATATTTGAGATAATCAACCAAATACGAGAAACACATAATAACATTTATTATATATTGCATCACATTTCTTAAAAAATTATTAAATGGATTTGACACTTGCTGTCAAATTTGACAACAGAACGCATTGCCTTCAAATGACTCAGCACCACATAGGAAACTGAAAGCTTGGTTGGAAAGAGTTTGCTGTCATTTTTTAATGTTATATACCTATGTAGTAGTTTTGACATTTCGTTTGGAAATATTATAATTACTTAGGAATTAATTTAACCCAGTACAATATTACAAAATTGATCAGTATTTAACAACCTGAGGCCCAAACTCAAGGCCCAGGCCCAACCCTAGCCTTCAAACTCTGATCGCTTTCTTCCCCTTTGCTTCTAGATAATGAGCGGAGTGTTTTTTTCACTTTTTGGTTCCTTGTTGGCTCCAAAAGACCAAAATTCGCTGGTAATTTCAGGATCTTCGACCACTCAAATCCCGACGGACATGGCTTCCAAGAAGAGTAACTATAACCCTCTCTCCGGCGATGGTGCTAGCCCCGGGTTCTTCCTCTCTCTCTCTCTCTCTAAGGGTTGTTTCATCTCCGACAGTGATAATAAGCTAATGGGTTGTATGTTTTGTGTGTTCTTGTTTTGCAGAAAGATCTTCATCGGTGGTTTAGCTAAAGACACCACTTTGAGTAAGATTCCTTCTATTAACTTTGATGGGTTTTCTTTAGTTCCGCCATTTTATGGGGTTTTAGCTTTAATTAACAGTTTCTATCAAGATTATCCATCGAAATTTTGGTGGGTTTATTGAAAGTTATGATTTTTTGCTTTCTAGTATGATTTTAACTGCAATTGGTATGAATTTTGGTGAATTATGATGTTCAATGGACTTTGTTGACAGCTTGTATCCTTGTTTTGCTTTAAAATTTTGATGGGATATCGTCGAATCTTGCTCATATCTACTTGCAATGTGTTTGTTGTATTATCTGGTTACAGATACCTTCGTTCAGTACTTTGAGAAGTATGGGGAGATAATAGACTCTGTGATCATGAAAGACCGCGAAACTGGTCGACCTAGGGGGTTCGGGTTCATCACATATGAGGATCCTGCTGTTGTTGACCAATTAATTGAAGAGACTCATGTGATCAACGGAAAACAGGTAAGCAGCATCCTCTTCCTTCTTTTGTTATGATTGGTTGTATAGAGAATTGTTTAGTTCACTTAAGTGTTGAATCCTTCATTGGTCTGTGCGATTGAGAATGAATGCAACGGACATTATATGGCATTGGTGTTCCTTTTAATATCCAGAAAGATAAGGAATTGTTCCTTCTATTAGCAAATATATGTAGGCCTGTTCTGCAGTACAATGTCTAGATTCGAGTAGTAAATATTGAGGTTATTTTTATCAATTGTGACAGTTGATATGAAGTTTGTATTCAGATTAAAGCTCCTTGATGTTTCCACTGTTAAATTGATTTCAATGTTCCTTTAGGATTTTTCTTTTACATAATTTTGTGGTCAATTTCAACCAGGTTGAGATAAAGAGAACCATTCCAAAAGGGGCTGGTCAGGGAAATGATTTTAAAACAAAGAAAATTTTTGTTGGCGGGATTCCACTGACCTTTACTGAAGGTTTGTTGTAATTATTTTTCTTTTGTTGGATGTTTACTAATGCTATATTTTTCGTTGCACAACTGATGAATTGTTCGCTTCTAACTCAAAATGTCCATTTGAATATCAGATGAGTTCAAAAGCTTCTTTTCACAATTTGGTAAGGTGGTGGAGCATGAGATCATACGTGATCATGTCACTAAGCGCCCTCGAGGATTTGGATTTGTTGTATTTGACAGCGATCATGTTGTTGATAATGTTCTCGCAAATGGAAATAGGATTGATATGGCAGGTACACAGGTGAGTTATTGGCAACAGTCATTCATGGTGTTGGCTATATATTATGGGTGTCTTATGTATAAAGGAATATTTGAAGGTTTTCCTTTGAAATATTCTTAGAATTGTGAGATTTTTGTTGTATACATTTGTCATAGTTTCAGTCACCCTAGTTTTATCCGGATTTCATCATTAGTGGACTACTGGACTTGAATGCAGGGTTTTCTCCCTCTACATAAATCCAAGTCCTACAAAAAACTTGTGAAGTATAAAAGCCTAGGTTAACTCACTTCTTTATTGTAGGTTGAGATCAAGAAGGCTGAACCAAAGAAGGCCTCAAACCCTGCACGTGTTCCTGCGTTTGGTACTGACTCTAGGGCACACCCTTACAATGATAGATTCAGTGCATTTGGCGACCCGATGAGTAGTTTCGGTCCTGGTGGTTATGGCCCTCCTCCTTATAGGTCACTTGGACGTTTTGGCAGTAGGTTTGGTGATTATGGTGGATATCCAGATAGTACTGATTTTGGAGGTGGTTTTAGAGGTGCCTTTTCTGGTTATCGTGGGGAGTCATCATTCGGCTATCCTAGTCGCTTTGGTTCCTACAGTGAAGGGCTTGGTGGGGGATATGATGGTAGTGGGTTAGGTGCATATGGGCATGAAGTTAGGGGCTATGGTGGTTACGATGGTTCAGGCTCTGGTGATGGCTATGATTCAGGCCCTGCTGCTACTTATGGTGGGCCTGGAGGCATGTATCGTAGTAGGGCAGGTTATGGTGGGAGTAGTCGTTACCATCCCTACGGAAGGTAGAATTATGCTTAAGCTTCCCAATAGGTGTTGCATGCAGGTTACTGCAAGAGGCTCTAAGCTAGGAGATCAAATCAACCATTAGTTTGTTCGATGGTCTACTCTGTCGCACGGACAACCAAAGTTAGATCATCACTAATTTAGAGACTTCTGTCGTTTATCAGTTAGGCATCTTATTGTCGTCGTATGTTGGGATTTAGAAACTTACTGTTATGTTGTAACATATTTTTGGTAGAATCAGCCTAGACTAGAGTTATCTGCCGATTATCTTTCGTTGCATTGGTTTCTCTATAGTGTGCACAGTGAAATATTCAAATTAGTTTTAACTCTTTTGTTAATATACACCTACTTTCAGTGAGTTGACATAACTATATAAATATGTCTAGATATATTACAGACCTGTTTTGAAGTGCTTTTAAAATAACTAAAAACGTTTTTTTGGTTACAAAAGCGCTTTTAGATTACCAAATGTTTGACAGAAAAAGTTGAAAGTGCTTCTTAAACATTTGAATGTACTCCAAATAGAAGTGCTTTTACTGGAAGTGCTTATGAGCATATCTGTTTTTTAAAGTAGCATTTCCAAACAGGCCTATGATTCGAGTGATATAAGATTTGGTTGAAATTATGTTGGTCTTGCTTCCCTTGCTAGCAAATAGGATAAGAGACAGTTTGAGTATTGTGCTTGGTTAATGCAACTGCATTGTAGGTTTTCTAATTCTTTGTAAATCCTGTATGATTTGTATTTTCTCCGAATCATACAGGATTTACAGTGACAAACTAATGTCATGTCCTGGTATGGTCCCAAGAAATACCGAGTTTCTTTTTGGTTTCCAGCGGCATTCTAAAATAATCTAAATTACGGAGTGAGGGATCATGCTTGTTGAAATTGTACAAGATTCTCACTAAGATTGACACGTTGACACGTTGAATGAGAATGTATGTACTGTCGAGGCTTGTGCCACATTGCCAGTGGCCTTCTCTATAAATTGATCTGAGAATGAGCAAATATCATATGCGAAAATTTTATTATGCTTCTGTGTACGACGTGCATTGGATATTAAATTGGATTTGTATTTAGTCCGGCATAAGGGTTGGACTAAAACACGTTCGATGTAGATACAGTTTTGTGAGCCGTTATTAGGATTAGTCCATTTCATTAAATTACGCCGAATGGTTGAGACTACGTAAGTTTATTTTTATTTTATACCAAATTAATATCAAAAGCTCCAATAAATGTGGAACGAAAAATACCGAAGCCAGATTACAAAATCTTAGTAAAATAACAGATTATGTAATCACTGACGTGTCAATTCTCGATACGTCACTTAATACGCCACGTACTTAACCTGCACGTGACCTCTGCAAGGTCATCTTGCCGACTCGCTTTCCGTCCGCCTCGTGGCAGTTGCTTGTCCCTAGAAGTCTTCTATTTTATTTTCTCTTTTTCCGGAAACATCCGATTCTGAAAATCTCTTTATTATTATTATTTTGTTGACAACGAAGCATAAACTTTAAAAGAAAAGAAAGATTATAATAGAATATTATGAGACTACGGGATTTCAGTTACATCTGTAATTAGCAACGGATGATAAAAAAAAAGAGCTTGCTTAAAAAATATTGTACTCAAATTGCATGACAAACTCAAAGGAGACAAATCATCAACAATTTTTTTTTTTTTTCCACAATTAATACGATGAATTTCACAAGTTTAACAAAATTCTTTTTATTTTGTACTTTGGACCCTACGGTTGGAAGCTAAACGGAGAGGATGTCGGACAAAGTAAATTACCGAAACCACCCCTCTCTGATTCCAAAGTCCATTGAATTCAGCGGTGTCGTTTTCGTATTTCTACTATAAATACGGTGGCATAAAAGTAAAGGCAGAAATCAGAGCCGAGCCAATCTGTCTCACTGCCACCTTCGATACCCTGCTCTGCTTTTTTCCAAGCTCAATTCATTGTTCCTTCTCCATCGCATTCGCCTTCTTCGAATCCAGAGGTGAACTTTTCGGGGTTTTTTTCATGTTTTAATCTCAGACCCATATATTTTTTGCACTATTTTCTCTTGGTGATGGTAAATACTGTTTGTTTATGTTAAGATTTGGTTTATTTAAAGGTTGATTGTTTTTTCTAGTTGATGCAGAATACTTTCGTGTGATAATCTGTGGGTTTATGTGGCAATTGGGTTATTGATTTATTATTTTTCCGTGATATTGTATGGGAATCTGTTGATTGTGTTTGCTAATGGTGAGGTGGGGTGGCTGCCTGTCTGATCATGTTCGAGTGAGCATTTGATCGAATTCAACAATTTTAGATCATGGGTTTGGGGTTATATTCTTTGATTTTAATACCGGAGGAAGAAATATATGGACTTTCTGCCATCTGGGTTTCGATTACGTGTGGGATCACTGTTTGATCGTATTGTTTTTTTTTCGGGTTGGTAGTGTTTTGGAAATGAGGAGTTCTTCATTTGGATGGAAGTTGTTTAGCATTAATTCGGGTTTTTATTTGTAACTGTGGAAGTCACAGAATTGGCTCGGTGGTTTGCTGAGAAGAAAGTTATGAAATTCTATCGTTGACGATGTTAAACTTCTCATTTGTGCATTCCATGTGGGTCAAAGTTGAAGTGTTCTAAAAGCTTATGCGGCGGCATTATTAGTACTCACAACTTGTTCTTGCACGGTGGAATCGGATTTAGTTATATGTTGTGTGCATGGGATATAGATGGAGTAGTAGTGAAACTAACTATTAGACATTGCGATCTTTTTTTCGTCCACACAGATTAGTGAACGTCTGCAATTTTTTCTAACAATAGAATTTATTTCCTTATTTAACTGCCTGTAGCTATTGATGGTATTACTAATCTGTGTCATCTATATTAGGTAACTATTCAGTCTATTGAGGAAGGAGTAATTCGTTATTAATAAACATTTAGTGATGGAGGATTCTGAGAAAATTGTGTCGGTGCAAGACAACATGGTTGCTGATGATCACTTGTCAGTTCTGAAAGGCTATGGAACTTACGGCATTGTTGGTGCTGTTGTTGTTGCCATACTTATACCTGCATTTCTGTCCACTGTGTTTGGGGGAAAGAAAAGGGGGAAGCAGAGAGGAGTTCCAGTTGAAGTTAGTGGTGAGGCAGGTTATGCAATGCGCAATGCTCGAGAAACTGAGTTGATTGAAGTTCCTCAGAAAGGAGCAACAACCATGGCAGCCCTTTTTGAACAATCTTGTAAAAAGTACTCGCATAATCGATTTCTTGGAACAAGGAAGTTTATTGGAAAGGAATTTGTTACAGCTAGCGATGGAAGGAAGTTTGAGAAGCTTCACATGGGACAGTATGAATGGCAATCTTATGGAGAAGTGTTTGATCGTGCTTGCAACTTTGCATCTGGGCTTATTAAGTTAGGTCATAATATGGATAGCCGTGCAGCAATTTTTTCAGAAACCCGTGCAGAGTGGTTTATAGCCTTTCAGGTACCTTTAATTATTTTTTTCTTTGTCTGCCTTGTGGTGTCCGTTGTCGTTCTTGGAAATTAGGACTTGCAAGTGCATGGCCATTTCAAAAATTAGTTGGTTTTGATTCCAGGGATTCTTTCGACAAAATATCACCGTTGTCACCATTTATGCTTCACTAGGAGAGGATGCGTTAATTCACTCCCTCAATGAGGTGTGTGGCAAAATCCCTGCTTTTCTGTTCTTTATGAGTTTAGTAAATTTATTTAACCGGCTATAGTGCTGTTTACCTATAATGACTGAAAATGGAGAACATGGATTGTCCTCATATAGAGCTTTTATACTTTGACAGACCCAAGTTTCGACATTGATCTGTGATTCCAAGCAGTTGAAAAAGTTGGCTGCTATAACCTCAAGCCTAAACACTATTCAAAATGTTATTTATTTTGAAGATGAGGGAAGTTCAGATGCTAGCGTATCTGGAAGTATGGGCGATTTGAAAGTTGCATCCTTTTCTGAAGTTGAGAAGCTTGGACAAGAGAGTCGTGTTCCTCCAAGTTTACCTTCCAAGAATGATATTGCTGTTATTATGTATACAAGTGGAAGTACAGGTCTACCGAAGGTTTGTTTCACTAGCCCTTTATTTCAAATTTATTGTTTTCTATCTGAGCAGTAAAGCTAATCCAGAATATGGTTTTGGAAATCTTTCCATTTGGCCATCTGTGAAAAACAGTATTTATTAGTGTGTCTTCTTTTAAATTGTAGATTCCCAAAGTTTAAAAACTAGAGTACTTATTATGATCTAAGAATTTCTATCTGGCCATGTGGCATCATCGTTAATTGAATAACGTAGTGTGTGATATATCCGAACATGAGTATTTATTTCTAAAACCCAATGTTGTTTATTTTTCCTTTAACACGATCTGGTGTGTAATGATATAGGGAGTCATGATAACTCATGGCAACGTTGTAGCCACCACTGCAGCGGTTATGACAGTGGTTCCGAGTCTGGGTAGCTCTGATGTCTACCTGGCATACTTGCCCTTGGCTCACGTTTTTGAATTGGCAGCTGAGGTATGCTTGTTTTCGTATTTGTATTACATTACTACTGTACATATGTTAAATTGTAATCATGTTGTGGTTGTCCAGTCTGTGATGCTGGCTGCAGGCTGTTCAGTTGGTTATGGTTCAGCATTGACTTTAACAGACACTTCAAATAAAGTTAAAAAAGGAACCAAGGGAGATGCAACTATGTTACAGCCAACCATCATGACAGCAGTTCCTGCTATTTTAGATCGTGTTCGAGATGGAGTTCTGAAAAAGGTGAAGTTGATATTATTCACCTTGTACGCGGTTGTATAGCATCTGTTATTCACTCATATAGATTCAGTCAGAAAGGGGGTTGAGCTTGCACTAATCACTACAGTGTATTACAGGTTGATGAGAAAGGGGGCTTTGCTAAGAATCTTTTTAATCTTGGGTTTGGACGGCGACTGGCAGCTGTGGAAGGAAGCTGGTTTGGGGCTTGGGGTTTGGAAAGGATGTTGTGGGATGTCGTTGTCTTCAAAAAAATACGCTCATTACTTGGAGGACGCATTCGTTTTATGCTCTGTGGTGGTGCCCCTTTGTCTGGTGATTCACAGCGATTCATCAATATTTGCATGGGGTAATTGCTCTCTCATCTTGAGATAACCAGATAGTTGGAAGAATAACCTATTTCACTTTATTTTTCCTTCGAGATTAATGCCAATAGTTGACGCGAGCCCTCTATCTGATCAAGGAAAATGAAATTTCATGGCAGGAAGTGCTTTATATTCTTATTCTAATATTGGTAACAGAACATGATATGTCGAATGGGTTAACATCCCTTTGTTTACAACAGTTAGAATCAACATTGATCTTTCTACCGTGTTAGGATTAGTATCTATACCTATTCTTTTAGTTTTATCAATGTGCGGTCAGTATTGTCACAAAGGTTCTGTTGATTCTTATCATGTACGCAACGTATTTAATTTGCATGCCATTGTTTTTGAACAGGGCTCCTATTGGGCAAGGATATGGTTTGACAGAAACATTTGCTGGAGCTACATTTTCCGAGGCAGATGACACAACTGTGGGCCGTGTTGGTCCTCCCCTTCCTTGTGGGTACATTAAGGTATGTTATATTACTAATTCCTGGAAAAAAAAAATTGCTGCAAGTTTATGATCAGAGCAGGATGTTTAACAGGAGAGAATTTACCGAGCGTCATGGCCAGCACATTTTTCAGTTATTCTAGCTTTAGTTCTCAGTGTACCGCTTCCTTTTTCTTACAGGATGATATATCATCATATGAGTAGGAAAATATAGTAATTTAGTTTCACTGAACAAGAGAAGATCTTCTTCTTTAGGTCGAAAAACAAGAGAAGACATGATGGTGTACAATTTTAAGGGTTTTATGTCGTATATATGTGAGATGTACCAGGCAGGATTTTGAAGAGTTCAATATGACAGTTATCCTTATTTGATAATGCAGCTTGTTTCTTGGGAAGAAGGAGGATACTTGTCATCTGACAAGCCTATGCCTCGTGGGGAGATTGTAGTCGGGGGATACAGTGTAACTGCTGGTTACTTTAAGAACCAAGAAAAGACTGACGAGGTGTTTAAGGTAAAATTCTAAAGATCCTGTACGTCTTTTTGTGTGTGTACATATATTGCTTCATGATCGTCACTCCTCACAGGCCCTAATGATTAATGACTCGTTACATGCTGCAGGTTGATGAGAAGGGCATGCGTTGGTTTTATACCGGTGACATTGGAATGTTTCATCCTGATGGATGCCTTGAAATTATTGATAGGAAGAAGGATATCGTTAAACTCCAGCATGGAGAGTACATTTCCCTTGGAAAGGTGCCTTTATAAGTTTCGTACTATTTCTGATTAATTATGTTTCCAAATGAACAGCTCCCCATAAATTTTCTTCTCCGGAATACTAATTAAATTCGTCACTGACCTGCTGCAGGTTGAAGCGGCATTAGCATCGAGTAATTATGTGGACAATATCATGGCATATGCAGATCCCTCACACAGCTACTGCGTAGCTCTAATTGTCCCTGCACGTCAGGCCCTCGAGAAGTGGGCACAGGAAGCCGGTGTCCAGTACAATGATTTTCCCGAGCTGTGTGAAAAAGCTGAAACAGTCAGTGAGGTTCAGCAATCCCTCTCCAAGGTCAGTCCATCCATCCTTATAACCTAGTAGACGATTGGGCAAGAGCTGAATCCTTTCGTTCCATAAATAAATTTCTAGCATCTTTACAGGTAGCAAAAGCATCGAAATTGGATAAGTTCGAACTTCCTGCCAAGATTCGGTTGCTTTCCGAGCCTTGGACGCCCGAGTCCGGATTGGTTACTGCTGCTATGAAGATTAAGAGAGAACAGATCAAGGCCAAGTTCAAAAATGAGCTCAACAAGTTGTATGCTTGAACACGAACGGCTAATGTCTCTTTTACTCTGCTGTGCTACATTGTTCTTGATTTTTAGATATTTTTCGGTTTTTTCGATATTCCAGTAATTCAATGCTGCTGTTGCAAATGTTTAGTTTGATGCAAGGTCTAAAATATCGATGATATCGGAAATATCGGTAGTCCAAAAACACGGAAATTTCGATGGAAATATCGGGATATTATCGATATCGATAAAAATTGAATAAAAACCACGAAAATTGTAAGAAAAACTTGGAAATTTTTATTGAAATTTTGCAGGATGTTTATTTAGTCAATTATCTATTAGTTTATCACAAAAAATTGAAAGGAAATGCATTGCATGATGGATTTAATTAATCTAAATTGGTTATATAGCGAGCTGACAAACATTGTGAGTTTATAAAATATGTAGTAATTAATGAAATAAGTTTAAATACACCATAATCATTTATATATAATGAATTAGTTATCAGCAATAGTTTAGGGGTTAAATGATAGTTTACCCATGTGCATAGTTAGTCATAAACTTAGGGTGCATTTGTTTTACCGGATTATCTCGGACTAGTTTAAGTTCAGGAACTAAATTGGATTGGCTTGACATAGACTAACTAGTATAAGAATAATTGAATGTTTGGTACATTGTCTGACTAAATCATGGACTAAATTATTTTTGGGATCTAAATATTTTTTTGTCATTTCTTTATTTCTCCCCCCCCTCTCTTTCTTATCCTTTCCAGATGCTTCTTGTTCCTTTTTTTTTTTTTTTTTGGTCAAAGCTTCTCCGTTCTTTTATACTCAATTCCTTTTCTTTTTCCTTTTCTCTCCCCCTCTTTCTTATCCTTTCCAGATGCTTCTTGTTCCTTTCTTTTTTCGGGTCAAAGCTTATCCGTTCGTTTCTACTCATTCCTTTTCTTTTTCCTTTCCTTTTCAAATTCAGGAACTGGGCACAAGTCGATGAACCCCAACTAGATAAAAGATTTACCGATCGAAGCAGACATTGGAGTTGCAGATGGTGTGGTCGAGCGCAAACGCACAGATCGACGTCGGCGTCGAGCTTTGGGTGAACGCCAATTTGGATTTGCTTACCCAGAGAGGCACCACCGTAGTTGAGCATGATGAGGAGAGAGGGAGAGAGAGGGGAGAGAGAGTGAGTGAAAGACAGTGAATGTAACACCCCAACCCCCAAATATAATGTTTAATTTTGTATTTCCCCAAATATTTATGGAATCTATCAATTTAGTCCTAATTTCCCTTACCCAATCCGGATCTACACTTAAGATTCTCTTCTCTCTCAAACTGCAGCGTGGCAGCACCCCAACAATCCTTATTCTTATCTTTCTGTCCCCTACCCCGTAACCCCTTATTTCTTCTTCTTTCTTTTCTGCATTCTCTATCTCTCTCTCTCGAAACTCTCATCTCTCTCTTTTCTCTCTGCACCGAGACCCACATACACACACGCACACCATCTCACCTGCTTGAGGAAGACACCCATCGTCATCAGCAACCTTTTCTTTCTCCCTCTCCTTTTCGTCTCTGCAACTCGGCGAACGCAGGAACCCTCCGGCGAGTTTCTTGAATTTCTCCGGTTAGGTTTTTGGGACGAAATCGGCTCGGGAATAGGCACACCCATCTCCGACGAGGCCGTGGGTGTCGAGAGGTTTTCCGACCACCACAGGTCGTTTCATAGCAAACGGAAGGTATAAATGCACTCATCTCGCCTTGTGCTTTCGTTTAGTACCTAGATCGGGGTCCAGGGTGGTAGTTTGCAGTCGGCCAGAGCTATAGAAGCTCCGGCGTTCTTCTATGTTCTTCCCTGTTGGTTCCCGACGAGTGCAGGCCTTTCATGCCGTTTCCCATAACCCTCGGGCCTTAGGCCTGTTAGGAAGGTGGAGCGATATTATCGATAATATCGCGATATATTGATGATAATTAAGTGAATAAGTATGAAAATATCGTCATCTCACAAAAACGATATTATCGACGAAATATCGCCAATAATATCGATATTTTAGACCTTGGTTTGATGCGTGTATGTGGTTAAAACCTTCATGGGCAAGGAATAGGTGTAGCATGTTTCACATGATAGTAAGAAAGCATAATGCTCTAGCACAACTTTACGTAACTGTGTTCGAAAACAGTATTACTTTACGTAGCTGTGTTAAAAAACAGTATTACAACACAAACACGAGACCACGAATCTATATGGTAACAACTTTGTTAAGTGGTCGTTACGACACAAATCGTTGTCACGTATACAATTCAATGAATCTTGTCAAAAAATAAAAGAAGTTGAAGGGACTGTACGTTAAGAATGTGAAATGTAGGATAATCCCAAAGCCTAGTTTGCAGACATTGCAAAGATCAATTGAGCAACACGGCAATTATTCAATTAACAATGCTTCTTAAACATGTACCCGAGTTTCGTTTTCATCCTTTAATTTAGTTTATGAATTATTGTGTATTCCAATTATGTTACGGGTGACTATTTCATCATTCTGTCAAACATATCGTCATAATATAAAAAATTATGCAATTGAAGTAGTAACAGTGAAACATGTTGAAGAGTGATATCGAAATGTCTAATATGATAAATGCAATGTCTAATTTATCCCTAGTATTCAAAGATAAGTTAATAAAATTTACGATAGGACTAACACGACCCTTTTTTTTTACATATGGGCAGATGGATTTGGGATAAATTATACAAATATAAAACTTAGCAATCCACTCATGTAAATTTTTTATTAAAAAATCACTAAACCGTAATATCAGTAAGATGGTGATTGCTGTTAAAAAATGCCAACATTACATTTTCACCCCAAGACCAAGGTATTAAATATCGATGATATCGGAAATATCGGTAGTCCAAAAACACGGAAATTTCGATGGAAATATCGGGATATTATCGATATCGATAAAAATTGAATAAAAACCACGGAAATTGTAAGAAAAACTTGGAAATTTTTATTGAAACTTTGCAGGATGTTTATTTAGTCAATTATCTATTAGTTTATCACAAAAAATTGGAAGGAAATGCATTGCATGATGGATTTAACTGATTTAAGTTGATTATATAGCGAGCTGGCAAACATTGTGAGTGTTATAATTTGTAGTAATTAATGAAAGAAGTTTAAACACACCATAATCATTTATATATAATGAATTAGTACAATATTTTACACTTTATACATTGCGTGGTAAGATACATGAGTGACTTAGTACCACATAGAGTTCCTATGAGGTTCAAAATTTTCACTATCTTCATCATCTCGATGTGTAGAGTAAGTGTATTGTGAAGAGTAGTCATCAAATGATAAATCCCTAAAATAGTTTTGCATGTAATTGTTAACATGCCACCCATATGGATCCGAGATTGGTTGACGTTGTCTATAAGCAAAATCATTTGAAGATTGAGTCTCGGATTCTTTCTATGAGTCGCTCGATTCCATCCCAACAGGAATGAGATATGAAGGGTTCGGGATTACCAAACAAATGGGATTTGGAAACCAATCCCATATCGAAAATTTCGGTATTTTTCGGGATGAGATTCTCGAACTTCGGGATGGTTTTGGTTTGGGATTTTTCGGTTTGGTTTGGGATTTTCGGGAATTTTTTCCAACCCTACATGTAAGTGACCAAATAAAAAATAGAAAAATTAAAAACCACATGTCATTGACTAAGTAATTAATTGACACAATTTAAAATATAATACCACAAAAAATTTGGAATATGTGCAAATTTGTTTCTTGCAAAAAGAATTCAAAACAAAACCATATATATAAATATTTTAGCATATTTTCACAAAAACATAAGTGATATGTTGGTTAAGGACTTGAAGAAGTGAAATGGCAGGGGTTCGAATCCCCCTATGCCTAAAATTGAGACTTTTCAGAAATTTTCAAGTATTTTTAGGTTTCATATTGCGATATTATCGATAATATCGCGATATTGCGATATATTAACGATAATAAGAGGATAAATCACCAACATATCATCGGATTTCGATATTTTGGTCCATGCCCAAGACAAAAAAATGAAGAAAGAAAGGTCATAAAAGGGCGCCTTTCGTAACGGCAAAAACGACCACAAACCAAGCACCCATAACACTCAGATAAGGCTCCTCTCTTTCACTCTCTGCGCTTTCGACAGCCATGGCTGAAGCTTCAAGAGTTCTGCAGACAACTCTCCTCCCCACCTTCAATCCCCAACACAAAATCCACACATTCCACTCGCTCCCATTGAATTTCCGCAGAAACCCAGTTCAGTGCTCGGTCTCCACGACCGACGGCGCCAAGGCAATGGTGGCGCAGAAGATTCCGTGGGGCTGCGACATTGACTCCTTGGAGAACGCTTCTGCTCTGCAGAAATGGCTGACGGATTCGGGGCTTCCGCCGCAGAAGATGGCGATACAGAAAGTGGAAGTTGGGGAGAGGGGACTGGTTGCTTTGAAGAATATAAGGAAGGGGGAGAAGTTGCTCTTTGTGCCTCCCTCTCTGTTTATCACTGCAGACTCTGTAAGATTTTTTCTAAATTTGCTTTGTGTTTTATTTTGTGTCCTGATTTGGATGCCGGTAATTATACGTTGTGTGCACCAATTGGACACTCCTGTTTGGAAATGCTTTTCGAGAAAGCACTTTTACTTGTGTTTATGTAAGATGCACTTCTCCTTATAAGCGGTTTTGTCTGGAATAAAGCAGTGCCACTTGAAGATACATTTGTAGGCGCTTCTCGGCAAATCACTAAAAGTGTATTGTCATCTGAAAGCATTTTAGAGTATTTCTGTCAAACGTTTCCAGAAGTGCTTATAGGCCTGAAACGGGTTCTTCATAAGTGTTTAACTGCCAGTAATTATGTGTTATGCGAACAACTCCGGTTGAACATGCTTCTTTAGAAAACACTTACGCTCATAAGTGCTTTCATAGAATTACATTAAAATGTTTACTAAAAGTTCAGATGCTTGTTGAAAAAGCATTTGGAAGTGTTTCTTGAAAAGTAGGTGCTTCTCTAGAAAACACTTCCAACTTCCAAGTGCTTTTATAACCCATAAGAAATTTTAACTTTTTTGGCCAAATGTACCAAGCGCAGCTATCCTGAAAGTGCTTGTTTTGTGGTGTTTGTAAATGTTAGGAATGGACTTGCGGTGAGGCTGGTGAGGTGTTGAAGAAAAACGGCGTACCTGATTGGCCATTTCTGGCAACCTATCTGATTAGTGAAGCAAGTTACCTTCAATCTTCTAGATGGAGCAACTATATCTCTGCCCTACCAAGACAGCCTTATTCCCTTCTGTACTGGTAAGTACTAACTAACTAGTAACTACCTCCTTTCCGTGTTTTGATGGTGGAATTTTCACGAGCCTGTCATTTACTACGGGAAGAGTCTACTCTCAGATTTTTCTACAGCCTTTATGTATCCTTTCAGGACTCGCGAAGAACTTGATCGGTATTTGGAAGCATCACAAATCAGGCAAAGGGCGATTGAAAGAGTTACTAATGTCGTTGGAACGTATGGCCTTGTATTTGCTATTATAGTTTTCTTCGTTTGAAATATTTGACGTAGATTATTCTCAAATGATAATAGTGTTTCGGTGAGTCCAACTTCATGAATCATGATCTCGAAGCTATGGAGTTGAATACTTATTCCTATCTCTGGTGCAGGTACAATGATTTAAGGATGAGGATATTCTCCAAGCATCGTGCTTTATTTCCCGAAGAGGTATTAAACTTAAACGATGAGCTCAATGCGTGTTGCTAGTGTTGAATATAGCCACATATCTTCTTCGTTTTTTCACCATGTGCGACTTTTTTACTCTGCTCCATGTTTTGTTTACAGGTGTTCAACATTGAAACCTTCAAATGGTCATTTGGAATTCTTTTCTCCCGATTGGTAAGTTAACTATTCCGTTGACAATGACAATGGCGTAGTAAATTTGTTTCTGTATCTGCAGAATGGTGTCAAATTTATTCGGTGTGTGATGGTGATGACGATTTGGTTGTTAATACATGTAAAGTACACAAATTTATGATGTGTAATGATGTCACCGTCAATTAATTGTAAAGAATTTACTCGAAGTTCCTCTAGTTACTGCTTCAAGGTCTAAAATTCTGAAATGAAATCCAGAAGTAGGTTGAAGTCTGATATTGGATATTTCCTAAGCACAGTGATTTGTCAAAAACATGACCTCAACATCTTCTTCTCCTAAGCACAGGTTCGGTTACCCTCATTGGGTGGAAAGGTTGCGTTGGTTCCTTGGGCAGATATGCTGAATCATAGTTGTAAGGTCTGTCGATGAGTCTCTTTTAATAAACACAACCCGAAGTATGAGCTGCACAGATTTTACTCACATTGTGCATCTTAATTTGACTGGTGTAGGTAGACACATTTTTGGATTATGATAAATCGTCACAGGGAGTTGTCTTTTCAACAGATGTGGCATATGAGCCAGGTGAGCAGGTAAACAATAAAATTTTTCACAACTTTAGGTCTAAATCCATTGTTGAAGTTGCAAAGAAATCAAGACGTCTAGTGATGCTTTTCATCACTTATTGCAGGTTTTCATTTCTTACGGAAAGAAATCTAACGGAGAGCTGTTGCTATCCTATGGGTTTGTTCCAAGGGAGGGCACCAACCCTAGAGATTCTGTTGAGCTGCCACTGTCGCTTTCAAAATCCGATAAATGTTATAAGGAGAAGTTGGAAGTTTTGAGAAAGTATGGATTGTCAGCGTGAGTACCCGATAGCTCAGAAAAATCATGATTAGTCTTCAGTCACTCTTTCCATTCCTTTCCCTCTTTCAGTTGAATCTCCAAAATTTATGTTCCTCCTTTACGTTGTACCAATCTGGGATACCAAACTTTATTTTTTTATCAAGCAGATCTCAGTGCTATCCTATACAAATCACCGGTTGGCCATTGGAGCTAATGGCGTACGCTTATTTAGCCGTTAGTCCTCCAAGTATGAGCGGACAATTTGAAGAGGTGCGACAGTTTTAGCTTCGTATTGTTAAACAAAGTTTCTGTATTGTTGAACATTATCTGAAAGTTCTTTATCGTAGATGGCTGCTGCAGCGTCAAACAAATCTACAGCGAAGAAGGATTTACGATACAGTGAAATTGAGGAAGAAGCGTTACAGTTTATACTGGACACCTGTGAAGCCAGCATATCAAAGTACAACAAATTCTTACAGGTGAGGGACTAATTTGCAACAGAATTTCTACATCTGTCCATGACTCTATGAACACTCTAGATCGGTTGAAGCTGAGAGATTTAAACATTTAAACCCACAATTGATTTTTCGCTGACAGGCAAGTGGATCCATGGATTTGGATGTGACGTCTCCAAAGCAACTAAACCGAAGGTTGTTTCTGAAACAGCTAGCGGTAGACTTAAGTACTAGTGAGCGGAGAATCCTATTTCGTGCCCAATACGTAAGAAAATTACATCTTTTGCTCTCTATAGATTGATTGTTCTAACAAGACTGTGAAGCAGGTTTCATTTGTAGTGTGCTTTTAATCTAAGTTTTGACATAGCTTAGCTCTTGTCAATGCTTCTTTTATCTTGCTGAAAATGTTGTGATCACCGGAGATTTTCAAAACAGAATGACTGAAAATTGTGGATGAGTATCGAGTTGATCTTATGAACTCAGGAACTTGAACAATAAAAGTTTTGGCTGAGATTGCATGTATTCCGCAAGCGTTATGCATTACTGTTGTGCTTCATAGCAAAATCTGCCTTGTTTTATTTCGCTGATAAGAAGTCGTGACTGGTTTCAGATACTGAGAAGGAGATTGAGGGACATAAGAAGCGGTGAACTGAAAGCTCTAACAATCTTCAACGGATTCCGAAAGTTTTTCAAGTGAGAAAGAGCTTCAAGCAAGCTTGATGTGCTGCTGGTTTTCTGATGAGCCCTGCCTTTTTGCTCAAGCTACATCTAGTGGCATTTTTTATGTGACTTTTAGGACCAAATCAATTGAGACAGCCATCATTTGGAAAGAAGTTGAGGTTCCAATTCATACGATGCCATGAACATGTAACTACACAAGGAAGCAAGAAAAATGCTACAACTTTGAGGATTTCCTGGTTAAGTTGATTGTATTATAGTATGTGTCATGAACTCTCTTTCCGCCTTCATGCTAGCTACCGTACCTTTGGACCAATTTCAACAAATTCATCAATGTAGTTGGTCAAAGTGTCCGGGTGACAAATTTTATGCATCGTTGTAATGCGATTTTATTTATAAGATCATCTCTAATGGAGATATCAAATTAAAATGTCAAATTTTGTTTTTATAATTGTTGTGGCAAAATAACATTTTTAAAGTCGCTTACTCTAATTGAAATGTCAAATTAAACTTTTTTGGTGATTTATATAATTAAGTGGGCCCAAAATTTAATAATAAATAAATTTGTGGGCTCCTCACTATAGTACAACAAAAAGAAATTTTTAACCTTGCTTTCAAATTTGGCAGCAAAGTAGAGAATGTTAATTCATGTAGAGTTTTGATATCTCATTGGAAACCTAAAAACCACTTTTTTTTATGTCAAACCGTCCATGTAGATTTTTTGACATTTCATTTGAAAATGTTGTAACATTTTTTTTTTGGGTAAAGCTAGTGAGAGTAAATTTGTAAACAAAGTTTTGAAAACTAAAGGAAATAGAAGTTGATGATTGATTTATCACTTATGTTGATAAACGTGCTCATTCATATTGATGACACATCATTTAATTTAAAATTTTAATTTTTCTATCATTATCCATATTTTTTTGTTATTGTTAAAAATATAAAAAATGGAGGTCAATGGTTATTGGGAGTAGTGTCAACCAATTTCCACTTTCTCAGAGTTCAAAGCTCAAAAATATAGTTGAAAATATGAAGTATAAATTATAATAGAGAAAAAAAGTGTACCAGTTTCCACTTTTTGTTGAGTTGAGCTAAAAAAGTATAACGGTTTTCTTTTCACATTTATTTTTTTTTTAATTTATTTGATTGATAATTAAAGAAATGTGAAAAAAATAAAAATAGGTACGTGAATAACAGTACCCAAATTGAAATATTTTAGAATGAAATAGTGTAAAAAAATTGATATGCAAAAAAGAAATGATTAAATCTACCCAAAAAAGGGAAAAAAAATCCTTAAATAGAAGGAAAGTAAAATGAAAACAGAAATCAAATTCTAAAAATGGAAGCAAATCTCACATGCATGATACACCCAACCTCTCACTATCAATCAAATAAGCATCCAAAAATGCTTTTCCCCCTTAAATTCCCAAATTCCTAATTAATCATAAACCCTAATCCTAATCCAAATTCCTAATACAAATTAAAAAGACTAATGCTTTCTTACTACTTGTAACTCCCACTTCTCAGATAATTTGACTTTCTCCAGCACATATCCCCCAGCAAAGTGCCAAAGACTTCCCCTTTCATTTTTGCTCTGCAAATCCCCTTCCAACAATGGAGGGCTTGGCTTCCTTCCGGGCTGTTGCTTCTCTCTCTTCCCGCCCCAGAAAACCCATTTCCGCCTCCGCTTTCGACGCGCGTAGAGTGAACTCGCTCTCTCTTCCGTCGTCGTCTTGCTCCATTGTTCGAGCTCAGCAGGTTCTTAGTTTTTCAGATTTCTTAATTCTCTCTACTCTTTGCTGGATTTTATCTTGAACTGCATTGAAATGGTGTCTGCATTTAAGGGTAATTGTTTGTTTTTTATTAGATGGAGTCTAAGGGCACTCCGCCGTCGGCGGTTGCAGTGGAGGGCGAACCGGAGCCGGAGAAAGTAGAGCTGGAAATCAAGGAATGGGAGGTGGGTATGTACCACAATGAGGTGGCTGCGAGTCAGGGAATTAGAATCAGGAGGAGGCCTCCCACAGGACCTCCTCAGCACTACGTGGGACCTTTCGAGTTCCGGTTGCAGAATGAGGGCAACACTCCACGGAATATTCTGGAGGAGATCATATGGCATAAGGACACTGAAGTTGCTCAGGTAAAGTCATCAGCTTTGCGTTTTTGGTGAATTGGGTTGTTCGATAAATCGAAAAGTTTTAGGGGTTTTGAAGACCCAATTGGAATGGAAAAAAAAAAAAGCAGAATGATTTGGTCAAGTTTTGTATATAGGATTGTTGCTAATTTGATTGCTGCTATTGATATTGATTCAGTTGAAGCAGAGGCAACCTCTGTATTCATTGAAGAAGGCTCTTGACAATGCTCTTCCTGTGAGGGATTTTGTTGGAGCTCTGAGGGCAGCGCATTCACGAACTGGTCTGCCCGGTTTGATTGCTGAAGTGAAGAAGGCTTCCCCAAGTAGAGGAGTTTTGAGGGAAAATTTTGATCCAGTAAGTCTGCATTGTTTCATCCTTATTCCTGTGCTTGGGAGCGTTTCTATTCCTGTTGTGGAGGTATGAGATTCAGTGTGCTGAACTAATGATTTCATGATCATCAGAATGGAGGAAGCATCATTGTCTATTTTTCAAACCTTAAAAACTATAATTCTGATCAGTATGTATTTGTTATCCTCCTTGGAATGGAACAAAAGCATTGTATGCATGTGTGTGTTGAGTCATTTCTAATATAACTCTGTAACTTTTGAGAAAAGAGAACTTGAGTGGGGATAGCTGCCCCCGGTCATTGTTCTATGTATGTGAAAATGATTTTCTCCCCCGATCTCACCAGTTCTTATTCTTTTATAAATTATCATGGTAGGTTGAAATTGCACAAGCTTATGAAAAAGGGGGAGCTGCTTGTCTTAGTGTTTTGGCAGATGAAAAGTATTTTCAGGTGAGCAAATCAATTTGATCTCTCTTAGAAGTCATTGATGTTAAAAGCAAAACTATTAGCTGTATCTCACTTGCTTTTTGCTCAATAAATACAGGGAAGCTATGAAAATATGGTGGCGATAAGAAATGCTGGAGTTAAGGTTTGTCCATAAGCAGTGTTCCTCATTTTGTAGTGTTCTGCATATGCTAGGATGTACTTTGGGTATAATTTATTCTTCTAACACTAGCAAAATATGCAGTGCCCTCTGTTGTGCAAAGAATTTATCATTGAGGCTTGGCAAATCTACTATGCTCGAACCAAAGGTGCAGATGCAATTCTTTTGATTGCTGCTGTTTTGCCTGACCTTGACATCAAATACATGACAAAGATCTGCAAGATGCTTGGCATGGCAACACTTGTTGAGGTTTGAGTTGCACTTCTTTCTCCATTGTTAGTTTTTTATACTTCTGTTTGTATGTTGGAACTTTGGTGGGTTTCAAGTGGGAAAATCCACCCTTATCTATGTGAGTTAGACTGATTTTACGATTCTTTAATGTCTGACCTTTTTTGGGCTTCGTTTGGATACAGAGTTATGCATCAGTTACAACATATCCTTGTGTGTGCGTGTGTATGTGCATCCTTTTATCAAAAAGAAAAAACCATATCCAATGAAATCTAATCCTGAAACATCTCGTGTGTTACATGGTTACAGGTGCATGATGAGAGGGAAATGGACCGTGTTCTGGGCATTGAGGGGGTTGAGTTTATTGGCATCAACAACCGCAATCTTGGTAAAATTTCCTAAGCTCAGTGAATTGGCTTATGCTATGAAACTTCTGTTTCCTTGTCATTTACAATATGGTTGTTTGCTGATCATTTCATCTTTATCTATATTTCTGAAAGACTAACATTATTAACCGTCAACCAGTATTTTGGAGTAATATGTGAGAGCTTTTTGAAAGCCTTCAATAATGTACTTCCTGTTTGAATTTGTGATAGGATCCTCAAAACGCTTTCCCCTTTGCCCCCTAATATGCATTATTATAGGCATAATAACTGTTTGTGGTTCAGGCACCATAATTGGTAGTTCAGTCTTCTTATATTAATTATTAATTTCTTTTTAAGTGAGGATGTTGATGGGGTTTGAATTAGATGGGTCAGCAAGCTATATATAGAAGGGGATGATGTTGAACCTGCCGATGTTCATGTTTGCTATCTGTCAATATCGGGCTGTGTATTATGTGTAAACTTTAATCGCAATATGATAACCTTATATTGGTTTGACTGCAGAAACATTTAAGGTTGATACTCGTAACACAAAGAAGCTTCTTGAGGGAGAGCGTGGCGAATTGATCCGTCAGAGAGACATCATTGTGGTAGGAGAATCTGGGCTGTTTACGCTGGATGATATTGCCTATGTACAAGAAGCTGGTGTCAAAGCAGTTTTGGTAGGAGAGTCGATTGTGAAACAGAATGACCCCCAGAAGGGAATAGCTGAACTTTTCGGTAAAGACATTTCCTTGTAAGTCGGTTTAGGGAGATTACAACCTGCTTGCTCAAACACAAAATTGACCAAAAAAAGTTCAAACACAGACTTAAGTTGGACCTGAGAATGTGACAATTGTATTTATGTATCAATGAGTAAAGTGGAATAAGTTTGGATGCCTCAACTGCTTGTGAGTTCTGATACTGAGTTTTGTAGCTCAGTTTTTCGTTCTAGTTCGTGCGCTTTGACGAGAATCTCACTTTTCCAAACTTGAAGTTGTGTGACTTTGCTCCCTTATGCTTTGGTTTTGTGTCTTACGTTACCCTATTCCGTCACCCTATTCCGTCAAGTTGTCGAGGAAAATTGTTAAACTTGTGGAACTATAGCCAAACAATGAGTGCCAAGTTTTGAGCAAAACGCCAGTCCTACATTAACTAAGTTATGTTGAAAACATTGGCAGTGTTGAAAATATTGACAGATTAATGAATGCCCACATAGATTTTCAATACCCACACACAGTAATGTTGAATTTTGGAAATGAAGAGGATTTGATTTTCAAAAGTTGCATGCTGTAAATTTCCGTATGTAATTAATACGTTTGTTTGGAGTTGCTCTATAAATAGAGCGATCCGACGGCTATCAAAATATACAAGAGTAAGAAGAAAAGATCAATAACATCAGTATCTATCCCTCCCTCTTTTATTTGTCATACCCTCGTGTTATAGTTACAGTGTGATATTTTACACCTGCTTCGCTCCTGTCACTAGAAAAAGGTTATCTCTCTAACTTTGGCCTTATTTATAACTCGTTATCAGCACGACTCTCTAATCATTCTCTCATTTCTCTTTGCCGAAAGATAAAAAAAAGAAGTTTCCTCTAAGGATTTTACTGTTCTTCTTCTTCCTCTGCCTCAACTGCTGGATATACCCTCGCGAAGAACTGTTTGCACCATGCCCGCTATTAGTTCTCAACGTAACAGTTACATATATCTTTGATTTCTTGTTTGGTGTAGATCTTGATTACTAACCCAGTGTTTATTTATGTTAATTTTACTACAATTCAATAGGGGTGGGCACGGTACGGTTCAGTGCAGTTCCACGCCTAAACCAGATTCAGAACCGGAAAATATCAACGGTTCGGTTCGGTGCGGTTTCGCTTAAATTTTTTACTAGAACCTTACAGTTCGGTCTACACCGGTTCCGATTCGATTCTTGCCGGTTTACGGTTCCGAATACTAAATTATTTGAACACCAAATCATCAACATTCAAATACATCTTCTAAAACTGATTATATAAAGTTGCATACAACACATTTTTTTAATGCAAATGTCTTTGGTAGTGGCACCAAGTCAACAAAAAGAGAACTACAAGACATATACATTGATCAGTAAGTCAACAAACAAAAAAAATGAAGAAGCAAACTGCAGGTTTATCTCCTCATATACACAGGAGGTATGTCCTTCAATTCCCACAAAATGCACCGCAGAATGCACAAAGTGCTCCTCAAACAAATCCTCTGTGAGACTAGATGACCTTCAAAATTGCCATTCCAGCAAGCAAGAAGGTCAGCCACAAATCTCAGAGAGCAAGCAGCAATGCAGCAGCTCCTGTACACAATCAGCAGCTCCTGACAACTTACTTCAGAGAGGAAACATGGGCTTCCCCAGTTTTAAAAGTTTGAAGAAGCAAACTGCAGGTTTAAATTTAATTACACAACAATTAAACAGAATCTGCTAACAAATATACCCATTCTTTCTGTATAATCATATCATGTAAAAGTGAAAGATTAAGGAGAAAACCCAGCTCAGCAGTGAGCTCCAATGCTAAACCTATTCTCCAAAGCTACGAGCTGGATGCCCCAAATTCAACACAGGTTAAAATTCCAACCAAACAGAAGCATGAAAGACTTGAATTAGCATGGATCTCAATCACTTAAAGGCAGTCAAGCCAAATGTTGTACGGCTTAAAGGACAAGCTACATTCTACTTTCTCGTGGTTATTGATAATAGTAGCAGAAAACATGGAGCAATATTTGTAGTGAAAAACAATATAAACGAACATTTGTAACAAATATATCTAAAATGAAACTCCAGAAGATCTACAATTAAACCATTTTATACCTTAGAGAAACTATTAGGAGGAATCCGATGAAGACAGTCTTCCAATGCTTTTACATACACTAATGAGATCTTCTTTTCTCCTCACAGTGAAGATAGATTCTTGATTTTTGTCGTCAGTTGTGCCACTGCATAGCAACCAAAAAAACAAATTGTTAATTAACCTTCAAATCGTGCCACTACAGAGCACAATTAAACACTTTATTTTCCCCCGGGCAATAGTGTTGTCAATTAGAGTTAAAACACTTTAATTTCAGCACAGCTAATCCTAATGTAATTACGGGGTTATGTAAATGTTTAAAACTCCAAATCCTTTTTCTATTCCACATTGTGTAAAGACAGAACCGAACGCAATCGATTCACAAGAACAAAATGCACCTTCAGAGTTGGTTAGGATATGTTTGGTTGCTGAGAAAATGTAGACTAAGAAAAAGAAATAGAAGGTTGTAAACATGAACATGAATAAGAATGCAAACATCCATCCAATACGAGAACTCGGAACTCAGGAATTGCTAGAACCCACAGAAATTCACAAAAACAAAAAAAACCCAGAAATCGAAAACTGTCATAAGCTCAAATCAAAACCCAGAAACAAGATTAAAGATATCAAATTCAGAAACCCACATTAATAACAAGACGATGCACATTTCAAGCAAACGAGATTCCTAAACATTTCAAGCTTTTACTGGTGCTCAATCTTATATGAGAAAAGATAGAGAAAATACCAAAGACGGAGGACGGAGGACGAAAAGTCGTGAGCTGTCACGGAGGAGGGATGATAAGGGGCCGTCGCAGTCACAGAAGCTGAGGCCATGGTGAAGGTCGGATTTCAGATGTGCGAAATGGGGGAATGGGGATGTGAGCGGGGTGAGGCCGTGTGAGTCAGAGTGAGGTGAGAGTGAGAACCAGGTGAGTGAGTGAGTAAAAGTGTGTGTGTGTGTATATATATAAAATTAATTTATATCATGACATGTGTGTGTGTATATATAAAATTTATTTATTTATTATTAATAAAACGGTTCGGTTCGGTTCGGTTCCGGCTGGTTCTTGTTCATTCGAAATCGGAATCGGTTTGAACGGTTCGGTTCAGTTTTTGACTCAAAGTTGACTTTTTCGGTCAACACGGTTCTTTTCGGGTTTTTTTCATACAATTCGATGCGGTTTTGCGGTTTGACGGTTTTTATGCCGACCCTTACAATTCAAGATGGTGCGGTACAATCGCCCATCTTGAACAGAAAATTTAATCTTACTGCGATCTAAGATGGTGCAGTATCATCGCCTATCTTGGACTGCAGATCTAATTTTACTGCAAATTTTAGGTGGAGCGGTATAATCGACCACCCTACCCTGCATATTTAAATTTATTTGCTGTTTAATTTCATTGTAATTTAGGTGGTGCGATATAATCACCCACCCTGCTCTGCGTATTTAAATTTTCCTGCTACTAGAGTGGTGTGGGATAATCGCCCATCCTATGTTATGTTATTTCAATGAGAATGGTGCGGTGCAATCGCTCTCCTAATTCATCATGTAATTCTCGAGCCAGAAGTTTCGAAGGCTTATCATTTTGGCCTGAAAATCAAAATGAAGAATTTGTAAGAATTAGAAGTTCTAACACTACATCCCCCATAATACATATTATTGCAAGTTCTTACACATCTCAGTTTTCTTTCAGAAAAGAAAATGGCGAACTTGGCAAAGCTTGATTTTGTTGCCCTAGAGCTTGATTTTGTTGCCCTGGACATTACTGGGAAGAACTACCTTACCTGGGTAGTGGATGTCAAGATCTATCTAGAGGCAGGGAATCTTGCAGAAACAATCAAGGAGGAAAACGGTGCATCTTCTCAAAATCTGGCGAAGGCCATAATCTTTATCCATCGCCACCTTGATGAAGGACTAAAGAGCGAGTACCTAACAGTTGAAGATCCGTTAGCTCTCTGGAAGACATTGAGAAATAGATATAATCACCAGAAAACGGTGATTCTTTCAAGAGCTCATTATGAGTGGACTCACCTAAGGATCCAGGATTTCAAGTCAGTGGCTGAGTTCTGCGATGTACAGAATTAGCTCTCAGATGAAACTCTGTGGGGAAACCATCACTGAAGAAGATATGCTGGAAAAGACTTTCAGCACCTTTCATGCCTCAAACGTGCTCCTGGAGCAGCAGTATAGAGCTCGAGGTTTCACTGAATACAACCAGCTGATATCTGTGCTCCTGGTTGTTGAACAAAATAATGAGCTCCTGTTGAAAAATCATCATTCCTGACTTACTAAATCTGCACCATTCCCAGAAGTGAATGCTGCTTCCCTAGAAGTGAACGCCACATCCTCTGGTGGCAATAATCATAAACGAGGACGTAACCACAAGCGAGGACGGTGGAACGGGAAAGGCAAGAATCATAGTGTCAAGTTTCACAACCAGGTTCCAAGGCATAATTCAGGCCCGAGCTTTAAAAATGTGAATCGCCACAAAGGCAAGTTTCACATGAACAATGCTCCCAGAAACTCTGAAGAAGCATCCCATATGTATGGTGGAAATGGGCATTGGGCGCGTACTTGTCATACTCCAAAACATCTGGTGGATCTGTATCAAGTTTCCCACAAGAATAAGGGTGTCGAGACCAAATTTCTCGACCAGGCTAAACCAATGGATATACCTGATCCATTGTGTGACTTATCAGGGCAGTTGAACACAACCCACCTAGATGTCTCGGACTTCATTGTGGAAAGGGAGAATGAAGTGTACCGGTCCGACTGAATTGTTTATGTTTGATGTACTGAACTTGTAGTTTAAAACTAGCATTTCAGATTCAATAAAAGTGGCATTTAAATTTCTTGTTATAACTTGCTTTTAACTGTGATTCCCTTACTCAGAGAGCATGGATAAAAACTATGGTCACTCTCAAAACAAGAGAAATGGCGGAGATATTTGTCTTGCAGACAGCGCAACCACGCATACAATACTTCGAGATCAAAAGTATTTCTCAAGATTGATGCTTACAAAAGTAAGGGTTACAACAATATCAGGGCAATCAGATGTGATTGAAGGCTCAGGGAAAGCCCAGATTATGTTACCAAATGGGACAATATTGTCCACACAGAATGCGTTGTACGCTACTCGATCTACTCGAAATTTGTTGAGTTTTAAAGACATACGTTTAAATGGATACCACATTGAAATGAAAAGTGCAGAAAATGTGAAGTATCTATGTATTACCTCCAATGATACCCAGAAGCGTATATTGGAGACGTTGCGTGGTTTGTCGAGTGGATTGTATTATACATACATAAAGACAGTTGAATCACATACTGTCATGAACCAGAAGTTCATTGATTCAAAAGTTTACATGTTTTGGCATGACTGTCTGGGTCACCCAGGATCTACCATGATGCGTAGAATCATTACTAACTTTAATGGACATCCATTATTGAGCAGACACATTGTTATCTCAAATGATAACCCTTGCAAGGCTTGTTATCAAGGGACGTTGATAATTAGACCATCACAAGTAAAGGTTGATGCTGAATCCCTATCATTTCTGCAAAGAATTCAAGGGGATATTTGTGGGCCTATTCAACCATCTTGTGGACCATTTCGATATTTTATGGTTTTGGTTAATGCATCTACTCGATGGTCACATGTTTGTCTCTTGTCTACTCGAAATGTAGCTTTTGCGAGACTTCTTGCTCAGATAATTAAGTTACAAGCACAGTTCCCAGATTACCCCATTTAGTCAATCTGACTTGATAACGCTGGTGAATTTATGTCTCAAACTTTTGATGATTACTGGATGACATTGGGCATTAATGTTGAACACCTTGTTCCTCATGTTCATACTCAAAATGGTTTAGCAGAAGCATTGATCAAGCGGCTACAATTAGTAGCTCGCACTCTGCTCATGAAAACAAAATTGCCAGTTTCTGCATGGGGACAAGCAATCTTACATGCTGCATCATTGGTTCGATTGAGACCTATATAGCCAACCACCAATACTCCTCAGTACAACTAGTGTTTGGGCATCAACCAAACATTTCACATTTACGAGTTTTTGGTTGTGCTGTTTATGTATCTATTGCACTACCACAACGCACTAAAATAGGACTTTAGCGCAGACTAGGAATTTATATGGGTTTTGATGCACCATCTATCATTAGATATTTGGAACCCTTGACAGGTGATATGTTGACAGCTCGTTTTGCTGATTGTTACTTTGGTGAGACAGTCTTCCCATTGTTAGGGGGAGAAAATACCGTTCCAAAAGAACGGCAAGAACTGACATGGGTTATTCCCACCTTGTCTCATTTTGATCCACGTAGCACTCAATGTGAAAATGAAGTGAAAATGATCGTTCATCTTTAAAGTATTGCTAATCAAATGCCAGATGCATTTAATGATGCTATGAAAGTGACAAAATCACATATACCAGCTGCAAATGCACCTGCAAGAATTGATGTCCCTGTTGGACAAAATAAGGTGGCAGCGAATGATTCATTTGGTGCACGCCTGAAGCATGGTAGACCCCTAGGTTCAAAAGATTCAGTCTCTCGAAAGAGAAAGACGAAAGCACAACTAAATTCAAATGAAATCATTCAAGAAGAGAAAATGAATGACAAATCCACGATTTATGATTCTGTACTTTGAGAAAAAGAAAATGTCCTTGATGAAACACATGTACATGAAGAAACAGAGATACATGAAAGCAAAGAAATCTCCATAAATTATGCTTGTACTAATGAATTGTGGGATCAGAATGAAATAATCATCGACAACATGTTCTCATTCGCAGTAGCCACTGAAATCATATTAAGTGATGATATTGAGCCCCACTCTGTTGATGAATGCAAACAGAGGTAGGATTGGGCTAAGTGGAAAGATGCAATCCAGGCAAAATTAAATTCCTTGGAAAGGCGAAATGTTTTTGGACCAGTAGTCCAAACCTCACCTGGTGTAAACCCTGTGGGTTACAAATGGGTATTCACAAGGAAATGCAATGAGAAAAATGAGATTGCAATATATAAAGCACGACTCGTTGCACAAGGCTTTTTGCAAAGACCTGGATTTGATTATGAGGAGACATAATCTCCCGTAATGGACACAATTACATTCCGTTACTTAATAAGTTTAGTGGTTTCAGAAAAACTTGACATGCAAGTTATGGATGTCATCACAGCGTATCTATATGGAGAATTAGATACTGACATATATATGAAAGTCCCAGAAGGGCTTAAGTTGCCTGAAACAACTAACAAACCATGAGGTATGCTCTCAATCAAATTAAGGCGATTATTGTATGGGCTGAAACAATCTGGACGAATGTGGTATAATCATCTTAGTGAGTATTTGATTAAAGAAAGATATATCAACAATGTCATTTGCCCTTGTGTGTTCATTAGGAAATCCAACTATGGATTTGCTATAGTGGCAGTATATGTCGATGATATGAACCTAGTTAGAACCCCTGAAGAGCTCAATAAAACTGCTGAATATCTGAAAAGCGAATTTGAAATGAAAGACCTTAGAAAAACAAAATTTTGTCTCGGCCTGCAGATCTAGCATTGTGCTAATGGAATTTTGCTCCACCAATAAGCTTATATTGAAAAAATCCTGAAGCGATTTAGCATGGACAAGGCTTATCCACTCAGCATACCAATGGTCATTCGTTCTCTGGACATTAAGAAAGATCTATTCCGTCCAAAAGAAAATGATGAAATGGTCATTGGTCCAGAAGTACCATATCTAAGTCCAATAGGTGCTTTATTGTATTTAGCACAATGTACTAGACCAGATATAGATTTTTTAGTAAACTTGTTAGCAAGATATAGCCCTGCTCCAACAATTCATCATTGGAAGATAGTCAAAGATGTATTACGATACCTTCGTGGGACAACAAACATGGGTCTCTTCTACTCAGAGAAATCCACAAATGACCAGGTCCTTGTTGGATATGTGATGTTGGTTTTCTCTCTAATCCGCATAAAGTCCGCTCACAAACTGGATATGTGTTCAAGAATGGAGATGCAGCAATCTTATGGCGCTTAACAAAGCAAACATTAGTTGCTACATCTTCAAATCACTCAGAAATACTTGCTTTACATGAAGCAAGTCGTAAATGTTCTTAGTTAAGATCAATGTTCCATCATATTCGAAATTCATGTGGTCTAACTTCAAAGACAGACACTCCAACTGTCATTCATGAAGATAATGTAGCCTGTGTTGCCCAAATGAAGGAAGGATTCATCAAGGGCGATAAGACTAAACACATATCTCTAAAGTTTTTTAGTGCACATGAGCTTCAAAAGGTTAAAGTTATTGAAGTCAGACAAATCCGTTCCAATGAAAATCTGGCAGACTTGTTCACCAAATCTCTACCAAAATGCACATTTCAAAAGATAGTGCAGAGTATCGGATTATGTCGACTTACCAAACAGCTAAATTTGGAGAATGCGGAATCAGGGGGAGATATATATCAAGGGGAGCATCCATGATACATGCATGTTGTACTCTTTTTCCTTTGATTAGGATTTTTTCCATTGGGTTTTTTCTATCAAGGTTTTAACAAGGCAACATGAGCATATTTAACACTATATCAACAATCCAAGTAAAGTTGTACTCTTTTTCCTTCGCTATGGTTTTTTCCCACTGGGTTTTTCCGAGCAAGGTTTTAACGAGGCAACTGATGTTGATATGTGGGCATCCAAGGGGAAGTGTTGAAAACATTGGCAGTGTTGAAAATATTGGCAGATTAAAGAATGCCCACATAGATTTTCAATACCCACACATAGTGATGTTGAACTTTGGAAATGAAGGAGATCAAATTTTCAAAAGTTGCATGCTGTAAATTTCCCTATGTAATTAATACGTTTGTTTGGAGTTGCTCTATAAATAGAGCGCTCCGACGGCTATCAAAATATACAAGAGTAAGAAGAAATGATCAATAACATTAGTATCTATCCCTTCCTCTTCTATTTGTCATACCCTTGTGTTATAGTTACAGTGTGATATTTTACACCAGCTTCGTTCCTGTCACTAGAAAAAAGTTATCTCTCTAACTTTGACCTATTTATAACAAGTTACAGTTTTTCTAATGAACTTGATGGAATAAATTTAACATAGTTTACCGATATAGAGCACTTTTAGCCCTCCTAAAGTAGCCCCAAAGAGGCCTTAATAGTGTTTTTGTGTTATAGAATTGCTTTTTGGAGAATAAGCACTTCCAACTACTTTTATAGGTAAGACTTGAATGGGAGGATGGGAAAGACTTGAATGGTAGGATAGGATCCTCTCCGGATCCCTTTCACCAAATTCACTAATCCGGACCCTTGAAATTTGTTTCAACGGCTAAAGTTATTATAACTTTTAAAGGGGGCTCTATATTTATTATTCTCTTATTCCAACGTTAATATATTGATTTCGTTGTCTATTTTATCATTTTATTCAGATGTTAATTTGCTGCTAATAGCAGAAATGGCAAAATTACACTCTTAATAAACCTACAAATGAATTGAATAATAATTGTTATCATCTGGATGATAGACAAGATATTGACATATGAAGAAAGAGAAGAATTTGGTATAATAAGTAGTCAGTAAACAATATTAATGAACTTTATTGATAGACGGTGAGTAATGAAATGTTCACATGTATACTGACACGTAATTTAATGAAGCTTAACATTATTAAGGTCATATAGAGGGGAGAGGAAACTATTGTAACATCAATTAGGATTTGCAAATTTTCCTTGTTAAGAGTACAAAACAAATGTGCTATCCCTTACAAAAAGGGGGTCATTTAGATCTATTGGGACCGTATGATGTGGACTTGATGATGATACATGCAAATTGAAATGGTATTTTATACCCAAAGAAGGAAAAATGACCAGCACTGGCTGTGTTTTTTCTGGTATAGTGTATATGTGGGTACAAAAATTCTAAGGTGCTCTGGAGTATAGGATACTTCGAGTGTTTTGATCATCAGATCTTGGTTTTTGTGTTTTTAACCCTAGATCATCAGTTAAAAGACTCAGAATATCCAATAGTTTAATTCCTAATTGGGTATAGCAATGAGTATCCATATGTAAAACTCGTTTAGTCAAATTCTTAACAAGTAAAATCTCTTTGGGTCCCTAGTTGGGTATATAGCCATGAGTACGATACAAAATCACAATCATTGGGAAATTTAGATTACTTTATGGTACTTTTTATTAAAGGATTGCTGGGAAATTTAGATTACTTTATGGTGCTTTTTATTAAAGAATTATTTGTAAATACTTTTGAAATGACTAAAAACGCTTTTAAAGAAAATGTTTTTGAATTTGAAAAGCACTTGAAGTGCGCACTGCCAAAAACACAAGATTTTTACCAAGGATCGGTTCCAAAAACGTTTTCACTAAAAGCGGTTTCAGCCATTTTAAAAGCACTTCTAAATGAGCCCTAAAACACATTGAAATTTGTACTACCATTCAGGAAAGGGATCCTCTTCGGATCCCTTCAACCAAATCCACCAATCTGGACCCTTGAAATTTGTTCCAACGGCTAAAAATAGGAGCCTCCTTTAAAAGTTATAATAGCTTTAGCCGTATGGGTCTTTAATATTATAAACATCATGGATAAGATTCGTGTTGACATATTGTTCGATCTGCAGTTCGAGACAATATTCCTTTCAACACTTTATAATCTTTCTAGACTCTTCAAGAGTTCCAACCTAATATCATCAACTCTTGCAAGAGATTTTAATATGTTGCAACAATATCATAATGAAAGTACTCACCAAGGCAATTTATATTATCCATTGATATTGAATACATAATTTATGCTTTACCTTTCTAGGGCTTGCTTCAAGCAATTTGAATCCTTCATGGATTTTCTACACTTCATGACCCATTACTCTTTTAGAACTTATACAGAGCAATTTGCTCTCGTGTATACTTGAGGAATTTACTTATAGAGATATGATGTGGACGACTCACAACCCTTTGTATATAATTCTCCATTCATATGAACTCATTTACAGGAGTATAATTTCAGGTTTTAATTAGTAAACTTGTGTCATATCATGTGAGTGTATTTGACTGTATTACAAATGCCCATATATAACCTCCTTGGTTCAACATCTTTTGGCTCTTTGTATTATATACATGTATATATGTATATATATAGGTCCATTTTTCCACATTCTTACAAAATTGTAATGGAATTGCCTTTCTCCATTTTTGACTAATAAGTTTTCCTTTCGTCGATGAAAAAAGAACGAGACTCAATATCAACACAGCTCATTGATGAATTTAGTAACTACTTGTAAAAATCAAAATTACCATTGGTTATCATCAATCCATGATCCCATATTCTCATGTGCATGCGCATGCATAAAAGATTTTCATTTTTTTGGATATCCATTGTCTCTTCATGGGCATTACACTGTCTCTTCCAGGACAATCATAGTTTAGAGAATATGGATCATAACCTCTTCTTGAGCGTTATAGAGCTTGGATTTTAATCTCCACTTCCGGGAGTTGAGTCATTGGAACTTATACGTTTATTATGCTTCATGCATGAGATATAAACATTCCCATGTCTGCGGATTGTCCTTCTAAGACATGTATCCATGGGACGACTGTCATATTTCCGGCATGCAACAGTTATGCTTTGGGAATGCAATAGTTTAGTAGTGTCATATCATTCTTCTTTCGAATGACGGACTTCATGCTCTATCTTTTTACATGATGATGATCAAGGAAATTCATGTCCGATCTTTTTACATGATGGAACTTTGGGTCCAATCATTTTATATGATGAGGATCAAGAAACTGCAGGTTCTGATATAATCAAGGAACTTTGGGTCTTCTATATACTCATTGTAACAAAAAGAAGTACAATAAATAAATTAAAGCAATATGCGATGATTTCATCTATGGTAAATAAATTACTTTTAAGTAAATAAAGTTTGTGACAAGAGTTTTTATTCAGATCATTCACATAAATAAATCCCTAGTAGCTTGCGCCCGGAGGGGGATAGGTTATAGGGTGCTGGAGCCAATGGGATGCTGTTGGATTTCAGCCGAATTTGGCTCTGTACCCCGGGGTTGCTCCTTCACCTTCCACTCCCTTGAAAAAAAAAAGAGAATCACAATTTCATTTGCACCTACTACCAATTGTTATATTTTAATTTTTCACATGGTGCCAGCATTACTTCCCATTTTAAAAGTCATCACATATATATATATATATATATATATATATATATGTATATATTATTTATTTATTTATTTTTTCTTTTTTCACATGCACCATTCCAAAACCTTTTTTTTTGAATTATTTTTCTTTCTTCTTTTCAGATGGTGCCAATGCACGGACCAGGATCCTCGCGGGATCCATTCCCTAAGGATCCTAGGGATCCAGCAATCGTGTCCATTCATTGTATATCGTGCGGTCAGAAATTATTTAAAATTTAAAATTCAAATATAAATAGTACTTAACAAAAGCTGACCGCACGATATATGATGAACGGACAAGATTGCGGGATCCTTAGGGAATGGATCCAGCGAGGATCCTGGTTCCCGATGCACCACTCCAAAATCCCTTTTTTATTATTATTATTTTTTCTTCTTTTTTCACATGGTGGTAACTAGTAACCCACAAGTTCCTCTTCTGTTGGGTGAAATCTACAGTTCTGCTACAGTTAGGATGACTGAAGTACGTTTTTGAAAGAGCAATGATGCTTTCATTTATAATTTGAAATAACAAGATTACAATCTCTCTCTGCCGTGTGTTGTGGGGAGGAGGGGCAGTTAGGATGACTGAAGTACGTTTTTGAAAGAGCAGTGATGCATTCATTTAGGGGTCAGCCCTCATTCTCATTCATCTTTATAGGCACAATTTGGGAATGACAGTGCTACTGCCAGCCATGTACAGCTCCCTCCCACTGACAAGATTCTCATCATACGAAAAAATATTCTAGTGCCAGTATGGGCCATCGACATATTTTATAACACACTTCAATTTGCATGTATCATCATCAGGTCCATATCATATGGTCCCAATTAATCTAAATGACCCCTTTTTGTAGGGGACAGCACTTTTGTTTTCTACTCTTAACAAGGAAAATTTTCAAATCCTAATTGAAGTTACAATAGTTTCCTCTCCCCTCTATATGACCTCAATATTGTTAAGCTTCATTAAATGACGTGTCAGTATATATGTAAACATTTCATTACTCACCGTCTATCAATAAAGTTCATTAATATTGTTTACTGACTACTTATTATGCCAAATTCTTCTCTTTCTCCGTACGTCAATATCTTGTCTGTCATCCAGATGATAGCAATTGTCGTTCGATTCATTTGTAGGTTTATTGAGATTGTAATTTTACCAATTCTGCTATTAGCAGCAAATTAAAGTTTGAATAAAATGATAAAATAAACGACGAAATCAATATATTAACGTCAGAATAAGAGAATAATAAATATATTATATGCATTACAACAAAATTATACACACACTCTCATGAATTATTCAATTATTGTTCAAGTGAATTTTAGAAATCCAAAAGAAAAAAAATCTATGCCTTTTCTTTCCGCGTGAGAGTTGTCTCTCTGAGTGAGAGGCTTTCTCTCTGAGTGAGAGGTTTTCTCACTATGTGTGCGTGTTTCCATTCCCAGTTTCCAGTTCAGCCGCCGGTCTTTGCTTCGGCCAAGGCCGGTGGCAGTCCCCTTCGGTTTGCTTTTTCTATTTTTTCCCCTTTGTATCTAAACCCTTGTGCCTCAAATTTGTTTGTTCCTTGCCCCGATCGGAAAACTTGGTTTCCCGATCTCCATTTTCTTCTCCCCACTGTTTTTCCCCTACCATGCATCCACTCTTTTCATCTTTTGTCTCTCCCATCTGGGTTCGCGCTCTGTTGACTTCACCTTGGACTCGATCTGCTCCCACCTTGTTCCGCCGTTTTCTACGTCTTTATCGGAAGGTGCGTAGAGCCTTGGCTCGGGTGTTCGCACCACCACCTTCCACCTGCGTGTCGTTCTCGGCACTGTTGTCAGTGGTTCCACTGGCTTCCTCCCTGGTTTTCTACCATTGGTGGTGGCAAATTCGTTTTGTGTGGAGTTCGATTGAGGACGATGACGTTTGCTTCTCTTTTTGTTGTTAGGGCTTGGTTGGTTTTCACCTGTGGTGCATGATGGGTTGCTAGTTCGTGGTCGCCAGAGCAAGCTTTGGCAGCAACTGGGGAACCTTGTGGCTACGGTTTTTAGTTTTTTTCTATGTTTGTTCTCGGGCTCAACTCTCGGGTTGGGTTTTTTTCTATGTTTGTTCTACGGTTTTTAGTTTTTTTCTGTTTGTTCTCGGGCTCAACTCTCGGGTTGGGTTGTTGTTGTGGTGGCCCAACTTTTGTTTGTGTTTTGTTGTGTTTTTTGGGCCTTTGTTTTGTATGGAAGTTGTTTGTAATGAAAGTTTACATTTTATCAAAAAAAAAAAAAAAAAAAAAACAGAAAAAAAGAAAAAAAATCTAAAAATCACAGTGGGTGCATGATGATGATGTCATGGAGGCAAAGTTGCGGTGGCTCCGCTGACACAGCAGAGCTTGAGCTTCACGCTTGCCAGCGAGCCGTAACCAAAAGAAGCGAAACGCCAACAACAAAGGCAAAAGCAGTAGGCAAGTCGATTTTCCCAGAGAAAGGTGGTGGCGGAACGGCGACGCGCGGATGGCGATGGAGTTCAGGTCCTACAAGGACGACGCGTGGTACGACGTGGGTATCGAGACGGAGGGCGGCAGTGGCTGCGGCGGCGGCCGCCTGAGACTGAGAATCAAGTTCCTCGGGTTCCACGACGACCAGGACGAGTTCGTCGACGCCAACAACTTCAGGTCGGTGAGTGACGTGGCCGAGTTGAGGTCTCGGTTCAGGTCCATGTCGGCTCAGCTTCAGGACTCGGAGTGCTCTCAGGTGAACAGGGGGATGATCGTCTGCGCCGCTCACGCCGCTCTCCCCGACGATCGCCGCTTCTACGACGCCGTCGTGGATGACGTCAGTGACCTTTTTCCCAATTTTCCCTCCTCCTCTCTGTAATCTTAATTTCTGCTTAATCATGGCTTAATTAGGTGATTAATGGGTGAGTAATGATGATTAGGTTGTGCATAGTAAGCATGTGTTTGCAAACGGAGAAGAACAATGCACATGCATCTTCATCCTCTCATGGCAGCACGGTCCGTTCGCCCGGACGCTGACCGCCGAAGCTCTCGAGCACATTTGCAGAGTCCTGCCTCCGGTTGCTGATGACGAACTGAATCCACTGCTCACCTCTTTTCTGAACTTGGCAAGGAAGAGAATTGAAGCAACTGGCTTTTCGGATTCGAATGTGAGTTCTGCTGAAGCTGCTGCTGCCAGCAATGGCCGAAATGGGCCCCCCGGCTTTCCTCAACGCCGAAATCAGGCAAGTTTCTGATTACTTGTGTATGAAGATGTTTAGCTTTTGAATTGGAATTGTGCTGCTGCCTGCTGCATTTGATCTTTGTTAGAATTAGTCTGGATTCATTTCGATTTGAGTTTGCTTTCCTTTGCTGGATGGGGTTATTGTTCTTGAATTTTTTTCTTTCTTTCTATTTTTTCCCTTATGATAATAACATATAGACTGCGAGGTGGTATTTAATAGTGTGCAAGATTAATGTAAGAGGAAACGAGAATTTGCGCGGGTGAGTTTCCGATAGCGTGCAAGATTGTAAGATCGTAAGCGGAACAGGAGTGACTGAAATAGAGCTGACTTGGGAGGTTGAGAGTTTGGGAATTTAATTATATGGTTTGTAGTGGGATTTCTGATCCCCCTGTCCATGGATGTTGACAAGTTTGTCGAAAATCTTACGCTTTTGAGACCTGACAGGAACTTTGTGAGGCTCCTCGTCTTTTACATGTGTGCTGAATGCTTGTGGTATATTGTTTGGATGATTGATGCGGGGTTTTTTTTTTTTCGTATGCTCGGCCGTTCTTTTGCAGGAAACAAGGCCTTCTAGGTTGTCCTCAGGTCATGTCAAAGGTTTGTACTGATTTTGCTTGAGTTCTTTTTTTAATCTTTAACTACTCTTCAAAGGCAAAGGTAAATGTAAAATCTAAACTTATGATCCATTTAGTTTGAATGGATGATTAAATAAAGCTCTTTGGTGAAATCTGACATTGGAAGTAGTTGATCACCGTGAATATTCTCCACATATTAGTGGACTATATTTAAACAAGTCAAACCTATCGGTTACTTTATCTTGTATATAGTATATGAACGAACAGGACATGACGTAGATATTGGAGGGGTGCCGCATATGATCATCATAGACAATCTTGAGAAGGGGTTATCGCCATCAACAATTATGGAGTTTATTCATCAACAACTTTCAATCTCATGTCAAGCATTTGTTTCGCCAAGTAAGTTGTTAGAGATATATGCACGAGGAGGCATTCTGTTGCACAGCAAAGGGAACTTTGACAAGTTATTGGCCTTTTTGGAGAATCCAGATCACATCATCGTTTCCTCGGGAGGAAGGTATAGTGTAAATCTCTTTCCAGTAATTATAAATCACGCAAACTAGTCTTAAAATGGTGTTTGTTAAAATTTAGTAATTAGATATCTAAGCAAAAGATTTTATGGCCTTTATGTAACTTAAACAGCCAGCTGGAACCTGGATGTAAGTTTTGGCATTCTGAACCCTTTGATTTGTTGATTGATTGTTAAAATTTTCATCATTTTGTATTTTCTGCGCAGGCCTTGGTTCGTGACTGAAAAACTACCATTACATGACTCGCTAAAGGCAGTGACTGAAACATTCGCACTTGCATCTCAGGTCAGTTTCCTTTAATTCTTCATGTGTTTGCAGCTAATGATTATAACGGTGAAATGTCATTCTACAAGCCAGAGCGTTTCGTTGACTAATCATTGATTGGACGCAACCACTGTATGCACCAAAACCTGATAGAACATGAAATAGCTAGTATATAAAAGCACTGGGTTTCCTCTAAAATTACCGTTCTTATTGATTTTGCAGAAAGTATTAGAGAGCAGAACCAGAACTTGCAATGAATTGAAGGTTGTCGTTTCTGGGACTAAAGAGTACGAGCAGGCTAAGCAGCTACGTGAGTTGTTTAAGCAATTTGCCAAGCATCAATGCATGCTTCAGCAGAGATTAGTTATTGAAGAGGGAAGGATCTTGCAGCTGTCTGGTCCGGTGTAGAGATGATGAACGTTTAAAGCTTAAATCCTTGTGAATACTTTTTGTTACGTTGCAGGTACGTGGTATCTGCAACGAAGGCGACGTACTCTGACTGCACAAAAATGTAAATGTGACGAGCAAATGAGGCACCTCTGACCACCTCCTGTATGGATATCTGGGCTGAATCAAAGGTACATGGATATAATTAAAATTTTGGTTTGTAAAATCTGGGCTGAACCAAAGGTTTCGGAATTCGGTTAAATTGTGAATTTTCAGTGTGATGCTTCTGTTGTAAAATCTGGTATATCAGTTGGTGCATTTGCTTTGAGGATCATTATGTGTGGTCTTTAACTTTTTTCTCCTACACACTTTTTTTTTTTTTTTTTTTTTTCTCGTTTGATTCTTCTTTACCTTATTCGGTCGAATAATTAGAGATAAGTAGCGGTGTGCATGGAGGGAAAAATTGAGTGAGGAAATCATTTTCCAAAATTCCATGCCAATTGCGATGGCAAAAGATCCAGTGAGGGCGGAGTTGTACAAAAATGCCATTGTGGGACATAGTTTTGGAGCCGAATCTCACGTAGCATTGTAGCTTGACCCCAAATTAGAACCAAATCGCGACATAGTTTTGGAGCCGAATCTCACGTAGCATTGTAGCTTGACCCCAAATTAGAACCAAATCACGACATAGTTTTGGAGCCGAATCTCACGTAGCATTGTAGCTTGACCCCAAATTAGAACCAAATCGCTCCTTTGTGTTTTTTGGAAAATATTATCAAATCACTCGACTTACCAAAATAAATAAATAAAATATTCTAACAGAATGGCGATATTTGATATCGCATCCCACTCAAACGAAATTCCTGCTTTTTTCCACGGAAAAGGATCATGCCGGATCCTTTTTCTAGGAATCCTAAGGATTTCGTGATCGTGGTCGTTCATCGTACATCGTGCGGTCAGTTTTCGTTAGGTATTATTTATATTTAATTTTAAATTTTAAATTTTGAAATGATTTCTGACCGTACAATGTACGATGAACGGTCACGATCGCCGGATCATTTTCCTTTTTCCACCTGGCAAAACGTCATCCCATGTGGAGCGTTCCCATTGGCTAGTGGGTCAAGCTATTGAATCACACGAATCCGGATCCTCTTTGTGAGGATCCGAGAATCCGTCGTGTCCGTTCATCGTATATCGTGCGATCAGAAATTATTTTAATTTTTTTAGTTAAAATTGAACACAAGCAATATTTGACAAAAACTGACCGCACGATGCACGATGAACGGACATGATTCACGAATCTCCTGGATCCTCACAAAGAGGATTCTGAGAGGATCCTGTTGGGAATCACACCCCGCCTCGCTGGCTTAAGCCCATAAATGAAGGAAAGAGATCCTCTCCGCATCCCTTCCACCAAATCCACAAAGTCAAGGGATTTGGGCTCTTGAAATTTGATCCAATGACTAAAGTTATTATAACTTTTAAAGAGGCTCCTGTTTTTAGCCGTTAGATCAAATTTCAAAGGGCCGGATCCCTTGACTTGGTGGATTTGGTGGAAAGGATCCGGAGAGGATCCCTTTCCATATGAAAACGAAACGACATCGTCCTTAGTCCTTTTATTCTGGTCTGGTTCAACAAGAAGTGCCTGGTCCGACAGCCGAGTTCGAGTTCGGCACTTGCCAAATCCCAGTTCATCCTAAAATCCCAAAAACTTCAAACCTCCGCCAAATACAAAACTAGAACCTATTTCCGAGGTAATTTTTCACGTTCTTGTCGATCTGTGTATTTACATCTCGGAATACCAATCTGGGTAACGATTATTTGTGACTAAAAACCCCGTGATTGTTGACTTTGTGTGCTGGAAATTTGACGGATATGCAGGGAAGAAGATGGAGTTCTGGGGCGGAGGACGCGTGTCCCTGAGTTTGGTGCTGGTGGGTTTTCTGGTTCTGTGCCAGTTAGAAGGGTCGTTAGGGTTGAGGTTCGTGATAGACAGGGAGGAGTGCTTTTCTCATGATGCAAAGTACATGGGAGACACGATTCACGTCTCTTTCGTGGTAATTAAAGTCGATTCGACCTGGCATTACACCGACGACGGCGTTGATCTCGTGGTATGAGTGAATACTATGATGTTTCATATGTGTTTCTTTTTCCCAATTGTTTGATGTTTCAGAATTTTGTCTGTTTGATCTTGTTGTGGAGAAGATTTAATGGTTGTTGCTGATTTGTATTACTTTTTCTGCCTTGGCACAAAACCGAGCGTTGTGGCGTTCCAGGATTCATATAACCGACTCTACTTAGTGGGATAAGGCTTGTTGTTGTTGGCAAGTTGAATTTTGATGCAAGATTAAGCTTGCGGGTTTTCATTTATGATTCGTTGGTTGTAAGAGGGTAAAATAATCTGTTTCCTTTGTAAACCGGGAGAAAGAATGGGGCATGTAGCTCGACCCGTTAAGATCATTCATGATATATCGTGTACATGAGGTCCTGTGTTTGCCCAATATCGATTGTATCAGAAAAAGAAATAAATAAAATGGTAGATTGAATAGAATGTTGTTATTGTTGGTTTATAAGACCGTCCCAATTGGGTTTTCGGTTAGGACATTGCTTTTTTGTTCAATGATGATGGTAGTGGTTTCTGTTTCTGAAATATTTCTTATACTTGTGAACTATGTTGCCGATATCAGATAAAGGGACCTGGTGGCGAACAAATTCATGACATACGCGACAAGACAAGCGAGAAGTATGACTTTGTGGTTCAGAAGCAAGGTGTTCACCAGTTCTGCTTCACTAACAAGTCTCCTTACCACGAAACCATCGACTTTGATGTACATGCTGCTCACTTTACTTACTATGACCAGCATGCTAAAGACGGTGAGAGGCCATCACTTGTTATTACCATTTCCGTTCTGGATGAGTCTTCTTTTATGGCGGAATAATGATCACTGAATTTTCATTGAATTTATGCAGAGCATTTCACACCCTTGCTGGAGCAGATACAAAAGTTGGAGGAAGCCCTCTACAACATCCAATTTGAACAACATTGGTTAGAAGCTGAGACTGACCGCCAGGCAATAGGTATTAATCTGAGGAACCGTCTTTTCTCTGTCAAATTTTAATTTATTTTCGTTAACAGAAGTTGGAGTCTCATGCATAGTCGGGTTGCATAAACGATTTTAAAAAGATTTGAGTAGGATTTCAACTATAGTAATTCGAGGAGTAGATCATTTTGCACTTGCATCTGCATGTCACTGTGTCACACACGGGCACACAAAGCTAAGGTCAAGTCATAAACGATATTTAAAAGTTATGAATACGACTTCAACTGTAGTACTTCAAGAAGTAGATGATTTTGCACTCGCACATGAAGCTAAAGTCTTTTGATCTTGGATTTTCGTGCAGTGAATGAAGGAATGAGCCGCAGAGCAACGCACAAGGCATTGATAGAATCAGCAGCGCTTATTGGAGCTAGCTGCCTCCAGGTTTTTCTTTTGAAACGTTTGTTTGAACGCAAGCTTGGATCCTCTAGAGTTTAGATCAGTCGGTTGTCTACTTGCCTTCGGGTATTTACTGGTTGCACTATTTAGAAAATGGAAAGAATGTTTATATACTGAAACCATTGGCCCGAGCTTTAATATTTTGAAGATGGTTCCCTTTCGGTTATTGCCTTGAGTTTTAATGGTAGCTTACATGCTAAACTGGAGATGGCAATACCCATGGCAATACCCAAGACACTTTGCTGTTAGTAATATCAGATTTTTTGGATGCTTATGTGGGGAGCTTCCGGGATTGCTTGTGTAGCAAGTACTTCTTATAAGCACGTTTGCTATGAGCACTAGTGATGAAATGGAAATTTCTCTTTCAGGGAGATACCCGAGTGGTTGATAGCTTTGGCCCTGAAAATAGGTGTTGATTGAAACAATACCACAAACAATACCACACAATTCAGTTTTGTGGTGCATCCATTGAAAATTCTGTACCTCTTGAGTTCATCTACGAATGGATCACTGAATCGTAAAAGCTTGGAACTTCCCAACTCAAGAGAGATTTAGAAAATCCAAGCTTCACAGTGCACAAATATGCAGTTAAACACGAACGAAACTCAAATTGAATCGATAACAGGAAACAAACAGTCAAGATTATCTCAGAATCAAGCATTGATTCAAGAAGAGGAAGCTGCATGCAAATATAGTTCACCAGTTTACATAAACATAAAACAGTAACATTTTTCAATCATTCATCTCCCAAAACAAGCCCAGAATTTCTACCAATGTTCAAAAGGACAGCAAACAGATTCCAGCGGGACCAATCATGGCTTCTGAACACAGCTCCAGTCTTCTGGAATATATATCGTCGTGGGGGGCATAGATACGTGGTAATATCTTCTGTAAAATTTATGACATGGTACGTGCCTCCTCATGACTCCGCACGCAAGCAGCAAAACCATTTTTTCTACACATCAAAGCACGAAAAGCATAAAAAATGCAACCATTATATTTTTGAAGCTATCATCTTTTTCTTCATCACATTAGGGTTAGGGTGGCTTAAGATCAACCGGCAGCATTCTTTTCTTTTTCCCTCTTTCCTTTTTCTTTTTTGGTGCCAGCTTAGTTGGACATCATTCAACAAAGCAAGATTCGTGCTTTACCAAAATCAGGATGTCAAAATTTTGCAGGCGAAAAGATAAAAATATGAAACAGATAGGTTTATAAAATCAACGGGTGCCAGCAGAGTGAGAGTGAATGCAGACATTTTCAAAGTTGAGAGAATAAAAGTTGCACGTAACAAAAACTAATTAGACAGGAAAAGAGTAAGTGCTAAGGCGATTTAGCGATCTGATAGAGAAGTAATATGCATTATCCACAGGGGCATGTATAACAAAGATTTATAACTAGCCCTAAGCTTGGATTAGGAAATTGTCAAGTCATATTGAGGTCAATTGCAGTTCACTACAATGAATGAAGAATATTATGTATATTGTGAAACCACAAAGGGATAATTTCCCAGTTGCACATAGATTGGTTGGGAAAATAAGAACTACTCAGCACCCAAAAAATCCAAATTTAAGAGGGAAACAAAACACGTTGAGAAGAATTCAGAGATATCCGAATCTGAAGTTGGAAATAATAAAAATGCAATTTCCTGGGAGGAAAAAAAAGGGTAGTTAATCAGATTTTGAGTTTGAGCAATCTAATTTTGAAATTAAAGGATTAAATGCAAACTTAGTCACATGCAAAATGTGATGCTAAAGATGTAAAGATTCCAATGTACTGTGCATCCAAAGCTCGTAATGGTCCAAGTAATTCTTGTATGTTCTCAACCTAAACCACCCTTTAGGCTTTAGGGAAAGATATAACTATGTAATACAGACTGTGTCAAGTATAAAAGAGATAAAGGCGTTCCAAAGTGCGGAGAACTATAAGGTCAGCGAATCCAACTTACAGATGGAGGCTTTCCGAGAACTGCTTCAGGCTTATATGTGCGATCCTCCTTTGATGGTGAGTCAGGTCTGCCACCTGTCTTCTTCTCAGTCCTAGCCTTGTTGAAGATTACAGTGAATCCCTCGGCTGATGCTGGATCATTGACATCCCATTCACCAAATTTTGGCAACGGTACACCCTTTTCCTGTGGATTTACATAATTTTGATCAAGGGAATCAATCATCTAAAGTCAATGCATACCAAATTGAGATGTATAAATAACACAATTGTGTACAAAGTTCAATGATTCATATGTTCTTGCATGAAATTATGAAGGCAAACAAAATCCAAGTAACGAAGATGATTAAGATTAAGGTGAAGGTTGTCTCCCACGCATCAGCAGAAAAACAGCTTATGAATCCTACTGTATCCTCAATCCTACTGCATAAAAATACAACATCAAGATATATAAAGTAATATGCATTCATGAATTGGTTTACAAACGCCGATGCCTGTAATTATTCTTCAATATGAAGGTATTCCGAAAAGAAGAAGAGGTTTGAAATTTGACAAGCTTGTAAGAGATCTACTATCAACTCTATACATGCCTAAAATGAACAGAAAGAAATCTTCTTTTTGTAAAGTCAGATTGGGTGACACTATAACTACTACACAGGATACTACGTAATAGTCCATTGTAAGGACAGTCAAGTGCACCAAACTCCAACCATTCGACCATTCTGAGCATTGACCTGCAACTAAGCAACAGAACAAACCTTACCCATTGAGCTAGGCTCACCCTCAGGTAAGAACCCATTGTAAGTTTTTAACATCTACAACAACAAAGCCTTATCCCACTAAGTGGGGTCGGCTGTATGAATCCTAGAATGTCACTGTGCTCGGTTTTGTGCTAAGTCTTCCGTTAGATCCAAGTGCTCCAAGTCGTAAGTTTTTAACATCTAAATTATAAAAATCTAAACCATTGAGCACTCAACCCACTAAAACTAGACTTGACCATTCAACACAACAGACACAGAGAAAGTTTTGCACACAAGTTAGCAATCAGATAAGCTGCTTATCGGTCGAAGCCGAATCTACAGACATACAACGTCCAATTTGATTCCCAAATACTCAAAAGTCTGGTTGGTATAAACCAAACAAGAAGCTAAAAATACAAACTTATCTAAAAATATAAAAACCCAGAAAGCAAAAGTGACCCCAGATAGCAAACACCAGCTAGAGACATGATATTCATACAGAACAAGCTTCTGCTGAAAAATTAGAAACCAGAAGGATGAAATGACAGCAGAAAGCATCGGACGAAGGACAATACAGTAATTTCAACTCGACCACCAAGCTGGAGCTGGAAACGAATCGAATCGCTCCACAAACAAAACTCAGAGTCTCAGATCAAACACAGAACCATACGCATACATACACCGATACAAATTCAATAACTAAATTAAAAGGCAAAAAAAAAAGAGACTAGCTTGCATACCCCCATGAGTTCTGCTTCGAGATTTCTGAGAGTAGCGACGAAAAACGGCGAGTGATTTGCTCTGGTTGTAGGGATTTGAGGTGGTGGGGTCTGAATAATGAAGGTGGTGAGGAATGAGATGATGATGGATTGATGAGTCGATTTTTTCAGGTGGGGTTCGATGGAAGAGAGAGGGGAGGCCGTGGGATTGAGTGTGAAGTGGGCCAGTGGATGGATGTGGTTAATGGGGGCCCACTATTTGAAGAACCAATTAGACGGTGTGTGGTGCTTCCAGCTATGCATCCCATACAGCTTTTGTCTGTTTCCCCACGACAGTATTGGCTATATTATCCGCACCCTCAAGAATATACTAATAAATGTTGCAGTCATATTTAGAATATGAATGTGATTATGTAAATCATAGAGAGTATGAGCATGTATCTTATATTTTTATTAGGAGTAGATTACCTATTAAATGTTGTAATCCTAAAGGGAAAGGTTTTACGCTTCCTACTACTATAAATAAAGGCACAATGGGATGAATCAAACACACTTCACAATTAAATCAATCTCTCTTCTCTCTAAAGTGGCTGCCCCCCCTCTCTCTCTAAACCCTAGATCGTTCAATCAAATAGGCCTACAACACGTTATCAGCACGCTCTTGCCAGAAGCTAAGGAATTGACGCATCGTAAGAGGAGGTTGTCATCCACCACATTCAAAGGCTTATTCGTTTTCAGCTAATTAGGTACGCTTAAAATAAAAGAAGATATTTTAAATGTCGACAAAGCATGAAAACATTCTCCATGATGCATGAACCCCTCTATGTTTATATTTTCCTTTCGATATATATATATATATATATATTGTATATGTTCATATATTTGTCAATATATATATTTGTTTCATGCATCGCACAATTAAATTATTATGTGGAATTTGTGAGTCAAATTATATAAATTAAATTAGAAGCAAATATGGGTGTTCTAAACCCTAGGTTCGAAATAATTCGGTATTTTTGGTCTTACCGTGGGATGGCATCACCCTGATGCCCTTGGACTACCTGCGCAGCCCCTGTTAGGCTTGCTACTCCACAGGCCTGCAGCCCTGGTTTCTTGGTTCACTGCTCGCAAGCCTCACTTGTTGGCTCCCTTATGTCACGGTTTGCAACAAACCGAAGCCAGTCCATGTGGCTGGGCTTCCTGCGCCAAATCAAAGCCAGCCTTCTTGCGCTGGGCTTTGCGTGCACCCCTAACCCACAGGCCAGCATCTGCTGGACCTGCCCGTGTCATTCCCTCAGTCCAATTTCGAAACCCAGCTTGCGGCTGGGGTTTCTTCCCTTCACCGTGGCCTGCAGACTACCCCGAGGTCTTTTTTGGGCCTATTATTATTTGGACCTGTGACCTGTGGCCTGTAGCCACCCCGAGGGTTGCTCTTAGCAGCCAACCTTTGCCTTTTTGATCAAGGCACCCGAGCCCAAATATTTATTCTGGGGCTATATTTTCGATCCAATAATATTATTTTAATATTATTTAGCTTCTACAATCGACCCCGTATGGCCCGATTTATTAAATTAATTAAAAGTGACCTGCAGTCCATTAATCTGATAATGAATCCAAAATTACTGACCTGAAGATCATTTTTGGACATTAACGATTCAATAATTTATTTTTATACTTTGAACCGTCACATACATTCGTAATAACGAAGCTCTCACACTTGAGTTCCCGAAGAACCTCAAATCCACTACACTTAGTTAGTATATTGCATTTTGTGTTTCTTGCATGAACCTCTCATTATGAACTAATTGTTCATAAAAACTAAATTGAACCTGTAGTTTCAAATTTAGTGCATTTGACACCTGAAGTTTTCATTCAAAACATACCGCATGAAATATGCAATTTTCATGCATAAACTAAACCAAGACATGTATATAGAACTTATATGTTCTACGATATATGTCTATGGCTTACCATATGACTAATCACGTTTTCTCCCTCCGTTTTAGGGACATGTCGAACTTGAACAAGCTCGATTTCTCCGCTCTAGAAGTCTCCAGAAGAAACTATCTGAAGTGGGTCCAAGACGTGAAGCTTCATTTAACTGCAAAGGGCATTAGAGACACCATCAAGACACCTATCGCCGACAAACCTATTGACGTAGCTCATAAGGTTACTACAATGATCTTCATTCGAAGACACATCCATGATGCACTGCAGACTGAGTATCTCGCTGAGGAGGACCCACACACCCTCTAACTTGCTTTGGCCGATCCTTTCGATCACCAGAAAGACATATACTTGCCTGAAGCAAGACACGACTAGCAGCATCTTCGCTTCCAGGACTTTAAGTTCGTGAATGAATACAACTCTGAAGTTTGTAGAATCCGTTCTTTGTTGAAATTCTGCAAAGTGGAACTAACCAAATCAGATCTCCTGGAGAATACCTATTTGACCTTCCATGCCACCAATATTGTCCTCCAGTAACAATATAGGGCACATAAATTCACCAAGTTTTCAGATTTGATCTCTGTTTTACTTCTCGCTGAAAAGTAGAACCAGCTTTTGATGAAGAACCATCAAGCTCGACCGATTGGCTCGAACGTCGCGCCTGAAGCGCATGCGACCTATTCTAGCAGCCATAAACAACGAAAAAAACGTCGTGGCCGTGGCAATGGGTGATAAGCCCCACCACGGGCCCAAGGTCAATAGAGTGCCGCACCTAAAGGAAGAATTGTGACCCAGCAGCATCCACCACTCGCCCCTAAGGTCTCAAACTTCAAGAATAAGGGCAAAGCTCCCGTTCAGGCTGCTTCTACTGAACTGGACATGTGCTATCGTTGTGGATTAAGGGATCATTGGTCATGCGTATGCCAAGCTTCCCCTGAGGCTATTTCCAAGTATCATTCCCGTCGTAAGTCTAACTTTGCACATGTGGATCATCTGGAAGATGCAACAACATCAATGGAGATATCGGATTTTTAGGATACGTCAACGCCTATGGATGAATAAATTAGACATGTTTTTAGGGTGTTTACCCCTAGTGGCCGAACCCACTAGGAGTGGCCAGCCCTACCCCCCTATTTTGCTAGGTTTATGGTTTAATTTTGGACAATTTTTCTAAGTATTTGGAATAATTTGTTTGGTTTGGTTTGTTTTGAATTATGGATTGTTATTTGAATGGATACTATTTTCTTAAATTGCTTAATTGAATGAATGGACTTATATCTATGCATGTGACCAATTCAATCAATTTATTTCTAGGTATGTCTAGTGGGGAAGTTAGTTATCTGGCAGATAGTGCAACTACGCACACCATATTGCGTGAACGACACTATTTTACTAACTTAATACCCAAGAAAGCTCATTTGACAACTCTCTCATGTCCATTCAACCTGATTGAAGGATACAGAAAGGTACGTATCATGTTGTCTAATGGTACAATCTTGACTATTAAGGAGGCACTCTATTCTCCACGTTCCGGAAGAACGTTGCTGAGTTTTAGTGATATTCGAGATAATAAATATCATCTTGAAACCACTGAAGATAATGGTTCTGAATTTCTTTGTATCACTTTGTACGAATATGGCCAGAAGCATATTCACGAGAAGTTGGAACGTCTGCCGAGTGGGTTGTACATCATAACCATTCGCGGCATAGAAGCCCACAGTGTGGCCGGCCCTATGCCTGAGTTCCAGGACACTTTGTTGCTTTGGCATGACCGTTTGGAACATCCTGGACATGACATGATGCGCCGTATCCTCAAATCTTCTCACGGGCATAAGTTACATCTCTATGTTGAAGTTCCGCCATGCAAAACGTGTTCTTTAGGGAAGTTGAATACTCAACCCTTATATACAAAGATTATTCACGACCCCTCTAAATTTCTTCAGAGGATTCAAGGGGACATTTGTGGACTAATCCAACCAACCTGCGGACCATTTAAATATTTTATGGTGTTGGTTGATGCATCGATAAGATGGTCACATGTTTGCTTGTTGTCCACATGCAACGCCGCATTTGCTAAACTCCTAGCTCAAATCATAAAGCTAAGGGCTTACCACCCTGATTATCCGATTAAGTCGATTCGACTGGTTAATGCTGGAGAGTTTATGTCACAGACTTTTGACGATTATTGCATGTCAGTAGGGGTTGATGTGGAACATCTTGTGCCCCATGTTCACACCCAAAACTACTTGGCAGAAGCTTTCATAAAGCGCATTCAATTGATAGCTCGGACTTTGGTTATGAGAACCAAACTGCCGGTATCTGCCTAGGGCTATGCAATATTGCACGCAGCTATGTTGGTCCGTCTGAGGCCTACTGCTACTCAACCACATTCACTGTTACATTTGGTCACTGGATACGAGCCTGACGTCTCGCATTTACTGCTGTTTGGGTGCGCCATTTATATGCCAATAGCGCCGCCGCTACGTACCAAAATGAGTCCTCAGAGAAAAATGGGAATTTATGTCGGTTATGATTCGCCATCAATTGTTCGCTACTTAGAACCCTTGACAGGAGATCTCTTTACCGCACGTTTTGCGGATTATCACTTTGATGAGACAGTCTTCCCGTCGTTAGGGGGAGATAAGCATGCTAACGTTCACGTAGAACGCCGCGAATTGTCGTGGTATGCTCCCACTATGTCTCATTTAGATCCCCGCATTGCCTAGTCTGAAACTGAAGTGCGACGAATTATAGATTTTCAGAGCATTGCTCAAAGCATGCTAGATGCTTTTATTGATCTAGCTAAGGTGACAAGACCACATATACCCACTGCAAACATACCTGCAAGGATAGATGTACCTCGCGTACGTCAACAACCCGCCTGGGAAGGCCGGACCGTCCCCGAAGGTGGGGTGGTCGCAACTTCCACGCGGCAAGGTACATTGGAGGCTAGCCAATCATCTGCTCCGACCCTGAAGCGTGGCAGACCCCTTGGTTCAAAGGATTCACAACCCCAGAAAAAGAAACTGGCACCAACTAATGACCCTAGTCTGAATCCAACCATCGCTCACTCATCTGTTCCAACGCATGAGGTTATTCTAGATTACGGTGATGCTTTAGATGAAACATGCCGGCATCCCGAGAATCGCGAGATTTCGGTCCACTACATAGTATTGGATGAGGTTTGGAATAGGAATGAGATGATCGTCGACGATGCATTCGCGTACTCAGTAGCTACCGACGACATTCCACGTAGAACCGATTGGTCAAATTGGAAACAAGCAATCCAGGTCGAACTCGATTCACTCGCGAAACGTAAAGTGTTTGGACCTATTGTTCCTGCACCACCAAGCATGAAGCCCGTTGGCTACTAGTGGGTTTTCGTGAGGAAACGTAATGAGAAGAATGAAATAGTGCGATACAAAGCACGCCTCGTAGCGCAAGGCTTCTCTCAGCGCCTAGGGATTGATTACAAGGAGGCGTATTCTCCTGTAATGGACGTTATAACGTTCCGCTACCTAATCAGTTTGGTAGTTTCCGAAAAACTGAATATGCAGCTTATGGACGTGGTAACCTCGTATCTTTATGAGGATCTAGATACGAAAATTTACATGAAAGTTCCAGAAGGACTTCCATTGACTGGTTCAAATAGTTCTAGACCACGGAACACTCTCTCAATTAGGTTGAGGAGGTCACTCTACTGAAACAATCCGGGCGGATGTTGAAGGAAAATTTGTGAAAAACATGTTCATTTGAGCAACATCTATGGCATGCAATTAACAATTAAAGGCGGAATCATGCTTGTATGCACTCAAAACAAAACATTACCCATGAAATTCAAAGCCTAGTAGTTATGGTGAACCATGACTCAACTCAAATCTTAAAGAAAGGAGTTGAGAAACTTTTATACCTTTGAAGCACCTCTTTGCTTAGCAAAGGTTAATCACCCATGTGAGGGCCTTCTTTCCTTTGTCTCCTTGCTCCTTGGCTCCATGGATATGGATGGAAGAATTGATTCTCCAAAAGTCCCCAAGGTAGGAGACCTTTAATTTTCGACACCAAGGATGGTGAAGGAAGAAGATGAGTGACCTTGGAGGAGGAAGGATTGCTAGCTAATCCCCTCCAAGGGGGGCCGGCCTCCTAGAGAGAAAGGGAGAGACATGTTCTCTCCAATTTTCTCCAAAAGAAACCCTAAATGAATTTTGGCTATAAAGTTCTTTATATAGTCCCTTCAATTAAGTGACTAAAAGAACCACAAACCCTTTTCTTCTCTATATGGCCGGCCTCCTTAAGGCTATGGGCTGTTTGGGCCCTTTTGGGTATTTAGTCAATAAGTTGTCATACAACTTATGTTAATGGGCTTGACATTCGAAGCCCATTGGGCCTTGAGGCCCAAAACTAACCCGAGGTCTAAAACGAACTCATTCGTTTGATTAATTAACATATTAATTAATCCTAGCCATAAATAATTAAACCATTTAATTATCCTTACTCATTTCCATTGTATCCTTCAATCATTACCTTACACGGTGTGCGATCCATTAGGTTCCTTTTAGCGAGGCAGTGGGCGATTAGAACTCTTACTAATCGATTGTGAATTGAAACTTACTTTCAATTCTCCCTTTAGTGATTATACATCTTCAGGGCTTCCACAAGCCATGAGTGACACCTAGCAGTATGTCATGGCTACCCAAGCTAATCAGAAGAGGTTGGAGAACCTATTCAGTTTGGGATTACAATGCAATACGATCTTTCTCTAATACAATACTCTTGACCACATTGTTTGGTTTAATAGTTTATTCATGTCTACTATCCAATGTGATTCTCTTAATTATATGATTACCTTGAATGTGATTTGGAACAACTTCCTAAATCTCATTCATACTCTGGCCAGAGATTCTAAATCATATCATAGAGTATTCTCCCTCAACGTTTGAAGGTTAGAGATCCCTTGTTGCGCATTCACTTGCCTCCATGGCTAAGTGGCTTAACCCCAACTATGCCGTGGACACCCTCTGATGGAGTGACTTTGACATAGCCAAAGATCAAGGACCTAACCACAAGACAACTATGATGCCTCAGGTCAAAGGACTACTTTGCATTATCCCAACCAGGAGTTCTCATGTGACATGAGTATGAGAACTCCTCATTGATCGCGTTCAGTGGACTTATTCTCTATTGAGCACCTACGTACTTGTCTTGGTGTCAGTCACACCATTGACTCGAGACCAGTCACTCTCCCTAAGAGAAGACATAGGACGTACTGATCTTAACGGACTGTCAATGCCCAATTGGCAATCCTATGATCAGGAACTTTTAGGATATGTATTCGAAAGAGAATGGTCTCATGAATCTAACTTCTTTAGATCACATTCTCCCTATTACATATTCCTTGGACTTATCGTTTAAGCATATAACATTTATATGAGACGGCTTAAAACAATAATCTTTGCCTTTTATATTAAACTAGATTAGTTTAACATGTGAAATGTCCGTAAAGTATCATTATATGAATGGCGATATATATTTTGCATTCATGATTGAAGACACTAAAGTCATTACCTTTAATGTTTCCACCCAAATATCTCTTCAGTCATAATAAAGAGATATCCAATTATCTCTTCATTCAAAATGAAGAGACATCCAATGATGGATACGATATTAGATTCATAATCTAATACTTTTACGCTTCCATTGCGTTACTCTAATTCTTCCTCATTCTTGAGGAATCTATCCTTTAGTATTTCTTAAATACATAAGGACTCACTTGACAGTTGCCTTGGTTCTGATCTTGGGCTTGCATTGATATCGTCTTGTACCAATCTTGGTACAACTCATATCAACGCTTTTCATACAATATGAAATACATAAATCACCTTTCTGCGTACGCATAAAGGATTCTATTTACGCATTAATTCTTTGGGAGTCAAAGGGGTACGATCCCTTTGTGAAGAGCAACTTCCTAGTCTTACTAGAATTGTCCTTCTGACTAAAGTTTATCATCATATGGGAAACTTCCTAGCATCTTTTGTCTATCATTAGGGATTGATATAATCAAATTATATATACTGAAATCTATCATTATAGATTTCCATCCCATGTATATAGACTATGTCTCCCATATACATTATATCATTATAGAACGTTTAAAGTCATAACTTTTAACGAAGAAGAATTCCATTCATTTCTAAAATTAATATATCATATATATGTTCAAATTTAGGAATATGATTAACTACCACTAATCTTTTGTAAACCTAGTAAACAAAAGATTCATTTACATCTTTATGAGAAATCAAACGATTTGATCTTTCTCTCATAAGACGCTTACAGCTCCCACTAGCTTGCTAAGATTCATGATGGATGGATCTTTACAACTTACACGTCTTGTGATTCTTAGTTTTAGACATATATTATCAAGACTATCTTGGTAATGGTTTCGGAAACCCATATTATGTCCAAACATTCAATCACCGTTTAGTTGTAGTTAGCAATCCTCGAATTAATGGAAACCAAGACTACGTCAAAGATGGTTTCTTCCAAGTCAACCAATCTCTTTGATTGTAGTCACCTTAAGCTACCAATTAGCTACGAAGGTTTCATTATTTCGGGTCAAATGGTACTATACCATTTCCTTGAGTAAATGTTGTATATACACTCAATGTAGTCATAAGGATTTTCATTCTTATTTCTTTCGAATTAAGAGGTGTAACTCTATGACATGGTCATAAAGTTCAAACCATTCAACTGAGACGGTTTATAAATCCTTCTCAACTACATTTGGAGCTTGTGGTGTAGGAACTAGGTTGTTATATTTGTTGATCATCATCTTGTCACTCAAAGAACCCATTCTTTGAGTTCTATCTCTCGTTCATTTGCTCTATCTTAGGCAAATCCTACTGTAGGATTACAATGAACTACCCAACAAATAACATTTATTAGTTGGTTTATATAAGTGATATCCAAAAGTTAATTTAAGGATATCCCACAAGATTGTTCTCAAACAAATATTGCTTATTAGCACACAACCCCAAATCTTAACACGATTAAGACTTGTCTTTCTTTCCAACTACATCCTATGGAGTTATGAAAATTTTGGAAGATCTTCTAATTGACAATCATATTGTCTTAGAAGTATATATATCCTATATATGTGGGTAATTGATAACATCCAACGAACTAAGTCTTATTCAAGTTCGTTATTCTCCTAATGGAGAAATCCGTTATCTTATGATGCTACTTTCCTTGATTTCTATCAAGGAAACTCTTCTAAAGTGTTATATTTCCTTGGATCATATCTAAGGAGGTAAATAATTTAGACGTCTTACTCATCAACTTTCATTCTTGAATTCTTTGAAACCTTTTGCAAAGTATTCGGACTTTTGTTTATTCAAAATAAACGATAGTCCAACCGAGAGCGATCTTCAGTGAATGTCATACAACATGAGTAGTATTATGTTGTGGACAAGTGCCACTAACATCTAAGTGAATTAACCTCAACTACTTTGTGATTCTTTCTTCTTTCCTAAAGAATAAAGATTCGAACATTTCGCCTCTATACAATTTCAACAAGAAGGCATTGGATCCGGACCTAACGATCCAAAGTATCCATCTATGACCAACTCGTAATTTATGTTTTTAGAGGTGTCACAACTAAGTTGGGATTAGTCACTACCTTGCAACCTTTTGGGTTTTAAGCATCGTCATATTCTAAACAGTTAACACTACCACATTATCTCTACTATAGAGACAATCAATTAGATTATAATAATCCAATCATTGATTAATAAAGAACAATGTTTTGTCAAACAAAACATTCATCCATATCTTATAGTGACGGAATTAAGTTCCTTATTCAAATTGGGATGTAAAGACAATCTTTGTTTTTCCAATTTCTTTGGTAGTTCATATGAGGAAGTAAGTACTATCTGCTTTCGCAGAGATCTATATTTGATTCACGTTCTGAATGTGAAGTACTTTCTCTTCTTTCATTAATCTTCTACTTCTTATTAGCCACATTTTTACAACGATTGTAAAAACATAGTTACTAATACGGAATCAAGCATTCAAGTAGAAGAACTAACTGTTTTGAACTATTCAAGAACAATTTACAACACCTTCGAAAGGTGTGTTCTTGACACTTGCAAGATATTTCTTGCATATACCCCTTCCAATGTCCATCCTTTCATAAAGAAAGTTTGTTCCCTTGGAGTTATTTTGCCTTCTTCATTTGACTTCTCCCTTGACTACAATAGTCATGGTCCCTAAACTCCCACTGTCTCTCTTGAAACTTATTTCAATTGTGTTAAACACATCAAACGATTTGGAGAGCGTACGGCTATTGTTCACTATATAGTTTACTATAAACTTGGTGAACCATATGGATAGGGACACAAAGGTGAAGTCCTAGCCTAGTTTCCCTCTCGTGAAGTGGTTTAACACTTCAACACTCAATGATTCAAAATCATCATATGTCCATATTGATGGACTATTTTTGTCAACCAACCATCTTGTTCTAAACAAGATTACAAACTTTCAAGAGTTGTTCAAGGCAACTCTCATTTCTTCATACAACAATTTGTAAGTGAAGAATCATGGCACATTAAGTGTCCATGCCCTTGTGCTTACTTCTCAAGTTCCTTGTTCATTTAACAAAGAAACAAGCACTAGTGTTTGCATAAACTAAGGGTTGTTCTAAGCAACTCTTATTTCTTCATACAACGATTTGAAAGTGAAGAACTATGACACAAAAAGTGTTCATGTCTTTGTGCTAATCTTCATAAGTTCCTTTGTTCATACAACAAAGGAATAAGCATTGGTTGTTTGTGTTGTCCTCTTTATGATAGACTTATCTAACATGTTCTTCCAATGATACATTATCAATAGGAAAATTGTGAGGATGAGACTACTTAGGCACATATACAATCCATTTAAGACAATCTATGGGATTGTGGTACCAAGTCCGGAAACTAAAGCCTTTGGCTTTTCTTTGTCAAGTTTTGGATAGCGTTTGCAAATATATCGGTAAATAAATACATAACGAATATAAATTGATTGATTTTAAGCCATTTGATCCGGGTCTTTAAATCAAATAGCACCACCTACTATTTTCGGCAAATTCCATATCCCTCATCGGAATTCGAGAGTTTTGGAGAAAACTCTTAGTAGGGTATGGGAGGCTCACTACTACCAAGCCCATCTCAGAAGAATATCGTATTGGCTAGCTTTAATAATAATGAGAGAGTACACTTACTCATTTACATCTCATGTAAGTGCCCATCTTGTTTGGCCTCTAGAGAATGATGCCTCCGAAGAATATCATATTGGCACCATTGCACTTAGTTAAGTTATTCCCACCATGCCAGTTCGTATAGGGGTTCAAGAATAGCCTCAGAAGAATATCATATTGGCCATACTCGTTGCCTACCGTCACAACATCATGTATGTATATAGAACCCCTTCTGAGTGTAAGCACATACTTTGTATTCCCCAGAACTGGGCGAATACGGTGTACGAGTCACAAACGATCGGAGCCTACCACGGTGGAAGGCCACGAAAGAGTGTTCAAAGCACTCTCACGCTTGTCAACTTAATAATGGTTTGGTTGAGGGTTTTAGGTCTCATCACATTTAAGCATACATTTTAATCTTATTAAAACAATTCGGTCCTATTACAACTATTGGTCCATTTGATTGATTTAGTAGTATATGATACTCCCACTAAGCTTGTAAAACGGTTTTTAAAGCAAGAGTATATGGTACTACTAACATAAGCTTTGCATTCATTGATGGACTATATAGTTACCTTAAGGCCTTAAGATGACTATGAACCTTTGATTCGACCCAACACGAGCCTAGTGTTGGATCTCGGTCTAGGGATGGTGATTGATTTTAGTTACGCATTTAATCATATTAAGGCGTGTTTCTCCTATTGGGCGTTGGACCCAACTACTCCAATTTCATGCATATCAAATAAACAAGAAAGGAGTACTTCAAAGTAAAGAAGAGCTTATGCTCTTTACAACATTTGATCAAAACAAATTACTTTAAAGTAAAGAAGAGCTTATGCTCTTTTACAACATTTGATCATATCAAATTACAACCAAAATTAATCTACACATTCCCATAGTTCAAACAAATTTGAGATGGCCTTTCACATAGCTCAATTATCGTAGGCTTAGGTTCATAATCACCCTTTCTTTAATTAATTAATGCTTTAACTAATTAAACTTGAATGCAACATTTTCATTTGGTTTTTGTATCCATAGAATTGATTTAAATAGAGCTAAAAGAAATGAAAATCCAATTCTCATTTAAAGATACAAAACTATTTTGTTCTCTACTAATTTGGGCCAAAAAACAATAACCTCAACCATTGGGCTATATTGCAAAACACAAACTTTTGGGGTCACTTTGTAAAAACACAAAAGTCCACTACTTCATGTAATTACAACTAGAACCCAAAAATTTCAACAAATGCAAAAACTTCATTAAAGGAGCAAAACAATTTGTCCTTTAGTGATTTTGGGCCTTTACGTAAAAACGTAAACTTTTGGGTCAAATTGCAAATACACAAAAGTATCAAAACTTTATGTAATTACATAAAAGCCCCAAAAGTACTCCCATTGAGGGAGTGGCCGGTTTTGGTAGGTGAGAGTGATGTGTGTGAGTTAATTTTTAGGTTTGAAAGGTGATGGAAATATGTAAGTGATTGGTATGGTGTGAATAGTTGAAAAAGCATGGGTGAAGTTTTGAAAATTCAAACCATCCATCACTAACAAAAACAAGTAAACAACCAAACACCTTTTTGAATCAAAATTCCCAAACTTTTTGTTCTTGCCAAGAACATATCAAGAACAATGAAGAACATCCATGAAAACCCATAAGAGCTCCATGAACATTTTTCAACCAAAAACACCCCAAAAACTCTCAAACTTAAGGGAAATAACATATTACCATACTAGGGTACTTAGGGGTTCCTAATGTCACTTTAAAACACTTTTAACAAGACAAACATGAACCCAAAAATCCACCCTTTGGATTTGGTCGAATTTCCCAAAAAACATGGCACCAAATTTTAGCTCAAAAATTCATGCTCATATGAACTACATCTACAACATTTGAGATGGCAAATTTTCTAACAAAATTTACATTCAAAGAAGCAAGAATAAAGCTTGTAACAATTACAACATTCAAATCACAAACTATGAACTACAAAACCCAAAAGGATTCACCAACTACTAGACCTAGGCTCTTGATACCACTTGAAGGAAAATTTGTGAAAAACATGTTCATTTGAGCAACTTCTATGGCATGCAATTAACAATTAAAGGCGGAATCATGCTTGTATGCACTCAAAACAAAACATTACCCATGAAATTCAAAGCCTAGTAGTTATGGTGAACCATGACTCAACTCAAATCTTAAAGAAAGGAGTTGAGAAACTTTTATACCTTTGAAGCACCTCTTTGCTTAGCAAAGGTTAATCACCCATGTGAGGGCCTTCTTTCCTTTGTCTCCTTGCTCCTTGGCTCCATGGATATGATGGAAGAATTGATTCTCCAAAAGTCCCCAAGGTAGGAGACCTTTAATTTTCGACACCAAGGATGGTGAAGGAAGAAGATGAGTGACCTTGGAGGAGGAAGGATTGCTAGCTAATCCCCTCCAAGGGGGCCGGCCTCCTAGAGAGAAAGGGAGAGACATGTTCTCTCCAATTTTCTCCAAAAGAAACCCTAAATGAATTTTGGCTATAAAGTTCTTTATATAGTCCCTTCAATTAAGTGACTAAAAGAACCACAAACCCTTTTCTTCTCTATATGGCCGGCCTCCTTAAGGCTATGGGCTGTTTGGGCCCTTTTGGGTATTTAGTCAATAAGTTGTCATACAACTTATGTTAATGGGCTTGACATTCGAAGCCCATTGGGCCTTGAGGCTCAAAACTAACCCGAGGTCTAAAACGAACTCATTCGTTTGATTAATTAACATATTAATTAATCCTAGCCATAAATAATTAAACCATTTAATTATCCTTACTCATTTCCATTGTATCCTTCAATCATTACCTTACACGGTGTGCGATCCATTAGGTTCCTTTTAGCGAGGCAGTGGGCGATTAGAACTCTTACTAATCGATTGTGAATTGAAACTTACTTTCAATTCTCCCTTTAGTGATTATACATCTTCAGGGCTTCCACAAGCCATGAGTGACACCTAGCAGTATGTCATGGCTACCCAAGCTAATCAGAAGAGGTTGGAGAACCTATTCAGTTTGGGATTACAATGCAATACGGTCTTTCTCTAATACAATACTCTTGACCACATTGTTTGGTTTAATAGTTTATTCATGTCTACTATCCAATGTGATTCTCTTAATTATATGATTACCTTGAATGTGATTTGGAACAACTTCCTAAATCTCATTCATACTCTGGCCAGAGATTCTAAATCATATCATAGAGTATTCTCCCTCAACGTTTGAAGGTTAGAGATCCCTTGTTGCGCATTCACTTGCCTCCATGGCTAAGTGGCTTAACCCCAACTATGCCGTGGACACCCTCTGATGGAGTGACTTTGACATAGCCAAAGATCAAGGACCTAACCACAAGACAACTATGATGCCTCAGGTCAAAGGACTACTTTGCATTATCCCAACCAGGAGTTCTCATGTGACATAAGTATGAGAACTCCTCATTGATCGCATTCAGTGGACTTATTCTCTATTGAGCACCTACGTACTTGTCTTGGTGTCAGTCACACCATTGACTCGAGACCAGTCACTCTCCCTAAGAGAAGACATAGGACGTACTGATCTTAACGGACTGTCAATGCCCAATTGGCAATCCTATGATCAGGAACTTTTAGGATATGTATTCGAAAGAGAATGGTCTCATGAATCTAACTTCTTTAGATCACATTCTCCCTATTACATATTCCTTGGACTTATCGTTTAAGCATATAACATTTATATGAGATGGCTTAAAACAATAATCTTTGCCCTTTATATTAAACTAGATTAGTTTAACATGTGAAATGTCCTTAAAGTATCATCATATGATTGGTTTTAGGGCACATTTCCAACAGATGTGGTATAACCGTCTGAGTGAATATTTAACAAGTCAGGGTTATGTGAACAACGAACTATGCCCATGCGTGTTCATAAAGAAGTCACATTCCGGATTTGCAATTGTTACAGTTTATGTCGATGACATGAACCTCATTGGGACTCCCACAGAGCTTGAGGAAATTGCTGCACACGTGAAATCAGAATTTGAGATGAAGGATCTTGGGAAAACTCGATATTGTCTTGGCCTGGAGATTGAGCACTGTTTGGATGGAATCCTAGTACATCAATCGAACTACACCCAAAAGGTGTTGCATCGTTTTAATGAGGATAAAGCGAAGCCTTCGAGTACACCCATGGCCGTTCGGACTTTAGATGCTAAACGAGATCCCTTCCGTCCAAAGGAGGATAATGAAGAGATTTTGGAACCCAAAGTTCCTTACCTAAGTGTAATAAGGCCTTTATTGTACTTGGCTCAATGCATTAGACCCGACATCTCATTCGCAGTGAATCTATTGGCTAGATATAGCAATGCGCCCACACACAGGCACTGGAATGGTGTTAAAGACATTTTCCGCTACCTCATGGGTACTACGGATTTGGGCTTGTTTTATACCCGCGAATCTCCGAATGTTGCCGCCCCCTATGGTTCTCAGATTAATTCTTGCCTTGTTAGTTACGTATATGCTGGATATCTATCTGACCCACATAGAGCACGTTCTCAAACGGGCTATGTCTTTACCGTTGGAGACACCGCTATATCTTAGAGGTCTACCAAGCAAACGCTAGTTGCGACTTCGTCTAACCATGCTGAGATTCTCGCCCTGCATGAAGCATCATGTGAGTGCTTTTGGCTGAAAGAAGTTATGGAACATATTCGAAGCACTAGTGGTCTTACATCAGTCGTTGACCTTCCTACGACGATCTTTGAAGACAATGCAACATGTATCAAGCGGCTGAAGAATGGATACATCAAGAGAGACAATACCAAGCACATAGCGCCGAAGTTCTTTTACTCACACCAACAGCAGCAGCATTAGAACATTGAAGTCAAGCAAATCCGTTCCCATGACAACCTGGCCGATCTCTTCACCAAGTCATTGCCCAAGTCTACATTTCAGAAGCTCATCCAAGGAATCGGTATGCGTAAATTATCTGAGTTGAATCGCTTGTAGTTCTCTTATTTAGAAGTTATGTCTAACTTAGGGGGAGTATCTAGAAGCATACTCACATGATCTTAATGTACTCTTTTTCCCTACGATTAGAAGCATTTTTCCCACTGGATTTTTGCTACCTAACTAGGTTTTAACGAGGCACCCATTCTGGGATGATCATACTCCGTTGAGTTCACTACCTCCGTCCAGTTTGACGAGTGTTTTAGACATTATGCATATTTTCTTACTTTTCTTCTTAGTCTATGGGTTTTGCCTATCTTGGGTTTTACCATAGCAAGGTTTTTGTGAGTTTTTGCAAATGCATACTTCAAATTAAATATGAGACTCGCGATCACCCGTTGTGCCAATGACTTCATCAAACTATTCTACCTTATCTGCTGAAGATCTGATGAGATGGTTCGTTGAGTATTTACACACTCAAGGGAGAGTGTTGCAATTATATTTAGAATAGGAATGTGATTGTGTAAATCCTAGATAATATGGGAATGTATCGTATATTCCTATTAGGAGTAGATTACCTATTAAATGTTGTAATTCTAAAGGGAAATGTTTTACCCTTCCTACTACTATAAATAAAGGCACAATGGGGTGAATCAAACACACCTCAGAATTAAATCAATCTCTCTTCTCTCTAAAGTGGCCGCCCCCCTCTCTCTCTCTCTTTAAACCCTAGATCGTTCAATCAAATAGGTCCACAATAATAAAAATGTTGTTGTTTTTTTTTTTTTTTTTTAACGATAGATTTTGTCAAATTAGATATTAGATTAGCCACTAGTAGGGTTTGAACTCACGCCGTCATGCAAGGACTCAACACTTTTCCACCACTGTGGTAAAGGGCCACTTGGAAAACAAAAAAAGTTAAAAATTGAAAAACAAAAAGTGAGAATGTTCATTGCGTTTATTCATTTTTATATAAAATGATAGGCAAATCTAACAAATAAAACACCTGTTACATAGGAATCGCATTCGGATATTTACGGGACCATTTTCATAATATGATAATTCATCAACTACATCACAGCAATTGTAAGCCACAAATCACAATTAAAAATTGAACTCATCACAAATATGTATTGTTCTCATATTTACGTGAGTTAAGTTATTCCGATAAAATGGACGCAACTATCGTATGCAATTATTGCCAAAATATAGACTCATCGTCCTCTCATACCATAAAAGATAATATACCATATGACCGTTTTTCGACTTTCCTTTTCTATTTTGTTAGCACAGGCCATTGGCTCCACATTATTGCTCAGTACCCACGCATCCAAACTCAAAACAACATTTAAGCAATTGAGACAGAGAGAGAGAGAGAAAGAGGATTGGCGAAACTGAACTGTATTGGGAATATACTTCTGCAATCTAAATACATTCTGTAATTTATTGGGGAAGCAAATCAAATACAAACGAAGTGGAAAAAAAAATGCACAACAGGGAACTTCGCTAGTGGCAGTTTCATCTCTCACACGAACAAGGTCCGACCTCAGCCATTCTGACCTGAAACACAAGTCATGTACACTGATAAGCTAACTGACATCGACATTCAGAGGATACAAATCAATTATATGAAAAACTCTCGTTTCGCAGAACAGCAAGACCACCAAGCTAAAATTCAATGGAACATGCGACACTTACCAGTTATGGACTTGAAAGTGGATTACAAAAGCTCCAAAACAAGGGCAGATGCACCTCCTCCACCGTTGCAAATACCAGCAGCACCGTATTTCCCATTCTTCTGCTTCAGTACCTACAATAGGATTGCACTCTGAATAAGGGGTTTGAAAGAAAAAGATATCGTTCGATGGTAAATAATTCCAGGTAAGCTACAACGGAAAGGAGAGGTGTGGGACTGTAGCAGCAAAAAGTAAATCAGAGCCTATTCATTCTTAAAGTTTAACATATTCTCTTCTAGTTTAATAGAATAGGAAGTGAAATGTACCCCTAAAAGGGTGACCAAGATACGAGCTCCACTGCAACCAAGAGGATGTCCCAATGCTACAGCTCCACCATGCACATTAACTTTTTCCTGATATCAGAACAGAAAATGAGTTAAGGAACAAATGCGGATTCCTATGCTGGTAAAAGCCCGACAGAAGGAGTTGAGACTGCTTCATTAACCAAAAATTAAATTTGATTCATTCTAAGCATTCGGTCAGAGAGAGAGAGAGAGAGAGAACTCACTGGGTTAAGTCCAAGAAGTTTCTGATTTGCAAGAGCCACAACCTGTACACATAAAATCGTTCCAATTAATATTCGCAGCCTTGAGATGCTTTACCCTATTTTAAAGATTGCCACAAATTATGATAGCTTACAGCAAAGGCTTCATTAATTTCATAGAAGTCAATTTGAGAAGCTTCCAACCCAGCATTTGAAATAGCTTTTGGAATCGCAAGAGCCGGAGCTGTTGTAAATAGTTCTGGTGCCTGTGCAGTCAATCTCATGTAAGCATAGTGGTATGAATGATATAAAAAAGCTCTACAATCTTGTTCAGACATATAAAAACTTCTACAGTACCTGAGCAGCATCGGCGTATCCACTGATCTTTGCAATCACTTGTAGCCCAAGCTTTAATACCTTTTCTCCACTAGCTAAAACTAATGCTGCAGCACCATCACTGTTGATGAAAGGAGTTCCAAATTTCAGAAAAACTTGCATTGTAAAGACTTATGAAACCAAAAATGAAGGTGGTTCCATCAATTTAAAATCAAACCAATGACAATTTAAGAAGTGACTTTTGTGCTAATTCAAGTAAACGAATATTAACATTAAATAATTTGATGAAGGTGATTAAATATCAATAATTTAACAGAAACATATACAAACTAATAACCTGATACTAGAAGCATTTCCGGCAGTAACAGAACCTCCACTCTCCTTAAAACTTGGTCGGAGCTTCCGCAATTTGGCAGCGTCAAACTGACATGATAGCAAAGCAAACAATAAGGACGTCTGAGATGGGTAAACTCATGTAATGTGATTCAGCTATATCCTAGACTCCGAGTATATGGTATATTTATTAAAATCACTTGGCAACATTGGATAATAGACTGGAAGTCAAAAATAGTTTGTAGAATGCACTTCCCCACCCCGTCTTCCTCTCTATGCAAATAAAAATGCTGGCTAAACAAACTGCAAATGACAAAAATGAGATATCTCGACTGTGAAGCATCAAAACTATCTAGTCTAGAAACTGCATTCCAGTTAGCAGGGGACACCTGATGGACATTTTATATTGTGCAAGAAAAAAATAGATATGCCTATGTGTCTGACGATACAAACATGATTTATTATTACCTTGCCTAGACCTTCATCCTTATCAACAATTGTTGATGGCCTTCCCCTTCCTCCAGAAACTTCAACCGGAGCAATTTCCCATGAAAAGGCATCACAGCCTTGGGCAGCAATACCACGCTCGAAGCTCTGAACAGCAAAGTTATCCTGCAGTGGTCACAAACAAATATATGAATAACCTTGTATAATGGTATGCGCTACAGTATTTAAAATGCACAAAAGGGCTTATATATTACCTGCTCCTCCCTTGTCAATGAATGCTGCTCAGCACATAATTCAGCGCACACTCCCATGCCATAATCATTGTAGACATCCCACAAACCGTCCTTCAGCATTCCATCAACAAGAGAATCATGTCCAAGTCGAGAACCCTTCCTGCATTTTTTTTGTATCAAATCAGTGCCTGTCGAAGTTTCATTTAAAGTTTAAAAGAGTCATGAATCAGAAGAAGTAATAACCTTGCTTCGGCAAGATACTTGGGCACATTAGACATGCTTTCCATGCCACCAGCCACAACAACGTCATTGATACCCAACTGAATGCTCTGTGCTGCGAGCATAGTAGCTGCAATCATTGAAATTAAATTTGTGTTATTCTAATGTCATCTTTTTTCCTGCGGAAAAACAAATTTCGTGGCCTAAAAACAAAAACAGATTCTAAAAAATGGTTGTTGCACCTTTCAACCCTGATGCGCAGACTTTGTTAACAGTGGTACAGATTACTGAATTAGGGAGTCCTGCACCTAATGCAGCTTGTCTAGCAGGGGCCTGCCCCAAGTTTGCACTGAGAACATTGCCGAAGAAAACTTCTTCTACAAGTGCTGGATCAACATTTGCCCTCTTGAGAGCAGCTGCAGGTTGACATAAAACAATATGTAAAATCAGTCGATGCTACCTACTAAAACTTAAAAAACTAAAAACCGTGAAATAATATCCGCTTAAGTAAGTAGGAGATATTGTGCTCACCCCCAATAGCTATAGACCCAAGCTTGGTGGCAGGTACAGCTGAAAGTGCACCCAGAAAACCACCCATTGGTGTTCTTGCAACACCAACAATGTAAACATCTGCATTTGAATCAATAAAATTAACCATAGAAAAAAATTTGAAACTTAGATTCTACTGCAGCGCCTTCACCACGTAACCAACAAATATTATGAATTTAGAAAAACATTTAAAAGCAGGGGAAATAAAAACCTCTCGGCTTGATTGAATCGGAACATGCTTCTGCTGCAACTGGAGCCATTGATACAAGCAAATGGAAATCTGCAATAATTACAAGGTACTTGGTTAGTGAATCAAACAGATCAACGAAACAGAACACGTGACAGAGTACCATGTCGAATTACAAGCAGAACAAAGCCAAGGCTCGAAATAAACCATCAAATGTTGAAAATTTAGAGGGAAAATTGAAAAGAAACAAACGGCTGTGCTTTTTGTTTTCGTTTTACCCCAATTAAATTCTGTTGGTGGACTTTTAAGCTTCATTTAAAAAAAGAAACAAACGGCTTTGCTTTTTAATTTCTTTTTATCCAACTAATCAAAACGCACGTTTAGGCTATAACTTAAAAATAAGCAAAAAATTGAGTGGCTTCTGCTTCTTCGCGCAGCCTGAACCAGAACCAAACAGAAACGTCGTCGTTGTCGAGGTAAAATTTTCGGTAACTCATTTTCGTCTATAACATCGCCGATTTGGCCGATATTTCCGATATTTCTAGCGACAATCGCTGATTTCGGAGATATGGGTGAAAAAATAAGCTTCACACACACACCCTTTCCATGTCGAGGGCTCAAAATTCCGATATATCGAGCAAATTTCGGCCACTTTAACGATAAATAGATTAAACATTCTGGAAAATCGTAGAAAAAAAAGTTACCCAATTCAATTTCACACAAAACTAGAAGAGAACCCAGTTTCCATTTTCCCATAAGCAATGCCAAGTTCAATTTTTTTTCTCAGGAAACAAACAGAAAGTGAGTTGTTTTTCGATCAGAGCTAGATCTATCATCAGCAAACAAACAAAGCATGCACAAACATCGTTATAATTCTTCAAAATTCTCGACTAAATCACAGATCCTAATCAATCCAAAGATGCAAATGCTAAGAAAAATAAACAGTGTGAAGAACGATCGCACTCTATCCATCGGATGGATGAATCGAGTGAGTGGTGAGCTGAGTGAGAGGGAAAAATCGAGAACGAGAGAGAGAGAGAGAGAGAGAGAGAGAATTGTTACCTTTTGGGTTAGGGGTGTTGGTGGGAGGAAGAAGAAGACTGACTGGCAAGTCTCTCTGGATTGGCGTTGGTCAGCTGCAAATGCAAAAACACGTCTCACGTGTTATTAAATAGCGGGGGGGGGAGAGCGCTCGCGAGCACGAATGGTTATAAAGTGAAATTATCAAAATACCCTGAATGATGAAGATCCACTTTAATAATTTTTTTTCTTTTTTTTTGTCTTTTTGATTTGACGTGGATTATGTAGTACTTTCCGGATTTGGATCTGGATTTAAATTGTAGGAATTCTAAGAATCTTCACATCTTAATCACTCGTTGTGCATCGTGTGGTTACAAATTATTTAATTTTTTTATTTAAAATCAAACGTAAATAGTACCTGACGAAAACTAACTGTATGATGTACGATGAACGATTAGGACGTGGAAATCCTATGATCCCTACAAAATAGATCCAGGATCCTCTTCCGTAGTTTCCTTCTTGTTTCCCTGGGCAGTTAGTTGGGTGAGTGACATGAATATGCTATATAATTAGGGGTAGGTACTCAACTGCTAATGTTATCTTTGTTTCTAAAAAAAAATAAAAATTAGTAGTGTTATCTTGTGGACAGATGCTAATATTATTAGACGGTAAATCTTGACAACATGTTCAGTAAAACCAAAAACTAACACGACTGATCGTTCATTGGTTATATAATTAAGGGAGTGTACTTAATGTAAATAATTTGTAATTTCAGTGATTAACAGCATTTACATTTGCATCCGAGATCCTAAGTTTTACTCTCATTTTTCTCAATATTGCTTGTATAAAAAAAAAAAAAAAGTGCTTAACAAGTAGTGTTTTCTTATGAATTGTTAAAAAATAAATCTTAATCACACATTCAGTATAAAACTCAATATGGTAACAAAATCGTATTGTTAGTAAACAGTCGAATAAGAGCACATTGATATTTTGATACTCAATATTTTCTAGGTTCAAAACTTTTTTTTAAGTATTTTCTTTAGGGAAAAATGCATAACAAAAAGTTTGTTTATTTAGATTCTCATGTAGATTATATTTTGGTGGGGAGATTGTCTATCTCCTTCAAATCCTCTTCTTTTAGTCTCCTCCTCTCACTTTCTTCTTTTTCTTTCTATCTATGAAGAAGTCAACATCAGATGTTAATGTAGTTTAATCATGACCGTTCAAAGAAGGAAATTAGAAGAGAGGAGAATTTGAAGGGGAGAAAATCTTACACCGAAGAGTGGTAGTATTGAATAATAATTGTGGAGCTGGCTTTGGGAATGGGATCCTCTCCTGAGTAGGAGATTAGGATCCTCCTGACCCACTAACACGGGCCGTTAGATTTTGATCCAATGGCTACAATTATTATAACTTTTAGAGGGGTTCCCTGTTTGTAACCGTTGAATCAAAATCCAATGATCCATGTTAGTGGTTCAAGAGGATCCTGATCTCCTGCTAAGGAGAGGATCCAATTCCCTGGCTTTGGGGGCACCAACCAAAATTGTGACTATTAAATGGGGACTTGGTCCATGTTACATGTGTCACTGTGTGTGTGTGTGGTTGAGGTGCCAAGTTTGACATTGTTATTTTGTTTGTTGGTGGTGGTGGGAAATGCAAATTGGTCAACTAAGGAGAGCTGATCTAAATTTTGCAGCAGCAAGCGGCTAACTACCTCAAATTCAGATGGTTTTAATTTTTAATTAATATTATGGTTTTCGTGATGGCTTAGAATATATTCCTTTGGTTGGTTTTAGTTGCAGACTAGATGGTAAAATCGATGCAGATGGATTAAATTTTTAATTAAATTTTTTATAATTGCAAAACAGAATATTATTTTTTGTAATGGGTTCAAAACTCAGCATCATTTACAGAGAGCAGCTGAGCGAGCCTTTGAAGTAGAGCTCTAAAGTTCTATAATTCACGACTTTTTGTATATTGATATGTATAAAACATAATTCGTTAAAAAGACTTCTCTCCTAAGATTTTTATTTTGACGACATGTGAGAACCAAATGCATATTAGCCACAAGATTATATTAATTTACATCTAAAGGCTTAAAATATTTAACAGCTTAATAAAGAAAAACAACAAAATGAGTTTTGTAATGGTTCATAGATATTAAGTTGGTTTTGCTTTATTAAGTTGTCAAATATTTTAAGCTTTTAGATCTAGACTAATACATCTTATGACTAATATGCATTTAGTCCTCACAAGTCCTCAAAATGAGGACCTTAGGAGGGCATAACTGATTTGCTAAATACATGAAAAGGTCTACTTCTACATCAATATCATTTAAAATTAGGGGTGTTATATTCACACACCCCATTTTACTTTTCACACATCCTTCTAATTGTCGACCGTCAGATAAGATGAATTGAAGAAAATCAACAGATAAAAATTAACAAGGGGTGTGTAAGAAGTAAAATGAGGTGTGTGGATAGCACACCCCTAAATTAATATCAAAAGAAGAAAGATATACAAACATTACTTACATATTAGTATATTACATGTCTCGCATTTTTATACGCAAATATATTAATCAAGTTTACATAATCTAATTTTCAACTAATTCTTTTTCAATTGATAAAATAATTGACTCATTCAATCTTTCTTGTGACATAGTTGATTAAAGATAAGATTTGAACTTTTAATTTCGAAAATTACTTTCTGCAGAGGTAACTGTAATATGTATGGTTAACAAAATTCTATAAGCAAAGGCTCAAAGCCTGTAAACTTCTTACTTGAACAGATACAAAATTGTAATATTAAAGTATACATATAATAAAATAGAAATTGGCGGCCCCTCCGAAGTGGGGGCCACTTCCATAAAATTCTTGTGGTTTTGAATACATGGATTTTAATAAAGTCTGTAAAACTTTTATCACGGATTTAAATAGAAATTTATGAATTATCATCAACTTTTTCATAACCAATTTATTAATAGGAATTGCTATTTCAAAATTTTTATTATTTGAAATGACAGCTATGACCATGTTAGTGTGACCATATGAGATGGTGCCGGCAACGATAGTGGTGGCAGTGCCACATGGTGATTGTTGGCAAGATGATAGTAGTGATGGTGGTGTCATTGTTGGTGGTGGTAATAGTAGTAGTGATTATGGTGGCGGCATGGAGCTTGGGTGGTGGAGGAGTAGGGGTGGGGTAGTGGTGGTGATGGTGGTAGAGTTGGTGGTCATGTAAGGTGGTGGTGGTGGTGATATTGTGGTGAAAGTAGTGGTATTGATAGTCGTTGCATTTTGGTGAGTGATGGAATATAGCATTAGAAAGAAAAAAAATGCAATCCTACAAAATCTTAGAAGGAGAGGTTGAAGTTGCAATGACAAAAAACTTCCTACAAAAGCACTCAAAATCCATCAAAATCTATGACTTTTTAAAATCCTTCAAAATCATTGAAATTTCAATACACCTAATTTTTTGTGGACTTACGAAAAATTATAATTGAATATCACAAAATTTTCATAGACTTTTTCGAAGTCATAAATAGTTTTTATTTAATACATGGTGACTTTTATTGACTCGTTAAAAGTTTATATTGAATGTCCCGTATACTTTTTTCTTCCCTTGCATATTTATGTTTATTTTTTTGCTTTAAATTGAATACATCAAAGGAGAATCAAGAGATGAAGATAAACAATTGTGTGCAAAAGCAAAAATAGGTACATGTAAATCATTTTCTAAAAAAACAATATATTTCTATTCTAAGTCAAACAAAATAGTATGCGTAAGTGATCAACATTAAGAAAAAAGGCACTGATTAATTTTGGGTATGTGATGAAATCCCAGTTACTCATTTCAATATCATGCCAAAGTGTAGCCGTCCTAACCTCGTTTGTTGTCGAAAGAAAGCGAGGTTATGACATTTTATCACTATATTTATTATGTATATAGCTGCTAAACTTTTACCAACTTGAGTCTGTTGAAGTAGTAATCATTTAATAAGTTAAGCTGGTGGCAATCATTGTCAACTCAGCTGGACTAGATTAGAAATAATAGTATTATCAAGTTGAAGTTGATATTGGTAGGGATGAGTTCAAGTGTTCAACGATGTCCAGCCCAAAATAAGTGTTTGAATTTGAACTATGATTGATGTATGAACAAAAACGACTGCAAGTTTTATAACTAAAGACACAATATTGAATTTTAGTTCCGTTTGTGAAATGAGTTATTATGAAAATGACGACTATGCAGATACAGTTCGGAATTTGGATGGTGAAGTCAACCACCAATGACCAAATGAGTACGTATCTCACTATGTTCCTCTTGGCATATATATTACAGACGATATTTTTTTCTCTACATTACACTAAAGTAAAAAAAAAAAAAAAAAGTTTAAACTCAAAATGCAATGAATTTAAAAAGAATGAACTAAAAGAATTCCCTACTTGCATATATTTATATACTTGAGTGCTCATGGAGGTTGATCCATGACACTACTTTTCTTACACAACTTTTGATACATTTTTTTGCAGAGCCTATTTCATAATGTATTTCAACGATCATATTGTTTATCTTTTATGTCTTCCGTTAGAGATTATGTCTACAAAAACCATCTAATCTGAAACCATATAGCCGTTGGATTAAGATATAGGATTTCTTTGTAGAACTGTATTCGTTCATTTTCTTCACTATAAATGAATGTTTTAATGATTTTAGATTTGTCTAATTTTTGTAAGGATGATTTATAAATGATGTTTTAAAAGACAGACGATTTTGATCGTTAAAATACATTACGAAGTGAGTCCTACAAAAATGTATGTCAAAAGTTGTATAAAAAAAATAATCCCAAAGATCCGACCTATGTATATATGAGCCAATCGCTATAATTTAGTATATTTTATGGTTTTATGGGTTTCATAATGAAAAAAAATTAATAGTTTGGACATATTTACGACAAAATGAATGAAATTTAGGTAGCTAATAGTTCATCAATTTGGTGCATTTTAATATGAAATGCTATAACTTCTTGGGATTATTTTCGAAACGTTACCAAATTTCGTGGATGATGAGAGTTGGAGTTAAAGTTTACCAACCACCAAATTGTATGACAGTTTATGCAAGCCTTTGTTGACTCCCAACGATTCAAATGCGTTTGTCCCTTTTTTGCAACTTCAGCCACTACTCAGTCATGTGCTGCCTTTCATTGACCAAAACCAAAAATAGATGTGCTGCCTTTTAGTTTTTTTTTTTTAATTTTCACATTTATGTCATGGAAAATATCGTAATCGAAGTTGTTATTGACATTTTAAAATTATCGTCATATATTTTTTTATGTTTATTTTTTCTCTTGTTGTTTTACAAGCGACTAATGTTAAGTAGACAAATTTTTTAGACTAAATTTGCAAACCATATGATGTGTTACCAATAAAAAATAAGTAGGTTAATATATAGTCGATACATATGATGTGTAACAATTAATAACAATTCTTTAAAAATAAAAATCTTCTTTCCCCTCGTTCTATTAATCTAACATGTTGCGTTATCATAATGATGTTTAGCATATAGTCGATACATTATATTGTCAAACTATTGATGTAGACCCACTTACTAGTTAGAATATTATTTGAATGTACCATCCCAATAATCTAACGTGTTGTACTATCATAATAAAAACTCCATTAGAAAATCGTGACGTGTTATGTTGTCTTAATCTAAACCATAAAAATATGATGGGACGCTACCAAACCTTTGTCGTTGAAGGTAGTTGTAGTATTAGTACACCGCAAACTTGCTCAAGTCACTTTCTTGTATTTATTTTTCTAATATTTGGGATAAAAGATATTACCACTTTGTACAGTCACAAATTACTTATACCTATACAGGGCTCAAATTTCTGAGGCACTCTTTGCTATTTTCCACGTTTGTGTGCATGTATACAAGGCATACAACTCTTGTGTATGCAAAAACTCAGACTATATGAAGATGAGGCCTATAAGTTGATCAAACATTTGACAGATGAACCGAGACTCGTGTAAATACGCTATACTGCACAATGGCAAGACGGGGTCTGGATTTTCGGGTTGAGAAATTAGGTCATCTTCTCCATTTTATCAAGTTTGTTCACCCTTTGCATAGACCTAGCTAGCTAACAGTGTGAGAAAGATTCCTGCAGAGTGTCAAAAGCTTTGATGAATGCAACGAAATGGAGCACAAGGTGTTTTTATATCAAAGTTTTCTTGAGTAACAAGTTACATGCACCGATGAATGATCCATTTGGTTGCGAAAGCTTGACTGCCTTGACATGCTCAACGTCCCCGGGGTTCACCAGGGTACCTCCTAAGACTGTATACATCGTCACCATATGTAGTATTGCTGCTTTTCGTGCTGATTTCCTGACTGCCAAATGTAGTTTTATTCATGTTCATTAAACTTGTGTAGCTGTGTATGGAAAGTTTGGATTGCTAAAGAAGCGTACTTATAGTCCAGATTGAATACCTCAAGTACCCCGGACTCGGAGTTTCAGATCCCTGATTCGAGCTCTTTCACAAACCCCTCTATTCGCTGAACTCTGTATGGCATCGACATGGTATAGCTTCTAGCCTAAAGTTACATACACAAGTACACTTGGGGCCAATACTGATAAACATTTTGGTTTTACTATTTTCCTGAACTGGAAATCAAACTAACCAAATTTATTTACCTAAGGGAAACTGTTGAATTATGACCAAATTATAGTGGGCCTTTGTTTGTAGGCCCAACTTCCCATTTAAGGGGCCTTTTTATTTGGCCCATTTCAAAAGCCACGGGTGGCTAGGATTCTTTATAAGGCAGCAGCTGCTGCCTTTGTTTAATGTAGAGCAGCAGAAAAAAGAAAAAAGAAAAAAAAAGGGTGCCGCAGCCCCATTTGTGAGAAGGAGGAAGAGTAGTCGTTCCTATTTGTTAACAATCACTCCATCAAAATTGTAGTTGTTATATTAGCTTTGAGCTTTGTATAGAGGAAATTATTTACTTTATTTTCTTCTCTATTTGTTTCTTTGGTGAAGGAGAGCTATTAAGTGTATTCGGATTTTGGGTTGTGAGATTGTCAAACACTTTGTAAACACTTCTATTTGGTTGATAGTGGATTATTAGGTGAGCTCCTATTGCTCCGAGGACGTACAACAGTTACACTGACTGTTGAGGAACCTCATTAAAATCTTGGTGTCTTTTACTGTTTTTGTTCTTGCATTTCATTTGATATATTTCCTGTGGGTTAGCTTGAGTTGGTTCCAATTGGTTTGGTGCTATCCTAGCACAACAATTGGTATCAGAGCACTGGTTGCTCTTGGGTACTGTCTAGCAGCTAAAGATGTCAGATGGCCAAGATGAAAATCCTTTTGGAAGCAACTTAGGGTTTGCAAGGACTACGGTGCAAAATGCAAAGTTTGAAGTGGAAAAATTTGATGGCACAAACAACTTTGGGATGTGGCAATGTGAGGTCAAGGATGTGTTGGCTCAACAAGATCTACTTGCCGTTTTGGGAGATAAGTCGGAAGCTATGTCAAAGTCGGAATGGGAGAAATTAAATTTATGGGCTTGCTCCACAATTCGGTTGTGCCTTGCAAAAACTCAAAAGTATTTTGTGATGCATGAGACATTGGCAAATGTGTTGTGACAAAAATTAGAAGACAAGTATATGACGAAGAATGCAGAGAATTGGCTACACTTGAAGAAAAAGCTTTCCCGCTTCCAATATAAAGAAGGTACAAAAATGATTAGACACCTTGATGCTTTTAATAAGTTAATTGCCGATTTGATGAATTTGGATGAGGATATTAAGGATGAAGATAAGGCCTTAATATTGTTAAATTCCTTGCCGGACTTTTATGAGCATTTTGTTACCACTGTCATGCATGGTAAAGAAACTGTGAATTTGAAGATGTGTTAAATGCCTTGATGAATTATGAAATGAGGCATAGAGATAAGAATCATGATAGTACATTTGAAGCTTTATTTATTAGAGGTAGATCATCAGAGAAGAGATCATTCTCTAGTAAGAAAGAATCACAGTCTTGACCTGGAGGAAATTCTAAAGGTAAAAAAAGCTTGGAAATGGATGAATGTGCTTTTTGTCATAATAAGGGCCATTGGAAGAAAGATTGTCCTAGGTTGAAGACCAAAGGCAAAGTGAGTTCTGAAGCTAATGTTGCTGAGCATGAAACTGATTTTTTTTTTATTTTGCTTTAATCGCTTCATCATCATTTGATTGTGCTACTAAGTGGGTGTTGGATACGGGTTGTACTCATTATATGACTCCTCACAAGGATTGGTTTTCAAGCTTGAAAGAGTTTGATAGTGGTATCGTTTTCATGGGAGATGACAATCCTTGTACAACAAAAGGGATTGGTAAAGTTTGTTTGAAGTTGCATGATGGTATGGTTAAAGAGTTGACAGGTGTTCGGTATGTACCGAATTTGAAGAAAAATCTGATTTCTTTGGGCACTTTAGAATCCAAGGGCTTCAGGTTTCATTCATATGGGTTGACATTGAAAGTTACTTATGATGCACTTGTTGTGATGAAGGCTTCTTAATGTGGTCATTTGTATTTATTGCAAGGAAGCACTATGACAGGTGAAGCATCTGTAGTCTTAGAAAATATGGGCACATCTGATTCAGATACTACTAAACTGTGACATATGAGATTAGGCCATGCCGGTGAGAGAGCTTTACAAGGGCTTGTGAAACAAGGTCTTCTAAAAGGTGCCACGACTTGTAAGCTTGATTTCTACGAGCATTGTGTCTTGGAGAAGCAAACTAGAGTGAAGTTTGGTACTGCAGTACATCAGACGAAGGGCATTCTTGATTATGTGCATTCAGATGTTTGGGGTCCTATAAAGACTCCCTCTTTGAGTGGTAGACATTGGTTCGTGACCTTTGTTGATGATTATTCTAAAAGGTCTTGGGTCTACACTATGAAGCATAAGAGTGAGGTGTTGAGCAATTTTTTGGGTTGGAAGAAAATGGCTGAGAACCAGACATGAAGGAAATTTAAAATTTTGAGATCGGATAATGGTGGAGAATACACATCAGACAATTTCCTTAAAGTTTGCAAAAAGGAAGAGATTATGAGGCATTTCAGTGTCAGGGGAACTCCATAACAAAATGGAGTTGCAGAAAGATTGAATCTAACCTTGCTTGAGAAGGTTAGATGTATGTTGTCTTAGTCAGGGCTGAGCAAGTCATTTTAGGCAGAGGTAGTTACTTATACATGTCACATCATCAACCGGTTAGCCTCAGTTGTTGTTCAGGGTAAGACACCAATGGAGGTATGGACGGGAAAACCTTCTTCTGATTATGACTATATTCGTATTTTTGGTTCACTTGCTTATTTTCATGTAATTGAAAATAAACTTGATCCTACAGCCAAAAAGGCTATCTTTCTTGGTTTTAGTAGTGGTGTCAAAGGTTACAGGTTATGGTGCCCAGAGATGAAGAAACTTGTGATCAGTAGAGATGTGATATTTGACGAAGAAAGTATGTTCAAAGACTCTGAGAAGAATGTGAAAGATGTCCAATAGGTGGAGCTTAAGAAAGTTGCCTCTAGTACTTCAAATCTTATTTCCGCTGATGTTGAAGCTACTACAAGTGAAGAAGTGGAAGACCATGATGATGTTGAAGAAGCTGAAGTTGAAGACTCTTTTCAAGATGAAGAGCAAGTTTCACCTTAAGTGTCTATTGCCAAGAACAGAGGAAAGAGACATATTACCAAGCCAGCTCGGTGTAGTGATTATGTTGCTTTTGCTCTTTATATTATCACTTATGAGATTCCATCCAATTTTGAGGAAGCCATTGAGAGTGAAGAAAATGAGAAGTGGTGCAATGCCATGGGTGACGAGATGAATTCTCTCTTGAAGAACAAGACTTGGGAGTTAGCTAAATTGCCTAAAGGTAAGAAAGCTATCGGTTGCAAATGGGTGTATGCGAAGAAGGAAGGCATTGATGAGAAAAGCAATGTGAGATTTAAAGCAAGATTAGTTGCTAAAGGGTATGTACAAATGGAGGGCATTGACTACAATGAAATATTTTCTCCAGTTGTGAAACACTCCTCAATTCGCATTATGTTAGCTCTTATTGCACAATATAATCTTGAGCTTGTGCAATTTGATGTGAAGATGGCTTTTCTACATGGTGATTTGAATGAATTGATCTATATGTGTCAACCGGATGGGTATAAGGGGAAAGGGAATGAGAGTTTGTTTTGCAAGTTGAAGAAATCACTTTATGGCTTGAAGCAATCTCTAAGATAATGGTATTTGAGGTTTGATAAATTTATGAGAGGCCAAAATTATTCTAGAAGTCAATATGATCATTGTGTGTACTTCAAGAAGTTGCAAGATGAGTCTTTCGTTTCTTTGTTGTTATATGTTGATTGCTTTAAAGAATGTCGAAGAGATTGAGAAATTGAAGAAGCAAATGAAGAATGAGTTCGAGATGAAGGATCTAGGAGAAGCGAAAAAGATCCTTGGAATGAAGATCAATAGAGATAGAGAAAAGGATTTGGTGTGCTTGAATCAAAGACAATACCTTGAGAAGTTGATTCAGAAATTTAGAGTTCATGATTCAACCAAACCGATTAGTACCCCTTTGGCTCCTCATTTTAAATTGAGTTCTCTACAATGTCCTAAAACTGATAAAAAGAAGCAGCAAATGAAAAATATACCATATGCAAATTTGGTTGGTAGTTTGATGTACGCAATGGTATGCTCTAGACCGAATATTGCTCATACAGTTGGTATGGTGAGTCGATATATGCACAATCCTGGTAAAGAGCATTGGCATGTAGCTAAGTGGATATTGAGGTATCTCCATGGTACTCGAGTTATTGGTGTATGCTTCGAGGGGGATGACTCTGGTATTGGCAATTTTGCAGTTGGTTATGTTGATTCCGATTATGCAGGTGACTTGGATAGAAGGAAGTCTATTACAAGTTATGTATTTACTATAGTTAAAGGACCAGTTTGTTGGAGGTCCATTTTGCAGTCATTTGTTGCCTTGTCTACTGCAGAGGCTGAATATATGGCAGTTGCTGAAGCTATAAATGAGGCCATTTGGATATATGGACTTATTAGAGATTTGGGGGTTGATTAGAAGCAAATGGATGTGCATTGTGATAGTTAGAGTGCCATTTATTTGGCTAAGTATCAGGTTCATCATGTGAGGACCAAGCACATAGAAGTGCGTTATCACTTTGTTCGTGAACTTGTTGGTGAATGGGAGATCATTCTCCAGAAGATTCCAACTAAAGACAACCCCGCTGATATATTGATGAAGGTTGTTGGTGTAGCCAAGTTTGTTCATTGCTTGAACTTGGCTCACATTTTGCCCATTTGAAGAATGTGTTAAGTAGTATGAGTTTTGGAGCATTTTGGCTCGGCATGAGTTATTCTCTTGCTACTTTCGAAAGTAGTTTTATGTTGATTGTTGGTTATGCTGGTTTGGCTTGTCATTATGCTTTTGAGAAATTGGCCAAGGTGAAGATTGTTGAATTATGGCCAAATTATAGTGGGCATTTGTTTGTAGGCCCAACTGCTTATTTAAGGGGCCTTTTTATTTGTCCCATTTGAAAAGCCACGGGGTGGCTAGCTGCTGCCTTTGCTTAATGTAAAGCAGTAGAAAAAAAATGAAAAAAGGTGTCGCAACCCCATTTGTGAGGAGGAATAATAGTTGTTCTAATTTGTTAGCAATCACTCCATCAAAGTTGTAGTTGCTGTATTGGCTTTGAGCCTTGTATAGAGAGGAAATTATTGACTTTATTTTCTTCTCTATTTGTTTCTTTGGTGAAAGAGAGCTATTAGGTGTATTAGGATTTTGGATTGTGAGATTGTCGAACACTTTGTAAACATTCCCATTTGGTTGATAGTGGATTATTGGGTGAGCTTCTACTGCAACGAGGACGTACTCCAGTTACACTGACTGTTGAGGAACCTTGTTAAAATCGTGGTGTCTTTTTCTATTTTTGTTCTTGCATTTCATTTGATATATTTCCTGTGGGTTAGCTTGTGTTGGTTCCAATTGGTTTAATGCTATCCTAGCACAACAGAAACCAGAACAAGGAACTAAAGCAAGGAAAGAGAGTTAGGTTGCAGTGCATCATCGATTTGTTTCCTTATTTCATTTACAAGCTATCTCCTCGTACACTCATTCTGTTTTAAATCTAAAAGCTCCTGCATATAGCGTATAATATCAAGCGATGTATTTCTAAACCATTGCTAAGGAAAACACGAAATTCTTTACGCACAAAATAGTAATTTATAGTTGTTAACCTGAGCATAAGGTGCATCAATCTTCACAAACGAAAAATCTTTATCAAGAATATAGCCTATACTTGAAGCACATATTAACTTATGCTCATCAGATAATGTCGTTGGATCGAAAACAAAATTCATTGGGAGAACATAGAATCAAGATTTTAAAGTTTTAATGTTGTACCTTCCAGGGTTAAGAATGCCCTTAGGACAAAAGTAAATGTGGATGGAAATCGGAAGGGTTGATCTTGTGCTATTGCAAATAAATCATGCGATTAAGGAAATCCCTGTCAACAACTTACATTAAAAAGAGAATATTTAGAATAAAAAGATAAAATGACTCGACATCTTCATCAGTGTAGTGGCACTCGTAACTAGGACATCATTTTGTAATGGAATTGCAGTCAATCTCATTGTCTGGCAGAACTTTTTTATACTGTTTTACCCTTTTTCTAGACCTTTTTATAAGAGTTAAATCTAGTAGCTTGGTTACTCGTGGTGCTACTGGGCATCCTCTTTAATAGCACGTAATAATGCACACAAATAAGACAAGTTAACAAGAACTGTACAAAATAGTATATGCATACCTCTCCAATTGCAGATAACGTCTGCCACTGATCTGGTGTCTGGCTTAACAAATTGTTCAAAAAGTATTGAACAGACCTCCATACCAAGAGATTGAGGTAGAAAAAGTGAGACAGAGAGCACCAAATGTTTCTAAAAATCACTCTATCAAGTGAATTTTCCCTTTAAAAAGTATAATGAGTACATGGATGATGCATATAGATGACAAATCTCCGGTAGGCTGAAGTGCTCCAAGATCTATGAGGCATTGCATAACTTGCAAGGATTCTGTGAGATTAAACATTTGCAACAAGGCTAAACTGTTAGAGTTAAATCACTAAACAAGATTAAAACATGAACCACAACCTTGTTGAAATGGTATCAGGCATGTAGTTAACAAATAAAAAACAAAGCTTTATGACAGATAACAATGGTGAGAGATGCACAAAGAGAGAGAGAGAGAAGTTGTATATATTTTCTGTAGTGACATCGAAGAAAGGGAAATACAAAGTTATAACCATAACTTGGTCCATTGCTTAGATCCTACATTTCAGGGAGTAAGGACACATCTCCAACCATTCAGGCCATCAAAGGCTATGATCCTTCCACTTGGGAGAGATCGAAGGTCACAGTACAACTCTAACAGATAAGAGTAACATATGTGTAAGTTTCTAAAACAGGAAAGGAAAACTAGCCATTACAAACTTAAACTCTAACAGCTATTACTATAATTAGTAAGTTCTTCAAAGTTCTTCGATTTCATCATTCTCTCCAATTGCATTTGCAGGATAGTCATCCGCAATGCTGATTCCAAGCTAGTATGGAGCTTAAATCTCAATAGCCTCTCTTAAGCTGTTTATTGGCTTCACTCCAAGCTCTAATCTCAGATAATTAAATCTTTCTTTTGGCAAGGCTTTTGTAAAAATGTATGTAAGCTGTTATTCACTTCTGCAATACTTCACATCAATTGCACCTTCCTGTAATGTTTCCCTTATGAAGTGGTATTTCCTGTTGATGTGTCTTGCTCTTTGATGGAACATAGGATTCTTCACCATAAATATTGCAGACATATTATCACAGAATAATGGAGTTGCATCAGGTTGCATCTCACCAAAATCATCAAGAACAAATCTTAGCCAAATAGCTTGAGTTGTGGCTTCTACTGCTGAGACAAACTTAGCTTCAACAGTTGATAATGCAACAGTGTTTTGTTTCACAGAGGCCCATGAGAACACTCCACTACCAAAACTAAATGCATACCGTAAAGTACTTATGCTGTCATCTTCAATTCTTGCCCAATTTGAGTCATCGAATCCAATTAGAATTGCATCCTTGTTTCTAGCAAATTTAATGCCATAGTTGAGTGTTCCTTGAATGTATCTTCGAAACTCTTTTGGCTACTCCCATATGTTTCTTTGTGGGACCATTCATGAACCTTGATAACAAACTTAAAGGAAACATTATATATGGCCTTGTTGCTGTTAGTATAACAAGCTGCCAATTATCCTTATGTATAGAGCTTCATCAGCTAGCTCACTTCCATCAACCTTTTTCAGTTTTTCTTTAGTGGACAAGGGAATTGACATATGCTTGCAATCTTTAAGTCCAAACTTAAGAAGTAGAGACTTTGCATACTTGCTTTGATGAATAAACACTCATTTTCCAAACTGTAGTATTCCCATTCCCAAAAAATGGTGAAGGAGTCCTAAGTCTGACATCTCATATCTCTGAATCATTTCCTTCTTGAACTCATTAATTAGCACATCACTGTTGCCAATGTACACGATATCATCAACATAGGTTGAAACTATGATCATTTTCCCTTCTTCATCAGTTCTGGTGTATAAGGTGGTTTCACTAGCACTTATCTTGAAGTTGCAACTACTAAGATAGTTGTCAATTTCACTGTACCAGGCTCTAGGAGCTTGCTTTAGACCATATAGAGCCTTCTTTAACTTATAGACTTGGTGTCTTGCACTCTTTACTTCAAAACCTTCAGGTTGTTCAGTGTATACCTCATCCTCAAGGACTTCATTCGAGAAGGCTGATTTCACATTAAGCTGCAGCAATTTCCAACCCTTTTGTGCTGCACGTGCAATGAGGGACCTGATTGTATCCAACCTTGCCACTAGGGCAAATGTTTTATTATAGTCAATGCAATGTTTTTGTGCATACCCTTTTGCCACAAGCCTAGCTTTGTGCTTTTGAATAGTTCCATCCAAGTTCAGTTTGGTTTTGAACACCCATTTAACTCCAATAACTAGCTTGTTTGCATGTCTCTCAACTAGTTCTCATGTAGCATTTTTTTCAATCATTTCAATTTCAGCACTCATTGCATCTTGCCATGCTTTATCTTGTGCAGCTTCATGATAGTTCTCAGGTTCAATTATACACATGTGACACCTTACATATATATCTTCCATACTTTTTAACTTCACATGAGTTGAGCTTGAGGTTGAGTTTTGACTTATTGATTCTGGATCATTCATTGATGTACTAGAATGACTTGAGCTTGCTTGAATGTCTTGAGCAACATCAAAATGAGATTCTTCTTGTGATCCAACTTGAGTTTCACATTCTGCAATTTTAGTTTCAATACTAAGAGTTATTGAGATTGTCTAAGTTTTCTTGCTCTCCCAATTCCATATTTGATCTTTAGTGAATACAACACTCCTAGATAGAACAATCTTGTTAGACAGCAGATCACATACTCTATAGCCCTTTTCACTGCTGCCATAACCTATAAAGACTTCATTCCTGGACTTCTCATCAAATTTCTGTCTCAATGGAGAAGGAATGAAGGTATAGCATATGGATCCAAACACTCTTAAGTGTTTTATACCGGGTTTTCTTCCCGTGAAAGCTTCAAAATGTGTTTTTTCTATCAAGGTAGTTGTGTGACACTTGTTCTGAATATACACTGCAGTACTCACTGCTTCTGCCCAAAACTTGATTGGGATCTTCTTGTCTAGCATCATGGATCTTCCCATTTCACAGATAATTCAATTTCTCCTTTCAGCAACTCCATTTTGCTTAGCAATAGTCAGCTGTTTTTCCATTCCCATGTCTGTGCAGAAATCTTGAAACTCAAGTGAGGTATATTCACTCCCTCTATCACTTCTGAGTTTCTTTAACTTGAAACCACATTGTAATTCCACAAAAGCCTTGAACTTCTTGAATACATTGAAGATACATTCTAGAGAAATCATTAATGAATGTGATGAAGTATCTGTTTCCTCCCACAAGTTCATTCTACATTGGTCCACACACATCTGTGTGCACCAGTTCCAATGGTTGGCTTACTCTCCATGCTACTTCTTTGCCAAAAGACTCTCTATGTTGCTTCCCTGAGATGCAGCTCTCACATACTTCTTTCTTGTCTTGAAATTCAAGTAAGCTAAGTACCAAACCCTTTTTCTGTATCATTTTCATACTATTAAAATTCAGGTGTCCTATCCTTTTATGCCACTTCCATGAATCTTCTTCAATTGTAGCTTTTCTAGCCACAGAGTTTATGGATTCCAAAGCTAGAGGAAAACACATGTGCCCAGTCATCACTACTCTTGCCACAACATTTTCAAGGTTGCTGTCATAAAAAATCACAGCCATATTACCTCCAAATAGAACATAGTATCCATGCTCTATCATTTGTCCTACACTCAACAAGTTCTCATCTAACCAGGAACCAATAGTACTTCATTAATGTATCTCATTCCATGCTTTCTTTCAACAACCAGAGTTCATTTTCTAGTAGATTGCACCAAGTCTCCAGTCCTCATTTTAACTTTACATGTCACAGTTCTGTCAAGGTTGATAAGTAGTGACTTTTGACAGGTCATATGGTTGATGCAGACACTGTCAACAAACCACACATAGGGATTTTGTGATATTGAGGTTGAATGGCATGCATAAAACATTGTTCCTGTGACAATTTCTTCTTTCTTGGCATAATTTGCTACTTGCTTGCTGCAATCTCAGTCCTTAGCTAAATGCCCAAATATGTTACTTAGTACAACTAGGTTTTCCTTTGTATCTGCACACACCAAAGTGATATTTCTCACACACTTAACATTGAGGTTTCACTCCATTTTGACTGCTACCAGATTGCTTGTTTTGTGTAGAGAATTTGTTGTTCCAGTTCCCATTTCCTTGAGTTTTGAGACCAGTTTTTCCCTTTCTTGTACTGTCCCCATTTGTTGTTTTGTTTGTTTTAAGACCCTTTGTATGTCCCTGCATTGTTTCTAGTGCTGCCAACTTTAAGACTACTGAAAGCCCTCTCAGTGCCATTGAGTTTCTCCCTTTCATCATGTAAGTCTTCTTTTTTATCATACACTTTGACAGAAGCTAGCACTTCTTCAACTCTAATGGTGTCTAGATCTCTAGTTTCTTCTATGATGGATACAATAAACTTGTATCTTCTACTTTGGTTCATCAATAGTTTCTGTACAACCTTTTGTTCTGGCACATCTTCACCTAGAGATTTTAAGTTATTCACTATTTCAAAAAATCTAGCCAAGTCTAGAGTTTCACTATCAGACATTCTCAAGTATTCAAACTCAGCCTTTATAGCTTGAAGTTTAATAGCTCTTACCTTTTTGTCACCTCTGAATTCTTTTCTCAAAATTTCCCATGCCCCTTTTGCTGTTTTCTCATTTCTGATGCATGGGAAAAGCTTATATGAGATTGCTCCTTGGATGAGGCTCAATGCTATGGCATTCTTGATCTTGTCTTCCTTTAAGACTATTGGAGGCTCTACTGGAACATGCTCCGACCCACTTCCATCGTCATCTGAGATTTGTCTGTTGCTGGACCCCAAGTTCAATCACATCCCATAGATCGTGTGCTATGAGGATGGTTTCCATCTTGACCGCCCATAAGTCATAGTTGCTGCCATTAAATTGTGGAGTTCGTAAATCTCCACTGGAAGAACAAGGACCAACCATCTCTTAGACTATTCAAGCAAGAAATTTCAACAAAGGTGCGGTCTTTATCTTTTCCGAGTTAAAAAAAGAAAAAGAAAATAAATTTCACTCACAGTTCACGCCTTTTCTTCGGAATCCGACCACAGAGCTCTGATACCATGTTGAAATGGTATCAGGCATGTAGTTGACATATAAAAAACAAAGTTTTATGAAAGATAACAATGGTGAGAGATGAACACATAGAGAGGAGTTGTATACATTTTCTGTAGTGAAATCCAAGAAAGGGAAATACAAAGTTATAACCCTAACTTGGTCTATTGCTCAGATCCTACATTTCAGGGAGCAAGGACACATCTCCAACCATTCAGGCCATCAGAGGCTATGATCCTTCCACTTGGGAGAGATCGAAGGTCACAGTACAACTTTAACAGATAAGAGTAACAGATGTGCAAGTTTCTAGAATAGGAAACTCTAACGGCTATTACTATAATTAGTAAGTTCTTCAAAGTTCTTCGATTTCATCATTCTCGCCAATTGCAGTTGCAAGATAGTCATCTGCAATGCTGATTCTAAGCTAGTATGTAGCTTAAATCTCAACAAACCTAATAAGAACTAACTAGAATTCCTGTATGAGAGAACCAAGAAGAGAAGCATACCTGCAGCTATTCCAGAACTTGAAGCCATGACACCAAGCTTTTAGTGAACCTTCTTCTCTCTCGCAAACAATCAAGAACTCGACTTACAAATAGGTTTAAGTCCCAATATGAGCGTGTGTTCAGTGAGAAGAGAGGCCACTACACACACACACACACACACATATTCCATAACAGATAGGATTCCCTATTAAAATCCCTATGGGAAACAGTACTTGTTTCCTTGTTCCATAAGAACTAATCTCAATGCTATACAAAATCCTTCTTTGTCAAGGACTAGCACTCCTCTTTATCAACAAGACTTTTCCATCAAACTGAATACCTATATCCGGTCCCAAAAACTTATCTTTCTCGTACTCATATTCTAGCACAGACATGATGATATATTTTGATCGTTCCTAATGAATTCAAATGCATGATTCCGAGCCATCATATGCTAAGCAAAGCGAAAAGGAATAATTAATATTAGACGATTAATGTTCATATTTTAATTGGTTTCCTTTCGATTATGCCATAGAAAGAACACCTTTTCTGCATCTTTCTCATATACAGAATAGAAAAGTTCAAGCACCTTCTCCCGGGTGAAAGATTTAATATCGCCCATCATACCAAAATCGTAATAGATTAGCGTTTCATCCACATCAATGGCAAGATTTCCTGGATGAGGATCAGCATGGAAGAAACCGGTTCTGAGTATCTGCATGAATAGCAAGGTCCAGCTAATCAAGCACTTACATAAGATGGTTAATAGTTAATTATGGTGATCAAAACAAAACAGACTCAGTCAAGGAATAGATGCATTCATTCAGTACAAAATAGTCATCGTATTCATGTCAAGATGAGCGTTGTCATGTGAGCTGGTCGACAGAACAACAAATTTCCTGACCTGGATCAGGCATGCTTCAATAGCGCGTGATGATATTCGAGCATGATTAAAACCCTGTGAATCTAGCATATCTAGCCGATTCAGTTGGTTGGTACCTTGGTACGTGTTGGGGCTTCCTAACATTTGGCTTTAGCTGCTCCTATGGCGTAGCAGTTTGGAGTTGAATTTGATTTGAGCCAAATTTGTTTTTAATTCCTTTTAGTTACATAAATTTGTTTTATTTAGGGAAGCAACTTACATGAAATGTGTTTGCTCCCGATTCAATAATACAATCTCATGTGTTGGAAAACTTACATATGTCATTGTTTGATTGGAGGGATGCCACGATTACTGTGAACCTATTCCATATAAATCCTTATCTTTATTTAGTGACAATAAGTACAAATATATAAACAATGATAAAGAAAATTAGAGAAGCATTATATCAAGCACCTTGGGCAGCCCCATATAGTTAGCCTTTTATTTGTAAGTCCAAAATTGCCATACATTTATACAGAAATTAAGGACATAAAAAAAGTGTGTGATTTGGGTTGAGCCACCAGAAACCATATAAAATATCACATGCACATATGGATATCATAGAATGGGAAATTAAGATGTGTAGAAAATACCAATCTTCTTGCATCAAATTTCTCAGCAGATGCTGGGTTTTTTCTTTTAGCATTTCTTCTCAAGAAACTTAGGCAGACAAAGTTACCCAGCACCGCCACCGGGTTTTTTTTTTTTTTTTTGACATGATGATGCGAAATGAAAGACGAAACTCTAAATTATGACTTTGTACTATAATTGCCTTAAGCACGTACCGCCTAATAGTGATTTGGGTTCTATACTATTTTAGCTCAATTGAACCAAACTATACTGATGCTTAACCGTTATCTACTGGTTCGACCGCAGTTTAATGGAAAAACCAAACCAAATCACCCCAACCCGGACTAGTGTACCTTAAATCAATTAGGCATTTTATTTCGTGTGAGGGCCTAGTCCAAGTGAATAATAACCCTAAATATGCTTGTTGTTGACTTGTAGTTGGCTTCTCTTACCAATCCCTGACCAAGCATGGAAGTCACGAAGTATTTTCAAACGTGTTTTTCTGGGGTACGTGTCAAAACATATTTAAACCATGACACAAGAATTGACTTTGATTTGAATAAGTATTTTGATCAATCATACTATTTGCCTGTCCCCATGTTTCCTTGTTGCGAGATGCAACAATGAATTTACATTGAAGTTTTCAACACCAAATTATCAGATAATCTCCATATAAGTACTCTAATTTTTCTAGAGAATGCAAATATTTATACAAGAGTAATTCTAACAAGACCAAATTTTTAAACTAAATTTTGTAAATCAAATGATGTGGTTGTTGATGATTGGATTATTATTTAAGTATTGATTAACGTGCTTATTTCTTATTTGTAATCCATCATTTTTAACCCACTGAGTCTATATATTAATGTAGAATATCGTTGTTTTGGCTAATTAGTTTATGTTACATTGAAGACAACTATGAATATCATTGGTTACACAAGTGTCAAGACCACTGAGCTGATGCAGGCACTTTGCATGTGAACACACGAAAACACTGAGCAGATGCAGGCACTTTCCCATGTGTGTTCTAATCTGAACTATCATATTTCTCTCTTGGAAATTGACAAAGATTTACCAAATACCGTGCCAAAAAGAGCAAAGACTTTACTCGTTCAAAGTCGCAAACCCAGAAGAAGCTGCAGCAGCAGCCACCAAGGAAAATTCATCATGTCTTTTGAGCAGCCAAAACATAAAGTATAAAACCCTTCGCTTCCCTTAGGTGAGAACAGAACAATCAACTTTCTCTTGCTAACACGCATTTAAATTCTTAATTAACAAGCGTTTAGATTCTTAATTACGTACATAATCACACACAATAACATTATGTTGATGCAGAGGTTCAGAGCCACCACCAAGCTTATGCCATATCTTTCTTCTGCAAACAATGCTGCTTCTGTTGCAGCCCATCATCATTCATTAACAAAGAGGCCTTGCTTTGGAACTCTTTCACCTTCCTCGCCATCCTTGCTTGGCGATCACAAAGGTAGGCTTCAATTTCATTTCATATTCTTTTTATTCGAGCCATATTTTATCTAATCTAAATTATGTGAGTGGAAAAATAGTGTTTAAAAAGAGAGCTTTAACGAAAAGCTTCCGGTACTGTTCACTTTAACGAAAAATCACATTTGGGTAAATTACACTTTCATACCTCAGGTTTGGGCTCTATTTCAATTCCTTACAACATCTTTAAAACATTTCACTTTCATACCTTAAGTACTATTTTATTTCAAAATAATACCTCTGTTACATTTTCCATCCATTGATCCGTTAAATGCTGATGTGGCTGCCAAATGTCTGCCACGTGGCAAAAAAAAATTTAATTTTTTTAAAAAAAACCTGAATTTTTACAAAAAAAAAAAAAAGGGTAAATTACACTTTCATACCTCAGGTTTGGGGTCTATTTCAATTTCTTACAACATCTTTAAAACATTTCACTTTCATACCTTAAATTGTCCCTCCCCCACCCCCAGCGACCCACATCTACAACAAGAAGAAGAAGAAGAGGAGGAAGGAAGAAAGAAAGAAAAAAACCCCAAAATCCCACCCGAGCCACCCCTCCCAAAAATCCCCCATCACCCACCCCCAAAAATCTCACCCGAGATTAGGTGGATCTATCACAAAACCACTCCAAAAATCATCTCAAACTCAAACTATTTTCAAAACTCACACACACTGAAAATCACCAGATCGCGGAGGGAGAAGGGTCCCGGGCGCCGCGGGGGGGGGGGGGGGGGGGGGAAGGGCATATGTGGGTAGTTGGGGGAGGGACAATTTTTTCTTCCTCCCCCTTCTTCCTCTTGCAGATGTGGGTTTCAAATTCTTATTATTATTATTATTTTTGTTGAGAAAATTCAGGGTTTTTAAAAAAAATTAAAAAGTTATTTTATTTGCCACGTGGCAAACATTTGGCAGCCACGTCAGCATTTCATGAATCAATGGATGAAAAATGTAACGGAGGTATTATTTTGAAATAAAATAGTACTTAAGGTATGACAGTGAAATATTTTAAAAATGTTGTAAGGAATTGAAATAGACCTCAAACCTAAGGTATGAAAGTGTAATTTACCCTCTTTTTTTTTCTTAAAAATTCAGGTTTTTTTTTAAAATTTAAAAATTATTATTTTGTGCCACGTGGTAGACATTTGGCAACCACGTGGCATATATGTGGCAGCCACGTCAGCATTTAATAGATCAATGGATGGAAAATGTAACGGAGGTATTATTTTGAAATAAAATAGTACTTAAGGTATGAAAGTGAAATGTTTTAAAGATGTTGTAAGGAATTGAAATAGAGCCCAAACATGAGGTATGAAAGTGTAATTTACCCATCACATTTTTACACTAAAAAGTCAATCCTGGTACTATTCATTTTACCTCTTATTTTATTTTTATTGTTAAAACTCAAATTTTTCAAACTCTTTTTCATTAGTTTTCCTATTTAAAAATCAACTTACCGGCTTTCTTTAACAAGATTCAAACAAAAAGAATGAGAAAGGGTCAAACCATATCTTACTGAATAATCGGACTCAATGATGAAGAGCTTTTTATGTGGATTGGGGATTAGAAGTAATTATTAACATTAAGGAATTGTTATTAACATTAAAAAAAACTTCATCTTGAACGTCAACTTGTACTTCTTACAAAAATAAATGAGAGAAATAAAATATATGAAAGTCAACTTGAAGTGCTAAGCGACCTTTAGGGATTAAATATACAAAAAGGAAAATAATTCAAGGCTAAACTCTAAATAGGACAAAAGTTTGGATTTCTGAACTAAGAGTTGTTTGTTACTAAATGCCTCGTGAATCTGCGGTGGCATGGTGCAATGGTGGTGTGGTAGAAATGAAGCTCTGCCTTGTTTTAAAAGGGTGTCTTGTGAGACTTCATTATTCTGGTGGTCTATCACATTTTTTTTATTCCTAAAGTTGTGTTACGTCTCTCTTGACATATTGTATTCTTCTTTTTTATTAATAAATTCTCCTCATAATCATTTTCAATGATAGCAATGTTGAAGTGCTGTTTTAAAAAGAAAAAATTGCTTTTGATGGAAATGTCATTTATTGGAGCAACTACTTCTTTTTGTTATCCTTTGTCTTCTAACAATTGAAAAGTATGAGTTTTATTTCTGAAGAATTTGGGGTGGATGGTTGAAGTAAATGTTGATGTGTGACTTTCACTTATTTCTTCATATTCAAAAGATAAAGTTCCTCACTTGATTCAAGCCATGTCGGTTTCAACGAATTCATCCTCCGTTGCAAAACAAGCAATGCCTGAAAATGAAGTCGAACAGGTTGAGTTACTCACTGCAACTGAGGATTTACATGGAGGAGTTGTTGTTGACATGACCGAACCTATGGATTCTGCGGTTTTTGCTTCTTTGCTTCAAGCTTCCATATCGCATTGGAGGCAAAAGGTTTGTAATTGTTACTTTTATTTTATTCGATCTCACTATATGTCTCGTGTTCACTTGATGCTGATGATTTGAAGGTTGTTTACTTTATTGTATTTTGTAGGGGAAGAGGGGCGTTTGGATCAAATTGCCTATCGCACGGTCAAATCTTGTTGATGCCGCAGTTAAGGTACAAGAGATTCTACTGGCCTATCTCTTCTGAAACACCTCAAAGATTGAATTTTTGATCAATTATTTGAAGCTGTTCTGAATATAACTTGTTTAGTAGTCTTATTGTCTTGATCAACTAGCCTTTACTCTTTTAAATGACAAAAGGTTTTAGTATAATCGCGCAATTCGGCACCACTCAGGCTGCAAAAGTACAGCTGTTTTGTTCCTGATATCTGGGGCCATGACACTCTCAGGCTTCTTTTGTTACTTGTGCAGGAAGGATTTAGGTACCACCATGCTGAATCGGATTATTTAATGCTTGTACGTTGGATTCCCGAAACTGAGGATACTCTTCCTGCAAATGCTTCGCACCGAGTAGGCATTGGCGCTTTTGTCATGAACAGTAAGAGAGAGGTATTCCTTCTCACCTGAATCTAGTTTCCCTAGTGTTCTTAACAATATATGACATTGATCTGTAAAAATTAAAGTTCTAACTTTAACATTTTCCCTTCATCTTCTGTTTAACGAAAAAAAAGTGAACAATTTCTAACATTGTTCACTCCATCTGAAACCTGCTATTTAAAAGAGATTATCAAACGGTAACTTGGTCCTTTTATGTACTTTCCTGCGGTGGTTGTTAGCTTTTAGATCAGATAACCACGGAGAGAAAGTACTGATATCCATCGTAATCTAAAACTTAAAAGGAAAATTTCTTTTAATATACATGCAAGATGCATATTCCCTTCGTGTTTGCATAGACAATTTAAAAGTTCTAAATCAGAAAATAGGATTGGCTGTCATGTTTCTGATAAAGCACTTATAGTTCACGTTGACATCATTCTAAGTAATTCTGTAAGTTTCTTACTGTTGAAACCTCTTCCAACGACATTATGTTTGCATTGCCGCATTCTATCTTTGCCTACTAAAATTGTTCGCTCGGTTAGGTACTTGTGGTTCAGGAGATCAGTGGCAGATTCAGAAATACAGGTGTGTGGAAGTTGCCAACTGGGGCTGTTAATGAGGTGAGTAAAAACACCACAACTATAGCAAATTCTTAATAATTTACAATTACGTTATCCTCATGGATTAAAAAATTTATCCATCGACAGGGTGAGGATATTTGTAAAGCTGCAGTTAGAGAGGTCAAAGAAGAGACAGGAGTAAGTATATAACTGATTGAATATAGTATCGATCATACATAAGCTATCAAACTTAATGTAAATCAAACACCGTCTGTTTTTATTTTACAGATTGATACAGAGTTCGTGGAGGTTTTAGCATTTAGGTAAGAAACTTGCCTTCCAATTAAATAAGTGTTGTATGAATTTATACAAGCCATGCATCAGGTTACTATTATGCATATAATTCTATAGAAAGCCCTCTTTATATCCTCTCCATCTCTCTACAGGCAAAGCCACAAGTCATTCTTTCGAAAGTCAGATTTGTTCTTTGTTTGCATGCTGACCCCAAAATCCTTCGACATCCAGAAGCAGAACTTGGAGATTGAGGCAGCCCAGGTAATTTCCTGGGGCACAAAAAATCTATCATTGAGTACAATCGTTAACCTTCTTTAAATTATTCGGTTGTAATGTGATCATATCTTCCAAGTGTTACAAGGTATCATTAACATGATTCGAAGCTATTCTAATGTGTTACTTTCTGGGGATTGTTTTCAGTGGATGCCAGTTGGGGACTATGCAGCTCAACCCTTTGTTAAGAAAAACAAACTCTTTGACTACGTAGCAGAAATATGCTTGGCAAAATCAGACAAGGACTATGCCGGTTTTACTGCGCTGAGTACAACTACATCCTCTGGAAAAAGAAGCTACTTGTACTATAACAACCGGGATATGGAAAACCTACAGGCTACCAGTGATCCGCAGTAGAAACCTTGACCTCTACTCCAATAACATATATAGTTGTAACAGCAGTTACTGTGGATTCCTAGGTATCTGAATATTGGTTCCTGTATAGATTGATGTCATTTATTTTGCGTTATGTAATGATATGCTAAATAACTTGTGTTCTAAGTCACAGATAGGATATATACGTTCATAATTTTTTTTACTGCAAGCTGTATTACTCTTGGGACTGTAGTTCCGGAACTTGCTAATTGATTTTTCTCAACACTGTATGTTGCATTTGCTATTTGCTTCAATATAAAATATACAAGTTTTTTTTGTTGTATCTTGCCTTTGACGAATAATAGAGATCCATTTGCAAGTTTACAACTTACATTACTGATTCGACGTGCTTCTAATAAAACAGATTTTAGAAAAAGCGCTTCTGTAGGAAGGAAAAGTGCTTATGATCAAAGTAGTCCTTTCTAGCAACACCACCATCACCACCGAACACACCCTAGGCAACACCCCAATCACTGTGAATTATCCTAGCAAACACTCACTGTCCCTCTCGTAAATCTTCACCCAACGGTTCCCTGTGAGAGCAGGACTGAATGCGCCTGACTCGTATGCTAAAGCAGTTGATATCCACTCGATAGGGCGGCAAACTTTGATCAACCTTCATAGCATCAATCCGCACCACTTCCCTGATTTCCCTTACCCGGTACCCCTCATGGGTATGATGCTTTTTGGATAGTTTCATATATGAACTTTTATTTATTTTTAGCAAAAATGTTATCATTTTTTAATTGGAGTCTACTTCTTTAAATAATTAAAAATTTTAATGTTGTGAAATGGATTTTTAACACTAAAATAGCGGAATGAATTACATTGGCTAATGGTGTAAAACATGAGGACGGTGTAAAACATGAGGACTAAATCGGCTAAATTTAGAACACGGGAATTATATTGACTAAGTGGTTAAACACAAGAACCATTTTGACATTTAAGCCAAAAATTCAATACAAACCTCAAGTGGAGATCTAGGTGTTTCTCCAAGTGCTTTTAGAGCATCTCCAATGGAGACCCTAAATAGAGTCCCTACAACCGTATAGTCTCTAAATATAGAGACAAATGACTTCCAATGGGCTAGAATTGAAGTCCTCAAAGTATCTTAATACATAGGGACTAGCCGGATACCTCAAAAAACTTCTCAAATATGAGGACTACATATAGGGGCTCAAATAGTGGACTTCATATTTATTTGGGTAAATTACATAAAACTACCTCAACTATTAAGCCAGTCACAGTTTCACACCCATCTTTAAAACATTTCAATGTCATATCTCATCTTACGAATTTGTTATAATTTTTTACATTCCGTCAGTTTGTCTGTCAATTCTTCCATTAAATAGTGACGGGGCTCATTCTCTATTAAAAGAATAATTAAATATTAAAAACTAAAAAAATAAAATCATTTAATTTTTTTTTGCATGGGGGACCCACCCCTTATCCCCCTCACCCTTCTTCCCCGCTCCCGTCTTCCCCCAACCCAAAACCAGAACCACCCCAAACCCAGATCCCACCCGCACCATACTCCATTCGTCTCTTCCCCCTGCCTCCTCATTCCTTCATAACCAAAACCACAAATGACAGTCCTCGGACCGCCACACCCGCCAATCACCCACGTCCAAGGTTGGGCTCACCACCGCCACTCCTATCCGACAATCACCTCAGATCTATCGCGATCCCTAAAGAGGTTTATTTTTCGACGAGGCCTATTTACCCAGTTAACGACATCTTTGCAGACGAGCCCCAAATAAGACATCATCTATTTCGCGAAATAGATCAAGTCTACCTCGAAATCTTCGATCCGCTCAAAATCGATCCGTTGGCGACGAAGCAACTCGACCGAATGGGTCGGTGCTCGATCCATCGTCTCCATCGCCGACTTCAGCAAGCATAATTCGGCCAAATGGGTCGGTGCTCACCACGGTCTCGCTTCCCCTACGATGATGCTGCTGAGGATGCCATCGTAGAAGGTCTCTATGGGACGGAGGTGGAGATGGATGAGGAGAAGGAAGAAGGTTTATATTGTTTACATCTGGATGGAGGCTTTGGCGGTGGTTTTGTGGTTGGGCTACGGGGGAGAATTGCAGAGGGAGCCGCGGGGAGGGCGGATGAGAAAGAGAAGAGTGAGATGAGGATGATGAAAACGAGAAGTGGCTCCGCAATTGATGGGTGGCCGGGGAGGGTTGTTGGCGCGGGTGGGATCTGGGTTTGGAGTGGTTCTGGTTTTGGGTTGGGGGAAGACGAGAGCGGGGAAGAAGGGTGAGGGGGGATACGGGGTGGGTCCCCCATGTAAAAAAATTATTAAATTATTAAATTAAATTATTTAATATTTAATTAATTTTTTAATAGAAAGTGTGTCCCGTCTCAAGTCACGTTACTATTTAACGAAAGAATTGACAGATAAACTGACGAAAAGTATGGAATTGTAATAAATTCGTAACATAAGATATGAAAAATGGAGTATGAAACTGTGACTGGCCCAATAATTGATATAATTTTATGTAATTTACCCTATTTATTTTGAGTGAGAATGATGTTGCTCTTTATGTTTTTTGAACCCACCCAAGTGGGGCAACTTCTCATATGTTTTTTTCTTTTGAATTCTTGAAAAATCAATGGTAGAGATAACTTTTTATTTTTATCAATGGTTACAATATTTCAAAGAAATGAATAATAATAATTTAATATTTTAGTCCTTATATTTAGGGATTATAATATAAGGAATTTTCATTGTAGACAATATTCTTTTAGGGACTTGAATATTCCTCTAAAGCTCCTAAATGAGTCCTCAAAGATGGTGATGAGAGTTCCTAAATAGAGACTCCCATTGGAGATACTCTTATAACTTATAATGTTGTCAATGAGTATTGGTTTATAAAGCGTTTTTAACTAAGTTTAAAAGTAAATTGTAGCTATGGTCCCTTAACTTTAACTCAATTGGAGCAATGGTCCCTCAACTAAAAATCCATTACCATTGGTCCCTCAACTTATCAAAACGTGCAGCTATGGTCCCTCAACTAAAAATCCATTACCATTGATCCCTCAACTTTAATTCAACTAGAGAAATGGTCCCTTAACTTTAACCCAATTGTAGCAATGGTCCTTCCAATGTAACTCGTTTTGACAAAATTTTTGACATAGTTGACAAAAAGAACCATAATTATACACTTTGATGAGTTGAGGGACCCTAATTGTATATATGGTCATTCCAATATAACTTATTTTGACAAAATTTATGAAAAGGACTATAGCTACACATTTTGATAAGTTGAGGGACCAATGGTAATGAATTTTTAGTTAAGGGACCATTGCTCCAATTTGATTAAAGTTGAGGGACCATTCGTACAATTTACTCAAGTTTAAATGCACTTGCAAACAGGTTCATCACTTGGTTAAGCAATTCTTGTGAGATAATTGGAACACCACGCTTTTGCCTCTAGGCCAATCACTAACACCTCTCCTCTTTTGACCTACCAGACGTGCGTACTCCAAAGTTTGGAGATTAAAAAAAAAAAAAAAAAAAATGTTTGGAGATATTTTTCTATATGCTTGGATTACATGATGGCACGTCATATGATATTATGTACAAGGGGAGAGAGGTTTTTTTCTTTTTCGAGTAATGCTAGTGAAACTAAATTTGTAGACTAAATTTTGTAAACTGAATTACATGAAAGTTGATATTTGATTATTAGTGTTGATTAACGTGTTTTTTTGTTATTGGAGATATATCATTTAGTTTGACAAATTTAGTCTCTCTAAAGTTACTTTTTTTTTTCTTTTCAAATGTCCCTCTACCCATATACTGACATATAACGTGTGTGTCTGTGTTCCAGGCACACTGAAAAATCTCTCCAAAGTCAAAGTTTGATAACATAAATTAAATAACATGTCATATAGTTCAACAAATAGACATTACACTACTCTTTTATATATATATATATATATATATATTCATTCTTATTTGGAAAATACAACCTTAAACTTCGACCTCCAACGGTTCTAAAATACATTGATGTCATAAATAAAAACAAATAAAACTGCCCTAGAAAAGTTAAAAGAAAATAACAAGTCCTTCCAGGGGAGGTTAGATTTGATTTCACAAAACGAGGTAGTTTGATTAATTGATTCTTTTCCAACAACAAAAAAACAGATCTTTCATCCAAATCCACTACCTTAAAATATAATATGAGAAGGTACATCCCATGCCTTTAGTCTCAAGGTCAAATCACATTTTTAGTCCTCTAACTGGAGACATTTTCCAATTTGATCCCCATCCCTTTAGTTTTCGGAATTTAAATCCTGTTGTTTTGTTTAGTTAGCAATTAAGTCCTACAAGTCTAAAATTGTTAAGAAAAAAACAGAACGAAATGATTAAGGTTTGAGTCGATTGCAAATGTGGAGAGAACAAAGTGCCCTCACATATGGTAGTTGTACATTATTTAAAGCTTCGAATCTAATGTTCAAATTCAACATAATTTAATATTTGGACTCGATTGCAAACTGCACCAAACTACAGAGCTAAAACCGTGAATATTAAAGTAATATGAACCAAATTGGAAATTGAGTCAAAATACGAGGGCAAGAAATGCAACCTAACCTAACTAGAGCACAAGACATTGGAAACGACAAAAATTGTCAGTGCGTGTATGTATATGTATTTATATATATGTGTGTACAAAGTAGAATCTCCAAGCATTTGAGAAACCCACCAAAACTAAGTTTCGACGGTGACCGAGAGTTCTCGAGCCATGTCTCTGGTGCAAGGCAAATGGATCAAGGTCTGTTCCCTTTCACTAATTTCCTTTCGACTTCCGTTTAATTTAGATCATCAGCTTAATTTCAAGGATTAATTACTCAAAATTTGATGAAACCCTAATTGCAGTTGTACTATATTTCATCATCAAATGCTTATCCAATCTCTGTGTGGTGCATATATATTTATTTTTCAAATTTTATTTCTCTATTCGCCTTTGTAATTTGGTTCGGGTTTAGGGTTTAGATTGTTTGGTTAAAGATTGGATCTTTTTACATGTCCAGCTTGCATTGGATTTGCCCATCTTCCTTAAAAACAATGAAAACACTTGAAAATCTCCATGATTTGATGTAGAGGTTACAACTATAATCTGAATTACAGATTGAGTCAGACGTTTGTGGCCTTTTTAAGTAGACATGCTCTCTTTTTGGTTACGTTGAAAGAGAATCAAAATCTTAACCTATCTTAATCCTAACTTATTATTCTGCAATCACCCACTTTAGATGACCCGAAGAGCGTTTAAAGTAGAGTCTTTACATGTTTAGATTCACAACATAAGAAAAGTTTGAACACCCATGTGAATATGTCACTCATGAAGCCAAATGATAAGGTAAAATCTCTTCCACATCGTCAGATTATAACGTGTAGTGTGATCTGGATTGGTAATGTGACTCTGATGCTAGCATGACTTCCACTTCCCCACAATTTTAACATATTATTTGTTTGTTTCCAGTTACTTGGTTACATCCATCAGAACCTACTGAAAGTTTCTTCTGCATTTGTCCAATTTTTTCCTTCATAAAAATCATCTGAAAAATGGAGTTTGAAAATATGAAACAAATAGTTTTATTCATTACAAAGTTATCTTACTTGTATCCATTTGTAAATCTGTATCACCGTGTCAGCTTGATCAAAAGGGGACTGGTCCTGGAGCAAGAAGCTCACATGCCATTACCCTAGTAGGACAGAAGGCCTATGTTTTCGGAGGCGAATTCACGCCACGTGTCCCAGTCGACAACAAGCTCCACGTGTTTGACCTCCACGAGTTGACGTGGTCAGTGATTGAAGGAACCGGGGATGTCCCACCGCCACGTGTTGGTGTGACATTGGCAGCTGTTGGAGAAACTATTTATGTATTTGGAGGTAGGGATTATGAACACAATGAACTCAATGAGCTCTATTCCTTTGACACATCCACAAACAAGTGGACTCTAATTTCAAGTGGGGACATCGGGCCCCCTCACCGGAGTTACCACTCAGTCACCTCCAATGACCGCCATGTATACATATTCGGTGGATGTGGTGTCGCCGGCCGCCTCAATGATCTATGGGCCTACAATGTCGTTGATCAAAAGTGGATACAATACCCAAATCCGGGTGACGGTTTGAAGGGGAGGGGTGGGCCGGGCCTGCTAGAGGTCCAAGGGAAAATATGGGTTGTGTATGGCTTTGCTGGAGAGGAAGTGGATGATGTACACATCTTTGATCCAGCCCAGGGTAAGTGGGCCCAAGTTGAGACACGTGGCGAGAAACCAACGGGTCGGAGCGTATTTTCTACAGTAGCAATTGGTAAATACATAATCATATACGGCGGTGAAGTGGACCCAAGTGACTTGGGCCACTTGGGTGCTGGGAAATTTGCTGCTGAGGTTTATGCGTTGGACGTTGAAACATTGTTGTGGAAGAGGTGGGATGATGGCTTGGGCTCGGACCATCATCCCGGGCCTCGCGGTTGGTGTGCGTTCGCCCGTGGGGAGTGGGAGGGGAAAGAAGGCCTTTTGGTGTATGGTGGGAATTCACCAACTAATGATCGACTTGGTGATATTCATTTCTTCACTCCTTATTTGGAAAATGGTAAATGATTGGGGAATAGACATGGGATGTATGAGTAAAAATGTTGATGTCGTGTAAAAAATGGAGTTTGAATATCTATGTTTGTTTGTAATAAGACATAGACATGACTTTGTGTTTTTGGGAATTAGGTTGTATTTCGTTTTTCTTCTTTTCTTTGGTAATGTAATTTTTGTTTTTGGCTTTTTGGTTTTGTTTTTGTTTTTGTTTTGAAATAATCTAGACTCATGAGTATGTGTAAATTTTCTTCATTACTTAAGCTACGAGTTTCTTGGTAGAATGCGATTATGTTTCGGATTTGGTAGATATATATGAGGCCAAATCTAGTGTCAAAAATTTCACTCCCATTACCAATCATTTGACCTCACACTCAAAGAGACATTGAATGATGAACTGAACTCCCAGTTAACTTCCTGGCCTCAAACCATCAATGTAGACTGTTCAGGTGTAGATTATTTCTTCATGAAAGTGGTTTTAAACTGTTTCTACTCAAACATATCCAAAATTGGTGCCAATGTAATCTCTGTAGAATTCCCAGTTCATCCCACACTGATAGATGTTCAGATTCGCATAGTCTTCAGTTAGATTGTAGGGCTCAAAACGTCAACTTAAAGTGATCAACTAAAAACGACTTCATGAAAATTTCTCCAAATTGTGTCTAGTGTAACATATACAAATTTGATGATAATCTGTGTGCTCGAAACAGTGACATGTTCTAAGGAAACTGTAGCAGCTGCCCAAACAATGCATAAGTCGGACTTCTAGCTTCTATGAACGGAGGAAGAGCTGAGAGCAATGAGCCAATGAGAGGCAGTAGTAACTCGCAGTAGTTTTTCACTAAATTATAAAAGAAGGAGAATTTCATCCATGTGTGAAGACAAGAAGTGATGGAAGTGAAAAAAAAAAAAAAAAAAAAAAAAAAAGAGGAAAACATTCACCTGCTACAGAGAGAAGCTGCAGCAAACGAGGGAGAAGGGAGAGTCATTCATTAGTTCCAAACTTCCTTTGTTTTAGCTCTCTTTCCATGTCTTCGAAACAATTCGCGATGGGACAGAGTTCCAGTCGCTAGCAAGGGCCTTCATACATGAGCATGGTTTCGTGAAAATTCACTCTCTTCTGTTGGAATTGAAGAATAAACTGACCAGTAACGTTTGCTGCAATGAAAATGCAGAGTGGAAGTCAGAGTTCAATTCGGGTAGCTACCATTAAACACTTCAGAGATTTTTAGAGTCAATAAATATATGAACAAATGTGTGCTGCTTTAGGACTTTCAAACACTTCAGGACTGCAAAAGCGCCTCTTTTTAGGAAGAAAACACTCGCGCAATTGTATAACCAACTGTAAGCTGCTTTAGAACCTTAAAACACTACAAAACTATACAAATACCTATTTTTAGGAAGAAAACACCTGCGCAGTTGATTTTATAGTAGCCATAAATTGATGTAACATTCAAACACTTAAGAAATTTTTAGAGTTAATAAATGTATGACCATCTACGTGCTGCTTTAGGAGCTCCAAACACTACAGAACTGCACATGCACTTGTGCTGCCTTATAACCTCAAGGTCTATAAATAGCCAAGTCAAATATGCAAATCAGTAATTGCCACTTATTACTCAGAATTCTCTCTATTTGTTTTCTCTCAAACTACTTTTCTAACTTAGGCATCAGCGGGCCCTTTAGCAAATACCTTCACGGCCTTTATAGGCGTTCGTCAATTAAGCTAACAGAGTTTATTATATTGAAGGTGTGATTTCGTCAATCTAACCATATACGAAATTTGCATCCACAGTACCAGTACAATATATTTAATACGTGAATTTCTTCATTGTGCAAATCATTATACACCTTAAGTACTCTTCACAACAATATTCTTTCTGTATTTAAATGGTATAACATGCAAAATAATTGTATAGCACAATACATCTTTACAATTCATTATTCACTGGATTAAATTAAAAAAAAAATTCAATTTCCCACAAAACAATACCCTTCTCAAACCAATCACATAAGCAAAACCCCAACACAAAAACTCAAAATAACCGTGACCAATCTCCCACCGTCCAATCCCTCAACTCCATTCTTCTCACTATCAGCCGTCTGATCCGCCGGCGTATCATCCGACGGCGCATCAGCCGGCCCCGCCGCCACTTCCTTCGGCGCGGGAGCCACCGTCGACTTAAACAGTTCCGTCGGCTGCAAAACCTTGTTCACCTTATAAACCACCAACGGCTCCTGATCGATCACCGTCCCCGTGATCTTCGCCGTCACCACCTGCGTCTCCAAACTTACCACCTCGCCGTCGTTCTGAACCGTGAACTCGAACTTCTTCGCCTTGTCGGTGGCGAGCGTGTTGACGAGACCGTTGTTGGACTTGAGATCCTGGAGGGACTGGTAGACGGGGACACCGTGGTAGAGCAGCAGCGACACCTTCTGGGACGCCGTTAGATTTTTATACTTGGGGAGGAAGGCGTTGACGACGGAGTCCGTCGGGCAGAAGACCGTCAAGCCGCCGTCGATGTTGGTCTCGAAGGTGGAGTCGGCTCCGGCAGCGATGAGCAAGTCGGCGAAGGCTTTGCAGCCTTGCTTTGAGATGATGGCCGTTAGATTCAGCTGGCTTGGTCCGGCAGTTGGCGCCTCGGCTTCGGCAGAAGTTAGTGCCTGAACGTTTCATGTTATATTTGTCAACCGATTTTTCTCTCAACTTTTATTTTAACTAATTTTTTTTCTTCTATAAAATTTAGAGTCAAAAGAAGAGTTTAAAATATCAATATAAATATACAAATTTATGAAAATATCGATAGATATATCGATACGGATATCAATTGTCTTCAATGGAATTATAGAAATTTACAATGAGTAAGTATATTAACTCATTCAGATATAATCGAAATCAGTAAATATAATCGATATTTATTGATTTTTTTATATCTCATCGATATACAATGAAGTTTACATTTCACACATTTCAATATCAATTCTTAATTTTATAAATATTTTAATAAAAAATATCGGCAATTTCGTAAATATCTTAACCACTAACTTACACAATCTGGTCCAATCTTTTTCTCAATGCACGTAAAATTAAGTCGATCATATATGACCGTGTATAGAAACAAATAGACATTAATGAACAACAAGTTGAAGAAAAAAACACATGAAATATTCTAATTTTCAAGGGACACATTTTCTCTTTTCCCTTCTTTTTCAAAATCTTATTTTTGTCGGTGGAGTAACATGGCAACTTGCACTCGTATATCTCAACTTTTTTTTAGTGATGGCAATAATTTGGACTAATTCTATATATTTATTTATAGGCACTAGCTGTACATGTCCAGTGGACAAAATTAAATGTGTATTATTTTGAACTTTTGTATTTCTAAGAATATAAATTTCAAGAAATGGTTGAATTATTATTATTTTTTAAATATGAAAAACAATCATATAGTCTAGCCTTTACCATCAGACATTAATTAAGATTGATTTTAAAAGCATATTTTCGAAAAAAAACCATTTTCAATCAATTTAAAAGCGGACTCAAACAAGGCTTAACGCATTATCTTAGTAGACTATCAAATTAAACTATTGATCAAAAAGACTTATATAACATCCTGATTAATAAAAATCACACATTAACCCATATATAAAAAATGAAATTGATACTTTTCTTTGACTATAGTTTTCCTTTGCTAATTATCATAACATTAGGGTTATAGCGTTAATTTGGATAATTATATCAAAATTTCAGTTAAAATATGCATACCTGACTGATTTGCAAGACAGAGATGTTGTATGGCATCTCCAGCACAGACTTCACATAGAAGGAATTGAGTGTCCCACCATTGTCTTCAGCTCCGAACCCGACTTTACCGCCCTTGAGGTTGGTTATGTTCACGTACCCAGAGGTCCCGGCCGCCACCCCGGTGGCTTGGAACATGCTGCTAGCCAAGGTGGTGCCATGGGTGAGCTGGTGAAGTTTCTTTGCGCCAAAGTAATCAACAAGGACATGGAGGGAGAGCACATTTTTAATGGTGTATACCGAGAGTCCTTTGGAAATGAGGGATGACATGGCGGCATTGTCGAGGGCGAGGACAGTGATGGTCTGACGGCGGTTGATCTCGGTGGCGAGGTGGGTGAGGCTGAGGTAGTGGTTGAAGGTGGAGAGGGAGGGGTGCTGGTCGAGTATGCGCGTAATGTTGTGCGCTTGGGACGTCGAGGATAGGAGGAAGAGGAAGAGGGCAGAGAGGGCTAGGGTGGCGGTGAGGGCTGGTGGTTTCTGCATTGTGAAATGTAGAGGAGAATTGAAGGTGGGTTTAAGGGCAAAGAAGGGGAATGAAAAGAAGGAGGAGATGTGTGGTTATATGTGATAAGCATGTAGTGTTGTAGACTTGTAGTGCTGTATTGTGGTCCCTCAAAGTGGTGCCAGCTTGGTTTAGGTAGGGATGAGGGCATATGATGTAATGGTGGGTCCTTGGGATGATAGTTGCATTTATATAATTGTAAGTTTATGAGATTATATATTAGCAGTGGAGGAAATAGAATTTTAACCTAGGAGAGGTTCAAATGTTTCAATCTGGAACGCTTTTCTAATTTTATAAAAATAACTCTGCCGTATGGTGAGCAGCCGACTAACATCGTTTGAGTCCAGTAAGGTGTCGTGTTCATCATCCTCTTCCTTAAACCTTCTTTCTTCCTTTCTCCCTACACTATTTCCCAGATCAAAATCCTTCTCAAAGCTCACAAGCAATAGATTACTTGAACTCTATAGGCACCACCAACCACATATTAAACTCCATGAAAGAAATTAAAGTAAAAAGATCGGATTGAGGCCCAGAGCCTCCAGAATATCTTGAAATTCATAAGCATAACACAACTTTTATGCGTGAAAAAAATGTTAGATGGGCCTGCGATCATCCCGGTCACTTCATAGCTCCGCCCCTATAAATTAAAGCACTAGATTAGTTCTTACTTTGCCCTGGAAAAAGAATTATGGTAATATCAGCCACTCATGCTCCCACATGTAATAACCGATTCATTTTAGAGAGAAATTTACTTAAAATAGAGATGTATTGTGGCGGTATGTTTAGTTAATTAAGCATTATCATGCATTTTAAATTTCACACACAATAATGCGGGGTTAACTTAATATACCATCATAGTGACATCTTTGTTATATGAAAGTTCTTCTCTCATGCCTTGCATATGCGTAGCTAGAAACACATATGTGGCATTCGGGTTAATAATGTAATGTTAGATGAGATAAAATAAACAGCATCGTGTTATCGGTCTAAAGTGTCGTTGTTACATACTAAAAATATAGGTAAGTCATTCTCTTGATAAAAGGTAAATCACCTAGTGGTCACCACACACCAGAGTTAACAACGACATTGCCAAGAGAGTGAGGGTCAACTCTCAAATGCATGTTTAAGTTCCTAAAAAGAGAGCAATGATTGCATTGAAGCTGTAATTGAACCATATTTGGTTGAAACGCGAAAGCGATGGGGGGGTGAATAAATTAGGAAGAGACAGCAAATATTGAATTAGTTGATACATAATTTTCCATAGATTAATCTGGTTAATCACACAGATTTGAATATAATTAAGGACTTTGGCTTCCTATATGGCCTATGGGTCACTAAGTTTGAACAAATGGGGTGTCAAAAGATAATTTTGATTAGAACTTAAAGCAGATAAAATGGCTACATCATTGTCCTCATGCATATTGCCAAGAAAGTAATTATGCTCATGCATGAGGTGGTTAAGCTATATAATAATCCTGATTAGCAAAAAAACAAACAAAACCGAATAAAATTAAGCCAACATGTGTCGGCAGAAGTGTATTCCAGAAAAGCCAGACTGGTTTGAAGAAAGAAATTGAGGACTACATGGACAGCGATGCTTGATCTCCTTAACAAAAAATACAAATACACAAAATAAATAAATGTATAAAAAAGAATTCAATAATATTATGATGGTCAGCATTTTATTTTCAGACTTGTATTGGATCCAGGCTGTTCATATTTTTAACGGTTAATCTTAGTTTACTATCTTCAAATTTTGTGGTTTTCAACATTTAGTACATGAAGTTTTTTTCGTTCTAGAGTTATACCTAAAGTGTTAATTTTGGAACAATCTCATACATCTGTTAAATTTTCCTTTAGAATTTTTGTTAATTGATGACGTGACACCTACGTGAACAATTATTGAGCACCTCGAGTCAATATGGGCCCACTTCAATATTAAAAAATTAAAAAAATACAAAAACACAAAAAAAAAAAAAAAATCAAACAAACAAACATGAATCTCAGATCCCCAGCAACCCTTGCCCTCGCGACCTTGTAACCCTCAGCAGAGGTTGCGGACCTCGTAACCGTCGCCCTTCCTCTCGCTGCCACTGGCAATGGGTGGGCGGAGATCGATTCGGCCACCGACGGAGGAATTGAAAGGGAAAATAAAGCGTGCCCAATGATAAGCCTATCGATCCGATTTTCTCCCAAGAATTGGAATTCTTTGTCCATGGAGTTTGCCCATTAAATTTTTTCCAATTCCAATTTCCAGTGTTTTCCCTATTCTTGCCCTTAAAAAAATTGCAGAAATTTGGGGACGAAGGTGAAGGCCAGAAAAATTGCACCTCCGTCGCACGGCAGTGTGCCTGAACTATCGGCTGCCACCACCACTTCCCTCCTTTCCACCACCGCCATTTCTCTTTCTTATGACTCTCTCGCCGCCGATTAGAAGCGGGCGAGTTCGAATTCGGCGGATTATTGTTCCCCGCCTGGCTCTCCGTCGCCTTTGCCTCGCTCTTCTTCCCGGAATGGGTGTCCTGACGGCTCGCCGAAACCCTAACCGTCCGAAACCGCCCATGGCTCCTCCAGAGGCCGCCGAAACTGTCCAAAACTGTCACAGCTCTGCCGCCCTGTCCGTACAACGTGACCGGAGGGAACACCGCCGTGTTCGAAACGCATCGTCTCGCTTCCTGGTTGAAAACCCTCGATCCGCAGAAGAGAGAAAAGGGACGGGGAGAGAGGAAGCAATTATCCCCAAATTTTTCTATTTTTTTTTAATTTATTAACTTTTTAAGTTTTAATTTTTAATTTCCACGTGGATCCCTTAATGACACGTGATGTCTAGTCATTGTCCACATGAACGCCACGTCATCAGTTAATGAGTTAATGGAAACTTAACAGCTAGACTAACGGATGTATGAGACTGTCTTAAAATTAACACTTTAGGTATGACCTGGGACGAAAAAAACTTCATGTACTAAATGTTGAAAATCATGAAACTTGAGAATAATAAACTGAAATTTATCCTATTTGTAATGGTGGCATTGTCTTCTCCCTAACAAGTTAAATTAATTTTCTTTTGTTGGCATTTTCCATGTTCCAACGGTCCATTTCTTGTGTGAATATATATTAACTTAAGCTATCCTCACACTATGAATATATTAACTAAACTTGTTCAGCTGCAGATTGAATGAAATTAATGAACCAGGATCCTCGCCCGCCGGATCCATTTCCTAGGGATCCCACAATCATATCCGTTCATCGTATATCGTGCGATCAGAAATAATTTAAAATTTAAAATTTAAAATTCAAATATAAATAGTACCTAAAAAAAATTGACCGCACAATATACAATGAACGAACATGATTGATGGATCCCCTAAAATTCCTAAGGAATGAATCTGGCGAGATTCCTGGTTCGAAATTAATGAACTTCTGTACAGAAAAAAGGAACTTAGATAGGTGATTATTTGCTTGTTTAGTGGGTATAGGTATATATTGTAGGACCTTGTTGAAGTTAAATGACGTATGGGGACCACACCATAGGATATTGATTTTTTTTTTCTTTTGAAAAAGTTTAGTGGGTGTGGAAGTTTATACCACAAGTCTCTTTGAGGATTTAAAAGAGGAGTAAATTGTAGCAATGGTTCCTCAATTTTAATCAAATTGGAGCAATGGTCCATCAACTAAAAATCCATTATCATTGGTCCCTCAACTTATCAAAATGCGTAACTATAGTCATTTTCATCAATTTCGTCAAAAATTTGTCAAAATAAGTTATGTTAGAATGACCATTTATACAATTAGGGTCCCTCAACTCATCAAAGTGTGTAATTATAGTCATTTTTGTCAACTACGTCAAATTTTTTGTCAAAACGAGTTATGTTGGAAGGACCATTGCTACAATTGGGTTAAAGTTAAGGGACAATTTCTCCAGTTTAATTAAAGTTGAGGGACCAATGGTAATGAATTTTTAGTTGAGGGACCATAGCTGCACGTTTTGATTAGTTGAGGGACCATAGTTGCACGTTTTGATGAGTTGAGGGACCAATAGTAATGGATTTTTAGTTAAGGGACCATTGCTCCAATTGAGTTAAAGTTAAGGGACCATAGCTATAATTTACTCTTTAAAAGAGGGTCTTAACCTTTTTTTGGTTTACAGATCACGGATCAAGAGGGATTGTTGATAGCAAGACTCAAATCTAGATATTTGTCTAACAAACAGAACAATCCTTACCAACTTAACCATTATTCGTTGACTATTGATAACCTTTTTTAATACAAGGATATTGATAATTAGAAGGCCCAGTGTTTTAAAATTTATTAGAAGAAGAAAAGGCCACAGGAAAAGAAAAATCAAGAAAGGCTTTAATAAAACTCTTCAAAACTTCATAAAACTTGCTAAGTCGTTAAATAGGCACTAGAAAGCACTGTTTTAAAAATTTCCGTCTATCGCCGCCTAGGCACTAGGCGGCTGACCATCGTCTCAATTAGTCCCTAGGTGTTTGAAAATTAAGAAAGTACACCTAGACCCGCTTAGGTGCCTGCCTAGGGTGCAATTCTCACTTAGACAGAAAATCAATAACTTTCATTTTGTAGCAATTCTCATTTAGACAGAAAATCGATAACTTTCATTTTGCATTTTATTTTGTCAATAAAATGTAAAAGACTTGTTAAATACTTGGATGAACACTCATTATATGATTGTTACCGATGATTGCAATATATTATAATACTTTATAATATGTATGTCATTTTATTTTGCAATTGATGTATCACAATACAATTATGAGTTTTTTTTTAAAGTATAAATAAATACTTATTTACACAATATATAATAAATTTATGTAAATCCGCATAGGTCCCGCCTAGGCGCTAGACCTCGGCCTGTCGTCTGAATAACGCTTAACGTCTTTTAGATCCTTGCTACAAAGTGATCTAGGGCTCCTTCGATGACGCAATTTTTGTTTGGTAAAGTCACAGATGTTAGGACTAGGGTTAATAAATTAAATAATATTCCAACATATCGTGTCTTCTAAGTTTCATCTTGAGCGGTAAAACTTTATATAGTTAGCTTGAACTTAATTTTATCCAACCATAGCCTCGAAATGAGCGTAGAAGTCTTCAACTTGAAGATAACAAGAATATATGCTCATTAAATTTTGGCTACGGAGCCCAATCAACCTTATTTCATTGATGTATGCCAAGATGCCACCCAACTACAATCGAGTTACATGCATTTATTTATATACAATCCCATTATACTATAAAGTTAGTTCTACTTATTCTTCTTCTTGTTTTATTTGTTTGGGTTGAGAAATTCATGTCTTTATCCCAAAAAAAAGAAAAAAAAAAAATGGTGAAGGCAGACATACCAAGGAATTTTAGACTAAGTTAGTCATATATGCTCTACAGAAAGATTATATAAAGGGATATAAACTGAGTAGATAAATGGATATGATGCAGATGGATTCACAAATAACTACTTGAAAAAAGTCAAATCTTTATGGTTCATCTCTAACAATATATCCTCAATCTCTTGGTATTTGCAAATCCTCGTCCAAAAGTAGGGTCAAAAAGCATCCAGTGGATCAACTAACTGTGGAGAAATTGTCTCTGCAGAAGGAGCAACCCAACACAAGGAGTTTATCGTGTCAGAATATTCTGTCTCAGTTCTTGGAGGATTAAGCGCCATGAGCCGGAGGGACTTTATGAGACCAGGCAATGGCGAAGAGAAGGTGTGTCTGAATTCATCTGGAAAGATTACAACCTACACCAAATTCACAATCAACAAATTAGAAATCCAAAAAGTGGAATTTTTCAACATATAACTGCATAACGTAGACTGATGAAAGCAAAAAGCGATACGTACGTACCTTAAAATTGCAAACAATGAGGGTTACATTTTCTGAGCAAGAAAACCCTTGAAGCAAATCTGCCAGTGTAGGGAAATATTTCCATGGCCCGTTGAAAGCGTTGAGTAAATCTTCGTCCCAAAATTCGTTCAGTGAGATGGTGGTCTCCCTTAAACTTGGAGCTATCAAAGAAACTTTGGACTTTATATAACCCGAGAAATCAAAAGAAACTAGATTTGGAGCAGTGATTGTGGCTTTCAAACTATCATGACATCCCCATATATGTAATCGTTTTAGGTGCTGAGCATGAACATCGATATTCTTCAAGTTGTTGGAATCATACAACATTATACTCTCAAGAAGCGAAAAGCTCAATGAAATGAACGTAAAAGATTCAAGATTCGGAGCATCCCAAACTACGATAACCTGAGCATTGCAATGCTTAACTTCCAAGAACTTGAGACTAGAACTCACAAGATTAATGTTATCATCTTTTTCAAAATAGGAGGAAGTTAATGACAAGTACTCAATGGAAGGGCACTCCTGAATTAAGAAAAATAGAGCATCACTTTCAAAGCGCACGGTTTTGAGGCTCATAATTTTCAAAGAGGGAAGAAGGCTTATATGCACAGTCCCTTCATTATGTATGTCCGTGTTCTTTATTCTCACGTACTTCAAACTGAGAGTAGTTAAAGATTTTGCATCAAGCAAACTCATTCGAGATATGATGTAGTAGTGCCTCCAGTCCCAATCGCTCTGAAATAATCTACCTAGTGTTATGTCTAACTCTTTGACGTTTCTCTCAAACGAGCAACTCAACAACTTATCTACGATCTTGGCGTCCTCTTTGTACAGGTACCCTGTCATGCGAACCCTAAGTTTATCTAATGTATGTTTCTTTTGCTCATCCTTCACAAAGAGTTCCAGGTACTTCTTCAAGATGTTGATGAACTTTCTGTGTTGATCATGATCAAGATTTTCGTGATCACTACCCTCGTCGAAATCTAATATGGAGCCCAAACACCAGGCGCGGTCCCATTGCTTAGAAAGAAAGCTCATCCGGACAGCGGTTTTAGCGGGAAGGATTCGGATGATGTTTTGGATGACAAGGTCAGGCAAGTGAAACTCTAATGGCTTGACGATGGCCATGACCGTTTTGGTTATGATGGAGTTTGGGTTGCGGGGTTTTTTCTCTCTTTTGCGTATGCATGCGTGAATGCCGACGGTACTAAAAGAGGGTATCATTTATAAGCATTAAGGAATTAATATCCTTTAGCTAGAAGGAATAGAAACCCTTGACCCAGAAGGAAAGGAATACGAAACCTTGTACTTTTTGGTTTTGCTCCTCCATTTTGCTAGGGGGTTCAAAAGTTCTAACATCTTCGGTGAAAGATGTAAAATGTCTTGAACAACTTAAAAAACCAATTTAAAAGTCTAATTCATCGGAACGTCACTTTGATTCTTAAATAAAGAGAAATGATTCTTATACATTTTGTTTTCTTTCTGCATTATATTTATTTTTATCATTTGATTCTTCTTTAATTCAATTAATTTAATAACAAAAAATAATCAAATAGTGCATGGAAATCACTATAAATAAAATTATGTTACTAATATAACCTTTCTGTTTGAACTTTAAAATGAAAAGAGGCACTAAACTAAAAGTTCGTTGTTCACGAAAAGAACAGGACTCAAGCTACCCATGACAAGCTCACCCATTTACGAATAAATGGGCCATTTGTTCCGTCCATCACTACTATAGTTAGCATGATTGTTGACCCTAAAAACTAACAAGCCTACGTGGCGCTCATGCCGAGTAACTAATGAGCTAACTACGTCCTTCGGTTGTGTGCGGGGCATGCCAACTCGTCGGCCAAGCTCGGCCAAGGAGTAAAATATGTTGATGTTGCGTTGAGCGCATTGCTGACTTCTGCATCTTGTGATTGCGACCGAGGAAGGAACACATCTCGGCCTTTGGGTTCTAGAACCTCAAGACAAGGCTGCTAGTTCTGCAAAGTTCACGGATCGTTGGTGCCGGGTTCGGTGACGGTGATTATATTCGTGAGAGTATAAGCACGCCGAACTGGTACCAGACTATACAGACACAAGTACTCAAAAGAGATGTATGTCTTGATGGTAAATGTGATTCGACCGTCAGAATGCCGAACTCTAAAGCTTACTTATGAGTATCCAATCATAAAACAACTCAGCGTTCAATGTGCCGAGCCCTAATAAACTGTAACACCTCACTTCGCCGAGAAGGCTAATGAGATGACATCTGCCAATAAAGACCCGAAAGTTCTTCTTGACCGAGACTTGGATAGATAACCAGTTGGCCTTGACGCAGTGCTGTTTATCCAAACTGAAGGTGCTCCGCAGTCGGCTGATTCTACGACGATAATGCTGTTTATCCAAATTGAAGGTATCATTGGTTGCCTTCACAGTGTTGTTTATCCAAACTGAAGATGTGTTGGCGAGAAAGGGGATAAATATATAGTTCTCAAAATTGTTGAGAGGTTTCGCGTAAAGCAAGGGTTTACGCAGGGCATATTTGTGTGTTGAGTTGGAGAGGACTTGAATGTTGCACAGCCTTCTCTTTTTATAGTAGCGAATCCTCTTACGATCGAATTATAACCATACTTGGATTAGGACTTCTTATTCTGATCCAACCTTATCTCGACCAATCCTACTCCTATTAGGACTTTAAACCCAACCCTTTACCAGGCCACATACATTCAAAATCTCAGTATCCTTATCCTGCCGAAAATCATTATTGCATCAAGTTTCAACTTCCCCATCCATCCGTCTCATAATGGGACTCACTCCATCTTTATCTGGAACACTCAATTTCCCAATAGGACTCGGTCGGCCTCGACTAGGCGCCCCACGAACTGGATGACACAACAATCTTTAAATAAGGTTCCCGGGCTGAGAATGATTCTAAACTCGGCCTAAACTGATATTTTGGGCTCAAACATTGCCCCCTCGCTTCTGAGGTCATCGACCTTCGGTCCTTGGTCGAACCTCGGCCTTGAAGAAACGAAATTGTCATTTGGCATCTCTATATTGAATCATCTCGAGAACCCCAACCATGCGTATTTATGAAACATCATTTCACGCCCTCGATTCTCCTAACCGTCTCGCCACGTGTCAATTCCTCGGTTAACTTAACAGCCTTTAATAATGACCCTTGAAACGTGCAGTTGCCGAAACGTCTCTTCTCCATCAAATCCGCCGTCACACGCAATCATGTGTCTTTGAACCACAAAATCTTCGGTCATCTCACCTGGATTCCTTGAATATCCACAATAACCCGATTGGTTTTCTCCCTCATTTTGAAAATCAAACGATTAATCTTCCCCCTAAAACGCCTATAAATACCCATTTCTTCTTCATTTAAACTTTACGTCCCCAAAAACTCTCAACCTAGAAACTATCTGAGTCTTCATCAATGGCTTCCGACACCTTCATCTCCAAACTTTCTGACGAATGCGCCAAGTGCCGGGACTTCATTGACCGAAGCACCATTAAAACCCTATGATTCGAATGAGAATCGAGTGTTTCTCACCAGATCCTGTGACCATTTTTTAAAGATAACGTCCCAGCGTCAATTACCAACCTCCTCAAAGATCACTGCCTGGAACCTCTGTTTCAAGGATATGACTAGTCGAAGTGGGAACTGACCAAACCTCAAGTGGTCTGGCCTTCAACTACTGCGGCCTGGGTTGCTTGGGTCGAGAGGATGAAGAAGTCTTTCAGTAAGGAATGGAAGACTCTCGGCATTTACGACGTCATCAAGCTCTCGATCGTCGAGATCATCATAGACAAAGAACTTCTCATGGCAGCCCTTAGTTTTTGGTGTTCGGCCACCAATACAATGGTTCTCCTACTCGGTCCTATTGGCCCCACTATTCTTGACGTCTCAGCCATCCTTGAGACCTCTTCTTCAGGTTTCTCGATCGACGCCACCCTCTCTGGACACTAATTCAACCTCAACCTCGAGACACTTTTCAACGAACGCGCTGTCGAATCGTTAAGGAAGCACGACCAGGAACCCTCAAAAGAAGAAGTTCAGAAGCTGTACAAGAACTTCTTCAACTACAACACCCTCATCCAACACTTCGCTGGCCGATAGGAACAAAATCTCAGGAAGGGAGAACACGAAGCCTTCCTATTCTACTGGTACAACAAATTTATTTGTTGCACCAAATCAAATAAGTGTTTGGTCGAGAACATGTCAGTGGCCGAGGCTCTGGTAAGTGGCTACACCCTGGCCATCTCTTCGACCATCCTTGCCAACCTCCTGCGCTGCTTGGCCGAGATGATCATCAACATAATCGATCCACACTAGAGTGACCCACTCTGGGTTTTTCAACTCTAGTTGCAAGTCTACTTCACCAACCTCAGGCCAGAAGTCCCTAACCTCAAAACCTCTAAAGCGTTGGGTCTTCAATTGGGCTCTAGACCCACTCCTCATCACCTCGCCAAATACGTTTTTAAATATTTTTTCTGCCTAGAAGACCTTTCCGATGACGAGTTTCTTATCTGCCATCGTCAAGAGTATCCCACATCCATCAAACTTTCATCCTTAACATGGAATGAAGCCGAAGACGCTGACCTCCGAAAGAACTTAGGATCGTCCTTGTTAACTCGCGACCTCTCTTTTGGCTGCGATGATAAGCGTGCAAGTTGGGAGATTTACCAACCTCATTTCACCACACTGCAACTCGGTTACCTCCAAGGCTGTCCAATGCCTCTACTCGCCTTCTGTTTTCTCTTAAGCCGAGGACGCTTCTCTAGCATTTCAGAGAAAGAATGCAGGGAGACCGAGCAAGAATTTCAGGAATGGTGCAAGAAATTCCGCCTCCGGTCGAACGTCCCTGAGACTCTTAATACTGCCACCTTTGTTGACTGGTGGGCAGAGTATACCCAGGACTTCTTTGGTACTCCGGTCGAAGACGTCGTCAAAAAACTCTTCGGCAACCGGCCCCAAAAAGCTCTTACCCCACAATCCAAAGAAACAACCCAAGGTATATGTCTATCTCTATCTTCTTTCTTTAAACACTCATTCAAAACTTTATTAACTTGGTTTCACTCTCTCAAGCGGTCGAGCAAACGGCCTCGCCAGGAGGTCAGACGGTAGGTGAATCTCCCCGTCCCCCAAAACATGTCAAGCAATTGGCAAAGAATAGAGAACGGGAGATTCACGTTATCTCTAGCCAGACCACATGAGCGACCACTCCCAGTGCATCTCCTCCTGCTCCCGTCGTTCAGGCTCCGACGGAGTAGCGGCCAACTCCAACCGGTCAAGCGCTCAAAGTTCAACATATTCCTTCAATCGTGGTCGAACCAGCTACTGCCCCACCGGTCGAAGAGCCTGCAGCTCCAAGGTCGACTGTTGGACCTGTCTTGGCGGAGGTGCCCTCTTTGGTCGAAGAGAACCTCTCTACAAATCTAAAACGATCAACAATCATCCTGGAAGAGGTACAATTATGTTGTGGTCATCCTCTTCTCTTATTATATTCAAAAACACTAACGATTTTATTTCTTCAGGTTGACGAGGGCGACAAGATTTCGTTGATTAATCGCCCTCAACCAACCAAAACTCCTTTCGCCAATCCTTCATATGTGGTCGAGACGGGTGACCAGGTCGATCCACCTCATGTGGTCGAGGTGGGTGACCAGGTTGATCTTCCTGCAGTGGTCGAGACGGGTGACCAGGTCAATCCTCTTGTAGCTGTTCGTGGAAAAGGGCTTATTATCGAGTCTGAAACGACGACGGAATCACCGATTCACCCGCATGATCAAGACCTTGGCATTCCCCCCCAAAAAGCCACTTCGGCATTCGTAAGTACCCTTATTGTTTTCCTTTGGTCAATCTTTTGCCTTAGAAGTCTAAACCAAAAAATATTAAATGTCAGGTGCCCACTTTCTCATTTCACCGAAAATTCTATGCGCATAAATGTGTTATCTATATCTCCTGGCCACCTCAGTGGCCATCGAACATAGATAACCTTCGTCGGCCGTGTGAATTAAAACACAGTCTTAAACACTGGGCTTAGCCATTAAGCTCTCTGGGCTCGAGCACTAAGCCAACAGACATGTCCGAAGTCTCTTCTCGGCAGGTCTAATATTTTCCTTTTTCCCTACTTCCTTGTGATTTGGCTTTTTCTGACAAGTTTCTTTCTGCGCAGCCTTCGTGGGAAGTTGAACTCGATGCTTTTCTTTTGAATACTTCAAGAGTGGCTGGCTAATCGACGACTACAACCAGACCCTCTATATCAATGGTCGAATCAAGTACCTTTATCAAACGGCAGGCGCTCTTATCTCTCTCGGCTTCACAAATTCTTGAAAGCAAGGGTCTCGACTCTATGGGAGAATGTCCGAACGACCTTGCAGCGGGTGGTCTTCTGAGCAACGAAATCGTCACTCGCATGTCTTCCATCCTAGATCGAACTTAAGAGCATTTTGATATTTTTGCAAGAGCTCTTTGGGGAGAATATGAACTCAAAGCTGCATTAGTCACTCAAGAAGTTCTACAGCCAAAAGTCGAGGCGATAAAGGCAAAGAAAAACCAGCTGGTCGAATTCGACCTACAAATTACCAACCTCAACCGTCGAATTGCCGAACTTCAACGTCAGCGGTCGACTGTTGCCTCTGATCTTACTGATAATTTCGAGTTGAGCAAAACTCGTTTGACTAACTATGCGGCTGGTGCAAAGCGAATTGAGCAACTAAAGATGGATAGAAGGACCCGGCAAGCTGAAATCACAATAAACGAAGTACGATGGCTGGAATTGAAGGCTGCCCTTGAAGCTTTTCTTCCTTCATCCCCCTGAGTTGTCTTTGTAAATTGGTCGATCGGCTTCTACTTATACACCCTTTTTGCGAATATTAAAGAAGTGAACTTTCATTCTCGCATCTCCCAAGTTACCCGATAATATTTTTTCAAACATTTCCCATTGATTGGTAGTTTATGAATCAAACCAGTTCGATCCCTGAGGTGGTATGCCAACTTGCCGAGAACTTTGTGTACAACGAATGGTCCTTCCTAATTCGACGACCATTTACCGAACCTAGGGTCTTTAACTCCCATGGGTAGCACGGTTTGCCAAACCAACTCTCATTCGCCGAATGTTTTTTGTTTGACTCATTGATTATAAGCTCGCTCGGTAATCTTCTTTTGTGCCACTAATAAGTTATAAGCATCAAGCCGAGCTTCTTCTAAATCTTCTAACTCTTGTCTCATGGCCTGACTGTACTCAGGATTGAACAAACTACTTTGTTCAATTACTCGCAACGAGTTTATACTTAACTCGACTGGTAACATTGCGTCGTGTTTATAGGTGAACACGTATGAAGTCGTTCCAGTGGTTGATCAGAGTGACATTCGATAGGCCCATAATGCTTCGTTTAGCTTTAGATGCCACATACCAGGCTTCTCTCTTACCATTCTTTCAAGAATACCAATAAAAACTTGTTGCTTGCTTCGACATGCATGTTCGCCTACGGGTAATATGGCATAGACTGCTCAAGTCAAATTTTCAAGTTCGCTGTATACTCTTTAAATCTATCGGATATGAAGATCGTACCATTATCTATTATGATTGTTTCTGGTACGCTGAATCTAGTCACGATGTTTTTTTTTTCTACGAAATTACAAATTTCTTTATATGTTAACTAGGCATATGACTTCAATTCGACCTATTTGGTGAAATAGTCTGTTGTGAAAAGTATCCATGCACGCTTTGCTGACCCAGAAGATGGTGTAATCTTGCCAATTATGTCCATGGCCCATTCTCTAAACAGCCACGGTTTAGTGACCGAATGTAGTGATTCGGCCGAGACCCTCTGTATAGGACCATGAATTTGGCACTGTACACATCCTCGTGCGAACTCAATATAATCCTTCAATATACTCGGCCAGAAATAATCGTGTCGGTGAAACAACCATCGCATCTTTCGGAAGGACTGATGAGCCCCGTAAATTCCTTCACGAACTTCTGCGATTACTTGGGCAGCCTTATGAGGTTCGAGCCATAACAGGAATAAACCATCCTCACCTCTTCGGTATAATTCATTTTGGTACATGACATAGTTCATGGCATGAACCCATGTCTTGCGGTCGTATTTACCATTGGGGTTGTCAAGATACCGTATAATGGACTTCCTCCAGTCATCTGGTATTGCCTCAACAGCGCAGACATCTATAGAGTCCTGACGTTCCAACAACGAAGGTAAGGACATGACTCGTGTGCAGATCACGCTGTTGCGTCAGATGACTTGTTGATTAACCAAGGTCGGGAATAATTGTCACAATACCGGTACTTCCCGGCCTAGCTTGCCCCCAGGAGTTGTGCGCTGGAGGTTATTTAAGCCAGTTCGTCCGCGTCAGTGTTTCGAACTTGAGAAATGTGTTCAAATGTAATGACGTCAAATGACTTGGCCAAATAGCTGGCAACCATGTGATAGGGCGCTAGAGTGCAACTCATACAATGAAAAGAACCATTAAGTTAGTTAATCACAAGTTCAGAATCGTCGAAGATGAGGGCACAGGTTGCCCGTAAGTCATGAAAGACGCCAAGGTCGATGACAAGGGCTTCGTATTCGGCCTAATTATTCGTGCAATCAAAATCAAGCTTAAGGGAGAAATACCAACGGTATTGTTATGGGGATTGAATAACTATCCTAACACCAGCTGAGCTTGAAGTACTAGAGCCATCGAAGTATATGGTTCAGTAATTATCAAGTGTGTCCACCATGCCGATTTCAAAGTCATTGCCCCCAAAACTGTTTGGTGAAGGATGTTGGGCCAAAAAATCGGCCAAAGCTTGGCCTTTGACGGCTTTTTGAGGCACATACTACAAACTGAATTTAGACAGTGCCATTGTCCACTTCCCTATTCGGCCTTTTACTATTGGTCGGGTAAGCATATAACGAATGACGTCGGTCTGAGTGATAACCTGAGTAACCGACAGGAGCATATAATGCTGGAGTTTTGACGCGACGAAGAATAAGGCTAGGCAAAGCTTCTCGACGGCGGAATAATTAATTTATGGTGGATTGAGGTTCTTACTAAGGTAGAAAATGGCTTGTTCGCGCCCAGCGTCGTTGTCTTGTGCAAGGAGGCACCCGACAGATTCTTCGACCGCGGAGATGTACAACTTGAGAGGTTTGCCTCGTTGAGGTGGCACAAGGGTCGTGAGAGAAACCTTGATTTGTGTAAAAGCCTCTTGATGTTAAGTCCGCCACTCGAAAGTATCAGAATCCTTGAGCTTCAAAAGTGTAGAAATAGCTCGCATTTTCCCTGTCGAATTAGCAATGAATTGGCAGAGGAAGTTAATCTTGCCGAGCAACGACTGTAGTTGCTTTTTGGTCGCATGGGGTAGGCATTGATGATTGCTCGAGCTTTATTCTCGTCGACCTCAATACCACGGTGAAGCATAAGGAAACCTAAAAAATTACTAGTTGATAGGTCGAAAGCACATTTGGCAGGATTCATTTTCAGGTTGTGCTGGCTCATGCACAGGAAAGCTTGTCAAAGATCATCCAAATGTGTTTGCCGACGTTTCGATTTGATTACAACATCGTCAATGTAGACTTCGACGGTGGTTCCAATTAAATCATGGAATATGGTATTCATCGCTCGTTGGTATGTGGCGCTGGCGTTCTTGAGGCCGAACGGCATGACAACTTATTCGTACGTGCCGAGTGCCCCCAGGCAACGAAAAGTAGTCTTGTGAACATCAGCTTCGGCAATGAAAATTTGGTTGTAGCCGGCATATCTATCCATAAAAGATAAGATCGCGTGATTTGCTGCGGCATCGATTAATAAATATGAAATCGGTATTAGATACTACCAAGCCTACGTGGTGCGCAAATCGAGTAACTAATGAGCTAACTATGTCCTTCGATTGTGTGCGGGGCGTGCCAACTCGTCGGTCGAGCTCGGCCGAGGAGTAAAATATGTTGATGTTGCGTTGAGCGCACTGCTTACTTCTGCGTCTTGCAATTGCGACCGAGGAAGGAACACGTCTCAGCCTTTGGGTTCTAGAACCTGAAGACAAGGCTGCTAGTTCTGCAAAGTTCACGGATCGTCGATGCCGGGTTCGGTCACAGTGATTATATTCGTGAGAGTATAAGCACGTCGAACTGGTACTAGACTATACAGACACAAGTACTCAAAAGAGATGTATGTCTTGATGGTAAATGTGGTTTGGCCGTCAGAATGCCGAACTCTAAAGCTTACTTGTGAGTATCCAATCATAAAACAACTCGGCGTTCAATGTGCCGAGCCTTAATAAACTGTAACACCTCACTTCGCCGAGAAGGCTAATGAGATGACATCTGCCAATAAAGACCCGAAAGTCCTTCTCGACCGAGACTTGGATAGATAACCAGTCGGCCTCGACGCAGTGCTGTTTATCCAAACTGAAGGTGCTCCGCAGTCGGCTGATTCTACGACGATAGTGCTGTTTATCTAAATTGAAGGTATCATTGGTTACCTTCACAGTGTTGTTTATCCAAACTGAAGATGTGTTGGCGAGAAAGGAGAGAAGGATATAGTTCTCAAAATTGTTAAGAGGTTTCGCGTAAAGCGAGGGTTTGCGCAGGGCATATTTGTGTGTTGAGTTGGAGATGCCTTGAATGTTGCACAGCCTTCTCTTTTTATAGTAGTGAATCCTCTTATGATCGAATTAAAACCATACTTGGATTAGGACTTCTTATTCTGATCCAACCTTATCTCGACCAATCCTACTCCTATTAGGACTTTGAACCCAACCCTTTACCAGGCCACATACATTCAAAATCTCAATATCCTTATCCTGCCGAAAATCATTATTGCATCAAGTTTCAACTTCCCCATCCATCCGTCTCATAATGAGACTCACTCCATCTTTATCTGGAACACTCCATTTTCCAATAGGACTCGGCCGGCCTCGACTAGGCGGCCCACGAACTGGATGACACAACAATCCTTAAATAAGGCTCACGGGCCGAGAATGATTCTAAACTCGGCCCAAACCGATATTTTAGGCTCAAACAATGATGTACGGAACAAATGAGTTCGAAGCATTACTAGCAGGGTTCGACATGTCTTTAACAATAAAAGCATTACTAGCAGGGTTCGACATGTTTTTAACAATAGAAGCACAACCAAGGCCCATGGATCCATTGGAATACCGAAACATAGTTGAATTTTTCGTAAATAGGCAAGGTCATGCATCCAAAATTGTTTGAGGTACATGCAAGTCACCCTAAACTTCATATAGTCATGCTCCACATGGGTTTTGGTTGGTGGAGTTATCCATATGGAAGACAAGCAAGTGAAGGAGACACAATGTCTTTGTACAGCCACCAAATACTCAACTGTGGAAACAAGTACATAGGATGTTTCTTTATTTGGTACACAATAATGCCGATTTGGGTCATAGTTCAAAGTAGCCTTTCCTCAAAAGAACACAAACACAACCCATTTTCATAGAAGCAAATCCCATGAATCATTGGGGGATTTTTCAGTATATTTCGGAATTTTTTTAGTACACTCCGAGCCAATATAAAATTTTTAAGAGAAAATTAATACAATGATTTTTCAAATTTAACTCAATTAAAACAATGGTTCCTCAATTAAAAATATGTGATCCAATGTCTCTTAACTTGTCAAAAACGTGCAGCTATAATCATTTTCGTCAACTTCTTTAGAACTTCTGTCAAAATAAAAGATTATTACTTCAACTGAGTTCAAGTTGAAAGACCATTACTCTAATTATGAATTTCATAAAACAGATTTGAATTTTTAAAAGACCAAATATCCAACAACTGAATTGTGATTTAGTGAAAACAATGAAACTCAACAAGTTCAGCTCACGACATGATTCAATTACATACACACCCACCTTAACCTTCATCTCTCCCTGAATCAGCTTTAGCTAAATACATTTGTACCTTCCACTATGCTTTTCCTTCCCCACAGTTACACTTACAAGCTACAGAGAGGATTGAGATGGAACTAGTTCATCGTACTTAGTCACCCGGGCTTCCATGATGGCGGTGAATTCCGTTCCATAGAGGTCTCTCTCCACATGCAGATAAAACACAAGAAAATTGACCATCTGAATTCAGATCAAGACTAAAAATTTGTCATCATCATCCTTAATTAAATCCACAACGTAAAGCATCCACCTTGACCTGAGAATCATCTGACAACTGAAGCTCCACCACCACTACTTGAACCACCGCTCTTCCCAACCCCTCCACCTCCCATTCCCCTATGGTGCTGTTGATACCCACCACCAGAACCGTACATGTGTCCCTGATGATGATTATGATGACCAATCATCCCCATTCCACCATACCCTCCATTATACCCACCACCACTTATCCCAGAGTTGACACCGCCGCCTCCGCCACCACCAGAAGCCGCTCCTCCGCCTCCGCCGCCACCACCAGACGCCGCGCCTCCGCTGCTACTATCGTTCTCTCTGCCGCCACCTCCACCGCCCATGGTGCTCTTCTCGCCCTCCAGCTCCCGATACTTTTGCAAATAAATCTTGAGCGGCTCCACGTACTCCTCGAACCCCAACGTGGTCATCGCCCATAGCAAATCATCGCCGTTGATCGTCTTCCTCTTCTCGCTCTGGCACTTGTCGGAGGCCTCACCAGTGACGAAACTGATGAACTCCGACACGCACTCCTGCAGCGTCTCCTTCGCGTCCTTGGATATCTTTGCGTTCGCCGGCAGCGCCTTCTTCATGATCCGGCTCACGTTCGCGATCGGCAGGAAGCGGTCCTGCTCACGCGCCGACAATTCCCCGCTCTGCCCGTGGCTGACGTCGTTGGGCCCTCCCGAGTCGTTATCCGAATCGGCCATTCCGGGAGTTTCGGGGGGTTGGGAATCTCGGATGGCTTCGTCGTAGGGGCGAGGCGGGAGAGAGAGGGAGACGTCGGGGTCCGTTGGATCTGGCAGGGTAATAACGAATCCAAAGATAAACGTGGATTTTTCTGGACCGTTTGTTTCTCGAAAAGTTGTGGGTTAGGTGGGGGGTTTTGGGTTGTTGGATTAGGGTGTGGGACTTTGATCGAACGGATGTGGAATTGACACGCAAGCCGCTGTTTGTTTTGAGATTCTTGAGGCGGCTGCTGCAGCTTTAGCTCCAGGCTGTAGCCGAGTCGAAAAAGTTTAAAAGTGATTGAAAAATCTATACTGTTGTTTAAAATATATATATATCTATACCGTTGAATCTACCGGATCGCAGACGTGGTCTTTTCTTAACCGTTAGTGAAAGCGGTGGCTAATGCTAACGTAGTAGGCAGTTTGTTGAGAGCAAGGTCTAAAATATCCATAATATTCCGATATTTTCATCGAAATTTCCGTGTTTTTGGAACATCAAGGGGATTCGAACCCCTCCCATTTTACTCCTTCAACACCTTGACCACCATATCACTTATATTTTTGTGAAAATATGCTAAAATATTTACATATTTTCTACACTCACAATGTTTGCCAGCTCGCTATATAATCAACTTAAATCAGTTAAATCCATCATGTAATGCATTTACTTTCAATTTTTTATGATAAACTAATAGATAATTGACTAAATAAACATCCTGCAAAGTTTCAATAAAAATTTCCAAGTTTTTCTTACAATTTCCGTGGTTTTTATTCAATTTTTATCGATATCGATAATATCCCGATATTTCCATCGAAATTTTCGTGTTTTTGGACTACCGATATTTCCGATATCATCGATATTTTAGACCTTGGTTGAGAGTACAGAAAACCTAGGAGGAGATGTAGCTTGCGTAACAATATGTCATATAAATCATGTGTAGATGTCAATTTTCCCAACAAAATATATCAACAAGTTATCTTTATTAAAATCATGTGTAGGTTGAGAGTACAGAAAACCTAGGAGGAGATGTAGCTTGCGTAACAATATGTCATATAAATCATGTGTAGATGTCAATTTTCCCAACAAAATATATCAACAAGTTATCTTTATTAAAATCATGTGTAGATGTCAATTTTGCCACCAAAATATATCAACAAGTTATTTGACAATCACTTACTAAAGAACAGAGTTACGTTTGAAAAATTCTTATTTTTAATTGTTTCTCCACTAAGTTATGATTGAATATGTGTTTATTTTCGATCTGAATCTGATGTAAAAACTAATTGACTCGTACTTATAAGTTGTAATTAACATCAAAATGTTAGCATTTAGTATACAGTCTAGTGATATTCTTCTTTACTTGTAAGCAAAGTTATAAAAATCGCTAGACGCTAGTTGGGCGGCCGGTTGAGGCCTAGCGTCTAGGCGGTTAGGCGAGGCCTAGGGGAACTAGCCAGATTTAAGTAAATCAATCATATTTCGTGTAAATAAGTGTCTGCTTATACTTGAAATATATATAATTTCATCATAAACTACAAAGTAGAATGCATATATATTATGAAGTATTGGAACATAATGAAAACATGTGAAATAAGGATATAATGTGTGTTCATTTAAGTATGTAACAAGTCTCTTACAGGGCTTGTAAGTGAGAAGTCCAAGGCTCGATTCTCGTCAAAGACGAATTTGATTCACATTATTACTAGCCTATTGTAAGACTTAGTCCACTTCTCATCCCAGAGTTTTATTTTCAAAGAATAAACTTATCAAGTATAAAATTACAAGGCACAAAACATACAAAAATATATTTGTGATGGCAGTTCTTCCTTCTAATGACCTGCATATCTATCATTTTTTTCTCCCCAATGAAGCAAGAGGCATTGATCCGTAGAACCTATAAAAAAAATAGTAATTATCCTGGCTCTTGCTCTTGCTCTTCTCAAGCGAGTGGACTTACACAAAAATAATTATTGTTTAGAGTGAACAACAAAAATAATTAATTTCACTGCCATTATCTCTGTCTTCCTAAAAATCGTGGAAATGCTCTGAAGTCTCAGATAGCCAGCCCACGCGTTTAGCATGGATGAGGCCTATTTATAACAAGTAGTAATTTATAACAAAATACGTGAAGAACAATTTAGATTGAAAAGAAAAGATTAAACAATTTGAGAAATATTTGTGGATAGGATAAAGTAGGTCTAAGGCTCCAAAGCTTCTGATCTGAGTTTAGCAGGAGATGGAGAAGGAAACACTTTGGATAAGGTGCTATATGGGCATCCATGCCTCTTCTTTACTATGTGTCAATTATTACTACGATATAGTAATATATTTTTTCACTTATAAATAAGAGGTCTTAAGTTCGATTCTCGCTAAAGACAAATTTGAACCACACTATTGCTAGCTCATTGTGAGGTTTTGTCCATTCCCTCTTACAGTAGATAATATCGTTTGTTCAAAAAAAAAAAAAAAACATTTATAACTAGAGCTCAATAAGGCTTTTGCTGAATTCGAACCATTTAATTTTGACAATTTTTTAATATTAGATTGGATTTTTAACACTCATAGTAAACATTTAGAATCTTCAGCTCAAGTAATTAAGAGTATCTTTAATGGAGTCCCTACAACTGTATAGTCCCTAAATATAGGGACAAAAAGCTTATAATGGGCCATAATTGAAGTTCTCAAAGTATTTCAATATATAGGACATACTGAATACCTAAAAAAAATTCTCAAATACAAGGACTATATATAGAGACTCAAAAAGTGGACCCCATATTAATTTTGAGTGAGGAGAAATTTTTATTTGTAACAGGAATATAGATGGTACATCACGTGTTTTTATGTAAGCGGTGAGAAATTTTATTTTTTAAGTTATTAACTTTTTAACACATATCTTATCACTTATATAGCAACACATGGTGTACCATTCCGTGTGATGGTCACAATGAAAAGTTTCTCGTGAGTGAGAATGTTACTGCTCTTTATGTGTTTTTCCTTATTTTTTGAACCCACCCACATGGGATGGTTTCTCATTAATGTTCTCTTGTAGCTTTTTATTTTATTAACTCTTGAACAATTAATGGTAGAGATAGTTTTTTAATTATTATCAATGGTGACAAAACTCCAACAAAATGAACAATAATTTTTTAATATTTTAGTCCCTACATTTATGAATCATACTATAAGGATTTTCCATTGTTGACAATATTCTTTTAAGGACTCGAATATTCTTTTAAAGCCAGTCCTCAAAGTTGGTGGTGGGAGTTCATAAGTAGGACTCTCATTGGAGATGCTCTAAAAAGATGATCTTTGCAATTGTAGAGATACAAAAATAACATTTTTGAATTGTGCTAACATATAGTTTATTTGAGCTTCAAAATTATATTGCAGAATTTTGTTCTCTATATATAAATTCACATAAAACTTGTCCACTTTGACAAAGTCATGTAATTTACTGGTTCTTTTGTTGAATTTGTAACAAAAATTGTTCAGGAGGGTTTCTCGGGAGACCTTGAAGTTGCACAAGAGGGAAGAAGAAAAATGTAATTGGACTTGGGGACTCGTCCCGAACCGGTCCGTTTGAAACGGGTTGGGTTAGGTCTAGTTCCAAAACTCGGAATCCCTATACCCGCCCCCTATTGCATTTCAAAACGGGTTTGGTCCGATCCCTCCAAATTTGAGCCCAGCCTAGTCCGTGCTCACCTCTATTCTCTTAAAGGAAGAGTATTGATCAGGGAATACTTGAAACACAATTAAAACTAGAGGTATTTGTTGATTTCTTCCATGAATTTTTGAGAGCTGTCAATTTTCCCCTGAACTTTAATTTTAGCCAATTTTTCCCCTGCACTTTAATTTAGCCAATTTCCCCTCTTGAACTTGTATAATTGGCCAATTTTTTCCCTATAACTTTAATTTTAGCCAGTTATCCCCTGAACTTTAATTTATAATTGACCAATTCGCCCCCGGTGTTGGATTTTGGAAATTTTCTTCCCTCTTGGTCACATGCACGACACATGACAATTGTCTGTGTAATACCCTGAAAATTTAAATATATGAATATGTGGAGAAAATCGAAAATAAATTGATTTATGATTATGAAAATAGAATTGGGAAATTTTATAGTTTTGTTTCCAGGAATATTGTTAATTCACGGCGTAAATTAAATCGATAAGTGAAAAAGGGTGAAAATGCCCCTAGTAGGCTAAATTGAATTATACGAGGATGTATTTTATTCTCACATATTTTATCGTATTTCTTGGCATATTTGTATAGAGCTTGACCTCACGAACGCGTAGGCGCAAATCGTTCGTGAAACGGAGTTATAACGAAGAAGTTATTAACGATAGAAGTTGAGGGTAAAATAGTCATTTCGACATTAATGAGAAGATTCCAGAAAATCTGGAATAAAAGAGAATGCCAATCGGCGGGTATCATGCTCTTTCGGCCAATCTCCGGCGAGATGAAGGTCCCCCACCACCTGAAAGTCATCCCTTCTCCCTATTCCACCCCAAAAATCACGAGATTTGGCCTTAAATTTAGGAAAAACGCACCGGTGGGTGCGGCGATGTTTGTTCGAAATCCACCAAATTTTGAAATTATTTCATCCAATTACCACCACTATTAGACTTCCCTTGAGGCCTGGAACAAAGCCCATTTATTTTTTGGGGCGTCGGAGTTGTTTTGGAGTCGAATCAAGAATACCCAAAAACAAGGGTTTTCGGCGGTTCGTGGCCAATTTGAGGTGTTTCCGGGCCAATTTGGACTTGGCCGCAGGTATGAAACTTTCTCCACTCATTGAGATCTACAACCATGTAAAATTTGGTAATTTTTGGAAATAGTTGATATTTTCCAGTGATTCATGGCGGCTGACCACCACCGGCGGTGGCGGGTGCGGCGGCGCACGGCCAAAGAGCCGACGTTGCCATTTTTCATGTAAATTTTGATATTCTGAATCTTTATTGGTAACCATTTGATATGATTTGGGTTGTGAAGGTTGATGGTGAATATGGTGGTTATTGGAATATGTTTGGAATTTGGCAAATTAATGAATGACGAACTATGAAAGGCTTGATCTCGCACAATGGTACGTAGGCAGTTTAACAGTGTTAGATGCAGCCTTAACTATTCGAGAAGTAATCTTTTGTTTAGAGGTTGTTTGATAGAATAATGTGGGGAACTAAATTGATAATTTAATTGTTTGTTTGGTAATTAAAACATGGATGTTTGGCGATTTAGAAGTGAATTAAAAGAATTAATAGCAAACAGTTTAGTTTGGGCCTATCACTATTATTATTATTCCCGAAATAAAGTAAATATTTTGGGGCGGGGCGTGACAAAATGGTATCATAGCAAATAATCCTATATTATAGTGTGAGATATTATTATTGAGTTTGTGGATGTGAATTATGAATTGCATTAATATTGCATTATTTTATAAGTTCTATGAGTATGAAGAAAATTATGTGGAATGCATATATTGAAAATCGTTATGCATTGAATTGAATTGAATGGGTGTAGGAAAATTTTAAAATATCATATTTATGTTATAGCTTTGAAGATAAGCACTTGATTAAGGTTTTGAATTAATCTTGAACTGAGTTAATATTATGAAATGCATGGTGGTTGCATTAATTCACAATTTTTGTGAATTAAAGTGACATTCATGTTTTATATATATATATATATATATATATATATATATATATATGATTTGTATTGTGTTTGTGGTGAAATTTCCATGGTGAATATGGAAATTTCGTTAATGGGAATTTTGATTCACATTGATATTGCATTATTCCCTAAGTCATTTGAATAATGAGGAAGCTATGTGGAATATAAATATGTTGTGAATCATCATGAAATGAAATGAACTGGGTTTGTTTGAATGTGAATGAATTTATTTGGATATGAGCATTTGACTCAAGTTTCGGATAAATCCTAAATGGGATTGATATTATGTGATGAGTTATGAAAATTTGAATGTTAAAATGATGGTGGAATGGTGACAAGTAGATGAAAGGATTGTATTATACCTGTGCCAGTGAATATGAATGGGCACAACGACCTAGTGACTGTGAATGGGCACAAAGACCCAGTGAATGTGAATGGGCACAATGACCCGTGAATGTAGAATTGGTCGAAAAAAGGCCTGTGGAAATGTGAATTGGGCAAAAAGGCTTGTGGATATAAGGTGGTTGGGTGAAAAAGACCCGTGGATATAAGGGGTTTGGAAGAAGAAAAAAAAAGAAGAAGAAAAGAAAAATAAAGTGTGATGTGTATTGGCCAGATATATTACAATTTTTTCCAGTCTACTAGCCACTGTTTGGGGCAAAAGGGGAAAAATGATGAAATCATTGTTTTGTCGATGATAAGTGTGGCCAGAATAAAAAAAAAAAATCATTTGGCCAACGATAATTGTGATTGGAAATTTTAATATTTATGGAAGTGATGGTGATTATCGAATGGAAATGAGATAATAAACTGTGGTTATGGTTTGCCCATTATAATTAAAATGGTGGGTGGACATGAATGAAATTAGGGAAAGAAATTTGAGTTCATTTAATATAAATGATTTTCCAGCTGAGTTTTTCCCTTTGATGAAAAGAATTGATGGGAAAAGTTTATAATTACAAATTTGTTTGGTTTGGTTTGCCATTCACGAATTATGGCGTGAAAATTATGATATTTTGTTAGCCACGATAGTCATGGTTTGAAATTTGACGTTTGATTTTGCCAAAAGTAATGGTAAGTGACATTTTAAATAAGTATGATGTAGACTTCCAAATATTGTGACCGGGATTTCGTATGACGATTCGTCAAATGAGAATGGAATCCTAAACTGAGGTTATGCTTTGGTTATTATAATTTGAAATGGTGAAAAAACAAGAAAAAGAAAAGAAAAAGAAAAAAAAAAGAACCATGAAGTTTTTTTCTATATACATCAGTGGATATGAATAAAAGTATGGGATGAGACTTTGAGTTCATTTAATATAAACGATTTCTCAATTGTGATTTTCGTTTGATGAAACGAATTGAGGGACAAAGTTGTAATTACAAAATTGATTGGTTGGTTGCCATAGTCATGAGTTAGCATTGTTGGATTTGATATTGTGAACCAAACTGTAGAAGCGTATATACTCTCATGGCTATGTGATTACTAAAATTTATTTTGGTTGGCCGTGGGAGACGTGGTATATGAATTTCTCTCGTTTGGTTTATGAAATGCGAATGGTACTCTAGCAGTGTGAGTCACTAATTTATTTGATATGTGGCTACGCTTTGAAGCAATTTAAAAGACGAAAAGAAAGAAAAATATAAAAGGTTTTTAAATTTACTCTGAGTAATTCCATTTAATTGAGGATACGAATGAAATCATAGAATGAGATTTGATTTCGTTCAATGTTGATGGTATGGCGGATTTGGTTTAAACTTCTTTCCATTACCCAGTGGGTGTGATTGAGAATTCTAATCATTTTGGTTGGAATTTTGGTAATTTATTTGCCAATTCTAATGGGTCGGTTTGAAATTCTTATATTTACTTAGCCATTAATGATCATGGTCTGAAATTATGATATTTAAACTGCCGAAGATAGTTATGGCAGGAATTTATTATACTGTGGTTATTATGCTAGTACTTATCTAGCCGATGGTTGATGTGGTTTGAGAGTCTAGTATTTATTTGGCCAACAAGAATTATGGCTTGATGTTTGATATATTGTTGCCAATGTGTATGTCTAGAAATTCTGATATTTATTCTGCCCACGAATGTGGTTGGAAATCGGTGAAGGTGGGTGGAAATCACGATGATTTATTCGTTGATTTCTTTATCTTGAGTTTGAATAAACTCGTAGATTGAGGTTATAATTTTATTCATTATAAAAGGAATGGTGGGAATAGATCAAATCATTTTCCGTTAATTGAGGGCAGAAATCTTTGTTTTGCCAAAGATGATTATGGCTAGAAATTTTAAAATCTTATGGCCAATGATGAGTATGGTCGGAAATTTTAATATTCATAATATCATGATGATTTTACGAAAGGGAGTGAAATCACAACTGAAGCTAAGTTTGGTTTAATAATTAGTGATGGAAGAATAAAGGAAATAAATGTGATCTAGCTATGGTGTCACTTTGATATCGATTTCCTAATTGTGGGTGTGATAAGTGTGTCATCATTTTTTTACGTTGGTTGTTGTTTGGATTCGTTATTGGGTTAGAACAGATGACGCAACCATATTCTTTGACTATATGATTAATATGGTTAGTTGGATTAACGTGAGAATATGAATAAAATTCTAAAATAAGATTTTGATTTTGTTTAAGATTAACAGTACTAAGGATTGGCTTAAAATGCCTTATTCTTACACAGTGATTGAAAATCTCGGGGACGAGATTTATTTCAACGGGGGGTGAATGTAATACCCTGAAAATTTAAATATATAAATATGTGGAGAAAATCGATAATAAATCGATTTATGATTATGAAAATAGAATTGGGAAATTTTATAGGGTTGTTTCCAGGAATTTTGTTAATTCACGGCGTAAATTAAATCGATAAGTGAAAAAGGGTGAAAATGCCCCTAGTAGGCTAAATTGAATTATACGAGGATGTATTTTATTCTCACATATTTTATCGTATTTCTTGGTATATTTGTATAGAGCTTGACCTCACGAACGCGTAGGCGCAAACTGTTCGTGAAACGGAGTTATAACGAAGAAGTTATTAACGATAGAAGTTGAGGGTAAAATAGTCATTTTGACATTAATGAGAAGATTCCAGAAAATCTGGAACAAAAGAGAATGCCACGTGTGTGGTTGTGATTGAAAGGGAAGGAGAGATAAGGGAGAGACGGGGACCAATGGGAGAGGGAGGAAATGAGGGAAATGAGAGAAGAAAGAAGAGGGGGAAAACGGGTCTTTCGACCCGTGAGACGTAACCAGCAGGTATCATGCTCTTCCGGCCAATCTCCGGCAAGATGAAGGTCCCCCACCACCTGAAAGTCATCCCTCGTCATCCCTTCTCCCTATTCCACCCAAAAAATCACGAGATTTGGCCTTAAATTTAGGAAAAACGCTTCGGTGGGTGCGTGGATGTTTGTTTGAAATCCACCAAATTTTGAAATGATTTCATCCAATTACCACCACTATTAGACTTCTCTTGAGGCATAGAACAAAGCCCATGCATTTTTTGGGGCATCGGAGTTGTTTTGGAGTCGAATCAAGAACACCAAAAAACAAGGGTTTTTGGCGGTTCGTGGCCAATTTGAGGTGTTTCCGGGCCAAATTGGACTTGGCCGCAGGTATGAAACTTTCTCCACTCATTGAGATATACAACCCTGTAAAATTTGGTAATTTTTGAAATAGTTGATATTTTCTGGTGATTCATGGCGGCCGACCACCACCAGCGGTGGTGGGTGCGGCGGCGCACGGCCAAAGAGCCGACGTTGCCATTTTTCATGTAAATTTCAATATTCTGAATCTTTATTGGTAACCATTTGATATGATTTCGGTTGTGAAGGTTGATGGTGAATATGGTGGTTATTGGAATATGTTTGGAATTTGGCAAATTAATGAATGACGAACTACGAAAGGCTTGATCCCGCACAAGGGTACGTAGGCAGTTTAACAGTGTTAGATGCAGCCTTAACTATTCGAGAAGTAATCTTTTGTTTAGAGCTTGTTTGATAAAATAATGTGGGGAAGTAAATTGATAATTTAATTGTTTGTTTGGTAATTAAAACATGGATGTTTGGCGATTTAGAAGTGAATTAAAAGAATTAATAGCAAACTAAACAAGAGTTTAGTTTGGGCCTTTCACTATTATTATTATTCCCGAAATAAAGTAAATATTTCGGGGCGGGGTGTGACAGTCTGAGGGCAAAAAGGTAATTTTATTCCTAATATGGACAACATATTTTTTTTCCTTTTCTTCTCTTCTGCTAGTTCACTCTATACACTTTTTGTTTTAATTTTATCCCTAATGTGGACAACTATGAATCTTCTTCATGGTCTTGCTTTTTTCCAGCAAAAGGTTGGGTTGTGATGGCATTTCATTAGCCTTTTTTGTGATTAGATTCACATAACTATCTGGGATATTTCAATTCAAGACCTAAATTCAAATAAGAAAAGCAATGAACTCATTACTAGAAACTGGCCAATTATTTATTTTTTGGGGGTAATCGATTTAAATTAAAGTTCGTATGAGAAATTAGGCAATTATAAAAGTTTAGGGGGCAATCACCTAAAATTAAAGTTTAGGGAGATTGACAGCTCCTTACAAGTTTCAGGAAGAGGGGGAAGGGAGGGAGTGGGGGTTGGTAATCGGTGAATACCTTCTAAGAGCAAGGTGCAAAAAGGTGTATACTTGGATATGTGAACTAAGAAGAGAAATAGATAGAAAGAAATATACATCTTGTGCACACAAGTATCTGAAGAAGTTGATGTTCCATCATAAAACTAATTATCAATATGAGAAGTAGCCCAACTACGTATAAATATATGTAAGAGCTCTCCTCCCATTACAGTACCTCTCGTATAACAACTTCAGCTTGTGGCAACTAAGAAATTGACCTTGTCAAGTTTACTTATGTTCACTATATTAATATAGTATACTTAGTCTGAAGATCTGATCCAATTTGTAATACAGTCTGAAGATCAGATTCAGTTTATAATTGATAATTATTAATGCAGTAATTGCATAGATACTAATAGTCAACTCAATGTCTTGTTAACTTATCTATACTATTTTTAAGAGAGAATCCTCATTGTCAACTTTTTGCCATTTTTTTCCTTCTATTTTGCCCTCACTTTTGATACACAATACTTACATAAAGAGGGCAAAATAGTAATTTTGTATCTTTTGCCCTCTTTTTTCCTATTTCGCCCTCACTTTTGATACACAGTACTTACATAAGGAGGGCAAAATAGTAATTTTGTATCTTTGAGAAAATGACAATCACATCCCTATTTTTCTTATTTTATCCTCACTTTTGATACACAATATTTACATAAGGAGGATAAAACAGTAATTATATAAAAAGAAATTGTCTCACCATCATTTTTTCATACTCTTTTTAAAATTTTAAAAACTAATCACCATCATTTTTTCATACTCTTTTTAAAATTTTAAAAACTAATCATACTCCTTAATAAAAACAAAAAATAAAATGAAATTATTCGCACACACAAAGTGTGTGCTTATCAGCTAGTATTGATTTAACAAAAGGTTTATTAACCTTCAACCTGAATTGTCCTCCAGAATCCACAAAAGGAACAAAGGGAGATCTAAAATGGTGACCAGTGATGCCATATCGACAGCAAAAAGAAATTGGGAAGAAAAGGAAAGGCAAGCGGAATTCCAACAAAATAAATTTTTTTTGACCTTCAATTAAACTTTTAGTATTTTAATTAGTGTGCATTAGGAGAAAAGAAAAGGGCCAGAGTACCAGTGCTTTGGTGGGAATCCAAAGCTTGTCAAAAAGCAGAAGCAGCTTACTGTGCACAACATTATAACACAAAGTAGCCAATTGCACATAAGCGAAATGTAAAGTTGTAAACTTTATCTTCAACCAAATCCATGGAGGATCAAAAACATAAAAATGGTCATAAAATTGAATAAAAGAAAAAGAAGGTAACTCTCAGTCTTCAATCTCAAACCTTGAACACTTGATGGATCCCATGGATAAGTCGATTTCGAACAAATTTTCTTCCTCATTCATCTCATTGATCTCAGCCAAAAGCTCCAATATAGTATGCTGCTTAAAAATGGACTGGGGCGACAAACCTGGCATTTTCTGCTGCAGGTTAAACACTGAGTCATGCTCCTTGTGACCGGCATAGTATCCACCCGGGAGGGCTATTTCGATGAGGCTATCCTCGTCGGAAATGGAGCCGTCTGAGAAATCTGGGCTCCGAGCCACACTGTCTCCAAACGACCAGTCAACTAATTCAGAATCATCACTGGTTGATAAGTGATCAAGGCATTCACTTTCTGATATCAAATCCCGTGAGCTCAGTGGTGCTTCTTCAGCATCCTTCTCTTGTGGGGTAGCACTTTGATGTTTTGCATCTTCCAAGCAAGGAATGAACAGTTTTTCTTCAACTAACTTATTCTCAACCAGATGAAGAGGTTTTTGCTTAGAAACTGGGAAGAAAATAGTCGAGAAAATCAGTACCATAGATGTTAGGAAGATGGAGAGGAATCCAAACCCCATGAATCCAATCAATACAAGGAATGGAGCAAGAACAAGCAACAAAGGTGGTGGGAATCTGAAGAACCACAAAGGAGTAGCCATTTGATCTTCAAGTAGTTTTTTCAACTCCACGAATTACTCAAGCCTGAGTAACTAATTATTGGAAGGAAAAATTAGGGTAAGTGGAGAGAAAACTTTCCCTTTCGTTGGATTTGAATATCGTACAGTAAATATAAGTTTGGTAGAGATATGTAGAGAAGAATACTAAAGGGTAAATTCTGGAAACAAAATTATATATTGCAGAAAGCTGGTAGTCTGCTGTTTTCAACTCCAGAATAAGCAAGAAAATAGTAGGTAAAAATCAAAATGAAAGAGCCACAGGAGTAGCCCAATGGTAAAAAGTGGGTAGACTCCTACGTTAAATTAATAGGCTAGAGATCTAGAGTTCGAAATCCTCACAGGAAAAAAATGAAAGGCTCAAAATTTTGAGCTTTCCTCAAATATTTTTAACAAAAACCTAAAAAGGAAAGTTCTGAATGGGGGATTTGAAGAAGAAACTGCAGATAAATAGTTGTCTGAGAAAGCATGAACAGGAAGGAGGAAGTATATATGAAACTAATTAAGCTGTAAGCTGTGCTTTGAGATTTGAGGAAAGAGGAAGCCGCAGCTAAATTAATTCAACTAGTTTGCAATGAGGAAGCAAGTAGGTAAGGAGAAGAACAAATATATTAGGTATTTAGTTATTAAATAAAATGAAGGAGTTGTACTAAAGGGTTCACTCATCACAGACTCAATACACAGTTCCCAACAGTCCCCAATTAAACCTAAAAAACTGGGTTTCTGTGTTTTCTAACACCTACCACACCAATCAAGTGCGTTTATCTCTGCAACTGATTCTCTTGAAAAACCCAAAACCTCCATAGTTTTTTCCCTGTATTGGTTTACACAGTCTGAGAGCTTGGAAATGAGAGGAAACCATGTGCTCCCATCTGAGCTCACCACATGACACTTTCCATCTAACAAACAACAAAAGATAAATTATAAGAAGAAAAAAAAACAGTGAACCAAAGATTAATTAGTAATTTAGTATATATTATTTTTATGCTTTCTTCAACATTTCTACTCGTCAACCCCAAGATTAATGAATAATGGAAGTAGTCTACCTGACTTTCAGTAAAGATAATGCTCATTTTCTCCTCTAAAGATAAATTTGTTTTTCTTGATGACGCTCACTCAAAAGACCCACTTGTCTGCAGATTGCTTTCACACTTTCTGGGACTTCAATACCTTTGAAAGCTATGACTGGTCTCCTTGGAGATCCATCATCAACAAATACTATTTCTTAGGAAGCAATTCACAGGAAGAGTAGCTAGCTCCCACTCAAATTATGACCCCTCAGTCAAATTTCAGCCTTGTAAAGTGGCAATAACATGCAAACCTAAAAGAGTAGCTGACATCCATGCAATCTCTAAAGCTTCATGCATGCGCAGGCGGTTATTTCTGAACCAACTCAATTGAATTCCTTTGAATTAAGAAAGAGAGGGACAAAAGCAACAAGACATGGTCACATAGTCATCGTTAAAGAAAATTAAAATTAAAAAATAAAAGAAAAGGTGGTGTGTATATAATTCCTAGATAGATGATAAATGGATAGAAAGCATTTAAATAGAAATCTCCTGCAATGATATAAAACGTATATTTAAGTGTGTCAGTGCTAATATTGGGGTTTTTAAATAATTTATTAAATTAAATAAACTAATTAAAGTTAGAGAAAAGTATTACTGACTTTAGTGGAGGTGTCCAAAACGCATGGCTTTGTTCCTTGGCTTTTAAAACCAATCGACATGTCTCACTAAAAGGGTATGTAAAAGTAAATATAACATACAAGGTTCTAAAAGACGCTAAACATTATTCGGGCGGCGGGTTGAGGCTTAGTGTCTAGAGTGTTACGCAGGGTCTAAACGGACTACGCGGATTTAAGTAAATTTATTATATATTGATTAAATAAGTGTATTTATATTTAAAAACACACAAATAATTCTATTAGGATACATAAATTGCAAACTAAAATGACATATAAATTATAAAGTATTACAACATATTGAAAATATGGAGAATAAACGTATAATGAGTGTTCATCCAAGTATTCAACAAGTCTCTTACATTTTATTGAAAAATTAAAATGCAAAATGAAAGTTATCGATTTTATGTTTAAGTCAGAGTCGCGATCTAGGTGGGCTAGGCGAGTGCCTAAGCGGGTCTAGTGCACTTTCTAAATTTTCAAAAGCCTAGGGACTAATCAGGAAGGTAGCTAGCAGCCTAGCGCGTATGCGGGGATTTTTAGAACAGTCATTAGACAGGACATCTCCTTCATCGTTGACCTATTGGTAAAGATGCAGAACCACACCTACACGCAGCCACTGAATTGGTATTAAAGACGTTTTTTTGCTACCCTGAAGGTACTGTTGATTTGGGCTAATCCCAACACATCCTGAGCCGATCCGACTCCCCTAATCCTCGGAATGATGCTTGCCTTGTTTGTTATGCTGACACTAGTTACTTATCAAACTCGCACAAGGCACATCCCCAAATGGTTATCTTTACCGTTACGGATACTGCAATATCTTGGAGGTCCACGATATGACCTTAGTTGTAAAATCTTTGAACCGCTCCAAGACTCAAGTGAGTATACTTCTGGATATTCCCCATGAGTTTGACAAAACTTCCAAATGAGAACTACAAGCATTGAATATGAATAGTTAGGCATACAATTCCTCGGACAAGCTTTTGGAAGGTTGACTTTTGCAGTGACATCGTCTAGAGGTCGACAAGGATGTCTCGGACTGGCTTGCATGACTTCAATCTCCCGATGCTTTGCTGATGTGATGTAGACGCAATATGTATTGGCGTTGACTTCGTATATGAGGTAGACCCAATATGTGAGGTCGAAAAGGGTTTAGGGGTGGCCTAGGCGCCAGCCTAGACGGGTCTAGATGCACTTCCTTAATTTTCAAACACTTAGGAAATTTTTAGAACAATGATAACACACAACATTTCCTTGCAAGAACGTTGTGAAAAAGATGAGAGATTTTTTAATGTGACGGTAATATGACCTGGTACACTAAGTGTCATAATACAAGTAGCTGGATACTTACAATCACTTTTACTAAGACACTTAATGTACCAGACCGAATTCCTAACACATTGAATTTTTTTTTTTTCTTCTGAAATAGGGTGCATACCATTCAGGGAATCACCATGCACACTTCTTTCTTTATTTTACCCAATAGCTAAGGCATGTTCTTCTCTCCGGTTCGATTTTATTAATTATTTGTATTGTTGTTGAGGCGGTACATGGACGTTGCTTTTAACGTGCCTATCTTGTTGTGCCTCCATCCCAAGTTCAGTCGTACCTTAAGTGGCATGAAAATTCTTGGTAATCAATAAATGGTAATATGAATAAGGGGTTTTTTAATTTTAATCATTGAAGGATTGAAATTTAATAAAAATCTGGTGTTAGATTACATATTGATTATAGTCCATTGCTGTGTTCTTAATTCAGATTAATTAATGTGTATTTTATTCAACGTCTCTCATTAAATATTTAAATATATTTATATGCACATTTAAATTTATTTTTCGACCAAAAAAAAGTTTTTTTTTTTAATTTATTACTTTTATTTAACATTCTTAAAACTTGAAAGACTCAATTAATGTACCTAAATGTTAGTACCGAAATATATGTCCCGAAATGTTAATACCGGAATGTAATATATTCAATTAATGTACCTAAATGTTAGTACCGAAATGTGTTATATTAAATTAATGTACCTAAATGTATGTACCGAAATGTATGCATTGAAAATGTATGCACCAAAATGTATTATAGGATTAATGTATCTACATGTTTGTATCGAAATGTATGTACCAAAATGTGTGTACCTCAATGTATGCACCGAAATGTATTATAATGAATTAATGTACCTAAATGAAGAAGACAATGTATATCGAAATATATTGTATAACAAAAAATAGTTTATCTAAATGTTTACAACTAAATATATTACGACAAATAAAATGAAAATGAAAATGAAAATGAAATATAATTAATACATTAAAATTAAGAAGAAAAAGATAAATAATTAAAACATCAAAATAAAATTAATAAATGAGGTGATTAATGTATCAAGGAACTAAAGTTAGATTTTGATCTTACTTATAATTTTAGTCTAAAAATCATATTTACCAAGAATTAGAATGAAATTTCCAATATGAATAAAGCTATTTATCTTTGATTTTATTGACAGACAAGTATCGTAAGATGATGTTGACATTCTTAATGATGGGTCGGGCTTTATTAATTAGTGTCAATCGTGATTCATACTTTTATGTTTATTGGATTGCGGCACGAATGATGATTTTGCATGTAGCCTTTAATTACCGTATAAATACTTAGCCTCGCTTTCCTGTAAATCGGTAGAAATGTTTTTTCAGTAGGCAGAAAATACAATTAAAAGCATTTTGTGTTATAATATTAAGAACTGTTGGGATGTGCTTTTAAAATGATTGAAAGCGTTTTTGGTGAAAAAGTTTTTGATACCAATTCTTAGTAAAAATCCAAGTGGATCCTAAAAAAGCACTTTAAGTGCTTCCTGCAAGAAGCACCAAATAAATGCTTTTTCTAAAAAACATTTAAAGTGCTGGTGGGACGGACTGACGGTTTTTCTTCGGTGCTATCGGGTATTAGGTATCAGCAGGTACCGGTTTTTTAGCAAGAAAACAAAAACGAAAAGAAATTTTGTAGAACCGGTCAACGAGTTTACAATCAGGCCCACTGACTTGTGGAGCGCCCATGTGAGCCGCGTGTAAGTTTTATTTTTGGAGAAATTAGAGTCATACTATTCTTTTTGCTATTCCATTTATTAAAATTCTATTCATTTTTAATTTTTGATCAAGGTTCTGATGTATTAATAACATCATTAATTATTTGAATAATAATTTTTTTATATTTTTAAATATATTTCTTTAGTGTTAAAAATGTTACAATTAGTATATTTATATTTATGATTAAATTTTTTATCATATATTTTTATTTTTAGTTTGTACCTATTTTTAATTTGCAAATATTTTTTAATTTGTACCAATTTTCTTTTCATTTTTAATTTATACCCATATATTAGTTTCTTTTTGTGCCCATATTCTTTAAAATTTTATTTGTGTTTGTACTCATGTGCATACCGTCACGTGACATTGTATATTTAATTAATGATAGAAAAATTGCATATGGTATATTTATGTTTTATGCCTAAACTTTGTATCATATATTTATATTTTTAGTTTGTACCCACTTTTAATTTGCAACATTTTTTAAAATTTGTAGTATTTTCTTTTTACTTTTATTTTGTATCCATGTATTAATTTCTTTTAGCGCCTATATTTTTAAAAAATTCATTTGTACTCATCATTTTTTAATCTTTTATCTGTACCCTAATTTATTTATAATGTACACATTCTACTTTATTAATGTACCACTTTGTTATATGTGAAATGTACTAATTTTTTTGTAAAATGTACCAATTTTTTTAACACTATGGATACATTCATTTGCCATTTATTATTTCTTATTTTTACATAGTTTTTATCCATTTATTCAATCAAAATGTTTAAATTTTTTTATTGTAACCGTTTCTAATAGTATTATAATGAGGAATTTTAAATTTATAGGATTATAAATCTTATAAAATATCAAACAATTAATGTCAAAACTATAAAAATATAAATATTAATAATAATATAACTTTGAATACTATTAAAGTTTTAATCAAAGAATGTTAAAGATTAAAAACCATATGTCCTTCATTTTTTTTAAATTTCAAACCCCCGCCATCAATATCAATACCGGCGATGAACCCAAGCAAACCAAAATTCTGTTAAGCGATGAACCCAAGCAAACCAAAATTCTGTTAAACATCCTCACAGACATCCCACCTCATTCTAGAGCACCACTGCACCCTCATCGCCGCCCTCACAGTGGATGCCTTCACGCGAAACTCCGCTGTCACCACCGCAGACCACCATCACTCTCTTCGGCTTGTTTCTCTATCTCCTCTCTCTCTCTCTCTGTCGGCTCTTGTGGTTGGGGGATGGAGATGGTGGCGGTGGGATTGGCAATTTGGCAGATGGCTATGCGCAGAGAGGGAGAGGGAGCGCACAGAGAGAGAGAGAGAGAGGGAGTCTGTTTTAAGATTTTTTAATCTTTTTTTGTTTTTATTTTAATTATTTTTATAAAATTTACTGTTCAGAAGTCCGGTGCTTTGATTTGTTTTATTCAAGAACACCCAACTCATAGTCATAGCCATATATATTTGTACACAAAAAACAGAGAACTTACACTAAACTAAATCCTTACTTTAGTAATATATAATAGTCTATGGCAAGTGATCAAGTCATTCAATCTCAACCGCTGGATCAAATCAAACGGCATGAAAAGGTACCTCTGGTACCCTGGGGGCACCGAAGAAAAATCGATGTCAAAATGAATCATCAGTTTATGCTTTTTCTGGGTTATAATTCATCTTCATATCCTTAAATGTCTAGTAAGTTCATTGGGAGAAGGGGAAAGCAAGCAAATACCTCACATGGAGGACTGTATACTGTATACTCTTACCTACATTGATTAATGATCCATGGCGTTGGGTGGATTTATATATGATCTTGTCTTTCATCCATAATTAATGATCCATGGCAGTAAATCATGTCGGGTTAAGACTTTTACATATATTCAAGCTTTTGCTTTATATATATAAGTAATAACCTCTTCGCCATCAGATGATTAAAGAATGTATGGTCATTTACTCTAAAATTTGATATCAAGATCAATGGAATACTGGATGTGTTTTTAGTGTTTTAGTTGGAACCCTTCATTTCAAATACGAAGGTGAGTGACCATGATTTCTTGGGCACCATGTTATTGTTGGATTTATTCAATATAAATCAAGCTTTAAGTGGTCTACTATATGTAATAGGAATATAATATTGGAGAATACTGTTGATTGTGATTTAATCTCTTAAAATATCAATCCTATATAAGGTGTCTTATATTGGAAATAGGATTGATGAAATCCTTAATTGAATATGATTATGATACTTGACTTGGAGGCTAATAAAGTAAGTTTAGGTTTCTTTTATGGATGGAAACCCTAACTTTTAGCCTATATAAAACACCGATCCCTATAAGCCCTAGAACACACAACATAATGCTTCCTATAGAGTAGTTGTATCCGGCTAGGTGTTGATAGAAGATCTTGGTGTTGCCGTGCTCTACTACTTTTGTGTTCGACTTCGATGCCCGCCGTTGGAATCAGGTTAGTCACTCATTCGTTTGTGTTTTAATTGTATAACCTTATAAGGCTAACAATTGGTATCAGAGTCTCTGGTTATATAATTAAAACCTATTAAGTTCGAAGATACATAGAGTTGTTTTACAAAATACATAAATTGAATTTTGGTCTTATATTCAAGTGTGATTCCATATCCTTGGCGTACTAATATGATATGTTTAGATATATTCTATGATCAGTTCCTTTTGATCCTAAATTCAAGTGTTAGTTAAATATTAAAAAATCAAAGATGGAGGTCGGTTAAAGAGCACAGGCCGACGGGGCTTACGATTGTGTTGTTCATGGTGTCAAGATTATTTCTTACTAATTAATCTTATGCCACGAATTTGGAATTTTTATCAGAAATAGCTATAAACCGTGTTTCAATCCCATAATCATATTGGAATTTGGAGAAGCATATATATATATATGTATATCGTGCTAATATGTAAATATTTTGCAGTGGGATCCAAACATGGATTGAAGTATAAAATTTATATGGTGATGAGTGCTTCAAATTCCAACAGTTTTCCAGATTATATCTATTATAATTACATATAATATATGGTCAGGTTGATGGCATTTTTATGCAGGCCCTTTTGCATATATTTTGTTTTAGTTGAACCACCAAAGTCTGGAAGTTGCTTGTATTTTGATCAAGCAAGCACATGTAATTTTTAAAAGCCAATTGATTAGTTAAATTTGATTACCACCAATAGTTCTGATAAAGGAATGATAAAGAAAATTTGATTAGTCAATTCATTGGATTAACTAGGATTGAAAACCATGGAATATTTCAGAGTTTTTATTCCAATTTTAATGCTAATATTTTGGTTGACCATGTACTGCTTATGTATAAGTTGAAGCCATGCGGTTGGGGTTCCTCTTTACACAACCAGCGGCTGCGGCCTGCCGCCTCAAGGGTTTCAAGGCGGGCTCTATTATATTACCACGTGATAGACCTCCTATGTTAGGTGCGTCCAAGGTGGACAGCGACAACAGCCCAATACGGGTCAATGCCTAACGTCACAAGTTCACGTGACAGAACTCCGCAAAAGTATAGGTTATATATATACATTTGTAATCTCAAGTTAGTATAAGCATGTGTATGTATTTACATTTGTTCTAACCTTGCATGGGAGAATTTTTTAAGATCCCTCAGTTGAACAAGTCCAATGAAGGGGTTCGTATTACGTCAGTATATGAAATTCTGGTATGATCTTTCTTTTTGGTCTTCATGATAAATTATCTAAGGAATGGTTATGTTGGATTCATGAAGTGGTATATTGTTTCCATAAAATCCAACCATGTCGTGATATCTTTCTAATTGTAAGAGACGGAATTAGTCATATCCTATAATTTATCAATACTATATATTGGGATATGTTGTGCCTACCTATGATTGTGATAACATATGTTAAAGTTGTGTTGTAGGAATGCATGCATATGCTAAGTTTATATATGTCTATATTTGAAAGCAGGTCAATATAAAATTTGGCAACTTTTTATTATTGCATCTATAGCATTACGGATATGGCTATTTGTATCAAGGATGTGTAAGGTGACACAATTTCGTCAAATTTTTCCATGACCGTGGCATATGATAAATTGTAACTAATTTGCTTGAACCAATTTTTCATGAGATGTGGATAAAATTGTATGCCATTAACAGTGTAAGAAACTACATGCCTAATCAATCGGGTTTTTATATTTTGCTTTCCTATCTCAATAGTCATTTAAATTATACATGACCAGTTAACTATGAAAAATTGATGTATAATTTATGGATTGACTGAGAATGACAGAAAGTATCCAGTGACAAGAATAAGAGTATTATACAAATGAATAAGGTTTGTAGTAATTATGTGACAATACTCATTTGTATTTTTATCTATTCTTATATGAGAACTTTGGTTGGTCATATGATTATATATATGTTTACAATGAAGTGGTGAACATATGAAGCCATGAGGTATGTAATCCATTCAAAGTATGTGGCTTAATTGATAAGCATGAATTTTCAAACATGTATTATTGTTTGTGGTTTTTGTCACATCCTGGCCCAGGCGCAGCCACTCCAAGGCTCGACTCCACCGTAGCACGATATTGTCCGCTTTGGGCCTTCCCCACGTCCTCACGGTTTTGTTTCTGGGAGCGGACAATATCTTGCTACGGTGGAGTTGAGCCCGGGAGGTGGCTGCGCCCGGGCCATGATGTGAAAGTTTTTCCCTATGCCTAAAGAATTTAAACAGTGCTTTGATTAGTAAATTTTTATGTGTCATAAGGGGAGAAGAAAAGAAACTTATACAAGGCTAATGTATGGCATGTATTGGAGATGTTTCTTTTGGAAGAAAAGAATTTTGGTAGTTCCTTTATTTAATTTGGTATTTACAAGGCTAATGCACGATTTTGATGCTAATGTTTTAGAAGCCTTGTACTACGGAAAGAAAGGTACAAAAGAAAAGGGTTTGACTTAAGAAAACATTTGAGCGATTTAGCTTTTAAATTAAAGGAATGTATTGTTCTTTCCAATTACATAAAGTATTTCTATTAAGTAATTGACTCCATAATGATAAGTTTTGACATTCTTGTGGTGGAATAAAACTTGTTCTATATGTGATTAATCTCTTTCAAGTATGCTGTCAGGTTTTTTGAGATTAACTTGATGTCAAAGAGAGTCATGAAGAAATTAGTGCCATTTGTTGGCAAGACTCGAAGCTCAAATCAGGTTATCATAATTTTGTCACTTACAGTTAATTAATCCATGTGACTTCTTGTATTGTTTCTGTGACATCCCATATCGCCCAGGGGAGTGATCCTTAAATGTATATTCCTATCCCTACCTAGCACGAGGCCTTTTGGGAGCTCACTGGCTTTGGGTTCCGTAGGAACTCCGAAGTTAAGCGAGAAGGGGACTAGAGCACTTCCAGAATGGGTGACCCACTGGGAAATTGCTCGTGAGTTCCCAGAAACAAAACCGTGAGGGCGTGGTCGGGGCCCAAAGCGTACAATATCGTGCTACGGTGGTGGAGCGGGCCCAGGAAGTGATCCGCCCCGGGTCGGGATGTGAAAATTGGTATCAGAGCCTAACCCTGGTCGCGTGTGTGCCGACGAGGACGTTGGGCCCCTAAGGGGGGTGGATTGTGACATCCCACATCGCCCAGGGGAGTGATCCTTAAATGTATATTCCCATCCCTACCTAGCACGAGGCCTTTTGGGAGCTCACTGGCTTCGGGTTCCGTAGGAACTCCGAAGTTAAGCGAGAAGGGGACCAGAGCACTCCCAGGATGGGTGACCCACTGGGAAGTTGCTCGTGAGTTCCCAGAAACAAAACCGTGAAGGCGTGGTCGGGGCCCAAAGCGGACAATATCATGCTACGGTGGTGGAGCGGGCCCGAGAAGTGATCCGCCCCGAGCTGGGATGTGACAGTTTCAGGGAGGAGTTGACCAATGCCTTTTCAACTAAGCAAGCCGCAACGGCTTAGTTGACGATGAGACTGTGTTTTTGAGTTACTTTGGTCAACTTTGCATCTTAATTGGAATAAAAGGGATAATCTTCTTGACTACAGGTGTGGATTACTTCTTTTAGTTTAATTAAGATGGCATAGTATGGGTTTTATTTCACAGAAGTTGTGAAAATCTTCATCTTGCCTACATGTTGAAGTTTTTCATGAAGGTACCTTTGTGACATAAAATCTAGTACTAGAAACTAGTTAATTTTCTTGCCTACAGGTGTAAATTAATTTAGTTTCATGAAGTTTATTGGGATAAAGTTCCATGCCATTAGTAACAAATATTTCCACAATGAGCCCCATAAAAGGTGGTTGTGGTTTGAAGGCATGGAAATCGGTTGCATCATGACGTATTTTGTGTCTCTTCATGAGACTTGTTGATGCAAAGTATTGGACCCATGAAGGTTAATCAAGGATTACTAAGGTACGCATTGTTTAAGTCTTATGCTTGTAAATCTTTTCAATTTGAACTATGATGTCGGTTTAGAGGATGAAATTTGACTACTAAATTTTCCCTTGGACATCGAAATTGAAATGATATGAAATTGAATTTGTTATGGATGTATAAATTCATGATAGATGCACATAATTGTTTCTGGCAGATTGCGTGTCTTGATTTAAATCGGGTGAATGACATGTCTAATGGTCATAAAATGACCTGAATATTTGATATGTTCAACATATAGATGTCTACTATGTGTCTGCAAATTTTCGTAATTTTTTGCCATGTATTTTAATTATGGTGAATTTAGTAGTAACCCATGCTCGTATAGACAGTTTTACTGGCAGATTGTGTTGGTTTTGTTGAGACGTGACTTTAGACTACTATTTTGACTCAAAACGGCTCTATATTTTTAATTTGTGAAGATTAGTATGTCTATTTTGATCAGTATAAATTTGGTAGCAATCAAGCTTATAAATTAATTATGATTAATTCTAAAGTAAGTGTAACTCGTTGTTAAAAATTCTGTTTGACAATTTAAGTTGATTGTAATGTCTATTTTATTATGTCTAAAATATAAAGCAATTTTATTTAGGTACATCTTTGAAAGAGTGTTTGCCCAAGTGGGAGAATTAGTGAACAAAAATTGGGCTTCACACTCATTAACTTATTTGCAAGTATAAACTCTGAAAACTTAGTGGGAGTTGTTCTAAAATTTTGAGCATTAAGTGGACTTGCATGAATCTATTAAAGCGTTATTCTATCTTCCATGAATTTGTGTTACTCGAATGTCTATAATATGTTCAAGTTGCACAAATGGATACTTGGTATATGCGTACATTTTTCTGTTATTTGCAATCATTTGGATTTCTTGGTTGATCATTTGTTTTAAGGCTCATAAGGACTTGGCATAAATGTGGACTTATTGATACATATAAGATGGTTGTTGGATGCATGTTTTGTGTAACAGTGATGAATGCTTTCGTGCTTAGTTGTACCTTTCATTGAGGTAATATGCATTCATTGACTAAGTAAGGCTATTCCCAAAGGCATATTTTCAAAAATATGATTTAAGTATTGATTTGCAAATTAAGTAACGATATTGCAGATCAGTGGGAGTTTGAGTGTTAGTAATGCCTTACATTTGCAGATGATCTATAAGGTATGTATAGAATCCATGTATTCATTTTAATCTCCAGTTGGATTCATTAAGTCACATTTTTCGTGTGCTAGTCAATCATCTGATGAAATATATATATCAGATATCAAGTTGTTATCAAATTGCATATTAAATGGCATGACATGGTTTGTGCACTATCTCAGTTGTGAGGATTTCCATCTTGCCCGCAGGTGTTGGAAATCACTATCAAAGTAACTGGTATGGTGCATAGATCAGTGTCAAAAACATATTAATTCATCTTGCTCACAAGTGTTGAATTAATTTGTTTTATGAAGTTTTTGGGATATTTTACTTGGACATGTGCCTATTTGGTATTTTCAGTTGTGTCCGTTGGTTACAAACATCATTTGTATTGTTACTGATCTAATGAAAGTGATGCGTGATTGTTTTGGAGATGTATTCACACCTGCAGGTTATGGTGGTTTCATTAGATGAAGGATATTTGCATTGGCAGATTTAAGGCTTCGAATAAGCATAAAGTGTAACTTGTGAGTTACAATAAGGTGGACCTGGGATGATATAAAGTAAGACATTTTAGTTAATTTAAAGTTTCATTTAAAGTTTCATTTCTTGATCATAATTTGTGTTTCATGATCATAATTTGTGTTTCATGTGAATGAGGATCTTAGCATGTGTGATTATGAAGGTTCTGGGTTGTGTCAATCCTACAACCTTGTTGTTCCATGTTAAGAAATGCATTTGACAAAAATTGCATTAAGGACGAGATGTAATCACTGTTACTTGGCCACTAAAGTGACATTAGTCTCCAATCTCAAGTATAAACATGAATATTAGATTTTGTAGACCAATCGGGAGAATGTTGGATTTATCCAAAAATCAACCTTTAAGTGGTTTACTACATGTAATAGGAATGTAATATTGAAGAATAATGTTGATTGTGATTGTTGGCCTTAAAAAACTACCAAACCTGCGTGGCGCGCAGGCCAAGTAATTAATAAGCTAACTACGTCATTCAGTTGTGTGCGGGGTGTGCCAACTCGTTGACCGAGCTCGACCGGTGAGTAAAATATGTGGACGCGGCGTTTAGCGCACTGATGACTTCTTAATTTCGCCACTGCGGCCGAGGAAAAAACACGTCTAGGCCTTCGGGTTCTAGAGCTTGAAGACAAGGCTGCTATTTTTGCGAAGTTCAATATCAAATTCAGCTTTCAATGTGTCGAATGTAGTAACCTGGTAATATCTTACTTTGCCGAGAAGGCTGATGAGATGACCTCTGTTGATGCACAAAATCAGTGAGGACTTTGGTACAACAGAAAGTTTCAAGTTCGTGACCTTCGCTTGGTTGCTCCGGTCACTAGTGTGGATAAGTATGGTACAAACAGTGCTCCCCTAAGTTCCCGAGTGAGGGAAGCTCCTCGGTTGGGGACTTGCAAGTTCCAAGCCACTGAGTAATCCCGAAACTTCCAAGTACTGAAGCGTGGTGTCGTTTTCACTTGCCTTTTTTGTTCCATAGGTGGAAGTGGCATCTTCTCTGGAAGCATTTCTCTTCCATTCATGAGTGGTATCTCTAGCTGATATTGACGCACAAGGTAATGTATCATTTTCACTTGAAGCTTACTTGTAGTTTCGGGCTTGGTTAAGTGTGATACAAACACTATAGTAGGAGTCCCCCAAGTCTCTGAGCGAGGAGATCTGCCGAAAGAGGTGACAGACAAGGTAAGTAATCAGAGTTCCAAGCGATCAGGTCTAGGTTGGAAGCTTGACTTCGGGTTCCGGCTAATTATTCTCCTTCTCCTTGTCTCTTATTCAGCAAGAAGGATAAAAAGAAGAAAAAGGAGAAGAGATGATATGAGATACTTTTGCTTTTGAAGAAGTAACTTTCCACAGGCTTATTCTTGAACTGGGCTGGAGGGTTTTCTAATTTCCTCTAAATAAGCGAGCCAACTCAGGAATTTGAGGGTCAAAACAAGTCCGTCAAATCTAGAGTACGTTTGACCCTGATGATATGGGGTACTTTTGCTTTTGAAGAAGTATATTTCCACAGGTTTATTCTTGAACTGAGCTGGAGGGCTTCTTAGCAAGGAATATGAGACTTGATTGTGAATTGGACTTGTAATTTCTTCAAGGGCCGTTGGTGGCTTGATTTTTGAAGGAAATCGGACCATGAGTAATCTCATATGGCAAGTGATCCTCAGTTTAGTTGAGGATGAATCAGCACGTTGTCTCCACATGCTTCAAGGTATCAGTTTCATTTGCCTTATCTGTTCTCCATGCAGATGTGGCATCTTCTCTGGAATCACAAGATGTTGAAGATAAGTACTCGAGAGCAATGCTAGGTAAGCAATCAGGAAGGGGTTCCAGGCAATCGGTTCCTGACTGGAAGCTTGATTCCAAGTGCTGGCTGATTGCTCTCTTTCTCCTTGTCTTGCAGGTAAGAGCAAGGGCGAAGGAAAAGACAGGGAAAAAGCATGATATGGGATACTCTTGCTTTTGTCCCTGATGATATGAGATATTCTTGCTTTGGTGTGGCTTGTTTGCAAAGGTATTATCGGGGGGAAAGAAAGCTAAGTATTTCGAGAGGCTTCGTTGGGAGTGTCCTCTCGGGTGTGAGGAGGAGTTGAACATTTTTGCAGGTCTACTTGGTTATGGAGGATGGAGGTCCACATATATTAGGAATTTCCCTAACAGCAAATGGTAATGTTGTTCCTTTACCCTTATCGGTCATATCGATGTAGTGGGAGCTGCGAGATTCACGTGTTTTAACTTTGTCAGAGATCTTGTGATAAAGTGTTCCGTGATATCCGGAAAGCTGATGTTGTTTGTGAAAAGTGCCGACAAATTATATCCAGGAAAATCTGGCTCTTCGAAGTTTGAAGAGAGGTGCCTCTTCGATTTCTGAACAAGCGGGTATGTTGAAGATCTGGCTCTCGAAATTCGAAAAACGTTGCCTCTTCGATTTTTGAACCAAGCAAATCTGTTGAAGATCTGGCTGTCGAAGTTCGGAAAGCGTTGCCCCTTCGATTTTTGTACCAAGCAAATCTGTTGAAGATCTGGCTCTCGAAGTTCGGAAAGCGTTGCCCCTTCGACTTTTGAACAAGCATATCTGTTGAAGGTGTATTCTCAGAGATGAGGAAAAATTAGGCATTCTTGTGTGTATGCTTTGCCATAGAGGATAGATTTGACTCGTATAGTGATTTCCCAATTAGCAAGTAGTGGTGCTATTCCTTTACCCTTGTGGGTAATAGTAGGGTAGCTGGAACTTCGAAATTCTCATGCCTTAACTTTGTCAGAGCACTTTGAAAAAGTGGTCCGTGATATCCGGAAAGCTGATGTTGCGTGTGAAGATTGCAGACACATTTTATCCAAGGAGATCTGGCTCTCGAAATTCGAGGAGCGGTGCCTCTTTGATTTTCGAACAAACGGCCCTGTTGCCTTTTCTTTTATAGGGGCACCAATTGTGTTCAAGAAGTACGCTTAGAGAGTTACTGCTTGTAGAAATCTTCCCTTCATTTTTGTGCTTCTGAGATTTATTGGACCTCATTTTTCCTTCGTCATTTCTGAAAATGTCTGGCCCATCCGACCGTCGTTTTGACTTAAATGTTGAGGAAGAGGCAGCCAGGTCTCCTCAAGACAACATATGGCGTCCGTCTTTCTTATCCCCTACTGGTCATCTTACCGTTGGGGATTCTGTGATGAAGAATGACATGACCGCTGCGGTGGTGGCCATGAATCTTCTCACTCCCAAAGATAACAGACTACTTTCCAAACGGTCCGATGAGTTGGCTGTTAAGGATTCTCTGGCTTTCAGTGTTTCAGTGTGCGGCTTCTGTGTCTAATATGGCCCAGCGCCTATTTGCTCGAACCCGCCAGGTTGAGTCCTTGGCGGCTGAGGTGATAAGCCTCCAACAGAAGATCAGAGGGCTTAAGCATGAGAATAGACAGTTGCACCTACTTGCACATAGCTACTCCACGGGCATGAAGAGAAAACTTGACCGGCTGGAGGAATCCGAGAGTCAGATTCTAAGTGATCATCAGAGGTTTGTGGGTTTGTTGCAAGGGCATCTATTGCCTTCGTCTTCTGGAGCTTTACCGCGTACTGAAGCTCCAAACGATCGACCTCTGGTGCCTCCTCCTTCTGGGGTTCTGCCCAGTACAGAGGCTCCAAATGACCACCCTCCGGTGCCTCCTCTTTCTGGTACTTTGTCGAGTACTGAGGCTTTTCCTGGGCAACCTTTGTGAAGGTTCCCTCCTGTTTGTTTGTTTTGATTCTTGTGTATGTACATATATGTAATTTATCGATGATGTCAATAAACAAGCTTTACTTCATTCAGCGTATTGTGTTAAATACACTAAGGCATCTTCCATTAAGTTCTTTGAATTATTTCTTTTGTTGAAATTTGCATGTTGAAACTTCATGGGTGGATCCTGTAGGTTGAAATAGTGCTCCCCTAATTTCTCGAGTGAGGAAAACTTCTCGATTGGGGACTTGAAAGATCCAAGTCACTAAGTAGTAGCGGAACTTTCGAGTACCAAGGTGTAGTAGCATATGATAGGAGTCCCCCAAGTCGTCGGTCGAGGAGAGTTGCCGAAGGAGGTGTCTTGCTTGTTACCAAGTTGTCAGAATATCGATGCCTTGCCTTGCTTCATTTGGTGAAGCATAATTCTTTCTTACTGAAGTACAATTCTTTCTTGCTTCCTGTTTGAGAGGTAGGGAAATAATAAAAATGAGACCCAAGGTCTCATCCTTTTGCCCATTTCTGCTTCCCCCTTTTGTGGTGGAATTGCTTTTTGTTTCCACTAATCAGCCTGAGTCGCTGCAATTATAACACCCTTCTCTGTAGCTCAAATCGCAAAGTCGTCTTCATGAAAGTTGTTCCTTAACTTGTGATCTACAACATATCCAAATTTGAGATCCATCGGAGTAGTATAACTCCAGACATTCAGGTATGATGAATAACTGTTCATGATTTGTCTGTCAACCCATCAGACCTGTTGTTAGCTTCGTAACTCCATTTTATCTTGCTCAAATCAATATACTTTCTTCATCGAAGTTGTTCCTCATTATCTATTCCATAACATATCAAAAATTCAGAATGAATTAATGGTTAAATACTTCCAGATCTTTGAAACATCACAACAGCTTTGGAATCGGCAGGAATCTGACTGTCATGTTTGGAGCTTTAAAACTCTAATTTCCTTCGCTCAAACAGAAATATTTCCTTCTTGAAAGTTGTTTATCTGTTCAAGAACCATAAGATATCCAAAATTCGGCTCCATTGAAGAAGAGCAGAAGTTGCGGAAATTTGATAGATGAAAGGTGACGGAAGAGGGAGAGAGGGAAAAAGGCTTGACTAGTTAAAGCTATTTTTTGGACACAAAATTTGATTTAGCTTCACACTATCTTGATCAAGAGTGTGTGAAGCTCTTGCATGTTTTAGTGTTGAAATTTTGTAGTGAAGCTTTGTTGTTGAAGCTTTGTAGGTGAAGCTTTGATGATGAAGCTTTGTTGGTGAAGCTTTGATGTTGAAGCTTTGTGGGTGAAGCTTTGCTTTGTGGGGAAGCTTTGTATGGTCAAGCTTTGTGGGTGAAGCTTTGCTTTGTGGGGTGAAGCTTTGCTTTGTGGGGTGAAGCTTTGTGGGTGAAGCTTTGTAGGGTGAAGCTTTGCTTTGTTGGGTGAAGCTTTGTGGGTGAAGCTTTGCTTTGTGGGGTGAAGCTTTGTGGGTGAAGCTTTGCTTTGTGGGGTGAAGCTTTGTTGGGTGAAGCTTTGCTTTGTGGGGTGAAGCTTTGTAGGGTGAAGCTTTGCTTTGTAGGGTGAAGCTTTGTTGGGTGAAGCTTTGTGGGTGAAGCTTTGCTTTGTGGGTGAAGCTTTGCTTTGTGGGGAAGCTTTGTATGGTCAAGCTTTGTAGGGTGAAGCTTTGTATGGTCAAGCTTTGTGGGTCAAGCTTTGTATGGTCAAGCTTTGTAGGGTGAAGCTTTGTGGGTGAAGCTTTGTAGGGTGAAGCTTTGTATGGTGAAGCTTTGTATGGTGAAGCTTTGTGGGTCAAGCTTTGTAGGGTGAAGCTTTGTGGGTGAAGCTTTGTGGGTGAAGCTTTGTATGGTCAAGCTTTGTAGGGTGAAGCTTTGTGGGTGAAGCTTTGTATGGTCAAGCTTTTAGGGTGAAGCTTTGTTTGCACCATAAATTGATTTTGCTTCACACTATCTTGATCAAGAGTGTGTGAAGCTTTTGAGAATTGTAGTTGTCCTCCATTGATGAAGCTTTGTAGTGTTCCCCCTTCCATTTTTTTTTTTCGGATTTTTTTTTTTTTTGATTTTTTGATTTTTTGATTTTTTTTTTTTTTTTTTTTTTTGAGTGGGGGAACTAAACATTTGAAATTTGAAACTCTCTAGCTTGTGTGGAAGTTGAAGATTTTCCATGTGGGGCTTTCTCATGGTTTGATCTTCACAATTGTCAAACCTTAGCCAATATTGGTTATTCCTCCATGCTAGTGGGTGAGGGGAGTTGTTTGTGACGCCATACCCATAATTCGCTCTGAGTTCCAAGCAGACCATTTAGAAAACAACTTATTAGATAGCGAAAAGCATCTTGAGGCCCTAAGGCAGTCATGTAGTATTAGTGTAGGAATGCGCTTGGTGCATCATTAGGAGTTGCCTTCTGAGCCGCCCATGGGTCATGTTATGTTCTACACCCCGATACTAATGACCTTAGGGGTGAAGCTGCCTTTGCAGCCGTGGTTGCAGCAGATGCTATCTTTTATTAGATATGCGCCTGGCAACTCAACCCTGATTTTTGGGATACCTTGATCGGGTTTTATATTATTTGGATGAAGTTGGATTAGGTGAGCCCTCCTTCCATCAGTGGCACTACTGCTATAAGATGCGCCCGGTGAAGTCATGCACTGGTTATGCCGAGTGTGCATGTTGGAGTGAGAGAGAGCATATTGCCAAATGACCTTCATTATATAGGATTCTGAACGGTTATAGCTCAACACTTGTACATTGTGAGTCTACTTGTAGTAGTACTTCAAGTGATTAGCGTTCCATGGATGGCCAAGGGTCTTGCCATCGGAGCTTCTGAGTTTGTAGGAGCTAGGGCGACTGATGCCAATGACTTCAAACGCTCAATCCCAGTTTAGACTAAGTGTGCCTTCGCTCGGGACTCTGTCGCAAAGTAGTCTTTTCTTTAATACCCAGTCCCTTACTTTGAAATAGCGAGGTTTGACCCTACAGTCATAGTAGTTGGAGATGTGCTGCTTGTAAGCCATACTCCTCAAGTGAGCCTGAATTATATGTTCCTCGACTAGATCCAAGTTGAGGGTGAGTTGTTTGTCATTTTCAATTTGCATGTAGTTATGGACTCGGAAGGTAGTTTGCTCAAGCTTAACTAGGACAACTGCCTTTGTGCCAAAGGCAAGTGAGAATGGAGTTTCTCCTGTTGAAGTCCGATATGAAGTGCGATATAACCAAAAAAAACTTGGGGTACAAATTCAGGCCAACAACCTTTAGCCTTGTCCAAGTTGGTTTTCAAAGTGCGCTTGATTATTTTGTTGATGGCCTCAACTTGTCCATTTAGATTGGGGATGAGCTGGAGAGGCGAAGCATAAGTTGATGTTGAACTTAGAGCAGAACATTTTGAACTTCTTGTTGTCGAACTGTCGCCCATTGTCAGTGACTATCGCATTGGGAATGCCAAATCTGCAAAGGATGTTCTTCCACACGAAGTCTTCTATCTTTGCCTCAGTAATGGTTGCCAAGGGTTCTACTTCGGCCCACTTTGTGAAGTAGTCAACCGCAACGATTGCATAACGGACATTGCCCTTCCCTACAGGCATTGGGCCGATCAAATCAAGCCCCCATTGGGCCAAGGGCCAAGGGCTGATTATGGGAATGAGAGGTTCTGGAGGGGAGTGAGGAATAGTCGCATAGCGTTGACATTTGTCACATGCGCGGGATACTTTGATGGCATCCTGGTGGAGTGTTGGCCAGTAATATCCTTGGCGAAAAGTCTTATGTGCTAGGGACCGAGATCCAGCATGATCTCCACAGACTTCCTCATGTATTTCTCGGAGGACAATCTCTGCCTCGGCAGGCATAAGACACCTTAAGTACGGCAAGTTAAAACCTCGCTTGTAGAGTTGATCGTTGATGATCAGGTAGCGGGTAGACTTGTATCGAATTTGCTTAGCCTGGACTTTATCATTTGGGAGGAAGCCATGAGCAAGGAATTTATAAATTGGGGTGATCCAACTATCCCCCTGTTGTAAGTTGCACACTTCGGCGGCCGTGGTGCTAGGAGCAACCAACAGTTCAACATGAATTTTTCTCCCAACTTTGTCTTCCACTGCTGAGGCGAGGCCAACCAGGGTGTCTGCATGACTATGTGCCGCTCGAGGAGCTTGACTGATCTGGTAGTGGAAGTGTTTGAGCAAAAGTTGTGTTTGCGTAAGGTATGCTACCATAGAGCTATCATTATCATCAAAGTTGTTGGTGACCTGGTTGACCACTAATTGGGAGTCACTGAAGATATCAATTTGTTTAACCCCAAGGTGTTTGGCCAAACGTAAGCCTGCTAGAAGGGCTTCATATTCGGCCTCGTTGTTCGACGCCTTGAATTTGAAACGAAGAGCATACTCCATCGCCACTTTGTCAGGGGTTCGACTTCAGATGAGGATGACTAGAAGTGTCTTCACTTTCTGCATGTACTCTGAATGTACTAGTTTGTTGTTTGTATGGCGTGTGCCATGTTATAAGCCTGAGAGCTTTTTTGTTTTTGAAGCGTTGTAGCTTTGAAGCTTTGTAATTGTAGCTTTGTAATGAAGGCTTTGTAATTGTAGCCCTGAGGCTTTGTAATTGTAGCCCTGAAGCTTTGTAATTGTAGCTTTGAAGCTTTGTAATTGTAGCCCTGAGGCTTTGTAATTGTAGCTCTGAGGCTTTGTAATTGTAGCTCTGAAGCTTTGTAATTGTAGCTTTGAAGCTTGAGCTTTGTAAATGAAGCTTTTGAAGCTAGAGCTCTGTAAATGAAGCTGTCGAAGCTAGAGCTCTGTAAATGAAGCTGTCGAAGCTTAGAGCTCTGTAAATGAAGCTTTCGAAACTAGAGCTCTGTAAATGAAGCTTTCGAAGCTAGAGCTCTGTAGATGAAGTTGTCAAAGCTAGAGCTCTGTAAATGAAGCTGTCGCAGCTTAGAGCTCTGTAAATGAAGCTTTCGAAGCTAGAGCTCTGTAAATGAAGCTTTCGAAGCTGATCGATGTGAGTGATGCTCATGAATGTGTATGTTGATTGACAAGAGTAATGCTCATGGATGTTGACATGAGTGATGCTCATGTATGATTGACATGAGTGATGCTAATGTATGATTGACATGAGTGATGCTCATGAATGTTTATGTATGATTGTCATGAGCGATGCTCATGTATGATTATGTATGATTATCATGAGTGATGCTCATGAATAATTTTTTGGAGTACGGGTTGTACCTTTGATTACCTGGTTGGTGATAATAGCGGCAGGTTTGTCAATAATTTTTGGAGTACTGGATGTACTTTTGATCACCTAGTTGGTGGTAATAGTGGCAGGCTGCCGAATAATTTTTGGAGTACTGTGAATCCTTTTGAAGCTCGGTTGGCTTATGCATACTGGGTCTCTGAGTTGGTAGACCTCTTTTTTTCTTCAGGGTAGAAACATATTGGATCCCAGTTAGGCTTTTGATACTTGCCTCCCCTGATGTCTTCCACGTGAAACACTTGGTGACCAGGCCTCGAAGTTCGTTCACTGTTTTTCATGGCCCTGTTGGAAGATTCAGATATGGGTGTGCCGCCGCTTATGGAATATATCACATTCACTTGGCGTTGGTTACAGTTATCCCTCGGAGAGTGAAGGAGGAATTGATAAATTTTTTTCTTCACGTGCCAAAGCTTCAATATGATCACGGAGGATGATACACTTCTTGCTGTCATGACTGTTTACTTATGGTGGCAGCAGAACATGCCTGTGTTCTTCGTGGACTTGTAAACTGGCTCTCTCGGCTTTGGCTTCGGTATCAGGTGAGCTATACTGGGGTAAATGGCCACGCATGTGGTGTTCAAGGGCGTGTATGTCTCATACCTCAGGGTAGGGCATGTCTTGATACGTGTTTGGCCCACTTCATTGACTGCCTGGGGGCGGGCATTATCGTGGCGATACCCATGGTTATCGCGATAGTGCCCTTTACTTTTTTTACTGAAATGAGAGTGGTGGGGATGGAAATCCTTCCTCTTGCCTTGAGATTGGTATGTCTGTTGACTTGGCGAAGTATTAAGTGAGGCAGAGGGATACTCTGTTGCCGTTTGGAGGGCCGATGTCTTCTCATTTGGTTGGATCTGGCTTCCACTCCCTATTTGCTGATAAGGGGTGGCTGTAGGGGGTTTCCCTTGATATGTTCTTGCCTCAGCGGATGCGTGGTTATAGGCCTGTGCCATCACCTCGGAGTAAGTTTTCCAAGTGTTGGCATTGATCATGTACTTGAAGAAACAGTCACGTAAGCCTATTGTGAAGGCCTTGAGGACGGTCTTGTCATCTGGCTCAGTGCAGCGAGAATATTCATGGCTGAAGCGGCCGGCATACTCTCGTAATAACTCGTCCGGCTTTTGGCGGATAGTGTACAAATCGTCTGCAGAATGCAAGCGATCGGTCTGGAAGATGTGTTGAGAAACAAACAGTTTCCTCCATTCCTCAAATGAGTCAACCATTTCAGGTGAAGGATGACAATACCAGTTTAAAGCTCCACCAGAGAGGGTGGAGGGGAAGAGAAGACATCGCTCTTCATCGGTGTGCATCTGGTATGCCATGGTAGACTCAAAGGGGTTAAGGTGTTCAATTGGATCCTCCTTTCCAGTATAGAGTTGCAAGCCAAGCTTCTGTTTTGTCTTCGCCTGGAGGGGGTGTCGAGGATCTTCCTTGTAAGAGGGCCAGGCCTGGGTTGATTCCAGTCAGGTATCTCAGCTTGTCGTTCGGCCTTTAACTTGTTTACTTCTTCAAGGAGTTGTAGGACAAGGGGGTCATGGGTGGAGTTTTGTATCATTGGAGCTTTTTTTCGGAAATTTCCATCCCCTCTTGAAAGTAGGAAAGTCTGATCAAGAGCATGTGATTTTTCCCTGGACTCGCCGTACTGACTTCTAGGGTATGTCTGTCGGAACATCTCTGAGTCCCCTATACCCTCATGTTTCTCTAGGACTTGTTGCCCATTCCCCAAATTGGTAGCCGGCCTGGGCCGTGGTAGGGGACTAAGTCTTTCAGAAACCCTTGGGTCATTGATCTTTGAGTTTATGTGGATGGGGTTTTCTCGACGTTGCTTCAGGAAGTATCGACAGTCGCGATAAACAGCTTTCGATCCTTCCGCTCCCTCTACTAGGAGGTGCCTTCCTCTACTTCTCCTGCTTCGGGTTGAAGCAGCTAGGTTGAGAGAAGTTTCATGTTGATCGACATTTTGAGGAGTAGCTTGCTCCTTATCAAGAATACCCATGTTGAAAGCAAGTGACCCTCCATGTTGGAAGGCATCCGATTGATGGTTGACGTTCACAGGGGCAACGAGCTCGTGTGTTTGAGCATGCCTAGCTCGTGGAGCGTCTCGAAGAGCTTCTCGTATTGCTCTTGAAGGACCTCATTTTTCATTGCTATCTTGTTGTTCTGAGCTTCTAGCTCATCGACTTTAGCTTGAAGAGAAACCCTTTTTCCTTCATTCTTTCGTTGCTTCGTACTAGGTGCGAGAGGGGTGTCATTCTGTGAGCTGTGGCTTCCTTCGCTCCCCATGTTGGAGAGGGATGCTTGATCAAAAGAGAGTGTACGAATAGTGGAAACCAACTTGACAAAGCTGAAGAGAGTGGGAATAAGTGTCGATGTCCCACAGACGGCGCCAAATGTTGATGCACAAAATCAATGAGGACTTTGGTACAATAGAAAGTTTCAAGTTCGTGACCTTCGCTTGGTTGCTCCGGTCACTAGTGTGAATAAGTATGTAAATGGACAGAGACAGGGAAGTAAACAACACAAGATGTACGTGGTTCACCCAGATTGGCTACGTCCATGGAGTAGAGGAGTTCTCATTAATTGTGAAGGGTTTACACAAGTACATAGGTTCAAGCTCTCATTTTGTGAGTCCTAGTGAATACTCTAGTACAAATGACATTAGAGATTATTGTGGGAGAATGATCCCTATTTATAGAAGAGAGTTTCTAGCTTTGTTCTGACATTAACACGTGTCATGCTGTGATTGGTCTCTGATGTTGACACGTGTCGCGCTGTGATTGGCCTCTGGTGTCGACACATGTCACCTTGTGATTGGCCTCTGACCTTGTGGGTCCTTGACGGTATAATGTTGACCGGTTCTCAGTAGTTTCGGGATTGGTCAAGTATGGTACAAACAACCTCTGCCAACAAAGACTAGAAAATCCTTGTCGACCGAGACTTGGATAATAACCAATCGGTCTCAAAGTAGTGACGTTTATCCAAACTGAAGGTGCTCATTTGTCGGCTAGTTCTACGGCTCCAGTGTTGTATATCCAAACTGAAGATGTTGTCGGTTGCCTTCACAGTGCTGTTTATCCAAACTGAAGATGTGTTGGCGAGAAATAAGAGAATGATAGAGTTCTCAAGGTTGTTGAGAGGTTTCGCGTAGAGCGAGTTTGCGCAGGGCAATTTTTGTGTTGAATTGAAGGCGCTATGACGTTGCACGATGTCTTGTATTTATAGGGACGAGTACGCACTGGTTGATAAGCTAATAAAGACTCCCAAGATATTAAAACTCTTTCACTGACTTCAGCCTCGGATAAGCCTTACTACTCCCAAGACTCTGAACTTAGTAAAAAATGCAACCAAATTCGATCCTTGCGTTTAGTCTTATCACATCGAATCCTAAGATAATCTGCATGCTTGGATTTGAACGAATAACGTTCATCTAAACAGCCATCAATTATATATGTGTGTGTGCGTGTGTGTGTGTCTATATATATATATACACACATATATAGTTTGCGCCTTTCACATGGCATGCAGGCTAAGTCCATCATCAATTCAATTCATCTGACAACATCCATAAATAACCTAGCCTACTTAGGTCTCCTATCTCACCATTATCCAAGCCTTGCAAATCCCATGCTATACCATGTGATAAGAATCCAAGTCGAATTGCTCTAATCCACACGATACGGTGCTAACAAATCCAAATTAAATTGGACTATTTTGCTTGTTTCTACATTGGAGCTATGATTTTTATCCCATTTATTTTGTACAAGAAAATTGAGATAATTTATTGAAAGATAATTATTATGATTAAAAACCATAACATTATCTCTTAACAATAGCAAATTATCTTAACTTTCTTATCTGACAGCTAAGAACCATGCTCACTCAACGGCCTCGATTACTCGGGCTAATGGTGTAAAATTAGGTCCAAACATTGCCCCCCCAGTTTCCATGAGCTTTGGCCCGTAAGCCGAATGGTAAAGGAAATTAATCATTTGTATCTGTCTCTCAACCATTCGACATGTTATTTGGCTATCCACTGACTTGAGATGGTATTCGGCCGAACATGAGATCCTCATTTAGCTCAAAAACCCATAACATAACCAAGACTTGGAGCCCCAACCATGCATACATATCCTCCTGACTTGAAATTTCAAATGCTAACAAATGGCTTTGTTAAAACCAAGGCTTGAAATGATGTTGGCTTAAATGATGTCATCGGCTATGCATATCTTTATCACATTCCCTTCTGACTTGATGACCAACCACCTTGACTTGATGACCAAAGCTATGGTCGAAGAAATATGTGGTCGAGGACAATATCATGCAATCTCAACGTAAGATTAATTTTGGGGACTTCGGCCCCATATGGTCATGGCGGAAACATCATGCAATCTCGGCGTGCGTAATCATCATCCATGCTTTTTCTGTCCACCGCTTTCTAACTCAAAACACGTGTGATGACAATGGCAATTCCAAGATTTCCCACGAGTCAATACACGCTACCGAGCTGATCTTTCGAATCAACTCCTTCGACTGCTGCTTCCTTGAGCTTTTTAGTGGAAAAATATAAGACCGAGAACATTATCATGGAGCTCGACCAACAACCCTCGGTCACTGCGAACAAGTCCCTGATATCTATTGAACTGTCATGACTCTCTTAACACATTGCTCTGCCAACTCTGTGGTCTTCCTTGGCTGCCACAATTATACAAGGCTTGGCAACTTTGGCAAATAGGGCCGAGAAGAACCTGTTTCTTGGTACAGTTGGCGGATGGGGCTGAGAAACTGGACGGTCGAGAAAACCGGGCCGAGAACTACTGAGAAGCCACCGCCAAATAAAAATGTATTCGGCATTAAAATTTCATTCCTTCGACCAAAATCGTCTCGGCTCGACACGCTCGGCTAAAAACTGATGCCGACAACAATGACTGAGAAAATCTAGGCCATAAAACCTTGGCCTAATTCTTTTCCACCGAACGGCCTCACCAAATGAAAAGAATAGCCCTCGTGAAAGCCTACCATTCGAAATGGACGGCTCTTTATTTATATCATGAACTTGTCCTTGCCTCTTATCTCTTTTTCTAATAAAGACCACCGAGTGGATTTTTGGGAAAATGCCAGCACTTCACCATTAAACACCATTCCTTGACTGAATGCCACTGATCAAATCCTGCCATCAAATGCTTGTTAACTCAAATCAAATCAGTGTTGAATTAATGGCCAAGTGGCCAACTCAACATCACATTTCGGCTAAAAAATCACCATGACGTGCAGACATCATGATTATGCTCTCATTTTTGAATGTCGAGATCGAGAAAAATTTGGAGGCCGAGGTTGAGATTTGGGAGCCGAGATAAACCATTCTTGGCAGCTCGGCCTATCATCAATCAAGGTCAGCAACAAATTCAAATGGAAACAAAGATGGTTCGTTCAGGCAACAGAGCTCTCGGATTTGCCGCGGCAGTCGAAAACCGACCGTGTCAAAATGACTGGATAATGGATTACCTTTTCTTTCCTCAGACGGTGCATCAAAAACCATGATCACTGATTGGAAAAAAAAAAGTATGCCTCCACCGAGCTTGGCACATCTACTTCACATGCACTGCTTTTTCACCAAATATACAGACAACTTTTTAATTTTGTCTTGTTACTCGGCAATCGTCATCAAATCTTTGCTTGTTTACCCCCTATTTTCTTAAGTATCGGCTGCAAAAGCCAGATGATTAAGAAAATAATTGTTAAGGAAAAAAAAATATATATATATATATATACACACACACATCAATTAGCTATCAACTTTATGCATCAGCCCGAAAAACCGAATGATTAAGCTGGCTCAGTTCTATGAAAGACCCCTTCGCAAAAAGAAAAGGAAACCTTGTGTGGCGGCAAAAGTTAATTTCGCCGAGTGAACAAGTTATATGCCCCACGAAGGTCTACCACCTAGTATGGGTGGCCCTTTGTCTTATTAAGCACACTACAAACCTTCTTTCACAACGAGACTAATATTGAATTTTAATCGCCGATTATACCACAAATTGCCTCCTTAATTTCTTACGCATCGGTCTGAAAGACCGAATGGTTAAGAAAATAATTTATCTATTATTTTTATTTTTATTTTTAGCAAAAGAAAACGAAAATGGTCGAATCATAATCAGGAGGAGGCCAACGATGCTTTATTCCAAGCCGAGATCTTTTTACACCAAAATTTTCACTTTGAGTTTTTTCAAAACCGAATAAAAGATCACCTCCAAATATGTTTGGCTCGACGAAAGATTTTGTATCATCGGCCGCCGAATGTGTTGGACACTTATTATGCCCCCCAGGCATAATTACTTTGTTAATTTCGGCTTTTAACACAAATAACTTAGCCAAACGGGATTTCTCCATATCAGCTTTATCACCAATAATCATATCGATTGGCGTGGTTTCGGCTTCTAAGATCATGTCTCCAATTATCATATCAATTGGTGTGGTTTTATGGTTTGAAGCCGTGTATTGGTCTTGTTCGTCATTGGAACATTCATTTGACGAATCATTTTCTGAGTCAATTTTTGGCTCAGAAACTTGAACCTTTTCTTCTGGGCCTACCACGCTTTCAATCTTGACTGAAAAAACAGGTGGCTTAGGTTTTTCTTTGGCGTTCTCAACAATCTTTTTTGGCTGAATTTTGATTGTGGTCGGAGTGGAAAATTGCCCCTCGGCCTTTAGACTTAACCATTTTTCAAAGGGAATTGATCAGTAGTCAGAAACGTAAGGAAAACATTCTTCATCTAGCCAGGCATTAAATCGAGCCCTATCTTCGTTTACCCATTGCTCTTGTAGGGTAACATGAGCTTCTATTCTCAACATGTAGGCGAATGATTTTTGCGTAGCTCTTACGCCACGAAGAATTTTTACCGATTCCCATGATCTTTTATCCTCCTTAAGATGTTTTTCCAATTGCTCTAGGAGCTCGTACAATCGGCTACGTGGAGCCGGATCGGAATCTTGATATATCATAGGAACTTCGTAGTTTTAGCACTGGGTCCCACCGGGCATGCCAAAATGTTGACCCTAAAAAACTACCAAGCTTACGTGGCGCGCAGGCCGAGTAATTAATAAGCTAACTACGTCATTCGGTTGTGTGAGGGGTGTGCCAACTCGTCGACCGAGCTCGGCCGGTGAGTAAAATATGTGGATGTGGCGTTCAGCGCGCTGATGACTTCTTAATCTCGCCATTGCGGCCGAGGAAAGAACACGTCTAGGCCTTCGGGTTCTAGAGCTTGAAGACAAGGCTGCTAGTTCTACGAAATTCAATATCAAATTCGGCTTTCAATGTGCCGAATATAGTAACCTGGTAACACCTCACTTTGCCGAGAATGCTGATGAGATGACCTCTACTAACAAAGACTCTAAAATCCTTGTTGGCCGAGACTTGGACAATAACCAGTTGGTCTCAAAGCAGTGCTGTTTATCCAAACTGAAGGTGCTCCTTGGCCGGCTAGTTCTACGGCTTCAGTGATGTTTATCCAAACTGAAGATGTTGCCAGTTGCCTTCACAGTGCTGTTTATCCAAACTGAAGATATGTTGGCGAGAAATGGGAGAACGATAGAGTTCTCAAGGTTGTTGAAAGGTTTCACGTAGAGTGAGTTTGCGTAGGGCAGTTTTTGTGTTGAATTGGATGCGCTATGACGTTGCACGATGTCTTGTATTTATAGGGACGAGCACGCACTGGTTGATAAACTGATAAAGACTCCCAAGCTATTAAAACTCTTCCACTGACTTGAGCCTCAGATAAGCCTTACTACTCCCAAGACTTTGAACGTAGTAAAAAATGCAACCACATTCGATCCTTGCGTTTAGTCTTATCACATCGAATCCCAAGATAATCTGCATGCTTGGATTTGAACGAATAACGTTCATCTAAACAGCCATCAATTATATATATATATATATATATATATATATATATATATATATATATATATATATATAGTTTGTGCATTTCACATGGCATGCAGGCCAAGCCCATCATCAATTTAATTCATCTGACAACATCCATAAATAACCTAGCCTACTTAGGTCTCCTATCTCACCTATCCAAGCCTTGCAAATCCCATGCTATACCACATGATAAGAATCCAAGTCAAATTGCTCTAATCCACACGGTACGCTGCTAACAAATCCAAATTAAATCGGATTGTTCTGCCTGTTTCTACGTTGGGGCTATGATTTTTATCCCATTTATTTTGTACAAGAAAATCAAGATAATTTATTGAAAAATAATTATTATGATTGAAAACCATAATATTATCTCTTAACAATAGCAAATTATCTTAACTTTCTTATCTGACGGCTAAGAACCATGCTCACTCAACAGCCTCGATTACTTAGGCCGATGGTGTAAAATCGGGTCCAAACAGTGATTTAATCTCTTAAAGATATCAATCGTATATAAGGTGTCTTATATTGGAAATATGATTGATGGAATCCTTAATTGAAAATGATTATGATACTTGACTTGGAGGCTAATAAAGTAAGTTTAGGTTTCCTTTATGGATGGAAACCCTAACTTTTAGCTTATATAAAACACCAGTCCCTATAAACCCTAGAACACACAACATAATGCTTCCTATAGAGTAGTTGTATCTAGCTAGGTGTTGATAGAAGATCTTGGTGTTGCCGTGCTCTACTACTTTTGTGTTCGACTTCCATGGCTGCCGTTGGAATCAGGTTAGTCACTAATTTGTTTGTGTTTTAATTTTATAACCTTATAAGGCTAACAGTTATCACAAAAACATAACTCTGTATAACCATTTCCATAGAAGAATGCTAGCACACTAAAGTTATATGTTATCATAGGTTATGTTGTCAGATTATAAATCATGAGTGATAAAAACTTATCAAAACAAAAACCTAAACATTTAGCATAACCATTTAAGAATTACAAGATAATATGCTAGTTGTTGTAGTGCATAACTAAGCCATCTGTTTTGGGTAGGGATGGCAATGAATTGGTTTGGGGACGGAAATGCTATCACTAGTTTTGGGGGGACTTATTAACTTATGTTTCCCTTGATAAGGAGCATTCGTTTGTTTTTTAATTTGGTAATTTATTTGTACGGGATAATTGAGACATTCCCTTCTTTCATTAGCTCTTGATATCCATGAGAAAGCCATGCATTCATCTCAAAAGAAATAATTTTCTTCTCACAATAATGAGATGAGAGACATTGTATGTGCTTATGAGTAGTTAGACTACTTCCTATATTACTAATTGGTTTTATGGTGAAACCTCAACTTTCTTTAATGAAAATTTATTTATTAATTAATTCAGTACATGTATATGTAAAAATTTCTGTATATTTTGATGTTGATTGTGGACCACTGAAATTCTTCTTCCCACTCCCAGCCCGCACCCCACCCCCCAAAACCAATTTTCCTTGAACCTCTAATATCTATGTGAAGATTAAAGCGAAAGCACTCCTGATGGGAAACAAGTAAAAATTGAGCAACCAGTCGGCAAATAAATTATCTAGGGCAACGAAGATGTTGCCACTTGCCGTCCATTTGCGCGTTGGTAGCTGTAAAATAAAGCAGTAGTTTCACGTATATGAAAACCTTAGTTCCCAACTACAAGACATTGAGAACAACCTTGATACTGTTATAAGTTGAATCAAATAAAAATGTGTTTGGGGGTTTGAGAAGTTTTTGTTTTGACCGGACTGGTGTTGGAGATCTGTGTAACTTGAGGAATGTTTGAGCTGTGGGCGTGGAGAGGACCATATCTTGGTCTCCATGATGTTTCATCGTAATTGTACAATTTTTTCGGATGATACAATCTTTCTTTGAACTTAGAGCTTTACCTACAACTCGTAACATATATATATATATATATATATAACATCTATAGTTTTTGCTTCCAAACTAAAAGTCAAAAGTGGTTCCAAATGCTAGCACATATATTGCTGATTAAGAAAATGGTTTTTTTCTTAATCCAAAATGGGTCATTGAGATTAGTATAACTCATCATTTTGATTTTTAACAATTAAAATCATAAATCATTTTAGTTATTTCGTGAAAAATCTGTTAATATCATCGTTAATTTTCACAAAATGACCAAAATGATTTATGGTCGACAAACTCATGAACCACTTCTATTTATTTTTATTGTTAATGACGAAAATAAAGAGTTATACCAATTTCAATGATAATTTTGGATAAAAAGCCTTAAGAAAAGTAAGCAAGAGAGATTACGACGTACAATCTCACTACATTCTAACTAGTTTCGTATTAGTACTTGACTTAAATAATAAATTAGTTACGTATATATATGCCTATTAGCCAACTTGTGAGTATAGGGAGAGGCGAATTAAGGTAAGCCAGTTGACGAACAAGTACCTCCAGTACAAAACATGAGGCTAATTAAACATAACCCGTAATTATCCACAAGAGTAGAGGTGTACGATTAAGGAGTTAGTAGCCAATTTGCTAGTGATAAGTAGGTGCCATGTACTATTGTTTCTGTTGACAACGAACGCATGATGAAGTTGACATGCGTAGGTATGCTTCGGTCAGCGAGTGGATGCTAGTCGGAGGAAATTTTATATTGGCTATGAGGATATAGAGTCACTAAGTGATTGCCACGTATCGTGAGTCTCTGCTTGTTTGGGGTTGGTTCGTGTGCTTCGGTATGAGTGCTTAATTATTGGCGATACTTCAGTAGGTTCATGGTGTTTTACAGGTGGCCGATACTCGGTAAGTAGGTGGAGATGCTTGTTGGAGGAATTTTTCTATTGACTAATAAGGATATAGAGTCAATAAGTGATTGCCATGTGTCGTGGGCTTCCACTTATTCGGGGTTAGTTTGTGTGCTTCAATATGAGTGCTAATTATTGGTGATGTTTGGTAGGTTTATGGTGTTTTACAGGTGGCCTATAGTCGTAACTTTGGGCGTCATTCATTATGGTACAAATAATGTTCTTCCTCACTTCTTAAGTGAAGAACTTCTCGGTTAGAAACTTGCAAATCAAAGTAGTATTTTTTTTCTTTTATAAAATTTTTTATTATCAAATTTATCATTAATCTTCAATCGAAGAAGGTTGCTGAAGGATGTGTCTTCACTAAGCCTTGTTATAGTCGTCAAAGGAGTCATGTTGGTGAACTAATCTTGCCTCCCAGTTTTATTTGGGCCCAAGGGTTACCGAAGGAGGTATCCTTTCACCGAGCGTATCTCCACCTACTAACCGAATCCCACTTGCATAGGTCAACTTCATCACATTGTTCCGTTTATTCAACTTCGGCTGTCAACAGATTCATTACAATGATAATTCAATCTACTAAATGAAATTGTTGATATCAAAATCTAGTCAATTACCTTCTTAGTTTTGATTATCCGTATACCAACCAACCATGAATTTTAAATGAACATATATAACTATCGTAGTAATTAATAACGTTGTGGTGCTCACCAAAAACTACATTTTTATAAAAATGAATTGTTATCGGCAGTTCAAAAATCTTATTTTGCACTCCAAACTTTCTATAATTAGAAAGAAAAAAACAATTGTGAAGAGTGTAGAATGAGATTTGTGGAGTGCTAATAACAATTTCCTTTATAAAATTGTAATATGCCCCCCCCTTTTTTTAAAACGATGGGTTGCTAGTTGGTTTCACGTCTATCCCCGGAGAAAAACATTGTGGCCCACAGTTTTGCCAATTGGAGTTATAAAATAAATCTTGGATACCATTATTTTTAGAATTCTCCTGAATGGATTGAAACTCATTTGTTTAATGATATAAGTGGAGTCTCTAGGACTCAAACTGTTTGTAATAATTTAATGAGTTAGTTTTTGGGGTGATCTACCCCCTTATGTTAAAAAAAAAATGATGGATTTGTTGTGGCCTATATTTAACTGACAGTGAGAGGGGGTCGGCGGCATAGAGAAAATATAGAGAGAGATATGTTTGTAGGGTTGTGTAGAGGATTTGTTATTCCCCCTACATAATGTCTTTATTTATAGTAATAAGAGAGAGAAGAAATCCTTCTCCTCCAAGGAATACAAGTCCTAATAGGGAAGAATAACTAGAATCAAATCAAATCAATGATTTACACAAACACACTTAAATAAGAAGTTTATAACACTCCCCATTGAGTGTGTAAATACTCAAGTAGATTCGGCATCATGTAGAGTTGAGGAAGTCAAAACGTCGGCACTGATTCTGGGAACACGCTATTCTCAAATAAGGTAGGAACTTGCATAAGAAAGTAAGTCTCACAAAAAAAAAAAAAAAAAAAACCCCATAAGGCTATAGTAAAAACCCGAGTAGGGACAAAATCTATAGTCTAAGGAAAAATGCGTGAGTAATGCAAAGTCAAATGAAATGTCTATGGGACGTCATCATGGATATGAGGTAGGTGCCTCGTCAAAACCTCGTTAGGTAGCAAAAACCCAATGGGAAAAATGCTCTTAATCGTAGGGAAAAAGAGTACATTAAGATCAAGCAAGTATACTTCAGGATACTCCCCCTAAGTTTGACACAATTCCAAAGAGAACTAACAATGTTACAACTCAGACAGTTTACGCATCCCAATTCCTTGAACAAGCTTCTAAAACATCGCCTTCTGTAGTGATTTGGTGAAGAGGTCGGCCATATTGTCGTGTGAACGGATTTGTGTGACTTCAATCTTCTAATGCTCTTGTTATTGATGTGAGAAGAAGAACTTCGGCACAATGTGCTTGGTGTTGTCTCATTTGATGTAACCCTTCTTGAGTTGTTCAATGCATGCTACGTTGTCTTTATAGATCATCGTCGGGACGTCAACGACGAGGTAAAGATTGCAGGAGCTTCGAATATGGCCTATAACTGCTCTTAACCAAAAGCATTCCTGAGTTGCTTTGTGTAAGGCGAGAATTTCAGCATGGTTAGACGAAGTGGCAACTGAGGTCTGTTTAGTTGACCTCCAAGAGATTGCGGTGCCTCTAACGGTAAAGACATAACCTGTTTGAGAACGTGCCTTATGCAGATCAAATAAGTATCATGCGTCGGCATAACCAACAAGGTGAAAATCGACTTGAGATAAGGGGATGCGGCATCACTCAAAGATCCGTAGAGATGGAACAAGCCCAGATCTGTAGTACCCTTAAGGTAACGGAAGATGTCTTTAACACCAATCCAGTGTTTGCGTGTTGGTGCATTTACTATATATTGCCAAAAGATTAATAGCGAATGAGATTTTGGGTTTAGTGCATTGAGCTAAGTAATAAAGCACCTATCGCACTTAGATGAGGAACTTCAGACTCCAAAATCTTTCATCATCCTCCTTCGGACGGAAGGGATCTCGTTTTGCATCTAGTAATCGAACAACCATAGGAGTACTCAAAAGCTTCACTTTATCCTCGTTAAAGCGATGCAACACCTTCTGGGTGTAGTTCGATTGATGTACTAAGATTCCATCTGAACAATGCTCTATCTTAAGATTGAACAGTATCAAGTCTTTCCTAGATCTTTCATCTCAAATTCCGACTTCAGGTGCGTGTTAGTTCTTGTGAACTCTTCAAGAGTTCCGATGAGATTCCTGTCATCGACATAAACTGCAACTATCGCAAAACTAGAATGTGACTTCTTAATGAACAAACAATGGCATAGTTCGTTGTTCACATATCCCTGACTAGTCAAATACTCACTCAGACGGTTATACCACATTTTTTCGGATTGTTTCAAATCGTAGAGTGAACGCCTGAGCCGAATTAAGAACGCGTTCCGGGGTTTGGAAATATTTGATCTAGTCAATGTATGTCATTCGGGAACTTTTGTATAAATTTCCGTATCAAGATCCCCACAGAGATACGCAGTTACTACATCCATTAGTTGCATATTCAGTTTTTCGAAAACTATCAAAGTAATAAGGTAGCAAAAAGTAATCACATTCATAACGGGTGAATAAGTTTCGTCATAGTCAATCCCAGGGCGTTGTGAGAGGCTTTGTAATGCATAATTTCATTCTTCTCATTACGATTCCGAACGAAAACCCACTTGTAGCTAACGGGTTTCACATGTGGTGGAGTAGGAGCTACAGGTCCAAAAACCTTACGTTTCGCAAACGAATCGAGTTCGACTTGGATTACTTGTTTCCAGTTTGTCCTATCAGTTCTACATCGACATTCATCAATGGAATGAGGTTCAATGTCATCGCTCAACATGATCTCAGTAGCTACTGCATATGCTAATGCGTCGTCGACGATCATCTCATTTCTACACCAAACATCATCCAAGCTAGTATAATAGACCAAAATCTCACGATTCTTGGAAGGTTGATTCATCTATTCAAGGACGCTTCTATAATCTAGAATTTCCTTATGAGTTCGATATAATGAGTATGGGACAGTCAGATTCACTGTAGGCTCTTCAGGGGCCTGTGTCGTGGGTTTCTTCTTTTGGGGGTGTGAATCCTTTGAACCAAGTGGTCTGCCACACTTATGTATAGGGGCAGATGATTGGTTAGCCGCTAATGTACGTGGATCGGCCAAAGTGGCATCCCAGGCCTCTAGGAGGCAAATCCGTCGTACATTTGGTACATCCATCTTTGCAAGCACATTCGCAGCTGGAATATGTGATCTTATCACTTATGCTAGATCGATGAAAACATTTGGCATGCTCTGAGCTATGCTCTGAAGATCTAATATGTGATGCCCTTCAGATTTAGATTGAGCGGTGCGGGGATCTAAATGAAACAAAGTGGGAGTCATCCACAATAATTCACGTCGTTATTTAAGAATGTTGACGCTCTTATCTCCCCCTAATGACGGGAAGACTGTCTCGTAGAAGTGACAATCCACGAAACGAATGGTAAATAGATCGCCTGTCAAAGGTTCTAAGTAACGAATGATCGAATGATAATCATATTCGACATAAATTCCCATCCTTTGTTGAGGCCCCATTTTTGTACGTAAGGGCGGCGAAATCGACATATAGATCGCACAACAAAAACCCCGCAGATGCTATATGTTTGGTTCGTATCAGGTAACCAACTGAATGAAGTTATATGGTTAGGTCGCAACAAGCCTCAGGCAAACCAACATAGCTACGTGCAATATTGCATGGCTCTAAGTAGCGATAGAGAGCTTGGTACGTATGACCAATAATCGAACAATCATTTGTAAGCGACAATCATTTTTAAGTGCTTAATGAATGCCTCTTCTAGGCCGTTCTGGGTGTGAACATGGGGTACTGGATGTTTAACTTCAACCTCAACCGACATGCAATAGTCATCAAAAGTTTTAGATGTGAATTCTCCAACATTATCCAGTCGAATAGATTTGATCGGATAATCAGAGTGGTGAGCCCTGAGCTTGAAAACCTGAGCTAACATTTTGGAGAATGCAGCGTTCCTTGTGAACAACAAGCACATGTGTGACCAACTTGTGGAAGCGTCAACTAAAAACCATAAAATATCTAAATGGTCCGCAGGGAGGGTGAATTGGTCTACAAATGTCCCATCTGAATCCTTTGTAGAAAAATAGGAGGATTCGAACGAATCTTGTCATAAGAAGGCTTAATAATAAGCTTTCCCATGGAGCAGGTTTGACATGTGATTCCTTAAATTGAACCTAAACTTCGAGTGTGGATGCCCGTGTGATGATTTGAGGATACGGCGCATCGTTGTTCGTCCAGAGTGTCCCAAACGATCATGCCAAAGTGTAATTTCGTGCGCGGTCCCAGAGATAGGGCCAGCCACATAGTGGCTTTCTATAAGCGTATAGTCGTATACAAACCACTCAAGATACGCTCAATTTTCTCTAGAATATGGTTCTGGCCATATTCGTAGGAAGTGATACACAGAAATTCAACTCCATTTTCTACATAGGTTTCAACGTGGTAATTATTATTTCTAATATCCTTGAAACTCAACAACGTTCTTCCAGAACATGGAGAATAGAGTGCCTCATCAATGGTCAAGATTGTACCATTGGACAACATTGTACGTGCCTTACTGTATCATTCAATCATGTTAGATGGGCCGGAGAGGGTTGTCAGAGGTGCATTTTTAGGTATGAAGTTAGTGAAATAGAGGCGTTCATGCAAAATGGTTACACTATTTGCCAGACAACTAACTTTCCCACTAGTCATACCTAGAAATAAAAATTAATTTGAATTTGTCACATGCATAAAAGTTCTAAAAATAGATATCCATTCAAAGTAATTCAAGTACTCAAGGATGGTAATTAATAAAAACTTAATATCTAAACACAAATCCCCAACAAATAATCCAAACATAAAGGAAATTGTTCAAAATTAAACCAAAAAACAAAGGGGGGTTCGGCCACTATGTGGAATTTGGCCCCATTATTCTAAAATTTAACTGGAAATAGTTCATGTCTAAGATTCTAATCTTCCATAGGGGTGGTATCGTCCTGAAAGTCAGAAACCACCATCTTGGTATTTTTCGGTTCTTCCACTTACACAAAGTTTGATTCAAACTTCTTACGACGAGAATGATATTCAGCTACAATCTTCTGGGAAGCACGGCAAACATGGGATCAATGGTCATTTAAACCACAGCGGTAGCACATGTCCGCATCCATGGTTTTAGGTGCTTTGCCCTTATTCTTGAAGTTTGGGGCCCTGTGAGCGAGGTTAGGGCGCTTCTGGGCTCAGTTTCCTCCCTTAGATAGGCATTGGCTATGTTGACCTTGATGGGGTGGCTTCTGGCCGCCCCTACCACGCCTATGTTGGTGTTTTGGGTGTTGGTTTGTGCTACAATGTGCTTCAGGCACAGCAGTCGCCCTAGTAGGTCGAGCTTGATGATTTTTCATCAATAATTGATTCTGCTTTTCAGCAAGAAGTAAAACAAAGATCAAATCTAAAAACTTAGTGAACTTTTGACCCCTATATTGTTGTTGCAGGACAATTTTAGTAGCAGAGAAGATCGAATAGGTCTTCTCCAGAAGATTTTCTTCGGTTAAGGTTTTGTTACAAAACTTGAGAAGTGATATGCTACCAGTCACATACTTACAGTCTTGGAAGCACAAATGTTACCAGTCATGTCTTGCTTCAGGCAAGAAGATGTCCTTTTGGTGATCAAAACGATCAGCCAAAGCGACCCAGAGTGCTTGTGGATCCTCCTCAGCAAGGTACTCGATTTACAATGCATCATGAATGTGTCTTCGAATGAAGATCATGGCAGTGGCTTTCTCAGCTTCACCAACCAGGTTGTCCGTCTCATCTTCAATGACGGGACGCAAATTCTTTGCAGTGAGGTGGAGCTTCACATCTTGGACCCACTTGAGGTAGTTTCTTCCAGAGACCTCCAAAGCGGTGAAGTCGAGTTTGTTCAAATTTGACATGTTCTTATCACAAAATAAATGGACAAGATGTAGTTAGTGTAATGGAGAAAAAATCAATCCATTCACGTAGGAGTAGAACATTTAGCTTCTAATAGACATGTATTGGTTTAAATTTACATGAAAAAGTTTCGGGTTTTCATGGGTGATGTTTTTAAAGAAAACTTCAGGTTTTCAAACAAGGCATGTTTCTAGAAACTTTAGGTTTTGAAATAATTATGAACTTCAGGTGCATATGTTCCTGCAGACAAACATACATATATATAGAAAAATATGCAACAAGAAAATATGCAAATAGAACTTCAGGTCTAGAATTATAATTGAATTAATTATTTGGACTTCGGGCCAAATTTAAAGTGTGGGTGAAAAATTATAAAACCCATAGGACCTAAAAAAAAATTAGGCAATTAAATTCGAGGCCCAAAATAAGGGGCCAAAGCCCACGGGTGGGCTAATCAAATTTGTAATGTGGTCTAGGCCCAAAAACTGAGTTTAGATAGACACGGGTTGATCAGGCCCCAAACAGAATTTAGGTTGCGAGCCTAGTAGCAGCAAACAGGCTGCAAGAACCCAGTCCAAAAACAAAGGCCCATATGGGCGCTGATTAAATGCAGCGCGGTGCAGGTACACCGATGCACCAGCTATAGGCTGGGATCGCGTGTATGCGGAACACGAATGCATCTGCACGGGGGCTGGGATCCGGTGCATCGCGGACACATGGGCACCATAGCCCTACAGGCTGGTGTTGCGCTTTGGGTCGAGCCGTGGACTTGGGCCGCATCAGGCGAGCCCGGTCTAAACAAATTTCCATTGCAGGCCGAGAAAGCCAGCCCAATTGGGCTTGGGTTTCAGCCAAAAGAACACCTCAGCTTCGCTAGGTGTGGTCACCGGGGATGAAGACCAGCGCTGCCGCTTTAGGCGGTCGTGTTCAGGTCAAAAGAACTAGGTGTGAGTAAAGGGTTTAACATAGAATTCAATGGTGTGACGGAGAAAAAAGGGAAATCTCGAAGTTCATAAGCCAAAAAAACCCTCAGATTTGAATTTGGGGATTTCGAATCCATGGAGATTTATACGAATCTCGACCAAATTCAAAGTTGGTGACGACTGCAGGTCGTCGAAGATGGAAAGGCATGGCTGCAAGCCATGCGTGGGACGCCGTGAAGGGCGTCGGAGTTTGGCAGGTGGACGACGTCGAAACGACGTCATAGGTCTGGGTTCCAAAGGTGTGGAGCTTCTGGCTCCGATGTAGGCTTGGGTCATGGGTTTGAAGAACCCTACAAATTTTTTTTTTTTTTTTCAATTAATTCAATGCATATTTAATTAAATAATTTAATGAATGAACATATATAGGATGCAATTCATGGCAATATCAATTCACATAATTCAACAATTATGGATATAATGCATACACAATTTATGTAGAATCTAAAATTCGAAAAACTTAAAGTTGGGTCATGCATTATGGTGAATGTTCATGCTATCAGGGTTACAAAAATATCGAGATAAAAACAGTTGTTTTGAAAGAACCTGATTGCGTGATGATATTGGTGAACTGGTTTGATGCAGAAAACTTCCACGTCGGATTCTTAAGCGTAGCGGTAGGAGTGTGCTGATAACGTGTTGTGGCCTATATTTAACTGACAGGGAGATGGGGTCGGCAGCATAGAGAAAATATAGAGGGAGATGTGTTTGTAGGATTGTGTAGAGGATGTGTTATTCCCCCTACGCAGTGCCTTTATAATCATTCTCCTCTAAGGAATCAAATATAATCTAGGATTTACACAATCACACTTAAATAAGAAGTTTATAATAGGATTGAATATAACTATTTTCATTTTCATCTAGATATCTAAAAAAAATTCTATGTACCCAATTGACATGTAAAGTGACTTCACCCCGAACGAACATTCATATACAAAGAAAAAGAACACCGAACACCATAACTATTTGCATCACATTTATGTGAATGGTGAGAGTCCGTCACACAGACACACTTGGGAGTGGACATATTATTGTTGATGTATTGTAAGACTTACTCGCTTTAATAGCCATGACTAATCTTTACGCCTGTTTAGAGCAATTCATGGCATGAATGGTTAAGATCTACCCACATGCTTGTGTATGCCCGCACCACTCTTACACTTTTTAGTTTATAGGTATCATTTTCTAACCCAAGAAAAAGAGGTTCCTATCATTTTAAGTACAAGCAATTTGTGACGCAAACCCACATGGGATATTTTTATATAGTCTATATAGACACTGACCCAAGGCAGCAGATTCTCTTCCTATGTCACATCTCTCCCCTTGTGTGATGCCAACACTTAACTACCAACCCATGTATATTTCTGTACTTTATACTTGTAACAAAAGGTATCGTCAATTCTCTCTCTCTCTCTCTCTCTCTCTCTCTCTCTCTCTCTCTCTCTTAACTTTTATATTTGCTTTATTTGCTAAGGCATTCTTTGAGGGCAAAATCACTCTCATTAGATTCTTGCACTAATGTAAAGAGACCCACACCATCCAACCCCCCCCCCCCCCCACCACCCCCCCCCCCCACACACACACACACAGAGACCCAAAAGGAAGAAATTGTAAGACTAGCATTTGTTAGCATCTGCATTGCCTTTAGCTTGTTAAAATTGAGTGGTTGAACAAAAGGAGAGATGCCTACTGCCTCCAATCTCTCATCTTTCATGTCTCTTTGGCTTATTAATTTAAACTGCATTGGGGGTTACTCAAATCATGCTCAACTACCACCTTAGCTATATTATATGGGCATATAATGGTAGATTATGAACAAGAGTCACATGGAGAGATCTAAACTTTTAGGACCATTGTTGCTAGGAAGAGCTTTTGGTGCAATAGGGTAGTGTACTCAATGAATGAGCACAAGCAACCTAAGTGTGCCATATTTTTCAAAAATTTCATGTCACTGATCTAAACTTATATGGTAAGTTCGTTCTTTTTTTTATTTGAAATGGGTAAGTTGATTCCTATAGGGTTTTAGACCAATTTATAATTGTGCGTTCACAAGCCACTAATTGATACTAATCTGACATTTACATTCAAGTTGCCATTATTAATTATAATAAATATGAGCATTGTTCTACCATAGATATGAGAGATTTTTCAATGTGCTTGAAACACGAGATGGAACACCACATGTATATAATTGAAGGGACACTTCAAAAAAAAAAACTTTCCTCTAATTGTGTAATGACGTGTGGTGTTCCTCTTCTTTTTTTTTTTTTCTCAGCACACTGAAAAATCTCTCAAACCTATTGTACACCAACGCTCATAATAGTTATTATAATTATTAATGGCAACTTGAATGTAAATGTCAGGTTAGTATCAATTGCAATTAGTGGCTTAACTTTATTTTATGAAGCCAAAAGAGGAGGGTTTGGGGATGGCAACGGATTGATTTGGGGACGGAAATGTTATATCCATTCCCATAACCATGGAAATTAACCATATCCATAATCGCAAATTAACCATCGGGTATTATCCATAACCATACCCACCGGATAACGGATTTCTCATCGGTTAACGGTTATATCCATCTTCGTTAATACAAAAAATATATTTGTCCAATTGACGTATGATAATTTAGTAAATATTAATTTCGTCATTAAATATTTGATGTATAAAATGATTTAATTAATGAATCTTTGATAATTTGACGTATGATAATTTGCTAAACTTTGATAATGTTGGTTGATCTTCGATATCTCGCAAAAATACTATTAAATTCTCATAGATTTTGATTCATATCAAAACTTTTGAACTTTGCCACAAAATGCAACTCACTCAATGCAATTTTTGTATTCTCAAGGTAATGGATTTGGTGAATAATGATTATACATATATATACATATAATTATATTATATATTATTCGGTTCGGATTCGATTACGGATATGGATTGGGAACCCCTATAACCATATCCAAAACGATAACCAAATAATATTCACGGTTTTTCCCCATACCCAAAATATATCCGAATTTTAATACCCAAATCCAATCCATTCGGACGATTATCCATGGTTATCGGATTTAACGGTTAAAATTGTCATCCCTAGGTCTAACATGGTTTTTATACAGAATGGCTCTCACCCTCAGTAACCCTAGATATACTCTTACTCTCTCTAATTCTATATATGTACATGGAATCTACATTATTATTGTGAAGTCCATAAACAACACAAGAAGGGATGCACCAACTTTAGGTAAACCACGATATGTTGTGTTTTTGTGCATTTATATGATTTATAATCACATCTGTATCGGTTTAATAATTGGCATCAAACACGCGCATAGACAACTACTGTTGCAAAGTTTTTAATGGCGATTTGTTTAACCCTATACTTGATTCTACACATGGGACATAATTATCACCAGCCAAATGTGGATTAATAAGAGCATCTTCAAAGGAGGGGTCTAAAGTCAAAATCATCAATAACAATAAAAAAAGACAGCATTAGTTTTTTCCAACCAAAATGCCAATTCGTATGGGATATGATGTGGATCGACAACAAAGGTGGTTGCTGTCAAATTTGACAGCAACTTCAAATTTTTTTTAGTGATTAATAAATGTTTTTTTATCATTTTTTATTATTTTTTGTTTTATAAATACTTATTATGATTATGAAAAGTAAATGACGTAATAAATAATATTTTAAATTTAACATATTGAGTGAAGATTAAAAAAATATAAAAATCAAAGTACCACATAAACCTTTAAATTTAAATTTTATGTTTAAAATATGTTTTGAGATTGTCTGAAGCCAGTGGGAATGTAAGTAGGTGAAAAGCTAAATTAACCAAATCATAATGTTAATGGGGGTTTCCAAGTGGCCTCAACTATATAAGACAAGGGAGTTGAAACTCGAAGACAATTTTTTATTTTTGTTTTGATTAGGAGGCATAGTAAGAATATAATTAGACTTGGCTTTACTCTGTTAATTAAGGTTAATTTGTGTTTGGTTTGATACTAAAATGTGCTCCAACAACAGGCAGGACGTTGTCAATGTCATTCCACACGAATAAAGAGAAAGAATATGGAATTACACATATATTATCATTTTAAAATACAAAGCAAAAGAAAAAGAATGAATTCTCGATGAATGCTTTTCCTCCATCTTAATTTTCAAAGAAGATTACACATACAATGTTTCGAAATCACAGAAAAACAGTTTTATTTCTAGTTAGTCTAGGGCTTAATAGGAAGGGCGAACTTTGACGCAATGAAAATATTGTTTTTTTATGACAAAGTCATGAGTTCAAGTTGTAGAAACATCTTTTTTGCAATACAAAGATAAAACTGTGTACGATAAACGTTTTCCTCCTAATAGAACAAAAATAAGTGTATAAAAAAAAGTGACCATTGAAGCGTGTAAGCCTCATAAGAGAACAAGAATAAGTGTCTATAAATAGTTGATCACCACTACTGTTAATAGTAGTGCATGATGACTTTTCTTCAAGTAACTAATAACATTTTTGTTTATATTCTATGTTTTTATTTTTGCAGTGATAATAACAATTTCGTTGCATTGTAATTTGTAAGCAAGAGTGTTAATCAAGTAGTACCAGGCTCATGCTAAATTGTAATATCAAAATCAAACAGCTAACACTGTTTAGTGTAGTGGCAAGCTGGCCTTGGCAGCTGCATCAAGTTGTATAGACGGCACAACACAACCCAACAACCCAACAAGGCAACGTTTTCTGTTTTTTTTAAAACAGAAAAGCATTATTAGTTCTCCACCGTAGGATCTTCCAAACTCATTGGAGACTCAAATTTACTGCTCCTTGTCCGGTGTTTGCCTTTTCAACACTAAGAACCAGTGATTTTAGTGAGAGAGAGAGAGAGAGAGAGAGGGGAACACAACAACTTGTGCTGTCCATTCCATTACACATTAAAAAAAAAAAAGAAAAAAGGAAACCTTCATAAAAAATGTAAACTTCCATTGAGTTTCAATCACTTCCTAATTGGGTTTCTTGTGTGGTTGCAACCTGTTTGAAGAAGAAATGGGTAAGTCGCCAAACACAAGTCAGTCAGTCACTCACTCACTTGGGTTTTCATCCTTTTGCTTTTTCTGTTTGTGGGTTTGTTTGTTCTTGTTCTTGTTCTTTTTTTGCTTATTCCAATTCTCCATCAAAGAATATAATTATTTTTTCTTCTGTTTATCCCTTTGAATTTGTCTGAGTCAGATGAAAACAAAACTGGGTTTCCTTTGTTTTCAGCAATGGGGAATCCGAGTGGGAGTAGAGATGATGGAGAAGGTCCTCCTGGAGTTAACAACTTTGGAGAGTACTGTGATGGATATGCAGAAGAACCCATGTCTCGGAGCCCATCTCTTTTCTTCACTTCCCAAGTAAGCTCTTTTTTATTTCAGTTTTTCAAAAATTTCTTGTGTGTTTGCTTTTGCTTTTTTGGCATCAGAAAATGTCTGAAGAACAGTTTTCTCAAATGGGAATCTCTATCTCTTGGTTGGATGTTTGGATTGGCATTTGTAAATTGACAATATTACCGTAAGGGGGTGAAAATTGTTTGCTTTAGTTCAGTGCAATTTGTATTATTAGTTTATGGAACGAATGGGGCATCATGTATGTGATTTTCACACTTTCGTTGTCTCCTTCGACACTCCTCCCTTTTTTTTGTCTCTGGAGTCGCACGATATATTCAATCCAAAGGCTAGAAAAACTGCAAGGTGGAGTGCAGAGAAAAAGGAAATGCGGAAATCATCTATCTTTTACTGTTTGATATTTTAACAATCATATGATAGATCTTTCAAGTTGAAGCAATGAACTAAAGGTCAAGAATTTATTGACACTTAACAGTGTAATTAGAATAATTTGAAATTTATTCGCCTGTTGTATCTGTTGGTTCAAGAAACTGTCTCCTTCTGCTAAGGTTCTACTTTCTAGTTTTTTTTTTCTAAATAGAAAACTAATTGCAGGTGAATTTGTTCCATTTCAGATACTTATCTTTTCTCTAGTATTTACTATTTACTGTGATGTACAAAAGGCAATCAAATTCCCCCCTGCATGCCTATAAAACACACAGGGATGGAGCTCTCTAAATTTTATCTGCATTTTCAGTATCCTGGGGAACCCTTACCAAGACCTGCTGAGGCATCACCGCAACATACAGTAGTTAATCATAATGTACACCATGAGAAATTGATGTGGACGAAGATCTCATGGAATCACGGTGGAAGGCAAGTTGCTATCACAGGATCATGGGACAATTGGGAGAGTAGGTACTAAATTATATAGCATTCTTTATCCAAAAATTTCCAACTTCGTTTCTGTTGTGAGCATCATTTTCGGCATCAGACTTTGATATGAATAACTTTCATCTCCTTATATCAGGGAGCTCTTGCAGAGTAGAGGCAATGATTTCCTTACCATAAAGTTGCTTCCACCAGGTCTCTACCAGTACCGTTTCATTGTCGACGGGTGTTTGATGTGTGATCCAGACTGTCCATGGGTCTATGATAATTCGGGGAGTGCGTATAACATCTTGGATTTACAGGTATTATTATGACTTATAATGTGATCTGTTTCTAGTCTATAAAAGATAAAAATGTTATGTTCCTTGTACTAGGCCTCGTGCTCCCCATCCTTTTTTTCGTTATCTGTTCAGGTTTACCTTTCACTTTGGTTATAAATCAAGTTTTTTAGGATGAAGTCTTAGTTTCTTTGAGTGAAGATCAACCGTGTTGGGAGCAAATAAACAGCTTTTTTTTTATTTATTTTTTATTTTTTATCATTTTACAATTTCGTACCAGTGACAACTACACTGTAAACTATAAAACATTGCACTCGTTCGAACCATTCAGTTCACCTCCATTCACTCTCTCTTGCACAGAACATCTAACGCAAAATTACCTACACCGATTTTCAGCATTTTAATGGTAAGAACTTCAACGCTACAAGCAAGCGAACTGAATCTTCTGCATCACATTATTGGGATTTCTACTTGCTTTTACTTGCACCGCAGGAAGAGCTTATGAATACACACCGAACCCCTTATGATCCTAGCCTGTATTTGAACCCCAAATTTTACCGAAATCTCCTAATGATAATATGTACATAATTTTCCGATTATATGTGGCATATCCAACTTTATAGTACTTGTCAGTCCATTATCAATTCGCCTTGCTGATAACGTTTCGTCTGTACTTAGCGTATGAATCAGTGTAATCTTGAGCTGCATCATGTAGGAGTGTGCTTGTTGTTCTTTTTTTCTCTATCTTTTGCGCACTCTAGGAGTATCACTTTACATGTTTCATCATTATAGTATATAAATTGATTTCACTCCTCACATGAATTATGCAGGAATGTGTTTCAGAATTGCCTCAGCATCTGGCAAAGTTTGAACCTCCTCCATCCCCACCTTCAAGCTACGACAACAGACTCTTAAGCGAAGATGATTTCAGTAAACCTCCGCTGGAAGTACCCCCACAACTACAAGTAGCATTTCTAAACAAGCCATCATCCTCCAACAACGGCGACCAGCCACTAATGCCTCATCCTTCACAATTGAACCATTTGCACATCCAGAACCAAATTGGCGGCGAGTTTTTTGCACTCAGCTCTACACATAGGTTTCGTAAAAAGTTTGTTACAACGGTATTATACAAGCCACGGAGAAGAGCAAATCAGTAATTTTGTATCTTTATTTTGTGAGTAGAAAATATTTCATAGAAGTAATATTGTTTAGAAGATTGCTGTGACTTACTGGGGTTGAGAAATAGTTAATGTAGGTAAAAAAAAACCATTTGGATGGCTTGCCAAAATGTAATGAACGTGTTCATTTTGTATATGATGTGCTACTTTTAACAATTTATGCATAATCGAAACTCGATTTTTAGTTTCTTCCTTCAACTCGGCCACGCTTCGCTACCAAATATATTTACCAATAACTGCAAGTGCATTTCCCATTTACCAGCCAAGAACAGAAACAAAAGTACTCAACTGTGATTAATATTTATGAGAAACCCATAACATATACCAAACAAATTGGTGAAAAAAAAGACTATGCAAGCAAAACATTTGAGAACAACTCAAATGGTTGAAAAACTCATGTGCTGCTGATTGCTGCTCCTCAAGCTGCAATTAATCGCGGTCGATTATCATCGAACTGGTACCTTAATCCAACCATTAGCAAAACCAATGGCCAAGATTACAAAAGGTGTTGACATGCCAAATATGATGATGTATGGAAGGGGGGTCATCATGGGATTTTCACCTTCCCTTTCTCCTGCTGTTTGCCAATACCTGCAAAATTGCATATATTAAATTCTTCTTAGTTTTTTCTTATACAAGCGATATTGGGAGAGGGGAGATTCAAAACTCCAAAACGTCGGTTGCAAGGGTGAATAATCTTAATCAACTGAGCTACAACCCTTTTGCTATATTTATGTTTAATTACAGCGTGATAATTCTTAACTTGTTTTATGAAGAAAAATTACCATAGATAAATTTGGTAACTGATGAAAGTGTGGGAGAACTTACTGCTCTGGTTCTTGTTCTCTGGTTATGAACTTTTTCTTCCCTGATCCCTTATTGACTTCTCCATCTCCACCACCTAACACCATTGAGAAAAACATCAAAACTTAATGAAGTTGGAAAATTTACATTTAAATGTAAGTAAAATAAATGGGGAAAAAAAGAGAGAATATTTACTTACCTAATTCTGCATGAATCTTGAAACTGTGTGGCCTCCTCTTGTGTGAAATGGAAGTGAAAGAAGAAGGATATAGTGGCGGCGACGGGGTGGAGGGGGCTAGAAATGTGGTGGGAGAAAAGAGGGCCAACTTGGCTGCCATATTTGTGGGAAGAGTGAGCTCTGTGTTGGCCATCTCTTGAGCTGCACCACAAATATATGTGAGTGGTTTTGGATATGGGGTGTGGTGTGGTCACGGTGGAGACAGATAGTCAGTCATTGGTTGGTACTAACCTTATCCAACCCCTCTCCATATACATGACCAACGTACCCCAACACTCAAGTCTCAACTTCAAGTAACCCGTTTCATTTCTTATTTTGGGGTATTTTTTTCTTACCAAGACTTGTTTGAGACTATTTTTATAAGAATCAGTGCTCATTAGCGCTTTTGTTAACAGTTTTTTTTTTTTATTATTATAAACACATTAAAATCTTTATTACAAATTTTGAAAAAGCAGGTGGAATTGTTTTCTAAGAGTTACCTGTAATGTGCTTATTTATAAAACACTTCTGTAACCTCGAAGCTTTTTTAAGTTTTTCTACCAAACATAATCTATTAACATGTCATGTGTTTATCTAAAAATTACTTTTATGACTTTGAAACACTTTTTAAGTTTTTCTCCCGAACATAATCATAAATTGCAATCATGTAAAAGCATGTATGAAGGTAAAGTTGGAAATTTTCAAGTCCAATAAATACATATATGAAAGTAAATTTGGTGTTTCAAGTGCTGTAACTTGATTTCCATTATTTCTTTGCTACCAAAAAGCTAATTACCAATACGTTTTAGCATTTTGGCATACCCTTTCAATTTGTTATTTTTGACAAACAATATTATCTACATTAAGGAGAAGAGGGTGACTCAACCTCACAATGGACTTGCTAATGTAATTCAAATTCGTCTTTGGCGAAAATCGAACATAAGTTATCTCACTTACAAGTAAAGATGAATACTACTAAATCGTAATACTACTAAGTGGCCCCCAAATTAATGATACAAATAATCGTAAAAATAGATGGTAAATATAATATCACTCTTCCACTATCTAACCCCAAAAGGAAAAATACTTTACCAATTCTACCAAGTTGACAGGGAGGCAGATTCTCTGCTCATTTTTTCCCATACACTTCCATCATTCCTCTGTTTGTGTGGTCACGGTTAAGTCACGTCTTTTTGTCTTATTATCTCTATAAAAAAAGTCAATATGAAATACTGATGTGGCTTAACCGTGACCACACAAACCGAAAAATAATAAAAATGTATGGAAAAATGAGAGTAGAGAATCTGCCTCCAGTTGACAGCCATGGCCTAAATAGACCGTACCTACAACCCAATTGCAATATATGTCCCATAAAACATAGTAAAACTGTCATTTACCAAATTGTTGCGGAGTTCGCAATCAAAGGCAGTTCCTTGAAGTTACCGGCTTTTGACTGTGACCCGCCACCTCGCTACCCATAAAAATATACAGACAAATTTCCCACTTTCAAATTCAAAGGTCTTCCTTTTGGAATTTGTAAATTTTCTTTCCAGTCCCCTGTCCTCTCCACTCATGTTTCTTCAAGTCATCGGTCAACTGACAAATCAAAGCCGTTGATACGAAAGACATATCAACCTTTGAAATCTATCTTTGCTGCTCAAAGATTGGATTTTGACCATAAGCCCTGTTTTTTTTCTCCAGTTTTCGGATGTGGGTTTTGTGATTTGATTCTTGCTTTACGAGCTTTGATTTGTCCTGCCAAATTCGAGTTGCAGCAAAAGGAAGCTCGAAGTTGCAGCAACTGGAAGCTCAGATTTCACTCCCATTAGATCAAGTTTTGGCTGATTTGATCTCGTCGCACCGACTGTTTTGGAGGTTTTTGATCCCTACCCTTTTGATTGTTCACTCTGTTCTCAAATGGGTTGGTGCTGTTTTGAAGTTTAAATACTTGGTTGTGCTTGTTTGGGAGAATTAAAGACTCAGTTTTCTAGCTGCAAGTATTTGGTTTTCCACTTTTTCTGCATATCTGGTTTCTGAATTCTATGAAAATATGAATGGTATGGCTGTAACTGTCATATGAAGTGTGTTTGTTCCCATAACTGCTGTTGAATCTATGGCTATTATCAAGAAACACCGTCTAAATGATGAAGCGGCTTTTCGCCGTTTCTTGCCATTGGTTTCGATTACATTGTTAGGGGTTTTCCTGCTGATGTTCCTCCTGAGATTTAATTCCATTTCAAATTCTGTCACGCCGCCTTCGGATGATTTTGGTGAGGTATCGATAAGGAGTGGTGATCGTTCACATGTTAGACAAATACTTAGCCTCCCTAAGCAGACTGAATTCTCACTTAAGTTGGAAAAGAGGAATCAGCTTCCCCCTAGGAACTTAGATCTCTATCCAAGTCTAGCCAAGGATCACATAACTATAGTTCTTTATGTGCACAACCGGCCGCAGTATCTCAAAGTAGCTGTTGATAGTCTGTCTCGGGTTGTAGGTATAAATGAAACTTTACTGATCGTAAGTCATGATGGATACTTCGAAGAAATGAACAAGGTTGTGGAAGGGGTCAGATTTTGCCAAGTGAAACAAATTTTTGCACCCTACTCGCCTCACGTCTTTCCCAATAACTTTCCAGGGGTTTCGCCTACAGACTGTAAGGAAAAGGATGATGCAAAAACGAAACACTGTAAGGGGGCTCCTGATCAGTATGGAAACCACCGTTCTCCGAAGATTGTGTCATTAAAGCATCATTGGTGGTGGATGATGAACACAGTGTGGGATGGATTGAAGGAGACCAAGGATCACAATGGTCATATTCTTTTCATAGAGGAGGACCATTATATTTATCCCAATGCTTATCGTAACTTGCAGATACTCACAGAATTGAAGCCTCAAAAATGCCCTCATTGCTATGCTGCCAATTTAGCACCGTGTGATGTGAATGCAAGAGGAGAAGGTTGGGATAGTTTGATTGCAGAGAGAATGGGAAACGTAGGATATACACTTAACCGGACTGTTTGGAGGAAAATTCACAAAAAGACTTCAGAATTTTGTTTCTTTGACGATTACAATTGGGATATAACAATGTGGGCAACGGTCTATCCCTCATTTGGTAATCCTGTTTTCTCATTACGAGGGCCTCGGACTAGTGCAGTACACTTTGGCAAGTGTGGTTTGCACCAGGGACAGGGGGAGGCAAAAACATGTATTGACAACGGCATGGTGAACTTTAAACTGGAGGAGATAGATAAGGTTGCAAACATCAACTCGGATTGGGAAGTGCAGGTCTTTGAGAATCAGCCAGGGTACAAAGCCGGATTCAAAGGTTGGGGAGGTTGGGGGGACAAGAGAGACCATCTGTTGTGCTTGAGTTTTGCTCAGATGTATCATTCATAGGTAGACATTGTTTCTTCAGTGTCGGTATTTAGCCATCTGTTGTAACCGGTAAGATCTGGATTTCGTTTTTGTTAAGTGATAACCAATGGCATGAGTAGCTGTGAGATGTTTTGTATCATGTTACAGATGATGTTTACATTTGTTTCTTCAAGAATCAAAATATTGCTCAATATAAATCATAATTTTCTTTTTTTTTCTTCCATTTTCTGATATGCTTATTACTTTTAAGGCATCTCGCAGAGGAAATATGGGTTTAAACATGTAATCATCTTGTAGTGTGGTTGAGATTGTGTGGTGGTGTGTACTCTCAAATCAACGAGAAACACGTGGGTATCACTGGAGATGTATCCCAATGTTTCTATGGCACTCATCACGTAAGTTTGACGAGTGCTATAAGCACACGTGACAAGAAACAATGTCCCCCTTGCATTTATCCACTGCACTTTCATGAGTGGGAAACAAATAAAATTTGATAAAAGAAACAACAATGATAACAATTGGAAGCCGATTCTCTCCTCTTTACTACACTAGAGGGGAGAGAATAAAAAGGAGAGAATCTGGCTCTCACATTTGACGCTTCCAATTTCCAAAGAAAAACTTGACTTGAAAGATTCTTCCCCCTCATTAGTTGACACGTGTCAAAAACCTGTGCAGGTGTGACGCATTTGGGCCATGGACACATGATATTATATTAGGACGTTTTCACCCTTGCAAGTTTGTACTTGGTTACCGGAGGAAAGGACTAGTGCCCATAATCACATGCTTTGCTGCGTGTGGATTTGTAATTTTCCTTTTTTTTTTTTTTTAATTAATTAATCTTTTATTATCTTAGTTGGAGTTCACTTGATCAATATTCAAAACAAATTCTTAGCTCTACTAACAATATGACAATTGTAGTAAATCAAAGTGTGATGATTACAATTAGTGGATTGGTAAATACAATGTGACACAATGATGGTATCAATTGTATATAATTCATGTAACAATTAAGCAAAAATACACATACATTACTACCTTCATTATCTTCAACCAAAAAGGATTCATAAAATTTTTCAATTCTCTAAACAAGCAGCCATATATTAATCTTCTAGAAAACTTGATATAGTCAGCTAGCTATTAATCTAATCTAGTGATACTTCACTTCTTAATATCAGAATGATTTCTATAGTTCAGATTCTCGTCCTCATTAATAAAAAAAGAAGTAAACTTCAAATGCCACAATGCATCACTCCTGCTCTTTATGCTGCTTTCGACTTTGCAACAAACATCTAATGAGAAATGCTAAAGTAACTCTCTCAAAAGTGGAACTCTCTGCTACCTTATATTTTTTACACAATGTTTTATATGTAAGTACGAGAATCGACGTTAAATTATGAACTGATAAAATATCCATGGAAAATCTCATTTTAAAAGACTCTCCTTAGCATTTATCACATCATAAGTCAAAGATGCATGATGGTTTGGCGCACTGACTGTCATCAATTGCTAATTTGCATTGTAATATGAACCCAGATCCTCTCCGGATTTAAAAAAACTGAGCTTAAGGATCAAATGATTCGAGCCGTTGAAATTTGATCTAATAGCTACAATTATTATAACTTTTAGAGGGGCCTCCTGTTTGTAGTCGTTGGATTAAATTTCAACGGTCTAGATCATTTGACCCTTAGGCTCAGTTTTTTTAGATCTGGAGAGGATCTGGGTTCTTGTAATATGATCAACAGGATCCTCTCTGGATCCTTTTGGTGAGAATTCTGGAAATTCATGAATAGTGTTCGTTTATCGTAAATCGTGCGATTAGTTTTTATCAGGTACTGTTTGTATTTAATTTTAAATAAAAATATTTAAAATAATTTCTGACCGTATGATGTACAATGAACAGACACGATTCACAAATCTCCAAAATCCTCATAAAGTGGATCCGGCGAGGATCCGGATTCGTAATATGATTAACACAAAATGCAAATCCCACTAAACCCATGTCAAAACTCTACTTTCACCAGTCAAAAAGTCCACCTGTTAAAGCAGTTCCAGCGTGGGAACCCCCCCAGGCTATTCACTATTTAATCCACCCAGTGAACAGTAACTGCCCTTAATGAACAGTAACTGTCTTTTGCATCTCTACCGTTGCACTTGAATAGCCCTGGCAATAGGCAATAAAATATTAGTTTTTTTTAAATAATACAAAATAATTTTATTTGTAATTTCGGATAAGATTTTTAATCGTTCTCGTTGCGCCACATGTCATTATGACGTGCATCATTCTTCACAACATGATTGTGGAAGATGAGTACGATTATGATGTCGTTGATGAATATGAGCCAGATACGATGAACAATTCAAGAACACGTATATATTGTGCTCATGATGCCACCGAAGAACCCGTGCAACATGAGCCATTAGAAAGGGATGGACGTTACAATGAATTAATCATTCAACGATATACTGCACTTCAAAGGCTATATATGCACAATGCCCGTCAAATTGATTTGATAGAGCACCAGTGGAAATTGAAACAGGCTGAAGATACTTAAGTTCATTTAGTGTGTTTGTTTTTATTTGGTGCGTTTATTTAATTTTATTTGGTGTGTTTTTTTTTAGTTCATTTAGTGTGTTTGTTTTTATTTGGTGTGTTTTTTTTAGTTCATTTAGTGAGTTTTTTATTATTTGGTATGTTTATGTAATTTTATGAGAATGTATTTATAGAAAAGTAAAATCAATTTCTTTTTAAAATTTTCAAATTTTTTTTTCTGATTTTTAAATATTTTTTACACTTAAAAAAAAATTTATTCACCTAATTAATCTTTATCGTAGGATTAAAAAAAAATTGAATTCCAACACTTCAGATTGTGCCACGTGGCACAACGATAAGATTTCTGATTTTTAAACTATTTTTTCTTTTTTTATTTATTTATAAAGGTGAATAGCATGGATCGTTGTGAGATCCCACGTTGCCCAGGGGAGTGGTTCATGTGAGCCTTATATATATATTCTCATCTCTACCTAGCACGAGGCTTTTTGGGAGCTCGCTGGCTTTGGGTTCCGTAGGAACTCCGAAGTTAAGCGAGAAGGGGGCTAGAGCACTCCCATGATGGGTGACCCATTGGGAAGTTGCTCGTGAGTTCCCACAAACAAAACCGTGAGGGTGTGGTCGGGGCCCAAAACGGACAATATCGTGTTACGATGGAGGCGTGCCCGGGATGTGACAATTTGGTATCAGAGCCTAACCCTGGCCGCGTGTGTGCCGACGAGGACGTCCAGCCCCTAAGGGGGGTGGATCGTAAGATCCCATGTCACCCAGGGGAGTGGATCATGTGAGCCTTATATGTATATTCCCATCTCTACCTAGCACGAGGCCTTTTGGGAGCTCACTAGCTTCGGGTTCCGTAGGAACTCCGAAGTTAAGCGAGAAGGGGGCTAGAGCACTCCTATGATGGGTGACCCACTGGGAAGTTGCTCGTGAGTTCCCAGAAACAAAACCGTGAGGGCGTGGTCGAGGCCCAAAGCGGACAATATCGTGCTACGGTGGTGAAGCGAACCCGGGAAGTGATCCGCCACGGGTCGGGATGTGACAACCGCTGATCTCAGATCCAACGGTTGCAATTAAATAAAGTTTTTAAATTATTATTACCGTTGGAAATCCAACGGTTTAAAACAAAGGACCGTTGAGATCCAACAGACGCTGAGGCGCCACGTGGCCTCTAACGGTCACTGACGCAGCTGCACACGAGGGCCCTAGCAACTGACGCAAAACAGAAGAAAAACATGGCTGACGTCAGGGCGACGTCAGCTTTGCATCAGACCCACTCCAGTCTCTCGGGCTGGCAACTCTCCACAAGCCTCACAGGCTATCTCCAACCGAAGGGTCCAGAGGGCTAGAGGACCGAAAATAGCCCGAAAAGCGTCTCCAACCGAAGGCTAGGCCAGAGGGTTGTGGAATCTAATAGGGCCCCACGGAATCGGAGAGGGCTGGCCAGAAAAAATGGAAATGCTGTCGGTTATAACTGACAGGAATTCTTAAGAAAAAATTCAAATGCAACGGCTAGCTGACTAGCCGTTGCATTTGAATTTTTTTTTTACAGTTTTATTATTATTTTTTATTTACAAAATTTTTCATATAACTTCTATTTTTTCCTATAACTTTTATTTTACAAAATTTGTTTTATATTTTTTTTAAATTCCATTTTTTCCTATAACTTCTATTTCACAGAATAATGGCTAGTTGAAGACATCACTTAGCCGTTAGATTTGAAATTAAGTTGTAGTTTTTAAATAATAAATTATGTTTGACCCTATGGCCCTCGGTTGGAGACGATTTTTTGTGACAGGCTAAAACGAGCCCTCTGGCCCTTGATTGGAGACGGAGACAAATATGGCCCTGTACTGTTCATTAAAATATTAATATCTTGGATAACCTTGGAGGGCCAGAGGGCTAAAACGAGCCATCTGACCAGCCATAACCTTAGAGGGCCAGAGGGCTAAAACGAGCCCTCTGACCAGCCATCGGTTGGACATGGCCTCACTCAGGCCTGCTCGGGCTCCCCCGCCAGCACACGCTGTGCTTGGTTGCTCGGGCTCTCTGCCACTGTTCGCAGGCCTGTCCTCGGGGGAGAGCACACGCTGGAAGTGCTCTTACCTATATTGCCTCACCAGAAGCAACAAGCAAAATAATGGCTGCTTCACTTTTTTAGTTTTTTTTTTTTTTTTGGCAGCTCATAAATCTAAAAGAAGAAGAAGATGAACAGTACAAAACTTCACCAAACACTCCTAAAAATTGAACAAAAACAAAAACCATCCAGTAGAAATTAAAAAAAAAAAAAAAAAGCTGAAATCTTTTCTTATTTAATTTTCTTTGTGAACCTCTCTCTCATGGGTGAGTCCGGAGCCGCAGAACCTGGTCGGTTTTCATGTGGCTGGCTAATCCATGCCCTACAAATTTTGGTGGTCAGTGACACCCCATCCCTCCTCTCCCACTGTTTCATCTATATATATATATATATATATATGCATATAAATGTTTTGGTTTTATAAGTTATTTTGTTTTCTAATTTATTTATTGAATACTGTGTGGTATTAAATTATCTTGGTGTGGGGAATTGAACTCCGTCGGAGGAGATAGGAATGTCAACTAGTGAGTGTAAAGATACAATTTTTTTACCTCTCTGAAGAAGCTGGAACAATTTGAAGCAGTAAAAGTAATCTGGGTTCTGGTTTTTTAGTTTGTATGGAGATTTTGTGAAAGTGTATACTAGCAACTCAATTTGGAGATGCTCTAGGAATCATGAGGACTGTGAATTACATGACCTTCTTTTCTGTGTAGTTTTTCTTGGAGTTGTGGTAATTGGAAAAGGGATTGCTTTTTTGACATTGAAATGGTGGTGGTTTCTCTCCTTTCCACTTTCGTGATGGTTTTCGGGTCCGGAAGATTCCAATGACCAATTGTAGGTAATTTGGCCGTGGTTTTGGATTTATTTTCAGTTTTTCTATAACTTCTTGATTGTTTTTAGGAGCTCGTAGTTTATTATTTCAATGTAGGGGTTGTTGAATTTTGGTTATGTGGTATCGAATTACTTGACTTTTGCGGCTGTGGAGAATTGAACTTAGCTCTACTTGGTGAAAGAATAAAGAACAATTGGAGGGTAAGAAGGTTGGAGAGATGTCGTCGGTGTCTTTGAACAAAATGAATAGTTCTAGAAGCAGCTCTTGTCAGTCAAAACCTGGGGTTCGTGTATTTTCGCGGACACCCATTGATGCGAAGCTTGACATAGACTTCCAAGAATCTGAACGGTGTTTTGATTACTCTGCTTCAGTTGACTGCAATATCTCATCTTCCACTAACAATGTCCCCTCCAGCACTGTATCTGCTATCTCCTAAATATGCAGCGAGGAAGCCTTATTCAACCATTTGGTTGCTTGATTGCTGTTGATGAGAAAAACTTCACTGTTCTTGCCTACAGTGTAAATGCCCCGGAAATGTTGGACTTGGCCCCTCATGCTGCTCCAAATATTGAACAGCAAGAAGCTTTGACTTTTGGAGTGGATCTGCAGACACTCTTTTGGTCCTCGGTGCTGCTGCGTTGAAGACAAGGTATTAAATATCGATAATATCGGAAATATCAGTAGTCTAAAAATACGGAAATATCGATGAAAATATCGGGATATTATTGATATCGATAAAAATTGAATAAAAACCACATAAATTGTAAGAAAAACTTGGAAATTTTTATTGAAACTTTGCAGGATGTTTATTTAATCAATTATCTATTAGTTTATCACAAAAAATTGGAAGGAAATGCATTGCATGATGGATTTAACTGATTTAAGTTTATTATATAGCGAGCTGGCAAACATTGTGAGTGTAGAAAATATGTAGTAATTAATGAAAGAAGTTTAAACACATCATAATCATTTATATATAATGAATTAGTACAATATTTTACACTTTATACATTGCATGTTAAGATACATGAGTGACTTAATACCACATACAGTTCCTATGAGGTTCAAATTTTTCACTATCTTCATCATCTCTATGTGTAGAGTAAGTGTATTGTGAAGAGTAGTCATCAAATGATAAATCCCCAAAATAGTTTTGCATGTAATTGTTAACATGTCATCCATATGGATCCGAGATTGGTTGATGTTGTCCATAAGCAAAATCATTTGAAGATTGAATCTCGGATTGTTTCCATGAGTCGCTCGATTCCATCCCAACAGGAATGGGAAATGAAGGGTAGGGAAATGGTTGGTTATGAGTATAACCATAGTTACTACTTCCCATTCCAACAGAGTCCGAAGTTATAGATAACGAGTCATCTTCTTGACTTGACAAAGTCCCCTTGCCTCTTTCTCTACGAGTATAGTCCTTCCTTATGGCACCAATTCCCGGTCCTGCCCGCCTACTGCCATGGTCCTCATCCTGTGTTGCATGCGTGAAGTTTGCCTCACCAGTGAAGGGGCTCATAAATCCGGGAGGTGGTCCAACATAGTTTCCATATCCACCACCACTACCTCTAGCTCTACTATATCCTTCATCATTCCCACATCCGGTGGTAGGTGAGTCTCCTGATCTTGTACTAGAGCTATCATTAGTATCAGCATGATCTTGTGGTTGTGTAGGATTGGAAGAAGATGGAATTCCAGTGTTTCTTGGTCTTGGGCGCAAAAGTTCTTCCAAAGAGTCAGCGCTGCTAGATCCCACCTCCTCCTTTAATACTCTTTCTACATTTATCCCTTCATTACGTGCTTCTTCAGCAACTCTGGAAGCTGGGTTGCCTTCATCATCATCATCTAAATAAAGAGGTCTAATCCATTGATAAAGTTGGTTACCCTCTATATCATCATCTTCAGCAACAATATCAAACACATCTAGTGGGTCACCATGGTCGACATGATCTATTTCTGCTTCCTTATCTCGAATTTGAAGCTTCATGTTGTAGTAGCAATAAACTAATTTTTCCAACCTACTATGAGCCAACCTATTTCTTTGCTTTGTGTGTATGAGTGCAAATGTACTCCAATTTTTTCACAAGCAGATGAGGAAGCTGTTTATGATAATACTTTGATTGCTAACTTTCTCACAGCTGGTGCATCAGTCCCATACATGATCCACCATTCAGCTACAATGAAAAACAATGTTTATAAGCCTAATAACTCCAACAAATTCTATTATAAACTGATAGTGAAATATGTTTCCACTCACTAGGAGACATTTTTGTTCGAGCAGCAACTGATGTTGGCTCTCCAAAAGTTCTTCTTGCATCTTTAAACCATGTTAGCTGAATTCAATAAATCGTGTTAGTTTAATCCAACAATGTAATTATTATAATTTAAGTAATTGTGTACCTCATTTCCAAATTGGCCAACTGCTGGTGATGCAGGGTCTAATTTAGAGTATACATTATGTACAGCACGTATAAGGGTACCATCATCTCCAACACCGGGTCTGTATTGGTATCGAGGATTCAAATAATATGCTGTTCAAAGAAACACATACTCTAATAAGAGAAATAATACTTATGCAACTAAAGAAATGAATTGCAAATTATGACATAATTTATACCTGCTGCATGCAAATCGTGGTATAATGTTTTATACCATCGGTCATCAATTATCTTTATGACCCACCTTACACCATGTTTTCTTTCCAAATCATCCTTCACTACACCCGTCAACTCATATATTGCCCCCATAGTAGGATACACTTCTGTGTAAACGATCCATAAAACTTTGTAAAGAGGTTCAAACAGTTGGCACACATGTTCTGATTGAGTCCAAAAAAGCATGATCAAGCACTATACTTTCCACCATATGACCTGCATTTGAGCGGCTGAAATTATGGTTGGCCCAATCGTCACTCGTAAATAGTTGCTTCAACCCTGCTTTCTTTTTAAGTAGGCTGTCTAATGCAATATAGTTGGTGGCGAATAGAGTGGTAGTTGGGCTAATAATTTCTCCTTTGCAAAATTCACGCATCTTTGCCAACAACCAACCGTGATTGTAAATATAATTTGTGATCGTTCTAGCTCTTTTTACGACAGTAGCAATATTCTCTCTCTTCCCCATTGCCTCAAACATGAGATCAATACAATGTGCTGCACATGATGTCCAAAACACATTATGATGCTTTATTAACTTTTCTCCAGCTTTGACAAATGCAGAACCGTTGTCGGTCACGACTTGTGACACACCCCGACCCGGAATGTCCACTAGGACTTCGAATCAAGCTGTGTTGGCCGACACCTGGAAGGTGACGAAGCCATAAAGTGATGATATGGAAGAATGTGAATAAATTTAAACCTAAAGGTACCTAACTATCAGAATGCGTTGTCAGTGGGTATGGACCCATTTCACACGCGTTGTCAGAGCATAAGTAAAGTACAGTCGTGTGGGTAAGGATCATACCCTCAGAAGTAGCCACCTGAATTGAGATATGCCACGAGTCCTTGTCGATAAAGAAACTATGCTACTAGAACCTGGAGGGGCGCAAAACAAAAAGCGTGAGTGGGCAAAAACAAAGTTTTACAAAATCACTTCGATATAAAAGTTGTAACCCCTCTCTGTAAAACAAGTATACTTCCCAGAAAATATATATACGTACTAATACAGAAAAACCATTAATCAACCAATCTCATCAAATAAGCAATGCCATGTCCGAATGAACCATAACCAATAATCAACATATACCAAATACCATCAAATAATTAGGTGATATCTCAACTCAAATCATGCCGACAATATATATATCAATTAGCCGGAGTCACATTTAGTGACCTGTACGGCTGAATCTATGGCTCCTCAATCAATCCTCAATCCATCTCTCAATCAATAATCAATAATTAATAATCAATAATCAGTAACCTGCACCCATGACGGAACCACCTAATGTGGTCTGTACGTCAAGCTGGGTATATACGCTCTGTGCTACGATCACGTGAAGGCTGGCGACGAATCGCAAGTCACCTACGAGTCGGAACCACCTAATGTGGTCTGTACGACAGGCTGGCACCTGCCTTGGATCCAAGGTGAGCGTACGGTGCGGGAGGTGAACGATCACGTGAAAGCTAAGCCCTACTCGGGCGGCACAACCCCGATGTGCAGGTAATGAGCCATATAACAATCTCATTGATATCACCTTAATCATCACATCACAAACACATACTTACCTGACTTACCTGGCGCCCGCGGTGCATCAATGTATATTCACACAAATATATATAAAAATATAACTATGGCATTCGACATGGCATTCATTTCATAAAACCATTTTAAAACGCATTTCTGGGAAATCAATCAATTATATATATATATATATATATATATATATATATACTGAAAACCAAAAGCCCACTCACCTGGAGTTCGCCCTACAACTCCCTAGCACAACCCATCAAGGCGTCATGACGATCGGCGCCTAGAACAATCATCAAATCATGCCTCAGAAATCATATCAATAGAATACATAACTTATATAAAACACGTAACTATGTAGTTCGATCCGGAAGATCTGCAACTCAGATTTCCAATCCGTAACTTCTCATGATTCACATTATGCTTCTAGAACAACATACTAAAGTTTCGTTATGATCCAACGGTTGGATCTCCGTCAATTTCCAAAACCGAGTGGCGATTAACCTTTTATTTTAAAACTTACAAATCCAATTCGGGAAGATCCATACGTCGGATTCCCAATCCGTAAGTTTCCACATTCTTCAAATATTAAGTACTACCACATATCAAAGTTTGGCGACGATCCAACGGTCGGATCATCGATTCATATTTTTACCTAACCCCGAATCGTAATGAAATTAGGTTCAATTGATCAATCTACGTCATTCAATTATCAAAACTGAATTCAGAACATGAACTATGGCCTAAAAATAGCATTGGTGGCTCGCTGGCCACGCGCCGCCGCACGCGCCGCCGTGGGTGGCGGTCGGCCGCCCCGGCCAGCCGGAAAATCCAACTTTCTCCAAAAATTCTCAAAATTTGCAGAATTGAAGATCTCAAAGAGTAGAACAACTTTCATACCTGTGACCAAGGTCAATTCGGTCAAGAAAGGCTCCAATTTCATCAAAACCGTACGAAACCCTTGAATTTGGTGTGATTCGATTCGACCTCCAAACTTGTTCCGACGCCTCCAAACTTGTTTGGGCTTTGTTCCAGACCTCAAGAGGATGCCATGGGTGGTGGTAATTGGAAGAAATTGCTTCGGGATTGGATGATTCGAAGCCAAAGCCGCCGGATGCCCCCGTGGGTTTGTGGCTTCGAACTGGAAAAATGGGAAAGAAATTGGGAATTCTAACACTACATAGATGTAGGCCTCGTCAAGGGCTTTTCATGGACACCAAGATCACCCAAAACGGAGTTCGGATGAAGGAGATACGAGCTGGTCAAGGGTCCGGATTCGCGGGTCAAGGAGAAGACCTGGTTCGTTCCCCTCATTCTCTCATCCCTTCTTTCTCTCATTTGCTCTTCCTTCTATTGGCTGGTCTCTTCTCTCCTTTCTCCTCATTCCTCCATTTATTTCCCCTTTCTCTTCTTATCTTTCCATCGCAGCCATCAATTTATTTTCTTTAAATCTGGGCCATCCACGTGGCACACCAGATTGAGCTCCAAAATTCTGGGGCTTTCTAGAAATTAATTAATTTACTAGAATACCCCTAACTTTAAACGTTAATAATTTCTTCGATATAGCTCCAAATCACAAACCGCTTGTGCCCACGCGTCCGTAGCGACGAGTACTACGAGAATATACCAAGAAAACAAATTTAGATGGCACGATACAACGATTAACCACGGTCAACGCCCGAGCCTCGAAGGGCAATTTCGTAAAATCACTTATTAAAAATTTATACAATTGTAAAATCAGGGACGGACTGTCACAATCTTCCCCCCTTAAAAAAATTTCGTCCCCGAAATTTAAACAATAATTACCATCAATTAATAATCATAAAATAACCTGGGATAGATGTCCCTCATCCAATCCTCTGTCTTTCAAGTAGCTTCTTCCGTTGAATGATTCCTCCATAAAACTTTTACCAAGCTCACAGTCTTATTTCTTAGAACTTTGTCTTTCCAATCCAAGATAGTCAATGGTTCCTTATTATCTGATAAATCTGGATTAATTTTCGAAGGCTGAACCGGAATAATATGCGACGAATCCGCTACATAGTGCCGAAGCATCAAAACATAAAACACATCATGAACTTACGACAACTTTGGAGGCAACTCAAGCCTGTAAGCAACTTCATCGACTCGCTCGGTGATCACATAAGGTCTGATGTCTCTAGAACTTAACTTACCTTTCTTCTCGAATCGAATCACACTTTTCCAAGGTGAAAATTTCGAACACACCCAATCACCTACATAACACACTCGATTAGTGGCATGTCTGCTAAGCTCTTTTGCCACTCCTGGGCTGCTTTCAGGTTAAACTTAATCACTTAAACATTCTGAGTAGACTCATCCATAATCTCAGGGCCCGCAAAATTCTTTCGACAACTTCTGACCAATATAAAGATGTACGACAAGCTTTTCCAATATATGCCTCAAATGGCGACATACCAATACCCGAATGAAAACTGTTGTTATAGTTACATCCCATCAAATCCAACCGCTTATGCTAAGCGTCACCAAACTACAATATTGAAGATCTTAGCATATCCTCCAACATCTGAATCGTCCTCTCAAATTGCCTATCTGTTTGAGGATGATAAACCGTACTATAAAGTAACCTTGTATCCAAAACCTTCTAAAATGCTATCCAAAACTTTTAAGTGACCAACATACCCAAAAAGTTTAACAGATCCGTAAGCCCGAATCACTTTTCCATAAAACAAATAAATAACTGTTGCACTTGTTTGGAAAGGTTGTTGCTCTTCACTGGAGTAAAATGCGCTGACTTAGTAAGTCGATCAACTATCATCCAGATGCCATTATAACCATTTCATGTACAAAAAAAACTTGCACACATAATCCATAGTAATATTTTTCCACTTCCACTGTAGAACGGAAAATGACTGCATCAATCCAAAAGGCTTCTTTCTTTCCGCTTCAACCTGTTGACCAATGATACACATACTTACCTACTCAGCAATTTCTCTTTTCATACCCGGCCAATTGTAAAATGGTTAAATGGTATGATACATCTTAATACTTCCAAGATGCATTGCATAAGCTGAACCGTGCGCTTCGTTCCAAAATTATTTTCTTTAATTCCATAACATTAGGTACATACATCTTGTTCTCTTGCATAAACATGCCATCTGATTCTCTAACTCTGAGGTCTTTCTTTTTCTCGATATTCTTTGCCTCAATTAATTCCTGGTTTCTTCATCAATCCTCTAGGCATCGAGTATACAGTTAATTAAAATAAGCCTAACTTGGATACTAGCAAGCAATGCTTCTTCTCGTTCTTCTATTTTCAACCTTACTCCAGTAGATCTCAAATCCGCAAGAAGAGGAACATAACAAGCATACAAAGCATTTATTCTCACGAGAGTCTTCATATTAAGTACATCAGCCCAAACATTTGCACAATCACCCTGGTCGTGCAATCATAATCACTAAGCAATTCAATCCATTTTCATTACCTAAAATCAAGATCCTTCTGAGTAGACAGATATTGGAGACTCTTATGATCCGTAAAAAATCTTGCACTTCTCACCAATAATATAATGTCTCCATAACTTCAAAGCAAGGATGATAGTCGCAATTTCCAAATCACAAGTAGGGCAATTCATCTCATGAGGTTCCAATTGCTGTGAAACATAGGCAATCACCCTACCATTTGCATCAATACACATCCCAAACCATTCAAGGAAGCATCCTTATAGACCTCATAATTCCCGTTATCATCTGAGAGTGCTAACACAAGTGCATGAGTGAGGAAATACTTCAACTTTTGAAAACTTTGCTCACCATTTTCATCCCACTCAAACTTAACCTCTTTTCTCGTCTATCTCGTCAATGGCAAGGCAATGACTGAAAAATCTTTCACAAACCGTCCATATAGCCTGCTAAGCTAAGAAAACTCCGAATCTTAGTCACGGTTCGCGATTGTTCCAAATTCTCAACTTCTGCTATCTTTTAAGAATCCACTTGAATACTTTAAGTAGATATAACATGTCCCAGAAATGCCACTTGATTCATCCAAAATTGGCATTCGCTAAACTTAGAATACATCGACAATCCCTCAATCTTTGTAATACCAATTTAAGATGTCTAGCTTGCTCTGCTCTAGTCTTAAGTATACTAGAATGTCGTCAATGAAAACGATAACAAACCTGTCGAGATATTCCTGGAATACTTCATTCGTCAAACTCATAAAATTCGTCAATCCGAATGGCATCACCAAAAACTCATAAAGACCATAACGAATTCTGAAAACCGTCTTAGGGACATCATCACTCTTAATCTTCAATTGGTAATAACCAGACTTCAAATCAATCTTTGAAAATACACAGGCACCTCTAAACTGATCAAACAATCATTAATACGTGGTAATGGATAACGATTCTCAATCGTTACCCGATTCAATTGTCCATAGTCAATGTATAGCTTTAATGTCCACATTCCTCCTCAAAAATAAACTGGGCTCTCTACGACGACATACTAGGTTGAATGGAACCTTTATCAACCAATTCTTGCAACTGACTTTTCAATTCCCTTAACTCATCATGAACCAATCTCTAATATAAGGTCCGTACCTGGAAACAAATCAATAGAGAACTCCACATCTTTGCTTGGCGGCAATCCAGATAAATTCTCAGGGAAAACGTCAGGAAAATGTCTAACCACCTTGACCTCTTCCACACTACTCAGAGTAATATCTCTTAGTATCGCATGAACTAAATATCATTGGTAGCCTTTCGATAACAATCTCTTTGCTCTCACAGCAGAAATAACGGCATACCTCACTCCACTTTGCATACACCCAAAAGTAACATCTGGTCATCCATGTACCTGATTACAATGCCCTTCTGTAAATCACATACTATCTAGCATTCATAATCTTTTAGAGAGACTTCCCAAAGCTTAGAAATGAAACGTGTAACACAGTGAAATATAATTATATCCAGCTAGTAATCTGTTTTGATTTCTGCTTGCTTGAACTAATATAAGAGTCCAAAAATAGCTTCCTCATAATGCCATCATCCTCTGGAACAACCAATAAGAAACTGTGGTTGCCCAGGAAGTTAAACTGTATATCCTCAAACATTCTTCTGCTTTAACCAAAGGCAGACTCGCCTAAATTGAAAATTTCCTTCAATCATATCAAGTGGAGCCTCGACTTTAATTCCTTTTATATCTCCGCACTTGATTAGATCATGAATACAAACTTTTATATCACAAGGTGAGAGAAATTAATAACAACTCACCTTTCTATCTTAAGTAATCCACCAATGCTTTGTCGTCAAAATTTTAGCGCCCACTTAAGGAAAGAAAAACATCGCCAATACTTTAAACTTTAGGGCTGGAAGAATACAACTTCCCACTTAAGCAAAGTTACCACCAATTGAAATACCACATAAGCATAGCATAGGTTCAGCACCATAATTACTGATTCTCCCATTCTCAACATATACAAAATATTCCACAATAAGAATGTACAATATTACTTCCCAAATCCAATCATACATCGAAAATGATCTTCCCAAAGTGCTTTTCCGTTAAATACCACCACTTTAGCACCATCGTCCCACGAGACTATCCTAGAGTCTTAACAAAGTAGACTTCGCAAGAATTCCAATAGATGATATCCCAACCAATACTGACAAGGAATCAAACTACTCTGAGATTCCAATCTCAACGTTTAATACTGATGGCTAGAGGATAAGTATCACATCGATTGGTAAAGCATCTAATAACATTCAATAATATGTTAACCCAGATTTAGGCCATCCACTTGCCTCTGCATCAATCCTTAAAAAATTTCACTTTAATTCTAAGGACATTCGCCAAATGCTCTTCCAAAACATCAACAAGTTGACCAAATTACCACAACTTAGAGAAGCTAACATATTTTCTCGAAATCGACAAGGTGGCAAAATCCAAATATTAGACACGAAAACCAAGAATGCTCACATCACGCGTGTGATGAATGCAATACTGCCCAACTTATGCTCTGATACCAAACTGACACACCCCGACCCGGAATGTCCACTAAGACTGCGAATCAAGCTGTGCTGGCCGACACCTAGAAGGTGACGAAGCCATAAAATGATGATATGGAAGAATGTGAATAAATTTAAACCTAAAGGTACCTAACTATTAGAGTGCGCTGTCAGTGGGTATAGACCCATTTCACACGCGTTGTCAGAGCATAAGTAAAGTACAGTCGTGTGGGTAAGGATCATACCGTCAGAAGTAGCCACCTCAACTGAGATATGCCACGAGTCCTTGTCGATAAAGAAACTATGCTACTAGAACCTGGAGGGGTGCAAAACAAAAAGCGTGAGTGGGCAAAAACAAAGTTTTACAAAATCACTTCGATATAAAAGTTGTAACCCCTCTCTGTAAAACAAGTATACTTCCCAGAAAATATATATACGTACTAATACAGAAAAACCATTAATCAACCAATCTCATCAAATAAGCAATGCCATGTCCGAATGAACCATAACCAATAATCAACATATACCAAATACCATCAAATAATCAGGTGATATCTCAACTCAAATCATGCCGGCAATATATATATCAATCAGCCAGAGTCACCTCTAGTGACCTGTACGGCTGAATCTATGGCTCTTCAATCAATCCTTAATCCATCTCTCAATCAATAATCAATAATCAATAATCAATAATCAGTAACCTGCACCCATGACGGAACCACCTAATGTGGTCTGTACGTCAAGCTGGGCATATACGCTCTGTGCTACGATCACGTGAAGGCTGGCGACAAATCGCAAGTCACCTACGAGTCGGAACCACCTAATGTGGTCTGTACGACAGGCTGGCACCTGCCTTAGATCCAAGGTAAGCGTACGGTGCGGGAGGTGAATGATCACGTGAAAGCTAAGCCCTACTCGGGCGGCACAACCCCGATGTGCAGGTAATGAGCCATATAACAATCTCATCGATATCACCTTAATCATCACATCACAAACACATACTTACCTGACTTACCTGGCGCCCGCGGTGCATCAATGTATATTCACACAAATATATATAAAAATATAACTATGGCATTCATTTCATAAAACCATTTTAAAAAGCATTTCTGGGAAATCAATCAATTATATATATATATATATATATATATATATATATATATATATACACTGAAAACCAAAAGCCCACTCACCTGGAGTTCACCCTACAACTCCCTAGCACAACCCATCAAGGCGTCATGACGATCGGCGCCTAGAACAATCATCAAATCATGCCTCAGAAATCATATCGATAGAATATATAACTTATATAAAACACGTCACTATGTAGTTCGATCCGAAAGATCTGCAACTCAGATTTCCAATCCGTAACTTCTCATGATTCACATTATGCTTCGAGAACAACATACTAAAGTTTCGTTATGATCCAACAGTTGGATCTCCGTCAATTTCCAAAACCGAGTGGCGATTAACCTTTTATTTTATAACTTACAAATCCAATTCGGGAAGATCCATACGTCGGATTCCGAATCCGTAAGTTTCCACATTCTTCAAATATTAAGTACTACCATGTATCAAATTTTGGTGACGATCCAACGGTCGGATCGTCGATTCATATTTTTACCTAACCCCGAATCGTAATGAAATTAGGTTCAATTGATCAATCTATGTCATTCGATTATCAAAACTGAATTCAGAACATGAACTATGGCCTAAAAATAGCATTGGTGGCTCGCTGGCCACGCGCCGCCGCACGCGCCGCCGTGGGTGGCGGTCGGCCGCCCCGGCCAGCCGGAAAATCCAACTTTCTCCAAAAATTCTCAAAATTTGCAGAATTGAAGATCTCAAAGAGTAGAACAACTTTCATACCTGTGACCAAGGTCAATTCGGTCAAGAAGGGCTCCAATTTCATCAAAACCGTACGAAACCCTTGAATTTGGTGTGATTCGATTCGACCTCCAAACTTGTTCCGACGCCTCCAAACTTGTTTGGGCTTTGTTCCAGACCTCAAGAGGATGCCATGGGTGGTGGTAATTGGAAGAAATTGCTTCGGGATTGGATGATTCGAAGCCAAAGCCGCCGGATGCCCCCGTGGGTTTGTGGCTTCGAACTGGAAAAGTAGGAAAGAAATTGGGAATTCTAACACTACACAGATGTAGGGCTCGTCAAGGGCTTTTCATGGACACCAAGATCACCCAAAACAGAGTTCGGATGAAGGAGATACGAGCGGGTCAAGGGTTCGGGTTCGCGGGTCAAGGAGAAAACCCGGTTCGTTCCCCTCCTTCTCTCCTCCCTTCTTTCTCTCCTTTCCTCTTCCTTCTATTGGCTGGTCTCTTCTCTCATTTCTCCTCATTCCTCCATTTATTTCCCTTTTCTCTTCTTATCTTTCCATCACAGCCATCAATTTATTTTCTTTAAATCTGGGCCATCCACGTGGCACACCAGATTGAGCTCCAAAAATCTGGGGCTTTCTAGAAATTAATTAATTTACTAGAATACCCCTAACTTTAAACGTTAATAACTTCTTCGATATAGCTTCAAATCACGAACCGCTTGCGCCCACGCGTCCATAGCGACGAGTACTACAAGAATATGCCAAGAAAACAAATCTTAGGTGGCACGATACAACGATTAACCACGGTCAACGCACAAGCCTCGAAGGGTAATTTCGTAAAATCACTTATTAAAAATTTATACAATTGTAAAATCAGGGACGGACTATCACAACTTGGACAACATTATGCTCTCCCACCTTCATGATTACATCCCTCAATAATTTGTAAATATACTTGTAGTTCTTTATATGGTCTGAAGCATCAACAGACTTCAAAAAAATTGTCTTTCCCTTAGAGTATACCATGAAGTTTATGATAGACAATCTGGTCGGGCCAGTCCATCTTTCACACATGATTGTGCAACCATTAGTTTCTCACGTTGACCTCAACTTGTTAACATAGTCGCCAATGTCTTTATACTCCATTTCCAAATATTTGTTTCTTACCTCATAGGGAGTGGGAGGTTGTACTCCAACACTGGCCTGTTGACATCCCAATACCATATTTTTGAAATGATGTGATGATGCCTTCTCAGCAGGGACATTGTCATAGATAAAGAACTTGCTAATTAGACACCTCATTCCCTTCTTCACATTACCTCCAGCGAAATAACTCCAAACACTATTTTGACGTGCTTTGGATGACTTATATAAACTTGGGGCTATTAGTGGTGTTAGTTGTGATTCTCTAACACTTGCTGTTGGAAATGTGCCCTAAAACAAATCATATGATGATACTTTACGGACATTTCACATGTTAAACTAATCTAGTTTAATATAAAGGGCAAAGATTATTGTTTTAAGCCGTCTCATATAAATGTTATATGCTTAAACGATAAGTCCAAGGAATATGTAATAGGGAGAATGTGATCTAAAGAAGTTAGATTCATGAGACCATTCTCTTTCGTATACATATCCTAAATGTTCCTGATCATAGAATTGCCAATTGGGCATTGACAGTCCGTTAAGATCAGTACGTGCTATGTCTTCTCTTAGGGAGGGTGACTGGTCTCGAGTCAATGGTGTGATTGACACCAAGACAAGTACGTAGGTGCTCAATAGAGAATGAGTCCACTGAACGCGATCAACGAGGAGTTCTCATACTCATGTCACATGAGAACTCATGGTTAAGATAATGCAAAGTAGTCCTTTGACCTGAGGCATCATAGTTGTCTTGTGGTTAGGTCCTTGATCTTTGACTATGTCAAAGTCACTCCGTCAGAGAGTGTCCACGGCATAGTTGGGGTTAAGCCACTTAGCCATGGAGGCAAGTGAATGCGCAACAAGGGATCTCTAACCTTCAAACGTTGAGGGAGAATACTCTATGATATGATTAAGAATCTCTAGCCAGAGTATGAATGAGATTTAGGAAGTCGTTCCAAATCGCATTCAAGGTAATCATATAAGTAAGAGAATCACATTGGATAGTAGACATGAATAAACTATCAAACCAAACAATGTGGTCAAGAGTATTGTATTAGAGAAAGACCGTATTGCATTGTAATCCCAAACTGAATAGGTTCTCCAACCTCTTCTGATTAGCTTGGGTAGCCATGACATACTGCTAGGTGTCACTCATGGCTTGTGGAAGCTCTGAAGATGTATAATCACTAAAGGGAGAATTGAAAGTAAGTTTCAATTCACAATCGATTAGTAAGAGTTCTAATCGCCCACTGCCTAGCTAAAAGGAACCTAATGGATCGCACACCGAGTAAGGTAATGATTGAAGGATATAACGAAGATGAGTAAGGACAATTAAATAGTTTAATTGTTTATGGCAAGGATTAATTAATATGTTAATTAATCAAACGAATAAGTTCGTTTTAAACCTTGAGTTAGATTTGGGCCTTAAAGCCCAAATTGGGCTTCGAATCGTCAAGCCCATTAGCTTAAGTTGTATGACAACTTAACAACCAAAATTCAAGAAGCCCAAAACAGCCCAAAGGCATGGGAAAACCGGCCATATAGAGAGGGGTAGTGAACTTGGCTTAATTGCAAGTTTGCCACTCCATTGTGAGGTGGTATAAAGGCAACTTTATAGCCATTTCATCCTTAAGGTTTCTTTTGGAGAAAATTGGAGAGAACATGTCTCTCCCTTTCTCTCTAGGAGGCCGGCCCCCTTGGAGGGGATTAGCTAGCAATCCTTCCTCCTCCAAGGTCACTCATCTTCTTCCTTCACCATCCTTGGTGTCGAAAATTAGAGGTCTCCTACCTTGGGGACTTTTGGAGAATCAATTCTTCCATCCATATCCATGGAGCCAATGAGCAATGAGACAAAGGAAAGAAGGCCCTCACATGGGTGATTAACCTTTGCTAAGCAAAGAGGTGCTTCAAAGGTATAAAAGTTTCTCAACTCCTTTCTTTAAGATTTGAGTTGAGTCATGGTTCACCATAACTACTAGGCTTTGAATTTCATGGGTAATGTTTTGTTTTGAGTGCATACAAGCATGATTCCGCCTTTAATTGTTAATTGCATGCCATAGATGTTGCTCAAATGAACATGTTTTTCACAAATTTTCCTTCAAGTGGTATCAGAGCCTAGGTCTAGTAGTTGGTGAATCCTTTTGGGTCTTGTAGTTCATAGTTTGTCATTTGAATGTTGTAATTGTTACAAGCTTTATTCTTGCTTCTTTGAATGTAAATTTTGTTAGAAAATTTGCCATCTCAAATGTTGTAGATGTAGTTCATATGAGCATGAATTTTGGAGCTAAAATTTGGTGCCATGTTTTTGGGGAAATTCGGCCAAATCCAAAGGGTGGATTTTTGGGTTCATGTTTGTCTTGTTAAAAGTGTTTTAAAGTGACATTAGGAACCCCTAAGTACCCTAGTATGGTAATATGTTTTTTCCCTCAAGTTTGAGAGTTTTTTGGGTGTCTTTGGGTGAAAAATGTTCATGGAGCTCTTATGGGTTTTTCATGGATGTTCTTCATTGTTCTTGTTATGTTTTTGGCAAGAACAAAAAGGTTGGGAATTTTGATTCAAAAAGGTGTTTGGTTGTTTATAAAGTTTTGTTTAGTGATGGATGATATGTTTTTTAATCATCACTAGGTGTGGACCTCCATACTTATTTTCTTACACACTTTTTACTTTCCCTTGTTTCATGGAACCATGTTTCATGGAAATCATTTTTTTCAAACCAACCCATCACCTTCCACTTTTGAAAAATTTCAAAAGATTTTATGACAAAACTCTCTCCTTGGCCGGCCACTCCTTCAAAGGGAGTACTTTTGGGGCTTTTATGCAATTACATAAAGTTTTGATACTTTTGTGTATTTGTGCTTTGACCCGAAAGTTTACGTTTTTACGTAAAGGCCCAAAAACACTAAAGGACAAATTGTTTTGCTCCTTTATTGAAGTTTTTGTATTTGTTGAAATTTTTGGGTTCTAGTTGTAATTACATGAAGTAGTGGACTTTTCTGTTTTTACAAAGAGACCCCAAAAGTTTGTGTTTTGCAATATAGCCCAATGGTTGAGGTTATTGCTTTTTGGCCCAAATTAGTAGAGAACAAAATAGTTTTGTATCTTTAAATGAGAGTTGGATTTTCATTTCGTTTAGCTCTATTTAAATCAATTCTATGGATACAAAAACCAAATGACAATGTTGCATTCAAGTTTAATTAGTTAAATCGTTAATTAATTAAAGAAAGGGTGATTATGAACCTAAGCTTACGATAATTGAGCTATGTGAAAGGCCGTCTCAAATTTGTTTGAACCATGGGAATGTGTAGATTAATTTTGGTTGTAATTTGATATGATCAAATGTTGTAAAAGAGCATAAGCTCTTCTTTACTTTAAAGTAATTTGTTTTGATCAAATGTTGTAAAAGAGCATAAGCTCTTCTTTACTTTGAAGTACTCCTTTCTTGTTTATTTGATATGCATGAAATTGGAGTAGTTGGGTCCAACGCCCAATAGGAAAAACACGCCTTAATATGATTAAACGCATAACTAAAATCAATCACCATTCCTAGACTGAGATCCAACACTAGGCTCGTGTTAGATCGAATCAAAGGTTCATAGTCATCCTAAGGCCCTAAGGTAACTATATAGTCCATCAATGAATGCAAAGCTTATGTTAGTAATACCATATACTCTTGCTTTAAAAACCGTTTTACAAGCTTAGTGGGAGTATCATATACTACTAAATCAATCAAATGGACCAATAGTTGTAATAGGACCGAATAGTTTTAATAAGATTAAAATGAAAACTTATATGTGATGAGACCTAAAACCCTCAACTAAACCATTATTAAGTTGACAAGCGTGAGAGTGCTTTGAACACTCTTTCATGGCCTTCCACCGTGGTAGGCTCCGATCGTTTGTGACTCATACACCGTCTTCGCCCAGTTCTGGGGAATACAAAGTATGTGCTTACACTCAGGAGGGGTTCTATATACATACATGATGTTGTGACGGTAGGCAACGAGTATGGCCAATATGATATTCTTCTGAGGCTATTCTTGAACCCCTATACGAACTGGCATGGTGCGAATAACTTAACTAAGTGCAATGGTGCCAATATGATATTCTTCGGAGGCATCATTCTCTAGAGGCCAAACAAGATGGGCACTTACATGAGATGTAAATGAGTAAGTGTACTCTCTCATTATTATTAAAGCTAGCCAATATGATATTCTTCTGAGGTAGGCTTGGTAGTAGTGAGCCTCCCATACCCTACTAAGAGTTTTCTCCAAAACTCTCGAATTCCGATGAGGGATATGGAATTTGCCGAAAATAGTGGGTGGTGCTATTTGATTTAAAGACCCGGATCAAATGGCTTAAAATCAATCAATTTATATTCGTTATGTATTTATTTACCGATATATTTGCAAACGCTATCCAAAACTTGACAAAGAAAAGCCAAAGGCTTTAGTTTCCGGACTTGGTACCACAATCCCATAGATTGTCTTGAATGGATTGTATATGTGCCTAAGTAGTCTCATCCTCACAATTTTCCTATTGATAATGTATCATTGGAAGAACATGTTAGATAAGTCTATCATAAAGAGGACAACACAAACAACCAATGCTTATTCCTTTGTTGTATGAACAAATGAACTTATGAAGATTAGCACAAATACATGAACACTTTTTGTGTCATAGTTCTTCACTTACAAATCGTTGTATGAAGAAATAAGAGTTGCTTAGAACAACCCTTAGTTTATGCAAACACTAGTGCTTGTTTCTTTGTTAAATGAACAAGGAACTTGAGAAGTAAGCACAAGGGCATGGACACTTCATGTGCCATGATTCTTCACTTACAAATTGTTGTATGAAGAAATGAGAGTTGCGTTGAACAACTCTTCAATGTTTGTAATCTTGTTTAGAACAAGATGGTTGGTTGACAAAAATAGTCCATCAACATGGACTTATGATGATTTTGAATCATTGAGTGTAGAAGTGTTAAACCACTTCACGAGACGGAAACTAGAGAAGGACTTCACCAATGAGTCCCTAACAAATAGTTCACTAAGTTTATAGTAAACTATATAGTGAACAATGACCGCACGCTCTCCAAATTGTTTGATGTGTTTAACACAATTGAAATAAGTTTCAAGAGAGACAGTGGGAGTTTAGGGACCATGACCATTGTAGTCATTGGAGAAGTCAAATGAAGAAAGCTAAATAACTCTAAGGGAACAAACTTTCTTTATGAAAGGATGGACATTGGAAGGGGTAAATGCAAGAAATGTCTTGCAAGTGTTAAGAACACACATTTCGAAGGTGTTGTAAATTGTTCTTGAATAGTTCAAAACAGTTAGTTCTTCTACTTGAATGCTTGATTCCGTATTAGTAACTATGTTTTACAATCGTTGTAAAAGTGTGACTAATAAGAAGTAGAAGATTAATGAGAGAAGAGAAAGTGCTTCACATTCAGAACGTGAATCAAATATAGATCTCTGCGAAAGCAGATAGTACTTACTTCCTCATATGAACTACCAAAGGAGTTGGAAAAACAAAGATTGTCTTTACATTCCAGTTTGAATAAAGGAACTTAATTCCGTCACTATAAGAGATGGATGAATGTTTTGTTTGACAAAACATTGTTCTTTATTAATCAAAGATTGGATTATTGTAATCTAATTGATTGTCTCTATAGTAGAGATAATGTGGTAGTGTTAACTGTTTAGAATATGACGATGCTTAAAACCCAAAAGGGTTGCAAGGTAGTGACTAATCCCAAATTGAGTTGTGATACCTCTAAAACATAAATTACGAGTTGGTCATAGATGGATGCTTAGGATCGTTAGATCCGGATCCAATACCTTCTTGTTAAAATTGTATAGAGGCGAAATGTTTGAATCTTTATTCTTTGGGAAAGAAGAAAGAATCACAAAGTTGTTGAGGTTAATTCACTTAGATGTTAGTGGCACTTGTCCACAACATAATACTACTCATGTTGTATAACATTCACCGAAGATTGCTCTCGGTTGGACTATCGTTTATTTTGAATAAACAAAAGTCCGAATACTTTGCAAAAGGTTTCAAAGAATTCAAGAGTGTAAGTTGATGAGTAAGACGTCTAAAGTATTTACCTCCTTAGATTTGATCCAAGGATTAATAACACTTTAGAAGAGTTTCCTTGATAGAAATCAAGGAAAGTTGCATCATAAGATAATGGATTTCTCCATTAGGAGAAGAACGAACTCGAATAAGATTTAGTTCGTTGGATATTATCAATTACCCATATATAGGATATATACTTCTAAGACAATATGATTGTCAATTAGAAGATCTTCCAAAATTTTCATGACTCCATAGGATGTAGTTGGAAAGAAAGACAAGTCTTAATTGTGTTAAGATTTGGGGTTGTGTGCTAATAAGCAATATTTGTTTGAGAGACAAGATGATAATCAACAAATATAACAACCTAGTTCCTACAACACTGGCTCCAAGGTAGTCGAGAAGGATTAATAAACCGTCTCAGTTGAATGGTTTGAAGTTTATGACTATGTCATAGAGTTACACCTCTTAATTCCAAAGAAATAAGAATGAGAATCCTTATGACTACATTGAGTATATATACGACATATACTCAAGGAAATGGTATGGTACCATTTGACCCGAAATAATGAAACCTTTAAAGCTAATTGGTAGCTTAAGGTGACTACAATCAAAGAGAATGGTTGACTTGGAAGAAACCATCTTTGACGTAGTCTTGGTTTCTATTAATTCGATGATTGTTAACTACAACTAAATAGTGATTCAATGTTTGGACATAATATGGGTTTCCGAAACCATTACCAAGATAGTCTTGATAATATATGTCTAAAACTAAGAATCATAAGACATGTAAGTTGTAAAGATCCATCCATCATGAATCTTAGCAAGCTAGTGGGAGCTGCAAACGTCTTACGAGAGAAACATCAAATCGTTTGATTTCTCATAAAGATGTAAATGAATCTTTTGTTTACTAGGTATACAAAAGATTAGTGGGAGTTAATCGTATTCCTAAATTTAACATATATATGATATATTAATTTTGGAAATGAAAGGAATTCTTCTTCGTTAAAGTTATGACTTTAAACATTCTATAATGATAGAATGTATATGGGAGACATAGTCTATATACATGGGATGGAAATCTATGATGATAGATTTCAGTATATATAATTTGATTATATCAATCCCTAATGATAGACAAAAGATGCTAGGAAGTTTCTCATATGATGATAAACTTTAGTCAGAAGGACAATTCTAGTAAGACTAGGAAGTTGCTCTTCACAAAGGGATCGTACCCCTTTGACTCCCAAAGAATTAATGCGTAAATAGAATCCTTTATGCGTACGCAGAAAGGTGATTTATGTATTTCATGTTGTATGAAAATCGTTGATATGAGTTGTACCAAGATTGGTACAAGACGATATCAATGCAAGCCCAGGATCAGAACCAAGGCAACTGTCAAGTGAGTCCTTATGTATTTAAGAAATACTAAAGGATATATTCCTCAAGAATGAGGAAGATTTAGAGTAATGCAATGGAAGCGTAAAAGTATTAGATTATGAATCTAATATCGTATCCATCATTGGATGTCTCTTCATTTTGAATGAAGAGATAATTGGATATCTCTTTATTATGACTGAAGAGATATTTGGGTGGAAACATTAAAAGTAATGACTTTAGTGTGTTCCATCATGAATGCAAAATATATCGCCATATAGAAGTTTACAACAATGTTGTTTGGATGGGAAAGTTCATTTATGAACTCTCCATTCGGTTCCAACCAGAAAGTGTCTCTAGTGTATCGACACTACAACACTAATGGGGCAATAGCTCAAGCTAGAGAATCAAGGTCTCATCAAGATCCGAACTCAAATGAGAGACTGAATCACATGATTGAGAATCATGTATAATGGTGACGTTGTTATTCTCAAGGTTGCTTCTATGGATAACATATAGATATCTATTGTCTAGGCCTACTACTCAGCCATTTTTGAAATGAATTCAGAAGAGGTATCATCACTGATGACCAAGCTGATTGGCTCTAGTGCAAGTGGGAGATTGTTGGAAATGTGCCCTAAAACCAATCATATGATGATACTTTACGGACATTTCACATGTTAAACTAATCTAGTTTAATATAAAGGGCAAAGATTATTGTTTTAAGCCGTCTCATATAAATGTTATATGCTTAAACGATAAGTCCAAGGAATATGTAATAGGGAGAATGTGATCTAAAGAAGTTAGATTCATGAGACCATTCTCTTTCGTATACATATCCTAAATGTTCCTGATCATAGGATTGCCAATTGGGCATTGACAGTCCGTTAAGATCAGTACGTGCTATGTCTTCTCTTAGGGATGGTGACTGGTCTCGAGTCAATGGTGTGATTGACACCAAGACAAGTACGTAGGTGCTCAATAGAGAATGAGTCCACTGAACGCGATCAACGAGGAGTTCTCATACTCATGTCACATGAGAACTCATGGTTGGGATAATGCAAAGTAGTCCTTTGACCTGAGGCATCATAGTTGTCTTGTGGTTAGGTCCTTGATCTTTGACTATGTCAAAGTCACTCCGTCAGAGAGTGTCCACGGCATAGTTGGGGTTAAGCCACTTAGCCATGGAGGCAAGTGAATGCGCAACAAGGGATCTCTAACCTTCAAACGTTGAGGGAGAATACTCTATGATATGATTAAGAATCTCTGGCCAGAGTATGAATGAGATTTAGGAAGTCGTTCCAAATCGCATTCAAGGTAATCATATAAGTAAGAGAAACACATTGGATAGTAGACATGAATAAACTATCAAACTAAACAATGTGGCCAATAGTATTGTATTAGAGAAAGACCGTATTGCATTGTAATCCCAAACTGAATAGGTTCTCCAACCTCTTCTGATTAGCTTGGGTAGCCATGACATACTGCTAGGTGTCACTCATGGCTTGTGGAAGCTCTGAAGATGTATAATCACTAAAGGGAGAATTGAAAGTAAGTTTCAATTCACAATCGATTAGTAAGAGTTCTAATCGCCCACTACCTAGCTAAAAGGAACCTAATGGATCGCACACCGAGTAAGGTAATGATTGAAGGATATAACGAAGATGAGTAAGGACAATTAAATAGTTTAATTGTTTATGGCAAGGATTAATTAATATGTTAATTAATCAAACGAATAAGTTCGTTTTAAACCTTGAGTTAGATTTGGGCCTTAAAGCCCAAATTGGGCTTCGAATCGTCAAGCCCATTAGCTTAAGTTGTATGACAACTTAACAACCAAAATTCAAGAAGCCCAAAACAGCCCAAAGGCATGGGAAAACCGGCCATATAGAGAGGGGTAGTGAACTTGGCTTAATTGCAAGTTTGCCACTCCATTGTGAGGTGGTATAAAGGCAACTTTATAGCCATTTCATCCTTAAGGTTTCTTTTGGAGAAAATTGGAGAGAACATGTCTCTCCCTTTCTCTCTAGGAGGCCGGCCCCCTTGGAGGGGATTAGCTAGCAATCCTTCCTCCTCCAAGGTCACTCATCTTCTTCCTTCACCATCCTTGGTGTCGAAAATTAGAGGTCTCCTACCTTGGGGACTTTTGGAGAATCAATTCTTCCATCCATATCCATGGAGCCAATGAGCAATGAGACAAAGGAAAGAAGGCCCTCACATGGGTGATTAACCTTTGCTAAGCAAAGAGGTGCTTCAAAGGTATAAAAGTTTCTCAACTCCTTTCTTTAAGATTTGAGTTGAGTCATGGTTCACCATAACTACTAGGCTTTGAATTTCATGGGTAATGTTTTGTTTTGAGTGCATACAAGCATGATTCCGCCTTTAATTGTTAATTGCATGCCATAGATGTTGCTCAAATGAACATGTTTTTCACAAATTTTCCTTCACTTGCTCCCCGTCTCATTTGTGCACCACCACTTGTCCCGGAACCTTGTGCTCTATTAGGAATTTTATGAAGGTGTTCTCTTTCCCATGCTGACTGTTTGGAGGCACGTAATGCTTGTTTGAAACTGCGTCGTTCTTCAGGTCCCATGTCATCATCACATTCGTCCTCATCGTCATCATCATCACTGTCAACCGTTTGGCCAATGACTTCTCCTCATAGCCCAGCTCGAATATTTTCCATTCCATGTGTTTTCTTTTCGTTATGGTGTTTTTTATTTTTTTAATAATGTGGTGATGAATGCCTTCACTTCTGGGGGGGACATTATTGCATCGTTGGACATTATTTCCTGGATCTAATCCACTAAGATGGTACTTAAGTCGTGTCACTCCGCCACTCTTCATTACCCGACCACAATATTTACAAATTGTGCCATGTTTGTTTCCGTCTATTGGGTCTCCATGTTCCCAAGCTGGATCACGTTTAGCTCCACTGGACATCTTAAACGTACCTATATTTATTTTTCATGAAAATTAGGCAATTATTTTTTGGCCAAAAAATATAGTAGTGACAGTGAGTTTAGTGACGGAAATACTTCCTATTTAATTCTTCTGTAGAATAACTTTACTTCCTATTTTCTTTATTGCCTATTTAATATGTTTCCGTCACTAAACTCACTGTCACTACTATATTTTTTGGAATGGATCTGGAATGGCTCTGAAAGGGCTAAGGGAAAAAGAAGAAACGAAAAGGTGTAATACAGGTTTTTCAATTTTCGAAGGGTCAAAAAATGTGTGATCATCTGATACTCCACCCCTGAGAATGTGAAAGAATATCACGCGTGGCACACGGTTTTGAATCTTGATGCATGAAACCACCATTATTTTTGTCTTGTCAAAAACTGTACAAGTTATAAAACTTGCTAGATACAGACCATTATTTTTGTCTTGTCAAAAATTGTACAAGCTGTAAAGGCTGTAAAAGTTGAACCCCTGAGAATGTGAAAGAATATCACGCGTGGCACACGGTTTTGAATCTTGATGCATGAAACCACCATTATTTTTGTCTTGTCAAAAACTGTACAAGTTATAAAACTTGCCAGATACAAACCATTATTTTTGTCTTGTCAAAAATTGTACAAGCTGTAAAGGCTATAAAGGCTGTAAAACTTGAATTATTTGGATGCTTTTTTTTTCTCACACGCCACCCACACACACACACACACACTCACAGCCTCTCACACGCCACCACACACGCACACACAGATCACACACGCACAACACACGCACACACAGATCACACACGCATAACACACGCACACACAGATCACACACGCACACATAGACTGAGGTCTCTGGATCCTTCTCTCTTATTCCTCTCCCTTCTCCCACACACACACACAGAGATCTCTCGATCCTTCTCTCTTCTCCCTTCTCCATTCACCCTTCTCCCTTCTCCCACACACACGCACAGAGACCTCAGTTTCTCGATCCTTCTCCCACATGGCCTTCTGCTCCTCCCTCGCCTTCCTCCTCGTCTGCGTCTTCCGCCTCGTCGGCGCCATCTCAATCTCCCGTGACCTCTACCCCCATTGGCGCCCTTTACGCCCTTCGTAGTACTCCGTCAACAACGTCATCATCACCATCTAAACGTCATCTCTCTATCCATTTCTCTCGGTGCAGCTAGGACAGTGGAACCCAGGAACTTTTCGGCGAGTTCTCTTGATCCTTCTCCGGTTAGGTAAGCCCTCAATTCATCTTGGATGTTGTGTGATGTGGTTGAGAATCAAGATATACTAAGTTTTATCTGGTTTTTTTAACAAGGTTTTAGAAGGAGATCGACCCAGGGGAAGGCACACCCAGCTCCGGCGAGGCCGTCAGTGTCGAGGAACTTTCCGAACACCTCCGACCGTTTCACGGCAAACGGAAGTTATAAAAACATTCCTTCCTCTCGTCTTGTATTTCATTTTTATACTTAGAACGGAGTCTAGGGTGCTCTTTTACAGTCGGCCGGAGCTATAAAAGCTCCGGCGTTCTTCTCCGATTCGCACCAGCCTAAAATATCGCGATATTATCAGTAATATTGCGATATTTTGACGAAAACTCAACGGATAAGTGTTAAAATATCCCTCTCTCACAAAACCGATATTATCGGCGAAATATCGCCGATAATATCGACATTTCGGACCATGCAGAAAGTAGCCCAGTTTGGGGAAGTTTATCTTCTCAATTCCACATTGGTGCATTCTAGAACATCTGGTAAGCCCTTTTATGCAATTCTACATCGAGTCGATGTTGGCTTAGTAATAGATTTGGAACCAGTAAGTCCATCTCATGTTCCAGTGACTGCTGCAGGAGCATTGAAATCTTATAATCTTGCAGCCAAAGCCATCTCAAACTTGCAGTCTTTGCCAAGCGGGAATTTATCATTGTTATGTGGTGTTATAGTTAAGGAAGTTAGTGATTTGACGGGTTATGATCGCATAATGGTGTGTAAATTTCATGAAGATGAACACGGGGAAGTTATCGCTGAGTGCCATAGACCTGAACTGGAACCTTATCTGGGTTTGCATTTCCCAGCCACTGATATACCACAGGCTTCCCGATTCTTATTTATGAGGAACAAGGATAGGATGATATGTGATTGTTTAGCTGCTCTGGTTAAAGTAATCCAGGAAAAGAAATTAGCTCAACCATTGAGTCTTTGTGGATCAACATTGAGATTTCCTCTCCATTGTCATGCACAGTATATGGAAAGTATGGGTTCCATTGCATCTCTTGTGATGTTTGTTACAATCAAGGACGATGTTTATGAGATGGACAGTGATCAGCGGAAGGGAAGAAGGGAAGAAGAAAATGATGGGGCTTAGTGGTTTGCCATCACACAAGCCCTAATTTGTTCCATTCCCTTTGAGATATGCCTGTGAGTTCTTGATACAAGTTTTTGGTGTACAGATCAGCAAAGAAGTGGAGCTGGCTGCTCAGTCGAGGAAGAAACTTATATTAAAAACACAGACTCTGCTTTGTGACATGCTCATGAGGGATTCCTCTGTAGGGATTCTTACTCAATCGCCTAATGTGATGGATCTTGTTAAGTGTGATGGAGCTGCTTTATATTACAGGAAAAAATTATGATTACTTGGGGTTAAGCCCGACAGTGGCACAAATTAAGGATATTGCTGAATGGCTTCTCAATTACCATAGTGGGAGCACATGCTTAAGTGCTGCTAGCCTTATGGAAGCTGGTTATCTAGGTGCTTCAGCTCTTGGCGATGAAGTTTGCGGAGTGGCTGCCATTTAGATTACCTCAAAGGATTTTCTGTTTTAGTTTCGGTCCCACACCGCAAAGGAAATCAAATGGGGTGGAGCAAAACATGATCCTGATGACAAGGATGATGGAAGAAAAATGCATCCAAGGTCATCATTCAAGGCTTTTCTGGAGGTGGTTAAGTGGCGAAGCGTACCTTGGGAAGATATTGTAATGGATGTCAACCATTCTTTACAGCTGATACTGAGAGGATCATTACCAGACAAGCCTGTGGATGATTCCAAAGTGATTGTGAAGGCTCCATCAGTTGATGATAGGATAGAGAGAGTGGATGAACTGTGCGTTGTCACAAATGAAATGGTTTGACTTATTGAGTCAGCTGCAGTACCCATTTTTGCTGTTGATGCCTCTGGTACTATAAATCGGTGGAATACGAAAGCATCTGAATTAACAGGATTAGCTGCTGAGCAAGCTATTGGTATGCCATTAGTTGATATTGTTGGAGATGATTCTATTGAAGTGGTGAAGGACGTGCTCTCATTCGCATTGCAAGGTAACGCCACTATTCATCCTTTGACTCTAGAATTTTAAATCCATCATCCATGTCACTCCATTCTAGGCAAATTTAGGTTCTAAAGAAAAAATTGACACTTGACTGATTTGCAATTATGTTTCTTTAGATGATAAGTAGATCAGGATAGGTGATTCAGACATGCTCAGAATCAGAAGAGCCTTTGGGCCCCTTCAAAAAAAAAAGAAAAAAAGAAGTCTTTGGACATTTGTACTGTCTTTGGTGATAAATAAACATATCGTCAGATGGATAACGGTGAATGGCTGTATAAATTGAGATTTGGTATTATGATTGTTAAGAGCACTTTTTTCTGGATGTCCGCTTTTGTATTCCTTAAGCTTCTGACTACATTAATTTTCATTAACGAAGCGGATGATTCCCTTGTTGCCCAAGCTTTGATTGTGAATGGTGTATGGGTTGCTTCCTGGCACCGTTTGCTAGGTGATTATGTTGGAATTGTTCGGAACCCATCTGCACTGATTCCTCCAATATTTATGACTGATGAGAATTTTCATTGCTTGGAGTGGAATGATGCTATGCAAACATTGTCCGGTTTGAGAAGAGAAGAAGCAGTTGATCGGATGCTCATTGGGGAAGTTTTCACAGTGAAAATTTTTGGTTGTTGTGTTAAAGGTCATGATACATTTACCAAACTTAATATTATACTAAATGGGGTAATAACAGGTGAGGAAGTTTGTAAATTGCTTTTTAGGTTTTATGATCAGCAGGGTAATTATGTCGAAGAATTACTTTCCGCCAGCGAACGAATTATGCACTGGGAAAGATAACGGGGGTTTTGTGGTTTTTACATGTGGCTAGTCCGGAACTTATGTATGCTATGCAGATGCAGAGAGCATCAGAGCAAGCTGTAGCTGATAGTATTAAGAAACTGGCGTATGTTCGCGAAGAAATTAGAAAGCCTCTAAGTGGGATTATGCTTATGCATAATCTGATGGGGTCTTCTGATTTAAACGAAGAGCAGAAGCAGTTACTTAAGAAGAGAAGATTGTGTCAGGACCAATTGGCCAAGATTTTTTTTTGTTTTTTTGTCAAACGATATATTTTGTTAGATTAGATGTTAGATTAGCCACTGATAGGGTTTGAACCCATACCATCATGCAAGGGCTAAACACCTTTCCACCACTATGGTAAAGGGTCACTTGCAATTGTTGATGACACTGATATCGAAGGTATCGAGGAACGGTATGTTGTTTTTTTTTCCTTTTTCAAATTGAGGACTGTTTTGCGAAATTGTGCACCCTTTCAGTTTTGTTCTTTCAATATCAGATTAGATTGTATTGCCCATTTTTATGTTTTGGAATGGCAATAAAAGAAACTTCATAACTTGTTTTCAGAATTGATCCTGATTCATGAGGAACTATAATCCCTTGTCAGTTGCACTAATTTCAATCCTACTTGCAGCTACATGGAAATAAATTCTATTGAGTTTAACCTCGGGGAAACTGTGGAGGTTGTCGTAAATCAAGTTATGATTTTGAGTCAGGATCGGCAAGTGAAGGTCATCCATGATTCACCAGCCGAGGTGTCATCCATGCTCTTGTACGGAGACAATTTGAGGCTACAAGAAGTCCTGTCCGATTTCTTGACGAACGTACTCCTTTTCACCCCTACATCCGAAGGATCGTCCATTGTTGTGCTCAGAGTGACTCCAAAGAAGGAACGTATAGGCATGAAAATGCATATTGTTCTTCTTGAGTTTCGGTAATCCACTTCATGCTACTCAAACAGTTATGGAACCTGCCATCTTACAGTCTAAATTAAGAATGCTAACTTCAGTTGCGTGGTTAACATTGCAGTATCACTCACCCAGCACCGGGAATTCCAGACGATCTAATTCAAGAGACGTTTCACGGTAGCCATTGCGTCTCAAGGGAAGGGCTAGCCTACAAATGAACCAAAATCTGGTGAAGATCATGAACGGCACTGTACGGTATCAGAGAGAAGCAGAGAGAGCATACTTTATAATACTCATAGAATTTCCGCTGGTTCACCAGACTGGCAGATGAACCTTATGGTCTGAGTATATTACACACAGAGAGGCAACACTCCCCCTGCAGTTGCCTGACGCTTAAACCGGAGTGGCATGTCCATAATGAAAGGCCTGTATGAGTCAGCGTCGGACCAACAATTGTTCAGAGGCTGGAGGATACTAATTTTTTCACTGGCAAGCTCGCTAAGCAGTAATATTAACTAGAGATTTTAGAGTGAGTAATAACGTTTGCTTCAAGGTCGATACCAAGATTTTTGAAGCAAATACGGATCAAGTTCAGCTGAAGACTTCCCAGGATCAATCTCTTTGTTCGTCTCAGTTGCATCCTCGTCATTCTTTATTAAAGGTTTTCGTGTTCCCTCTCTCTAGCCCGTAGACAACATAAAGTCCAGATTTGGAGGGGTAGTTTGGGATGTTTGAATAGGTGAGGTGAAGGCAGTTTGATGCTTGGAACTTTGAGTTAATTTAAAGTGTACATGCTAACCCTTTTGTAAAACAGCGATTCTTGTGCGCTTGATGAAATTGAACTATGCAAATACGGTCCACATACTTCAAATTCAACCTAGTTTTATGTTGTGGCCTAAAAGTTGGACCCCCTGTTGACATACTTGCACCAAGACAAGAACTTCTTCCACACAATGTTCATTTCTTCAACTGGAACCCTTTAGTTTCCGGCATCTACATGTGGATGAAGAAGCTCATGAAAAATCTAAACAATCAGTCACTTTTGTGATTTTTACTGCATCAATGTATTATATATGAAAACCTGGAAATATCATCATTATGACTCGTTAGATCCAACATTAGTGGGGAGGGGGGAGAGAGAGAGCAACTTACATGAAACGAGTTCTTTGTCACATGGTGTAGTGATCTAATAATAAGAAGGATAATACTTAGGTACTTACTAGTGAGTGTTCACCTTTTAATTTTAACACATTGTGGCAATATAATAATAAGAAAGGATAATACTTAGGTACTCACTAGTGAGTGCTCACCTTTTAATTTTAGCACATGTTGTATTGTTTTAAAATAATGGACATGTTACTAATTTTTCTTGTGCTTTAAAAAACAAGAAACACGTGATATTTTTTAATTGAGTCAAATCAGAAAGTGAGTACATAAAAAACTAGTGGTGGGGTGTATTTCTTCTTACCACCCTATATTTCCATTTGATAAGTTTAAATTTTGAAATTTGTGTCGCTAGGCCTCAATCATCCTCGGAAAGCAGATACTTTGTGAAGCACTTAAATTGGGACTTGATATGAATGTTACAGTGTCAAATGCTCTTCTTGCGTTATATTTCGACACTGGAGCTATACAATATTTCTTGGACATGATGCAATCTGGACTGGAACTTAATAGAGTAAAGCTTGTGAGCATTCTTTCAGCAGTTTCATCGCTCTCACTTCCTGAGCTAGGCCGGCAGATTCATGTTGTAGTCTTAAGACACAATGCAATCGAGGCAAGGTTTATTCTATCTTTTGAATGGACAGACGTGTCTGCGAGTGTTCTTTGAGCAGGTAAGGTTTATTCAATCTTTCTGTGCATGTATGTTCTTCGGGTTCCAATAACTGCGTCATTATTAAGTTCTGTTTTGGGATCTTGAAGGCTAGTATTGCTGCCAACTTTGAGAATCAGACCAGAGAAGGGATGCAATATATGCATGTCAAGACCAGCATGCCTCTTGAAGAACATGCACCGAGTATTCTTAACCTTATGCTTTCAATGTCTTTGCAACATGAAATTCTACTGTCTGTGCAATACGCAACAACAGATTTGGCGAATGGATCCTATCTTGTGCGACACTACAAGAAATTGGATGGAGAGTGTCTTGTCATTTGGATACCGGATGATGAGCATATTCACTGTTCCTGTAAGGAATTTGAGCATTTGGGGGATTTTATGCAGGCAATCCCTTCGCGTACTAGTACTGAAGAACTACTTTCAACTCCCTAAAAAATATTTTCTTCTCCGTTGGCGGCTAGAAAGTTCACTGGTTATGCTCAAATCAGCAGCGATGAGTGTGCTCAGGCCTTTCACGGGCTTGCTGATACCCTATTGACAGAGTCATTAATCTCCAAAGATTTAATTATGTTCATAGGCTCATAGCCAACTTACGAGTCTTCTCAAGCATGTTAGGAATATGCCAGTGATTGACGAATATACTGCGATTTCTGCAGCTAGTAACATCAGTGAATCTTAGTCGTCTTTGTTCATAAGACTCAAAATCTCTGTATGAAGTGAGGTGGTGTGGAAGGCATCAAATTGTAATCATTAACGCTAATAAGCTCACTCGAACATTTGTAAACCAAATTAAGAAACATGAATACAAAACATACGAACATGCTATCAACACATTTTTCAACAGTATAACTGTTAGACAAATAGGAATATAGTTGGAGTCTATATATAATTGTAATCCTAGTTGTAATTGTATTCCTAACTTGTAGGGATATTGCCTTGCTATGCAAGGAATGTAATTGTATATAATTCTTATTCATGTATCAATGAATATACTTTTTCAGCCTACATATCTTTTTCTACATGGTATCAGAGCAGGTTTAAAACCCTAGCCCTATTTTTTTCCCTTTTTTCTCGGCAGCTATCTCTGCCGTTACCCATGGCCGATTCTTCTTCCTCCGATGGCTTTTTTTCCCTTCATCATTCAGACCATCCGAACCTTGTCCTTGTTGATAGGATTTTTACCGTCTATGCAAATAGGGTTAAAAGCACATGAAATACTTGCAAGAGAACAAGGTAGTTATAGTATAAACGGCTCAAGCAAGATCGTTTCCACATGAATTGAATGAATAATTTGTATATAAGCTAATTCTTAATTAACTATTTTAAACAAGGTTTTGAAAAAATGTTGATTTTGGAATTTTAAATAATAAAAACGAATTTAATAAAAACAACTAAATAAATTGACTAAAGAAAATAGCTTTGAAAGTAAAGTTAAAAGCCTAGGGTTCCGCCGTCACCCTAAACAATCCTATATAGATTTACCAATTACTTATGAATTACACATGCAAATTTGAAGGTTAAGTTTTCCTTATGCATATTCTCCTCGTGATATTCAAGCAAGAACATATATCTAACATGCAATCCGTCTGTGATATTCAGATCAAATATGAACATGCAAGACTCATTAAGTTTTGTGAAAACCTTTTGAAAAACCATGCAACCTCTAAGAACGTGATATTCGCCTTAGGTGAAATTACAATTATCAATCACAAGAAGCAATACTCAATCCTCAGGTGATATTCCGACCGAATTGCATCCAATTACTTATCTAAACATCATAATGGTAGCTAAGCATTAAGACATAGAGACAATTTAAGCACAGTGATTAATAATTCAAAGTAAACATGCATAATATCATAAGCCATTAAATAAAAACTACATATTCATGCTAAGACTCAAGGCTTCTCCCTAGCAAACGAAAATTAGTTACTAGCAATCATACAACGAAATATTATTAAAAACAATGATAGAAAACACTTTGAAAATAAACTTCAAAAATCCTCTAAAGTAGTGCGTGCGTTTCTCCTATGTTGCCTCTCCAACCCTAATGGCTAAAAATCCTTATTTATACTATTACAAAATAAAACCTTACCTAGAAAATGTCTTAGAATAAAACTAGGAAACAAAATAAAATAATAAAACAGAAAATAAAAGGTTTCCTATTTGAACTAAAATTCGGACTTCTCAGAAAATCAGGCTTTTGACCGACCAAATCAACTCCGATTTGGTCTCAAAAGGTCTCTTTTGAAAGCTGGAGATGTCCCCTACAAATATTCAGAAGGAAGCTTCCTCAAAATATGTCATCTTGACCTTCAAAATACCCAAAATGTCCAAAAACGTCAATCTAGGAAAGCTGCGCGCTGGGCCTTCTTTTCTTCGCCACGGTCAAACGGCTTGGTAGAAAAATTTGGAATTTTGATACAATCATCTTGAAAGGCACACGAACATCCTCCAATTAGAATCACTCTAAAATTCATCCGTTTGAATACTTTATGCTCAAGAGGAAGTCGAATGTCCTACATTGAAAATACATAACAAAATATCAAAATTCACCAAAATAAACTAATAAATTATAACTAAGAATAGGGTAAAAATTATAATATAAAATCGACTCATCACTTGTCTCCAAGAAGTTAAATGGTGATAACTACAGCTGGGCACGTGGCATGCAGCTTTCCTTGAGTGCCAAGAATAAACTTGGTTTCATCACTGGCGCTGTTCAGGAGCCTTCTTCCTCTGACGACCCTGATGCTCATGCGGCTTGGCGTCGTTGCAATGACATGATTCTCTCTCGGCTTCTTCATTCCTTGGAACCTGACCTTCAAGACTCTGTGCTATTTTCCACCTCTGTCAAGGATGTGTGGGACGATCTTCGCGAACGCTTTTCTCAGAGTAACGCCCCTCGCATCTTCCAACTCAATCGTGAGCTTGCTACAATTTCTCAAGGTTCTTCTTCTGTCTCCACCTATTTTACTCGTCTCAAAGCTCTCTGGGATGAACTTGCTTCTTTTAGTGACGGCTGCACGTGCTCTTGCAACGCCAAGCATGACCGTCAATAGCTCATGTAGTTTTTAATGGGCCTCAACGACTCCTTTCCCGTTGTCCGTGACCAGATCCTTTTGATGAGTCATCTTCCCATTGTTCGTCAAGCCTGTTCCTCGGTTTCTCAAGCTGAAAAACAGCGCTCCATAGGCGCCCTTCGTTCTGCAGATTAACCTGCCGCCATGGCAATTCATGGCTCGTCTCTTCTCTCATCAGACCACCCTCCCCTCCATTGCACCTACTGCAATTATGATTACCACACCCGAGACACTTGCCATAAACTCCATGGCTACCCCGTCGGTCATCCCCTCCATGGTCAACCGTGGAGGCCACCGCGTCGTGCCGCTGCTTCCAATTCAGGTTCCTCCCGCAGCACCGCTTCGTCCGGTTCTGTGCGCTCTACCAGTCTTACCCGTGCCACAAGGACCACTGCATCCCGGCCCAACAATTTCACCCAGGCCCATCAAGTGCAAGGCACTCAGCCCACTTTGCATGACATTCAGCTTGCCATGCCCAATCTCTCTGCCGAGCAACGATCCCGTGTTCTAGCTGCCCTTCGTGACAACGCCGACCCTCCTCAGGCCAATGTCGTGTTCAGTGATGATTTTGCCCACGGTTTGTTACCCATTGCCTCTTGTCATGGTCAATGGATTCTTGACAGCGGTGCTACGGATCATATTACTTCTTCCGCTTCCTATTTGGTTAATACTTCTGCTTCGTATTTGCCGCCTGTTTCTTTGCCTAGTGGTGCCTCCGCTCCCATTACTTTAATCGGCACCCTTCATTTAAATTCATCGGTTACTTTGACGGATGTTTTATGTGTCTCTAATTTTAAAGTGGACCTTTTATCAGTTGGTAAACTTACAGATGGATTATCGTGTTCCGTAACTTTTTTTCCCTCTTGGTGTGTTTTGCAGGACTTGGTTTCAAAGGCGATGATTGGTGCGGGTAAGCGACGTGGCGATCTGTATTACCTCGTGGCCCTTGCCTCTTCTATCCCCACCCGTCAACCTTTCTGTAACATCATTACCATTCCCTCCTCCCTCTGGCATAGGCGCCTCGGTCACCCCTCCTCTACTCGTTTGCAAGCTTTAGCATCTAGTTCTCTTAATTGTTCTTTTAATTCTAGTTATATTTGTGTTGTTTGTCCTTTGGTGAAACAAACTCGTCAATCTTTTAGTTTAAGCTCCATTTCAACAACTTTTCCTTTTGCTTTAATTCATTGTGATATTTGGGGCCCGAATCGTCAATCCTCTCTTTCAGGCGCTCATTATTTTTTAACCATTGTGGATGATTTTTCTCGTTTTACATGGGTCTTTCTCATGCAACATAAATCTGACACTCAACAATTAATTAAGGATTTTTTTGCTTATGTCAATACCCAATTCCATACTAAAATCCAATGCATTCGTACTGACAATGGCAGTGAATTTCTATCTCTTCGTAGTTTTTTCTCCGCCCATGGGGTTCTTTTACAAACTTCTTGTGTTTATACCCCCCAACAGAATGGCGTTGTTGAACGCAAACATAGACACCTTCTGGAAACCGCCCGCGCACTTTGTTTTCAATCTCATCTTCCTCTTAAATTCTGAGGTGAATGTGTTCTTATCGCTACTTATCTCATAAATCGTCTCCCCACCCATTTTCTCCATAATAAATCTCCCTTTGAGGTTCTCTATCGCAAAACCCCATCCTATGACCACTTTCGCGTCTTTGGTTGTCTGGCATATGTCACCTCTGTCACTTCCACCACCAAATTTTCCCCTCGGGCCCATCGTTGCATCTTTCTTGGTTATCCTCTTGGACAAAAAGCATATAAACTCTATGACCTCGACCATCACTGCACCTTCACCAGTAAGGATGTCATTTTTCAGGAAGATTTTTTCCCTTATGCCGTTACCGACCCTCCTATCCCACCCACTACGCCTACGCTACCCATCCCATCCCTCTGACAATCCTATCATTCCCCGCACCTCTTCTCATGCCCATAAACCTCATTCCTATTTAAAAGACTACGTTTGCTCGCAGGTGATTCTGCCATCACACCAATCTTCGACTTCGCTGCCCGGTTCTCCCAAAGGTACGCGATATCCACTTTGTAATTTTCTTTCTTACCACCGTTACTCTCCCAAACATCTTTCCTATATTCACTATGTCAGTCGGAATGTGGAGCCTTCATCCTTTGCCGAGGCTGACACTTACCCAAATTGGCGCCGTGCTATGAATGAGGAGCTTCAAGCTTTACATACCAATGGTACTTGGAGTTTAACTACCTTGCCTTCTGGCAAAGTTCCCATTGATTGTAAGTGGGTGTATAAACTCAAGTACAACTCTGATGGATCTATTGAGCGCTACAAAGCTCGCTTGGTTGCTAAAGGTTTCACGCAGACTGAAGGTATTGATTATCATGACACTTTTTCTCCTACTGCTAAGATGATTACGGTGCGTTGTCTTCTTGCTCTTGCTGCTAGTCAGTCTTGGTCTCTTCATCAGCTTGATGTTAATAATGTTTTCTTACATGGTGACTTGCATGAGGAAATCTATATGTCTCTTCCTCCTGGTTTTCAGCGACAGGGGGAGAATCTTGTGTGTCGCCTTCACAAGTCACTTTATGGTCTTAAGCAGGCTTCTCGCCAATGGTTTGCCAAATTCACTAGTGCCATCCTTTCTGCTGGTTTTCAACAATCCAAAGCTGACTATTCATTGTTCACTAAAAGGTCTGGTACTTCTTTTACAGCCTTGCTCATTTATGTGGATGATATTGTGATTACAGGCAACGATGCTAGTGCCATTAATTCTCTGAAGTCTTTTCTCTGTGATCATTTTCGAAAAAAAAACCTTGGTGATTTAAAATATTTTTTGGGTATTGAGGTTTCTCGTTCCAAACAAAGGGTATATATTTCACAACGCAAGTATGCATTTTTGGGAGCACGGCCCATTGCTTTCCCTATGTATGACACGAAATTATCTGATAAAGGAGAACTTCTCAAGGATCCTGAAAAGTATCGACGATTAGTAGGTCGGTTAATCTATCTCACTATAACTCGGCTGGATATCACCTATTATGTGCATGTTCTGAGTCGTTTTATGCATGAGCCAAGGATACCTCATATGGATGATGCGCTTCGCATTGTTCGTTATTTGAAGACTACTCCAAGTCAAGGTTTATTATTCTGTTCTGACAACCAAACCAAGTTAACTGCATTTTGTGATTCTGATTGGGCAGGTTGTTCTATCACCCGTCGTTCAACCACTGGGTATTGTGTATTCTTGGGCAGTTCTTTGATTTCATGGCGGACGAAACGGCAGAAAACTGTTTCACTCTCTTCAGCAGAAGCGAAATATAGGGCTATGGCAGATGCTTGTTGTGAGGTAGTTTGGCTTCGTTTTTTGTTGAAGGATTTGAACATTCCCTTGGTTGGTCCTTCCGTTTTATTTTGTGATAATCAAACAGCATTACATATAGCTGCCAATCCTGTTTTTCATGAACGAACTCGTCACATTGAGATGGATTGTCACTTTATACGAGATAAGATTGTAGATGGCACAATAGTGACCAAGCATACGGGTACAGCACAACAGTTGGCAGACTTGTTTACCAAACCTCTTGGGAAGGAAAAGTTTTCGAGTATGTTACGCAAATTGGGAGTTCTTGACATCCACTCTCCAACTTGAGGGGGAGTGTTAGACAAATAGGAATATAGTTGGAGTCTATGTATAATTGTAATCCTAATTGTTATTGTATTCCTAACTTGTAGAGATATTGCCTTGCTATGCAAGGAATGTAATTGTATATAATTCTTATTCACATATCAATGAATATACTTTTTCAGCCTACATATCTTTTTCTACGATAACGTTAATGAGCATGAAGAACAAACTTCGTGCTAATAGAGTTATTAGATGGTTGTAGAAAAGGCTGCTTCTTTGTAAATACTCTGGTTACGTCATAGTTTGAAACACACCACTGACCAAGGCATGTGAACAAAGAATTTCTCGTCACTTATTATTGTAGAATGATTTGAATACGAGAATTCCTCGAGCTGAATGAAGACATTATAGTACTAAACTAATGATCATGTATCTATGACTTTATTTTTTATCAAGCCACACAGGGTTGTCGTGTTTAATGTCACCCACTCCACCGTTGTGTTTAATTGCAATATTTGTGAGTGCTTGCCTCCAAGGAAATCAAGTCAAGTGCCAACTGCCAAGTCAACTTCACTCTCATGATGCTCTCTCCCCTTTTTTCATTCTTTTTTTAATTCCCATCATTGTTTTATTTTTTTTCATTTTTTTTTTAAGTGAAACGTGAGTCGTAATGAAATTGTATATTGTGTATGATAGTAATATCAGGTGACATGAGAATCAAATTTTATTATATATTGTGTATGATGATAACATCAAGTGATGTAAGAATTAAATCTCATTATATATTCTATATAATTATGTATGACGGTAACATTAGGCGACATGAGAATTAGACGAGAATAAAGCGATTTTGATAAAATAGATAAAATATTGGTAAATGGTGATGCGTAGTTAGTTGGTGGTGCAGTTTGTCTCTCTTTCTCGTGACTTATATGCTATCTCATTATATATTGTATGTGACAGTAACAATAGGCACGAGAGAGTCAGATGAGAATAAAACGATTTTGATGAAATAGATAAAATATTGGTAAATGGTGATGCATAATTAGTTGGTGGTGCAGTTTGTCTCCCTTTCTCGTGACTTACATGCTCACCCTATGAGAATGTTGTGCATCCCATTATATATGCACTTAATTAAGCTCCATTTTTTTTTTTTTTTGTGGGGAAACAATTAAGCTCGTTATGATGTCAAAATCTGTAACCTTTGTCGGATGGTCACTCTGTGCATGCTAAATCAACACAAAAAAGCATAGAAAATATGCACACCTTGTTCCAAGCATGGACATAATTGGACAGCTCATCATCTACACATGCAACTAAAGTTTATAAAGATTGTAGCAGCAAGGTTCGATGGAGGGCGCAAAACATGATTAATTCTCCATTTAAATTGGAATATGAATTTAATACTACGATTTAGTAGTATTCATCTTCACTTGTTAATGAGAGGTCTTAGGTTCGATTATCGCCAAAGGCAAATTTGAACCATATTATTGCTAGCATATTCTGAGGCTAAGCTTACCCCTTCCCCCTAGTGTAAATATTATCAATTGTTAAAAAAAAAATATTGTATTATCGGACATATATTTAAATCTTAATTTGGAATATAGTTATGAAATAGTAATTTATTTACATACGTTGTCGGACATATATTTAAATCTTAAATTTAGAATATAGATTTACAGAATAGTGTTTTATTGTCAGACATATCTAAACCGTGTATCTTGGCAAGAAACATTGTAATGAATTTATGAAAATCATAGTCGAGTAATATAAATATTTCTAATAGTCTAATAAAAAACATATTTTGGGCCATACTATTTGATCCAAATAATAAATTATTGATAATCCGACAACAACATGACGAGAAAGAGAGCTTCCTAGTAGCTTGATGAAGCGGCACATATATCAATTTCCTATATATGCACACATTATTGACTGGTAGGATGTCTCTTATATAAGGTATGATCAGACAAATTTGAACTCTTGCTTGAGTTGGACTGTTTGCAAGGGAGTAATTGTCTGCTTCTGAAAGACCTGGAAACCAAAAGAGTCAAGTGAGCAATTGCTTGGTATCTTCTTCAAAGCTGGATAAACATTGGACAAACATAAAGCAAGAACAAGAATCAAACATATCCTTAAAAATAAAAATAAAAGAAACATAAAAACAAAAACAACGGAAAAAGGTGAAATCGAGGATATTTTTGTTATATTTGTTTTTTTCTGAATGCAACTTTATACCTTTTTTTTGTATCAAAATGAAGGATTTTTTCTGGATTCGTGACATTTTGTTATTTGTTGCAACTTGCAACTTAGAATGTGTAGTGGGATATGATTATGAATACTTTTTTCAAGTCTTTTTCCAATCTCCAACCATTTTTTTTATGTGGACTTGATTTGCTTCACACAATTTGATTTTATTTTACGGAATATCAGCCATTTTATTATTAGAGGTGAAGTTTGTTAGAGAATTATTAAGCCCCAGGAGCTTATAGTTGTTGTAGAAATAAGTTGACAATGTATATCAAATTAAAACTCTTTGTCATGAGGAGAGACAGATACATAAGATTGCAAAAAGCTATGATATGTCAAACAAATTTAGACGGATAGTCATATCTAGAAAAAATATCAATTCACTCCATGGCCTTATAGTTACAAGGGCGATTGGAGGTTCCTATCTTCGCGGAGCCAGGGGACAATGAGATGAATTGGGCGCAACGGGGCTTTGCCTAATAAGAATGAATAATGCTAGGTGATCAAATTTTGTAAATTAAATGATGTAACTGTTTTTTTTTTTAATGTTGATGATTAAATTATTATTGAAGTATTAATTAACGTGTTTGTTGGAGCGGAAAAATTGGGTTCCTCCAATCCTCCAACAAGTAAATCTTGGAACCATGTTGAGAAGCTTTAGACATCATCTTTGCTTAATTGTCATCAATAAGAGCAGAGGGACCTACAAGAAAACACTCCGACACTCAAGTTAGTATTTGTTCAAAATGCTTCAAATATAGAACAATCTTATACCTCTATTTTCTCCCTCTTTCTCCCCCATTCGGATGGGATTCTAGGCCTTTTATAGGCATAAAAGCTTGGACTCCAAGTTCCATTATCTCACTCCATGTTCTTTAGTAGTGGCTCATTCATGTTGCTTTATTTTAGCCCCATTCCCTGTTTTTAGGAAGCATGGGAAATGGGTAGTTTTTAGGATGCATTGACCCTTAATTTTTGCACCCACAGTGCTTATTTTTTATTGTGACACATTATTTGGTTTGCAAATTTAGGAGGGCATATTCAATTGAGAATTTGAAGGATTTTAATTCTTTTAATGAATTTAGGGTATTCAATCAAGATTTTAAGATAGTTTATTAAAATCCTTAGTAATTTGGGTGTATTCAATTAGGATTTCAAAATGTTTATAACATTCCAAGTGTATTCAATTAGGAATTTCATTTAAAGAATTTTAAAAAGGAGGAATTTGAGGGAATTAAAGAGATTTCATAATTCAATTTAAGCATTCACAAATCTCACCTCTACTCCTGAGATTTCGAGAGAATTGAATAAAAAAATTTCATAGAATTTATGTGACAGCCCGTCCCTGATTTTGAGAGTTTTTAAAGTTTTAATAAAAGATTTTACAAAAATGCCCTTTGAGGCAGGCGTATTGTTCAAGGTTAATCGTTGTGTCGTGCCATCTAAGATTTGTTTTCTTGACATATCCTCGTAGTACTCGTCACTACGGAAGCGTGGACGCAGACGGTTCGTGATTTAGAGTTATAACGAAAAAGATTTTAAAGTTTGAAGTTTGGGCATTTTAGGAATTATAATAGTAAAATATGGAATTTCTTTTATGAAAGTGGACGGCCCAGATTTAATAAAGAAATAAATGGATGGCTGGGATTTAAAGGAATAAGATTTGCGAGGGAATGAGAGAGAGAGAGAGAGCCACGGGAGTGGCAGAGAAAAAACAAAAACAAGGATTGGGCAAAGCAGCCCAATCGGGAAGAAGGGAAGGAGAGAGAGACCGAATGGGGAGAGGAGAGAGGAAGGTCAGTGACCAACCAGATGAGGGGAAGGAGAGAAATGAGAGAAAGAAGAGGAAAGGAGGAAAGGGGTCGGCCGGATCCCCTTGACCCGCAAACCCGGTCACGACCCGTGAGCATCTCTGGCGAAATTCATCAATTTTCCGACGGATTGAGCCAAACAACCACTCCTAAACATCATCTAGCCCTTCCCTCTATTCATTCCACATCAAATTTGTCTAGATTTAGCCTTGATTTTGGACAAAACCGTGCAAAAGGGGGCGCACGGGTTGGGTTCCTTTCCGTCACGATTTGAAGCTACCTCCTCCAATTACCACTACCATTAGACTTCTCTTGAGGCCTAGAACAAAGCCCAAGCAATGTTTGAGGCGTCGGAGTTGCTTTGGAGGTCGAATTGGAGCACACCAAATTCTAGGGTTCGTACGATTTTTGCTGAAATTGGAGCTCTTTTTGACCGAATTGGCCTTGGTCATAGGTATGAAAATTGTTCTACTCTTTGATATCTTTAATTCTGCAAATTTTGGTAATTTTTGGAGAAAGTTGAGTTTTCCGGCGAGCCGGGGCGGCCGACCGCCATCCACGGCGGCGCGTGGCCAGTGAGCCGCCAATGCTATTTTTAGGCCATAATTCATGTTCTGAATTCAGTTTTGGTGAATGAATGACGTATGATGATTATTCGAATCTAAATTCTTTATGATGCGGGGTTAGGCCAAAATATGAATTGACGATCCGACCGTTGGATTGTCGCCAAATTTTGTTACATTGTAATACGTAATATTTGAGGATTATAGGAACTTACAGATCGAGAATCCGATTTACAGATCTTCTGGAATTGGAGTTGTAAGTTCATAAAATACAACGTTAACAGTCACTTAGTTTTGGCAATTGACGGAGATCCGACCGTTGGATGGTAATGAAATTTTAGGATGTTGTTCTAGAGATTTATTGTGGACCTTTGGAAGTTAAGGATTGGAAATCTGAGTTGCAGATCTTCCGGATCGAACTACATAGTGACGTGTTTTATATAAGTTATATATTCTATCGATATGATTTCTGAGGCATGATTTGATGATTGTTCTAGGCGCCGATCGTCATGACGCCTTGATGTGTTGTGCTAGGGAGTTGTAGGGCAAACTCCAGGTGAGTGGGCAGTTTTGTTTTCCGTATATACCTATATAAATGAGTTTTTCCCAGAAAATCTATTTAAGTGAAATGTGATTTGAAAGTATGATTTGAATTGCCATGCATAGAATTTATATAAGATATGTGAATTGATATATGATGCATATATGTGAATTGGTGCTGCGGACGCACAGGTGAGTATCAGGTGAGTTATATTTGGTTCATTGAATTGTTTGATGTGATTTATGTTGATAGCTCATAACCTGCACCCCTGGTGTTAGTGCTTATGTTTTCACCTCGCACCACACGCTCACCTTGGATCCAAGTAGGTGCATGTCGTACAGACCACTAGAGGTGGTTCCGACATGCTAGTCGTACAAACCACTAGAGGCAGTTCCGACTAGTAGGTGACCCTAGATTATGTGCACAGATGATTGATGAGAGAAGCACTAGAGCATATTATTACACCATCCTAGTCGTACAGACTACTACAGGTAGTTCCGACTTATGTGCAGTGTAGTGTTGTACAGGTCACAGTTGGTGACTCCGGCTGGATTGGATATTGAGCTCTAGAATCAGCCGTACAGGACCACTGCAGGGTCTCCGGTTGATTTATTATTTCACCTGATGTATATTGATGCTTCCATATTATGTTTTTGGCGCATGGCATGGCATATTTTCTGAAAAGTGATAAAGAATGGTGTTTTGAGATTTTTGAAGCTATATATATTTATATATGCTATTTTCTGGGAAAGTATACAGGTTTTACAGCGAGGGGTTAGAACTTTGATAAAGGAAATATTTGAAAAGACTTGTTTTACTGACCTACTCAACTTTGTTTTGCGCCCCTCCAGGTTCGAGATAGAGCAGAGCTTTGGTGGCCACGAGAAATCCAACGGTGTTCTGACAGAATTCACAATTGTATTTTTAAGCTTCCAAACTGTGTAAATGGTTACGTCACCCTCACGTGACAGCCAGCATGCCCTCCTTCGGGACGGGTGTGTCAATTTCTACAAATCAATTAAACTCTCTTAAACTTCATGGATTTATAAATCAATTAAAATCTCTCAAATTCTTAATTGAATGCACCCTCTTAGTTTAAAATTTTGGCCTACCTAACATTATCATAAGCTTTTGAAGAAAATCAAGAAAAATAAAAGAGAAAGATGAAAAACTAGAGAGAAAAATGAGACTTGTATTAACTTAATTAATGAGAATGATTACAAACAACTCTGTTTATAATGGCTAACTTAACTCTCCTCTGGAAGACAAGTTTTTGGTGGATTACATAAGGTCTCTAAACTACATAAGGTCTTTAACTTTAGTGAAAATTAGGTCTCTAAACTATTTTTTCAGAAAAATTAGTCCTTGAATTATAAAAATCTGCCAATTACATCCCTAATATTATATTCAAAGCTACTATATTTAATTTTTCGTCAATTTAAGTCACGTTACTTGCATGTGATACGCATTAGAGGGTAGATTGGTAGTTTTCCATAAAGAAATAGTGTATGGAGTTAACTTTGGAAGGTAAATTGGTAGCTTTTCATAAGAAATAGTGTAAGTTAACTTTGAAGGGTAAATTAGATGTTAGATTCGCAACCTATATGAAATGTGAAAGGCTTATAGGCGAGAAAATGACGGTATTACACTCTAAAGTGTGTCAAATGACTTAAGTTGAAGAAAAATTGGACAAAATACCTTTGAATATAATAGTAGGGATGAAATTAGCAATTTTTAATGAATTTAGGGGCTTAATTTACCGAAAAAATAATTCAGGGACCTAATTTTCACTGAGGTAATAATTCAGGGACTAAATCGACACTTCACCCTATTCAATTTAATCACTTAAAATGTACTTTTATTAAAATTTATATTTTATTTTTGTTATTTAATGTCTCCACATTAAAATTTTAATTTTATTAATATGCACATATTAATTTTTCAATTATAAATGAACGTAAATGAGAAAATATTAAAAGAAATTAGTGACACATAAATATGTAAATACATAAGAGTACAGAAATGGCTATGCCAAAATGTTTGTACTGACATATATTATAATGAACCTAAATGTGCTCAGTAAATTAGGCTTACAATACAATGATATAAATAAAAAAGTTTTCAGAAGGAAAGAGGAAGGTCTTTTTGCTGTTTTCCACTTTGCAACAAACATGGATAAACAAAGACTCCAATAAATCAGAGATGCATGTGATGGTTGAGAGATGCTAGGACAATATTTTATAATTCCGTAAGGAAATTAATGTTAAATTGTGAGGTAATAGAAAATTAGTGGAGAGTCCCCTTAGCATTTCTCTGGTTGATGGTTTGGCGCATTGACTGTCACCAACAAGATCAAATCTTCTGCACCTAAGATGGGTGTGGTCTTTCTGTGACCTCAATTGGTGACTGACACATAGTTATAAACTTAATTTTTCTTAATTTTATTATCATAAACTTAATATTTGTCAAACAATCATTGGGGCCACAGAGATGCCACATTTATTTTGAATGCAGAAAATTTTATCGAATTGCTAATTCAGGGCCATATCTCCCACTAAACCCAAGTCAAATCTCCACTTCCCCCAGTCAAAGTGTCCACATGTTACATATAAGGTAGTGCTATTCATATTACTTTTTATGCACCTTATTAATTTTTGCCAATTAACCCTTCTTTATTTCATTCGATTCGACTGCTGAAAAATAAGAAGTATGCGTAAAACCTCATCCAAAGTAACAAACAAAACAATGGCTGCTTCTTTTTCTTCCTTCTTTTAGCTCATAAAACCAGAAGAAGAAGACGGAGATAAACAATACAAAACTTCACAAAACATTACTAAACATACCAACATGCTATCAACACATTTTCCAATAGTATAAGGTCAATAAGCGTAAAGAACAAACTTTGTGCAAAGAGAGTTTTTAGGTGATTGTGGAAAGGCTTCTTCTTTGTAAATATTCTTCAATTATAGCTCAAAATTGAGCTGGTTACGTCATAGTTTGTAACATATCACTAACCAAGGCATATGAACAAAGACTTTTTCGTCACTTATTATTGTAGAGTGATTCATATACGAGACCTCTTCGAGCCGAATGAAAACGTTATAGTACTAACTGATCATGGTCCCATGGCTTTATTTTTTATCAAGCCACACAAGGAAACATCTGATTGGGGTTGTCATGTTAAGTCTCCCACTCCACCGTTGTGTTTAATTGCAATATTTGTGAGTGCTTGACTCCAAGGAAACCAAGTCAAGTGCCAAGTCAATTTCACTCTCATTATGCTCTCTCCCTTTTTTTTTCTTTTTTTTTTATTCCCATCATTGTTTTGTTTTTCCTCAATTCGAATAGTGAAATGTGGGTCACAATGAAATTATATATTGTATGTGACAATAATATCAAGTAACATGAGAATCAGATCTTATTATATATTGTCTATGACAATCATCAGATGACATGAGAATTAAATCTCAGTATATATTATGTATGACTAACATCAAGTGACAGGAGAATTAAACAAAAATAAAACGATTTTGATAAAATAGATATAATGTTGGTAAATGGTGATGCACAGTTAGTTGGTGGTGCAGTTTTGTGACTTATATGCTCGCCTTATGAGAATATTGTGCATCCCATTATATATGCAAGTAATTAAGCTCGTTAAGGTGTCAAGATCTTTAAGCTTTATCGGATGGTCACTTTCTGCCTGCTAAACCAACGCCAGAAAGCATAGAAAATATGCACACCTTGTTCCAAGCATGGACATAAGTGGACAACTCATCATGTAGTACACATGCAACTAAAGTTTATAAAGATTGTAGCACCAAGGTTTCGATGGAGGCGCAAAACATGATTAATCTATTCCATTTAAATTTGGAATATTGATTATTAAAGTAGTGATGTAATATCAAACTTGTGTTGTCGGACATATATTTAAATCTTAATTTGGAATATAGAGTTACAAAATAGTGTTTTATTGTCAGACTTAAGTTGGCAGACATATTTTTAAACTTAAGTTTAGAATATAGATTAATAGAATAGTATTTTATTATCAGACTTGTGTCGTCAGACATATATCTAAACCGTATATCTTGACACAAACATTGCGATCAATGTATGAAAATCATAGTCAGCTAATATTAACATTTCTTACAGTCTGACAAAAAAATATATCGAACAACATTATTTTATCCAAATAATAAACAATTGATAATCTGACAACATAGCGAAGAAGAGAGCTTCCTAGTAGCTTGATAAAGCAGCAGATATATCCATTTCTTATATATACACACATTATTGACTGGTAGGATGTCTCTTATATAAGGTATGATCACTCTTCCTTGACTTGGACTGTTTGCTAGAGAGTAATTGTCTGCTTCAGAAAGACCTGGAAACCAAAAGAGTCAAGTGAGCAATTGCTTGGTATCTTCTCCAAAGCTGGATAAACATTGGACAAACATAAAGCAAGAACAAGAATCAAACATATCCTTAAAAATAAAAATAAAAATAAACAATGGAAAAGAAAGGTGAAATCAAGGATATATTTGTTATATTTGTTTTATTCTGAGTACAACTTTATACTTTTTCTTGCATCTAAATGAAGGATTTTTCTGGATTGGTGACATTTTGTTATTTGTTGCAACTTGCAACTTAGAATGTGTAGTGGGATATGATTATGAATACTTTTTCCAATCTCCAACCATTTTTTTAAAGGGAAACTAATGAAAAGGGTTTGAAAACTTTGAGTTTTAACGATAAGAACAAAATAAAGGGTAAAGTGAATAGTACCAGGATTGACATTTTAGTGTAAAAATATGGTTTTTCATTAAAGTGAACAGTACCGGGAGCTTTTCGTTAAAGTTCCCTTTTTTTAATGTGGACTTGTTTGCTTCACACAATTTGATTTTATTTTACGAATGCAACTATTTTATTATTAGAGGTGAAGTTTGTTAGAGAATTATTAAGCCCCAGAAGCTTATAGTTGTTGCAAAAATAAGTTAACAATGTATATCAAGTTAAAACTCTTCGTCATGAGGAGTCTCATGTTACACATGAGAGAAAGACATACATAAGACTGCAAAAGGTTATGATATTATGTCAAATAAAATTAGACGGGTAGTCATATCTAAGAAAATATCAGTTCACTCAACGGCCTTAATTACAAGGGCCGATAGTGCAAAATTAGTTATAAACACCATGTTATGACTTCAACATAAAATTTCAAGTCCTATACGCAAACACATTTCAGCTAAACATTGCATCATTGATTCATATGAGGGTAAAATAGATTATTGGATATTTCTACACAATTCAAACAATAATACAGAAGAAACAATAACCCAAAAATTCATCAAGTCACAAAAAGAAAAAAAGTAGTCTTTTACAATTAACAAAACTAGGTTAGTTCTTTTAATCTCACTGACAAATATCAAAACATGATTCACTGTTGGACTTCAAGTTTAATTCCTTCTTTCATTCTCCTAATAAAATCATCACACTTCTTGTTCAACTCCTCTGCGCTCAGCACTTCAATCCCTTCCTCTTCATACAAATCGTGATCGTCCACCACAACAAAATTGTTTCTGCAGCATTCATCTTCTTCCTCTACTGTAATCAAAACCCTATTTTCTTCTTCTCTTACGTTCACTTGTTCGATTTCGACGTTGACAACTTCATCCTTTGCTTTTGGTGCTTCTGTTGCCTTAGTTTCTGCCAATTCGGCTGCTTTTCGCCGGGATTCGATATTCTTGGGAACATGTTCTTCATTGTTGAGATTAGAGCTCCCTGGTGGAGAAGTCCCAATGAGACCAGAGTTCTTCACAATGAACACCAGAAGTCCATTGCAAAGTAAAAACATGTAGTTCTTATCAAAAGAGTGGCTGAAAAAGTTTACAGAAGATGTGAAGGAATTGAAGGAGTGGAGAGATAAAGAGATCAAAGAAGAGTAGAACAGTAAGACTGAAAACACTGAAACTGAGAGCAAAAACTTGATCACTTTGTGGGATTGGTTGAAATTGAATTGGCTTGCAGATTGGATGCTTGAAATTCTGATATAATCCATGGTTTCTGAGAAAAAAACTCCAAGCGTTTTCCGAAAACACTATGGATGGTGCACGAATACGTTCAAATCAGATCGTAGGATTGAAACAGAGCTGCAAATATTTTATCAGAGGTGAGCTTTTGGTTTTGCACTTGACAAGGAAATGAAGCTTTTGGGTGCTTTATATAAGTTTAAAAGTGCGAATACAATAATTTTTTTGGTGTGTGAACAGTGAACTTATTTAATGTATTTTGCAGTGGTACCCTTCAGAGAAAAGATCCCAAATCAGTCAACTACCACTTTAATAATTATTTTTTATAACTAATAGTAAGACTTTAAGCCAATGATCTTTCCAAGAACAAAAATGTGTTGAAAACATTGGCATTGTTATGAATGCCCACACACAGATTTTTCAATGCCCACAAATGTGATGTAGACTTTGAAAACAAAAGGATCGTATTTTCAAAGTTATGTGTTGTAAATTTCAAAATGTAAGAATTTGTTCGTATGAAGTTGCTCTATAAATAGAGTGCTCCTACTGCTGTTAAAAGATAGAGAATACAGAGAAGAGGGGAAAGATCAATAACATCAGTATCTATTCCTCCCTATTTTATCTGTCATCCTCTTGTGTTATAGTTACAGTGTAATATTTTACACGTGCTTCGCTCATGTCACTAGTAAAGGTTATCTCCCCTAACTTTGACCTATTTATAGTTACAGTGTATCATCACCTATCTTGGACCGCAGATCTAATTTTACTGCAAAGTTTAGGTGGAGCAGCATAATCGCCCACCCTACACTGCATATTTAAATTTATCTACTGTTTAATTTCATTGTAATTTTAGGTGGTGCGGTATAATCGCCCACCCTGCTTTGTGTATTTAAATTTTTCTGCTACTGGAGTGGTGCGGAACAATCGCCCATCCTATGTTATGAGAATGGTGCGGTACAATCGCCCTCCTCATTCATCATGTAAATCTCGAGCCAGAAGTTTCGAGTGCTTATCATTTTGGCCTGAAGATCAAAATGAAGAATTTGTAAGAACCAGAAGTTCTAACACTACATCCCCCAGAATACATATTATTGCAAGTTCTTACACATCTCAGTTTTCTTTCAGAAAAGAAAATGGCGAACTTGGCAAAACTTGATTTTGTTGCCCTGGACATTACTTGGAAGAACTACCTTACCTGGGTAGTGGATGTCAAGATCCATCTGGAGGCAGGGAATCTTGCATAAATAATTAAAGAGGAGAACAATGCTTCTTCTCAAGATCGGGCAAAGGCCATGATCTTTATCCGTTGTCACCTTGATGAGGGACTAAAAAGCGAGTACCTAACGGTTGAAGATCCATTAGCTCTCTGAAAGGCATTAAGAAACATATACAATCACCAGAAAACGGTGATTCTTCCAAGAGCTCATTATGAGTGGACTCACCTAAGGATCCAGGATTTCAAGTCAGTGGTTGAGTACAATTCTGCGATGTTCAGAATTAGTTCCCTGATGAAACTCTGTAGGGAAACCATCACTGAGGAAAATATGCTGGAAAAGACTTTCAGCACCTTTCATGCCTCAAACATGCTCCTGCAGCAGCAGTATAGAGCGCGAGGTTTCACTGAATATAACCAGCTGATATCTGTGCTCCTGGTTGCTGAACAAAACAATGAGCTCCTGCTGAAAAATCATCATTCCCGACCTACTGGATCTGCACCATTCCCAAAAGTGAATTATGCTTCCCTCGAAGTGAACACCACATCATCTGGTGGCAATAATCATAAACGAGGACGTGGCCACAAGCGAGGACGGTGGAACGGGAAAGGCAAAAATCATGGTGTCCAGTTTCATAACCAGGTTCCAAGGCATAATTCAGGCCCAAGCTTCAAAAATGTAAATCACCACAAAGGCAGAGCTCATATGAACAATGCTCCTAGAAACTCTAAATGAGCCTGCTATAGGTGTGGTGGCAATGGATTGGGCGCGTACTTGTTGTACCCCAAAACATCTGGTGGATCTGTATCAAGCCTCCGTCAAGGAGAAAGATGTCGAGATCAATTTTCTCAACCACGCTAAACCAATGGATATCCCTGATCCAGTATGTGACTTATCAGGGCAGTTGAACACAACCCACCTAGAAGTCTCGGACTTCATTGTGGAAAAGAGGAATGAAGTTTTCCAGTCCGACTGAATCATTTATGTTTGATGTATTGAACTTGTAGTTTAAAACTAGCATTTCAGATTAAATAAAAGAGGCATTTAAATTTCCTGTTATAACTTGCTTTTAACTGTGATTCCCTTACTCAGAGAGCATGGATAAAAACTATGGTCATTCTCAAAACATGAGAAATGGCGGAGATATTTGTCTTGCAAACAGCGCAACCACGCATACAATACTTCGAGATAGAAAGTATTTCTCAAGATTGATGCTTACAAAAGTAAGGGTAACAACAATATCAGGGCAATCAGAGGTGATTGAAGGCTCAGGGAAAGCCCAGATTATGTTACCAAATGGAACAATATTGTCCATACAGAATGCGTTGTACGCTACTCGATCTACTCGAAATTTGTTGAGTTTTAAAGACATACGTTTAAATGGATACCACATTGAAATGAAAAGTGCAGAGAATGTGAAGTATCTATGCATTACCTCCAATGATACCCAGAAGCATATATTGGAGAAGTTGCGTGGTTTGACGAGTGGATTGTATTATACATGTATAAAGACTGTTGAATCACATATTGTCATGAACCAGAAGTTCATTGATTCAAAAGTTTACATGCTTTGGCATAACCATCTAGGTTACCCAGGATCTACCATGATGCGTAGAATCATGACCAACTCTAATGAACATCCATTATTGAGCAGACACATTGTTATCTCAAATGATAACCCTTGCAAGGCTTGTTCTCAAGGGAAGTTGGTAATTAGACCATCACAACTAAAGGTTGATGCTGAATCCCCATCATTTCTGCAAAGAATTCAAGGGGATATTTGTGGGCCTATTCAACCATCTTGTGGACCATTTCGATATTTTATGGTTTTGGTTGATGCATATACCCGATGGTCACATGCTTGTTTCTTGTCTACTTAGAATGTAGCTTTTGCGAGACTTCTTGCTCAGATAATTAAGTTGCGAGCACAGTTCCCAGATTACCCCATTAAGTCAATCCAACTTGATAACGCTGGTGAATTTACATCTCAAACCTTTGATAATTACTGCATGACATTGGGCATTGATGTTGAACACCCTGTTCCTCATGTCCATACTCAAAATGGTTTAGCAAAAGCTATCAAGCGGCTTCAGTTAATAGCTCGCACTCTGCTCATGAAAACAAAATTGCCAGTTTCTGCATGGGGACATGCAATCTTACATGCTGCATCATTGGTTCGATTGAGACCTATAGCCAACCATCAATACTCCTCAGTATAACTCGTGTTTGGGCATCAGCCAAACATTTCACATTTACGATTTTTTGGTTGTGTTGTTTATGTACCTATAGCACCACCACAACGTACTAAAATGGGACCTCAGCATAGACTGGGAATTTATGCGGGTTTTGATTCACCATCTATCATTAGATATTTGGAACCCTTGAGAGGTGATATGTTTACAGCTCATTTTGCTGATTGTCACTTTGATGAGACAGTCTTCCCGTCATTAGAGGGAGAAAAGACCGTTCTAGAAGAACGGAAAGAGCTGACGTGGGTTATTCCCACCTTATCTCATTTTGATCCACGTAGCACTCAATGTGAAAATGAAGTGAAAAGGATCGTTCATCTTCAAAGTATTGCAAATCAAATGCCAGATGCATTTAATGATGCTATGAAAGTGACAAAATCACATATACCAGCTGCAAATGCACCTGCAAGAATTGATGTCCCTGTTAGACGAAATAAAGTGGCAGCGAATGATTCGTCTGGTGCACACCTGAAGCGTGGTAGACCCCTAGGGTCAAAAGATTCAACCCCTCGAAAGAGAAAGACGAATGCACAACTGAATCCAAATGAGATCATTCAAGAAGAGAAAATGAATGACACTTCCACAATTCATGATTTTGTACTTTCAGAAAAAGAAAATGTCCTTAATGAGACACATGTACATGAAGAAACAAAGGTACATGAAAGCAAAGAAATATCTATAAATTATGCTTGTACTAATGAATTGTGGGATCGAAATGGAATAATCATCGACGACATGTTCGCATTCGCGGTAGCCACTGAAATCATATTAAGTGATGATATCGAGCCCCGCTCTGTTGATGAATGCAAACAGAGACAGGATTAGCCTAAGTGAAAAGATGCAATCCAGGCAGAATTAAATTCCTTAGAAAGGCGAAATGTTTTTGGACCAGTAGTCCAAACCCCGCCTAGTGTAAACCCCGTGGGTTACAAATGGGTATTCACAAGGAAACGCAATGAGAAAAACGAGATTGCAAGATATAAAGCACGACTCGTTGCACAAGGCTTTTCGCAAAGACCTAGAATTGATTATGAGGAGACATACTCTCCTGTAATGGATGCAATTACGTTCCATTACTTAATAAGTTTAGTGGTTTCAGAAAAACTTGACATGCGGCTTATGGATGTCATCACCGCGTATCTATATGGAGAATTAGATGCTGACATATATATGAAAGTCCCAGAAGGACGTAAGTTGCCTAAAACAACTAACAAACCACGAGGTATGCTCTCAATCAAATTAAGGCGATCATTGTATGGGCTGAAACAATCTGGACGAATGTGGTATAATCATCTCAGTGAGTATTTGATCAAAGAAGGGTATATCAACAATTTCATTTGCCTTTCTGTGTTCATTAAGAAATCCAACTCTGGATTTGCTATAGTAGCAGTATATGTCGATGATATGAACTTAGTTGGAACCCCTGAAGAGCTCAATAAAATTGCTAAATATCTGAAAAGCGAATTTGAAATGAAAGACCTTGGAAAAACGAAATTTTGTCACGGCCTGCAGATCGAGCATTATGCTAGCGGAATTTTGGTCCACCAATCAGCTTACATTGAAAAAATCCTGAAGCGATTTAGCATGGACAAGACTTATCCACTCAACACACCAATGGTCGTTCGTTCTTTGAACATTAAGAAAGATCCATTCCGTCCAAAAGAAGATGATGAAATGGTCATTGGTCCAGAAGTACCATATCTAAGTGTAATAGGTGCTTTATTGTATTTAGCACAATATACTAGACCAGATATAGCTTTTTCAGTCAACTTGTTAACAAGGTATTCGTCATTGGAAGGGAGTCAAAGACGTATTGCGATACCTTCGGGGGACAACAGACATAAGTCTCTTCTACTCAAAGAATTCCACAAATGACCAGGTCCTTGTTGGATATGCAGATGATGTTTTCTCTCTGATCCGCATAAAGCCACAAACTGGATATGTGTTTAAGAATGGAGATACAACAATCTCATGGCGCTCAACAAAGCAAACATTAGTTGCTACATCTTCAAATCATTCAGAAGTACTTGTTTTGCATGAAGCAAGTCGAGAATGTTCTTGGTTAAGATCAATGATCCATCATATCTGGAATTCATGTGGTCTAACTTCGAAGACAGACAATCCAACTGTCATCCATGAAGATAATGCAGCTTGTGTTGTCCAAATGAATTAAGGATTCATCAAGGGCGATAAGAGTAAACACATATCTCCAAAGTTTTTCAATGCACATGAGCTTCAGAAGGCTAAAGTTATTGAAGTCAGACAAATCCGTTCTAATGAAAATCTAGCCGACTTGTTCACCAAATCTCTACCAAAGTGCACGTTTCAGAAGTTAGTGCAAAGTATCAGATTACGTCGACTTACCAAACAGCTAAATTTGGAGAATGCGGAATCAATGGGAGATATATATCAAGGGGAGCATCCATGATACATGCATGTTGTACTCTTTTTCCTTCGATTAGGATTTTTCCCATCGAGTTTTTCCTATCAAGGTTTTAACGAGGCAACATAAGCATACTTAACACTATATCAACAATCTAGGTAAAGTTGTACTCTTTTTCTTCGATATGGTTTTTTTCCACTGGGTTTTTCCAAGCAATGTTTTAATGAGGCAATTGATGTTGATATGTGGGCATCCAAGGGGGAGTGTTGAAAACATTGGCATTGCTATGAATGCCCACACACAGATTTTTCAATGCCCACAAATGTGATGTAGACTTTGGAAACAAAAGGATCGTATTTTCAAAGTTATGTGTTGTAAATTTCAAAATGTAAGAATCTGTTTGTATGGAGTTGCTCTATAAATAGAGCGCTCCTACTGCTGTTAAAAGATAGAGAATACAGAGAAGAAAGGAAAGATCAATAACATCAGTATCTATTCCTCCCTATTTTATCTGTCATCCTCTTGTGCTATAGTTACAGTGTAATATTTTACACCTGCTTTGCTCCTGTCACTAGTAAAGGTTATCTCCCTAACTTTGAGCTATTTATAACAAAATGAAATTTTTGTGGTGAATCTTCTAAATGTCTTATTTCTTACCTCATTAAGAACAGCAACTTGTATAATACATCTATATTGTTACGTTGTGATCCATACTAATAATATAAGAATTCATAAAGTGAAACTAACATATGTCATATATTATTAGTATGGACGCTTTCGTAATAGTGTACCTCTGTCATACACGTCATTCTCATTAAGGCCAAACAGTTTAGATTTGTCTTTGGATTTTCTCTATAGAGGATACATCTTGTTAGGTAGTAGCTTTCTATATTGGTTAAAGTTGGCATATGTGTAGGCATGCATGCAATGAAAGTAACTAATTACTCAATAGTAAAAAGCTATGAAACCATCCCTTAATTCCCAAACATTCAAAACTTTGTATGGTAATGTTGGGGGAACAACCTTAATGTTTCATGGAAACTTTAAAGTTCCATATGCCCCTCAAATTGCATCTTAGCTATTTTTCAAGTCTCTATATAAATCTTCTAGTTCATGCCTAACAAATTGAGCCTAAGTTTGATAAACTTTAAAGTTTTTTTATTCAAACGCACCATTATAGAATTTTAGAGGAATTATTATTGACACATTTAAAAAGTTATTTTATATTTCTATATGCAAGTGATATTAGAGAATAGGAAACATGGAAATAGTGTATATATATTCTTAGCTTTTTAGCCAAAATGGTTTTGGAAATTGGTATAATTTCTCACTTTGGTCTATGAGATTTAAAATCAATAGAAATGATCCATGAGTTTGTCCACCGTCAATCATTTTGGTTTTTCCGTGAAAAAGCTCCATTAAAACCCTCAATTAAAAAAGAAAGGAGGTGTTTTGACAAAAATACCCTTAATTTGATGAAAAAATTTCACGGGATGACCAAAACCCTCATAAACCATTTCTATTAATTTTAAATCTCACAAACCAAACTGAGAAGATATATCAATCTCAATTACCATTTTGACTAAAAAATCTATATTCTTTAACATTTGAGCTACAAGGTTGTTGCAATCTCACTTAACATTTGAACAAAAATTCATGTTCTAGATTGGTTAATTGTGGAAATGCGAAAGCATCAAGCCCTTAATCATTTGTTTAATTGGTGATCACTTAATCTTTGGAAGTCAACTTAATACTTTAGGATTGACTTAGATGTTAAGTTGACCTCTGGTCACTCGGTTTAGGATGTAGCAAGTAGCCAAAACCTTATGGTTTGTTCAATTATTATTTTTGAGATTAATAATTTGTAGTTGAATGAATCTTTCCATGTGAAAACGTCTGGAGGGGTGTTGAACATCATTGACTGTTCATATTGTATGACACTTGGATTTGCCACGTGTTAATCCCAGGTCTTTATTTATTGGGGATCTTCTCCAGTAATCCAAGTTATTTAGGAACAAAGTCAAACTTGTAGGCTGATTAGGGATGGGGTGTTGGGCTGAGGCCTGGGATGGGCTGTGGGGCTGAGGCCTTGTAGAACAAATATGTCACTTCTAAAATGGGGTCGACAATCCATGAAGTCTAAAGCATCGTGGCCCATTTTTAGGACTGATGTTTCATTTTCATTATCAACCTTAATCATATTTTGAAAGTTAAAATATAAAAACGGAACTGTTATTAGTATTCCAAAAATCTTATTCTACACTCCTCACAAGTGTATTTTTCTTTCTAAATATAGAAAGTTTGGAGTGTAGAATGAGAAAATTGGAGTGCCAATAACAATTCCCTATAAAAAATGATTCAAGCAATAGTGTGACAATAGAATGATGAGTTCTCATTGTGCCGCGGCGATGCAATAGGATGGCTCAATCGATGGTTTTCGTTTTGTGAGTAGAAATGGGGGCAACTACATATAGGGTTTAATTTTTCTTGAATTTATGTGCAGTATTCTAGCAGATGATGTATATATACAAATCTTTTTTTTTTTAACAAACGATATTATCTACACTAAAGACCAGCAATAATATGGTTCAAATTTTTCTTTGGCCAAAATTGAACCTAAAATCTCTCACTTACAAGTGAAAAGAAATACTACTAGACGGCAGTACTAAATGACATAAATATGGCTTTTTGTGTGGGGGAAATTCCTATTAAATATTAAGTTAGGCATATGTTTTAAGGAAATATTATATATTATATTTAACTATTTAAGGAAATTATCAACTTCAACTAAATAGTTTAGGAAAAATAACTTTCCAATGATATTTGACTAAATAAAGACGTGAGATTACCATCTTGTCCTCAAGTTTATTTCTTATAGAATTTCATAAGAACATTTAGGGCCCGTTTGGCATTGGATTTGGATCCAATGTTTTTAACTCAAAAACAAATTTTGAGAATTTAAAATCTTTATTTGGTATTTGATTTGAAAACAATTCTCAAAATTCCAACTCAAAACTATTTGAAAACAAAACATATTTGTTGAAAACACAAAATGTGTGTTTTTGGACTTTTTTGTTTTTGGAAATTCAGCCACCCCATCTCTCTCTCTAACTTTCTCACAGAGGCATGCACTGGTGTGCAGTCTGCTTGATTTCTTGACAAAGCTCCACCCCCAACTTCGCTCTCATCCTCCCCTCCGCCGACATCTTCTACCTCGTGGTTCGCCTTGATTCCAACTACTCAATCGATAACATGGCGTTCAGAGGATTCAACTTGACGGCGTCGTCTCCGTCTCCGTCATTTCTCTGGAGATCTAGGTCACTGTTCGAGCCTAAAACCCCAACAAGAAGATCGGGATTTACTATGGGAAAAAGACCCCTGTCAAGCTCTTCAACTTCACTTTTTTCTTTTTTCTGTTTTGGTTTAGTTTAGAGAAGTTGCATACCAAAACAAGGTTTTGGATTTAAAATTTTTAAATCAAACATATGTTTTTAGAAAAAATCAAAATTTTGAGTTTCGTTTTCTAGATACCAAACAGACTTAGAGACCGGATTGACTTTGAGAGTTTAGGGTTTCAAATGGTCTTTAATATATGGAGTTGATCATTTTGGGTGTCGGGTTTTAGAATGTACTTGGGAGGAGCTTAGGGTGCCTCCAGTTATGGGCGGATCCCAAAATCTAGGAATTAGACCCTACGCCCTAAGCGATTAACGTCGTGAAATTTTTTTTCCTCTAAAAAAAGTACTACGTATGCATGTTCGTAACAATTCATTGGGAAGGTTAATGACTTATAAGGTCTTATGATGGTAGGGTTAGGCATTAGTCATTTTAATTAGTAAATTAGTTTCACTTTTCAACTAGTACCTAAACTAAAAATATAATATTTTAGTTAAAAGTTCTTCCTCCCTCTAGTTAGTTGTTCCTACTTGTCTCAAATTCCAACCATGTTAAACTTACATTGCCAATTCTGATGGACGGGTTAGATAAATTGCCTTAGTTTGTCCGGAGGCGGTGCAGTTTGTGCCCAATTCCGGCGACAGCTATGCGGGCTAGGAAGCTGAGTTTTGCCGATGTATGTGAAGCATATAAGGAGTCTTAACGAAACACTCATGGTACTGTTCACGTTTAACGTTAAAGACATTTTAACTCTAAAAAGTCATTCCTAGTACTATTTACTTACAACATCTTTTTGTCATTTTGATTAAAACTCAAAGTTTTCAAACCTTTTTTATTAGTTTTCCTTAGAAAAAATGCTACACCCATAAGGAAATTAGGAAGTAGTGTAATTAGTTACGAGAAAACAATTGTGGAAAGTAAAAAGAGAGGTGTGGATAGCACACTCCATTTGGACAAAAACCCTTATAATATTAACATAATAACTGTCAAAACCTATGTTGGAAAACAATGACGGGACGTTGCTAAGTGATATATTATGACATCGTTTTCACTTTGGGTTTTCACCAAAATTGGAAAAACTACCACCATACCACTTGCTTTCATAAAACAAATACGAAAACTAAAACTTTAACTCCCAAAAATTGAATCTTCATTGGCATCTGCAAGGAAGGTAACAATTGGATAGTAAAGTTAACTATGCTATATCACGGTGGAAAAACGTATCTCCAACATATGTATATTTACAAAGCCAGTTGCAAGCTCACCAAAAAGTGCAAAATAATATTGTATACTTTGGCTAAATAAGTAAACAAAGCATACGTGAGATTTACTGAACCAAGTGTATTGCCAGAAATCATTCATTTAACCAAACATTACCTTTAAAGCTAAGCTATAAATACTCCCCTCAAAATCTTCCTCAATTTTTTTGAGCTTCATCTCTTCCCCTGTTGCATGGCTACTCACCTAAGCCCCTGTTCATCTTCCTCAACCTCATTCCCTCCCTCTTCATTCAAAAACCGGACACCCCACTTCATAAAGTTCATTACTTTGATCAGAGAATCCCATTCTCTCGATTCGCTTCAGAATCCCTGACAGAAAGCACTTTCAGCTCAAATCCTCAAATGGGCACCTGCGGCTCAATGCTGCGCATTTCAGTGACGGTTCGTTTCTTGGTTTTCTGTTGATTAAATGATATCATTTTGGGTGTTTTGTGTAATTGTTTGAGGAACAAGTTTGGTTATCTGCTTGAATCACTTCCAAAGTGTGAATTCTCCTTTTCTATCTCAACTTGTATTTTGATTGATTGATTGATTGATTGATTGATTGCTTAGAGCATTCCTAATGGGGTTTTTATCATTTATGAAGCTACTACTTTTGAAACATAGGAAATTTCATCTTTAATGAGCCGAAAAATAAGGGTAGATCTACCACTTGGACTAGTAACTTTCTTTCTTGGGTAGCAAAAAATTAGACTACATCTAGCCCTAAAAAGTAGTGGGTCCCACGACAAAAGTAGCTACCCATACAAGCCAAATTTTGCACTCTCCTCTTACTTGCGAATACACTTATACTCTCATTTTATCATTATTTTTAAGAGAACTTTAACGAAAAATTCTCAGTACTGTTCACATTAACGAAAAACCACATTTTTACATTAAAAAGTCAATTCTGGTACTATTCACTTTACCCTTTATTTTGTCCTTATCGTTAAAACTCAAAGTTTTCAAGCCCTTTTCATCAGTTTTCCATTTTTTTATTTCTTTTTTCTTTACATATTTTTGTTCCAAAGACCCTCCACCATTTATTTGTATGTTTAATGCTTAAGACATAAAATGATATAAGATGTCCGACTAAAAGATTTAATTTTATTAATTTCTAAATAAAAGCACACTACATATTAAAATGAGACTGAAAGTTTAGAGACCTAAACCAAATATATAAACAAACAATGTACCTAAATTGCAAGGACAATACTATTTAGTTATGAGATGAAATCTTATCTTACAATTAGTGATTGTAAAGTAACTTGCTTTGGAAGTTGAGGTGTGTTTTGGATTTCGAATCCACCTCTTTTTGATCTTGATGCTCCATTTAGCTGTCAGCATTATTCTGTTGTATTTTAATTTAGTTGGTTAATTTTCTTTGTTGGGTTTATCAAAGCTCGTGCTAAATTGGTATTTGGAATTTGTTCAGCTGGAAATCCTCTGGGAAAAGAAAATACCGAGCCTCGTGGCAAAGCCTTTCCCATCTTGATTCAGAAAATGTAGCATCTAATTTAAGCATAACTGTTATTGGTGCTTCTGGAGACCTTGCCAAGGAGAAGATTTTTCCAGCGCTTTTCGCTCTTTATTATGAAGATTGTCAACCTGAGTTTCTAGTCTTGATCGTATCATCGGTTTTCACTTGGAATTTGTACCGAACAAAATGACTATGTTCAGTTCGTTATCATCTTCATGTAGAATTTCGTGGTGTTTGGTTTTGATCAAACTCGAATGACCGATGAAGAGCTAAGAACATGATTAGCAGAACCTTGACTTGCAGGATAGATAAGAGGCATTTTGTTTTGCTGAGCCATAGTGAACTTTCGATTACATGAAATCTTTGTGTTAGCTACAAATTGACGTGCAGCAATGACTCGCAGAGAAAATTGTGAGGACAAAATGGATCAGTTCTTGAAGAGATGCTTCTACCATGCTGGACAGTATAACACAACATGGCATCTTTCTGCAACGATTCCTTCACATCATCATCAACTTGAGTATCTTCGGGATAAATCAATGGCTCATCATCAAACACCCTATTAATCATAAAACACCCATCATAAACCTTCTCCGGGCAAGAATGACCGTCATTCTTTTGTGCCCACAAGAAAAGCACGCTTCAAATAGTTTTTTGTAGCTGATGAGGATAGGGTTATCCTCGTCCTTGTTGACAATCACTACTCTCTTTAGTGGAAACCTTAGATCCACTTCAACCAACACCTTCACAAACAAGCTAGTAACTTTATCCACTCTGATGACATCCCCAGTTGGTTGTGCAATAACCTTAATGATATCCACCTCCTTGTACTGAGCAGACACTCTAGGCAATCTCGCCCACACCATTAGATTGTTGATTGCATCCATATCACTAAACTGGGTAGTCAAGCTCTCCAGATGGAAAATTTGGCCACAAACGTACCAAGGCTGATTCTCCAAAACAAACTCCAAATCCTCCACATCAGTGAACTCCAAGACAAACCACCATCTACCAAAGTAATTCAGGTAATAGGTGTTCTTCACATCATTCTTCCAAAGCATTCCTAACTTCCTGTTAGACGAAGTCAAGGTCACGGTGTAATCACCGCAATTTGAGGAGTTGTGATTCTGATCAAACTCTTATCCTTCCAGTCACTCCTAATTTCTAGGACTTGTTTTTCAAATATTTGTTGTACGCAAGCTGTACGTGTAATCTTTTTGGTTCTGTTTGTATTTTTGAAAGTTCCTTGTATTCAGGGTTTTCAAACCCGTGTTGTAATCTTCAAGTTATTATAAATACATGCATCCCATTGTTGATTGGGTATGCAATTGAAGTGAACCCTGAGAGTACTAAAGTTTTACAATTCCATCTAATGAGCCGAGCCTTCGTATGTTGCCCAAACATAAAATCCAAGGTCCTTTGAATGAATTGTGAGGAGCTGGAAGCAAGGAACTGAGAGTTTGCCATAGTGATAATAAGAAGGAAATAGAAGCATAAGAAAATAGATGAATGGAAAACTAAACAATTCACTCAATATATATAAGATATCAAGGGGATCCAACCGTCGAAGAAGAACAAGCATCTCTCAGTAAAGAGTAACATAGAACACTTAAAAGGTCTAGAGTAGCTAATAATTAAGGAGCAAGGAAATCGATTGGTGCTCCAGCGCAATGGGTATCCAAAGCATGTCGAAAAACCAACAGTTACCGAAATAGAATAAAATAATCTCGAATACACCAACATGAAAGAGTATCACGCCACAACCAAAACCAATCATTATACCAGGCACAAGAAATAGATAAAAACCCAAGCTCCATCGACTTTTAAACCACGAGTGACGATTCTTGTTGGATCCTCCTTGTGAGGATCCGGGGATCTTAAAATCACATCCGTTCATCGTACATCATGCGGTCAGAAATTATTATAAATTTTTTATTTAAAATTGAATATATAAACAGTGTCTAATAAAAACTGACCGCACGATATACGTTAAACGGATGTGATTAGAAGATTTCCGAAATCCTCACAAAAAGAATCCGACAAGGATCCTCTCTGTTAAACCACACACACAAGCAAACAGTAGTCCAACGACTAACGTACAAACCCTACTCAACTCTATAGGAATAACCCCAACTACTTGCTTGAGACACCCCTCACGCCTAAAAACCCCTCCTGATCCAAGGTCACACACCTTCCATGACTTACTATTGATCCTAAAAACTACCAAGCCTACGTGGCGCTCAGGCCGAGTAACTAATGAGCTAACTACGTCATTTGGTTGTGTGCGACAATTAACTTAAAACAATCATCATTCCAACAAGACGAAAGTACAAGCCTAATTAGCCAGATCAATACCCTAATCCAATTATCAAATTTAGACCTAACACCCCCTGAATCATCTGCAGCCCTATTAATTATCATTCCTACACAATTTTCACAACGAATTAAATCATATTATCCAAGCACTGGGGAGAAGGATTCCCAACAGAATCCATCAAACCACCCCAATAAGCTACGCCGCCTTGGCGGCCACGGAGCAAGGCCATTCTAAACCCTAGAGCCATCTTTTTTTATTATATATATATATATATATATATATATATATATATATATATATATTTTCTTTTATGAATGCAACTTTATACATTTTTCATGTATCTAAATGAAGAAGATTCTCGTCGGATCCTCTTTGTAAGGATTCTGAGAATCCTCAAATCACATATGTTTATCGTATATCGTGCAGTCAGAAATTATTGTAATTTTTTTTATTTAAATATTCAATCAATACTTGACGAAAACTGATTGTACGATGTACGATGAACGGATGTGATTGGAGGATCCCCGAGATTCTCACAAAGAGGATCCCACATGGATCCTCACAAAGAAGATCCGGCGAGGATCCTCTCTAGGATTTTTTGACCGATTGCTAACTTTTGGTTATTTGTTGCAACTTTCAACTTAGAATGTGTACTAGGATATATATATATATATATAGGATCAAGGGACAAATATTTTTACAAACATTTTTACACTTTTTTGTAGCCTTTAGATTTTATAACATCCAATTGTTCTTATTTATTCATTAAGTGACTTGGATGCTTATAAAACTGAAAAAAAATAAAATATAAAAACATAAAATCTGGAAAATTAAAAATATAAGTAAAAAATAAACCCTAAATAGACTTTTAACTAATATTAGTCGTGCAAAAGAAATCCCCCTCCAAAACCTAGGTGTTGTCGAAGGCTTGCAGCCCACGTTTGAAGTGGCTCACTGTTACCGCCCTGGAACTGTCGCTCTTCGGTATGTTCTCAATTATGTTCAATTCATATCCTCCGAATCATCTTCCTGAATTTTGTTGTATTAGCCGTCTTATTTGAATTTCGTCATCTGAATCATGTTCTTGAATTTTGTTAAATAACTTATGTTCTTTGAATTTCGTTATGTGAACTATGTAATCTCGTTATTAAAGAGAATAACACGACGGACACAAATCATGCAGACAAATCTGCAATTCCGAAGTGATTTACTCACTGCCCAAAATTCTATACTTTCCTGCATTCTAAAATATTTGTTGTATCATTCTCTTTTATTAGTTGTCTTCTTTGACTACACCAGTCAACTCTGTTATTTGCATTGTTCCCTAATTCAATTTTATGATAATTTACAGTGAAATTTGAAAGTACCAGAAGAACACTGAATTTTTGATCCGCAAGCTGCCGTTTCAACGCCTTTGTTCGTGAACTCGCGCAGGACTACAAGACGGACCTCAGGCCAATCTCTAATCTTTCTAGCAAGTTTACTGTGGAAATAGGAGCATCAAGCTTTACACTTCACAAGGTGAGTGAAACTAGTTCAGAGTAATTGATTAAGACATAATGGTTGGTATTTTATTTTTAAGTAACAGGATGATAGTATTTTCAGGTTTATTTTTCTAGCATTAATCCTCAACTTGAGGATGTCGAGTTAGCTCCAGTTCAAGAAATAAGTGACACAGACAATTGTCACACTCCAAAGAGAACTGATCAAGCATTAGAAACGCCATATGTGGGTATGGTTTTTGAAACAATGGAAGCGGCAAGAAATTATTATGAAGATTATGGCCGACAAGAAGGGTTTTGGATTCATACTCGAACTTCATCAAAGTCTAGACGACGTTCAAATGAGGTGACAAATGCACAATTTGTTTGTTCACATCAAGGAAAATACAACATGCAGTCTAAAAATGAAGATGACATGAATGATAATGACGAACAAGAGGTATGTGAGATGAAAAAAGGGAAGAAAAGACATAGAAGTTGTTCAACAGTTAAATGTGGGTGTAAGGCTACCATGCATGTTGTTCATGATAAATGGACTAACAAGTGGAAAGTGTCAGTTTTTAGTGACATTCACAATCACAGACCAGTTACCCCATCTCGAAGGATAATGATGAAGTCCAATTGACATATGCCTCATGCAGTTAAGGAGTTGACAGAAGCATTTCACAGAGAAAATTTACAGATTGGTAAAGTTGCATCAATTTTCGGCGGTGCTCAAAATGTCGGTTTCGATAATAGGGATTGTTACAACCATTTAAGAAATGTCAGGCATAGAGAGCTAGAAAGAGGAGATCTGCAATCAGTTCTCAATTACTTCAGAAAAAAGCAAGCAGAAAACCCACAATTCTTTTATGCAATCCAATGTGATGAAAATGGAAGGGCCACCCATTTTTTTTGGGTGGATTCTAGGTCACGAATGGCATATCATTATTTTGGAGATGTAGTCAGTTTTGATAAATATATAGAACAAACAAATATGAAATGCCGTTTGCACCGTTTACCGGAGTAAATCATCACTTTCAGTCAATACAATTTGGATGTGCCCCTTTACAAGATGAGACAGAGAAAACATTTTTATGGTTATTTGAGACATGGTTGGAAGCTATGGGAGGTCGTCATCCTATATCTATACTCACAGATCAAGATTTGGCAATTGGAGCAGCAATTTCACAGGTATTTCCTAATACTCGCCATCGTCTTTGCCTTTGGCATATTAAGAAAAAATTTGCTGAAAAATTGTCGCATATCTATTATAAAAAATAAAGTTTTAAGATTGCAATGAAAAAGTGTATTAGGTTGACATACAGATTAGAGAAATTTGAATAACAATGGAAAAACTTGATAAAGGAGTATGAATTGGAAGAAAATGAATGGCTTGCCCAACTCTATGAAATACGTGAGTCGTGGGTGCCAGTTTTTAATCGTGGCACATTTTTTGCTGGGATGAATACAACTGGACGTAGTGAGGGTATCAATGCAATTTTCGATGATTTTGTTACATCAACGACAAATCTTAAAGAATTTGTTGTCAAGTATGAACAAGCTATTAATAAGATTGCGACAAATGAAAATGCTGAAGATTTTGTTTCAGAGCACAAGTACCGTATTATGGATGATAATGACTTCCTTTTGAAGCATGCGGCTAAAGTTTATACTCGAAAAATGTTTGAAAAGTTCAAGGAAGAATGGATAAATGTCAATCGACTCAAAGTTGAAGATATGGGAAGTGTTAATCAGTTTCATATGTATGTGGTCAGGAAAAAAATTGGTGAAGCTGAAGAATTTTTAGTTAAGTTCAATCTACAAACTTACGAGGGAACCTGCGAATGCCAAAATTTTGAGTTCATTGGAATTCTTTGTTGACATATTATTAAAGTTCTTGTTCGTCTAGACATTGATGTCATACCATCCCACTTCATTATGGAAAGATGGAAGCAATGAGCAAACAAGTTTAGGGTCGTGGATTCAGAAGAACTAGTAAGAAATGATAGTCAAGAACAAGCAGAGGCATTGAGACTCAGCCATATGTGTCGTAGAGCTACTAAATTAGCTTGTTGTGCAGCATCTTCAAATGAGGCATATACAATTTACATGGAAGTTTTAGATGAATTGTCAAAAAAACTATCTTAAGTTGAAGTCAATATTGCGTCGAATGAAGAAGCTTCCGAGATTCAAACCAATGATTAACAAAATTATGGTGACTTGCCCTATCAGTCTATTGACAACGCTTCTCAAACATTGCTTTTGGATCCAAATATGTCACATCCTGGCCCGGGGTTACTTCCCGAGCCTGCTCCACCACCGTAGCACGATATTGTCCGCTTTGGGCTTACCATTCCCTCACGGTTTTGTTTCTGGGAACTCACGAGCAACTTCCCAGTGGGTCACCCATCATGGGAGTGCTTTAGCTCCCTTCTCGCTAAACTTCGGAGTTCCTACAGAACCCGAAGCCAGTGAGCTCCCAAAATGCCTCGTGCTAGGTAGGGATGGCAATATACATTTAAGGATCACTCCGCTGGACGATGTGGGATGTCACAATCCACCCCCCTTAGGGGCCCGACGTCCTCGTCGACACACTTCCGGCCAGGGATTGGCTCTGATACCAATTGTCACATCCCGGCCCAGGGAGGGACCACTTCCCAGGCCCGTTCCACCACCGTAGCACGATATTGTCCGCTTTAGGCTTACCATTCCCTCATGGTTTTGTTTCTGGGAACTCACGAGCAACTTCACAATGGGTCACCCATCCTGGGAATGCTCTGGCCCCCTTCTCACTTAACTTCGGAGTTCCTACGGAACCCGAAGCCAGTGAGCTCCCAAAAGGCCTCGTGCTAGGTAGAGATGGGAATATACATTTAAGGATCACTACCCTGGGCGATGTGGGATGTCACAATCCACCCCCCTTAGGGGCCCGACGTCCTCGTCGGCACACACGTAGCCAGGGTTAGGCTCTGATACCAATTTGTCACATCCCGGGCTCATCTCCGCCGTAGCATGATATTGTCCGCTTTGGGCTTACCATTCCTTCACGGTTTTGTTTCTGGGAACTCACACGAGAACTTCCCAGTAGGTCACCCATCCTAGGAATGCTCTCGCCCGAACTCGCTTAACTTCGGAGTTCCGACGGAATCCGAAGCCAATGAGTTCCCAAAAGGCCTCGTGCTAGGTAGGGATGGCAATATACATTTAAGGATCACTCCCCTGGGCGATGTGGGATGTCACAAAATATCTCAAGGACCAAGGGTAGGAAAAAGGATGATAATAGTCGAGGAAAATCCAGTAGTTCCAAAAGAATAAGAAGTAGTCTTGAGTTATCCTAGGAGAAAAAGGGCAGGCAATGTCAAACATGTAAGATGATTGGGAGTGGACATGATACAAGAAACTGTCCAAAGAGAAAAAAAATTGATTCAGCAAATTAAACCAAGGCAAGTGAACTTATTTACTTTGAATTAGTTTTAGTTTATTGGATACACCATTTTTAATATTTTTCATGTTTTAGTCCAACTTATATTATCTTTTTTTCGATATCTTATAGTTCCTTTACACCATGATGAAGCATGTTGTTGATCAGAGGATTCGGAGAATGACAACCATGAAGAATGATGCTAATTTTCTGTCACGATCGAGATAATAATCAAGTTTTTAATTTGTATGGCAATCACATGAAGTTGAATATATTACTCTTGTTCATGTTATTTCATTTTGAATTGTGTTTCGGTTGTTGAACGATGGGGATTCAGTTTTGTTTTCTTGGAAGGTACTTGAATATTTGAATGATTATTTTGCAAAATTACTTTTCTAAAAAACTGTCTTTATCAGCCCAAATTCGAAAACAAGATGATAAATACGATAAAAGCTCTAAGGATGGAAAAGAGTATGTGAGAGACAAGGCGTCATAGAATTGATGAGCTAGGTAGGTTAAATCATTTGGAAGGGAAACTAGTTATTGGATCATTGGAATATGTGAGAGACAAGGACGAACCAAAGAAATCAAATTTAGTGGGAAAAGCAAACATACAAAGGTTGGAGCTTAGATGGAATATTTCCTGGGGAATAAGTGACAATTTTCATGACCATGATATACTAGAAAGCCTCTAACCGCCCCCCAAGTTAGAGCGCTTGACGATTCAGAACTTCATGGGTTCTAAATTTACATCATGGATGATGAGTGATTCGTTGCCCATCAATTTAACAGAGATTAAGTTAAACGGTTGCCGAGAATGTGAAGAAGTCCCACCACTCGAACACTACTTATGGTGATTCCCCTTCAACTAGACCTATACTCTCGAGTAAAACACCAAATCTATAAAAAAAAATCTGAGAAAAGAACTACTTTTAGTCTACAATTGTAGAAGCAACACCGAAGGCAATACTGCAGATGATGGGTTTGGATGGATTAACCATCTTTCATGTTAAAAGTCATCTACAGGTTTAAAGGAATCCATTAAAAAAATTCTTTTTTTTTCGTTTTCTAAAGTGTGATTTATTTTCCTCTCCTTTTTAATTTTATTTTTAATTACCTTCCATATTTTATGCTTTTTGAATTTTATTTTTATGTTTAAATTAGTTAAAATCCACTTAAGCATCCATGTCATTTAATGAATGAATATGGACCTTTGGATGTTTTATAATCTAAAGGTTTAAAAAAGTGTAAAAATATTTGTCAAAATGTTTGTCCCTTGATATATATTATATATACATATATATACATATATATATATATATATGTATGTATATCTATATATGTATACTTTTCCAAGTCCCTTTCCAATCTCCAACCAGGGATATATATGTATACTTTTCCAAGTCCTTATCCAATCTCCATCCATTTATTTTAGGGAACTTTAACGAAAAGTTTCTGGTACTGTTCACTTTAACGAAAAATCACATTTTTACACTAAAAAGTCAATCCTGGTACTATTCACTTTACTCTTTATTTTGCCCTTATCGTTAAAACTCAAAGTTTTCAAACCATTTTCATTAGTTTTCCTTTTATTTTAAGGGTAATGTTCTCATTTTTGTTATTTTAATGGGGGACTCCATTTGCTTCACACAATTTGATTTTACTTTTACGGAATATCAGCCATTTACTATTGGAGGTAAGTTTCTTAGAGAATTACTAATCCCCAAAAGCTTAAAATTGTTATGGAAATAGGTTAACAATCTATATCAACTAAAACTCACTACTATAAGTTCATCTTACACATGGATAGATAGACATACATAAGACGGCAAAGAGCTATGATAACATGTTAAACAAAATTAGACGCGTAGTCATGTCTAGGAAAAATATCAATTCATGCAATGGCCTTAATTACACGGACCGGTAAAGCAAAATTTAGTATAAACACCATATTATAGTTTCAACATCACATTTCAAGTCCTATACGCGAACACATTTCAGCTAAAAATTGCATCATTGGATGGTATTTATACACAATTCAAACAATAATACAGAAGAAACAATAACAAAAAAATCCATCAAGTCACAAAGAAAGTACTCTTCTAGAATTAACAAAACTAGGTTGTTAGTTCTTTTATTCTCACCGACAATATCAAAACGTGATTGACTGTTGTTGGGCTTCAAGTTTAATTCCTTCTTTCATTCTCCTAATAAAGTCATCACACTTCTTGTTCAACTCCTCCGCACTCAGCACTTCAATCCCTTCCTCTTCATACAAATCATGATCGTCCACCAGAACAAAATTGTTTCTGCAGCATTCATCTTCGTCCTCTACTGTAATCAAAACCCTTTTCAATTCTTCCTCTGAGACCAATATTTCATCTTCTCTTACTTTCGTTTGTTCCATTTCGACGTTGCCAACTTCTTTCTTAGCTTGTGGTGCTTCTGTTACCTTAGTTTCTGCCAATTCATCAGCTGCTTTTCGCCCGGATTCGATACTCTTGGGAACATGTTCTTTATTGTTGAGATTAGAGCTCTCACGTGGAGAAGTTCCAATGAGACCAGAGTTCTTCACAATGATCACCAGAAGCCCATTGCAAAGCAAAAACACGTATTTCTTATCGAAAGTGTAGCTGAAAATTTTTACAGAAGATGCGAAGGAATTGAAAGAGTGGAGAGAAAAAGGGATCAAAGAAGAGTAGGAGAGTAAGACTGAAAACACTGAGACTGAGAGTAAAAACTTGATCACTTTGTGGGATTGGTTGAAACTGAACAGGTTTGCAGATTGGATACTTGAAATCTTCAGATAATCCATGGTTACTGAGAAAAAACTCAAAGCGTTTTCTGAAAACGCTATGGATGGTACACGAATACGTTCAAATCAGATCGTAGGATTGAAACAGAGCTGCAAATATTTTCTGAGAGGCCCGGTGAGCTTTTGGTTTTGCACATGACAAGGAAGTGAAGCTTTTTGGGCGCTTTATATAACTTTAGAATTGTGAATACAATAATTTTTTTGGTGTGTGAACTTATTTAATATGTTTGCGGTGGTACCCTTTAGAGATCCCAAATCAGTTTACCATTTTAATATTTGTTTTTTATGACTAAGACTTCAAATCAATGGTCTTTCAAAAACAAAAATGAGATTTTATAGTGATTGTTCTAGATGTCTTGTTGCTTACCTCGATAAGGAGAGCAATTTGTATCACACATGTATATTGTTACAGTGACGGTTTGTGTCAATAATATAAAGATATGGGAAGTGAAACTAACATGTCATTGTATTATTGGCATGAAACGCTACTGTAACAGTATACTCATGTTATACAAATCCTTCTGATTAAAGCCAAAAAGTTTAGGTTTGTGTTTGAATATTCAGTATACAGGATACATCTTGTTAGGTAGTAGTTTTCTACATTGGTGCTATAAACAATTGAAAAGGTTGTTAAAATGTTTTAACTAAAAGATGTTTGGATTTAAAGAGGTGGTTTAATTTTATTATTTTGTGTATGCAGATGGCTAGTAATTTCAAGGGTTTATTTTGAAGATGGCGCGTTGAATTTTTAGTTTGGTTCAAGTTGGCATATGTGTAAGCATGCATGCAATGAAAGCAACTAATTATGTCAATGGTTAAAGAATTTGAAACCATTCCTTAGTTCCCAATCACTGAAAACTTTTTAGAAAAATGCTAAAGATTCTCTCTAAAAAATGTGAGACTCTTTATGAACTTTCTACTACTTTTTGTTTTCTACACAATATTTTATAATATTGGCACGAAAATTAATATCAAACTGTAAAGTGACAGAAAGTCTATAAAGAGTCTTATTTTAAGAAAATCTCCTTAGTATTTCTCAACTTTTTATGGCATGTTGGGAGAAGTCTGTAAGTTGTGAGTGTCAAAGAAAATGTGTTCATTATTTCTTGACATATAAGTAACTTGGTCAATCCGAGTTAATAGTTGAGAAAATTATGGAGCCTTATTTGGTTAGGTTTAGGAGTCCTTATTTAGTGCAATTAATCATGAAAACCTTAATTAGTTGACAAAGAATTCGTTACCATCTAGGACTCTAATGAAATCCTAATTGATTTGGAATATCCCTTTAATCAGTTAATAGGCCGGATTAAAGGGATGAGCATATATATATTAGGAGGTCCCTGTACTCACAGTATCATCCCATCTCATGCTAAAAACCCTATTTGATAGCAAGGACTCTTGGCTGCTTGAGTGTAGAAGATTTGAAACCTTAGCAGTCATGGCGTCTTCTTCCTCCGCTTTGGAAGTTAAGTTTATTTCCCTTAATTGTTTGATTGGTTTATTGTAATTATTTATGTTTTATTTGTGATCCTAGTAACTTGTTGTTTTTCAATTACCTCTTACATGTGGTATCAGAGCCTCTCAACTCGTCTAGGATTCAGAATTTCGATCATGGTTGGTTTTGAATATAATGGTAACGTTCTAATATCATGCCATCACTTTTTATCCTTTACAATGTGTAAAGCTTCCGCGAATAATATGATTCATTGATTTAATTGCTGATAATTCAATATGTGGATTGATTATCATATTGGCTTTGCAAATAATTATTTAGATGTTATTATTATTATTTTTAATCTGACCCATCTGCAGAAATTACTTTTGCGTGTAGTTGTATTATTTTTGTCTGCAGATACAAATCTGCTAGGGAATTTGCAAAGCTTGGGGGTTCGGATTAAAGGTAATTTGTTTGAACAAATTTTTGACAAACTAAAGGCACAATTAGTTTGTGTTTTAGTTAAAGGTCTTTTACTTATCGATCCTGAGGCTTCCACTTATTTTTAGAGTATTTTTATAATTACTTTTCTAACTTCATGATTCTCATGTAATGATAAAAAATGATTTTGTTTTGCTTTCAAGGAAAAACATAAAGATAAGTTTTCTTAGCCATGTCGTGATAACGATTAATTAAGAAGCAAATCTGATTGCTTTATGATTAATAATTTTGCATTGGATTTAAAGTTCGAAGGCTTGACACATATGCATCTAAATAATTTGATTTAACTATTATTATTTTTTAACATGATTAATATCAAGATTGGCTTTGATCCGCTTGGATGGCATTTGTGTTGCTCCTGGGCAGTGGTTAGGGTTCCTTGTTTTGGAATCCCATTTTAAATTAATAATTATTTTGCACGCTTCTCTCTCCTAGTGCACCATGTCAATGATCAAGTTTAAAATTTCGGTTGTTTTCGAAAAAATTTCAATGTGAATCACTTGCCGCCAGGAGATAACTTGGGTAAGCCATTGTGATCTTATATCATGTTCACATGTTATATTTTCTGGGCCTTCAATTCCTAATGCCTAGAATGAGGCTTTGAGGATTTTCCTCAATTGCATTTAATTTAGTTTATTCCAGTCCGCTGCATATTTTTGAGTAATGGTTTACAAGAATAATGGTATGGCCACTTTGGTGTATTAGTTGATTAGTTGAACTAATTTGAATATAAAGTCCATCTGCTTTTGCAAACTAACTTTCCCATACATATTAATTAAGTTGATTTATGCTTCCATCTATCGTTATGCCTGGAAGCATCCCTCTTCAGGAATAAGAATTTGGTAACTTTTGATTTCCCTTATGCTTCTATGACTGATGGTTGGGACCAATTAATGTTAAGACTTTCTTTTCTAATATCAAAGATGAGTTGTTGGATTAATAAGTCTAATTTATCCTTCGTTTAATATTATATATAAATATAATATTACAGTTCATGTTTGCTACGTTTGTCCCTTGTGACTTTCATCTTCAAACATAAAATTGCAAAGTTGAGACTCAAGTGCTTTTGGGAAATTTCTCAAATATACACACTAATGACTGGGCGTTTTTGGTTTCCCTTTTTTGAATTATGTTCTTATCTTAAAGGGAGATTTTGATACATTATGGACATGCTAAAGGTTATTTTAAAGGGAGTTGTAACGAAACACTCCCGGTACTGTTCACTTTTAACAAAAAACCATATTTTTACCTTTTCCTGATACTATTCACTATACCTTTAAAAATGACTTTTCATTAAAAGGGAAGTTTTTTTGAACTTTTCGTTAGTTTTCCTTATTTTAAAACTACTCTTGGTCAATTGTGAATTATTATGTAATTTTATCATGCTATGTTAGTATATGATTTTTATAATTAAAAGTTCTCACGTCATTTTGGCATGAAATGAAATTATTGTAAAATTTAAAAAGGAGATTATGCTACTGAAAATTTTCAAATTTCTGCAACATTGTCTGTTTGTGATATTATTTTGATATACCTATTCAACTCCTAAATTCATGAAATTTTAGTATGATATAGATTGATATATCTAGTTTAAATCTGGAAATTTTCACGACAATTGGCTGCAAAATGAATTATTGGTGAATTTTTTAACCTCGGGACTATACTGCAGAATTTAAGCAGCTTCTGCAGCACATTCCATTTCGATTTTATTTTTAGCCCACTTTTAAGATTGCAAAAATTATGGAACTTTGGGTGACAGTAAATTTATATGTCTACTTCATTTCTGAAAATCTTCATGCATATTGAAGAAAATTGAATTTTTGGTGAATTTGTAATCTCAGGTCTGTACTGAACATTTTCTGCAGTTTCTAAAGCACCTCTCTTTTCGAATTCATTTTTGGCTCGCTTAAAATTTTTTAAAAATCATGAAATTTTGTGAAATAGTATCCATATATGTCTAGTGCATACCTAAAAATTTTCATGAAAATCTAAAGAGAATTGAGTTTTTAGTGAATTTGCAAACTAAATTAGTACTACTGAATTTTGGTACTTCAAAACTAGTTTTGTTATGTGATATTGTTTCACTGATTTGTGCACATCTATTGTTACCGATTATTATAAAATTTTATGGTTCCAATATGTCCTTATTTTATGCAAATTCTCAATACTAATGAATTTTATAGACAACATTGATTAAATTTTGATTTAAAGATGTATTGGTTTGTTTTGCTTAAACCAATGTTTTGTTTGGTCATCAATTTTGATTATGATGATAATTGTCTTTTGAGTGAAAATTGGAAAGTGGCATTAGTTTACTAATTGATCATTTTGGTCCCTATCGAATAATTGAATAACCATGTTTCCTCTTTCGAGAACTCTATTGTTCAATGTCAATAACGACATATTTTTGTGTTTGATTGAATCTTTTGAGAATCATTGAATATCCAACAAAACGGTTATTTAATACTGTTCTAAAGGATTATTTTGAAAAATCAAAATTCTAATTTATATGGTGAATACTTTTGTCCCAATGGGAATTTCAAGAAATCACTCACCAATTATAAATTAGTATTATAGCAAATCATAAAGTACTTCTAACATATTTTCATCTGCCAAAGCTGTTGAAGCTATATGTATTTTGTGTATTTTATGTTTTGGCTAGCTATGCAGGTATTTTCTTTACATGATTAGTTTCTGCCCAAAGGTGTAACAATCATGCAATTTGGAGTTTGTTCAATCCTCCACAACTCGACTACTTCCATGATGAATCTTGCAGAATCGAGAATAAGTAGGTAAATTTGCCAATCTTTTGCCTTAATTTTCTGTGAGTTCTAAATTGAATTAAAATTATTGTTGAAAAATTGATGTTGTTGAGATGTCTATGTGTTTACTTTAATTCTACTTTGGTTTAGAATTAAAACATAAATTTTGAGTTTGGATTCTCTTATTAGGTTTCATTTTAATTTATGACCTAATCTTTAACACATATGTGAGTCTTCTCTTATACACTAAAATAAATTTTGTAGCCATTGGTTTATCTAATCACTTGTCACTTTTAGATTGATTAATAATGTTGAGATATTGTTCCTTATATAAGCCTAATTTTGATACATATAGATTGGTTTATTATGTCCAAACCAACTATTTTGTGACTCAACAAATTTGTTTAAGAAATTTTAATGTTTTGGGCATATTAAGGGTTATTTATCTAATCAAATGAACTTTTAATTTATTTAAGAAATTTTCGTGTTTTGAGCATATTAAAGATTGTAAATTGGTTTTATTTAAATTATGATTAAATTTGAAATTTTGGTAGAGCTTACACTATCTTTATTGATTCAATTAGCCTATATTTTTTTTTATATGAAAACCACTGTCTCTAGTGTTTAATCTTACAATTTTGAGTGTTTGCCCAAGTGTGAGAAATAATGTATTATGGGCTTCACACTCATCAATTTTGCATGTTTTTAATGGTCATAGTTTTGGTAGATAAAACGTACATTATCATACTTGTTTATATTTTATTTGTTATATATGCAACTAATCTTGTAGGAAATTCAAGAAGGATTAATGAGTATATTATGCTCAAAGTCTCCTTAGCATTTCTCAAATATTTATGGTATGTTCGGAGAAGAACTTTACTGTTTCATGCAACTTTAAAATCGATGTTAAAATTGCATTAAAATTTTGATATTAATGGACTACCCAACCATTTCAAAGCTATTATTAAAACATTACAAATGTCCTTCAAATTGCATCATAGCTATTTTTCAAATATCTATACAAAATTTCTTGTTCATTCCTAACAAATTTAGTCTACGTTTCTTAAAATTTTAAAATTCTTTATTCAAACGCCTAATTATAGATTTTCTAAAAAAATGTTATTGACACATTTAAAAAGTTATTTTACACTTTTATATGCAAGTGATATTAAAGAATGGGAAACATGGACATCAGTGTAAATTTATCCTTTAACGTTCGAGCTACGAGGCCGTTGCAGTCTCACTCTTTTTTTTTAACTTGTAACATTTGGATAAAAAAAATTCATGTTCTAAATTGGTTAATTGTGGCAATGGGAAGGCATTAAGCCCTAATCATTTGCTTAATCGATGATCACTTAATGTCTGGATGTCAACTTAATACTTTAGGATTGACTTAGATGTTAAGGTTGACCCTTAGTAACTCGGTTTAGGAAGTAGTAAGTAGCCAAATCCTTATGGTTCACTCAATTATTATTTTCGAGATTAACAATTTGGAGTTCAAATACACAGTACACACCTAACAGTGTTTATGTAGTTGAATGAATCTTACTATGTGAAAACATCTGGAGGGGTGTTGAACATAGTTTAATGTTCACACTGTATGATTACTTGGATTTGCCACGTGTTAATCCCAAGTCTTTATTTATTGGGGATTTTGTCCGGTAGTCCAAATTATTTAGGAACAAAGTCAAACTGGTAGGCTAGTTAAAGTCATCTCTAATTGAAATGACTAAAAATAGTTCTATCCAGTATTATAACCGTGTAAAAATTATTTTTAAATAAATAATGTCAGGTTATACTCATATATCGTCTTCAAACGAAGGGGCTAAACATAGCTCATCAAGAATTTATTAGTTTTAAGTTTATATTTTAAATTTATTTGTTAATTTATATTTTCAAATTTAATCATTGAATTTGAATCAATTATTACAGCTGAATAGTTGAGCAGAAAAAAGTGAGCTAAGAAGGGGGCTATATTTGGCCAACCTAATAACTCTTTGGCCAAATAATAGTACGAAGAGTTCTATAAAATTTAGCACAATCATCCATTGGAGATAAGTTTTGACGAATCAAGTCATTTTCTGGCTTTTGAAACGTTCTCCATCGAAATATGACTTTAGGGATGGAATGTGGGCCCCGTGGGGCTGAGGCCCGGGATGGTCTATGGGTTTGTGGACCAAATATGTCACTTCTAAAATGGGGTCAACAATCCGGGAAGTCTAAACCATTTTTGGGACTTGTTTTTATTATAAGAAAACGAAGAGTGATATTTCATTTTCATTATCAACCTTAATCATATTTTGAAAAATAAAATATAAATAATATGATTCAAGCAATTTGAATTTCATGCTTAAGGGTAAGAAGGATGCTGATATTATGAATGATAACATTATATTTGATATACAACAACTAGCTATGCAAATGGAGTTTATTGAGTTTTTATATGTACCTCGGCGATGTAATAGAGTGGCTCATTTAGTGGTTTCATTTGTAAGGAATAATGGGGGCAACTACAGATGGGGTTTGCTTCATTCTGAATTTATGTTCAATATTCTAGTAGAGGATGTAAATTCATATTAAATACTAAGTTAGGCATATATTTTAAGGAAATATCATATTTAAAGGAAAAAATACCAAGTTCAACTAAATATTTTAGGAAAAATACTTTTTCAATGAATTGTGACCAAATAAAGACATGTGAAATTACCATCTTGTCCTCAAGTTTACTTCTTATAAAATTTTATAAGATCCTTTGTAGCCCGGGGTTGACTTTGAAGGTTTAGGGTTTCAGATGTTCTGTTAAAGTTTGGGGTTGATCATATGGAGTTTAAGGTTTTAGAAAGTCCTTGCTGAGGAGCTTAGGGTTTAGGGTGTCTCAAGTTTAGGGCCGATCCCAAAATTCGGAAACTAAACCGGCGCCCTAAGCAATTAATGTTGTGAATTTATTTTTTTTTCTTGTAAAAAAAGTATTAAGTATGCATGTTAGTCACATTTCATTGGGAAGATTAATGGCTTATATGGCCTTACGATGATAGGGTTAGGCATTATTGTCATTTTAACTAGTAAATTAGTTTGACTTTTCAACTAATACCTAAACCAAAAATATGATATTTTAGCATGAATTTCCTTAAAATCTTCTTTAGTGTGACTATCTATTATAACCTGGTATACTACCATATTCGACAAATATTATGGTGAGCGGCAAAGAAGCTGAGTTTTGCCGATGGATGTGAACTTTTAGGAGCATATACATTAGAAAAAATCTCCATCCATTACGAAATTAGGAAGTAGTTGAATGTTTGGTAATTAGTTACGAGGAAAACAATAAAGAGAAGTAAAAATAATACATTTGCAGCAAATTTAAAGGCTTCTGCTATACAAATTGGACATAAAACCCTTACAATATTGACATAATAATTGCTAGAATTTACTGTGGACACAATAACGAACATTGCTAAGTCTTATATATTAGTTGTGACATCGTTTTCAATTTGGGTTTCCACCAGCATTGGAAGTGCCAGCAGACGGAGATGAGGCCTATATAAAGCCAAGACAAAAACTTTGACAACACTAGCAAATCCAAAATAACAAGAGAGAACACAAAGATTTACACTAATTCGGCTTTGTAGCCTACATCTAGTTTGGAGACAGCGAGGAAATTCCACTATTAATAGAAGAAAATTACACATGAGTTTCACTCTCACAAACCCAAATCACAAATACATCCAATCACACAAGCATGAACGGAGATAGTTGGTACGTCGATCGATCTGTACAAACTTAATTCAAAATATAATCCTTTTTCCAATATCATTACATAATATGGGATTAACAAATGAGGCCCTAGCTCTAGATACCTGTCACTCCAATCTGCTCTTGTCTATGCTTCTGAGTTTCTGAAGGTCTGACCGGTGCTCACGAAATATGGTGTTGAGTGCATCAGCAATACAAGAACATGAATCACTGCAAATAACATAATGTTAGATGCCACTGTTTAACTTTACTTAATCACTAATATAGTTCAATACAAAAAATGAAGAATCCAAGAAGGAAGAATGGATGATTGGTTTGGGAAAAAGAATTTACCCATATGTAGACTCTTGGAATGTGAGAAATCTTATGCCACTCTGAGCCACTCTCCCTTGCACATGATTCTTGTAGACTGGGACTTTGGTAAATATACAGCCTCTCTAATTTGAGGCCTCGCATAGCTTCGACCGCAGGCAGATACATGAGATTCTCGCATCTCTTAATATGGAGCTCAGTAAGAGACGTAAGATTACATAACCACTCTGGAAGAACCTCCACCCCATCAAACTCTTGTATCGACAACGCTTTTAGACAAGTGTTGAATTTGTTGAGGTAGAGACTTGAGCTTAGACCACCCTGATATCCTTAATGTTTCCATTTGTGATGATGGAACCTCAAAATCAGGGAATGAATCAAGCTCCTCCCAAAATGGACCGATTGACATGTAGTCCAAACGAGTGAGAGTGTGTAGACCCGTTGCCAAATACTGTAACTTTCCACAGTCCTTGATTACTAGAATGGAAGAGATTACAAGCCGGACACATCTTGATCTGCCAGAGATACCAAATTGTGGCATGACCATATCCTCATATCAGTAAGAGATGTGCGGGATAGAAGCGCACCTGGTAGACTTCTTAAGCCATCACAATAAAACAATGTTCAACTCGGAGAGGACTCCGAAGTTGTCTAAACCGGGAAAAGCCTCTAGATTAGGACACTCATGTATTTGCAATAACCCGCGAGAGACGGACGTTTGTAGCCAATCACCGGATAAATACCTCAAGTTTTGACAATCCTTGATATGTAGTTCAGAAAGGTATGTGCAAACCTGTAATGACAACTCTTCAACAATCCTACTTTTGATGGACAAGTTTACTCCACAACTCTCGATGACCAGTTTGCAGAGGGAGGTCAGACGGCCAGTTGAAATGTCACTTGGCAAAGTAAAATTACCAATGACCAATTCTGGGAGAGATTCAAGAATACCTGGTAGGCTTGATGACTCATCACTATCATGTACAAATTCAAGGAGGGATGGTGAGCAACCGCTCCTCTCAACTTGTCAAGTGATTTGCAATGATCTAACCTAGTCGGCAAGCTTGACAATTCATCACAACCCTCGATCACCAATTCCCGGAGACACGCGATGCCTTGTGTAATTGGAATGGATGTTAGATTCGGGCAACCGCTTACGCTCAACTTCTCAAGTGAGTTGCAACATTCTAATGCAGTAGGCAAGCTTGATAATTCGTTGCAACCATCAACCATCAGTTCCCGGAGACATGATCCTGTGCCTTGTGTAAATGGAATGGATGTGAAGTTGGGGCTGTTTGGGTTAATATTTGAACATTGGGCTGCAAGTGTGAGAAGGTCCAGATATGCTAATTAAAAGAAGACTTGCCCGAAGCCCAGCATCAAGCCCAGAGACAAATTGGCGCCTTCCCATTAATGCATAGACATGTGCCTATGGTTTAAATGTCAAGTGATGGAGACTAACTCACAATCAGCCAAAAAGTACTTTTCAGTGGCAATACAAGTAAAAAGATGATGAGTCACTACCCTCCAATTGCTTTCGGGCAAAAGCAAAGTCACAGCAGTCGGGCTAATTGGCCTCTAAAAGGAAAAAGAGGCCCCAGAGACAAGGACACTCAACCAATCAAACAAACAAATATACAAACTCTACTCTCAAGCCAGATTTGCATCCAAAAGCTGTAATCAGCCCAGATCTCAGTCCTTTTCAGGACATTTCCCTACAAAAGATATCTTTTGTCTTGTTTATAAGCTCTGCTATCACCCCTAGTGGCGTAGTATCGATTCCCTTGTGTAAACTTGTTTACCATCCATCCCTTTTTAGCGTAGAAACCTCTGTAAACTCAAAGATAAGTGATTGCAAGAAGTTCAACCTTGCCAGACAAGGTGAAATCTTGCCCGAAGCTCTTTGTTTGCTTTCTGAATTTGTAGATCTATTACTTAATGCATTTTCCAGTATGTATTCAAGTCATATCCGCCTGTTTTCCTACTTTAAAAGTCTTATTTGTATTTGGATCTAATCAGTCTAATGGATATGCTTTCATTTAAAACCAACCAAGAACCAAACAAATGACTTAAGGGATCTGGACTCCCCTCATTCGAACATACAAGACTATGAACTGAAAGTCCTTGTTCGCAAGGCAAGAAAAAGAACTTAATTTGGACTTAACCCATCCACGACAATCCTTTGATAACAAGAAGTCTGAGTAACTTGGGGCGCAAGTAATTGACTGAAACACACTTATTCTACATCTGCTATACTGAGATAGCAGTGGCACGCTTAGCACTTTGTGGGGCCTACACCTAAAGCCCCACAAAGGCACCTTTCAGAACTAACTTTGTCCTCTTCTTGTAGCATATCAACAAGCAAGAGCCCGACTATACATCCAAAGTGTCAATCCCTTGGGGAGCTGTGCTAAGGACCGAGGACTCCTCTCCGAAGAAATCTTCGCCCGAACAGGGGCAACCGCTTATTATCTCCTTCTCAACTAAGCAGCAGTCTTCTAACCCAACCGGCAAGCTTGATAATTCGTTACAACCTTCAACCACCAATTCCCGGAGACATTCTATGCCTTGTGTAATTGGAATGGATGTTAGATTAGGACAATTCCTTATAGTCAACTCCTCGAGAAGAGAGAGTCTGTCTAGTCCAATGCCCGACAAATGCCTCAAATTTTCACAATCCTCAATACACAATGAACGAAGGGACGTGCAGCATTTAAAAGACAACTCCTCAAGAGTACGACTACTAGTGATGAACAATTCCGTTCCACAACTTGCAATAACCAATTTGCAGACTGTCATTTGAAAAGCATATTAGCTTAGGGCAACCATGTATTGTCAGCTCCTCAAGAAGAGCGAGTACTGTGTACTTCCAGATTCTGAAGATAGGTACATTTTTCTAGCAGACTCGGTAGGCTTGATAATTTATGGAGCACATACTTATCTCTAACTGACGGAGGGACGAGAAATGATTTGGAACGTTTCTTAGTTGTGGACACTCCACGAGATCCAGCTCCCAAGGTGAGGAAACACCATTATTTCCTTGGTTCGCATCACCGGTGCTTCCGTCCACTCAGTCAGGTTTGGGGCTGCACAAATTCTTAATGTCTTCAATGCTGGAAACAAATCCTTTGTCCCTCCAGTACTTCTCGTATCTACTACAGAAACATCAGCGTCGTGTCCATAAAATTCAGCTCCCAAACGTTTGAGATTAATCGTCGTATCAAACTCAAGATGCATAAGATTAGGTAGATGACCAAGCATAGTGACTTCTTCACATACGTCACACTGAACCAATCGAAAATTTAAAAAAAAAACATTGTTTACTTTGGAATTAATTACATCCTCGTGACGAGTAAACTGTTGAACACACTTACCGTGACAAGTTTATAAAAAATGTCGAGTGTAATAGTGCAAGTTATTTTATTTACTTTGAATAAGACCAAGGAGGTATTCGAACTTGTCAATTGATACATGTGCATGGCTGCATGCAAGTTGTGGCAGCAAAGCTGGAATTAGCAGTTTCTGTTCATCGGTTAACTCCCAGGCCTCAAAGTATCGTAGACTGCTCAAATATAGATGACTTCTTCATGAAAGTTGTTTCAAATTGTTTATACTCCAACATGTTCATAGTTGGTGCCCATCTAATTTATGTAGCATATTCCCAGTTTATCCCATACCAATAGATGTTCAGATTCGCAGCTCATGTTTTTAGTCAAATTGTAGGGCTCAAAACGTCAACATAAAGTACCCAAATGAAAACTACTTCATGACAGTTTCTCCAAATTGTGTCTAACGTAACATTTTCAAATTTGGTAATAACTTATTCACTATAGCGTTCTGTGTGATCGGAAGAAGAGTTGAGATCGGCGAGGGGGAGTAATAACGTGCAATAATTATTGACCAAACGGTAAAAGGAGGAATTCATCCATGTGTGAAGACAAGAAGTGATGAAAGTAAAACAAAAGAAGGAAAACCTTCACCCACTACAAGTAAGTTGTATTTGCCAAATAATTGCAAGACTTGTACTTCCATATCTTTTATAACAGAGAGGAGCTGCAGCAAACGAGAGGAGGAGAGCCAGATAGTTTCACTTTGTCCCTTGTTTTATATTTCTTTCCATGTCTTCCAAACACTTTTAAGTTTTTGTATTTTGTTATTATGAGTGGCTAAACTCCTTAACTAAGGTTAAGGAGGAAACAATGATTATGAAACAAGTTTATGAACAACCATTGCGAAATAAGTTTATGTTCTTTATCTCTTCAATTCCCTTAGTGATCGTAATGCTATGATTCTTGCTTCAAATGGTAAAATGAAGTTGTTGTTCTTTTCATCTTTAGTGCCATGCATTCTTGATAGTTTTGAGGCCAAATTTCATTGAACCGTGCTTGGTTTTGTAATTCAAATATTCTTCTTCCCATAGGATGCTTAGCATGCTTTGATATTATGTAGTTCAATAATTAGTTTATATGTGATGTTTTGAATTTATACCTTTAAGCGAAGAAGAATTTAACTATTACTAATGCTACTTTGTGAGTTAGGAATTGCTAGATAAATAATTTAGAAATTTATGGATTAATGAGAGTGAAATCAGATACTTTGGTTAATACTATCATTTATTTTCTTTACCAATTTCATATTCATATGATTAGTTTGCTCAACAAAACTTTTCTCCAACTAGGTTTGTATTAAGTTAATTTGCGTTTGATTAGTTTTCCATTATTTTTATATACAATCTCTATAAATTCAACTTCGTACTTACACTCATCTATATTTCAATAGATTTGTGCGCTTGCATTTAAAACATACCAATTTTTGGCACAACAAAAGGAAAACAAAGAAAGTTGAGATTCCATACTAACTGGCAATATGAGAATAACTCAAATATTTATAAGCACGTAAGAGGTCTTTTTTTTTCTTATGCGGAGTTCATATTCTCATCACAAACTTTAACCACTTTCAAGTGTGAACAATATCAGTAGTCAAGTGTTAACAATATTGAATGTTGTTACATGTTAACGAAATGGAATCGTAGTCATACAAGGTCCTGCAAAATTGTTGGCCCAAATAGTCAAAACCTGAGCCCAAACCTATCTGTTCTTATTCTCAAATCAAAACCCAAATAAGATTTGGGGCACAAATAGTGAGAATCTGATTTACTAGGGATTGGACACCAACAATTTGTCTCTAGACACACAACCTCCACTTTTTTGGTCTATATTTTCCACTTTTGTTCCTAAAATTAAAAAACTAAAAACATAGAAAATAAATGCATGCAGTCCAAATTTATGAGAAGTTCCAGGGACAGGAGTGGAGCTAGCTAGAATTCGTGTTTAAAATAACAATATAAGTAGAAATATTGATATGTGAATTTCTGAAAATATACATGGATATCGATATATATATATATATATATATCGTTATCAATGCTTTTCATAGAAATTATGAAAATTTGCGATGGGGTAAAAATATCAACTCATTGAAATTTAGTCGAAATTAGAAAAAAATTTTACCAAAAATAATTCAATAGTTCGAAATCATGGATTTCAGCAAAATTTATATAGTGAACAAGTAAGTATCATCGATATTCATTAATTTTTCCATATTCGTAGATATATGGTGAAGTTTGCATTCCATCCCTTCCTATATCAAACATTGATTTTTTGAACATTTCGACAGAAATATCGATAATTTCGTGGATATTTTAAAGACTGGCTAGGATTATTTGATCGGGACCCAAATTTGAGCCTTTGGTTGTAAATGACTTTATCATCTTATATATAAAAGGGCCAGACCTAAAGCTTATTTGTAAAAATTTCTGGTTATTATTACGTATTTTTTCATATGATAGTGGGGTTGGAGAAGGGGGAGGGGTCAAAGGCCATTTCAGTCCTAACCTCGGCCTTGCCGCCTTTAAGGGCTGCTCAACTGTATTATCTATCTGAGCCCCAGTTTGGGGTTGAGGTGATTTAAAAAAAAAACTGCTATGAAAAAAAGCTGGGAGAGTTTTTGGTGTTTGATAAACATTCAGCTTCAGCTTTTTTTTCACAGTTTTTGGTGAAAAAAAAGCCAAAAAACAAGAAGCTCCAAAACCCAGCTTTGAAAAACCGACTTTTTTTCACATCTGTTTTACATAAAAGTTTATCAAACACTATAATACTGCTTTTTTTTTTTCAAAAGCACTTTTACAAAAAGTTTACTAAACACTCTGCTGCTTTATTTCACAACTGCTTATTCTCACAGCACAGCAGAAGCAGTTTTTTTTCAAAGCACAGCAATACCAAACCAGCCCTAAGAATCGAGAAATTTTTCATTGTGACCGGAGCATAAGTGGTACACCATGTGTTTTTATAGAAATTGTGAGAAATTTATTTTTTAAGTTAATTAACTTTTTAACACACATATCCCACCATTTGTATAGTGACCGTGGTATATCACTCCATGTACCGGTCACAATGAAAAATCTCTCTCTAAGAATCATATCTCACGAAGTTCTAGGGTAAAAACTCAAAACATTTTTAAATAGAAACAACGTACAACAATTCTTCAAGTTTAGTCGATTGATTTATGCTGAATTTATACGTGAAGCATTTCATTGAACACTTAGTGAGACAATGATGTCGATGTTTGTCAACATATGCACATCAATGATATTGAGGCCTATCGAGCACCACTTGCTAAAATTTGCCAGAAAAGATTTCATCTTATACTTGATAAGCACTGAGTTTGGTACCAAACTGCCATTTGATTATTTGAAGAACCTTCATAGTTAGTTGAAAAGAAAGTGATTTCCGTGTACTTATTTTTTCATGCACTCTGGTTTACTTCTAAGTTCTAACTTGTTTCTTTATTCTTTTTTGTGTTTTATTTTTATCTTTTAGACTAAACAAGGAATTAACTTAGATGCTCATTGAATGAGGAGGCGGTCCTCCTCAGAACATTTTATCATCGATTTATAAAACCGTGTGTTTATGTTTATTATCGCTTATATTATAAATCATTATGTAAGAATCATTTCTGTAAAAAGTCATTAAAAATGAGATTATTTAGTCATAGACTTGTATTAAAACAAATGGTCAAATACAGTAAAATTATTACAAACCGTCTATCCATTTATTACAATTGATTGACTAAACGATCTTAATTTTAATTAATTTTTCATGTAAATGATCTTTACAAAATAATTAATAATACAAATGGTATTGTTTATAAGTACGAAATTCTATAAATAATTAATAATACAAATGGTATTGTTTATAAGTACGAAATTCTATAAATCGATAACAGTAAATATTAAAGAAAAACTCCTCCTCAATTTTAAATAGCCAAGCATTCCTCTAAATAAATCTAAAAAGAAATGTAAGCATGCATAATTTAAAAGAAGAGTAGAAAAATCATTTTCCATATGAGAATGACTTTGATAGCATTGATAATGACTGAATGAAAGGGAGTTTTTTTTTTTGTTTTTTTGTGTTTTTTTTTAGTACATTGATTTTTTTTTTTTTTCTAGTACATTGATATTTTTACATTAAGGAGAGGGGGAGTTCTGCGAAGCCACACAATGAGCAGCCTAATTTGGTATCGAATTCGCCATCCACGAGATTCGAACCTAAAACCTCTCATTTTCAAGTGAAGAGGAATACCACTATACCGTATTACTAAGTGGCAATAAGGAGTTTGTTTAACCAAAGAAAAATGATAGGGGTCTCTCTCAAAATACGATTTTTATGGATTCTTTACAATCTCACCGTTTAACATTAATTCTCATATTAATATTGTATAATAAAAAAAACATAAATTAGCAAAATTTATAAAGTGTTCCGATTTCGCGAGAGCCTCCTTAACGTTTCTATTAACCGAAATAGGGGATGAAAACAAAAGAAGGCAAGTTGGGCCCCTAACCATGGAAGGTCCATATTTATGATAAGGTTGACAGAAGGATGAATAAATTTTTCTGAAATGTGAAAGCAGAAGGGCATGCATAAGGAAGCAGAAGCCAGGCCAGCCAGTGCTGGGCTCTATCTCTCTTTCTCTCCCTCTACCTGTGGCTGTGTGAGGAGGAGAGATAGAGAGAGGGGTGAGGATATATGGTTATGATAGTTACAGACTGACTGTGGCAGGAACCCTACGAACACTAGTATATCTAGAACCTAACAATTAATAGCAGTAGCTGCCCACTCTCCTACCCTAGCTATTTTCATCCGTATTTTTTGTGGAGATGGATTGTCTGCCCTCCTCTTCTTATACCCTTCTCATCTTTTTCTGTTTGTGTAGTCACGATTAAGTCACGTTAAAATTTTATATTCTTATTTCTTTTTATTTTATTATTTTTATAAAAAAATTAATATAAAATTTTGACGTACCTTAACCGTAATTGCACAAAATAGAAGAAGATGAAAAGGATATGGGAAATGAAAGACTGACAATCCATCTCCATTTTTTTTTTCCAAACCCTTTAGAGAGAGAGAGAGAGATAGGAGAGAGAGAGAGAGAGAGAGAGAGAGAGAGAGGGGAGTTGTACTTCGCTAAAAAAGATCTTTCAGTTATATTCCATCGAGACAGGGCTAGGTGATTAGACATGAGCATGCCATTCTAGTCAAAAAGCACTCTCCTGTCTATCCTCTGGCCCCAGCCCCTTCCCACTTCTTCTTCCCCACGCGCTTATCCTCTGCGTCTTTGCACGCCCGCCCTTTTTGTTCTCTTCTTTTCGATTTCAGATAGATGTACGATGGAAATGGATCCTCTCCTAATCACTTTCCACCTAATTCTCAGAATCTGGGATCTGGACCGTTCAAATTTCATCCAACGGCTAAAAACAGAGGGTCCATTTAAAGTGATAATAATTGTAGCCGTTGGATGAAATTTGAACGGTCCGGATTCCAGATTAGGAGGATTAGGTGAAAAGTGATTAGGAGATGATCCATTTCCATATATGATTTAGGTTTGAGAAAAACTTATCTCCTCGATATATTTTTGGAAGTTTTAACGAAACATTCTCGATACTGTTAACTTTTAATAAAAAATTACATGTTTACATTTTTCTGGTACTATTCATTGTACATTTATTTGTCATTTTTCATTAAAACTAAGGTTTTTTTTTTTTAATTTTGGTTAATTTTCCTTATATTTTTTTGTGACCAATTTATAGTATTTTTTTATGCTAATCATTCATATAATACATTATTATTTAAAAATTTATTTTATAAAAAATTAATTACAAATAAGGTCATTTATCCATTAAGCTGTGTAAAATCAAATGAATAGAGATGAATTTAACCGAGTGATTTATAATCTCAACTTTTGGTTATAAGGATGAAGTTTTGTAAATAAGCCACAAAATATTTTGAGGAGGAACTTTTCCTCATACTTAAGGAGCCAAAGTCTTGTTTTTAGGTTAGGCAACATATGTTTGTTCTTTCTTTTTCACAATATGAGTCTAAACATAGTCATTTCTGAAATTTCAAGAATCCTGTGCAAAAATTATAAATAGAACACTTTTGCTCTATCAAAATAAATAAGTCCCGATTACATAATCTCACAAAAACATATACTAAAACAGTAGAAAATTATCATGTATTAGTATCATAAATAAACGAAAGTATATAACTAAAATATGTGATCGAATCTACAAAATTATGTGGACATGTAAAAGAGTCAGGAAACAAAACAAAATGATGAATAATAAAGTAGAAACTAGAAATACTAATCCAAAGTGGATAAACACAAGACCTAAAGACAGCCTTTAATCTTTAGCAAAAAAATAATGATTTTAAAGCCTTAATATCTTTATCTCTTTCCATTCTCTCTGCCCAAACAAAAAACTAAATAATCAACAAAATTATAACGGACTGTATTGGCGAGGTTCAACGCTAAACAGCTATCCAAAAGAAACACCGTGTGGAAGTCCGAGGACCTTTCGAGTCCTATTCGAGAGTTAACTAATGTAATCATATATTATGACACATAATGTATGTATATGGAAAATAACCCAGTACACCACATACATATGTTAAGGATATTTTTTCAAAATGACATTCTCTGTCACCTCATAATTTAATGTTAATTCTTGTGATAACATTATCAAATATTGTGCCAAAAATATAAAATTATAGAGAGTGTACAAAGAGATCCACTTTTAAAAGAGTTTCATGGTATCTCTTTGAAATATAAGTGAAGAGAGGATCAATTTTTCAGTGTCTTTCTACTTTTATTATACAAGTAATGTACTTTCAAACAGCATGCAAGTTGTGCATGGCACATCGATCGTCAATCACCTCCCAATATATAGCTGCGGTGGTCATTGTACAAAGAATGGCGGACACAGTTTCACGCTTCCCTTAATTAATGTTTTCGGCACCTACAAAACTTTGCATCATCACTAGTTCCTTGAATCTCTAAAGATCTTTTTCAAATTTTCAACTCCAACTCGAGTACAGCAGCACATATTGCAAGCAAGCTACTCAATAGATATTAGGAAAACCGCTCAACAATTGGATACAAAGTTTTCTTTAATCTAGAAGAGATGGAATTCGATTACAAAATTGGATATGGATGGATCATCCTGAATTAAAAGGTTTCACTTTTTTGGCTAATCGGATTACCAAAATATTCATGAAGACATAAGATACAATTAAATATGTTTGAGAATGAACATTCGAACTTGAAACATCTTTTAATATTAAAAAGAAATATAACACTGCACTACAGCGATAGTTTGTTTATCACAAAACTAACCTTCACTTTTCTAAAACACAGAAATATAAAATTCCATCCGAAACCGAAATTTCGTGTATCTTCCTTTCTCTCTTGGCTTATCACAAGCTCACAACTCACAAGTTCATCATATCACATTTTGAGTCCATCACATCACATTTTGAGTCCATCGTTAATATTCATAATTTTTTCCCTCTTTCACGTATCTATAAATTCATAACCTCTATTGATTCAAGGGCACTAATTTTTCAACTCCCACAGTTTAGATGTTTAATCATTGTCACCTAATTTTTCTTTTGCTGAGATTTCTTATGTTTCTCTGTGCTTTTGCGCCTCAAGTTTGTTGATGATTTGATTTTGCTTACTACGTACAATAATGCAAGAGAAGAAATATGTTAGCACAAACAGAACACCATTAAGGATGGAATAGTAATTAAAAATTAATTTGATGAATCACGAATAATTTATTTATGTATTTTACGCTACGAACTACATAATAATTTTTATGCATCGGATGAATACAGTGGTTGACGTTTCTATCTTATTACGTGACTTCATACAAATACACAATTATTATTACGCACTAATATGAAGTAACAAATTTGAATAAAATTCATCGATCATCAAGGACTTGGAACTAACTTGACCTATTAGTTATTAATATGACCAGGGGTTTCCAATACAGCAACACCAGTTCCTACTTACTACTGCTGTTCTAAAATCTTCGCCTAGCGCCGTTTAGGCTCTGTCTAGACGTTAAGTGGTTGGTCACCGCTCTCATTAACAGTATGAGTTTGAAAATTAAGAAATGGCGCTCAAAACCCCTGCCTAGGCTCAACCTAGCCACCCAGCCACCCGCCTAGACCCGTCTAGTCACCCACCTAGGTTGCGACTCCCATTTAGACAGATAATCGATAACTTTCATTTTGCATTTTATTTTTTAAATAAAATGTAAGAGACTTGTTAAATACTTGGATGAACACTCATTATATGTTCTAATACTTTATAATCTATATGTCATTTTATTTTACAATTTATGTATCCTAATATAATTATGTTTTTTTTTTTTCAAAAATAAACAAATACTTATTTATACGATATATAATTAATTTACTTAAATCTGTCTTATCTGCCTAGGCACTAGACTCCAGCCGTTGCCCGACTAGCGTCTACTTATTTTAGAACCGTTCTTATTACTACTCACAACTCCCTAATAAGAACGCTATTTTTTTTGGTCAATAATAAGAACGCTATTTACCGTGCACTCCTTAGACCATCTTCAATGGTTGGGCTAAAAGCCAAATATTTTAGCCCGAAAAATTTAGCTTTTAGCCCAGAAACAGTTTTTTTGCTCCAACCGTTCTAGCCTAAAATTTTAGCCCGGGATTATTAAAGAATAAACTTAGGCTATTTTTTTTCTTAAATTAAATTTTAAAAAAAAAAATATATGTAAACCATCGTAAATTAATTTTATGAACATTTTAATCAAAAAAAATTTAAATTCCGATAAATATTTTCACTCGATTCGGTGGAGCCCACATCGATTTCTGGGCTAAATTCTGGGGGGAATCTGGCCTTGGTTTAGCATTTAGCATTTAGCCCAAATTTTCCCCTTGGATTGGAGTGAGTTTGGGGGGAAATTTTGGGGGATAATTTGACTTTTAGCCCACCATTGGAGATGGTCTTACAAAAACATAACATAAACATCCTCGAGAGAGAAAAAAAAAAAAAAAAAAAGAAAAGAAAATTTTCTTGGTTTTTTTCCGAAAGAGTGAGGTTTTTGTTGCTTTTGTTTTTGAAAACCTGGCAATGCCCATTTTCTTGACAAACATCTGCAACTGATACAGATGCAGGGAGACCAAGAGGGACCAAAGAGAGCTAGGGCTACAAATCCCCTGTAAAATCCAGGGTTAATCCATAAACCCAGCGGTTTCAGAAAACCCCAAACCCTAAACCCAGAGGTTTCAGAACCCCACCCCTCCCAGCGGCCGTCTTTGCAGGTTGGGAAATTAAATAAACCACCTAATATAATGTAATCAAATTTGAAGGTAAGAGTAAGTTTCAACCGATATATCAATTCTATGTGAATTGGCATATGAGTTTTTATATGTCAAATTTGAAATATGAGAAAAATTGATGTCAAATAATTTTTATTTATTTTATTGTATAGGTCTCATTAAAGCATAAATTATAGATCTTGAAAATTTATTTTAATTGATTGCTTTTTAAAATGGATCCTACAAATATCGTTTATAACAAAAAAACATATCGGTTGGAAAAAGATAAAATATGACACTGCCACGTCAGCCATCAAATTAACATTTGACATCTCTATTGGAGATGCTCTTATTAACTCATAAAACCAACAAAAAAATCTGTATTATCTCATAAATTGATTATCTTTACTATCAATTTATAACTCTGAAGTGAATTTTACGTTTCTATATTATCCCATGCACTTAACCTGGATTGAATATATAAGAAGAATCAATGGATAAAAAGCAGAAGATAAGTGAGGAAGATAAAATTATTATTGGCTAGTCTAGCATTAGTTTTTTGTTGTTAAAGAAAATTCACACTCTCAATCAATTAATTTGAACTATAAAATAAATACTTTATAATTTCTATAGCGAATTCACTTTCTCTCTTTTTTTATTATTAAATAATCTTCACCTTGTTTTAATTTTTGGAGAATGATCTTTAAACGTTGATTAAAAAATAATTTTATTATAACATTTTTAAGCTAAAAATATGTTAATCACAAGAGTAATGATAGGGAGATCATATTTGTAGACAAAGTTTTGAAAACTGAAAGGTATGGAAGTTGATAATTGGTTTATTACTTAAACGTTGACAAACGTGCTTATTCTTATTAGTGATACATTATTTAGTTTCCAAATTTAGTCTCCAAATTTAGTCTCTCTAGCATTACTTTAATCACAATTGATTGGGAGTGGTGTTAAGTAGACTAAATTTGTAAATTAAATAGTTTGTCATCAATAAAAAATAAGCACGTTAATCAATACTTCAATAATAATTTAATAATTATTTTCATGTCATTCGATTTACAAATTTAATCTTAAAATATAATTCCCCTAACATTAGAAATTAAGTACATCTAAAATGACTTGTATTGCAGCGAGTGCATCGACATAATAGTGTCTTGTCATAACAATTGTTCCTCCTCTCAATAGAGCATTGTTTATACTTAAAAAAAAACCTAAAAAAAAAAAAAGAATTGTTATTATTATTTCAAAAATCTCATTTGCCATTCAAAAATTTTTATAATTAGAAAAAAAAAATACACTTGTAAAAAAGTGTAGAATGATTCCCAATAAAAATAGAACATTGTCTATATTTTAGATTATTTGATACAGTGAGAGAGGGGATGCGAGTGTGAAATTGCGTATATATATCCAAGAATCACAAAGACCGTCCCTTGGGTCCCTCGCTTAAATTGTGTCTTTGTCCAAGGTCTTTTTGTCCTTGTGTTCCTCTCTCAAGTGTTTTCCTCTCCCTCCTTTACTTGTTGGTCTCCTTTATAGCAAGCTTCTTCTCTTCTCCCACCTTTTTCCCCTTCCTTCATGTCTACCTCTTACTCTTCTGCTCCATCATCAACTTCATCATCTTCTTCTTCCTCCACATCCCATGATGGAAATGGAGCTGGCCCTAGGAATGTACAAAGAGTTGGTGATTTCGAAGGGCCATCCTCTTCCAGACGACGTGCTGTAAACGAGGTCTGGCCTGAGCCTTTTGTGGAAGCTCTCGCTGCCCAAGTTGCCACTGAAGCCTCCCGCTCCGTCGGACGACTTGCCGCTGCTCCTGCCCTTGCTAATGTGTTTCAGGTGCATTTTCTGATAAAATTTAACAGTTATTAACACTCTACCCCTTCTTTTTAGTAAATTAACTAATTACACATGAAGGTTTTTGATTTAGAAATTGTGTAGCAATGCGAAATATGAAAATTTATGCTTTAATTTGATTATTTGGCAAGTCTTTGACATGGTAAGCTGCGTTAGAATCCGACTAGGTATACCGAGAAACTGATGGTTTTTATTCCGAAAATGGACAAAATATTAGTCTAGTCAAAGGGCATCATATGTATTATTACACTAGAAGACCCTGCTGCCAGGCCAAATTTAATTCAATTGAGATTCCCCAAAAAACTAAAAATATTAAAAAAACTAAAAAACATTTGGTTTATGGGTTTTGTTTTGTTTCGTTTTTGTTGGTGCAAAACACGAGAAAATTTCAGTAATCACCAATAAACGAGTACAACGAGTTCTGGGTATTGTTCTAGTCCTCTTACCAAATTCGTATCGGGTTTATTTAAACTACGGAGAGGAAGATTCGAGTTTAGTCGGAGAGATGGACACACTGTTGCATACTTTAGTTTGTTACTTGGTTTAGCTATGAGCATCCGAGAGAAGAAACTGTTTTGCTCCAGAAAGTAACTGCTTTTTTGAAGGGTCATTTTCTCATTCTCTTCTATGCAACAATAATTTAATGTCCCTTTCACAAGCAGGGGGGATTGTGTAAGCTTCTTTGGATTTTCCCACTTAACAAAAATGTGGCTATTTTTGCACTACTCTTTTTTTCTTTCCTTTCCCTTTCCAAATCTAACGGAAAAGGGTTATTTTGGCTTTAATTTTCCTTTCCCTTTATTGGCATGTAACCCTTTTGAGCTCTAGCAGTCTCTCTCTCTCTCCCTCTCTGCTTTTTTGACTGAGCTTTTCTACAAATTTTTATTGGGATGCCTTTCTTCTTCTTCTTCTTCTTCTTCTTGTTGTCTCGGATAGGGACCTTTAAAGCTTGGTTTTATCACTTACCAGTGTTTGGAATCATATAGCAAAATTTAGGAAGCTGAGTGCCTGAGGCTTGATTGTACAAAAACTGTACGTTTCTATATCTAGCTAACGTTTCTCTTTGCAGTTATATTTTCGCTGCGATAGTCATTAATGTCCTCTTTTGTTTTTTTTTGTTTTTTGTTTTTTTAGTTTTTCAGTACTATATGCAAGTGCACTTTATTTCAGACTAAATTGGAATTTAAAGTACAAAATTATTCATGCCAGTAACGTACAAAAATTCATTATCTTGTTTTTTTTTTTCTCTAATTTATTGTAAATCTGTTATGCAAGTGTTCAAGAACAAGATTCCAGGAATATATCACCGTTGGATCTGTTTTAGGTTATGTTATGTTTTTGACACTTACAATATTATGTTTTCGGCATTTGCATTTAAAAAGTAACAAAACAAAATACTACTGGATTTAAACAGGTTGTCTATTGTGTGACTTAGCTAAACTTCTTCGTTTTCTTATTATAAAATATATCGTTGTACTAAAAAAAAATAGTATTACAATCAACTATTACTACTAAAGTCTAAACTAGTGTAAACTAGACCAAGTGAAAGATGAAAAATTTGAAAATTTGAACTTGAAAGACAGTGGATTAAAAAAAAAAAAAATCATGGCCATCACATAAATTCACTACTTTAATGCTATGGATGAAAGTAATCTAAAATCGTAGAAAGGAATTTCAAGTCGAAGTTCATGCCCTAGAAAACGTAAACAATTCAAATAAAATCGTAAAAAGAAAAAGACCTTGAGCTTCATGTGAAGCCAAACGACTTTCTATATGAGGGAGGATTGAGATGGTAGAGATCTCTGACAGTTGATGGGTGCCATGTCGAAAAACCTTGCATGCAACTGATGCAAGTGGCGTATGCCATAAAGCACATGGAACCCAATGCTTGTTTTTTTTTTTTTTTTGGGTAAACGGAACCCAATGCTTGTTTGGTTTACAAGCTGATGTCTACTTGTCAACTCCAGAGGTGTGCTTGTCTATTACTAACATGCAATGCAATACCATCCGGTGACTTCTTATTTCTCTGTGTTTGCTTCTTTGTTTTTTTTCTCCTTTTGTTCGTCTTTCAACTTTCAAGACTCTTTGCTTTGCCCTTTTTTGAATGTTTGAAAACTGTTTGGGAGCCTCTCTAAAGTGATAAAATTGATTAACATATAGTAAGTTAAAATTTTAAAATAATTTCACCCCTTCTTTCTAAAAATATGTTTGAAGTATATACTCTTCTAAGATTAAAAAGAAAGTTACAATCATCGTAACAAAGTGTATTCTTTTGTCACACTGCTTAACATGTATGCAGACATACCTAAATGTGCATAAGTATATGAAACCAAGTTCTCTTTTGATCGAATAGATGATATACAAGCCCATTTAGGTGCCTGATCCCATTTTGTGGTGTCATATAGCGATCGCCAACCTACCTATTTTCTGTTTCTGCAAAACGGAAATTCCCTTTTGAAAATCTTCATACAGATCAGTATTATTGTGAACATAAAATAATATCATAAGTTACGCAGTAAGCATGAAACCATTACCCGAGAACAAGTACATGATCAAGTCTCCAAAAGCAAGAAAAAAACCAAAAAAGATAAGAAAAGGAAAGAAGATCCAATAAGAGCAGGAAAACGTGCATGAGTAGTGCACGCACGGCTGGGATTTAGAGGAGTCAAAGAAAGTAGGGGTGGGGATGAAAAGATTCTCTGCTTTTAACGAGAAAGGCTTTGGCTACACCTTTCTTGGAAATGAAAGACAAATATACGTGGGGAAGTACGCAAAATTTGCAATCCTATGTTTTTATTATGTCAAGATGTATGTGTATGTTTGTTCATAGCTTTATTATCCTTGCTAGCTAGGTACATGTTTCCTCCATGGACCACATGATTAGTTATCTAGATGGTCGATCTTTGCCCCTTTCATAGTCCCTAGCTATGTTTTTTCATGAATATATAATGATATTCCAAAGTGTTAAAATCAAAGTCCGATGAACAATTTTTTATGTATTTATATATCTGTATAGAAAGTTCCAGGATAAGCATAATTCTTTAGATTTTGTTCATTGAATTTCTGAACAATAATTTGAGGGGCAAAAACCTGAGGGCATACAAAGTTGAATTTAAACAAGTTGGTTAAAACAATAATGTGCTCACCTGGAGTTCCAGTTACTCTAATATATCGATTTTAGTTACTGTTACAAAAAAACTGTAGAAAATCTCTTATTATCTTGTGGAATGCAAACGAATATAGTCCTGTACTTTGCTTGTTGTAAGGTATACGTTGGATTGAGTAATAGTCAATAAAAGGAGAGAGGAATAGTGAACAAGAGAGAGAGAGAGGTGTCAGTCTTCAGTGTCCATGATAGTCGGCTGGATCGATATATCAGTCGATATCAAATAAGGAGTACGGTTTTCTTTCTTCTTATTTTTATTTTTTTTTATTCTCTCACTTTTTTATTTTATTTTATTATCTCTATAAAAAAATTAATATAAAATATTCATGTGATTTTACTGTATTCATTTAAATAGGAGTTCAAGTAGAAATAGAGAGAAGGGAATAGAGATTAGAATTAAAGAGAATCCTCCTCTATCAAATAAAGCTCATACAGCACTCAGGCAGTAACATTATGTACAGAATACGTACAGATACAGAAGAAGGGGGGGAGGGGGGGAGGGAGATGAGAGATTTGCAGAAGTGATGAAATGATAATTATTCATCAGTAACTGTACACCACACAAGCTGACACTTTTTTTAGACATCTCTCTGGCTGATTCCTCTCTTTTTACTGGTCGATTTTTCTTCCTCACTCCTACTCTCCCACAGCCCCTATTCTACTACTACGTACCGTGCCACTCTCCTCCATATACTGTTTACTCTCTCTCGCTCTGCTGGTTGCCAGCTGAGCTGCCTGCCCTCGGGCTCCACCTTCAAAGTCCTCTCTGTCTCTCTAGGGTTTACGCGCATGGCATCAACTGTCTGCTCCATCTGTGTCTAGGGTTTTGCATTGGCTTCTCTTCCCTGTCCACCCTGTGTTATTTGCCCTAGCTAATATTTACTAGCATCCCAAAAACCACTCAACCCACATAATTAATTAGTAATTAGAAAGGGATCTAGGTCTTTGATAATATTGTTTTATTTTTATATTAGAAGAATTATTTAAGTTGGGGTTCTGCTTGCCTCTTATCTATAATTGGTTAACAAATTGAATAATCTTGCACGTACCAAGATGATTAGTGATATGAAAGAGATTTTGTCCTGGATTATGATTGTAATATTGTACTTGTTTCTTTTTGCTTGTATAGAATTTGGGGTTAATTTATGGTGGTTAATTAACTACATTGTGCCATTCCATTAACGACCTTTTAACTGGTTAAAACACATACCCCATCATTCTGACACTATTAAATACCCATAGATTCTGACCCCTCCATTAAATACACATTATCCTACCTACTCATGCATGCGTGCCCATCTTTCCACATGTAATTAGATTACAATTATGTTTATATTAAAATTTTAATTTTATTTCAAACATAAAAAATAGAGAAGCCATATCTTGTGCTGATGGTGCTATACACACGTCAATGAATAAAAATTAATAAAAATGTGGAAATTAAAAATGGAGTACATGAATAACACTTTCTTATGCTGTGCTTTTTAATTCTCATATTTTCCGTACAATATAACATGCATGCAATGCATGAACGAGTAACCTACATACTGAAACTCATCGCGTACGTGACATTTTTTCCGATGTGCAGGTTTGCTCCACGTGGCGCGCCGTCTCGCGCTCTGACCTTCTCTGGCATCGCCTTACACGCCGTATCTGGGGCCGGACAATTCTCATCCGCGACACGTGGCGCGACGAGTACATCTACTGGCATCGGACGGCCACGAACTTCCGGACCCGGAGGTCAGCCCACACGACCCTCCACTTCGACCCATCCGACGTGGAAGACCCCGACGGCCTCACCTGCCGCTGCCTCACTCTCTCCGACGCCCACCTTGCTTGCGGCTTCGCCGACGGCGCCGTCCGCCTCTTCGACCTCGCCACCCGCCTCCACGTCAGCACATTCCGGCCCCACCCCCGCGACCGCCTCGGCCGATTCTCCCGCGCCGTTACCGGCATCGTGATAAGAGACTTTACTCTCACCTTCGCCACGCTGGACGGAGACATCCATGTGGCGGTCATAAACGGCCCGCAGATCACGCGTAGGGCCCACTTGGGTGACGTAGTAAACGACGGTGTTTTGGTTGACTTCACCGGATCCGAAAGATGGTGGGTCGGGCTGTACGCAGGAGTTCCGGGTCGGACGTTTCATATTTGGGATGGTTTGACTGAACAATTGACTTTTGTCGGCGGGACGTTGACGGATCCGGAGGCCGTGATGGGGTGGCACATGCTGACAGAGATGACCGAGGCCGTGGGCCGAGTCCGAGTCACGAGTCGGGAAACGGCCGTGGCGTGCACGAGCGCGCGTGTGATTGTCTTCGATCTGAGGAATCAGGGGATAGTGTTGAGTGAGGAGGAGTACAGGAGAGGGATAATTGTGGCAGCGGCTGACGTGAGCAGGTCGGCGTACATTATTGTGGGGAGGAGGGGTTTGGCTAGCGTGGGCTGGAGTGACACGCTGGAGGAGGTGTGCAGGTTTAACGTGAGGGGGGCGGCGCAGATGGCGGTGATGGGGTGCATGAACGAAGGGTGCGCGCTAATGTGCGTCGGTGGGGTGGTGAGGGTGTGGGAGGTGGAGAGGGGGGCCTATCTGTACAGTTTCAGGGAGAGGATTGGGGAAGTGAACGCTTTGGTATGCGATGAACGTCATGTCGCAGCGTGTTCGGGGGGTACGACACTGCACCTTTGGGACTTCGGTGCAGCAGATTGATTAGTGATTTAGTCTAGGGGGTTAAACTTAACTTTGATATAGAGTAATGTTAGATTTACCAGACATTGGAGTATCACATGATGTGAATTGTGATAATGTATTTGATTAAAATTCAATGGAGAGATCATCATTGATTAATATGCGGTGTTGACGGATCAATTGTCACATATTCAAATATATCAGTTGACATGTATTAGGTTAGGGTCGTGAACAAGCTATCAAGCCGCTTTTCTTACCAAATATGTAAGTAGACGTGTATTAATTTCTACTTCAATGGTTAGAGTTAAAGCTTACATTTTTAATTCAAAAATTTTAGGTTTTAGTTTAGTATTTTTGCTTTAATGGTTCTCGGTTAAAATTTTAACTCGAATTTATTAAGGAATTAATTTATACAAAATTATTTTTTGTTAACATTTTTAAAAATAATTTTTTTGTAGATTATCATAATATATTTTTATGAACATTTTAACTTAAAAATATTTAAATTCTGACAAAAATTGAAAATTTACGAAACTGGCTCCATGAAAAGTGTATTTATAGACCTTTTGGGTGAATTTTGATTTAAATATTTTTTTTAATTGTTTGAGTTTTATTTATACTATTAGACCATCTCCAACCCTTAGCCTAAAACCTAAAATTTTTAGCTTAGAAAATTTAAGTTTTAGCCCAGAAACAGTTTTTCTGCTCAAACCATTATGGTATAAATTTTTTGGCCCGAGATTATTAAAAAATAAATTTAGCTAGTTTTTTTGTTAAGTAAATTTAAAAAAAAAATTATGTAGACTATTGTAAATTAATTTTATGAACATTTTAATCTAAAAATATTTAAATTCCGATGAATATTGAAAAATCACTAAATCGATACATGAAACTTAGTAAAAACGACAATTATTTTAGCCGTTTGATTTAATTTTGAGCTATTAGATTTTTTTTTTTACCTTTAGATTTGATTATATTCGATCTAAGTTGTTGGATTCATTAAATATATAAATATAAAACTAAAAAAAAAAATTGAACGTGAACCATTAGATTAACCAACGACCCATTTAAATCTGGTCGTTGGATCAGAAAAAGTAACAGTTAGGCTACCACTAGGGGTGGGCACGGGCCGGGCCGGGCCCAAAATTGAAGGGACCGGACCTGACCGTTGAAAATACAACGGGCCGGGCCAGGGCGGATCTTACTATTTTCAAACTGAGATTCGGACCTAACTCGGCCGGTATAAAACGGGCCGGTTCTTACGGGTCCAACGGGTACCCTGTTTTTTTTTTCCTTCTAATTTTTAGTATCCAGAACCCAGATTCCTAGTCGAATTTGCACTCGATCGAGTTTGAAATCGAATCAAGACAAGAAGAGTGCGCCGCCGGAGCACAGGCTGCACAGATCCAACTTCCTCGCCGGCAAGAGAAAGCTTGAGTTGACCACGTTGTGCGCCTTATCTCCACCACTCCCCACTGCGGCTGGACGAATCAAACGGGGGGTTGCAAAGATGTGAACTTGGCAAGGAATTAAGGACGGCGGCGACAGAGCGTTCGATGTGACCCACCTGACGCGTTTCGGTATTAAGGACTTTGATGGCGTTAGAATCGTAGGGATTAAGGGGTTCGTGGACAAGACCCACCATTTCTCGGCCACTGATGGTGCCTGAATAGTATTGAATTCCGACGATGCTGGTGATAACGAAGCCGAGCATAAAAGTGTCCTAGGAAGGAGAGAGAGATTGTGAGTCTTGGTCCTGGGAAGAAAGAGCGGCAAAGTCATTGGCATCTCGGTGGGGTGTGGGTGTGGTGTGTCTGTGCTCTGGGAAGGAGAGTTGCAGAGATGGGGGGGGAAGAAACAAAGAAGAGGAATGAGGGAGAAGGTTCGAGAGATTGGGGGAGGGGGAAACACAGGGAAGTGGAGTGTGTGTGTGTGTGGAGTGTTCTCGAGAGTAAGAACCGTGACGGGGAGGATAAAAAACAAGTGGGCCTGGGAGACCCAACACTAGGGTATTTTTGCAAAAGGGTCGGTCCGGGTACCCCTTTTTCTATACTTTTGGAACCGGCCCGAACCTAAAATTTCAAAGGCCCGCCCCGTTTCTATTTTTTAAAATTAGGACTCGCCCCGAACCGTTAATACCCGCCCCTACCCGCGGGACTAGGGCCCGTTTGCCCACCTCTAGCTACCACACGAGAGCGACACACGGGGGACAAGCCCACGTGGGTGGGTCCAGCTTGGATTCGATGCTCGCGTGTTCTGTGCGTTGGGCGCCTGGGTTTCGGTGCTGGCGCTTCACGCACCCGTTTTCACTCGCAGGGGTGGGGCCCACCCCGGTTTCTAGCCTAAAAGGAGCCCGTATTTGGCTTCCATTTGGGTTTTAGGTTTTAGGCCACATTTTAGCCTTGGGTTGGGTTTTTTTGGGAGGGGGAAATAGAAGTGGAAATTTGAGTTTCAGCCCAGGGTTGGAGAAGGCCTTAGATTTGATTATCGATCTCAGCCCGTTAAATCTTTTTTTCACCATTGGATATAATCATATTCTGGGTTAAATTTGCTTAAATTTTAAGCTCTTAACCCAAAACTTATTTTAGTTCCAATAATTGGAAAATGACTGAGTTAGTTTAAAACCTTAATTTCAGTGTGCCAGTCTTTTAAAACTGACTTAAATTATGGGATAAATTTGTCCAAACTTTAAGTTTTAACTCAACTTATTTTAAGCTCAACCGTTGGAGAAAGATTAGGTTAGACTAAAACTTAAATTTTAGGTTTTAGCCCAAAAGTTGAAGATGATCTAAGTCAGGTTGATATAAACAATCCACCATGCCTCTTTTCCTACCAAATGTGTCATTAAGTAGAAGCGTATTATATCAGGTTGAACGGAACAATTTATCAGCCCCTATTCCGTTACATATGAGCTAGTTGAAATCTTTCCATGCACATATGCAAAAGTAGTTTATAATAGATGGTCGTTTTAAAAAAAGAAGCAAAACTTGATTAAGGGGATTAAAGAAAACAAAATGATTAAAATGGGTAAATAAGGTATTGGGAGATGGTGAGAGTGACAAAACAAGGCAGGCAGAGGAGGGAGGGAGGAAAGCAAAATGGAGACTCTGTGGCCTGTGGGTTTATGTACTGTAATGTAATGGAGCAAGGAAACTGACATAAGAAGTGTACTTTTGACTTGGGTGGTGATATCATCAGATATGCTGCAGAATGATTTATGTGAGAGAGAGAGAGAGAGAGAGAGAGAGGGGTTTGACCTGGCACCAGACACATAAGATGACCTCTTTTTTTACAATTTTTATACATGTTGTTTCTCCTTTCCTCTGTAGTCTAGTTTTGTTCAGGTTCTAGAGCTATAGCCTATATGTCTGAGTGGTTGCTTTCTGATTTTTATTGACTTGTATTTGCGGAGCGAATAGTGAATATATGAGGGCTTCTTTTTGTTTCTCTCTCTTTATTATTGTGGATTCTTCTTCTTACCTCATGCATGGGTAAAAGCTAGTACAACCTGTAAATTCAAAATTCATAAAGTGCAAAAGTCAAGTACAATGACTGAATAATTTTTTTCTGCATGAATCTTTTACCGATGGGAAATGACAAACACATCTTTTTGTGGTGAAGAAAAGAGGTGGGCAGACGGATCTTGGACTTGCGGGTCGGGACGGGTGCAAGCGATTCGGAACGGGTCCAATATAGTTTATACAAAAAACAGGGTGCGTCCTTATAAATTGCAGGGCGGGAAGGGTCCAATATTTGAGGACACGGACCCTCGACCTAAACTGTATCCATCATCACACTTAATCTCCACCGTGTACCTTTCATTCCCACAAACACACACCACACAACACACAAACCTCACCACTTTATTCGAACTGAGAGTTTCTCGATCTCTCCCCCAATCTAACTCTCACGACTTTCGATGTTAAACTTTGCGACTTCGTCCATTTTCTGTCTGTCGGTTCATCATTGCTCCTTACTCGTCTCTGTTTGTTCTTCATCGATCAAGTTTGTTGTCTCCGTCGATCGAGGTCTCTCTCATCTCCATCGATTGCGATCCTTCCCATCATCCAAAAGTTGTAGAGAATCAGAGATGCATGAGCAGCACAAACGGTGACAGGGAAGACGATGCAGTGGTACAAGGCATTTTAGTACGACATGACCCGATTTGACCTGGTCAGTTTATGTTTTCGGGTTTTGGGATTTTGTGGGTGTTGGTTGGGTTTTGTGGTTCTGATTTTGTGTTGGTTGGATGGGTTTTATGGTTCTAGATTGATGAAGATGACGACTTGAACGGTCTGAGCTGCATTTAGGTTTTCTAGCGCTATATGGCCATTGTTGCATCTGGGTTTTCCGGCGCCATCCGATTTGAGCATCTAGGTTGTCACGGAGAAAGCGGTTGCTCGACCACTGAGGAAGACAACTTGAACGACATTGTTATCTTTGTGCTAACGAAAACAATAAATGTAATAAGAACAGTGGACCCGCCTCAAATCGGCCGTTTGAAACGGATCAGGTTAGGTTCGGTTCCAAAACTCAAAATCCCTCCACCTGGCTCAACCCGTTCCATTACAGATTAAAACAGGTAGAGTCCGGTTTCTCTAAATTTGAGCCCAGCTCAGCCCGTGCCCACCCTTAATGCACATTGCTTGTTTGATACTATCCATTTTTTCTAGATTTATTCTATCTCATGAGCCGAAATACAAAGATGTATGAGAGGTCAAAAAGAGTGATAATAAGCTCCCTTTGCTAATTTATTATGCGTTCCCAGCTGATGTGCTGATTACATCCAAATTAATATAAAAGAAATGTTAAGGAGACTCTCTACCACCTCACAGTTTAACGTCAATTTTCATACCAACATTGTGCAAAAAACATAATGTGACAGAGAATCTATGAAGAGTCTCACTTTTGAGTTTTTTTGTTAGGTTTAATATAAAAGAAATGTTAAGGAGACTCTCTACCACCTCACAGTTTAACGTCAATTTTCATACCAACATTGTGCAAAAAACATAATGTGACAGAGAATCTATGAAGAGTCTCACTTTTGAGTTTTTTTGTTAGGTTTTGCGTCTCGAAATTAGGTATATGTTAGCTATTTTGTTTTAGTGTCCTATTCGGGTTTGGATTTTAACTTCTTAGTTTGTTAGCTTTTCTTGGTGGATAGATTTTGTTTAGGGGTGTGCTATCCACACACCCCATTTTACTTTTCACATATTTCTTGATCTTATTCAATTTATCTGATCCGACGATCGAAAATTAAAAAGGTGTGTGAGAAGTAAAATGGGGTGTGGATATCACACCCCTTTTGTTTATTGCCTATTTAATTAGGATTAGGATTTTCTTCCTATTAGGATTCCTATGTAAACACACCCCATTTTACTTTTCACATATTTCTTGATCTTATTCAATTTATCTGATCCGACGATCGAAAATTAAAAAGGTGTGTGAGAAGTAAAATGGGGTGTGGATATCACACCCCTTTTGTTTATTGCCTATTTAATTAGGATTAGGATTTTCTTCCTATTAGGATTCCTATGTAAACCTAAGTCCTATGCTATGTAAATAGGACATTAGGGTTAGTTTATTTAGTGTGGCTCATTCATGTGGCAATTTGTAAGTTTGTGAGTTAGAAAGTAATTTGAAAGAATCTTCTCCGTTTGTTTTGGGTTCTCTACTCGTTTGGTTTAGTGGGATTTAGGTTGTAAGTGTTTGAACACTTTTTTGTAATCTCCATTTGTTTAGTGAATTCCTCACCGTGCTTCGTCCATAGACGTAGGCTTTAAGCCGAATCACGTTAAATCTCGTGTTCTTATTTTTGAGATTGTTTTTCATTTTCACATACGACGTTGATATTTGATACTTTGTTAGAATTTCCTTTCATTTGCGCATAAATTTACAACATTTTTAACATTTCTCATTAACATAAACAAGAGCAAAAGTTTGATAACCCGTCCCTATGATCACTTGTATTAAAGATAAATATGTAAATGAGGGAGGCATTCTTATCTGTTTTATGACTCTATAAGTTCCCGTATTTGGTTAATCCCTAGTTGTATACAACAGTAGGCACGGAATGATTTTGTTGTGCCACATTCTTAGGGGATGTACTCAAATTAGGATTTTGAAGCATTTTAAAAGACATGCGATGATAAGTGAACGAAATGGGATCCTCCCTTTCAATCAACAAACAGAACTGTACAGGATTACAAGAACCAGGATTGGAGACCTAACTATGCTTGAGCCATTCCCTTTTGCACAAGCATGTCGTAAACCCTATCGACTTTGCTCGGTTCAACCATAAACAGGCTACGGGCATCCGCTTGCTTTTTAACATTGCCGTTTACAATCTCTATGGAGATGGTCTGCAGCATGTTGAGATAATGTGAAGGTAGGATTCTGATCTCACTGCAAAGTCTTCGTTCCTGCATGTATTACGCCACTGTATCATAAAACATAATTTCGCGCATAAAAGAAAAAAAAATCACGTTGAGATTGGCGTTCTTACGGCTTTGGAGAGTAAATCAGCCCCGGCTAGCCCAGTGACATCCCAATAATCCAAGGAGCTTGAAATAGCTTGCGTAGTTAAATATGAGTCCTTGCTGAAGGGATGCAGAACCGTGGATCCCTTGAAAGATCCCCGAGGGCTGATCTGCAAGCCTTTACCAGCCTGTGAGCTTTCCTTAATCCTTAGGGCACTTTCTTCAGCTTCCTTCTTCCTCTTCTCTTCAAGGTATCTACTGGCATCGGAAGCTGTCCTACAGCCAGCAGTTCGAGCTTCCTGCATAGTTAATGCAAAAAAATTTGAGCAGACGCTATGCAGCATGGTCGTTTTTTATTATACGGTCCTAGAGAACGAACAAAATGAGTTTGAGTGTGTGGTGATGGGAAGTTAAAGGTAACTGAGTTTGAGTGGTTTATTATGGGGTAATTTGAACTAGTCCCATTAACCATGGGAAGCCACGGTACTTTTTACTTCGAATCATGTAAAAGAACGTGACAAACATAATGTAGTCATGTTCCTGTTATTTACTCAACGAGAGCAACCCACAGTATAGAGAGGGAAATAAGGTAATAGAAATAGAAGTCAAGTGTGAGGCATGCATCAGACCTGAAGATCCTGTATTCTTTTGACAATCTGTTGTTCCTCAATGATATTCTTAAGCAATTCCTTGTGATCTTCACTTGAGTGGAACCGCATGAAAACTTTGAAGTGCTTGTATATTTCTCTTTCTTCAGGTGCGAGGCCCTTCTCCAAAGGGTCGGGGTAAAGCAGATTTCTTTCAAGTATGAAATTCTTCCTACGTTTCCTCTCATCAAGCCTGCCAAATTCCCACATATAATTGAGTATAACAAGGGGAAAAAAGGGGAAAATCAGACAGCAAGGCTAATTTGTTACGTGATGAGATACAGTATCACTTGTATGAGATAATGTGTGACATTTGCTGCCTAGCATTTGCAATAATTATGACAGAAATAGAATTCTGTATAAATTTTCTGAACGTAACGAAAATAATCACTTCATCTTGTTAAAACTTTAGATTGTTCCCTTCCTTAAAATTGCTTTGAACTTGAAAATAGACCTATCAGCCTTAATCTATCAAAGTTGCCATATAAATACCTTTTTGCGTAGACATGCAGAACTCGTAGTTTCAATTCACGGTCAGCATTAGTGTCAGTATCCTTGAATTCCATATCAGCCAGAATCTGCTCAGCATCGTTATCATATTCAGTTTCAAACTCTTCCCTCTTGAAATTATAGCCACTGAATTCTGTAATAGGTCCCTCTTCCCCTAGACTCCTCAGTTTTTTTTCTCCAACGCTCCGGTCAACCTGAGTTTCTGTTAATAATACATAAAACTGAGCTTTAAACCAAATACATGACAAATCCATAATATATAACTATGTATCAAGTATAACATGAATATTTAAGTGACAACAACTATTCTGTGGGGGAAAAAACTTCTGGGCAATAAAGTTTCGTGGATATACATAACTAATGCTTCTTACAATTAAGAAAAAAGTCGGTTAGTGAAATTCTAAAAACATGTAAAAGTAGATATGCGTATGATGCAGTACATGTACAATAACTGTGATACAGGAAGTAACCATAAAACCATACCTTCCACTTTGCCGACTTTAGTCTCGTCCTTAATCTGCTTTTTGTTGGATGCCTTCTTTACAGCACCTGGGACCAACCCTTTGGCAACATCTGATGCAAAACAGAAAATCAGACATTTCCAGGCATGCTTAACTGGTAACCACACAGGACAAAAATGAGATTGCTAAAAACTGCCTCAAATATGTTGGCTGGTGTACCAGCAGTTGAGTTGAACGACGATTGGGAAGCTGGATTCTTTTTTGATTCTTCACATCTGATCAAGAAAATTAAGAAACAAATTAAAAAGAAGATATGGAACAAGTGCTTGAACCTAAAGTAGGAACTAAATATAATAAAAATACCATACTTGACTTTTGCAGAAAAGGGAGACACTTCTTTCAGTGTAATCTCCACAAGCATGGGAACTTCTGCAGAGAAAAACGAAACAGATGAGCCAGACAGACATTCTAATTAATCCAAAGGATTGTCAGTATCTATGACAAACAAATAACACATAGCATTGGAAAACAATTCGTGGATCCTTTGAATACAAATTGCATAATAGAAGATCACCATTCACCACATTCAGCAAGCATGCATCACTTAAGCCACTGAATGGTTCCATATTAACCAATTGAAGCATCTTCAATCATGAATCACACACCAAAACACAGCTGCTTTCAGGCATCAGCTAATAAGAAATCATTGCAAACTAACCTTTCTTGATTTCATCAGAAACCTTAGCCAAAGCAAGAAGCTCCTCTCTGCTCTTTCCCATAACATGAGACATGTCCTAAGGGATATCATGAAGACTATTAGTAATAATTTCTGCGTTTTATAAATTTATGTGTGTATATCACGTGTGTGGGGACATGCATTAATTAGAACACTGGTCTTACTGGGAGAGGAAAGAACGGAGAGTTCATATAAATAGCTTTATAATGGTCAATACATTGTTGTCTGGTTTTTGTTCCAACGTGTTCAGAAACTTCGGTCCAATTCCCAAATCCATACATTTCAATACCCTGAACAGCATGATCAAAGAACAAGTGATACACGACACAAATTTATTAGTTTCACCGGGAAAATAAAAGATAGAGGTTTATCATAAGAATTGAAAAAAAATAAAATAAATCAGTATATTCAATACCTCGAGCAGTAGCATCTCTTCATCCACATTCCAGTCTGGACAGATAAGTGGAAAAGCCAAATTATCCTGTTTAAAAACCAAAAAGTCTGCAAATATTATATGCATGCTTGATTAATAGTCCATGTCATATTGAAAGCATCTCCTATTAATGAAATGAAAGTACAAGCTCGAAAAATACTCTATATACAAATAAAAACAATTACTCATAGATGTTTACACACAGATTTGAGGTGAATCTAAATGGGGCTGTTGCTTGCATTCTATGATTCTAAGGAAAACATTTTTATTAGTAGGCAGTATAAGTATATAGAGCTTCAATTTGGGTCAGAAAACCGATTCAATCTTTTCCCATTTAATGCATTTTACACCAAGGTCATCCCAGTCTCGCCTTTTTTCCATTTCCGAATTCTAAAACATACTCAAAGCTTAAAAATTCAAAATTTCTTCAAGCAATCTCAACTCGTCTAATGTAACATAAAGAAATCAACTTTGAAAATGTAAAGGGGACTGACCATAACCCTGTAAGGGTGGTTGCATTTGTGAGGTGTAAGCTCAGCTCCAACAGAGAAGCACTCAATGCAAAGGTCAAAATCTGGACAAACCACGCACTTTATCCGAATTTTCCCAGAAATATCCTTGTTGCAGTAATTGCAATGGTAGAAAGCTCCTTTCGGTTCGCCGATTTCTTGGGCCACAGATTTCTGAGCTGTGCCGCTGTTTTCCGCCGCCTCCGCCCCCGAAGCCGTTCTCTTTCTTTTGCCCCTACTGAAAATTACACAAAAAGTAAACAAGTTCTGTTAGACGAAATTGGGAAATTAAATTGCTTAATCGTCTGATAAAGCTTGAAAATTTGCAGCGAATTGGTAAAAATTGCACTGACCTCTGATTGTGGTTGTCGACAGCCGCCTGCGAAACCGCGCGGGACCGACCCATCGGATCAGTTAAATTTTCCGGGAGACGAACCGAATACGAAACCCTAGAAAAATGAAAAACCCTAATTTTTCACAGGTGGAAGATTTGGGAATTTTCGGTTAGGTTCGAGTTTCATGGCCTCACCGGCGATGAGCGCGCCATGTCATCGTATACTAATCTGACGGTTGAAAAAGATATACTCAGAGCCTATATAGTCCATTGGATTTCGTACAGAACACGTGTCGATTATATAGAGAGTCTCCCGGGGGAAATTTACCAGTAAAACCTCGTCGTTTTAGAGGAAGCTGTTCCCGCTAAAACCTCGTCGTTTTACCAGTAAGTCACTTGCAGGTGCGAAATTCGCCGATACCCTAATTTCAGATTTTGGAATCCCTAAACCCTAAGCCCTACAGCCTTTCCTCTGCATCTTCTCTCAGCCGCAGCAACGCCGCCGTCACAGCCTCCGCCACCGCCTTCTGTCACTGATTAGGGCTTCTCTGCTCGGTAATTATTCCTCTTTGCTTGTTAGTATTCGTTGAAAAGTTGACAATTTTTCATTCGAAGTTGCTGCCTTTACTTAGACCTAGTTGTTGACGTTGATTGAGAAAACTGTAGATCTTCTCTTTGACATACGAGCACTCAGGGCCTGGTGCCTCTTTTTAAAATTATTTATAGACGTAATATATTGCTGCAGTAATTAGTTTTTTTCTTGATATTTATGAAGTTAATTATATCAGAAATGGTGGGACTATCCATAGGAGAAAAGCATTTTATACAGGGCGGCATTGCTCAGGACATTCGTTCTGATGGTCGAAAAAGATTGACGCCTCGGTCCATCAATGTCAAAACTGGAGTCATTTCTCAGGTTAATATCTGTCATATTTTCACTAAAACTAGTGCATTTTTTCTTTGTGCAACATGAAATTCTACTTATTTAGTTATGATTGCCGTTCTTTGTGGCCGTTGCGCAGGCAAATGGTTCGGCAAGAGTCAGGATGGGGGCTACGGATGTCATTGCTAGTGTGAAGGTATCGTTACGGTGTTGATCTTAAGCTCATACTTTTACATGCTGTTGTTTGTAATATCATATTTGCTGGTAATTTTGACCGAGTGCAGGCTGAACTTGGAAGGCCAACCGCACTGCAACCCGACAAAGGAAAGGTCTTTATAAATGTCGATTGCAGTCCAACCGCAGCACCAATGTTTGAGGTTAACGCTTTGATCATCTTTTTTCTTCTAATGTTTTACTCTGTGAATTAAGGTTTTCTAGACATCTTGGTTTCTTCATGAGCCTGTAGACAGTCTACTACTTTGTTTTTATTTTGAATTCACGCTCTGATAAAATACAAAGGCACTATCTCTCAGTTTATGTTCATTAGGCAATCTGAAGTTCTCCGTTTGGTGTATGAATTACTGGTCCATTCAAGAGGATGAATATCTATTTTGCCTATGTAGGACCAAATGCATTTATACTCATTGCCAAGCTGTTGTTTTTTAACATGTCTGCAGGGTAGAGGGGGTGAGGAGCTGTCAGCGGAACTCTCGGTGGCTCTTCGACATTGCCTCTTGGGTGGTAAAAGTGGATCTGGTCTGTGTTCTCTTTTGGCAATAGTTTCTCAGTGGAACGTATTTGAATGCAACTGCAGAGTTAAAATATAGGTGCCTTTGTTTGTCTCAGGTGCTGGAATTGAACTCTCCTCTCTGGTAGTTGTGGAAGGAAAGATCTGTTGGGATCTTTACATTGACGGCCTTGTTGTCAGTTCAGATGGGAATCTTCTAGATGCCCTAGGTGCTGCTGTAAAGGTACTTGATAATTCTTTACACATTACTTATATAATCATTGAGCATAAATAAATTAGTAAATATAATTCTATCCCGATATTTCCTAGTTCGAGCTTAGTGCTCTTGCAAGCCGGTCTTTACAACAATTCGTATCTTGTAAATTTGTAATGGCAGCAGGTATATTTTGACAACTGAGTCTCTAAAGTGTTTGCACATCAAAATTTAGTGGCTAGCAAAAGAATTAAGAGTTACATTAGTGCACTTAATTGTTGTTTCTGTTTCCAAATAAAGTGAAGAAAAAAAACGAAAGAAAACGAAACTGATGTTCCCAAAGGCTGCTTTGAGCGATACAGGCATCCCAAGAGTAAATGTTGCAGCTGGTGCATCAGGGGATGAGCAACCGGAGGTTGATGTAAGTGACGAGGAGTTTCTGCAATTTGACACATCTAAGGTCCCTGTCATAGTTACATTAACAAAGGTGACAAAATTTAACCATCTCTTCTGTCCTTTAGCAAATTGCAAATGCTTTTTGCCCTGTACTGAATCATGTGCATATATTTTTCAGGTAGGTAAGCACTATATTGTGGATGCCACTTCAGAAGAGGAATCACAAATGAGCTCGGCTGTATCAATTTCTGTCAATAGGCAAGGGCACATCTGCGGGTTGACCAAACGGGGTGGTGCAGGCCTAGATCCAAGCATCATTCTCGACATGGTATCCGTGGCAAAAACAGTTAGTGAGCAGCTGATAAACATGTTGGATTCTCAGATAGCTGCTGCTGAAGCTGGTGAAGACGAATCGTAACATAGTTAGAATCTCTGATATATCTAAGTAGGTGGTTCGAGCAGGTCCTCGCTATATGAAATTTGTAATTCCGATACTTACACAGAGCTGATGAAAACATTTGATTTGTTGTAAGCACATTTGGCACCTTACGCGGTTAAAGAGTTAAGAGTTGTTGCTTTGAGAGCTTTTGCATTCTGGGTCTCGATTGGATGATGTCATATATTTTCATAGATAAAGCATACTGGGCATATGCAAATGTTCGACTTGCAGTTACACAAACGTTGTGCCACCTGAAGCTGAAACTCGAGAATCGGAAGAGTTTGGCCCAGATTTTCGAGGCAACAGCACAAGAGTGAATGATTTCGGAACACCACAAGAAGGAATGACCTGAACTTAATTGCCTTTCCTTATTTCCTTTGGTAGCAGGACGTAACGAATGAGATTGGAAGTGATGGAGCTCAAGTAACTTTCCAACAGTAGTATTGTATCTCAATTCTCAAGTGTGGTTTAAAAACCCGAATGATATTTGGCGACTTGAAAAAACTCCAGGGGAAAAACTATTGCTGGGACACAGTCATGTACGGTTGCTCAACAATCGCACTTTTGACAAGAGTTTACGACGGACGGAAAGAAGAAGAGCGAAGAACAGAGAGTAGTTTTAAAATTTACATGTTTAATCGAAAAGACTGCTGAACCTTTTCTTTCAAAGGTACAAACAGTATACAAATCTACATGTTATCGAAAAGCAAAAATGTTCAGTTCTAACCCTCTAATCCAGAGTAGATAATTTCTTCGCCATATCAAAACCTTGAGGCATGAGTCGTCTAGCTTCCAACTTGCCGCATAATGACTTTACCAATTCTTCTTTCCCACATCGGTGAAGTCCTAGACATAAATCAGATAAGATACCTGAATCAAGAGCAATAGATCTCTCTAACATTTCTTCCAAGACTTGAACTGCTCCATCAAAATCTCTGTTATCGCAGAAGCTTGATATGAGCGTCTTCAAAGTTTGTTCATCAGGATGATAACCACTTCTTATCATGCTTTGGCATAACTGAAAGGCACGATCAGCATTCTTTCGGACACACTGTCCTCCAATAAGGGCAGAAAAGGTTGAGGCATTCGGGACAAAGTGCTTTGCATCAAGTTCTTTAATCAGATACGCAGCTTTCTTTGTTTTACCCTCCTTGCAGAGTCCCAATATCAGTGCATTATAGGTCAGTATATCAGCATTTACTCGGTTCTTTGACATCTCCTCGAAAAGCCTAGTGCCCATCTCACTATTACCTGCCTGGCTGTACCCGTTCATCAAACTATTGTATGTTACCGTATTAGGAGCCACATTCGCAGCCTTCATCTCACTAAAAACTCTATTTGCTTCTTGTAGTTTTCCTGCCTTGCAAAACCCGTCAATAAGCGTGTTAAAAGTTACCACAGTAGGGTGCAATCCATTCTTCGCCATCAAGTTTTTGAACTTCAAGGCCGAACTCATAAGACCCTTATCACAGTGTCCCGCAATCAGTGTATTATACGACACCACACTAGGACTACAGCCCATGCTCTCCATCTCCTCGAGCACCTCAACAGCGCTCTCTAATTTTCCCAATTTACAGTAAGCAGCCATAACCATATTAAGAGTATAAACATTGGGCGAAATCCTACAACGCCGCATTTCTCTATAGAACGCCAAAGCAACGTCCGCTCTATGCAAATCAAGCAGTGAGCTCAAATACGCATTGCAAGACTCAACCGATGGGAAAAAACCATACTCCTTCATCTGACAAAACATGTTTGTGGCATTCCTGAACTTCTTCAAATGCGCGAAAGTCTTGAACAGCGAATCAAAGACACGAGGAGAGGAGTCACACAACCGATACGAATACAGAATCGCCTCAAACAACTTGGAAGGCAAATCAATTGAGCCCGAAACAAGAATCTTCTTCGAAATAGACTCCGCGGATTTGAACTTCCGGTACTTGGTGAGAATGTGGAGAATCATGGAATGCGTTTCGAGGGTATGTGCATTCGGGTTTCGAGTAGCAACCCAATTGAAAAACTCAAGGGAAAGAACATAATCCTTCTGAATTTTGAGCAGTATATGTTTAACTCTAAAAGCAGTTAGACCGGTCGATAAGGGATTAAGCTTAGCCCAATCCGAGTGAATCAGATGGCTGTTTACAACATTGACAAAATCAAGGTCCTGCCCTTTGGGTTCAGGAATCGTTCTGTGGGGTATAGGAATCGGATTCCGATTCATTTTCACAAAACTCCCAGAAATTGTGGGGTTTGTAAAGGTGGGTTCTTTTGGAATCGAATTGGGCAAACCCGAAAACTGACGAATTTGGGATTTGTACATCGAATTGAGTTTTCTGGAGTTTGAGTTCTTGGATCGATTAGAGAGTTCAAATCAACTTCTGACCTACTAACCTTGATGGAGGGGCAGAGGATGAAGAAAGTGGCGGGCAATGAGCTCTAGCTATCTGATTCACTGAGGCACTCGACAATTACGATCGTTGACCAACAAGCGAGCACGGTCGTGCATTGATTCCCATGTCGAGCAGAAGCTACAGGAAGAAAGAACAGAAAACTGGTGTTTTGAGATTTGATTAATTTTGCTGGAGTAACGAATAATTTTGGGTTCTTTGAATTTTTTTCCCTTTCTTTAAAAAAAAGCAACGGGTGGCAAGTCAGGGTTATCTACTATTTTTAGAAGTCGGAAAGATTCACAGAGGCATTTCAATTTCTCTTTGACCACAAGTTTAGCTTACACACCAGCAGCAGGTTTCGAACCCGAGACCTCCAGTTTTTAGTTTTAAGAAAGTTTCGTAATCCGTTATTTTTCACTGGATCACCAGCTCGTTGTCAGTTGCATTGAAGTTTGGGATAGGTTTGGATTTTTTTATTTTTATTTTTTTTGGGAAAGCAAGCTTTAATTAGGGATGGCAACAGTTTGGTTTGGGGACGGAAATGCTATATTCATCCCTATAACCATGTTGATGCACAAAATCAGTGAGGACTTTGGTACAACAGAAAGTTTCAAGTTCGTGACCTTCGCTTGGTTGCTCCGGTCACTAGTGTGGATAAGTATGTAAATGGACTGAGACAGGGAAGCAAACAACACAAGATGTACGTGGTTCACCCAGATTGGCTACGTCCACGGAGTAGAGGAGTTCTCATTAATTGTGAAGGGTTTACACAAGTACATAGGTTCAAGCTCTCATTTTGTGAGTCCTAGTGAATAGTCTAGTACAAATGACATTAGGGATTATTGTGGGAGAATGATCCCTATTTATAGAAGAGAGTTTCTAGCTTTGTTCTGACATTGACACGTGTCATGCTGTGATTGGCATCTGATGTTGACACGTGTCGCCTTGTGATTGGCCTCTGACCTTGTGGGTCCTTGACGGTATAATGTTGACCGGTTCTCAGTAGTTTCGGGATTGGTCAAGTATGGTACAAACAAACCACGAAAATTAACCATATCCATAACCGCAAATTAACCATCGGGTATTATCCATAACCATACCCACCGGGTAACGGATTCCTCATCAGTTAACGGGTATATCCATCTTCGTCAATACAAAAAATATATTCGTTCACTTGAGAAATTATAAGTTAGTAGATATCAATTTCGTCATTAAACATTTGATGTATCAAATGATCCAATGAATAGATCTTATTGAGTATAAAAATTAAAATACTGATGATGTTGGCTTATTTTTGTTATGTCCTAAAAGGATCATTGAGTTCGCATTGATTTTGATTCAAAACTTTACTTTCCTACAAAATGCAAATTTTGTATTCTCAAGCTAATGGTTTGGTGAATAATAGATATACAAATATATGTATATATATATGTATGTATTATACTATTATATTATTTATAAATTATATTATTTACCAATCGGATCGGATTTGGTTATAGATACGGTTTGGGACCCTCTATAACCATATCTAAAACCATAACCGAATAATATAAACGGTTTTTCCCCATATCCAAACCATACCCGAATTTTCATATCCAAATCTAATCCATTTGGGCGGTTATCCACGGTTATCGGGTTTAACGGTTAAAATTGCCATCCTTTAATTTAAACATCGAAAAGCAAGACAAACAAAGAAAACAACCCACGAGCCCAAAACTAACTTATAAACAAGCAAAAGAGGCCAAACACAAACAGAAAAACAAAAGGCCAAACAAACAGACTCGGCTCAAAAGGCAAAACACAACAGACAGCAACAAACAACAACTAGAAAGTTCCACTGCTCCCGCCACCACAGAGAATCCCGATCAGCTCCAATCCTCACCCACAACCAAGCAACACCTTAGCAAATGCACCATCCAATTTCGATGTACTCCGCGAGCACAATCATAGAGTAAGGATAGCCAACAACAAAGACAAAGAAGCCAACTATCAAGATGAAGTCCGTCAAGACCCACGAACAACACTGCCGAAAAAGGCAGATAGCAACGAGAAAGTGATGGTGTTGTAAACAGCCGAGCCACCAGAGCTCTACACACAATCTTTACAGGAAACATGGCTGAAAATCAAACCAAGGATGAACAAGAACGAGGCATACCAGCGGGGTAAGAGACAGAAAACAAATTGGGAAACAAAACAGGAGGAGGAAGTAGTGGAAGTGAAGAAAAGAGAAAAGAAGGGGAGAAGAGAAGAAAACAGAAGAAGAAAAGGAAAAGTGGCAACCGACGCCAACCGAAGCCGGAGTCAGCGCTTGAGAAGGTGGGCAAGAAGAAGACCCTCACCAAAGGGGGAAAGAAAACTCTCACAGAGGAGAGAAGGTCTCTCACAGAAGGAGAGAACTAGGAACTGGGAAGGGGAAAATAGGTTTGGATTTTTTGCTGGAGTAAATGAATAATGTTGCTTGACAAAAAAGAAAAAGAAAAGAATGATGATTAATTTTTGCTGGAGATATTTTTTTAATGTTCTTTATTCTAAATAAGTACTTTGTCAAAGCCACATAATTTACAACAAATTACATAAAACAGCTACTCGACGTTCTAATTTAATAATATAATATCATGTGTTGAAAATCTTACACGTAACACATACTATTGTTTTATTGTTTGGATAGTATAGCTCTTTTTTACTCTTATTATATTCTATCACAATATCATATCTCATAATCTCAGCTTAGATCCCAATTGCTGAGGGATAAGACATGAGATGATTTAGCTATGAGTAAATGTTCTACCGATAAGTTGGACACAAATTTTTTCATTTCTTCACTGCTAGTAGCAAGGTTCTAAAAGACGCTAGGCGTTAGTTGGGCGACAGGCTGAGGCCTAGCGCCATGGCGGCTGGGGCCTAGCGCCTAGGCGGCTAGGCAGGGTCTAGGCGGGCACCTAGGCGGACTAGGCGGATTTAAGTAAATCCATTATATTTCGTGTAAATAAGTGTCTGTTTATACTTAAAATATATATAGTTTTATCATAAACTACAAAATAGAATGACATATGTATTATGAAGTATTAGAACATAATGAAAATATGGGGAACAAGCATATAGTGCTTGCTCATTTAAGTATTCAACATGAAAGTTATCTATTTTTTGTCTAAATGAGTCGTAACCTAGGCGGGTGCTTAGGCAGTCTAGGAAGGCGGCTCAGCTGGTTTAGGCGCTCTTTGTTAATTTTCAAACGCCTAAACATTAATCGGGACGGTGGCTAGCCGTCTAGCGCCTAGGCGGAGGCCTAGACGGCGCTAGACGAGAATTTTTAGAACAGTTGCTTGTAGCAATTGGTGCATGCCTGGTTTCGGCGGTTTAGTTTCGGAAGATGTACGGATCAAGTAGAGAAACTCAAATGATACTTTATGCTTGAAGCACCGTAAAGGCGGAGTGATTTTAATTGATTATTTATATTAATGATATGATTGCTACTAGCAATGATGATGATGAAATATAAAAATTGAAGGAATACCTGAAAAATGAGTTTGATACAAGACTTTGGGGGACTCAATTAGTTTTGGAATAGCTCGATCTAAGCCAGGATTTGTTTCAATTCCAAGGGAAATATCTGTTAGACTTATGGAAGAAACAAAAATGTTCGACTTTGGGGGGTTAATTTACTATAGGTTGGAAGGTTAATTTACTTTGTTACACATATCACAGTCAATATCAGCAATGCAGTTCATCCAATGATAAACCTAATCCGAGTCATAAAGGTAAACTATATATTTTAAAACAATTATGAAAATATTAATTAATGGATTTTCAATCTATATTAAGACGCGTTTTTTACCATCCAATCAATAGTTGGTATTTGTAGTTAGGGAAATTTTATTTATACCCATGCAATATTTTTCTACACACAGCTTACTCTCTACACCCATATTATTTTTAGCCAAACTATCAATATCTTTTCAAACCCAAATTTACTACCTAAATTACCCTTACAAACCCAATTCAATATGTAAATTTATCTTTACACCCATTTTCAAAAGATAAAAATCAAAATCAAAACATACATTTTCTCCTTTGACGTTCTCTCCTTCCATCAAGTTTGTCGTATTTCCTTTCAAATGATTTAATAGACACTTGAATCGAAATCAAAAGAACTGGTGAGAATTTGAGAAACTTCTTGTTCATTTGTACTAGGTGTCGTCAATTTGTGTAAGAGACCAAACATCTCTTCTCTGTTAGGTACTGAGAGTGTAGTACCATTTGGAGGGGGCGTGTACTCATTAGTTTAAGTTCTCTCATTCTCTTTCATATTTGGCGTGTTGACTTATAATATATGGATGCAGATCTACATGGCCTTAAATGATTTTGAAGGAGTAAAAAGAGTCCTGGAGGAAATGGAAACACAAGATGTAGAAAAATGCAGATGGTCAACATATAGTAACCTGGCTGCCACCTATGTAAACGCAGAGCTTTTTGACAAGGCAGAGCAAGCCCTCAAAAAGTCGGAAGAAATGATGAAACCCTGAAGCAACGAGAACGTACTGTTTTTTTATTAGCATCCATGCCTGCACTTCTAATCTAGGTGAGGTCAAAGGGTGTGGAAAATGTTCAATCAATCTTTCCCCGCTACAAACAATATAAGCTATCTTGTAATGCTTCAGACCCTTTGTAAGCTAAACCATATTTGAAAGATTGAAAGAATTGTTTGAGGAATGGGAGTCCATCTGCTTAAGACTTACATAGCTGCAGGAAAATCATATCATGAGATGCACCAATGATGGCACATTGAATTCTTTCTTTGAGTTCATAAAATAAAAACTCATAAATCAATTTATATCTTAGTTGGAGGATCGAAAACTTCAAAATCAATATCCATTTGTCAAAAAGAGCTTATTCTCTATGAGTGCATCTTAGGATTTTAGCAAGAATAGAACGCAAGAGAAAGATTGCGTGATATTAATGGTTTGATTATTGGGAGTGAGTTTATTGATACATTTTAGTTTTATTGTTAATTTTATCTTGTACTTTACGGTAATTATGCAATAGGATAAAAAAGACACCTCACATTTAAAATTTAAGTTGGGTGTAGAAAGATATTATATGGGTTCAAATAAAATTTCCCATGTAGTTATTGACTGCACAACACGAAAGAAACCTTAACTCCTTGTATATTAATATTAGATCAAAACTGAACCTTAGAGTTAGGTTATTAGTAAAGTAATTATAAATTATGCATATGAGATGTGAGTGTGGTGAGCATGTTTAGTATTCTCCTAATGAAGACCAAAACCAAACAACTCCATATGCAAGGGTTTATGCTCACAAAACTTAACCATTTGCATGTGGAGGGACACACTTATGCATATTGGGCACGAAATATTACACAAAGGAGGTCCACATCCGATTCTTTTATAATTAGGTTACTTTGCAAAGTAAAAAGAAGATGTTGTTGCTCGTTCTAGTACAGAGGCCGAATATAGGGGAATAAGTCAAAGGACTTAGATTAACACCAAATGCGGGAACTACACCAATTGTGCCCGTTCATAGTCCATCGGGATACCATTGAGGTAATCAATTCAGAAACTAATATTTTACCTAACCCTAATATTTAGAGTGCTTATCGATTGCTCCTAAGATAGAATCAAGAGAAATCACCAGTTTGGTTCTCTCCAGAAGGTGAAGTATGCGATCGTAAACTACGTGTCTACCCATAGGCTATCGCCAACATTTCAGGCCTTGTGAATCAGATGTCAGGGATTAAAATTCCTACGAGAGTTGAAAAAGGCATGACCGATTCTAAGTGGACAAAAGTAATGAAAACTGAGACGGAAGCACTCATAAGAATGGCACTTGGGAAGTAGTGTCACTATCGCATATGAAGAAACCAATTAGGTGCAAATGGATGTATACTACAAAACATAAAGCCGACGAAACATTGATAGGTATAAAGCTCCGCAAGATGCAAAAAGGTATACTCAGACTTTTGAAGTTGACTATCATGAAACATTTGCTTTGGTCGCTAAGATGAACAGTATACGTCTGTTGTTGTCCTTAGCGGCTAACTTTGATTGGCCCTTGAAGCAGTTTGATGTCAAAAATGCATTGTTGTATGGTGACCTAGAATAAGAAGTATACATGATCTTGGTTATGAAACAAAAAACATGTTCAAAAAGGTATGTCGACTCTGAACAACATTTTATGGTCTAAAGCAGTCACGAGAGCTTGGTTCGGAAGATTTACTCAAGCTATGAAAAAGTTTGGGTATCGACAAGGGAATGCAGATCACACCTTGTTTATCAAATGCAAGGTGGTAAGGTGACCTTATTGATTATCTATGTTGATGATATGGTAGTTACATGAGATGAAACTGAGGAGATTGACAAGCTACAAGGGTATTTGGCTTCCAACTTTGAGATGAAGGATTTGGGTGCGCTTAATACATTTTAGGGATTGAAGTGACTTGGTTGAAGAGAGAAATTATTTGTCCCAGCGTAAGTATGTGCTAAATTTTCTCTTAGAACGAATATGTTAGCATGTAAGCCTGTATAAATTCTCATCGTCTAGAAATCTAGCTATATATCCGGACCAAGTTCCAATGGATAGAGGGAGAGATCAAAGGTGGGTTGGTCGCTTGATTTACTTGTCTCTTACTCATCTCGACATTGCATATGCTATTAGAATTGTAAGTTAGTTTATGCATGCTCCTAGTGAAGATCATATAGTAGCTGTGATGAGAATTTTGAGTTATGTGAAGTCTTTATCTGGAAGAGGTTTAATTTTCCGGAAGCATGGGCATTTGGAAGTTAAAGGGTACATTGATGCCGATTGGGTCAGTAATATAACTTATAGGTGTTCAACATCTGGGTTTGTTGATGGAAATATGGTTACTTGGCGTAGTAAGAAACAGAATATCGCTGCTCGATCTACTGAGGAGGCTGAATTCAGGGGAACAACTCAAGGTATTTGTGAGCTTTTATGGCTTCAGATTGTGCTCAAGGAAATTGGCTTTAAACCAGAGGGTCAAAATGCATCTCTATTGTTCTAACCAAGCCGCTAGGGAGATTGTCAATAATCTAGTTCAACATGACCATACAAAGCATGTTAAAGTGGATAGACATTTTATCAAGGAGAAGTTGGACATCAAACTTGTCGATATTCCATATGTAAGATATAAGGAGCAATTAGCGAATGTGTTAACACATGTGGTATCCGCAAAGGTTTTTCATGACTCACTTGACAAGCTGGGCTTAGAAGATATCTGTGCACCAATTTGAGATGAAGTGTTGGCGTGAGTCAAATGTCAACTACTGTAATTGTTATTTAATTGTAATTCCCTTTTTACTTGGGATTTACTTATTGGTTGGAATTTCCTTGTGACCTAGTTAACTATGTTGAAAAATTTAATATTATTATTATTATTATTATATTTGTTGTAGGCCTATTTGATTGAACTGTATAAAGGACAGAGAGGGAGAGGGGCCGCCAGCAACATAGAGATTTAATTCTAAGGTGTGTTTGTATCACCCCCTTATGCCTTTATTTATAGTAGTAAGATAGGTAGAATCCTTACTCTAATAGGATTACATCTCTAATAGGAATTAAACTAGTAAAGGGAATATACAAGATACTCCTAGATACACTAGGATTTACACAATCACATTTCTAATCCAAAAGGACTGCAACACTCCCCCTTGAGTGTGTAAATACTCAAACAAAATGTCGCATCAGATCTTTAGCAGATGAGGTAGAACAGTTGATGAAGTTGTCAGCATAACCGTTGAATGCGAGTCTCAAATATAAGAAAGTATGCATTGGTAGTAAAACTCACAAAACCTCGCTATGGTAAAACCCAAGGCATGGGGGAAAACCTATATACTAAGGGAAAAAGTGAGAAGTATGTATAATGTCTAAAACAAACGTCAAACATGGCGAAAGTAGTGAACTCAACGGAGTATGATCATCCCAGGATGGGTGCCTCGTTAAAACCTAAAAAGAGTACATTAAGATCAAGTAAGTATGCTTCTGAATACTCCCCTTGAGTTAGACATAACTTCCAAATAAGAGAACCACAAGCAATTCAACTCAGATAATTTACGCATACCGATTCCTTGGACGAGCTTCTGAAAAGTAGACTTGGGCAATGACTTCGTGAAGAGATCGGCCATGTTGTCCTGGGAACGGATTTGCTTGACTTCAATGTTCTGATGCTATTGATGCTGATGAGAATAAAAGAACTTCGGCGCTATGTGCTTGGTGTTGTCACCTTTGATGTATCCCTTCTTTAACTGCTCGATATATGCTGCATTGTCTTTAAAGATTGTCGTAGGAAGGTCAACAATGGAAGAAACACCACTAGTGCTTCGAATATGTTCCATAACTGCTCTCAACCAAAAGTACTCTCGCGAGGCTTCATGCAGGGCAAGAATCTCAACATGGTTCGAAAAAGTCGTAATTAGCGTTTTCTTTGTAGACCTCCAAGATATAGTGGTGTCTCCAACGGTAAAGACATAACCCGTTTGAGAACGTGCCCTATGTGGGTCAGATAGATAACTAGCATCTGCGTAACCAACAAGGCGAGAATCAACCCGAGGACCGAGGGGGCGGCGGCTCCTCTCGAGGATTCGTGGGTATAGAACAAGCCTAAATCCATCGTACCCTTGAGGTAGTAGAAAATGTCTTTAACACCATTCCAGTGTCTGCGTGTAGGCACGTTGTTGTATCTAGCCAAAAGATTAACAGTGAAGGAGATGTCTAGTCTAGTGCATTGAGCCAAGTACAATAAAGCACCAATTGCACTTAGGTATGAAACTTCAGGCTCCAAAATCTCTTCCCCATCCCCTTTAGGACGGAAGGGATCTCGTTTAGCATCTAGAGTCCGAATGACCAAATGAATACTCGAGGGCTTCGCTTTATCCTCATTAAAACGTCGCAACACCTTCTGGGTGTAGTTTGATTAATGTACTAGGATTCTATTTGAACAATGCTCGATCTCCAGGCCGAGATAAAATCGAGTTTTCCCAAGATCTTTCATCTCAAATTCTGATTTCAAGTGAGCAGCAATTTCCTCAAGCTCTGCGAGAGTTCCGATGAGGTTCATGTTGTCGACATAAATTGCAATGATCGTAAATCTGGAATGTGACTTCTTAATGAACATGCATGGACATAGTTCATTGTTTACAGAACCCTGAGTTGTTAAATATTCACTCAGATGGTTATACCACATCCGCATGGATTATTTCAATCCGTAAAGTGATATCTTCAATCTAATCGAGAGAGTGTTCCGTGGTCTAGAACTATTTAAACCAGTCAATGGAAGTCCTTCTGGAACTTTCATGTACATTTCCATATCTAGATACATATAGAGATACGCGATTACCATGTTTATATGCTGCACATTCAGTTTTTTCAGAAACTACTAAACTGATAAGGTAGCGAAGTGTTATAACATCCATCATGGGGGAATACGTCTCCTCGTAATCAATCCCAGGGCTTTGAGAGAAGCCTTGCGTTGAGAGGCATGCTTTGTATCACACTATTTCATTATTCTCATTACGTTTCCTCACGAAAACCCACTTATAGCCCACGTGCTTCACATGTGGTGGAGTAGGAGCTACATGCTCAAACATCTTTCGTTTCGCGAATGAATCGAGTTCGACCTGGATTGCTTGTCTCTAATTTGACCAATCCGTTCTACGTTTACACTCATCAACGGAACGTGGTTCAATGTCATTGCTAAGCATGATGTCGGAAGCAAAGGTATACGCGAATGCATCATCGACAATCATCTCATTCCGATTCCAAACCTCATCCAATACCGTGTAATGGACCGAACTCTCACGATTCTCAGGAGGCCGGTATGTCTCATCTAAAACATCACCGTAATCTAGAATAACCTCATGCGTTGGAACGGATGAGTAAACAATGGTCAGATTTAGACTAGGGTCACTAATTTATGCCATTTTCCTCTTCCGGGGTTGTGAATCCTTTGAACCAGGAGGCCTGCCACGCTTCAGGGTAAGAGTAGGTGATCGGTTAGCTGCCAGTGTACTTTACCGTGTGGGAGATGCGGCTGCCCCACCCTCAGGGACTGTTCGACGTTCCATGGCTGTGTTACGGTATACTTCGGTACGTCCATCCTTGCAGGTGCGTTTACGACGGGTATATGTGATCTCATCACCTTTGATAGATCAGTAAAAGCATCCGGCATACTTTGAGCAATGCTCTGAAGATCTAGAATGCGTCGCACTTTAGTTTCAGACTGAGGTGTGCGGGGATCTAAATGAGACATAGTGGGAGTAATCCACCACAATTCGCGGTGTTCTACAAGAACGTTAGTGATCTTATTTCCCGCTAACGACGGGAAGACTGTCTCATCAAAGTGACCATTCGTAAAACGTGAGGTAAAGAGATCTTCTGTCAAGGGCTCTAAGTAGCGTATAATGGATGGTGAATCAAAACCGACATAGATTCCTATTTTTCTCTAAGGACCCATTTTGGTACGTAGTGGTGGCGCTATTGGCACATAAACTGCGCACCCAAACACACGTAAATGCGAGACTTTAGGCTTATATCCAGTAACCAACTGTAATGGTGAATGAGGTTGGGTAGCGGTGGGCCTCAGGCGGACCAACATGGCTGTGTGCAATATTGCATGGTTCCAGGCAGATACTGGCAAATTGGTTCGCATAACTAAAGTCTGAGCTATCGTTTGAAGGCGCTTTATGAAAGCTTTTGCCAGGCCGTTTTGGGTGTGAACATGGGTACATGATGTTCAACTTCAATCCCAACAGACATGCAATAATCGTCAAAAGTCTGTGATGTAAACTTTCTAGCATTATCCAGTCGAATCGACTTGATCGGGTAATCAAGGTGGTGAGCCCTAAGCCTAATAATTTGTGCTAGGAGTTTCGCAAATGCAGCATTGTGTATGGATAATAAGCAGATATGTGACCATTGTGTCGATGCATCAACCAACACCATAAAGTATTTAAATGGTCCGCATGTTGGTTGGATAGGTCCACAAATATCCCCTTGAATCCTCTGAAGAAACTTTAGGGTCATGAATAATCTTTGTAATTGAGGGTTGAGTGTTTAACTTCCCTAGGGAACATTCTTTGCAAAGCGGATGGCCTGGATATGATTTCAAGTGATGCCCATGAGATGCTGTGAGGATACGGCGCATCATATCTCGTCCGGGGTGTCCCATTCGATCATGCCAAAGTAGTAAAGTGTCCTGGAACCTAGCCATAGGGCCGGCCACATGGTTTGTCTCGACGGCTCGAATGGTTGTTATGTATAACCCACTCGAGAGACGTTCCAGCTTCTAGTGAATATGCTTTTGGCCATATTTGTAAAAAGTGATACAAAGAAATTCAGAACCATCTTCTTCAGTGGTTTCAACATGATATTGATTATCTCGAATATCTCTAAAACTCAGCAGCGTTATTCCAGAACGTGAAGAATAGAATGCCTCTTTAATGGTTAATTCAGTACCATTGGACAACATTATACGGGCCTTTTCGTATCCTTTTATTAGGTTGGATGGGCCTGAGAGGGTTGTCAGAGGTGCATTCTTAGGTACAAAGTTACTAAAATAATGTTTCTCGCGCAATATGGTGTGCGTAGTTGCACTATCAGCTAGACAACTAGCTTCCCAACTAGTCATACCTAGAAATAAATTAATTGAATGGGTCACATGCATAAATATAATTCCATTCATTCAATTAATTAATTCGAGAAATAATGTCCATAAAATAATGTCCAAAGTTCAAAACAAACCAATCCAAACAAATCATTCCAAATACTTAGAAAAATTGTCCAAAAATTAAACCATAAACCTAAAAAATAGGGGGGGGGGGGGGGGGGGAAGGGTTCGGCCATTCTTAATGGGTTCGGTCACTAAGGGTAAAACATCCTAAAACATGTCTAAAATTTATTCTTCCATAGGAGCGGATGCCTCTTGAAAATCTGAAACCTCCATGGTTGTAGTAACATCTTTAGGAAGTTTTACATGAGCAAAGTTAGATTCACGATGGGAATGATACTTGGCAATGGCCTCAGGGGTAGCTCGGCATACGCGTGACCAATGATCATTTGATCCACATCGGTAGTTTTTCCTTTGTTCTTGAAGTTTGGGGCCTTTGGGGCAAGGAGTTGGCGCTTCTGGGACAAATTTTCTCCCTTGGATGGGCCTCTGTTCGGTGGGCCTTGTCGCCATTTTCCACGGTCATGACGGGGTTTTCGTCGGTTGTGGCTGCTAGAATTGGTCGCATGAACTTCAGGCACGGCGTTCGAGCTTGATGGTTCTTCATCAAAAGCTAGTTCTGCTTTTCAGCGAGAAGTAGAATATATATCAAATCCAAAAATTTGGTAAACTTCTATGCCCTATATTGTTGCTGCAGGACAGTATTGGGTGGCATTGAAGGTCGAATAGGTATTCTCTAGGAGATCCTGCTCGGTTAAGTCCTCATTACAGAACTTAAGCAGTGATAAGATTCTACAAACTTAAGAGTTGTATTCATTCACAGACTTAAAGTCTTGGACGCATAAATGCTGCCAGTTGTGTCTTGCCTCAGGTAAAAAAATGTCTTTATGGTAATCATAGTGATCCGCCAGGGCGAGCCAGAGGGTACGGGGATGCTCCTCTACGAGGTACTCGGTCTACAGTGCATCATGGATGTGTCTTTGGATGAAGATCATAGTAGTAGCTTTCTGAGCTTTGTCAACAGGTGCATCGTCGGTTGGTTCCTCGATGGTATCTCTAAGACTCTTTGCAGTAAGATGAAGCTTCACGTCTTGAACCCATTTCAGGTAGTCTCTTCCAGAGACTTCCAAAACGGTGAAATCGAGCTTGTTCAAGTTTGACATATCCCTAAACATAGGGTGCAACAAAACGTGGTTAGTCATATGGAAAACCATAGACATATATCGTAGAACATTCAGGTTCTATAGACATGTATTTGTTTAATTTGTGCATGAAAGCTACATGTTTCATGTGGTAAGTTTTGAATGAAAACTTCGGGTTTCAAAGGCACTAAATTCGAAACTACAGGTTCAATTTAGTTATGAACGTTTAGTTCATATATAGGGGTACCTGCAAGAACACATAATACAATATACAATAAAGTGTAGCGGATTTGTGGATTGCTTTAGGAACCCAAGTGTGAGTGCTTCGGGACTATGAAAAATAGTCAACAGTTCAAAGAAACGAAATAATTTATTGAATCGTTAATGCCCAAAAGTGAGCTTCAGGCCAATAATTTTGGATTAATTGTCAGATTAATAGACTGCTGGTCACTTTAATTAATTCAATAGATTGAGACCATTCGAGGTCGATCGTAAAAGCAAAAATAATTATAACATTCGGGTTAAAATGATTTAAAATGCCAAAAATTAGCATTGGATTCGAAAAATCGTAACCCAAACACGGTGGGCATGGGTGCCGTGAGTAGGGCAAGGCCCTAAAGGCTTTTGGGCCTTGGGTTTGGCTGCTAAGCAGCCCACATGTGGCTGCAGGCCACGGGCCAAGGGACTGGGTAGTCCAGTAGCAAGCTGATGGCGTTTTTGGGTCGGTTCTGGTGCACGGGGCAAGCCTAAAGGCTTGCGGGTAGTGCGAGGAAACCCCAGCCAAATTTGGGTTTCGATTTTGGGCTGCAGAGATAAGCCCAGCCATATGAGCTGGCTTAAGGAGTAGTGGGCTGTGGCAAAAGCAAAAGCCTAGCAGGCTTCTGGCATGCTGGCGTGGGCTGGGACTTCAGGCTCTGTCAGGGACAAGCCCAGCATGGCTTCAGGCATGCGGGTTTAGACTCAGGTTGGACTGGGGGCTTAAGGGCCTTGTGGTGTTCAACCTAGGTCGAAGCTTGGTTGGGTTTGAAAGGCAGCAAGCACAGAAGGGCTGCGTGCATGGTCTAGGGCGTCAGAACAACACTGTCCCAAGGTTTGTCACCACGCGGCTGGGTTTCAGGCCAGCACGGTGGTGCGGCAGTGGTGCCGCAAAAATCCCAGATTTTTGTTTTTGTTTTTGTTTTTTTTCAAATTCTAGGGTTAAAAACCCTAATTGCTTCTAAATTAACTTCGATGCTTTGACTCATAATTCCACATAGCATAAATGTGTAATGCATGAACAAGTATATATATTGACAAAATATATGAACATATATACGATATATATAATTGGAAAGAAAATATAAATATAGGGGGTTCATGCATGATGGGGAATGTTTTCATGCTTCAAGGTTTTTTCAAATATCTTAATTTATTTTAGAAGAACCTGATTGGCAGAAAACAATTGAAAATCTTTGAATTTGTAGAAGATAGCCTCCTCCTACGATCATTCAGTTCCTTAGCTTCTGGCAAGAGCGTCCTGATAACGTGTTGTAGGCCTATTTGACTGAATTGTAAAGGAAAGAGAGGGAGAGGGGCCGACGGCAACATAGAGAGAAGAGGGAGATTTAATTATGAGGAGTGTGTTGTATCACCCCCTTATGCCTTTATTTATAGTAGTAGGATAGGTTGAATCTTTACCTTAATAGGATTACATCTCTAATACGAATTAAACTACTAAAGAGAATATACAAGGTACTCCTACATACACTAGGATTTACACAATCACATTCATAATCCAATAAGACTGCAACACACAGAACAATTAAATCCTAATTTTTTTTGCAACAATTTTATCTTACAGAACCGACTGCGAGTCAGGAGTGAGAATGGGTTAACTTTGAACTGTGGAGGTATAGCAACCATGACTAGGACTCTTGGAAGAAGGTTTGTGATTATAAGACGTGAGGAGGATGATGGAGTAATCAAAACTGAAGTAAAAATAAAATAATCATTAAAGTTGGGGAAAGATGTGCTAGTCTTACTCTAACATTCATATGTTGACGTTGGATAGTTGAATCCATTAGATCAAATAAATGGTTATGATTTTATTCAATGCAGATAAATACACTGATGCTGACACGCTCGACCCCGATATTCCCCGAACACTAGGGTAGGTACGTGCTGGCCAACACCCGAAGGTGACGAAGCCATATTAGGATGCATGAGAACAAGAAATTAAAATGTAATTAATATGCAAATGAGGAACGTGTTTAGAGTATACAACTAATCTAGAACACTAAAAAGAAAATAATATAAAATTTAATGAATAAGAGAATGGGTCCTACACCTAGAGGACTCGAAGATGCCGATGCGGAAGTGCCTTGATGCCGGGATCGTACGCCTTGAATCTAAATCCTGAGGGGGCGCAAAACAAACATGAGTGGACCAAGTTGATATATATATATATATATATATATATATATATATATATAAAATAAAACAATTATCAACATACTAACCCCCAAAGTTTTATGAAAACTAATAGCATAATATGTAATAGGTTTTCCGAAAACCCTCGCATGCCATAAAACCCTTCATAAAACGTATCTCGTATATAGTGTGCTAACTAGTGGTATCAGTGTTGCCCGAAGGCATATAGAACTCTTCATTCAGAAACTTCCTTCACAAGTATCAATCGTCCCCAGGTTCCTACAGCACCCACCCAAAGGCATATATAGTATCAATCGCCCGAAGCTCCTACAGCACCCACCCGAAGGCATATATAGTATCAATCGCCCGAAAGCTTCTATAGCACCCACCCGAAGGCAATATGTGTCCACTAGCTACGCACAAAACCGTTGAATATAGTCTTTCCAAACACAGGTACATATATCTCAAAATCATCTTCATAGTATAAAGTCATCCATCATCTATACTATAAAGAAGTGTGTAAAAACATGTTCTGAATAGTATATAGTCATCCATCAGATATCCTACAAAGAACATGGGTTCGATAGAAAATAAGGTATTCCAAAATATTCTAAGCAAGCATGATAATCATATAAGGTAAATCCAATTTACTCATACAACATTATCTAAAATGTGATCATTAAATCATGCTTTTCATGTATGCATTTCTACCATTAAAACATGCAATTTAGAAGGGGTTTACTCACAGATACTTTGCCGTCGAAAAGCCACGCAAACTAACAAAGACGGAACGCCACTAATAATTGCCCCTAAGCACATAAAGGGTCCAATTAATAAAATTCTATTCAAATGATTGAATTTGGGAAAACAGACATAAAAAATGGGTTCAGGACATCGAATTACCCTAAGAAGGGTCCCAGGTAAATTTCGTAAAAGTCAACACAAAGAATATTTCAGGAATATTCCAGAGAATATTTCAAAGAATATTCCCTGATGGAATATTCCCAAATGGAATATTAACATTTCAAAGAATATTCCCTGATGGAATATTCCCTAATGGAATATTCCGTATATTCCCCATAAAGGGTTTGGGTCGGTTAGGGTTTAAGGTTTGAAAGGTTAAAGGGTTTAGTGGGCCGAAGGCCCTAGGTTAAAAGGGTTTGGGTTAGGCTTTTAAAAGGGTTGGGCTTTAAGAGTTTGGGTTTAGTTCAAACAAATAAAATAAATAGATAAATAAAAGGGGTTCAGGCTTTGGGGGGGTCACGGGTCTAAGGCCCGAGTTCTAAATGGCCCAAAGGCTTCACTTCAATTGGGTTTTAGGTTGGGTTTTGGCTGGAATTAGGTTTAGGGTTTTGGGCTTAAGGCCCGGCCTAAGGATTGGGCCAAAGGCCGGTGCCACTCGGCCCCAAGGCCTGAAGAGGTTTGGGCTTGGGTTTCCCGCTGGGGAAGAAGGCTAGAATTCAACCCAAAATTCCTGAGCTCCAATGGAGCTCGAATATCCACTAAAGAACATCATACAAAATACCAAAATGAAGCCCTTAAAGCTAGGAATCGAACCATACCTATCCCGTGGCCTGTCGCCGCCGGAGTTGGACGGAAAAACGGGCTCGAGAGTCGTCGTATTCACACCGGAAATCTGGGAAACTATTCTCGAGTCATTTTGTGCTATATCATCGATCCACAAGCATATTTTAGGTTAGAATTAGGCCACAAAGATGAAAATGAGAAGAGTTCAAGTGTCCCGAGGCTTACCCAAATCAGAGGGAAGAGAAACCTCGTCGGAGTTCCTCCTCCGTACCGACGCTTGGGGATTCTTGCGTCTTCGTCGAGTTTCAAGGTTGCAGGAAGGGAAACGGAGGATGGTGGTGGTTCAGCAATCATGTGTATGTATGTTTGTGTGTTGGTTTCTAGGGGAAGAAAGGGGAAAGTTGCAGAGGGAGTTTCGGGGGAGAGAGTGAAGTGAGAACCTAAAGAGAGAAGAAAAAAGAAATGGGGAAGGAGAGATGTGACATTTGGCAAACGGGGAAGAAGGGGACCGGGTGCAGAAATCAGGGGGTGGGCCCCTTGGGCTCACCAATTAAGATCCAAAAACAATTTTTAAATAAAAACCCAAAACTTAGTGAAATTACAAAAATGCCATTTCGTTCCGTAAATTCCGGGACGGGCTGTCACAATCTACCCCCGTTAAATAAAATTTCGTCCCGAAATGTGAAATAATTTGCTACACTGAAAAAACTCGAAAATAGGAAGAAGAAGATAGATATATACGTAACGAAGAAATCAAGTCAGAGCGGTTGCACCAAAAGGGAAAATGCCATAACGTTGCGATCGGGTTGCAATGATTCCATTTTTCGTGCTCTAGGCTCATACTTTCTTTCCCGTCAGTGGAAAAGTAGAAAATATACTTTATAAAGATATAACGTTGAAAACATATATTAACGTAAGGTCAAAAATATGTACGTAAAATACGATAACGTCAAAATGGATAAGTAATAACATAGAGGTTGAAAACTCGTATTGAACTCAAAATTGAAAACGGAAAGAAACTTCCCCCAAAACATTTGTGACGTCAAAAATACAATATATAACTATAATAAGGTAATTTAAAATACATGTACTGAAAACCAAAACCGAAAATGAAAGTGGGTCTCGCCCACGCATACGTAACGTCACGTACTTCGAAAATAGTTATCTTTGGGTTGAGCCCTAACAATGACTACTCAGTAACAACTCCTGTAGATGGTCAATCTACCCACCTCCTTAACGAACCCAATGAATAAGCCATCGATATCACAGTTGGCCGCCCGCGATAACGATCACACATTGTTGTCTCGATAAGCAAGCAGTGACTTTCTAAGGGTGCATCATTTCCCACATCGTAAATTCGGTCCTCCGAATACAAGTTTGTAAAACTCCTCTGTCAACCAGTGTTGCCTATAGAAACCCTCGTACCATGTCGCAAAAGTGCCATACCCAAACCGAACAAAATAAAACTATCGTCGTAAAAACTCCATCCAGTACCAAGCACCCAATCCTCACCAGTTCTTCCAAAAGTGACAAACTACTCCATTGTTTTGCTATCAAAGAACCCAATTGAAAAATATACCTTAGGATTCAAGAAAAGTGGCTATCATGTTAATAGTAGACCTAAAAGCTCGAGCCAAGCAAGCAAAAAATGAAAAGTCACCTTCCCCAATAAGTAGTATCTCTTGGGAACTGTTGTTGTGCTTAAACCACATCTCTATTTTTGCTTAGTAGCAGATTTCTAGTCAAACAAGGTCAATGTTGGTGGAAAGAAGAAGGACTCGCAAATGATCCACCTAAAAACCTAATGAGAGCACACACCATTCGAGATAAGTGTAAATTCTGAATGTGCTTAAGCCAGAAGATGAGTGAACACAACGCTTCTTCCAAGGTCTAGATAGATCGGGGATGATACCCTAAAATATTTGGGCAACGAACTTATATACATATTGTTGGAAAGAACTACTAGAGTACGATATGATGCCTATGAATTGTAGCAAGATAATGAGAGGTGACTATTCATTTTTGTGTGAACATAGTGATTGGTGATGCAATCCGCTAACCACCTGCACTACGACCTTCATCAAACTCTTACTAGAAGACGACTCTAACCTCATGGCCACAAGAAATTATTCTTGATAAGTCTGGTGAGCTTGTGAAAAGATTATGCTCCTAACGTTCTTGTACGAATTGATATGAATTGGGCGCACACTTCTATCGAATCGATCGATCATGAATTCCTCACTAATTGAGCGAGAAACCATGTTGAGAAGGCTAAAAGAACACTCAAGAATTTGAGGGTCAAAACAGGTCCATCAAAATTAAAGTACAAGACCAAGGATATTTCGTATTCTCACGACACCTTGTGAAGATTTTCAATTTCTAACGGTCGCAACCTTTTTGGAAATTGATGAGAATAATGTCTGCTACCGAAGAGTCTCCAAGAAAAGTATCTAATCTAAACGAAGTCAACGCTCGAAGAATTTGGTGTGAAGCTGACAATCGATGGTTAGGGAACTTAACTTTGTTGTTGGAGTAAGCGAGAAGGTTAACGATAAAACAATCGTCGAGCATTGTTCTAAAGATCCACATTAATTTCCTCAGCGGGAATGAGTTTGAGATCAATGATTCGATCCCACCAACTACCACTTACTAAACTTCGTAACAACTAGCACTTACTCGATTTCTCTAACACGCATTTCGAAAGTTTCGAGCAATTTCCATAGAGATATGACTCTGCCTGCCATTCCTAGGGAACGCATGTCGCAGAGTGGCATCATCGTCTTAGGTCTCCAGTTGGTCTTAACCAGTTCGTACCACTACGATTTTTCATTTCCCAAAATTCCTACGTAGATTCGACTCCACCAGCAATTCCTAGGGAATGTATATTGTAGAGTATTAATCCGATGTTGAAAGTCATTCAACAAACAAATTCGTCACCAATGAGGCACAATCTCGACACGAATTTTCTTTTTTCTTCCATACGATGTGACTATTCATGCAGTTGAAGGTTGCACAACCGTGCCGAAAGACGACAAATCTGGAAGTCGTGACATCCAAATGATGTCATGACCGACACGCTACTACAGTAACAGAAGATCCTAAGTATGCTCTAAATAAACCACGCTTTGATACCAAATTAACACGCTCGACCCCGATATTCTCCGAACACCAGGGTAGGTACGTGTTGGCCGACACTCGAAGGTGACGAAGCCATATTAGGATGCATGAGAACAAGAAATTAAAATGTAATTAATATGCAAATGAGGAACGTGTTCAGAGCATACAACTAATCTAGAACGCTAAAAAGAAAATAATATAAAATTTAATGAATAAGAAAATGGGTCATACACCGAGAGGACTCGAAGATGTCGATGAGGAAGTGCCTTGATACCGGAATCGTACGCCTCGAATCTAAATCATGAGAGGGCGCAAAACAAACATGAGTGAACCAAGTTGATATATATATATATATATATATATATATATATATATATATATATATAAAATAAAACAGTTATCAACATACTAACCCCCAAAGTTTTATGAAAACTAATAGCATAATATGTAATAGGTTTTCTGAAAACCTTAGCATGCCATAAAACCTTTCATAAAACGTATCTCGTATATAGTGTGCTAATTAGTGGTATCAGTGTTGCCCGAAGGCATATAGAACTCTTCCTTCAGAAACTTTCTTCACAAGTATCAATCGCCCGCAGGCTCCTACAGCACCCACCCAAAGACATATATAGTATCAATCACCCGAAGGTTTCTACAGCACCCACCCGAAGGCTCCTACAGGACCTACCCGAAGGCAATATGTGTCTACTAGCTACGCACAAAACCATTGAATATAATCTTTCCAAACATAGGTACATATATCTCAAAATCATCTTCATAGTATAAAGTCATCCATCATCTATACTATAAAGAAGTGTGTAAAAACATGTTCTAAATAGTATATCGTCATCCATCAGATATCCTACAAAGAACATGGGTTCGATAGAAAATAAGGTATTCCAAAATATTCTAAGCAAGCATGATAATCATATAAGGTAAATCCAATTTACTCATAAAACTTTATCTAAAATGTGATCATTAAATCATATTCTTCATGTATGCATTTCTACTATTAAAACATGCAATTTAGAAAGGGTCCACTCATAGATACTTTGCTGTCGAAAAGCCACGCAAACTAGCGAAGACGGAACACCACTAATAATTGCCCCTAAGCACATAAAGGGTCCAATTAATAAAACTCTATTCAAATGATTGAATTTGGGAAAACGGAAGTAAAAAATGGATTCAGAATGTCGAATTACCCTAAGAAGGGTCCCGGGTAAATTTCGTAAAAGTCAACACAAGGAATATTCTAAAGAATATTCCCTAACAGAATATTCCCTATAAAGGGTTTGGGCCAGTTGGGGTTTAGGGTTTGAAAGGTTAAAGGGTTTAGTGGGCCGAAGGCCCTAGGTTAAAAGGGTTTGGGTTAGGCTTTTAAAAGGGTTGGGCTTTAAGAGTTTGGGTTTAGTTCAAACAAATAAAATAAATAGATAAATAAAAGGGGTTCGGGCTTTGGGGGGGTCACGGGCCTAAGGCCGGAGTTCTAAATGGCCCAAAGGCCTCACTTCAATTGGGTTTTGGGTTGGGTTTTAACTGGAATTGGGTTTAGGGTTTTGCGCTTAAGGCCCGGCCCAAGGATTGGGCCAAGGGCCCGTGCCACTCGGCCCCAAGGATTGAAAAGGTTTGGGCTTGGGTTTTTCACCGAGGAAGAAGGCCGGAATTCGGTCGGAAATTCCCGAGCTTCGATGGAGCTCGAATCTCCATTAAAGAACATCGTACAAAATACCAAAATGAAGCCCTTAAAGCCAAAAATCGAACCATACCCATCCCATGGCCTGTCGTCATCGGAGTTGGCCGGAAAACGGGCTCGAGAGTTGCCATATTCACGACGAAAATCTGGGAAATTATTCTCGAGTCATTCTGTGCTATATCATCGATCCACAAGCATATTTTAGGTTAGCATTAGGCCACAACGACGAAAATGAGAAGAGTTCAACTGTCCCAAGGCTTATCTAAATCGGAGGGACGAGAAACCTCGCTGGAGTTCCTCCTCCGTACCGATGCTTGGTGATTCTTGCGTCTTCGTCGAGTTTCAAGGATGCAGGAAGGCAAACGGAGGATGGTGGTGGTTCAGCAATCGTGTGTATGTATGTTTGTGTGTTGGTTTCTCGGGGAAGAAATGAGAGAGTTGCAGAGGAAGTTTCGAGGGAGAGAGTGAAGTGAGAACCCAGAGAGAGAAAAGAGAAGAAAGGGGTAAAGAGAGAGGTGCCACTTGGCAAACGGGGAAGAGGGGAACCAGGGGCACAAATCAGGGGGTGGGCCTCTTGGGCTCACCAATTAAGATTCAAAAACAATTTTTAAATAAAAACCCAAAACTTAGTGAAATTTCAAAAATGCCATTTCGTTCCGTAAATCTCGGAACGGGCTGTCACAAATGTTAAATGTAGAGATTTGGAATCAAACTCGAACCATGTGTGATTGACTTGTGGTTTGAACGTGTAACTAGCTTAGAACATCGGCGAAATTCCCCTTGTAGAGAAATACGTTCGTAAAGCCAACGACAACTCAACTTTCTTTGCTAAAGCGAAGTCTTATCTAAACAGCGCTAATCAAACCCCGACAACTACTAACTTTGCTTTTCAAAGTCATAAAAAGAGGCTGGATACTAATTATGAAGTACCAACAACGACTCAAAGCAAGATTTTGGTTTTATTTTCTATGCTCTTACACTTTATTTATACTACTCACCCCTCAGCTTATTGAAAGAAGGAATGATGGGCTGTGTGGTATCCATTTCTATTTCTATAAGAACTCAGAGGTTGGCTTCCTCGTGGGAAGATCCTAACTTTTTTTTTTCGACATGTTTGTGGGATAACTCTCTCTTGCTCTTGGCTAAGAAAATGGAAAAGCTATTCTCTCTCTCGGTGTTAATTAATCAAGGCTCAAGCTCTATTTTCTGCTTGTCCTCACTCTCGGTGACAAGCTCTTGGCTAGCACACCTTGCTTTTCAGCTCACATTCTCATGTATCTAGAGACCATATGGTCGAAAATATCTCTAACCACTCAACGTCTTGGTGTGGTATAGAAGCTTGACTATCTCACATAATTATTGTCTTCTCCAATCAACTTTTTTAAAGGTGAGACTTTGTGCGGTGTGGAAGCTTGATTATCTCACACAATTACTGTCTTCTCCCATCAACTTTTTTAAAGGTGAGACTTTGTGTGGTGTGGAAGCTTTGATTATCTCACACAATTATTGTCTTCTCCCATCAACTTTATTAAGGGGAGACTTTTCCAACTCATACACACGATAAAGGAAACTTCAGTGTTCTGTGTACAAGCTTCTTTTTATTCAAAATGATTAATTTAGTACAACTAATTACATACAGTACCACTACTAACTAAATGCAGTTATAAAAAAAAACTATTTGTAGTCATGATTTGGCATCCTCCTTAATACACGATTAGTTTTCTAGGCTTTCACACGCATGATTAATTTAGATTTTCGGTACAGTTAAGTTTATTTAAAATTCATCTAGTAGTGAAGTAATTGCATTTGACAAAAAAGCAACACTAATTAAATAATATTTCAAAAGCATCACCCCTAATTTAAGGATAATGTTAGAGAGACTAAATTTATATACAAATTTTATAAATTACATGACATGAAAATTGATGATGAGTTATTACTTAAGTGTTGATGAACATGCTTATTTTTATTGGTAACACATCATTTAATTTGTAAATTTTGTCTATGTATTTAGTCTCCTTAGCATTACCCAATTAAACTATAACACACTACCAACGTATCAAAAGGACACTACATTTTTAGATAAAATTTACAAACTAAATGATGTATCACCAATAGAAAATGATCACGTTTATTAACATTTAAGTAATAATCTAATTATTCATTTTCATGTAATTTAATTTGTAAATTTAATTTACAAATTTAATCTTCGTACGATTATCCCTGTCAAAATGATAGGCAAAGTGTTAATAAATAATTCCATCTATTCAGTCAAAGAATAACAAACAAGATAAGGATACAAAGACCAACAATTGCCATTACCCAAAAAGAAATTTCAACCTGCAGGTTGCAAACAAGCCAACGACCCTAAAAAACATTCATGAGCATCACTTCAGTGGTCAGATGACTCAGATCCCAAATACCAAATAAGAGATGTAAACGAACTTACCATTTTGCAAAGATGATGGTCACGTATAGGTGGATGTAGACCTGGTATTCGTGTCGTGTTTTTTATGTTCGTATCGTTTTTGTGTCATACCCGATATCTTAACGGGTCGTGTCGTGTAACACTCATTAAAATAAACGGGTAAAATGACCTGACCCGAAATCGACCCGATAATATTAACAGGTAATATGACCCGATCCGTTACCTGTTAAGGAAAATATATTTTAAACCAATAAATAATCAAATGAAAAACATAATACTAAATAAATATATACATACTATATTGTCATATCCAAAACATAAAAACGTATTTTTCTTTTAAGTATATTTTCACTTACCTAAAGTCTTTAGTAGTTTTTTAATTAATGTAGAAGTGTTAAAAAATATAGAAAAAAATATATAAACGTTCATAATAACAAGCTTTATAACTTTCATGAAGAGCTTAACTTCGAAATTCGCCACTATAATCATATAAATCATAAATCAAAATTTAACCGTTGATTGTTGTTTACATTTACGTTTCATTGTTCTCATCAAAATTTGTTTTTTCAGATTTTCTTTTTTGAAAACATGATCTATTAGATGATGCAGGAAGATGAACGGTTTGGATTGTTGATATTATATTCAGAGTTTTACGGTTAGTGAAAATATTGCTTGATGTTTATAAAGTTTCTACAAACTATATGACATCGACTCATATTTCAGTTAACCGTAAATATCGAAACGTGATATCAAAGATCTGAACCGTTCATCTTCTTACATCCGCCAGACGATCATGTTTTAAAAAAAGAAAATTTTAAAAATGAAATTCAGTAAGAAGAATAAAGCGTAAATGACAATTGACGGTTAAATATAAATTTAAGGTTTATGGATTATAATGTTGGATTTCGAAGCTGACCCCTTCATGAAAGTTGTAAAGCTTGTCACTATGAGTGATTGTATATTTTTTTTTTTTACATTTTTTACACTTTTACAATAATTATTATTAATTTTATTAATTTTGCCCTCAAATAAAAAACATTATTCATGAGGGTTTGGAGGATTTTAAAAATCTAAACGATAATGTAAGTGTAACCATTATCTACTCGTAGAGGAATAATGATGAATCACGAGTGTTTGTATATTCTTTCACATTTTTCATACTTGTATGTATGTCTTCTTAGTTCTTGCCTGTGCAAATACTATACTAGTTTATTTTAATTTTGGACAACAACATGTTAAGTAAAATTTATCCTAGTAATGATAATAAGGAACTCTCATAATAAAAATAAATAATGACAAAAACTTTTTTTTTAAAACTTATATAGAATAATAATACAAAACTATATATTTAATATAGAATATATTGTATATATTAATATGGCTATTGTATTTTATAATAAATCTTTTAGTAATTAAATTTTAAAATTATCAAAACAGTTTTTTTCTTAACGGGTCGAAACGGATTACCCACGTGTTACTCGCGTGTATACCCGTTAAGAACCCGTTATTAACGGGTCCTTAACGGGTCACCCGATAATGACCCGATAAGTTATCGTGTTGACCCGAAACTCGTTATTTTCGTGTCGTTTTCGTGTCGTGTCAGAAATTGCCGGGTCTAGGTGGATGTGAAACCTAAGTTGGGAACAAAATAAAAAAGGTAAATTGCAGTTTGACTATTTGAACTTTCACTATTGATCCGTGAATTATTTATTTGGTAAATTAATCCCTAAATTATTTAAAATCAATCAATTAACCTATTGTCGTTAGATTGAGAAATCAATTCTATAAAATTCAAGGAAAAATTAGTCATTTCATCATCAATTGTTACTTGTAAAATTATAATCACCAATAAAATTATGACACATGGACACTTAATAATTCAAAAACATATAGCATAATGATAAAGCATAAAAATTAAAACTTTTACATGACGGACCATCTCAAATTGTCATTACATATTATTTTGTGTCCACATGTCATAATTTCATTGGTAGTTATAGTTGACAAGTAAGAATTGATGAAGGAAAGACTAATGTTCCTTTGAATTTGACGAAATAGTGGATGGAATCTACCGACATGGGGACAATTGGCTGATTTCAAATAGTTCAAGGGGTTAATGACATACCCCGACCTAAATCAAGGCGTGTTGGCCGTCACGTGAGAGTGACGTAACCATGTGTACAGCGCGAAAGCAAAATTGATATAGAGAAATATGAGTGAATAAAAAACCAAACTACTAGCAGTACTATCTAAGATAACGTGCTAGTACGAGATTAAGTGTGAAATACACAACCAGAGCATAAGTAGCCTAAATGCAGTCCGACAGGACAAGCATTAATTAAACAACACTCAAAGGTGATCCTACATTTGGTGAAATCTTTCAGAACCTCCGGAAATCCTCGTAAGCCACCAAATCACTTCTACCTAAAACCTGGAGGGGCGCAAAACAGAAAGTGTGAGTGGGCAAAAACAAAGCTTTTCAAAATCATTTCATTCTCAAAAGTTCTAACCCCTCGATGTAAAACCTGTATAATTTCCCAGAAAATATAATATATGCTATATCAGAAATCATGCTCAGGATGAAAATCCATAGAAATATACCATGCCAAAGTATCACAATGAAATGCCACAAGTAATCTAGTTAACATATGTAAAGGCCATATATCATATCAGTCGGGTCCACCTAACATGACCTGCAGGGCTGAGTCTAAAGCTCATAATCAATCTCAATCATATCAAATCCTGCACACGAGTCGGAACCACCTTAAGTGGTCTGTACGACAGGGCTAGGTGTAAAATAAATATGCTCTAGTGCTACGATCACGTGAAGGCTGTGCGAATAATCGCGGCTCACCTACGAGTCGGAACCACCTATAGTGGTCTGTACGACAAGCCTGTGCACCTAACTTGGATCCAAGGTAAGCATATGGTGTGGGAGGTGAACATCACGTGAAAGACTGTGCCCTAACTCTGGGCGGAAGCACTAACACTGGGGTGCAGGTTTATGAGCTCTCAATGCATCACATCATAACTCATAACAAAAGAAATCTCAAATCTTTAATTTATGAACTTACCTGGCACTTACCTGTGCGTCCGCAGCACCAATCATAAATATATGCAACTACTAATGCATAATTAAATAAGTAGATACTTTGCATGGCATTTCAAAACATATAATCATTCAATTTCATTTTTCTGGGAAAAACTCAAGTATATAGGTATATACGGAAAACCAAAAGCCCACTCACTGATATGTGGAAGGGTTGTAACCCCCGAGCCTCGATTGACTGCGCTCGTCCTCAGGATAGGTCTCACCTATATGCGAAACAACTATTTAAACGTTATTTATAAGCACATAACCAAAACTAGGTAATAAATTATCATACAGTGCTCAATTGGGGTATTTGAATATACCACCGTGATCTACTCAACACCACGAACATCCCCATATTTTTAGAATAATTTTTCGATCACCCACGCGCCTTCACGCGCTGGCCACGCGCAAGCACGTGCTTGGCACACGGACGAAACAGTTAACGCCGTTAGGGAATATTCCATTAAAATATCAGAATATACCGTTAAATATACCTGACGCCATTAGTTGCCTTTAGGAATATTCCGTCAACTTTGACGGAATATCCTCCCTTCTTCTCCGGTGAATTGCCAGACTCCGTCGCCGGTCGCCGTCTATGTCGCCGGAAACTGGAAAAACTTCCAACCTTCATTTCTCACTCAATTTTCATCCAAAATTCATGAAACTTGTACCAAAATGAAGCTTACAACGAGTAGAACAAAACCTTACCACTTTTAGGCCATAAAATCCACGGAATCTCGTCGGAGAAAGCACGATAATCTGGCCAAAACCTGCAACTCGATGAACTCGAGCTTCACGGCGTCCAAAACACTCCAAAGTTACTTATCGAGCTTCGTGAAGATGTTTTAAAGCTTCCTAAGGCCTTAAAACTCCCTGCAAACTTCACGATCACGATTGCATGAACAGTACACCAAATCGGGAATTATGGGTTCTCGGGTTTTCGAAGGTTTCACGTCCAACCAAGGGTATGGTTATGATCCTTAGCTCGCTAGGAACATGAATAAGGCCTCTAAAGGTTCGATATGAGTGTTGAAGGGATGGTGTAACATCCCACATCGCCCAGGGGAGTGATCCTTAAATTTATATTCCCATCCCTACCTAGCACGAGGCCTTTTGGGAGCTCATTGGCTTCGGGTTCTGTAGGAACTCCGAAGTTAAGCGAGAAGGGGGCCATAGCACTCCTAGGATGGGTGACCCACTGGGAAGTTGCTCGTGAGTTCCCAGAAACAAAACCGTGAGGGAATGGTAAGCCCAAAGCGGACAATATCGTGCTACGGTGGTGAAGCGGGCCCGGGAAGTGATCTGCCCCGGGCCGGGATGTGACAGATGGTTTGAAGCTTGTCTGTACGGGTTGTACGGATATGGAAGAATCGAGAGAGAGAGAGAGAGAGAGAGAGATTGCACGTGTGGGTGTATGTGTGTGGTGATCCGGATTGGTCACCCAAATACCACCCTAGACTTCTAATTGGGCCACCAAAATAGTCCTAACAACCCTACAAACTTTCTATTGGTTCCAAATAATTAGGACCTAAAATAATTGGTCCATTCCTTTAGCCCAATTTACACAAACACAACCCAACGTACAAGGGCAATATCGTCATTTCACACCATCGATGAAAATATTTCGGGACAGGCTGTCACAGTTAATTTATCAAAAAAAAAGTTCAAGGAGTCAATTTCAACTGAAGTTATAATTCAAGGGATCAAATGACAGTTTACACAAAACCAATTATTTTTAAAACAAACTGGGGAAAATTAAAGATAGAATCTACCGATAGAGGGACAATTGACTGATTTCAAATAGTTTAGGGGGTTAATTTATCAAAAAAATAGTTGAATGAGTCAATTTCAACTGAAGTTATAATTCAAGGAATCAAATGACAATTTACACACAAAAAAAAAACACAAAACCAATTATTTTTAAAACAAACTGGGGAAAATAAATGATAGAAATTCACACAAATTTCGACAAAAAAAAAAAATATTCACGCAAAGGACTGTTTATCGGGGGTATCTCGAGGTAGGGTGATAGAGGTGGAGCTGAGGTGGTGGCCATGGAGAGTCGCAGTGGTGGACGGATTTGGCCAAGCAGGGTAAATCATCTTGCTATTCACACGCCCATTTAAATTTTTTTCAACTTTAATTCGGTTTTGTTTTGTTTTTTTATCGGTTTTTTAAAACCCACCCCTGCCCCCCACTAGGCTAATTCCCAGTTTCTTAAAACGAAAAAATTTTAATAGACCAAAATTTGCACAAATATGATAGAGTCCTGTTCAATTTAACAAATTGTGCCATAGTTAATGACGACTTTGTTGTAAAGGGTATTGCTATCTACACTTATTTTTACATCTTCTTCACCTTTTCAATTTTCGACTGTCGTATTATATGAATTGAAAAAGATCAATAGATAAAAAAACAAAAAAAATATGAATAAAATGTGTAAACAACATTACTTTTTTGTAAAAAGAAAAGGAACGAGAAAAGAGACTTTAGACTTTTCGTTTAGCGTGAAAAGCATGACTGACAAAATTTAATCAGGAAGAGCACTAACTTGACTTCAAGTAGACCTGACATTCGTGTCGTGTTTTTCGTGTTTGTGTCATATCCAATATCTTAACGGGTCATGTCATGTAATACCCGTTAAAATAAACTTGTAAAATGATCCGATCCGAAATCGACCGGATAATATTAACAAGTAATATAACCTGATCCGTTACCCGTTAAGGAAAATATATTTTAAATCAATAAATAATCAAATGAAAAACATAATACTAAATAAGTATATACATACCATATTGTCACATCCAAAACATAAAAACGCATTTTTCTTTTAAATATATTTTCGCTTACCTAAATTGATTGCTCTAGTCTTTTTTTTTGCAAGACTCGTATTTGTATTATCTATACTTTCGTTTTGTTTTGATCAAATTGTGAAATTGGAAAATATTGGAATAGAGAAGGGGTATTTTCGTCCAAAAAGTTCTAATAATATAAGTGAAATAGAATCCAACGGTACAGATTTACTCTCATTTATCTTACGACTGTTATTTAAGTAAAGTCTTTAATAGTTTTTTAATTAATGTAGAAGTGTAAAAAATATAGAAAAAATATATAAACGCTCGTAATGACAAGCTTTACAACTTTCATGAAGAGCTTAACTTCGAAATTCGCCACTATAATCATATAAATCATATATCAAAATTTAACTGTTGATTGTTGTTTACATTTACGCTTCATTGTTCTCATCAAATTTTGTTTTTTCAGATTTTGTTTTTTGAAAACATGATCTATTAGAAGATGCAGGAAGATGAACAGTTTGGATCGTTGATATTATATTCAGAGTTTTACGGTTAGTGAAAATATTGCTTGATGTTTTTAAAGTTTCTACAAACTATATGACATCGTTAACTGTAAATATCGAAACGTGATATCAAAGATTTGAACCGTTCATCTTTTTACATCCGCCAGATGATCATGTTTTCAAAAAAGAAAATTTTAAAAATGAAATTTAGTAAGAAGAATAAAGTGTAAATGACAATCGACGGTTAAATATAAATTTAAGGTTTATGGATTATAGTGTTGGATTTCGAAGCTAACCCCTTCATGAAAGTTGTAAAGCTTGTCACTATGCGTGATTGTATAACTTTTTTACATTTTTTACACTTCTACAATAATTATTATTAATTTTATAAATTTTTCCCTCAAATAAAAAATATTATTCATGAGGGTTTAATATTTTTTATTAGAGGATTTTAAAAATCTAAACGATAATGTGCAAGTGACCCTTTACTACAGTGGTGGAAAGGTGTTGTGCCATTGCATGACGGTGTGGGTTCGAACCCCGTTGATGGCTAATCTAACATTTAACTTATTAACGTTATCGTTTCACTCAAAAAAAAAAAAAAAAATCTAAACGATAATGTAAGTGTAATCGTTATCTACTCGTAGAGGAATAATGATGAATCACGAGTGTTTATATATTCTTTCACATTTTTCATACTTTTGTCTTCTTAGTTCTTGTCTATACAAATACTATACTAGTTTATTTTAATTTTGGACAACAACATGTTAATTAAAATTTATAATAAAAATAAATAATGACTAAAACATTTTTTTTAAACTTATATGGAATAATAATACAAAACTATATATTTAATATAGAATATATTGTATATATTAATATGACTATTGTATTTTATAATAAATCTTTTAGAAATTAAACTTTAAAATTATAAAAAATAATTTTTTTCTTAAAGGATCGAAATGGGTTACCCACGTGTATACCCGTTAACGGATTATCCGATAATGACCCAATTAGTTATCGTGTTGACCTGAAATCCGTTATTTTCGTATCGTATCATGTCAGAAACTGCTGGGTCTAACTTCAAGTCTTCTACGTTGATGTTTTACTGCTGCTCGGGACGACAATTCTTAATGTGTTTCCGCAGTGTCATTATCAGAAACACTGATCCCGGCCGTTTTTGTTCTTTCTTTTTCTATTTGTTCACATTAATTATCTATTATATCGTCCACAAAAAAAAAAAAAAGCAAAAAGAACACCACATTGTAATCGTGTGTATTTAAGTTTGCTATGGGGGACATATTCGACATACAACAAACCCATAAAATAACAGTTACATAGTCAGGAGATGGGAATGCTATCGTCTTGGCGGTGTAATGTTTTCTCATTGCAATTTTTTATTTTTATGTTCCTCAATATTACCCCGTACCGTTTCTGTTTCTTACTTGTGCAGACACAAACCATAGCCCATGATGATGAGTGCTCTGCCTTGCTGCAATTCAAGGATAGCTTTACGATCAGAAAATCTGCTTCTGATGAGCCTTCTGCATATCCAAAGACTGGATCTTGGATGCAAGAAGGAGATCAAAATCGGAGCAACTGTTGTTTGTGGGATGGTGTTGAGTGCCATGAGGAGTCTCGCCATGTCATTGGCCTTGACCTCAGGAGCAGCTTTCTCAATGGTTCTATCAATTCCAACAGCACTCTCTTTCAACTCGTTCACTTGCAGAGGCTTGACCTCTCAGATAATGACTTCAATTTCTCTCCAATACCATCACGTTTAGATCATGATCTTACTTGTTTGACGTACCTAAACCTCTCAAATTCCGTATTTTCTGGCCAAATTCCAATACAAATTTCGAAGCTATCAAAGTTGTCAACCCTTGATCTGTCTTGTAATAATACTTTGGAGCTTAGGAAGCCCAACCTGAGAAGCCTAACCCAAAACATCACCAGCATAAAAGAACTTAAACTCAGCAACGTAGACATACGCTCCACCGTTCCTGATATCCTGAGGAATGCAACTTCTCTCACAGTTCTCTCACTTGCGAGATGTCAGTTGTATGGGGAATTCCCAGTAGGCATTTTCCAGCTACCAAACTTAGAGGTTCTTGAGTTGTACAACAACTTTAACCTAGCCGGTTATATTCCTACCTTTAACAAGACCAATTCCTTCAAGGTATTGGATGTTGCCGAGACGAGTTTCTATGGTCAGTTGCCTAATTCTATCGGAAACCTTCATTCCTTAAACACTTTGAGCATCTCATTTTGCAATTTTTATCCCCATGTTCCATCTTCCCTCAGAAACCTTACACAGCTCACTTACCTTGACATTTCTTCATTCTACGACACTGACCATACTTATTCCAACAAAACAAGCCAATTAGTTCCGGATTCCTGGTCTTGGATCGGAAAGCTAATGAAACTTCATGTCTTGGGGCTTGCATATTCCAACTTATGGGGAAAATTCCCGTGCTTTGTGGCTAACCTGACGCAACTTGCATTTCTAGACTTGAGCTTCAATGATATAACTGGTGAAATCCCATCTTGGATTGTGAACTTAACCCAATTAACTCATCTTGCCCTTTTCTCCAATAAGTTGAATGGAATAGTTGAGTTTGATCAGTTTTCTAAGCTCCGAAGCTTAGCTTCACTTCAATTATCAGACAACCAGTTATCTCTGCTGATAAAACCCGATTTGAATGCTACTCTTCCAAAGTTTGAACTTCTGTGGTTGGATTCCTGCAACTTAACAGAGTTTCCTGAGTTTTTAAAGAATCAGCACGAATTGTTTGATCTACACCTTTCGGCTAACAAAATTCATGGCCAAATACCAAAATGGTTCTGGAATGCAACTAGAGAAAAATTGGTGAATCTCGACCTCTCTTATAACTTCCTAACAGGATTTGACCAAAACTCGCTCAATATTCTTCCATGGAAAAATATGGCATACTTTAATATTGAATATAACAGGTTACAAGGATCACTGCCAGTTCTACCACAATCAATCGTATGTTTTGATGCTGGAAACAATAATTATACTGGAGAAATTTCACCATTGTTCTGCAACTTGAATTACCTTCGGCTTCTTAGTTTGTCGGACAACAACCTGAAAGGCATACTTCCACAATGTTTGGGGAACTCCAGTGCTTTGGAAATATTGCACCTGCCCAACAATTCTTTTCACGGCAATATTCCTCAAATATGTGCAAACAAAAATAGTTTGAGAAAGGTTGATTTGAGTTACAACAAGTTGCAAGGGAAGCTGCCAAGATCAATGGCCAATTGCATTCAGTTAGAGTTTCTCAACCTTGAAAATAATCACATTAACGACATCTTCCCATCCTGGTTAGGGTCACTTCCAGTATTAAGGGCTCTTCTTTTGCGGTCTAATAGATTACATGGAGAGATTGGGAAGCCTCCGACAAACCATGAGTTCCCAAACTTGTGCATCATTGATCTATCAAACAATGGTTTTTCCGGTATGTTGCCCTCTAACTACTTAGAGAACTGGAATTTCATGAAGCTTGTTAACGAGACCAATCAAACTTATTTTGAAGTCTCTTCAACCCGAGGCTCAAGTGATATCTATTATATATTGCCGTACTCGATGACGATTAATGCAAAAGGTGTTGAGTTGAAATATTTGGAGACACCTTATCTTTTGAGACTCATAGATCTTTCAAGTAATAGATTTGAAGGTGAGATTCCTGGTGTCATTGGGAAACTAACAGGGCTTCATTTGCTGAACCTCTCCTACAACACTCTCACTGGTCTCATTCCCTCATCTCTAGGGAACTTGACATCTCTTGAATCATTAGATCTCTCTGAAAACCAGCTCTCAGGAAGGATCCCCAGCAATTTGGTACGACTCAATTTTCTTGCATATTTCAACGTATCCCACAACCGGCTGTGGGGGCCTATACCACTTGGCCAACAATTTGGTACATTCCTAGAAGACTCATACCAGGAAAACTTGGGTTTGTGTGGAAAGCCTTTGTCAAAGAAATGCAAGGATTCGAAGAGCACAAAGCTACCACCATCATCAATCTTTGAAGAAGGAGAAGATTCGGCATTTCGATGTGAGTTTGATTGGTACGTGGTTCTGCCCGGAGTCATTAGTGGACTAATAGTTGGAGTGATTTCTGGGAACACTTTGGCAAACAAGAAGCATGAATGGTTTGTGAAGACATTTAGCAGGAAGAGGCAGCCAAGAGGCACAAAGGGAAGGAAGGGACGCCGGACTTAAGTCATTATTTTATCCATGAAATGTTTGGTTCTTCAAAATTATTTCAGCCTTCAGTGTAACTTTTTATTTCAATAAAATTTTCCGCGTACTGTGAGGTTTGTTTAAAAAATGTCATTTTAACTTGTGATGCATGCTTGCTGTTGATTAGTGTAAAACATATATGGGAAATTTTGGAAAATAACCAATTTTAAAACCACGAATTGAAGTTTAGCCAAACTATTTAATTTCTTATAATTCTAACCAAAAACTAATGTAAAAAGTCCTAATTGCCCTTTAGTAATACTAATCTTCTCTTCCGCTCTCCTTTGTTAAAAGCTTGGGTCGCTAGAATTGTTACGATAATCAGGCAGCAAATACTGATTGTAGCCCGGTAGCTAGACCTGGCATTCGTGTCGTGTTTCTCATGTTCGTATCGTTTTCGTGTCATACCCGATAGCTTAACGGGTCGTGTCGTGTAATACTTGTTAAAGTAAACGGGTAATATGACCCGACCCGAAATCAGCCTGTTAATATTATCAGGTAGTATGACCCGACCCGTTACCCGTTAAGAAAAATATATTTTAAATCAATAAAAATGAAAATGAAAACATAATTTGACCCAAAAAAATGTAAAACATAATATTAAATTAGTATATACATACTAAATTTCGGAGTTGACCCCTTCATGAAAGTTGTAAAGCTTTTCATTACTAGTGATTACATTTTTCACACTTTTACAATAATTATTATTAATTTTATTAATTTTGCACTCAAATAAAAAACACTGTTCATGAGATTTGGAGGGTTTTAAAAATCTAAACAACCATGGAACCATCGTCTAAGCGTTGAAGATGCAATTATGAACGTTTATTATGCTTTCACATCTTTCAGACTTATACATTAATGATTATGAATTTTGTTTATTTTGAACTCCCTTAAAAATACTATTCATGAGAGTTTGTATGGTTTTAAAAATTCAAACGATCATATACCCATCCTCAAAGCGTAGAGGATGCAACTACGAGCGTTTGCATATTTTGCCTATAATATACTATAAAAATAAATAAATAAAAAAAACTTAAATTTTAAAATTTATATAGAATAATAATTAATAAACAATATATACATATTCATTATATCAATTGTATTTTACAGTAAGTTTTTTTTAGTAATTTAAAAAATTAAAATCATCAAAATAACTTTTTTCTTTTCGTGTCGAAACAGATTACCTGCGTGTCACTCTTATGTAAACATGTTAAGGACCCGTTATTAACGGGTTATTATCGTGTTGACCCGAAACCCGTTATTTTCGTGTCGTGTTAACGGGTCGTGTAAGAAACTGCTTAACTTGAAGTGAGCACCTAATGGAGTTCCTACAAGCTTAGTGTCTTTTGTTACTCCAAACTTTTGTAATAACTTCTCAAGATATTGCTTCTGAGACAAACACACCAAACCTTTTTGTCTATCCCTTGTGATTTCCATTCCCAATATTTTCTTGGCTTCACCGAGATCCTTCATTTCGAACTCCCTTCTTATTTGCTCCTTCAACTTTTCTATATCTGAAATATTGCTTGAGGCTATGAGCATATGGTCCACATAGATTAACAAGTACACAAACAAACCATCTTTCAACTTCTTGTGATAAACACAGTGATCATAGTGACTTCTTGTGTGAAATCCCGACTTTGGAATTTCACTATTCATTACGTATCTCATTATTTAAATCCGTATTTCACGATTACGTTATTTTTATTAGTTAATTTTAATTCTGTTAATTTTGGAAATTAAATCGAATAGTTTCGGGTTTGAACTTTCGTAATTAGTCTTTAAATTCGTTGACCTTTCGAGGTCACAAGTAATGTTTTCAAATAGGTTTCGAAGCCACGAGCGTATAAGCGAAAGCCATTTGCAAGTCCGGGTTATAACGGTATAGTTACAAACGTTTGAAGTTGTGAACTATAGATTGTGGGAATTATATAATTCCCACGTGTGGGTTAAAGGTTAGGTTAGTTTAATAAAATGGGACCAATCAGATTTTTAGGGAGGAGAGAAGCTGACATTCCCCCCCCCCGCTTTCGTGAACCCGTGCTCCACCAACCCATTTTCAAACCGGCCAATTTCAGGTCAATTCCTCCATTTCTCAGCTGATTTTCCTATCTCCTTCACCTGCAACTTGCTCAACTATCTTCTTCCTTCCATCTCAAGGGTTTTTAAGGTTTAATTCGGGTAGAACTCCACCGGAGAACCCGGGGGTTCTCGACGGCGATTCCGTCGTTTCAGCGAGTCTCACCACCCACCACCACCCTTAATCAACTCCCCTTGGACCCAGGAACAAGACCCAATCAGTTTTAGGGGCGTTGTAAGATCGTGGAAATCGAATCGAAAAACGCCCATCTTAGGGTTTCCGACGAGTTTGAGTGAAATTGGAGCTTTTGCCGGAAAAATTGGACTTGGCCACAGGTATGAAACTTGCTCCACTCACTGAGATCTACTTGCCTGTAAAATTTGGTAATTTTTGGAAATATTTGAATTTTCCGGCGAGTCGGGACCGCCGACCGCCACCCGCGGCGGCTCATGCGGCGGCGCGTGGCCAGTGGGCCGACGATGTCTTTCTAAGTCCAATTGGATGCCCTGAATTCACAATTGAAATCCGTATGAAGTGGTTTGATTGTTTGAACTTAGTTTCATTATGATACATCACTTGATCAAAATTTGAATCGACGATTTGATCGTTGGATCGTCACTAAACTTTAATGCGTTATAGAACATAATATTTGAGGATAGCTAGAACTGACGGATCGGGAATCCGATGTACGGATCTTCCTGAATTGGATTTCAAAGTTAGTAAAATTAATTGTTGACATCCTCTTGATTTGGCAATTGGCGGAGATCCGTCCATTGGATCATAATGAAATTTTAATATGTTGTTTTAGAAGCATAATGTGGATCTTTGAAAATTACGGATCTGAAATCCGATGTGTGGATCTTTTGAATCGAATTACGTAGGGTGGTAGGAACCACCGTTGGTCGAGAGTTGATTTTTGGTCAACATGTCTTGAATCGTTTATAAAACTAAAATTAGTATTACTAGAAGCATAGTGAGGATAGGCGGGCTTATCTCGGTGAGTGACTTTAATATATGTGATATGGTGATTACCCGATTCTTTATATTAATATCCTTTGTAGATAGGACTTGGTTTTGTAAATGAGTGTTCTGCTAAAATGTGATTCTTTGATAATTGGCCATCGATCTATTTTTATTAAATGTGATTTGATTCATGGATTGGTAATATTTGTGAAAAAGTGATTCAAATTGAGTATTGAAATGTTTTGTAAATTGAGGGCTAGTAGAGGACTATGGTCCTGCTTGGTTAATCCGCATTGGGGGACCATAATATATATGGATCGCGCTTGGTTAATCCGCGTTGGGCGATCCTTATGGCCATTTATACTTAGGGGTGATAATGCTTGGTTAATCTGCATTGGGTGATCACTGCCTAATAGTTTTGTAGGTGTGACTCTGCTTGGTAAATCCGTGTTGGGGGGTCACTACTTACCTGATTATCTTGACCCTGCTTGGTTAATCCGCATTGGAGGGTCACTAGTGGTCCTGCTTGGTTAATCCGCATTAGGGGACCCTACTATATATGGATCGTGCTTGGTTAATCTGCGTTGGGCGATCCTTATGGTCATGTATGCTTATGAGTGATCATGCTTGGTTAATTCGCATTGGGTGATCACTTCCTAACATCTGTAGGAGTGACTCTGCTTGGTTAATCCGCATTGGCAGGTCATTTCCTATTTGGTTACTTTCTTAAGGGTGGCTCTGCTTGGTTAATCCGCTTTGGGGGGTCACTTCCTATTTGGTTACTTATGTAGGCTTCTGCCGAACTGCGTCCCTCTAGCCCTAGTTTATAATATACATATGAACGATGGATTTTGAGAATCTTGTGGTTTGAATTAGAAAAGCCGTTAGATGTCTGGGTGACTCATTCGAAGTTTTCAGCGACTTGATTATGATTCCATAAAGGTAGTCCGACCTTAGAATTGAGTGAATATGAATTGTTCACAGTAGACATTGTGTGTAAATTAGACTTATCATGTTAGTACTTGGAATCCAGGTGGGGAATTATGTAGGGATCCTTTATTAAAATTTGTGAATTGATATGAGACCTTATTGATTAAATTACATAGTAAATGTAGATATCATGCATCTTTGATTTTTAGGATTGATTAATTAGAATGATTGCGGAATGATGTGGGATATGCTTGTTATTATTATGATTAGTCTCGTTGCTCAAAGTGGCTTGAGAATAATATTGTGCTTTGTTGGTTCTTGGATATGTTAAATGTTGTGGATTAAGGTTTCATGTTGAAAACATAGTGATTTATACGATGGATGAAGTGGAAATGTTGATTGTCATATTGGATTGTTATGTAGCCATGAGTCTAGTACTTCCATACTTGTCAAGTTCTAATGATTGATTGAGGAATGTTATATCTTTCGGCTTGAACATACTGTGGTAAATGTAGAAGGGTAGTGAATGGTGAACTATGAATGGCTTGATCTCTGTGTATGGTACGTAGGCAGTCTAACGAGGAGGTTAGATGCAGCCATAAAGTGTACGAAAAATTTCTACGTAGGCGGGGTATGTTAGAGATACAGATACTTGGTGACGTCACGTGTCGATCTTGGACGTATGTCGGGATCGGGGCGTGACATCTTGTATAGTATTGACCCTTCATAAACTTGTCATATCTTAAATACCACTACCTGGGCGACTGCTTCAAACCATAAAGAGATTTTCTAAGCTTACAAACCAATCTTTCTTTGCCCTTCACTTGATACCCTCAGGTTGTCTCATATAAATCTCTTCATCAAAATTACCATGAAGGAATGCAGTCTTCACGTCTAGTTGTACCAATTCAAGGTTGAATTGTGCAACTAGGGTAAGCAATATTCAAATGGATGAGTGCTTAACAACAGGAGAAAAAATCTTATTGTAATCTATTTCCTCATTTTAAGCATATCCTTTAGCCACTAGCCTAGCTTTAAATCTTACCAAGCTCTTGTCATCCACTCCCTCATTCTTTACATAAACCCATTTGCAGCCAATTACTTTCATTCCTTTAGGCAGCTCCACCAATTCCCAAGTCTTATTCTTGTGAAGGGAGAGCATTTCATCGTCCATTGCATCATGCCATTTACTCTCTTCTTCACTATTTACAGCTTCTTCAAAATTAGTGGGAATTTCAACCTCAATTATTGGCAATGCATATACCATGCAGGCCATGCAATCTTTATATCTCGCAGGTAAGGATATGTCTCTTTTTCCCTTCCATTTGGCTGTGCAATCATCTTGTATCTTTAGTTCTTCTGATGGTGTTTCTTCTTCGTGATTACTCTTTTCATGTTCAAGTTGATCACCTTGTCTTTCTTCTTCCACAACTTCCTTACTTGGCTGTGAATTCACAATTACTTGTTCCCCAAGCTCCACCATTTGAACATCTTCCTTCAATTTCTTGTGACTTTCATCGAATGTCATATCTCTACTTACTATAATCTTGTTCAACTCGGGACACCAAAGTCTGAAGCCTTTCACACCACTATTGAATCTCGTAAAGACAACTTTCTTGCCTCGTGGATCTAGTTTGTTTTGCTTCACATGAAAGTAGGCATTGCATCCAAACACTCATAGCTTATCATAATCCTGAGTTGGTTCTTGTTGGAAATGTGCCCTAAAACCAATCATATGATGATACTTTACGGACATTTCACATGTTAAACTAATCTAGTTTAATATGAGGGCAAATATTATTGTTTAAGCCGTCTTATATAAATGTTATATGCTTGAACAATAAGTCCAAGGAATATGTAATTGGTGTACATGAGACCATTCCTTTTCGTACAAATATCCTAAACGTTCCTGATCATAGGATTGCCAATTGGGCATTGACGGTCAGTCAAGATCAGTACGTGCTTTGTCTTCTCTCAGGGAAAGTGACTGGTGTCGAGTAATTGGTGTGACTGACACCAAGACAAGTACGTAGGTGCTCAATAGAGAATGAGTCCACTGAACGCGATCAACAAGGAGTTCTCATACTCATGTCATATAAGAACTCATGGTTGGGATAATGCAAAGTAGTTATTTGACCTGAGGCATCATAGTTGTCTTATGGTTAGGTCCTTGATCTTTGACTATGTCAAAGTCACTCCGTTAGAGGGTGTCCACGACATAGTTAGGGTTAAGCCACTTAGTCATGGAAGCAGGTGAATGCACAACAATGGATCTCTAACATTCAAACCGTTTGAGGGAGAATACTCTATGATATCATTAAGAATATCTGGCCAAAGTATGAATGAGATTTAGGAAGTCGAATGAATGAGATTTAGGAAGTCGTTCTAAATCACATTCAAGGTAATCATATAAGTAAGAGAATCACGTTAGATAATAGACATGAATAAACTATCAAACCAAACAATGTGGTCAAGAGTATTGTATTAGAGAAAGACCGTATTGCATTGTAATCCCAAATTGAATAGGTTCTTCAACCTCTTCTGATTAGCTTGGGTAGCCATGACATACTGCTAGGTGTCACTTATGGTTTGTGGAAGCCCTAGAGGTGTATAATCGCTAAAGGGAGAATTGAAAGTAAGTTTCAATTCACAATTGTTTTGAAGAGTTCTAATTGCCCATTGCTTCGCTAAAATGAACCTAATGGATCGCACACCGTGTAAGGTAATGATTGAAGGATATAACGAAGATGAGTAAGGAAAATTAAATAGTTTAATTGTATATGGCAAAGATTAATTAAAAGTTAATTAATCTAGAACGAAATGTTCGTTTTAGGCCTTAAGTTAGTTTGGGGTTTCGGGACACAAAAGGGTTTTGGTCCACAAGGCACATAAGGTTTAAGTTGTGTGACAACTAAAACAAAATGGGCGATTAACTTACTAAAAATAGGGAGGCCGGCCATGCTTAGAGAAGGAGTGGGTTTTGGACTTATTACAAGTTTGCCACTCCAAAGAAGGTAGGTATAAATGTGACTTTATAGCCTTTTCTTCATTAGGGGTTTTTGAGGAAATTGGAGAGAACAAAAGCTCTCATTTTTCTCTCTAGGAGGCCGGCCACCATGGGGGAAATTTACTAGCATCTAATTCTTCCATGGTTACTCATCTTTTTCCTTAACCATCCTTGGTGTCGAAACTTAGAGGTCTCCAACTTTGGGGACTTTTGGAGAACCCCAATTCTTCCATCTATATCCAAGAAGACATGGAGCCAAGAAGCAAAGTTCCTTCATCCAAATCCATGGAGCCAAGGAGCAAGGTGACAAAGGAAAGAAGACCTTCACTTGGGTGATTAACCTTTGCTAAGCAAAGAAGTGCTTCAAATGTATAGTTTCTCAACTCATTTTGTTTTGAGTTGAGTATTGGTTCACCACAATTACTAGGCCTTGAATTTCATGGGTAAAGTTTTGTTTTTGAGTGCATACAAGCACGATTCCGTCTTTTAATTGTTAATTGCATGCATAGATGTTGCTCAAATGAACTAGTTTTCACAAATATTTCCTTCAGTTCTCCAGAACACACTTCAATAGGTGTTCTACCATCCAATGTTGTTTATGGTAGTCGATTAAGCACATGACATGCATAGCTCAAAGCTTCTGCCCAAAATCTCTTTGGCAGCTTAGCTTGAGATAGCATACAACGAACTTTCTCGAGCAAGGTCTTATTTAGTCTTTCTGCAATCCCATTCTGCTGTGGAGTATGTCTAACACTGAAATGCCGAGTAATCCCTTCCCTTTTACACACTTTGAAGAAAGGATCAGAGGTATATTCCCCTCCATTGTCATTTCTCAGTATCTTAATTTTCTTTCCAGTCTTGTTCTCCACCATGTTCTTCCATTCCAGGTAGATGTCAAGAACCTCGTTCTTTCGTTTTGTCATATATATCCATGATCTGCGAGAGTAGTCATAAAAAAAAGATACAAACCATCTTTTTCCACCTAAAGAAGTATTCTTTGCAGGCCCCCAAACATCAGAGTGAACATAGTCCAAAATCTCTTTCGTTTAATTAACAGTTGAGCTAAATTTCACATTTGTTTGTTTGCCTAGAATGCAGTGCTCACAGAACTCTATCTTTCCAGTTTTTGCTCCTTTTAAACACCCTTGCTTGATCAATCCTTGCAATGCTGTTTCTCCTACATGTCCCAACCTCATGTGCCATAATGCAGACAAGTCATTTTTATCACTTTGCACTTCATCAGCTACCATAGCCACTCCATTTTCCAAAGTGTTTCCTTGTAGCATATAAAGTAATCCATTCTGAGGCCCTTTCATTATGACAAGTGCTCCTTTAGCAACTTTGAGCACGTTGTTTCGGAGTAAAACTTGTAGCCTTGTGACTCGAAAGTGCCTAGTGGGATCAAATTTTTCTTCAGATTTGGGACGTACCTTACACCATGCAATTCTCAAATCACACCATCATGATGCTTGATCCTGATGTTTCCAATCCCTTGAGTTGTACATGAATTATCATCTCCCATAGACACAGTTCCATTAATAACTTTGAATCTTGAAAACCAATGCCTTTGAGAAGTCATGTGATGGGTATAACCTGTGTCGAGCACCCACTTTTTCATATAATCCACAATGCTTGATGCAGTTAGGGCATAGACAAATTCTTTATCCTTGACTTCAACCATATTTGCTTCTGAGTCATCCTTCTTCTTTCTAGTCTTTTCTTTGATTTTAGGGCAGTCCTTCTTTTAGTGTCCTTTTTCATGACAAAACGCACACTCATCTTTGTCCAATAACTTCCTATTCTTTGAGACTCCTCTAGTACGAGACCTACTATTTTTCTTATACGAACCTTTCTTTTCTTTCGATCTCCTTCTCACCATCAAAGCTTCAGAGTTATTCATTTATTACCTGTCAAGGTGTCTCACCTTATGATTTATAAGAGCACTTGAGATTTCATCATACTTAATTGTCTCCCTGCCATAAATCCAAGTAGTCACGAAAGGCTTATAGGATTCAGGCAATGAGTTCATCAGGATCAAGGTCTTGTCTTCATCTTTGATTATCCCTTCAAGATTTGCCAGTTCAGCTAGAAGCTTGTTAAACTCTTCTAGATAGCTTATCTTTGTGCCCTCTTTGTACTAGAACATGTTCAACTTGCTCTTAAGATGCAGTCGATTCTCTGCACTCTTCTTCATATATTTTGTCTCTTACGTAGCCCACAATTCCTTTGTAGAAGTTATGTTCATCACACCATACTTCTGTTGTTTTCCCAAGCATAGCCGAATTGTAGAACATGCATGAGCATTCAATCTTTCCCATTTTTTTTTTTTCGTCGAAAACGGCATGTCTCCTAACACAACAACCAAACCTTGTTGTATCATGACATCTTGAACCTCACATTGCCACATAGCAAAGTTGTTCGTTCCATCAAATTTTTCAATTTCAAACCTAGCACTCTGAACCGTCGTCTTGGTTCCACTAGTGCCAGACTTTTCGTCAACATCATCACCACTGGTAGAATCACCAGTCTTCGTCATTGCTTGATAGTCACAACCCACGTAAGAACCTAAGCTCTTGACACCACTTGTTGTAAACTAAACCAAAAACCAATCAAGCAATAAACAAAACACAACAATTTCAGAGTTCCTCCAATGTAGGAGTACCTCTCTAACAACGGAAGCTTTATTGATTACCAACAAATACAAGAGAACTCACAAACACAAAGTGTTCTTAAGTATACAAACTTATGCCTCTCAAAAACTCTCACGCACAAAACTCTATCCCACATCCATCTATTTATACTAATAGATGTCCTAGGTTTACACAAAGTCCCTAGAATATAGGAAATCAAATCCTATACTAAAACCAAATCCCAAACCAACTAGGAAACACAAATCCAAATATCTTGCGTCCAAGATATCCTAATCCTTTTTAGTTTAAGCATATTGATTTAATGCCAAATCCAACAGCGGCTTCATAAGTAATGTCATATTTTTATATCTCTAACTTTTATATATAAATAATGAATGGACTTAAAAATTTCAGAAAGAACCAGATACCACATATATTTTTTTCACCACATTTATGTTAATGTAGTTACTCATTTTTTCTTGTATAAGAAAGAAACTTACCCTAAATCCTTAACATTGAAACATAGCATCTTAGTGGAGTTATACTATGATACTTCTTTTAGCGTTGCCATGGGCTTCAAAGAGATGGTTTAAAATCTCAATAGAATCATCACGTGACATGCATGCATTTGTTATTGTTAATAACACCCAAAAAATGGAAGATGGGAGGGACATATTCTAGTTGAGAAGGATTTTCACACCCTTAATTTTTTACATACACATCTACATCTGTTTTTAGTCTTTGAATTAAATAAATTAAAGCGAATTAAAGAACAAAAATTAACACAAACGTGAAAAGAAAAAAAAATGGGGTGTAGATTTCATTTTTCATTCCAATTAAGTTTCCAACTACGATATGATCAACTTTTTTGGTTCATAGATCTAAGTGCCAATGCATGATTTGATCAAATGGTATGGGGAAACCTATCTTCTAAGAATAGTATACATGTTGACCTATTTATGTGGCACATACTTTACAAACAACATAGTCAAATGACAGTGTTCAGGGGAGTGAGTGACAACTCTGAAATTTTTCATGTGCTTTACAGGTTTGATCTGCTTGTAGTTTTGCAATTATGTATCAAATTCTTTCTTCACTGCAAAAGAATAGAAAACAGTGCTCTCTCTTTCAAGTGAGTCCAGCAAACAAGTCCAACACAATACAAAACAACTCCCCATGACACACACTCACTCACAATCAGCTCTATAAAATGCAGGAAATTGTGTGGGGTTATGAAATCTAATGTTAAATCTCAAAGCCTTTTATTTTATAGATACTTTTTTTCTGTAATTTGTTATATGCTTTCTGTCTCTACGAGGAATTGGGTGTTTCCTTTCTGAGCCAAATTCCAAGCTCATGAGGACAAGCAGATAGTTGCTACCTCGTCATCATCTAAAAAGTCTTGTATTGCTGGGGTTGGTATCCAATGCCCTCGTCTCAATTATTTTCTTACAGAGGAAACTTGTAAACACGTCCTCCTATGTGATATAATATCACTTTTCTGTGTTCCTTGGAAGAAGAAGAAGAAACATATCATCTGAATCTGATGCAGCATGCAGTTTCTATTTACTTTTCCAATTGGCCTCCACCACTTAATAAGTAAATCACAATTTAGTGAGAGTGCATTATTTTTTTTTACAACTACAAAACATATATATCTTGTTAAGAAAATGTTACCACCAGTTGCATATGGCCGCATTTATTTTGACGAAGACTACAAGATATATATCTTTTAAGATAATGACATATGTAGTCGTATGTGAGCGAGCAAAGACTACAAAGTTTATATCTTTTCACATTCATAAAATATATGCATATAATATATTTAATTTTAAGTTAGGTTTTGGAAATACGTAGACCATTGGATCAGTTGGACATAATCTCGATCCTTGTTTTTTTTTAAGTTCATGAATCTTTTGATGGAATTTTGATTGAAATTTCGGACTTAAATTAGTTAGTGTTTGCTCAAGTGAGAGAAAAGGGTAATGCTAGGAACAAATTTTTTAAACCAAATTTACAATCTAAATGATGTGGTTGTTGATGATTGGATTATTATTTAAACGTTGATTAATGTGCTTATTTCTTATTGGTGACACATCATTTGGTTTGCAAATTTAGTTTAACATTTTGGTCTCTTTGCATTACTAGGAAAAAAAAAAAATTTATGGACTCCGCACTCATTTATTTTGCATGTCTTTGTTTGTGTTTTATTTGTTATATGAATAACTCGTTTAGAAGTGTTTTTAAAATGTCGAATAGCGTTTTTAGAGAAAATATTTTTGGGTTTTAAAAACTCACATAATTAGGCTTTCTGCATGAAGCACTGCTTTTTCAAGTGCTTGTTACATTGGAGGGTTAGCATACTCTTACTCATCTCCCTACACACCCTCACCACTAGGGGTGGGTTAGGTTTCAATAGTTAGGTATTTTTGTCAAAACTAAAAACCGAACCAAAATTACTATTTGGTTCAGTTTTTTTTTTTTTTTAATTCTTTTTTAATTTTTTGGTTCGATTTGACTTCAATTCGGTTTATCGATTTGGAATCGGTTCGGTTTTTTTATTTTATAAAACCTGAAAAAAAATTCTTGTAAAACTTGAAAAGTAATTTTCAAATTGTAGTCTTAGCAAGTGCTTTGCAAATCCAACTTTTAGCCCAAATATATCGAGATGGTATGGATTTCATTCAAATAATGAAATAATACATAACGGGGCATGCTTGACTTTCTTGCCTCTCGTTTTATCCCCACGGTCACCCTGTTCTTCTGTGTTGTCGAAACCCCTGCCACAGAAGACATAATTTTGTTGCAACCTAGTCAAGTTATTCTGCAACATACTAATGTTGTAGAGGAATTGGACAACTGAGGACCTGCATACATATCAACCAAAGAAAAACCTAAACTGAAAAATGACATCTATACTATTCTCATATAGTACAAATCGACATCGAAGATAGCAGGGAGGGCGTGACTTTGAGATTTTTAGCATAGAGAAGCTGATTTAAAATTCATCTCGTAATGAAGTAATTGCTTGACAAAAAGCCAACACTAACTAAATAATATTTCAAAAGCACTTGCAGTTTTGATATCAATTGGACATAATATCGATCCTTGTACTTTTCAAGTTCATGAATATTTTGATGGAATTTTGATTGAAACTTCGACTTAAATTAGTTAGTGTTTGCTCAAGTGGGAGAAAATAATATATTATGGACTCCACACTCATTCATTTTGCATGCCTTTGTGTTTCATTTGTTATATAAATAAATCGTTTAGAAGTGCTTTTAAAATGTCTGAAAGCACTTTTAGAGAAAATGTTTTTGGGTTTCAAAAGCACTTAAAGTGTTTCCTGAGAGAATCACATAATTAGTGATTTTTCAAGTGCTTGTTACATTGGAAAGTTGGAGCATACTCTTACTCATCTCCCTCCACAAACCCTCACCACTTGATTGGCCATGTATTATGCCACTTTGTGATCCCTCTTTATTCTGGCTGAGCGGTGCTTATTTGAGAATCTGAGCTTCCCCTAACAAGGCTATGAACCATGGTATCGGGGGTTCGAATCCCTCCTTACCCACAACCGGCCGAAAAGGGAAGAACCTTTCCCTTTAGAGGTAGGAAGATCATGATTGGGAAGTGGACCCAAAGCTATGGTGGGTTAGGTTTCAATCATTAGGTTTTTTGCCAAAATTGAACTGAAATTACTCTTCGATTCGGTTTTCTTTGGTTTTCTTTGTTCAGTTTGACTTTAGGTTTTTTAGTTTGGGTTCAGTTCGGTTTTTTATTTTTTTATTTTTATAAGACTTGAAAAAAGAATTATGTAAAACTTAGAAAGTAATTTTCAAATTGTAGTGTTTGCAAGTGCTTTGCAAATCCAACTTTAACCCAAATAAATTGAGATGGTGTGGATTTCATTCAAACTAGCCTTTCCGCATGCGCATGAGCGCATGCGAGAGGCATTTTTGCATCACAGACGCTACGCGCCCCAAAAATGTGTTGCTTTGATATTCTTATATTTCTTAAGTGATTACTAAAAATAAATACGGTCTCATTGCCAAAGGATATGGCCTCGTCCAACTATTTAGGCAAAAACTTAAAATGTAATTGAAACAGAGATACTCTCTCAAAAGGGGGATTAGATTATGACCCTTAAATTACAAATGAAGTGCGTGCGGAGACTCTCGTTGTTTCTGCCCTAGACTGTATTGCTCCTTTTTTTTGTCAAATGATAGATTTTGTTAGATTAGATGTTAGATTAGCCACCAACAGAGTTCGAACCCATGCCGTCATGTCAGAGCTCAACACCTTTCCACACTATGGTAAAGGGTCACTTGCAGGACTGTATTGTTCATTGCCAAAAGATCAACTAAAATGTAATCGGGCGCTCATGCGCATGCGAGAGGCTTTTTTATTATTATTATGGGCGCTACGAGCTTCCAAATATTTTTTATTTACGTTAAAATGAGATCTTTGATTTGGTATTAAGTATCCTTTACTTTTGATTTTGGGTCCCCTTTTATTTCTTTTGTTTTTTTAACAAATATTTGTTTTATTTTGTGTGCGTTTGGTAAGTGATTGTCATTCACCATTTTAAATACGAAGAATAAAAGAAAATTCATGGAAGAAGAAAATAATTAAAACTGAATAAACAGTGTATATGCAACTATAGCAAAAAAACTGAACATTTGGGTATCAATGGAAAATAGCACTTCATGGACATTTTATTTTATTTTATGCTTTTCACATGCATTGAATGAGATCGACATGCAACTACGTAAGCTACATATTTGGGATAGGCAATACACAAACTCATCGAAGCAAAAACAAATAGAATTAGTATGAGGAGAAAGCAGACAGAGATAAAGACAAATTGGTGAATTTTACGTGAGCGATTGTACGTACATTTACACCGTTAGATTTAAATGCGTTTTAAACTTCATGTTTGAACCTATGGTGTACCAAAGAAAACATATTTGTATAGCAAACCCGGCTACATCATTGTTATTGAACATATGGTGTAATAGAAAACAAAAGAATCATTCTTCTCTTTATCAATTAAAATTGCATAGCATGTATAATTAATATGTTCAATGTCTGATCAAGACTAACAAACATGTTCAAAGAAAAGGGGCAAATTATTAAGGTACCGTAATGACAATAAAGAGAAACTTTTGAGTTTCGTTTTTCCAAAATCAAAATTCCCGAAACTTTCAGGAATAGAGTACTAAGGGTACCAATTCTTCCCTGTCTCTTCGTCTTCAAATTCCTAGTGATCAATTGCATAAAATATGAACAAAATCACATCACAGCCCATACGAAAAATACAAATTAAGCAATAGATTCCGAGGCGTTACCTTTAAAAATGGCCGTATGATGCTCCACCTTCCGACAATGCACTTGGATTGATAGAAACTATCACAAAATTTGAAATTAAAACGCAAGATAAAAATGAAAATAGAAATTAAAAGCCAAAGAAGACAAAAGGAAGAAAAGGGTGGAAGGAAAGGAAAAGGGATCCTTTTCCGGGGTGTTACCTTTAAAAACTATCCCTATTTATATTTAATTTTAATTTTTAAATTTAAAATAATTTTAGATCGCACGATATACGATAAACGGTCATGATCACGGAATCCCGAGATTCCCACAAAAAGGATCCGATGAGGATCCTTTCCGGAATACCTGGGAGACTGAGGATCAATTAAAGGTGGAATCAAATGGCTACTGCTCATAGCAGTTTGAAATCTAATGACACGTTCATCGTATTATTGTCTTTTGCATTAAGTCTGAAATATGATGGTAAAATGACGAATGAAAATTACGTTAGTACTGCAAATATAAACACTACTATATAAAACAATGAATAATTTGTAATAAAAGATAAAAACGAAAACAAAAAATTAACCATTGCCAAAGCCTCCCCAAGCCAAAAACAGAATGGCAATATTAATAACAAAGAAAACAAATTTCAAACCTTGTTCATTGTTTGTTCCACTGTTAGTAAAATTCCAGAGATTGATTGATTGATTGTAGAAGAACTTCTATTCAATAATCCTGTAAAAAATGCTTGCGAAGATTAACATTAAGGAAGAAAACAAAAACATTAATAATTGAGAAATTAAAATTATGGAGGAGGAATAAAACTCAATTAACCACAAAAGAAATTGTGTTACCGACTTTGTCAAAGGACCAGTTCTTGTTGGTTTTTTGCCAATTTCATCTTCTCTTCGAGGCTCCGGCAAAACAATTTCAATTTGTTCTCTTCAGATTCTTTTATTTTGAGTTTTATTTACATCTCCTCCCGCAAAACTGCTTCATATCCCACGTTTGCTTTTATTTTCATGCGCGTTTGCGTTCCACAAAACTGCTCCCGTTGCACGGTTCAAGCCTTCAACTGCAGAATAGCAGTTCTAACTGTAAGCGTATTTAGGTTTATTTTTTATTTTTTATTTTTTATTCAATTACTGAAAGCTGTTTGAAAACTGCAGTATCTCCCACAGTCCTACGTTTCTTTCCAATTGTTTTAATTTTTCGTTTTTTTTTTGGATTGGTTTTTTTTGTGTGCATCTCTCACCTTATGTATTTATCTACTTTCCTTTTTTTTAAATTTTTTTTTTTAAATGAAGATCAGTTAGCAATATTGCATTGATCACTTACCCACTACGTGGACTCTTGACCAGTATTGATTTTAAATTCCGTTTTTTTTTTCTTTTTCAATTAATTTTGTTTTCCAATATAGCACCATATTGTCCGCTTTGGGCCCCGACCACACCCTCACGGTTTTGTTTCTCGGAACTCACACGAGAACTTCCCAGTGGGTCACCCATTCTGGGATTGCTCTCGTGCGAACTCGCTTAACTTTGGAGTTCCAATGGAACCTGAAGCCAGTGAGCTCCCAAAAGGTCTCGTGCTAAATGGAGATGGGCATGTACATATAAGGCATAGAGGATCCGCACCCCTGGGCGATGTGGGATCTTACAGCATAAATGCAGGAGAATATGGTAGTGTAATTTCATGTATTATTCCTAAAGATTATACATAGGAATTAAACTCAGAAGACTCATATTCTCTCCCTCCATCACTTCGAAGTTTTTTAATTTTTCTTCCTAGTTGAGTTTCAACTTTAAGGAGGAACTCTTTAAATTTATTAATAACATCACTGTTATTTTTCATCAAATAAACATAAGTATATTTGGAATAATCATCAATAAAAGTGATAAAATATCTATTTCACCCCCCCCCCCCCCCCGAGTTAAAATTCCTTCAAATTCACAAATGTCACTATGAATTAATTCTAAAAATTCAGAATTTCTTTCAACATTTTTATGAGGTTTTTTAATGATTTTAGCCTTACTGCAACTTTCACATATGTCAGTCTTTTTTTCACCATTGGAATTACATTCAAACTGCTCATGATTCCTACATATTTGCTACTTATATGACACAAACGTGCATACCAAAAATTTAAAGAAGATAGCATATAAACTGAATAGAAGCTTTATTACCATTCTCAACATTCATCTTAAACATGCCATCACAAGCATAACCTTTGCCGTCAAATACACCCTTTTGGTGATTACATATTGATCAGATTCCATGGTCTGTATAAAACCAGCCTTATTAATAAGATCACCCGACATAAGATTTTTCCTCATAGAAGGAGTATGAAGTACATCTTTCAAAATTAAAGTCTTTCCAGAGGTACATTTGAGATCAACCTCACTACTTCCAAGCACTTGAGTTGTATGTGAGTCACCAAGCATAATTGTCTTCGGCTCGTTATAAGGAGTATATTTTCTTAACCAACCTTTGTTAAAGCAAATATGCCTATTGGCTCCAGAATCTGCCCACTCTTCATCACTTGTAACCATGCTCACATCAGTAATCATTGCAACAAATGGTTCTTGATAACATGAGCTTGATGATTAGGCTCACGTTTTTGGTATCTGCAAAATCGAGCAATATACCCACTTTTGCCCCAAACATAACAAGATGAAGGAGATTGTTGGTTCTTACTCACATAGCTTGGGTTTCCTTTATTTTGTTGATAAGGTTTTCCAAATTTCTTCATATTTTTCTTCTTAGGCTGAAACTGATCATTTTTAGGAAAATTATTTTTGGGCATGTTATTGTTTGATGAGATTAGATTTACCTTGGTAGAATTACCATTATTCTCTTGCATAAGAACATCTTGTCCTCTTGCCTCTTCCTCTACACGGATGCATGTAATTAAGGTCTCCAAGTAAATATTCCTTTGCTGACACATTGTTTTTTGGAACTCTCTCCAGGAAGGTGGTAATTTTTCTATGATACCATCTACAATGAGATTGTCACCAATCTTGACACCTTTGGATGTGACTTCTGCTACAATTATTTGGAAATCTTGGACTTGCTCCGCAACTGATTTCCAATCCACCATTTGGTAATGAAAAAAACGGCTGGCTACATATTTCTTTGCACCTGCCTTCTCGGTGTCATATTTACTCTGCAAAGCTTTCCATATCTTCTTTACAGAAGAATAAGTGGTATCATAATAATAAAAATGATCAGGAAGGCAATTCAAGAGATATTGTACTTATGTTTTTCATATTGTTGGACTTTATCTTTATGGCCATAGAGCTCATCTCATTCATGTTCTTCGTACTCTCTTTGTTTGGATTTTGATCGGTCAGAACGTAGGCAACTTTGTGAAGATTGCGATAGAAAAGGACTTTCCCCTTCCATCTTGTTGAGATCCTCGAATGGCTTCTCAGGTACACGTTCTATGATTGAATCTCCCTAATAAGTAAAAGATAGAAAGTATGGAGGAATAAAGATTGTAGTTGTGTGGAAATTGGTAGTGGGATCATAAATAAAAAGATAATGGAAAAAATGCAAATAATTATATGTTTATTATCAAGTGACTAAGGTAATAAACACAAATTAACAAAGAAAAAAAGGTTACAAGAGGTACAAAAGATGAAGGACCAAAGACTCAATCTTAATTTCCCACTAACCACAAATAATGACAAATATACTTACTTTCCCACTAACAACCAAATAATGACAATTATAATTAATTTAATTTAAAAATAAACCAACATGTATATTTCGTCCTAGTGAGAGAATGTACACAGAACAATTAAATCCTAATTCTTTTGCGACAATTTTATCTTACAGAACCGACTGCGAGTCAGGAGGTGTAAGAATAAGGTTGAGAATTAAACAGAAAAATAATTTTGAGGCATGTTAATACATTTTTCTTAAAATGATATTTGCCCCTACTCTAATATGAGTTTGCTAACATGTCTAAAGCAAATCACTTTCAGGATACAACAAAGTTTGAAATTTTAATTTAGTAAGAACTGAAATTCCCTTAAAATCTTCTAAAAGAAAACTGTATGATTTTAATGGAGAGAAAGAGGATAAGAAACTATTGTTTGAAGAATTGTATATCTGAATATGCAGCCAACTTGGACTATTTATAGATTATATGGTACCCGTTGAACTTATTTCAAAGTGTGCATAGAAAAGTCGTATCCTTCAACTGAAAGTGTGTAAAGATCAAATTCATCTTTCCAGCATTCTTTCATTTGCACCGAATGGATGCAAGTCTGCTGTCCTTTCATACATGTGCCTTTTACCAAAAGACACGGCACTGCAGCTTTTGGTTGTGCTTCTTCGCACAAGGCACTGCAACCTTTGGTTGTGCTTCTTCACACAAGGCACTGCAGCCTTTCTCCCATCATGCACGCAACACCATATTTCATGGGGTTGTGATATCCACGCACCCAATTTTACTTTTCACACACCTTTTTAATTTTCGATCGTCGGATCAGATGAAATGAAGAAGAACAACGAACAGAAATTATCAAGGGGTGTATGAGAAGTAAAATGAGGTGTGTGGATAGCACACCCCTTGTGTGTGTATATATATTAATGAAATACACCAACAATCCTTCCCTATTTCAATAATATATATATGCCCATATACTTGAAAACATCTAACAATTCTCCTCTATCTCAAAGTATAAAACTCGAAATATTATAATGAATCAATCTTTCTATCATTAATTTTAATCATACACATGTGTTCATGCATACAAAAAGGTATATTTCGATTTTAACCTTTCAATTAGTGTAAGTATCTTAAGGTTCTTACAAATACAATAGTGGCCTTTCCATACCTTAAACTATGTATTTATCAGTCAAAACCGGAAAATACTACACACATGATCATATTATAGCTTCCTTGGAAATTTTTTTGTATCTAGTTAGCACTATTATGGCCTTGTGCTACATCCTGGTTTCATAAACATTTACAAGAGAAAACCCAAAAAAACTCTTGGTAGAAGCGGCACCATTCCTTATGTTTATATAGGTGAGGTTACTTGTATATGTTTTTGCTATTCGAACATCTTATATTATTATGCCTCATTAATAATTTAAATTTCATCCTCTATATCATAGCAGTATGCACTGACATTATGGAATATGCTATATAAATTATTCAGTGCTTATTCAAACCACTTATCAGTAACTTGTTATTACCCATTGAACTTTGGTCTAGTGATGTTCTAGGAAAAGTTGGGTTATCATTACTGGTGATTTATAGTAAAGGGTTTCAGCCCCATTCCACTAGATGTACTTTGTACCATATTTCTCGAGAGTCCCTTTGTAAAAGGATTTGCCAAATTATTTGATCTTACATAAGTTATGTCAACAATCCTTGTGTTATTAACTGTTTGACAAATTCATGTGTAAAGCTAATATGTCTAGATTTGCCATTATATACTTTGCTATAAGCTCTAGACAATGTAGCTTCACTATCGCAATACAAAGAAATAGATGGCATTGGTTGTGGCCACAACTCTATATCGAACAATAAATCTCTTAGCCATTCCGCTTCTTTGCATGCGGCTGCTAATGCTATAAACTCAGATTCCATAGTGGAGTGTGATATAACAGTTTGTTTCTTTGATACCCAAGAAATAGCACCTCCTCCAATAATGAATATCCATTCTATTGTGGATTTATTATCGTTTGCACTAGTAATCCAACTAGCATATGAGTACCCTTCTAGTACCGCTGGAAATCTTGAATAAAATAAACCCAAATTAGTAGTCTTCTTAAGATAACCAAAAACTTTACAAATTGCTTTCCAATGTAAAGTGCTAGGGTTGCTAGTGTATCTTGAAATTTTACAAACAGCAAATGCTATATCTAGCCTTGTGCTATGCGAAGCATACATCAATCCTTCAATTGCACTAGCATACTCAAGTTGTGCAACTGATCTGCCAGAATTTACTAGCATTTTGATCTTAGAGTCATAAGGGGTTGGTGCTTCTTTTATTTGCAAATGATTATGCTTCTGCAATATTTTTTCAATATAGTGTGACTGGCACAATACAAAACCCCCATCATGTCTCTTTACTTTTATCCCTAAGATAGTATCCACTTCATTTAAATCCTTCATTTTGAAATTTGAATTTAGATAATTCTTAGTTTCATATATAGCTTTCATGTTGGTCCCAAATATTAGTAAATCATCTACATATAAGCATATGACAACACCGTATTCATCAGTGAATTTAGAATAAATACACTTATCGGCATTAGTATGTCTAAAACCATTTGACAAAATGACAAAGTCAAATTTTTCATGCCATTGTTTTGGCACTTGTTTTAGACCATATAGTGATTTCACTAATTTACAAACCTTCTTTTCATTGCCAGGAAGAACAAATCCTTCAAGCTGCTCCATATATACCTCTTCATCCAAATCCCCATTTACAAAGGCTGTTTTCATGTCCATTTGATGTACATATATAGATTATATACAGATGCCAAAGCAAACAACACTTTAATGGAGGTGACTCTTGCAACTGGTGCATAGGTGTCAAAGTAGTCAACTTCCTTTTTCTGTTTAAAACCTTTGGCTACCAATCGGGCTTTGAAGGTTTGCAGAGAACCATCAGTATTATATTTCCTTCTAAACACCACTTACAACCAATTGGTTTAGATCCATGTGGTAAGTCAACCAAAGTCCATGTTTGGTTGGATAACAATGAGTTCATCTCATCATCTACAACTTCTTTCCAGAAAGCAGCATCTCTAGAAGTCATTGCTTCTTTTAAAGTTACAGGATCTCTTTCTACATTTAAAATGAAGGGTATTTTATGTAGAACCTTTTCTCTGTTTCCTTCCACCAAAAATAAAATGGCTTCTAAAGATATAAAATCAGGACCTAAATTCTTTTCTTTTCTGACCCTTTGACTTTTTCTACGTCCTAGAACCTCTTCCGGTTCCTTTCTCTTTTTGGTGCCGGAAACTGAACTGGGATTTTCTTTCGACACTGATTGTTGATTATGTTCTTCAACTGAACTAGGACTAGGGTCATTATAGAATTTATCCTCAAAGAACTCTACATCTCTTGACTCAACAATGACATTTGAGCTCACATCAAGCAATCTATATGCTTTAGAGTTCTGGGCATATCCCACAAAAATACTTTTTATGCCTCTAGGACCTAATTTGGATCATTTAGGGTCATGAGACCTATAAAAGGACAAACACCCCCAAACTCTTAAATATTCCAAATTTGGCTTTCTGCCCTTCCATACGTCATATGGTGATGAGTTTTCTTAGAGGTAATTTTGTTTTGTATATGGCATGCTGCAAGAAGAGCTTCACCCCATACATATGTAGGAACATTTGCACTTATGATCATTAAATTAATCATATCAGTGAGTATCCTATTCTTTCTTTCTGCTAAGCCAATTTGTTGTGGAGTGTAAGGTGCAGTTTTCTGATGAATGATTCCATGTTCTTCACAAACAAAGAGAATTCATTTGAAAAATATTCACCACCTCTATCACTCCGAAGGATTTTAATTTTCCTTTCCTTTTGGTTTTACCTCAGCCTAATATCGTTTGAAAAACTCAAAGGCTTCATCTTTATTAGACATTAAATAAACATAAGTAAATCTAGAACAGTCATCCATGAAAGTAATAAAATAGCGTTTTCCTCCTCTAGTTAAAACACCATTAAACTCACATACATCAGAATGAACTAAATCTAATATTTCAATATTTCTTTCTACTTTTTGAAAAGGTTTCTTTGTAATTGTAGCTTGTGTGCAGATTTCACAATTTTTAAATGTAACATCTTTACAAGAAATTAAACCATGTTTAGACAAATATTTTAAAGATCTATAATTCAAATGTGCTAAACGAGAATGCAATAAAGTAGAAGAAGAGTCAACAATGTAAACAGAAGAATTCACTTTATTGATACTGAGTTTGAACATTCCATCAAATGAATAACCCTTGCCAACAAATACACCATTCTTTGACAGTATAAATTTGTCGGCTTCCAACACCACTTTAATACCACTTTTACATAGTAGATTTGCAGATACAAGATTTTTCTTAATGTCTGGGACATGAAAAACATTTGTCAGAGTTATTGTTTTTCCAGAAGTCAATTGTAGTTTAACAGTCCCTTTTCCAAGAACCTTGGCACCATTGTGATTACCCATTAGTACTTCTTGACCATCCTCTTCGGTTTTGTAGATCTTGAATCATGCTCTATCATTGCAAACATGTATGGTAGCACCAGAATCAAGCCACCAGTCAGAAGATTTAACGGCTGCAGCCATGTTCAATTCAGTGATCATTCCAATTTGCATTTTAGACACCATAGCAATTATATCTTCAGTATGAGTTTTCTCTACCATATTTGCTTTGTTTAATTTGGTGTCCTCATTACCTGCAATCATGAATAAAGTGCCCTTTCTTTCCACAATGGTGGCAAGTTGCATTTTTCTTGCCACTGTTGGTGCCAAAAGATGTCTTTTTGAACCTTCTTAGGTTATTCGCTTTCAAGTTTTTTTTGAACTTACTATTGCTCCCTTCAACATAATTAATCTTAGTTAAGTCTTGTGAGGAAAAATATTTATCTCGTTTTCGAGTTTCCTCTTCAATTTGGATCCCCTTCAAGAGATCTTAGAGACTTATATCTTCTGCCATATGCAAAAGCTTCTTTCTATAATTGTTCCAACCAGGGGGTAATTTTGACATGATAGCCCCTACTTGTAATGGATCCGGAACAATTATTTTGACTTCTCGAAGCTTTGTGACCAAAAGTAATAAATCTTGAACTTGGTCCACAATGGATTTGCCATCAGTCATAGTAAATTCATAGAACTTAAACATGATAAATTTATCGGTACATTTTTTCTCCGATGTATACTTCTCTTCAAGAGCATTCCAGATTTCCCTTGGAGGTTGAGTTGTAGAAAATAAATTGTAGAGCCGATCCGACAAAGTATTTAGGATATGTCCTTTGCACATCAATTCATCGTCTTCACGCTTCTTTCTGTTGGCATTAATTTGTTCGGTATCTGCATCATTAGGTTCAGGAATTGGTTGCAGATTTGGATCAAGAACATAGGCAATTTTTAGGGTCATCAACATCCAGCGTATCTTGTCGTTCCAGCGCATGAAATTGGTTCCATCAAACTTGTCAAGTTTCCAGAAAGCATCGTAATTCATTGCAGACAAAGCCATAATTTCGAACATCTTCTCTATTGCGAATATCACTTTAAGATTATAAGAATAAGGTTGAGAATTAGACAGAAAACTGACTTTGAGGCACGTTAATACGTTTTCCTTAAAGTGATATTTGCCCCCACTCTAATATGAGTTTGCTAACGGGTCTAAAGCAAATCATTTCCAGGATACAACAAAATTTGGAATTTTAGTTTAGCAAGAACTGAAATTCCCTTAAAATCTTCTAAAAAGAAACTATATGATTTTGATAGAGATAAAGAGGATAAAAAATTATTGTTTGAAGAATTGTATATCTGAATATGCAGCCAACTTGGGCTATTTATAGATTATATGGTACCCGTTGAACTTATTTCAAAATGTGCATAGAAAAGTCACATCCTTCAACTGAAAGTGTGTAAAGATCAAATTCATCTTTCCATCATTCTTTCTTTTGCACCGAATGGATGCAAGTCTACTGTCCTTTCATACATGTGCCTTTTACCAAAAGACACGGCACTACAACTTTTGGTTGTTCTTCTTCGCACAAGGCACTGCAGCCTTTGGTTTTGCTTCTCCACACAAGGCACTGCAGCCTTTCTCCCATCATGCACGCAACACCATATTTCATGTGTATATACATATATTAATGAAATACACCAACAGGATGGAGGAGGGGTCAAGTTTGAACTGTGGAGATATGGTAACCATGACTAGACTAGGACTCTTGGAAGAAGGTTTGTGATTAGAAGACGTGAGGAGGATGAGGGAGTAATCAAAACTGAAGTAAAAGTAAAAAGTCCAATAAAAACGAAAAAAAGAAGGGTAAATTACATTTTACACCCTCAGGTTTGTGGTCGATTTCAATTTTTTACAACATATTTAAAACATTTCAATTTCATACATTTACTTATCATTTTATTTCAATTTCATACATCCGTTAGAAAATCCGTTAAGTAAACCATTAAGTGATGAAGTGGTGATGATGTGGCTGCCAAATTTGTGCCACGTCGTAAAAAAAATAATTTTTTATGCATTTAAAATATTATAATAATTTATCTTATTAAATAAAAAAAAAAAGAAAAAAAAAAGAAACCCACTTTCTTCCCCAAGCACACCTATCCCACCCTACCCACCCCACCCCACCCGCAACACCCCCACCCACCTCCCCCGCAACCACCCCCCACCTCCCCCTCAACCCCTTCAACCCCCAAGCCCACCCCACCCAAAACCACCCGCAACCCAAAACCCACCATCGGGCACCAAATATCCGAAAAGGAAGAGAAAACCGGCTCAACATTTCAGTTTCACCTCCCTGGAAGGGTTTCAATTTTCTCAATTTTGCTCGTTCGAAGTTCTAGGGTTTCGAACGCCTGTCCTGGGAGGATGAAATCGTTATGCGCAATGTCACCCATGCAGGCCTCGTCGTCGCCGACCGCATTGGCCGTGAAGTCGCGTCGCAGCTCGATCTTGAGTAAGCCCTAGAAGCTTCCTGATACGCTAGTGTGCAGGTGTGCAGGTGTTTGTGGGTGGGGTTTTGATTTGGGATCGGATTTTCAAATTCGGTGTGCATGTGTTTGTGGGTGGGATGGGAGATGGGTTTCTAGATGGTTTGTGGGGTGGGGGGGGGGGGGGAGGGGGTTGTGGGGATTGGGGGTTGCAGCTGGGGTGGGGTGGGGTGGGGTGGGATGGGGTGTCCTTGGGGAAGAAAATGGGTTTTTTTTTTCTTTTTTTTTAATTTATTTTAATAGGATAAATTATTATAGGGTAAATTACACAAAACTACCTCAACTATTGGTCTCACGACACTATCATACATCATCTTTTAAAATTGACAATGTCATACATCATCTTTAGAATTTGGTCCAATGTTATACCTTCCGTTAGCTTGGCGTGAATTTCTCAGTTAAATGCTGACGTAGCTTGATCCAGAGCCCACTTTCTATTAAAAAAATAAAAAAATATTATTAAAAACTAGAAAAAAATATCATTTAATATTTTTTAAATATTACAATAATAAAGAAAAGTAAAAAAAAAAAAAAACAAAACAAAACCCTCAGTTCGTCCCCCTTCCCCTTCTCTGTCTTCTCCCCCATCTTCATCTTCTTCCCCCTTCCTGCAACCCAAAAAAAAGAAAGAAAAAAAAAAAAAAAAAAACCAATTTGTCTTCCCCCCGCACCCACCCCCAGTTTGTCTTCCCCCCTCCCCACCCCCCACCCCCACTTTTCCCCCACCTGAACCCAACCTGCAACCCAAAAAACAAAAAAAAAAAAAAAAAAAACCCATCTTCATCTTCCTCGACCCCCCTTCCTTTCTTCCCCCTCCCATCTTCCCTAAACCCTCCGCACCCACCCTCGCACCCACTTCCTACAACCCACAAAAAAAAAAAAAAAAAAAAACCCAGATCCCGTTGAGGTGGAATTGGGAAACCTTCGCTAGGCCGATTTCGCAGGTGGAGAACCTGGGGGCGGAGAAAATGGGGGGAATGGGTGTAGAGGGAAGAGGGTGGATGCGAGGTTGGGTGCGGGGGGTAGGTGCGAGGGTAGATGTGAGGGTGGGTGCGGGGAGAAGAAGGGGTGGGGGTGGGGGTGGGGGTTGGGAGTGGGGAAGACAAACTAAGGGTGGGTGCGGGGGGAAGACAAATTGGTTTTTTTTTTTTTTTTTTGGGTTGCAGGAAGGGGGAAGAAGATGAAGATGGGGGAGAAGAGAGAGAAAAGGGAAAGGGGACGAACTGAGGGTTTTGTTTTTGTTTTTTTTTTTACTTTTCTTTATTATTTTAATATTTAAAAAATATTAAATGATTTTTTTTAGTTTTTAATAATATTTTATTAATTTTTTACTAGAAAGTGGGCTCCGGATCAAATCACGTCAGCATTTAACTGAGAAATTCACGTTAAGCTAATGGAAGGTATAACATTGGACCAAATTACAAAGATGAGGTATAACATTGTCAATTTTAAAAGATGAGGTATGATATTGTCGTGAGACCAATAGTTGAGGTAGTTTTGTGTAATTTACCCATTATTATAATATTTTAAAGGGTAAATTACATTTTCATACCTCAGGTTTTGGGTCTATTTCAATTTTTTATAATATCTTCAAAACATTTCACTTTCATACCTTAAGTACTATTTTATTTCAAAATTATACATCCGTTATATTTTCCATCCATGAATCCGTTAAGTGTTGACGTGGCTGCCAAATGTGTGCCACGTGTCAAAAAAAAAATTTTAAATTTTTTTTAAAAAACCTGAATTTTCTCAAAAAAAGAAGAAAAAGAAACCCATCCCCGACCCACCCCTTTCTCCCATCCATGACCCACCCCCAAATCCCACCCGAGCCACCCCTCTCTCCCATCCCCCATCCCCCCACCCAAAAATCCCCCATCACCCATCCTCAAAAATCTCACCAGAGATTAGGTGGATCTACCACAAAACCAGTCCAAAAATCATCTCAAACTCAAAATCCCTATCTCAAACTCCCCAAGATGAATCTACCACAAAACCACCAGAGATTAGGTGTGATTTGGGGTCTCTGTGCAAGGGAGGTGGGTCGCGGGGTCGCGGGGTGTTGGGGGGGGGGGGGGTAGCGGGCGGGGGGTGGGGCACGAACTGGGTTGTAGTTTTTTTTTTTTCCCTTCCTCTTCCTCTTCTTGTTGTTGTTGTTGTTGCAGGTGGGGAACTGGGGGAGGGGGGGAGGGGGGATGGGGACGAACTGGGTTGCAGTTTGTTTTTTGTTTTTTTTTTCTCTTATTCTTCTTCTTGTTGCCGTTGGGGGGGGGGGTGGAGGGGAGGTTGATCGCTGAGTCGCTAGGTAGCGGGCCGGGGGTGGGGCACGAACTGGGTTGTAGTTTTTTTTTTTTTTTCCTTCCTCTTCCTCTTCTTCTTGTTGTTGTTGTTGCAGGTGGGGAACTTGGGGGGGGGGATGGGGACGAATTGGGTTGCAGTTTGTTTTTTGTTTTTGTTTTTCTCTTCTTCTTCTTCTTGTTGCCGTTGGGGAACTGGGTTTTTTTTCCTCCCTCTTCTTCTTCTTCTTCTTCTTCTTGTTGCAGGTTTTTGGGTTCTTCAGGGATGTGGGTCGTTGGGGGGAATTTTTTTTTCCTCCCTCTTCTTCTTCTTCTTCTTCTTGTTCTTGCAGGTTTTTGGGTTCTTCAGGGATGTAGGTCGCTGGGGGAAAGGGATAATGGGTTTTTTTTTTTTTTTTTTGTTGAGAAAATTCAGGTTGTTAGAAAAAAATTTAAAAATTATTTTCTTGCCACGTGGCAAACATTTGGCAGCCATGTGGCATATATGTGGCAGCCATGTTAGCACTTAACGGATCCATGGATGGAAAATGTAACAGATGTATTATTTTGAAATAAAATAGTACTTAAGGTATGAAAGTGAAATGTTTTAAAGATGTTGTAAGGAATTGAAATAGACCCCAAACCTAAGGTATGAAAATGTAATTTACCCTATTTTAAATGCATAAAAAATTATTTTTTTGCCACATGGCACAATTTTGGCAGCCACGTCATCACCAAGTCATCACTTAACGGTTTACTTAATGGATTTTTTAACGGATGTATGAAATTAAAATAAAATGATAAGTAAATGTATGAAATTAGAATGTTTTAAAGGTGTTGTAAGGAATTGAAATCGATCTTAAACTTAAGGAGGTAAAATGTAATTTACCAAAAAAAAAAAAAAATTCCTGAGTTCTCTCCCTTCGTGAGAGTTTGTTCTAAATCCTCCTGAGTCCTGAGTGAGTGGTGTTCTCTCCCTTTGTGAGAGTTGTTCTTGTTTATTACTTTCAACAGTTCCTCATTTACTCCGACTCACCAACCGTCCTATCTATCCCATCTCTTTCTGCTCTTTCTGATTAGGTTTCTTTCCTGTTCTAATTTATTTCCCTTATTAAATCTTTCGGTGGTGTACTAATCTGAAATGATTATAGTGATTTCTCCTAAATTGGATCTTTACTCCATTAGCGAGTTCTAGATCAGAGGCATGTCGGTCTGGAGCTATGAGAAGGTTCAGCGGGACCCACTTCATACCCTAGTTCCAACTGGAAATTTCAGCAACAAAGAAGAAGTTGTGGCAGTCCGATCTAATGGCAGCGAAATTTTTCAGTATAACCGGGCATATGAGATTGTATATTATGTGTCAATATATAAATAGTGGAATATATGTATTAAAAAATTAATAACTTAAAAAATAAAATTTCTCACTACTTAAATAAAAATACATGATGTATCATTCATATTCTCGTCACGATAAAAAATTTCTCCTAGGGACGGCAAAAAAAGCAGAATCCTAAATGCTCTAAATCCCATACCAGTGTATTAAATTTCACCTACCCAAAGAGTTCATGGCAATTTTGGAAACCTTACTCTTCTCAGTATCTACTGAAGTAGAACAACAGAGAACCAAGTATTCAGCGACCAGACCCATAACGGCAATTCGTGAGACACCTTGATGGAGAATCAGGTGATCGAAGAACTAGTGGTTTCTCTTGATAAGTCTATGGAATTAGCGTCTATGGAGGGTGGGATTAAACTTATGGGCAAGGCTCTGGTTAACAGGAATCTTAACAGATGGGGGATTCGGAATATACTACGTGCTGCGTGGAATGAATTAGGGGATATAGATATTAATGGGTTCGAGAAAATTTGTTTATCGTCGTCGTGTAGGCTGAAAATACGACAAAAACAATCCTTAGTCAAGTGCCTTGGGCAGTTATGAAGCAAAATTTTTCAGTACAAAAGTGGCCGCCAAACCTAGCGTTGGAAGAAATAAATTTAGAGCTAGTTCCTTTTTGGGTACAGCTACACGGGGTCCCATTGAATCTTAGCTCGGATGCTAATGTCAGCAGAATTGCTTCAAAAATAAGGGAAGTGCTGGAGGTAGAGGACCCGGCTATCGCACGTGGTTTTCTCAAAGCCAGAGTGGTCGTAAATAGGGGTGGAATTTTTTTCCGAAAATCCTGAACCGTCCTGAATCCGTCCCGAAATTTGACCGAAAATTGCTCGAATCGAATTTCCCGAAAAATTCAGTACACAAAATCGAATTGATTCCGAAAGTTTCAGTTTGGGATTCGACCATATCTTTGAAAGTGTTCGGTAATCTCGAACGGAACCGAATATATATATATATATATATATATATATATATTTATAACTTATAATTAGAAATTACTTGGACTGTTGGATTGGTTAAGATCAAATCCAACCGTCTATTGTGAGTTAGGTCGTATGTATTCCTCTCACAGTCTCACTTCCTCAGACTCTCTCTCAGTTGCTCACTCTCACTCTCTCGAAAACCTAGTTCGAAGTTCGAACGCTGCTTCGTGCTCTCGCCGCTCCTTATCGAGTCACGCCTCTCCTCCATCGAGTCACGCCGCTCCTCAGTACACTTTAACGGCGCTCATCCGGCCACACACACAGAGACACAGGAAGACGCGAATCCGACACCAATCGAGTCCCAAAATCCAGGTAAGGGTTTCTGATTTTCACTGGGTTTTTGTTCTTTAGGGTTTATGATGAAATTTCATGTTGATTAACTTGATTTCTGAGTATTTTGTCGAATGTGTGAGGGTTCGAGGACTGTGGGTTTCAGATTAGGGTAGGTGCAGTGTAGGACCTACATACCTTTGGGAGGGTGGGTGCACGAATTTGTGGGTTCATTCAAATTAATATTATGGTGGATGGGTGCATGAATTTGTAGAATAAAATTATAGGGGATGGGGAAATAGGACCTGCACGAATTGTGGGGGGTTTCAGATTAGGGTGGGTGCAGTGCAGGACCTGTAGGCCTTTGGGAGGGTGGGTTCATCGGATTAGACTTTTATTGATCCATAGACAGAGGTGAGCCTGTTCATTTATTTTTTGTTATCAACGTTGACAAGTAATGGGCTTGACAATATTTGATTCTTGGAAGAATGAGAATTATGAGGGAAAATTATAGAACATGTTCAGGAATTGACACTTGCTTCCAGACATATTTGTTAATGAATCATTCGTTTATATGTGTTAGACTGTGATTTACGGTAAGAGTGCGCAAAAAGCTAGTCCATGTTCTTTCCCTTTTCATGATTTAGAATTGTAGTATAGGTGTAGTCTGTTAGGGGTTGGATATAAAAATTGTTCAACTTTCTGCTTTGATATGGACTGGCATATGCTGTGAATAGAGGATGATAAAGATGAACCACTACGTAATCAATTAGCTTATCCTTTCCACTGTTTGCATCAAACAATGCTTCATTTTTTTTCAAGGGAGCATGGCTATGAAAGCACATGGAACTGTTTGCAATTCTCAATTTTAAGAAGCTTGATTTTTCATTAAGTATGCAGTTTGCACACCGTCAATTGATCTTTTATTTTTTTTGGTAGTGCAGGCAATATCATTGTTTGGAGTTCAAGCTCTAGAGCTCATTGCGGCTCTGCTGCTTCTGCAGAGTACTGCTAAGCCACAATATAAGTTTGTGGATTTCTTTAAAGCTAAAAAACTATCAAAACAGAGGAGCTGGTTGCATTAGCATTGCATTCGAGCAACTTGATTACAAATGTAACCGATTCCACCTAATCCCAAAGTGACCCAAAAATCCTGAAACAATTTCGGGAATCCCGAATTTCAGGAATTGAATAGTTTCGGTTCGATTTTGGGATATAAAATCCCATCCCGAAATGCTTTGGTTTGGGATTCGGGTTGGGGGTTTCGGTTCGGGATCCTGACCCGAACCAGCCTTAGTCGTAAATATTCTGAACCCTTTGCCCATTGGTTGCTGGCTATCCAGGGAGGCTGATGAGCAAACATGGATTGAGTTCCGTTATGAAAGACTTCAGGATTTTTGTTATCGCTGTGGTGGAATTGGACATTCAAACACTAAGTGTGCTTTTGAGTCAATGCCAAGGGCTGTGGCAGTGTATGGAGACTGGACTCGAACGCCATCGGTGAGAGACATCGTAGAAACTCAAAGACTTTTACCTGTCAGTTAGGGTGATAGAAGAAGGGCAGGGGCTCTACGAAGAGGTTTTTAAGCTTCTACGCGGGGGTCTGATGAGAGGGGGTCTGAATCCGACAACAACCATTCTGCTAGTGTGAGTGTACAACATCCTACTATCGAGACTAGTGGTACGAGTGCAAGTCATAAAAGATGGCGAAGATTTGATATACAAATGGCAGCTCAGTTCTTTCATCCGACCCATATCGCCCTAAGTACTAGTACTTCTGTCATGGGCCAACAGGAAATGGCAGCTATTGGATCCTCGAGCTCCTCTAGTCTTCAAGATTTGGATACTTCTAGCGGGTCTGCCCGACACTCGACTGTGTGGATTGAGGAAATTCCAGGAGTAAATATTCTAACTATGGCGGCTCACCAGGAGACAGGATGTTCTTTTAAAATGGGGGTGGAGTCAGATGTGATGGATAATGCTTGGCATCAATCCCCACAAAAGAAATCTTGACCTGTGACTGTTTCTGAAAATGTAGTGGAGAGGAAGCAGAGAGTGGCCGAGAAATTTCAGAAAATGATCATAAATGAGAAATGTTTGATGATGGAAATAGCGATTTATGCAGAAGAGGAGTCTCAGGAGATTCTATTTGAATATCAAGAAATGTGGGAGTATCTGGAGACAGAATCAGCAAAAGGAATGTAGGCATCGTCTAGGACCGAGGCGGGTGGTTCTTCGAAAGGTGGTGGCGGCTGGCCTTCAATAGCCACACGATCGCCATGATTACCATATTTTGGAACTGCCGTGGTCTTGGGTTGGACATGGTAGTTCAAGCCATCCATGGGCTAATAAGAAAATATCGACCTTCTATGATTTTTATGGTCCGAAACGAAGATGAAAGATCATCGAATAGCTGGTGTTAGAAGATGGATGCGTTACTTAAATGGTTAAAATGTTAAACCGGTTGGCAAGGCTAGCGGATTGAGTTTATGGTGGGATGATTTCGTAGAAATTAAGACGATTGATTCTTCGAGATGCTTCATAGATGCCCACAGCAGGGTGGGGGACTTCCAATCTGTATTCAGATTCACCGGAGTATATGGTACTTCTTACAAAGTGGAAAAGGCGGGTTTTTGGCAGCGTATGATCAATGATTTTTATCCATCTACCACCCTATAGATTTGCGGTGGTGATTTGAATGATGTCTTGTGCGATTGGGAGAAGTCGGGGGGTGCGAAACTTCGACATAATCGGGATAGATATTTGGGCCAATTCATGAACAGTACGGAACTACTTGATCTCAAGTTCAACGGCCCTCAGTTTACGTGGTGGGACATCGTAACGGTCAGCTTATGTAGGCTCGGTTAGACCGTGCGTTAGTAAATAAGGAGTGGTTGAAACGATGGTCTAATACCTTTGTTACCCGTGGTACTGTCTTAGGCTCGAATCATAATCCTATCATTGTTCACGGGGAGCCACGTTGTGATAAAAATAAAAAATTATTTCAATTTGAAGCATTCTGGGCCAAAGAAGCGGAATGTAAAGAAATTGTGTGCCGTTGTTGAGAGATGCACTGTTTAGGAGATTGTATGACCAGATGGCACAAGAGGGTGAATGTTTGCTGATCCAAATTAATTGCTTGGAGTAGGAAAAAATTTAAGTTCAGGGCAAAGCAGATCGAGGACAAATTGGAGCATCTTGATCACTTGCAAGATGATTGGCGCCGGAATCAACAGAAAATTGAACAATTATCCCTGAAATTGATGAGTTATGGCAACAAGATGAATGATATTGGCATCAGAGATCCCGTGTACTTTGGCTTCAGGAAGGTGATGCAAATACTAAATTTTTCCACCAATCCACCTTATAGAGATGTTAACAGAATAAACTGTTGAAAATTAAAGATGCAAATGGTGAATGGATTGACTATCCCCAGCAGGTGAGAAATTTAGTTGACACACACTTTTTCACTTTTTTTACGTCAGTTGGGGATCGAGAGTGGGGAACCATTCTTGATTGTATTCAGCCGAATGTGACGGAGGATATGAATACCTCCCTTTTTGTACCGGTTTCTCTATAGGAGATTAAATAGGCTGTTTTTCAAATGGGAAAATTAAAAGCCCCGGGCCTCGATGGTTTCCAAGGTGTTTTCTACCAATCTTTTTAGGATAATCTTATGGCTAATGTTAATGGTTTAATTCAAGATTTTATGCAATGGTCTCACTCTCTACACCGCTTCAATTCCACACATGTTGTGCTCATTCCTAAAGTTTCAAATCCGGAGTCTATTGCCCAGTTCCGACCCATAAGCCTCTGTAACTACTCTTACAAAATTTTATCCAAGGTCCTGGCCAATTGTCTTTGACTGTTGTTGCCGGAGCTTATATCTCATTCACATAATGCTTTTGTTACTAGAAGGCAGATTCAAGATAATATTGGCATTGCACACGAGCTCTTCCACTATCTAAAGACACGACAAACAAAAGGTAAATTTGAACTTGGGGTTAAATTGGATATGCATAAGGCATATGACAGAGTGGAATGGGATTTTCTAATGGCTGTCATGGAGATGATGAGGTTCAATCAGCGGTGGTGTCAATTATTTGGCTGTCTTTCATCAGTTGATTTTGCTATACTGGTGAATGGTCAGCCTAGACGGAAGCGTGGTCTTCGGCAAGGTGATCCTATATCTCTATATCTTTTCCTCTTGGTTAGTGAGGTACTTTCCCTATTAATATCGCAGGCGTGTGATGAGCGATTGATTTCGGGGGTTAAACTTAATTCACATGCACCTGTTATTTCTCATATGTTCTTTGCTGATGATACACTGTTCTTTTTAAAAGCTGAGGTGAAGAACTGTAAGAATTTAGCGACACTCATACAACAGTACTATTCAGCCTCTGGACAACAGGTCAATTTTCATAAATCTAGTGTCTTTTTCGGAGCTAATGTCCCGCGGGCCTTGGCGGAAGATCTTGGCCGCATCCTAGGTATGCCGATAGTAAATGATCCTGGAACTTATCTTGGTATGCCAGCTATGTGGGGAAGGTCAAAGCGGAAATGTTTGAATTATGTAAAGGAGCGGATTTTAGGGAAACTTCAGAGATGGAAACAAGCAACCTTATCCCAGGCAGGTCGAGAGGTTATGATCAAGGCGGTGGTTCAAGCAATCTTGACTTTTAATAGATTCTCTGATTGCCAATTTTTGGTGGGGACATGACATGGAGAGGAAACATATTCATTGGGTTTCTTAGACTACTCTGGGGCTGCCAAAGGCGAAAGGAGAGCTTGGGTTTCAAAATTTTATGGATTTTAATGATGCTCTCCTAGCGAAACAATGTTGGCGGCTTATCCAGGAGCCGAATTCATTGTGGGCAAAGCTATTAAATGCCCGTTATTTCCCCCACTTTTCTTTTTTAGATGCCAAAAGGGGTGGCCGAGCGTCATGGGCGTGGTTTAGTTTACTTATTGGACGTGATCTTTTATTACAGGCAACTTACTGGCAAGTCTTGAGTGGGAAGACTATTCGGGTCTGGGGTGATAGGTGGTTGCCTTCCATCTAGGTCGGACACCTCACTCCAATTGCGCAGGTGTCGGTCAGTCGTAATACAAAGGTAGCTTTTTTAATTAATCAGGAAAGTGGTGATTAGGATATTGAGCTCTTAAGACCGATTATTCCGTCGGAGGAATATGAGGCTATTTTGGCAATCCACCTTGGTGACCTTGTGCTTCCTGACCGGTTAATATGGCCCTGTACACAGTCGGGCTCTTATACCGTCAAATCGGGTTACCATTGGCTGCGTTCCAGGGTGACACCACGGCCTAATTTTAGCTCAGCCTCCTCCTCTTCCATTCCGGAGCGGTTGTGGAACCTCATTTGGCAACTCAAATCCCCTCCTAAGATCCGGTGTTTTATCTGGAAATCGATGCACAAAGCACTACCCACTATGCAGTCTCTCTACAAATGTCACTCTGCATCCTCCCATCTCTGTCCCATCTGTAAATCACAGGAGGAATCGATGGAACACCTTTTTCTCCTTTGTCTATGGCTGGCAACTATTTGGTTCGGGGGCATCCTTAATTATCGAGTTAATAGTGTTGAAATCACTACCTGGACGAATTGGTTGATGGGCATTATTACGACTGCTGATAAAGCCTACGTTCTCACTTGGGTTGTATTTTCTTGGTATATATGGAATGCTAGGTGTGGCTTCCTTTTTCAGTAGCAACCAATCGTTCCTTCACAAGCGATGGTAGCTATCTCATCCAACGTTAAGGCTTTTAGTGCAGCTTTGTGCAGTCCCTCCGGTCATGTAGGGCACGGTAGTCTAGACCATAGAACTCGTGCTCATGAACCACCAGAAAGATGTCAGCTGCCGTGCTATCCATATGTGAAAATTAATGTTGACACAAGTTGGGCTGCTGCATTGCATGATGGTTTCGTTGGCTTGGTGGTGCAAGACTCTATGGGTGCTTTCATTGCTGCTCGAAGGCTTCATATTTAGGCCCCTACTGGTATGGCAGCTGAGGCTGTCGCCATTTTAAGGGGTTGCGAGTTGGGTCATTCCTTGGGTCTCCACAATGTGGTTGTAGAATCTGATTCATTGAGCTCCATCTCGTGTTTAAAGGGTAGGCTCACGACTGGCAGGTGGGAGGCGTTTCCAACCGTAACAAAGTGCAAGAAACTTTGTGCATCCTTCCATGACTGTCGCTGGTCTTGGGTTTCAAGATCAGCCAACCTGGCGGCTGACCGTTTAACGTCGCGAAGCTCTGTGGAGATGTGCAACTTTACTTGGGTCGATCGACCCCCATCTTCACTTGTTCATGTACTTCACCTTGATGATCTACCTTGCCCACATTAATTTTGTTTGGTCGTGCAAGGGGTGACACTCGTTGTTCCTTTAGTGTTGGGTTTTTCTCCCCTTGCACTTCCGGCTTTGTTTTTTGGTTGTTTGCCTCGTGTGGGCTTTCGTTGTCCTCTTGGCATCTTTGCCCCGGTTAATATATCCGGTTTTCCAAAAAAAAAAAAAAAAAAAAAAAAAAAGTTGAAGTGAAAGTAAAATAATCATTAAAGTTGGGGGAAGATATGGTAGTCTTACTCTAACATCCATATGTTGAAGTTGGATAGTTGAATCCATTAGATCAAATAAATGGTTATGATTTTGTTAAATGCAGATAAATGCATTAATACTAAATATAGAGACTCGAGATCCAACTCAAACTATGTGTGATTGGCTTGTGGTTTTAACGTGTAACTAGCTTAGAACATCGGCGAAATTCCCCTTGTAGAGAAATACGTTCGTAAAGCCAACAACAACTTAACTTTCTTTGCTAAAGCAAAGTCTTATCTAAACAGCGCTAATCAAACCCCGACAACTACTAACTTTGCTTTTCAAAGTCATAAAAAGAGTCTGGATACTAATTATGAAGTACCAACAACGACTCAAAGCAAGATTTTGGTTTTATTTTCTATGCTTTAACACTTTATTTATACAACTCACCCCTCAGCTTATTGAAAGAATGAATGATGAGTTGTGTGGTATCCATTTCTATTTCTATAAGAACTCAGAGGTTGGCTTCCTCGTGGGAAGATCCTAACTTTTTTTTTTCTTGGGTAAATTACACTTTCATACCTCAGGTTTGGGCTCTATTTCAATTCCTTACAACATCTTTAAAACATTTCACTTTCATACCTTAAGTACTATTTTATTTCAAAATAATACCTCTGTTACATTTTCCATCCATTAATCTGTTAAATGCTGACGTGGCTGCCACATATATGTCACGTGGCTGCCAAATGTCTGCCACGTGGCAAAAAAAAATTTAATTTTTTTTAAAAAAAAACCTGAATTTTTACAAAAAAAAAAAAAGGGTAAATTACATTTTCATACCTCAGGTTTGGGGTCTATTTCAATTTCTTACAACATCTTTAAAACATTTCATTTTCATACCTTAAATACTATTTTATTTCAAAATAATACCTCTGTTACATTTTCCATCCATTGATCCGTTAAATGCTGACGTGGCTGCCACATATATGCCACGTGGCTGCCAAATGTATGCCATGTGGCAAATAAAATAATTTTTTTTTTTTAAACCTGAATTTTCTCAACAAAAAAAAATAAAAATAAAAAATTTGAAACCCACATCTGCAAGAAGAAGAAGAGGGAGGAAGAAAGAAAAAAAAATTGTCCCTCCCCCACGCCCCCCAGCGACCCACATCTGCAACAAGAAGAAGAATAAGAAAAAGAAGAAGAAGAAGAGGAGGGAGGAAGAAAGAAAGAAAAAAACCCCAAAATCCCACCCGAGCCACCCCTCCCAAAAATCCCGAAGAAGAGGAGGGAGGAAGAAAGAAAGAAAAAAACCCCAAAATCCCACCCGAGCCACCCCTCCCAAAAATCCCCCATCACCCACCCCAAAAAATCCCACCCGAGATTAGGTGGATCTACCACAAAACCAGTCCAAAAATCATCTCAAACTCAAACTATTTTCAAAACTCACCCACACTGAAAATCACCAGATCGCGGAGGGAGGAGGGTCTCGAGAGGAGGGGAAGGGCTTTTCTTCTTCTTCCTGCATATGTGGGTCGCTGGGGGGAGGGACAATTTTGTTTTTCTTCCTCCCTCTTCTTCCTCTTGCAGATGTGGGTTTCAAATTTTTATTTTTATTTTTATTTTTTTGTTGAGAAAATTCAGGGTTTTTAAAAAAAATTAAAAAATTATTTTATTTTCCACGTGGCAAACATTTGGCAGCCACATGGCATATATGTGGCAGCCACGTCAGCATTTAATGGATCAATGAATGAAAAATGTAACGGAGGTATTATTTTGAAATAAAATAGTACTTAAGGTATGACAGTGAAATGTTTTAAAGATGTTGTAAGGAATTGAAATAGATCCCAAACCTGAGGTATGAAAGTGTAATTTACCCTTTTTTTTTTCTTTTTTTTTTTGTAAAAATTCAGGTTTTTTTTAAAAAAATTTAAAAATTATTTTTTTTGCCACGTGGCAGACATTTGGCAGCCACGGGGCATATATGTGGCAGCCACGTCAGCATTTAACGGATCAATGGATGGAAAATTTAACGGAGGTATTATTTTGAAATAAAATAGTACTTAAGGTATGAAAGTGAAATGTTTTAAAGATGTTGTAAGGAATTGAAATATAGCCCAAATCTGAGGTATGAAAGTGTAATTTACCTTTTTTTCTTCGACATGTTTGTGGGGTAACTCTCTCTTGCTCTTGGCTAAGAAAATGGAAAAGCTATTCTCTCTCTCCGAATTAATCAAGGTACAAGCTCTATTTTCTGCTTGCCCTCGCTCTCGGTGACAAGCTCTTGGCCTGCACGCCTTTCCTTTTCAGCTCAGTCTCGTGTATCTAGAGAGCATATGGTCGAATATATCTCTAACGACTGAACTTCTTTGTGCGGTGTGGAAGCTTGACTATCTCACAAAATTATTGTCTTCTCCCATCAACTTTATTAAAGTGTAGACTTTTCCAACTCATACAAACGATAAAGGAAACTAGGGTGTTCTGTGTAAAAGCTTCTTTTTATTGAATATGATTAATTTAGTACGACTAATTACATCTCAATATGATTAATTTAGTACGACTAATTACATCTCAATATGATTAATTTAGTACGACTAATTTTACATACAGTACCACTACTAACTACATACAGTTATCTTTAGATATAAGCCCATGCAACACTTATTTTCTTAACAAAAACCCATCTCGTTTTAAACATCCACATAAAACCCAAATTTGAAATAAACTGCCATGTAAACAAATAAATGCCTATTATTTTCAAAATATTTACAATTGTGCCACAACACCCTAATTATGTTGATGAATTTAATTATCCACCATAATTATGGCAAATAAGTGCTTTATTATTACAAAAGTATCTACTTTATACTTGTCTTACCATCATCTGTTCCATTTCTTATATTTGTTTGACAATCATTGTAGGTAAATTATTTTGCATGTATACATTAGGCACAGTTTGTTATTATTATATCTGTGTGAAATAAATTACCTATATTTTTAAGTAGAATATAGGTAATTAATTAACTTTGAATCAATTGGCTAAAAACATCCTTTTATTTTGTAGGTAAATAATTTTGCATGTGTTATCACATATACTAGGCACATTTGTTATTATTATGTGTTGTTTGCAATCAATCAACATTCATTTATTCTGTAGGTAAATTACAAAAGTATCTACTTTATACTTGTCTTACCATCATCTGTTCCATTTTTTATATTTGTTTGACAATCATTGTAGGTAAATTATTTTGCATGTATACATTAGGCACATTTTGTTATTATTATATCTGTGTGAAATAAATTACCTATATTTTTAAGTAGAATATAGGTAATTAATTAACTTTGAATCAATTGGCTAAAAACATCCTTTTATTTTGTAGGTAAATTATTTTGCATGTATTATTACATATCCTAGGCACATTTGTTATTATTATGTGTTGTTTGCAATCAATCAACATTCATTTATTCTGTAGGTAAATTATTTTGCATGTATTATTACATATGTTAGGCACGTTTTGATATTATTACATATATGTGTATGCAAATAACTTAATTTGTCACATCCCGGCCCGGGGTCCACCACATCCTGGGCCCGGTCCACCATCATAGCACGATATTGTCCGCTTTGGGCCCCGACCACGCCCTCACGGTTTTGTTTCTGGGAACTCACACGAGAACTTCCTAGTGGGTCACCCATCATGGGAGTGCTCTCGCGCGCTACTCGCTTAAGTTCGGAGTTCCCATGAACTCCGAAGCCAGTGAGCTCCCAAAATGCCTCACACTAGGTAGAGATGAGAATATACATATAAGCCTCATAGGATCCATTCCCCTGGACGATGTGGGATCTTACAATCCACCCCCTTTAGGGGCCCGACGTCCTCGTCGGCACACACGCGGCCAGGGTTAGGCTCTGATACCAAATTGTCACATCCCGACCCGGGGTCCACCACATCCCGGGCCCGCTCCACCACCATAGCACGATATTGTCCACTTTGAGCCCCGACCATGCCTTCACGGTTTTGTTTCTGGGAACTCACACGAGAACTTCCCAGTGGGTCACCCATCATGAAGTGCTCTCGCGCGCTACTCGCTTAATTTCGGAGTTCCCATGAATTCCGAAGCCAGTGAGCTCCCAAAAGGTCTCATGCTAGGTAGAGATGAGAATATACATATAAGGCTCATAGGATCCATTTCCCTGGACGATGTGGGATCTTACATAATTAACTTTTGAGTCAAACAATATTTATTTATTTATTTTGTAGGTAAATTATTTTGCATGTATTATTTTACCTGGAACTTATATTGTTATTTTATATATGTAAAATATTGGTACTTTTGAATAAAATAACATTTGTATATTTGTGAAAAATACTAATTTACCTGTTACAATTATTTGAAAAGTGTTGCAGTCATATTTAGAATAAGAATGTGATTGTGTAAAATCCTAGTAGATATGGGAATGTATCCTATATTCCTATTAGGAGTAGATTACCTATTAAATGTTGTAATCCTAAAGGGTAAGGTTTTACCTATCATACTACTATAAATAAAGGCACAATGGGGTGAATCAAATACACCTCACAATTAAATCACTCTCTCTTCTCCCTCAATATTGTTGGCCCACTTTCTCTCTCTAAACCCCATATCGTTCAATCAAATAGGCCTACAACACGTTATCAGCACGCTCTTGCCAGAAGCTGAGGAATTGACGCATCGTAGGAAGAGGCTATCTTCCACCAAATTCAAAGGCTTATATTCATTTTCTGCTAATCAGGTACGCTTAAAATAAAAGAAGATATTTGAAACATCCATAAAGCATGAAAACATTCCCTATGATGCATGAACCCCTCTATGTTTATATTTTCCTTTCGATATACATATACATACATATATATATATATATTGTATATGTTCATATATTTGTTTCATACATCACACAATTAAATTGTTACGTGGAATTTGTGAGTCAATGTATAAAATTAAATTAGAAGCACTCATAAGGTTTCTTAAACCCTACCTATGTCGAAAATTTTGGGAAATTGGACACCACCCTTGCGGCAAAAACTGGGCAGCAGCCCTCTGGGCTTTGCTGCATTTTCATGGACCTTGACAGCAGCCTTGCTGCGAGCAGAATGACACCCCAGGCCTTTGGCCTGGTTGGGTTGTCTCGGGCCTGTCGCCCCCATTCATCTAGGAAACCTAAAGCTTTCCTTTTGGACCTTCCCTCTGCCCTCGGCCCATGCCAGCAAGCTATCATGCTTGCTGGGCCCTTGTCCCACGTGCCACTGGACTGCCTGCAGCAAGCCCGTGTTGCTTACTGGGTTATCCTTGCGACCCAAGATGATGCCAACCCATGTGGCTGGGCTTAGCCCTCAAACCAACAGGCCAGCTTTTGCTGGACCTGACCCGTGCCCCCCTCAGCCCAGACATAAAACCCAGCTGCGGCTGGGGTTTTATCTCCCACCCCCGTGGCCTGCAGGTCACACCCAAGGCTCTTTTGGGCTGTGCCTCTTACTCTAGGCACCCAACCCGAGCCTAAATAATTTTGGGGCTTTTTTTTTCGACCCACATGCTATTATTTTAGCATTCTAAATAATTTAAACCATATGTTAATATTATTTTGCTTCTACAATTGACCCCGTATGGCCGGGTTTATTGAATTATTAAAAAATGACCTGCAGTTCATTAATCTGATAATGAATCCAAAATTATTGACCTGAAGATCACTTTTGGACATTAACAATTCAATAATTTATTTTTATACTTTGAACTGTGACATACTTTCATAGTAACGAAGCTCTCACACTTGATTTCCCGAAGAACCTCAAATCAACTATATGTAAATTTGTATATTCCATTCTGTGTTTCTTGCAGGAACCTCTCCTTATGAAATAATTGTTCAAAAAACTAAATTGAACCTGTAGTTTCAAATTTAGTGCCTTTGAAACCCGAAGTTTTCATTCAAAACATACCACATGAAACCTGTAGTTTTCATGCATAAATTAAACCAATACATGTCTATAGAACCTGTATGTTCTACAATATATATATATATATATATATATATATATATATATATATATATATATATATATATATATATGGCTTACCATATGGCTTACCATATGACTACTCACGTTTTTCTCCCTTTGTTTTAGGGACATGTCGAACTTGAACAATCTCGATTTCTCCACTCTAGAAGTCTCTGGAAGAAACTATCTGAAGTGGGTTCAAGACGTGAAGCTCCATCTAACTCCAAAGGGCATTAGAGCCACCATTGAGGCACCCGTCACCGAAAAATCTGTTGACGAAGCTCAGAAGGCTAATGCAATGATCTTCATTCGAAGACACATCCATGATGCACTGCAGACTGAGTACCTTGCTGAGAAGGACCCACGCACCCTCTGGCTTGCTCTGGCCAACCGTTTCGATCACCAGAAAGACATCTACTTGCCTGAAGCAAGACACGACTGACAGCATCTTCGCTTCCAGGACTTTAAGTCCGTAAATGAATAAAACTATGAAGTTTGTAGAATTCGTTCATTGTTGAAATTTTGCAAAGTGGAACTAACCGAATCAGATCTCTTGGAGAATACCTATTCGACCTTCCATGCCACCAATATTGTCTTGCAGCAACAATATAGGGCACATAAATTCACCAAGTTTTCAGATTTGATCTCTGCTTTACTTCTCGTTGAAAAATAGAACTAGCTTTTGATGAAGAATTATCAAGCTCGACCGACTGGCTCGAACGCCGCGCCTGAAGCTCATGCGACTCATTCTAGCAGCCATAAACAACGAAAGAATCATCGTGGTCGTGGTTATGGGCGGCAAGTCCCACCACAGGCCCAAGGTCAACAAAGTGCCGCACCTAAGGGAAGAATTGCAACCTAGCAGCGTCCACCACTCGCCCCTAAGGCCCCAAACTTCAAGAACAAGGGAAAAACTCCCGTTCAGCCTGCTTCTACTGAACTGGATATGTGTTATCTGTCATATCCTGACCCAGGCTCCACCACATCCTGGGCTCGACTCTGCCGTAGCACGATATTGTCCACTTTGGGCCCCGACCACGCCCTCACGATTTTGTTTCTGGGAACTCACACGAGAACTTCCCGGTAGGTCACCCATCATAGGATTGCTCTCGCCCGAACTCGCTTAACTTCAGAGTTCCGATGAACTCCTAAGCCAGTGAGCTCCCAAAAGGCATCGTGCTATATGGAGATAGGCATGTACATATAAGGCATAGAGGATCCACTCCCCTGGGCGATGTGGGATCTAACAATCCACCCCTCTTAGAGGCCGAAGTCCTCGTCGACACACATTCGGCCAGGGATTGGCTCTGATACCAAATTGTCACAGCCTGACCCGGGCTCCACCACATCCAGGCTCGACTCCGCTGTAGCACGATATTGTCCGCTTTGGGCCCCTACCACGCCCACACGATTTTGTTTCTGGGAACTCACACGAGAACTTCCCAGTGGGTTACCCATCATGGGATTGTTCTCGCCTGAACTCGCTTAACTTCGAAGTTTCAATGAACTTCAAAGCCAGTGAGCTCCCAAAAGGCCTCGTGCTATATGGAGATAGGCATGTACATATAAGGCATAAAGGATCCACTCCTGTGGGCGATGTGGGATCTAACACTATCGTTGTGGATCAAAGGATCATTGGTCACGCATATGCCTAGCTTCCCCTGAAGCTATCGCTAAGAATCATTCCCGTCATGAGTCTAACTTTGCAGCTGTGGTTCATCCAGAAGATGCTACTACATCAATGGAGATATCGGATTTTCAAGAGGCGTCTGCTCCTATGGAATAATAAATTAGACACGTTTTTAGGGTGTTTACCCCTAGTGGCCGAACCCACTAGGAGTGGCCGGCCCCTACCCCCCTATTTTCTAGGTTTATGGTTTAATTTTGAACAATTTTTCTAAGAATTTGGAATAATTTGTTTGGTTTTTGGTTTGTTTTGAATTATAGATTGTTATTTGAATGGATATTATTTTCTCGAATTGATTAATTGAATGAATGGACTTATATTTATACATGTGACCAATTCAATCAATTTATTTCTAGGTATGACTAGTGGGGAAGTTAGTTGTCTGGCAGATAGTGCAACCACGCACACCATCTTGCGTGAACGACACTATTTTACTAGCTTAATACCCAAGAAAGCTCATTTGACAACTATCTCAGGCCCATCCAACCTGATTGAAGGATACGGAAAGGCCTGTATCATGTTGTCCAATGGTACTATCTTAACCATTAAGGAGACACTCTATTTTCCACGTTCCGGAAGAACGTTGCTGAGTTTTAGAGATATTCGAGATAATCAATATCATATTGAAACCATTGAATATCATGGTTCTGAATTTCTTTGTATCACTTCGTACAAATATGGCCAGAAGCGTATTCACAAGAAGTTGGAACGTCTACCGAGTGGGTTGTACATCACAACCATTCGCGGCATAGAAGCCCAGAGTGTGGCCAACCCTATGCCTGGGTTCCAGGACACTTTGTTGCTTTGGCATGACCGTTTGGGACATCATGGGCGTGACATGATGCGCCGTATCCTCAAATCATCACACGGGCATAAGTTACGTCCCTATGTTAGACACCCGCCATGCAAAGCATGTTCTTTAAGGAAGTTGAATACTCAACCTTTCCATACAAAGATCATTCATGATCCCCCTAAATTTCTTCAGAGGATTCAATGGGACATTTGTGGACCTATCCAACCAACCTGCGGACCATTTAGATACTTTATGGTGTTGGTTGATGCATCGACACGATGGTCACATGTTTTCCTGTTGTCCACACGCAACGTCGCGTTTGCTAAACTCCTAGCTCAAATTATTAAGCTAAGGGCTCACCACCCTAATTATCCGATTAAGTCGATTCGACTGGATAACGCTGGAGAGTTTAAGTCACAGATTTTTGACGATTATTGCATGTCAGTAGGGATTGATGTGGAACATCCTGCACCCCATGTTTACACCCAAAACGGCCTGGCAGAAGCTTTTATAAAGCGCCTTCAATTGATAGCTCGGACTTTGGTTATGAGAACCAAACTGCCGGTATCTGCCTGGGGCTATGCAATATTGTACGCAGTTATGTTGGTCCACCTGAGGCCCACCGCTACTCAACCACATTCACCGTTACAGTTGGTCACTGAATATGAGCCTGACGTCTCGCATTTACGGGTGTTTGGGTGCGCCATTTATGTGCCAATAGCGCCGCCGCTACGTACCACAATGGGTCCTTAGACAAAAATGGGAATCTATGTCGGTTATGATTCACCATCAATTGTTCAATACTTAGAACCCTTGACAGGAGATCTCTTTACCGCACGTTTTGCGAATTGTCACTTTGATGAGACAGTTTTCCTGATCATAGATTCATACCAAGAAAACCCGGGTTTGTGTGGAAAGCCTTTGTCCAAGAAATGCAAGGATTCTGAGAGCACAAAGCTACCACCACCATCAATCTTTGAAGAAGGTGAAGATTCGGGATTTCGATTTCAGTTTGATTGGTACGTGGTTCTGCCCGGAGTCATTAGTCGACTAATAGTTGGAGTGATTTCTGGGAACACTTTGGCAAACAACAAGCATGAATGGTTTGTGGAGACATTTAGCAGGAAGAGGCAGCCAAGAGGCACAAAGGGAAAGGGACGCCGGACTTAGTCATTATTTTATCCATGAAATGTTTGGCTCTTCAAGGCCAATTCAGGTACTTGCTTTTTATTCAATAAAATTTCTCTCGTAATGCGGTTGAGGTTTCCTTAAAAACATTAATTCTAACTTTGTGATGCATGCTTGGTGTTAATAAGTGTAACATTTATAACATTTATTTGTGAGAGTTGTATTATATTTCTAAGTAGTGAGTATCTAAAATTATATTTCTGAGTAGTGAGTACCCAAAATTTTACTGCATGCATCTTCTTGCATTGCTGCCTTAGTTTGCCACCAGAAGGTTTTTGGCAACCTTAATGAGGAAGTTGCCTTTCCGAAAGTAACTTAGAATAAATTAAAACATGACAACTGAATCGAATCTAACATGCTTGCATATATTGTCACTAGGGAATGCCTTTATGTTTTTCTTTTCTCTTGAGAAAAATGGGATTCTTTTTAAATGAATTATTGGTCATATGATTAGGGACTTTCACAAACTACAGCATAGCTGGCAGCTTGCTTTCTTTATCAATTGCTAGAAGAATAGTTGAAGCAGATGAATTTATGAGGGCTAGCTGGATGGCTTCCTAATTTGTATGATTACCATATTTACCGTTACGATCGATTCTTTATTAATCCATTCATGATATATAAATTATAAATTTCATTCATCTCTTATAATCTATTGATTTGTCCATTTTACTATTGCAGGTTTGTCGAAAACTTGCTTAAGGAGTAGATTGTCGGTGTGATTGAAGTTGGTCGTATTAGTTTTGCATAATGTTATTTTCCTGGTTCCATTTGTTCAATCTTAAGCTTGGTTCATCTGATTATGGTTGCATGATAATGTATAAAACATGTAATATATGTAAATAGCGTTGTAAAAATTATCATGTCTTTGTAAATAACACTATAAATAGTATCATCTATCTGTCTGTAATCATATAAACCAGCAGCACCGCCTAAAAATTTTCATCTATAAATTAGTATATAGAAAATCATAAAATATTTATAACATACTTTCATTTGGCTAAAGTTGTTGAAACCATAAGTATTCGGTGGATGTTATGGTTTGATTATGCCATGCAAGCATCTTTCGTGAATGATTTGTTTCTGCCCAATAGTGTAACATAATCATGAAATTGTAACTGGTTCGATCCTCACTTCATAATTGACGATTTGGCTACATCCATAGTTTGAATACTAGGTAAATGGAATTCATGTTTTAACTTATTGCTTATTCATGCTGGTACGAGAAAGTAACATCGATCATTATGTTTTAATTAGCTTGGCTCGAAAATTAAAACATGCACAATTTTACCTTAAGAAAATTAAGGAAAAATGATTTGAAAACTTTGAGTTTTAATGATAAGAACAAAATAAAGGGTAAAGTGAATAGTATCATGTTTGACTTTTTAGCGTAAAAATGTGGTTTTTCATTAAAGTGAACAATACCGTAAGCTTTTCGTTAAAACTCCCTTTTACCTTTTTAGTTGGAACTCTATTCTACTTACATATTATTCTGATTCATTTCACTTCATGATAAAACTTAGGGAAATTGCCATAAATAACCTATTTTCTTAATCTTTGGACTAAAATAGAACAAACCGGCGATGCACACCATGCACAAAAACAAAATAACGAAAATATCCACATATAAATTATAAAAACTCACAGCTTTTTTCTGATTTCGAAGAGAGTTGTGAGCTCTAGGTGTTTAAGTTGACCTTAAATCTATAAGCATATCATGTGCATGTCATGTACACTGGGCTCTTCTCCTTCATTTCTCAGACCGCCGCCCTCCATCTTCCCTAATCTCTCTCCCATGGCAAAATCTGACTCCGAAACTCAAAACCCAATTTCTAAGTGTTGGTGGTAAGACAAAGGCATGTGATTCCAAACCCCAATTTCCAGGTTTGAGGCAATTTTGATTGAATTTTTTAGGGTTTTTGGGTGGTAGAAAAAGGCATGTGATTCCAAACCCCTTTTCCCAATACCCACATAAATTAATCACAACCAACCTGTTCGATCCGAGGCAAGAACATGCCCTTAAACTGGCTAGTGAAGCAGAATAGCAATATACAGGCCAAAACTTTCTCCCTTGTGACATGAACCTTCAAGACTGCCGGACAATTAGAGGCCAATGTCAAAACTCAAAACACAGATATCTTAAGATATTAGTATAATTTGATGTCCTATCTTGGTCATGATACACACTAGATCTCCTTGCCGCATATAAGTTGAAAAGTGATTGCTATACCTTTGGATGGCTTTTTTATTCTGAGCAGACTGAATCAAGCCAGGCATCAGATCATCGACATAGATTAAAAAATCATCCCCTAGGAGCCTACAGAGTTTCGCCAACGCCTTGTGAATGGGATTTGAGATATTGGATTGCTTGTTGAATATCGTTGTACCTTGCCATCGCCTCTTTCGCAAAAACCCATTTGGGGGTTAGGGTTCTTTGAGGTGAGGGTTAGGTGAGAGAGATTTTCGGAGAAATATGCAAATGCTGACCAAGGTATTAAATATCGGTAATATCGGAAATATCGGTAGTCCAGAAACACGGAAATATCGATGGAAATATCGGGATATTATCGATATCGATAAAAATAATATGGAAACCACGGAAATTGTAAGAAAAACTTGGAAATTTTTATTGAAACTTTGCAGGATGTTTATTTAGTCAATTATCTATTAGTTTATCACAAAAAATTGGAAGGAAATGCATTGCATGATGGATTTAACTAATTTAAGTTAATTATATAGCGAGCTGGCAAACATTGTGAGTGTAGAAAATATGTAGTAATTAATGAAAGAAGTTTAAACACACAGTCACAGACCGTCAAAAATTGTACATGTAAAAGCTGTAAAAGTTGAATTATTTAGATGCTTTTTTTTCTTACACGCCACCCACACACACACACACACACATAGACTCTCACACGCCAACACACACACACACACACACACACACAGATCACACACGCACACAACACACGCATACACACATCACACACGCAGACAGAGACTGAGGTCTCTCTCTCTCGATCCTTCTCTCTTCTCTCCGACAGAGACTGAGGTCTCTCTCTCTCGATCCTTCTCTCTTCTCTCCCTTCTCAATTCTCCCACACACACACATAGAGATCTCTCGATCTCTCTTCTCCCTTCTCCCACACACACGCACAGACACATCGCCCCTCATCATCGTCATCGTCTCCCACACACACGCACAGAGACCTCGCCCCTCGCCCCTCGTCATCGTCTCCACCGCAGATCTAGGTCTTTAAACGTCAAAGTTTCGAGCGCGCCTCAGATCCAGGCGATCTGATTCTGACGCCATAGTCGTCGTCGCCGCCATCAACTTCCTAAGCCAAGAATGGAGAACCTGATCTCGTTGGTGAACAAAATCCAGAGAGCTTGTACTGCTCTAGGGGACTATGGCGAAGGTAGCGCATTCGTCGTCGCCGTCGGTGGTCAGGTCAACTCCCGATCCCTCACCTTCTTACCTCTTCGATTGATTCATGCATATGAATTGTGATTGTGTTTTCAATCACTCTGTAGCCTAGATCTTGATCTTAATCGTGTTTTTGCAAGGTTTTTGGGACGAAATTGGCTCGGGAATCGGCACACCCATTTCCGGCGTTCTTCTCCGATTCGCACGTATCCAAAATATTGTGATATTTTCGGTAATATCGCGATATTATCAATATTATAAAAAATATCGCGATATTTTGTCGAAAACTGCTTGGATCGCCGATAATATCGGCATTTCAAACCATGATGCTGACTAAGTCGGAGAAAATAATCTATTTATATACAAGGACAGTTAGGTTGCTTTCAGTTTTAGAAAAATTCTATTTCTGTGGTATTCCAAAATTCGTGAACCAAACCAAAAAAGCTCTGATATCGAACCGAAGACGTCTTGAACTAGAAAGTCTAAACCATTTGGTAATCGATCCTGAAAATTTTGGTATGGGATTCGGAATCCCATATGCCTTCGGAATCCCGAATTGAACCAAAACATTCATAAAATATATGCATATAATATATTTAATTTTAAGTTACGTTTTGGAAATATGTAGACCATTGGATTAGTTGAGATTTAATCTCGACCGTCCAACTTAGGGGGTTCAGTGGACTCTCTCTCTCAGTTGTCATTAAGCATTCTGGAACACTCTGGCCTCTGTCATCTGTCTCGATTTCTCTCTCTTCTTTTCGCATCTGCCTCTCTTCCCCCACTTTCTCCGAGTGTCAACTCTGGCCACCACACCATACCCTCTCCTCTCGTCCCTTTCGAGTTCTCTCTCTTCCTCCATAATTATTCGATCTCTCCTCCTTCCATATTCTCCACCTCAGTCAGTCCATGGTGTGGTGGGTGTCCTCCATGGCCAAGGCTTACTCGTGGCTCGAGAAGCTCTGCCTAAAGCAAATGTCTGTCACGAATGACGGATGACGACCTTCAAGCCTCAAGCTCATATCTCGGTCCGGAATCAAGGCCGCCACCACCGCCACTACCAAGGTTCTTACTTTTGCTTTTTTCTTTGATTTGAATAATGGATATAACAAATTTGAATTTGAACCTCTAGATTTAGGGATTCAGGGGTGGAATTGGTTTTTATTTTTTGGGTTTGGGATTTTGATGCAGGTTTCAACTGAATTAATCAAGGTCCTCCCTTTACAAGAAGGCAAATAGGAATTGAAATGAAATCCCAAACCGTACCGAAATCTCGAAACTTTTCGGGAATCTCAAAATTCAGGAATGCCGAAATTTCAGTTCGGTTTCGGGTTCTAGAATCCCATCCCGAAAGGGATCGGTTTGGGATTCGAGCTTTGGTTTTCAATTCGGGATATCCCGACCCGAACTATGCATGTCGTGTGCATGTGCTGTCCATATCCCAGTTTGTCCTATTTTGGTCCCAATATTAGGAAAATGGGTTATTTCTTGCAATTTCCCTAAAACTTTGCATATTGTTAATTTCACGAAATATGTTGAGAAATAAAATATTGGTGAAGTTATACAATTGACAAAAATGTATTGAAACATTACTGACCAAGTTATATTTCATGACTACTACCTGTTAAAGTAACTTATGTATTAATCTCCAAATGATATCTATATATGTTGAACATATATGTGTCTTGCTATATACTGCGAAGTTTTATGTTTAATGGACATGAATTGTATTTACATGTGCTGGTACATAAGTCTATTTACCAGTTTTTTTTAAGTTCAACATGTAATTTTGATATCAGTTGGACATAATATCGATCCTTGTATTTTTCAAGTTCATGAATCTTTTGATGGAATTTTGATTGAAATTTCAGACTTAAATTAGTTAGTGTTTGCTCAAGTGAGAGAAAAGGGCAATGCTAGAGAGCAAATTTTTTAAATCAAATGATGTGATTGTTGATTATTGGATTATTACTTAAACGTTAATTAACGTGCTTATTTTCTATTGGTAACACATCGTTTGGTTTGCAAATTTGGTTTAACATTTTGGTCTCTTAGCATTACCAGGAAAAAAAAATATTTTATGGACTCCGCACTTTTTCATTTTGCATGTCTTTGTTTGTGTTTTATTTGTTATATGAATGACTCGTTTAGAAGTATTTTTAAAATGTTTGAGAGTATTTTTAGAGAAAATGTTTTTGGCTTTCAAAAGCACTTGAAGTGTTTCATAAAAGAAGCATATAATTAGACATTCTGCATGAAGCACTTCAAGCGTTTTTTCAAATGCTTGTTACATTGGAGAGGGTTAGCATACTCTTACTCATCTCCCTACACACCCTCACCACTAGGAGTGGGTTAGGTTTCAATGGTTAGCATACTCTTACTTTTTTTTTTTTGTTTTTGTTTTTAAACCTGAAAAAAAATTCATGTAAAACGTGAAAAGTAATTTTCAAATTGTTATCTTTGTAAGCGCTTTGCAAATCCAACTTTTAGCCCAAACTAGTAAATTTTACCCGCACGTTGTTGCGGGAGCGAAAATATAACTATAGATTATATTTTTAACATATAAATACCAAAGACTAAGATAAACATTAAGTAGAAAATGGAGCAAATAATTTTATAAACCTGTCCAAGTTTATATAACTTACAGAAAAGACATTGTCAAATGCCTTGTCATTGATATACAAAAATAGCTAGCCTAGTATTTCCCATTGACGGTCATCCCAATGCTTCATTTGTATAATTACTTGAACATAGAATATCCCATAAGAGCACATTGTTTATATACACAAAAATAATGGGAAATTCATGTTAGGATCAACTATTTACAAACAAAAAATATTAAGCTACACTTGTCTGTTTTGGATAAGACATGACAACATCTTCTAACACTCAAGGAGAACTTTTTTCCATGAAGCAGTCACTGTAAATAAAACAATTTCGATCATAAAAAAAATTTGGATCAGAAAAAGAAGTTAAAACACAAAATGTTAATACAGTTGTAATAAATGTTAGAGATGAATAGACTTATAGCATGGAAGAACTAATAGTAAACCAGAGTTACGTAGTTTTTTTTGTGCAGAGCAAGATGTGTTTTTGAGCTGGTTGGGGAGGATTTTCTTTTCAACAACTTGATCAACATCATGTATATCTGTTTCAGATATTTCTTCTGCTTCACTGGGTTAAAAATATTAAAAACATTGAAAACATAAATTTAGATTAGATTGAGATCAATTTGAGATGGAATTAAAAATATTGTGATACAGAGTATAGCCTTTTTTCACTCTATAAAAAGTACTTTCTCCTTGCACCTCAAAGGTAATTGACTATCAGTTAAATGCTGCAAAACGAAAAATTTGGAAATCCACACTTTGTCACCCCATCATATAAGAGCCACAAAAACAACACAAGAATTTTATACCCAGACAAAAGGAAATTGACAGAATTTAACCAAATGTAATTTCAGCAGAAAAAAAAAAAAAAACCCAAAAATAAATATTGCTGTAAACAGAATTGACACACTTCCGACTTACAGGAAGAAGAAACAGTGCTATATATGGATGTGTTACAATTATTGTGTTGCCCTCTCCGTGCTTTTCTTTTTTTAATTTATACGTGTGTGTGTAACCAAACCAGTAAGCCATTTATCCAACTCAATGCACAAAAAGCCTATTAAAACCGAGAAGCATAATTTAAGTACTATTAAAATAGCTTAAAACATAGACATTAGTCATATGAACAACAACACAGAATTCACTCTACCAACAATTTGAACCGTGGTCATACAATTTCACATAGATATTAGTCATAAAAAGATACACATTGGTCATATTATTTTACATTTTTCATAGTTTTTACCTATCTAAATCATGCTTATAATTTTGAAGCTCCATTGTACCATGATATATAAGCGCAGTAAAGGATGCGACACCAAATGATTCATTAACAATCCTAATAAAAAAAGAAACTCATACCTGTGCGGTGTCCACATGCACCAAGTGTATGTAATCAACCAAACGGTTCGTGTCCTCTCAAAGATCTGCATATCCATTACAAAGTAATCTTTACCCTCGCAAAAAACAATATCATGATTACAAAATTCCATACCATTAAGAAAAAGACCAACAAGTCCATCATTATCATTGTCACATATCAAATGAGATAACCAACTTTATGCTATAATACATGATAAGATAAGATGATTGAACGAACGCATCTTTGTTCTTTCCCTTTGAAAATGTTTGAACCTGACTCCTCTCGATGAAAAGATCAAGCTTTTACAGACATAAATTGCATCACAAAACATCAGTTTTATTTTGCACCCTTCTTAATATAGTTAATACCAATATTCATAATTACACTAAGTCATCACCAATTAATCAATTCAAACATGAATATCCTAATATGCATCCAAATTAAAAAACAGTTCACAAAATTCAGTGCCTACAACATCTGTAAACCCTTTGATAGCTACTCAGATGCCATCCATAGTCTCGAAAGTTATGGCAACACAACTGTTTCTGTTTCTGGTTCTCAAACGGTCACAGTTTTGTTTCTAGGTGATTCACACACCTTGCTTTCTCCTTCTTGCACCTCAAAGGTAATTGACTAACAGTTAAATGCTGCAAAACGAAAAAATTTGGAAATCCACACTTTGTCACCCCATCATATAAGAGCCACAAAAACAACGCAAGAATTTTATACCCAGACAAAAGGAAATTGACAAAATTTAACCAAATGTAATTTCAGCAAAAAAAAAAAAAAAAAAGAAAAAAAACCCCAAAAAAATACCTGATAATCTAATAAAAATGAAGAACAAAGATTACAAATCAGATAACCAACATTACTAAAAAGTAAAAAATCAACATGCATCAAACACCTTAAATCAACATTAAGCACCTTATAAACCCGCAACTTGATGATGGGTATCCGTTATGCATCAAATACAACACGGGCAAGATTAAAGAGCACCGTTAACATGAATAGCTTGTTGACATGAGTGTATATTGCTTCTGTATAAAGTGTACTTTTTTGCAGTACACCAATATTTGCTCCCAAACCTGAAATTAATCGCAATAAACGCTATATTCTCAGTAAAGCAAAAAAACTGAATATGTTTTGTTTAGTCAAAAGGAAATTCATGACAACCATTACATAAACAAAAATATTGGGTCAATTACAAAAAACTACATCAACTATAGGTCTAACGACAATCTCATACCTCATGTTTGAAAAATGACAATGTCATACCTCATCTTACAAATTCGTGTCAATGTCAAACCTCCGTCAGTTTTTCTGTTAAATGCTGACGTGGCTTAAGATGTGCTCCACTCCTTAGACCAACTGGATTAAAAAATTAATAAAATATTAATGGGTAAATTACATTTTACCCCCTCAGGTTTTGGGTTGATTTCAATTCTTTACAATATCTTTAAAACATTTCAATTTCATACATTTACTATCATTTTATTTCAATTTCATACATCTGTTAGAAAATCTGTTAAATAAACCGTTAAGTGATGACGTGGTAAATATTGGATCCACATTTGTGCTGACGTGGCTGTCACATCTGTGCCACATGGCAAGAAAAATTATTTTTTTATGCATTTAAAATATAATAATATTTACCTTAAAAAATAAATAAAATAAAAAACCAATACAAACCCAGAAAACCCATCATCTCCCTCCCCTCCCGACCCCCCTCACATTCACCTAGCCTATACCCCTCCACCTCCAATGCTATTCACCGCCACCATGTCCAACCCTCTCCTCCTCCTCACCTGGCTCGGATCCCACCCCTTTCTCTCCCTACCTCCTCCTCAACTCCCACCTCGACTTCATCCCCGCCAAGCCCGACAAATGGACCCACCCTTCCTTCTCCGCCCATCGCACCCTAGATGGCCTCATCTTCGCCCGCGGCACCCAGGACGACAAGTGCATCGCCATCCAGTACCTCAGATTCTAGCTCAGACCATGGACCCTGCAATTCTTCTGTTAGGACCATCACATACATGAGTCCTGAGAGGATCAACACCGATCTGGGTTTTTTTGGGGTTTTGGGTGGGGTGGATATTCCAAGCACTCAAATTTTTCATTGATTTCAACCCTTTTCTTCCCATTTTCCTCCTTCTGTTTTACACGTTCGGTTGGATATTCCAAGAGTTCACATTTCTCCATTGCCGATCACAAATTCTTCAAACCCATTTGTTTTCTCTATTACCCATCTGCATCCGCGCCTCAAGTTTCCCACTTTCCTTGTCATTTGTGGATTTTGGCATTGATTAGCTTCTGGATTCCTGTGTTTCCTCAAATGTCCATCCGATTTGGAGAGGTTTTTGGCTGTTAACTTTTGTGACTTCATGTTCATGGTAAGACCTCATCCCTTTAATTTCTGAGCTTCTCAGCTTTAATCCTCTGTTTTAGCTTTCTGGGTTTTGTTTGATTTGGGGGTGGGTTGCTCAGGTGGGTAAGAGTAGGGCTGGAAAAAATTCCCGAAAATCCCAAACCAAACCGAAAAAATCCCGATCCCAAACCGAAAATTCCCGAACCGATTCCGAAAATCCCAAACCGATCCCGAATCATTTGGTATGGGATTCGAGATTGCTCATTCTAAGTTTGGGAATCCCGAAAATCCCGAAAATATATATTATTATTATATATATACATATATATATAATTATATTTAGAATAATTGCAAGTTTGCAACCATTAGATTGTTTCAAAACAATCTGGGTCGTCCATTCTTTGTTAGGGGTCTCCAGCCCTACCCACTATCTGTCTCATTTCATTTCGACCATCTTCGCTCAAACTCTCTTTGAGTCTCTCCTTCTCGAATTAGAACTTTAGCAGCCACCAACACACCCTCCCACAGTCTTACTCAAATTCTTCCGACAAACTCTCTCTACTTCGGCCACCACCATACCTCACGACCATACAATCTCCGACCCTCCACCCTCTCTCCACCACACACAGTCACATAGCCAACCCTCTCTCTCACGATTCTCTGTCGCAATTTTCTCTCTGAGATTGTCACTGATTCTCTCTCTGTATGTAGGGTTTTGAGTTAGGGTTAGGATTTCGATTTGGGGGTTCGAATTGGGGCTTTTGCAATGAGGTTTCGAATTAGGTTTCTATGTGTGGGGTTTCGGATTAGGGTTAGGGTTTCGAAATGGGGCTTTGAATTAGGGCTTCTGCAATGGTATATACGAAGTGAACGGCGGGTTTAGCGTCGGTGGAGCTCCGAGGAGGTATTTACCTTACTTCTTTTGTTTTCAGTTTGCTTTTCTTTTTGTTGTGCACCCTTTCTTTTTTGTTTTCCTTAGCTTTTTGAATGGGAATCGAAAGCATGAGACGGGTGGGAACCAGAAACAGCCAATGGCCCACTAAATTTGGCCATAATTCATCTGCTGATGCTGGGGTCAAGGAGGAAGGAGATAGGTGGAGTCTACTTTCTTTGCTCATATGCTTTTCTGGGTTTATACCAATTTTGAATTTTCTGCAATTGGTATGAATTTTCTGGGTTTATACAAATCCCGAACACGTCCCAAAATCTTGAAAATATTTCGGGTATCCTGAAATTTCGGTTCGGTTTTGGGTTGTAAAATACCGTCCCGAAAATTATTGGGTTGGGAATCGAGCTTTGGGTTTCGGTACGGGATCCCGTCCCAAACCAGCCCTAGGTAGGAGGGGTGGGGAAGACGAAGGAGTTTCTGGTTTTTTTTTTTTTTTTTAATTAATTAATTAATTTTAAATTTTAAATTTTTTATTAAGTGTTTAGCCACGTGACACAAATGTGGCAGCCACGTCAGCACAAATGTGGATCTCATAATTGCCACATCATCACTTAACGGTTTACTTAACAGATTTTCTAACAGAGGTATGAAATTGAAATAAAATGATAGTAAATGTATGAAATTGAAATGTTTTAAAGATGTTGTAAGGAATTGAAATCGATCCGAAACCTGAGGGGGGTAAAATGTATTTACCCAATATTAAATAATTAAATAATATTTTTATAAAATAAGTGGGACCCACCACCTACAAATTCATCACCCTCACCAAATTTAAATCTGTAACCAATCTCCCCTCTTCTCCATCTCCAGACCAATTTCAAACAAAAAACCCCAATTCCCCCGAAACCTTAACCCTACCTCGTCCCGGATCTTCCCCTTCGGACCTATCGGTGCCCATTGACCAGGATGAGATGAAAGGGGCGGGGTTTTCGAATCTGGACAACAATCTGATCTTCGAGGTGTTCAAGCATGTGGATGCGCAGACGTTGGGGATGGCGTCGTGCGTGAGCAGGCAGTGGCACAAGATGACGGAGGATGAGCGGCTCTAGGAGCTAATATGCACCAGGCACTGGGCCAACACTGGCAGCAGCAGCCAGTAGTTGAGATATGTGGTCCTCGCTCTCGGCGGGTTCCGGCGGCTTCACGCCCACTACATCTGGCGTCTCAGCAAGGTCTCATCCTCCTCAAGCTCTGTCCCTTTTTTCTCGTCAGTGGCGTCCTCATTTGCTTCGCCTTGGGCAACGGCTCCGGGGAAGCCGATGATAAACCTGAAGCCACCGAGCGCTTGGTGGGGAAAGGACGAGGTGAATCTGCTCTCGCTTTTCTCGATTCGGTTTTACGAGAAGATGAACTACGCTCGGTGGGTTTTTCCCTAAATTTCCCTACTTTGGATATGTAATTCTTATTAGATCTTGAAGCTTTTTGTGTAAATTAAGGTAATTTTTGAATCATTATGCACTGTAATTCCATAATTTGATCTATTGGAATTTGGGTTTGTTTCAATTTCATGTTTGTTTCTGGGGATTTCGGGGAATTTTGGCAGTGGTGATTGTGATTGGCGGTCTGGAGGATTCGATTGGCAAATACGAACAAACAGAAGGGGAAATCGAAGAAGGGTACGATTTTAATAAAAGGCTTGGTTCTGGGCATTTGGCAGGTTCGAATGGGAGTGAATAGGAAAAGGATAGAGGAATAAGTGTAGTAATATCGGAATGATCACGTGCTGGCTGACACCCGAAGGGTGACGGAAGCCATTTAATTTATGCAAAAACTGAGAACGTACTAAATATGCAAAAAATTTAGGCCAAATCATGCAATAAGAACGAATAATACCATACTAAGTTCAACTGCTGATAATTAAACATTAAGATAGTGCATAATATGTTCAGAGCATACGTCTAATACAGAGTACAAACTGAATTTAAGATAGAGAAGTGCTATTACAATAGATGCCGAAACAGAGAAAATATAGCACAATATCACTGGTAGGGGAATGTCTCGTAGCTCAGATCGTAATCCTTGTTATTAGGTCCTGATGGGGGCGCAAAACAAACATGAGTGGACCAATTTGATATATATATATATATATATATATATATATATTAAAACAGTTATCAACGTATTAACCCCCAGATTTTATGAAAACTCATATATAGTGATCGAAATAGGTTTTTCGAAACCTAGCATGCCGTGCAATGTCTCAAATCATAACTCATATATAATAATCACTAGTGAATGTCCAATATAACACTTCAGGCCCCATGCCAGCTACAGTCAGAGGAAAATACACTACAAGCCCCATGCCGGCTCCCCGCCCTTATGCTAAATAGCCAGAGGAAACACACTCCAGGCCCTATGCCAACACCAAACCGTCGCCCGGAACGGACCGGAATCTATCCCTACGTCCCGTAGCGGAATAAGGACCACTAGGTAAATACAAAACCATTGAACATATAGATATTGAAAAGCAACTTCATAGTATAAAGTCATTCATCATCTATACTATAAAGAGGTGTTCGAAACATGTTCTAAATATCATATCGTCATCCATCAGATATTCTATATGAACACGAGTTATAGGAAAAATAGTAGTAATTCAAACTAGCCTCAGTAAACATGTTATCTCAAAGCATTTCATAAAACATAATCATCAAAACATGCTTTTCATGTATGCATTTCTATTATTAAAACATGCATTTTTAGAAGGGGTCCACTCACCGTACACCGCCGTCGAAAAGTCGTGCTGCTAGCGAAGACGGAAACGCCACTATAATTGCCCTTAATCACATAAATGGTACATTTAGTCAAACTCTACTCAAACAATTGAATTTGGGAAAACGAACTTCAAAAACGGATCTAGGACGTCGAAATTAGCCTAAGAGAGGTCTCGAATGAAAACCTGAAAAGTCAAAGATCAAAGTCAACGTTGACCGTTGATTGGTCAAAGTCAAAGTCAACAGGTCAATCGGTTTGGTCAAACCTGGTCGGCTGGTTTAGGGTTAGGGTTTAGGTTTAAGGCTCGACTCCGCCGTAGCACGATATTGTCCGCTTTGGGCCCCGACCACGCCCTCACTGTTTTGTTTCTGGGAACTCACACGAGAACTTCTCAACGGGTCACCCATCATGGGATTGCTCTCGCGGGCTACTCGCTTAACTTCGGAGTTTCGATGAACTCCGAAGCCAGTGAGCTCCCAAAAGGCCTTGTGCTAGGTAGAGATGGGAATATACATATAAGGCATAGAGGATCCACCCCTGGGCGATGTGGGATCTTACATGGAATCCATCTGGGCGAGGAATTAGACCCTGGATCAAGATACGTCAGCATTTAACTGAGAAATTCACGGACAAACTAATTGAGGTATAACATTGGAACAAATTCTAAAGATGGGGTATGACATTGTCAATTTTAAAAGATGAGGTATGATAAGGAAGTTCGACCCATAGTTGAGGTAATTTTGTGTAATTTACCCAAAAATATTTGTTGTGTTTTCTAAGTCCTCTCTATAAACAACTTAGACAACTATTAGTTTCTTTGTTTTCTTTTCCTCGATTTCCTTAGCAATCAAATGGTCTCCATAAGTCAAAACAAATTCTTAAAACGTACTGAATGTTTACTAATAATTTTCTTTTCTTTCCTTTTTTTCAGCTACCCAATTGAACCGGTCTCTTAAATTTTCTTAATCTGCAATCAAAATCTATTGGTTTCTTAAGTTTTGTTCAAAATTTTTACTTATCTGTAATCAGAATACATTGATTTCTTAAGTTTTCTTTTCCATCTTCTATCCCACATATCTAAGTTCATTATTAACCCACACCAGTTCATACTTATAATATGTTATAGGTTTATTTTTCAAAAGCTGAAGTCTGAAGATGCTAGTATTGCCAAGAACTAAAAAGGGAAAAGTACGGACCTTGATGTTCACACAGAGATCTTCCATGTAGTTCTTTGGTATCTACAAAAACAAACTTATCAACAGATCAGTCAAAGAAAAATTATTACAAACTCTGCAAAAACAAAAAAACGAAATGGTTGTCAAGTGGGCCCTTAAGTTAAAAGAACCTAGTGTTAAAGAAAACAATTAGCATCTATCGTTGAAAACGATATGGTTGAGCAAGTCTTTAGCATTGCCAGGAATGCCAACTCCAAGGAAGAATTTTGCCAGACACAATATCTTGTCCCCTGGAACCTGCAAACTCTAAGCTAAAGCATTAAAATGCATATAATACAAACCTCATTGTTCCATTGCAACAGAAGAGCAGGAACGAAAGCGGCATTTAATCAAGCAAAAAAGAACCAATTTTTCCTCTATAAATCAGAAAAATGAAAAGAAATTTAAGCTCATTTTTCTTTTCTTTGCTTTTCAATCATTTTATCAGGTAACAAATAGAAAGTTAGGAAAATGATGAGATGCGGAGAGAGTGAGGGACAGACGGATTGGATAAGAGAGTTGTCGGAAACGGGATCGTTGGCGACAACACCCAAACCGACGAACCCCAATTTTCACATTCCGTCATACATGCCGCTACACATTTTTTCAGATCTGTTACACCAAAAACAACACAGAAAATCACAAAAAACCCCAAAAAAAACTCAAAACAAACAGTCGCACCCTACTTTATAGCACTATGAACAAATGAAAAATGATCGGCATGGTATATAGTTGATTCTCATATCGTCCTTGAGCGACAACTTACCATCGTTAAGCTCGTCCACTCCTGCACCATGATATATAGAAGGTCTACTTAATCTGACAGAAATATTGACATAAATATTACTCCACAGACGCTAAATGCATACTTAAAAGAACCCAGAAACAAAATATAACAAAATTAGATCCAAAACAACCGATATTGAGAGAGAGATGTCAAGGCGATTTGCTACCTGTTTGGCAGTGCACGCGCGGGTTGAAATTCGAAAACTTTGAGATGTGATTTTGGTGGAAAATTGACTTGAGGTATTTTCTGCGGTTTGATCGGTGCACACACAGCCGGAATCAGCGATCCAGCAGAAACAACAGAAAATAGAGAAACAAATAAACCAACGCACCTAATACCGTGCGATTCGTTTCTGAAAACAACGGCAAGCACAGCCAAACCACCTTAACAAACGATCGGATCGGAATCGAAACGAAAGAGATAGAAAGATAGAAACAAAGGAAACTAATGAAAAGCACTTGAAAATTTTGAGTTTTAACGATAAGGACAAAATAAAAGGTAAAGTGAATAGTACCAGATTTGACTTTTTAGTGTAAAAATATGGTTTTTCGTTAAAGTAAACAGTATCGTGGGCTTTTCGTTAAAACTTCCTAGAAACAAAGGCAAACACAACATCTTTCCCACAGAACCCGAAAGCCACACGGTCAGCAGGCACGCGCAGCACGTATGATGAAAGGCAAAATGGCCAATTTACTGCACAATCCCACTAAAGCAGAAAAACCATGAAGAAAATGAGGGACAAAACTAGCTGGGCACTGTTAGGGGGGGTTTGCCCTCACTAGCTCTCACTGAACTAGACTGGACTAATAATTAGTCCAGTCCCATGTTTGTTACCGCACAGGACAAAGGTTAATGAGATTAGCAGGACTCGCCCAAACTAAGGGGGTCGCTAGAAGTTCTTAGCGAGTCCCCCCACTAGCTAAGACCTTGGCTTCGTCTCTGCTCTCCTGCTAGTGTCCCATATTTGTTCTCTGTCCTCTCTCTTACTTCGGCCTCTCTTTGCTCTATGTCCTCTCTCTCTGACGAGATAACACCATCAACACAATCTCCCTCTCTCCTTGTCTTGCTCAATTGCAACCACTAGACCACTGCTATATGACATCACCAGAAGGTCAACCCCGATCTCCGCGTTCGCGCGCGACCCAGATGAAAGTCGGGACCGAAAGCGTACTAAATGCCCAAGTACCAGTTGGGGTTTTCGTTGGTGGTGGGGAAGAAGCTGAGAAACTTGTGAAATTTGATAGAAAGTTGTGAAATTTGGTATTTGAATTTTGTGATCTGTGAGAAACTTGTGAAATTTGGGCTTTATGATTTATGATTCGTGAGAAAAGGGAAATGGGGTTTGACGGGAAAAGAGGTAGAGGGAGAGGGAAGAGAGAGGTTTCATGAGAGAGGGAGAGAGTTCAAGAATAGGAAAAGTAAAAAAAAAGAATTACTTTTTATTATCCTGCTTGTAGTCCGATACTACATCAAACACCTCACTAAGTGAGTCCAGTTTAGTCTATTTTAAACCAGTCCAACGAAGTCCTTGAAGTTAGTCCAGTACAACAAACACAGTCTTAGTGAACAGTAATCATCCACCGGGTTTTAGTAGAAAATAATATATTGAGATGGTATGGATTTCATTCAAATAATGAAATAATACATAACGGGGCATGCTTGACTTTCTTGCCTCTCGTTTTATCCCCACGGTCACCCTGTTCTTCTGTGTTGTCGAAACCCCTGCCACAGAAGACATAATTTTGTTGCAACCTAGTCAAGTTATTCTGCAACATACTAATGTTGTAGAGGAATTAGAGAACTGAGGACCTGCATACATATCAACCAAAGAGAAACCTAAACTGAAAAATGACATCTATACTATTTTCATATAGTACAAATCGACGGAACCGGATCTCCTCTTGAGCATAAGGACCAGAGCCTGCTGAGCAACCCATCTGAGCCTTTGAAATTTGATTCAACAGTTACAAACAAGGGGCTCATTTAAAAGTTATAATAATTACAGCCGTTGGATCAAATTTCAAGGGCCCAGATAGGTTGCTCAACAGGCTTCTGTCCCCATGCTCAGGAGGGGATCCAGTTCCCCAATCGACATCGAAGATAGTAGGGAGAGCGTGACTTGAGATTTTTAGCATAGAGAAGCTGATTTAAAATTCATCTCGTAATGAAGTAATTGCTTGACAAAAAACCAACACTAACTAAATAATATTTCAAAAGCCCTTGTAGTTTTGATATCAATTGGACATAATATCGATCCTTGTATTTTTCAAGTTCATGAATATTTTGATTGAAACGTCAACTTAAATTAGTTAGTGTTTGCTCAAGCGGGAGAAAATAATATATTATGGATTCCACACTTATTCATTTTGCATGTCTTTGTTTGTGTTTCATTTGTTATATGAAGAGATCATTTAGAAGTGCTTTTAAAATGTCTGAAAGCACTTTTAGAGAAAATGTTTTTGGGTTTCAAAAACATTTAAAGTGTTTCATGAGAGAAGCACATAATTAGTGCTTTTTCAAGTGCTTGTTACATTGGAGAGTTAGCATACTCTTACTCATCTCCCTCTATATACCCTCACCACTTGATTGGCCGTGTATTACGCCACTTTGTGATCCCTCTTTATTCTGGCTGAGCGGCAGTTATTTGAGAATCTGGGCTTCCCCTAACAGGGCTACAAACCATGGCCCTCCTTACCCACAACCGGCCAAAAAGGGAAGAACCTTTCCCTTTGGAGGTAGGAAAATCATGATCGGGAAGCGGACCCAAAGCTATGGTGGGTTAGGTTTCAATCATTAGGTTTTTTGCCAAAATTGAACCGAAATTACTCTTCGGTTCGGTTTTCTTTGGTTTTTTTGTTCAGTTTGACTTTGATTCGGTTTTTCAGTTTGGGTTCAGTTCGGTTTTTTATTTTTTTTATTTTTATAAGACCTGAAAAAAAGAATTATGTATAACTTAAAAGGTAAATTTCAAATTGTAGTGTTTGCAAGTGCTTTGCAAATCCAACTTTAACCCAAATAAATTGAGATGGTGTGGATTTCATTCAAACTAGCCTTTCCGCACGTTCTCACGCGCATGCAAGAGGCATTTTTGCATCACGAGTGCAACGCGCCCCAAAAATGTGTTGCTTTGATATTCTTATATTTCTTAAGTGATTACTAAAAATAAGTACGATCTCATTACCAAAGGAGATGGCCCGTCCAACTATTTAGGCAAAAACTTAAAATGTAATTGAAATAGAGACTCTCTCAAAAAGGGGGATTAGATTATGCCCCCTAAATCGCAAATGAAGTGCGTGTAGAGACTCTCATTGTTTCTGCCCCAGACTGTATTGCTCTTTTTTTTTTTGTCAAGTAGATTTTGTTAGATTAGATGTTAGATTAGCCACCAACAGAGTTTGAACCCACGCCGTCATGTAAGAGCTCAACACATTTCCACACTATGGTAAAGGGTCACGTGCAGGACTGTATTGTTCATTGCCAAAAGATCAACTAAAATGTAATGGGGCGCTCCTGCGCATGCGAGAGGCTTTTTTTATTATTATGGGCGCCACGAGCTCCCAAATATTTTTTATTTACGTTAAAACCAGATCTTTGATTTGGTATTAAGTACCCTTTACTTTTGATTTTGAGTCCCCTTTTATTTATTTTGTTTTTTTACAAATATTTGTTTTATTTTGTGTGCGTTTGGTAAGTGGTTGTCATTCACCATTTTAAATACAAAGAATAAAAGAAAATTCATGGAAAAAGAAAATAGTTAAAACTAAATAAACAATGTATATGCAACTGATAACCAAAAAAACAGAACATTTTGGTATCAATGGAAAATAGCACTTCATGGACATTTTATTTTATTTTATGCTTTTCACATGCATTGAATGAGATCGACATGAAACTACGTAAGCCACACATTTGGGATAGGCAGTACGCAAACTCATCGAAGCAGAAACAAATAGAATTAGTATGAGGAGAAAGCAGACATGGATAAAGACAAACTGACGAGTTTTACACCGTTGGATTTAAATGCGTTTTAAACTTCATGTTTGAACCTATGGTGTACCAAAGAAAACATATTTGTATAGCAAACCCGACTACATCATTGTTATTGAACATATGGTGTAACAGAGAAAAAGAAAAAAAAGAAATCATTCTTCTCTTTATCAATTAATGATACACCCCGACCGGAGTCGAGGCATGTTGGCTATCACCTGAAGGTGACGTAACCAAAGGTGCAATTGATGTAAAAATGTGGATAAATTAAAACCGAAACTAAAACTTATTTAAACTACTAAAGTGAGTGCACAGTAGTGGGTAGAACCCATAAACTACAAATTTTCAAAGCATAGAGCATAGATAACATAAATGTAAAGCAGTCGAACTAGAGAAGTACTTATTACACAACTGGGATAAGTTCCTACTCTAAAAATGGAGATATGTTACAATCGCTGTCAAATCCTCGCACATCATAGAGTGATTAAGCTATCTAGGACCTGGAGGGGCGAAAAACAGAAGGGTGAGTGGGCACAAAAACAAAGGTTTACAAAATCCATTTATTTTCGGAACATACTAACCCCTCGTTATAAAACATGGATAATTTCCAGAAAATCATACTATGTATAAGTATGAAATCAAATGCATGCTAACAGTAAATCCAGAAGTATGCCACAGCTCAATATCTCATCAGCAATATAAATATAAACTTGACTTGTGCTCAATAATCTATACTAGCACGCAAGTCGGAGTCATCTAATGTGACATGTACGACTGCACCTATGGCTCATCAATCTATGCTAGCACACGAGTCGGAGTCGCCTAATACGACCTGTATGACATGACTAGGTGTAATAATAATATACACTCTAGTGCCACAGTCACGTGAAGACTAGCGCTATTCGTTGTCACGTACGAGTCGGAATTGCGTATTGCAATCTGTACGACAGGACTAGCACCTACTTGGATCTAAGATGAGTTTGCGGTGCTGATGTGAACAACACATGAAAGACTAGCCTGGCCCTGTGCTGAGCACTAACACCTGGGTGTAGCAATGACGAACAAACTATATGAATGTAGGCATGGCATAATGATTCAACAACTTCAATCAACATAATGACCTTACTTGGACCTACATGCGCATCCCGTAATTATTTTAGCATTTCACAACAGTACAACATTTATGAGCAGGTAAAATCCATATGAATATGCCATGACAATATATAAATCTCAACCACATAACAACATTTTTAAAATTAATAAAAACATGGCATAAAATGCATAAATCAATTTAAAAGCATTTGTGGAAACTATAAAGTTTATATGTGTGTGTGTGTGTGTGTGTGTACGAAAACAAAAATGTCCACTCACTTGGTATGTTGATGGTTCGTAGCCCCTAGTCTCACTTGCCCTCGTACGTCCTCGGGATAAGTCTTCCCTATATGCGAAACAACTAATAATTTAGTTTAATTACACATATACTAAAACTTAGATAAAACCCCCATAGTTTGCTCAAACGGAGAGTTTGAATATACGAAATCGATCTACTCAACGTCACGGACCCACACAAATTGATAAAAAATCAATCGGAGGCCAGACGCGCCGTCATGCGCCTCCTAGCCCACGGCCATACGCACCTCAACGCGCAGGCAGAGACAAACGGTAGCCCGGAATATTTCGTCATTTCTGACGGAATATTCCGTTAAACAGTTAACGAAAGTGACCGGCGTTACCTGACGCCGTTAGAATATTCCGTCAAGTCTGACGGAATATTCGTCGTCTTCTTTGGTGGGTCGCCGCCGTCCGCCCTTCGCCGTCTTGTTTCGCCGGAAACTAGGGAAAAATTCAAAGCTTCATATCTTGCTCATTTCTCAACCATTTTTCCTAAAATTTGTATGGAAATGAAGTTTATGAAGAGTAAAACAAGATTGTAACTTCCACAAGTCCAAAAGTGGACGGGAAATGGCCTGAAAAAGCCTCAAAATGTTCAGCCACAATTTCGACTTCTCGAAACCTTGTGTTTCGAGGTTGGTTCTTCTTCAAACCTTGACTAAAGACCTTGGTGAGTTGAGTAGAGGCCTTTAGACTTCCCAAAAGCTTGTAACTCGCTCGCAACTCGTCGGGGAAAAACTGACCCGAGTCCGACCTTCCGAGTTGGACGTCCAAAACTTGGTCAAATCGCGATCTAAAAGTACGGCTGTGCTTGTGGTGGTGAGATGGGTTCGATGGTGGTGTTTTTAGGTTCCAACTAGAAGCCTTGATGGTTGTTTCTGTGAGTTGCAGATAGAAGAGAGTGAGATAGTGCTTACGGGGAGAGAGAGAAGAGAGAGAGAGAGGTGAGTTCTAATTGGATGACAGAAAATGGGAGTGGGTTTCTGATTGGTGCAAGGTAAGTGAGGGATGCTTTTGATTGGTGGTGATGAGGGTTTTAAGGAAAAGTAATTGGTGAATGTGTGAGGTGAAAGGGAGACCGGATCCACCAATTAGGGAAAGGGAAAGATATTCAGATTTTGTACCATTTTAAATGTACAAAGTCTGTATCCTTAACAGTGTTTCCGACACTAATAATTTGTATGTGCGTGTACAAAATTACCCCTGGTTAACGTACTTTATCGGAGCGTAACTTTTTCATTACAAATCCGATTCGGGTCTAATTCGCGCTCACGCGATCGTAACAACGAGTACAATTTAATTAAGATAGCGAGGAAAATAATTTAAAGCTGCATAATCACGTCCACGTCACTTTGCCAACAAGGGCATAAATGTCAATTTACACACTATGGAATAAAGTACACAGAAAATTAGGGATGGGTCGTCACAATTAAAATTGCATAGCATGTATAATTAATATGTTCAATGTCTGATCAAGACTAACAAACATGTTCAAAGACAAGGGGCAAATTATTAAGGTACGATAATGACAATAAAGAGAAACTTTTGATTTTCGTTTTTTCAAAATCAAAATTCCCGAAACTTTCAGGAATAGAGTACCAAGAGTACCAATTCTTCCCTGTCTCTTCGTCTTCAAATTCCTAGTGATCAATTGCATAAAATATGAACAAAATCACATCACAGCCCATAAGAAAAATATAAATTAAGCAATAGATTCTGCGTCGTTACCTTTAAAAATGGCCATATGGTGCTCCGCCTTCCTACAATGCACTTGGATTGATAGAAACTATCCCATAATTTGAAATTAAAACACAGGATAAAAATGGAGATACAAATTAAAAGCCAAAGAAGACAAAAGGAAGAAAAGGGTGGAAGGAAAGGTGTCGGATCCTTTTCCGGGGCGTTACCTTTAAACACTATCCCTATTTATATTTAATTTTAAATTTTAAATTTTAAATCATTTTTGACCGCACGATATATGATGAACGATCACAATCACAGAATTCCGGGATCCCTAGGAAAAGGATCCGGCGAGGATCATTTCCGGAATACCTGAGAGACTGGCGATCAATGGGGGATAGTAATCCCACTTTAAAGTGTAAGGTTTGCATCCATGGAGGATGAGTAATCCCACTTTTAAGTAGAAGTTAGGTTTGCATTCATAGAGGAGTAATCCCACATCCAAGTGGAAGTTAGGTTTGCATTCATGGAGGATCAGTAATCCCACTTCTAAGTGGAAGTTAGGTTTGCATTCATGGAGGATCAGTAATCCCACTTTTAAGTGAAAGTTAGGTTTGCATTCACGAAGGATGAGGAATCAGAATGTTTTAGTGTTTAGTAGCTTTTCCTGTAGTATAAGAAGAAGTTTGTGAGTGTTTTCTAGTATTAGTTTTTGAGTGAGAATATCTTGAGTAATATTTTGAGTGTTCTTTCTTTCTCTTGTCAATAAGTAGATCTGATCTTCGTGTCATATTTTATGTGTTCGTGTCGTTTTAGTGACATACCTGATATCTTAACAGGTCGTGTCGTGTAACACCTGTTAAAATGAACAAACAAATAGCCCGATCTGAACTCGACCCGTTAATATTAACAGATAATATGCCTGACCTGTTACCCGTTAAGGAAAATATATTTTAAATCATGTTAATAGTGGTGCAAAACATTTTACTCATGAAATAATTATTTGAAATTTTAAAAAATAAAATGGAAGACCGGAAGAAGGAATTAGGCTTGAAGGGGTGGGATTAGGTTGTTGCGAATTTGAAAATGTGACGCGAAGATAAAATTTTGGGAATGCGGCATGACGCTTGGTCGTGGAATTTGGAAGGGGGAAAGTGGGTTGCGTCGGGGGTCAAGAGAAAGGGAAGGAAAGAGACTTGCAGTTGGCTGGAGATCTGGAAAGTGAAGGGAAGGAAAGAGACTTGCAGTTGGCTGGAGATCTGGAAAGTGAAGGATTCTGAAATTCATAAGTCGGGAAATGAGGCCTTAATGATGAGTGGAGGCTGGGCTGGGGTTTATCAACACTCTAATATTTATTCCATTGAAAAATTAAAAAAAAAAAGTGTGTGTGTATATATATATATATATATATATATATATATTAAAAACATGAATCACAAGGACACTTATCCATTATATGCAAGTTAATGACACCTCCACCTTAATCTTTCCAACTCAAAACCTAGTCATAAAGGTAATGATGAAGTGTGAATATGCATAGCTAAATGCATAACACGTGAGTAGCTATGTAAGGAAAGGGATCCTCTCTGATCCCTTCCACCAAATTCATTCCATCAATCAATTCGGAATCTTGAAATTTAATCCAACAACAAAAAACATGAGGCTACTTTAAAAGTTATAATAACTTTAGTCGTTGGATCAAATCTCAAAGGTTCGGATTGATTGATATGGTGGATTTGGTGGAAGGGATCCGGATATAATCCCTTTCCGCTATGTAAAAGCTTATCTAAGGTTCATTCTAATTAAAAAAATAATATCCACATATACAACAAAAAATACGAGGACTTTACAAGTCATGCTGAAAAAAATATCGAGATTAAAATTGTTGTTTTAGAAGAACCTGGTTACGTAATAATATTGATGATCTGGTTTTAGCAAAAAATTCCATATCAAATTACCTAGAGTGGCGGAGGAGTGTGCTAATAATGTATTGCAAGGAAATGATATACACAATCACAATCCAAAAATATTTATAACATAATAAACCAAAATTAGCACAAATATGATATAAATCGCAGTAATGATCGCCTAAACATCTAGATTCATCTAACGGTTAATTAATTCATAACCTTATATTATCCCTATTAGCGTGATAAGCATGACAGACAAAAGGAAAAGAAAAATAAAAGAGAATTTAGAGTTTTCGTTTAGCGTCATAAGCATGATAGACAACTTAATAATGAAGAGCACTCACTCGACTTCAAGTCTTCTACGTTGATGTTTTACTGCTGCTCGGGACGACAATTCTTAATGTGTTTCCGCAGTGTCATTATCAGAAACACTGATCCCGGCCGTTTATGTTCCTTCTTTTTCTATTTGTTCACATTAATTATTAATTATCAATTATATCATCCAAAAAAAAGCAAAAAGAACACCACATTGTAATTGTGGATTTAAGTTTGCTATGGGGGACATATTCGACATACAACAAACCCATAAAATAACAATTACATAGTCAGGAGATGGGAATGCGGTCGTCTTGGCGGTGTAATGTTTTCTCATTGCAATGTTTTATTTTTATGTTCCTCAATATTACCCAGTACTGTTTCTGTTTCTCACTTGTGCAGACACAAACCATAGGCCACCATCATGAGTGCTCTGCCTTGCTGCAATTCAAGGACAGCTTTACGATCAGAAAATCTTCTTCTCAAGAACCTTTTGCATATCCAAAGACTGGATCTTGGATGCGAGAAGGAGATCAAAATCGGAGCAACTGTTGTTTGTGGGATGGTGTTGAGTGCCATGAGGAGTCTCGCCATGTCATTGGCCTTGACCTCAGGAGCAGCTTTCTTTATGGTTCTATCAATTCCAACAGCAGCCTCTTTCAACTCGTTCACTTGCAGAGGCTTGACCTCTCAGATAATGACTTCAATTCCTCTCCAATACCATCACGTTTAGGTCCTGATCTTACTTGTTTGACGTACCTAAACCTCTCACATTCCCGTTTTTTTGGCCAAATTCCAATACAAATTTCGAAGCTATCAAAGTTGTCAACCCTTGATCTGTCTTGTAATAATGCTTTGGAGCTTAGGAAGCCCAACCTGAGAAGCCTAACCCAAAACTTCACCAGCATAAAAGAACTCAAACTCAGCAACGTAGACATACGCTCAACCGTTCCTGATATCCTGAGGAATGCAACTTCTCTCACAGTTCTCTCACTTGGGAGATGTCAGTTGTATGGGGAATCCCCAGTAGGAATTTTCCAGCTACCAAACTTAGAGGTTCTTGAGTTGTATGAAAACTTCAACCTAGCCGGTTATATTCCTACCTTTAACAAGACCAATTCTTTCAAGGTACTGGATGTTGCCGAGACGAGTTTCTATGGTCAGTTGCCTAATTCTGTCGGAAACCTTCATTCCTTAAACACGTTGAGCATCTCATTTTGCAATTTTTATCCCCGTGTGCCATCTTCCCTCAGAAACCTTACACAGCTCACTTACCTTGACATTTCTTCATTCTATGACATTGAAGATACTTATTCCAACAAAACAAACCAATTAGTTCCGGATTCCTGGTCTTGGATCGCAAAGCTAATGAAACTTCATGTCTTGGGGCTTGCATATTCCAACTTATGGGGAAATTTCCCGTGCTTTGTGGCTAACCTGACGCAACTTGCATTTCTAGACTTGAGCTTCAATAATATAACTGGTGAAATCCCATCTTGGATTATGAACTTAACCCAATTAACTTATCTTGCCCTTTCCTTCAATAAGTTGAATGGAATAGTTGAGTTTGATCAGTTTTCTAAGCTCCGAAGCTTAGCTTCACTTCAATTATCAGGCAACCAGTTATCTCTGCTGATAAAACCCGATTTGAATGCTACTCTTCCAAAGTTTGAACTTCTGCGGTTGGATTCCTGCAACTTAACAGAGTTTCCTCAGTTTTTAAAGAATCAGCACAAATTGTTTGATCTACACCTTTCTGCTAACAATATTCACGGCCAAATACCAAAATGGTTCTGGAATGCAACTAGACAAAATTTGGTGGATCTAAAACTCTCTTATAACTTCCTAACAGGATTTGACCAAAACTCGCTCAATATTCTTCCGTGGAAAAATATGCTGTACTTTGATATTCGATATAACAGGTTACAAGGATCACTGCCAGTTCTACCACAATCAATAGTAAGTTTTATTGCTGGATACAATAATTATACTGGAGAAATTTCACCATTGTTCTGCAACTTGAATTACCTTCGGGTTCTTGGTTTGTCCAACAACAACCTGAAAGGCATACTTCCACAATGTTTGGGGAACTCCAGTGCTTTGGAAATATTGCACCTGCCCAACAATTCTTTTCACGGCAATATTCCTCAAATATGTGCAAACAAAAATAGTTTGAGAAAGGTTGATTTGAGTTACAACAAGTTGCAAGGGAAGCTGCCAAGATCAATAGCCAATTGCATTCAGTTAGAGTTTCTCAACCTTGAAAATAATCACATCAACGACATCTTCCCATCTTGGTTAGGGTCACTTCCAGTATTAAGGGCTCTTCTTTTGCGGTCTAATAGATTACATGGAGAGATTGGGAAACCTCCGACAAACCATGAGTTCCCAAACTTGTGCATCATTGATCTGTCAAACAATGGTTTTTCCGGTATGTTGCCCTCTAACTACTTAGAGAACTGGAATTTCATGAAGCTTGTTAACGAGACCAATCAAACTTATTTTGAAGTCACTTCAACCCGCTCAAGTGATATCTCTTATGTATTCCCGTACTCAATGACGATTAATGCAAAAGGTGTTGAGTTGCAATATTTGGAGACACCTTATCTTTTGAGACTCATAGATCTTTCAAGTAATAGATTTGAAGGTGAGATTCCTGGTGTCATTGGAAATCTAACAGGGCTTCATATGCTGAACCTCTCCAACAACATTCTCACTGGTCTCATTCCCTCATCTCTAGGGAACTTGACATCTCTTGAATCATTGGATCTCTCTGGAAACCAGCTCTCAGGAAGGATCCCCAGCAATTTGATACGACTCAATTTTCTTGCATATTTCAACGTATCCCACAACGGACTGTGGGGGCCTATACCACTTGGCCAACAATTTGGTACATTCCTAGAAGACTCATACCAAGAAAACTTGGGTCTGTGTGGAAAGCCTTTGTCAAAGAAATGCAAGGATTCGAAGAGCACAAAGCTACCACCATCATCAATCTTTGAAGAAGGAGAAGATTCGGGATCTCAATTTGAGTTTGATTGGTACGTGGTTCTGCCCGGAGTCATTAGTGGACTAATAGTTGGAGTGATTTCTGGGAACACTTTGGCAAACAACAAGCATGAATGGTTTGTGGAGACATTTAGCAGGAAGAGGCAGCTAAGTGGCACAAAGGAAAGGAAGGGACGTCGGGCTTAAGTCATTATTTTATCCATGAAATGTTTGGCTCTTCAAAACCCATTCAGCCTTCGGTGTAACTTTTTTTATTCAATAAAATTTCCCTCGTACGGTGAGGTTTCCTTAAAAATGTCATTCTAACTTGTGATGCATGCTTGCTGTTTATTAGAATAAAACATATATTTCTGAGAGTTGTATTATATTTCTAACTGAGTAGTGAATGCCCTAAATTGTACTGCATGCATCCTCTTGCATTGCTGCCTTAGTTTACCACCATAAGGTTTTGAGCAACCTTAATGAGGAAGTTTCCTTTCTAAAAGTGCCTTTAATCCCACCATAGGCCTGAAATATAAAAAATTGAAATAATTTTCATAAATTAAATTTCAATTGTTGAAACGACCAAACATTAAATTTGAACGACATTCCCATTAAATATTGACGATACAACAATTGAACAATATTGACGATACAACGATTGAACATTCATGACATAATGATAAGGTGACAAGTATATTGAAAACTGATCATAATTGAGATTTGAGAAATGATTATTATGGCAATTTCCCAAAACAAAAATTTGAATGGCAAGGAAACCCTTAATCCTATGGCAAGAACAAGACCAGAGAAAACCTACAATCAGACCACAGATTCCATAATGGTTCACTTCTAGCTAAGAGAGCAGTTAGCCAAGCATGTCATCCATTGCACTGATTTTAGAACCGTGGCATCATTGGCTGCAAATTCATTGTTTGTTTGCTGCAAATTCATTGTTTGTTTTCCAAGACTTTTTCTGTTTACCTTTTCTCTGCTGGTTGTTGTTTGGATCGCATTGTTTCCAAGTTCTTATCACTATGTGTTTGGGCAAAGAAACGTTTAGTTTATTCTTCTTGACTTTATTCTAAACCCCAAGCAATTAAATATCACACAAAAAGAGAAATTGTTGTTATAAAAACACATGGATACTCCTACGAATTTGATCCTAGAATTCATATATTAATGACGTACGAATGTAAAGCCATTTCCAATATAGAACTCATACTCCACACCGTATATTTTTACATATGGAACAAAAAGTTATTGGGTTTTCATATTTTCTCTCCCAAATATGCACGTACTCATGTTAAAACTCAAATTTGGATTTGAAGTTTAAATATTATATTTAGAGAAGGTAAAATTTATATTTTGTATCACATTGGCGCAGCAACCAGGGCGACTGCCCAGAGTCCCAAAACGTCGGGGGGTACAAAAATAAATTGGGAAAACGTGGAGGAGCTTGATGGCACCGATGGATGGTTTGGATAAGTGTTTTTGTATAAAACTTATAGTCATGCGGATATTTTTTTCTCTTTTACTGTCCTTTTACAACTATGTGGCTACATAAGAAATGTCATATTTTTGTATCTCTAACTTTTATATATAAACAATGAATGGACTTAAAAAATTTCAGAAAGAACCAGATACCACATATATTTTTTTCACCACATATATGTTAATGTAGTTACTCATTTTTTTCTTGTATAAGAAAGAAACTTACCCTAAATCCTTAACATTGAAACATAACATCTTAGTGGAGTTATACTATGACACTTCCTTTAGCGTTGCCATGGGCTTCAAAGAGCTGGTTTATAATCTCAATAGAATCATCACGTGACATGCATGCATTTGTTAATGTTAATAACACCCAAAAAATGGAAGATGTGAGGCAGGGACATATTCTAGTTGAGAAGGATTTTCACACCCTTAATTTTTTACATACACAACTACATCTATTTTTAGTCTTTGAATTGAATAAATTAAAGAGAATTAAAGAACAAAAACTAACATAAACGTGAAAAGAAAAAAAATTCGGGTGTAGATTTCATTTTCATTCCAATTAAGTTTCCAACTACGAAATGATCAACTTTTTGGTTCATAGAGCTGAGTGCCAATGCATGATTTGATCAAATGGTAGGAGGAAACCTATCTTCTAATAATAGTATACATGTTGACCTATTTATGTGGCACATACTTTACAAACAACAAAGTACAAATGACAGTGTTCAGGGGAGTGAAAACTGTGAAAATTTTCATGTGCTTTACAGGTTTGATCTGCTTGTAGTTTTGCAATTATGTATCAAATTCTTTCTTCACTGCAAAAGAATAGAAAACGGTGCTCTCTCTTTCAAGTGAGTCCAGCAAACAAGTCCAACACAATACAAAACAACTCCCCATGACACACACTCACTCACACTCAGCTCTCTAAATTGCAGGAAATTGTGTGGGGTTATAAAATCTAATGTCAAATCTCAAAGCCTTTTATTTTATAGATATTTTTTTCTGTAATTTGTTATATGCTTTTTGTCTACGAGGACTTGGGTGTTTCCTTTCTGAGCCAAATTCCAAGCTCATGAGGACAAGCAGATAGTTGCTATCTCGTCATCATCTAAAAAGTCTTCTATTGCTGTGGTTGGTATCCAATGCCCTCGTCTCAATTATTTTCTTGCAGAGGAAATTAACTTGTAAACACATCCTCCTATGTGATATAATATCACTTTCTGTGTTCCTTGGAAGAAGAAGAAGAAACCCATCATCTCAATCTGATGCAGCATGCAGTTCCTATTTACCTTTCCAATTGGCCTCCACCACTTAATAAGTAAATCACAATTTAGTGAGAGTGGATTATTTTTTTATTTTTTTATTTTTTACAACTACGAAACATATACATCTTGTTAAGATAATGTTACCGTCAATCATATGTGGCCGCGTTTAATGACATAGGCAATCGTATGTGAGCGAGTGAAGAACTATATCAATAATTGATGAATGTATGGATCCCTTCGCAGGGTTCGCTTTTAACAGTTAGAGGCTAAGAAATAAAAATTAGGGTTATTATATTAGTCCTCAGAATTATTCACATACACACCATCTACAAAACCCTAGCTACTGCCCTACTTACTCTATGGTCCACACGCTAGGTTAAAGTAGACGAACACACACAGCGAAGCAATAACCATAGACTTACCCAACGGGCTTAAAACCAAAGTCTTGAAGTATTCACTGCTGCACACACAATAACAAATATAAAATCAACAAAAACAACAAACAACAAATCTAGCTACTTAACCCCAAAAAACAATATTCAGCATTGTTTCCAGTTATTTGTGCCTTGGAACTTTTCCTTTGGCCCCTTCTCTCTTCCCTCGATACCCACACTAGACATTTACACTACGTACCCCAACCTTCCCACTCCAGCCCAAAGCTTCAACTCCTTTTCTCAATTAATTAAACTTAATTTATTTTATTTAATTAATTAAAGTTTCTCGTCAACCAAAAAATATAGCCAAGAGTACTATTAGTGAGGGACACCAAGCACATTCATCCAATTTATGTGTGTATTGTGAGTAAGTAAACTATCAACATGTATACTGATACATTATTTAGTGAACAAATTTGATGACTCAAAATATTATTGCTTAGCTAAATATTTTTTTTTTTTACATGCTATCGATAGTATTAATTTACAATATCTCATGCATGGATATTGACCAGTATTGACGATATGTTGATCAAACAACCTCAACCCTAAAGAACCAAAAGAAAACTCTCTCTCTCTCTCTCTCTCTCTCATGCACAAGTCAAAACCCCTTAACGGCTACACCTCACTTTATGACTACAAACTACACCCATTTCATGCACAGGCCTATATAAATATATAAACCCTTTAGTCTCTCTTCACTTATTCTCCTCTCTCTCATCACTCTCTCTATCTCTCTCTGGTGCAAGTGTAGTTTGCATCAGCTAGCTAGTTAGCGCCACCATATAACACCACCAAAAACCACCATGGATCAAAACCAAAACACATCATCACGAGAAAGTAAAGAGAAAAGATCCAAGTTCTTCATCAACGACCACATTGACATCCTCGTCGAAATCCTCAAACGCCTCGATGGCCCCTCCCTTGGCGTCGCCGCCTGCGTCTGCCGCCTCTGGTCCACCGTCGCCCGCCACGACTCCCTCTGGGAGCATCTATGCTTCCGCCACGTCTCATCTCCCCCTCCTTCCTCCGTGAAACCCGTCGTCGTTGCCCTCGGCGGCTACAAGAGGCTCTACAGGGTCTGCGTGCGCCCTGTTCTGAGTCGACTCAGCGACTCGGACATGGTCAGAAGAGTCTGGACTCGGGACGAGGTCCAGCTCTCTCTGTCTCTGTTCTGCGTTGATTACTACGAGAGAAGCGGGAGGCTCGGCGGCGGTGGTGGCGTGGATGCATCCGCATCTTCTCTCATGTTCCTCTGCAACACCGTGAATGTGTGATTCGTTGACTTTGGAGCACTTTTGACTGTAGTGGGTAGTATACATATCGATTTTATTTATAAAAAAAAAAATGATGATTTTTTTGTATTTTTACTACTAGGGTTATTAAATAATTGTGACTTGATTTATTATTTTTGAAGGGAAAAAGGTAAGAAGGTAGAACAAACTTATTTATTTTATTTTATTTTTTAATTTCTTAATTTTTGGCATCGGTAGTACCTAATTCCTATGTTTAATAATAAGTTTTTTGTAATTTTATTATAACAAATTGGTATATTTGCTTCTGATTTATTTTTAAATAAATTGGGACTCAGAATCTTTGGGAGGCTAAGCACGTCTAGACAAAAAAAGTGGGTAGTGCCAAAATTTAGTGGATCCTCTTTTCCTTTTGTTTCTATTGGCAAGGAGATTCCCAAACAAATGCACTCCAAATGAAAACGACTGTTCTTTATTTTATTTTATTTGTGGTACTTTATCAAATATTAAGTCACTGGAATCAGCACAATAGTAAGAGTAAGTACAGCGATAAGTAAGAATAGATCTTTAGAGTTCGAAACCGTCCAATACAATCGCAAAAACCCTAGTTGTGCAACGGCATGCTAGAAAGTGCTGAAGCCCCTTTGACTTGAAAAGACAAGCTTGTGAGAAAACGTTATGTTTAGCATGGTAGGCCACAAAGAACCAATTCTTCTCCCAATAGCAAATTAGCAATTGGGCATTGTTGATCAATTGTTTTAGAGTCTGTGTCCGTTGTAAAGTGAGATATGGGCCACAAAACGGGTGATTGAGACTGAACAAGCCTAATCTACTGGGTGGTCCAACAAATATGTGATCATTGACTCATGATGTTTCATTTTCTTTACTTTAACACTCTCCTCACTCCAATTTCCGACCAGCCCTCCTTTACCTCATTTCCAAATCCCTAGATGGCTTAATGCATTTAAATCTGCTAGTCATGGGCGAGTCATGTGGGGTTCGTAGTAGTGTGATCGTAACACCTGCATGTTTGTAGAGAAAGACGTAGGTTATAAATCGAATGACCAGCAATTAATCAGTAAAATGATATTCAATTTTCTATTGTGTAAACTTCTAGTAATTAATAAACATATAATCACATGATAATCTCAAAGTAGTTTGGAATTCTCAACTCGAGTTTGAATTTTTACGGACGCATTTTTTGAAGATATTGGTTTTGCTTTGGCGTACTATTTGACTTGAATGGCCAAAAGTTTGCTACCTCTACATGTGCGACTGGAGCTACATAAGAAAAGAGATTAATCCACTATCAATATATCATAGAATTTATAGGAACGGCACATCATTAAACTGTTGATGTGCTTCTCAATATTAGATATACTTCTCGATATTAAATAGGCGGACTAGCCAGCTACTTGATCTAAACCAAATTTGTCTCAATGTTGTGTTACTAACGTTGTACCCATCTAATGAAAGAATAGGGCCTTTGGTATGGTTAATGAGCTATACAATGATCATCCATGGAATGTAAAAATCCAAAAAAATTAAACCTCTTTTTTTTTTGTTTTGGGAGGGGGGGAGGAGGATCTCTTCCTCCAAAACCCACAGATCAAGTGATTCGTGCCCTTAAAATTTGATCAAACGGTCAAAAAACAGAGAAGTTAGTAAAAAAAATTTAAAAGTTATCATAATTTTTGGCTATTGGATCAAATTTCAAGGGCCCAGATCACTTGATCCATGGGCTTTGGAGGAAGAGATCCGGAGAGGATCTCTTTCCGATGGGGGAAAGGGATCCTCTCCGGATCCCTTCCACCAAGGCCACAAATTCGAGCTTTTGAAATTTGATCCAACGGCTAAAGTTATTATCACTTTTAAAATGGGCTCCTGTTTGTAGCCGTTGAATCAAATTTCAAAAGTTCGGATTTGTGGCCTTGATGGACTTGGTGGAAAGGGATCTGCTCCGGTGGCGGGTAGGTAGAAGATAGAATATATCATTTTACAAGGTTGCGTATCTGTCCTAAAAGGTTTCAATTTAATACCAGACAAAATTTATGGGGCAAAAGAAGAAGAATAAATATCAATTGAAAAAAAAAAAAAAAAAAAAAAACCACCAGACAAACTGTGGTGTGGTGTAGGGCTGGTTTGGTATTGCTGTGCTTTGAAAAAAAGCTGCTTCTGCTGTGCTGTGAGAATAAGCAGCTGTGAAATAAAGCAGCATAGTGTTTGGTAAACTTTTTTGTAAAAGTGCTTTTGAAAAAAAAAAAGTAGTATTATAGTGTTTGGTGAAGTTTTATGTAAAACAGATGTGAAAAAAAGCCGGTTTTTCAAAGCTGGGTTTTGCAGCTTCTTGTTTTTGGCTTTTTTTCATCCAAAACTGTGAAAAAAAGCTGAAGCGGAATGTTTACCAAACACCAAAAACTGTCACAGCTTTTTTTCATAGCAGCTTGTTTTAAAATCACCTCAATCCCAAACTGGGGCGTAGTCCCATCCGTAGTATAAATAAATTTTGCTTTAGGATATAATCTTCTTCTTCTTTTCAAACAATAAGACTTTATTAGACTATGTATTAGATTATTAGTTATTGACGGTGTTCGAAATTACGTCATCATGCAAAAGTTCAACACCTTTCTACCATTGTAATAAAGAGTCACTTGCAATTTTGATCTAGAATATTGGTAACTACTATTGTGGAATTACAGTCAAGACCTCTACTCAATTCATGCATATTAACTCATTTTCAATAATTCACTATTGAATTTTTACATTTTTACTATCTTAAGGTAACTCAAGAGAGTGAGAGAGTCAAAATTATTGTTATTCGTAGTAGAATTCCAATTTTGACCCAACATGTAAGGTAAAGGTGGTGATGTTGAAGTAGTATATGTCCCATCCACAAAAGGGTTCAGCAAATATGAATTAGTTACATTATTCTTGAAAACAATCTTGACCAAATAGGAGATCAAATTTTCAGCATTCAAAATGAGTGTGGTTTTTATATTGTTTTAATTAATAACTTATAAGTATTTATAAATTTAACTTTTCTTAATTTTATTGTCATAAATTTAATATGTATCAAACATCAATTGGTGCCACAGATATATCACACCAATTTTGGATGCAAAAATTTTGATCTCACCAAAGAGCCAAGTAAAGAAAGAATCATATATGAATTGTTACGTCAACGTTACAAAGAGCTACTTGATATGCTAACTAACATTAGTCTAAAAGAAAAAAAAACATGATATGTGATAGCTGTGGATGCTATCAATAACAAATGAAACTCCAACAATGGAATGTGGTTAGGCATTTCTCCTTTTCAATACACCAAAAGTAATTACAATAAACTAAATGTCGTTAGGGTCAAAAAATAATTTCGCTCAGAAGCCCAATTAGCTCAATCATTATTTGAGATTATCATAACTTTTTTTTGGTCTCTAAGATTTGAAATCGAAAGAAGTGGTCCCTGAGTTTGTTTACCATCAATCATTTTGGTCCTTAATGAAAAATCTCAATTAAAGAATGATAAAATGACAAAAATTTCCGAAATTTTTTGTCAAATCATTTTGGCTCATTATTTACTAAATTGAGGATATTTTTGCTATTTTAGTCCTTACTTAACACAATTTTTCACAAATGATCAAAATGATTGATGGTGGACAAACTCATGGACTACTTCTAGGGGGAGGAGAGTTCGGCTAAGTCACACAATGGGCAACCTAATTTGGTATTGAGTTCACTATCCACGAGATTCGAACATAAAACCTCTCACTCACAAGTGAAAGAGGAATATCACCATACCGTAGTACTGAGTAGCAAGAGAATGGAAGACTTTAACAAAACAAGAAGAAGAGAGAAAACCAAGGTCTTGTCCAATTAGGATTTTGAGGAATTCCCACGTTTATAAATTGAAGCCTTCAGCACGCTTAAATGGGGGGGATGAAACCAAGCAGAGCAAGCAATCTTAAAGTGCTGGAAACCCCTAAATCATGAGATTTAGCATTTCTTTCGTTCTGACCTTTGTCATAAGCCTCCCTTACCCTTTAACATTACCATCCATTAGAAACCCTAATTAGCCACTTCAAAACTAGCAACCATCAACAATATCTCTCTCACATCAATTTAGTGGGCTTTCAGCTCCCACACCACGCATCACTCAAGTAAATTATAATTTGTTGTTATAATTATTCAATTATTGTTAATAAGAGTTGTTGAATTATCTGGAATATCTCCTAAGACACGCTTTTCTTTCAATGACACACCCCGACCTGGAAATCAGGGCGTGATGGCCAGCACGCCCTGATTTCTAGGTCGGGATGTGTCATTGAAAGAAAAGCGTGTCTTAGGAGATATTCCAGCACGCCCTGATTTCTAGGTTGGGATGTGTCATTCAAGGTATCTTAGGGCCTGATGCCAGAAACGAACTAGGGGAGTTAAGCGTCTTAAAGCCCAAGTTCCTCTTGATCAAAAGGTCCTCAACAAATATTCATGGCTTTTTTATTTTTGTGGAATTAGGAAAGTCATGAATCAGGAAGAGAGAAAACGAATGGTTAAGAATTGATATGATTCTTGATTTTAAGTATTTGATAATAGATTTTACTGTGAAACACACATTCGTTTAAAATGCAAGGAAGTCAAGAACCAAAATAATCTAAATATCTCATTCCATGTAAGTAAACAATGTTGTCAGCGTCATAAACAATACTTGGTATTCTATGATTGAGGTTGAAAGTAATTCTGACAAAAACCACCAAGGCGAAGCTAAACAACATACGCCAACCGAATATTTGATCAATATCACCACCGACTATGGACTGAAGCATCAATTAGAGAATGGGGTTAAATTATTTGTTGTTAGGAGGCAGATAGATGGAAGTGTATATACGTTCTAACAGTTGATTAACATAGTAATTAAAATTCAAATTTTTGAGATTTTTTTTTGTTATTTAGTACTACGCATACAATGACGAATATCAACAACTTTACACAATTTTCATAGGAATAATGTTATTCACACATTTAATTTTATTTCTTACACACCTTTATTAATTTTTAACCGTTGACTTTTTTCAATCATAATCCAACGACCGAAAATTGAGATGAGTTTGCTGAAAACAAAACTGCGTGTGTGGAAAAATTATTCTTGTCATGCAAAATCATTTATCTGGGATTTTAATCAAATGAAGCCATTACCAAATCTCAGCCAAATAAGTTGATTAAACAATTAGGTTAATCCAAAGTCCACTTGTTCCGCCCACTACCAAACACTCCTCAAATCCAACGGAAAAAAGTAACGCCCATAACGCACGGCAGCGCAAAATAGCCAACCCCACCATTAAATACTATTAACACACTGTTTACTCTCACTCGAAATAAAAAAAATTCATACCATTTTATTACCAAAAATAAATCCTGTCCAAATCTCCGACACCTATATCGACGGAATCGCCAATTCCCCGCCGTCAATCGCCGCATTCGGCCATCCCAGCCCCAAATCCGCCGACCCAAACACCCGATTTCGCATCACAAACCCTAAAAAATAGAAACTTTACTGTTTGGTAAACTTTCTTTGCACTTTGGGGTTATTAAAAATGAGTTTCTCTAGTGATTTGTGCTTTTGATACGGTGAGATTTGCAATTAGCTGAGCTTTCTTGATTTTGCTCGAGGTCCCAAGTACACGTGGCGATCTGGGTTTTCTTCACCTTCATTCAGCTCAAATTTCAGTGAGTCAATTTTTTTTACTGTTTACTTTGATTTTGTGCTGAATTTTTAATCTGGGTTAATAATATACTGGATTTTGAATTTCGATAGCTGTGCATGTTTGAAAAGCTGTGTAATTTAGTGGAATTTGGGGCTGGATTTGGAAAATTGAGCTGATGTGCATGCTTGTTAGTGGTGGGTTTGAAGTGCTAGATTCTTCTGTTTTGGTACCTGGTTTAAGGGTGTTTGGCTGCCGAGAAAAAACTGAGGAAAATGAAGGAAAATTTAATCTTGATTTTATTGCATTTATGTTACTTGGATCGTAATTTTTTTGTTTGTGAAAAAAGGTTAAATCTTGACAATTATAAGCCGTTTTGGTAATTGGGTTAATGTTGAATTGATTGGCATTGCTTCTTGGTTGATATTTTTTATTTGAGACGAAAACGGTAGCTTTATTGATGAAGAAAACTTAACTCGAATACAAATCTTGGTTGAGATTTGAACTTGAATTTTGTTTTAGTTTGGCAAATGATTTCTGCATTTATGGTTATTAATAAGTCTTAATTAGAGAAATTTGAATGGCTTAGCCAGTCACAGTGCTAATAGAAAAAATATTGACGTTTGATAATCATAAAGATTCTTACTTTATCTTTGCAGGAATGAAAATGTGGTTACATATGAGAATTCAGCTATTTCTACAGTTAAGCATATTGGGTTGGTCTTAGATTCTGTTTCGAGATTTTTGGTTTTTAAGTGATCTCTATTCCTCCATGGAAGTTAACATAGAGGAGGCTCTTAGAGCAAAAGAGACTGCTGAGAAGCGATTTTTTGAGAAAGATTTTACAGGTGCTCTCACTTATGCAGTAAAAGCTAAATCACTGTACCCAGAACTTGAGGGCATATCTCATATGCTAGCCACGTTTGATGTTTATGTTGCTTCTGAGGCAAAATATTATGGTGAAATGGATCATTATAAAATTCTTGGACTGAAGCCTTCTGCAAGTAAAGATGCAGTGAAGAAGCAGTACAAAAAGATGGCTGTGTTGCTTCACCCTGATAAGAACAAATGCGTGGGAGCTGATGGGGCTTTCAAACTTGTTTCTGAAGCAGTTACTGTGTTGTCCGACACTGCCAAGAGAAGGTTGTATGATCTTCAGAGAAACAAACAATTGGCAGCTACAGGTAATCAGCCCAATTTGTCTTCAGTTCATGCTGGTGGGGTTCAAGGTTTCAACAATTGTTCCAGTTCATCAGTATCTCATGGTAGACTTGACACTTTCTGGACCGTCTGCACTTCTTGCAAGGTTCAGTATGAGTATCTCCGTAAGTATGTGAACAAAAGACTTTCATGTAAAAACTGCCGAGGCATTTTCATTGCTGTGGAATCTGGGGCAGCCCCAGCAAATGGTTCTTTTCCTTATACTCCTTGTCCTTGGTCGTATGTGCCTAGTAATGGGTATGGGAATCATGGATTTGATGGGGTTACATATGTTCCAAGCAACGGTACCTTTTTCCCAGGAAACGGGGTCTCAGGTTTTCATTCTGGTCATGGGTACGAATATACTTCAAATATGTCGTTTCAGTGGAACTCATATTCTGGAGCCTCAGCTGGTGCTGCAGCTCTTCATGGGTCATCGGCTATATCCCCTGATGTTGTTTATCAGTCAAATGGAAATGTGAAGAAAGCTAGACAGAAGGTGAAATCAAGAGTGAATGGAAAACGTTCTGTTACAAATGTTGTGGCTAAAGTGGATCTGACCATGCCTGCTAGCTGTAATCAGCCACCTGAATCCAAGAGCAATGGACGGGATAAGAGAAGGAAACTTACTGTGGGAGCGAGTTTTAGAAATGGGCTTGACGAAAAAGTATCAAAATCTGCTTTAGAAGCAAAACTAGCCAATGGAAATGGGAGTATTGGAAGTGATCAGAAAATTCCTAGTTCTGGGGAACTACCAACTAGACGTTGCTCGATGGCACCGGCTTTTGATACGAAGAAGTTGTTGCTTGAAAAGGCAAGAACCGAAATTTTGAAGAAATTGGCCGAGTTTAAGTTGGCATCAGAAGCAGCAGCTGCTGTAAAGAACACAAAAAGAGAGGCTGAAGTGCGTCAACCAGAAGTTGCACAAGCACATAAATTAGAGATAAAGAATACTGAGCCTCTCTGCATAACTGTCCCTGACCCCGACTTCCATGATTTTGATAAAGATAGGTCAGAGGAATCTTTCAAGCCAAAGCAAATTTGGGCTTTGTATGATGAAGAAGATGGTATGCCTCGCCTGTACTGTCTGATTCGTGAAGTGGTTTCAGTAAAACCATTCAAGTTAGTCATTACTTACTTGGGCTCTAAAACTGATAGTGAATTTGGGTCCGTAAACTGGCTAGATTGTGGGTTTACCAAATCCTGTGGAAATTTTAGGGCGCGGAATCTTGATGTCATTGAGCATGTTAACATTTTCTCTCATGTTTTGAGCCGGGAGAAAGCAGGCAGAGGAGGCTGTGTTCGGATATACCCCAGAAGCGGAGAAATTTGGGCTATGTATCGAAACTGGTCAAAAAATTGGGACAGATCAACTCCAGCTGAAGTGAGGCACCAGTACATAATGGTGGAAGTTCTTGATGATTACTCCGAAGATCTTGGTGTCTGTGTATCCCCCCTTGTGAAACTGGCTGGATTCAAGACAGTATACCAAAGCAATACGGACAAAGCGGCCATCCAATGGATTCCAAAAAGAGAGATGCTACGCTTCTCACACCAGGTGCCATCGTGGTTACTCAAGGAGGGAGAAGAGAGTAACCTGCCCGGTAAGTGCTGGGATCTTGATCCAGCTGCAACTCCCGACGAGCTTCTTCACGCTGCGGTGGAAACCGAAGCTTAAGCAAAACATGCTAAAACCAGGGAAGCAAGAGTTACTCGGGAGTTGTTCGTTGTAGCATTCTTCAGACAAAATGTAGGTTTTAACTGTACAAATATGTCACCCTTTGGCAAGTGGCCAGAGCAACATAAACCTCAAATGGTTTTAGGGGGTGCTATGTTTACCCAGTGAAAACTTGTGACAACAGTTTCAGAGTCTAATGACTGATTATTTTTACATGATTATGCTCATAGTTGTCTTGTGACTTGTCCAGGAGAGTTGTAACACCTTATTCAGGACAGATTGGGAAATCAACAGTTATTTAATTGGGCAATTTTTACTTTTAATCTGAATTCTTGCTAATCTATTGCATGTCTTATCATATTTTCTCTGTTGGTTTATACCATTCCATAAATTTGTGCTGACATTGCTGATACCATGCCTAAACCGGACCTTGGACATTTCATAAATTTGTGTAGATGTTGATAACTACTTAGGCGACTTTGCGTTAAGCTCGTTTTCAAGCACTCGGAGTTAGCTCAAGTGGTAAGAAAGAATGACGATTGGGCACTAGAAGGAGACGAGGGTTGGGGGTTTTGGAGGGAGTAGAGGTTGTTGGACTTGTATTCGAAGGTTGAGAGAGAGCCGAGAGTATGAGGGTCTGTGAGGAAGTGAGGTACAAACGATTGAGATTTTTTTTTTTTTATTTGAAAATGAGGGACAACTGGTGGCAAGTCACGGTTATCCACCCCTTTCGGGCACATAGAGGCTATGGGGAATTTTACCCTGCCTGTGACCACAGTCAAGCAGACTCACTAGCTCGGAGCATCGAACCCGGGACCTCCCGCATTTTTTTGTTTATTGGGAAGTCGCAATCTTCCCCCTTACTACTAGGCCACTTGTTGTGGTTACAAACGTTGAGATTCAATCTCAACCTAATCCAATAGCTATTGTTAATTAAGCTATATATAAAATCATATTAAAATATTTATCGGTTCGGTTCGGGATTACCGAACAAAAAGATATGGAATCCTGAATCATGTACCGAACTTTTCAGAATCGGGCACCGAATGGCTCGGGACATTTTTGGTTCGGCTTCAGGATATTTTCGGTTCGGGTCGGGAAGTTCGATATTCTATTCCACTCCTTTAGACTAACAAGTCCACCTCTTTCCACAACCACCGCCTGAAAGTGAGTGAGAGGCACTAAAAGAGAAGCCTGTAAGGTTTTCCGAGTGGTGTGAGTTGTAACAAAACCATATTATTGTATGTGTTATGAAGATTTAATGGACTTATATTATTTATGGACTTGTAATTTGTGTTTTAATCATGATAAACATTTAAAAGGGAAGTAACTACCACTTAAACTTAAGAGAATGAGTTTGCTAAAAACCTGCTTAACGTGGGATAACTGCAACCACGATGAATGGAGCAGTTATGGCCTTGCACGATTAAAACCGCTGCACGGTCTCTCTTCTCAGACACCAGTTCATTTTGATACAATCTCCATCACTTGTAGAACATATTCGAGTCCCAGAGAAGAAAAGAACACAACCCTTCATGCACCACAAGTTCTTGCAGTAAAACCTACTACTGTAAATCCTAGTTCCATTGTGATTACATTGCTTCTTGCCTTCTGATCTCTATGGCAAACTCAACAAGTAAGTGTTGCATGTTTACGTGAGTTTATATTAGTGTAATCACTCCAATCTCTCATACTTACACGTAGTTCAAATATTAGGTTGATTATACTTAAATTCCACATATAAAAGTTTACATGTGGTATCAAAGCCATTCAACTTTCATTTTGGACTCGTTTGTGATTATATGTTTGTCACTGCCATTCTTTTCCGATGCATGCTTTGTTGATATCATTTGGTTTAAGTCATGATCGCAGTATTAACACATATCCATCATGTTGTGTTCGATTCATTATTTGTTTTGGGATTTTTCTGACTATTAATTATATATTCCTACTTGCAATGTATTTCTATAGCAATACACTATCATATTATTACAAGTTATAAAGATATTGTTCAATGATTTCATGGAATATTTGGTAGAAGACCATCAAAGTGGCATGACTACTGTTTTGTTTTCATGTTTATTCAATAACGATGAACAATAAGCAATTTATGAGCACTAACAAGTAAAGTATTTTCCAAAAAAACTATTTACTGGGATTAGCTATAAGTTGATGTATAGCGAGTTATGAAACCAGAGGCATATACATACTCATTATTGTCCAAAGACATTTCTTTATATGTACTTTGGTGTTTATACTTGGCTATGCAAATGTATAAGATTCATACTTTTGATTATATGGACAATCTCTTGCTCAAAGGTGTGATTGGATCCATAGTTTCTGAGTGACATTGAACTTCAGTTTACATTCATTAGTCACAACTTAATGAATCTTTACATACCCTAATGGGAGGTTTTAACATGCTCAATCTTATGAACATTGATAAGTTAAATGGCAATAACTTTAAGACCTGGAAACAACAGATTGAAATGCATCTTGGTATGCTGGAATTCAGGATTGCATTCACTCAAACTCAGCCATCAACATTAACAGCCTCCAGTACAATTGCTGAGAAAGAGCATTTTTCCTTATGTGAGAGGGCTAATTAGATGTCTTTGTTGATCATGCAAAATTCCATGGAAGAACACATCAGAGGTGGCATTCAAAGTTATGATTTGGCAAGGCAATACATGGCCAAGATTGTAGAAAAGTACAAGAGATCATATAAGGCTGAAACTGGATCATATCTCTCAGAATTGATCAATGCCAAGTTTGATGGTGTGGGGAGCATTCGAGAGCATTTACTGAAACTTGTCAAGTTGTCCAACAAACTCAATGCAATGGATGTAGCCATTGCAGATCAATTTCTTGTTCATTTGGCCTTGTACTCTCTGCCAAATGATTATGAACAGATCATGGTGAGTTATAATACTCAGAAAGAAACATGGGATATCAATGAACTGATCTCCATTTGCTGCCAAGAGGATGAGAGAATAAGGAAGAGTAAGCTTGAAACTGTGAATCTAGTGCAGTATGGGAAAGGCAAGGGGAAAGTTTTTGGGAAAAGCAAATCTGCAGCACTTAAGATTGGCAAAGTTGCAACTAAATCAGGTTCTCATTACCTTGGTTCCAAGAAACAAGTTCCAATTCTACTATACCTGTTAAGACTGATCTGCCTCCACTAGCACTGGTCTTAAATTTAATAAAACTAACCTTAAAAAATGTCATTTATGTGGTTCCACTGAGCATTTGAGAAAGGATTGTGCTGGATTTAAAGCTTGGCTTGTTAAGAAAGGTATTAAAGTCATAAATGTTTTTGTTACAGTAGAATCAAACATAGTTTTCATTCCTCAACATTCATGGTGGTTTGACACTGGTTGTTCTGTGCATATCACTAATTCATTGCAGGGATTTCAAAACTTGGAGGACCAAAGTAAGGAGCATTACAATGTCCATGTTGGAAATAGAAACAAAGTCACTGTCGAGTCCTTTGGTCAAGTCATGTTAAAACTTTCTTCTGGTTATGTTTTAGTGTTGAATAATTTCATTTATGTACCTTCCATGCAAACCTAGCATTCGTGTCGTTTTCATGTCATACCTGATATCTTAACAGGTCGTGTCGTGTAATACCCGTTAAAATAAACGGGTAAAATGACCTGACCCGATAATATTAATAAGTAATATGACCCAACCCGTTATCGTTAAGGAAAATATATTTTAAACCAATAAATAATCAAATGAAAAACATAATACTAAATAAGTATATACATACCATATTGTCACATCCAAAACATAAAAACGCATTTTTCTTTTAAGTATATTTTCGCTTACCTAAATTGATCAAATGGTAAAATTGGAAAATATTGGAATAGAGAAAGGGTTTGTTTCGTCCAAAAAAGTTCTAATAATATAAGCGAAATAGAATCCAACGGTACAGATTTACTCTCACTTATCTTATGGCTGTTATTTAAGTAAAGTCTTTAATAGTTTTTTAATTAATGTATAAGTGTACAAAATATAGAAAAAATACATAAACACTCGTAATGACAAGCTCTACAACTTTCATGAAGAGCTTAACTTCGAAATTTGCCACTATAATCATATAAATCATAGATCAAAATTTAACCGTTGATTGTTGTTTACATTTAAGCTTCATTCTTCTCATCAAATTTTGTTTTTTCAGATTTTCGTTTTTGAAAACATGATCTATTAGAGGATACAGGAAGATGAACTATTTAGATCGTTGATATTATATTCATAGTTTTACGGTTAGTGAAAATATTGCTTGATGTTTATAAAGTTTCTACAAACTATATGACATCGACTCATATTTCAGTTAACCGTAAATACCGAAACGTGATATCAAAGATCTGAACCGTTCATCTTCTTACATCTGCCACATGATCAAGTTTTCAAAAAAGAAAATTTTAAAAATGAAATTCAGTAAGAAGAATAAAGCGTAAATGACAATCGACAATTAAATATAAATTTAAGGTTTATGGATTATAGTGTTGGATTTCGAAGCTGACCCCTTCATGAAAGTTGTAAAGCTTGTCACTATAAGTGATTGTATATTTTTTTTACATTTTTTACACTTCTACAATAATTTTTATTAATTTTATTAATTTTGCCCTCAAATAAAAAACATTATTCATGAGGGTTTGGAGGATTTTAAAAATCTAAACGATAATGTAAGTATAACCATTATCTACTCGTGGAGGAATAATGATGAATCACGAGTATTTATATATTCTTTCACATTTTTCGTACTTGTATGTATGTCTTCTTAGTTCTTGCATATACAAATACTATACTAGTTTATTTTAATTTTGGACAACATGTTAAGTAAAATTTATCCTAGTAATGATAATAAGGAACTCTCATAAAAAAAAAATAATGACTAAAACTTTTTTTGTTATAACTTATATAGAATAATAATACAAAACTATATATTTAATATAGAATATATTGTATATATTAATATGACTATTGTATTTTATAATAAATCTTTTAGTAATTAAACTTTAAAATTATCAAAATAATTTTTTTCTTAACGGATCGAAACGGGTTACCCACGTGTTACCCGTGTGTATACCTGTTATTAATGGGTTCTTAACGGGTCACCCGATAATGACCCGATTAGTTATCGTGTTGACTCGAAACCCGTTATTTTCATGTCGTTTTCGTGTCGTGTCACCGTGTCATGTCAGAAACTGCCGGGTCTACTTCCATGCGAAGGAACTTACTTTCAGCTTCAAAGTTTGTAAGGGATGGTTTTTCTGTCATTGGTGATGACACTTGTATTCGGTTTTTTTTCAAAAACCAGTATGATAATTCGCTTGGTTATGCATCACTCAATGGAGATCTTTGGCAGGTGCAATGTTCTTATTTTCATGAATGTCTCAATGTGGAAGCATTAGCTCCCAAGAGATTAGTCACTAATAATGATTCTTCCATGTTATGGCATCGAAGATTAGGACACATCTCAAAGGAAAGAATGCTGAGATTAATGAAAATGGGAGTACTGCATAATTTAAACTTTGATGATTTTGAAACTTGTATTGACTGTTTTAAAGGAAAAACCACTGCATCAATTAAAAAGACCAGTTCCACTCGAAGTCAAAGTCTATTAGAAATCATTCACACCGATGTTTGTGGTCCATTTCCAACAAGGATGATCTGTGGCAACTCTTACTTTGTCCTCTTTATAGATGACTAGTCTAGGTACACTTATTTGTATTTAATCTCTGAAAAACCTCAAGTGCTCAATTGTTTTAAGATTTATAAGCTCGAAGTGGAAAAACAATTAGGGAAACAAATTAAAGTGGTAAGATCAAATAAGGGAGGTGAGTATTTTGGACGGTATATAGAAATGGGACAACAAAATGGACCATTTACATTATTCTTGTAGCAAGAGAGGATTGTAGCACAGTATACTACACCAGGAACACCATCTCAAAATGGTGTTGCAGAAAGAAGGAACCGTACACTTAAAGACATGGTCATAAGTATACTTTCACAATCACAACTTCCAGAATATTTATAGGGAGAAGCCATTAAGACTGCAAATTATATTCTCAATAGGGTGCCAAGTAAAGCAGTTGAATCAACACCTTTTGAATTATGGACTGGTAGAAAACCAAGCCTTGCACACATACACATTTGGGGATGCCAATGTGAAGCACGACTGTTTAATCCAATGGAGAAAAAGTTGGATCTCAGAACTACAAGTTGCTATTTTGTAGGCTATCCTGAGAAATCCAAGGGGTTTAGGTTTTATTGCCCACACTTTCACACCAGATTGGTTGAAACCAATAATGCCAAGTTTGTGGAAGACTCAGGTTCCTATGCTTCTCACTCAAGAAACAACTACACTTTCATGGAAATTGAGCAATCAAATAATAATGATGCAGCATCTTTTGTTTTGTCAATAAATATTCCCTCCAACACTTTATTTTCTCAGCAATCTCAAGAACCAAGTGCTCAGCACATTGATCCATCACTCTCATTGCAGACCACTACACTTGTCCCTACAGTTCAGACTTTAACATTTCAATAGTTTACTTCAAACCAAACTGATGCAGGCTCTTCCAATCCTACATAAATTGTATCTTCCACCACTAAATTGAGAAAATCACAGAGAACAAGAAAGTCTTCAATATCCAATGATTATGTGACATACCTCAATGAAGTGGAGTATGATATAGGTGATGATGATGACCCTACAACCTTTGTTGAAGCTATGCAAAGTTCACAAGCTACATTATGGTATGCTGCAATGGAAGAAGAATTGAACTTCATGGCACAAAATGGTATTTGGAGTTTGATTGAGGGAACAAGTGACATGAAACCAATTGGCAATAAGTGGGTGTTCAAGACTAAAAGAGAACACCTATTTAGCCTTGGAGATGAAACCAAGGGAACAAGTGACATGAAACCAATTGGACTTTTTCTCCAGTTTCAACCAAGGATTCCTTCAGGATCATCATTGCCCTCACAGCTCATTTTAACGTTGAGCTTCATCAAATTGATGTAAAGATTGCCTTCTTAAATGGCAGTCTTGTTGAAACCATCTACATGAAACAGCCCCAAGGATTCCATGAAAGGGGGAATGAAGGTTTTGTATGCAAGCTTAATAAGTCTATATATGGACTTAAACAAGCTTTTAGGCAGTGCTACAAGAAGTTTGATGAAGTGGTAACTTCTTTTGGTTTCAATGAGAATAAAATTGACAACTGCATTTATTTGAAGACAACAAGATCAGCGTTCATCTTTATGGTATTGTATGTTGATGATATACTTTTAGCAAGCTCCAATGTTCAACTTCTTACAGAAACAAAGAGCATGCTTTCAATAAATTTTGACATGAAGGATTTGGGTGAGGCACACTTTGTTTTAGGGATCGAAATCGTAAGAAATCGATCCAAAAGCACCATAGGTCTTTCACAGAAGAACTACATTGATAAAGTGCTTAAGAGGTTCAACATGTCCAATTGTAGTTGTGGAGATGTCCTTATAGCTAAGGGGGATAAACTCTCTTTGGCACAATGTCCAATGACTGACATTGAAGTAGAAGACATGAAGAACAAACCATATGCCTCACTTGTAGGCAGTGTAATGTATGCACATGTATGCACTAGGCCAGATTTGGCTTTTGCATTAAGTGTACTTGGAAGATTTCAATTGAATCTTGGTGTGGCACACTGGAATGCAGGTAAGAAAGTCCTAAGATATTTGAAGCAAACTCGAGAGTATGTGCTAGGGTTTCATCATGTAGAGAATTTGGAAGTGGTGTGTTACATTGATGCTGATTTAGGAGGCTGTGTGGATGACAGAATGTCAACCAGTGGTTATGTATTCATCATGTGTTGAGGTGCAATCTCATGGAGAAGTAAGAAGCAAACTACACGAGCTGTCTCAACAACGGAATCAGAATACATTGGTTGTTTTAAAGCAATGAAACAAAGTAACTGGTTAAGAAACTTGATTCATGAAATGCAAGTTGTGAAGAGCATTGAAAAACCTTTGAAGATATACTGTGATAATGCAACAACAGTCTTTTTTGCCAAGAATAACATGAGGTCAAAGCCTTCAAGGTTAATGGATATCAAGTATTTGAAGGTACAAGATAAAGTTAGGGAGAAAGTGATCGAGATAGAGCATCTTGGCACTTACAACATGATTGTAGACCTTTTAACAAAAACTTTACATGTCACAGCCTTTCAAAGACATGTCACGAGCATGGGTTTACATGCATGTCTTGATCATGTTTGAATATGGGAGTAATGTATGATATTTACTCATAACGATGAATTCATAATCATGAAGTAATTGTGTTTGATATTGTTGCAAACATCTCTTACAGTATGCATATTTTGTTATTTCATGAAACTCATGAAATATTTGGTAATGCAGAACTACTAAAGGATATAGAAATGTATTAAAGTAGACCAATCACATGTGGGAGGATAGCTGGTACCATTGAAGCTCCCTACTAAAGTTCCCTGATTCACTACATCAGTACCAACTTTGATTAGTTTGTAATTTCAAAGTACTTATGCAGTAATTGCGTACTATTTTCTTGAGTTCATCTAATAAGTTGGTCAGTAATTGCGTACTGTTTTCTTGAGTTCATCTAATAAGTTGGTAATTGGATGTTTAAGTCATTATGAAATACGAGAGTATAAGTCAGTGATCACCATGTTTTCTTAACATAGTTGGCGTATGGTTTTAGTTACACTCATGTGGGAGAATGTAAGGTTTTCTGAGTGGTGTGAGTTGTAACAAAACCATATTATTGTATGTGTTATGAAGATTTAATGGACTTATATTATTTATGGACTTGTAATTTGTGTTTTAATCATGATAAAACACTTAAAAGGGAAGTAACTACCACTTAAACTTAAGAGAATGAGTTTGCTAAAAACTCTGCTTAACGTGGGATAACTGCAACCACGATGGATGGACCAGTTATGGCCTTACACGATTAAAACCGCTGCATGGCCTCTCTTCTTGGACACCAGTTCATTTTGATACAATCTCCATCACTTGTAGAACATATTCGAGTCCCAGAGAAGAGAAGAACACATCCCTTCATGCACCACAAGTTCTTGTAGTAAAACCTGCTACTGCAAACCCTAGTTCCATTGTGATTACATTGTTTCTTGCCTTCTAATCTCTATGGCGAACTCAGCAAGCAAGTGTTGCATGTTTACATGAGTTTATATTAGTGTAATCACTCCAATCTCTCATACTTACACGTAGTTCAAATATTAGGTTGATTATACTTAAGTTCCACGTATAAAAGTTTACAAAGCCAGCAACAGAAGAAGAATTAAACCCAACAATGGATCCTCAACTGTGGCACAAAGTAGCCTCCCTCTCTGGTATCTACCCTTGTAATTTTTTTCTGGAATTACAGTCACTGTGAAATCGCGTATGTAACTGCATGTATATATGTATGTATAAATTTGTATCAGATCAATCTCCTTTTATCAAATTATTCAAATCTGATAAAAGCCAATTCGTGAATTTGATTGGAAAACAGGAATGGCAGATCTTGGGTTGGGTACATATGGCGCCCATGGCTTCAAACCCAAAAACCCAACTTACAAAGATGTTCATCATCTGTTTTAATTTTTAATCTTTGCCCATTTGATTTTATCTCATATTTTTCACGGTTTATCTGAAAGTTTTTAAGTTTTCTGGGATTTAATTATGTTGCAAATTATGGGTAGGTTTGGCACACAGCTTCTCTCTACCATTTGGTTCACACAGCAACTCTTCTTGCTGCCCCTATCACCAAGAACCCCACCATTGTGAGTTAAAATGTTTAGACCTTTATCAATTTACTTTGAGTTGAATTCAAACCGTGATCTGAAGGTCTGAATCGTGACATTTGGGCATGTGTGATGTTTGCTCAACTTCGTGTTATGTGATGTTTGTCAATCAGTTACTCGTCTGCAAATTCGTATGTGAGTACATATGCTAATTTCATCTTTTTTTGCAGTTTGGAGGCCTTTTGACTACTGGAATACTCGCATTCTCCAGGAATCAAGTGTCATTCTTCTGCACTTTCTTTTTTGTTCAATTACATGGTTTAATTTGTTTTCTTGTTAAAAAAATCCATTCGCGATTTGAGTTTCTTTGCAAAATGAAGCTAGTTGAATCTGAATTTTTTAGTAAGAGCACTTACATTGTTATTTGTTAGGATGCAATTGAGATCACAGAACTAGCCTATGGTTAATATCACTTCCAATGAAGTTGCCCTTTTTGTATGATTTATGCAAGAGTTCGGATCATTTTAGTTTGTCGGTATGGCATAATCCTATACCCTATGAGTTACAGGGGTTCTAGACGGATAAATGTATTAAACTGTTAATTGGCACAGTTACTGTACATTCATATTGCAATTCTAACAATCTGTAGGGTGTCGATATTTCGCTTCTGGACTCCGCAAATCCTTGTTTGCTAGGTTCTCAAGGCTTGGCATTTGGCAAACTGCACAAATCCTTGTTTGCTAGGTTCTCAATCCTTGTTTTCCGGCTGTTTTCTCTGAGGAAACAATATTCATGGAAGTTGTTACACTGTATTCCCATTCTTAGAGGTTAATGCTGATTGAAATAATGTGGTTTTTGCAGGTGTTATACTGTGGCATTACTCGAGGATAGAAAGTACTCTACGTTGGCTCCTTTCGGTGGCTTTGCTTTCATCGCTGCTTGGGGCAGCTTGCTATTTTAAGAACTCCAACTTCTATGGATCCCTGTACAACTTATGTTGTTGGATTCACAATCTATGATGGTCCTGCACATAGATCCGAATGCACCTTCCTTAAATTTCAAAGTTGCCCTAGAAGGCTAGGACTAAGTAAGTGCCTAATGATGTATCATGTATATCAATGTACTGATTGTGCTACTCGGTGGTATTTTATGTTCTTTTGCATGTACGTGTATAATTCTTTCCATTTATTGGTATATACAATTTAGATAATACATAGGTTTTAAGCTTAAAAATCCACGCAAAATGGTATCGTGACAGCATCTCAGATCAATCACGCTCTGTCATGCATTATAATTTTCAAATAGTGGCACCTCTGTTGCATGAAAGTACCTAAAAGAAAACCCCTTGCTAGTTTCTTTCATTTTACTGTATGGTTTCTACTCTACAATAATTTTCTAGCTTTCGTCACACAGATCGACAAATTTTATATCCATGTATATGTTCAAACACGTAAAAAAAAAATTTTCATTATTAAAAGATATATATCTTAAATTCGAATCATCCCGCCTGTTGAGGAAAATAAATAAATAAGATAAAGCACCTTATGTTTTGTAACGTCGGGCCATTGGTGTCCACAATTTTCTGCTCCATTTTCCCAATTTACAGAAAGCTTTGGAAGAACAAAGTAGAAGATGAGAAGCAGAGCAGAAAGTAGAGGGTTAGACGAAGTGCCGTGACCGCTTTCTTGTTCACTAACAAATTCTCTGATTTCCCCAATCTGGTAGTTTCAATGTCATTGTTTCCCCATAAGCAGGCACAATCATGTGACAAAATAATCAGTGCCACCCAAAATACTTAATTTGTCTTGGCTTACCTTATGGACCACCTTTGGAATTTAATGTGCCAAGTCACGAACATCCTTGTTGTCGTGAGAAGGGAGATTCGAGCACATAACATCAAGTGTATCGATGAACACTCTATTTGAGTTACAAGCGACCTGTCGAGGAAAAGCCAATTTTGGAAGTTAACCGTTAGATATTAATTTTTGTGTTTTGACCAAATATCTAACGGTTAAAAAATCCGACATATCTTATACTCTGGAGCACCATAAAAAATCCCCTCATTTTCATTGTGAAGAGGAGGTGATATGCTATCACTTGCAAGTTGCAACTACACATCTTTTAACATCCTTGAAATTTTGTTTCACTTGGGATTTATAAGCACTTTTGGAGTTTAGAGATTTATGAATATTAGCTGTATATTACATGAAAATATCAAATTTACAGCTCAATATCTTTTGGTGCCCTAGCTCAACAATGAAGGGTCATATAACTATAGGGTCCTACAAATCTCAAACAAATCAAAACCAGGTCCCATTTCTGTCTTCAAGCCAGAAAGGAAGAGAAAGGTGCAATTGCATTTATCAAGCACCACATTCCTTCACCTTTAGGACATGCAATTTTAAAACCCTAATCTCTCATTAAAAAAGATTATTGATCATTAACAAAAGCTTAATTTCCCAATAAACTCCATTGCTTTACAACAACTACACCAAGACAGACATGTTTCTTCTGAAGAAAAAGGTTATACTAATTGCAGGAAAAACAAAATGATGCAAGAACCATTAAGCTCAAAAATACCATAATATATAATTAATTATGCCACCTTTTGATTCCCCTAATTATGGGTATAAACATGGCCTACCCTTCACCCCAAACAAAATTAAAATTATGAACAATTTTTTTAATATATATATATATAGTACTTCTACAGTGCGGTTAACCTTCCTGTAAGGTCAAAGTATCAACAATATCAACATCGACAACATATCTGCATTTTAAAAATGTGTAATTAAACCACACTGTAGAAACATTCTAGATGTATAAATCTCATCATCCATATAGTGTATGGAATTTTGAAACATATGTAGTGAGGTAAATAGAAACTTTGTATAAATTATTAGAATTTGTTTATGCTGCAGAGATCTCTACACCTTTTCTTCTTTACTCTGCATACATGCATATCTTTACTACTACTTTCTTCTTCTTCAAGTAAACCAAACTACGTCTCAGTCACTTCTAAAAACCCACCTCTTCCTTGCTGCATCCTCTGTGATTATACTAAAACAAAAGAAAAAGCTTTAAAAACCTGTCACAAATTAGCTTTTGTGTCTTTTCTTCTTTGTGATCTCCTTCGCCCAGTGTAACATTGGGGAAGAACATAACTTGTCTACTGTGTCTCCCTCTTCTTATTCTTCAGTTGGTATGAACTCACTCACTCACTCTCTCTCTCTCTCTCTCTCTCTCTCTCTCTCTCTCTCTCTCTCTCTCTCTACTTAGGTGATGGACCGATGAAGTTGAGGTAAAAATGAAATGAAAATAGAAGAAGATGAAGGTCTCTCCTGCTGTATCGAAACCAATTAGACTTAGTCTATGAATCCAGTCCTCTACCTCTCTATAATTTACTGTTTGTTTGAATCCCCTATGTAACTGTTGATATGCCACTCGCCATTTGAGTCGCGAATGGGCTCTCTGGAAGGTTAATTCCTTGACTGCTGCATGGTATATGAAACCAAGTATAAACGGGAAAGAGAATGTTCAGAAAATAATCGAGATGAAAAAGAAATTGGTAAAAGTACTACGAGTTCAATGTGAACGAGCAACGGTGTGCGTACCTATCTTGATCATTGTATTTAGTGTTAATGTGACTGATTTTGTCATCACTGGTGGAACCATTATTCAAAACATCCAGAAAATAATCAAATTCTTTGGTGGATGGGAACTCAGCTTGCTCTACATGAGCTACAGTGCCACCCGGAAAAAAAATATTAGCTCGAAAATGTGCAAAAGGAAACAAGAAATAAGCTTTGCGAAGTTGCATTTGATATACCTTCTGGATGCTTGAAGTCATCTATCGAGTAGCCATAATAGAAATGATGGGACAACGGCTTAACTGCTAAATGCATCTCCGAGAGACGCCTTCTCTCAAGTTCGAGTGCTTGCTCATTTTCCTCTGTGAACTGCTTCCTTAGAAATCTTGCGCTATCACAAACTCTGGGCACTGTTGTAAACGCCAACTAGATTATATTAGTTAATGGGTTATTTCATACAATAGATAGTTATTGCATTTATCTGAAGAATTTGCTCACTTGCTTGAAGCTCCGAATCTTCATCCATTAAATGTGAATTGTAGGACATGGAACGCTGCATCTTATCCGAAAACTTCCTGCGCGATGACATAAATTTCAAAAGTTTAAATACCAGCAGAAAACCATAGAGGAGACGACATGGAACACATAAGCAGATAATTCAGATATTAACATAACCACTTCCAAAATATTTGCGAGCAGGAAGCTAGGCTGCATTAATGGAAACCAACTACAATTAGCACCCTCCCGCTGTAAAAAATGTATATGAAGAAGAGTCTTATACAATACGACGCACCAGTCACGCTATAACACAAAAAAAGAATAAAATCAGAGGCTAAGTTCAATGGAGACCACAACAACGTCAAGACTTACACAACTGTAACTATGAGTAGATATAAAGATCACAGATGTTCATTGGTTTGGAAGTACAGACGATAATTTGAACAAATAAAAATGTTTTACCTGTCAACGAGCCTAGACTTTTCCCTGTAAGGTTTCACTAGCACACGAGCCCCGCATACAGAATGAGGATTTCCTTTTGACAAAATCTGCCTCACCGTCTCTGCATAAACAAAGGTGACAAAACCAAACATCCTCTTTTGTTGACATGGGATGCGTACATCTTGAACTAGCCCATATTTGCTACAAAATACAGATAAAATTAAAAATCAATCAAATGTTTGTACACCAATATTCAAAGTATAAGTGAATTCAAATGAACGGTTCCTTAAGAAAGTGAAAGGGAGAATTTCTTTGGTCGCCTTACTTGAAGTAGTTGGAAACATCTTGCTCCTTGAAATTACTCTCGGCTGGAAAGGTAAGATATATCTGTCGAGAACGAGCAATACTCCCACCAGGTTCAGTTTTCTCACCAGTATACTCTAAATATTTTGGGATATCTTCTGCCAATATAACTGAGTGCTGTCCGTGAGGCCTGCAGAACCACTCGAATCAAGCACTTCTAGTAAGCAAAAAATGATGTAAAAAAAAAAATTCAGCAATTAACAAATAGTTACCTGTCAATAAGGCGAATGCTGTCCTTCAATCGAGCAAGAAGCTTTGTCAGGCTGTAGCCAGCTTTACCATGTCTCTGGCTCTCTGTGAGGTATCCCTCGGCTTGAAGAGTCCTCCCATATTTCTCATAGTACGTCATCGGCAAAGAGGCAATTGATATCGGGAACCCTCTCCTAGATTTCAAAAGCTCAATTATTTCCATCTTTAGCTTTTCAAGGGAGCCAGGGGAGACAACGTGATCATCATTTGAAAGCTCATTCGAGTTTTGGCTGAAAAACTGAGAAAAGCTTTCTGGCATGGGATGGCCATGGAAGTACCGGCAGCTGCTTCCATGCTTACAGAACCCCTTATTGAAGTAATGGCAAACCGTAACAGGAAATTCAGGCAAGCTTGGAGACCTTCGAGTGGTTCTCATACTCAATGCTGGTTCATGATAACAGTAATTGCTTGAAAACTCGGGCAGAAACTGCATTCGATTTTGGAGTCGATAATTTTCAATCACTGAATCTGAGTACCCTGATGAAGCAAACTCTACGGCTTGCAGTGGTTGCTGATCATCAGACAGTTCCCTATATGGATTTGCTGCCCCAATGGTTGCGGGAGATGAAACCGGTCGTGGACTGTATGGGGTGAATTGTAAAGGCAGGTCGGAAACAGGACCTTGGTTCATCTGAGGTGAGATTGGAGCAGACAGTGCCAGTTTGCATAACCCAAGCTCAGCTTTCGCTTTGTTAATCAGAGATTGGATCAAATTATCAGGGCTGAAAGCTAGTCGGATCATGTCACGCTCGCCATGGTCTTGCAACAGAAGATAACCGATAATCTTGGACACATTTTCAGGCTCTATCTTCTGGATCCTATTGTACACAACTTTTGTGGACTCAGAAAAATCCATCTCAGATTGCAACACTGCACAAGACTAGTACAATACAAGTCCACATTGTTAAAAAGGCCGAAAATGCGCAAACAGATAGGAATAACAGCTCAGAATAACGCATAGAGAAAATTAGTCATTAATCCAAATATGCCCCAAAAATAATTCATGCATGGATGAAAGAAGATATCGGTTTCTTCGTCACCATACACCATAAAATGATGCAAATCTAGTGAAACAAAGAACCGAGTCTATGAGTAGATTCATGTAATCTCCAAGCAGCATTCCAAAACGCTATTTCGGGTAAGAAACCTCTTATTAAGTGAGACCAATAAAAAGGTAATCTAGCTGGTTCAACTCAGCCATAAGCAACTTTTATATCTGTTAGTCACCGTATTCAGTCACAAAAAATGGCCCCCGCCATCCATTTATACCAACAAAACACGAAAATATCAACCTCAAATTTGAAAAGAGGACACAACGGAAAATGAGGATGGTGAATTGAACCCAAGAAAATCAGTACCAAAAAGAAACGTTTATTTCTCCAATTAGCAGCAGACGTAATATTATTATTATTATGATTATTATTAACCACGAAGCCTGGATTTAAAAAAGGCAGTTAATTCTTTTCCTGACCAATTCTAGTATTTTCCTTCAATTTTTCCTCTTAAAAAACATCAAGGAGAAGAAAGTGAAGGTCTTAACTTTTGGAAGAACAAAACTGCAGTGCTCGTGACTTTTGTTCAGATATGCTTTCCAGCAAGAAGAGAACCCAACCATTTCAATTTTATTCTAAAAATAAATAATAAAAAATAGACAAAAATCGGTTTTTCATTTCCAAGCAAAAATTATAAAACTCAAGTAAAAACCAACATATTTAAAATAAAATAAAATAAAAAACACAACCATTTACTCACATCATTTCCTGAACAAAGAAATGTCCCCAGACTAATATTTTACCACACCCTTTGCCTGCATCAAAATTTTCAGAAACATCAAAACCATAAAAGAAGTTGAAGCAACACAGAAATGAATAATAAAAAAAATTACAGGATTTAAGTTGATAGCAATTTTTTTTTCATTTTTTATTGTGATAGGCAGTTATAGAAAAACCCAAGTCAAAAGGCCAAAACTTTGGCCATGATTAAGCATAAAAATGGAGCAAAAACAGCAAGAAATGGTAAGTATGCAGCCACTAATGAGCAAAAAAAAATCTAAACAAACAAACCTACCAAATCTTTAGAGAAGAAGATGAAACCACCAAAGTCAAAGGAACCACCACCAATAATCCACCTCCTCCTCCATAGCAGCCGTAGATTAATTGATTCTTCTGCACACTCCCTCCTCCTCCTCCTCCTCCTCCTCTCTCTCTCTCCTCTCTTTCTATCTAGGTGGAGTTTTTTTTTGCTATTTTATCTTCTTCTTCTTCTGCTATTATATTCCAATTCTTCCCTGAAACAGAAAGGACACATTCTGAAGAAAAGCAAAATGACAGAAAGGATAGAAGAGAGAGCTTTTAGAGAGAGAGAGAGAGAGAGAAAGCGCCTTGTCTTTAGTTCAAAATCAACACACTATGTAAATAGATACACAAAACAGCAAAACAAATAAACAATCTTCAAAAAACACATGAAAAACTACAATTTCATTTTTTGAAATCCTTATAAGAAAACAAAAAAAAACTAAAAACTGGGTTTAATTCAATCGAGTTGAATAATAATATTTTCAAATGTTCAAATTATTTAAGCACCACCCTCTCCACTCTACTCTCTCTCTCTCTCTCTTACTGTTTCTCACTCTTATCTAAATTCTCAATGGTGTCTTCTTCTCTGTTCTGCTGAATTATTTTATAAAAAATATATATTTAATTTTTAAAAAATTACAGGGTGTAGTGTAACTTGTCGTTACAGAAATTTGCGAAAATTTGTGGAAAATGAGCCTGGATTTTCGAAACAGCATCCACCTGAATCCCAAAATTGTCCTCCATTACATATTGAAATAGTCCATTCAGTTAATTTTTTTAATTTTGCTTCCTCAACAAATTTTTAAGAAAATATAAATACTAATTTTCGGAAAACCGATGTGGATATGACAGTAGACCCACGTAGGACCCCCTACGTTTTTGTTTTGTCTTCTTGTCCTGTCTCCAGGGTGGCAGGTTGAAGCGAGTTACAGTTTGTCTTTTTCCAGGCCTTTGTGTTTGTGTGAAATCGTAACCGCAGGACAGGACTGAGTGCAGTGCACTTTAGTTCCGTGGGACCTACGCATCAAGGGTGCACAAATCCTATGTGGCGAAAAGTGGGTCCCGCTTTGAAGACCCAGTTCACTTCTCCGTGATTGATGGTTGAGTTTTTACTCCTTTTCAAGAATTTTTTTAGGCTTATTATATTAATATCCCATAAATTATTAAATAAACCTTATATATTTAATACACTCCACATTTGCTTTTTCACTTCAAAATTATATTAATACACCCTACGTACTTTCTCATACACACCCCACATTCTCAATATACACCTTATATTTTATACATACACCCCACATTTTCTATACATTTCTTAAATCTTATAACACTCATTTTCAATTTTCTACACCCCACTTTCTCCAAGCTTTTAGGTTTCTTTTCACTTCCATATCACCTAACAATTACGCTTTGAACTCTATATTTGAGGCCAAGCGGGTACCTACTTTGTAATAGTATATGACTCTAACACTAATACGACTCATGTTACTGGGTACGGAAGATTAATATGAACCCTAAAAGATGAATATGAATATAGAAGTTTAAATAATGCAACAAACGCAAGATTAAATAATTATCAATGTCATCGAAATCACTAAAACAATGAAAAATATGAAGTCTTACCTCATGTGAAGCTTCCAAAACATCGATTTCGTGTTCCATTCGTCAAAAACAATTTTTCTCAATTAACATGTTTGTAGTTTCATTGGTTAGAGTTTTGTTCAACAATAGAGGATGAGAGGGTTTTGATAGTTGAGAAGATAAATAATACGTTAAAAGTGATTTGGGATGTATTTAGAAATTTTTATTTTTTTTAAAACCTAATAAGGTCAAAATTGTCATTGCATAGTGGGGTAAATAAGTTATTTAATATTAAATTTTAATATGAGGTGCATTCAACATTTTGTGGAGTGCTAATATAAAAAAGTTTTTTTTTAAAAGTAATGAATTTGTAATGTACTTTGTATTAGTATTTTTTTTTATTTGAATAGTAAATTTCATTAACCCAAAGAAGGTTACAGGTCAACACAGAGGAAGGCAAAATAATCCAAATACATTGGGGAAAACCAGAAACATAAAAGCTCAACCCAATTAAATAAGCAAAGACAAAAACCAAAATCTCTAATCACTAACCGCAAAAAGTAGCGTCCGCTGCCGTGACCACCACAAAGGTCATGCTAGCAGCTGCCAAAGTTGCAATACTAAAGGAAATGACTGAGTCGTGAAACGGACCAAGATATCGCCGCACAAAAGAACAAACTCACAACCAAAAGCACACCACATTTAGATTTCTTCACCAAAGACGTAGAATCAAAAGATAGTCACAGGATCCAAAACCCATTCACAATTCCCTACAAATATATACAAACAATGTACCACATGGATAAAAGGTGAGGCTAAGGGGTATGCAAAATACCCTTACTTTGGCCGCAGCCACATAACACTTGGCCTCGAGGGAAATCCGGCGTGCCGGTTGTGGGAGGGAAAGTAAGGGAGGAAAATAAATTTGGCAACCATATCTGGCTTGGAGTCCGCATATCAGAGCAAAGGACGGGGTGGGGATGGATTATAAGGAAATGAGGCAGAGGGAAAAGGTGGGGGGAGGTGGAGTTTTGGGTTTGGAAAGTAACAGCCAAAGGAGAGGAAGGGGAGGAGAAGAGGGACATGAAGCCCAAAGGTGAGACAAAGTCACAAGAAAATTGGAGACAAAGCTCACGGAAGCTGAGAAAATTCTCAGGGGAAAATTTAAAAAAAAGAAAAGGGAAACAAGAGAATGAGGGAAAGAGGAAGGAGATTGGACAAGGTAGCCACTGGGCACCCAAGCCAAAGGCTAGGGCCGACGACATTTATTGAGCACAAAACTCAATTTCTATTAATCCCTGCCACTTAGTACTACAATCTAGTGGTATTCCCTTCACTTGTAAGTGAAAGGTTTTATTATGTTCGATTCTATCCAAATGCGAATTTGAACTACATTATTGCTAGTCCATTGTGAGGCTAAGCCAACCCCCTCTCCTTAATGTAGATAATATCATTTGTTCAAAAAAAAAAAGGAACAATACTTGGCTACTTTCAAAGATGAGTATGAACTCCTACTCAAAAGTCTTAGTGCTTGAATCACAAAGCTTTGTGATTATGAACAAAATCATCAATACTATGAATTACACTATAAAGTTCATCTTTATAAAAAAAATGAATTAAAACTAAGGTCGTTTAGTCAATCTATTCTAGCAAATATATAGACGGTTCATAATGCTTTTACTAATTATGTTCACTTGTTTTTATACTGTTCGATGACTAAACGATCTTAGTTTTAATTGATTTTTTGCAGGGACGATCTTTATAAGGTGATTTATAATATGAACTGTCACATCCAGGCTCGGGCCCCCACCACATCCCGGGCTCAACTCCACCATAGCACGACATTGTCCGCTTTGAGCCTCTACCACACTCTCACAGTTTTGTTTCTGGGAACTCACACGATAACTTCCCAGTGGGTCACCCATCATGGGAGTGCTCTCGCGCACTACTCGCTTAACTTCGGAGTTCCGATAGAATCCGAAGCCAGTGAGCTCCCAAAAAGTCTCGCGCTAGGTAGAGATGGGAATATACATATAAGGCTCACATGATCCACTCCTCTGGGCAATGTGGGATCTAACAATCAACCCCCCTTAAGGGCCTGACATCCTCGTTGGCACATACACGGCCAGGGTTAGGCTCTGATACCAAATTGTCACATCCTGGCCCAGGCCCCCACCACATCCCGGGCACGCTTCCGCCGTAGCACGATATTGTCCGCTTTAGGCCCCGACCAAGCCCTCACGGTTTTGTTTCTGGGAACTCACACTAGAACTTCCCGGTGGGTCACCCATCATGGGAGTGCTCTCGTGGCTACTCGCTTAACTTCGGAGTTCTAATGGAACCCGAAGCCAGTTAGCTCTCAAAAGGCCTCGCGCTAGGTAGAGATGGGAATATACATATAAGGCTCATAGGATCCACTCCCCTGGGCAATATGGGATCTAACAATCCACCCCCGTTAGGGGCCCGACGTCCTCGTCGGCACACACGGGGCCAGGGTTAGGCTCTGATACCAAATTGTCACATCCCGGCCCAGGCTCCCACCACATCTTGGGCTCGACTCCGCTGTAGCACGATATTGTCCGCTTTGGGCCCCAACCACTCCCTCACGGTTTTGTTTCCAGGAACTCACACGAGAACTTCCCAGTGGGTCACCCATCATAGAAGTGCTCTTGCGCGCACTACTCGCTTAACTTCGGAGTTCCGATGGAACCCGAAGCCAGTGAGCTCCCAAAAGGCATCGCTCTAGGTAGAGATGGGAATATACATATAAGACTCATAGGATCCACTCCCCTGAGCGATGTGGGATCTAACATGAACTGTTTTGATGAAGTTCTATAAATTGCAACGAACAACTTTGAGTCATCATTTGAGTAGCCAAGCATTGTTCTTAACCCAATTTATGATGTTTTGATTTCAATATGTAACGAAGAAGAATATGTGAACGACAGAGAGCAACCAACATGATACAACTATACAATTATAATAGAGTTTGTGTTAATGATACAATGTTAAGTGAAGAAAAATTATTCACAAGATGTTAAGACCATTTTTTTTTTTTAAAGGGGGACAACTGGTGGCAAACCACGATTATCAACCTCTTCCGGGGGCTGGGAAGACTTACAGAGGCATTTCAGCCTCCACCTAGCCACAAGTCTGGCTTCCACATCAGCAGCGGGTTTAGAACCCGAGACCTTTAGTTTTTTAGTTTGAAGGAAGCCTCGCAATCCACCATGTACCACTGGGCCATCAACTCATGGTTATTAAGTCTAAGAAACGATTTTCTTGGGGTTAAGTATGATACTATAAAAACGACCTCCAATTTGAAATTAAAATGATATAAGAAAAGGGTTTTGTGACAGAAAGTAATTTCAATTATTGTTCTTACGATGTGACCTATTCGAAGGGAGGATACACAAAATATTGTTAGCATGAAAAATAAAACAAAATATGATACTACGAATCTAATCTAGATTCACAAATAGAGAAATTCTTGGAAGGTTACTTTTCTCCGTTGGAATTATAACTTTCTGTTAATTAGGTCGCCCAATAAGTTTTTAGTAATTACAATTATCGTTCTTTTATTTCAAAATACTAATTACAATTATTGAACAAAAGTACTATTTATATATGTTGTATTACATTCCAAGTATGATGTCGTGACTACGAAGGGCAAGTGTTAAGCACAATATACAAGTGTGCATGAGGTGATTTTCATCGTAGATGCCAGTGGCGAAGCCACATAGGAGCAAGCAAGGAGGTGTGGTCGCGACTCCGATCATTGGTGATCCTAAAAGCAAGAATATGTCCTTCTAATTCCTTTCAATTTGTATGCAATGGATTTGTAATCATGTCATTAAAATGATTAGCTTGATGTTTAGGATTTGGTTGTCTACATTTTGTGGGACTTTTTACCCTTTTAGATTCCCCCCCTCCCCCCGTGGCACAATTTATGGCTTTGTTACTGATAGATGCTCTGTGAAATTTCTAGAGTTATTATATACATGTATAATATGGGAAAGTTATATTACTAGAGTAGTGTTGAGGTCAATTGCATACCAGCACATGTTGATGTTAATAGTTAAAAATTAACTCATTCAAAAATGAGTGGTTGATCGTAACATTTCTTTCTGCCATTAAGTTGATGATATGTTTTTACACCAATCTTTTAAGTTTTGAGAATTTCAAATATACACATAGAAAACCTCTTCACTTAGTATATATTTTGGTGAAGCTTATAGCCTACATATTTGACTTATCAATAACACAGATTAGTACTAGCTAATATGTCAACTTATCAAAGGGAATATGATAAGTACATGGTTGCCCCTAATATGATTGAGGAATGTGATATCATCGACGCCCTAGTCATTATCAATGTCAGCCAGCATAATTAAATTGAACGAAGCCAATGTCCTTCTGGCTTTTATTTCTGCACTTGCTTGTTCTAATCTAATAATCCCGTTAAAATAATTTTAAAATCATGGCTGTCGTTAGTTCAATAGCTAACTTGGTTCGAGGAATCCCCGATTAATAACAGATCTTATTCTTGAGATGCATCTTGTAATTTTTTGGTTGGGGGATGCTCATTCTCTTTCAACTAGGTTGAAATTTCAAATAAAGTTTATAAATGCACTATATCCTCCCATATATATACTTATTTATTTTTATATCAATAAATATCGTACATTTGTAAAAAAAAAAAAAGGTGACTTTAGATACAGCCCCTATTTATCAATGTTATTTGATTGAAACCTTATTGATTTTCGATTTTTTATTGAAGTCCCTGAAATTAATGCAATAATGCATTTATATGTAGGTTATTATAATTTTTAAATTAAAATTTGATATTTGCAGTTATTTATATTAATGAGATTTTCAATAAAATCCATAATTTGTTGAAAATATTAAAAAAAAATTGTACTTAAATAATACCCATGATTTGTCATTACTTATATTAATGACATTTTACAGACAAAAAATTGGTAATTTTTATACAACACATTTTACATACAAAAAGTTGGTACATTTTATATAAAAAAAAAAAAAAAAAGTGATACGTTTTATATAATGGGTACATTTCATATATAAAAAAAAAGCAATGGGTACATTTTAAACAAAAGAGATGATACTTACAAAAAAAAAAGGGTACATTTTACATATAACAAAGTGGTACATTTTTAAAGACAAATGGGTACATTATTAATAAATTATGGGTACAAATAAAAGGTCAAAAAAATATGAGTAAAAAAATGTTTGAATAATATGGACACAAAAGAAATTAATATATGGGTACAAACTAAAACTGAATAGAAAATTGGCACAATTTAAAAAAAGGGTTACAAATTAAAATGGGTACAAACTAAAAATAAAAATATATGATACAAAATTTAGCCATAAATATAAATATATCAAATGTAACGTTTCTAACCCTAAATGAATAATTTAGAAATAAAATTTAACTATCTTGATATGTAAAATATTTTATTATTGGAATAATTAATGAAGTTTATTAAAACCAATGGACCTAAAAATTGAAAAAGAATAAAATTTCAATTGAAAAAAAAGGGATGAGAATCTAATTTCTCCAAAAAAAAAATTCATAGTTATCATGATTATTTAAAATGCACAACATGCATACTAGTCGTAATGTCACTAACAAAAATAATCATATACCAACACAACAGTTTCAAAACCGGAAAACAAGTCTAGGATTATTTTTTCACCTGCGATCTTCTAGAAATATTGTTTAGGATACCGTAATATAATTAAAGAAAAAGAATATGAAAAGACAAATTTTTCCAGGCAACATTGGTGTATGACTACAAAAATACAACACAGAGGCAAAAGGGTATGAAAGCTATATGCAGAAAGCAGAAATTTTTTGGCCCACTTTTGATCAGATCACAACTATCATATGTATGTATCTTCGACTCAACTTGATCCGTCAGCTCTTGAATTATTTACTGTACATATTATATATGTATATATTGTAGACTGTAAATATTATATGTGTATATATTGTAGATATCGATATTTCGGGAATCCACTAATTAAAATTTGATCATTTGAATAGTAAAAGCTCACTAGTCTAATTCATTAGTCCCACCCAACACATGTGGCACATGACTCATCAAATAAAAAGGGCTATCGAAAATGGCACATGTCAATATCTGAGAGCTTCATTAAAAAAAATCAAATCAAGTCCAAAATAGGAAAATAAACCCTAAGGGTACGTTTGTTGTATGAGATTATTTCAGATTTGACTAACTTTAGTAATTAAGCTAGACTAACTTAAGCTAAACTAAAATAGACTAACTTAGTGAAATTAAGAAATGGGATAATAAAAATAATAATGTTTTCAATACTAAATTATTATTTATTTTAATTTCTTTCTTATTAAAGATATGCAAATTAATATTATTGATTCCAAGTTTTAATATCCATCTTGGAAATATCAAAATGAAAAGAAAAAAAAGGCAATATCCCTCTCCATATATCGAAATGAAAAGAATGGACAGAGCCCACTCCATCTTGGAAATATCGAAATGAAAACAAACGGGCCCTCTTCGTTGAGAGATTTTTTAATGTGACCGTTACACAAGGTAGTACATCACGTGTTCTTACATAAATGATGAGTTCTATGTGTTAAAAGGATAATAACTTAAAAATTAAAATTTTCCACCATTTACATAAAAAAAGTGATGTACCATCTGTGTTCCTGTCATAACTAAAAATTTATCATCTTCATCTTCGCGGGTTGATGACGCTTTGCAACTAAATCTTTCACCTAGTCTCTCTATCCACGTCATCGTGTATTACCATCAACGACAAAGCAACCGCAGTTGATGCTATAATTTTTTGTTGCACCGCATTCGATAATTTGGGCTTGCTCTGTGCCTTCAGAATCGTCTGCAATGGGGCAAAAAATGAAAACGACTTCTGGAGAGTCTGCGGAGCCATTTTATTTGTTATCACATAGGTTTGTTCATTCAAGATTATATTTTGTTCCTAGGGATGTTTTAGTCATTCTATTTTTGTTTCTTATCACATAGGTTTGTTCATTCAAGATTTAAATCTCAGTTGGTACACAAACTTCATTTGATCATTTATGCTTGTGTTATTATCACTAACAATATAATTTGAGGGAACCACAAGGTATAATTTGTATATTAACCACAGTTTACTACCCCTTTGTTAACATCGAGTGCCCCTTTTCAGTGTGAGGATGAGAAGAATTATCCACATCGGAAAGTTTGAAAACCTTGCAAGCTCTTATAAAGAGTTGAGTCATGTTTCTATTACTGATTAATTTTTGGGTCGAATTTTAACTTCTTTCTCAACACCAGAGTATGTTCACTCATATGTCAGGCTTGAAATATTATCACACATAAAAAAGTGTTGGGATGTGAAGAATAATCCCATTTCCAGAAGTTATGAAATCTTGTAAAAGTTTTGATTTTGGAGTCCAACCTCAAATTTCTTTGGAAAACCATTTTCCACCGCCGATACAGCCTATAGATATAGAGAGATGCGTCGTCGCGTCTTGGATACAGCTTACAATTACATGCATGCTGTCCAAAAACAAAAGACTTGTGAAAGTCGTCAGGTATCCAAAAATTCATCATTGCCTTATTTCTTTCCCCACTAATTTCCGTAGTGTAAATTGTAGCTATAATTCCTTAATTTTAATTCAATTAGAGCAATGGTCCCTCAACTAAAAATCCATTACCATTGGTCCCTCAACTCATCAAAACGTGCAGCTATGGTCCCTCAACTTTAATTCAACTGGAGAAATTGTCCCTTAACTTTAATCCAATTGTAGCAATAATCTTTCCAACATAACTCGTTTTGACAAAAATTTTGATGTAGTTGACGAAAATGATCATAATTACGCAATTTGATGAGTTGAGGGACCCTAATTATATAAATGGTCATTCCAACATAACTTATTTTGACAAAATTTTGACGAAATTGATGAAAATGACTATAGCTACACATTTTGATAAGTTGAGGAACCAATGGTAATGGATTTATATCATTGTGACGGTAACTCAAGTCAATTACACATTATGATATGTTTTATTTTTCTATATATATATATATATATATATATATAAAATAGTGTTTTAAGGGTTTGGAATTTCACTACGATGGCATCTCAAGTGTAAGTAAACTTTAGGCACTACAATAGAACTGGTCTTTTACGACGTACAAAGGCGTCGTAAACAATTATTTACGACGTGGGAGCCCCAAAGCAGTAAAAGCCCCAGTCGTAAAAAATGTTTTGTCAAATACGACGTACTCTGGTAGTCGTGAACAATTTTAGTAAAACATGGTGTAAATGCTCTTCAAGGTGTGCCTTGCATCCCTTAATTGGCATTAGATACGGCATTAATGGAGTGTCGTAATACTGCAAAAACAATTACGGCATACCTGTGTGTTGTAATACATATTTCATATGGCGTTTGTTGAGTGTCGTAATAAAGTGAACAAAAAGTGAATTAAAATTGGACGCAATGCAATTAGCGAAATTTTTCAATGGGATTACCAGCAACCTTCTCACTTTTACTCATACCACATGTATTTTCACTTACACGAAAAATTATAAATGCAATTACTTTTTTGTTTGGAAACTATTCTTGGCAATCCAAAAATTTAATTATGCACTCCTCAAAAAAAAAAAAATTTCTTTCTAAATATAAAATTTTTTTAGTGCACAATTAGATTTTTGGAGACAATAACAATTCCATTTAGGTTGACAAACTAAAATTTTAATTACACTAACAAAGAAGAAAAATGGTGAAATTTTAATATAACTAAAACTTTAGTTTTTTTCTTTTTTGAGGACAACGATATATTTTACATTAAGGGGAAGGGGGATGTCGGCTAATCACACAATGGGCAACCAAATTTGGTATCGAATTCACCATCCACGAGATTCAAACCTAAAACCTCTCACTTTAATTTTGAGTGCAAGTGGAGTAAACATGGCAAGAACAGAAGAGAGAAGGTAAGTGGGAAAGTTCTTAGCATTTCTCTTTCTTTTTATGACTAATATGTGAAAAATTTGCGATGCAATTACCTCTGTAAATGATCACTTAAGCCTCGTTTGATAGAAATGATTGGCTTGCTATTTACTATACTAAAGGGGTTTTAAAGGAAAAAATGAATAACAAATTCCTTATTTTGTCAAAGTTGAAGGTTACATATAAAGAATAGTTGTCTCTTTTAATCCAACCATTTGTATAGGGATTGGTAGGGATATCTTTTATTTATGAGTAACTTTCAATATGGACAAAATAAGAAATTTGTCACCCATTTCTTCCCTAAAAATGACTTCAATATTGTGAATAGTCTTTCCCAAGCTAATCCTCTCCATCAAATGAGGCCTTAGGGTTTTAGGAGGCGTGGAAAATGGTGCACTTTTTTTTTTTTACTGACATTAAAAGATAGAGTGCATTTTTTATTTAGGGCTTTTGAAGTTGTGAGCATTACACTGTAGTTGAATGAGTGCCACTTAATTTATATGTTTGTTTGAGTCTGAATAGAGAATTAAATAGTAATAATAGTTAATGTGTTGGTAATGTTCACTAATACGACTTAAAAATGGTGAGCTAAAATGCTCTCGAAAAGATACAGTAAACCTTTTTTATTAGTTCGGACAAAGGTTCTCTTCTAGAATACAACCAATAATTAGCAATCCATGCGTAAAATGAAGAGTAAATTGTACGAATGGTCCTTCAACTTTAATCAAATTAGAGCAATGGTCCCTCAACTAAAAATCCATTACCATTGGTCCCTCAACTTATCAAAATGTGTAGCTATAGTCCTTCTCATCAATTTTGTCGAAATTTTGTCAAAATAAGCTATGTTGGAATGACCATTTATACAATTAGGATTCCTCAACTCATCAAAGTGTATAATTATGGTTCTTTTCGTCAATTATGTCAAATTTTTTGTCAAAACGAGTTATATTGGAATGACCATTGCTACAATTAGGTTAAAGTTAAGGGACTATTTCTCCAGTTGAATTAAAGTTGAGGGACCAATGGTAATGGATTTTTAGTTGAGGGACCATAGCTGCACGTTTTGATAAGTTGAGGGACCAATGGTAATGGATTTTTAGTTGAGGGACCATTACTCCAATTGAGTTAAAGTTAAGGGAACATACCTACAATTTACTCTAAAATGAAAGTAGTACTTCAGGTGGGGTTTTCTGATGCATGTCTGAAAACTAAAGAATCTGATCAAGCAAGAGAGCCGCCCAATAGCTTGTTCGTTTGCAATTCCAGTACGTTCCCTTTACTCTTTATAAGCGAACTAATTAAGGCCCCACCTTTCATTTATCTCTAAAAAGCTCCGGAAGAAAAGCCAATCTTCAGCCGCCGGCCCTAGGCCTTTGGCTTTGGAGTCCGGTGGCAGCCCTTTGTTTTCGCTTGCTTTAATATATCATTTCTTCTCTATTTCTTTCTCTATGTTCTCTTCTGAGCTCTGTCTCAGATCTCTGAGTCTTTGTCTCAGATTTCTCCTTACTTCTCACTCAGAAGCTGCTCACTGCCTGCCCCTTTTCCCCTCACCTTCACACCCATTTTTCCGTCCTTCCTCTTGCTCCTTCTCTTATTTTTCAACCCATAATCACAATTTAGATCTTGGAGAATTGCACTCTATTTTGACACAATACACAATCCTCCTAGCCCACTGTTGAACAGGTTTGCCGGAAAATTTGGACGAAGTGTGGAACGATTCACGTCGGAACAAGGGTGTTTTACACACCCCCTTTGCCCCTCCCCCTCCTCCTGTTACGTTTTGTGACCTTCCTTGCAGGTGTGGATGTGGAGGCTTTGTTTCTATGTGGATGGATTTTGCGTAATACTTGCAGATCTAGTTTAGGGTTCAGGTACTCTTTTTCTTTTGGGGCGACAGCTTTTTTTGGGGTGGAAGCGGCGGCAGCAGCGGCGGTCATTTGGATGTTGAAGATTAGGGTTTTTGTTGTTTTTCTGTTATTGTTGCCTATGGGTCTACAGATGTATGGGCCTCCCTGTGTGTTTTGTGTGTTTTGGGTTGTAGCTCTACTTTGCTTAGTTCTGTTTTATCTTTTGTCTTACTTTGTTTTATGTAAGGCTTTGTGTTTTGTTTACACCTAGGCCTATCTTTCACAAATTGTAATTTCCCTTACATTAATGGAGTGCTATTTCGACAAAAAAAAAAAAGGCCTCACCTTCCATTTGTATTTAGACTTGATCGTTTGCTGACGAAATAAAGATAGAAAATAATACATAATTAATAATTTGATTGTCCGTAGTTTTTACATATAAGCAACTTTGCTGTCCAATTATCCCACATCAAGCGTCACATAAAGATTGGCTGCAAGACCGAAGCCTACAAGACAATGATGAATCCATGACTTTAAGGGCATCGAATCCTGTATAAATACTATGTGCAATATCACTAAGTTGTGCAACTTCCTAAAACTTTACTTGCTTGGAATTAAGCTTAGCAGCTGAGAGAGACTGCACAATTTTTAGTGCCGTCTTTGTCTCCCCCTTCAAACTTAATACAGAAACATGGATACAAAAGTCCTCTCCCTCCGGAGTCACATACTCCCACTTGCCGGAAAGCTATGTCAGACCAGAATCCTACCGGCATCGCTTGTCCAAAGTCTCCGAGTACGAGAACATTCCCGTTATTGACCTGGCTTCTCCCAACAGAGCCCAAACTGTGCAGCAAATTGGTGATGCCTGCAAAAATTATGGTTTTTTTTAATGTAAAGAAAGAAAAGGTTCATAAGGCGGAGGTAAACTCTCCAGTTATGAGCCTTCTCTTTCTACACATTAAAACTTGTAGAAAGTCTCATGGTTTTTTAGGGGTCATCTGAGTACACAGCTTCAGCTTTTCCTCCACAGGAAGGTTGAAAAACTCATTGGCCACCCCTATCATTTTTTTCCACTCCTTCCTTTGACACCCCATGGTTAATAACCTAGCACCGAAATCACCCGAATATCAACAAATATGTACACACACATATGTACATGTACGTGTAATGATGAGTTTGTGAAAAATGCAATTATTGAGTTTTGCAATATCTTATATCTTAACTAGAGTGAGATAGGGATCGATCCATATATAAGTTGCTAATTAATGATATAGGGAGGAGGGTACCTTAAAAAAACCCTGATTTTTGCAGGCATCACCAATTTGCTGCACAGTTTGAGCTCTGTTGGGAGAAGCCAGGTCAACAACGGGAATGTTTTTGCATTCGGAGTCTTTGGACAAGCGAGGCCGGTCGGATTCTGGTCTGACATAGCTTTCCGGCAAGTGGGAATATATGACTCCGTACTCCCGGAGGGAGAGGATTTTTGTATCCATGTTTCTGTATTAAGTTTGAAGGGGGGGAAAGACAGCAATAAAAATGTGCAGTCTCTCTCAGCTGCTAAGCTTAATTTAGAGCAAGTGAAGTTTTATGAAGTTTTACAACTTCGTGATATTGCACATGGTATTTATACAGGAGTTGACAACCTTAAAGTTGGGAGATTTTTTAATATGATAGGAACACAAGATGGTATATTACGTGTCATTATACAAATAATGAGATACATTTGTTAAAAAGTTAATAACTTAACAAATAAATCTGCAGGCTTGGTATGGCAGCCAATCTTTCTGTGACACGTGACACGATGTGGAATGATTGGACAGCAAAGTTGCTTATATGTGAAAACTGCAGGCCATCAAATTATTAATTGTCTTATTTTCTATTTTTTTGGGCGAGCAAACGATCAAAGTCCTATTAGAAGAATCCAGATCTTCTTTGTGAGGATCTTGATAATCCGTCAATGTTGTCCGTTCATAGTACATCGTACAGTTAAAAATTATTTTAAATATTTTTATTTAAAATTATACACAAACAGTACTTAATAAAAACTGATCGCATAATATTTAATGAACGGACACGATTTACGATAAAAATCATCAGGATCTCATCAAAAGATTCCGGAGACGATACTGTTGGTTATTAGAAAATACAAATGGAAGGTGGGGCCTTAATTAGGCCGTTTATAAAGAAGAGTAAGGCGAAGGTACTCGAACTGCAAATGAACAAGCTACAGAGCGGCTCTCTTCCCTCATCGGATTCTCTTGTTTTTAGACATGCGTCAAAGGGCCTATGAGTTAGGCCTAATGATTTTTTAGTAATTTCAATTATTGTTCTTTTATTTCCATATACTAAGTACAATTATTGCACAAAAGTGCTATTTATATATGTTGTAGAACATTCCAAATATGCCCTTAGAAAACCACTTCACGTAGTATATATTTTGAATCTGGTGAAGCTTAAAGCCTACATATTTGACTTATCAATAATACAAATTAGGACTAGTTAATATGTTAACTCATCTAAGGGGTTTTTTTTTCTTTTAGAAAACCTTGACAGTACAAGGAAATTTTATTGACATCGAAAAAATGGTACACCTAATGAGGGGAACAAAAATCTAATTCCTCATAATACAAGAAAAAATGATAAAATATACATGAAAAGAAAGGGGACATAAACCTTACTCTTTTAAAAACAAAAACAATAAAGATATAAGGCTATCTCTAACCGAATGGTCCAGATGGCCGAAAATACCCTAAAAACTGTCTCTAACCAAGGGCTGGGCCAAAGGGCTCGTGGGCCCCACGGGACAAAAAAGGGCCAAAGGGCCAACCGGCTGGGCCAACCCAACCAGTCCCGGGTCAGGCCATAAATTCAAATGCAACGGCTAGTTGCTGACGTCATGGTGACATCATCTAGCCGTTATGTTTGATTTTTTTTTTTTTACAAACTTTTTTTTAAAAAAATTTTAAATTCTGTTTTTTTTTCCTATAACTTCTTAAGCCATTAAACAACATTAAATTAAATTAAGTAACATGTGAGAATTCCCCCTCACCCAAGTTCGAATCCCCCCAATGATGGGAAATGTTTGTAATCACCCCACCCCTAAATTTAATGCCTGATGTCAAAAAAAAAAAAAAAAAAAGGCATCTGTAACAATCCGTCTCGGAATTTGACGGAAAGTAAGGGCATTTTCATCTTTCCACTTTGGATTGTAAGATATTTTTGAAAGGGTTACTATTTGAGTCTTAAATGGTGTGCCAAGTGGGGCCCACTTCCCCTTTTTGTCCCCCTTCCCGTGCCTTTCCTTTCCCCCTCACACAACTCACAGACCTCTCTCTTCGTTGTCCCTCACCTTTATTCTCTACAACTCTCTCTCTCTCTCTCTCTCTCTCTCTCTCTCTCTCTCTCTCTCTTATAGTGGTATTATGTGAGTGTGAAGAACATAAGAGGGCTTAGCTCATCCACCCTCTTCTGGTTTTAGCATTTCTCTCTCGTTCTCTCTTCCTTCTCACTAGAAATTTTGACTTTCCAAACAAAATTAGTTTGTTGGCAAAAATAAAATTTTGTCGGCGAAGAGTCATTCTCAACGAAGAAATTCTTCGGCCATTTCGTTGCGCAAAGCATGTCGCCTAAAAGTTTTCCTGACGATTTTTTACATTTCCTCAGCTCAATTTTAATACGACAAATCTCAGTCGTCAAACTATCCCGTCGCCACAATAACTTTGCGACAAAATAATTTGTCGATTGCAACAAAATTTTTCATCAACAAAGGGTGTTTCAAGCCTACAAAATGCATCTTTTAGCCAACAAGAGATGTCGTCGGTAAATATATTTCGTCGGGACAGTCTTGCTCCAACGACAAAATTAATTTCGTCGGGTGAGACTTTTAATCTATTAAAAAAATAATAAATTGAAAAATACAAAAATTGTTCAAAGATAATGCTTCATTGATAGGTAATAAAAAATGTATAAGTACAGTGGTTATACACAAGTATTCTATTATACAATAAAACTATCCTATCCTACTCTCATTCCTCCCTCAACATCGACTTAGCGATATCCTGCAAAAATAATACAAGTGGCAATTATTATATATGACAACACAAGAAAAAGCATCCTTAGCATGAAGAAAACACATTCAATAGAAGACACTTTGACACAACAAGGAACAAGCTGTTAAAAATAGAAAATAGGGAAGGGCTGCAACAACACCATAGTGTTACGATAAACCATGAAAGCTTAACCAATTTGTCAACAATACACCATGAAAGTTGCAGCAGTAAATTGAACCGCTCTTGAGAACGGGATTACTTGTGCAACACAAAACGCATAGTTACAACTCTCCCAACATTGTACATGTTACCACATCTACATATGAGTTGAGTAACAACTACATATGCTGGATTATTCAAAAGATTTGCAAACAACATAGAGTTTAGAATGGTTTAGAGAGATCCTGGCAAATAGCTAACATTGTACACGTTACCTGTCAATTTGAAGAAGGCATCACTTGCATAAACTATAGGCATGTCTGGTAAGTGCGGATCAGTTCTGCAAGGCAACACAATCATATCGAAGCAAACAAAAAGTACAATCATCAGTGAGAGATAAAATTAAGGCTGAACTGAGAAGGTCCACCCCTGATAAGCTGGATCTCTTCCCATAAACTAATATGGCCATTCACTACGGACAAGATGTTATTAACCGCAGTTGCAGCTCTCGTCTTCTTTACATCACTTGCCTCGCACGATTCTTCAATGTCGAATCCTGCGTGTTACATAGTAAACTAAGACTCAACCACAACACAAATTTGGTCACAATAAAAAACCAGAAACCGCGATCAACATAGCTAGAACACCAAAAAGAATGTAATTTAACATTAACATCACAACCAATCATAGATAACACGAAACCACAATTGAAAAAGTAATATATTACAACATTACTTGGAAAAAAAAATTAAGATGTGGCATTACACGAACCTCTACTATCAGCATCATCTAGTGCAGATTCCAAAACCTTCACCCTGTTCCTCAATCCCTTCCACAAAACATTCGCCGCTCTGTGTTCGATCAAGTCCCAAATAACATGTGGGGATTAGGAAAGGGATCAACAATCAAAATTAACAACCCTAATTGTCGTATACACCAAGCCTTGCAACTTAAAAGTTAAATTAAATTTTCCAACTTAAAACCCTAAATTAAATCCTACAAATTGAACTGGCAGACGTAGAATTAGAGAGGAAAAAGGAAGATAATCACTTAAAGAGATCACTGACCTTCGAGTTCTTGGCAGCTTTGATGGTTTTTTTTTTTTTCATTCACCCTTATAAACATAACACACAATAGGCTCGCAACCAAATACAAATTCAAGCCCACAAATTCCATTTCAATTTTGACAAAACAAATCGAAAAACAAAATTGAAAACCCAAATGAATTACAGAGACAACTGATGGGTTTATGCATCAGAACTTGAATTGAAGATGACAATTAGAAAGGAAAGAAAAAAAAAAACCCTTTTTGAGGACTTTGAATTTGACGACGGTTTTAATCTCCAGCGGAATGAGGCAGTCGGTCTGTCAGTGTATTTGCAGCGACGAGGGAAAGGAAGTGGGACGGAGAGAAACAATCGCTTCATGTTTGACTAAAGCGCTTAATTATTTTCTTTTTTTATTCTAACTCTGCGCTTCTAATTTGAAACCGCACCTCATTTTTGGTTAATAGTTTTTTCCCTCAGCCGAAGAAATACTTTTTGTTGCCCCGAAATCCTCATCTAGTATTTTAAGACAGCAGAAAATGACAGTTTGCCAGTCAAAATTAAATTCGTCGGGATATTGGATTTATGCCGACAAAATAATTGTCGGTTAACATTCAAATTTTCTTGCTAAAATTGATGCTATAAATTGATTTTGGCTTGAATATTTAGCCGATAAATTAAAATTTTAGTCGGTAGAGGACTCATGCAACGACATAATTTTGCTTTGTCGACTTAGAATTTATCGGCAAAATAATATTTTCTAGTAGTGTCTTCTCCAACGTCTCTTTCTGCGACTTGGGTTCTGCGAAATTGCGAAGCTTTGTGGAGATTAATGGAGAGAAGGGTTTTATGGATGAAGAAGACGGAGCTCGTCTTCTGCTTTGGGTTAGCTTTAATGGCGGTTCTCTTTTCTCTCGGCTCCCCACTCAACGACGAAGGAAAGGAGTTGATGTCAATTAAGGCGTCGTTCAGCAACATCGCTAACGTGTTGCTCGGCTGGAACGATGCCCATGACGGCGATTTCTGTTCTTGGCGTGGGGTTTCGGCGTCAGAGCGGACACAGACCTGGGATCTGGTCCCGCAAGGGAAAGGATGATGGGCGAACTCTTTCGAGAGGGGGTAGCATTCCGCAAAGCCGTCCTGCCTGTCCTGTTCAGTCAGTAAAAAATGGGGACACCCTCTTGACTGTTAGATTTGACTTTAATGAAATTCTGTGGTTGAGATTTTGTGGCCTGTGATTTAATCTCAACCACAGAATTTCATTACAACCAAATCTAACGGTCAAGAGAGTATCCCCATTTTTTTTTGAAAAATGGGGATCCCTCTTGTTAAATGGCATGTGTATGTGTGTGTGTGTGTATATATATATTAGAAATATTATGTTTATGTTTATGTAGAACGATACTGCCTACAGACGAATGATATCTCTATATGGCTTCGATCGGGTGATGTAGGGGCCTACGGGTCAAATGATACTTATATTGGCTTATGTCGGGGGATATATGATATGGTTTCGGTCGTGCGTAGGTTGGTGGATTCGGCCAAGAGATATATGATATGGCTTCGGCCGAGCGTTGGGTTGGTGCTTGCGGGCGGGAGATATATGTTCTGCCTATGGGTGTATGTTCTGCCTATAGGAGTATGTTCTGCCTATGGGCGTATGATCTGCCTACGGGCGAATGACCTCTCTACGAGAGTGTGATGTAGAACCTTCGGATGAATGAAGAAGTGTTCTATATTCCTTCAGGCAAATGAAATATTATATATACGTATATGCCTTATATATATATATATACACACACACACACACCACTATTTCGCACATTATATACAATATATGTTTTATGAAAGGTTTTATGGCATGCTAGGGTTTTCAGAAAACCTATTACATATTATACTACTGAGTTTTCATAAAATTTGGGGGTTAGTACATTGATGAATAACTGTTTCAGTATTACTTATATATAACTTGGTCCACTCATGTTTTGTTTTGCGCCCCCTCAGAACTTAGAATCGAGGCGTACAATCCCGGCTTTAAGGAACTCCTGCATTGGCATCTTCGAGTCCTCTCAATGTAGGACCCATCTATTTGCTTTTTCAATTTTATATTATTCCTTTTTAGTGTCTAGGATTAGTTGTATGCTCTGAACACGTTCCACAATTGCATATTCATTATAATTAAATTTACAAGTTTTTTTTATGTCGATTAATTGTTTCTAGTTCTCATGCATCCTAATATGGCTTCGTCACCTTCGGGTGTCGGCCAGCACGTGCCTACCCTGGTGTTTGGTGAATATTAGGGTCGGGCGTGTCAATTTGGTATCAGAGCGTGGTTTGTTTAGAGCATACTTAGGATCTTTTGTTACAGTAGTAGTGTGTTGGTCATGACATCATTTGGTGGATGTCACGATTTTTGGATTTGTTGTCTTTCGGCACGGTTGTGCAACCCTCATTCTGCATGAATAGTCACATCCTATTAAAGAATAAGAAATTTCGTGTTGGTATTGTACCTTAGCAGTGACGAAATGGATTGTTGGACGACTTTTAACATTGGACCGATACTCTGCAACATGTGTTCCTTAGGAATTACGGGCAGAGTCGGATCTACATATGAGTGTTTGGAAACGGAAAATTTTTAATGGTATGAGTTGGTTAAGACCAACTGGAGAACCGAAACAGTGATGCTACTCTGCAACATGCGTTCCTTAGGAATTGCAGGTAGAGTCATATCTACACATGAGTGTGGTGAAACAGAAAAATCTTAAGTGGTTTGAATTTGGAAGACCTGAATTGGTGATGTCACTCTACAACATGCGTTCCTTGGGAATGGCGAGTAGAGTCATGTCTATATGGAAAATATTCGAAACATTCGAAGTGTGTGTTGGAGAAGGCGAGTAAGCGCTAGGTGTTGCGAAGTGTAGTAAGTGTTAGTTGGTGGGATCAAATCAGTGTCCTCGGACTCACTCCCGCTGAGGAAATCATGTGGATCCTTAGAACAATTATCGGCGATTGTTCTAATGATAACCTTCTTGCTTACTCCAACCATGAAGTCAGGTTCGCTAAATATCGATTATCAGCTGTACTTCAAATTCTTCGAACGTTGTTTTTGTCTAAAGTAGATACTTTTCTTGGGAGTTTCTTTGGTAGCAAAAGTTATTCTTACCAAAACCAAGGTTGTGACAGTTAGAAATCAAAAATCTTCTCGAGTGTCGTGAATTACGAAATATCATTGGTCTTGTCGATTTCTATCGACAGTTGTCAACGATTCTTCGACCAAAACCCAAACCCTCATCTTCGGCTAGGGAATAAATCAGTTTTGTTCGAGATGTTGTCGCACCCTACCATTGTTCATATACTCCTTGATGACACCAATAAATTTTGAATCTGTCGGTGATGTTTTACTGAAGGTGTCGTTGTACACTAAGGCAGCATATTGGGTGACGTTTTTACTTTTCGATGGTTAGGACCACCTGATGCGAACAGTCCTCTTTCCGACGTAGGGTCTATAGTTATTGTCCCGACTTGAAAATTTAAGGACACCCTCACCGTGGTAAAACACGTAAGATCTTTATCAACCTCGCAAAACTTTATACTTAGATTCTCAATCGAAATGAGCTAAGTCTCTGGCGATGGTGATTGATAAAGCATATAAATGTCTATGACTGCACCATCGTGTACCACCCCGATTATGCAAGTGTAGTTGCTAAACACCTCAGTAAAAAGACACACCGATACCCGAATATTCTTCAATCAGTTATATTTCCCTAGACCCGACAGTTTCTTACAAGACACGGTGACTCGACACGAAAATAATGGGTTTCGGGTCAACACGATAACTAATCAGGTCATTTTCGGGTGACCCGTTAAGAACCTGTTAATAACGGGTTGTTAACGGGTATACACGCGAGTAACCCATTTTGACCCGTTAAGAAAAATAAATTATAATTTTAAAGTTTAATTACTAAAAAAATTATTATAAAATACAATAGTCATATTGTATATATGGGTATATTCTATATTAAATATATTTTTTTGTATTATTATTGTATATAAGTTAAAAAAAATTAAGTTTTATTCATTTATTTATTTTTATTATGAGCGTTTCTTATTATCATTAATAGGATAAATTTTACTTAACATGTTGTCCAAAATTAAAATCAACTAGTATAGTATTAGTATAGGCAATAAGACATCCCTACAAGTATGAAAAATGCGAAAGAATATATAAACACTTTATTCATCATTCCTCCACGAGTAGACAATGATTATAGTTACATTATCGTTTAGATTTTTAAAACCCTCCAAACCATCATGAATAGTATTTTTTTATTTGAGTGTAAAAATAATAAAATTAATAATAATTATTGTAGAACTGTAAGAAATGTAAAAAAATATATATACAATCATTTGTAGTGACAAGCTTTACAACTTTCATGAAGCGGTCAACTTCGAAATCCGACACTATAATCCATAAACCTTAAATTTGTTTTAACAGTCAATTGTCGTTTAGGCTTTATTCTTTATATTGAATTTCATTTTTAAAATTTTCTTTTTTCAAAACATGATCTTCTGGGGGATGTAGGAAGATGAACTATTCGGATCTTTGATATCACGTCCCGATATTTACGGTTAATTGAAATATGAGTTGATGTTATATAGTTTGTAGAGACTTTATAAACACCAAGCAATATTTTCACTAATGGTGAAACTTTGAACATAATATCAATGATCCGAACTGTTCATCTTCATGTATCCTCTAATAGATCATGTTTTCAAAAAACAAAATCTGAAAAAAACAAAATTTGGTGAGAAAAATGAAGCATAAATGTAAACAACAATCGACGGTTAAATTTTGGTATATAATTTATATGATTAGAGTGGCACATTTCAAAGTTAAGCCCTTCACAAAAGTTGTAAAGCTTGTCATTACGAGCGTTTATATATTTTTTCTATATTTTTCACACTTCTACATTAATTAAAAAACTATTAAAGACTTTATTTAAACAATAGTTATAGGATAAATGAGAAGAGAATGCTAATGTAGAAAGCCTCACTGAAAATATCATCAATATAACTCTTGAAGACAATATATCAAGCCAAAGTTCCAATACCGTTTCCCATGGTGATTGATGAAAATTGAAGAGTTTGATTGTAAGAAAATGTGCAAGGTTCCAAACCTTGAAACATAACTCCCTTAATTTTGCAAATTTTTTGAACATTTGATATTTTGTAATGTTCTAATATATTTTTTTAATTATGCTCTTATTTTGGGTATGTAAATATGTAATACTTGAAAGACAAATGCGTTTTTATGTTTTGAATGTGATAATATGGCATGTATATACTTATTTAGTATTATGTTTTTCATTTGATTATTTATTGGTTTAAAATATATTTTCCTTAATGGGTCGGGTCATATTACTTGTTAATATTATCGGGTCGGGTCATTTTACCCATTTATTTTAACGGGTGTTACACGACACAACCCGTTAAGATATCGAGTATGACACGAAAATGACACGAACACAGAAAACACGACACGAATGCCAGGTCTATATTTCCCCTTTGTATGGAACTCTTGGATACTTTGCAACATGAATATGGATCATTAAGAAACTGAGTTAGCTAATTTCCAGGTTCGATCATTTCGAGTTGTTATTGCCCAATCAAGCTAGGTACTTGTATGAACTCAAGCATTAGAGTTGTGAGATCCCACATCACCCAGGGGAGTGGATCATGTGAGCCTTATATGTATATTCTCATCTCTACCTAGTGCGAGGCCTTTTGGGAACTCACTGGCATCGGGTTCCATCGGAACTCCGAAGTTAAGCGAGTAGCGCGCGAGAGCAATCCCATGATGGGTGACCCACTGGGAAGTTCTCGTGTGAGTTCCCAGAAACAAAACCGTGAGGACGTGGTCGGGGCCCAAAACGGACAATATCGTGCTACGGCGGAGGCGTGCCCGGGAAGTGGTGGGGGCCCGGGCTGGGATGTGATAAGAGTTATATATTTAAATCCAGATATCTTGCACTCTAGATTTAATGGACTTGTTTTGACCCTCAAATCCTAGAGTGTTCTTTTAGCTTTCTCGACGTGGTTTCTTGCTCAATCAGCGAGGAATTCACGATAGATCGATTCGACGGATGCGTGGGCCTAGTTTCATATCGATGCTAGCAGGAATATTTGGAGCATAACCTTCTAGCGAGCTTACCAGACTTATCAAGAAGAGTTTCATGTGGCCTTGAGGTTTGAGCCGCCTTTTAGTAAGGGATTGGGGAAGGTAGTCGTACGGGTGGTCAGCGGATTGCATCACCAATCACTATTTTCATGCAGGAATGAATAGCCACCTCATAATATCTTGCTACAATTCATAGGCATCATATCGTACACTAGTAGTTCTTTTCCAACGATATATATATATATATATATATATATATATATATATCTCATTTGCCCAAATATTTCAAGGGTACCTTCCACCCAACCCTAACACACCTTTTATATACATCTACTGATATTGAATTCCACCTTGGGTTCCGAGTCTAGTAATTGTGAGCCAGTTTCTGTGAATGGTTTGGAGCGGAAGTCGTTATTCGAAGGAAGTAGTCCAAGTGATTGTTCTTTTAATATAGGTTTCGAACCTTGTACTTCTCGGCCTGGAAAGAGATGACCGCGGTTAGCCACGAAATACATGTTTACGATATGTGTTCGCCTCTACGCATCTTTCGACTACTTCATTCTAGGACCTTGTTAATCGTGATACGTGTTTCACCTCAAAGTTTTGTGAAGTTTGCGTAAAGATCTTGAGTACTAAGCTATTGTTTGTATCCCATTTTTATTTGCAGGCTGTTGGACAATTTTGAACAAACTATCTAGATCTTGAAAGACGTGTTGAGTTCTTTTGATTTGTGGTTTCTGAATGATTAGAGTTTGCACCGATCATTTTTGGAGTAATTATGACGATAGTTTCATTTTCAGTTTGTGTATGGCACTATTTGAGATTTAGTTTGATAGATTCTATTGGCAGCACTGGTTGGACAATGGAATTTTGCGAATTGGTTTTCGGATATTTGATTTTATGATTTGAGAAACTGTGTGTTTGTGTTGTTGTTGACTCGGGGTTAGACAAATTGGTATGTTTGCCCCCTTAGGAAATTATTACTTGCTTATCGAGACAACTATGTGTTGTCGATATCGCGGGTGGCCGACTGTAATATTGATGGCATATTCGTTGGGTTCGTTAAGCAAGTGGGCAGGTAGACCCGTTTACAATAGTTGTTACTATTTAGTTAATACAATAATCTCATTAAAATAATTTTAAAATCATGGCTATCATTAGATCAATAGTTAATTTGGTTCGATGAATCTCTCGATGTAATCACAAATCTTATTCTTACGGATAGTACAATCTTGTAATTTTATAGGGGATTGCGGGACGCTCTTTCCTCTTTAATGGGCTTGAAATTCCCAATAACGTTTTACCGGGGCCCAAAATAAATCCACCATATCCTCCCATATGTATTTATTCTCTCACTACATCAATAATGTCACAATTACTCATAATTATACCAACAAGTTTATATCACGATGAAACTATTTAAGTATTATGTAAGTTGATAATGGTGTTGTGTTGGTATAATTATTGATGTAATTGTGACATTAAGACTAATACATATGGCTATCATAATTATATAAAGTCAACGTACAGTTTTAAAACCACAAAAACTATTATAAATAGCCAAAAGTTAGAGAGATAACCTTTACTAGTAACAAGAACGAAGCAGGTGTAAAATGTCACACTGTAATTATAACACAAGGGGATGACAAATAAAAGAGGGAGGGATGATGTTATTGATCTTTCCTTATTCTCTATCTCTCATGAAAGCATACGGAGCGCTCTATTTATAGAGCAACTCCAAACAAACGTATTAACTATACATTGAAATTTACAGCACACATCTTTTGAAAATATGATCCTCCTTCATCTCTTAAGTCAATATTACTTTGTGTGGGCATTGAAAAATCTACCAATGTTTTCAATATCATTGTGGGCATTCATTAACCCACCAGTATTTTCAACACTCCTCCTTGGATGCCCACATATCAACATCAGTTGCCTCGTTAAAACCTTGCTCGGAAAAAACCTAGTGTTTGTTGATACAGTGTTAAATATGCTTATGTTGCCTCGTTAAAACCTTGATAGGAAAAACCTAGTGGGAAAAATCATAATCGAAGGAAAAAGAGTACAACATGCATTTATTATGGATGCTCCCCCTGATATGTATATTCTCCTTATTCCGCATTTTCCAAATTTAACTAATTGGTAAGTTGACGTAATCTGATACTCTGCACTAACTTCTGAAACGTGCATTTTGGTAGAGATTTGGTGAACAGGTTTGCTAGATTTTCATTAGAACAGATTTGTTTGACTTCAATTACTTTAGCCTTCTGAAGCTCATGTGCACTGAAAAACTTTGGAGATATGTGTTTAGTCTTATCGCCCTTGATGAATCCTTCCTTCATTTGGGCAACACATGCTGCATTATCTTCATGGATGACAGTTGGATTGTCTATCTTCGAAGGTAGACCACATGCGTTCTTGATATGATGGATCATTGATCTTAACCAAGAACATTCATGACTTGCTTCATGTAAAACAAGTATTTATGAGTGATTTGAAGATGTAGCAACTAATGTTTGCTTTGTTGAGCGCCATGAGATTGTTGTATCTCAATTCTTGAACACATATCCAGTTTGTGAACGAGCTTTATGTGGATCAGAGAGAAAACTAGCATCTGCATATCCAACAAGGACCTGGTCATTTGTGGATTTCTTTGAGTAGAAGAGACTCATGTCTGTTGTCCCACGAAGGTATCGCAATACATCTTTGACTCCCTTCCAATGACGAATTGTTGGAGCAGAACTATACCTTGCTAACAAGTTAACTGAAAAAGCTATATCTGGTCTAGTACATTGTGCTAAATACAATATAGCACATATTGCACTTAGATATGGTACTTCTGGACCAATGACCATTTCATCATCTTCTTTTGGACGGAATGGATCTTTCTTAATGTCCAGAGAACGAACGACCATTGGCGTGCTGAGTGGATAAGTTTTGTCCATGCCAAATTGCTTCAGGATTTTTTCAATGTAAGCTGATTGGTGCACCAAAATTCCACTAGTACAATGCTCGATCTGCAGGCCAAGACAATATTTTGTTTTTCCAAGTTCTTTCATTTCAAATTCGCTTTTCAGATATTCAACAGTTTTATTGAGCTCTTCAGGAGTTCCAACTAGGTTCATATCATCGACATATATTGCCACTATAGCAAATCCAAAGTTGGATTTCTTAATGAACACACAAGGGCAAATGACATTATTGATATACCTTTCTTTGATCAAATACTCACTAAGACGATTATACCACATTCGTCTAGATTGTTTCAGCCTATACAATGATCACTTTAATTTGATTGAGAGCATACCTCGTGGTTTGTTAGTTGTTTCAGGCAACTTAAGTCCTTCTGAGACTTTCATATATATGTCAGTATCTAATTCTCCATATAGATACGCGGTGATGACATCCATAAGTCGCATGTCAAGTTTTTCTAAAACCACTAAACTTATTAAACAACGGAACGTAATTGCGTCCATTACAGGAGAGTATGTCTCCTCATAATCAATTACAGGTCTTTGCGAAAAGCCTTGTGCAACGAGTCATGCTTTATATCTTGCAAACTCGTTTTTCTCATTTCGTTTTCTTATGAATACCCATTTGTAACCCACGGGATTTACATCAGGCGGGGTTTAAACTACTAGTCCAAAAACTTTTCGCATTTCCAAGGAATTTAATTATGCCTGGATTGCATCTTTCCACTTAGGCCAATCATGCCTCTGTTTGCATTCATCAACAGAGCGGGGCTCAATATCATCACTTAATATGATTTAAGTGGCTGCTACAAATGCGAACATGTCGTTGATGATTATCTTATTCTGATCCCATAATTCATTAGTACAAGCATAATTTATGGAGATTTCTTTGCTTTCATGTACCTCTGTTTCTTCAGGTACATGTGTCTCATCAAGCACATTTTCATTTTCTGATCATGAATTGTAGATTCATCATTCTTTTTTTCTTCTTGAATGATTTCATGTAGATTCAGTTGTGCCCTCATCTTTCTCTTTCGAGAGGCTGAATCTTTTGAACCTGGGGGTCTACCACGCTTCAGGCGTGCACCAGATGAATCATTCGCTGCCATTTTATTTTGTCCAACAGGGACATCAATTCTTGCAGGTGCATTTGCAGCTGGTATATGTGATTTTGTCACTTTCATAGCATCATTAAATGCATCTAGCATTTGATTAGCAATACTTTGAAGATGAACGATCCATTTCACTTCATTTTCACATTGAGTGCTACGTGGATCAAAATGAGATAATGTGGGAACAACCCATGTCAGCTCTTGCCGTTCTTCTGGAACGGTATTTGCTCCCCCTAACGATGGGAAGATTGTCTTATCAAAGTGACAATTAGCAAAATAAGCTGTAAACATATCACCTGTCAAGGTGCCAAATATCTAATGATAGACGATGAATCAAAACCCACATAAATTCCTAGTCTGCGCTGAAGTCTCATTTTAGTGCGTTGTGGTGGTGCAATAGGTACATAAACAGCACAACCAAAAACTCATAAATGTGAAATGTTTGGATAATGCCCAAACACGAGTTGTACTGATGAGAATTGGTGGTTGGCTATAAGTCTTAATCGAACCAATGATGCAGCATGTAAGATGACATGTCCCCATGCAGAAACTGGCAATTTTGTTTTCATGAGCAGAGTGCGAGCTATTAACTGAAGCCGCTTAATCAATGCTTCTGCTAAACCATTTTAAGTATGGACATGGGGAACAAGGTGTTCAACATCAATGCCCAATATCATGCAGTAATCATCAAAAGTTTGAGACGTAAATTTACCAGCGTTATCAAGTTGGATTAACTTAATGGGATAATCTGGGAAATGTGCTCGCAACTTAATTATTTGAGCAAGAAGTCTCGCAAAAGCTACATTCCGAGTAGACAAGAGACAAACATATGATCATCGGGTAGATGCATTAACCAAAACCATAAAATATCGAAATGGTCCACATGATGGTTGAATAGGCCCACAAATATCCCATTGAATTCTTTGCAGAAATGATGAGGATTCAGCATCAACCTTTAGTTGTGATGGTCTAATTACCAAATTCCCTTGAGAACAAGCCTTGCAAGGGTTATCATTTGAGATAGCAATGTGTCTGCTCAATAATGGATGTCCATTATAGTTGGTAATGATCCTACGCATCATGGTAGATCCTGGATGACCCAAACGGTCATGCCAAAGCATGTAAACTTTTGAATTAATGAACTTCTGGTTGATAACAGTATGTGATTCAACTGTCTTTATGTATGTATAATACAATCCACTCGTCAAACCACACAATGTCTCCAATATACGCTTCTGGGTATCATTAGAGGTAATGGATAGATACTCCACATTTTCTGCACTTTTTGTTTCAATGTGGTATCCATTTAAACGTATGTCTTTGAAACTCAACAAATTTCGAGTAGATCGAATAGCGTACAACTCTTCTGTATGGACAATATTGTTCCATTTGGTAACATAATCTGGGTTTTCCCTAAGCCTTTAATCACATCTGATTGGCCTGATATTGTTGTTACCCTTACTTTTGTAAGTATCAATCTTGAGAAATACTTTCGATCTCAAAGTATTGTATGCATGATTGCACTGTCTGGAAGACAAATATCTCTGCCATTGCTCTTGTTTGGAGAATGACCATGGTGCTTATCCACGCTTTCTGAGTAAGGGGATCATGGTTAAAAGCAATTTATAATAGGAAATTTAAATGCCACTTTTATTGAATCTGAAATGCTAGTTTTAAACTACAAGTTCAGTACATCAAACATAAATGATTTAGTTGGACCGGTACACTTCATTCCCCATTTCCACAATGAAGTATGAGACATCTAGGTGGGTTGTGTTCAACTGCCATGATAAGTCACACACTGGATCAGGTATATCAATTGGTTTAGCCTGGTCGAGAAAATTGGTCTCAACACCCTTCTCCTTGAGGGAGGCTTGATACAGATCCATCAGATGTTTTGGGGTACGACAAGTACGTGCCCAGTGCCCATTCCACCACACATATGGCAGGCTCCTTCAGAGTTCCTGGGAGCATTATTCATATGAGCTTTGCCTTTGTGGTGATTTACATTTTTGAAGCTCAGCCCTAAATTATGCGTTGGAACCTGGTTGTGAAACTGGACACCATGATTCTTGCTTTTCCCGTTCCACCGTCCTTGCATGTGGCCATGTCCTCGTTTATGATTGTTGCCATCAAAGGATGTGGGGTTCACTTCGATGGAAGCAGCATTCACTTCTAGGAATGGTGCAGATCCAGTAGGTCGGGACTGATGATTTTTCATTAGGAGCTCATTGTTTTGTTGAGCTACCAGGAGCACATATATCAGCTGGTTGTATTCAGTGAAGCCTCGCTCTCTATACTACTGCTGCATGAGCACATTTGAGGCATGAAATGTTCTGAAAGTCTTTTCCAGCATATCTTCCTCAGTGCTGGTTTCCCCACAGAGTTTCATCTGTGAGCTAATTCTGAACATCGCAGAATTGTACTCAGCCACTTACTTGAAATCATGGATCCTTATGTGAGTCCACTCATAACGAGCTCTTGGAAGAATCACCTTTTGCTGGTGATTGTATCTGTTTCTCAATGCCTTCCAAAGAGCTAACGGATCTTTAACCGTTAGGTACTCGCTCTTTAGTCATTCATCAAGGTGTCGACAGATAAAGATCATGGTATTTGCCCGATCTTGAGAAGATGCACTGTTCTCCTCCTTGATTGTTTCTCCAATATTCCCTGCCTCCAAATGGATCTTGGCATCCACTACCCAGGTAAGGTAGTTCTTCCGAGTAATGTTCAGGGCAACAAAATCAAGCTTTGTTAAGTTCGTCATTTTCTTTTCTGAAAGAAAACTGAAATGTGTAAGAACTTGCAATAATATGTATTATGGAGGTATGTAGTGTTAGAACTTCTGGTTCTTACAAATTTTTCATTTTGATCTTCAGGCCAAAATGATAAGCACTCGAAACTTCAGGCTCGAGATTTACATGATGAATGAGAAGGGCGATTGTACCGTATCATTCTCATTGAAATAACATAACATAGGATCGACGATTATTCCGCACCACTCAAGAAGCAGGAAAAATTTAAATACGCAGAGTAGGGGTGGGTAGGGTGGGCGATTATACCGCTCCACCTAAAACTTGTAGTAAAATCAGATCTGCAGTCTAAGATAGGCGATGATACCGCACCATCTTGGATTGCAGTAAAATCAACATAAATAAACACCGGATTAGTAATCAAGAGATACACCAAACAACAAATCAAAGATATATGTAACTGTTAGGTTGAGAACTAAAAGCAGGCATGGTGCAAACAGTTCGTCGTGAGGATATGTCTAGCAGTTGAGGTAGAGGAAGAAGAAGAACGGTAAAATCCTTAGATGAAACCTTTTTTTTTTCTTTCGGCAAAGAGAAATGAGAAATGATTAGAGAGTCGTGCTGATAACGTGTTACAAATAGGCAAAAGTTAGAGAGATAACTTTTATTAGTAACAGGAGCGAAGCAGGTGTAAAATGTCACACTGTAATTATAACACAAGGGGATGACAAATAAAAGAGGGAGGGATGATGTTATTGATCTTTCCTTATTCTCTATCTCTTATGAAAGCATACAGAGCGCTCTATTTATATAGCAACTCCAAATAAACGTATTAACTATACATTGAAATTTACAGCACACATCTTTTGAAAATTCAATCCTTCTTGATCTCCCAAGTCAATATCGCTTTGTGTAGGCATTGAAAAATCTACCAATATTTTCAATATCACTGTAGACATTCATTAACCCACCAATATTTTCAACGAAAACAAGTCTACGATTATTTTTCCGCCTGCGATCTTCTAGAATTGTTTGGGATACCATAATATTTATAAAAAAAAAATGAAAACTCAGAAAAGTAATAATCTTTTCACAGGCGTTCAACCATTCGTCTCGAGCTTTCTTTTTTCTTGTTTTTCTTTTCGAGGCCAACATGTGGTGCATGACTACAGAAGAACAGCACAGAGGCAAAAGGGATGTGAAACTGTGCAGAAAGCAGAAATTTTTTGGCCCACTTTTGATCAGATCACAACAACTGTCATATCTATCTATATCTTCCATTCAACTTGATCGATCAGCCGTTGAATTATTTACTGTACATATTATGTATGTATATATTGTACTGTACATATTATAAATGTATATATATTGTAGACATTAATATTTCGGCGACCAACTAATTAAAATTTGATCGTTTGACTAGTAAAAGCTCATTGGTCTAATTCAAGATCAAATATCGACGGTTCTAAAATAAATCTTAAGTCTGATTCAAGATTGTTCATAACCCTTAGGTCAAATTCTACTTTGGAGATCGAATTAAAGGAATATTCTTATAAAATAATAAGTCATAGAGATTGTAACCTTAAACATTGCACTAACATAAAAATTTATTTTATACACATGTTCTCATTTTATTATTTTCGTGTTTACATATATATGTGTTTGTATATATGGGATCAGGATCATCTCATGAGCAAAGGATGAGGATCCTTTTGATCAAGATCATCAGACCGTTGAAATTTTATCCATCGGTTACAATTATTATAACTTTTAGAGGGATCCCTTATTTGTAACCGTTAGATAAAATTTCAATGGCTTGATAGGCTTGGTCAAAAGGATTCTCATCTTTTGCTCAGGAGAGAATGCTAATCCGTATACATGAGCTTGACTTTGAAGCTTTTTGTAACATCGAGTAATTGAGTGGCAGTCTAAGGCAACCTTATCAGGATGGTACTGGCTGAAACATGACTGCAGGTTTCCAGGTTACAGTCTGAGCTAGCTGCAAAAACCTACAGATCGATAGAATCCACTTGTAATGCATGTTGCAATCCGATCTGGATATGGTTTCTGTGATTTTGTTGTAAGGTATTTGGTTGCAGCGGTACGTATAAGTGTGGCACTTTTTGACGTGATACGAGATCAGGTTTTGGTGTTAACCCAAGACCTTTTTTTTTTTTGCAAAACCCTAGACCATATATAACTTGTATTATTACAGTAGCGGAGGCATGAAAATGTGGTAACGAGGGAATGATAAAGAGCTTCATCAAACATTTTGCCTTTTACTTAAGAGTAATCTTACGAAGATTAATTTTTTTAAACCAAATAATATGTCACTAATAAAAAATAAGCACGTTAATCGATACTTAATTAATAATCCAAATCATCTACAACCACATCATTTGATTTGTGAATTTTATTTAAAAAATTTGATTTTTCTAACATTACTCTTTACTTAAAGAAAAACCCAAATGTTAGAGTTAACTAGCTCCAATAATCTCATTATTACTCTGCCACACTATTGGTTTTTGTGATTTTGTTGTAATGTAATTGGTTGCGGTGATACACGTTACAACTTTTTATATGATTTGAGATCAGGGTCTGTTGTACCTAGACCATATATAAGATATGTTTGGAAAGTAAGAAGTCCTTTTGACATTTCTTCATTTGCAAAGAATTTTTTATAGTAGTGGAGGTATCAATTTATGATAACGAGGTCATTTAGAGAGGCCCTTATTCAACGATGAATTTTATAAAGCATTTCATCAAACATTTTTCCTTTTACTTTAAAGAAGAACTTTAGAATTAACTAGCTCTGATAATCACATTAAAGCTCTGCAGCTGTCCAGTTGTCAAGTTTGTTAATACGAAACGAGAACGCGAGTCGACACATAACAATTTGAAGTTGGATATTATAAATTAAACGTGTTTGTGAGATGTTTAGCGTTCGTAATTTGAAAGCTCTAACAACAACTTGGAGAGTTATCAATGGCTCTTCATCCATCGCAAAGCAACGACTCGATGTGGTCGGACAATCACTAGAAGGCAATCATGTGATGCTGGGGTCACAGACACAATCATTTCTCATGCAAGGCCTCATTAATTGGATTTCGATTCCATTCGGATTCAAATTATGAGAATCATAGGGATCCTCACATCTTAGATATTCATCGTGCATCGTGCAAATAGAAATCATTTGATTTTTTTTATCTAAAATTAAACACAAATAGTACTTGACGAAAACTGATCGCACGATATACGATGAACGGTTAAGATGTGGGAATCCCTAGAATCCCCACAAAGTGGATCCGGAAAGGATCCTCTTCCTCAATAATTTTCTTAAGTTTCCTTTGGCCAATTATCCTACATTTTATTTATTTTTTATGGAAAATTATATTTTTTTCACTGTTTTATAAATAAAAAAAAGTTATTATTAATTTTTTTGTCAAATAAAAAAAGTTATTATTGACACTTTAAAATTAATATCAAATACTGTATAAAATTTGGTATTAGGGTTATTAGAATTTTCAGTGCGCTCACTTTTGGGCCTCTTGAGGTGGGCTTTGGCTTTTGGGCCGAGCCACATCATTTGTAAACTTTGTATATTAAGGTATAAATGGGAACTTTTACTCATGTAATGAATGCAAAAATAGCGTCTTATTTTTATCTACCCCATTTATGGGGCTCTTATCTTTGTATTGTGTACGTTTGGACTTTGTTATAAAATTCCTCCTTGACCAAAAAAAAAAAAAAAACTTTATAAAATGATCATTTAGTAAAATAAAATTAAGAGAAAAATGGTGCATGATGATTTTATTTGGATAGTAATAACAGTTTTTCTTTAATAATTAGAATTTCATATATAAGCTCTTAAGTTTTGCTTGGTGCAAAAGAGAGGAAATGAAAATTAGGAAGTCCTTTAAATATCATTTGTTTAGTGACACTGAGTTTCTATTTAGTAACAGAAAATACTAAATTTAAATCTCATAACCGACAAGTATTAGTGGGAAAAAATTCAAAATTAATTTATATAAATTATCCGTCACAGAAATTTTCTCATTTTTCATAATTCTATTTTAGGAAATTTTTTTGAAATGTCATATGAACTTGTTTATATTTTTCAATTTGTCATATAAATTAACATTTTAAGCATTTGTCACACCAACTTTAGAAAATCATTAATTTGTCATTTCACCCTAACTTCGTTAAGTTTTTCATCTAATATAAGTCATGTGCAAGGCACATGACTTGTCTTTAGGGTTATTTAGGTCATTTTAACATCTTTTTACAAGTTTTTCACTTTTCTTTAGTACAAACACTTAAATTTTTTACTTTTCTTTAGTGCAAATGCATTTACAACTCTATTTATGACACAAAACGTCAGCCTGTTTCTCATTTATAGAGCCAGTATGAAATTATGTCTTCTTGACATGCTAAAATGCAAACTCCCACTGGTGTATCATTACATATTTGGAATAACCAGAAGCCAGTGCATTGCCATTGCATGATCATTTCATTGCTATCATATCAAAAATATTGTTCCATTGCATGAGAAACCCTACATTTTTTTGTGGAAGGGAAGGGAGGTATTAACACGACCGAAATAACCCTAAACACAAGTCATGTGCGAGACGCATGACTCATATTGAAAGGAAAACTTAACAGAACTAGAGAGAGATAACAAATTAATGATTTCAAAAAGTTAATAAGACAAATTGCTTAAAATTTTAGTTTATATAATAAGTTAAAAATGCGTACAAGTTCATAAGACATTTCAAAAAAATTCCCTTCTATTCATTTTTGTTCTTTAATTTTTAATTAATTATTTTATTCCAAAAAACAAAATCGATTATTTTAAAATTATAAATAAAGTCAATTATATACCGTGAGAGAAAATTGACCTGCGAAAATCACTTTAAACTCGGTTTTATTATGGGCCTCACTTCTCAGCCGACTGAACGCCTTAACGCATACGGCGTCGTTTCGAGGCTTTCTTGCTGATCCAAACTACCGTTTTGGCAGTAATCATTCTTCTGGAACCGCCGTGGAACCCGACCCGATTTCCAGAGAGAACGAGGAAGACGAATTTCGGAGTTAGAGAGAGAGAGAGAGAGAAAGGTATTGTCTTTCTGAGTTTTTGGCGCCAAGTATTCGGCTTTTGGCCGCCGATCTCAGCTCGTGAAAGCAGAGCCGTCCGATCCGGCGAGCTCGTCAAATTTGCTGAAAAAAAACCGAAAAGAGCTTCTCGCAATGTACCAGTGGAGGAAATTCGAGTTCTTCGAGGAGAAATTGGCGGGAAAGTGCGCGATTCCCGAGGAAGTGGAAGGGAAGATCGAGTGTTGCTCGAGCGGCAGAGGGAAGGTGGTGATCGGCTGCGACGACGGCACAGTCAGCTTCCTCGACCGCGGCCTCAACTTCAGCCACGGATTCCAAGCTCACTCCTCCTCCGCGCTCTTCCTTCAGCAGCTCAAGGTCAGCCTCCTCTCGCAACATTTTGTCTTGATTTGGTCATTTTCTGTTTGTTTCTTGGGAAAATGTGAGAAACGGAAAAAGGAAAAAGAAATTTGAGCTTTGATGTTTTGATATTGGGATTAGTTTTTAATTTGTTTAGTGAGTGATTAGGAGGTGAAAAATGTGTTAATTTTGCTCCTGTTATTGTCAAATCAGCAACGCAACTATTTGGTGACAATTGGAGAAGATGAACAAATTACTCCGCAGCAATCGGCAATGTGCCTCAAGGTTTTCGACCTGGATAGGATGCAGTCCGAGGGCTCGAGCTCAAGCACAACGAGCCCTGATTGCATTGGAATCTTGAGGATATTCACTAACCAATTTCCTGAAGCAAAGGTAATGTCTTTGCCAAATGATTGAATTTGTGAACCCCCATTTTCGATAGAAACGATAGGGTTTTGAATAAAGTCGTTGTTTATTAATGCAGATTACATCGTTTTTAGTACTAGAGGAAGCTCCTCCGATATTGCTTATAGCTATTGGATTAGATAATGGCTCAATTTACTGCATTAAAGGGGATATTGCACGAGAGCGAATCACCCGGTTCAAGCTTCAGGTGGAAAACCTTTCTGACAAGAGCCAGTCCTCGGTTACAGGACTGGGGTTCAGAGTGGACGGTCAAGCGCTTCAGTTGTTTGCTGTGACTTCGTCTTCTGTGAGCTTGTTCATCTTGCAGAATCAACCCTCAAACACAAGGAGGCAGACCCTAGATCAGATTGGAAGTAATGTGAACAGTGTTGCAATGAGTGATCGCTCGGTATACAATTCCACCTCCTTTTTTCCGTTGGTGTATGTTTATGTATGCCTTAGCATCTTATTTCTGTACTTACTTTGACAGGAGTTGATAATTGGTCGACCTGAGGCGGTTTACTTTTATGAAGTTGATGGGCGTGGACCATGTTGGGCTTTTGAAGGAGAAAAGAAATTTTTAGGGTGGTTTCGTGGATACCTTCTTTGTGTTATTGCAGATCAAAGAAATAGCAGCAATACTTTCAACATTTATGACCTGAAGAACCGTTTAATTGCTCACAGCCTAGTGGTTAAAGAGGTTTCTCACATGCTTTGTGAATGGGGTAACATAATACTTATCATGGCTGACAAGTCAGCTTTGTGCATTGGGGAGAAGGATATGGAGAGCAAGTTAGATATGCTCTTTAAGAAGAATCTTTACACTGTTGCCATTAACCTTGTTCAAAGTCAGCAAGCAGATGCTGCCGCAACTGCAGAAGTGCTGAGGAAGTATGGGGATCATCTATATAGCAAGCAAGATTATGATGAGGCAATGGCCCAGTATATCCATACCATTGGTCACCTTGAGCCTTCTTATGTGATACAGAAGTTTCTAGATGCACAACGAATCTACAACTTGACAAATTACTTGGAAAAATTACATGAGAAGGGGCTTGCTTCCAAAGATCATACCACTCTTCTACTGAATTGCTACACCAAATTGAAAGATGTTGACAAGCTAAATGTGTTCATTAAAAGTGAGGATGGTATTGGGGAACACAAATTTGATGTGGAGACTGCAATAAGAGTCTGCCGTGCTACCAATTACCATGAGCATGCAATGTATGTTGCTAAAAAGGCTGGGAAGCACGAATGGTATTTAAAGATATTACTTGAAGATCTTGGCCGATATGAGGAAGCCTTGCAATATATTTCAAGCCTTGAACCAAGCCAAGCTGGAGCAACAGTGGAAGAGTATGGTAAGATTCTTATAGAGCACAAGCCTGTGGAAACAATTGAGATACTCATGAGGCTGTGCACTGAGGATGGCGAATCATCTAAGAGAGGAGCTGCTAATGGTGCGTACTTGACAATGCTGCCATCTCCAGTTGATTTTCTCAACATCTTCATCCATCATCTTCCCTGGCTTATGGATTTTCTTGAAAAATATACCAACAAGGTCAAGGACTCTCCTGCTCAAGTAGAAATCCATAACACACTCTTGGAGTTGTACTTGTCCAATGACTTGAGCTTCCCATCATTATCACAAGCTAGCAATGGCGAAGATCTGAATCTCAGGGCTAGATCAGGTGCAGCTGCAACATCAAGAAACCAGTCCAATGGGAAATTGTTTGCTGATACCAAAGATTCAAACAAGGAAAAGGACCGTTTGGAAAAGCAAGAGAAAGGGCTACGACTTCTTACGAGTGCATGGCCATCTGACCTGGAACATCCGCTTTATGATGTTGACCTTGCCATAATTCTTTGTGAAATGAATGCATTTAAGGAAGGCCTTCTATATCTCTATGAAAAATTGAAACTCTATAAAGAGGTGATTGCTTGCTACATGCAAGCTCATGACCATGAGGGTTTGATTGCATGCTGCAAACGACTAGGGGATTCAGGTAAGGGCGGGGACCCAACTCTTTGGGCAGATCTGCTAAAATATTTTGGTGAACTTGGAGAAGATTGCTCCAAAGAAGTGAAGGAAGTTTTGACATATATAGAAAGGGATGACATATTGCCTCCTATCATTGTTCTTCAAACACTATCCAGAAATCCATGTCTCACACTCTCTGTCATTAAGGATTACATTGCTAGAAAGCTTGAACAAGAATCAAAATTGATCGAAGAGGACCGTCGAGCAATTGAGAAGTATCAGGTTAGTCCTTACTGCAGCTGTCATTGTGAATTTATTTATTGTACCTCTTTGTTCATTTCACCTGCCTCCAGTATAAGTTGGTTAACATTTTATGTTTCTTATTTATGCATTCCTGGGAGACTTTTGTAATGAGACGAATGTAATCTTGTCAAAGCAATATATCAAATATGGTTGCATGGGATTCTAGTTAGGTCTGAAACTGCACAGAAAGAATGAAAAAAATGCTGTAGTATTTTAAATAGATATGACAGTTGCATCACATCTGTAGCGATAGTTAGTTCTTCAGGGCCCTTGGACAGGGTTACATTGAACTGAAATATGCTGATTTGATATAAGACGTTCAACGGAATATCTAAACTGGTAGGAATTGATATGTATGATACCCCAGTATGTTAAGCTGAATCTTTGTCATGAAAGAAACATTCAGATAAAGTAAACGATATAGGCCAGGCACGATGGTGCTCTCCATGATCTCTAGTAAGAATATAACTTTGTGTGTTTTGTGAATTGTCGACAAATAAAATTTGCAGAACCAAAATACACTTCACGCCCTTGTAGGTTTCAATTCAAATTGTTGTGTTATTGTGTGTGTCTGATAGAGGTTACTAATGAAGCCTTTAATTGTTCAGGAAACCACATCGGCAATGAGAAACGAAATTCAGGATCTTAGGACAAATGCCAGAATCTTTCAGCTCAGCAAGTGTACTGCATGCACTTTCACCCTCGATCTCCCGGCTGTACATTTTATGTGTATCCACTCGTTCCATCAGCGTTGCCTCGGCGATAATGAGAAGGAATGTCCTGTGTGTGCTCCTGAATACAAATCTGTTCTCGAAACAAAAAGAAGTCTAGAGCAGAACTCCAAAGATCAGGATCGGTTCTTCCAGCAAGTTAAAAGTTCAAAGGATGGTTTTTCTGTGATCGCCGAGTATTTTGGGAAGGGGGTGATCAGCAAAACCACTAATGGAACCACAGGTGCTTCTTGATCTCCGGCAGTTCTTCCAGCTGTGACTTATGACGACTTGTAACTATAGAAACATGCGATGGAGCTGAGCAACTTTGGATTTCCTTCCTTCACTCGGCTTTTTTTTTTTTTCTGTTTCCCAAGTTTGGAGGTAAGTGATGTTTTGCAGATCAAAATGGTACACATCCTGAAACAATTTTGTAATCAACTGCTGGCATTGTTCTTTTATTTTTTTTTTTCTTTTAAATGAGGAGTAAATGGCATTGTGCTTATGGAGGGGCTAGTATTGTAGATCTCCTCAATCGGTTTGGAGAAAAAGAGGAGTCCCGGATTGCTATCTTTGTGGAATGACAATATTAGGCCGGTTTGATAACAATTTCGCTTTTAGCTTTTTAGTTTTCATTTTTGTGTTGTGATGAGACGATTGTGTGAAAGAAAACCAGACTTACTCCTCCCTCTTTGATCAGCTTTCTTTAATTGGCTTCTATTCCATCTAATAAGTACAATTTGGACTTCTTCCATTCACCATATGTAGTAAAGCTTTTGCTCTCCTGCGCATCAAAGGATAAAAGAGAATGGCCAACCGTTCACTCATGGGGGAGAATCTCAGTATGTTGTAATGCGGGCACACACGCACGCACATATATATTCATTGTATACATGCATACACGTGCAAAAAATGAGTTTAGTGGAGATGAGAATACGTCGTTGGGAACATGTAAATCGAAGACCTACCAATGCTCCGTTTAGAATATGCTATTACGAGAGAGAGAGAGAGAGAGAGAGAGAGAGAGAGAAAGATGATCAACTCAATAGGATAGACAAAGACCTAAGAAGACTTTGAAAGAGACTTTAAGAAAAAACATAACGCAAAACTGAGTGCAATGGCGGGATTCATACAGCCAGTCCCACCTAGTAAGATTGGTGGTTGTTGTATATATGCATACATGCATGTCAGCGGGGAATTGAGATTACAGTATTCTCAAATCCCAGTCAACCAAATCTCAGGATGTCAAGGACAAAATTGATGGATGGTATCAAACGTGAAGGGTGACACTGGTCGAGGATATCCAAACTAAAATCCATAAAAAAAGGTAACTAAATAATAGAGGAACTAGAATGCAAAATGAACAGTCAGTCGTCAATCATCATCACTCTCCTGATCCCATGGAGAAGGAGAGGGAGGAGGAGCACCGACGAACAAAGTATCAAGAGGATCTCCCCCCGCCTCCGGAGCATCTAACAGTGCACGTATTAGTCTGGGGCCGATCGGCAGATATCCCGGCAAGATAAATAGCGGATCACCCCCGCGTACCGCTGATGAGGCTATTTCACCCTTCTGTTTCAGTCTCAACTCTGAGTCCTCATCTATGAATTCACAAACACACAATTTCTTGAAAAAACAAGATATAGTCCCGTCACAATCGGTTTTGTAGGCTCTAGCTCTGGATTCAGGTATCTATTCCCGAATTTTAAAACACGTCTCAGACGCTGCCCTCATCGGCCTCTTAAGGTCCCTTCCGTAATACTTCCATGTCCTTGCATTACCATCGTGACAGAAAGTTGCAGCACCGTCACCGGACGTTTGAATGTGCACTTGTTCGTTACTAAGCAGCTTCCAGTACCCATTAGAAGTTGGCCTTGTTGTTTGAACATCACCAAGAACTGCCTCGGCACATATATAGAAATATGCTGATCGGTTTTCATCCCCATGACAGAAAAGAACTAGAAACAAAATAAAATTAAACAACCAACCCTAAATATATTCAAATCTCGGCTAATAATTAGATAATCCATTTTTTAGTATGTCTTGATATCTCTGAGATATTTGATTGATACGTCGTGGTTATTTACTTTGATTGGGAGGGTTAATCTTACTTGAAGGAACTTGATTAGCATCTGGAGGCATGCCCTTCTGCAAGTCAATATGTCTGATCACATCTTCCACAGGCGTTGCTCGTCCTGCCAACTTGTTAAACAAATACTTGATCAAGATCGTTTCTGGATTCGGGTTGAACGATTCACCTCGCTCATTAAGATCGGCCTCCGTACAAGACTCAGTGACTGTGGAAGCAGCAATAATGTCAAAAGAGAGATTAGTGTCGCACATTTTTTTCCTCCCTGAAACACGCAAATTTTAAAGCCCTCCTGCAAACCCTAACCCTACTGGTTTTTATGTATATGGACTGGAGTCCTGAAGAGGTAGACTCATGAGCCATCACCTATTGCGATGAGAGCCAATAGTGTCAAGCCACCGAAGCGTTCGGTTCTATAAATGAGCAGATAGCTCTCCACGTAATTAAGAAGGTAATTAAGAGTAGTATAGTAGTTTCAGTTTACTCACTTCCTCCAATATCCAACACTTTAAATTTTCTCTTCTCCATCTACCTGAAATGCATAGCATGTGACCTCCCTCTAGTATTACACCCTAACATAAGCATACGTACACAAATGAGATAGAGTTTATCTTTACCCGACAGTTCCAGGGCCTATGTATTTGTCAATCAACATATACATTTACACGTATGTACTCTATGAAGCAGAACTTTCTAGTGTGCACTGGTGTATACATCGAGATTTTTCACCGTTAAATTATCATTCATTGAATTTCGATCGCATACACATCCAACCATTCATATATATGAATGTGTCTACGTACCTTCAACCCCTCAGCAACATGCATGCATGCAGTATTGTCGTCTAAACGTAAATGTTATTAGCAACCACCTTTGAGGCACTTCACAGTGATGGCTCTACTCAACTAAACGTCCAGATATTCTGGCCTAATAAAGTTACTGGTGCAGTGAGTGTTGTATTGCATGGAGGGAGTGATATGTTCTTCTATTTTTGTTGCACATTATATCCTGAAACAATTTTGTGGATCCAAAAATAACGGAAATTTGTGAGTAAATAGCATTGTTTTTATTTTATTTTATCAGGAGTAATTGACATTGTTGCATAACTTACTGTTCCCATTTCTCATGTTTTCTACTGGGCATGGAAAACACCATAATCACATCAGCTGGATACACACTGTTATTGGGTTGTTTAGATTTTATTAACTTCAACTTGATGTCTCACTAATCAAAATTAGCATTGTGATTAGCCTTCTACACTCCTCTTCGATCACATCATCTGTAAGACTCCTTACACAAAACATGGAGCCTCTGGCCTCGCAATGCGAATATTGTCTTATGACAGTCCGATCAAAATTTCTCTCTAAAGACGAGTGCCAAAATCACTATCTTTGTGGAACAACTGGATTAGTCAAGAATGAAAGGTGCTTTACACTATTCAGCTGACCTAGATGGTACTGTTGTAGCCAACATCTAATTAATAATACATAACCCAAAGTAGATGATATGTAATACCCTGAAAATTTAAATATATGAATTATATATTCATAATTATGAATATGTGGAAAGAATCGAGAATTTATATTATTACATTTGAATTTAATTTTAAATTAAACGAGTTACGAATATTTAAGTTTGGAAATAAATCATTTAAAAATAGTAGACCTTTTCAGGTGACAATTTATATTTTTGAATAGAGCTCGATCTTAAGAACGCGTGGGCGCAAACCATTTGTGAAACGGAGTTATAACAAAGAAGATATAAACGAGCAAAGAAAAGGGTGAAATGGGCATTTGACCATTTTCTGGAGGGCTCCAGATCTTCTGGAACAGGGAGGAGTGGAGCCACGTGGCAGGCTGTTAGAGAAGGAAGTGGGCACGGCTGAATCAGAAAAGAAGGGAAGGAAAAGAGGAGGGGGAAGAGGGTCGGGTCGAACGGACCCGTGTACTCCGGCCACCCTTTTCGGTTTTTCTGATGGTTTTTCCGGTGAATTTCACCAAAAAATCACTTGGAAACCTCCTCACCACCTTCCCTCTTCCTATTACACCTCAAAAATCAAGGGTGTTGGCGTTAAAAATGGGTGAACCCGCACGGCGGGGTACAGGTGTTCTTGCCTTCGAATCACCCAACTCTAAAACGTTTTCCTCCAGTTACCACCACCACTAAACTCCCCTTGAGGTCTAGAAAAAAACCCAAACAATGGTAGGGGCGGCGGAGTACCGGAGGTGACGATTCGAGGCCACCTAATTATAAGGTTTCCGGCGGGTTTGAGGCAAATTGGAGTCTTTCCAGGCCAAATTGGACTTGGCCGCAGGTATAAAGTTTGCTCTACTCTTTGAGATCTTCATTTCTGTAACTTTTGAGAATTTTTGGAAATAGTTGAATTTCCCGGCGAGTCGGGGCGGCCGATCGCCACCCGCGGCGGCGGATGCGGCGGCGCACGGCCAGGGAGCCAATATTGTGTTTTTATGCGGATTTTGTTATTCTAAATATGCCTTTTGAGGTCTAAATGGTGTGGTTTGAATATTACTACGTTTGTGATACATGTTGGATTAGATGAATATTTTCGGATTTGGTTTGAATTTTGGAAATGTGAACTACGAATGGCTTGATCCCTGTTTAGGGTACGTAGGCAGTCTAACGAGACGTTAGATGCAGCCATAAAATAAGGGAGATCAAATAATCGAGACAAAAATCCTTGTTTGAGAATTTGAGCTAAGTAAGGAATATTGAAAAATAAGAGTTATCCTTATGTTTTGGTGAGTAAATTTTTGGGCATAAATAGTTGTGTGGAATCATGAAACTTAAGTAGAGATTTGTAATAGTAGATAGTTAACTAGTAAATTTTAATTTGGGCCTATCAACAGAAATTATCCCCGAAAATAAATATTTCGGGGCAAGGGTGGTACATGATATATTTCAAAGGAAAGGGATCCTCTCTTGATCCCTTCCTCCTAATTCATCAAGTTCGGGGATCCGGACCATTAAAATTTGATCCAACGGCTACAAACAAGGGTCCACTTTAAAAGTTATAATAACTTTAACCGTTTTTAACCGTTGGATCAAATTTCAATGGTCCTGATCCCCAAATTTAGTAAATTAGGAGGAATGAATCCGGAGATGACCCATTTCCCATTTCAAACTGTTTGACTAGAAGAATTGGCCAGGTAGGAACCACTTTTTCTAATTTGGAATGAGTTGGTGACTGGATTCTTTCCAAAAGGGTATCCTAGGCTCTCCCTCTTCCAGTTCTAGCTATGGTCTATAACTTTAACTAACTTCTTACATTGTGGTTCTTGTCCACATATTATTTGAGGGAAAAGGATCCTCGCCGGATTCTTTTCCTCGAGATTTTAGGGATCTCGTGATCTGAATCGTTCATCGTACATCGTGCTATCAGTTTTCGTTAGATACTATTTATATTTAATTTTAAATTTTAAAATGATTTTTGACCGCACGATGTACGATGGACAATCCCGATCACGAAATCCCTAGGATCCCCAAGAAAGAGGATCCTTTTCCTTATTTGAGAATCTAGATCTAAAAAAATAGTTGACCCTAACCACTTCCATAAAAGATGATTGTAATCCAAATAATTAGCCAATTGAAGATTGTTAGATCCATCGTTTGCGCGAGCTGTGACTTTCTTAGCCACTAATGTTTACGGGCCTTTCAATGTAATCTACATATATGTGTGGTTAGAAATCAATCACGTACATTCACGCATAACTAAAAAAAGTGAGATATGCTTTTAATTTTAATGATGTACATGAAAATAGATCTTTAATTGTTTGGTACCTTTTAATTGAGGTGTGCTCTCCATGAAAAGAGTTGAGAAGTCCCCACACTATTATTCATCTGTCGAAAAAAGGTGACATATTTCAGGTTGGATAGCAGATCATGTTTTGCCATTATCCTATCGTCATTAGTAGTCTATGACGGGATTCTATACTCTCCCTTTTTCCCTCCCATCCTTCCTCTCCTTTTGCAGTTTTTTTTCTTCTCTCTCTACAAAGATGAAATTCTTGAGTGTTCAAACAGAAGGGAGGAAAGGGAATGGAAAAAAATGAAAAGAGAATCGGTCCCTATGGAAAAAAATGAAAAGAGAAACTTTTTTGACAAAGTAAAGATTAAGTGTTACTAAGTTCAAAATCATTAAGCACGATATCAGTAACTAGATTAACAATTTGACAACATAACTTACTAAATTGTTTAGTAAGAGTACATTTCTATATTGTCATTTTTTTAGCCGAAGATGATAAGCCATACTTCTTCACGAAACGAAATAATTTACAACTTTGACAAAAACAAACACAAGTGAATCCTAGCAGACCATTTCCATGCTCACCCGAGTAGGAGAAAAACTTGCAGGTGTTCGCTACTTTTCTCCTCGGGTATACACCACGTTACATTCAAGTTCTCCGTACGTAGACATAATCCCTTCAGCAATGTGTTGACGATGTGAGTCCACATCCAACTCAGCATTCGAGGAAATCTCTCCATATCCCCTTTTTAGGTAATGTAGAGACAGCGGAATCAAACCATGTTGTCTTTGTCTTCCGTGTCTCTTATGATCTTATCTGCCAGAGACTTCGGTTTCTGAGTGAATCCAGATGCTCAATCAGCACATACTCTGAACCTAATCGACCCCAACTTCCAAGATCTTAAAAGAGGTAAACTTCTGGTCTTGGAGGAGGAATTCTTGTATACGCCCGCCACTGGGGCAGCCCTCTAATGGTAGGGGAGCTCTGCACGCGAGTCCCCAAGTTAGAGGGTGGCCGTATGCGGATATACAAGAACCCCTCGGTAATGAAGTTAATTCGATAGGAAATTAAGATGGCCTAAATCACTACTTAGAACAAATTTTTCAGAGTAAAACTCCACTTTCTATTTCATTACTTTTGTGGGAAGCAGCAGCATTAGGATAATCTGCAACAAGAACTTGAATGCCTAATGGTTTTCAAAGAAAAACAATCATATAAAGATTGAAAGACCAGCGATAGATACATAAAAAGATATATTAAACAGGGTTCTCCAGAGAAGAACAGGTAACTAGACAGATTCAAGAAAAAAGAAGAAAAAAAAGTACTTTCCTACTTTTCTGTTCTCTAAGGAAAAACGAAACTTTAAGTAGGTACATATATATGAAGATCTTTCTTTACGGTTCCAGCTTCAAGGAAACAACTCGTGATTGTCTGTTACGCTTGGCCACCTTGACGAATACTACTGAGAGGCAAGACGGAGCCCACCATGGCCTGCGGACCTTTTGCTCCCCTTTTAGGCAAGCCACTAGACATAAAATTGGTTTCAGTGCACACACAGATGGAATCTAGGTGCAATTCAAATTTAAGAAGAAAAAGGATTACAAATGTAGCTCAAGGGGATGATATTCCAGATAGGTTCAAGTCTGAACTTGCTAGGATAACGATATCAAGAGTGAGTTTGGCAATGCTATTGAATGAGGCATGCAATACCACGTTTGTAGTGTTAGAGTGTTATGCTATCTGTAGACCAATTGAATGCATGAGATGAACGAAGCACGCATAGTTAGCCTATCTCCCCAATCAAAATAAATACATGCTTTTCTGTTTTACTTTGAACAACTCTATTTTGCATGAATCAGATGTCATCTGTACTTGCGCACAAAAAAAATATGGCAGAGATGATCCTAAACCTTGCCGAGATTAGGCAAAAAATAAACGGAAGGGAAAGTACAAACCTTTAATTCGCCTTAGTTCCTTACACAGCGTGATAAAGTCTCCCCATTTCATGTGGCAACGTCTTATAAACCGAAGAATCTGCTCAGTAGTAAACATTGACATGCCTTCCAGGTATTCTCCATTGACACCATTTTCCTTAAAAGTTTGCCGGTAACTGCCCAGTTTTATTTCTTCCAACCACAAACCAACATCCTGTATACAATGGGAAAAAACATGAGAATGCATGTGACTCAGCCATATACATCTTATTTATTGATGGCCATGAAAGATGTATATAAGGCATTGATTGGGGCACAGAGCTTAGAGCAACTGAAATCTTATTTTTCTCTTTTCAATTTATCAGACTAGATCAATATCACCAGACATTGCTTCACATAGGACACCACAAAGAGAAACATAACAATTCTAACTTTAGCTATGTTTCATCAGAATAATTGCTTTCTACTCAAAAAACCTCCTTTGTCACCAAATATGTGCACCAAGAGGTAATGTGTTTATCTCACGATTTCTACTGTAACGTATTCATTGGTAACTTCTAATTGTTAGGTATGGCAATCTGTTGCAAGTTCAAAGTCAGAGACCAAATTTAAGCTTTATGTCATCGTGGGTTTTTTTCTTGAGCAGACTAACAAAGAAACATAATCTCCATCATTCTACAACCAGAAAAAAACAATTTTCTTCCCCCCGATATGAGAAGGGTACTGAGCTACTGACTAAGTGAACAGAAAAGGATAATAAGGTCTTGTACCAGCAACCAAATTTTGTTCTGTATCACCTTTGGGATAGTCAAAGAACCATATGCCGAAAAAAGAAAATCGTATGTATTCTAAGGAAGAGTAGTAGCTGGAGAAGGATGAATTGATGAGTGAAGGAAGGTGTTATTCCCAGTAGTGACAACATGAGATGAACTCCAACGAAATCGATGAATTTCAAAAGGTCACTGCTTGCTGGTAATCATTCTATTACATAACTAACCCAAAATTATTTCCTAGTTTTTCAGAGTATTAAAGATGATTTGCAAATTAAATCAAAGTCTTCTCTAATTTGATTAGCATATTAAATAGGTTCTATTCCACAATAATCCAAAACCAAAGCCTACCACTTTACAATTGTCCATTGTAATTCAACAAAACCCCACCAAATTGTATGAACAAACAACAAAATTAAACAACAATTGTCCAATACCCACAAAACAAGACCTACATAATTCCATGAAATATATCCAAATTCCAAAAAAGGCCACCAGAAAAAAAAGGGGGGAAAAGTTTGGAATTGGTTTACCTCAACAGTCCAAATGAAGAAATCAAGAGGTTCAGGTGGCTGCTCTTTGCTCATCTCCCTAATCATTACTCCCTTTTTAACACCTTCAATCATCCACAAAAGCACACAGATTATACAAAAAGGCAAGAACTTTAACTAAATTTTCACAAAAACATAAACAAAAAATTAAAATAAAATAAAATAAAGTAACATAAATATACAGTTTGTTGTGTAAGACTAGCGACAGTTAGTAAGATCCAATATTTGTTGACTTTGGTTTTGTGGGTATTTTCTGGGAGACCAAACAGAAAGTAAGAGAGAAAGCCGGATTGGATTGGGGACTTACCGTGCGGAAGATGAGTGAGAATTTTGAGGCGTATAAATTCTTCTCTGCATTTGTTTCAGAGCTGCTCGGAGAAAGAAGGAGAGAGAGAGTCCGTTACTGATGACTCATTTACTTTTATTTCTTTCTTGTCCACTCTTTTTATTTTTCTCTCTCTTGATGGATTTGATGGGTCATCATCCACATCCTCTAATTTATTTATTTTTCTTTTATTCTTTCTTAATTATAATTGCTAATTTTCAAAACAAAACAACAAAAAAAAGTTTAATAACAAATTAAATTAAATTTGTTTCCACATAGTTTTATCTAATTCCACTTTAATCCCTTTTGGTCATGATTTTTGTGAATGGAGTAGGAGTGGATGAGGAGGTAGGACTGAATTGGAGAGACAAACGTAATTTAAATGTTGTGTTTGGTATTTGGTGGTAGGAAGAATTCATAGTTGACTCAATTGAAGTATGTTTTATGAGTTTAATTTTCAAAGGCATGGTTAGGGCTACAGAATATTCTGGCCAACTCTTACGTCGAGTGACCTAAGCTGGGTCCTGAGTTCTGAAATCATATTTCGGGATTCCATGACCTGCACTTTAAATTACGAGTCCAATTAGTAAGATTAAAATAAAATAACTTTGTTGGAAGGGTACTGTCGTCATTTCACATCGGGGGTAAAAATCCTAATTTAGCCAAACAGAAAATAAAAATTCTCATTACAAATTAATTATTAAATGATAGAGTAATTGCTCACCAACGTTACTACAAATTAATAATAACTTTGTCTTAAATTATTTGGGGACCATTCCGAAATTATCACTAAAACAATTTCAGTTAATTAGCTTTTCTGGGCCCCACGTGGCCCGGCCGAAGCTCATTAAGGTTGAAGACTAGGAAGGCGACAAGTTGGACCGACGAATCCAAACCATCCGGGCCGTCGATGAATTTGGTAGTCATCAGATTGGACGGTGATGAGGGGAGTTTTCAAGGTAATGTGCAGCACGTGTCAGCACAGTCGCTTACGTTGCGCTATCATTGTCTCTGGACCACACAAAATAATTCCTCCGAAATACACTAATGTTAGGTCACTTATTATTTTATGCGTTTATATTGCCAGTTGTCGCCCCTTGATCTTACCACCCACTTTCTACTGAATTTTTAAGTTTTTTAGCCAAAACGATTTCTAAGATTTACATAACTCCTTACTTTGGTCTTGAGATTTGAAATCAATAGAATTGGTCATTGAGTTTGTCAACTATCAATAATTTTGATTCTTCTCTGAAATATCTCCATTGAATAAAAATAAAATGACAAAAATACCCCCAAATTTTGTCAAATCATTTTGTCATATTGTTTATTAAATTGAAGGTATATTTGTCATTTTGATCCTTACTTAACATAATTTTTCATCAAATGACCAAAATGATTGATGGTAGACAATCTCAATGACCACTTCTATTTATTTCAAATCTCAGAAATCAAAATGAGGAGTTGTGCAAATCTCATGAATCATTTTCATTAAAAAAACGAATTTTTATTACAAATTTATTATATTACTTTTAGAATATAATATTATGAAATTAATTTTTCTTACTTTTTTTTTTCTTCCTGTTCCGACGAGCATTTAACACATGAGAAGATGTAAGGTGAATTATTAATGTTGGCCAATGGTGCTATGGGAATCTGGTTCGGTTGGGGTTAGACACTAAGACTCTAACTTATTAGCAACTTCAGGCTCGTTTAGGAGTGCTATTAGAGAAAATAGTTTTGGGTTTTAAAAACATTTTAAGTGTTTTCTGCAATAAGCATTTAAGTGTTTTTTCAAGATTTATTTATATTTTTATTAAAGATTGATTTCAAAAATATTTTCACCAAAAGCGCTTTTAAGCATTTTAAAAGCATTTCCAAATAAGCTCTTAATAAGCTTGCAATAAACAAAGTATTTCAAGCCTTGGTGTGGTTTAGTTGAGACTATAACTGATAACCATTTTCACCTTTTTGCCAACCTCATTGATCATTGCACACAATTTATGGTACACATAGCAGATTGTGAGTTGGTTCATATGTACCGGGAGAAGAACGTTGTGCCGGAAGACTTTGCTAATTGGAGTTATAATATGAATCTTGAGTACAATTATTTTGAGAATCCACTTGAATAGATTGGGACTCATCTATTTGATGATATGATTGGAGTCTCTAGGATTCAAACTGTTTGTAATAATTTATTGAGTTAGTTTTGGGGTGACACCTTATGTTACAAAAAAAAAAAAAAAAAAAAAAAAAAAAGAAGCTTGGGTTGACATTGTTAAAAACTTGAAATCCATTGCCATCCAAGCCAAGGGACAAATCAAAGTCGCCTAAATTATTTTTAGGCGGGTTGGGTTGGGCGGTTCCACGGATTGGTTCTAATTATATGAATGAAAAATATTCAAGTTCATTTTAGTGCAATTATGAGCGAGAAATATTCAAGGTTCATTTTGTATTAGACTTAAATTATATGAATTTGATGTTGTAGAATCATTATATGTTACTTCATGTTAAATTTTAATTCATTCAAATGTGGTATAAGTAGTTAAAGACACGCATGTGTTTAAGTTTTGCTGAAGTATATGTACTTATCCAATATATATGTATGTATACGAATTTTTAAGGGTGGGTTCAGCTCATTCGGTTTAATTTTTAGCCATAATCGAAAATCAAATTGAAATTGCTATTTAATTTTTTTTTGGTAAAAATTGCTATTTAGTTTGGTTTTTGCAATTTGTATTTAAGTTCAGTTTCATTTTTTTTTTCTTCTTCTTTTTTTTTAGCATAGAAATTGGAGACGAAATGAAGAAAAAAAAAGTCTACGGAATAAGGTCTTCAACATATTTGGGCCTAAAATTGGGTTTACCTAACCTTGAATTGAAATGGGGTAATAGTTGATTTGCAATTGGATTTCGAAAATGAATACCCAACCTGAATAAATAAAAAATATTAATTTATATCTCATTTGGTTTGGCTCATTTTTGAACCCTCAAAGTTGAAACCGAACCACTAGTTATTGTTTTAGTTCTTTTTGTAGTTTCGCTTCGATTTTTCGATTTCAATTTGATTTTTTCGGTTTACAGTTTTTCGAGCCCACCCCTACAATTTTGTACTTGTGGATGGTGAGTTTTAGTCAAATTAACAATATTTCAATCCAATTTAACCCACCTACTAAACACATTGATAGAGTTTTATCATAAAATTAGTTTTAAAATTTATAACCCATCGCAACCTATTTCGTATGTAATTCAATGAACCCAACCCATTTCCCCGACATGATTGGGTCACCTGAACAATTGTACTAAGGTCCCTTGTACTTATCAAATGTGGACAAACAATGAGCGTTATTCAAGAGGGAATTCTAGCGACTTTCATTTTGTCTTCTCACATTTGGTCTTTGTCGTATGGTTTGAACATAATAACCGTTTATTGTTTCTCATTAAATAAATAACTAGTACTACAATTTAGTAGTATTATTCTTTATTTATAAGAAACGTATTTTTGTTTGACTCATATAGATGCCTATGTCATTTTATATTGGCGTTGAGTTCAATATGTAGTTAGTTGACCCATTTTCTTGCTGGCTCACTGTGTGGCCTAACCAATCCTCCTCCCTATCATCAATCATGCTCGCTTAAGGTTCTTATTTTCAGGATTTGTAACGATGAAATGCATATTAATCACAAGATTATATTAGTTTACAACTTAGCAAAGCAAAACCAACTTAAAATCCGTGAACCATTAGATAATTGATTTTCTTGTTTTGCTTTATTAAGTTGTTAAAGCGTAAATACGAAAAACGTCAGGTTCGTACCTAGTAACCAACTGTAATGTCAAAATGGTTAGGTGGCAATGGGCCTCAAGGCGGACCAACATAATTGCGTACAAGATTGCATAGCCTTAGGCAAAAACCAAAAACTTGGTACGTTTACCAATGTCCAGGCGATCATTTAAATTGTGCTTTTATGATCACTATGCGATGCTATTTAGGGTGAACATGAGAATTCGATGTTTAATTATAAACCCAAAAGACATGCAATACTTTATCGAAAACCGTCGATATAAACTCTCTAGCATTATCCAGTCTCCCAGACTTTAAGGGATAAATAGGGTGGTGAACCCTTATTCAGCCAGGAGGTTTAGCAGCAATGTGTGTGGACAAACATGTGACCAGTTTGTCGATTCATCAACTAAAACCATAAGTATTTATATGGTCCGCATTTTGGTTGGATTAGTCCACATATATTCCCTTGAATCCACTATGAAAAAGAGTGATTTTGTATCTTTGCGAGGGATGATTTAGAAAATCAATTTCCCTAATGAGCAGGCTTGGCAAAGTGTGTTTGTAGGCACAAGTTCCTTTCTTTAGGTAAGGAGATACGTTGTAGCAACATTGTTCGACCTAAGTGTCCCAAAAGGTCGTGCTAAGGCAAGTAATCTGCTCGAATCACTAGGCTCCATGCTGGCCATATGTGGCATGTTCCCAGTTGGGAGGCAGCCCATTAGCCCCAAATCAAAGTTTCAAGCTCATTTTTGGAAGTGGTGTAAAGATATTTCACTCTATTTCCTTTAGTGGTTTCATTCATGATTATTACCATCTCGAATATCCTTTAAAACTCAACGATGTTTTTCCGGAACGGGGAGAATATAAGGTCCCTTAAATGGTAATTCAGTACCATTCATACAACGAGGAGCGTGCCAATGCTCTTAATCAGGTTGGATAGACCTAAAGTCGTTGCTAAAGATGTAATTTAGGTGTAAAATTAGTGTGCGTAGTATCACATTCATCCAGACAACTAACTTCCCTACATTCCTACCTAATCACATGTTTAATTGAATTCAGTCAAATGTATACAAGAAACATGATTCAATTAATTCATATTCGAGGACAATATCGATAAGACTATCCATAACTAAAACAAACACCAAATATGAATCCAAGAACATAGAAAAATGTTCACATAGTAAATGGTTTACTGAGGGGCTTTGGCCAACAAGGTCATCCATGTCAAAATTATGCTCTTCCAATGATGGTCGGTGGAGCAAAATCAATCTCACATATTGACTACGAGAATTGTACTCCTCAACAACATTGGTAGGGGCACGAACATGTGCATAACCAATTATTTATTCCATCAAAACGGAAGTAGATTCTGCAGGGTTAAGGTTTGGAAATACGATCCTTTATTCTTGAAATTTTAGGTTTTAGGTGCCAAAGATCACGCTTTGGGTATGATGCCACACCTTGGCAGGCCCTGATTCTACCATATGTTGTAAAAACAAACTCGAAATTGGATTGTGAGAGAGACAAACCCAGAATTGGGTTCGATAGGCTCCAGCCGAAACTGGAGGGGTTTGTTCGGTAGGTTTCTGTTGAAGCAGAGAATAACCATTCGATGTATCCCTGCCGAAGCAGAGCACCACCATTTGGTAAGTTTTGACCAAACTGGGTCTATACCTTTCGGTAGACTCCAGCCGAAGCTGGGTTTATACCTTTTTCTCACGTTTGTGGTAGTAATCATGTAACGCCCCAGTCCCGAAATATTTACTTTATTTCGGGAAAATAATAATATTAGTGATAGTCCCAAACTAAGCTCTTGTTTAGTTAGCTACCATTTATCCAAATTCACTACTCAAAATCCTAATCCCTCACATTTATAAATTTATAACCAATATCTAATTCCCAAAACATAATATCAAACTCAATTTACTACCCTTGTTCTTCTCTTAGACCAAAGTTCCATCTAGATATTAATTCTTGCTTATTTGATCTCACTTATTTTTATGGCTGCATCTAACATCTCGTTAGACTGCCCACGTACCCTAACAGGGATCAAGCCATTCGTAGTTCAAAATTTTGAAATTCAAACCAAATTCGAATATATTTCTTTAATCCACAAATACCACAAATGTATTAAGATTCAAACCACAGCACTTAGGTCTCAAAAGCATAATTAGAATAATGAAAATACGCAGAAAGCACAATTTCGGTTTACGCGGGTGGCGCCGCCGCGGGTGGCGGTCAGCCGTCCTGATTTGCCGGAAAATTCAACTATTTCTAAAAATTCTCAAAAATTACAGAAATGAAGATCTCAAAGAGTAGAGCAAACTTTATACATGCGGCCAAGTCCAATTTGACCTGGAAAGGCTCCAATTTTCCCCGAACCCGCCGGAACCCTATAATTTGGGTGTCCTCAATCCGACTCCATAGCAACTCCGACACCCCCACACTTGTTTAGGCTTTGTTCCAGACCTCAAGGGGAGTCTAATGGTGGTGGAGATGGGTGTGATTACTTTCAAATTTAAGTGGTTCGAACTCAAACCCTCTGCACCCCACTGTGCGATTTCTACCAATTTCAAGCTCCAATCCTTTGAATTTTGGGGTATATTAGGAAAAGGGAAGGTCATGGAGGGGTTTCCAAGTGTTATTTTAATGGAATTTGTCGGAGAAATGGGAGAAATCCCATCTGAATACCCATAAATCCCGATCGGGTCGAGGGAATGGGCGCGGGTAAGGAGATCCCCCGCTCCCTTTTCTCTCATTTCCCCTCCTTTTTCTCCCCCTCTGATTGGTTCCCCTCTCTCCCTTTCTCTCCTCCCCCTTTCCTTCCCAACCGTCCCTTCTTTTCTTCCTTTAATCTTAGCCACACACGTGGCTTTCCCAAATTTGGCTAAAAATCTGGAACCTTCTCGAAAATGATCAATTGACCATTTTGTCCTCGACCTTAAACGTTAATAGCATCTTCGTTATAACTACGTTTCACGAACGGTTTGCGCCTACGCATTCATGAGATCGAGCACTATTCAAAAATATAAACTGCATCCTTGAATGGTTTACGGATTTTAAATATTTAATTCCCAAACTTCAAACTTCATAAACAGTTTAATTTAAAATTTAAACTCTAATGAATTAATATAATTTCTCGAAGAATAACATAAGATCTCAATAATACAACCCGTAAATTATAATCATTTCCGGAAACAAAACTTCAAAAGTTCTCAATTAAATTCTTCATAACCATAAATCAATTTATTTTCGATTTTCCTCACATAATCAGAATTATGAATATATAATTCATATATTTAAATTTCAGGGTATTACAAATAAGATTCGAGAATTTGGTAAACTTTCGCTTTCTACACTGTTGCCTCATGAGCGAGTTAGAAACACAGAATGACGAGAAAAAGTATTCTCGAGTCGAAATTCTATCGGATTTATAAACTTCAGAATCGTACTCATTCATGGACATAATCATGGTGTGGTTCAGGCAATGTCTTTCATGATTAGACAATCCATATGAGCGAGCCAAAGAGCCACGGAATCCTTGTTCAGGAGGTACTTTCGTGGGTAATGCTTCAGGCATAAGTCTTCGAATGAAGATCATGACAGAGGCTTATTCAGCTTTTCCATGCCATTGTTGGCTACAATGGTTTCTCAGCTTCTTGATAGTCAAGTGGAGATTCACGTTTTGTACCCCACATAAAGTGGTTTCTATTAGAAACGTCCAAATCAGGGAAATCAAACTTGTGACGGTTCGACAATCCATTGAATTGGAAGAACAAGATTGTGATTGGTGCTATGAGAATGAATCATCCATAAGCATCAAAGTTAGAACATTCGAGTTCTAAAACATGGTTTTCATGAAAAACATCGGGTTTTCATGCGTGTATTTGTTTTATGAAAACTTCGGGTTTCAAATGCACTAAATTTGAAACTACGTGTTCAATTTAAGAAAGGTTCATGCAAGAACACAGAATGCAATATGCTGATTTAAGTGTAGTGGATTTGAGCTGCTTCAGGAACTCAAGTGTGAGCGCTTGAGGACTACAAAATGATGTCAACGGTTCAAATAAGAGAATTACATTATTGAATCATTAATGTCCAAAAGTGGGTTTCAGGCCAATAATTTTGGATGTCTTGTCTGATTAATGGACTGCTGGTCACTTTTAATTAATTTAATAAATTGGGACCATACAGGGTCGATCGTGGAAACAAAATAATACAAAGTTTCAGGCCATATTTTGGGCTAGATGGTTGCAGGCCATTCGAAAGAAAAAGGCCCAAAAATTGGTTAGGGCCATGAAATCTGGCACCAAAAATATATGGGTGAGGGCTGGAAAAATAAACAAGCCAAAAATGGCTTTGGGCTAAGAAAACCACAGCCCAATCACTTGTTGGCTGGCTGTGTAAGGCACGACTTGCAACAAGCTGCAGGGGTGGGCCACGGTTACTGTGCAATTCACGGTGGTGCAGGTTTAACGGGTCAAGGGAAATGTGCAGAGCCCAGCAGCGTTAAGCTGCTGGCTTTGGGACGAGGTACGAGAGAGCCCGGCTTTGCTAGCTTCAGTAAACAAGCCTAGTTTTTGACCGAGGATTGAGGTGCGCAATACAAGCCCAGCGTACAAAGCAAGTCGAAGCCTTGCAGTTGGAACGCGGGCCAATTGAGCTCAATCAATAACTGGTTGATGGGCTGAAGACGCTAGATAAGCCCAGCACGAGCTAGCTTGGTCTAGCGCGGGCTAGAGTGAGGAAACGGCCCAACAAACAAATTGCTGGTTAGTGGCTTGGTGGGCTGCGAGCCATCAAATTTCAAAACCCAAGCCAAGGGCCTGGTTTACGTACGCAGCAAAGCCCAAATGGCTGCTGCTTCACGGTGACGTCGATAAGATGTCATTTCAGCACCCAAATTGAAATTTCCCTTCTTTCTTTTTTTTTTTTCGAAATTCCTAGGGTTTGAAAAAAAGAACACCCTAATTGTTTCTATTTTCTTTCAATTCTTTGACTCATAAATTCTACATAGCAAAAATTGCGTAATGCATGAAACATATATATTATATATATTGACAAATATATGAAACATATAGATTATATATATTGACAAATATGTGAAACATATACAATATATATATCGAAAGATAAATATAAATGTAGGGGGTTCATGCATCATGGGGAGTGTTTTCATGCTTCATGGTCGTTTCAAATATCTTCATTTATTTTAAGCGTACTTGATTGGTAGAAAACAACAAAAGCCCTTGAATTTGTAGAAGATCCTTCTCTGAAAGCCGGAATTGCATCTCCAATGCGTTGTATCACGTTCAACACAGAAAAAAATTAAATTGAATCAATAGCATGTAGATCAATTCAATAAAATAATAAATTAATCATAAAAAGAATGATTAAAACGTAATACTCGCCTGATTGAAGATCAAACTCTCTTTAGCGCAGCGTCAAGAGCGTGCTGATAACGTGTTGTATGCATAATTTACTGAACAATTATGGAGGCCATAGAGAGAGGGATGTGGCAATAGTAGAGAGAAAGAGAGAGATGTGTAATTATGAGGTGTGTTCTATTACACCCCATTGTGCCTTTATTTATAGTAGCAGGGAAGGTTAATTTCTTACCCTTTTAGGATTACAACTCTAATAGGATATTAACTAATAAGGGAATATTCAAAGATATCCCTAGATACACTAGGATTTACACAATCACATTCCTAATCTAATAGGACTGCAACAATAAGAAGATATAAGGTGAATTTTTAGTGTTAGGCCAATGGTGCTATGGGAATCGGGTTCGGTTAGGGTTAAACGCTTAGGCCTCGTTTGGTAGTTCGGAGTGTACTGATTATTTCAAGCCTTGGTGTGGAGATGGACTCGGCTATATTGGTTAATTTAGCTGACACTATAACTGATAACTGTTTCACCTTTTTGCCAATACGCATAGCAAATTACGAGTTGGTTCATATATACCGGAAGAAGAACGTTGTGCCGAACGACCTTGCCAATTGGAGTTATAATATGAATTTTGTGTACAATTATTTTGAGAATCCAGCTAAATGGATTGGAACTCATTTATTTGATGATATGATTGGAATCTCTAGGACTCGAACTGTTTGTAATAATTTATTGAGTTAGTTTTGGGATGTTCTACACCCTTATGTTACCAACAAAAAAAAATAAAAAATAAAAAAATAAAGAGAGGCTTGGGTTGACATTGTTAAAAATTTAAAATCCAGCCATCCAAGCCAAAGGGACAAATCAAAGTCGCCTAAATTATTTTTAGGCAGGTTGGGTTGGGCGGTTCCACAACTTGGGTCTAATTGCATATTTTTTTATTTCTCAATTCTAGTGCAATTATGAGTGAAAATTCCAGGTTCATTTTGTACTAGACTTGAATTATATGAATTTGGTGTTGTAGAACCATTATATGTTACTTCATGTTAAATTTTAATTCATTCAAATGAAGTATAAATACACACATGTGTTTAAGCATTACTGAGTTATATGTACTTATCCAATATACATGTATGTATAAGAATTTTTAAGAAGTGGGTTCAGTTTCATCTGGTTTGGTTTTTTACCAAAATCAAAATCAAACCAAAATTGCTATTTAGTTTGGTTTTTGCAATTTGTATTTAGGTTTGGTTTTAGTTTTTTTTATTTTTTTTAGTTTTTTTAACATAGAAATTGGAGAGGAAATGAAGACAAAAAATCTAGGGAATAAGGTCTTCAACATATTTGGGCATGGGTTTACCTAACCTTGAATTGAAGTTGGGTACTAGTTGACTTGCAATTGGGTTTCGAAAATGAATACCCAACCTATATAAATAAAAAATATTAATTTATATCTCATTTGGTTTGGTTCGTTTTTGAACCAACAAAGTCAAAACCGAACCATTAGTTATTGGTTCAGTTCTTTTCTTAATTTCAGTTCGAATTTTCGATTTTGGTTCAATTTTTTGAGTTTGCAGTTTTTCGAGCCCACCCCTACAATTTTGTACTTGTGGATTAATAATATTTCAATCCAATTCAACCCACCTACTAAGCATATTGATAGAGTTTTATCATAAAATTAGTTTTAAAATTTATAACCCATCGCAACCCATTTCGTACGTAATTCAATGAACCCAACACATTTCCCCGACATGATTGTGTCACTTGAACAATTGTACTAAGGTCCCTTGTACTTATCAAATGTGGACAAACAATAAGCGCTATTCAAGAGGGAATTCTAGCGACTTTCATTTTGTCTTCTCACATTTGGTCTTTGCCGTATAGTTTTGACATAATAACCGTTTATTGTTTTTAGTACTACGATTTAGTAGTATTATTCTTTATTTATAAGAAACGTTTTTTTGTTCGACTCATATGATTGTCTATGTCATTTTATATTGGTGTTGAGTTTAATATGTAGTTAGTTGACCCAATTTGTTGCTGGCTCATTGTATGGCCTAACGAATCCTCCTCCCTATCATCAATCATGCTCGCTTAAGATTCTTATTTCAGGATGTGTAACAATAAAATGCATATTAGTCACAAGATTATATTAGTCTACAACTCAGCAAAGCAAAACCAATTTAAAATCCATGAACCATTAGATAACTGATTTTCTTGTTTTGCTTTATTAAGTTGTCAAATATTTTAAGCCCTTAGATCTAAACTAATATAATATTGTGATTAATATGCATTTGGTCCTCACAGGTCCTCAAAATGAGGACTTTAAGAGCAAGTCCACAGGAGGTGGAATAGCCCAACACCCAGTCCAAAAAACAGAATGAGGGTCTGTCCATCTACTCCAGCCCACAAAGTTGCCTGGCACCCAGCCTAAGCCAGGCAACAGACCAGCCCATTTTTGACAGACCCAAGAGCTGACCTATTTGGCTGGCGCGTGCACAACACTCGCGCGTGGCCGCGAGTAGGAGACAATGTTGCAGAGGGCTGTCAGCCCACTTGTGCTCCGGAGCCCATTAGTGACGTGGCATGCTCATAGTCATTGGATTTCCAACGGCTAGTTTTTCTAGACCGTTGGATTTCCAACAGTAAATAAATTTTAAATTTTACTTTTAAAATGGACCGTCCGATCACAGATCAACGGTCCACATTTTTTACTCCAAAAACAAAAAAACAAAAAAAACAAAAAAAGGGCCCAACGGTCAGATTTATGACCGTTGGCCATGTGGCAAATCCTTGGCTCTTGGATTTGAATATTTTTCAAATCTAATGGTCCAGATTAATTAACTACATTAAAATTATAAAAAAATTATAAAAAAAATACAGAAATTTTTTTAAAAAATACAGAAAAATTTTAAAAAAGTTATTTTTTTTCTATAAATACCTAACCCTCATCTTCCACCTTACACCACATTTCAATATTTTCTACACTTTCTATACTATCTACATTTCAATATTTTCTACCCTTTAAGAGAAAAAAATGTCTTCGTGGAAGCTCATTGAAGATGTTACGTTGTGTGAATGTTGGGTTCACACTACTCATGACCCGATTACAGGTAATGAGATGGATAAGCAAGAAATGTAGAGTAAAATTACGAAAGCGTTTTGCGATGTACATGGAAAAGACGCCAGAACTAGTCAAGGTCTTCAAGGTCGTTGGAAAAAACTCAACGCATCATTTACTTGTTGGAAAAACACCATATCTCATGCTTCCGGTAACCTACGTAGTGGGACAAGTTTAGCGGATCAGGTGATAATATTTTTATTTATTTATATCCACTCCACCCACATCAATATTTTAATTTATTTAATTTCGTATGTAATTTTTATGTTATTTCTTATTTAATTTTTATATGCATTCCACCCACATCAATATTTTAATTTATTTAATTTCTTATGCAATTTTTATTTAATTTCTTATGTAATTTTTTTTTATTTCTTATGTCATTTTTATGTAATTTATATGCATTCCACCCGCATCAATATTTTAATTTATTTCTTTGTGTTACACCTGCATTTTTTAACACTATCTTATCCCACATTTTTATAGAGACTACAAGCTCAAGCATTCTACAATTCAAAGAACCAGAACAAATCATTCAACAAATGGGAATGTTGGGAAATTGTCAAAGATTGCCCTAAATACAAAATTGTGGCAATCGGTCCAGAAGTTGTCATGCACGGCATGGGTCTACATAGTTCGCCAGAACCAGACACGGCCGAACAAAAAGCCGACACATTTGAAGACACGGAAGGGACGCCTGAACAAGTGCCCGAGACCCAACAGACTCGTCAGTCCCTCAGGCCTCAAGGTAAAAAGGCATCAAAGAAAAAAGGCAGTTCTTCCAAAAATGACTACACTAAATATATGGAGGAACTTGCTCGTTAAGGTGAACTGACCATAGCGAGGGAAAAGGCTAGAGATGAGGAAAAAAATGCTACAATGGTAGCACTAATAGCAGCTACTGAGGCCCGTGATGCGGCGGCTGAGAGACAAAGAGAAATAGTTAATCGAGAGAATGAGCTGGTTAGAGAAGCACTTCATTGAGAAAATGAAATGCTTAGAGAAGAAAGGATGGGTCAAGCAGATCGTGACATTATGACAAGTCTCTAGTAGGACTGTCTCCCAATTCAAAATATTTTTAGACATCGGAAAAAAGAGATGTCGTGAGAAGGAGGCGTGCAAGAGATGCGAAAACAAGTCAAGGGGGTTCTAGCTACACAAATCATAGCAACCAAGATCCTAGCACCATATATCCTAGCTCCAGAGACTTTGTATAATTTTGTATTTATTTGTAGTACTTTATTTAATTTCTTATGTAATTTCTTATTTTTTTAGAATTTTATTTAATTTCTTATGTAATTTTTATGTTTTTTCTTTTTTTCTTTTGAACTTTATTTAATTTATGTTATTTTTATGTTATTTCTTATTTATTTTTAGAACTTTATTTATTTTTATTTTATTTATTATGCAATTTTAATGTAATTATTTATTTATTTTTGTACTTTATTTAAACACATGAAATAAGATTACATAAACTCACCAAATAAACTTAAAAACAAAACACACTACATAGAATTACATAAACTTAAAAAAAAAAAAATACACTTTATTCTTCAACCACAAGCCTCATTTTAATTATCTTCACCTTCTGCAATCCCCATTGGTGCTCAATCAAGTCATTCTGGCGGGTTACGTGCCAGTATGGCTCTTGCAAGTTCGTGTACCGCTGAACGATCAATTCATTATAACGTCCATCCCATTCCAACGGCTCGTGTCGCACGGGATCTTCGGTATTGTCATGAGCACAATAGATACGTGTTCATGAGTTGTTGATCGGATTTGGCTCGTATTCATCGACAACATCATAATCATACTCATCTTCAACAATCATGTTGTGGAGAATAATACACGTCATCGTGATGGATTGAAGAGCCTCAACATTAAACATTCTAGCTGCAGCTCTGGCAATCGCCCAACGAGCTTGCATGATACCAAAATAATGCTCGACATCCTTCCTACACCCTTCTTGACATTTTGCGAAGTGTTTTTCTTTTTCAGTATGTGGATGTGGCACTGTTTTGACAAAAGTTGACCACCTTGGGTAAATGCCATCTGCAAGGTAGTATGATCCCTCGTATTGGGTACCATTAACCCAATATGTGCATCTCGGCGATTTTCCTTGCAGCTGTTCGTCGAACACTGGGGATTGTGCAAGGACATTTAGGTCATTTTGAGTTCCTGGAACACCAAAAAAAAATGCCAAATCCATGTATCAAATGAAGCCACCGCTTATAAAATGATGTTTTTGGCTCATTTTCTGTCGCCATAAGCTCCTTGCCACGCACTTAGACAGTTTTTCCAAGTCCAGTGCATGCAGTCGATGCTTCCAATCATGCCAGGGAAGCCTCGCATCTCACCCTTCCTCAGAAGCCTTCGCATGTCCCTTGGAGTGGGTGTCCGGAGGTACTCGTTGGTGTAGATGGCTTCAATTGCAAAGCAAAACAGCATCAGGGACTCCAGAACAGTTGTTCTTCCCATCCTGGCGATCTCATCAACTTGATCTACAGATGCTCCATATGCAAGCATTCGCAAGACAGCCGTAATTTTTTGCTCGGGAAGAAGACCTAGAACATGAAAAACATCTTCTTTTTGCACAAAGTATGGATCATGGTTGCAAATAGCACTCATGATTTTGTCGAACAAACTTCGTTGCATTCTAAAACGACGTCTAAAAACATAATCAGGGAATATACTGTTGGGAATAAAATAATCTTCCAACAAATCTTTACCTCGTCTTTCCCTTTTTCTATCGAGGTTTGCAACACGTCTGGGTTTGGCTATCTGACCCACGGCTTTTATGACACGACGGGAATGTGAGGCCCTCTGCCTTCTATGGTGATCATCCCCATCCTCTTCCATGAAGAAAGCCTTATCTCCACCTCCACCTTCCTCGAGATTAGCCAATTCTGCCTGTTGTGCCAACAACCTTTTCTGTTGCTCCTACAACTGTTTATACACTCTCCTTGAAGAAGACATTGTAATAAGAACTCAAGATTTGAAAACGATGAACAAGGATTCTGAGCTAAAAAGAATGATTGAGCTTGGTGTGAGGATGTATGTAGGGATGTAGGGTTTTTATGGACAAAAAAAGAAAGGATGAGGTTCTGGAGAATGCCACGTGGCACTACGTGATTGGTTGAAAATCTTATCGAAATCTTAGCTAAATTATTGTAAACCGGAAGTGACACGTGGTGCATTGGGATTGGTTGAAAATCTTATTGGAAATCTATCCACAAAATAGTACGTTCGGATAATGACACGTGGCATGACGTGATTGGTTGAAAATCTTATCGAAATCTTGGCTAAATTATTGTAAACCGGAAGTGACACGTGGCGTGTCGGGATTGGTTGAAAATCTTAGTGGAAATCTATTCACAAAAAAGTACGTTAGGATAATGACACGTGGCGTGACGAGATTGGTTAAAAATCATATCCGAAATTAAAACTATTTTTTTTTTATTCTTTTAGAAAAAATTTAAAAATATTTTAAATGGGCTGGGTGCCAGCGCATTTTGTAGGGGTGGAGATCGTTTGTGCCAGCGCATTTTTTTTAGAGGTGGAGATGCTTTGGCTTATTACTGTTCACTGGCGTCTATTACTGTTCACTTGAGTGGATAAATGCGCTGGGTGCTGGCGCAAAGTCTTAGGGGTGGACTTGCTCTAAGAGAGCAGGACTCCCCTGTCATTGCGTTGCTGTTTGCGACACTCCGAGAGAATTTATTACACTCCAAATTTTTACAAAAGGCGAAGTGCAATAACTTGCCACTTAGTACTACGGTCTAGTCGTATTCTTCTTAATTCCTAAGTGAGAGGTCTTAAATTCGCTTCTTGCCAAAGGTAAATTTGAACCATATTGTTATGGTTAACTCATTGCGAGGCTTAATTGATTCCCTGATAATATCGTGTGTTAAAAAAAATGGAAAATAACTTTTATTTTTTAGAGTGTCAAAAACATTTCTTACCCTTGTGTATAAAATGAACGGTTATGATTCCTCTTAAGTCATGAGCTCGACCGCAGATGATCAGCCCACCATCAAATTTCTACACTCAAAGAGTCAAGACACGCACTCTTCATTTCCAATTTTTGAGTTCAGTGTATCCCTAAAACCCCAAAACCCCCAAATTTTCCCTCTCTTTTTTCTTCTTCTTCTTCGCCGATCAAAAACCAAACCGATGTTCTCTCCCGGAACCAAGCGACCCAATGCGAACCCTCGCCGGGATTTGGGATCTCCGGCCACGCCCCTCACCGAGAACCGCGGACCCGGCTTGGACAACTCCGTCCCTAATCGGCCCAGCACCGGCACCCCGGCTCCCTGGGCTCCTCGCTTATCCGTTCTCGCCAGGTAACTCATCTTATCATGTGTTCGTTCATTGGATTTCTGAAATTGTTTTTGTCGATGATGCGTTGTGGGATTGATTGTTGGTTTCAATTGGATGCGGTGCTTTCGGAGTTATGTTTGTGGATGTAATCGTTGATTTTCAACCGTTTGGATTTGGTTAGGGTTTTACCGGCGAACCAAAATGAAAAGGGGGATGAAACTAAGCCCGTCTTTGTCGGAGAGTTTCCGCAAGTTGTTCGTGATGGACAGGCCAATATGCTGCAGAAGCATGCTCATGGTTAGTCGGGTTTACTCAATGAGGTTGGTTATTGAATGAAATGATCAGTCTGAGAAGGATATATGATATTCACACACTTTCTCGATTTTCATCTTCTTTCAGGTGATGCATATGTATCCGGTGGAATGGAGAGGGGAACGTCCCTAGCATGGATTATATGCGGAAACAAACTCTTTGTGTGGAGTTATCTGTCTCCTGCAGTGTCGGCGAATTGCAATGTTCTTGAAATTCCTCCGAATGTCTTTGAAGGTGGGGATGTTGGCAGGAGTGGTGGGAACTGTTGGTTGCTTTGTGTTGTGAATTGGGATAGCGCATCTACGAGAACAAAGAAAGTTGTAAAACATTGTTGCTCCGCTGGTATTGTACTGTGTCACAAGAAAACTCGAGCTGTTGTGTACTGGCCTGAAATTTATGCTGAAGAGAGAACTGACCCCGTTGTTAGTGTTGCATCTGCTGATGAATTGGAGGTGAATTCTTCACCTATTGATAGGAAGACCACACCAAAGCGGCAACAACTGATCAGCAGGCACAGGGGTAGTTTGACTGGGTTTTGTACATTTAACTCTTTGATTGTTTCTGCAGTCCCTGATTCCCAGGATGTGTGCGTTGCACTTGCCTGTAGTTCAGATGGCCAGCTATGGCAGTTTCATTGCAGCCCCTCTGGTGTTAGCCGCAAGAAAGTCTATCTGGACGATCAAACTCTTCCCTCCCTAGGGGGTGACAATGTTCAAATTTTAGGAAGCGAGGGCTATCCAAGGTCACTGACCTGGTGTTTTCCAAATCTTCAAATGCAGGACTCTACCCGGCAGTTTTTTCTTCTGACAGATTGTGAGATTCAATGCCTTAGTATTGAACTTGGTGCTGATTTCATTGTGTCAAAGCTCTGGTCTCATGAGATTATTGGCTCAGATGGTGATTCGGGAATTAAGAAAGATTTGGCTGGGCAGAAGCGAATCTGGGCTCTTGATATGCAGGTAGACTATCACGGTAAAGTGACTACCATTCTAGTTGCCACCTTCTGCCTGGACCGGGGTAGTAGTTCCAGCTACACACAGTATTCTCTTTTGACCATGCAATACAAATCTGGAATTAGTTTAGAGAAAAAAGCTCCTGTCCAAGTGATAATCCCAAAAGGAAGAGTAGAAGAGGAAGACTTCTTATTCTCCATGAAACTGCAGGTAGGGGGTAAGCCTCAAGGATCAGCAATCATACTTTCTGGTGATGGGACGGCAACAGTATCCCATTACTTTAGAAATTCAACACGGCTCTATAAATTTGACCTACCTTATGATGCTGGAAAGGTTCTAGATGCTTCAATTCTTCCATCTACAGATGATGGTGAAGAAGGGGCATGGGTTGTGCTTACTGAGAAGGCAGGGATATGGGCAATACCCGAGAAGGCTGTTATACTTGGTGGGGTTGAACCTCCTCAACGGAGTTTGTCACGTAAAGGTAGCTCAAATGAAGGATCTGCACAAGAAGAGAGAAAGAACCTCTCATTTTTGGGCAATATTGCGCCTAGAAGGGCTACTTCTGAAGCATGGGATGCTGGAGATAGACAAAGGGCTATGACTGTAACTGCACGTCAAACTGCTCAAGATGAAGAATCAGAAACTTTACTTAGCCAGCTGTTCCAAGATTATCATTTATCTGGGCAAGTTGATGCCTCATTTGAAAAGCTAAAAAGATCTGGGGCATTCGAAAGGGATAGAGAGACGAATGTTTTTGCACGAATGAGCAAATCAATTGTTGACACTTTAGCTAAGCACTGGACAACAACTAGAGGAGCTGAGATTTTGGCAATGGCTGTTGTATCCTCCCAACTCATGGATAAGCAACAGAAGCATACAAAGTTTCTCCAGTTTCTTGCTTTATCCAAATGTCATGAGGAGCTGTGTTCAAGACAGAGTATGTTCTTGTGCCTTTTATAGTGACTATGTATAACGTTTTTATGTCAAATCCATCTCCAGTTGACATGGCATATATTGAAACTTGAAAGTTCATGCATTAACGATATACGTAAACGCACATTTACTTGCGTGTGTGCTTACAGCACTCAATTAACATGTTTTAGGTTGTCAAATGTCCAGTTAAATTTTGTTACAAGAGCATCTCTTTATCCAATTTTTTATTGCCTGGGGAATTTTTTGGTGTTTTGCTTAACTGCTAATTTTTCATCAGTATATCTACTGGATACATAGTGTATATTAATTAGTTTGTAGATGACCATATTTCCTAAAGCATGGAGGTCGAAGACTCATTGAGGAGTATATCGATTGGCGGTTCAGTGGGGTGCTGTTGAACAGCCTAGATTATGTTTTATTTATTTATTTTTTCTGGCAGGACATTCTTTGCAAATTATCTTGGAACATGGTGAGAAGCTTGCTGGAATGATTCAACTAAGGGAATTGCAGAACATTATCAGCCAGAACCGCTCCCGTGGACATAGCCCATCCCGTTCTAGTCCAGAAAATCAAATATCAGGAGCTCTCTGGGATCTTATCCAGCTAGTTGGTGAACGAGCCCGCCGGAATACTGTTCTTCTGATGGACAGGGACAATGCTGAAGTATTTTACAGTAAAGTTTCAGATCTTGAACAAGTTTTCGATTGCTTTGACAAACAGCTAGAGTATGTAATAAGTGCAGAGCAGCCATTTGAGATTCAGGTTCAGAGAGCTTGTGAACTGTCAAATGCATGTGTTACTATAGTTCGTACAGCCATGCAATACAGAAGTGAGCATCACTTATGGTATCCGCCACCTGAGAGCTTGACACCTTGGTATTCTCAAGCTGTGGTACGCAATGGGATGTGGCACCTCGCTTCCCTCATGCTGCAGCTGTTAAAGGAGGCATCTCAACTTGACGTGTCTGCCAAATTAGATTTATATACTCATCTGGAAGCGCTGGCTGAAGTTTTGCTGGAGGCATATGCTGGTGCTGTCACAGCTAAAGTTGAACAAGGAGATGAACACAAAGGCTTATTGGATGCGTATTGGAATAGGAGGGATGCACTTCTAGACACCCTTTATCAACAAGTCAAAGAATTTGTGGAAGCTGGGCATCAGGTCTTCTATTTTTTCCTTATTTTTTACTCAATAACATCATTATGGTCTTGATGCTGGATAAATATTTATCCTTGAATTTATTGTCGTTGCAGAATTTAAATGAAGGAACTGAGGATCTAAAAGAAGAAATTCTTGCTAGGCTTTCGTCATGTTTGTTGCCCATGGCAAAACGGCATGAATGCTACAGTACATTATGGAAAATATGCTGTGACCTTAATGATTCTGGACTACTAAGAAATCTGATGGTAGGGCTGTTACAATTTCTTTGCCATGTTATTTATTTTCATTTGTTTTTTAAAAACTTATAGAATGGTTTCTCTGTTTAAACAGTAATTCTGTGCTTGTGCACTGGATCATTTCAATAGACTTTTAATTATCCATTGAAATCTTTTCCTTTACCTGTTAATGGTGCCACAATTTTGAACATTTACTTTGAAATTATCTTATACAGGAGACTAATCATGTTTTCTTTTGCAACTTGGTTAATCTTTTTTAATGTTTTGTCCTACTTAAAACATCTTTTAAGTTTTTGGATTTCACTATTATGTTTAGTTTTAAACTTAAAAACATAGGTTTCCTTGCTTTGAAGATATTGCTTGATATGATTTCTGTTTCTGGTATTTTTCTTGTCTTATTTGTTGTCTTTCCTTTTTCCGGAAAATGATTTTATATAGCACGACAGCATGGGGCCTAATGGAGGGTTCAGTTACTATGTGTTCAAACAACTCTATCTGAGGAGGCAATATTCCAAACTTCTAAGGCTTGGGGAAGAGTTTCATGAAGAGCTATCCATATTTTTAAAGTATCATCAAGATCTTCTGTGGCTTCATGAAGTTTACCTTCATCAATTTTCCCCAGCTTCGGAAACTCTTCATGAATTAGCTCTTTCTCAAGCCGAAAACTCAATATCCGAGGCTGAAGAGGGGACTGGTCCTACGAATCTGACTATGTTACCGAAACTGGCAGACAGAAAGCGTCTTTTGAATCTCTCAAAAATAGCTGCAATAGCAGGTGTGTTTTGTTCAACGGTCTTCCCTAAATAGTTTCTTTATAGAATTTCTATCTTCAGAATTTTGTGTTTTTCTTTACACTGCATACTCCATAATTTCTTATTCTTTTAAAAAAGTTTTATTTTGTCGCAAAATCAAGTTGATATAGTAATTTATACAAATTATCAAGTCAAGCCGCTTGAGTGACTTTAAGCTCACTGTGGCTCTTCTTGTATACTTCCATTTCAATTAGAAGATTGCGAAATGAGTCTTTATTATGTATAAACTTCTGCGCGTTAAGAATTGCTACATGGTTCGCTGCTTTGGGGTGTTGGAGATGCTTGATCAAAATATTATTTGGGCGCGGGGAGATGTAAGAACATTACTTGCTATTGTTGTTTGTTTTATCTTAGTCTGTGAGATGTCTGTTATAGCTAGAGAATTTATACAGGTAAACTGTTATATAATTATTTGCTTCACGTGTAGGTAAAGATGCTGATTCTGAGGCCAAAGTGAAGCGCATTGAGGCTGATTTGAAGATTCTAAAGTTGCAGGTCTGTTGAGTTTTAAAGACAAATTTTGTTGTCAACTTTTTTAGTTGAAGCGTCTTCCTGGTTTTTTCTTTTAAGTGCTTTTGTTATCTGAGTATCAGAATTGGTAAATTAATCTTGAATTATCACACCTTAGTTAAAAAGAAAAATTAAAAGAGTAGGGATTCTACCTTTATGATTGGATTTAGGTTAACAGGAACAAATCATGTGCCGTGACTCTTCCCCCATCCACCCTTTGTATTGTACGGTTGGTGGCAGTTCCATAAATTTCCTTTTAGTCATTGCACCTCTGCGATTTAGAGCCAGATTCCCAATTGGTGATGTTGCATATTTTGTCATTTGGATTAATTGCATGGGCAGTTAACTCAAGCTTAGTAGGTTGAGAAGGTTTTGTCTTGTTCTTTGTATGTCCTTATTGAACGAAATTCCTTTTCTGGCAAGAACACAATTTCACATTACTTCAAGGTCTATACACTCAGCATAATTGGAAGGAACACGTGTCAATGATTGTTAGCTTTTTCTGAGTGATGTATTTCCCAACAAATATATAACTGTTACGTTACGTATAATATAACAGAGTTTTCCACCTCTCCCTCTCTACTTATTAAAGGGGATAACCTTTTCTTAAGATAGGACTATTGGAAACCAGAAGTGGTGACCAAGAATGTAAAAACCAAGGCAGTTCTTGCCCAAAAGTCTGGGAGGGAGACACCAGGAAAGTTTATTGGTGACTAGTCCATACACATATTGTGAATTGATTTGTTTATCTCCATTTTATTGAATTCCAAGGCTCTCGTGTCGGAACTCCTGTGCTTGGGCAACCAAACCCAAATGGTCTCGGTGAACATTCATTACATGTAGTGTTTTGTAGGTTGTTTGTCCTCTTTTGTAAAGATCAAAGAAAAGTTTGTGAATTGCATTCTGCAGTCTCGTATGCTTCGTTATTCAATAACTATTAACTGTTGAATGTGTATCCCTTTCGATTCTGTTTATCCACCGTTGGTCTTCACCTGATATCATCTCTTGCAGGAAGAAATACTAAACCTCCTTCCTGATGATGAAACAAAGCAAAGCCTTGACACAAAGCTACTTCATCCAGAAGATCTTATCAAGCTGTGCCTTGAAGGTGAAAGGGCAGAGCTCTCATTGCGGGCTTTTGATGTTTTTGCATGGACCAGCTCCTCTTTCCGACAGACCCACGCAAACCTTTTGGAGCATTGCTGGAGAAACGCTTCTGATCAAGATGATTGGAGTCAACTCTATCAAGCATCAGTATCCGAAGGGTGGGGTGATGAAGAAACCTTGCAGAACCTGAAAGACACCGTGCTCTTCCAGGCTTCAAACAGATGCTATGGACCCGAAGCTGAAACTTTTGGAGAAGGGTTTGAGGAAGTGTTGCCGCTGAGACAAGAAATCGCAGAGCCTACAGTCATGAAAGATACAGTTTCTTCTGTGGAAGCCGTACTCATGCAGCACAAAGATTACTCTGAGGCAGGCAAGCTAATGCTGACTGCAATCATGTTGGGTAGCTTACAGGATGATACCGAAGAAGGTCCTGTGCCTATGGAGTAACACAGTCGATTAGCATGAATGACGGTGAGGAGTTTTCGGAGGTCCCCCGTACCTCTAAATTCGTAGGTTACTAGTCCATATGGTTTAAAACTTTGCTTTCTTTTTACCCTTGCGAAATTCTCCAACGAAGTTTATAGGAATATTTGTCGATATACTATCTGATGCCATTTTTAACTAATTTTTCTTAATTAAGATGTTAAGTTGACCATGTTTGAACTAAAAAGGCAAAAGATGAATTAGTTATAAGGTGTTGATATCCTAAATTTTTTAGGGGATTTGAGATTTTCCTTTGTGACTTAGAAACCGACGTCCATTTCGTGGTGTTGATGGTGTTTTATCTCGCTTAGAGGTAGTAGTATTTTTAACTAATTATTCTTATTAAATTTGTGATTAGGACTCGCTTAGTCCCTAAAATTGGATTAGATTAGATAACTTGTTGAATTCGTAGTGTATTGAATAAAGAAATGAAGATTAGCTTCCAAATTTATTGAAGTTAGAAGGTGGAAGATGAATTAGTTATGAAGTGTGATTATTTAACATTATGCAAGGGATTGAAAAGTGATATGTTTACGTATCATGGTGAGAGTTCTCGAGCAATCATACATTTTGCATTGTGCATTTTGGAGCGTAATATCATTTTCTTCCCTTGTACAAAAAGAAAGAACAATTAGTTAATCTGTTGAGAGTGAACCCACGTCGGGGAATTAAAGACTTGCATAATGGTTTGAACGATTTTGAGCCTTTTCGCTTATTGTTACGTAGTTTTGAGGTCCGAACTTCAACTTTCTTTGTAATATTACAAGCTTACAGCGTGTTCGTCATTTATTTTACTTTTACGGAGAATAGAATATGGATCTTTGTTATTTACTTGACGACACGAAAACTAATAATAATAAATTATGTTTGATTAGTGGTTAATGAGAAAAATGAGGTAACATAATGTATTGTTGAATGCTTTTTTTTTTTTTTTAACACACGATATTATTTACACTAAAGGAAAGATAGTGAGATTAGTCTCAAGTTAACAATAATGTGACTTGAATTCACGTTTTACGAAAATCAAATATAAAATTTTTTATTTACAAGTGAAAAAGAATATCACTTACATAACTTACATAATGTACCGTTGAATGCTTTAACATGGGATTTTTATTGACTTCTCTCTCCTCAGTCCACCTCTCACTCTCTCTCCTCTCTTCTGAGTCTTCTCCGTCCACCTCTCTCGTCTCCCACTCTTCCTCCACCCGGCCCCACCTCCTCTCTCCCTGTCCTCCACTTCTCGTCTCTCTCCCAACTCTCATCTTCTACCTGGTCCCTTCCTCTCCCTTTCCTTCTTTATATATTTTAAAAGAGTAAATTTCAATAAGAAAAACAGTAACTACTTATATTGTTTTGTTTTGAAAATTATAATTCTTCCAACAAAAAGAAATTCAAGCTCTTTCTACAACCCATATTCAGCATCGTCTGGGATTTTATCTCACAAAGTCTAAATCACGTATGTGACGCGAGATAATCGTCTTTGGTTTCTCTTCCAAACCTTCTCCTAGTTTTTATTTTATTTTATTTTTTAGATGTAATATCAACCAAGAGAGAATAATAATTTTGGCCTTATTGATAAAATCTCAGCAAAACCCATCTCCACTTTTGCCAATTTTCCACAGCCACCGCGTTCCAAGCACGTCCTCAACCTCAAGGGCGAACCACCACTACTCCCATCACAATGTTTTACTTGTGCTATAAACATTTAACGTATGTAGCGTGAATAGAAACAATGAGGAGTTTGGATTTTTAAATATTGGAGTCATGATTTTGACCCAAAAAAACTTCATTGGGCAATCTCGTCAAACACCTAACAAGAACTTGTCGATTCTTGCCAACATACGACAAAGGCTTATACAAACATGTGCTAACAACTTCAATGATCTGTAGAGACTTGTCCAGGGTGGCTATAGGAAACTGTGGAGGAATGTTGCAGACTGCTAAGGCTTGTCAACTGAAGCATTTCATTAAGTATTTGGTATGCACAATAGAGTTGCACACAAGAGGAGAGAAAGGAAAGACAAGGATGGTAGGAAAAAAAAAAAATCGAAGGAGGAATAAGTAGGAGGAGAATGTTATAATTTAGTTTGCCCTATCTGTTACATCTCGAATTTTTAAGTTGTGGTCATGAACAACCAATGACCATACTAGCTTTGCCTCTAAATAAGAAGAAAAAAAAAGACGTACATAAGCCTCCTACCAGCAATGGCGGAGGCCCCATGAGACTAGGGATGGCCAAGGCCTATCCTGATTTTTATGTAAACCTGACAGTTTCTGACACGACACGATGACACGAAAATAATTGGTTTCGGGTCAACATGATAACTAATCGGGTCATTATCGGGTGACCCGTTAAGAACCCGTTAATAACGGGTTCTTAACAGGTATACACGCGGGTAACACGTGGGTAACCCGTTTCGACCCGTTAAGAAAAAAATTATTTTGATAATTTTAAAGTTTAATTACTAAAAGATTTATTATAAAATACAATAGCCATATTAATATATACAATATATTCTATATTAAATATATAATTTTGTATTATTATTCTATATAAGTTAAAAAAAAAAAAGTTTTTGTCATTATTTATTTTTATTATGAGAGTTCCTTATTATCATTACTAGGATAAATTTTACTTAACATGTTGTTGTCCAACATTAAAATAAACTAGTATAGTATTTGTATAGGCAAGAACTAAAAAAACATACATACAAGTATGAAAAATGTGAAAGAATATATAAACACTCGTGATCCATCATTATTTCTCCACGAGTAGATAATGGATACACTTACATTATTGTTTAGATTTTTAAAATCCTCCAAACCCTCATGAATAATGTTTTTTACTTGAGGGCAAAATTAATAAAATTAATAATAATTATTGTAGAAGTGTAAAAAATGTAAAAAAAAATATACAATCACTCATAGTGACAAGCTTTACAACTTTCATGAAGGGGTCAACTTCGAAATCCAACACTATAATCCATAAACCTTAAATTTATATTTAACCGTTGATTGTCATTTACGCTTTATTCTTCTTACTGAATTTCATTTTTAAAATTTTCTTTTTTGAAAACATGATCATCTGGCAGATGTAAGAAGTTGAACGGTTCAGATATTTGATATCACGTTTCGATATTTACGGTTAACTGAAATATGAGTCGATGTCATATAGTTTGTAAAAACTTTATAAACATTAAGCAATATTTTCACTAACTGTAAAACTATGAATATAATATCAACGATCCAAACCGTTCATCTTCCTGCATCCTCTAATAGATCATGTTTTCAAAAAACAAAATCTGAAAAAACAAAATTTGATGAGAACAATGAAGCGTAAATGTAAACAATCAACGGTTAAATTTTGATCTATGATTTATATGATTATAGTGGCGACTTTCGAAGTTAAGCTCTTCATGAAAGTTGTAAAGCTTGTCATTACGAGCATTTATATAGTTTTTCTATATTTTTTACACTTCTACATTAATTAAAAAACTATTAAAGACTTTACTTAAACAACAACCATAAGATAAATGAGAGTAAGCAAAAAGTATTTTACAATTTTACCATTTGATCAATTTAGGTAAGCAAAAATATACTTAAAAGAAAAATGCGTTTTTATGTTTTGGATGTAACAATATGGTATGTATATACTTATTTAGTATTATGTTTTTCATTTGATTATTTATTGGTTTAAAATATATTTTCCTTAACGGGTAACGGGTCGGGTCATATTATCTGTTAATATTATTGGGTCGATTTCAGGTCGGGTCATTTTACCCTTTTATTTTAACGGGTGTTACACGACACGACCCGTTAAGATATCGGGTATGACATAAAAACGGAAAACACGACACGAATGTTAGGTCTACTTTTATGTATTTGGAAATTATGCTTCTTTCATTTGCTTGAAGCCCCGCTTTTCAAATTCCAAACATAACCCCATCGGTCAATCTCCCAATTGAATTTAATATTTTAACTATCTCCCTAACACAAATTAATAGCATTTAAAATCAAAGCAACAATTTACCTTTCTTTGAAGAGTAATAGTTCAGTTTTAGTCATAAAAATTAAGAAACAGTCCTCCTTTACATTGCAGCCAGACTCCAAAGCTATTCCCTTTTTTTTTTGAAATCTCATACATTTTATCATCCAAATCCGAAATCTAGTCAACAAATAAGTCTCAAATTTCTTTAATTCCCTACTGTTTCCTCTCTATTCTACACTTACATGAGAGTTAAGATCGTTTGTAAAAGTTTTTATTGATCTCACAGTAATTTAATAATATAGGAGGCAAGGTTTTAATACAATGATTTTAAAATATGAAAACTCGTGATGGACACTTGTAATTTTTGTGAATGAAATATTATTGATGCATAAATATTTTGAAATTTTAATTACTTTTGATGTATCGTTTTTTTAAGAACCTTTGTAAGAGGCCCCTCTTTACAAAAAATTTTGGCTTCGCCGCTGCCTACCAGACATCAAATTAAGTTTATAAAAATCAGGGAGATTAATTACCAGGTAATTTACCGGGTGTAGTTTCCTGGATGCTTCCCATGGTCCACAAATAAGACAAATAAGACTGAAACCCCTTCCAATTCTCTTCACGGTCACACCCTGCCCAAGTCCTCACCCGTTTTTTTTTTTGTTTTTTTATTTTTATATTTTATATATTTTATTATCACTAACTAACTTTGCATTGCTGCCAGTCATTGCAGCTCGAGTTCAAGTTGTTAAGAGCATTTACCCTTGCATTCGAGGTCATGTTTCTGAAACCCGCTCTCACTATTTTATATTTTTAAAAAGTTAATTTCAATAAGAAAAACAGTAACTGCTGACATTATATTGTTTTTAAAATTTTAATTCTTCCAACAAAAAGAAATTCAGGTCTCTTTTTAGAACCCCTAATTGTCTTTGATCTCTTCCTAACCTCCTCTTGGTTTTTATTTTATTTTATAAATATACTATCAAAGCCATATCAAAGCAAAAACAACATTAACATTAAGTTTGGATGAGAGAAATAAACTTGGAATTTGAATAAAAGTCAGAATTCATAAATTAACATGAACTAATTCCTTTGTTTGGCTCTATAAACATAGAAATTTAAAATTTTCGAGTAGAAAAAAACTTAGAATTTGGACCTCCAATTGCCAAATTTAAATTCCATGTAAATATGTGTCATTTCTCAATTTCTATGATTGAAGGTTTAAAAATAACAAATTTCGTATTCAATTCTATTCTTCTTTTAAGTTAACCAAATAAGAAAATTCACAAATTCTAGAATATAAATCCCGTCATTTCAGTTTCCGTCATTTTAAAATTCTTTAGTAATCTTAACGTTCAAACAGAATGTAAAATCTCAGCAAAACCCCCCAATGTGGCAAAAATTGTCAACACTCATTTGTATTTCTTCTCTCTCTTTTTTGGGCAAGAAAAAAGTAAAAACAAAAAAGACATTGTAAGGGAGTGGTCTCCACTTTTGCCAATTTTCCACAGCCACCGCGTGCCAACCGCGTCCTCAACCTCAAGGGCCAACCACCACTACTCCCATCACAATGTTTTACTTTTAAACAAAACGCAGAGAAATAGGCATCTCCATACGTGATGTCAGTTTTCCAATACCCGACTTCCGGTACATAATAAACGTTCTTAGCTACTTGTGTTACAAATTCTTAACGTATATAGCGTGAATAGGAATAATGATAGAGCCCGGATTTTCAAATAATGGATATCATGATTTTGACTAGAAAAAACTTCATTTGGCCATCTCGTCAAACACCTAGCAGGAACTTGTCGATTCTTGCCAACATATGCCAACAACTTCAATGATTTGTAGAGATTTGTTGAGGATGGCTATAGGAAACTGTGGAGAAATGTTGAAAACTATCAAGGTTTGTCAATTGAGATATTTCATCGAGCAATAACCTCATATTACGTTCGATACTTAAAAAAAAAGAAAAAAAAGACGTACATAAGCATCCTACTATAGACATCAAAGTAAGTCTATAAAATCGAGGGAGATTAATTTTCCAGGCAATTTGCAATGTGTAGCTTCCTGGTTGCTTCCCTCGGGCCTATATAAAGACTGAAACCGTTCCAATTCTCTTCACATTCAGACCCTGCCCAAGTCCTCACCCGAAATTTTTTTTTCATCACTAGCTAACTTTGCATTGCAGCCAGTCATTGCAGCTCGAGTTCGAGTCGTTAACAGCATTTACCCTTGCACCTGAGGTCCTGTTTCCTAAGCCCTAGCTTGTATCAACAACTCCTTTAGACTTCATTCGGCACCAATAGCCATAAGCAAACACTATTTGCATGGTTTTTGTCCCTGCAAGCAGGATTAGTCATGATCTTGTTCTAGTACCGCTAGCTACTCACAAAAAGTTTAGGAGGAATCTAATTTCATACATGCTCATTTTCTCAAGATCTAGCATAGAGCGAAAAGTCTAACCTATCTTCTTTTAAACGTCTCATTCGCTGCAAATCCGCAGCAAGAGATCAAATTTTCTCAATTTCTTGTCTGATCATCTCTCTAGTTTTCTTGTGGCACAAGGAAATATGGCCGTCGAGCCAAATACAGAGGATCAAGCTACTGAAGGTGCCTCCTCTCTTACTGCTGGCTTGCTTATACCCATCGAGCACCGGGGAACCTCGCTTAGACATATTGTTCTAGGCATTTTGTTTTCATCGCGCATTAAGAAAACCACACGTCTGCGCAAAGCCTCTAGTTATGAACCTTTAGCAGCAGCACCAACGACACCAGATGCTGCCTCCGACCATGTGATTGACATCCCTCTCCAGGAAAGGTTTTCGAACAAGGTTGCCAGAATTGTGAGGGAGAAGGACTTGAACTCACTCCGCGGACTTGGTGGTGTTGACGGCATCTTGCCACTTCTCAGGCCTCAATTTGAGGTAGCAAGCAACCCTGTAGAAAATAACTATTTCTATAATCTTGTACTTGATACAGAATGATTCTACTTCAGTTGATTATAATCGAGTACTTGTTTGCAGGATGGTGCCGTTGATGGTGGTCAAAATCCGCAAGGATGGAACGTTACCAAGTCCCCAGTTGATGCAAAAGGTTTCTTGTACTTTTTGTTTGAGGCATGCAATCAGTACACGATTTTTTTCCTCTTGCTCTCAGCTGGGCTTTCATTCGCCATCGAATTCATGGAGCAAGGAGTCAAGTATGGCTGGCATGACGGTGTTGGGATACTAATTGCGGCGCTCTTACTTATTGCTTTCCCTTCTGTGGGGAACTACCGCCATCAGAGAAAGCTGGCGCGGAAGCACTTGCTGGATAGGAGCAAACTGATGGTGAATGTTGAACGAAGCAGCACAGAAACTACACCAATTACCATATCTGACGTTGTGGTGGGTGATATAGTTCATTTGCAGGAAGGAGACCGTGTTCCTGCTGACGGTTTGTTCATAGATCATGGTGAGGAACTGGTGCTGGATGAGGTATTGAGACCGAAAATTGATTGTGAAAATAATCCATTTGTTTTTTCGGGTTCAATGGTTGTGAAGGGCCACGGCCGCATGGCTGTTACATCCATTAGTGCTAATACAGCTTTTGCTGAGGTGCTGAGCTTGGTGGCTGATCATAATCCAAAGGAGAAGACACTGCTACAAGCTTTGATGGACAAACCGAATGCTTGTATGGATTATCTTGCATGTTGTGTCTCGATACTGATTGCGCTTGTGATGTTGATACGCCTACTATTCTTCAGGAAGCACGAAAACTACAAAGAGAGGCCAGAGCTGAAAGGGGAAGTTTCAATGAATCTTATGATGAGGACCTTTGAGAAGATCTTCTTGAAACCTCAAGGAAAGATTTCCATTTTAGCAAGTGTTCTCGCAACCGCGGTAATAGGGATACAACATGGGATGCATTTTGTGATTGCAGTTGCCCTTTCTCAGTGGAGCGAGAAGGCGGCCAAAAATCAGGCAGTACCACGGAATCTATCAGCTTGTGTCACCATGGGACTCATAAATGTCATCTGCATCGAAACAACTGCAGAGCTAATTTGCAACCCGACGGAGGTCAAGGAATTTTGGATTGGTGAAAAGGATTTAAGCATTGGTGAAGAGGACTCGGAAACTGACCAAGTTCTTGAGGTACTGCATCAGGGGATTTCAGCTACCGCAGCTACCCCGTCACCAACAAATGATCTGCTCATTTCTTGGCTGAACACCAGATGGGGTAGTAATGCGGCATTATTGGATCGAGGATTCGAAACCGTTGAAGAAAGACAATTGAGCTCTAACGAGAACTGTAGAGGGATCTTGGTGAGGAAAATCGAGAATGAGCAGATTATGCAACTTCACTGCGACGGAGATGCATCAACAATATTAGGCATGTGTTCACATTACTATGATAACAGAGGGGAAAGTCACAATATCGGAAACCAGAAGAGAAAACTTGAGCAGGTGATCAAGAAGATGGGGGAGGAAGGTCTGAGACCGATTGCATACGCGCACAAGAAAACAGAAGAATTTACAGAAGATGGGTTGATTTTGTTGGCACTCGTAGGTCTTAGATGTCCATATCAAGAAGAGCTTAAACTGGCAGTGGAAGCTCTTAGAGAAGCTGGAGTAAGCATCAAACTGGTGTCAGAGGATGAGCTCTCGATAGTGAGAGCTACAGCTGCGGAACTTGGGATCTCCCCTGCCTCAGATGACAAGGAAATTGAAGGTCAAGCTTTCCGAAGCCTCGATTCCATGGAAAGGCCGGATGCGGTGGATTTGATCTCTGTGATGGGAAGATCCCTCCCCAAGGACAAGTTTCTCATGGTGGAGGGGCTAAAGAAAAAAGGTCGCATAGTTGCATTCTACGGAGGCCTGACCGTACGGGACACTCTGACCTTAAAAGAAGCTGATGTAGGAATCGTGCACGATATCTGGAGCACCGGGATGGCCAGAGAGAATGCCGATCTTATAATCAGCAAAGGTTGTTTCTTAAGCAAGATTATCAAGTCTGGTGCTTGTGCCTACCACAACATTCAGCAGTTCTCTCAACTTCAGCTCACCGCTTGCATATCCGGTTTACTTGTAACCCTAGTCGCAACAATGCATTCGGGAGAGTCCCCGCTAACAGCAGTTCATTTGATTTGGGTGAACTTGATCATGTGCCTTCTTGGTGGCCTCATGATGGTGATGGAGTTACGAGGCACCTTACAACACATTCAAAGACCTGAGGGGAGGACCGTGTCGCTTATAACCAAAGTCATCTGGAGAAACATAGCAGTCCAAGTTTCATATCAGGTTTCCGTCTTGCTGATCTTACATTTCATGCCGAGCATGAATGAAGGCGTCCGGAATACCATGATTTTCAGTACTTTCACCTTATGCCAGGTCCTTAATCTGTTCAGTGCCATGGACTTGGTGAAAAAGGAAGTGCTGGTGTTAATCCTCCACAACCATGGGTTTCTGATGGCGCTGGGGGCTGTGTTGACAATGCAGGTCATCGTTGTTGAGCTCGGAAAAGGACTAGCTAGCTGTGTGAAGTTGAATGCCCTGCAGTGGCTAATCTGTTTCACTCTGGCTGCTCTTTCGTGGGGTTCTGATCGGGCCATCAAATTCCTTTCAGCTCACCTCCAAAGTGCAACTTCGGCACTGATGGTGAGCTCACCCGTTGGATTCTCACATCGGCACCGCAGATTATACATTCTTATTTGGTTGTTCCTCATCTTCTCTGTATCATCATACTGTTTTCACCCAGAAAATTCTCGACTCTCGCTGTATATCCGCTGAGACCCAGCCGTAGAGTCCCGGTCTGCCGGGAAGGGATTTTTTCTATTGATTTTTTACTGTAAATATAGTAAGTAAATCATGTCAAGTAAATTTGAATGCTCTTCTTCCACTGCAAACTACTCCTTGCCTGCTATTGTTTGTTACTGTTTTGTCAAAAACTACTGCAGCAATGTAATTCTTCCACAGCAGCCAACGAATAATTCGAAGAGTGATACACTTTGTCTTCTAAGTGGATCACATCCACCCATTAATTTCCATCGGTTATAATAGGTGATTACGAATTTAAGTGAGGCTCAGAGCCAAAGGAGTAAAAGAAGATCTAGGAAAACTTGGAAAGAGACTCAAAGAAAAGATTTGGATTACTTGCATATTACTTTAAACTAGCAGGAATGCCCACGCTCTGCTGCAGGATTTGAAACCGTCTCTACTATCAAACAAAATAATTCTATAATTTAAACCATCCAAACTTGTTGAACATAGTTTTTTGTCTATCGTTATATCTTTCCCCTCACAATTTTTATGGAATAAAAATCCAAACATTAAAAAATCTTAACAAAATTTTGCAAATTATCTTGCATTTAAGCACGTTCAAAACCAATAGCTCTTTCAATTTTTTTCTAAACAATGAAAAGGAATAGTGTTCATCACTGATATTGTGCATCCAATGTACTGGTTTCTTGTCCACCTTCTCCTAACCCTTTTATCAAAAACCCATCTCATTCTTTCCCTCAGAGACTTCAAACCCAATTCCGACGGTCCATTTAACACCTCCCAATATCAATTCCTAACAAAATAAATACAAAAGCAAAATCAATTTCAAATATTTTAAAGGGAAAGTGGGAAACTATTATCAAAAAAGATGCAAACGAAATATATGTATCATTGATATTGAAGAGAAAACGAAGTGTATTAGTATATTCATCTTTCCCCATTCCTTGTAAAGTTGAGTATTTTTTTCTTAACATCTGAATGAAAACTAAAATAACGCTAACACACTCAATTACAGCACACAGAAGCTCGTGAACAAATTATCATTTCCAAACTGCCATGAGAGATTACTAATCATAAATCTATGTAGAAGTTGAAATTCAATCCAAAATAAACATTAGGCACATCATCAAAAACCAGCAGCACAACTACCCTACTGAAAAATGTTTTTTTCACAAAACATTTAATGCATATTTTACTTCAGAAAATTCTGCAAAACCACAATTGAACACACCGATCTCTAAATAATTCAGGAACCAATCAAAGTAGCTGAATACACATGGTAAAATAAGTGTTTCAATTTGAATTTGCATTCTATAAACTTCACATTAACAAAATACATTTAGGGATTAGTACTACAATGACATTGGTCCAACATCAATTACAAATCTTTTGAGAACAAATAAACAGAGTAGTGAGAGCTCGTACCCGAAGTGAAGCATGTGATCACACCCTCCTCTGGTGCCCAGGAGTAATTGAATGAAGGCGCAGCCCCTACAGAATGTTTTTTAATCGATTCAGTAGTTAACACTGGCCAAATGCACAATACATGTCTTAGAAACTATCAGTTAACTTCCAAAGAAGTTAGAGCACAAATTACCTCCAATCTTTGTTTCTCTTGTACTTTGGTGTTGTGGGGTTGACTTGTAAAGAGTAATAGAAGTCCTGAAAACCGAAGAATAGAAAGCCTTTTTTTAGTTAACTAAAAAGCACTCGTAAACGGAGTGAGATATTTGGTAACCAAAAATGAATCTTGGAAAGTAAACATAAACAAACTTCAATCACAATTACTTTAATACATTTGGTTATCAAGGAAAATTAGATTTATTCAATTTCGATATAAAGAAAATTAATTAATGCAGGGACAACATTTGTGCCTCAATGACGTGAGAAGTACTCAAACATTGTTTTCTTTAAGTCTTTAGGCTATATCTGCAAATCGCAATGAGTTCTCTAACTCATATCCATTGAGAATCAAATTAACTAATTAACTTACAAACCCCTCTTGTTAATTTCACACCTATGCTCCAAACAGATTTTGTAACTAATATCCCAAAAAAGGGGGCAAAAGGGAATAAAAAAACCTTTATATGGTATACTGCAGTGTTATCTGTGTAACCGAAGCCAAGCCCTGAAAGGCCAACAACCTCCTTGTATACTTGGAAACCTCTTGCAGATTTTATGGCTCCAGAAGAAAATAGATCCTACAGCATTAATATCATTAAGACTAAAGTATTTTTCCCAAGTGAATACACACGAAAAGTATCAAAGAGAGAAAGGCAAAATAAGAATTACACACCTGTTCTATAATTTGGCCAAACGGGTATTTTGCTACCGAGGCAAAATTCTCAATAGCCCAAGCATCAGCCTATCAGATGAAGAAATATTCATAAGGGAAAAAGTAAGCTTAAAAAGGATTTCATATGTATGAACTCACTCTTTGATACTTAATTACTCGTCCTATTACCAAATAGCTATTGGAAATGGTTTGAGTTATAAAACCTGTCTCTAAACAGGCCTGACTCTTATCAAAGAGCTCTCGAAAATTCGATATGCAAAAACTGAACCAAAGAAATAGATCCCAAATCTTATCCCACAACAAACAATGAACCAAAGTTACATGAACAAAAACAATACCAACATTTCAAGCTGTACAACCCATTCAGAAAAGCACAAAGTGATTAAAAAACGAAAAATCATACTTCTCGATGAGACAAAGAGAATGGTACCTTTCTGGACGGCTAACTCGCCGTCGTTTGGCCAGAAAACGGCTCGAAAATGGCTAACCATTTTCGAGTTAGCCACTTTCGAGCCATTTTCCAGCCAAACCACAGCGAGTTAGCCATCAAAAAAGGTACTATTCTCTTCGTCTCGTCGAGAAGTATGATTTTCGTTTTGAATCACTCGATTTCGTTGAGTATTGAAGAAGTTATGAACGTTTAAAGTTTACCCAGTTTCCAGCGAGTTTTCCAGTTTTCCCGCGGACCAGTCACCTTTCAGGCTATTTTCCAGTCATCTCCAACAACCATTAAGCTTCCAAATAAGTATAATCTTGTTCTACACTTTTCTATCTTCATTTTGATATATTATGGGTCGAATTTGATTAAGAATCGATTGAGTTACGAAGTTTTGAAAATTGCCCTAAGAGTTTTTAACGGAAGGACCAAAATCATGGATGGTGGACAATCTCAGGGACCATTTCTATTGATTATGCAAATCTCATGGACCATTTTGGCTATTTATCCTAAACAAAACACAGAGAAATATGCATCTCCATATGTGATGCTAGTTTTTCAATACCGGACTTCCGATGCATAATAAATGCTTTTCGCTACTTGAGTTACAAACTCTTAACATATACAGCATGAATACAATACACAAATATATATATCGAGTTTTTAAGTTGTTGTAGTCAGAGACAACCAATGACCCCCTAACTTTGCCACTAAATAAAAAATAAATAAAAAGACGTACATAAGCCTTCTACTAGATATCAAATTAAGTCTATGAAATCGAGGGAGATTAATTTTCCTGGTAATTTACAACGTGTAGTTTCCTGGTTGTTTCCCTCTAAGAGGGGTATATTTCTCAATTCATTCGGGGGCCTTGGCCTATAAATAAAAACTGAAACCCTTCCATTTCTCTTCACATTTCTCACACTGCCCAAGTTCTCACCCTTTTTTTATCACTAGCTAACTACGCAGTGCATTCAGTCATTGTAGCTCGAGTTGTTAAGAGCATTTACCCTTACACCTGAAGTCCTGTTTCCGAAACCCGCTCCCACTAATATCGCTTGTATCAACTTCTTAAGACTACACAAGCAGGATCAGTCATGATCTTCTTGTATTACTGCTAGCCAGATATGTATTACTCACAACCAGTTTAGGAGGAGTCTAATTTCATACATGCTCATTTTCTCAAGATCTAGCACAGGAGAAAAAGTCTTACCAATCTTGTTTTAAACGTCTCATTCGCTGCAAATCCACGGCAAGAGATCGAATTTTCTCAACTTCTTGTCTGATCATCTCTCCAATTTTCTTGTGACACAAGGAAATATGGCCATCGAGCCAAATACAGGGGATCAAGCTACTGAAGGTGCCTCCTCTCTTACTGCTGGCTTGCTTATACAGACCAGCGGGCACAGGGGAACCTCTTTTAAACATATTGTTCTAGGCATTGTGTTTTCATCACGCATTAAGAAAACCAGACGTCCGCATGAAGCCTCTACTTATGAACCTTTAGCGGCAGCACCAACGACACCAGCTGCTACCTCTGATCATGTGATTGACATTTCTTTCCAAGAAAAGGTTGCCAGAATTGTGAGGGAGAAGGACTTGAACTCCCTCCGCAGACTTGGCGGTGTTGACAGCATCTTGTCACTTCTCGGGCCTCACTTTGAGGTAGCTAGCAACCCTGTAGAAAATAACTTTTTCTATAATCTTGTACTTGATACAGAATGATTCTACTTCAGTTGATTATATTTGAGTATTTATTCGCAGGATGGTGCCCTCGATGGTGGTCAAAATCCGCAAGGATGGAACGTTCCCAAGTCACCAGTTAATGAAAAAGGTTTCTTGTACTTTTTGTTTGAGGCGTGCAATCAGTACACGATTTTTTTCCTCTTGCTCTCAGCTGGGCTTTCATTCGCCATCGAATTCATGGAGCAAGGAGTCAAGTATGGCTGGCATGACGGTGTTGGCATACTAATTGCGGCGCTCTTACTAATTGCTTTCCCTTCTGTGGGGAACTACCGCCATCAGAGAAAGCTGGCGCAGAAGCACTTGCTGGATAGGAGCAAACTGATGGTGAATGTTGAACGAAGCAGCACAGAAACTACACCAATTACCATATCTGACATTGTGGTGGGTGATATAGTTCATTTGCAGGAAAGAGACCGTGTTCCTGCTGACGGTTTGTTCATAGATCATGGTGAGGAACTGGTGCTGGATGAGGTGTTGAGCCCAAAAATTGATTGTGAAAAAAATCCATTTGTTTTTTCGGGTTCAATGGTTGTGAAGGGTCGCGGCCGCATGATTGTTACATCCATTAATGCTAACACAGCTTTTGCTGAGGTGCTGAGCTTGGTGTCTGATCATAATCCAAATGAGAAGACACTGCTACAAGCTTTGATGGACAAACCGAATGCCTTTATGGATCATCTTGCATGTTCTGTCTCGATACTGATTGCGCTTGTGATGTTGATACGCCTACAATTCTTAAGGAAGCACGAAAACTACAATGAGAGGCCAGAGCTGAAAGGGGAACTTTCAATGAATATTGTGATGAGGAACTTTGAGAAGATCTTCTTGAAACCTCAAGGAAAGGTTTCCATCTTAGCAAGTGTTCTCGCAACCGCGGTAATAGGGATACAACATGGGATGCCTTTTGTGATTGCAGTTGCCCTTTTTCAATGGAGCGAGAAGGCGGCCAAAAATCAGGCAGTACCACAGAATCTATCAGCTTGTGTCACCATGGGACTCATAAATGTCATCTGCATCGAAACAACTGCAGAGCTAATGTGCAACCCGACGGAGGTCAAGGAAGTTTGGATCGGTGAAGAGGATTTAAGCATTGGTGAAGTGAACTCGGAAACTGACCAAGTTCTTGAGGCACTGCATCAGGGGATTTCAGCTACCGCGTCACCAACAAATGATCTGCTCATTTCTTGGCTGAACACCAGATGGGGTAGTAACGCCACGCTACTGGATCGAAGATTTGAAACTGTTGAAGAGAGACAATTGAGCTCTAACGAGAAATGTAGAGGGATCTTGGTGAGGAAAATCGAGAATGATGAGCAGATTATGCAACTTCACTGGCACGGAGATGCATCAACAATATTAGGCATGTGTTCACATTACTATGATAACAGAGGGGAAAGTCACAATATCGGAAACCAGAAGAGAAAACTTGAGCAGGTGATCAAGAAGATGGAGAAGGATGGTCGGAGACCGATTGCATACGCGTACAAGAAAACACAAGCTGAAGAACTTACAGAAGATGGGTTGATTTTGTTGGCACTTGTCGGTCTTAGATGTCCATATCAAGAAGAGCTTAAACTGGCGGTGAAAGCTCTTAGAGAAGCTGGAGTAAGCATCAAACTGGTGTCAGAGGATGAGCTCTCGATAGTGAGAGATACAGCTTCGGAACTTGGGATCTCCCCTGCCTCAGATGACAAGGAAATTGAAGGTCAAGCTTTCCGAAGGCACAATTCCATGGAAAGTCCGGATGAGGTGGATTTGATCTCTGTGATGGGAAGTTCCCTCCCCAAGGACAAGTTTCTCATGGTGAAGCGGCTAAAGAAAAAAGGTCACATAGTTGCATTCTACGGAGGTCTGACCATAACCGACACTCTGACCTTAAAAGAAGCTGATGTAGGAATCGTGCGGGATCTCTGGAGCACCGGGATGGCCAGAGAGAATGCCGATCTTATAATCAGAAACGGCTGTTTCTTAAGCATGATTATGAAGTCTGGTGCTTGTGCTTACCACAACATTCAGCAGTTCTCTCAACTTCAGCTCACCGCTTGCATATCCGGATTACTTGTAACCCTAGTCACCACAATGCATTCGGGAGAGTCCCCGCTAACAGCAGTTCATTTGATTTGGGTGAACTTGATCATGTGCCTTCTTGGTGGCCTCATGATGGTGATGGAGTTACAAGGCACCTTACAACACATTCAAAGACCTGAGGAGAGGACCGAGTCGCTTATAACCAAAGTCATCTGGAGAAACATAGCAGTTCAAGTTTTGTATCAGGTTTCCGTCTTGCTGATCTTACATTTCATGCCGAGCATGAATGAAGGCGTCCGGAATACCATGATTTTCAGTACTTTCACCTTATGCCAGGTCCTTAATCTGTTCAGTGCCATGGACTTAGTGAAAAAGGAAGTGCTGGTTGTAGTCCTCCACAGCCATTGGTTTCTGATGGCGTTGGGGGCTGTGTTGACAATGCAGGTCATCGTTGTTGAGTTCGGAGAAGGACTAGCTAGCTGTGTGAAGTTGAATGCACTGCAGTGGCTAATCTGTTTCACTCTGGCTGCTCTTTCGTGGGGTTCTGATCGGGCAATCAAATTCCTTTCAGCTCACCTCCAAAGAGCAAATTCGGCACTGATGGTGAGCTCACATGTTGGATTCTCACATCGGCACCGCAGATTATACATTCTTATTTGGTTGTTCCTCATCTTCTCTGTATCATCATACTGTTTCCACCCAGAAAATTCTCGACTCTCGCTGTATATCCGCTGATCTGTAAATATAGTAAATAAACCATGTCAAGTGAATTTGAATGCTCTTCTTCCACTGCAAACTACTCCTTGCCTGCTATTGTTTGTTACTGTTTTGTCAAAAACTACTGCAGCAATGTAATTCTTCCACAGCAGCCAATGAATAATTCGAAGAGTGATACAGTTTGTCTTCTAAGTGAATCACATCCAACCGTTAAATTCCATCGGTTGGATGAGGTGATTACGAATTTACGAGACAGAGGCTCAGGACCAAAAGGGTCGAGGAAGACCTAGGAAGATTTGGAAAGAGACTACAAAAAAACGTGGATTACTTGAATCTAATGGACGACACGAGACAAAACCAAGCGCAGCAACGTTCTAGGATTCATATAAATGACTTCACTTAGTGAGATAAGACTTTGTTGTTGTTGTACCCGAGGACCTGTCAAATATTTGTCTTTTGGTCAACTTGTGGCCTGTATTCACCAACCACAACCATTGCAGCACTTGCCTGCAACGTGGCAAAGAGATAACCACTCTCTCTCTCTGCAACAATCAGATTAGAAATCCAAATCCATTTGAGAACGAATAGGATGCTGCTGACGTGTAGATATCCTAATCCACATCATCGTCAAGTTCCCGTTATAACATCCCTGCCCTCTCCAAGTTCAAAGCATCTCAGCAGGCTTGCTCAACACCACCAATACTTCAAACAGAAAAAAGAGCAGCAAGCCATGGCAACCTCTGCTATCCAACAATCAGCATTTGCTGGCCAGACTGTTTTGAACCAGTCGAATGAGCTAGTCCGGAAGATTGGCGGCCTTGGTGGCGGCCGCTTCTCCATGCGGCGCACCGTCAAAAGTGCTCCCCAGAGCATATGGTAAGCACCTTGGTTTTAGCCTCGTCAGCACAACCTTTCTTTCTTTCCAAGCAACTCTACTAAAATTTCCATGTGTGAATATAAGCGTTTTCTAACTACATTTGACACCAAAACTTACAAACAGTTTTGGGTTGTAGAAGTGCTTTTTGGAGAAGCACTTCATCAGAAAAATTTCTGCATATTTTTAGTAAAAGGCTAAAAGCACTTGTAGCAAAAGCGTTTACGAGCAGACGTACTTAAAATATACATCATAAATTGTTGGAAGCTAATGTCAAAAATATTTTTTAGCATTGAAATAAAAAAGATGTTTAGATTACAATGTCAGAATCCTTAACAATTCAATTTAGCTCAATGTATAACTATAAAGCTACATTGTTATAAGAACATCGTGATCATGTAGCACTGAGAAGCTTAAATCACAGATGATCATACCTCTTGAGCTGACACTTTCAACGGTAACTGACAAAACAGGTACGGCCCAGACCGGCCGAAGTACTTGGGACCATTCTCCGAACAAACTCCATCATACTTGACCGGTGAATTCCCCGGTGACTACGGATGGGACACTGCTGGACTATCTGCAGACCCAGAGACATTTGCCAAGAACCGTGAGCTTGAGGTGATCCACTCCAGATGGGCCATGCTTGGTGCACTGGGATGCGTCTTCCCAGAAATCTTGTCAAAGAATGGCGTCAAGTTCGGCGAGGCAGTTTGGTTCAAGGCTGGATCTCAAATCTTCTCCGAGGGCGGCCTTGACTACCTTGGCAACCCAAACCTTATCCATGCTCAGAGCATCTTGGCTATCTGGGCTGTCCAGGTTGTGCTCATGGGATTCATTGAGGGATACAGAGTTGGTGGAGGACCACTCGGTGAAGGACTAGACCCACTTTACCCAGGAGGTGCCTTTGATCCACTCGGACTTGCTGATGATCCTGAGGCTTTTGCTGAACTGAAGGTGAAGGAACTTAAGAACGGGCGTCTGGCTATGACCTCGATGTTTGGATTCTTTGTTCAGGCTATTGTAACCGGAAAGGGCCCAGTCGAGAACCTCTTTGACCACATCGCTGATCCAGTGGCCAACAACGCATGGGCTTTCGCCACCAACTTTGTCCCTGGAAAGTGAAGAAACCTAAATCCATGGCTGTTTCCGATGTAATTTTACTAGAAACTGCTTGTATTGAAATCGCTGTATCCGGTAAAAACACCCAGCTCCCTTGTTTAATTTGTCTAACTGTGCTGCACATTCAAGAATTCCTGTCAATAGATGCATGCCTTGCAGTAATAGAGTATATCTAAACCAGGAAACAAATGGAGGATGCTTCCAACTAGCAATACACGAGAAAAACAATATTGAAACAATAAGTTCATCGATTGATCTTAGATTTCTTCATCTATCACCATTAGGCAAATGAAGTTTAATTAGGGCATAAACTTTCGGCAATGACGATTGCCTACACTACATGGACACCAACTATACGAATTCTGCCAACGTAGGGTGAAAGAAATGATGGGAAGAGCAATCATCTTTCACTATTATCTCAGTATCATGAAGATTGCACAATGAGAATGGCTATTACCTCTCAATATAACCTCAGCATAACTTAGCTTGCCCATATAGCCAAGGACAGTGCAGTGCACAAGTCTCTCACCAATTTAGAATGTTAGAGACCGTGTAGTTGCATTCTAAAATTGAGAGCTTCGGCATGCGGACAGGTCATAGGTGCATCAGGACTGCCTGTACTGCTATATATAACATAAACACACAATAAGTTCCCACAATCAAAAGAACTGATACCAATTGCTCTTCCAATTTAACATGTGTTTCTTCATCTTAGGTCGGGGGAATTAGAAAACAATTGAGTTCAATCAAAGCACGAAGAGAACATATGAAACAGTCCATTTGGGAAAAATATGAATGTTTGACATTATCTCTCAGTATAAGTTGTATAGCATACATTTACTACAGGGGAACCAGTATACAATGAAGATTGCCTCTAATACTAAGGGCACATAGCATACAACCTTCCTTCGATGAAGGCTGAGAGAAGTGATGGGAACAACTATTATCTCTCACTATAAACTCAGACTCTGTATAACGAAGATTCTTATCTTGCTAGTGCACGAGTCTCTGGCCAATGCAGAATCTTGAGAAAGTAAAACATATTAGTCATCCCTGTTACAAGAGGAGCAGTTTTTGTGAGGGACAACTGACAAGTCACATAATTATGTCAAGACACACTTTCAAGACTGCCTATAATGCTAAATACATCAAAAGGAACATGTAAAGAAATGCCTGAATCAGAAGAAATGATACCGATGGCTGCTCCAAATTGAAAAGTGCGCAAGCATAATGCTTCTTGCTTTGAGCAGATGAACACAGCTGTCAATGCAGCAGACAAACAGGTCAGTCACCAAAAATCTTTGCAAGAACATGAGCCATTTCTGAAATGATGGAAACGACTATTATCTCTCACAATAATCTCACGATTATAGATACTGGATAGGTGTTTAGTGACAGAGTGGCAATCGCTACAGACGCGAAGATTCTTTATAATGCAAATAGGACTCCCAGCTTCTGAATTAATGAGACCAAACGCAATAGCCAATCTCTCACTATGGTTTTCCAGCTCGGCTTCCTTCTCTTTTTCCTCTTCAAGACACAATAGAACTTGGCTTGTGTCAGGAACATGTCCTACGGATTTCAGTTTCTCTCTTATCTCACTCAACTTCGAATATATCTCTTCTGTCCGAGGATGTGACTTATCACCCACAATAAACTCATGAAGCACACCTCTGTGCTCTATGGAACTGCATCCCGGGTCCTTTTTGACTCCTTTCTTTCTCATCATTTCTCTTACCTGTGAAACTTTCTCCCACTGATCAGCTGCAGCATACAGGTTAGAAAGAACAACATAGCATCCAATAGTGTCTGGAGAAACTTCAATCAGATGACGAGCTGCAAAATCACCAAGTTTAACATTTCCATGATTCCGAGCACCACTAAGCAAACTCATCCAGATTACTTTGTTTGGTTTCATGGGCATATTTTCAATGGCATTCTTTGCCTCCTCTAGACAACCAGCCCGACATAAAATGTCTACAAAGCAACCATAGTGTTCAATTGTGGGTTCAATTCCATAATCATTTGTCATCAGATTGAAATAGTAACGGCCAAGATCGACCAATCCCGAATGACTACATGCATTCAAGACTCCAATAAAAGTTATAGCATGAGGCTGCATTCCATTCTTCCGCATCTCGAGAAATAGCTCAAGAACTTGGTCAGCCATACCATGCATTCCTAAACCAACAATTATAGAAGTCCAATGCCCCAATTTCTTCCTGTGTATAGCTCGAAACACAGCCAGAGCATTCTCAATGCTCCCACACTTGGAATACATATTTATCAACGACGTACCAAGCACACCATCTAACTCAAATCCATTTTTTACCATGAAAGAATGAATCCATCTCCCCTTACTCAGGATAGCTAATCCTGAAACAGCAGCGAGAGCACTGACTAATGTAGCATGACTAGGCACAATATCTTCTTTCAAAATTTCTTGAAACAACTCCAATGCTTCCATAAACCTCCCATTAAATTCATAACCTGCAATCATCGAATTCCAAGTTATCACGTCTTTTGCCGACATCCCACTGAATAATTGACGTGCCATCTCAAAGTCTCCGGCTTTCATGTACCCATTAATCATGGCATTCCAAGAAACCAAATTTCTATTCGGCATCCTATCAAACACCTCCCTAGCCATCTCCACCTTCCCGCACTTCGACAACCCATCAACCAAAACAGTCCACGAAAACAAATCCCTCTCCTGCATTTGATCAAACAACTCCATTGCAACTTCAACTTCTCCACACCTCGCATACCCATCAACCAACGAATTCCAAGTCACCAAATCTCTGTCACGCATCTGATCAAACACCTTCCGGGCCAAACCAATCTCACCACATTTCGAATATAAATTCACCAAACTGCTCTGCACAAACTTATCCAGCCCAAGCCCAATTTTCAGCACCAACCCATGAATCTGCTTCCCTTCCTCAATCGCATTCAACCGCGCACAACCCTTAATCACGCACGGCACAGTGAAATTATCCGGAACAAGTTCATGAACCAATTCATAGAACAAAACAACGGCATCATGCGACCGCTGATTTCCAACGTAGCATTTGATGAGAATGTTCCAGGACACCAACGTAGGTTGTTCGATTTGGTCGAAGACGGAGCGGGCGTATTCGAGGTTGTTGATTTTGGGGTCGGCGTAGAGAGAAAGGAGGCGGGAGGCGACTGAAGGGTGGCTGAAAGTTCCGGTCTTGAGGGACAGAGCGTGGTGCTGCTCTGCTTCTTGTAGGGTTTTGCAGGTTTGGAGAAGCGAAAGGGGGTTTAGGGTTTGAGGAGAGAGAAATGGTTGATGGACGAGAGAGAGAGATGGTGTGAGTTGAAGCATTGCTGCAGCCTGCAATGGCGTTGGTGGATCAGATGACGAAAGGGCTCTGAAGACTCTGAACCACACTAAATGGCAATAATAGCTCCGTAGTTTATATCGGTTTTAATTTTTGTTTTTGTAGCTTTTTTTTCTTACATATTCATCCTCTGTTATTTCATTAAGTTAACACCGTTGGTCAAATCCGTCAAATGCCTATTGTTTTTTTTTAGAGTTTTAACAAAATCCTTCCGGTACTGTTTATTTTTAACGAAAAAGACATTTTTACTTTAAAAAGTGACTCTGGTACTATTCACTTACAACACTTTTTTGTCATTTTGATTAAAACTCAAAGTTTTCAAGACATTTTCATTAATTTTCCTTTGTTTTTTTCTTGAGTAAATTGTAGTAATGGTCCCTCAACTTTAATCAAATTGAAGCAATGGTTCCTCAACTAAAAAGCCATTACCATTGGTCCCTCAACTCATCAAAATACGTAGCTATGGTGCTTTTTGTCAACTTCGTTAGAATTTTGTCAAAATAAGTTATGTTGGAATGACCATTACTACAATTGGAATCCCTCAACTCATCAAAACGTATAGCTACGGTCCTTTTCATCAACGTCGTCAGAATTTTGTCAAAATGAGTTATGTTGGAAGGATCATTGCTAAAATTGGGTTAAAGTTTGAGGGACCATTGCTCCAATTGGGTTAAAGTTGATGGACCATTTCTCCAGTTGAATTAAAGTTGAGGGACCAATGGTAATGGATTTTTAGTTGAGGGACCATAGCTGCATGTTTTGATGATTTAGGGACCAATGGTAATAGATTTTTAGTTGAGAGACCATTGTCCCAATTGAGTTAAAGTTAAGAGATCGTTGCTACAATTTACTCTTTTTTCTTTTCTTTTGTTAATTGTTACCTACTCATGATGGACAAAGTGTTTGTGGGTTTATGGAGAAAAAAATTAAGGAACATGGGAGCAAATTTGTTCCTCAACCAAACAATCCACTTGCACTCTATGGGGAAGTGTAGCTACAATCAAGTAAGCAACTTGTTATATAATTACAAAGAAAATTAAGGAAGATAATACTTTGAGCTCAAGACTTCGAACACACCACTAACTTGAGTGCTTGAGTGCTTGAGTGCTTGAGTGTCTGTTGCTGTTCACCCACCTTGTCTCTTCATTGGTGGCAAGCGAAAATAGAGCTTCTTTATATGATTACAAGATTACTTGTTAGAGAATTATAGGATTAGGATTTTTCCACTTTAAAAATTCTTTTTCTCATTAATGTTTATTTTGTTTTAATGTTTATTTTGTTTTAGTATTTAAGAAAAATTGTTATTGCGATCATCGCTCGTAATAAGTGACGATATGTTACATTGTTATGTTTGTCTTCAACTTTAATGTGATTGTACATCAGAATGAAGTTTGTCAAACGACAAAATAGCTTTAAGTTGTGTTTTCCAAAGTAAGTTTACAAAAGATATGCTACATTTTTATGTTTGTGTTCAGCGTTTCGAGCCCACGGACCATTGGAGGATTTTTGATGATCAAAGCTTGTAGAAAGGAGGAAGAGCTCAAATGGGTAATTGAGTATTTGAATGAAATGAATGGACTTGGTTTTCAGTTTACATTGTTTAGTTTTAATACGCTTTTGATACAAATGGGAAAGTTTGAGATGGTTAGTGTAGCTCCAAATGGTTGTCCTCAGATGCTTAATAGTGGGATTGGACCAAGCTTGCTGACATTCAATACAACGATCAATATATTGTGTAGGAAGGGCTGGGTTCAGGAAGCAGAGGTGATTTTGAGCCAGATTTTTCAGTTCGACATTTACTGAGTTTGTTATTCTTTATACATAGATTGACAAGTCACTTTCAGAAGATAATTGTCTTCCGATGCAGATTTGACATCAATAACAAGATTGCTTCAAGTGCCTACCGTAAGAGGTCTTCTTCTTCCCCTTAACGCTTTCAGAAGTCCTTATTGAACTAACACAACATGCATCTTCAATTGCCAAATGCCAAAGTCATTCCTCCTGTCGAATTCTTCAAATATCAAATTTCGCCAACGACACAGAAAGGTTCATCGTGAATGACAAATAAAGCCTAAGTCGAAGCCTAGGGCTCTGATGCCACTTGTTAGTGCAAGCAAAAGCGAATTCTAACAAAACATCAAATATCAACGTCATAGGTGAAAGTGTATAAACAAACAATCTCATAATAAGAACACAAGAGATTAACGTGGCTCGGCAAAGTCTATGTCCACGGGCAAAGCACGGCGAGAAATTTCACTAAACAAACAGAAACTACAAAAGAGTGTAATCTTCCAACCCAAATCCCACATATTACAAACCCTAAATCAAACGAGTAGAGAACCCAAAACAAACGGCGAGGAATTCTGTGAAAGAATTTAAACTCGGGTTTGAAACACTAATTGCATAAGCTCAACTCAGTTAATGATGAGTGAGGTATGGATTTCGTTATATAGAGATTACAAGATGAGGTTACAGTATAAACATATCACGTAATTACATTTGAAATTCAAAACTAAGTTACACAGAAGTTTTAGATGAGGAAGGATTGTGATTCCTTTCTATCTATTGAAGAGTGTGAAGATTATCCAACTTGTGCAGTTGACTTGATGAGCGTGAGTTGATTAATTCGAAATGCTGGAGTTGAGATTGCTGACTTGGAGAGTCCTTTGCCATGGATTGCTGACGTGGAGAAATGTCTTGAATATTTGGTTTATCATTCTGGTCTGCATGAAGATATTTACCATTTATTTTGATTCTTTTTGTGTGGATAGATGGTTGGTGCACCACCGTGTGTGTATATATTCTGGTAGTTGATTTAGGCTAAGGGTATTTCCGCCTAGCAGGCTTATTACTGATATGGATTATCTTGATAATCTTCTTATGGTGCTCATTTGGTTGGGTTGACATGCTTTAGACCATATTTATGCTGTCACAGTATTAGTGTTTATAAAAGAATTCAGAGCTAGACATTCTTGGCATTATATACTTGCAGGTGCAGGTGATGCAGCTTCAAGGTTCCATAGCGGAAAGTTTCCTTCTTCCTCAGAAACTCAAGGCAAGAAGATGTTAAGGAGCACCTTGTTTGATACCAAGAGAGTAAAGTGTATATTGTTTTGCTTCTGCAAGAGAGAATTGTGGTGAGAAACCGAAAATTTCTGAAGGTGATTTTGGAAGAGACTTCTCCTGCCCGGCAGTTACGTGAGATTGTTTGTTTGCATTTCATAGTTACCTTGAGGATCGGTATTTCATAGTACTGTTCATAAACAACTTCTTGTGGTTACGTCATTTTATATGGTGGAAGAATTTGCTCCTACCTCCCTACTGCTTGTGGCTGTAGTGGACAAAAGGCTCGAATGCTAACGGATGTAATTCCGGTACTATCTTATGTTTGATGCAAGGTGGGAAGGTTTTGCAGCTGCTGGGTCTCCCCATCTCTCCTAAACTTCCTCCAGTCTTGGGCACCAGCTATATGAGGCAGAAACTCGTTCCACTCCTACGGAATGGCTCGGAGGCTGAGCTTTTGAAATTGCTAATTGTATTTTCGGTCCTGTGGACGACTTTGGCTCCTAAAGAGTAGGAATATCGTTTGTATTAAAAAAAATGAGTTAATTTAGATTTTAAGGTAGATAGTTGAAGTCCATGGATGGATCAGTTTTTAACTTTTTGGTAAATAATGGGTATATGGCACCAAAAAGGAACAAGAAGGAGAGGAAAACAACTCAAAACAAGAAGAAGAAAGCAGGGTGGTTGAAATTATTGGATGGCAGCCCATATCAAGAAGAAACCATTATATTTAGTTGCATTTGTAATGAAGAGATGTGAGTTTCTACATTCTTATGATATTTATTTGAAATACGGAAAGTCATGAATTGGAGAAGTTAAGTTCTAAATAAATACAATATGTTGTTAGCTGTATTATTATTTTTCAATAAAAGGAAGAATAAAAGGGCAGTTAGTTGTAATGATTTGTCTTTCACGTTTGACCGCAAAAAATGATCAGGTTTTACCATTTCGTCATTATATCATCCTTATGTAGTCATTATGTCATCGTTATGTCATCAATATATGATCAATATGTTGTCGTTACTAAAAACTGATTATTTCTATAATCAAATGTCAAAAATTGATTATTCTGCTCACAATAATGATTGGTTTTTGGGTTCAAGTGCTTGGTTGTTTTCAAGGGAAGAAAACAAAGAAGGCCATCCACTCTTCATGGGAAAAAGTTGATTCTTCACAGAATTCGTGGGGTTTGCTTTGGATTTGGACCCCCACATGCCCTCCATTATATGACTTGATCTTTTGCTTACACATGCATGGAATCACTCACTACCATTCTGTTGTTATTCAATCTCAATTATTCCATACGTACATACATACCAAACCTTCAATCCCAAGCAACATAAGCATTTCTCAACTTTGTTCTTTTCTTTTGAAACAGCACAATCAAAACTACTACAATCTGTGCAAGTTTGAGCCTTTCAAAGTTAACTAAAGCAGTGTGTTCTTTTTTTCTGTATTCAAGTTCAAATTTTTTTTCTCCGTAATTTAGTTTAAGCTAGGGAAATGATAACCACACACTGATTAATTGAATAAATTAAACAAAAACAATTAACAAAATTAAACATAGAAGCATATGAAGATAAAAGAAAAAAAGAAAAAAAAAAGTGGCTTTTTTATTTTCTTAAATAAAATTAAAATATCGCTCGATTAAAAATCTATTTTTTTTCACAATAATAGAAGTCTTGTTCCACTTGTTTGGTTAGTTTTGGTGCTGGACCAAATGGTATTTTTAGCACCTGTTCTCTCTGTCACATGCCAACTACCAGTGTTTTAACAATACAAATTCTCCAGATTTCTCCAAATATAGCATCTGCATAGAGTGTCCGCTTCATTCCCCATTTCCCTGCTGACAAGTCCACTGACTTCAAGAAGCCTAGTAAGTAAAAGTTTCTTGATTTCCACTCTTCATACATATATCTATCATGTCTCGAGGATTCTTGGGTGTCACCAGTTATATACAATTATGTATCTGTATATAGGGTTTTAGACATACTCTTCATCATGTGATTAGTCACCTGATAAGAGAAATAAACACAACCAATTACGTGTTGAGAGAAATTAACATATGATTGTATAAATCCAAACCCATAACTTATATGGTCTCATAGACCCAAGCAAGAAGCAAGAATATGATAAATAGCATCACACTGAATTGCTTCTCTCCATTTTGGTGAAATATATTTGACCATAAATGTAAAAGACAAACAGAAATGTAAACCTTGATTTAGAACGTTGTTATTTATATAGTGAATGCCAGCCCTTTTCATATATACAAATGAAATGGGCACAGCAATGAAGGATTCCTCCCAATTTTTGGCATGTGCAAATGTTCCCATAGAAAACACCATAACGCCAAATACATATTCCTTCTAATCCTTGTCTCTTCTATACATCCCCATCTTCAATTCATGAACTTCATTTTCGAAACCCTTCCAAAGAACAATTTTTTACGCAACGATATTCTACTTTAAGGGTAGAGATTTAAAAGACAACATTGAAACAGCCAAATTAAGTAGGTATCAAATTCGTTATTCAAGTGAGTCGAACTTAAGATCTTCTACTTATTGATAGAGTGATATACCACTATATCGTAGTACTAGTATAATTAGGTATCAAACTTTAGGGGTGGAGATTCGGAGGATACCCCACACAATGACTCCATAATAATTAAGTATCAAACTCTTCATTAAAGTAAGTCGAACTTAAGATCTTTTAATTACAAGTTAAAAGAAATATTACTAAATTGTAGTACCAGTAGCAAAACCTGATAAAAATTGAGAATGCTGATTTTTAAAACAAGCAGGTACAAAAAAAAAAAAAAAAATTACTCCTCAATATCACTCGTCTGTAGAACGAATGTAACCGTATACATGCATACACACACCTACACACACAAAGAAAAACAAATTGAAATTTTGTCTGAAAATTTTAGATTCAACTGTTTCTCTGAATCTTGGGAGAAAATAGGGAAGGGGAGCTGCTGGGGTGCAGCAGGTGTTGGTTGTGGCCGGTGTAATGGGGGTTTGGGAGGTGCGACGCCGAAGACGGGTGGTGAAGGTAATTTAGTTTTGTTTATTTTTTAATTGGTAATTAACTATTTTACTATTATTTTAACAGAAAACTGAACGGAAATGACTAAGATTGCAAACTTTGCAAAACACAGTGATCAAAAAGATTTTTAACCAAAAAAGAATCCATTTTTCCCCAAATGCAACCCAGAGATAAAATCAGAGTCATCGATGCCAACAGTGTCTTAAAAAACAAGAGGACACAAGGCATGACCTAACAGTAGATTCTCCAAAACTCCATTCCAAATGCTTGCTTCCATTTCATTTTGGACATTTTTTCTTGCACTCTAGCTTTTTCCAAAAGTGTTTTTGCCTACCCATCCACCAACCCAGCCTTCTCTAGGCTAGCCCCTTAAACCTTTCCCATTGGATTTTTGCAGCACAGCAGCCGATTCTTATTTATATTACATCATCCAAAGTCCATAAAGAATATATTATAAATACCCAATATTCTTGGTAAAATGCAAAACAGGAAACAACCCATCTGCTATATATACACACTCATTTCGTTTTGGCCCTTCAGCACCAATTTTAGCCAAAACAAAAAATTAAAAATTAACCCACCAAACCCTACAAAGCTCAAAAGCTGCTTTTCAATGGGCAGCCAAAGTGATTCTGATCCAACCGTGGCTTCACTTTCCTCCATTGCTCTGTTGCAAGAGAGGTTCAGGCAGCTTGAGAAAGTGAAGGAGAGGAGGGAGGAGCAGCAGCTTCTGCAGAAGTTATCTGAGACTGATCATCAAAGGGTTGTTTGCACAACAAGGCATTTTGATCATCAGCCTGCAAAGTTCTCATTCGATTCCGATATAGTCGTTCCGGTTTGTCCAAGTGCTCCTGCAGATCATTCACTCTCTCTAGGGCTTAATCTGCAGCCATCTTCCACACACTCATGGCCTAACAACACAAAAGTAGCTGCTGCCGCAGCAAGTGCTTCTGCAAAAAGTTTTGACAACTCAGACCTTATTGACACCTCTCTTCATCTGTAGACAAATTCCTACTGCCTTCAGTTTGTTTGTGTAATATTTTGTTTGTGTAATATTTTGTTTGTATGTAACTAATTATATGACGGAATTAATGTTTATATTCATCTAAATAATGAAATAAATTAAAAGAAGGAATGGAGGAGCAACATGCTGCTCTTCTCTTTCATTTTTCCATTTTATTTGCTGGTTTGCTTCACAAAATTAGCATGTCAACACATATGTTTTTCAGATCATTATTTTGAGTTTATAATGATTGGTGATGAGTACAAAAAAATTCATGAAGGCCTAAAAATCACATAATTGAGAATAATTAAAGAGTAATAAACAGAATGGTTCTTTAGATATAAACCATTGCAACTCTTATTTCCTAGATAAAAACCCACTTAATTCTAAATATCCAAATAAAATCCAAATTTGAAAAAGACTGCAAAATAAAAAAGTAATTGACCTATTATTACAAAATATTTACAACCTGTGCCACAATATTCAAATCAAATCAATGAATATTATTACTTTCCTTAATTATAATGAATAAATAATTATTGCACATACTATTACTCCTATAAATTATATATATACATAAAAACATTCAAAAGTATATCATACTACTAAAAGTTCAATATACATATAATTTACCTATATGTATATAGTACTACAATACGTTCAAATATATATATGCGCAGTACTAACATATATGTTAAAAAATTATTATATGTAATTGATTTACCTATTTGTAAATTTATGATTAGCAAATAATATATTTTGTAGGTAAATTAGTATTAAATAAAATAATGTTGCTTTATTATGTAGGTAAATTATTTTGCATGTATTTTGCATATATTGTGTTTATTTATTATGTAGGTAAATTATTTTTCATGTATTTTACATAGATAGGGTAAATTATTTTGAGCAATATAACATTTAAAAAATTTAATAGTAGGTGCACTATTTGAATCAAATAACATTTTTTTATGTAAATTATTTTGCATGAAATTTTACATATATTAGTCATTTTTTATATATGTGTGTGAAATAATTTACCTACATTAATATGTAAAATATAATTTTAGTGACTTAATTAAGCATGTCAATATATTAGACATGTTTTATTGTTATTATATATTAGGCAATGAATTTATAACAAATGTTTTTTTAGTAAAGTTATTACTTCTCCCTTATAATTCGCATGACATTAGTTGTGTACATCAAACATTCAAATAGGGGTATTTTAGGCATCCAGAAAATTTTAAATGTGTTTAGTCAAACATAATTAATGAATGGCTATGAATTTGCTGATGTGGAATCTAGTAAATGAGTTTTATTCGAGTAAAAAACTTATGTCGGGTTTTATGTGGAGAAAATTAAGTTTTAGGGACTAAAGTTATATTTTCAGTAAACAGAAATATCTACATAATCAATCTTTGTGATGACGCTTAATTTTGATGGATATTTTAAATATGAATTAAAGTTTATTGCTGCATTTGAGAGAACATTAGAATAAGTTGTTCTTTAGGAATTCGAAAACTCAAAAACAAAACTCTAAAAGGCCGTTTAATAACTATTTCAGGGAACATACAATGAATGATGATGGTACACAAATAAAAATTGAAAAACTAAAAAACAATTTTAGTAAGTTTTTGTTTCTAGCATTTGTTGGACTAAGGAAGGAGCGTAGAATGGTACACACAAAAAAATTGAAAAACTAAAAAACAATTTTAGTAAGTTTTTGTTGTTAGCTTTTGCTTCATACTTTCCTTCGTTTCTTCCTCCTCTAGTCCACCACCGTCCTTCACACCACCCTCCCTCCACTTTTCTTCATTCCTCATTTCCCCCATCTCTAACGAGAAAAGGTAAAAACTAAAAAAGGAAAACCGGACATTGTTAGTTATATAAAACATTGTACAATGTCTTGTTGGCCAAACTTGAACCTCTAACTTTCATTTTTAAGCTACTAATAGGTAACACAACCGAATTTCATATCGATCCCTCACATTGCCGTCCAAGAAATCAATTACTATGAGAGGAAACGAGGGGAAGATTGAACACAACATGTCTATACGAGAATTTCTCGTCCTCCACACCGGTACTGCTTACTCAAACGAAGGACAAAAATATGAGTGCCTATAAGCATGAGTGAATTGAACCACTCATCGAGAGGATTTTGAGGTAAATTCACACAACCAGTTTGGCTATTTAAAAAAAAAAGAGTTAATTAATAGATTTGGTTTGGTTCAATTTGAACCGGATTTTTATAGGCAAAAATTGTGAATCAAAGCAATTGAGTCGATTCAAGTTTGATGGTTTTGGTCCACTTGATTTGGTCCCATTTTTTTATTTTTTTTGTATATCCCTAATAGGTAGGTATTGAACTCAAACTTATAGGAATGAATCCTAGAACTTTCACTAAACTTTTTTTTTTTTGGGAACTGGAGATTCATTGCCAGGGTAAAGATGCCAAGATTACACAGAAAGCCTACACCAAGGCAAACAACTAGCAATACACAACCAACCGAACAGTGTAGGGAGCTACAAGAAAGATAGACGCCGCACTAAGTGCAAAGGCATCGCCCCCTACACTGCCAAAACTACTTAAGGTGGGCAAGGTAAGCCATCATTGTTAAGGACATAAACCAAAGAAGATGGAGGTCGATTGACCCACGAAACATCGCACATCTCCTGAGATCTCGTCGACGCTAACATGTCCGTCGTCTTATTGGTTGATCTTGGAGTCCAAGACCAGCGACAATCCTGGAAGGAATCCCCAAGTTTTTCGACCTTCACCAAAATAGGATAAGTCATCCAGCTGCCATTCTCCAGCGAGCCATTCAAGCATGAGATAGACTCAAGGGAATCGGATTCCATAATAACCCATATGTGTCCTAGAGAGATGCCCAATTCGCACCCATGCAAGAGTGCCATGGCTTCGGCCTGAGCAACGCACTGAGCCATGATTGCCTGTCTTCGAGCTGCCAGAAACTTACCCTCATCGTCTCACATTACAATCCCCACAAACCTCGAACCACTAGAAGCTACCCAGCTTGCATCCACATTGATTTTAATTAAGGGGGAGATCGGCGAGGACCATTTGGATACCTCAACAACACCACCAAAGATCATGGCAAGATGATCCTCATTTATACGGTTTGCCTCGAGAAAAGTGCCCACTGCATTGACATAGCAAGAATGACCTGTAACAGGTTAATATTACTGTGGTTGAAAATGAGGTTGCATCTCGTTTTCCAAATATGCCAACACATGAAGGCTACATGAGAGAGCAGCCAATCCTTATCCTGGTTAGCCCAGCGATCCAAGTTGATAAGGGACTATAGCCACTGCGCCCATGATGAGATGCCATCCCTATCAACCCTACAGTTTAGCGCCCTTCCAAACCAAATTGCTTTCACCCATGGACATTTGAGGAAAAGATGTTCCACATATTCATCACCATTTTGGCAGATATGGCATGTCAGGGAATGGGAAGATTTTCTCTTGAAAATATCAACCATCGTGGCAAGGGCCCTATGTATTGTTTTCCACATGAAATTCTGAAGTTTTGGAGGAGGTTCAGCTTCCAAATGACCTTCCATACTTGTTCCGATGAGTGCCTAGTGTAGAATAGGTGCTGACCCTCAAAGTAGTAAGCCCTCGAGTGTGCCCAATGGTACCCCGACTTCACCGTGTATCTTCCACGTTTGTCAAAAGGCCAAACAAGCCTATCCTTTTTAGAAGTGTCACCAATCACAGTATCGCGAATTATGCTCATCTCCTCCGTTGATAAAAAGGCCATTAGAAAGTCAATATCCCAGGATCTGGAATTTGCACACATTAGCGACTCAACCTGGGTGTTTCTGGATACCGCCACTTCACCCCACGGCATAGGATGTCCCACGAGAAGGGAGAGAATCCATCTATCAACCCATAAACGCACATCCCTTCCTCCCATGATCTGCCAGTGTGCCCCCTTCAACAGAAGGTCCCGACCTACCAATAGGCTGGACCAAACCCACGATGCACAGCATCCTCGCTTGGCATCAAGAAACAAACAGTGGGGAAAATATCTAGCCTTTAAAACTCTAGCCCATATGGACATTGGGTCGTGGATGAGACGCCAACGCTGTTTTGCTAGGAGAGCATCGTTGAAGTCCTGGAAGTTCCTAAATCCCATATCACCCTTGTTCTTCGGTAGGCCAATAGTTTCCTTCGCCACCCAATGGATTTTCCTTTCCCCACATTTTTGTCCCTACCAAAACCCGAAAATAAGAGCATCCAACTCATTACACACCATCGCAGGAAATTTGAATAAGTTCATCGGATAGGCCGGAACAGCTTGTACCATTGCCTTTATCATAACCTCATCTCCTGCCTATGATAATGTGCTTCATTTCCACCCTTGAATTTTCCCCATGATTCTACCCTTTACATAGGCCAGTCCATGTAATTTTGAACAACCCCAAATGGCGGGAACACCCAGATAGGTGTCTGGATCACTGGCAGTAGGCATTCCGAGAATGTCCCCCATTTCCACAGAGTTAGCCGAATGAATGTTAGCACCAAAGAACACACTAGATTTCTGAAGATTGACTTCCTGCCCAAATGTCAAGCAGTACTCACCCAATAAATGTACTAGATTAGTACAGTTCAATCTGTCTGCCTTCAGAAAGATCAACGTATCATCAGCAAAGAATATATGCGAGATTACCGGAACATTAGGGTTCATCCTTACACCATCCAAATGTCTACTTTCCACCGCCGACTGAATCATCCGGGACAGAACCTCGCTTACCAGAAGGAATAAATATGGGGTAAAGGGTCCCCATGTCGTAGTCATTGAGATGGAGCAAACTTATCCCCGGGTTATCCATTAAGGATGACAGCAAAGCTAATTGTGCTAACACAACCCATTACAATCATCCGCCACGTAGTACAAAACCCCATTTTCTCCATTACTGCATCCAGGAAGTCCCACTCCACCCGATCATAGGCTTTGTGCATGTCAAGCTTGATGCCAAGTTCGAACTTGCCTTTTGTTTTCCTAAGCTTGAGGAAATGGAAGAGCTCATGTGCAATCCCAATACTATCATGTATCTGTCTACCCGCCACAAAAACATTTTGCATGGGGGAGATAAGGTTCGACAAAATGGGATTCAACCTATTTGAAAGCATATTTGATAGGATTTTGTAGAAGTAGTTGCATAAGCTAATCGGTCGAAATTGCGAGACTGTCTCCGGGTTGTGTACTTTTGGAATCAACATAAGGTGGGTGGAATTAATCAGACTAGGGCAACTGTTCCCGGACATCATAACCCTGACCAATTCATTAACTTCGACCACAATGTTCTCCTAAAATGTGTGATAAAATACACCTTGAAAATTGTCCGGTCCCGGGGCCTTAAGACCCCCCATTTGGTGTGTCGCAACTTTGATCTCATCCACCATAACCCTAGTTGTCAGAGACTTGTTCATATCAATAGTGACAGTCAGGGGAATGCAGTCCAGAATCTATCCCCACTCTCTATGCCCAGAAGTTTTGAAAAGGTTCATAAAGTGGTTTTCAATCAAGTTCTGAACCTTCCCTAGGCTCTCCTCCCAAGTTTCATTCTCCTTCTTGATCTTCAACATTTTGTTCCTCTTTCGCCTTTGTAGAGTAAATTGGTGGAAAATTTTGGTATTGGCATCAACCTCCTGGAGCCAATTAACCCAGGATCTTTGTTGCCAAAAACTCTCCTTCTGTTTCCATAACTTATCAACCTTTTTTGACAATTCCTTGATTTGTTTAACGTTTTCCCCCCACCTCTGTTGCAGTTCGTTCAGTAAAGTAAGGAGCTCTCCGCTTTGTTTGTCTCTCATTTTAAACTTCTTTATACTCCACTGGATTAATTTTGATTGGCAAACATTGATCCTTTTATGCCATTTATCAATCGCATTCCCCTCGCAATGTCCTTACCAACAGGATCTAACCAACTCCCTGCAATCTTCCTCCTTGGCCCAAAAAGCTTCAAACCAGAATTGTTTTCTTCCTCTTTTAGTGCTTGGCTCACATTTGATAATAATCGGGCAGTGATCTGAGCCCATCATCGTAACATGGGTGGCAATGGTATTCGGCCACAACTTCTGCCATTGACAGTTGAGAATACCCCTATCAATGCATTCCTCAATAAGAACACCATTACGGGTACCTCTCCAAGTGAAAGCAGGTTCATTGAAGTCCAGATCTATCAGCTCCGTGCAGTTCATAAAGTTCACCAAATATCTTGGACGATTATAGAGCATATGTGTCCCCTCTCCCCGATTTCTCAAAATCCTAAATAAATTCATTAAAGTCCCATCCACACAGCCAGGGGATAGAAGAAGGGGTAAAGTGAGAATTCATCCACCCCCAAAAGTCCTCATTTTCAGCCTGATACGAAGTCCCATAGACCCCAATAAACCTCACCCAATTTTGCTTACCCACTTCTCTAACCTGTGCATCTATAATGTTTTTTTAGGAATAAGTGACATCAATATCCAGTGAATCGTCTCACCATAAGCTTAACCCACCGGCTTTCCCGACCGGAGCAACATTGAAACCACCCAAAAAACCCATATGATGTCTCACCCCATCAATTCTATGATCTTTCATCTTAGTTTCAGAGAGAAATATCATAGAAGGCCTATACTTTCTTATCAACCCATATAGGGCTCGAACTACCGTGTTCGACCCAAAACCACAGCATTTTCAAAAGAGGTGAGTCATGGTGAACTTACGGCTATTGAATGCCAGCCGCCACCACCTCAGGAAGATTTTCCCGTTCTTCTCGCCATGAATGATTTCCTTTCTATCTTTGAGACCTCTTCCATATAATTCCACATATCTTGGTATTCAATTGGGACTTCTTGGAGTTCTTCTTCTGCATATATAGCTCTCTCAATCATCAGGCATCTTTCGTTGATACTCATTCTCCGAAGCCTCTCGGCAGCTTTTCCTTTTCTAACCTTACTGCTCTCACCACGATTGACCTTCTTTTGTGGGGATTGGAACACCTCCTGGTCTTGTTGGTCAAGTCCCCGTTTCAATTGGCACCCCGTGGCCTCCGAGCGACTGAACTGCTCTAACTCCATGTCTTGTGTCTCAACCCAAGAAGCCGATGAGACTTCCAAGGTTATAAGCTGCTTCCTACCTGCACCAGTCCACATGCATATATGTGGGAACATTTGAACTGTTGTCAAGCCTGGATCCTCCTCTTGTGTTTGAGTATGAACCTTTTATGGCAGTTCCTGAATCGTGACTGATGGGTTGATCCCCTGCCTCGACTGTACTCCAATGATGTGTGGATGAGTGGAGCTCAATGACCCGTATCTCATAAGCACGTGGTGGGTTATTCTTGGAGTACCTCCAGTCATAATCCACTGTGTAGGATTATTCCACTCCTTAGCCTATCTGTTTTCATGTTTGTCCCTTCTTTTCCTTCATTTTCTGGTATCCTGAACCTCTTTCGTTTGCATTGAGTCCAATGAGTTAGGGTCATGTTCCCCTCTTACACCCTGCTCTGTTATTTCCACATTCCGCTGCAAAGTAAGAGTGGCCCCATACCTCACAGCTCCAGCAAGCCTTCTCTCCCCGACACTAAATGACATGGCTCTAGGCAGATCCACCACATCACGTATTAGCCCCATTTTTGTCCATTCCCTGTATCTAGCAGCCCCTCCCTAAGAGCAATCATTATTTGTATGCCCTATTCTCCCACATCGGTAATAGAAGTCTTGCAGCCTCTCATATCTGAATTCCACCCAAGTATCCTTATTGTTCTCCCTTGATAGCCGACAGCCTGCGGTCAAAGGTTCAGATGTATTCACCATGACCCTTGCACGAAGGAAACCTCTCGCCTTGGAGGGATCTTCGAACTCCATGAACTCCGCAATTTAGTCAGCGAGGCATCTGACATTAGCTTCTGAGGTCAGAAATAGCGGCACTCCCATAATCTGGACCTAGAATGGGACCATTTCCACTTTTACTTCTTTTAGGGCAAGCTTCTGGGGCCACATTTTGATCAAAAAAAAAATTTTCATCACTACCCAAGGAACCTGATTCTGAATTTTTATGGCCGTACTCTCATCTTGGACGGTTATGATGAAGGTGTTGTCCCAAACCCATTTGACTTCAAACTCGCCCATCTGTTTCCAAGCGGACCGAAGGATATTCCGGACCCCCCATTTGTTTAAGGTTTTGTTGACCAAAACTGCTCCCACCAACTTAATCCCATGTTCCATTATCGACAAATCCATAGACTTTTCCAGATAGACCACCAGTTCATCTACCTCTAGTTGCGCCATTTGTCTCTTGGCGTGAATCAGTGCACAGACTGAATTTACAGATGTATACAGCAAGTAAATTGTTGAAGACCTGCCGAGGTTTGGGTTTGGGAATATTAGTCTTTTTTTTCAACCAGATCTATTTTGTTGTTCATTTATTAAGTTCACAACAGCTACAAAGAGAATAATGGGTTGAAGATACCTCTGTTTTGTATGACTTGAAACCCTCTGTCTTTTAATTTCTGACTCGCTAGTAGTTACAACAATCATCTTCTCATTAATTGTCATAGGTTGTTGAGGGTAATTACTTTCTTCCTTTTCTCCGGAGCTGCTAGATCTTCTTGATATCTTGAGTGCCATCATCCCGATGCCATAGTTAAGTGATGGAGTAAATTTCACCAGACACACGACTGCCCAGTCCCACCAGCATCAGATCTGAAAAGACCCTTGTTGGTTGGAATTAGCTGAGGGGAGTTATGGCGCAAAGCAGAGAATAGGTATTGGTGGAGGGTTTCAACGAATTGGGATTTATGGTGATTTGCTTGTGACACAAGAACTTTTGCTTGTGACACAACAAAACATTCTTAAAAGCAACGATCTGCAAACCCAAGTACCTAAAAACACGACGATATGCATACTTGAGGGTTTTTATTTGGGAACTTTAACGAAAAGCTTCCGATACTGCTCACTTTAACGAAAAACCACATTTTTACACTAAAAAGTCAATCCTGGTACTATTCACTTTACCTTTTATTTTGACCTTATCGTTAAAACTCAAAATTTTCAAGCATTTTTCCTTTTTTATTTTACTTTTGTTTTTAACGGAAAATCTTGGGCCACAAATGATTGCCCCAAACTGATCTGTAAACCCAAGTACACCTACTGAAAGTTACCAAAATACCCCTTTCATCTCCAGAAGCTTCCCAAACCCCTCCAACTCTATCAGAAACCCCTACTAAAACCCTAACTCCTCTCTCCAATCTCCAGCCCTCTCTTACTCACTCAGTCATCACTCTTTCTCTCTCTCTCGGCCTTCATCTCTCCATCTTAACCAATATGCACAGGCTCCCACGACGCTCCGTCTCCGCCATCCTGCGCCACGGCAGCGCACGTTATCGGAACTCGGCGGCTCTGATCTCCTGCGCTTCTACCCACTGCAGTTCGGTGCGTTCTTTTGTTCTGCTGCTGCCAATTTAATTGTGTTCAATCCAAAAATTTTGGCGATTCGATAAAAACAATTTCTTGTAAAAGTTTTGAAGTAATTCAATTGAAGTTTTCTAATTCTGGATGTGTTAGCTTACGTCGATTATATAAAATTTGAGCAGGTGGGAGAGACTGATAGGCAAGCCAGATGGCACTCAGTGTTGGTCCCTGGGAAGTGTAACACTACCAATTCCGCAACTTTTAACTTGAAAAATGGCCTGTATTTCGGCAATCGGTCTGAGTCCACTGCTGCAGCATCTGACGCATCGGCCGCACCACCCGCTGAGACATACGAGTATCAAGCTGAGGTACTGGCATGTGACCTTTCGGGATTTTTGAACTTTATTGTGAGGATTAATGGGTATTAAGTGTTGTTTTTCTTCATGGTGCCAGGTCAGTCGCCTCATGGACCTCATCGTCAACAGCTTGTACAGTAACAAGGAAGTTTTTCTTCGAGAGCTTATTAGGTATTCTTTTGCTAATTTGATGTTATGTAATATTGATCAATGGATATGCTTGTGTGTTGCTAATATTGCCACTTGTTTTCATTTGGGTTTACAACAACAACAACAACAAAGCCTTATCCCACTAAGTGGGGTCGGCTATATGAATCCTAGAACACTATTGCGCACTGTTTTGTGCCATTTCTTCTATTAGATCCAAGTAGTCAAAATCAAGACATTTAAGCTAACCCTAAAATGCCTTTGCATTCAAGAAATAGTTTTATGTTTGATTCTGGATGGTCATAAGTTGTTTAGCCTATGATATGCTGACAATATGTTCTTTTTTGCAGCAATGCAAGTGATGCATTGGACAAACTTCGTTTCCTCACTGTCACACAGCCTGATCTTTTGAAGGATGGAGGTGATCTAGATATCCGTATCCAGTCTGATAAAGACAATGGGATCATCAATATCATGTAAGCTGTCTGCTTGTTTCTGTCTTTGCTTGTGCTTAATGATTCTTGTTCATCGTATCAACGGTGTGGTCTTTTCTTTTGTGTGCAGTGATTCTGGAATTGGTATGACTCGGGAAGAGCTTATTGACTGTCTGGGAACAATTGCACAAAGTGGGACATCAAAATTCTTGAAAGCATTGAAGGTATACTAAGTCTTATTTGAATTTAAGATCCTGCGATTGAATTATTTTATATACTTACAAGTTTGTTTTATCAGGATAGTAAAGATGCTGGCAGTGATAACAATCTGATTGGTCAGTTTGGTGTTGGCTTTTACTCAGCATTCCTTGTTGCAGATCGGGTAAGTTCTTGACCAGAAAAACGACTTTTAGTTTGGTATCGGTCATAACGATGGGGTAGTCCTCCCATTCCCCAAGTTCCTCCTATGCTTTGCGGCTTCAACTTCCGTTTGGCTTTTTTTTATTTTATTATAACCTTGCGTATAGAAATTTTTCTACTGTGTGATTGTTATGTATTTCCTATCGGTTGCAGATTGTTGTCTCCACAAAGAGCCCAAAGTCCAACAAACAATATGTATGGCAAGGAGAGGTAAATGCTAGCTCTTATACAATTCAGGAGGAGACTGATCCCGAGAAGCTTATTCCCAGAGGAACCCGCATCACCTTGTATCTCAAGGTCAGTTAATAAAATTTTGCTTGCTTTGTGATTTCTTAAACCTTTTTGTACTAGACTGATCTCGAAGCTAATTCTTCGTCCGTCTACATACTTTCAGCGCGATGACAAAGGTTTTGCTCATCCAGAACGCATTGAAAAGCTTGTGAAAAACTATTCACAATTTGTTTCCTTTCCTATATACACTTGGAAGGAAAAAGGTTTCACTAAAGAGGTAAGGGTTCTTCTCTTTTGTACTTTTGTCATAGGTTTTGTAAGTGATATTCTCTGGGAAACTGTTGAGACTTTCAATTCAGGTTGAGGTAGATGAAGATCCAGCTGAATCCAAAACGGATGAACAAGATGAGAAAACCGAGGTATCTCTCTCATCCGGTATCTTGATCAATCTTGGACTAATGTATTCTGCATAGTAGGAGATTCAGTGAAAATTCCTATTCATGACTGATGCGATGAATGAATTCATTTTCACAGAAAAAGAAGAAAACGAAGACTGTTGTTGAGAAATACTGGGATTGGGATCTCACTAATGAGACACAACCAATATGGGTGAGCCTCATCAGTTTCCTTTTCAGATGTTTACTTTGTCTTTTGTGGTAGCAACTTATCAAGAAAACTCATACGTCATCTTATTTGATGTGTACAGCTTCGCAATCCTAAGGAAGTCAATACAGAGGATTACAATGAGTTCTACAAGAAAACTTTCAATGAATACTTGGATCCACTAGCATCTTCGCACTTCACAACAGAGGTATTTGTTGAGAATGAGTGCCACATTGATGGGAGGAGGGACCTTGCATGGGCTTATAAGAGGTTGGGCTACTCACCATATAGCCAATTGGTTTTATGGTGGAACCTTAACTTTCTTCATGGTATCAAAGCCAGGTTGTCCCATGTGTGAGGCCAAACGGCCACACGCACTCCACGTCACCCCGTTATGTTGTCCACGTGTTAGGCTTGAAAATTCGCCACACATGAGGGGGCGTGTTGAGAATGAGTCCCACATTGATGGGAGGAGGGACCTTGCATGGGCTTATAAGAGGTTGGGCTACTCCCCATATAACCAATTGGTTTTATGGTGGAACCTCAACTTTCTTCAGTATTAACGACTATTACTCCCTCGTTAAAAAAAATAAGTTTCTCAACAAATGTTTTTTTGAACTTATTTTGAAGTAAATGCTGCATATTTCTGTATCATCACATGATTTGTGCTTCTTGAGTTGGGTAAAAGTTAGGTAGAATTGACGATTAAAGAAGTTCCTTAACAATGGCTATTTTGACAGCATTAGTTCCCTGAAGTTAGGATAAAATGTGTAATTGTTTGATTATGTACTCTTAATTTCATTTGTCTTTTGCTTTTAAGCTGAAAGAGGTTGCTATTTGCAGGGTGAAGTAGAGTTCAGGTCTATTCTATATGTCCCAGCTGTTCCTCCCATGGGGAAGGATGACATAGTCAATCCCAAGACGAAAAATATAAGGCTTTATGTGAAACGGGTGTTCATTTCAGATGACTTTGATGGAGAACTGGTAAACAACACAAAAGATGTTTTTTCAACATAGTAATGCAGCGTTCTCTTAAATGTTGCTTATTGGTTCTAATTGTTTTTACATTGGCCTGAGCAGTTCCCACGATATTTAAGCTTCGTCAAAGGTGTTGTGGACTCGAATGATCTTCCACTCAATGTCTCACGTGAAATACTTCAGGAGAGTCGTATTGTGAGTACATCCACCTCACTATCTTTTTAACCTTTAGGTCTAGTTAGTTTGTTGAACAAACTATTGTTTCTGTGATGTACTTGAAGGTACGGATTATGAGGAAGCGCTTGGTTCGTAAGGCCTTTGACATGATCCTTGGAATATCCATGAGCGAGAACAGAGAAGTACGTTTTTTGTTGTTGCGTTTTCTTATCATTATTTTGTTTTTTTTTTTACGTTCTTGTAGAAATATGGTTCAAATTTCAGCATCTTGGCAATTATCACTTCTTGCATGTCTCCTTTTTCGTTCCTTAGCTGTAGATATGAGTCATGTGACTGAATCCTGATCGTTGCCAGGCTATCTGCTACTAGGGCGTCGAGAATGATATCTTCGCTTGATGTTCTTTAAACACACCTATTTTTGTTTGTTGCAGGATTATGAAAAGTTCTGGGAAAATTTTGGCAAACACTTGAAACTGGGTTGCATTGAAGATCGTGAAAATCATAAGCGTATTGCTCCGTTGCTTAGATTTTTCTCTTCCCAGAGTGAGGATGTGATGATCAGCTTGGATGAATATCTTGAAAACATGAAACTTGAGCAGAAGGATATCTATTATATTGCTTCAGACAGCGTGACAAGTGCCAGGAATACACCATTCCTGGAGAAACTTCTTGAGAAGGACTTCGAAGTATGTATTGTCTCTCAATTAACTTGACGCTAATATATGATTATATTCATTTTCATTCTGTTTTATGTATCCATGCATGATTTATGTTGTTCTATTGCTGTAGGTGTTGTACTTAGTTGATCCCATTGATGAGGTTGCCATCCAGAACCTTAAATCATACAAGGAGAAGAATTTCATTGATATTAGCAAGGAAGACCTAGATCTAGGTTGGTTTGGAGCCTTATAAGTTGAACATTTCTGTTCCACTATGGATGGGTGGTTACTAATGTTCTTGCTTCTTTGATTTTATGCATCCTTTGCTAGGGACGTAGCTGACAAATCTGATTTGTGTGAATGACATTTTTGCAGGGGATAGGAATGAGGAAAAAGAAAGGGAGATTAAGCAGGAATATGGCCAAACATGTGATTGGATTAAGAAGCGTTTGGGCGACAAGGTTGCCAGTGTTCAAATTTCAAACCGTCTTAGCTCGTCACCGTGTGTTCTTGTGTCGGGGAAGTTTGGCTGGTCTGCCAACATGGAGAGGTAAGAGGCTTCTGAATTGCTATTTATAACTTTTAGATATTCATGTGTTAGAACCTGAATGTTATCCTCTAAACTTTTGATTGGACCTTTCCAGGTTGATGAAGGCACAAACTGTCGGTGATACCTCTAGCCTGGAGTATATGAGAGGCAGGAGGGTGTTTGAGATTAATCCCGAGCACCCGATCATTAAAAACTTAAATGTATGTTTGCACAAAGAAAGTGCAAGTTCCCATCATTTGAATACTTGACGGTTTTAGCAAGTTTGACTACACTTTTAACCCTGGTTTGTAGGCTGCAAGCAAGATCAACCCGGATGATGAGGATGCTATTAGAGCTATTGATCTTCTGTACGATACAGCATTGGTGTCAAGCGGTTTTACTGTGAGTATTCGTACTTGCTCTCTTTTTATAACTGCTCTCCAATATTAGTTGGGTTGAAAACTTGAAACACAAAAATGCTACGCAAGACTATTACCCTCTAGGATTTTTTGTAGCCATTACTCGACGATGTTTGACTTGCATGCTTGTTTGATGATGTTTGTGAGCGCCTAATGCGTTCACCTTGTAGGAATTATAAAGGGTCCAATATTTGTTGGGTTAAGACACAAAAACCAAAAACTAGGAATTTATTGTAGCCAACACCCGAAAATGTTGATTTACATGCTTGTTTGATGATGTCTGTGAGCGTCGAACGCGTTCACCTTACTCGTCTTGTGAATGCAGCCTGATAATCCAGCAGAGCTGGGTGGAAAGATATACAAGATGATGAGTCTGGCGCTCTCTGGGAAATGGTCCACACCTGCTGCCGAAATTCAGCAGCCCGAACCCCAACAACACAACCCCGAGATACTCGAGGCCGAGGTTGAGCAACCAGGACCCCAACACAACCACCCCGAGATGCTAGAGGCCGAGGTGGTTGAGCCTGTTGAAGCCGGCAGTCAGAAATGAGGGGCACAAAGCAATTTTCCCTTTGCTCTGTTTTTTCTCAAAATTCATTGGTGTAGGGGCTCATAAAATGCAGGACATAACTGTTAGGGTATAATATTTGATGGAGCTATTGGCAAGAAATAAGGGAGCATAAAGCAATTTTCTATTTTTCTTACAAACATCAGTTGTAGGCTTCGGTGGCAGTGTTGATATATGGACGGAGGCTGTTCGCCTCAACTCTTAACTATGGGATTATTAATGATTTTGTGATTATTCCTCTTTTTGTTCATCTTTATTTTTTAAGCATAATCAAATCGGATGTTTACAATTAAGAAATTTTATTGGAGTTGTTATTGGCACTTTGAAAAGTTATTGGCTTTTTATATTAGCATCCCACAAAATGTTGAATGTACCTCACATTAAAATTTAATATTAAATGACTTATTTACCTTACTATGCAATGACAATTTTGACCTTATTAGGTTTAAAATAAAAAATAAAAAATTTCTAAATACACCATCCCAAATCACTTTTTGCATATTATTTTTCTTCTTCGACTATCAAAACCTCTTCCACCCTCTATTGTTGAACGAAACTACAGACATGTTGATTGAGATCTCATGTTCTAGTTCACTTGCAAAGTGCTGTCTTTAATTCAGTAGTGTTATAACTCAACTGTATTAATTGAGTTCCGTAAATTAATGTGATCATACAAAAACAACCCTGTTTTTCTTGTCATGTGTTGGTTTCGTTATGCAAATGTAATATGTTCTCAGCATGTGGTTCTTTTCTGTTCACAGGGATGTCTTGGAATCTAGAGATTCAGAATGCAGGGCATGGGCTCGTGTTGAAAGTTTGAAGTCCTCTCTTGATGAACGCAACTTGGAATTACGAGTTAAGACAGCAAACGAAGCTGAGGCCATTTCTCAACAAAGGCTAGCTGCTACTGAAGCTGAGATTGCTGACTTGAGGCGGAAATTTGAAGCTTCCAAAAGGTTACACTTTTTCTGATGCTGGCCAAAACACAGATAGTATGAATGAGTAGAGACACATTGAACCAGTATTCCACCTAAAAGATGTGTCAAAGAATGCAAACTGCAATTAAAAGACACATAGCCCTCTATTCAAGAGAAATCGAAGAAAATGTTCACATTCTTTAAGTCATTAGAAACCGAGACCCAAAACAATTCCCAAAACTTATCCTTTATTTTTTAATTCAGTCTCCAAATTTATGCTTAAACATCCTGGTATTTCTTTCTAGACAAACCATCCAGAACATTACCATTGCACCAATCCCATAAAACTCTTACCTTTTTTCTCTCCATTACTAAAAAAGTTCAAATGAATCTAAACATTTTTCAAATCATTCATTTTGAAATCATTCGGCAAACTAAAAGTTCGGATGATTTGAAATTATTCGGCAAACTGAACGTTCAAATGTTTAGATTCAGTCCCTAAAAATTAAAAATGAGTGTTATAAGATTTGAGAAATGTGGGGTGTATAGAAAATGTGGGGTGTATGTAGAAAATATAAGGTGTATATTGAGAATGTGGAGTGTGGGGGTATTATGGGGAAGTATGTGGGATGTATTAAGATAATTTTTAAGTGAAAAAGCAAATGTGGAGTGTATTAAGCATGTGAGGTTTATTCAACAATTTGTGGGGTGTTAATATAATAAGCCAAGTTATTCTGCATTTCTTCTTTGTAGAAACGCAGACGAGAATTCGTATATGATGGAAAGTATAAAGTAAAGAATTTTTTTTCTAAATATTTGATATTTTGATAGAAGTGCGATTATTATAATTTGTCGAAATAAAATCACCTCTCAAAAAATAGGTTATACAAAGTAAATAATTGGCAAGAGATCATGTGTTTTAAATTGAGTTAGTAGTTAGTAATAATTAGAAGCAATTTAGATCATCTCCACCAATTAGTGGAAGACAAAGGCACAGACAACAATATTGCCTTCAAGCCCAAACAAACACACCTCCAACCGTCCAAATAAGCAAGGACAAGTGGTGGGCCAACCATTGCCAGCCCAAGTGCCAAGCCATCTCAAACCCGGCCTATTGCCTTCGGGCAAGCTGACCTCTTTTTTATTTCATTTTTCTGTTAGGCGCATGTAACACAAGCACGACTGAAGGAGACAAGACTGCAACAGTGAGCTCAGATCTTTCCAACGATAGGAACACGTGATGCCATTTAAAACCGTTGAGTTTCCAACGACCAGATGATCTGGACTGTATAAACTTACTAAGATATGGAAAAGGAAAAGCTTCTAGAGCACGTTACATTTTTTTTATTTTTGTCAAAAATCTATATTTTATTCTACATAGGCTATGTACAAAAGTCAAGTGGCCCAACTTTTTGAAATGACCATTTTAACCTCGCTATTACACGTGGCGTGAGGCAAGCAATTCCAACCCGAACGTTTGAAACTTGAAGGTCTTGACGTCCGGGTAAAAAACTTCATTGCGCGTGCCAAGGGCAAAATGGGAAAACAATCCGTTGGTAGAGACATGAATAAAACTTCCCCAAGTCCGTCTCTCCGCGTCTGGTCTCTACCGAGCAGCTGAATCTTCTCTCGGCCTTCTTCTGGTAAGCGCTCTCTCTCTCTCCCTCTCCCCTTCTCTCTCTCTCTCTCCTCTTTCTTCTGTTTGGTCGCCAAGAAAATACGGTGGAAAATGAAAGGAAATTCTCTTAGTTTCATTTGCTGCTCTTGATCTAGTAATTTAGCAAAACCCCCAGCACTGAAACAAGGCAAACAAGGCAAGTACTCGATTTGGGATCGGTTCAGTGACCTTTGAAATTTACTCTTTGTTGCTGTAATTCTCTCTCTGTGCTGTGTGAGTCGTGGATTTGTGTCAAATTAATCACCAGGAGAAGCAGATTCAATGGAAAAGGAGGTTTTTTTTTTTCTTCTGTGAAAAGTAAATAAATTTGGGGCTTTCTATTGTGTGGAAATTGGTAAAGGTCTGCCTTTTTTGTTGTGTGTTTGTGAAATGATCTTGTGGCTTGAACATTATTTCGTTTCGAAAAATTGGGAATTGGAGGCTTTTTGACAATAGTCTTGCTTGACAGTTGAAATTAGTTTAGGATTGTTAATGTTATGGACAGAGGAAAGCTTGATTGGCAGTATTACTTTGTTCAATTTCAGTAAAAATTAGTTCTTTTGTGACGAATACTTCTTCGGAATCATTTGTTGTGAATTTTCTTTGCCTCGATACTAGCTGAACAAGAATAGTAATTGTAATTATAATCTCTCGTGAGAATTTTTTATTATTAGTATCTGCATTCAATCGATGATATGCTTCTCGTAGCATCTTGCCTAATCACAATAAGCCAATTAAGTTTCATGTAATTGAAAATGCTCCTAATCTTCTTACCCATATTTGCACTTGTTTATGTGTGCATGCACGTGTCTTCTTTTGGCGGTGCTGAATGGGTGTTGTTTCTTCTCAACAATAAGAAATTGTCTTGTAACAAGTTCGTGTTGAATAAATTTAAACTCTCTATTTGGTTGTTATGGAGGATATCTTCTTTGTTCCTGCACATTACTCTTGTCAGATATCAGAATATGCGTTCGTCATGATAGCTTTCAAAAGATTTTAAGTTTTATGGTACTGAATACTGATGGGCAATACTTCTTTTGCCGCAGTTGCAGATAAAGGGAACTGGTGGATGGGTACATCATCTGGTTCCAATATTTACCAACAGCCTTCATCAAGAATGCTTCCTCCACGTCAGCAACCACGAGCGGGGGGATTACAAACCTCACTGTCCCTTGTCTCTTCAGATCCTAGGCTGTCCCCAGAAGAACCCAGATCAAATTCTGATCACAGACGCGAGTCCCCTACCGAGAGTGCCAGTTCTCGAGAAACCTGGCCTACTGCTGATGTCATAATGGCAAAGAAGATGGAGAATGGGAAAGCAGAAAATGATTGCCCTGAACAATCAGTCATTCGCCGTCTTTCCAGTGCTGATAAGATATCTCTTCGAGAAATAGCTGGAGAGCGAGTTGATATAATCGCTGAAAAGATGCATCACCTACCCGACGAGTTTCAAGAAGAATTGAAGAACAACCTCCGAGTCATCCTCGATGGGAATGGAGGTTCACAGCAGCGAGAGGAATTTTTTATTTTGCAGAAGCTTGTTCAGAGTAGAGCGGACTTAACAGCTAAGACATTGATTAGAGCACACAGAGTGCAGCTTGAAATCCTTGTTGCAATAAATACTGGGATTCTGGCATTTTTGCATCCAAATATCAGTCTTTCTCAAACTTCCTTAATTGAAGTTTTCGTGTACAAGAGATGCAGGAATATAGCATGCCAAAATCAGATTCCTGCTGATGATTGTACCTGTGAGATATGCACGAAAAGGAATGGTTTCTGCAATCTTTGCATGTGTGTAATCTGTAACAAGTTTGATTTTGAAGTTAACACTTGCCGTTGGGTTGGTTGTGATTTGTGTTCGCATTGGACTCACACTGACTGTGCGATTCGTGATGGGCTAGTAAGCATGGGACCCTCCGGTAAGAGTGGAGCAGGGCCATCCGAAATGCTTTTCAGGTGTCGAGCTTGCAATCGAACATCCGAGCTATTGGGCTGGGTCAAAGATGTTTTTCAACACTGCGCTCCTGCCTGGGACCGGGAAGCTCTGACAAGGGAGCTTGACTTTGTTAGTAGGATTTTCCATGGAAGTGAAGACCCCCGAGGGCAAAAACTCTTTTGGAAGTGTGAGGATCTCAAAGAAAAAATAAAAAGTGGACTTGCAGAGTCGACAGCAGCCTGCAGAGCAATATTGATGTTTTTCCAAGGTACGTAATTTTTTTAAGCGCTTTATTTTCCTTTCCACGTGGTGTCAAATTCAGTTTGCTTCTTAGGGAAGAAGATATATTATGGTACTGTCAAGTCTTGTGGAATAGGATTCCACTCCAACTATAGGACAAATTTTTTTTAAATTGTGGGTTTTGTTGCAGTATTTGCATACTGTAGTGTGTTGTTGTACTTTTATTTTTATCTTTAATCTATTTTGTCCTGATTTTAAGTATTTTCTTGATGAAGAGCTTGAGGGAGATTCTCCAAAGAGTCTGGAAAACGGGGAAAGTGGACGGCTAATAGCACCACAGGAGGCTTGTAATCGAATCGCTGAAGTGGTGCAGGAGGCCATAAGGAAGATGGAAATGGTGGCTGATGAGAAGATGAGAATGTATAAGAAATCCCGAATGGCTGTTGATACTTGTGACAGGGAACTCCAGGACAAGGCCAGGGAAGTTCAAGAGCTAAAGCTTGAGAGGCAAAAAAAGAAGACTCAAATTGAAGAGCTGGAGAAAATTGTGAGGCTCAAACATGCAGAGGCTGATATGTTCCAACTTAAGGCCAATGAGGCAAAACGAGAGGCTGACAGGCTCCAGAGGATCGCTCTTGCCAAGTCAGATAAATCAGAGGAAGAATATGCCAACAGTTATTTAAAACAACGGTTGAATGAAGCTGAGGCAGAAAAGCAGTGCCTTTTTGAGAAGATTAAACTGCAAGAGAGTTCGCGGGCATCCCAGAACAGTGGCGGCGGCAGTGGTGACCCTTCTCAGCTGCTTATGTACTCGAAAATGCATGATATGATGCCAAACGAACGCCATCCTTTCAGAAAAAATCCCTGAGGAACGATTTCTAGTATGTACTGTATTATTTTAACTTCAACAGTAGTAATTTACTTTCTTTCGTGAACTAGTTTGAACGCGGTGACTTTAATTTGACATGTGTGCCCTGTGGGCATTTTTACTGCATCTATATATTTATGAAGGTTGATAGTTAAAGCAATTTGTTATATACTTGCATGTCTCAGTGGTTGTTTTGGAGCTGATTTATTTGATGCATATCTTTCTGTTGTTAGAGAAAATCAGGAAGTAAACAGAATGAGGTCCTTTGTTATTGTTTTCTTCGTTGCATTGTTTACCTCATGAAGTGGACACAAGTTAAAACTTAGTCGACCATTTATCCAAACATAACTGAACTTGCTACAAGCGTACTCGTAGCTGAGTGCGGTGACTCTTCTTTAGGTTGGTGGCCAGAGAGGCGGCGTTATTTTCTTTCGGTAAACCATGAAACTGGGAGCACGGAGATTGATATGCAGGGTTACCGGAATGACCATGGAAGTTGTGGAACCCCATAGCCATGGTAATACCATGACATCTAGTTGTAGAGCTTACAGAGACATTTGGAGTGACAATATTAGCATTGTTTAAGAAGAGAGGCCTGATCTTCTGGACTTGGTGATGCTGATGATCTTGCTGGGGCTGTTTGAGGGAACCAGAGTTCCATTCGGAAAACGCAGCAGATGCCTGAACTCTAGTGCGGTCGGTATTAAATGGCTGAGGATGAACTCTAGACGCAGCAGATGCTTTTATTTACGATCTTAAGGAGGATGACAAATCCATGGTAAGACCGAGTTCTCATGTCTGCCATGGCGCCTGCAGATCGGTTTGGTTGATCGGATTTGCAGGCTTAGAATCTCCAACTGCAAATAGTAGAAAGATGCAGAACCAGAAAGCCATTAGTACAAACTTTTGAGTGTATTTTAAGCTGCTGAAGTACAGAGATGGTATTATTTGTTTATATTTATTTTGGATAGAAGATAAATGAGATAAGGAAATCGAACTCGGGACCTCGAGTGCAGTGATGATATTTCTTTAGGCTGCTGCTGCAGAGGGCTGGTATTAAATTTATAGCTTGGTTTGCATTTCATGCTTTCTGAACCAGCAACTAAAGATGGATTGGTGGAATGTTTGGGTACATGCTTTTTGTTTTGGGGTTTTAGTTGGAAGGTATTTTATGCATGGGCGTGTAGTATATCTCCATTTTTTTCTTTTCCTTGCTTTGTTTTTCACTATTTTCTCTCTATTTTATTGTGCCCAATTGCTTGACCTACAAATTTCGAAAATGTTTGTATTATTAATTACATGGTGAGTACCACCTAAAAATGTTGCACAAATACCTGTCCAAATAACTTAATTGCGAAGACATGTATTTTTTGTTCTGTGATTGATTGACATGTTTACTTACAAGAAATGAGGTTGTAAAGTACAAATTATCTATTTACAAACGCAAAAAATAAAGGAAAATACCCCAAAATGGGACAATTTATTAATTTTGGGACAGAAATAAGACAAATTGGTCATACACAAACCATGCACATAACCGAAATTACTAAAATACTCACATATAAATAGGCTATTCCTCACTTTCTCTCCCCCATTTTCTGATTCCTTTCTCTCTCCCTTCCTCTATCTCTCTTCTTTTACTTTTTCTCTCTCTACTCTCTCTCTCCCTTCCTTAGATCTCTAAGCTCCGATTTCGAAGAGATGGAAATCCAAAGAGAGGTGAGAAGACTGAGCTGGGTTTTGGGTTCACCTCATACCTCTGGTTTCGAACAAAGGAATGCGAGAGAGAGGTGAGAAGAGTGAGCTTGGTTTTGTACCATATTTTCTGTTTTGGCCGATAAGTTCCATTTTTTCCAACGATTGAAGCCTCAGTAGGCATAGTAAGGTAGGGTGTTTAGTTCCAAGTTCCTTCATCAATGATTTATGGAATAAATGGGTTGTTTGTAAGATGAATTAATACTTAGAAGTTAAATTAGGGTTTGTGTTTCATGTTGGGGCATATGGGTTGCAAAATAAATCTCAAGTTTTGACGTGCTACATGAATGGGATGGAACAATTTCTAGTTCAAGTGTTCAATTGCATAAATTTGTGCAAATTTTTTCGTAATGTGCATGTGGTGTGCATATGATGTGTATGACTACATCTTAATATGAGAAGCGGGCATGTTCATGAGTTATGATGCATGTATGTTGTGCCTCGGAATTTAGCGAGTATGACCACAACCTAGTTGGCCTTGGCGAAAAACAAAATTAAGAAAAAACGTAGAGGACGTTAAGGGTCATGTGTGTCCGTGAAATAACGACAACGAGTATCATGTTTTCCGCGTGCACAATTAAGCGGTGGTTGATATACGTAACAAGACTTTTCAAACGGTCACTGTAACCTTATATACATAACAATTATGTTTTAATTGTATCCACTATACCAATATGTTGCCGTTAAAGTTTCTCTCGTTCTGTGCATATCATGTACATATTATGTGCATGTGGTGTGCATATAGTTTATTATGTGTAGATGGTGCGTATTTACATCTTTGATACTCTTCGCATTAGCATAGTTTACTACTTTTTCCTTTGATTCAGAAGCAGGCCCTGCAAATACGAAAAAAGTGAACGAGTTCATGAAACAATTTCATTTGATTCAGTTGGGTTCTTTCGTGCCCATTCAAACTGCAATTTTTTCAAATCCTTGAAATATTTGAACCAAATTCAAATTAATGAATCTTCGATTCTTCATATAAAGTTTATGGTCATTCATCTGATTGCGGCATTTTTATTTTTTTTTGGAAGAGAAAGTTATGAGCTATGGGTTTTTGGGTTGAGCTCAGATCTGCAAGCATAACATGTGCATGTCGTGTACATACAATGTATGAGTGAGCTTAATACGAAGAGAGTGAACGAGTACGCGAAACAATTTCGTCCATATCCTTCTCTTTCCCTTCTTTCCACTCTGATTTCTCTCTTTTCCCTCAAAATTATCTCTTCTCCAAAAGGCAACTAACATTTAATACGTTTTTACATTTAATTGTAGCAAAATCAAAATTGAAAGATTTGGGTCTCCTCTAAGAAACACCAAACCAATCACTTCAACTCCAAAAATCTATCAATCAAAAAGCAAAATTAAGCAAACCCAGTTCACAAAACCTACAAATGAAAAGGTAAAAATCGAAGAAGATGGGTGGGTTAGAGATGGAGCTCTTGTGCATATTCGAAATGTAGAGAGAGGAGAGAGAGAGCTTGGATGAAGATGATGGGTGGGTTAGAGAGAGCTTTTGGATGAAGATGAGTGGGTTAGGGGTTCTTTGAACTAGAATTGGGGGAAAGAGATTTTCTCTTTCTGTTTCTCTCTCTACAAAATGAGAAATGAGAGCTGGAATTTTTGGATAATCTATTTATATGAGAGGACAATTTGGTCATTTCAAAGTGTAGGAAAAATCTTATTTCTGTCTGATTGTTGTGCATCATCGCCTGTGCATGTTGTGTGCATATTTGAAATGTCATATTTATGTCCCAAGATTAAGAAATTGTCCTATTTCTAAGTATTTCCCAAAAATAAATAAATAAATGGTGTGTGGTGTTAAAAATACGTCTTCCATTCCCAATTTAACAAAGTATTGTCACCAAAAAGCGATATGTTATCCAATACTTGAACAATTTATGAATAAATAATGTGGGGGACTGCCATAGTGGCTAGGGCTAAAACTGTAAAAAGGACCGAGGCCCAATGGGCCGGAATAAAAATCAAGCATAGCCCCATTTTTGCCCTATGGGCCTCCCAGCCTTAGGACCGAGATTTATCTAGCCCGATTTAAAATGGGTAAATTTTGGAGGTTTTGGGCCTTGCATTTTAGGCCCTGAGTCGAGTTTAGGTGTGGCCCTTAAGCCCGGTTCTTAGGCCCGGCTTGATATGACTTAATGTAATTTAAAATACTTTTGAATTTTTCTTTAATATAATTAACTTTTTTTCAATACTTATATAAACTATCTAAGACTCAAGCTGACGAAACCATTCGACTAGATAAGAAGGGAGCTAAAAAGGAGAAAAAATGATATTTGTTAATTGATTATATTAACCAAACAAATACCTTAATTGATATGGTCGTTGATAACTAATAAAATTAAGAAGTCCTAAGTTTAATTCTTATCAATATTACTAAAAATAAATTTAAATGAAAATGATTAAAGAGCGAAAAATTGGGGTGGGCTGGGCAGCCCGCTCGTAGGCCCAATTTTCTCGACTCGTTGACTAGCCTACGCCTTACTTCTATGGCAAAGGGCCGATTTAGGCCGACCTAATTTTATCCTAGGGCCCAAAATTTTAAGATCAGGTAGGGCTTAGGCCTTGGCTTCTTAGAACCGGCTCAAACCGGCTCAACCCATCTTACATGTCTAGTTAGGACATTTCTCTTCAACTCACTGTATCTCAGAGAACAAACTCTTACGTTCTCCTTAGTGTAGCTTAAATAATAATATTACTTATAATAATTAAAAAATAAAATCGTGTGTAGCATCTTCATCATAAGAAAATGCCCAGCTTTAAGCTTCAACTTGGCTACATGACAAGGATTGAGTTTGAAGCTAAATTTTGACCAAAGAAATATATAGGTCTATCTACGGCCTAAGTCGACAACAAATGGTTACCCACACACACGGCTTTACGTTTTGTTCGGATCATGATGTCGTATTGAGCTCCAACCCTTTCTTTCCTTCTTTCTCTATCTCGGTCTCGATTTAGCATCATATATTAATCTGAAGAACATTTTTATTGGTTGTAGTGCGGATTAAGGAGCCGCTCCTCCATGCTGCGGCTGCGGAGGTGGGGGCTGCCGCCTCCCTTGCTTTTTTGGGGGAAGTATCCCCATTCTTTTTAGCATATGATCCAAATAGTTGAGGGCAGAATTTGAGATTGCAATTTACAACCTGGATAAGAACAAGAATGACCCAAATAGACAAGTTGACTTTCAACATTAACATATTGAAAGACTTCATAAGGTTATTATGGTACACTAGCATTTGTGGATTTAAGTTTCTATTTCTTTGTCTTTGGATTGATTAAATTTGTCACTTTCGACTTGATCCTTCGTATTAAGCGAGTGCAATGGAGTTGTCAATTCTTCTAACGTATTTACATGACTAAAGAAAACTTCAATAAGATCATCATACCAAGTCATCATGTTGATGGATGATGATATGATTAATCGTTTAGATAACGTTGTTATTATAAATAGTTAATTTAATTTAAGTTTTAATACACCGTGTTCCTTGAGTCATACAACTTCAACATGGGTACATAGGTTTCATTTGGGCATTAGGATTATATTGGAATGGCGTTGGGATTATATTGAAATGGATAACCGTCTGAATTCAAGACATATTAAAAATAAATGAGAATGATTTTTCATTTTTGCTAGGATTTGAAGGGGATTAGACATTAAAGAGACTTGTCTCTAACCTAATCAAAAGAAAAAAAAGTATCACGAACCAACAAAATTACATACAAAAAAAGTATCCTCCTATAAAATTGTATTCTAAAAGTTGTTCTTGTCAATAAAAGAATTGTTTCAAATTTAACAAATAAATGGAGCATGCATTATTTGTAATAGCTTTAATTAATTAATACTTAGTATGAAATAATGAAAGATGAATTGGCTCTGGCTGGCTGTAACGTGAAATTTCGAACAATATTACTCATCACCTGAAAAAGCTATTCGGACATTCTTTTGTCCATGGAAATCCCTCTATTTATCTGAAAATTAATTAATTTCTTCAAATGAAAGTCGCTTCAAATTAATAAAAAATAATTGCAAGAACACATCATATATGGATTGGCAGATGTTGTAACCTTAATGTTTTTATTTATTTTTTGTTATTTGTTTTTAAAGGGACTAGCTGGTGGTTGGTGGTTTTGTCACGGTAATTCACCTTTTCGGGGGGTTGAAAAGACTCACAGAGGCATTTTAGCCTTTACCTGACCACCATCCATCGTGTGATTCATCAATGCTAGAAATTGAACTCAGGATGTGCTGTGTGAAATACTGATCTGAAATTTGTCTTCAACCACTCCGCCATTCCATGGTGGTTCAAAAACAATTCGAACATGACATCAACTGGGAAAGAGGCCATTTTTAAAACAATATATGTATATATGTATATTAAAATCAATTGGGAAAGAAGCAACTATGAATTTCTATAGATTATAACCATAGGGTGATATTTATATTTGATATAGGAGGTAGGTAGCCATGGTATTTTAATTTATAGTTTGAGTTGTTGGAAGAGTTTGAATAGTTTTGGAGACAACTAAAATTAATCATTGATAAATGAGTGAGTAAACAACCAATGGGAATTCCCAACCAATGCACATAAAAAAAGTGATGGGTGTATGAATATATAAGTTGAGAAAATAAATGCCGAGCCTACTAACGCAAGCTTATAACCCAGGTGGGGGCATTAAGGTGTTCGAACGCTGGTTTGGTCTCAAGGGGTCGGGTTTGTTGTGGCTCTATTTTGGCCCGCCCGTTCTAAGCTGAGGGTTGAGCCATGTGGTTTGGGCGAAGGCTCAGGCTTCACGGTTCCTAGAGCGGAGGGCACCGCGTAAGGCTGGCTTCACAGAGCAACGATCACAATGGAAGGATAACGGGTCGGTGCTGCCCGGATCCATCATGGCTTGTTGGACCGTTCCAATTGAACCAACACTTTTAAAAAGAAGTTCTTCAAAAAAAAAAATTGAGAAAATAAATAGTACTGGTGAGGAATAAATATAAGGTGAGGTTTGTAACATCAAATTATACTTTCTTTTTTTTAGTACATCAATATTTTTACACTAGGGGGAGAGGGAGTTCGGCTAAGCCATACAATGGACAACCTAATTTGGTATTGAATTCGTCATCCACGAGATTCGAACCTAAGACCTTTCACTTCCAAGTAAAGAGGAATACCACTAGACCGTGGTACTAAATGACAACATCAAATTATACTTATATTTCATAGTTCAACTATTTAAATTCAATGTTAACAAGGTATAACTATTTCATTCAAAGTGTTACATACATATATATAGTCAGGTTGCAAAAGTTTTAGCTGGGTTTTATAATCAGTTTGGGACTGCTTTTAAAGTAACAACCAAAAACACATATCCAACTATATTTTTGAAAAACTTAAAAGGTACATTAGGGTAATGGAAACACTTTTTGGAGAAACAGTTTTTTTTTTTTTTTTTCAAGAAGCACTTCAAAATGTTTTTTTCAAGAAACACTTGGATTTTTAATAAAGACTTCAGCATGCTCCTAATAAAAATTCTAACAGAAACGCTTATAAACACACTTCCTTTTTCTTCGAAAGCAATCTTAGACCAGCTCTAAGAGTATTCATTATTGCACTCGAAGTCCTATCTTCCCCTTCCCTAAGTATTTGCATCAAAGAAGAATATTACACAGCTTGGTGTTCTTATTTCTTTTTTTCATCTTTTTCCCCATTTTTCTTTCAAGCACAAGATTTTTATTTTATTTATTTTGGCTTTAGATTATATCAAATACAAATTAGAAAGACAATTTCATGTTGCCTCAAATTATACAAAAATATTATCTCACACTTATGTAATAATGTATATCATGTTGATAATGACCTATTCAAACTGCCATCATACTCTCCACCTGCAGAATAATTAACACCCATAAAAACACCTTTGACATAAATTTTACACTCACCTAATTAAGCGTTTATTTTAGTCCCTCGGGTTGAGCAATACTGACAGGGTATTCAGAATTTCACTAAAATTACTTGTGTTTGGTTTTTGGGCCTGTGGTAGCAAAGGTCCTTAAATTTTATTTTGTTTAGTTTTCCTTCTTAAATTCTCATATTAATTTTTCTTATCTTCCACTTAACATTTCGTCAGCGTCATTTCGTCAAATCTATCTTATTTTTTTATCAAATTTGAGGATATAGTGGTCTATTCATACAGAAAGAAATCTAATTTATTTTAAAAAGAGAAGAGTTTAGCTCCTTAATGTTAAGGAGGAGTTTCTCCTCAAAATACATCGTGACCTAGTCAAAGAATTTCCTACTTATAATCGGAACCACTCATATTACTATGTAAATATCGTCTTTGCAATAAATCAATTAAAACTAAGATCGTTTAATCAATTATCAAGGAGTTCCGATTATCCACACTATCAATAAGTGACGAAGTATTTTAAAGAAAAGTTCATCCTCGATCCTTGAAAAGCCAAGTCTTTTTCTTTAAAAAAATTCATTTTCTTATATTTTGGGTGAAACTCATATTTTATCTCTCAATTCAATGAAAAAGTTGTCCAAGTAAACGAAAATAACTTCTAGTACAACAAATAACATAATTTAAGGACGGGAGAAGCTATTAATAGAGCTCAGAGACGAAACTAAATTTGCTGTATAAACCAATAACCTTTGCTGCAATTTAACCTTGTTTCTTTATATCAATATTTATGCTCTTTTCATATTATAACTCGTAAAATGATAAATACGTGGCAGCATTTACAACATGGCCATAGAATTCTCAACTATAAAAACCAAGATAAAGCATCTTACCTTATTATTTTAAATTGACAAAATAAACTTTTTAAGCTAAAAGTCAACATCACCTTCCATTCGTATTTGTTTCTAGCGCAACACACACATGGGTATTGCCACTCAAATACTCGCAACCCGAAATTACAAAATTATCCTCAAACTTGCGCTAAAATAGCAAACGTTTTGGCCCAAAGAAGGCAGACTAGGGAAGGCCTCCTTGGTAATTTCATAAGAGGAAAAGAAAAACCAGAGACGTGCTGTACATTTTGTCAGGTAGTAAATTGGGTTTGTCTGTCGGGTCAGCCTTAAGTCATAACAGAACAGAAACGTTTGTGGGACCCGCTGACGACGTTAATGACGTGTCGAGCTGAGATTCTTTCCCGGGTTTTTCTTTGGGGGTTTTGATAGTATGCGGGAAAAAGTTGGAAAAGATGGAACGTTATTTGTCAGAAGCAGCTGTCGTGGCCCCCGCCTAATTTCGTCACGACACTCGATGATCTAGCTCGAAATCGGTGCCGAGGATTTGGAGTTTGTCGCCTAGTACCCCGCTAAGGCCACGTTTGGTTGAGTAGCCAAGTACATAAAATAACCCCCTAGAATATATTTTTTCTCATGTTTTTGGTGAACCATATAAAAGTTGAAAAAAAAAGAGATAACTAGAAGTGTAATTGTTAGTAAATTTTTTTTTTAATAGTTCGGACTACTAAGTAATACGAAAATTGAATGGTCAGAATTGCAATCTAATAGATATAAAGTCGGACAATCCAATAATTTGGATGATGAAGACTTAACCTTGTTATATTTTTTTATAAAACAATATTTTAAACTACTCTAACTTATAGAAAGATCAGAATTTGTTGCAAGGAGAGGAATATCTTGTCCTAACCAACTAGGTTAAGTCACGTCTGCATTATCGTTCATATTTTAATAATCACTTTTCCTATATAAATAATACAATCTAGAAATCCACATAATAAAGAGAGAAATAATACAATCTAGAACAAAATATGAAATTGTATAATAATATATAATTTTATATTCTTTTGCTAATGCTTCGTGTAGTGTAAGTGTATGATATTGAGAATATTTTTGGTCAACACCCTTAAATGATGATGATGTTTATCGCCTAATTTATTATTGTTGGATGAGTTTAAATTTAGAGATATGTGTAGTAGTGGATATATACAAATATCCAAATTTAAACTTATCTAATGGTAATAAGTACTGTGGAGCATTACTACCATTTGAGGGTGATGATTAGAAATGCCGCCACATGATATATATATATATATATATATATATAACACGAGAAATGTTAAGGTGGCTCTCTTGAATGTGTGACCCCGTTACTGTAGATAATATTGTTTGTTAAAAAAAATAGAAAACAAAAATAAAAAAGAATAAAAAAACTCTAGTTAACTTTTCACATTAAATGTTACTTTTTCAAATTTGAAAAAAAATTAACTAAAGTTAGGTGAAATGACACATAGAAGATGATTAAGTGTATGATAAGCATATATATACCATAAATTATAAAGGCTTTTTAGCCAAAATGGTCCCTAAGATTTGCATAACTCCTCACTTTGGTCCCTGAGATTTGAAATTAATAGAAGTGATCCCTAAGATTGTCCACCATCAATCATTTTGGTCATTTCGTGAAAATTATGTTAAATAAGGATCAAAATGATAAAAATACCTTCAATTTAACAAACAATTGGCCAAAATGATTTGACAAAAAATAGAGGGTATTTTTGTCATTTATTCTTATTTAATGGAGGTTTTTAATGGAATGACCAAAATGATTGTTGATGGACAATTTCAGGGACCACTTCTATTGATTTCAAATTTCAGGAACCAAAGTGGAGAGTTATACAAATCTCAAATGCCATTTTGATTAAAAAGCCAATTATAAATTATGGTGGTGAGAAAAATGCTCCCTTAAAAAAGAGTCCAACATGTCTCATAAGTTTAGGTTACCTAGGGAAAAAGAAAGGTGAAATGAATAGTTAAAATGATTAAGAAGAAGAGAGTTTTAACAAAACACTTCCGGTATTGTTCACTTTTAACGAAAAATCACATTTTTACCTTTCCTTGGTACTATTCACTATACCTTTAAAAATGACTTTTCATTAAAAATGAAGTTTTTTTGGACTTTTCGTTAGTTTTCCTTAAGAGCAGTTCCACCGGGAGGTGGTTAGGCCGGCACTCAGCCAAAAAACAAGGCTGACACTCAGCCAATCCACTCCAACCCGTTCCATTGCCTGGCACCCAGCCTAAAATTGACAGACCTTGGGGCCGGTTCATCTGACGTCAGCGTGGCGTCGTCAGCCTTTTTTTTTTTTTTTGTGCCAGAGAGAGAGTTGCTGTGGAGGCTGAGGAGCGGAGCTAGTCGAGGCGGAAGAGGGTGTCGAGAGGGAAGGAGCCATGGAGGGAGAAGGACGGGAGGACGAAGCAACGACGTCAGAGGTGTGGAGATGCAGGAGGACGAAGCGACGATGTTGAAGGACATGAGGTGTGGAGATGCAGGAGGTGTAGAGGAGGTTGTTGTTGAGGTCCGCTTGGAATTTGAAGGACATGAGGGCAATGACGTCGGAGGATGGGAGGATGAGGTTTGGAGGTGGCGGTGAGAATAGATTATCTGTGATGGGGTGGATGGCGTGTAGGAATGGAAGGGAAGGGAAGTGTGGAAGATGAGAAAATAAAAATATTTTATTTTTTTATAAAGTCAAAAATTAAAAATAAAATATTTATTATTTATTATTTTATAATAAATAATAATAATATTTTAATAAATTGACTAGGCTGTTTTTTTTAGGGGTGGAGATGCTTTGGCTTATTACGGTTCACTTGAGTGGATAAATGTGCTGGGTGTTGGTGCAAAGTTTTTAAGGGTGGAATTGCTATAAGAAGAATGCCCATCAAAGTAAATCTACTTTGGGAGAAGAATACATTAGGCATGGACTCATAGTGGTGGTGGGTCTAAAGTCCAAGTTGGATATCTCAAGTAATAATTGAGACTTTAAAATGTGTTGCCTATACACACACACACACATATGTTGTGGCCCATAGAAAGAGGCAAATAATTGAGACTTTAAAATGTGTTGCCTACACACACACACACACACACACACACACACATATGTTGTGGCTAGGGCTGGAAAAAAATCCCAAAAATCCCAAACTGAACCGAAAAATTCCCGAAACCAAACAGAAAAAATCCCAAACCGAAATTCCCGAAAATTTTGGTACCCAATACCGAACCGATCCCGAAATTTTGGTACGGGAATCGGTCTCAAATTTTTGGGATTTCGGTATTCCCAAACCAAACCAAAAAATATATATATTATTTAATTTTTAAATATATAGGATCACATCATTAAGGGGAACATCATCTACCTACAATAGTGAAAATTTAAATACTGAAGGAGCACTGGAAATCGATGATGGAATATATACAGGAAGGAGCCCTAAGATAGATAGTGGAACATATGCAGAATTTTTAAATCACAGAAGATTGATATATGGATACAGAGATGCAGAATAAACATGAGAGATTAATAGATGGATACATGGATAGATTATAAGTTACAATTTGCTTGAGAAAACTTTACATCTATCTATAATATTTATATTATATATGTACAGAAGTTTACTCAAGCATATATTAACGTTTTAGACGTAATTTTGGGGACTAGCATGATTATAGATAGATTTACTAGTTTACTCAAGCATATATTAACGTTTCATATTGGCATATTGCTTTTGAATAAGCAGATACTAACTGGGCCTTGCCATTTGATTGGCAGATTTGTGTGCACAGATTAGTAGAAACAAATTGGCAGATTGGGCATGCCTATATGTCAATTTTTCAATATAAAAGGTTGAATTTTAGCCCAATAGCATAATATGTCAAATTTTAGTCCAAAAGCCCAAAACCATTTCGGGATTCCCGATTTGTCCCGAAATCCCGAAACTATTTCGGGATTCCCGAAAATTTGGTTTGGGATCGGTATTGAAATTGGGATTCCCGAAAAATTTCAGTTTGGGAATCGGGACAAGGGTTTTGCTATGGGAGTTTCGGGATTCCCGAAAATTTGGTTTGGGATCGGTATTGAAATTGGGATTTCCGAAAATTTCGGTTTGAGAATCGGGACAAGGGTTTTAGTGTGGGATCCTATACCAAACCACCCCTAGTTGTGGCCCATAGAAAGAGGCATTTCTTAGATATGTACTTTGTAGTTTTCTGTCACTATAACTCTATAAAGCTAAAAGAAAAGTGAAACAAGAGAAAAACAGTCAAGCACTTGATGCCATTGTGTCAAAGTGGCTTCAAGAATCTTTCTTCTTCTTCCTTTTTTTTAATTATATTTTAATCCTCATAAGGATGTTTGGACTTAAATATCTCTCATACACAAACTCTCAGCCGCTCACCTGTGAAAAAATACTGTGCAGACAAGAATTTCTATACCTAGCTCACATCCCATACTATTTGAACTAGGTCTTGTAGCAAAATAATATTTTTAATAAATATATTGCTAATTGTGAGATTGAATAAATCACGAAGAAAAATGATAATCGCATATTTTTTCTTCTCTTGGGCTTTTACACATTTCTTTTTATTTATAGCTATTAGATTGAATAAATCAAATGAAATTAAACAACGAACATGATTGAACATGAATATATGCGGAAAACCAAAGTGCATGTGGTTATCATTTCTCAATCATAAAATAAAGGAAAGCATGAGCCAGCTTTTGATATTTGTAAACTATGCACAAAATATATCCAAAAATTGTTGATATTACACAACCGAGCATATCTTTTGTTGAACAATTGATATCAAACGGGGAGCAATTGATGCATGACCTTATCGGTAAATATTTTTTATCACTTGAGTTAAAGGCCTAAATTTCAAAATAAACGAAGCCAAAGAAAGAGGTGAAAAAAAAAAAAAAAAAACAATGGTGCCGGAGAAGAAAAATACAAACTGAGGTGAAAAGAAGGTAAAATATAATGGACAAAGTCAATGCCTAAAAAAATATCTTATGTTGTTCACTTCCAAAGATAAAATTAAAACCCATGATGTCTAGCTGTTTACTCTAAAATATATACTACCACAACAATATAAGGCCAAAAAGGTGGGGGAAAGAGTTGTACAATAAAATATGGAAGAGTTTGATGACTTTGGGCTCGTTTAGAAGTACTTTTAGAATGACTGAAAATGTTTTATATGAAATCAATTTTGAGTTCCAAAAACACTTTAAATGTTTCTTGGAATAAGCATCAGATATGTACTTCTTGCAGTCAATACTTAAAGCACTTTTTTTCAGAATTCACTTGAATTTTTATTAAGGATTGATTTAAAAAACATTTTATCTTCAGTCATTTTAAAAACACTTCCAAACGAGCTTTTTTTTGTTGATTTGTTGAGTCCTGAATTTGTCACATGATTATATAGACCCTATCAATACTTAAGTAAAATAAAGTAGCTTCTAATGATGGTCGAACTAATCATGGTTTTAATTTAATTGATAGCTTTAACTCTAAATATAAACTAGTGCAATCTAATCGATTAATTTAAAACAATGTTTTTTGTTTTAATCAAATTGGTTCCATTATATTACATTGGCGGGTAAGGTATATAGCCGACATACATTTTCATGTAGATGCCCACCTCATTAAAATATATAATTAATTTAATTGAGAATCTTCACACACATGGTGTACCCATTACCTCATTCCCCGAGTAATTGCCCTTTTTTTTCTTCTAAAATACTAGCGTCACACAATTTATTTATTTATTTATTTATTTTTGTATTTTCTGGACCAAATAATATGGACGGTAAAATAAACAATATTAGATCTTAAATTTCTAAATTAGTTTTCTTGTCTGTCATATTATTTCAGAGAAAAAAAAATAAGAACAGAAAATGAAAGAAGAAACTGGAAGTCTGAGTGGAAGCCTCTCTCTCTCTCTCTCTCTCTCTCGATTATATTGTAAGTCCGTATATCTGCATTGCAGCAGTGAGCAGATATCTTCAAACACTGAATGGTGGAGTCACTTTCAACTCTTACAAAAATAAAATAAAAAAATATTAGAGTCATCAAATTTTTAGACCATTTTTATTTATTTTATAAATTACATGATATAAGGGTTAAGGTTTTAGAAAACTCTAGACGTTAGTTGGGCTGCAGTCTTGGAGGCACTAGGCGGTGATAATGAGAACAATTGGCTGATGATTGGGCTTTTTTTTAATGATTTAAGGAAAAAATTCAACTATTAATCAGCAAATCATGTAGTTTATAAAAAATTATCTAAAAATTTGGTATCTTTAGCATCACTCAAAAGAAAAAAAAGTCCCCAAAACAGAAAAATAAAGGAGTACTGGAAAGGCTGTGTTATTATTATGGAATTGTTTATATTTTGGGTAATTTTGATGTTGGGCGTTTGTTTGCTTTTGCTTAACCTTCCCCCCACTGGATGATGAGATAATGATGTCTCCAAACCTCAATTCAAAATGCTGGACACCAAGCTTAATAGAGAGAATAAGAGAGTGAGTGTGCGTCCGTATTTGCCCGTTTTTCGAGTCGTGTAACATGTTGTATTCGAAATCAGTTAAACAATGTGATAATTGGTGCTATTGAAATTCTATAGATATCAGGTGAGTTTTGAGTCCTAGAACGTGTTCAAAATTGCCATTCATTGTGAGTTAAAAAAGAAAATAAGCAATTTCTTTTATTAATTCATTATTGGTTTGAGTTGGAATTTTATAGATATTCATACTTGTTTCGAGTCATATAATGTGTTACACCTCAAATTGTCATCAACACTGTAAGTTAGAAAGATGTGTGAAAAATAAAAACGAGTGTGTAAATAATACTATCCTAACTAAAATTATAGAAACATTCGTGTCGATTTCGGATCATATAATATGTAACGGCCACCCAATATGTGGGGTTTAGAAAAGAGCAAAGAAGGCATATTTTTCTCACTCTGATAATTGGTTCCAGTTGGAATTCTATAGAAACCAACTCCAGTCCAATCAATCTTTCCTTTTCCTTTTTCTTTTAAAATTTTCTTTTTTTTTATGGGTGCAGGGTTTTTGTCTATGAAAATAGAAAATGCATCACTATTGATGCTCCCTTTGGGTTCACAGAAGTGTGGGTGGTAGAAAGAGCCCTGATTCAGAAAAAGGCCAATTCTTTCCCTCTTATCTCCTTAATGATTTCTGCACAGGTTGCCCAAATAATAACACTGCTCTGGCTCATCAGCTTCTTGGTTTGGCATGATTGGTAGCCTCCTTCCAGGAAAAAAAAGGTGTAAATTTGATGGGTTTTTCAAGCTTCGCAGATGTAAAGATTTGAACTTGAAAAGTGAAAAAGGCAGTGGAATTTGGAGCTGGGTTCCTGACAGCTGAAGTGGGTTCCATGCAATTTCACATCTTCATTTAGATTTTTCACTAAGCATTGTGCTTGATGTGTTTTCTGAGCTGGGTTTGCTGAATATTTTACTGGGTTTTCAGCATTTGGTGGTCAGATTTTGATGACTAGTTGTGCTGAGGCTTCCAGAAATCTCTGTGGAGTTACATTAGCATGTATCTGAATGGTAGGGTATTCTCTCGTTTTAATGGCAGATTGCCCTTCAATCTTGACGTGAATATGGCAATGGAGGCTTTGTATGGGACTAGCTGTACTAGAAGATGGAGAGGAAAGGTTCTAATTCTGGGGCTTGTGGGTTTTGTTACAATCATTTGGGGTTTCATGAGTTTCAATGATGGAAGTTTGGGGCTGAGAGAGAAAGCTCCAGATATGGGTGGAGAGAAAGCTTGGATCCTGCAGCAGCATTTCAATATCAGCAAGTCCCAGGTTCTCGCTTTCGCTTCGTTGTTCTCCGAATCAGATCAGGTAATGTGCTCATGGCTTTTCTTAAACTTGCATCTATAAGCACTTGCTTTTCTCATTTAGTCTATTTGGTTTTGCAGCTTCTAATTGTTGAGAAAGTGCTTTACTTTAGAAATTTCTTATTTTGGTTTATGAATAGGTAGCAATTGAATAGTGAACTTTTGATCAATTGATTTCGCCACTTATTTTTCCGGTTGGATGACAAGATGACACTTTAAGCATTCATATGTAAGGTGCTTGAGACCGTTTCTGTCTATCAAGAGGGGAAAACTGTATAGTTATGAGAAAAAAGCTTTTACGTGTCCCCTTTTTTCTACTTCTTCTCACTAGTTTCCGTGCATTGCAGATAACATCCCTTGAATGTACCAAAGAACCAGGACCGCAAATGATGTTAAGTAATGTCATTTCCTGTTCTCTGAAGGTGCTATGTTCAGATGAGGAGGCAGAAAATGAACAAGCCAAGGACCAATGCCTGGTTCAAGATGAGAACGTGCCCAAGAAGCGTGATGTATCATTGCTTGAGGACAAATCCATATCATGCACCACGCAATCCACAGTTTCAGCAAATAGGATTTTTGGAAAGGTATAACTTTGATGCTTTATTGGTTGTGTCGAATTGTCAATGTTACAATTTAGGTTCCATAATTGCCATCGATGTTATGGGTACTGATACTTCACATGACGTGAGTCACGTCAACCCCTTTCCTAATACATTTAATGGGGGAAAAAATAAAATGTTAACCAGGTTCAACACTGGAAAAGCTCAAATGAAGAAATATATTCTATGACGATTTCCTGTAGGAACTTCCTGTCACAATTGCATATGTATTTTCTCCCTATTTGAGTTGGTGCTGTGATGCCATGCCAGGACCATGCATCTAATACGCATACTAAAACCCTAATTTGTGTTTTCAGTGTGTGAAGAGGTGTAAAGGTGACAACTTTTCTGTGCAAAAAACTAACTTTTTAATGTAAATAATTTGTTTCCATATTACTACTCTGGAAAGAACAAATGCTAAACTCTTTGGTGATGGTTCAAAATATCTAAATGGTTTTTTGTTCTTTGATTAGAACAATTTGGGTTCTGTGGCACGGGAGTGTGCAAAAGAGGACTTGCAGTTGCTTTGTACCTTGGTAATAAGATGGTGGTGGGCTTTTGTTGGAATGATCATGTGCTACCAACTGCCTGGTTTTTCTATGAAATTGTGGAGGAATAAAAAACAGAAGGTGGTTCAAAAGGTTCAAAAGCAGCCATTGCCACGGAGGAAGCAGCCAGAGAAACTGCAACAGCAAGCCCAAAAGCCTCCTAAGGTTGCTGGCACGTGGAGGACAAATCTACTTATAGTATTTATCATATTTGGCTGCATTACATCATTGTGGTTACTGTATCACTTATGTGCAAGAGATTATTTGTGGAGGGAAGAAACACTTTCCAATATGTGCGACGAACGAGCCCGGATGTTGCAGGATCAGTTTAATGTGAGCCTGAATCATGTTCATGCTTTAGCTATTCTTGTATCCACCTTTCACCATGGGAAACAACCTACGGCAATTGATCAGGTAATTTTCGTATCTACCTTTAGGTAAGTAATTTGTCCCCCTAGATACGCCAGCTTAGTAGGCGCTTTGAGCAGGCAATTCAAGGATTTTATAATTTATACACCACTGAAAAGTAAGGAAAGGAAAAACTAGTCAGTAACTTTACCGTTATCCAACTCTATTGGGTTATTAAGTGGTTTAACCTTGTACATTTCTTTCTTTCCACAGAAAACATTTGGTGAATATACAGAGAGAACATCTTTTGAGAGACCCCTTACGAGTGGTGTTGCTTATGCTTTGAAAGTTACTCATGCTGAGAGGGAACATTTTGAGAAGGAACATGGATGGACAATAAAAAAAATGGAAACTGAGGACCAGACTCTAGTCCAAGATTTTATTACGGAAAGCTTGGCCTCTGCGCCTATTCAAGATGAATATGCGCCCGTGATATTTTCTCAAGAAACTGTCTCCCACATTGTCTCTATTGACATGATGTCTGGAAAGGTTTGATTTGTTAGCTTTTGACTTCAAGATTTGCTCTCCCTCTCTCCTTTCTCTCCTCTCTTCTTTTGTTAACATTTTATTTATGAGCCTCTTTATCTGTGCCACATGCCTCATACTAACAATTACAACCATCATCTCCCTTGTTCTTGTGTACCCTTCATGCCAAATTAAACCTGTACAAGAAGGAAGAGATAGTACAGTGATAATTTCACTACAATGCTGCTCATTGATGTCACTAGATCATAATTCAACCTGCACAATTCAAAACTTATCAGCCGCTTCAAAAATTTACATCTACAAGCCATTCTTGCAAAAGCATATTATGTTGTCCAGTAACCATTCTTATAATGCTAATGTGAAATATTGCCAATTATATAGGAAGACCATGAGAACATCTTGCGAGCAAGGGCAACTGGAAAGGGAGTACTGACCTCCCCGTTTAAGCTATTGAAATCCAATCACCTGGGAGTTGTACTCACATTCGCAGTCTATAATGCTGATTTGCCTCCAGATGCCACACCAGAGCAACGTATTCAAGCTACTGTGGGGTAAATTTGTGGAGTTTTCTGGATTTCTATAACATGGCTTTGACTTAAGTTTTTTGAATTATTTTGCGTATAATATCTACAAGCTGAAATTGATTCATATACTGGTGCTTTCATAAATAGGTATCTAGGTGCATCGTATGATGTTCCATCGCTGGTGGAGAAGCTCTTGCACCAACTTGCCAGCAAGCAAACAATTGTTGTGAATGTTTATGATACAACTAATGCATCTGCTCCGATCAACATGTATGGTACTGATGTTGTTGATACTGGCCTGTTGCGCATTAGCAACCTTGATTTTGGGGATCCACAACGCAAACATGAAATGCACTGCAGGTTAGATTTCATACAACGTTAATTATTTATATCAGCCCAAATATGTGGAATTACTCTTCTCTTTCTTTTCCTCCAATCCAATATGGTTCTCTTTCGGTTGCAGGTTTAAGCACAAACCTCCGTTTCCTTTGACAGCAGCAAGTGCATCAATTGGAGTCCTAGTCATTACCTTGCTAGTTAGTCATATTTTTCATGCGGCCATAAACCGAATAGCGAAGGTGGAGGCAGACTATCGTGAGATGATGAAACTCAAAGTTCGTGCAGAAGCTGCTGATGTGGCCAAATCTCAGGTATTTTTTTTCATTAACTATAACAATTTCCTATGATTGGAAGGTTCTCTCATAAAATTGTCTCTGTCCCCGGTCTAAAAAGAAGTCCCAATTGTTTACTTATTTGTCTATTATATAATGCTTCTTTATCAACCCGTGGCTGAACATCTCTCTCTTTTGCAGTTCCTTGCAACTGTTTCCCATGAGATCAGGACACCAATGAATGGTGTTTTAGGTAACGTAGAAGTTCTTCAGTGAAACATTCCATATCGTGCAAAACTTTCAAGATTACATAATCTGATGATATTTTCAATCAAAATCCAGGCATGCTGCAAATGCTGATGGACACCGATCTAGGTCCAAACCAACAGGACTATGCTGAGACTGCTCATGCTAGTGGGAGAGAATTGATATCGCTGATAAATGAGGTTCTTGATCAGGCAAAAATTGAATCAGGCAGGCTGGAACTTGAAACCGTACCTTTTGATTTGCGTTCAGTGCTTGATAATGTTCTATCACTTAACTCAGGAAAATCTAATGAGAAGGGAATTGAGGTAAAAACAACTTTTAACCTTTGTGTTTGGTGTATTCTTCTTTGGTTGTTACTGATATCAGTTCTTGTGGTTCGGGTTTTGTTTTGGGTGATAAAAAGTTGGCTGCTTATGTTTCCAATATGGTACCTGAAGTTGTCATTGGTGATCCTGGACGCTTTCGGCAGATAATTACAAATCTTGTTGGAAATTCAATTAAGGTTAGATATTTTCTTACTACTGATTTGGTGATAACGACTTCCCTTTTTTCTGTCTTATATTGAAATGAAAGGCTACCAGGTGCTAATAGAAATAAACTATATGGTTGAACTTGTACATGGTTAGGTCCTCGGTCTCCATGAATTATGCTAAAAGGCAGATTGATCAGATGTTATGCTTAGAACCATCTGTAATGTTATTTCACTTTTAATACTGTTTACTGGTTTCATTACGTACTCATTATGCTAATTATCTGCTAATTTGTTTAAACTGTAGTTCACCCATGACAAAGGACACATATTTGTCTCAGTGCATCTGGTGGATGAAGTGAGGGCCCCACCTGATCTTATGGATGAAGTTCTAAGACAAGGCTTGAACTTAGTTGGAGACGTCTCAAATAAAACTTATAATACCTTGAGTGGCTTTCCCGTTGTCAATAGATGGAAAAGCTGGGAAGGTTTTAAGTCAATATGCAGCACAACACCGGAGGAATCTGATATGATTAAATTACTAGTAACAGTTGAGGATACAGGTGTAGGAATCCCGTTAGATGCGCAAAGTCTCATTTTCACACCTTTTATGCAGGCTGATAGCTCCACGTCTAGAACTTATGGCGGTACTGGAATAGGATTGAGCATTAGTGAACGTCTGGTAGATCTCATGAGTGGGGAGATAGGGTTTGTAAGCGAACCTGGCACTGGCAGTACCTTTTCATTTACGGGATCTTTTGGGAAGGGAGAAATAAGCTCCCTAGAGATAAAGTGGCACCAGTATGAACCAGCTGTCTCAGAGTTTCAAGGACTGAGAGCATTGGTAATAGATAATAAAACCATCCGAACTGAGGTCACGAAATACCATATGCAGAGATTAGGAATATCTGTGGATACAGCGTCCTGTCTGGAATCAGCGTGCGCTTATCTATCTAGTGCTGGCAACACCAGGTGATTTTTACCTTTTCAATATAGTTTATATTGTAGTCGGTTTTATGTCCTGAGACAAATCATTGAAGACTCGAGGTCTTAACATTTTTCTGTTGCATTTAATTACCATGAACATGATAAAAAGATTTTCCTGCTATGATTAGAATTCACGGCATCAACCACTTCACAGCTTTACAATTTTCTTCACTCTCTCACTTCTCTAAGAAAGTGATTTTGGTACATGTAGTACCTTAAACAACTTTTCTTTAAAGTGATTTGGGACAAGAAAAACTAATATTGTTTATAATACTATACGACTTTACTTAAATTATACAAGGAAAAAGGTAAGTGGTACTAATATGATAAAGTTCGACTAATAACAGTAGAACTTGGGTTTGATGTTTCTAATGCATTTGTAACTGTCTTTTCGTGCAGTCTTTCCACACAGTTGGCCATGGTTGTTATTGACAAAGATGTTTGGGATAAAGAAGCTGGTATTATATTACATCATTCAATTAAAGAGCACAGGAAAAACAATGTGGAATCCCTCATAAACCTTCCGAAGATACTTCTCATGGCTACCTCCATCACCCCTGTTGAACGCAATGTAGTAACATCTTTAGGTCTTGTAGATAAAGTATTGACAAAGCCACTTCGGTTAAGTGTCTTAATCGCTTGCTTTCAAGAAGCCCTTGGAAGTCGTAAGAAGAGGCTTCTAAATGCAAACAAACCAACTCTTGGAAAGTTACTGAGAGAGAGGAGAATTTTGGTGGTGGATGACAATGTAGTAAACAGAAGAGTGGCAGAAGGTGCTTTAAAGAAGTATGGAGCAATTGTCACCTGCGTGGAGAGTGGAAAGGCTGCTTTGTTGAAGCTTAAGCCACCCCACAACTTTGATGCTTGCTTTATGGATCTCCAGATGCCAGAAATGGACGGGTAATCAATCTGCCCGCTCTTCACTCTATAATCAAAGGGCTCTTTAGCTTGGATTGCATTTTTAACTGTCTATAATCGTGCAGGTTTGAAGCGACTCGGCTCATCCGTGGTATGGAGAGTGAGGTAAATGAGAAAGTTGCAGCTGGGGAAGCATCAGCTGAGATATTTGGCAATGTCGAAAATTGGCACACGCCAATATTGGCTATGACGGCTGATGTGATTCAGGCTTCAATTGAAGAGTGCATGAAATGTGGGATGGATGATTATGTGTCAAAGCCATTTGAAGAAGAACAACTGTATTCAGCAGTGGCACGTTTCTTTGAGTCTGGTTAATCAAGAGGGACTCCTATTGATGTCGTTTTTCGTGGATTGATGCCGTAGTGCCGTGGGCTCTCCGGTTAACAATGAGCCGCCCGGGCCCTGCCATGACCTGGTTGAGAGACTAATTTCCTAACGTCCAACCACGGTAATTTTCTAGCATTTCTCTTCTGCACATGTCAAAATATGTCATAATGCCTGCACCCCGCTGTCTTCTGTTGTTTCAGAAATGGTCTATCACAACTCGTTTTGCTTTTCTTTCAGCGCATTGGGCCATGGAGAATGTATTCGTGTATGTGTGTACTGGGAGACTGGTTGCCATCACTCGTCGGATGAAATACTATATGATCATCTGCCAAGCAAAATAAGAGAAATGGCCTTCGGTACATACCCTCTGCTCTTGTTTGTAGATTAGTGTCTGCCTTCCGCTTCCATCCAAAATTTTTTCCCTCCATTATTTGTATATTCTCCATTGTAGTATGTAGGTCGGGAATAAGAACAATGTAGTGCCAAAATCATCCATTTTTTGAACTCTGATGAGATGAATGAATCTTTCATCTTCTCGGTGTTAGTAGAAGGTTGCAAGCTAATAAACCCGACCCCGTGAAGGATGAAAGGTTATTTGTTCATTTTATCAGAGTCGATGATGGCTGCTTTGAGATTCTACGCGTTGAGGGAGATCGAAGAAAATACGAAAGACTTGATAATCGGAGATAGAGAGCGTGTGCACTTAAGAGTTAGGTCTGAGAATGTGGTAGCATTGTTTTTCTTGAAATTTTTTTGTAGAGGTATATAATTGTATTTGTGTGTATATATATTATGCGATGAAGATCATGTTGTAGGGGCATCTTCAGAGTACCACTGAGTAAAATATATGCGTTTCCTGTAATGCATATTTGCTTTCTCCATTGATATTGCCAAAAACTAATATGTGGGGTTCGTTTGATAACTATTTTTGTTTTTAGTTTTCACTTGTTTTGTTTGAGATGTGGAAAAAGTATATAAAAGATCAAGGGAAGAAGACGGGTGCTGAGAGAGGGAGAGAAAAGAACATAAAAAATGAATGAATGAAAACAAAATCTTGAAAGAAAAAAAATTTGGATTAGTTTTTGGTTTTCAATTATTTTTTTCTCTTCTAACATTCTTCCTCCACTCTGTTTATTATTAAATCGATATACAAGCAATATTCAAAACTTGTATAGTTTAGAATTTTAGAAGAGGGGGATTCAAACTGAAGAGAAGGAGATTTGAACTTAGATACAAGCGAAGAACACTTTTGGCTTGACCAATTGGCCTAACCAACTAATTGCCTCCTAAGGAACAACTTATTTAACATGGTAATCACGCAACCACAACAATAATCAGAATTTTAGTATTCCGTACATAGCTGCTTTTTATCAAAATATGAGGCTTGCTAAAACTATAAAAACAAGAACTCAAAGCTAAACTGAAGCGGACAAAAATTGTACAAACAACTAATGGCCTGCTTTATACTCTACTTAAATCCAACTTTTTAAACTCAAAAGCAATTTTCAAGTTTTAGGTCTTAAAAACTTGTTTGGTATGACTATTTTAAAAAACTGAACTCAAGACTAACTAAAAAATAGTCTATTCTCTAAAAACATAAAAAGTGAGTTTTTAGAGTTTTTAAACTTGAACTCACTCATTTCTTTTCTCTCCCTCCTCCCCTCACTCCAAATCTCTCTCTCTTTTCTTCCTTCTCTTTCCTCTTTTTTTTTTTTTTACCTTTTTCGTCTCTTCTCCAATCCGCTCTCTTTATTCTCTCAGTTCTTTCTCTCACTCCTCTTCCTCTCTATCTCGTCTGATCCTCACCCTTCTTTCTCTTTCCTTCAATCATCTCTTACTTTCTTTCCTCCTCTCTCCTCTTTCTCCCTCTCCTGCGACCCCCTCTTTTTAGATCTGTCTAGTTTAAGTTGTAAGATTTAAAATTTTTAAATCGCAAACCAATCAAGTTTTTGAGTCTTGAAGAAAATTGTTTTCAAGAAATGTTTTGAGAAATGATAAAAATTTTCAAATAGGATATCAAACAGACCCTAAAATTTCCGCACAACCACAAAAAACATAATATGTATCCGACCCGATTATTTGGATACTACTTGAACGTAATACAACATAAAACTGAATTAAGATTAACATTTTCAGAAGAAAGCGGGAAAAAAAGAGTTAAAATCTCTCTGTCTCAAGGTGGCCCTCGCCAGTCACCATTGCGGCCACTTCTTCCTTACTTTCTCATCATGGAAACCTGCGTCTTAGCATTTTCTTAAAACAGCCATAACATTGATACTTGATCTCTCGAGAATCCATTCGTAATGCAAGAGAGAGATGGAGAACGAATGCAATTGCGGTTGCCGGGTTGCGGTTGCTTGAGCTTCAAGCAACACGAACGGCTTTGAGAGTAATCAACAATTTGACAACTACAAACTGAGCTAAACTGTTTATATTCCAGTAAGCATAGATATTCTATCTGAAATAAGAACCCTAATTGCAAAAGGAAATATAACGCCACAAAAGGAAAACATAAAGCTCCCTGAACGGTTTGTTGTGTTTGACGTTGGTGGATATATGTTGAATTGTTTACCCACTTAGGCGTGACTTTCCTTTCCAAATGTGGATAAGTCTTGTTGGTCTAGGTAGGGTGGCCCGTAGTTGAAAGTATGAATCTCACATGTCAGCTTATAACATTTCGGTTGAAAGAAATGTTGCTGCTTTTTCGTCCCACATGGCATTCCATATCACATTTGCCACGTCTGTTGGAGATGTTCTTAAGCCACCAAAGCATATTTAGTAACAATTACCAAGTCTCCACCCAGTCACCTAATTAAAACACAACTTGCAAGACACCAAAATGCTACAAAATATTAAAATTCACAACAAAATTCAAATGGAATTCTATTAAAATTCACGCAAGTCTCTGTGAATCCATTAGCATCCGCATACTCCATCTATTAGAATCATAATTGAATACATCCCCCTAAAACACAGCCTAAGATACATGAATATTCAATTAATTATTGACAGAATGGTCAAACAACAAAAGGAACTGGATCCTCTCCTGAGCAGCCCATTCGGGCCGTTGAAATTTTATCCAACGACTCCAAACAGAGGGCCCCCTAAAAGTTATAATAATTGCAACAGTTGGATCAAGTTTGAATGTCCCGGATGGGCTTCTCATGAGGATCCCATCCTGAGCTCAGGAGAGGATCGAGTTCCACAACAAAATACCAAAAGTCTTGTAGAATAAACCCTGCCTTTGGGTCTGCGTAAATTGTTAAAAGAGATCTTGAAGACTCTTTCAAAGTGGGACTCTTCATAGACTCTCTGCCACCTTATAGTCTAACGTTAATTTCTATGTCAACATTATAAAACATTGTGTAAAAAACATGAGGTAACAGAAAGTCCATAGAGATCCCACTTTTGAGAGTCTCATTAACATTTCTCAATACATTATAGATATGGAGGTGGATCTGGTCCTGGCCACTCAGAATTTCATTTGGATAGGTTCTCTCTCTCCCTCTCTCTCTCAAATGTCGAATTTTCTGATAAGGGTAAATGGGTAATAACTGCTCAGCTCGTTCTCTCAGTTGCTCCTCTCAAATCAGGCAACCCAATCACACAACTTTTGAGTTTCACGCCCATGTATGATACATATAAATTCAGTCTCCATAGAACCCTAAAAATAACTTCATGAAAAGGTGGACCTAGTTAATATGTATAATCTGTATTCTACTAGTATTGTCACTTAATGCGTGTGTATTTGAGCGCACAGTACTAGGTTTTTCAGCTGCGGAGTTCGAGCAATGGTGCATCGCCGACGAGCAGACGCCGGACGATGAGTTGCAGGTGGCAATGGATTGGGCTCGTGGGGGAGGAGGAGGTGCAGATTGTAGCAAGATTCAGGTGAACCAAGCTTGCTATTTACCAAAACCTTTGAAAGACCACGCTTCCTATGCATTCAACAGCTACTTCCAAAGATGCAAACACAAACGTGGATCTTGCTACTTCAAGGGTGCTGCTCTAATTACAGAACTTGATCCAAGTAACTACTTGATTATCTTTTTTCTTTCTGTTTTCAGCATAAACCCACAAAAGAGTGAAGAAAGGAGCATGTGACATGTCCATACAAATGTTCGTGGGTTGGCCATGTGATGTGAGAGATTTAGATTGCCAAACGTGATTAGTTGTTTCTTAAGAGAAAATTTTGGTAGGGGCACCTGATCGGATCATTCGTATGGCTCCCTTCATAAAAACATAGAATTATGTATTTTGATCTCATACGATGTGAAAGATGTCATAACCATGCAGCCTTACCGAATATTTTCTTGTTTCTTATAATCTTAGGCACCATTAAGTATTGTATTTTGTTTTGTTAAATTTTTGATGTCGGGTTCATACAGTTTTCAACAGAAACGTCAAAGAATATCTCATATTATGTAATTTCTCAATGAAAAATGAATTCAACTCATGGTAAAACTAATGTGCCAAGACCTCTTATGTTTGAATGCAAAATTCAAACCAGTACACTGCAAGTGCAAGACTCCAAGTAGTTCCTTTGTCATAAGAAGTTGAGCTTCTGTAAAATTGGGCTTTTGGGCTCTCAACATGTGAGGGCTATGGTCCCTGGTTTTGCCCTCTCTAACACAGCGCATTTTTTTTCTGTTCTGTGTCATTCGATCAACATTTTATACATATAGGAATGAGATTGAACACGAAACTTCATATGCAGTAGCGAATGCTCTTTAACGGCTCGTGCCTCAATATTAATACACATGCAAATTTTAGGTTCATAACTTTTTTCATGGACATGTATTTACCTTATCCCTTATATTAATCAAATAGATAAAGATCTCAAGCGACATTGAGTAAGATAATCCAACAACTAGGTCCAAAAATTTAGACAAAAATCAAGTTCTTGTGTTAGGAAATCGAAAAGGGTAGATGGGGGGGGGGGGACCTACATGTGACCTAAAATGCATAACAAAATTAGGGTTTGGACCAGTTTTGAGTTTGAAGGGTTTGCAAAGGCAAAGGCAAAGCCTGCAACTTTGGGGGAAGATGAGAAGATTGAGGACAAAAAATGAAAAATACAAAGCATGCAAAGGCAGAACATCAAACATTTGGTGCTGTCAATCTCCCAAAAGCCGTGATATGGTCGGCGTGATGATAGGGAATGCACATACAACAAAGACAAGGTTTCATTATGGCTTTTGCTTGTCAGTGTCACTCACTTAGCTTTAGGGATGGGCATATGGGTCTTTGGACTCATGAATTCGGACACTATTATTCGGCCCGATGTAAAACTATCTGATTCTTGTTTAATTTTTAAAACTGTCTGAGTTGGACTCGGCTTGTGTAAAATTGAGTCTAAAGCCGAATCCATATTTCTTATGTGTGTGTAACTCGGCCCTGACCGTTTAAGGATTTGTCTTAGCACTTGTCATTTTATTAGTGGTCCACAATGAAACACATGAACCATAATTTTATATATGTCCAACCCTAAGAAGTAAAACAACAATCAAACTTCTTCAAACAAAGAGTCTTAAGAATCTTTTTATAACATTTGTTGGTATTGGTTTTGTTAGAAGTAATTCTTTCGTAATAGAAACACATAGAGATATATTGTTGTTTTGTTGTACGACATATGATTGAAAACGGATCCACTCGACCAGTAGGAAGTAGACCGTATCAAACGGATCCAAGGGAGCCGGTTCTACTAATAAAATATATAAACCTGAACCGGCTCAGGACTTGTTAAAAAAAGTCGAATCCAGATCTACAAAAAATAGACTCGACTCGACCTGCGCCCACCCCGACTTGGCTTCATAGAAAGTAGCGAAACGATTGATGCTACAACCAATTCTTTGTGCTCTCATGAGCGATTATTAATCGTTAATATGTTGTAAGACTAGTTTATGTCAACGACAGACAATCATCTAAATATAGATGACCGACAAATGTACTCTGCCCAAGGAGATATGACATATCGTAGATGGACTTCCTCCTCAATGGGACCAAATTGTACGAGGACCAAATTGTACAATCCTACGGACGTTTTAGGATACAACTTCGGCATATAATTGCACCCTTAAATTTGTTAAGTTTTGTTTAACTTAACATAGTCCAAAATCAAATGTTTTTATTGAAAGCTTTGGTTAATTAGAAGACAATATTAATTTCATACTCCAATACTGTAGGAACTCCCAACTCCCACCTACAATAAGCTAGCTGCTAGCTAGGTCTAGTATTGGGGTCCACAAAACATCATTACCTCAAACAAATGTTGAATAGTTTTGCTTATGTGCGATTTGTATCTATATGTTATACATGCTGGACTGCGTGTACATTTTATAGAAAATGAACTGTTTTGATTATTAAGTGCGGTTTCGAGACACGATGTTCGCGAACATCTTCACTCAAAAGTGATATCCTATATCTATATGATATGGATGTTGGATTGCGTTTACTTTCTATGAAATATGAAATATTTTAATTGTTAAATGCGGCTTCAAGATATGATGCTCACATAAATTTTGATTTGCGAACGTCCTCGCCCGAAAGTGATATCCTATATGTAGATGCATGTATCAATGTTTGATTTGTGAATTTATTGGATGAAAACGATGAAAGCACAAAAATAAAACCACTTGAGAAGATTAGAGGTCCTTTTACCTTGAGCCATGAGCTAATGCTTATACTTACTTGAAGCAAAATAATACCCGCCTCTCTCTCTCTCTCTCTCTCTCTCACAACAAAAACAAAATGCCAAATGGGGGAATGAAGAAAGGGTGACTGAAGATAAGAGATGGTGGGGCCATTAGAGGGGACAAGGAAGCAATAAGATTCCCTTTTTGCTCAACTTCTTTTGCAAATTTGATTCTGCAGATTTACATAATCTTAAATCATATTTAGGGATGAGAATCACTTGCAGGAAGGATAAACATTGATTGATTCAATGTCTGAAAGTCTTTTGGGGTTTATCTTCTTTTTTAATGAGGAAGATAAAAGATTAGGTGAGTCAAACCACTCATAAAACTTAATCATAGAACTACAAATGTAATTTTACTCTCTAACATGCGCAAAGCTGTCAGAAATAACCAAGACTCGGATTTTAGCCGTCAACTACAAAGTAGGCTACTTCATTTTCCTTGCATATATATATATGTAAATTTATATATACATACATACATACATACATATATATATATATATGTATATATCTTGCAGAATAAGAATTTTGTGATTTCTGCAGTCACAATCTTCCAACTTTCAAATAAATATTGTATTTTATGTATTAGCATGCGCATAAAGTGCTTGACCAAAAATAAGTACTTCGAATGCCCAAGTCCCAACAACGAGGAAGGAATTTTAGGGTTTGAATAACATAGTTTTTTTTTTTTTTTTTTTTTTATTCATTTGATAAGTGTTGGATGACTAACAATTTCAGAGTTAGTTGATTAGAAGTAGAATTGATGTATAAATGATAACCCAAAAAATAAACGTTTCAGAACTCTCAAACTTTCAACGTTTTAGTCACTTTGGTTGGTTCATCCAAAATTAAAGTTGAAATTTCAATTAAGTATGAAAAAGTGCATTGCACTTTGCACCTTCAATTTGAAATGAAATAGGAGAACTCCCATATTATTTATATTTTTTCACAAAAAAGCGAGATACATAATAATATTAACATATTATTTATATTTTTCAGAAAAAAAAAATTTATATAGATATATTTACATCATTAATAAATTAAAATCACATCATTTTTTAGAAAAAGTAAACCAAAGAACTCCGATCGAAAGTGGTTATGTTTGCAATTTAAAACAACAACGTAGGATTAAAAAAAAAAAGTGTTACTAGGTCCACTCCATTGTCCTATTTCTATACCAACATTATAATCCCACCCACCATAAGAAAAAAAAAAAAAAAAAAACCTACTATCTTCCCACCCACCATTATCCCCAAAGTCCCCTTCTAATCTCCACCCTTGACACCGTTCACCAGCACAACCTACCCCTTCCCATAGCTTTTATTGACCGATGAGAAGCACGGAAACCGACATCCATATTGCTTCTCTAGCCTCTTCTCCCATCTATTTTTTAATTATTTAAATAATATTTTAATATAAGGAAAATGATTATATTTATATAATTGAAATAGAGGGAAGTAAAACAGCGACCACCCTTCTACGCTTTTTACCACCATCCTGACTATCCCCATGGCTGACCACGGAGGCGATGCAACAATAGAACGAAGAGTCAGTCGCTCAACCAATCATAGAATCAAAGTCGAAAGAATAAGAAGTGAAATCAGTAGAGAAAGAAACTCCAAAGACATCCATATATGGCTTGATGCATTTAGTGTGTTTGGGATTTGTATTACGACGAGCTCGACGAATACAAAGATCAATTCGTGAATCAATAATTTAGGATCCAATAAACATAAATTAAAATTTAGAAGGAATAGAGTGACAACAAGACGTTTGGGAATTGAGATTATGAGTTGCTAGGAGTTGTTAGAAATTATATATTATAATATTTAATTTTTATATGAATGAAAAATAAGAGTCATGTGTCATAGTTGAATTCAAATTCATGAGTTGCGTCTGTTTGTTGGAACTTTAGGCAACAGTCACAATGTTTCAAAAGGGGTGATTTGAGTTCTATATAAACTCAAACATCCCACATATCCAATGAATCAAAGAGAAGAGTTTTCTCCAATGTCTTAGTAAAAATCCGGGTCGTGTCTTGAGAGTACGGAATATATGAAGTTCGCCAGAGTCCGAAGATTGAAGTGATTTGACTTCAGATTATAGATTGTTGAATCTTGGGAGACGGACGCCTACCGAACTACAAGCACAAGAGTAGGGGCGAAATTTTGTCTTTAGGACATTGCATTTATGCAAGCCTCAATCTCCAAGTTTGTCAGTTTTTCTAACTTTCTCTCTAGTTGTTTATATTAATCTCATAAATAATTGATGTTGTGAATTTCTTTATGATTATTATGATTGGAATTATATTGTTATTTTTCATATTTTCTAATATTGCTCCAACAGGAGTGTGGGAGGAAGCGAACGATCTGATCTTGTTTTCCCTTAGTCCTTATTTGACATTTTACGTGAGGATAAATTGGTAAATAACTTTTTTTAATAAAGAATGGGTGTAGAAATAAGATAGAGGGGTGGCAATAGTAGCACTCTAAAAAAAATATCAGCATAAAATACAATAAATTAGATTACAGATACAAATTTTGCAGGGACGAGCATCATTTTTTACAGATAGGAGGAATGAAACTAATTAGGGGATTTAGATCACTTCCGGATCTCACACTCCAAAGTTCACTGACCGAGAATTTCATACTGTTTATGAGAGAGAGAGAGAGAGAGGGAGAGAGAGATTGTAAGTAAGGTGCCAATGGATTAGGCTAATGGAAATTGAATAATTTAAACTGAGTGATCCGAATTTATTGATATGTGAGCTTTGAAGTATGAGATCCGAAAAGAATCTCAATCTCTATTTAGGAAGACAAAGAGAAGGTCAAGTGGAAGGCACTACTTTGAACTTTCCCAAGTCATCTTAATTTATCACTTTAATTGCCATAATAAGGTTCTCTCCATGCTCAACCGTGTGTGTCACTTTCTAATATATATATATATATATATATATACATATAACGTGTGTATCACTTTCTCATATATATATAACTTGGTAATTAGGACCCACTACACCCTGAACCTTACCATGCTACCCTTCCGCTTACACCGAAATTAGCCCACTACTTCTAGATTAAATTGAATTTAGCTTGTGAATAATGCTAATAGCAGCCTTATGTCAATTGGACATATGCTCGTGGACTCATTCAAACCGTTAACACGACACGGGAATGAGGATGATATTAGCTTGTGAATAACGCTATAAATAGCAGTCTTATGTTCGTTGGACATACGCTAGTGGACTCATTCAGATCGTTAACACGACGCGGGAATGGGGTTGATTTTGGAGTCGGGATTATAGTCATTGTTCTAAAAATTCCCACCTAGCACTGCCTACGCCGCTGGCCACTGCCTCGATTAGTCCCTAAGCATTTGAAAATTAAGAAAGTACGTTAGACCCGCCTAACCAGCCTAGCTCGCCTAAACCTGCCTAAACTCTCCTAGGCACCAGCCTAGGTTGCGGCCTCACTTAGATAGAAAAGTCAATAACTTTCATTTTGCATTTTATTTTTTTAATAAAATGTAAGAGACTTGTTGAATACTTGGATGAATACTACTTATATGCTTTTTCCCCATGTTCTAATATTTTATAATTTTTTTGTCATTTTTTTTAATAAAAATCTATACGTCATTTTATTTTATTATGTAGCCCAATACAATTATGTGTTTTTTTATGTATAAATAGACACTTATTTATACAATATATAATAAATTTACTTAAGTCCGTCTAGGCCTCTCCTAGGCCCCCCTTAGCCGCCTAGGCACTAGACCCCATCCTACCAGTGACCAGCGCTAGCGTCTTGTAAAACCTTGACCATAATATTTAGATCAACCAACCAACATATTCTGTGTACAGAAGGAATTTGCAAATGAGGAGCATGGCTGGCTTGCTTGATCAAGAACCAATAACAAAACTGAAATCAGCCGTTGGATTAGTTGATGTCATGCTGACTTGCTCCATGTGCACGTGAGAGGGAAAATAAACCAGCTCATCTAAAAGACTAAAATGATCAATTCAAGTACAAGCAAGCAACACATGGCTTAGTTATACTAATCAAAAGGGTATATTGGTAAAATCAATTTCGAGCAAACTTAAACATGTGCTTAGATATTGTATGTGATAGAATAACTTTATTATTACGGCCCACTAAAATTCTGATATTCGTTACTTCGATTGATCATGAAAAATGGTACATTGGTTTCATTATTAGTATCTTATTTTAAACAATTGTAAGCCAAATTAAATAATAGGATTTGCTAAAGAAAATTAAATCATAGGAAGCAGAATTTGAACATATTGAGGGCACATCCGCACATTTGCACATCCGTTCTAATTAATATGATCGCGTTTCTGGTTTTTAGGTGTTAGGTTGGACATGGAGCATATGGTTGTTGCAGTGAAGGTTTACACAACTTGCAGACAAGCAAATCCCACTGGTAGTAATGTAATTTCACAATATTTAAAGGGCTTTTTCTAAATCAGAATTTTTTATATTCCACAGGTGGGTTCTCTTCTTCTTCTCTCTCTCTCTCCGAGTCACTCCCACTGTCAGAAAAAGACTGGTCTCGGGTGGAATTCCAAGCTTCAAATTCCTTCAAACAAGGTATTCCTATTCCTTTCAACCAAAGACTTGGTATTTTCAAATTGGAAGTCATCATTTACTAATTTTTCCATTCAAATCTTCTGTTTTAAATTGGTAATTCTCTGGTGGTGTTGAAAACCAGTCATTTCCTTATTGGGAATGTTTTGAGCTCTGAGTTGTGTTTTCATGGAGGATTCTCTGTTACTTGAAATGGGTTGGTGATGTTGCTTTAAGGTATATTATATACAAACTTTGCTCTCCTTTTGGTGGATTTCATGGCGCTCTGTTTTCGATATCTGTGTTTTCTCTCTTTCTGGAAAGACTGAAGCTTCAAGTATGAAACTCTTGTTTTTGTTGAGATTTGGTGACCCTTTTGCTTTATGAACTATACATTTGATTGTTTATGGAAAGTTTCAAACTTTATCATTGGCTTAAAACCAATGGGGTTTGTCAAAAATCGAAAATTTGGGTTCGAATTCAATGGTGTTGGAGCCAAAAATTAAGGGCTCGTTACTAAGTGTTTTTAAAATGATTGAAAGCGCTTTTAGTGAAGAAAAATTTGGGTTTCAAAAGCATTAGAAGTGCTTCCAGCAGAAAGCACTAGTTATGTGCTTCTTGTAAGAAGCACTTCAAGTGCATTTCCTGGATTTACTTGCATTTTTCCTAAGGATTGGTTCCAAACATATTTTTAACAAAAGCGTTTTTAGTCATTTTAGAAACACATCCAAACGAGCACTAAGCTGTTTCTGTTTTCCTGAGTGCTTTGGGATGATGATTTGGTGGTGAAATGGTCATTATTTGTTTAACTTCCTGATTTTAAAGCATTAATTTGAATTCACCGCGGTTATTTCTTTTGTTATTCATGTGGCTTGAGAGTTTCGTACTTTTTTTCGTTGTTGAAATGGGAAGTATGTGGCAGTAGAGAGTGGTCAAAGGGTTAGAGAAGAGAGTTGTTGGGAGAATGGCTAATCTTGTTAATTGGAAGTTTACAGTTGAGGTTTGAGATCATTTGGTTTTATAGTTTACTGGAAATTAGGCTAATATTGCACCAGTAATTGTATGATCATTGTCAATTTATGTTTTTTTGAAACTTTTTAATCTCTTTTAATTGCATAATCATATTGATGGATTGGATGGATTGGTTCTCTACCGATTTTCATGTGTCATGTTCGTCATTTTAGATTCTTTTTGTATGATTTTTCTGTTTAGATAGGTTTTTTACGATATGTTAGCGTTTTTCTTCACTTTACATACGCTTATCTGGTCGTGTAATTGCGGTTGCATTCTTGCTATACTTGATTATTGGTGAATAAACTCCAGGTTGGAAACACAAAGGAATGAAAACAACCGGTTTTGTACTTGCTTTCTTAACTGCTGAGATCAATAAGTTTGATGTTCAAGTTGTGAAATTGTTCTCAAAAGATTTACTTGTATTTTGCTAATGCAAATTTCTTTAATTGTTCTCTAACTAAAATTGTTAGTGAACTATTAGGCTATCATGCACCGTCTTTTCCATTTACGAGAACTCCACTTCAGCCTCTCCTAACTCTGAATTGCATAATAACTAAATCTTATCATTGTTCCTCATGCTTTTCACTTATCTTTGCGGTATTGCACAGATCTCGTTATTTTTTTCTGCAGATTATGCTGGTTCTGTATTATGTCATGCCCTCTTTGCTCCATATATGTGTAACCAAGGTCTCTTATTGTCATACAGATAATGCTTCTGGCAAGCGAATTCGAAGGTTCCTTTACAGCTCTGACGAAGTTTGGATAACACAAATAGAAAGACACTTTTTGGCAACAGAGTCAACAATCAGACTACTCTTCAATGCAAGCATCGAAGCAGCAGAGAAGTTCAGGGATGTCAAACCGGTTGCATTATCCGCCAATCCAAGAAGTAGAAGCCTACTGCTTGCCTCGGTTCCAAACTTTGGACCCCCAGCTACATTACAACGATAGCTGCCAAAATACCCACCTCCCCATGCAGAGTTTCCGCTACTGCACCTTGGAGTCTTCCTGGTCTAATGGTAGCTACACCATTTATAACTCCCCATCAAATGTCAGCTTCTCACCTATTGGAAGCCCGATGTCACAGCAAGACATTCATTCATATCTGTCTGAGCGGTATCATTCCCCTGACCAGACCTACAGCTCTCCGATAAGTGGATCCTGCATAACTGATGATGCACCTGACTTCAAGTACAAGCTGAAACAATTAGAAACTGTAATGCTGGGTCCTGATTCCAATATTCTTGATAACTATTGCATTAATTTCCCGAATGGAGCGAGCAATACCCTGCCAGACACGGACAGCTGGGGACAGATTATGGAATCAATCTCTAAAAAGGATTTAAAGCAAGTCCTCATCTTCTTCGCGAAAGCAGTAGCTGATAATGATCTGTTAATGGCACAATGGATGAAGGATGAGTTACGCCAGATGGTATCAGTTTCAGGTGAACCGATTCAGAGGTTGGGGGCATACTTGCTGGAAGGACTAGTTGCACGGAAGGCATCCTCGGGGAGTAACATTTACAAAGCACTGAGATGCAAAGAACCAGCGAGTTCTGAACTCCTCTCGTACATGCACATTCTTTATGAGGTTTGTCCCTACTTCAAGTTTGGGTACATGTCTGCAAATGGAGCCATTGCAGAAGCCATGAAGGACGAGAACCGAGTTCACATCATTGATTTCCAAATTGGTCAGGGGAGTCAGTGGATCACTCTAATCCAGGCTTTTGCATCCAGACCTGGTGGACCACCCCATATCCGTATAACAGGTATTGACGACTCCATGTCAGCTTATGCCCGTGGAGGAGGACTAAATATTGTGGGAAAGAGGCTGTCTAAACTTGCTGAGTTGTTTAAGGTGCCGTTTGAGTTTCATGCTGCAGCCATGTCTGGCTGCGACGTTCAGCTGGAGCATCTTGGTGTTCGACCTGGGGAGACTTTGGCTATGAACTTTGCATTCATGCTGCACCACATGCCAGATGAGAGTGTCAGCACTCAGAACCATCGGGATAGGCTGTTGAGGTTGGTTAAGAGCTTGTCTCCGAAAGTGGTGACCCTCGTTGAGCAAGAATCTAACACAAACACTGCTGCATTTTATCCACGCTTTGTAGAAACACTAAATTATTACACAGCTATGTTTGAGTCAATTGATGTTACTCTTCCGAGGGATCACAAGGAGCGGATCAATGTGGAGCAACACTGCTTGGCTAGGGAGGTTGTTAACATAATAGCGTGTGAGGGCATTGAGAGGGTGGAAAGACACGAACTTCTTGGGAAATGGAGGTTGCGCTTCGCAATGGCTGGATTTACTCCATACCCTCTAAGCTCATTGGTAAATGCCACCATCAAGACGCTGCTAGAGAACTACTCTGACAAATATCGACTTGAAGAGCGAGATGGAGCACTCTATCTTGGCTGGAAGAACAGAGATTTGGTTGCTTCTTGTGCATGGAGGTGCAAACAGAGCACGAATTGATGCTTTTTTTTCCGGAATGGAGGTGAGGCAAGCTTAGAGAACAGAACATGTTTTTTCATGTGTTCATACAATTGTAAGCTGCCAACAGTTATAAGGAGGCATTTCATGGTTGTCAGAGAGAGAGAGAGAGAGAGAGAGAGAGAGAGAGAGCTTGGATTGGCCCAAATGTTTTTTTTTTTCCCTTCCTTTTTTTGAGGAAGTTTAAGTCTAAATACCATCAAATAAAGAGAACTGAAGGAAAGAGATTGGGAGATTTCTTTTCCATGTTCATCAGACACTAATTACTTGGGTTTTAAGGTAGATTAATTTAGGTCAGATTATGAATTTTGTCCATTCGAGGAGGGTTAGTGCCATAGCGGAAATCAAGCACTTTTGTGGCCCTCCTCACTCGCGTTCGAGACTCCCCACCCCCCTTTCCCTCTCTGAACCCCACCTAACTTTTGACCAAAACAAATTTTCCTTTCAGGTTGAGCGAAGTTTCATTTTGGTCTCTGTAGTATTCATCGTCCCGGTCTAACCCTAGATTGGAATGATATGTGATGTTAAGTTAGTACTCTTTTGGATGTGTATAAACACCGCACATTCCTCTCGTGCTAACTCCGTTGGTAGAGTGGCAGAATGGAACCATTGTCCTTGAATCACAACAATTGGTAAACTATAGCGTTTAAATCGCAACAATCGATACCACAAGCCCAGAAGTATTCAAGTAAACCATGCGATAAAACCTTCATATACAAGCACTAACATGACATGAGTCCTCCTTCCCTAGTCTAATCTCTACATCTCTGAGGTCATTCAATCTATATAAATAATTTATACAACTTTTGTTAATTTTCCAATCTGCTGTTGATCATTATTGGCATTCCACCATAGCATCCTCACCCGAAACGAAAACAAGAGGAACAATGAATAAGATGAACCCTAGCACCGGGCGTTTACTGATGCATTGATACATTATTTAGGGCGTCAATGAATCTAGATCCAGCATTGCAAGTTAACTATCAACGGGTTCTGCTTTCGGCTTTTCTTGCTCCAATGGATTACTTTCTGGACGCAGATTGTCGCAAACAACCATATCATCGCCTTCTGATTTAATTCCCAACTCAAGAGTTTTCATTTGATCTGCTCTACAAACAATCATGTAAGGGGGTTCGCTTTCTTTTGTGGTACATGCTTTTGCAACCAACTTCTCATGTAGTGTTCTTTCAGGGCTCAGATCAGAATCAACGACCATACCAGAGCCAGCAACATCACTTGATTTAGTTTTTGACTCATCATTCCGTTGCTTGCTTGGTTTAACGTCATGTTCTGGGCTAGTATCGCGGCATACAGCATTCCCCTTGGGTACAGTACCAGACTCACTAATGCGGGCTGTCGTAAACACGTTTGATGCTGCTGTATTATGGGTGACAGTCCTTGTCGGGGGCATATCATGATCATGTTGCCCCTCATATGTGGCTATAACCACTTTCGAATCATGAGACGCCCTCTCTACATGTTTCCTAACAGGGCATCCAGGATTTGAGCATCTGTAGTAACTCCTACATAATGCAAGTGCAGAAGCAGAGCAGAGTCAGCAACACAGTATACCAAAGAAACTAAGACAAATAAAAAAATGCCAAAGAGATTAACTGAAAACTTTGAAACACAAATTGATTCCGTTCACATCATTATATGACATTGACACCAAACAAGACCAAACTAAATAAAACAAGAAGCAGGGCACGTTTGAACAAAGCTCAAAGATACGTAGTCACTATTGTCTTTGAAGTAATAACATCTAATTCTTCCGGTTTATCCCAAGAGCAAGATACAAGACTAGAGATGCATACGCAAGTTACACGAAGGAAAAGAATGTCCTATGTGATCAATGCCATTACTGCACATGCAAGTCTCAGACTGCACAGGTTTTTGATGAAATTGTAAAAAAGGCACTATGACAGACATTTGCTTGCACCATTAGACTCTAACGTCAATTTTGTCCATGGTCCAGAATCAGATCATGGGTGGAATATAGCGTGTACAATACTTTCACATCATATTACATTTGCAGTTTAATGATAGCAGTTGCAAACTTGCAAAGATGAGTTAAAATTTTTCTTTACCAGATCGAGCACAAAGATTAGGGGTTAAATTTCATATCAGCTGATAAAATAAGCTCTCAGGCCAAAGTTCGTAATGAAATTTAGTCTGCATAAGCAGTGAAACTATCAGACGTGATCAGTGCATTTCTGTATTTCCAAACCAATGAGCAAAGTGGAAATTTGGTGCATGCCTCATATAAATCGTCAATACGTGGAAGCATCAAACTGATTATGTACTCGTTTGGATGTGCTTTTAAAATAACTAAAAGCGCTTTTAAAAAAAAATATTTTTGGGTTCTAAAAGCACTTGAAGTGCTTTTCCAGGATTTACTTGTATTTTTACTAAAGATTGGTTCTAAAAACATTTTCACCAAAACCGCTTTCAGTCATTTTAAAAGCACATCCAAACGAGCTCTATACCTTGGATTTGGATTGCCTTTCACTAATTTCTGCCCATATTTGCGCCATCTGTACCCATCACTCACTATATCAACCTCACTCAAAGTCTGAACAACCACGGGTAATGAGTTGCCTTTATGTTTTGCCTTCTTCCTGATATTTTTTTTTCAATATCAGTTAAACAAAGGTAAGTGTTATATACCAGTGCACAGGAAAATTCAAAATAGCTAGTGCAAGAACATACTGTCTTTTAGGGTCAGGATCACCATCTCTTGTTCTATTTGACTGAGCGAGCACACCCTGCACGGCTTCAGTAACTGCAACGCTTGAAAGCTGTGGGGGATCTACTGGCTCAATCTGGTTAGATGTGTGGCCATGTGCATTGGACGATTTATCTTCAAAAACAAGGTCATCAAATAAATTAAACAAGATTTGGCATTGTAAGAACCATAATCAGATAACAACTAAGATTCATTCTCACCTCCACCATCAGTTTCCAAAACCACTTCTGGTCTTTTGTCGTCAACAATGGACACAACAAAACTAACAGCTGCTGGGACATTTTGGACTTTAGGATGTTCATGCTCACCAAAGTATATGGTATCTGTTATCTGGCCACTATGTTTACGTTCCACTTGCCTCTTCACTTCACATTTTGGATGCGTACATCTGTAGTAACTTCTTACATATGAATTTCCCTTGACAAATTTCTGGCCATATTTTCTCCAGTGATAACCATCGTCTAACACTCTCTCAAGTGTAGTAGATGGAGTGGTTCCTTCTTGACCAGATCGCAAGGCAAGTGCAGTGGTTTCAGGGGTTTGTGGGGTTTTCTCAGATGTTAAAGAGGAAGCACTTCCTTCTTGATTTGGTTGTGATGCACTAACAACTCCATCAGGCACCTGTGACGCTTTCTCAGGTGTTAGAAATTGAGCAGTTCCTTTATGATCTGATTGCAACGGAGAGATCCCTTTATTAGGAGTTTGATGTGGCACATTAATTTCACTATCAGAACTCTCCTTCTTCTGTACAACATCAGAAGCAACTTTATCTGTCCCATCTTCCCCTCGAGAAATCATGTGAACTTGATTCTTTACCACACGCTGCAACTCAGCTCAGGATGCCACCATCACAGTTGATCTCGGCCTTGAAAAAAATGCCAATGCAGCAGGTTGTTCAACTCTGATCGTTTAAAGCAAGGACAAGAATGGCACGGTCAGGACTTGCTAGCTGCAAAATAGATCAGAGCAGTCATAAGGTAATGTCCCAATATAGTTAAATGAAGATCACGAACACCACAATTGCCGTTTTAAAAAGAAATGAAATACGACACTCCTCCTAGTCCTCAGTTATTAATGTGAATGGATGAGTTTTATATGTGCGCGCACGCGTGTATATGAATTAATCCGTTTTGTTTTAATTTGGTTAAGCATATTACTTGAGCAGGTGAATCAGTTTCGCCACTAATGTTTCAAATTTTGCTACGGTTTTAGGATTTTCGTGCTCACCAAAATTATCAATACTTCTGTTTGTCCATATTTTACAAGGGAGAAAAAGAATTAGAAAAATACCACCCAAAATTTACCTAGAAATATAAATTTTAGCTCGAAAAAACACAAGTTCATAACTGTAAACAAATTAACTATTGAGTCAAATGATTAGCTCAGTTCAGTGAGGTTCCAGGAAAATGAAACTAAAGCAATGGAAAATTATGGACTCAATTACGCAATTTTCTCGCACTTTCTCAGCAACCAAACAGAGCATATGCTAATCAAGAGCTACAACTACAACAAATAATTAAAAAATCAAAACAAATATAAAAAAAAAATCAAAGCACATGATTTGAGGTCAATTAGATTAAAAAAATTAATAAACAGTATCATTATAAAAAAATAAAAAACTAATCTCAAAAGCATCAATTTTGGAACTCGTACAAACCCTATACACAGTACCAAAAGAGAAAACTACAAACCCTATAAATTTCGCGATCAGTTGCTCCAATTCCGCAGGAAGCCAGCGGCCGGAGATTGAATCAGAGCCGTAGATCACGACGGCGGTGGTGATTGAGCTGGGGGGAGGCAGGGAGGAGCTGGGTGGCAGTGAGAGAAACGAGTCGAAGCTCTCTGAGTCTTTGCCAAAAGTCTAGTCCGATTTGGGGGGGGAGGGGGAGGAAGAGGGGGAGGAGAGATATTTGTTACCTGTGATTAGGTGCACGGAAGAATCTTTGTTCCTTTGGCTGTCCGGCGGTTTGATTGGTTATAAGCCGTACGAATCTTGGGCATGTGGGCCATACGCTTTTTCTTGGAGTTTGGACCGTGATAACGCCATTTCCCGGGTGTTGTAATTGGATCAGGATCCCCTCTTGAGCATAAAAAACTGAGCCTGCTGAGCAGGCGATCGTGGTTGTTGAAATTTGATCCAACGGCTACAAACAGATGGATCCTTTAAAAGTTATAATAATTGTAACCGTTGGATCAAATTTCAACGGTCAAGATCGCCTTCTCAGCAGGCTCAGTTTTTTATGCTCAGGAGGGGATCCTGATCCTTTGAAATTAAGGCCGTGCAGCAGGGCCCATTTTAAAATCATTTTTAATTGAATTACCAAATATTTTACTAAAAAAACAAATATAAAATAAAAATCATTTTTAAAGTAGAAAAATTTATATTTTCTTTTTCCTATCTCATGCTTCCAGAAGAAAAAAATGACATTAATTTGAATTTGGTTTTTAAATTGATGGATATGAGATATTGAGCTTGAGACACGTTTGAATATTGAGAATAAAATATCGCTAAAGAAGTAAAAAATTAGTTTAAATTCTCTCAATAAAAAATAAAAATAACAAATTCAAACTCAATAGAGGGAATATCACGTTTTTCTTGTAGTTGTGGGTACTTTTGCTCTGTTTTTCGTTTAAAGAGTTAGGATAATATACTCGATACAATTTAAAACAATTTCTAAAAAATATAATTATAATTGTTGTACTTGTATAACACATAAACAGAAGGTGAATGTAGAGTAAATAATATTTTTTTGTTGAAATTCCTCGATATTTATTGCTAAAATTTTAGAAACCGTGTGTTTAAAGATATATTGAAGCAACTTTTTTTATTTGACAATTATTATTTATGAAATTTGAACTTATATAGCTTCTTCTTTCAAATAAAGTGAATTAAACAAAAATATTAAAACTTATTTTCTTTTTGTTAAAATAAATAATAAATAATAAAGCAAATAAATATTTTTGAAAAAAAAAACCTTTTAAGACAACAGTTGCCAGGAGATACCGGCAATCCTTATTACGCGCGTCCCACGTCAGTACATACGCCGCCACACACAAGCGCACGCGTTTTGTCTCCTTTCCTAAATCAGCCCCAATTCCAATCCAATCCACACACGAACCTCAAGCCCTAATTCCCAAAATTCGTCCTCTAATTCTTGCCAAAACCCTCAATTTCTCCCCTTTCGAATCCCACCGTCTCCTCGTCCCAAACCCCAACCCTAATCCAGAAGCAGAATGCTTCTCACTCCGGGTCACTCTCCTCGCCACCTCTCATCCCCTTCGCCCTCTGAAAATTCCAATGCTTCCTTCCAAAACCCTACGAATTCCACCCAAATCACTCCCAAGAACCCTAAAGGCCATCCCAAGGTCCTCGACGAGGACACCTATGTCGCCGCGATCGAGAAGATCATCGAAAGGGACTTCTTTCCCGATATTTCCAAGCTCCGGGACCGGCTCGACTGGCTTGAAGCGATCAAGACCCGCGACCCGGTTCAGATCCGAGATGCCCAGTTGAAGATCATCGAGCGCCGCGGAAAGAAGGTAACTCATAATCCTGACCCTGATGGTAGAACCCCAGGTTCGACTTTTATGCGTAGTTATACCCCTGCCGATGAATTTGATGGTAAAACCCCGAAAACCCCGGGTGCTTCGAATGTGGGATTGTCTGGTGAGGTAGGGTCTAGCGGCGGTGATGATAGCGTGGAGGGATCATTGTCGCTTGATCAGTTTTTAAGGCGGTATACAAGTGAGGACAATTATAGTTTTTCGAATATTTTGGAGAAGGTGAATAGGAAGAGGAAGGAGAGATATGAGTATTTGACGGAAGGCGAAAAGGAGGAGGCTAAATCGATTGAGGATGTGAAGAGGGATAGGATTACAGATGGGTATGGGACGTCGGATCAGCCGCCTAGTACATTGGATGGGTGGAAGTATACGGCAAAGAATTTGCTGATGTACCATCCAGCTGATCGGGGTGAGGCTCCCTTGACGGAGGAGGAACGTGCAAATAGGATGAAGAGTTTGGAGAAGGAAATTAATCGACCCAACATGCGATTTAATGGGAAGACGATGGATTCCAGGCCAAAGGAGGATGCTATGGCTGAGTTTCTTTATACCACAGTTGCAGGAGCAACCCCAGTTATTATGGATAGAGATGGGGATAAGTTGAAGAAGTATGATTTGGATGATTTGAGAAAGACTCCCAATCCGTTTTATGTGGAATCGGAGAAGAAAGCGGATAATGGTTATCGTTTTGTGAAGACACCCTCACCTGCACCGGGTGTTGATGAATCACCATTTATTACATGGGGTGAAATTGAAGGGACACCTCTGAGGTTGGATCTTGAGGACAATCCAGTGGATATTGGTGGTGGTGAAGGGCCTCAATATAGGATCCCATGCCCGCCTGTAAGAGACGAAAAGGCTCACTCGCTGTCAAGGGAAGCTGCACGCAAATTGAGGGAAAGGTCAAAATTGTTTCACAAGCCACCTCTGCCGTCGCCTTCTAGAGGTGGCAGTGCCAGTCCAAGTGTGCGGACACTCTCCCCTGCTGCTCAGAAGTTTGTAAGAAATGCAATGGGCAAGTCATCATCTTCTATTGATGAAACTCTTCGTGCCAGTTACCGAGGTTCAAGTCCAGGGTTTACTACTCCTAAAGGTGGAAGGAGTGTGTCGAGGCTTGGAAGCCATGCTAGTATCGTATCGAGATCACCTTCTGCTGCAGGGGAGGGCACTAATCCTCATTGGTAATTTGGAGTTTTCTTTGTTATGATGTTCCATTGTAGTAATCAATGCTTTGTTTGGCACTGGATAATCCTTCTGTTTTCAACTATATATGTAAAATTTCTGTGCTGGTTTATCATTGTCAGTTTGGATGCTGTTACATATTTGACTACTTGAGTAATTTGGCACTACGTTCCTTTGTTTGAATTTCCGTCAGAATTTCAGTTTAGATTGGGATATGTATCATTCGACATTTTGCTGCTTCATAGAGAGGGATGTCCAAATGGGCTTTGTATAATCAACAATCCTGCTGCATTTTCTGTTTCGTTTTTCGGTTTGCATAGTAATGCAGAGTATATCATGTTGTTGAGGATACGAGCTTTCTCGGCATAGTAATGCATGCTACTCAATGTCATTAGAAACAACCTGTAAATCTTTTCTTTCTGCCAAAATCTACCTCAACATTTTGAACGTTTACAAATCGGTCATTAAAGTTGAGATAGATTTGCTTGCCTGAACCGGGAACTGAGTTTAAATCCGGTATCCGTGCCTCCGAATCTCTTAAAGGCCAGTCAAGTACAAATTCACATGTTTTCTCACTAGCTTCGATACACTCTGATATTGTACCTCATGGGAAATGTGATTTCTGGTAACGTTGTTTGGCATAGGCGACGAACTCAGTTCCTTGTTCTGGGAAGAAAAAAAAAGGGTTTGAGAAATATTTGGAAATGTTGGATTCAGGCGCGGGTGCTGTGTAAACTTTATTCTGATTGACCGTCCAGATACATCTTTGGCTCTTGATGGGGCAGCCAGTTTTGAAATTTTTGGTCACACAGTCAATACTTTCACGAGCTTCACATGCCGAGTTGTTGAACTTTGATTGAATTTTGTTTTTTGGTTCAGCCTTACGATATTCTAAACTACGACGGTGAACAATCAAGCTTGCATTCATGGGTCAGACGCAATGTGCTGACCAACTAACCTAACTCACGTGTGCGATAACACGTTTATTATTAAGTTTACATCACATGTAAATGGATTAGTATTTTGCTTGTTTATTATTAAGTTTACATCACATGGAAATGGATTAGTATTTTGCTTGCATTTACTAACACTTTGACTTGAATACTGAATTAACTACACCTAATTTATATATTTTGACATGAATTTATATTATCTATTAACAAATTCTCTTTGTCAACTAAAAAAGAGTGAAAAGATGATTTAGGACTCTATTCACAAGTCAATAGAGATATAAGAAAAGAAAATATTATGGGTATTCAGCCAATTACGCACAAAAAGAATTTTATTGTTTTTTTCTTTTCTCTTCACTCACCCATATATTATCAAAGCATCACACCTTATCTCTATCTCTACTAGGGGTGGGTTCTGTTTCATTCAGTTTTTTTTTTTTTTTTTTTTCTTTCCAAAACCGAAAACCATACTGAAACCATACTGAAATTACTATTCGATTCGGTTTTTGCAATTTGTACTTCAGTTCGGTTTTGGTTTTTTTATTTTCCTTTTACTTTTTAACCTAGAAATTGGAAAGAAAATGAAGAAAAAAAATTTGGGGAATAAGGCTTTCAACATATTTGGGTTTAAAGTTAAATTTACGTAACCTTGGATTGAAATTAGACTAATAGTTCACTTGGAATCCAACTTGGGAAATAAACACCCAACATAAATAAATAAAATATTAATTTATATTCATTCGATTCGGATTTTTAACGACCAAACCGAAACTGAACCAATAGTTTTCAGTTTGATTTGGTTTTCAATAGTTTCGGTATTCGGTGTATAGACACAATTACTTTTTTCTACTGCGGTAAAAGCGCCATCTACGTTTACTTTTTGTTTCTTATGACATAAAAAAATGGAAAAGGGGCAACCTCACACGTGTTTCCAAAATAGGATTATGTTCGGGACATGCATCCTCTACGGATCCTCTTTGTAAAGATCTGAGAATCAATCAATCATATCCGTTCATCGTACATCATGTAGTTATTTTGAGTAAATTGTACGAATGGTCCCTCAACTTTAATCAAATTGGAGCAATGGTCCCTCAACTAAAAATCTATTACTATTGGTCCATCAACTTATCAAAATGTGTAGCTATAGTCCTTCTCATCAATTTTGTCAAAATAAGCCATGTTGGAATGATCATTTATACAATTAGGATCCCTCAACTCATCAAAGTGTATAATTATGGTTCTTTTTGTCAACTATGTCAAAATTTTTGTCAAAACGAGTTATATTGGAAGGACCATTGCTACAATTGGGTTAAAGTTAAGAGATCATTTCTCATGTTGAATTAAAGTTGAGGGACCAATGGTAATGGATTTTTAGTTGAGGGACCATAGCGGCACGTTTTGATAAATTGAGGGACCAATGGTATTGGATTTTTAGTTGAGGGACCATTGCTCCAATTGAGTTAAAGTTACTCGGTTATTTTTCGTTAAGTACTATTTATATTCAATTTTAAATTAAAATTTTTAAATAATTTTTAACCACACGATGTATGATTAACGAACACGATTAACAAATTTTTCACATCCCCACAAAGAGGATCCGGAGAAATCCTATTCCGAAAGTCTCTGACGGCCTGATCTCTTCTTTTTTTTTTTTGGATACGGAAACAGATGAAAAGCAAAGTTTGCGTCGTTATTCCATCGCCATACGACGTCGTCTAGTAGCCAGACCCGCTTCCTGGCGGTTATAGATACCGCCTTCCCTTTGAACAGTCACAGTTTCCAATTCTTCTCTCTCTGCGTCCAAGAGCTTCGCTGCGTTTGCCCAAGAATCTCAAGGTACTCTCTCTCTCTAGAATTGCATGCTATAAGAAATGGAGTCCTGTAATCCTAGCTCGAGTCAACATTAATTACTTGTTTACTTGATTAATCCTGATGTAATTAGCACTAGTCTTGATTAATCTTGATGTATTTAGCAGTCTCTTACAATCTTTCTTACTGTTGTTGGCTTCAAATTCATATAATTAAGCATGATTAGCGCTTCAATAAATAATTTTCCAACTTGTTCTTGGTTTTGTTGTTTGCTTGAATTGTGTTTCTTTGTGTTCTTGTTCTTCATGCATCATTGTGTATTGAGAGACATTTACGCAATTGAAACCGAGTTCGGTAGTTAAAAACTTCAAATGAATAGAGATTTGTAGCCGGAAAAAAAAAGTATGAATCGGCGTTGGAGCTAATCTTTCTTTACCTTACAATTTTGATTCTCGAAGGTTCTAATTTATTTTGCTCTTTTCCCTTTGGTTAGTTATTAGATTGCATGTGATGATTTTGTAGTATCGCCGTATGAATGTGTCTACATGTTTAGAGAGTGATAGTAAAAAATTCGTATGGCATTTGCATTTCTTCATTCAGATCTTTACTTGTTTTAGTTTTAAGTTAGTTATTAATTGCTGGTATAAATAGAGTAAATCAATACTAATGCATCGGAGAAGTAGGGGCAGCGTTCTGTTCTGTTTGGCTCGTTAGGGTCAATAATCTCATGACTTGAAGTCCCTTGTGAAGGGCGCAATTGTTTCTAGCTTTAGCTGGTTTTATTCCACATCAGAGTGATCTTTGAAGATGCCAGTTGGGAATTCGAATGCATCTGATCGGGATGCTGAACCATTTGTGGAGGTTGATCCAACTGGACGGTATGGGCGGTATGCTGATCTCCTTGGTCATGGTGCTGTGAAGAAGGTTTATAGGGCTTTTGATCAGGGGGAAGGTACAGAGGTGGCCTGGAATAAGGTCCGGTTGTGCAATTTCAGCAACGATCCAACACTCATAAATCGGCTTTACTCTGAGGTTAAGCTGTTGAGGCAATTGAAGAACAAGTATATCATTGTTTGTCACAGTGTTTGGAGGGAAGAGGCGCATAACACTTTGAATTTTATCACTGAGGTGTGCAATTCTGGAAACCTGAGGAAGTACAGGGAAAACCATCCCCGTGTGTCGCTTAAGGCTCTGAAGAAGTGGTCGAGACAGGTGCTTGAGGGATTGGAATACCTCCATACGCATGAGCCGTGCATCATTCACAGAGATCTTAATTGCAGCAACATCTTCATTAACGGGAATACTGGCCAGGTAATTATAACTCATCAGTTGTGTCACCTTGTTTCTCCTGATTTTTGTGACCACAGATTTGGTTACTTGTATGCAGCATTTTTTCATCAGAATTGGTTTGTATTGCTAGCAATAGAACGTAATTTCTTCTCAAAACCCTTATCTGTGACAGTGTTCTTAATCTTGTGATCGCTTTTTTAACATACTTTGATGGAAAATGAATCTTGGTAGCTCATGCCACTAGACGAGGTTCGATTTCTTTGTGTTTTCAGTGAGCAGACTTCTCCATCCTATCCTTTTTTTTGGAATGTTCCATTTCCATATCTATATTCTGCACTGCATCACCATAAGGTCATAGTAATTCACAGTCCTCAATATCCCTTGCTACATCTAGTTCACTGAACCCCGAAAGAGCATTACGTATGTGATTGAAGAGTTGAACAAAACTCAGAAATTATATGCCTACTTCCCTGTCTAATTACCTAATATTATATGAACACAAATACGAAGTCCTAAGTCGTTATGGCCTTTTTTCATGAACATTTCATAAAGAACAGGACCCTTAACCATTATGCTTATGTACAGGTGAAAATTGGTGATCTGGGGTTTGCAGCAATAGTGGGAAAGAACCATTTAGCACATTCGATTATAGGTACACCCGAGTATATGGCGCCTGAGCTGTACGAAGAGGATTACACAGAGATGGTGGACATATACTCGTTCGGGCTGTGCTTGCTGGAGATGGTGACAACGGAGATACCATACAGCGAATGCGACTCTGTTGCTAAGATATACAAGAAGGTGACAACAGGTATCAAGCCTTTAGCATTGAACAAGGTGAACGATCCAGAGGTGAAGGCGTTCATTGAGAAAGCCATAGCCCAGCCGAGGGCAAGACCTACAGCCTCTGATCTTCTCAGGGATCCCTTCTTGTCTGAAGTCAATCGGTAAGAGCCTGACCCAAGCTTGTGGGGTTCTGTTCAAGTATATGCCTATACTCTCTCTCTCTCTCTCTCTCTCTCTCTCTCTCTCTCTCTCTCTCTGTAGTGATGATAATTCTGTGTATTCCCTCGTAGTTCTTGACCTGTGCAGTTGGGTTTGTACTAAAAATGAATGCTGGTACTCTATACTCCATGGTGATCTTGCTTTTAGAGGTCTTCGAAAATATTATGGGAAAGTTTTAGTTTGTTTTTGCACAAGTGTCCATTAAGCAAAAAACTGCCCAAATGGCACATAATCCCAGCGATGCGGCGACGGTTCATTCGTTCAACTTTGAGCGCATACAGAACCGCATTTATTAACAACGACTAAGCTACTGCTATATTATGTGTTACATCAGTTGAAAAAATAGTCGGTGCTCTCAGTACTATGTTTAATTAAGTGTTTTATTATTTAGCCAATTCCAAGCTTAAGATAGAAGAATTACGAGTCAGATTAGCAATATTTTATCTATTTCTTTGTGGGGAGCCCATCCTATATATATATATATATAGGCCCTTACCAAGAGGGATCCCTATTTTTCTTAAAAAATGGGGACACCCTCTTGACCGTTGGATTGGCTTTAATGAAATTGTGTAGTTGAGATTAAAACACAAGCCACACAATCTCAACCACACAATTTCATTAAAGTCAAATCCAACGGTCAAGAGGGGATCCCTCTTGTGAAAGGTTTCTTATATATATATATATATATATATCTTATTACTTCCACTTAGATATATTGCCAGCGATTAATTGACTGATTAAAATTATTGTGTCCTTGCAAATTTGAAGGAATGTGTTGCTTGATCCAAAAGGATCATAGCTGTCTGTACTTCAAAGTCCCTGAGAATTTGCCGTAACCCACAATACAATACAGCTCAGCTCATGCACACAAGGCTAGTACGTATATGTACATGGATATATAGAAATACGGTATTTCAATCACCAATATGAACATATCTGCGATAATAATCCGTTGTCAAATGACCTTCCGTTTGAAATATCTTTGCAGTGATGAACTCTGAAGGGGTACTTAAAGAAACAGTTCAGATCATGAGATTACATTTTGAAGTCCATTCAAAAGAGAAATTGATGATGAGTTAACTTGTTAATTGATTTGCGCTTGAGTGATACTGTTGGGAAGTAAATGTGATACAGTCTAATTATATGGTGACATCATTTATCAAGACCATACACTCGGATACGATTCTACCAGGGTCGTCTTTAATATTTTAAGGGCCTTGTGCAAAAATTATAAACGGATCATTTTGCTCTAATACCTAATTACATAATCTCACCAAAATGAACTAAAACAATAATAGTTTACCATGTATTATTAAAGCAACAATTATGTGATCAATCAATAAAATAAGTAGTGAACAAATAAAAAAAGCCGTGAAAAAAGAATGATGAATAGTATAGTAAAACGCTAAATCCAAAGGCAGATCTTCAGCAACAAATGATATTAAAAATTTGAAACAGAAAATCTGCACATTCTTTCTTTAATCTCCTTATCTCTCACTCCATTCTCTCAGGCAAGCAAGAAACAAAGTAATCAAATCGCAAAGTTAATTGATCTAAACTATAATTCAGCGGTCTTTGGAGTTGGGGAACACTGTGCAATCGTACAAGTTGCTCCCCCTCAGAGCCGGTACTGGATTTTATTTATTCAATGGTTTGTTTAATTATTTTGGAACAAACATTTCCAAGACATGTTACGTATTTAGTATATGGACATATATATATATATATATATATATAGAAATGGATTCTCTTTGGATCTCTTTCCACCTAATCTACCTATTCCGGGATCCGGGTCGTTGAAATTTGATCCAACCACTACAAACAGAGAGCCCATTTAAAAGTGATAATAATTGTAGCCGTTGGATCAAATTCCAACGGCCCGAATCCTGAACTAGGTGGATTAGGTGGAAAGAGATCCGGAGAGAATCCCTTTCCTATATATATCTATATATATAGTACATAAATCAATATATATATATATAATTATATATAAAAATATAAAAAGGAAGTATAAATTAGTAGCATGGACATGCAAAGAAAAAGACGTTTTGGGGATTGGGAGTTGGTAGGAGAAAGCAAAGCAAAAGCCCTTCATCCGAAGCACCAAAGAAATATTGAGAAGCCAAGCCGTGCCGTGCCGTGCCGTTTTGGGTGTTTGCTAAATACTTCATATCACGTTCACAAAGCGTAAGCTGCTTTACCCGCACTCCATCTTCTTCCCCTTTATATCATTATTTTAATCATCATTTCCTCAAAACTATAGTTTTCCTAGTTTATTCACATATATACCTCATTCTTCCTTTTCTTCTTCCCCCAACACATCCTTTGTCCATGACCAATTCACCATCTCCCACCTCCTCTTTCTGTAGACTTTTCATGGCTGCATGCATGCATGGCATTTGCATATCATCTCTCATGTCCCAAAACTACTCTCAATTGTTGTGAGGTAATTTTTTGTTCTTTTATCGTAAGTGAAATTTGAACTAAGAACTTTTAACATAATAAAGACCAATGTCGCTAAATGAAATGATCATAGAAATTTGACGTTAGTAATTATCATACTAGCTTTTAACATAATAGACACTAATGCCTCTAAATGAAATGGTCAAAGAAATTCGACGTTAGTAATTATCAAGCAGCTAGGTTTTCAAGAACTTTATTATCAAGTAGCTAGGCTTTTCCAGAACTTTATCAAAGTTGCCGGATTAGGTCAGCTCTTAAATCGAATGAGACTATATGTTGAGAGTATTTATCCCACATTAAGGAAATAATAAACCTTGCATGTGCTTATAAATACCAATCGGATGGCTAAGAATTTCATTTAAATTGATGATGTACTAGTTTGGGGAGTCACATACATGCATAGACACGAAACTTGTGATGCAAGCAAACAACATGGAAAGGAGTGGAAATTAACCATATTCTGCTGACTTGTTTGCACCAAGAATTCAACTACTCACCACTCGAGAACGTTTTTGAAGCCTCAAAATTTGGACATTCAGAGTGTTTCACTCGTGTGCATTTGACTTTGACTACACAAAAACAATTTTGCACGAATGTGTCTTCGTGGACACTTTTTCTAATTAGCATATTAATCAATCAATTAATTAAAACCATCTCTTTAATTTCAATCATTCTTCCACTTAATTCCACTTGTTTTGCCAATTCCACAAGTTATTATGTATAATTTTCTTCGATTAGTGAGACAAATCCCGAGCATCTTATGGCAATTGGGCAGCCAAAATATGCTTATATTTATAAACCACATGCTTATGCTTAAGCGTAGAATGCACTTCCATAAGCCATTGCCTTCTCAAAGTTTCACCTTCACTAAATCTCCGGTCTCTCGGAGCTTTTTATGAGCTCTTCCAATGGAAGTTGCAAGCCCTTTGAAAGACAGCTCCGTGGCGTCGAGTCCTTTCTCTTCTCCGAACGTCTCCGCCTTGCTCAAGATCAAGATTTTATCATGGTAAGATTGTTGGAATATGTTAGCAACTTTGTAGCATTGAATTTGAGCACTTTTTTGTTGAGTTTTTCATGTGTGGTGAATCTTGTCTCAGGACACAAGAAACCGGTTTGCCTGTTTCTGTTAGCGTTCGTGTTGGCGGAAAGATCTTCAACCTCCACAAGGTAAGAAATCGAAAGTAGAATTATACGAATCAGTTTGGTTATTCGTGGAATTTGAGATAGGGAGCTAAGTTAAATTCTTCTGTCGGTTGTTCGTGATTGTTTACTTTTGTGTTCTCGATCGCGTTTATATCATTTTGCACTTGTTCTCTGTAGGAGATCACAGCTCTCGATTTCTTAACCAAATTGTTAAAATTTGGCCTAATATTTTCAATTTGTGATTTTTGTTCAGTTCCCACTTTTTTCGAAGAGTGGATATTTCAACAAGAGATTGAACGAATCCAATGAGATTGAGCTGCCACCGGAGTTCCCCGGCGGGCCAGAGACTTTCGAGATGATTGCACTCTTCATCTATGGCTCCTCCACCTTGATTGATCCATTCAATGTGGTAGCCCTCAGATGTGCAGCAGAGTTTCTTGAGATGACAGAAGACTACTCCTCCGGGAACCTCTGCGAGCGCTTTGATCTCTACTTAAACCAAGTGGTGATGCAGAGCTGGGATGACACCCTGATAGTACTTCAAAAGTGCCAAACTTCGCTTCCGTGGTCTGAAGACCTGCTCATCGTGAGCCGGTGCATAGAGTGCCTCGCCTTCATGGCCTGCATGGAGATCCTTGACCCAGAGAGAAGGCGTGACACGCCTGTGCTCACGTTGGAAGCGTTGAGCACGCGAAATTGGAGCTGTGAAATGGGGAGGGAGATTCTGAGTCAAGACCTTTGGATCAAGGATCTCATTGCGCTGCCGTTTGAATTTTTTAAGAGGATTATAGGATCTTTGAGAAGGCAAGGCATGAAGGAAAAGTACTTGAGCCCCATCATTGTTTTCTATGCTAACAAGTGGGTGCTTTCGACGAAAACCCTCCAATTCTGGGAGAATTCTGGTCAGAGAAGTGGGGATGATCACAAAGTTTCAGTCATTTTACAAGGTGTTCTTGATTTGCTGCCGATGGGGGACAAGGCTAGTCGATCCATCCCAGTCGGGTTTTACTTCGCAATTCTTTCTAGATCCCTGGAAGTAGGTATGAGGATCGATAGTAGGGTGAAGCTGGAAGGGCAGATTGTATCTCTGCTGCACTTTGCTCAGCTGGAAGACTTCTTGTTTCCGAAAAGTGGGAGTGAGTCAATTTCTTCCAGCACGGAGCTTGCAACAATGGAGAGCATGATTTCAGCATATGTATCATCTACCATGGAGTCGGACAATAATCTTTCAGCAGGAAACATAATTGTTGCAGAATTGTGGGATGGATATCTTTCCCACATAGCTCCTGATCCAAACATGGAGCCTAAAAGGTTCATGGAACTCACCGAACGAGTCCCGATTTCATACAGACACTGCCATGATAAACTCTACAGGGCAATGAACATCTTCTTAAAGGTAAACACTTCGTCATCAACTCTACCGTTTTATATAGGGCTTTATGAGCTTTCTTATATTTTTGTGGAGTTGGGTTCCTTGTCTGGTAACTTGGCCCTCGTGTGTAGTTCTACTCGCCTAATCCTCTATTGCCCTCACTATTGTCGTTACTGAAAAAGCTCTACACTCTAACGAAACTCGTGTGTAATTTCTGATCTTCAGGCTCACCCGAATACATCCCAGGAAGAGAAGTGGGCAGTCTGCAAGTACCTCAACTGCCAAAAACTGTCACAAGAGGCATGCATTGAGGCTGTTCAAAACGAATTGATGCCGCTGCGTTTGATTGTCCAGGCGCTTTTTGTCCAGCAGCTCAGCACACACCAAGCTTTCAAAGAATGCTCGGATTCGTTCAGATATGCACGTTGTCCAGAGTTTTCAGGGAGCCTTGAAAGCTCTAGGTGTCCAAACTCAAAAAGCCAGAATCTCGGAGATAGTCCATATGTGGACGGAGCAGAGTCCGGAAGCAGACCCTTGAGCTTCTTGCTGCAGAAGGACAATGTAAATCAGAGGCCTGAGTTATCGAGGAAGGAATATGAGTCGACAAGCTTCAGAATTCAGAACCTCGAACAAGAGCTCATGTCCTTGAAGCGGAGCCTGCAATGGCAGAGCATTTCAAAGAAAGAGCCGGTCTCAACCACAGAACCTAGCATGAAATTGTACGGCAAAGAAGGTAGATCAACAAGCAAAAGAAGTAACCCGCTCGGACAAGTGACAAGTTGCATTGGCTCTGTGAATTTTGCCTCACAGAGAAAGTATGCCAGTAGACTGCTGAAGGTCCTTCGGCGGATCTCCTTGTTTGGAGGTAAAAAGCTGAAGAGAAAGCCAGCTGCCTCCTCTCCATGGCCTAAGCCGATGCAGCAGAATACTTGTCAGAATAAAATGTCCAAAAATCAGAACCACTGATGATTGTAAACAAGGCGTGAATAACTGCTCATGTATAATTTGAATGGAAATGTAGTTTTGCTCATTCACTTGCAACCAGGGCATCAATATGAGGATAGTTATCTATTTTTGTGCAATGTTGTATCCAAGAGTACATAGAATTACATGTTCATATATACATAGAATTACATGTTCATATATACAACATGTAATAATCGAAAAACGCAAGGATGCTAACAAATTGATCCCACACGAAAGAGATTGAAATTTGTCCAAACTCCATATGGTTAGACAACAACAGCAGGCGATAAAGCCAATTGCCTGATTCAAATACATAGCAAATGAACGACATACTAGGCTGTGAAAGATCTATTATTGCCACTAAACGACTGGAGTTGCTTCAGAAAATGTGTCACTGACAATCTTAAATTTATGGGACTCCACTACACTTCTTGCAGTTTTAATGAGAACTTGTCCGTTGACATAATGTTGGCGACACACAGGCATGTAGACATCAGCACCGCCAATCAGTTCTGTCCTAGTCTCCTCCGTCTTCCTCAGGGTAAAGAAAGCACGTTTGCCACACCTTTCACATCGAGCCGTCAACTTGGTCACAGAATCAGCAAGTGGTATTATGTCAAGCACCGAGCCAAAGCTCCTCCTGCCAACAATAACAACGCACCCATCAATAAGATAGCACTAAATACCAACTAAAGAAACTAAACACACAAGCAAAACAGAAAATGAGGGATTTAATTTGAAAAGCACCTCAAGTAATCACCATCCAAGCCTGCAACAATTACAGTTTTCCCATCGTGATCAGCAGCCGTGCAGCAGAAATCGTACAGATCTTCAAAAAACTGACCCTCATCGATACCAATAACATCAAGCTGTCAACATATCCCAAAAGAGATTAGGCAATTAGAACATATCATATGCATCAAATTCAAATTACAGACACTAAACAAGACCTATGCCAAACATCAAACCATTGCAACCATCAAAGCGAAAAAATTGCCTTTCCGCATCGCGGGAACATAACCAGTACAATTGCACCTCATCAGGCTACACCATCAAATTGTTTTACAATGCCATAACATATTTTGCAAAAATCAAAGGCCAAGATCCAATAGTAAAGCCCCAGTCAAGTCAAATAATAACCAAAATAATTATTAATAAATAAATAAAACTTGATAAAATCTCAGCCGAACTTACAAACCAAAAAACAATTTACACATTTCCCAGCTCCGGAATTACCTTATCATAAGCATCTCCACCAAAATTCTGCCGAAACGACGACAGATTAGGCAGTGCCCAGCACGGAAACTTCACCCCATCATGAGTCACAACCGAATCGATGGCGTATCTCGTATCCTTACTCGATTTTATCATCGCCACATTCCTACACATTAAAAAAAAGAAACTTCAGTGCCATTTAGCATCGATCAAACTATCCAACAAAAAGCTTCAATCTTTACTAGAAATCTTAACAAATCGAACTTGGGTTTGATAAAAAATTCCAAATTTACCTGCCGCTGTTTCCCTCCGACTTGATCCGGCGGAGTAGGGCGGTGGTTTTGCCGGCGAACATGGGACCCATGATGACGTGGACCTCGCCGGAGGTAGAAGAGTCGCTGGTGGGGGGAATGGAGGGCTTGAAGGAGGCCATGGATTTAGGGCTGCAGAAAGAGAAGGGGATGAAGATTTGGGGAGGGAAGAAGAGAGATGGGAAGGCGAAAGTTTTCATGATCTGACTAAATAGAAAGAGAGAGAGAGAGAGAGAGAGAGAGAGAGAGAGAGAGTGGGTGGGAGTGGAGAGAAATGGAGCTGCATTTGATTTGACTTGTTAAAAGATTTGGAGGGAAAATTAAAAAAATTTGGTTTTGGAGGTATTAAGTTTAGATGGAAATTGGGAATTTAGGAAATTATGATTTTCTTTGGGACCCAAATGAAAAGAAAAGTTTTTGACCCGGAAAAGTATACAAAAAGAGGAATAAATTGAATTATTATTGTTTTTTGGTCAAACGAGAGGTTTTTCAGTGTGTACGAGACGTAAACATATGTTATTTGTCATTGTATAAGTAGAGGATACTAAAATAATTTTTCTTCACTTATATAACAATATAATAATAGGAAAACTAATGAAAATGGCTTGAAAAGTTTTAGTTTTAATAAAAAAAACTATGTTATAAGTTTTGTTTAATGATTAGTACAAGGCCCATATTAAAGCAGTCCAACTAAAAATAGATCAACTATAATAAATTATGATTTGTCGATTTTACCCCTAACTTTTTTAGGTTGAGTTCCAGATTTTCGTCGTTAATGGAGTTCATCGTTGTTTTGCAGATCTTCTTCTTTTTCTTTGAAACAAAAATATAGATCTTCGTGCTATTTAATTTATATTTTGTATTATTTCATTGAAATGTGGTCGTCGTTATTAATCGTAATATATTTGAGGTAATGTTTTTCAATTTTTCTTTGTCAGTGGAGTTCATCGTTTGTTTCTCCAGAAAATAAATTTGAGATCTACATGCTATTCAATAATAATGATGAGTCACTGTTGCTGGATTGTAAAAATAAATTGTTTATGGATTTTAAGTAACATTGTTTCTGGAATCTAAGTCACTGTTTCTGGAATCTAAATCACTGTTTTCAGAAACAATGTTAGTTTTTACAAAGACAGTTTTAGTTTTTCCAGAAACAATGTTAGTTTTTCCGGAGATAGTGTTTTTCCAGAGACAGTATTAGTTTTTCCAGAGACAGTATTAGTTTTTCCAGAGACAGTATTAGTTTTTTCAGAGACAGTGTTAGTTTTTCTAGAAATAGTTACCGATTCAAAACATAATAGGTCGCATTGTTTTCTAAAAAAGTGGCAAAAAAATCATACTATTTCCTATAAATGTTTAACATTAACAGTGTTATGAAAGTTGAACGCCATGGTTGAAGTCACTTTTCTCTCTCTTTCTCGTCTGCCTTTTCTATTTTCTTTTTCTTTTCCAGATTTTGTAATTGAGGAAGGTGGTTTTATCACAGGTAGAGATATATTTTTCTTTCTAGTTTTATGGAGAAATGGGTGCAAGGAATTGGAATTTTTGGTTTTTTCCAATTCCATGGAAAATGGATTCAGTTTGAGTGTCCTCTTCCTTGATTCAATTGCACAGCTATTTTCCTGTTCTTTTTTTTTTAATTGTACTTTTGGAGATTGGATTCAATAATTTGGGATTTTTTTTCTTCTCAAAGTCTAGTTATTTTCCAAATCTGAATCTAATTTGGACAAGGAAATTCAAAAACTGATATATGCACCAAGAATGAAGGAAAAAAAACCCAGAAAACAAAAGGATGATCGACGCTCTGCTTGGAGCTCACGTGAGTTTTCTCCTTCATGAGAACAAACAAGTTTCAGACCTGCGCCTCCTTGTTGGGGTAATTTTGGAAACTTATTTTTGTTTCTATTGGGCTCTATAATTCAGCCCATGTAGAATTGGAAGCCTCTGTCTTTATGGTTAATTTTGAGGTGCTTTTGGTTAAAGAAAACTATAGGGTGGTTGACACACCCCGACCCGAAAGTGGGGCGTGCTGGTCGTCACGTGAGAGTGACGTAACCATGTGCACAGTGCTGAAGCAAGATTAATCAGAAAGATACGAACAATTTAAAACCATGCAACCAGCAATCCAAATCAAGATAGTGTGCTAGTGCGAAAATTAAGATGGTTTACACAACCAGAGCATAAATGGTCTACGTGTGGTCAAGCAAAAAGTACTAAATCGAGATAACCCGAAGGTGGTCCTACATAAGTGAATTATGTGAGAACGTTCGATGAGCTCCTCGTATGCCACCAACGAACACTACCTAATACCTGGAGGGGCGAAAAACAGAAAGCGTGAGTGGGCAAAAACAAATCTTTTCAAAACCTTTCATTTCTCAAAAGTTGTAACCCATCTCCGTAAAACTTGTATAATTTCCCAGAAATAAAGTATATACTCATATATATAAATCTCGAAATCCTGCTGGAAAATATGTATGTATGAATGTATGCCATGCCATGCCAAAGTATCACAACTGAATGCCAAATCATAACCCTGTGAATGTGATTGAATACTAGATAATCAACTCAACCATCGGTTGTATATAGCTCATAACAATCTCATCATATCATATAGCTCATAATCAACTCAATCATATCGTATATCCTGCACACAAATCAATACCACCTCTAGTGGTCTGCACAACATCACTGTATATAGAATAATATGCTCTAGTGATACAATCACATGAAGACTGTGCGAATGATTCGCGGGTCACCTACGAGTCGAACCCACCTATAGTGGTTTGTTCGACAGGACTGTGCACCTAACTTGGATCCAAGGCGAGCATGCGGTGCGGGAGGTGAACATCACGTGAAAGACTATGCCCCTAACTCTGGGCGGGAGCACTAATATCAAGGTGCAGGTTTATGAGCTCTAATCACATCACATCATTCATTCTCATCATAACCAGTATATAAACTTACCTGCCACTTACCTGTGCGTCCGCAGCACCATCATTATTATATGCAATCACTAATGCATAAATAAAATAAATAGATACTTTGCATGGCATTTCAAATCATGTAATTCTTTAAATTCATTTTCTGGGAAAAGCAAGTATATAGGTATATACGGAAAACAAAAGCCCACTAACTGATAAGTAGCCGGGTTGTAACCCCCATGCCTAGCCTGGCTACGCTCGTCCTCCGGATAGGTCTCGCCTATATGAGAAATAACTGTATAAACGTTATTTTAAGCACATAAACAAAACCTTTGAAATAACTTCTCATATATTGCTCAATTTCGGTATATGAATATACCATAGTGATCTACACAACCTCACGAACATCCCCATATTTTTAGAAAAATTTTCCGACCACCCACTCGCCAGCAAGGGCATGACCCTACGCGCCCCCACGCGCAGCCACGTGACCTGCACACTGACGGCATCAGTTAACGCCGTCAGGAATATTCCGTTAAAACCCAACGGGATCCATCCAAACTAACTGACGACGTTAGCATATTCCGTCAAAACTGACGGAATATTCTCTGTCTTATCCGGCGAGTCGCCTGCGACTGTTCGCCGGTTTCTGGAAAAACTTCCAACTATGGTTTCTTCTTCATTTTTGCACCATTTTCTACGTACTTTATACCAAAATGAAGATCTCACAAAGATGAACACAACCATACCTGACTCGACCCCCAACTCGGCAGGGATTCGCCGGAAAAGCCTCGAAAATTCTGACCGAAATTGAAACTCTCCGATATCGCGATTCCGACGTCCAATTTATTCCAACGAAGCACTCCGAGCTTCGTAAGGACCTCAATAAGCTTCTATAAGGTTCAAATTCCCTGAAAAACAATATTTCACGTGTGCATGAACAGTGCACAAATCGGAGGTTAGGTTTCACGGGGTTTTCGAAGGTTTCAGGTTTTAAAACTTGTACCAATGGATTCCTGAGATCACAAGGAACATGAATATACTTACCTTAGTCTCGATCTGCAAGGTTTGTAAGGGTTGTGGGTGCCGTCTGTACGAAAGAGAAGGAGAGAGAAAGTACGAGAGTGAAAGAGAGAAAGTAATGTGGATGTGTGTGTGTGTGGGGTCCAAATACAACTAACCAAAAAAACAAGGATAAGTTGTGTTCTAATTGGGTCCACTAATTTAGGAACCAAGTGAATTGGACCATCCCCAAACTTAAACACACACGTACCTTAATTAACGTCCAAGGGCATTTTAGTCTTTTCACACCTTCGAGAATAATTTTCCGGGACAGGCTGTTACAGTGGTTTTTTATTAAAATAATCTTGGTCTAAGCCCTTTTCATTGAAGCTCCCTATAATAATATATGACGTAATGTCTATTGTTCTAGACACATTGAAAAACCTCACATTTCAAACAACCTAATTAAAAGTTTCAAACTTAAAAGCTCCCTCTCTTTTTCTCTCATTTCTCCAACTAAAGCGTTGATTAAAGTGCGGATTACTTTTTCTCAAAAAAAAAAAAAAATGTTAGATTAACCACCGACAATATTCAAAACCAAACCATCATGCAATGGCTCAACTTTTTTCCACCATCGTAGTAAAGAACCGCTTGCTTTTCATATTTCATGCTCAATTTCATCTAGTTGTAAAAAAAATATTACCCTTGCTATATTTGTTTTTACCCTCGAAATGTATAGTTCAAATTCATTTAAAGAGGATTTTTATCACTAATAGTCTTTGAAATTGACCAAAATCCTCGTTTTGGTACTTTAATTTCAAAATCAATCAATTTCATCCCTAAAATTGGCCACTACACATCCATTTAGTCCTTCCGTATAAATTATGTCAAGTTTGTATAAATGTGACAACATATTATTGGACTTATAGACCCTTTATGTGTGCCTAGTCAGCACATTAACAGAACACTTGATAAAATTTAAACGAAATGACTAAATTGATGTGTGGTGGTCCATTTAGAGGGGACAACGTTGATTGGTTTTAAAATTGAGAGACTAAAATAATGAATTTGGTCAACTATTACCAATGAAAACCCTATTAATTTTTCTTTTTTCGCTACGCATATATTCAATCTCCATGAAGTTGAGTGATTCAAAATTTTTCATTTCACAAACTTTTACGTAACATAAGGACATGCTAATTAAGTCTAACAAAATAATAGTTTGATAACTTTACTCAATCGCATTATTCATATCTTGACCATTACCCATTAAAATCATTAAATTCCAATGCTTATGCAGATAGGGAGGTCGGGGTGCTATTGTTAACCATGTAAAAACAGACAGCTTGTAGAAGAAGATACAGAGAGAAAAGAGGGAAAAAATTGTATTGAATCTTTCTTGTATATCACACACTTAGAAGGTTATTACATGTTGGAGTATTTATAGTTCCTCTCACAATCTTAACAAACTATGCAACACCTAACACAACCTGTAATCTTATTACAAATGTTAACATCTCAACCGTTCATTCTATTCATTTTTACATATTCTAGCAGCTATATCTTATCTACAATGTGAAGGGACAGATGACAGATGAAAAATGTGTCATTTCACAAACTTTTACGCAAAGTAAATATTTTAATTTTTTTTTTTGGTCAAATTTACACGAAGTGATTGGAACTACGAACTTGGGCAAAACAATAGTCTACTTTCCACTTCGATATTTGACAATTTTTCGCGACAAAATAATGTTTTGTACTTATTAATTTAAGGTTGCTCCGCAAAGACAAATTCTTGTGATTTTAACTGTAAGGATATTTTTAATATTCTAAGGTGGTCCACATGATTAGGTTCATATGATATGTATGTTTAACATATATTATTTGTAAACAATCTTATTGGTTAAATTATGAGAACGGTTTCTTATTACCATGATGGGTGGTAATTAATTATGGATTTTAAAGGAAAAACGGGTCGTCTCACATCGAACTTCAACGATCCGAACTGTCTATTTTGTAAGTCTCGATTCATAAATCATATTTGCAAAAACCCAATTCAATCCGAAACCATTTTCTTATTTAATTATCAAGATAAAGTTTTATTATTTCTTATATAACAAAGTATTCATTAATTTTTTTAAACACAATTAAATGTCTTAAATATTTCCGATTTGGCTAATATTGTGTAAGGGTGATCTATGAGGTGCAACTTGAAAAATAGATAGTTCGGATCGTTAAAGTTCGATGTGGTGTGAACCCCACAACTAATCCCCATTTTTATAAAAAAAAAATAAGAATCATTTCCCTTAAAAGCTTTATATATATAATGCAAATACCCATCTAATATGCACTTTTGACATAAAACATGATTATAATTTTTACGTATTGGTTGTTTATTGTATTTTGCGCATCTATATGCATGCTCAAAAATCTTAGCTTATTTTAATTTATAATTTACATTAACGTCGTGACAAAAAATGAAAAATCATGCCAAATTTCTACACAAGTGAGTTTCTTAATTAAGTCAATTTTATATATTATATGAACTGTTGAAGGCGGTGGGTGTCAAGAAGTCAAAAACAAGAAAACGTTAATCAGAGATAACCATTTCACCCATTTACACACGCAAGATTTGTGAATATGGACGTTTTAAAAATAAATTATTGGATTAAATCTTGTTAAAAGTGAATATAAAAAACTATTAATTCATAGATTTTCTCCGTGATGTTGCGGGAGTGCTTTTTCTAGAACAAGTTTTCATAGGTTGATAATGAAGGAAAGCTTTTTCGTGAAGTGTAGTAATTTACTAGTATGGTGCATGTAAAGTTATTGTTTTCCAACACATAACCTAATTATATTATCATATTTTTAGTCTCACAAACTGGCATGCCTACCACTTTTCCTTTGAAAATTGTGGGAACGTTTTCTTGGTTGCTAATTGTTCTTAAAATAGATTTGATATTGATGCGTTGTATGGTGATTTTATTTCCAGATAATCCCCTCTTTTTTCAAACATATTTCACTTATTTTTCTCCACAGTTTGACTTCCAACGATGTTTAGCATGTAACATTTTTCTAGTATAAATAATAGTTTACCGATGTTCTAGTTTAAGCTAATTTAAACTGCAAGGATAGAGATTTGAACTCAGGTGCATAAAGAGAGCATATATGCTCTAACCAATGTAGTTACACCCACGTCACCAACTAACTAGTTTAAACTGCAAGAATGGAGATTCGAACTCAAGTGCATAAAGAGTTATGCTCTAACCAATGTAGTTACACCCATGTCACCAACTAGTTTTATTTAAAGTATTGTTTGATGTGTTTTAGGGTTAAACTTTTGTTCCATCATTGAGTTTCAATTTTCAAACATACATTGTTAATCTTACCACGTATGTCATCTATCTCTAAGAAGATTTAAGGAAAGCGAAACCTAAAAAGTAGTAAGAAGATGACTGGATGATTAGAACGAAGGGAACAAGGCAGGCATCGATTCCTCTTTTGAACTACAGAAAGAAACCCTAGTAAATAAATAATATTAAACGTTGCATGTGATTGCATGATGCCGACTCTATCCATGATCAGCACATGCACCAACTATAATAATGAAACGATGTAGTACTATATATGGAGAAGAAGAAAGACATTCCATTAAGATGATTATATAGAAAATGAACGGTTTTAATTACGATGTTTGTACAGTAAACATGATATCACGCGCGTTACTTAGTGAAGAAGAAAGACTTTCATCCTTACTGAGAATGAAGTATTAGTATCCCTGGATATGAGATGACCATGCTAGCCCTCCATTGTAAACACCTAAAAACAAAAGGAGTCGTGGATATAATTCTCTAGATATAATGTGTATATTTGGAAGACACAAGGGTAATATGGTCAAGTACTAAAAATGGTACAAAGTGAACAAATGTACACGTGAGAAATGCATGACTGGAGGGTTGAGGTTCAACGCCAGCTAGAGCACGAAGAAACATATGCTAATGGCTAATCATTTATTCCAAATGTAAATATCATCCAAAAGATTTACCAATTTAATGACTAGCGTTTGACAATTGACATGTGCATGCATAGACAACTAAGTTCGTATAGTATCATAGAAAGTCTCGAATTAGGCTGTTTCATATTGACGGCTTACACATAAGGAGGTGTTCGTTGAGTGAGATGTTGCATGTAGCAACTGTTAGAGTTAATGTATAAATATAGAGAATAATCTGAATGATGACTTTGAGGTACGACTTGAATCGTTTCTTTAAAGTGTTATTTGCCCTCACTTCAATGAGTTTGTTAAAGGGTTTTTAGCAAATCACTTCCAGGATACAACAAATTATGAAATATTCGATTAGCAAAACCGAATTGTATTCCCTTAGAAATCGAATTGTATTCCCTTATAAATAACTAGAAAGAAATTGTATGAATGTGATGGAGAGAGAAGAGAGAGCAAAAAAAATTGTGTAGACAACAAATTTCTGAATATGAATATCTCTTCTACTAATGTTACCAATATATATAAAGAGAGATTTACACCCGTTAAACACATCCTTTGGTTTGATTATGTCTTTTCACCATGGGATACAACTCATTGCAGCAGTATGTCCAATAGACATATCTGATACAAAACAACAATTACCGAAAGGTCATATATGTTGTAAAACATGCGGTCATGCCCAACCAATGGGTATCTCTGTTCGCAAAAAGCTGCAATGCTTCGAAAAGATACAATTGTTGGGTGAATGACCCAACTTCCCGTCAAACAGCCCCAGATCTATATATATATATATTATATTTTTTTAAATATTCAACAGCACTTTCTCATAGACTCGTACTACTTAGTATATATATTTGTTAAGAGAACTAAATTTAAAAAAGGATTAACTAGGAGGACTCGACGACATTGATGCCTGCAAAACTATGTTAAAAAAGGCTTAACTCGCAACAATAATACACATCGATATATGAACGATTCATTTTAAAAACCTTCTAACACATTAATTATCCAAATGTTGTAAATTAAATAAGGGTAAATTGCATAAAACTACCTTAACTATTGGGCCAATCACAGTTTCATACCTCATCTTTAAAACATTTCAATGTCATACCTTATCTACGAATTTGTTGCAATGTCATACATCCGTCAGTTTGTCTATCAATTCTTTCGTTAAATGATGACGTGGTTTGAGACGGGGCCCACTTCTTAACCCAACTGGATTAAAAAATTAATTAAATATTTAAAAAATAAAACATAAAATCATTTAAATATTCTTATTTAAAAAAGATGGGACCCATCCCCTACAAACCCATCACCTCACCCCTTATTCCCAGTTCACCTAGACATCGAACTCACCCATCTCCGGTTACCCCAACCTCTCCTCCGCCACCTCTTCGACTCCCCCTCCCTCCGTTCCTCTCCTTCCCCTCCCTCCGTTCAGTTCTGTCCCTCTGTTCCACCAGATCTCTACCTTTCACGGGCTCGAACACAACCCGATCTGATCCCCCTTGTCTTCCCCAATTTCCAGCCGGTCCCAACCTCTATTCTGCCACCTCTTCGGCCGGGGAGTGCAGAGCGAAATCCTAAGCTCCTCATTCGTCCTCGTGAGCTTTATGAGTAAAATTACCCCTCATCATGCTCGATTACCTCGGTGCTTCTCAGCTTCGTCATCAATTGCTCATCCTCCTCACATCCCGGAGATGAGGAATTATGGTATAGGGTTTGAAGCTCGACGGTGATTTCGGAGTAACACGACGGCCGGGTTGCGAAGGGAAAAGGAGTGGGGGGACTCATCGAGGGGATGATCACAGACTCTTACGACTAACTGGAATAGAAATGGTCGACTCGACGGCCCAACTCGGTCGTTGCGTCCATAAACCTAACTTTTGACATCTCCGTCATCACCATCAGCAGCTTCCGCTCCGAAACCTTAATTCTCGGGTCTTTCCTATCCTTCTCCATCAGCGCTTGTACGACCTTCTCGAGTGCGATTGAATTGGATGCCTGTGGGTATTGGGCGTTGTTACGGTCCTACCAGTTCTAGATGGTACACTTGATGGCAAAATTGGGAATCACGGTGGAGAAATCGGTTCAGGTCCCGTCTTCGAGTTTAGGGGAGAAGCTTAACTTGCGGCAGAGTTGGACGAAGAGGCGCTCGAAGGTCTAACTCAAAGAGACGACGATAGGGTTGGATATTAAAGACCTGGAAATGGGGCATACGAGCTCATTTGGGGGATTCTTTGAGCCGAAATTGGAGCGGTAGCAGGAGATCTTCCACCTGTGCTTGCCATTACCGCCCATGCCGAAAGAGGAGACGATGGAGGTTGCGGTGGCGGAGCTATGAGACCTTTCTGGAATTTTGGGCTGATGGGTTTCTGGGTTTGTAGGGGATGGGTCCCACCTTTTAAAAATAAAAATATTTAAATGATTTTATTTTTATTTTTTTAATATTTAATTAATTTTTTAATCCAGATGAGCCATGGAGTGGGCCCCGCCTCAAGCCACGTCAGCATTTAATGGAAGAATTGACAGACAAACTAACAGAGGTATGACATTGCAACAAATTCGTAGATAAGATATGACATTGAAATGTTTTAAAGATAAGGTATGAAACTGTGGTTGGCCCAATAGTTGAGGTAATTTTATGTAATTTACCCATTAAACAACCTGACATGTCGATTTGTTTATCATCCAATTGTTTAGATTGATAGAATGCTCACTCGTGCGTAAAAAAGTACAAATTGAGATATAATAACAGTAAGAGCATCGTAGATTAATCTTCATTGTCATATTTATTGATCACTTTGTGAAATTTACGAATGTCAATTTTTGTTAGATATATGATACTCGAGGTTACTTTGTCTATTTATGAAAGGGCAGTGCTATCCACACATTACACACCCATTTTTACATCTCATGCACACATCTCTTGTTAATTTTTGTCCTTTAATTTTTTTCAATTCATTCGATCCGACAGCTGTAGTTGACAGGAGTGTGAGAGATAAAAAAAGGTGTGTGGATTGCACCACCCTTATAAAATTGGGCAATTTTCAGGTTAAACATTGCTTATTAACATAAATGTAGTTTGACCATTTAGTACTACGGTCTAGTGGTATTCCTCTTCACTTGTAAGTGAGAGGTCTTAGGTTCGATTCTCCCCAAAGGTGAATTTGAACCACATTATTGCTAGCTCATTGTGAGGCTAAGCTCACCCCCTTCCCTTAGTGTAGGTAATATCATTTGTTCAAAAAAAAAAAAAAAAGCATAAATGTAGTGTGAATATGGCGCCATAGGCATGCAAATTGTCGGTAGAGTGACATATGGCTAAGCTCATCCCCTTCCCTTAGTGTAGGTAATATCATTTGTTAAAAAAAAAAAAAAAAAAGCATAAATGTAGTGTGAATATGGCGCCATAGGCATGCAAATTGTCGGTAGAGTAACATATGTCACTAACTATTGAATCATTGATTCATAAAAAATAAAATCTTAAGTCAGTTGGAGTTGGTAAACGTCCCAATGAGAAGAACCGTATCATCTCAAGATATCATTCGTTTTGTTGTCATGTTTTCTTCCTAATTAATTTCAGTTGGTGAGAATTATGAGTACAAGGGTTGCAAACTTTACTATATGTTTCTGGTTCTTAATTTGCAAGGGTACCTTAAAATTGTTCGGTTGTTATTTGGTCTGACTCTTGTTGTATGAGTAATTTAACAAGAGTCGAAACCAAATGACAACGTAACTATTTTAAGCCTTATCCTAAGCCCCTCCCACCAACAAGAACTTAGACCTTGCTCATCCAATAAACAATTCCTGAATCTACCACTGCAACTAGGTTTGTTACATTATGCATTTGCTTCAATGTTGCCAAAGCGATTAACCAATAGGTTTTCCCATTCATTCATAAGGATTATGAAGTCCTTTTTACTTGTTGCAACTTTAAAGGATATTACATTACAGTCCTTTTTTCTTAGAAGGAGAACAAACTCCCCCATGCATGTGGTTTAATATTCTAATCCATGCATCCCAGGTTTGAAAGTTTCACCTTCCTTTAATTATTATAATAGTTTCAAACTCTCTTTCCCCTTAATAATAATTGTTTTAAGTCTTTTTTTTTCTTAGAAAGGGAGTTAGATGGTAAATTTGTAATGGTCAATAATGTTCTTTTATTAACCACGACAAGTGGTCTAGTGAATCTGCTTGATCGTGGCCACTGATAAGGTGCAATTCTCAACCTCCTATAGTCCTGAAAAAGATGAATAATCGTGGTTCGCCACCGAATGCCCCCTTGATAAAAAGAAGAAAAAACAATGTTTTAGTGGTAAATAAAGGTGGTCATATTTTTGATTGACAAACCCTTTAGACATGTCGTGGTTTCGTTTCAAGTTGTGATTGTGAACTATTATTCTTATGTTTTGATTCGAAGTGTTCAAACATTTGTCACTTAGTACTACTATTTAACGATTTTTTTTTTATTCTTTAGGATAAATATATCATTGTATTAAAAATTATATTAAATATATAATTATTATTTGACGGTCATATATAATTCACTGGATATATGTATTTAACACAGTCTCATCATCTGCGGCCGTGGAAATGGTAATTATATTAAATGTACACATCACAGCTAAATTTTATATTAATGTTTTCTTTTTGGTAAACAATTTTATATTAAGGATGAATTGCTAATTTAGTCTATGAACTATCACCCCTGTGAAAATTAGATCCCTGAATTATTTTTTCGGTAAAATAAGTCCCTAAATTCATTAAAAATTGCTAATTTCATCCATACTATTACATTCAAAGCTATTTTATTCAATTTTTTGTCAACTTAAGTCACTTGACACACTTTAGAGTGTAATACCGTCATTTTCTCGCCTATAAGCCCTTAACATTTCTTATAAGTTGCGAATCTAACGTCTAATTTACCCTCCGAAGTTAACTTACACTCATTCTTATGAAAAACTACCAATATATCCTCCAAAGTTAACTCCATACACTATTACTTTATGAAAAACTACCAATCTACTCTCCAATGTGTATGTCATGCAAGTAACGTGAAGGTTCGAACATAATAGGGTCGGGTTTCACGGGTTACGGAGAGTCCGAGAACGGCCAAAACGATTCGTCAATTTGTTGCTTTTATGTTTTTGATTAATTTATTTATCTTTTGAAGTTTGAGAATTTGGAACTGGTATGCATGATGATTCGATCTTCAAACCCAACAAGAAGGAGAAATGGAGGAGGGCATGATGATTTGATCTTCAAACCCAGCAAGAAGGAGAAATGGAGGAGGGTATTTATGAGATTGTGAAAGTTTCATTAAATCCTACTGTTCACCCGCCTCTTGAAAAAAAAAGCTGGTTTTGAGAAGCTGCATTTTGCTGCTTCAACTTTTTGCCACTTTTCAGCTTAAAATGACAGTGACTTTGAAAATAACCAGAGTTACCAAACACAAATTTTACTCCAGCTTTTTTTCATCCCAGCTTTTTTTAAAATCACCTCAACCCCAAACCATACCTTAAATTGACAGAAAATTGAATATAGTAGCTTCAAATATAATATTAGGGATGTAATTGGCATATTTTTATAATTCAAGAACTGATTTTCTAAAAAAAAAAAATAGTTTAGGAGCCTAATTTTCACTGAGGTGATAATTTATAGACTAAATTGGCAGTTTATCCTTATATTAATGTTTGACTTGTAATTTTTTTGGCAAAATTAATGTTTGGCAAAACTCAATAGTTAAATACATTTATAACTGATTGCTCTAGTGCGTAGAAAATTCTTCTCTTCAAATATATTGCTTAAAGAAATACATGGGTGGTGGTTCTGTTTGAACTCGTTTGTTTCTTTTGAAGCAATTTCTAATCGCCTTATATTACAAGGATAATGTTATTCACACATTAATTTTATCTTTCACACATCCTTATATAATATCATTGATCTTCTTCAATCTATTCGATTTGACAATAAAAAATTGAGAGAGATTTAAAAAGTAAAAATGAATATACGAATAGCACTATCCTATTACAAAAGGTGAATCCATTCGTGGCTAAATTTCAAGTCATTAACTATTTGTTTCATATAATATTTGGGTTTTCCAAGTACTTTCCCTTGTAAACATTTTACATAAAAATTGTAAAAATTGTAGTAGAAATTAAGCGAGCAAACATTTGAAATTTTCAATCAAGAGTTCAAACTTTTATGGATGCATTCTTGTAGCAACAAACTATGTTTTGGTGTACCATTTGACCCAAGAGTTAAGAGTACGCTAACGCCTCATGTGGTATCGTGATTGCACGAAAAGGAAATTACTCTGTTACCAATGTGTAGTAAAAAAAAAAGGTTAAAAAAGGTTAAAAAAATGTTAATTTGCATTACAAGTTTAATTTTGCATGGATGAGTTTAAAATTAGTATTTGAAAAGTAAAATAAACACACAAGTATTTTTCTTTGCCACATTTTATTTTTTACAAGGGAGGGAATCAAACCCTTAGGCCAAATTCTCTATTTAGTGAATAGCGTTTAGACGAGTGACTTATACCACATTCACTTTTGAAAAATGTAGGATATGTCATTCGCTAAATAAAAGACGTTACAAAGATATTTATAAACAGGTCAATTCTAAAAGGGTTTTTACAAACGAGTTCTGAAAAATATTACATAACTAACTGTGAAGCAATAAGAAGACTTCAAACCCTTCATTGAAAGCTTAGTTCACCTGAAACTGCAAGATTGCAAAATCAATAGAATTGCTAAATCTCATGTCACACAAAGATAATGTGAGAACAAAAACTCTGACATTGTATTGGCATAGAGAATACGATGCCCAAACACCAAATAAAGTAGATTCAAGAAAGCAAAAGGCAATTTGAGTTAGACGAGTTAGAGTGTCAGATCTCAACGATGTTTCTAAAAGATGAGATGTCTATTGCACGTTGTCGTTTTTCCTTTTACAGTAGATAAAAACAGTAAGTTAAGTAATAATAAAATACACTTAAAACTTTTTCTTGGTTTTAGTGGCACTCAAAACTCATATACTTAATATGAATCACAACTCTATAGAAAAAAAAAGCCTAAAATTTACCATAAGAAAAGAAAAGAAAAGAAAAGGGTAAAGTATGTAAATTAGAAAACAAAATGAAGATCAAAGTAGATCAAGCAAAAGTCATCAAAATCAACGGCTAGGATGGCATTGGGCCCACTTCGACGTGGGTTTAAATTTCATACGGCACCGCGCAGGTTATGTGTAAAACCTTACCATGGAGGTGTTTTCCCATTAAGTATAAAAGGAATGAACGGGAGGGACAAGGCCACAAAGTGATCCTCTTCCCATTGTATCAGATCAGACATTCTTCATTACCAAATCTCCACGACTTTATTTCTGATTAAATTTTGTTTTTTGGGTAAATTTCTCACTACCCATTTCTCAAAATTTCAAATTTTGCAGTCAGAAATTCAGGAAAAAAGCCTAAAAAAAGTTAAAAAATAGAAAAAGCAGGTGAAAATCTTCGTCTTCCCAATTTACAGAGAGGCTATATATTCCTCACCAGACCCTCCAAGCACCTTATCTTTCTCTCTCTACAGCATCTGTTTTCTCTCTCTAGAAATATACATTTTTTTAATCTCTCACCCATCTGTTTGGTAACTGAATTTGTATTTGGTAATCAAATACCACCATTGAAAGAACAAATACAAAGGTTGGAGGGGGCATATATAGGGAGGAGGTTGAACATGCCCTCTGTTCGTATTCCTAGAGTGCCTCCTCTCAGATCTTAGTTTTCTTCAAGGTTTGGCATCTGGGTTTTTGTTTAATCGGTGGGTATGATGATAATCTGATTTGGGTTTTTGAGTTTTGATCTTTTTCTGAATTGGGTATGTGGATTTGGATCCAGCTGATTTTTTCCGATTGATATTTTCTGTTGGCTTTTCTTCCAGGTGTGCTAAATTGCGGTTCAGTATTTGATCGGTGCAGGATCGGTTGTTTCTGAATTGAATCCGGGATTACTTGTTTCCGAATCGGATTACAATCTGCGCGTTTGCAATATTTCATAGCAAGGTACTGGTCTTTCTACTTTGGATTGTTGTTTATATTTATCCACATTTGATTTTGATTAGGTTGGTGTTAATTGTGGATAAAGGAGAGATTTTTATTTGAGCTGCTGATGTTGCTGTGAGATTGGATTAGATAATTGTTTGCATCTCATTGTGCTGGAATACCTTTAGCTTCTGTTTTTAAAATAGAATTCTATTGGATCATCTGTTAAATCCTTCATTTTCCAATTGGGTTTGAAATTTTGATGCAGTTTGTGTTTTTGCTTTGAGGTGGATTGTGTGATTTGCATTTGTGGATTTTCTCAAAGCTTAAGTTGATGTAGTACTTTTGGCTTGTAGGAAAAAATGCAATCCGATAGTGGTAAGTTGTTTATTGGCGGCATATCTTGGGATACAAATGAAGAGCGTCTAAAAGAGTATTTCAGTAGTTTTGGGGAGGTGGTAGAAGCAGTGATCATGAAAGATCGGACCACAGGCCGTGCTCGTGGTTTTGGTTTTGTAGTTTTTTCTGACCCAGCAGTTGCGGACAGCGTCATAATGGAGAAGCACAACATTGACGGAAGGATGGTAAGCAAATTGCTTCCTTTTGGTTGAAACCAGTCTTAGCCATCAGTTACATTCTTAGGTTCACTGTGTTTCATCATGTATCATTATGCTTTTAGTTTTGAATCACTCAAATTGTAAAGGAAAATTCATTTTTTTATAGGAGTTACGGGTCCAAAATTGTAATTTCAGGAATTCATTTTTACTGTGGTTCTATGTTCAACTAAATTTCAGATTCAGCAACAGTAAATCATGCTTCTCATTCTTTTATCTTTCCTTATGTCAGTTTTGTTAATGCATTGCTGTATTATTCTGAGCTGAGCAATTAATTTGTAATGCTTGTATCATTTCATCTTCATTTTTACCAATGTGTTCTCTATTCTCAGGTTGAGGCCAAAAAGGCTGTTCCAAGGGATGACCAAAACATATTGGGAAGAAGCAGTGGCAGCATCCATGGTTCTCCAGGTCCAGGCCGCACAAGAAAAATTTTCGTTGGAGGTTTAGCATCCACTGTCACAGAGAGTGACTTCAAGAAGTACTTTGAGCAGTTTGGGACAATCACAGATGTTGTGGTGATGTATGATCACAACACCCAGAGACCGAGAGGCTTTGGATTCATCACTTATGATTCAGAAGAGGCAGTGGACAAGGTTTTGCTTAAGACATTTCATGAACTGAACGGGAAGATGGTTGAGGTCAAGCGTGCAGTTCCCAAAGAGTTATCGCCTGGCCCCAGTCGCAGCCCTATTGGTGGATACAACTACGGTCTGAGTAGGGTCAATAGCTTCCTTAATGGCTACACTCAGGGGTATACTCCAAATACAGGTGGAGGCTATGGACTTGGTAGATTCAGTCCAGTTGCTGGTGGTCGTAGTGGATTTCCTCCATTTGGTTCTGGTTATGGAATGGGTATGAATTATGAGCCAGGGTTGAGCCCAGGTTTTGGAGGGAATGCAAATAATAATAATAATATGAACTACGGACGGAGTGGATTGAGTCCTTATTATATCAATAATTCAAATAGGTTTAGCAATCCCATTGGGTATGATGGTGGTAATGGAGGAAACACATCTTCATTTTTCAGCTCTCGAAACTTGTGGGGGGATGGGGGTGGTGGTCTTAACTCCACAAATTCTAATGCTTACATCAGATCAGGAAGTGGGACCATTGGAGGAAGTACATTTGCAAATACTGGAGCTAATTGGCCTTCTTCAGCAATGCCGGCTCAAGGTGGAGGAAATAATGTTTCTAACAATAGCAGAAACCTTGGTTATGGAGTTGGGGATAACAGTTATGGTCTGGGAACTGGAGGGTATGGAAGAAACAGTGGTGCAAGTGTGGCCCCTACATCTTCATTTGCTGCATCAAATGGTGGTGGTGTCGATGGGTCCTTGGCTGACTTTTACAGTAGTAATTCAGTTTATGGAGACCCTACTTGGAGATCATCAAATTCTGAGCGAGATGGGTCTGTTCCTTTTGGTTATGGGCTTGGCGGCGCAGCTTCTGATGTTTCAGCTATGAGTTCTCCTGGTTATGTTGGTGGTTATAGTGTTAATAAGAGACAGTCAAACACAGGTTAGCGCCACTTAATTAATATCTTATGCAACTTCTGTTTTTCATCTATATTTTTGGGATGTTTTGTAGTTTTAACTTTTTTTGGAAGTTAGGGAACTTTATCGTAATTTATTTAGGGACAGTCAAACACAGGATCTGATCCTAAATTTGTAGGTTTTCTGTGTTATGGTCTATGTTAACGAAAAAAATAGGAATAGGAAAAGCTCTTGTTAAGCTCCTGGTTGCACTGATTATTGAGTTTTGTGACTGGTCTAGTTAGTAATTCAATAGATCCAGTGAAACATGATATTTCTTATCTGATTGTTATACACATCCCAGTTCATCAAGCTGAACTTATGAAGTCCTTTATCCTGTTGGTTACATTGAGCGCAGTGCATTTTGTTCCTCAATGGCTGCTCACATGACACCACATTGCTACCTTGTGATTGTTACACTAAGTACCTCTGTGGTTCTTTGCTTCTTGTTTAGTCCTCTAGATTATTTTCCACGCAATTCTTCATTTATAGCCTTGATAGTTGATACTGACTGATAAATTTGTTACCACAGAGATGCAGCTTTTGCTTTCCTATATCACATCATCTTTAAAGACTCTTTTGAAGCCAGCTATTTGTGTTGAGTGTATTGCTTTGGAGTCCTAGGCTTATTAGCTTTTATGCGGGTTCAGTTGAGGAATAGAAAATCTGGGACTTTGAGATAAAAGCAAAAGGCTTTCAATGTTGGGGTACTGGTGAAACAATTTTAGTTGGCTTTTGTTTGGTGTTGGTAGAAGTTGGAGCTGGACAATGAGCTTCTTGACTACTTAAGTAGATACGACCATTGACCTCTTGGGAATTAAGGAGACAATTGTCCCAAATGGGTATTGACTGTTCAGGGTTGATGAGACAATCGGCCATATTTTATTTTGTATTGTAGTGTTGGTAGGGCGTTTCATCAGTTTCGCTTCTTGCTTATGTGATTCCAAAGAAACTTCTGCTCTTTTGTTTCTGATAAGAAGATTAGGCAGCTTTCATCAATTTCTCTTGTGTTTGTTTGCTTTCATGTTTTTTGTGGCAGAATTTAACATTGTTTCTTGTTTATTGGCCATTCTAGATTTTTGAATGAGCTCTCTCATCTTATCTGTTGGCGCATGTGTTTTGGGTCATAGAAAAGAAAAGTAGAAGAATTTTATTTTTCTTTTAGACTATAGATCTTGCAATCACATTCCTTCTTGTTTTATGAAGCTCTTGACGTTGTCCTTCCAGAGATCCAGCATGTGCTTCTCACAAATTAAGTTGATTCGTTATTCTCTCATCTAGAATATATTTACTAGTGAAAAGTGGCTTTGTTTTCATAGTTTCAGTTTGTTCTTAAGTATACTGCTTAACAGTTGTCCGAGTTTTATGCCTGTTATTTCTTTTAATTCAAGCAAAGAAGATACTGAGAGAGATGTAGAAATCTAAAGAAGTCTAAAATTAAGTTTTTTGAGTCTGGTTAAAATATGATTCTTTCTGAAGTCTGAAAAAATATATATATTTTTTTTGTTGACCTGAAAATATAATATTTATTTTCTCTTGACCTTTACATAACCTTTCTGAGTTTGTTAGTTTAAGAAATACAAAGCACTAAGTAGGGTTCTGAAGTGGAGAGGGAAGATATAATTTGGCAATATGTACTGTTTTTTGTCTGTAGATGCATTTGTCAAAGATACGTAACAACAAACAGAAAAAGAGGGGGATAGGAAATTTAGTGAATCATTGGAATCTCATTTCGTGATCCATATTGTCTCTTCAAATTTGAGGTCAGATTGTTATAGAGTCTTGCCACCTTTGAACGATCACTATTTAGATTATAACGGTGGCATATTGCTTGTTAAAATGGAATGTTGCAACAATTCTAAAAGGTGAAACATGTTGTTAGCATAAGCTCTCTGTTGGCAAACTTTCTAGTTTTCGCTTTGCCCTTGAGTTGGCTAATTGCTACTCACCATACGGCTTTTGTAATCAATATCTGAGTGCAAAGTGATTTCCATGAATTCGTCATCGTCAATTGAACCTGTTGGTAACATTATACATTAACCTTTATGCTATATCTTGTTCTCAGATAGATGAATAGATGAAAACTTGTCGGAAATACAAATATGTATATATACCTGAAAACTTTACCAATTGCTGATGCTTAAAATCCTCTTTCCAACTGTTTTCTTTCAGGAATCGCTGCCTAGGATCCATCGTTCGTTTCTGATATCACAACATTGTAGGTGAAGATAATCTGGTGAAGCAGGTGAATTGTGAATTTTGGACACCGCCCTCGTTTATATATGTCAGTAAAAGAAATTTGGTTAGTAAGAAGAGCTAACTGGAGTGCCCTGTTTGCAGAAGTAAAAGTAGAGAGATAGAACAAGTTAAGATGGATTTTGTGTTAATGCTTTGAGTTTTGAGTTACGATTTTAGGTTTTTTGTTTCGGTCTTTTGAGTGAGATGTAAAATCAGATTGCGGGATATAGTCAGACGTGTATCATGCATCTCCGGTGAGGCGACGATACCCAAAACGTGAAAACGAAAAAAAAAACAGAAAAGATAGACTGATATATATATATATATATATGTTCTTTTTCTTTCCTAGAGTTTTCATCTGTAACATCTCTGGCAATTGGTTGTGCTCAGGGAATGCTTTTTTTTTTTATTCATAATTTTTTTTTTTTTACATTATTCTGTTATTTTCTTTTTGTACCTGAAATTACTGCTGATTTGTTAGTGTGAAACGTTTAAGGGTTTACCCAGTTAGGGACCCCATTAATAAGCCATCCCATATTCTGATTCTTACACTTTGAGGACTTGGTATGCAGCAATTGTGAAGTTTTATTTTGGTATGTGGTTATGTTTAATGTTTTAGGTTCTTTACTTTGCTTTGACTGTGTGATCCTCTATTTAATTGATGATGTGGTAAATGTGAGATTCGTTTTTGGGCGGATGTAGAAGTCACACGTGCACCATCATCGAGATGGAATTGTATGATTAGTTGTCGTGGGACGTAAAACATTCATTGTGGAGTTTAGCTCTATAATGTGTGTATTTGGTGCGAATGTGGCTTTCATGTCAACCCAGAAACGTCAAGTACGTCTTCAGTTCTTATGAGTTGATACAATCTCATATTCTCAAGGTGCATTTGGTAGAAAATTGAAACTCCGTGACCACTTTTGAAAGACATTTGAGAAGGAAGGATGGTTTCAGAGGCATAAGCGATACTGTTTTTGATCTACGGATATTCGATTGAGAAATTGCTAAACTTAGAGGAGGTAAAATGTAGTTAGCCTAAATAACAATGAGTCGAAAATTAAACCTTTTAGATGGACCAAGTGCACCATGGCTTGTACCAAATTCAGCTAAGTTTTTCTACAAGCGATTATGGCATTGGACTGGAACGCCATTATAACATGAAATGAATCCTTCTAAGTTGCTCTACATGACATTAAGTTATTGAATCGAAATGCTACGAACCTACGATGGTGATGCGTACATCTAAGTTGCTCTCCTTCTCTCCACCAAGGAAGAATGTCTTGGTGGTTACTGATCGGGCAAAGAAAGCCATTATTTAAGTTTGAAAATCTTTGAAAGTGATAAAAAAGGAAAGAGAGAATCTTGTACAAAAGAGAGACCAACATTTCTTCCTTCCACTCTCATTTGCTTCCTTGTGCTTTTTGTCACTCGAAATTAGCAGCCAAAAAGTTGAAAGCATAAAAAGGAAGAAAGAGGAGGAATGGTAACTGCCAAGTTTTTGACTTTTAGACTTTCTAGTTTTTACTACTAGCACCTTTTGAATTTGTGATCAATCTCCTTCCAACTTTTTACTGCCTGCAGTAACTATTCAAGATGCAAATTCGACACCACCAAACAATGATACGAAAAGCTAATGGGCGGCCAACAATGCTGGATACCCAACTTCTATTTGAAAGTGATGTAAGTTCACTTTATAGTACGTTTGTTTCCAGATACTTTTGAATGCTCTTGATAAGAGTTCGACTCTCGCTTCTCTCTATTAAGCCTCATTTTAATACGAAAAGTTCGACTCATGAATTCATTAGGCAAACTCACGACAAGTTGTTTTGATAACAATTGAATATGATTAAGATTATTTAAATGTTTTACCTAGTCATTGGTTGGGAAAATATCTTTTGTTAAGTGAGAGAAGTTGGCGTTCAGTGGAGTAGTTGTTCTTTTATTTTTTTATTTTTTTGGAAAAAGTAGTTGTTCTTTTATGAATGTTATATTTTATATACTAGAAAATTAATTAAATAATATCAAGATGGCCGAGTTGGTCTAACGCGCCAGTTTCAGGTACTGGTCCGCAAGGGCATGGGTTCGAATCCCATTCTTGACAATTCTCTTTATTTTTATTTTATGTTTGGCTGCCAAGCCGAGTACTATTAGGTCCAGTGGGCCAATACCATCAATTTGGACTTGAGTTCCTTTTTTATTTTTTTAACAAATGATGTTATCTACACTAAGGTACTGTTTGGTATGCAGACGGGAAGGGACGGAACGGATGTTCCGTGTTATGTTTGGTACGCGCAGAACGGAACGGGACAATTGTTCCGTTCTGCGTTTGGTAGTGCAAGGACGGAACGGAACCAAAAGATTAAAATGACTAAAATACTCATGTTCCGTCTGTTGTTTGGTACAATATTTATGCGTGGAACGGGATGAGACTTTTTTTTTTTTTTTTTTTTTTTTTCTTTTTTTAACTTGTTCAAATTTGAACACTATATGCTTATCCATTATTTTTTTTTCTTGGTCCAAATTTTATTAGATATATGTTGTGTTCGACATGCAAACCCCTTTAAAATTTGTAATTCTTCTATGATTTAGGTTGATGAAGTCAGACTTGCTCGAGCCAGTGAATATTGGAAGTGATGAGATGGTTAGCATGAATGAGATGGCTGGTTCTGCCTCTATGGTCATGGTTGCCATGCAATGTTGAAAAATATATAAGTTTAATGATCATGCATAACCTGAACAAACAAGCATATAATTGCACCATAAGTTAACATACATCGTCATATAGGGCGATAAAGGTAAACAAATGCCTAAAAAATTACTAATTCTACCTAAAAGTAGTGCCTCTTGATCTCCATCTCAACATCAAGGCCAGTGAACTCACACAAATGCCTATGGGTAAAGGAGTCCTCAGCTCTAAAAACAGGACTAATCTCAAAAATACGTCCGAAGTCACCACATATAGCCATCTGCTTGTGAAGCTGAGGTGACTGGGCAAGGCAGGCATCTTGACCCTTGTAGTTGAGTCTAAAAACAGCAGCTCCACCTTCACTTAAACCAGCAATCAACTTTGGCGAGTGGATTTCAAAAAAGCCTTCGGATATTAAGAACTGCCTAAAGATCTACACAACAATGCAACCCACATACAGAACTAAACTCTTAACGATTTTCTCTAGCTTTAAAAAGATAAATAGCTGCAAATGGTGGAAAGACTACTTACATTGCCAACTTGACTCTGAATGCGGAATATCCCCTGATTTGCAGGTGTTCGCAAATCAAGAACTCGGTTATTCAAGCGGGTATCCTGATTAACTCGAACAAGTGTTTCTCCGGCCTATAAACCCATCATACCACCCAATGAATATACACGTACTAAGAGAGAAAGTCCCAGAAAGCTTAACAATTCAATAATCCATTTCAAAATAAATCATCTAAATGTACCTGCAAAGCCTTTTGGATTTCGACATCACTCCGAGCAGCATCCTTAATGTTAATAGGTCAAACAGCAGCCTTACTCACACAATACAATTTCCTCACTTGAACCTCCACCTAATTAAGATCAACATCTCAATTATTTCAATCAAAACCCAATACAATCATAGGAACTTTCAATCCATTTCTCTCTTGTTTTTTCTTTTTTCCATTTTTTTTTTCAAGAACCTAATTAATATGATTATTTATTCATCAATTTCTTCTGAAAATCCATGGATATCATCACCATCAATTGCCCCAAAATCCCCAGCAGAAAAACAACGTTGTTTCCGTCCAAACCCCATCCACTGTTTTCATTGCCTAAACCCAGCGAAGAATGCACTCGCACTCCCAGTTGCACAAATCTTAACAAAACCCAGTAATTAACAAATCAAATCTGATAATTAACAAAACCCAGTAATTAACACAACCCAAATCAGCAACAAAGATATCAATCGCATACCTGGGTCAATCTGCAGTGCGACGGTAGTGGCTCCGTGTTGCTGAGTGCTGGTTGGGTGCAGTCGACGGCTACGAGAGAGGATGAAGAAGAAGGATGAGGAGGAAGTCTACGGGAAGAGAAAGCAACGGCAGAGAATGGATTTAGGGTTTGCTTTTAGGATTTGAATGGTGTAAATATTGAAAAAGACAAAGGGTATTTTTGTCTTAAAATGTTATAAATTTGTGTTCCGCAGACGTGGAACAAGTCGTTCCAGGGGGGAGGTGGAACGAAAAATCACCCAAAACTTGTCTCATGGAACAGCGTGTTCCACCCATTTTAGGCGCGCCAAACGTGGGACGGAACGCCTCGTCCCACTTAGTTCCGTCCCGTCCTATCTCGCGTACCAAACGGTACCTAAAGGAGAGGGGGTGGGCTTAACCTCACAATGTGCTATCAATAATGTAATTTAAATTCGCTTTTGACGACAATCGAATCTAAGACTTCTCATTTACAAGTAAAAAGGAATATCATTAGATCGTATTACTAAGTGATATTTTCTTTGTTTTTGAGTGGTTCTTTATACACCATTTTTTGTCTAACACACAAAGGTCTCGTTTGGCAGCTCGGACTATACTGACTATTTTAGTCGGATATGATAAATAACCATAAGATAGTACTGACTAAATTAGTCGGGCGTTTGGTGTTGGATCAGATTAATTTGTACATCGGATAATAATAACTTTAAAAAAAATTCATAATAATTGTTGTTAAAATGAAAAAGAAGAAAAACAGAAAAACAGAAAGAAAAAAAATAATAAAAAGAATTAAACATCATTGCAGACAAAATTAAAAAAATTAAAAAATAAAAATAAAAAAGGAAGAAAAAAAAACCTAGGATTCTTCTCAATCACATCTTCCTTTATTCACCATCTTCCCCGCACATGAATCATCGACGACCGATTGCAGTAAGTAGCGGCCATGTCAAGAACTCAGAGCCTATATTCGAATTCCTGTCCCTCTCCTCGTCGGAGCCCAACTCCCTTCCTCATCGGAGGCCAGATTCGAATTGCTATCCCCTTCCTCGTCGGAGCCTAGCTCCCTTCCTCGTCGTCGGAGCCCAGATCGGAAGAATTTGAATCATCGTCTTCCTCCTTCACCCATGGAAAGTTTTGTTGTTAGAGATCAAAGGCGAACAGAGAGGTGAGAGGTGTGTGCACAAAAGAGGGAGGAAGCAAGAGAGAAAAAGAAGATGGCGACGAAGACAAACTGGAAGCAGACGAGAGATAACAGGCGATGGGAGAGAGTTGAAGGAGAGTGCTGCGAGGAGAGGGACGAAGTGAGCCAGTGTGAGTGAGAGAGATGCACCCGGCTAATAATATAGAGGTTTTGGATGGGATAAACAAGCGGGTGTGAAGGGTATAAAACAAGTGGGGCCGGATTAAATAATCCGGTGCTTATTTAATACGAAGGTCACCAAACATCTTTTCCGTATTATTAGTATTATCCAGTGATCTTATACGGTGTACCAAACAAGGCCAAATATTCTTTTTCTAATGACTATCATATCTGACACGCCCCGATCCCGATATTCCCCGAATACCAGGATAGACACGTGCTGGCCGACACCCGAAGGGTGACGAAAGCCATTTATTGAATGCAAATGCTGAAAATAAGGAATAAATAAGACTTATAAATATAAAAGAATAAGGAATATGCATTTAAGGACCGTGTTCAGAGCACACATCTAATCTAGAACACTAAAAGAATTAATATAAAATTGAATGAACAAAGGAATAGGTCCTACACCGAGAGGACTCGAAGATACCGATACGGAAGTGCCTTGACGCCGGGATTGTATGCCTCGATACTAAGTCCTGAAGGGGGCGCAAAACAAACATGAGTGGACCAATTTGATATACATATAATAAAACAGTTATCAACGTACTAACCCCCAGGTTTTATGAAAACACATATATATCATGATAAACATAGGTTTTCCGAAACCTAACATGCCGTGCGCTGTCTCAAATCATAACTTTTATATAATAATCTCTAGTGAATGTCCAATATAACTCTCCAGGCCCCATGCCGGCTCCCCATCTCTGAGCAGACAGTCAGAGGAAATAACCCCCAGGCCCCATGCCGGCTCCCCAACCCTGGTCTTAAATGCCAGAGGAAACACCCTACAGGCCCTATGCCAACACCAAACCTTCACCCGGGACGGACCGGAAACTATCCCTACGTCCCGTAGCGGTAAGGACCACTAGGTAAGTACAAAACCATTGAACATACGTACATTTGAAAGACATCTTCATAGTATAAAGGCATCCATCATCTATACTATAAAGAAGTGTTCGAAACGTATTCTAAATATCATATCGTCATCCATCAGATATTCTATAAGAATACGGGTTATAAGAAAAATAGTAATAATTCAAAATAACCTTAATAGGCACGATATCTCGTAAAGCATTTCATATAACATACTCATCAAATCATGCTTTTCATGTATGCATTTCTACTATAAAACATGCATTTTTGAAGGGGTCCACTCACAGTACTTAACTGCTGAAAAGCCACAACAAGCGAAGATGAAACCACCACAACAATTGCCCCTAAGCACATAAAGAGGTACATTTAGTCAAACTCTACTCAAACGACTTAATTTGGGAAAACGGACTTCAAAAACGGGTCCAGAACGTCGAAATTAGCCTAGGAGAGGTCTCGGACGAAAACCCAAAAAGTCAACCCGAAAGTCAAAGTCAACGGTCAACGTTGACAGTCAAAGTCAACGTTGATCGGGTCAACAGTCAGACCGGGTCAACGGGTCAGGTTCCGGGTCGGACCAGGTCAAACGGGTCACGGGTTTGGATCCGGGTTGGGCTTGGGTTCAAAAGGTTTTGGGTCTAATAAAAAAAGGGCTTTGGGGTTAATGGGTTTGGGTTGGGCTCGGCAGAAAGGCCCAAAGGCCTTGGTTTTCTGGAATGTGGGTCGCCAGACCCATTGAAGAAGAAGGCCGGAATTCGGCCGGAAAACAACACCACCTTTAAACGGCCATAACTTTGTCAATACTCGACGAAACCAAGTGATTCAAAAATTAAAGTTGTAGTTCGCGAAGAGACGAAGAGAATGGTACTCGCACGACGTCTAACTCCCCGTGGTTTGGCCGGAAATCGCCTCGAAAGCCGTCGGACTCGCCGGAAACTGGGTAAGATTCAAATGAATATAACGTCTTCAATACTCGATGAAATTGGGTGAAACAAAAAGGAAAGTTGTAGTACTCAGCGAGACGAAGAGATTGATACCTTGCACGCCGGCCAACTAGCCTTGGTTTGGCCGGAAATTGCCTCGAAAGGGGCGGTCTGCATCGGAGTTCGACGAGAGAGGGAAAGAACATGGGTCTCCGCCACTGTGGTGCACCACGGACCTGTCCTGGGTTCCAGTTCTCGCCAGGGAGGATCCTAGGGTGTGTGTGTGTGTTTATGGGTGTTGGTCACTGGGAAGGAGAGAGCACAGAGAGTGAGGAAGAGAGAGCTCACGGGTAGAGAAGAAAAAGAGAGAAAGAAGAGGGAGAGAAAGAGAAGACCCATTGTTAAAGTTTTCTAAATTCATTTTTGCTCATTACCCTTAACTGATAATGCTTACCATTCTATTTATTACTGTTGGATGAGTTTAACTTTTGAGATTTGTGTTTATTCATTACACATATCTCGAAATTTAAGTTTATCCAAAGATGATAAATATGATGGTGAACACCATCGCTCGCTGATAATGAGCAAAAATATTCCCTAAGGAAGGCAAAATGTTTGACCTTTGCTGATAAGAAACCTTTCGCTGCCCCTCTACCATTAAAAACCCTAGCTAACTCTATCCCAGCCAATTCCATTCTCTATTGCTCTCTCAATCATCTCAGATCCGCAAATGGGTGTCTCCAATTTCTTAATGCAATGGATCTCCATAGCTTTTTCCATCAATTTTGATAAGATTAATGAGGGTGATGGGCTCTGGGTTCGGTGGAGAATGGGATTTGCTGTTCTTGGAGAAGAATGAGGATAGGCAGAAGAAGAAAAGGTTTGGGAGGGGGTTTGAGTGGTTGTGCCAATTTTTTTTTCTCTATTTTTAAGTGGGATGATTTAGGAATATTAAAAATTTACATGGTTGTCCAGAGAAATATGTAAATTTAATGGTGGGTGTCCAAAAATAAAAATTGGATGTACGTCGAGAGTTTTTTTGTAGCGACCTTCATATTCCAACATGGTGTTATATATTTCCCACATATTATAACGTATATTAATTGTAGTTATAATGACAACGGCTAGTACAATTATATCAAAGGTTTGGTAATTCGAACTATATTGTCTACTCATATTATAATACGAGGATTAATAGCAATAATTAAAAGTCACATTCGCAACTTTCTCTTCGACCACAAGAGGAAAATATCCGTAGAATGACAAAAAGATGAAGACCATTTCTTGATTTATCATATTTTTTACTATTAATATAATGTAGGTTGGAACAACATTAACCATATTACCCAATGTTGATATAATATGTAGCTTAGTAATACCATTTAATGTGATGACAATCACACTAAAATATTTATTTTTGGATGCAACAGAAAAAACGACAAATTTTTTAATGTACTTTACTATTTTTTTAATATACTAGGTTGAAATAGTACTTAACCCTTCTACTCAATATAACACTTAGAATATTTATTTATTCATTCATGTGTAGCACATGATTTTAATAACATCACATGACAGCGTGAGCAAAACAACATTATAGGTTTTCTATAAGATTACAAAAAGAAATCATGTATAAATGACAACAAAATTTTTGTGGTGTTTCTAAAATTACAAAAGGGTGTAGCACTTGATCTTAATAACATCACATGACAGCGTGCGCAAAATAACATTACAGGCTTTCTCTAAGATTACAAAAAGAAATCATGTATAAATGACAACAAATTTTTTTTGGTGGTGTTTCTAAAATTACAAAAGGAAAAAAGAAATCATGTAAAAATGATAACAAAATTTTTTTGGTGTTTCTAAAATTACAAAAGGGCGTAGCACCTGATTTTAATAACATCACATGACAGTGTGCGCAAAATAACATTATAGGCTTTCTCTAAGATTACAAAAAGAAATCATGTATAAATGACAATAAATTTTTTTTGGTGGTGTTTCTAAAATTACAAAAGGAAAATCATGTAAAAATGATAAAAAAAATTTGGACCATTTCTCGATTTATGCGTGTCATCCTTGCGCAGGGGCCATGCTAATCTTCTCTGTATCGTTCCAATTTTATCGGATGTCCCCGAAGGGACAAGCTTCGGGATCAAGTAAGACTATATAAAGCAGTTTGTGAACTTTGTTTTGGTCGATGTGGGACCCTGGCTTCCGTCCTTTTAATAGTCAACTTTCTTTCGTAGCTTGGACTTCCTCTGTGGATTGAGTATCCTGAGTCATAAACCCAATGAAGTATCGAGTAAAACTGTAAACAAGTTTTGTTCCTAAACAACCTAAGAATCTAAGAATTTTTCTAAACAAATTGAGCATTTGATAGTTGTTAGCCCAGATCGAAAGACTTGGATAGTACCAAGAGTAAAAAACTCACTTGTAAAGTATTTGAGTGAAACTGTGGTAATGGAACAACATCAACAACTTTGTCTATGATCTCGCCTCTTCTACAAAAGCATGAAAAAAGCAAACCAAAATTGCAGCTATAAATATGATTCTTGAAAGGAAAAAAATGGGCTCTTGAAAGACCTTCCAACAAACAATTTTGTTCGTCGGTCGATAATTTTCCAGAGGCCGGAGAAGCATCGTTTTGTTTAAGTATGTGATGCCTCTGATCAACTGAGGATTCCACTGCCTTTATCAGACGCTCCAACTAAACCTTCCCTCCTCAGCTTCTCCTCCTTTGATTTTCTACAAAAAACCACCCAAGAATTCACCTCCAAAGCAATACAAACCCCAATCAGTGTGGACAATCCCAAACAGTAAACCAGTTTAGCAATAGACCCTCCTTCTCCCATCACCTCAAAACCTTGGAAAACATTCACCACACCCAGCACTACACATGCATACCCAACAAAATGGTGGTAAGATTTCCAGTACTTCCTGAACTTGGTTGTAGTTTTAGGTCTAAACAATAGTGCTAGGGTTTGCAGCCCTCCCAAGCAAAATGCTGCAAACCCTAGCTTTTTGTGGAGCCCATACTGGACCCCAGGTGACATATCCCCAAGCTTGATCCCAATAGCAAACCCTACAGTCCCTAGGAAAAAAGCAAACAGTTGGACCCCAGCGTGCACATAGAACCATGTGGGCCCTAATGATTGTATGTGCCTGAGGTAGCGTGCAAGCACTGCTCCAATGGGGAGCATGATACCCCATGCAATGGCGTTTATGATGCCATGCACTGTTCTGAGTGTGCCAATGTTGGAGTGACGTGTGGCCGTTGTGCCTGACATGACATCGAATGTCGTTATGGATGAAAGGTCGTTGGCTGTGGTTGGGTGTATGGTTGGTGAGTAGCCTTGGACGTAGAGGCCGCGGTTCCACACGTGATGGAGCTTTGTCTTGTTCGGCGTGAGTTTTAATGTAGCAAAGATTTGGACTGCAGCACCGCGGTGGACGGTGGCTAATTTCCCGCCGTATAGGGTGGCGGACGAGGAGAGAATGTTGATGTCAAGAGGGCGAGAGAGGAGAGGACGTTTTTGGAGCTTTGTGGTTGGGTCTAAGAGGTAAGTGAGGAGGACAATTTGACCGGTGCTAGGGTCCGGAAAGGCAATTAGAGCACGTGTGCCAGTCATTTCCGGGGAGGTCGGGTTGATGCCCCACCCAACCCACCCAGAAGGAGATATGAAAGTACCAAAGAAAACAAGGTCTAGGGTGGCATTGTGGCGATGGAAAGTCCATGCTATGGAGGCTTGTTGGGTAGGGAGTGTGATGCATTTTTGAAAGGTTTTGGCGGCGGCGGCGGTGGTGCAATGGGCAGAAAATGTGACATGGGGAAAGGAAAAGAGAAGGAAGAGGGATAAGAAGAAGAGCATATTGATGGCTGGGAAGAAGAAATGAATATCAAGGGGAATGGGAGCTAGAGGGATGTAGCATTGGTTGGGAAGCTTTTGTTAACATTTATGTGTTTGGTAATGATGTGGTTGATGCAATGGACCATCATGGCTGTGGAGGGAATATGTGTACTGAATAGTTTTTTGTGTGCTTAGCTTTGAAGTTAAGGAAACCAAAGTGTTTGTTCGGTGGAGTAGAAAATGAGGGTTCATGTGGAAGTGAACGTGTCTTTTGTGATGAATTGATATGGGGCCAGGCCAAAATTTCATCACTTTTTTATTGGGGTTTTTTTAATGGAAGAGATTTTTGCAAGGACTGTGCTTGGCTTTGAAGCAAGGGAATCATAATATAGAAAGTAGAAGCTTCGGCTCAATTATATATAGGGCGCTGGATATTAGGGAGGAGGGCGATTGGTGGGGATCAATTTTGCACCAGGATGAATATATATTATTGTTTTTCAACACTGCACTAAAGCACCATCTCTGCATAGGGCGCTGGATGGTTAACAACCTTAATTCATTTGCTTAATCAATTAATCAGATCGTCGCCCAAAGGGCCAAATACGTTTTCTTTTTGGCTAATTCCTTGCCAAAGTTGATCCCTTTTGTCCAATTGGCTCTCATTTTCTTGCCTTGAGTAAAAATTACTTAGAGTCTGATAGCATTTTTGAATTATAGCGGCAGAGAAAATACGAGTAGGGAAAAATCTCAAGATTTTGTATAAATTTGGAAGGAAATATAAGTTAGTTATTAAGTTATTTTCCCTCTGATTTTAATAATATATATTGTATATATAAAAATTAAATAAATTAATTATGGTTAACTCAACGACCACACTATGCATTCTAACAAAGGTAGTAACGCTCACCACCAAGTGAGGGTGGTGAGCAAATTCAAACTCTTCATGCTATTGATTACATTGCTCTTTTATCAAACACAATTTACATATTCAATCATTCCATTTCTATATCAAAGGGTTTCACAACCCATATATTTTAGTTCTCCCCTCTTCCCTTCACCCCTTTTTACGAAAAAGCAGTATGAAGTTTCATGCTAATTATTCTTGTGGGAACAAAGGTTAAAGATATCCAGCACTTCATTTATTTTTAAGAAGTATTTCTTTACTTATCTCTTTATGTACTAAAAAGGATTAATTATGTTTATACCTTTTAGATTTAGTTTGAATTATTACAAGATCTCAATGTTCTTACATTGCACTATGAAGTTTTAAAACGAAAAAAATTTGTACTTTCCGCCAATTTGATCATCTGATCTTTTGTTAAGTTGATGACATGACATATTTGAGACTTGTTTTTAAGCATACATAGAATTTAGGGTAAATTACACAAAATTAACAGAAAAATTAACAGAAAATTTAACGGAGGTCTAACATTGCAACGAATTTATAAGTTGAGGTATGACATTGCAATGTTTAAACCATGAGGTATGAGATTGTGGTTTGACCAATAGTTGAGGTAGTTTTGTGTAATTTACCCTAGAATTTATATTTAAACCATTGGGATCAATTGCAATTGGTTGTCACTTTCGGCTACAAAACATCAATCGTGGAAAAACTGAAACTCCATGGAGACTATTTTCAGTCCACGTGGTGCAAATAAGGATTTTACGTTAAAAAATATGTCACATGTCTATCACGTTATCAATTTAATGGTGAACAATAAAAAAAATTACGATTTTAAACTTAATGATTAAATGTGATAAAATTAAAATCATGTAATCCAATTTGAAAACCCCCCTATACTTAGAGAGTAAAATAGTGTTGTTGCACAACACTTCGTAAAGAAAAAGTAAACTAAACTCTAGCAATTATGGTGCAACCAAGTTGGTTAAGATAGTGCATTTCTCATTTGTACCTACGTATCAACTGGTGTGATTTTCTTTTATCAACTTGTGTGATTTGAGTGCTCTCTATATATAATACAATACAATATTATGTGTAAGTTTTTATTAGCGTGACATTGAATTTATATCAGGGGAAAAAGATCCTCTTCGGATCACTTCCATCAAATTCACCAAATCAGGGGACTTGGCTATTGAAATTTGATCAAACGGCTACAAACAGGGTCTGCTTTAAAAGTTATAATAACGTTAGCCATTGGATCAAATTTCAATGGCCCGGATCTTCTGATTTGGTGAAAGGGATCCGGAGATGATTCATTTCCATTGTCAGGTGTTAATAGGAAAAGGATCCTCGCCACTTTTCCTGGGGATCCTAAAGATCCCATAATCATGACCGTTCATCGTACCACATACAATCATAAATCATTTTAAAATTTAAAATTTAAAATTAAATATAAATAGGACATAAACAAAACTCACCGGCACGATATACGATTTTCCCGTGTTAATAATTGTGACGGTCAGTTTGTGCGTGCGACTGTGAGAGAGAGAGAGAGCAAGGGAACCAGCGATGGAGCGAGAGAAAGAGAGAGCGAGCTTGGAGGGAGGAAGAGTGATTCTGGTGCCGTACATGAAGGAACACGTCCCAAGATACCACGAGTGGATGAAAGACCCAGCTCTCCTCCAAGCCACAGGCTCCGAGCCCCTCACCCTTGACCAGGAATACCAGATGCAGCTCACCTGGACCCAAGACCCCAACAGTACTCTCTTTCTCTCCCTTACATGTGTTTGTGTGGGTTTTGGTAGATTCCTTTGCCTTTTCATAACAAAAACTGAACTGGGTTTTCTGGGTTTGACAAAAAAGTGGTAATTGTGGATTCTGATATTGAAGGTTTGATCTTTCAGGAAAATTATAAAAAGGATTCAATTTAGTTTTGACAAATGATTGAGGGTTTTTTGTGTGATTGTATTAGTGGTTTGGTGAATGATTGAAGAGTTGAAAATGGTTTTTGCAGAGCAGATTTTCATTGTATTGGATAAGCAATTGGTTGTGGGAGAGTTCAGCCATGGAGAGCCCCATGTGGAAGGTTAGCCAAATTTACAGTCTTTCTTCACAAAATTACCTTCTGATTGGTTGCTGAGAAAAATTATGGAGACATTCAAATGATTATTTAAGAAAAGTTGGTTGGATGGATTTGGATGAAATCATGAGAAGGTTGTTACTTTTCAGCAAGTAAACTTGGGAACTGTTAAGTTATATCAGTCTACAGGATATTGCTTGTGTTTTTGTGATCAGTTTTTCTTAATTGAAGCTTTCAGAGAAACTTCGATAAAGATCATATTTTTAAGGGACTTTCTTTGTGTGTTATCATTTACGAGTGAGTAATAGTATGCCCTTTGCAGCCATGATAGGTGATGTGAACTTATATACGAATAATCTGGATGATCCACAAATGGGAGAGATTGAAATAATGATTGCTGAACCCAAAAGGTATCTTCCTTTACTTTCTTCTGATGGTAAAGAGGCAAGTGCTTGCGTTAGTGCCAATATGCTTTTCTTTTCTTTCTTCTATTTGTAGATGTGCTTGTTCATTTGAAGCATTTTCCAGCGCCAAAAGGTTTATACCTCCTCACTTGTTTTCACTTTAGGAACAGTATATGTATGCTATAATGTAATTTTTCAATATTATCTCTTGCTATCGTAGTCGTGGTAAAGGACTTGGGAAGGAATCCGCCTTAATGATGATGGCCTTTGCAATTGAAAATTTGGGAATCCACACCTTCCGTGCTAAAATTGGGGAACAAAATGGAGCGTCTCTTAGCTTGTTTCAGAAATTAGTCTGTGACTCACTCTTTCTTATTTTCTCTTATCACAAACTCATGCAATTTATCTTGCAATATTGGCTTCTCATATTTCACGTGCATTTTTGCGCTTATTTTCCTGGCGTTTCACTAAACTCACATATGGTTGATGCAGGGCTTTGAGGAGACTTCTCATAGTGAAATCTTCAAAGAGGTGAGTAGAATTATCTCTATGAAATCTGCATATGTGCACAGGATTTAGTTGGTCTGTGCGGCCTACATCTTGATTCTTGGAATTTCAACGGAAATATTCTTTTCAATGTTCTGACTCACTTTATGACCTTGGAGTGGCACAGACTATCACTATAACTTTCAAATCAGTTATTTTCCAATAGTATCGTGTTGTTAAAAGGGGCCTGATACTTGAATAAGAACCGTAAAGAGTTTAGAGGTCTGTCAATTTGTGGGTATCAACTCTCCCTGCCAAAGTCTCTCTTTGATGATTACGAAAATTAGTTTTTGACCTATTTCTTCAAGATCCACAAATAGTGTGAATTTAAATGTTCTGGAGGAGAAAAAAAGTTAAAAGTGCTTTGGTTAATTTTATGCATTCAGTGATGGAGCTCCATCCGTCAATTTATAACAAATTTCCTGTCATATATGACAGGTGACGTTGGATGTACATGTAACAAAGAACAAGCATGAGGAGCTGCTGCAAATGGGTAGCTTCGTGACTCATACCTAGCCGTCAAGGGCCTATTTGTTCATGCCAATTGTCTACTTCACAGTCAACATCAACTCTTTTGCTAGTGCTTGGTAGGCCTATAAGCTTGCTTAGACTCTACCGTATCATGGAAGTTAACCTTACTGAACGGGGCTGCACTAAAATTTTAGGGCTGGAATTCACGTTCAATAACACTTTGAAGATAAGTTTTGCTGGTTTACTGATTTTCTATCTATTTTCACCCTTCTTTAGTTTACTTATTTCTTTTCGCCTGCTGGTTTGTTAGTAAAACTATTGCTGTTAAACACATAAAGACAAAACATGGTAGCAAAGATGACCAGAGTTGTTCCCGCTGACGGAAAATCAATTCTTCTGATGGTTTTGAATGTTTGGCCCAGGTTGCCATATATGATTGAATGTGGTGCTCTTAGCTATTCTGCGGATATGTTTGAAACTTGAAAGCAAGAGGTCTTGTCTGCATTCGTGGGCTGTAACTGGTTATAGGTGTTTATAAACTGCCACACTCCCATTACAACTGCGCAAAGAGCGATGATAGCCTTCCAGTTGGATTGATTGCCGTTGAACGTAGTTCCAATGGAGGCGGGGTCAGTGACGAAGCAACATGGAGGTTAGGAATGGCCTAGGCTCATCCCGAAATTTGATAATGTTTCCAATAAATAGCTTGTAGTGCATTGGTAAGTCAACTTTGAAAGTTGCATGGGGCCTTGGGTTCGAAAATCATTGACGTTAACAGCTTTTTGGTTTTTTTCAAACTTAAACCTCTATTGTTCTACCTTACAAAACAAGGTCCATAAGCCTTATAATTAGCTTTCAAAATAATTAGCCTTCTGTTTTGTCATATAAAAATTAGGGTGAATCTTAGTTTACTATCCTCAAGTTTCATGGTTTTCAACATTTGGTACATGAAGTTTTTTTCGTTCCAGAGTCATACCTAAAGTGTTAATTTTGGGACAGTCTCATACATCTATGAGTCTGACTGTTAAGTCTTCCATTAACTAATGATGTGGCGTCCATGTGAACAATGACTGTGCGCTACGTGTCAATAAGGATTCCATGTGGATATTAAAAATTAAACATTAAAAAATTACAAAAAAAATTACCAAAAAAAAAAGTTGTCTTCTTCTCCCTTCCTTCTCCCTTCGATTCGCCTTACTTCTTCCCCCTCCCTAGGACTCCGTACATCCATGGCGAAGCCCCAAAAGCCCCAGAACGAAGACGCCAAGCCTGAAAACTCCAGGCCCGTCGTCCGCCACCAGAAGCTCTGCCTTTCCATCGACGTTGATAAATGTCGCATTTACGGGTTCGTCTCTGCCCCTGCATTAACACACACAAAAGGAAGAATACACTGTTGCATGTTCACTGATTTCGTGGTGAATCTCTATGGGTTTTGGGAAAATTCGAATTGGGTTTTGATATTCGGGGAAATTGTGAATTGGGTTTTGTTTTTGGTAAAGATTGGATCTTAGACAGCTTTGGCAGCCAGAAATTGTTGTGATTCTGCATGTTTAGTGTTTAAGTTGCATGATTTTGTTTAATTTTGATGGGATTGTAGGTACACTGAGTTGAAGATTATGGTCCCAGAAATTGGGATTGTAGGGTTTACACGCAGAGAATTTGGGGATTGAGAGTGTTTCAGTCGACGGTGAGCAGACCGAGTTCGAATACTACCCGAGTAATCATAAAGATGCGGAGAGCGAGAGGAGATGGAGCTGGGTGACATCGCCGAGCTCTGGTGCCGATGCGGCAGGGTCAACATATTATCGGCTCTTGAGAGAGAGCTGGTCCCGAATTCTCTGGGTGTATCAGGGAAGGGGAAGGGTCGAGGGAGGATAAAAGAGGGAGGGTTTTTGGGGAAGGAGAAAGGCTTGGTTGTAGGGGTGGGTTTCAGGGAAGGGAAATGGTGTCGGTGCGTGAGAGGTGGAAGGGATGGAGGGGTGGAGCCGTTGAGGGGGTGGAGGAGATCAAATCTTCTGCACCCAAAATGGATGTGGCCTTTCTGTGGCCCCAATAAGTGTCTGACACGTATTCAATATCTTAACTTTTCTTGATTTTGTTGTCATAAATTTAATAAGTGTCAAATATTTATTGGGGCCACAGAGAGGTCACATTCATTTTGGGTGCAGAAGATTTGATCTCGGGGTGGAGGGGTGTCGTGTTGGGAAGACGAAGGGAGTTTAGGGTTTAGGGAGTTATGGGGCTTTTTTTTAGTTTTTTGTTGTCAAAAAAAATTTAATTATTTAATATTTTAATTTCCACGTGGACCCCTTGAATGACACGGGATGTCTAGTCATTGTCTACATGGACGTCACGTCATCAGTTAACGGGAGACTTAACAGTTAGACTAACGGATGTATGTGACTGTCCTAAAATTAACACTTTAGGTATGACTTTGGGACGAAAAAATTTTCATGTACTAAATGTTGAAAACCACGAAACTTGAGGGTAGTAAATTGAGATTTACCCTAAAAATTATTTCCTTTTAGTTGAGTTCATGTAATAATTTTGAAAGGGAAATTCATTTAGAAGAAAATTCAATTATGTTCAAAGGAAAATCTCATGCTAATAGTTTTGAGTTATGAGCTTAAATTTTTGTTCGATCTTTTCTTTTTTATTAAAACTTGTACACAAGTTATGTTTTTGTGGTATAATCATCTAAATACTAAATTTTTTATAAAAAGTTTAACGCTCCGTCACTCTTGTTTTATAATTTTGGATGTGCTATCGACACTCCTTTTTATTTCTCACGCACCTATCAATTTTTGATCTTCGAATGAAATGAATTAAAGAAGATCAAAGTACAGAAATTGACAAAGATGTGTGACAAGTAAAATGGATGTGTAGATAACGTACTCTTAAATTTTTCATGCTCATAAAAAGTTCCTCTTGAGAGTGATTCTTGGCTCCGTCACCGGGCGGGGTTGTAGTGCCTGAAAGGTCACTTCAAGAACTGAAGATTCAGTTGGTTGAAATGGTCAAAGCAGGTTTTAGTTTCAGGAGGAAGAAGTAAGCCCAAGAAGATTGAGAAAATTGAAAATTATAAAAAGAAAATAAATAAAAAGTTCTTGCAGTTATTTCCATGGATTACTGGATATGGAGCTTGAAGTACAACATATTAATAATTAAGACAATGCATGATTTGTTGAAAATATTGGCATTGTTATGAATGCCCACACACACATTGTCAATGCCCTTGCAAATTGAAATAGACTTTGGAAACAAAATGATTGTTTTTCAAAACATGCGATGTAAATTTCAAACTGTAAGAACTTGTTTGTATTGAGTTGCTCTATAAATAGAGTGCTCCGACTGCAGTTAAAGGATATAGAGAGAATACAGAGAAGAAAGGAAAAATTAATAACTTCAGTATCTATTCCTCTCTCTTTTATTTGTCATCCTCTTGTGCTATAGTTTAGTGTGATATTTTATACCTGCTTCACTCCTGTTACCAGTAAAGGTTATCTCTCTAACTTTTATATATTTATAACACGTTATCAGCACGACTCTCTAAAATCTAATCATTCTCTCATTTCTCTTCGCCGAACGAAAAAAAAGAAGAAGTTTCCTCTAAGGTTTTTATTGTTCATCTTCTTCCTCTGCCTTAACTGCGAGATATACCCTTGCGACGAACTATTTGCTCCATGCCTACTTCTAGTTCTCAACCTAACAATTACATATATCTTTGATTTCTTGTTTGGTGTAGATCTTGATTACTAACCCAGTATTTATTTATGTTAATTTTACTGCAATCCAAGATGGTGCGGTACAATCGCCCATCTTGAACTGCAAATTTAATCTTACTGCGGTCCAAGATGGTGCGGTATCATCGCCTATCTTGGACTGCAGATCTAATTTGACTGCAAATTTTAGGTGAGCGGTATAATCGCCCACCCTACCCTGCATATTTAAATTTGCATGCTGTTTAATTTCATTGCAATTTTAGGTGGTGCGGTATAATTGCCCACCATGCTCTTCATATTTAAATTTTCTTTCTACTTGAGTGGTGCGGAATAATCGCCCAGTCTATGTTACATTATTTCAATGAGAATGGTGCGATACAATCGTCTTCCTCATTCACCTTGAAAATCTTGAGCCATAAGTTTCGAGTGCTTATCATTTTGGCCTGAAGATCAAAATGAAAAATTTGTAAGAACCAGAAGTTCTAATACTATATTCCTCCAGGAATACATATTATTGCAGGTTCTTACACATCTCATTTTCTTTCAGAAAAGAAAATGGCGAACTTGGCGAAACTTGATTTTGCTGCCCTACTGGGAAAAATTACCTTACCTGGGTACTGGATACCAAGATCCATCTGGAAGTAGGAAATCTTGGAGATACCATAAGGGAAGATAACAGCTCATCCTCTCAAGATCGGGCGAAGGCCATGATCTTTATTCGTCGCCATCTTGATAAGGGACTAAAGAGCGAGTACTTAACGATTGAAGATCCGTTAGCTCTCTGGAAGACCTTGAGAAACAGATACAATCACCAGACAACAATGATTCTTCCAAGAGCTCACTATGAGTGGACTCACCTAAGGATCCATGATTTCAAGTCAGTGGCATAGTACAATTCTGCGTTGTTCAGAATTACCTCTCAGATGAAGCTTTGTGGGGATACTATTACTGAGGAAGATATGCTGGAAAAGATTTTCAGCACATTTCATGCCTCTAACGTGCTCATGCAGCAGCAGTATAGAGCGCGAGGCTTCACTGAATACAACTAGCTGATATCTTTACTCTTGGTAGTTAAACAAAACAATGAGCTCCTGATGAAAAATAATCAATCCTAACCTACTGGATCTGCACCATTCCCAGAGGTGAATGCTGTTTCCCTCGAATTGAACGCCACATCTTCTGGTGGCGATAATCATAAACGAGGACGTGGCCACAAGCGAGGTCGGTGGAATAGGAAAAGCAAGAACCATGGTGGTCAGTTTCACCCAAGGCATAATTCAGGCCCGAGCTTCAAAAATGTGAATCGCCACAAAGGCAAAGCTCATATGAACAATGCTCCCAGGAACTCTGAAGGAGCCTGCTATAGATGTGGTGGCAATGGGCATTGGGCGCGTACTTGTCGTACCCCAAAACATCTGGTGGATCTGTATCAAGCCTTCCTCAAGGAGAAGGGTGTGGAGACCAATCTTCTCGACCAGGCTAAACCAATGGATATACCTGATCCAGTGTGTGACTTATCAGGGCAGTTGAACACAACCCACCTAGATATTTCAGACTTTGTTGTGGAAAGGAGAAATGAAGTATACCGGTTCGACTGAATTGTTTATGTTTGATGTACTTTTATTATGCTGAACTTGTAGTTTAAAACTAGCATTTCAGATTCAATAAAAGTGGCATGTAAATTTCCTGTTATAACTTGCTTTTAAATGTGATTCCTTTACTCAGAGAGCATGGATAAAAACTATGGTCATTCTCAAAACATGAGAAATGGCGAAGATATTTGTCTTGCAGACTGCGCAACTACGCATACAATACTTCGAGATCGAAAGTATTTCTCAAGATTGATGCTTACAAATGTAAGGGTAACAACAATATCAGGACGTTCAGATGTAATTGAAGGCTCAGGGAAAGCTCAGATCATGTTACCAAATGGAACAATATTGTCCATACACAATGCGTTGTACACTACTCGATCCACTCGAAATTTGTTGAGTTTCAAAGACATACGTTTAAATGGATACCACATTGAAACGAAAAGTGCAGAAAATGTGGAGTATCTATGCATTACCTCCAATGATACCCAGAAGCGTATATTGGAGAAGTTGCATGGTTTATCGAGTGGATTGTATTATACATACATAAAGACAGTTGAATCACATACTGTCATGAACCAGAAGTTTATTGATTCAAAAGTTTACATGATTTGACATGACCGTTTGGGTCATCCAGGATCTACCATGATGCGTATAATCATTACCAACTCTAATGGACATCCATTATTGAGCAGACACATTGCTATCTCAAATGATAACCTTTGCAAGGCTTGTTCTTAAGGGAAGTTGGTAATTAGACCATCACAACTGAAGGTTGATGCTGAATCCCCATCATTTCTGCAAAGAATTCAAGGGGATATTTGTGGGCCTATTCAACCATCCTATGGACCATTTCGATATTTTATGGTTTTGGTTGATGCATCTACCCGATGGTTACATGTTTGTCTCTTGTCTACGCGGAATGTAACTTTTGCGAGACTTTTTGCTCAGATAATTAAATTATGAGCACAGTTCCCAGATTACCCCATTAAGTCAATCCAACTTGATAATGCTGGTGAATTTACGTCTCAAACTTTTGATGATTACTGCATGACATTGGACATTGATGTTGAACACTCTGTTCCTCATGTCCATACTCAAAATGGTTTAGCAGAAGCATTGATCAAGCAGCTTCAGTTAATAGCTCGCACTCTGCTCATGAAAACAAAATTGCCAGCCTCTGCATGAGGACATGCCATCTTACATGCTGCATCATTGGTTCGATTGAGACCTATAGCCAACTACCAATACTCCTCAGTACAACTCGTGTTTGGACATCAACCAAACATTTCACATTTACGAGTTTTTGGTTGTGCTGTTTATGTGGGTTTTGATTCACCATCTATCATTAGATATTTGGAACCCTTGGGGAATTTATGTGGGTTTTGCTGATTGTCACTTTGATGAGACAATCTTCCCGTCGTTAGGGGGAGAAAAGACCGTTCCAGAAGAACGGAAAGAGCTGCCATGGGTTGTTCCCACCTTGTCTCATTTTGATCCTCAAAGCATTCAATGTGAAAATGAAGTAAAAGGATTGTTTATCTTTAAAGTATTGCCAATCAAATGCCAGATGCATTTAATGATGCTATGAAAATGACAAAATCACATATACCAGCTCCAAATGCACCTGCAAGAATTGATGTCCCTGTTGGACAAAATAAAGTGGCAGCGAATGATTCATCTGGTGCACGCCTGAAGCGTGGTAGACCCCCAGGTTCAAAAGATTCAGCCCCTCGAAAGAAAGGGCACAACTGAATCCAAATGAAATCATTCAAGAAGAGAAAATGAATGACAAATCCACAATTCATGATTTTGTACTTTCAGAAAAAGAAATTGTCCCTGATGAGACACATGTCCCTGAAGAAACAGAGGTATATGAAAGCAAAGAAATCTCTATAAATTATGCTTGTTCTAATGAATTGTGGATCGAAATGAAATAATTATTGATGACATGTTCACATTCACAGTAGCCACTGAAATCATATTAAGTGATGATATTGAGCCCCGCTCTGTTGATGAATGCAAACAGAGACATGATTTGCCTAAGTGGAAAGATGCAATCCAGGCATCATTAAATTCCTCGGAAAGGCGAAACGTTTTTGGACCAGTAGTCCAAACCTCGCCTCGTGTAAACCCCGTGGGTTACAAATGGGTATTCACAAGGAAACGTAATGAGAAAAATGAGATTGCAAGATATAAAGCACGACTCGTTGCACAAGGTTTTTCGGAAAGACTTGGAATTGATTATGAGGAGACATACTCTCCTGTAATGGACGCAATTACATTTTGTTACTTAATAAGTTCAGTGGTTTCAGAAAAACTTGACATGCGACTTATGGATGTCATCAATGCGTATCTATATGGAGAATTAGATGCTGACATATACATGAAAGTCCCAAAAGGACTTAAGTTGCCTAAAACAACTAACAAACCATGAGGTATGCTCTCAATCAAATTAAGGCGATCATTGTATGAGCTGAAACAATCTGGACGATGTGGTATAATCGTCTCAATGAGTATTTGATCAAAGAAGGGTATATTAACAATGTCATTTGCCCTTGTGTGTTCATTAAGAAATCCAACTCTGGATTTGCTATAGTGGTAGTATATGTCGATAATATGAACCTAGTTTGAACTTCTAAAAAGCTCAGTAAAACTGCTGAATATCTGAAAAAACGAATTTGAAATGAAAGACCTTGGGAAAACAAAATATTGTCTTGGCCTGCAGATCGAGCATTATGCTAATGGAATTTTAGTCCACCAATCAGCTTATATTGAAAAAAATCCTGAAACGATTTGGCATGGACAAGGCTTATCCACTCAACACACCAATGGTCATCTGTTCTTTGGACATTAAGAAAGATCTATTCCATCCAAAAGAAGATGATGAAATGGTCATTGGTCCAGAAGTACCATATCTGAGTGCAATATGTGCTTTGTTGTATTTAGCACAATGTACTAGACCGAATATAGCTTTTTCAATTAACTTGTTAGCAAGGTGTAGCTCTGCTCCAACAGTTCGTCATTGGAATGGTATCAAAGATGTATTGCGATATCATTGTGGGACAATAGACATGAGTCTTTTCTATTCTAAGAACTCCACAAATGACCAGGTACTTGTTGGATATGCAGATGCTGGTTTTCTCTCTGATTCGCATAAAGCCCGCTTACAAACTGGATATGTGTTCAAGAATGGAGATACATCAATCTCATAGCGCTCAACAAAGCAAACATTAGTTGCTACATCTTCAAATCATTCAGAAATACTTGCTTTACATGAAGCAAGTCGTGAATGTTCTTGGTTAAGATCAATGATCCATCATATCCGGAATTCATGTGGTTTAACTTCGAAGACAGACAATCCAACTGTCATTCATGAAGATAATGCAGCCTGTGTTGCCCAAATGAAGGAAGGGTTCATCAAGGGCGATAAAACTAAACATATATCTCCAAAGTTTTTCAGTGCACATAAGCTTCAGAAGGCTAAAGTTATTGAAGTCAGACAAATCTGTTCTAATGAAAATCTAGTAGATTTGTTCACCAAATCTCTACCAAAATGCACGTTTCAGAAGTTAGTGCAAAGTATTGGATTACGTCGACTTACCAAACAGCTAAATTTGGAGAATGCGGAATTAATGGGAGATATATATTAGGGGGAACATCTATGATACATGCCTGTTGTACTCTTTTTCCTTCGATTAGGATTTTTCCCACTGGGTTTTTCCTATCAAGGTTTTAACGAGGCAACGTAAACATATTTAACACTATATCAACAATCCAGGAAAAGTTGTACTCTTTTTCCTTCGCTATGGTTTTTTCCATTGGGTTTTTTCAAGCAAGGTTTTAACAAGGCAACTGATGTTGATATGTGGGCATCCAAGGGGGAGTGTTGAAAACATTGGCATTGTTATGAATGCCCACACACACATTGTCAATGCCCTTGCAAATTGAAATAGACTTTGGAAACAACATGATTGTTTTTCAAAACATGCATTGTAAATTTCAAACTGTAAGAACCTGTTTGTATTGAGCCCTTCTATAAATAGAGCGCTCCGACTGCAGTTAAAGGATATAAAGAGAATACAGAGAAGAAAGGAAAGATTAATAACTTCAGTATCTATTCCTCCCTCTTTTATTTGTCATCCTCTTGTGCTATAGTTTAGTGTGATATTTTACACCTGCTTCATTCCTGTCACCAGTAAAGGTTATCTCTCTAACTTTTACATATTTACAACATGGCTAAATTATTAATTTAGAATCAAGGGGACGAGACAAGCTTAGGGCATATGCATTCCTCTTTCAAGTACAAAGTAGTATATATAGCAGTGTGTGTGTGTATACATGGCGAATTCACAACACAAATTTTTACACACGTTTTGTAGGGTGCATTTCGTAATTTATTTTAACGATCATAATTGTCTATCTTTTAAAACATTATTCATAGATCATTCTTGCGAAAAAGTTGAAAAATTTAAAACCATTAAAGCATCCATTTGTAATGAAGAAAATGCACGAATACGGATCTACAAAAAAATCTCAAACTTTTAATCCAACAGTCATATGGTTTCAGATTTAGGTGATTTTTGGTAAATATGATCTTTGAAGAAAGACTTAAAAGATAAACGTTTCGGTTGTTAAAATACATTATGGAGTGAACTTTACAAAAAATATGTCAAATTTTCTTTTATAAAAAAGTGGTGCTATAGATTCGTCTCTGAACATAATAATAGTACATGTATCAATATAATATTATAATTATATGACTTTGCATGCATGTGATGGTATGATGGCTTCGGATCCCATCATCAGCACATTAACTAACCAATAGATCGATCGACTTTGGATATAATATGCCCATACTAAATTACTAATTATGTTCTACAAAAAATTACTAATTATTAAATTAGTAATTTGTCTGATTGAACTTTGTTTAATGAAAGCTCTTTACCATTGTTTAATGAAAGCTCTTTACCATTGGCAAAAGAAATACTAAATTACTAATCTCTTGCCTTGTAAAGCTTGTAACATAGTCAATATGTATATACGTATGATATTTGTTAACAGTTTTATTTCTTATATTATCATTACTTATTAGGAGAAGTTTGAATTTGAACTTGAGGTCTCTTCCGACGTTAGGAAGAGAAATGTCATTATATTAAATAAGAGATAGCACTTTGACAAAAAAAAAAAAAAAATTAAGAGACAGTGCATTAAATAGTTGTAGATTCTAAAAACACGACAGGTAAAAGAAATCATTAAATTTCAAAGGAACAACAACGAGAAATTTTTTAAGATAATGCTCACAAATCACACAACTGTGTCATAATATCAATTCACATACTATGATATAAGTAAATGACATTGTTAACATATCGTCCACGTGTTAATAATATTAAGTAACATTATGACAATGACAATAAAAAAGTAGCGATAGAGTGGAAAGACCAAATCATGCAAAGTCCCTTTCGTGGGGAGCACGAACATGCATGATACGAAACTTACCAAATATAATTCATAATTAGCTTTTTCCATCCCAAGACTTTTCTTATTGTATTTAGTTTCAGAAAGCGACCTTTTAAGTTAAAACCTAAAATTCTTTGCTGTTGTTAAAAGCAAATGGAGGCTTTAAATTCTTTTCCCTTACATTTCAGTTGGTGAGATTTTGGAATTATGAGCATAAGGGTCACCTAAATTAACATTTAACTTCGAATTGAGCATGTGTGGGTTAAGCTACTCCGCCAGAGCAGTACTGTCTTTTGCATACGAATTCGAATTCTTATTCACCTATATGAGATTATGTCTTGTAAAAAAAATATCTCATCAATGATCAATTATAAAAAATGGTCGCTTGAACAATGTGATTTTTTTATTTTTACTTTTCACTCAACCTTGTTTAATTTTGGTTTTTTTATTTTTTATTTGAACAAACACTATTATTTATGTATACTAAGGGAGAAAATAGTTGGCTTAACCTCAAAATGGCTAGCAATAATATGATTCAGATTTGTCTGTGAAAAGGAATACCACTAGACCGTAGTACTAAGTGGCTACTGATCTTCTTCTATTTATTCGATCCGACAACCGATTATTGAAAGGTGTGTGAGAAGTAAAAATAGGTGTGGGAAGAGTACTATGATTTTGAAACTCTCAATACAAAGTTTTTGAAAACCCCTCGCCACTGCCTAAACTATACCTGAATTCGGGAACCGCCATGCCTCCGCTTGCAAGGGGGAAAAGACATCCCTGAAACTCCTGCAGGCCGCCGAGACAAATTCAGCAGCTGCATCGCTTACAATAAACCAACGCCACCAATCTTTTGATCCGAGTTCCATGATGAATCTATGTTCACTTTCAGGCTACCCGTAGGCGGCCGTGACCAACGAAAGCAACCACGGGATTGATTGGGTAGTGAAAGGGCTGTGAGTTGACCGCCACAGATTCGTGCCACCAATGCAGAAGCCTTGGCCACCAGCACCAGTAGGTATGAGGAATCATTTCTATCCGTCCACAATATCTCATTCCTTGCGCCTCACGGAGCCCAGCATGTCATCAGAAAAAGGACAAAGAGATGTCTGGGAACCATTTCCGTTGTCCAATCGTTGAAGGTTGAACCCATGGGGTGGGGGTGGTGAAAAGCCAAGCACATTTGGCAAACGCACACTCCTTCATGAGGTGAAGAACATATTCCTCTTGGAAGTTGCACGTTAATTACGCACGCTAAATCAGTCGCCAGAATAAATTCCTCTTAGTAGTTTTAAAATTTTCATTGAATATTTTCACGCATGTTGCTCACTCACCAACTCCATCCATGTTACTCGCTTCGTCTATTTTAATATTTTCATTAATTTTTAATTCCTGCATCAAGTTGTACTCTCTGCCACTTCACAGTTTGACGTTAATTTTCGTATCAACATTATAAAATTAACATTGTGCAAAAAAAAAGAGAGAGGTGATACTAATTCCATGAAGAGTCATACTTTTGAAAGAGTCTCTTTAGGATTTCTCTTCAAAAGAAGTAAAATAAAAAAAACACACTTTCTAATAACAAAGACTCTACCATGGTTTAATTTTGGTCGGGCAATAATTCAATCATCCAGAACAACGAGGTCTCTCGTGGACTTTCAATTTGGTTCAAGGCTTCTTAGTTTTTTTGTTCTTTTTTTTAAGCATCTCCCAATTCTCTTCAAGCATCAAACTTTTCAACATTTTTGTGTTAGTTTTCTCCACTTGAATAGACCAAATGACCTTCAAGTTTACGTGAAAATTTGATAGGTTTGACAATAATATGGAAAGTAACACGTTTTTAAAGATTAAGAGGCTTAGAATCAAATTGAAAGTTCAAAAAGCAAATCAAAATATGATACAAAACTCAGGGTCATTATTTGAGAAAGCAAAATTATCAACAATAAGAAACTAAGATCAAAGACTTATGACTGAGTTGGATAACAACATTCACCTTGCATTTAAGATCATTTGTTCAAATACCCTCCTAATATCGCATGTGTGAAAAAAAGAACACTACTTATTTGCAAAAAGAATAACAGCAGCTGCTGAACCCTAATATGTGATGCACACGTATCCAAATAATTAAATTTAAAAATTATAATTAAACACATGGTCATTTGTGATTGAAAATCAACAGCAACTGCCGCTTTTCTTTCAGCAGAGAAATAGTGTGAGAAAACAAAACATAGATCAAAATAGGCCTAGAAAAAGTCCTCAAAATCTATGCCTTGTGGCCTCATTATAGAATGAAATTGGGCCCACTTTATTGTGGTTTCAAATTAGAAAACGTCAGCGTATTGTCAGTAACTATAACAGGAATGATCTTGGCCCAAAAAAACTATAAAAGGAATGAGCGGCGACCGGAACGACATGTAATCCTTCCCATTTTATCATCCTAGAGAAAAGAAAAACCATAATTTTCCATTATTTTCTGATAAATTTATTTATTTACTTTGAACAAAAATTTATTATCTTTATTTGGGCAAAATTTCACACTGACACATTTCCGTAAATTTTCAAATCAAATTGTTCACAAAATAAAAAAAAGCCTAAAGAAATAGAAAAAAAGAGAAAAGCTGAAAATCATGAGCTTCCCATTTCCGTAGTGCCTATATATCCATCACAGACCTTCAATGTCCTCCCTTTCTCTCTCCCAAACCTCTCCTTCTCTCTCTAGAAAGACACATTTTTTAATCTGGTAATACTCATCTGTTTGATAACTGAATTTGCATTTGTTAATCACCATTGAAAGAACAAACAAAAGGATTGGAGGAGGGATATATGGAGAGGAGGTTGAACACGCCCTCTGTTCTTATTTTTACTGTACCTCCTCTCAGATCTTAATTTTCTGAAGGATTTGGCATCTGGGTTTTTATTAATCTGCCGGTATGGTGGGAATCTGATTTGGGTTTTGTTGCTTTTTTCTGAATTTATTGTGGGTTCGGATCCTGGTGATTTTTCTGATTGAAAATTTTCTCCGGTTTATTTTTTTCTTCTTCTTTCTTCTTCTGGTAGGTGTGCTTAATTCTGGGTCCAGTATTTGATCGGTGAAGGATCGGATGTTTCTAAATTGAATCGAGGAATATTTGTTTTTGAATCGGATTACAATCTGTGTTCTTAGTATTTCAAAAATAAGGTACTATTCTTTTTAGTTTGGTTGGGTATCTAATTTCTGCATTTGGTTCTAGTTAGGTGGATTGATAAAAAAAATACAGACTTTGAGCTGCGGGCGTTGATGTTGGATTGTATTGGATATTGTGTGCACTTTGTTTTTTCGGAATCGGTTTACTTTTGTTTATGTTGTATAATTGATATCGGATCCATTGTAAAATGCTCCATCTTTGCCGGGTTGGGATTGATATTTTAATTTAAAGTTTGCATTTTTGGGTTTGATTTGTGATTTTTGGCGAGCTTGAATTGATGACGTCCTTGTGGCTTGTAGAGAAAATGCAATCCGACAGTGGTAAGTTGTTTATCGGCGGCATATCTTGGGATACAAATGAGGAGCGGCTGAAAGAGTATTTCAGCAGCTTCGGGGAGGTGGTAGAGGCTGTGATCATGAAGGATCGGACCACAGGCCGTGCTCGTGGTTTTGGTTTTGTAGTTTTTTCTGACCCAGCTGTGGCGGACAATGTTATAATGGAGAAGCACAACATCGGAGGAAGGATGGTAATCAAAATGACTTCTTTTTTATGAATGTAGTTTTGTCCTTGAGTTGCACTTTTATGTTTACACGCTTTTCCTTCTGGATCACTTAGATTGCGAAGCAACTTCGTTTCCCTGTTACAGTTGGGAGTTTGAAAATGTAACTGCACAAATTCATTTCCTACGGTTCTGTGTTAAACTAATTTCAAATTCAGCTAGAGTAAACCACTGTTCTCTGTATTTTATCTTTCTTCTGCGGTCAGTTTAATTGATGCGTTACTTTGCTCTTCACTTCTACTGTGTTAAATTAATACACGGAGCTTGTATAATTTGATCTTCGTTTTTACTATTGCATTCTCTATTCTCAGGTTGAGGCAAAAAAGGCTGTTCCCAGGGATGACCAGAATATTTTGGGTAGAAGCAGTGGCAGCATCCAGGGTTCTCCAGGTCCAGGTCGCACAAGAAAGATTTTTGTTGGAGGTTTAGCATCCACTGTCACGGAGAGTGACTTCAAGAAGTACTTTGAACAGTTTGGAACAATCACGGATGTTGTGGTGATGTATGATCACAACACCCAGAGGCCGAGAGGCTTTGGATTCATCACTTATGATTCAGAGGAGGCAGTGGACAAGGTTTTGCTTAAGACATTTCATGAACTGAATGGGAAAATGGTTGAGGTCAAGCGAGCAGTTCCGAAGGAGTTATCACCTGGTCCCAGTCGCAGCCCTCTTGGAGGATACAACTATGGTCTGAGTAGGGTCAATAGCTTCCTTAATGGCTACACTCAGGGGTATAATCCATGTACAGTTGGAGGCTATGGACTTGGAAGATACAGTCCAGTTGCTGGTGGTCGAAGTGGATTTCCTCCATATGGTTCTGGTTATGGAATTGGTATCAATTATGAGCCAGGGTTGAGCCCAGGATTTGGTGGAAATGCAAACCTTAATAGTACTATGAGCTACGGGCGGGGTTTGAGTCCTTATTATATCAATGTTTCAAATAGGTTTAGCAGCCCCATTGGGTATGATGGCAATAATGGAGGAAACACGTCTTCGTTTTTCAGCTCAGTGACTCAGAACTTGTGGGGGAATGGGAATGGGAATGGGAATGGGAATGGGAATGGGAGTGGTCTTAATTATGGAACAAACTCCACAAATGGCAATGCTTACATCGGATCAGGAAGTGGGACCATTGGAGGAAGTACGTTTGGAAATTCTGGAGCTAATTGGCCTTCTTCAGCAATGTCAGCTCAAGGCGGAGGAAATAATGTTTCTAACAATAGCAGGAATCTTGGTTATGGAGTCGGGGATAACAGTTACGGTCTGGGAACTGGAGGGTATGGAAGAAACAGTGGTGCAAGTGTGGCCCCTACATCTTCATTTGCTGCATCAAATGGTGGTGGTTTTGATGGTTCCTTGGCTGACTTTTACAGTTGTAATTCAGTTTATGGAGACCCTACTTGGAGATCATCAAATTCCGATCGAGAGGGACCTGGTCCCTTTGGTTATGGGCTTGGCAGTGCAGCCTCTGATGTTTCAGCTAAAAGTTCTCCTGGTTATGTTGGTGGTTATAGTGTTAATAAGAGACAGCCAAATACAGGTATGAGGCACTTAATCTATATCTGACGTAACTTATATTTTTCATATTTTTTATTTGTTCTCTTTAATTGTTTTTTTTCGAAATATAGGGAACTTTGTTTTTTCTGGTAATTCATATGGATGTCCATACATATAACCTCAATACTTTCTTGAGCTTGCTTATTTGTCTGGCTATGCTGCACTGGATCCACAAGATTTAACTGATTTGAATTGTTGCATCCAAACAATAGGTTCATGAAATCTATTTTTTCTCTAGCTGATGTTCCATGGAGCTGATTACTGTAGTACGGGATTAAATTTAGTTTAGCATACCATCCAAGAGAGGAACGCTGCTGAAGTGCGTGTGATTTTTTGGTTATGGTCCATCTTGTTCTGTAGAAATTGTTAAGCTCATGGTTCTGCAGCTTCTGCTGTATAGTGCAGTTGGATTAGGTAACTGTCGAGTTAGCGGTTTGGTAGATTGAGTAAATCATGATATTGCTCATCTGAAGGTTGGACTTATCAAAATTCCTCTACCTTGTTTTCCACACACATCTGTTTAATTGTCTTATTATTATTGTTATACATAGACGGTAGATTTTAGCGTTCCTATATCTTCCATATGGAGGGTTTGGAAGCCAGTTGTTTGTTCTGGTCGGGAAGTGTAATGCTTTGGAGTCCTAGGTTTATTAAGTATTTTTGGCAAGTTTACTCAAGGAATGGGGAAACCATGGGATGGACTTAGACATTAATGGAAAAGACTTTCAATTTGTTGTATCGGTCAACTCAGTTCATTTGGATTTTGTTGGTGTTGTTGTAACTGGTTAGTGACCTTTGATGCTTAACTAAATATGATTATCAACATCTTAGTAATTAAGGGGATGATGGTTCCAAATGGGTATTCTGAAAGGCGTATGACTATTTTTGACGGTGTACCTCTCATAGTCTCATTCCATTACATTAAGTTTATTTGTTTTTTCAAATTTTTCACCAGAGTTTCAAGTTCGTTCTTTTTCTCTGTAGGCATGTGCGTTTTTGGGTCATAAATGTTTTGTTTTTCTTTCATATGAGAAAAATGTATAAAATTATGTTTCCCCCTTTAATCTGCTGCACTGCTTGTCTCTCTATTGTGCAATCCCTAGCTCTTAATGGTTGAAAATATCCATTGTTGTAAGGACTTGTTCACCTTGTCTTTACTGAGATCCAGCATCTGTGCCATAATAAAGTTGCTTCTTTTCCTTCTCCGTTCTAGGTTATCTTCACTAGTAAAGTGGCTTTAATGTCCATAATTTGAGCTTGAAGGCATGCTTTTTAAAGTAGGAGCTTTCTTTTTCCTACACCTTGGCCCCCATAAAGTATAATCAATGGTGTATATAAGTTTATTGTTTTTATACAAGCGTTATTTAGGGAGGGGGCAATTGAGCTCAAGACCTAAGGTGTTGGGATAAATGCTTCTAACAACTTTAGCTACAAGGTCCTTGCAGATTAGTATACGAGTATTATCTTTACCTTTTGTTTTTAAATGCATTTAAGGAAGAAACTGAGAGAAATCTAAAGGAGTCTATGATAAGATCGTTGAGTCTATAAAATACAAATTCAGCTCAGCCCATGGTTAAACTTAAAATGTGTCTAGGCTCTCTCTGTTTCTCTCTTGCCTGTGTGTGTTTCCTCACCAAATGGCAACAATTATCCCGTAAACAACCCTTAAACTCCGTCTGTCAGTTTAAATAATAAAATCACTAATCAGGGGCATGAAATTATGGAGAAGGAAGATGTAGTTGGGCTAAGAAGTGACACTCTTATGGATGTTCAACTGCTGCAATTAGGAGTGTGTCAAAGTAACAACAGAGATATAAACAAGGGACAGAGAATAGGCTATCACTGAAAGTATCATTTTTTGATCCTTGTCTCTTCAGATTTGAGCTCAGATTAATTGTGCTGTGTTTCCATCGGTGAACAATTAACAGCTTAGATTATGATGGCTGCATATTGCTTGTTTGCTGGAATCTTGCAACAGTTCTAAACGATAAAGTATGTTGTTATATTTACGTAGCTTAATCTCTCAGATGAGCGAGCGCCCATTCTTTTAGTGAGATTGTGTATTGCTTAGGATACTGTTTTACTCAATATCTCTTGGGCTGTACCCATGAGTACCGGCAACACATTTGCAATTTGTGCTAGACTGTGTGCGTGTTGCTCGCTTAATTATCAATATTTGTGACTGGCGACACTTACAGGTTCCATTCCTATTGTTTTTCAGGAATTGCTGCCTAGGATCGTCATTTCTGATATCACGACACTGTAGGTGAAGATAATGAAGCAGGTGAATTGTGAATTTTGCACACCACCGCCATTTATATATTACAGTAAGAGAAATTTGGTTAGTAAGAGCTAACTGGGAGTGGCTGTTTTGAAGAAGTTAAATTTAGAGTTAGAAGTTAAAAAATGGATTTTGTGTTAGTTCTGTGAGTTTTGAGTTACGATTTTAGGTTTTTTGTTTCGGTCTTTGAGTGAGATGTAAAACCAGATTGCGGGATATAGTCAGAAGTGTATCATGCATCTCCGGTGAGGCGACGATACCCAAAAGAAAAAGAGGAAAAACCAAAAAAATCAAAAGAGAGAGACTGATACATATTTTTTTCCCTCTAGAATTTTATCTGTACAATCTCCTGGCCAAGTTGTGGGTTCTGGTGAGGGATTGCTTTTTTTTTTTTTTTTTGGTTTCATTCATTTTTTTTTACCATCATTTGGTTTGTTTTTACTGTACCTGAGATTAATGTTGATTTACTATTAGTGTGAAACATTTGAAGGGTTACCCATGTAGGGACCCCCATGAATAAGTAATCGCATATTCTGATTCTTACTCTTGGGGAATTATGTTGAAATTTTTTATTTTTTATTTTTTATGTTGTATTTTTACCCTTCTGAAATCCTTTTCTTTTATTTCATAATCTTTTGAAAATTAAAAAAAAAAACTAAAATCAAAAGGAATTTTTGATGTAGCCATGGCCGCAGCAGTAGTTGTGGTTGTTTGCGGCCGCGGCGCAAGTGGCAAGCAACCATGATAGTGGTGGTGGTGTGGTTGTGGCTGTGGTGGTTCTTTTTGTCATTGAACTACTAAGGTTTGATAAAATTAGGAAGGGTTTCAAAAAAAGTTGGAGAGGAAGAACTTAGGGTTGTTTTCGTAATTTTATTATATACATTTTGGTAATTCTATATTACTAAATTATTTTGTTATGTATGATAATAAAATTAGTTAACCATGGTTAACTCACATGACACAGTTTAAAAAGGGTGTTAATGCTCGCTACCTAGTAAGGTGAGAATTTATCAATAATAGTCAAAATTTAACATTTAATTTCATAAATGTCATTTTTTATAAATTATTTTGAATATAGCAGAAAAACCACTTAAACAAACCTAAATACCCGTATAATTAAAACCAAATAAACATAAGAGACAACACCCTATTACATCATAATTAAGGAAAAATGAGAGGCACATTTTGTGATGTCAAACCAATTGTAAATTGGAAACAAAAAGAAGTCCTCGGATGAAATTGAGAAACACCATGTCACCAAGAAGAAAAGAAAAGAAAGACTTAAGAGGAGTACAAGAAACAACGCGAGCAAAAATGTTAGGACCTGTAGTATTACTACCGACGGAAATTTTGATGCCAATGAGAATTCGAAGTCCAAAGCTGAGACGGAAAAGAGGAGTAGAGGGTCTAGGCTTAAAGGAGTTTGAGTTGCTGCGGACAAATCAGACCAAAGGGAGATGGTACGAAATACATGATGTTCGGGGCTTCCATCTTTCCATTTGAAAACCTTGAGTTCCTAGCTCCCCAAATTGCCCCACTTAACATAAAAAAGAGGTCGAAATTTGGGGATCATCTGTGAAACACGGACACGGATAGGATGATACGATACGATACGACACGGTAATACGAAAAATCTCTAAAAAGTAGGATACCATATGCAATATATACATCAATTAAAATTATATAATAATAAACGAAGATAAAAATATATAATTTAGAACATATTTTGATAAAATAAAATTATAGGTAATTTAGCCAAAGGTCAATAAAAACTTTACTATTTAGTCATATATCAATGACACGTTTTTGTTTTGAACTTAATCAATGACATATTTTTATTAATTAGGCATAGGTCAATGATGAATGCCACATAAGCTTTAAGTCATTATATGTAGTTAAAATTTGACTCTTTTATCCTTCTTTCTTTCTCTCTATGAATGCAACATGGCCTCCTCGACCTCAACAAAGTCCACCAATATCCCAGTACTAAAATCGAGACCTCAGGTTACGAATTCGAACTCAGACTTCTACCTCCATATTTTTTTGCGAGGCTTTGTGATTTTTCGACTAGGTAAGGGTTGGGAACTCATGAACTTCTTCCTTTTTACGGTTCTAATCTTATGCCAGAGTTTGAATGTGAAAATCCCTTTGATTTGGTGAAGGTTAAACGAAAATCAACTCAAATTTTTTTTTCCCAGTTTCCGGTGAAGGACTGGCGAGGTTGCAGGTATTTTCCGACCAACTCCGGCCATGGCTCAGTCTTAATTAGGTATATTTCTATTCATTACCTCTTGAGCTTTATTTTGGCTTTTGAATCTTTGAATTTGGTTGAGAAATGAACCCGTTATGACTATTTGAAGTTTTCCGGTCACCTCCCATGCGATTCCGGTCTTATTCTTCGTTGGTTTTCTATATGAATTCACAGAACAAGAAATAGACACTGCGTTGCAGTGTCTGAATCCACAAACCTATTTGAATCTCAATGCACAATCACAGAACTGGAATTAAACACTGCAACGAAGTGTCTGAATCCACATAACCGAAAACAGACACTGTGTTGTAGTGTCTGAATCCACAAACATATTTGAATCACAGAACATGAAACAGACACTGCAACGAAGTGTCTGAATCCACAAACAATTGAATCTGAATGCACAATCACAGAACATGAAACAGACATTGCGTTGCAGTGTCCGAAAAATTGGAGGTTGAAGGTGGTGGGAAGCAGGGAGGTTGAAGTCTGAAGGTGGTGGGAGACGCGATTTATAATGAAGGAGATGGAAAGGTTTGTTGTTTTAAATAGTAATGGCATCATTTGTAATTTTAATTTGATTGAGGTGTTTTAATGTATCTTAAAGTCTCATTGACCTATTTATAATTCCAATAAACTTGATTGACCTATTGTTAATATCATAAATTTTAATTGATTTTATACAAAATCACCCTAAAAATATATAATTTAGAACATATTTTGATAACACAAGATCATCCAAATTCAAGTTCATTTGATTTGTTGGAGAAGAAAAGTTGGAAATCTAATTCCCTTGGCATATATAAAAGAAGGGTGACAGTTATATTCATAGTTTCAATTTGAGGTTGGCTCTTCATAATTCATGTTCGCTTATTTCAAATAAAGCCCCGTCTCTTATTAATTTTTTCTTTTTAATTTCTTATTCGAAAGTGTACAAGTATTCTAAAAGCATGATACTTGTATCCCAAATGTGGATACGTGTAGGGGTGGGCACTTGGAACTGAAAAACGAAACCGAAACCGAAACACGAACCAAATCAAACCGTATTGAATGGTTTGGTTTTGCGGTTTTGAAACGATTTTTGTTTTGAAACCGAACCGTAATGTAGGAAACGGTTTGGTTTTGATTTTGGCTTTTGAAAACCACACCGAAACCGAACTGCATCGCAAATATTAATAAACATTTAATTAAATGTCCATATTAGATTTCATGTTTTAATTGGTTGTTTGTATGTTAAATTGAAAATTGTACATTTTTTCTTAAAAACCAAACTGAAACCGTTTGAAATCGCACCGAACCGAACCAAACGGTTTGGTTTCATTTCGGTTTTGGCTTCAAAACTGCACCGAACCGAACCGTGCCCACCCTTAGATATGTGTATCCGTCAAGTCAAAGTGTATGTGTTAACCATGATATGTATCCGACGAGTATCTGAGAATATCCGGCAAGTATCATATCCGAAAAGTATCCGATACGGGATACGCAACCAAAGTAAAGTATCCGTGCATCATAGGGGATGATAGTTCCTCAAACAAAGATGCAGAGGAGATCTATTCAATTGTTTTGGTTTTTCTGTGTATATGGGTTTTGGATTTTGAGGGCATTTATGTATATTCATGTGAATTTTCTGTTATATTTGAAAGATTTTATAAAAAGTGTTATGAAAGTGAGTGTTAAATTTTGACTATTATTAATAAATTCTCTTGTGAACAAATCAGAACTCTAAATAAAAAGGAGGCAACTTTTTTTAAAAATATTATATAAACTTATAAACCTTTTTTAATTTATCATTCTAACTAAAATGTTAAGCGAATTGTCATATTAATCTTCTTAAAATTTTAATATGCTATTTCACATTAACTTCGTTAATTTTTCATCTAAATATTCAGGGCTATTTCATATTGAAAACTAAATCTCCTACCAATGGCGCTCTTGAAACCGTGGAATTTTTTGAAGGAAATCACTTGAAACTTTAGACCTTTTGTCAATGTCTATTGTTTTTGGGATGACAATGTATTCTGGAGATTAAGTAATTTCAAACTAGCAATTGTAAACCTATGTTCATGTGCTTATTAAAATTTTGAAAATAAAATGTTACTAAGAGAGAAAATATAAAATGGTTGGTAAAGCTTTTTGGTGACGACTTCAAACAATTTTTCGTCCCTGAAGAGGTTGTTCTTATCTTTATCGACAATTTCTGAATAACTATTTGTCATTAAAATTTATTTTATTTCGGGGAAAACCGTGGAAGAGAAAAGGGGGTCAACCAATATGGTTACTTAGTTGTGAGGCTTTGAACTAAAACAATAAAATTATTTTATATTTAATTTACTATATTGCCCATAACTTTTATTTTGGTTATTTTTCTTTAGTTTTGTTAACAGAATTAATTTGGTATTTTCACCCTATTTTGGTTTTTTTTTTTAATTTATTATTAGTAATGATAGGGGGAAGAATTTGAAACTAAAACAATAATTTAGAGAAGGGGGAGTTTCAAACCCGGGACGCATGGTTGAAAACGTAACACATTATCCACTAGGATATTGAAACACATGCTTCACCCTATTTTGATTGACAAAGAAAATTTCATTAATAGGTAGTTTAGATAAACTGAGTTAGACTGTTTGTATAACTGATTTTGAACAAAGATGTGGCATTATAGTTTATGTCTCATTAATTTTGTTGCTAAATGAGCTTATAATTATGTTTGTGTAGGCCTACACTTGATTAAAAGAATAACAAAAACAAAAATTTAAATCTTTATATCAGACAAATATCAAACATATGAACACCTTCCCAACATAACAAAAAATATGAAACTTCCAAACCTAAATTTTGGTTTTTTGAGCCAAAACAGAAAGCCTTCGTTTTCAACTTCACATAGAAAACAATAGTCTAACATATTTAAGGAAGAAAGAATAAAAAGGGAATGAATGCAGCTCATGAAAATTCTCATGCAAAATTGAAAACAAATATACTTTTATTAGAATTTTAAAGAAGATATTGGGATACATCTTCTGTTTACACTTGGTTATTGAATATAATACAATATGAAATTATAGGGATCACCACCTCAACCCTTTAGATATTTTCGTCTTGAAATTGAATGCTAATGACCCTTAAAAAAAAGTCGTAAAGATATTTTGACGCACGCCAAAATATGCTTAAAAAAGGGTCAAGTGCATAGAACAATAGACGGAGTTAAGCTGTAGGTGATATATGACAACAAAACTTTAATTGATCAGTGGTAGATTAATTCAACTTCTCTTTTCAAATCGAGTTCTGAAACGAGGCCTATAGCTCAACTGCACAATTTTAACATTGAATCGCACAATTGGTTCTAAAGCTGAAGACCGATGACATCTTGGGATTGCTTGGTTTGAGTTTAAGAACAGAAATCTCATTAATAACTTGAGCTTTGTTTGCTTCAAACTGCTCATCCTCTGCAGAAAATTGTAGTTTGATTTTTATTAAAAAAATGAGTTCGAAAAGAGATGAACAGCAAGGAGTAGATTTTGAATCGAAACAAAGAAACCCTACCTTTCTCAATGGTGAAGTCGTTAAAGAAACGAATAAGCTTGGTTCGATTTTTGACAAGTATATTAACAATCTCAGGAGGCTTATTTTGGTTTGCAACAAAGAGCTGTCATTAACAAAAACAAGAAATTAATTACACTTTAAATATTTATAATACTAAAAGGTTAAAAGTTGATGTTCTGAACAAACCTTGAAGACCTGAAAGGTTTCTAACTTGATTGTCTTCTTTGGATCCTGCAAACATAAAAAAACACATAAATGAATTAAATAAGTGATGCAGAGATGCATGCAAAATTCTCGTGAGAAAGAGAGAGATTCGATACCCTGAGAAGGTTCATTAGGATGATCATGTTATGCAGAGAGCACACATATCGAACCATCACGTTGGAGTTTGTACGATCCAATAACATATCTCCTAACAACTGAAACAAAATTACGACATGCATATCAATAACAACAATTGATGAACACATAAATTGGTTCTCAAGACGAAAATAACATAGAGGAACAAATTGAATGGTTTATCCAAGAAAGTCGGCTGAAAATTTATTTGTAAATTTTATTACCTTGATAGCCTGGCGTTTGGTGATATAATTGGGAGACTCCAACAACTGTGAATTGTACTCATGGAAAAACTGGATCCAAATTCACAAGAGAAGATAATTAATAATTCATATATTAATAAAGATCATTCTACTGAACATAGAAAATGTAAAAAGTAAAAAAATGAAGTACCAATGGCTTGAAATAACCAAAAAATTTCATGAAGATTATATGAATCTTACCCACTCATAGTTCTTAGAAAGGAATTCAGCAACAGTTGATTTGTGCCTAGTCATAAGCTCCTGTTCAAAGTATGACGATGAGTTAATGATCAAGCTAGTGAAAGGAATTTTAAGCATAACAATGACCATTCATTAAAATTTGATAAGCCTTTGAAATTGATCGAACCTTGAAAGTAGCTGCAGCATCTGATGCTATGTCGAAATTTGGAGTTTGAATGTAATAAAAAAACTCCTTCATGTGGTCTGATTCTAGTACATATCTGTGACATTAACCAATAAATGATTTATACTATGATATGATATCCAAGCTCATTTAAAAAGAAATTAAATTGTAAGACTATAACTACGAAGCAAAAGGTTAATCACCTTGCAATATTCTGATGACGAATGCATTCCCTTGTAATTGCACCATAAGATAAAGCAATATCACTACTGTCTTCATAGCTAAACCAAATCAAACCAAACCGTTCATTAATATTTTAATTCCAATATTGGCTATTTACATTTTATGAACTTCATTACTAGTACATTGCGTTCTTACCCTTTTATCAGAATATCCATAATATCAATATTATTCTCCAAATACTCTAATGCGATTATACGCGATTGAACCTTTTGCCTTTGCAAATTTGCAATGACATGAGTGGCGTTTTGACGATCCTGCATCACATGTATTCAGATCAAATATTAACACAAATGTGACATCTTTAAATAATACAATAGGGCACACAAACTCGTTTAATTAACAATATCCATCTGGTAATTAACTAATTAAGCTAACATGCTTTAATTTCTTATCGCTTACCCCCAAGTTGAGCTTTGAAAGACAAACAATGAGGAGCCTGAAAGTGTCTTCCCTAAAAAACTCTCGGGTAAGTTGTGCACAAGAATCTTTATTTGGTTCTGAATCATCATCTCCATATACGACAGTTCTTATCTCCAATATTGCTTTTGTCAATTCTTCCATCTATAACAAATTTCAAAAAAAAAAAAAAATATCAGTACAATTCAAACCAAATTACAGTTTCATTAATTTCAAACCATACTCACCCTATAGACACAATGTATCGTATAATTCAATTTTTCAAAACCCAAAATGAAAACCCAATCAAACAGTTATACAACATGAATGTGAAGTAAAACTCAAACCTTTTCCTTTCGCTTTTGCTCACGCGCATCGGTGTTCTGATCAATAAAAATCAAAAGCTCACGCATGTGCTTTACAAGCTCTATCGGCGTTCTCGCCTTTGGCTTGAAAAGAGCTTTCATATTCAACTTTTTTGCCATCATAAGAGATTTTCATTAAAAACTCCTCCTACGTTTCTTACTTTGCATTTAGAATTGGACTTGAGAATGTTAGGGTTTAAGAGGAAGGCAGGAAGAGAGAGAAGAGATTAGGAAATTTTAGAATCTGCAATTCATAACTGTTTTTTTTGTTGAGAAAGAGTTGTTGGAGTCTACAAATATAGGAACCGTTGACAAGGGGTTTCCACTGGCTAATCAACTCGCAACACGTGGAATCTAGAGGCATAGAAAACTAGATATGGATTGGATTTACAACTACTGCGACCAGAAAATGGTAAATACAGGGCTTAGAATGCAAAGCGAAAAGGATAAGAAGAAGATAAAAATAGAGGAACATTTGTTTTTCCGTTGTATTGGTATGTTTTTAGCTTAAAATGTACAAGTTAAACAATAATTAAGAATGTAGGATTATCAACTTAAAAACATTTTTCCATAATGTTGTCGTTTTAGGATTTGTGTTAAGTTCTTTATGTCGTTGGAGACATAAGATAGTACATAACATAAAGTGCGACAATATATGGTCTTTTCTTTGGACAAACCCTAATTGTCATGAATTGGTCTCCAAACCCTAGTTAGACTTACTTATTTGCCTGAATTGGTCTACAAATCTAGTCTAACTTGGAGATGGTTCAAGTCGAACCCTAGGGTTGTAAATCGGCATGACTTGAGTTTGTATTAGCAAAACACCACAGAGCATTAGTGCTGTCGCGAAAACAAAATCAGTTAGTCTGAATTTACCACCTTGCTCATAAACTGTAATGTTTCCTTCACATCCACAATCTTTACTTGGTGCTCACCATTCAAGAAACGAGCGAGCTCCGTTGCCTCTGGTTGAGTGATTCCCAGGTCATCTATCCCTGTCTCCTCCAGACCCTTGGTTCTGCATCAACTATCTTAAACTAGTATGTTTGAAAATGTTGTTTTAAATGGTTTATGTTTTATATTTTCTATTAGTAAAATGTGTTGCCAAGTTAATAGTTCGAAATAGCTCAGTTCGATCCGAGCTTGAACTTTTTAAGCTCACTCGAGTTAGGCTCCTATAACAATTGCAAGTAAAACAAACTAACCTGAGCTTGAAAACAAAAATTTAACAAGTCAAACTTTAAAATTGCATTATTCAATTTAACTAGACTCGTTTACAATCCTATAAAAATCAATATCAGGCGTGTAAAACTATTGTTTACCTAATTCTCACTTAGAGAAGTAAAATTTCGTTTAGACAGAGAATTCTAATCTCATATATTTTTCTTAAAAAATTGAAACATAAATTTTATTTTATTTGTATTTTGGATTAGAAATCATTACTTTTTATATAAAGGGCAACATTTGGCTCCAAATTTATTCGTTTGGGTCCTAGGATTCTAGGGCGTCCGAGGGACAAAAACCGAAAGCCAAACATCCACCACAAACGAAGTCACAAACGCGACTCTCACTCACCCTCCACCGTTGCACACGAACCCAATCATAGTTCTGAAATCCAAACACAACCCAGATGTTAATTCTTCAGAGAATGGCAATGGCCACTTTTTCTTCTTCCTTCATCTCAATCCCTCTCCTAAAGACCTCTTCTTTCCTTTCCCCAGTTAAACACTGCGCTTCGCCACTGAGCTCCGAGTTCAGGGCTCTGTCCCTCTACGGCGGCAGAAATGGAGTCTCCACCTCCTCGGCAATGGCCACGGATGCTCAGGTCTCGACCCAAGACGAAAAATTGAAGGATGCCCAGATGGAGGTAACTGATAAGCCTGAGAAAGTCGTGCTTCCAACCAACGAGTCCTCCGAGAGCCTCCTCAGGATTCGACACACGGTATTTATTGAAATTTCATTGCTTTTGATTGGATTTGTGATGTGTTATGTTAAATTGAAGTCGGAGGTGCTTTCGTGGCGAAAATTTTGAATTTTTAGGTTCTTAGGAGCTTCCTGTTTTTGAAAGTTTGATGCTTTTAATCAGCTATCTTCAATTCTACGTTACTAATTGTCACCTGATTCTGTTGTGAAGAATGAGGAAGTGAGGTAGAAGAAAATGAGAACATAACTTTTCGGTAATTTGAAATTTGGTCGAATAGGACCTGGAAAAATGGGTGTACAGCAGTAGATAAGCTGGAAAATTTTTCAATCCTGTTTTTGGGAATGTGAGAAGATACATGGGTTTCTGTATTTTGATAAAGTGTTGAGGTCGAGCTATGTTCATTTTTTTCTGAATTTCCTCGTAGTTTGGTATTAATGGCGCCTTTTCCGCTGTTATGATGATGAACTATTTATATGTGTTTGACTGCAGTGTGCACACGTGATGGCCATGGCTGTTCAAAAGCTTTTCCCGGATGCAAAAGTGACAATTGGTCCGTGGATAGAAAATGGGTTCTATTATGATTTTGATATGGAGCCTTTGACGGACAAAGAGTTGAAGAGAATCAAGAAGGAGATGGTAAGTGGAATTTCTGTATAAGTTATCATGTTTGTATCAAAGTTTTGGAACCATGAAACTATTGAAAACTATTCATGAGCATTTCTTTTGTGATTTGTAGGATCGCATCATTGGTAGAAACTTACCACTCATAAGAGAAGAAGTTTCAAGAGATGAAGCTCACAAAAGAATAACTGCTCTCAACGAACCATACAAATTGGAAATTTTGGATAGTATTAAAGAAGATCCCATTACCATATATAATATTGGTAAGGGTTTCACTATTTTCAGGCTCAATATAGTATGGAAGGTGATGATTTAATGTGCAGGAACTGTGCGTAAATGATATTTTTATTAGCTACACAAGTGAAATGTACAGTGTTTTGTCGAGTCTTAAGATGGAAATTTAAAGGAAGAAAAAAGAGAGGGCGGGGGTGTGCTCAGGGAAAACAATGTTGTTGGTGCTCTATAAAAATGAGTTATTGATATGCAGATCGAAAAGGAGACTAATTTGAAGGTGGGAGGAACCTTTTGGCCAAGCTAACCAAATTATACATATGCATGCTTGTACTGGGATTTGATTGTGTTTTGAACTAGCATCCTGTCATATTAGACTGTCTTTATGTCATAATTCCTCATAGTATGCCGAATTCTTCGTAGGTGATAAATGGTGGGACCTATGTGCGGGGCCCCATGTTGAAAAAACTGGAAATATTAACAGAAAAGCTGTCGAACTTGAGTCTATTGCTGGTGCCTACTGGAGAGGAGATGAAAAGAAACCGATGCTGCAGAGGATCTATGGCACTGCATGGGAGAGTGAAGATCAATTGAAGGCATATCTTCATTTCAAAGAGGAAGCTAAACGTCGAGATCACAGGCGCCTTGGTCAAGTTCTTGACCTGTTTTCTATACAGGTACTCAGAATTTCCCTGAATCTCTTTCTGCTGTTTACGCAGATTTATCAGTTAGCAATCCCATTATTTGTAATTATGAGGATTCTTGCATTGAACATTTTCATTGTTGAATTTTCACAGAATGATGCTGGTGGGGGTTTAGTGTTCTGGCATCCAAAGGGTGCTATTGTGAGGCATGTAATGGAAGATTTGTGGAAAAAGATCCACATAGAACGTGGTTACGATCTGCTGTATACTCCACATGTTGCAAAGGCGAACCTTTGGCAGATAAGTGGTCATCTGGATTACTACAAGGAGAATATGTATGATCAAATGAATGTTGAGGATGAACTTTATCAGCTTCGACCGATGAACTGCCCCTATCATATCTTGGTTTACAAAAGGAAGCCTCACTCATATCATGAATTTCCTATTCGAGTTGCTGAGTTGGGAACTGTATATAGATACGAATTATCTGGAAGCTTGCATGGTCTTTTTCGTGTAAGAGGTTTTACTCAGGTATGGTGTTAGTATTTGCAAACTGTTAGTCTATAATCCTAGGTGTATGAAGTGTTTTTTTTTTGTTTAACCTCGGGACCTTTTGCAGGATGATGCCCACATATTTTGTCTAGAAGATCAGATCAAAGATGAAATTAGGGGTGTCCTAGATCTTACCGAAGAACTTTTGTTGCAATTCGGCTTCAGCAAATATGAGGTCAATCTCTCTATGAGACCAGAGAAAGCTGTTGGAGATGATGATATATGGGTGAAAGCAACATCTGCCCTTAGAGATGCTTTGGATGATAAAGGTTGGAGCTATCAAATTGATGAAGGTGGTGGTGCCTTTTATGGTCCAAAGATTGATCTTAAGATTGAGGATGCCCTTGGAAGGAAGTGGCAGTGCTCAACTATACAGGTTAATCCTGAACTCATGAGAGGATAATTCTAATGTGTGCTTTGTTTTTTAATTGGTAATCTCTCTGTCTATCTCTGTATCACTTTGTAAAATGTTCACTGGAGATTTAAGAATCTTTTTTGAATTGAGCGAATTACATGGACTTGTTTGATAGACTAAAGCCACTTATTATTATTTTTTTACATTGTTTGATCTTTTGTATTTCCCAAATTGTACAGGTTGATTTTAACCTACCACAGCGTTTTGACATAACATATGTTGACTCAAACTCTGAAAAGAAGCGGCCTATCATGATTCATAGAGCTGTTCTTGGGTCATTGGAGCGGTTTTTTGGGGTCCTTATAGAGCATTATGCTGGGGATTTTCCATTATGGCTTTCGCCAGTACAAGCTCATGTTTTACCAGTTACCGACTCTCAGGTTTGTAAAGCAGTTGCACGTTTAATGTTTCAATTAACTCAAGAACCCTCAACACACCTGCATTGGGCCTTGGTTGCCCCATGAAATTTGCCTGGCTCAACTTACATTGGATTACTTTACCTTTTCAATTTTCATTGATAAAATGGGTCTAGTTTTTCATCCATCCCATGAGCGATTGTCCATACCATTACTTGTATACTTGTAATTCATTCGATATGACATCTTTTTTGAGGGTTTACCCTCCAACACTTTAGAAGTGATGGATCCTTTCAAAAGATGACAGAATTTGTGCATTGTGTGATGTGCAACCGAACCTGCAAAGGAGCCATTCAAATTTCTGTAGACAAGCAAACCAACCTTCGATAAATGCCTTTTTTGTTTAGTTACTATTGAGTATGAGATGATTATCTTTGCACTAAAGCAAAATTTTGATTTTTGTACAGCTTGATTACTGCAAAGAGGTAACCAACGAACTGAAAGAAAATGGCATTCGTGGTGAACTTTGCCAGGGTGAACGCCTGCCGAAACTGATTAGAAATTCAGAGATGCAGAAAATTCCATTGATGGCTGTTGTTGGTGCCAAGGAAGTAGAAACTGGCACTGTTACAGTAAGATCCAGGTTAGGTGGCGATCTTGGCGCCATGCCAATTGACGATTTTGTCAGTACAATCAAGTCGGCCATTGAAAGCAAAGCGTCAATTTGATGTGCTTGCAGTTGGCTAAAGCCGAAGGGTGGTCTTCCTGTCGATTTGGAAAGATGTCTGGTCACTGGGAAACACAAAAAATGAAAGAGATTCGATAGCGTAAAAGCAATTTTGTTGCATTTGTACTTTACCATAGCAGCATTGTACCAATTTATTGTTTAGTTAGTGCCAAGATTGGTCCATCACAGTAGAGGTTCAATCTGAGAGAGTTTGAAGTCGGTATCGACTCAAAATTCGTTACAGGCTGCATTTGCCACTTATATTTGTATATATTTTCATAGACGGAAGGCACTAATGTCAGCCAGAAGTTCATTGACAGTTTACCTGCCGTGCATTTGAAATTGTATGGCTTTGATTAACCAGCAGAAGATCGACTCTAATTAATTGCTAACCAAACAGCAACTAATTACAGCTATTAGCAACCCAAAGCTCCCATTATAATCCAACCACTAAGATCTAGACACCTGTCTCATTTACAAAAAGCCACTTGGCTACCCTATCTATCATGGAGAGGGAGAGGGGGCACACCACTGTAGCCAACTTGGCAAAGTCCAGTTTTACAACTCTCTCCAACCTCACCATTGGTGACGTGTGTTTCCAACATTATTTTCAGATGTCCGAACCCTATAGCACCAAGATGACCGACCACTCAAAACATCGAATTTTTTCGAGTAAGCTATACTATCATATTTTTCATATCATATTTGTACCATCTCTTTAATAGAGGTAGACCTACCAGTACATATGAGTTTCATCTTTATTAGAAAGATGTACAAATACGGTAAGAAAAATATGGTAAAAGTGTCATTTTTGAATTTTGCGTCTTAATATAAAACTTCCTAATTAATGTGCACTGATTGCGATAAAAGCATTAGTTAATAGGGTTTACCTTGGATTAGAGGCCATGAGCTCTTCCACACACGTAAATTGTCATAAAAAGTAAGACATGCATTTTTTGACATGTGAATGGTTTAGAGGTGTAAAAGCCTGTTAGCAGGTAAATTAAGGAACCATGACACCTAAAATTGAGTTAAAATAATCATCACAAAAACATGAGGACGTCAGAGATTAGTCCACATAAAAATTAGGTCAGGATTTTGTGGTTTTCAGCTCCCTTTACTACACTATAAAAATCGAACCCTTTGAGATTAACTAATCAAATCCATCTTAATTAATTCCAGTACTAATCAAGTTTATCAGAAGCTAAAAATTTGTAACACAGAAGAAGTCTGACATGGGTTCGAAGTTTGTTCTTGGAGCTACATTCTTTTTGTTCTTGGTAGCACTCTTCATAAAAGCCAAAGCTGCAGATATTGATATCAAGAAGTTTGGAGCCAAGGCTGATGGAAAGACAGATGACAGCCAGGTACAATTTTCTGCGCGTTTTGGTTCTGTTTGCGTTTCTTGTCACATATCTAGCACATTTATTATATATGTTATCAGACTATGAATATGAACCGGACTTTTTAGCACATTAGTGATGTTTTGATTATGATTTTAGGCTATTAATAGTGCTTGGAAAGAAGCCTGCACATCTGCTACGCCAAGCACGGTTGTGATAGCGAAGGGAAACTACATGGTTGGTCCAGTGAAGTTTCAAGGACCCTGCAAAGCACCGGTTAGCCTTCGGGTTGAAGGAACCCTACAGGCTCCGGCAGAACCCGAAAAGCTCAAGTCACAAGATGGGTGGGTTATTTTCCAAAACATTGATGGGTTATCAGTCTCAGGAGGTGGTACTTTTGATGGCCAAGGTTCAATTGCTTGGTCCAAAAATGATTGTGCCAAAACTGGCAAATGCAACTCGCTTCCTATTGTAAGTCTTTAAATTTTATCTCCACATTTCCTCAATGAGTAATGCTATTTAGACACCCAAAATTAACACAATTGCTAACACACTTTCTTTTTCCTTGAACACAGAGTTTAAGATTAACTGGGCTTACCAATGCACACATTCAAGACATAACATCTACGAACAGCAAGTTGTTCCACATGAATATCTTGAACTGCAAAAACGTGACTCTTCAACATGTGACCATCAACGCCCCTGGAGAAAGCCTAAACACCGACGGAATCCACATTGGTAGGTCAACGAACATCAACATCACCGGTGCAGAAATTCAAACTGGTGATGATTGTGTCTCCATTGGTGATGGAAGCCAGCAAATTAACATCGAGAAGGTGACGTGCGGGCCAGGCCACGGCATTAGCATTGGTAGCCTAGGCAGGTACCACGATGAGCAACCTGTAAGAGAGGTCACAGTGAGAAATTGCACCATAAAAAACACTTCCAATGGTGTTAGGGTTAAGACATGGCCTGCTTCACCTAATGGTGTGGCCTCGGATTTGCATTTCGAGGACATAATTATGGAAAACGTGACTACTTCCCCGGTCCTTATAGACCAAGAATACTGCCCGAATGGCCAATGCCAAGCGAAAATGCCGTCGCGGGTTAAAATCAGCAATGTGAGCTTCAAGAACATTAGGGGCACCTCTGCTGATCCTGTTGCTGTCAAGCTTGCTTGCAGCAAAGGCATTCCATGCCAGAATGTGGAAATTAGTGACATTAATTTGACATGCAATGGGAAAAATGGCACCTGTACATCGGTATGTTCTAATGTGAACCCTACTGTGACTGGCAAAGTTATTCCACCTGCTTGTTCTGCAAAGACTTCTTAACTTTGGATCAGTTAAGGAGAGATAATTGCATCTCAAAGAGATGATTGGGGAAAATGATAGTAGTAGGAATAAGACGAAATAATCTGCAGGCGCCCCTTCATTTGCTTAATGGGTGGTGAACTACATATGCAGCGGTATAGATATCGTCTTTATGTGTGTGTATATTGGTTTCATGTGTTCAGATATTATTGTATATTGTTATTACTATTTATGACGTTCGAGTTGTTGGAATATGATGTTTCTTTGAATATCATGCTATATAGTGTCTCATTTTGTTTCTAATAACCAAAAAAAGCAAAGGAAATTTGCTTCTCTGAAAATAAGCCTTATTTCACTGATCAACTTTCTCTGTAAGAACACTATTTTATTTACACAAAGTGGCACGACTCCGGTCTATCAACTTCGAAGGCCAATTTTGGGGTCCCATATTAGGGCACGGATGGCCACCTCTTATCATCCATACCCGTCAGAAGGCTCATACAGGGTTCCTTCCGAAGCGCATCTGCCATGAAAGCAACCATATCCAGGAATTTCTCTGCCCTTAAATATTGATGAACACATTATCCGACAAGCTGATGTTACCGCAGCAATCATGCGAAACGCCATACGACACAGCTAAAGATCCGGGAGAGAAAACGCACTCTGTTAATACACCATTTTTCCTCCCACGTCTCATTATTTGACTCAAGATAACAAAAGACACAAGGTAAACACTAACACAAAATAGTCTATGAAAACAAGGCCTTGTAAATTTAACGCACAGTAAATCACTGGGCTACCCCGAGCCACTTTGTAAAGTTGTCAAACTCAGTATAGTGTAGTCGCTGTCCTTTGCCTTCGATCGGCATCAGCGTAGGCCCCGATCTCCTTCATCAACTTCAGAGCCGCCGAGGTCTTCTCAACCCCTCAATGGAGTCGTAAACGATCAGGGACAATTCTGGAACAGTCTCTATCTTATGCCAGCGAGCCATAATCAGAGACAGGACTGCCGAAGCGGCGATGGGCCGAAACGGACGGCCTAATATTTCATTGAGATATTCCCCCAAATGAAGTCTATACACCTTACCTAAAATCAAAATTGGCTTCTTGATATTTTCCCAATTACTAAAGATTATATTGTGGTCACTTAGTACTACGCTCTAGTGATATTTCTCTTTACTGAGAGGTCTTATGTTCAATTCTTGCTAAATGCGAATTTGAACTATATATTATTGCTATCTCATTGTAAAGTTTAGCACACCCCTTCTCTTTTAGTGTCGATATTAAAATTTATATTGTTCTCAACTTAAATTCCATTTTTTTTGTACGAGGATGAAAGCATATCTTAACCCTCCGAGGGAGGAAGCACTTGACTTTTTAACTGAAAATTTTCTTGTTTCAGCCTCAACAGTTCTTTAAGGGTGGACATTTTCTAAGCAAATTTAAGGGGTGGTATTCATCTTGGATTTTGAGGGATTTTAATTATTTTAATAAAGATATCCAATCAAGATTTGAAATGATTCTCTGAAATTTAACGTGTATCCAATCAAGATTTTAAGATTATTTATTAAAATCCTTAGAAATCTAAATGGATTCAATTAGGATTTTAAGAAAGTTGATAACATTTCAGATGTGTTTAATTAGGAATTTATTTTAAAGATCTTTAAAAAGTTAAGGAATTTGACGGAGTTGGAGATTTATGAGGGAATTGAATCAAGATTCTACATGAAATTTTTACAAGTCAATTAAACTTCATCAAAATCTATAAATTTATAAATCCATTAAAATCTCTCAAAATCTCACCCCTAAAGTTTGAAAGCAGGAAAACCTTTTTCTTGTGAGAGGAGAAATAACGCTTAACCTTGTTCTTTAAATTTTCTTTTACGGCACAATATTTATCCAGATTTCCTTATTCCATTTTAGGGCACAATTCTTTTTTTCTTCATAATTTCCGTTCTATACCCTTAATTCCAGTAAGTTATAACATTTCTGATTCTATAAATACTGGCAATTTTCCTTCTCTCAAATCGCCTCTTTGCATGAATGAACTCTACACTTTAAAGTTGCAACGAACTGTGAAGTTCAGATAGCATGCAAATTGAGCGGCTCAATCTCCTGTCGCTCTAACATAATGGGTACGTCTGCATGATCTTAGTATGTTCTTTAGGGTTTAGGCATGATCTTATTATGTTCTTTAGGGTTTAAGGTTTATTTTGACTTTCACCAATATCTCAATGCAATCAGAAGTTTTTTCTGAAATATGATTCCGAATGTTTTTCCCCGGCTAAACGTTAATCCTTGTTCTAGTTAAATATGATATGAAATTTATGGAATTGAAACTAATTGTTTTATTTATTATTTAGTGCAGCTGGATATTGGATATTGGCGTTCTTATTTTTAGCATCCATTGCTAAAGCCGAGGTCTTTTATGTGACTAGTTTAAGATATCGAGAAAATTCTAAGGGTGACATTACGCAGGCTGTGGCTAACGCTTGGAGAGATGCATGTGCATCACCATGGCCAGCCAAAGTTATTACTCCAAAGGGGGAATATTATTTAAGAGGAGCTATTCTGAAAGGTCCTTGCAAAGCTCCGATTGAGATTCAAATTCAAGGCTATTTGCGTGCCCCTCAAGACAGCAACCAACTCATTCAGCAGGACACTTGGGTTCGATTTCAGCACGTTGACAGGCTCACGTTGTTTGGTGGTGGAACTTTTGATGGCCAAAATAATTGCTACAAATATAAGAATTGCAAATCCACTATAGCCATCGTAAGTATTTTATAACGATCATTAGACGTTTAGGGGAAACAAATTCTGCATACATTTTTCGCTTCCTGCACATCTCTTTGTTTATTTCTACTACTTGATTCTTTTTTTATTTATTCAACCTAAATGTCAGAAATAAACAGATGTGTGTATGAGGAAAACAATACATATGTGCGAAAATTACTTTTTTATATTAATTATTTTTTGTATTGCTAGTACCAGAATATGCTAATCTTTTTTGAAAAAAAAAGTATGCTAATCTATTTGTTTTTCTGATGTAGAATCTGATGTTTGATTTCGTCACCAATTCCATAATCAAGAGTAGAACTTCACTTGATAGCAAATATTTCCACATCAATGTTCATGAATGTTGCAATGTCACACTACAATACTTGACCATCACAAGGCCGGAGGACAGCCACAACACGGATGGAATTCACATCGGGAGTTCATTCGGGATAACCATCAATCACACGACAATTGGAACCGCAAACGATTGTGTTTCTGTTATTGGTGGGAGCAAAAACATCATCGTGACCAACATTATTTGTGGACCATGGCACGGCATAAGTATCAGAAGCCTAGGAAAGTGTTAGACGAAGTCAACAGTTGGTTACCACCAACGTTTCTTGATGAGTTGTGTTGGGCTTAGGAGTCTTATCTCCTTGTTTGTAGGATTGCCTTTTGACTTATTCCTGTAACTAAACTGTGTGTAATCTTTGTAGATTTTAGTTTGTATCTTTGAATTTCAAATGTTCGTGTAAGTAGGATGAATTCAAATTCTAATTGTAATCTGATCCCACTTTTGTTTGGGTATGCAATTAAAGTGAAACAACCTGTGTCTCTAAGTTTTACATGGTATTGAGCCCTACTGTCTAACGACAAACGATCCTTGTTTTTTTTTCCTCGCTTCTAATGGCTGAAAATAACGGTGCTTCTCCCCAACCTTTCAATCCTGTCCCCTCAAACCATGCCACTCATCCCTTTTCCTCCATGACTACCATGGTAAACATCAAGCTAGACATGACCAACTACCCACTGTGGTTGGCCCAAATCCTTCTTATTCTCAAGAGTTAAGATTTAATGGGGTATGTTGATGGCACTCTGGTGTGTCCCCCTAAGCATATGCCTGGTGTGGCAACTGTTAATCCTGCCTATACCTCATGGATGCAGCAGGATCAAATGATCCTCAGTTGGATCAATGGCTCTCTTACTCCGTCAGTTTTATCTGTCGTCGCTAGCAAGCGAAGCGCTTGAGCGACTTGGGAAGCTCTCGAGTAGCGGTATGCTTCCTCTTCACATAATAGAATTTTGTTTCTCCGGAATGAATTGCTGCAGACAAGGAAGGGTGATCTCTCTGTGGCAGACTACTTGGATCGCATGAACGCGATTGTTGACAACCTTGCTCTAGCTCGGCAACCTGTGAGTGACGATGAGTTAGTACAGATTGTGTTGAACAATCTTGGTTCAGCTTTTGAGATGACAGTTAGTGCTTCTTAGGCTCGTGATACACCTATCACATATCCGACTCTTGAGGCGCTATTGCTGACCACTGAAAGAAGAATGTTGGAGCACGCTGCTCCTTTGGTGGAACAGACTCATGTTAATGCTTTTGTTGCTGCAAGAGATCGAGGTGGAGGTCGTGGCCGTGATGTTGGGCGCGGTTCTTCTTCCTCAAACCGTGGTGCTGGCACTTTTCAGCAACGCTTCAATCTTCATCCAAATAATAATCAGCGACTTGCTTTTGGGAATGGCGAATGCTGTGCTTCCAATGGTAAGCGAATTGTTTGCCAGCTATGTGGCAAACCTGGTCATCTGGCTCTTGACCGTTATCAATGAATGAATGCTGCGTTTGAAGGTCGCATTCCTGCCAAACGTCTTTCTGCCATTGCGTCTTCTCCAATCACTCTCAACAAGCAACAAAATGACACTTGGTTGCTGGACACAGGTGCCAATGCTCACATTACTCCCGACCTACAAAACCTGGTGAACCCGAAAGAGTATAATGGTAATGATGATGTTGGTGGTGTAGGTAATGATTCTGGCATATTAATCTCCCATTATGGTTCTAACAAAATTCGCATTGATGTTTGCTCATTTGATCTCCAAGATATTCTTCATTGCCCTAAAGCTACCACTAGTATAATATCTGCCCATAAGTTTACCTTAGACAATGACTGTTATTTACTAATTTTTCCACACTTCTTTCTTGTTAAGGACCTCAAGACCCGGAGGATGCTTTTCCGAGGGAGATGTGAGAATGGCTTATATCCATTTTCTATTGGCGGTGGACATCTCCAAAATCCAGTCACAGCCTTTGTAGGTGTTAGAGTGTCGGTTCAAAAATGGCATGCTCACCTTGGACATCCTGCCAAGTCTACAATAAAAATTTTAATTTCAAATAAATTGGTACCAATTCATGGTACCTCCAGTGTAATCTTTTGTCAATCGTGTCCTTTAGGAAAGAGTATTAAGTTACCTTTCAAAATGTCTGAGTCTGTTTCTCATTTTCCTTTGCAACTTTTACATTCCGATGTCTAGAGTTCTCCAAGTATTTCCAATGAAGGTTTTTGTTATTATGTGTTGTTTGTTGATGACTGCTCACGATATTCTCGAATTTTTCCAATGAAACACAAATCTGAAGTCTTTGAAATATTTGTGCAATATAAAACCAAAGTTGAAAATATGTTCAATTTAAAAATCAAGGCCCTTCAATGAGATGAAGGTGGTGAATACAAAAGCATTGTATTTCAAAAGTTTTTAGCAGTTCATGGAATTTCTCAAAGATTTTCTTGCCCAAAACATCCAGAACAAAATGGAATTGCAGAATGAAAACACCGACACATTGTTGAAACTAGTATTGTAATGCTTTCTCAGTTTCACATGCCTAATAAGTTTTGGTTTGATGCGTGTTCTACGGCAACCTATCTGATCAATAGGTTGCCAACCTGTGTCCTATCTCTCAAATCACCTTATGAGAAGCTTTTTCAAAAGCAACCAAAGTATCATATGCTTAAAATATTTGGTTGTCAATGTTTTCCGTGGTTGATGCCGTATACACACAATAAACTTCAACAAAAATCTAAATCATGTGTGTTTTTAGGTTATTCCTTGAATAATCAAGGCTATAAATGTATGGATTTGTCCACGAGACGCGTGTATGTATCTCGCCATGTCTTATTCAATGAAGACTGTTTTCCTTTTCAAGGACTCAGATCTTTCTCCAAGAGCGTTCAAACACTAGGTATTTCCCCTTCACCATATCTCTTATTCAATTTTCCTCTAATTAATGCTCTTTCTTTGATCGAGACACCTACTCCCATACAAACTCCAACCACCACACTACCACAAATTCCATCCACATCTGCCAACCCGTGCCAAACAATGACCCTACCTCATCCTACTTCTGCCAACCCATGCCAAATAATGACCTAACCTGATCTTACTTCTACCACACCATGTCGGATAGTGACCCAACCTGATCCTCCTTCTGCACCTATACTAACTGACACCACAGATGTCATTTTACACCCTACGCTCGTAGGTTCTCCTTCCGTGTTGAATGAGCAAGCTACAGTAAGTCAAGAACCTTTGCCAATGCCTCACGAAGCTCTTATTGAACCACCACACTCTATGACCACACGTTCCAAGTAGGTAATACACAAACCAAATCCTAAGTATGTTATGCATGTTGCTATTAATGATTTTCCTGTTGAGCCTACATGTTTTACTCAGGCAGTCAAATATCCAGAGTGGAGACATGCCATGGTCCAAGAGTTCAATGCCTTGCAGCGCTGTGGGACCTGGAGTTTGGTTCCATATCGTCCAAATATGAATCTTTTGCCCAACAAGTGGGTGTTCAAAATAAGGAGGAATGCATATGGTACTATTGAAAGACATAAAGCACGCCTAGTTGCAAATGGTTTTCATCAACAGGCTGGAGTTGATTACACCGAGACTTTCAGTCCTGTTGTCAAACACAGTACCATTCAATTTGTTCTCAGTCTTGCAGTCTCCAAAAATTGGCATGTTCGACAGCTTGATGTGCAAAATGCATTTCTACACGGCTATTTAAATGAAGAAGTATACATGAGGTAATCTGCGGGGTTTGTTGACAAGCAGTTTCCCTACCGTGTTTGCAAACTACAGTGTTCCATTTACGGTTTAAAACAAGCTCCTAGGGCGTGGTTTCAACGATTTTCAAAATTTTTGCTTTAACTTGGTTTTCACGAATCTACCTGTGATTACAGTTTATTAGTATTTAATCAGAAAGGTGTGTATCTCATCCTGCTGATCTATGTAGATGATATTCTATTTACTGGGAATAGTCCACGACAGATGGCACACTTGATTACCAAGCTACGAACCTTGTTTTCCATGAAGGATTTGGGACCTCTTCACTATTTTTTGGGTGTTGAAGTTAAATATTTTGGGAATTGAATGCATCTCAATCAGTCCTAATATGCTTTGGACCTACTCACACGTACAAAGTTCACTGATGCTAAGCCTATATCAACCCCAGTTTCCTGTGGACAAAAGCTGAGTGCGTATGATGGTGAGGCATATGAGAATCCAGCACATTATCGTAGTGTTGTTGGAGCTTTGCAGTATATTACTATTACTCGTCCTGATTTATCCTACGCGGTTAATCAAGTCTGTTAGTTTATGCATCCATCAACCCTTACACACTGGAAGGCAGTGAAACGTATTCTTCGTTACTTGAAAGCCACGCATAATCATGGACTTTTTTACAAACCTGGTAATGCTAGGTTGACTGCGTTTTCTGATGCTGATTATGCTGGTAATCCAGATACCAGGCATTCCACGGGTGGTTATTGCATTTATTTGGGTTCCAATCTTGTATCATAGAGTTCAAAGAAATAGAAGACATTTTCGAGGTCTAGTGTGGAGTCTGAGTACAGATGGTTGGCCTATACTGCAGCCAAGTTATCATGGCTCTGATCACTTTTTAAGGATCTGCATTTGCATCTTAGTCAACCAACGATTTGGTGTGACAATGTCTCTTCCATTGCTCTTGCCTCTAATCCTGTCTTCCATTCGCGCACAAAACACCTTGAGGTTGATTATCATTACGTACGGGAAAATGTTGTTCGTGTTGAATTATTAGTCAATCACATTTGTTCTCAAGATCAACTAGCTGATTTGTTTACCAAAGGATTGTCGTCGTCACGGTTTAAGCTGCTGGTATCCAAGCTTCCTGTTGTTTCACCACCAGTCAGCTTGCGGGGGGCTGTTAGACGAAGTCAAGAGTTGGTTACCACCAACGTTTCTTGATGAGTTGTGCTGGGCTTAGGAGTCTTATCTCCTTGTTTGTAGGATTTCCTTTTGACTTATTCCTGTAACTAAATTGTGTGTAATCTTTGTAGATTTCAATTTGTATCTTTGAATTTCAAACGTCCGTGTAAGTAGGATGAATTCAAATTCTGATTGTAATCTGTAAATGGTTATAAATACATGCATCCCACTTTTGTTTGGGTATGCAATTGAAGTGAAACAACCTGTGTCTCTAAGTTTTACAGAAAGTACCCAAATGAAGAGCCTGTACCTGGAATCGCAGTGAAGAATTGCATTCTGAAATACACACAGAATGGCGTGAGAATTAAAACATGGCCGGGCTCCCCAAAATTTACCACTACCTCACATATTTACTTTCAGGATATTACCATGGTAATGTTAGTAACCCTGTCTTCATAAACCAATATTACTGCCAATCTGGGACTTACTGTAAACAAGATGATCCATCCAAAGTCAAGATCAGCGAAATTGACTTCACCAACATCAAGGGCTCATCTGCAACCCCAGTTGCAGTCAAGCTTTTGTGCAGCAGAAAATTACCGTGCGAGAATGTGTGGTTAACTGACGTTGATCTCACATACAGTGGAAAAAAGGGCACACTTACCTCTCGATGTGCTTATGTCAAGCCCTCTATTACTCACGTGCCAGATGCTCTTGCTTGTGCTACCTGGTCCTATTCACCGACTCGAAGAAGCAGAAGAAATTTCACCAACGTTCTCACTAGATAAATTGCTTGTTGGTTTTGTTGTTATGGTACGTGTAAGACTGTAAGAGGTAGAAAATAGCAATTGTTAGGGTTTAGTTAAAGTCTCTTTTTGGTTTTGATTTATGGTTACATTGGTGCGCCCGACCTAATTAAGTTTTGGAGGTCTGTGGCGAAATTTGCAAACCCTTTGAACGCACTGTAATTTCTGCTTTAAAACAAATAAAGAAAATCAGTTTTTTTTTTCTACATATGTTCTGCTTAATTTTTTGCTTAGACTTAGTAGATTTTGTTCAAAATTAATTAAAACAAAACTAGAAATAAGCAAAAATAATGGGGAAGGACACCAATAACAAAACTAGAAATAAAAGCAAATATAGAAAACTCTCCTTTAATTTCCCCATTAATTGAGAAGTTAATTCAATGAGAAGAGATCTTGAGATTGAGGGAGGACTTCTTATTGATCCATGCCTTCCAGGTCAGACTACTACCCTTGCGAGTAATTGTAGCTACTGCAGGTGTTTCATCGTTCTCCATCTTCACCGGCTTCTTGTATAGCATAAAGTTACGAACTCCTCCTTGTGCTCCAATTGTCTCCCACGGACTCAGACCATCAGGTCTTGCGTTGGGGCAGTAGAGCAGGAAGTCATTGATATCGGAGCCGAGAACTGGAAGGCGTCCCTCACGCGCATAGGATTTCAAGGCAGTATCGATGACGGCAGCAACAAGCTCCTGCTCGTTCACAAGGAAGCGGATCGGGCCGGCACTGCCGACCACGGCAACGCTGATCAAGAGCCGGTTGCCCTTGGCGGTGTTCTCATTCTTCCTATTCTTGTCCAGCAACATCTTCGTCGTTGTTTCGTGATCAAAATCAAAGTAACAAAAATTTGACAGGCGGCGGCAGTTAATGGTTTAGGGGTCGAGGCCGACGCAGCGGTAGTACCAGCCTTCCTTGCAGGAGTCGTAGGCAGCGGCAGAAATCGGGAGGACAGCACTCGGCATGAAATTACAGACGCTTACAATTTCCACCATTCACAAATCACAACTTGATTTGGGTTTTTATAAACGCCCAAATGGACAGATACCCATAATTCCCTAACTCCAGCGGAATAAGGAGTACCAAATAACAACACACGCGGCAGTCCCTATTGGACGAAGAGACATTTCATAACTCCAACAGGATTTAGTTTTTTGTATTTTTTTATATTTTCTTTTAGATGCCCTTTCTTTTCCTTGGATCGCAAGTCTTTCTTTAGGTCGCGATGTTTTCCCGGGAGAATAAGGAGTACCCATCAAAACACGTCGCGGCATTCCACTAGTGGACCCAATACAGAAACTGACCTTTTTTGTCCTATTTCCTAACTCAAACAGTTTGATTATTTTATTTTATTTTGGGTCGTTTCCAAAAAGATAGCGTCTCCTCCTTTATAAATATCATAAACGTTTCTTTCTCTGAAAGTCACCCTTGCATGTAACCCAACAGTCCAAAACGCAGGCAGAGCGACTCCTCTTCGCGTTCTCAAGTAAGTCATCTCTCTCTAAAGTTGTGAACTTTCGTTTTCTGTTTTGCATACACTTCTAAATTTTCGTCTTCCGATTGCATAGATTTCAAAGTTTTGTGTGGTTTTTCCCAGAAATTTGATTGTTTTGATTTCACCCTTTGAGGGTTTTGGCCTGTCACCTTTTATGCCATCAAATAATATATTCTACAAGAGTAGTAAAAGAAGGTGAAAAGTATTCTTTGTTTTGTTTTTTTCTTTGATTATGTTTCTGCTTAGGAGGACTAAATCATATTAGTTGAATGTCAATTTTCAATTTTAAAAAAAAAAAAATTGAACTGATGAGGAGACCTAGTTCAAAACGACATAATTAAGCACATATAGCCGGGCTATCAAATTCGAAGGAAATGATTATTTTTCATTTAGTAGGCTATGTGGTGCTTATTAGTTCTACTGGAGTGAATATGCGAACAGAATTCTGAACACAAACATTATGATAATCAAATTTATGATCACCTTCTTTTCTCTGCATTGGCTTTTCCTTTTCCTGTTATCTTTCTCTTTCAATGCATTCTAAATACGGATTTCATTGATTTTCTTACATTTTTTCCAACTCTGCCAATTTTTATTGAAATCCCCTAACCTTTCTACATCTGGCAGCATATAGTTTATGGTTCTTTCCGGTACTTATTACGGTTTTGTAATGCAGGTTACCGGATATTCGAACTACATACAAATTTGAAGAATATCTTTTGCTAGGAAAAGAGGCTCAGATGGGACAATGTAAGTCTCTTCTTTTCCTCTTGATCTTCCTAACTCTCTCAAGGTCTGGTATGTCATGGTTTTGGTCCTCTTCTTCCGGCAACACTGTCAATAATCCACCGCAAAATCTGCAAATATCTGGTGATATCGTTGCTGAATTCTCCATGGATTCTCTCAATGATGAAAAAGGCACTGAACGTGTCAACAACGCTAGAAGAAAACTGGTGGGCACTAATTCGTGTTGGCATGATGCTTATAGAGGAATATTTGGAGCATGCTCAGAGATGGCCGCGGATGACAATGATAAGAGGAAGAGATTTGCTTGGGATCTTAGCAATTGCTTTCAAAAGGATTCTGGAAGAAGCCCTTTTCCCATGTGTCGCATAGGCTCTCCTATGAAATCTTGCCTTGAAAAACTGGACAATGACGCTATTCACACATACCGCGGATTCTATTTAGAAACCAACTCCATTTGCAATCAGTTACAATCTGGTATATTCAGGCGTCAGACGGAGAAATTGGTGAATGATTTGAAAAAGTCATCTGATTATGCTGAGAAGAAATTAGTGAACATAGTGGAAAAGGCAGATATGTTGTTAGAGGGCTCGAAAGATATACATGATTCTTTGACTTCAATCGATGAACAAACACAACAAGTGGCTCAAACTTCCAAGAATGTGAGTGATCACATTGGTGAGATAGTGAAGCAGTCAGAGGCGGTGTTTGAACAGTCCAAGAAAATTGAAGCCTCCCAATTGGAATTGCAGATGGGGCAGCACAAAATGAAGGAAAACTTGGAAGCTGGGATGGCAATGGTTCATGACTCTTATCACATGTTAGGTAAAGGAATACTCAGCTTGCAGGATGAGACTAACGAAATAGAGAAGAAGATAGGTGTAGTTGGAGAAGCCATGTCGTTAAAGATGAGCAAGTTGCAAAGCAAGGCGGACGACATTGGGAATGTAGCTGATATTTCCTTGGAAAGGCAAAAGGAACTTCTACATGGCCAATCTGAAGCGCTTAACGGGCTTCAGTCACTGACTAAATTCCAATCCCAAGCTCTAAAAGAGAGCAAGTAAGGCATAATGCACTGGCCATGTTAGTGAATAGATTTTAGACATTATCAAGCTGTATGTTTTAATGTTGTTAATAACATATTTTAAAATTTGCAGGGGAATATTGCAGCAGTTTGCTACATTTGGCCGTGAAAAACAGGAAGAGCTTCTTCGAAGCCAAGAGAAGATTCAACGAGCTCATGACCATCTAGTCAAAAATTCAAAGACCATATTGGAAGCTCAGGTCACTATTTCTTTTTGTTGCATTCTAATTAGTCCAGTCTTTGTCATAATTTTATGATTAACAAACAATAATTTATGTTTATGTATACAGGAAAATTTTGAACAGAAGCAGGCATCCATGTTTGTTGCTTTGGATAGGCTATTCGCCTTGCACGATGCGCTGCTGGTGGAATCGCGGTCAATGAAAGCAGTATTTTTCTATTTCATATCAATGCTTGCCATTTATATGTTAACCAGCACAAAGCAAACTTACCCAGTGAGACACTGGCTTTATTTGTGTAAGTATATCATTCATTAATCGTATGTATTTTTAATTAAAATATATTTCGTGATTTTGAACTAACTTGTATGTGAACATTTTTTGTCGCAGTTCTATGCCTTGCATTCCTGCTCGAATTTGCAGTCCTTCGATATGCATCAAATGGAATAGAGCAACGGACTCGGTGGGATAGTGGAGTTAGGAACGTTTATGTGCTGTATGCTGCCCTTCACTTATTATATGCTTGTTGGAAATACAAGTAAGTGAAAAGAACTCATCAAACCTAAAATTATCCAGTTGGTTTTTTATGATTTGGATTTAACATGTCTCTGTGTTGAAAATTTCAGGGACTATGAAAGGCTAAACTACGATATGCTACAAAAACTGACAGAGGAGGTTATAAGCTTGCGAAAAAATGCAGATCAGTTTTCCTGGGAATCAGATGATGAATCTGACTGGTCTGCATTCGTTGACAAAGACATATCAGACGGCATTGAACACCTGACGGATTCAAACCATTTCAAAGAAGAAGTTGGAGAAAATTTACATGCAGTCTCTTCATATACTGGAAGATATAGTCTACGCAGTCGCACTCGCAATCGTATCTGATCTGATGTTAAAATTTGTTTACCATTTTCTTGCTAAGAGGTTGAGAACAACATTATAATGATTTGCCAATTTGGATCATGTAGGACTCACTACTGATTGTCCTAATATTTTTTGTAATTGTATATGTAAATCATCATTCATTATCATCAACAATATCTAATATTTTTTTTACAAGATATTAAAATGGATACTAGAATTCCATGATTGAAAATCCGTTGAGAAAGTTATCAAGGATCTTACAATCTTGGAAATACAAATAAATCTTGCAGGACGTGAGTAGCTAGTCGATTGATACACTATAATTGGGTGGATTGGCAACTTACGTGCCATAAGTGTCTCGCAAAATTTGTCCCACATTGAAGAACTTCTGATGAGTCAAAATGGAAAAACATAACTCATAATATTATTTTACTTTTTTGCTTTTATGTACGTAAGTTTGATATGTAAGATTCACTGTCATCAAATACATGCACATCTGCTTGTACCATACAAATCCAAATCTAGTGATTAACAGAAGAATCCTTCACCACTTTTGGTAATTAAAATATTGGCATTGGAATTTGGTTTGGCTGATCATATAAATATATATATAAATGTAAAGCCTTGAAATCGAATATAGCACAGATACTGATACTGACATACCATAATCATGATTAAAGCACAGCCAAAACCAACTAATCAGAGTGTCGGCAGGTGCATTTACAATTCAGAATCCTTAAGTGGACAAAAATGTCACCAACAAGGCAGTAACGTCATAATCTTTGATGCCACCAGCCACCGTCGAAAGTAAAATTTTGATTAAAAAAAACAGCAAAAATAAACTAGCTTATTTAATTGTATTTTTCATCAGGTACACGTAGCTTAAGTGGTCATTGTCGAGACTCAATTATTTCCATCATTCCATGATAATCTACTTTATTCCCCATGTCATTTTCAGTCTGTATAAAAAGTGTGAACAATTGGTGAGATAATTGGAGCTCATAGCACTTCGAAATCGTATTCATCAAGCAAAAGATAAGATAAAATTAAAGTACTTTCGTTGCATGTTGTTTTCTAGTTAGTGATTATTAACGATGGTATTTTTCTATGATAGTTACGTTTTGAGCCTTGTATTGGTTCCTCTCGATATGCTTTGTGATTTTTTAACAAGTTGATTGACCAAAAAAATGCTATGTCTATGATTCTCTCTTGATGGATTCAACATGTGGCAGTTAAAATTCTGGGATATATATATTATATTTATATATCGATACTATTTTAATTTTATTTTAACATGTCACAAATTATCTCATCATAATGAAGTATCACTCTAACCGCCTAATGGGAGATTCTTATATGTTCTCGATTGTATACAAATATGTGTTTACGTTTGGTTGTAGACACATTTCCTCCACCCTGACCAATAGAGATATTTGTTTAATTTCTAAAATGTTTCTAAGCTCCACCTACCAAACATATAGTTAAACCGGATTTTAACCATTAACACTATTGAAAGAGTACCATACATGAAAAAGATCAACAATTCTTATACACTACTACTGAATGTATTTTTCATATAAAAAAGAGAAGTTTTACTCGTTTCCAGAAACGTTCCAACATTTTCTTTTCCATGCTTCAGCCAATATTTTTGTTGACAATAAGAAACATATTACTTTTTAATGCACACGTCCATCTAAATGGTGCACATCCTTTTGCCCCTTATTCTCTTAATAAAAGAAGTTACCACAAAATTCACAGTGACAACTACTATTCTTGGATACAATTCTCAGTGTGTACTTCATCAAGAGGAGTAATTTAAATTTGGCCATACATTTCATATTTTTGTATGAAAATTAATATACACGTCGGATATTTAACAAGAAAACTTCACCAAACTCATCACAGACGTTTCATAAAACTAGACTTTTTGTGTGGCTATGAATGAATAGATTGATCATCAAGTAACGAAAAAGAAAATCTTAAATCAAATGATTTGTTAGGATTGCATAGTGACCACAACTGCACTAGCTAGTATAAACATGAATTCCCACAATTCCACAATACAAGTTACGTCCAAAGGTTGGGGTAGTTGACTCTATCCTTGTTTCCCACTAATTATGGACAAAAACCAAGTCACATTCTTACTCTCTTCGCCTCTTCCCCTCTTCCCCTCTTATTTGGGATTTTGAGCACAATTTTACATTGTCCCCTCATCATTACTCAATCGTCAAAACAAGGAAAAACAAGGTTTTGGGAAAGGCATAAATATTTGTCAAAGCAACGCACGATGTGGTAGGTTTCCATCAAGGGTCCGTATTGGGGGACTTCTTGTAGGGGTCGGTATATGGGGGCTTTTTGTAGGTAACACTGGAATTTATTCCCATATCTGGGACCAGAAATTGATGGGTTGGCCAAAGGATCATGCTTTTTCTTGGTTTAAATATAAAGAATTCTCATTTTTTCTGTTCTTCTTTTACTAAAGAAATATTATTAGTCATCTTATATCACTCATTCTTTCAATTAGTTTTTCATTAAGGTGAATTTTTTTAAATGTAGATAAAAGCTCTCTACATGTCCTACTACAATATATACGCATAGAGAGTTTTCATACCCCCGGCCACCTTACTTTTTTTTTTCTTTCAATTTTCTGATACCAATTGCAACTATTATGAGGACCTTGTGAGGACCAACTCCATCTCGGCACAAGATTTTATTGATCAAAATCTACCGGTTCAAATTCTTTCACAACTTAAAACACTTTATTCATACCCCTCTTAATTTAACCCGTTTTTCTTTTGCCCTCACAAATCTCACCTATTGCTTCTTTTTCAATATCCTTCCTCATCTTAGCAAATAAAAAACAAAAGTTTTCTCTCTTCCCAAGCCGTCTGTCTCTTCTTTCAAAACAAAAAAGCTAGCCTGCTACCTCTATATCCACAGGCCTTTAGCTATGGCTAAGGGCCAGTGAAAGCTTCTCCCTTTATCCTCCTAACCCTTCCATCCTCCCTTTCTTCCCCCTCTCCCCTATCCAAACCTTCTTCCCTCCTTTCCTATCCGCTCTCTGATCCCGCACCGCCACTACTAGAATTATAGCCATTGCACACCATTTTTTGCACACCCTTTGCAATTGGTGGCCATAGATATGAAGCTGTTACTCTTACTATTTTTTTGTGGCTTTACAGTGGGATGCCGCTGATATCGGTGGCCTTCAACATTGAGCCACCAATGATTGGTGTCTTTTAAGCTGAGATTGGTGTGTTGCTTTTGTGTTAAAATCTAAATCCTCTCTCTCCCCTTCACAAACGTCCAACACCTCCTTCGCTTCATTCTATCTCTCCTCTTCCTCTTCTCTTCACGCAACAGCGCCGACAACGGGAGTCGAAGACAAACGATGGGGATGAGAACACCAACGACCTTCAACTTGTACCTCCAAAATCCTCTTCCCGTCCTCTTTCCAACTCCCAAGTTAGTTTCATCAAATTCGAAGCTGAATTGTTTCAATTTCAGATCTAAGAAACGGTAACCGCGGGTTTTCCGGCCAATTTACGGCCAAGCTTGCCAGAATTGGACCTCGACCCAAGAGGTAAAGATGATCCTCAACTCGTGGGCTGTCCTTCAGTGTAAGTTCTTTTCCAAAATAAAAGCTCAAATCAAGTGTTGATGTTGAAATCTTGGATTGAAAGTTCAAACTACCATTTTTATTGGTAAATGAACTACTTCAGCTTAAGTAATTAGTACCCATTTTTTCGACTGCAAATTTTTTGTAGTTTCAGAAGATTTAAACTTCTGAAAATGAAATACGAAAGAAGATCATATATGCCCTGAATATAGCTGCTTGTTCAGTAGTTGTAGTTATCATTTTCTATTTTTGGGTCATTGCTTATGGTTTTAGATGATTTCAGGCTCCCAACAACACGGAGCTTCTGGGAGCGCGAAGTGCGTTATTAAGGTAAAAACCAACTGCTTGGTTTGGCCATTGTATCACTGTTTTCTGGCATGTATACAAGCTAATTGGTTGACTCGTGACAATGGTGAGCAGGCCACATGTGGTGGGGCAATCAAGTACCCAGATCTTTTTAAAGAAAAGCTTGGGATTTCTCTTGACAAGGTATGTGAAATGGACTGTCTTGTGGCCGGAGCAAATTTTCTGCTTAAGGTGGGATCCTAATACCACTTACATTCAGTCTAATCCTGTTATATTCAGTACTTACTGTAAGCATTTGGTTCTACTTGCTAGTTGTACAGCTACTTGTGTATGAAGTGACTTTCTTGTGTATGAAGTGTCTTTATAGATATGTTTTACATTCAGTCTAACCCTGCAAGTGTTAAAGATATAACATTCAGTACTTACTGTAAGCATTTGTCTGATGCCTTATCAATTGTTGTTACTGCACTTTAATTTTTGTGGACTAATGACCTAGCATATGCTTTGCATACTTCACTTATAGTTTTCTTTTACTATTATATTCTGCAATATCAATTCATGATCTAGGGTGAAAGAGAGAGGAAAGATTTTCAAAAACGAAATTTTGTATTTTTATTTAATTGCAAGTTTGCACCCTTATGTGATTCCTCATTTTAATTGTTTAGCTTGGTGGTTGTTATCTTTTTGGGCTACCTGTTGGCTTTGTCGCTGATTCAATTGGAGCCACTTTAGGTGCATATGGGCTGCTTTCCTTCTCGGAAGCACTGTATGTTTCTATCCTAAACTCTTGTATTGGAATTTCCTGGTTTTTTGAGTTTCTGAAAAAAGAGAAAATATTAATGCATTTATATGTGTGGGAGCTATATCTTTCCTATTAAGTTATCTGATTTTGATATTTTGGTTTTTTCAAGTTGATTTTTAGACCAAAGTACAACAAACAGAGCTAGAGGCCTAACCAGCCAGGCCAAATAGTAGCAGCAACGTGAGAGTCTTCATGGCTGATATTATGACTGCAAACCTCTTGAAATACTACATTTCCCAGGTATTTATTTGATCATATCTCAGTGATACATGTCCTCAACTCTAATTGCTTTAATAGTTGAAGTTGAGTTAACATTATTCTTATGAATTTTGTGGATTTGACTTTGGGTGCAGCAAATGATCAGATTCAAGTTATTGACATGATTAAGCTCTTTGGAAACAAAGTTTTCAAACACTTTGCAAAGTTTGAGTCCCAACATTTGATTTATGTCAGCAGTTTTTACTTTCTACTGGGTCTGAGACTTGGAAAATCAATATCTTTATGATATTAGATTAACATAGTTAAACTATATTTTCTTTTGGTGGGCATGTCTACATTTATGTATGTGCGCTGTAGGGACGTCTTATCTGGTGAAGTGTTCAAAATCCTTCTGCTAACTGATTTAATAGGTTGAATCTGTATCCAAGGATTCCTTCCAATATGCTCTGAACTATTTTGTTTAATTAATGAAAACAGGTCACTTCTCTTTATGGTGGTCCCTTAGAGTTTATGTTTATCGTGGAAAACACAGAAGACCCTGCTTATCGGACTGTATCTATGCTACTATAAGAGCTTAAGGTATACGCAACAATAATCATGGGTTCTTTAATATAAGAAGAACATCCAGGACAAGTCATATATAATATATGCTTGGAAGCACAAGTTTAATGCATAACTTTTTTTAGGTTACATGTGTTCCCAGATTGATCTGTTTTAAGTTTAACTTCATTTCCTTTCCGGAGGAGGTTGATGTTAAGATTGTTGTGGCTGGTATTTCAACAACCTGTAGTCAGAAAATTCACAACCGATTGGTATGTACCTGATTAAAATAATTTACGCTTTGCTACCATGCTGGTGCAATAGCAAAGTCTTGCACAATTTTAAGTGTTATCTTATCAAATCATTATGTACCTATAATTGTTCTATACGACGAGTTTCTTTTCTTTATGGAATATAGGAATATAAATTTATTACTAAGTCTTAATGGTGTAGGGTATATGTAAATGAATTCAATTAGAACTCACTTTTTTGTTTTCTGTTTTGTAGCTGCCTTGATCATTAGTTGGTGATCTCTTGTATTGGAATTTCCTGGTTTTTTAAGTTTCTAAAAAAAGAGAAAATGTTAATGCATTTATATGTGTGAGTATGTGCGTGCTCTTCACTGATATTCCGTTCTCATTTCTGTTCTCCCTCATTCATATGTAAATGCTTTGTTGTATCTTGTCCTTTGCCCATTGGTCATAAATATAGTATCTATGCTTTCTTTATCTTATTCTTGAATACCCACGCTGATTGGGAGATCATTTGTTGTTTCATGGTTGAAGGTGGTCTGCATATTCATGAACTTGTCAATTTAATATGTTTTTAGTTGAAGTTGCAGAAGGGTTGCAGTGAATTTGTGGAGATTTTTGTATCGTAAATTATGACTGCAAACCCCTTGAAAATCTATTTTTCCCAGGTATTTATATGACCATATCTCAGTGTTGTCCTCAACTCTAATCACTTTCAGTTGGACATGAGTTAACGTTATTCTTACGAAATTTGTGGGTTTGATTTTGGGTGCAGGTTGCAGCTGATGATCAGATTCAAGTTATTAAGATGATTAAACTCTTGGAAACAAAGGGTTCGAAGACTTTTTAAAGTTTGGTTCCAACATTTGTACAAAATTCTATAAAATATCAGTTATGGAAATTTATAGTTGTATTCTTATATTTTAATGATATAACAATTTGTTTTCTCACCAAAAATAGAAAAAGAAATATGATACTCCAATTTGGGTGCCCACACAGGGCATCCTTTTTTTAAATATTATTTTGCAACTTTGCCACCGATGTGAATTAGGGTGGCACTGCAGGAAAGGGACCAATGCAATATTGGTAGCCATTGTTATAATAGAGTCCTCTATATAGGCCATACTCTCTAGTTTAGTGGGTGCTTGGTGGTCATAGAGGTTTGCCACCAATGTGAATGGCAACACTTGACAATAGCCACCAATGAAAAGGGTGGCTTATAGCCAAGTTTCTAGTAGTGCGCCCACTCTTTCTCGGCCTTCACATACTTTTCTCCCCCTTCTGTGTTTCTCTCCCACCATTTTGTGAGCAGGTTTTCCATGGATTTCAGTCTCATACCCGAATCTAGACCATGCCCTCTTACGGTTTCTTCTTTGAGTTGGTACTTGCTTTCATGGTGTGGGATTTGTGTTTGCAGGTAGGTTCGGATCCACCGTCGTCAGCTCTTTTTTTTTATTTTTTATTTATTTTTATGGTGGTGACACTTTACTCGACTGATTTTGTGGCTGTAGCGACTAGTGCACAGATCCGAAAGCTCTTCTATGTTGTGCTTTTCATTTAACTGGCCCCACCACCTTGTGCGATTTGAATCTCGCAACTCCGGTGCTTGGTGCCATCGGATTTGGCGATTCTATTGTCTTATTCGACTAGATCTTGGGTGCTTAACGGATGGAAACCGGAATCTCACTAGAGCGGTGAAGTTGCAGGTGACTTTGGCATAAGTGTCCTTGTTCTCCATTGAGGTGAGTTGAGCAATGGTTCCCTTCCTAGAGTAGTGTGGTTGTGTTTTTGCCTCACCTTGCAAGTGTTGTGGTCGTGTTGTTATGATAGCTAGATTGGTGTTTGACTTTGAGTGATGAGTTATATGGTCTCATTTATCAATGATGATTTGATGTGATCTCGCTCAACTGCGATGGCTTTATGTGGCCTCGCTATTGGGCGATAATGTGGCTGCCAATATAACTTTGTTGCATTTATTGTTTATTGTGACAGATCAACACTAGTGGCGATTGTGTGTTTGTACTTGTGGTAGTCTTTTAGGATTTACTCTTTTTTTGTTTAATTGTGCAAATTCACTCTAGATCAATTTGTTAGTCACTGGAGCAATGTACGCGATGGCACCCTTATATTTGTTTGTGATGATTAATTAATGGAATAACATTCCATCATTTCTTGTTAAAATAATTTCGTTACACGTATTGTTTTAAAAGGTTTTGCAAAAATAACAATTTTATTTGTTTGATTCGCAAGTATTTCATCAATCGTTAATTGATTGCTTTTTTTTTTTTCCCTTCTTGTGAAATTTTGTCCTGATAAATTGCAGAACACACATGAATTTTTAGGCTGCTTATTTTCTTTTCTTTTCTTTTATTTGATTATGATCATCTGGGTTCTTGCAGTAGAAGCATCTGTATTTGAAACATGGCTTCTCCAATCCTTTTGAATAAATGAAGTTGGGATGCAAGTTCAAGGGTTGCGGATTAAACAAAGAGCATAAGATGTTTTAGTTGGAAATAGGTTTATAGATGTTTTTGTTAAGGATATGTTTTTATGCCAAATCTGGAGAAATGAACGAAGCTGTCAAGGAATTTTAATGTGTTTTTATTTTCTTCATATTGGTTAAAGAAACAAACATAACAGAAATCGGGAAAGTAAAAGAAAAATGGGTTCTTCAAACAAAACGGGTCAAAATTAAAAAAAAAAGGTGTAAATATAGGTTGTATTGAACCGCTGGATCTCATTGAATAATTCTTATGGCTAGGATATAGTTGGTCTTCATAGGTTCTCAAAATGGAGACCTTAGGTGAGCATTACTCTATAGAACATGTTGCTGAATTATTAATTGGACCTCAAAAATTTAAGTCGCGAGGAAAATAGACAATATATGTTACAAAGTTTTTCTATGTTAAAGATGTAATTCCTTGACAAGTGGTGGATTGCTACGATGGTTAGGAATTTTTTTTTCTACCCACTGGGTTCGGATTCAAATCCTCATGTCCCCTTATTGTAGATTAGTATAAGATATCGCTTGTATTACAAAAAAAAAATTATCATTTTAAATCAATTAGCATAAAATAGTACTGGTAAGAAAACAAATTCACTAAAGAATAAAAATTATTAAAAACTTATCTACGATTGAAACCGTTTGTATTTTATATTCACAAAAAAAATGACTTTACCTTACATCTTTATATATCAACTCAAATTTCTCCCTTAAGTATGTGGAAGGCCCATGTCAATATAAATATATAAGCACCATCATTTGAAATTAATAAAGAAGAGGGGATTGAAGGTAATTTGATTCCGTTTTTCACCTTTCCAACCAAAGTTTAATTTGATACCATGTTTTCTACCAAAAAAATTTGATACCATGTAATCTACCAAAAAAAAAAAAAAAATTGATACCATGTTAACCAATAACTCAACTCATAAAAAATTTGAACTATATGAGCCGAGAAATGGTTAAAAGCTAACAAATTCCATCCTCCACACTCAGCAATCAACCAGTACAAACGCACAGACAACAAAGTGCATGCCTTCAATTATCTCTTAATCTCTTTAATGGTTTAGTAAACAAAATATTTCAACAACATTGTGTTATGCATATATATTAAAACTTATTAAGGTAAAGTAATAATGTCAACATAATCGTGGCATTTGAAAAGGTTCAAGCCAAAATCACCAATAATATAATTCCTTTTGCTCCTTGACATACATGACTAAATAGAGTACTGAGGGAGAATAAAATTAAGCAGCCACACTATGCCATATTATTCATAAAACAAATTAAAGCTGAATTATACTATTATTTATATATTTATGTATGTATATATGTAGATGTAGTACTTCACCAACATATCTTTGATAAAACTACAGGAAGCACTTTTACATGGATGGTCATCTAAAAGTAACCATGATCGATCGATCGTTTGCCAATCCATGCAAGTAGTACTACTGCAAAAAAAACAGGATGATCTACAACAACTGTTACATTCATTTTTTCACATCAAGATGGCATAGCGCATGCTGTCACTTACCATTAGTTGATTCATCTCCGTTATCTGGGAAAACTCACCAGATGCCCACACCCCATCAGCACCATGAACATGATGAGGTTGAGAAAAGCAAGAAATTGCAGAAAATGGCACGAGTACAACGCTATACAACACTGAACTAAATCCCTTAATCCAACGTATACGCAAGGATGATCTTCTATCCACGTGACGATGATCATGGTGTGCTGGAAAAATTGGCAATCCTGCTGGTGCTGGGTTCCCTGCTCCAACATTTACCATGCTCTCATCTGCTACTCTAGGGCTTTTCCTTATGTTGTGGATATTTTGCCTCATTGTTGTTAGCATACTCCACATCTCTCGAATCACCAACCGGATGCCGAATTGCTTGCTGGAATAAGAAAACTAATGAACAGATTTTGGTTGTGAGTTTGGTGAATTGAAGGAAAAGGGTTTTGGGGAGGCCAAACTTTCTATGTGGCTTTTGATAATGGCATGGTGGTGGAGTTGCTAGTGCAAGTATTTATCACAAAGGGTTTATGTCTGACGAGTGTGCCTTTTTATAAGGAACTTCATATTCACACATATTTATTTACCTATTTTTGTGGGGTTATGTAATATGAAGGCCAACATTTCCACAAAGCCGCCTAATTATATAACATTATTACAAATTAAAGCCCCTCCTGTTGTGCTGATTTTGTACACATATTTTTAGCATATACTAAAGGAGAGAATTTTTTTATTTTTGACACTGACTTTACAGTTCATTTGGTTCAAAACTGAGGGCTGAGGAGGTCCCACATGTGTGTATATGAAGCTTGAGAGTTGAGACACAAAAGGGAGTTACAGATCGTATCAAAAATCAGATCATGGTGCATGTGGTACCAATCATTTTATGATGAGAGAATTTCAACCGTTTGATAACTACTGAACTTCAAATATATATTCTCTCTTGGATACATAACACCCATGTATCACGACGGATGATGCATAATTAAGGAAGTCTAATAGCTATCAGTCGGGTCCCAGGTTTGGACTATGTAGGAGAGAATCAAATACTAGAATTTTTTGTGTGACAAGTCTAATATCATGGCTATCACAATAACAATATAACTCAGTCTTTTAGAGCATTTTTGTAGGAGTTAGCAAATTTTTTCTTTAAAAGTGTCATTTACTAACCTATTAGACATTTTTATGCTAGTTTAAAAATTTGTCACACCAACCCACTCTTTAACCAACTTTTCAAATTTTATCTTTCACTATAAAATATTAATATCTTAACTTTAACTTATCTTGTGGAGGTCAAATTTCATTTTCAAATTTTTTACCAAACAATATTTTTGAATAATATATTGCAGGACCCAATTTGTTAACTTGAAGAAGTACAAGGTCAGTAGCTAATTCTTCAATTTGCTAATTGGGTTGCTAACTCCGCTACTAATGTGTTTTTCTTATTTGGCATAGCAAATTTAACTTTGATAGTCAATTCTTACCTCTGTTGGAGATACTTTACAGGTGTAATCAACATGCTTAGTAACCTAGCTATAAATTGGTATTGTTGCTAAATAATTACTTATAAGAGAAATGCTAGCAATCTTTTTATTTGGATCTCTACTTTCTTTTTTTAGCTTATATTCTTGTCATGTATTGTTGCTCACCAAATAAATTATCCAAAACATGGGAAATTGTTCAAAACGTAAACAACAACAAACTTACAGAATTCAACCATTAAGGAGGAATTCGGCCAACATGTATAGGCTCGTGTATAAAAATCTAATCTTCCATCGGTGCCTTCTTGAAAAACAAAAATCTCCATGGTGGTATCTTTGAGATTATTCACTTGAACAAGGTTAGTCTTTATGGCCTTAAAACGTGAATGATACTGATCAGCAACAGCTTGAGCGGAAGCTCAACACAAGTACAGGACCAATAGTCCTTAGAACCACAACGCAAACACATTGCTGCTTCTTTGGTGGTGGATGCTTTGCCTTTATTCTTGAAGTTGGAGGCCTTGGGAGCTATAGAATCGTGCTTTAGGGTCGAATTTCTTTCCTTGGGTGGGCCTCTGCTCTGTCGACCCCGGCCGACTTAGGGTTAGAACTCTTGTTAAGGCCTATACGCTTGTGGCGTCCATTTGGGCCTCGAGTTGTGTTGGCATGTGCTTCAAGAAAGGTTCTAACAGACATAAGGCGCTAGTCGAGCGGTGCACTAGGGCCTAACGCTTGTGGCGTCCATTTGGGCCTCGAGTTGTGTTGGCATGTGCTTCAAGAAAGGTTCTAACAGACATAAGGCGCTAGTCGAGCGGTGCACTAGGGCCTAACGCTTAGGCAACTAGGCAGGGGCCTAGATAGACTAGGCGGATTTAGGTAAATTTATTATATATTGTATCAATAAGTGCCTATTTATACTTTAAAAAACACATAATTGTATTGAGATACATAAAGTGCATAATAAAATTACAATAAATTAGAACATATTGAAAACACGGGGAATAAAGTTATTGACTTTCTGTCTAAGTGGAAATTGCAGCCTAGGCGGCTTTAAATGGGCTAGGTGAGAGCCTAGGAGGGCTAGGCGGACGCTTAAACAAGTTGTAAGATCCCACATCGCCCGGGGGAGAGGAGGTGATGTGCCTTATATGTACATGCCCACCTCCATATAGCAAGACGTGTTTTGGGTGGAAGCCCAAGAACAAATCCGTGAGGGCGTGACCCAAAGCGGACAATATCTTACTATGCGGACTGGGATGTGACAATTTGGTATTAGAGCCACTCCCCGGCCGGAAGTGTGCTGACGAGGACGTCGGGCCCCTAAGGGGGGTGGATTGTAAGATCCCACATCGCCCAAGGGAGATGAGGTGATGATGTGCCTTATATGTACATGCTCACCTCCTTATAGCAAGATGCGTTTTGGGTGGAAGCCCAAGAACAATTCCGTGAGGGCGTGGCCCAAAGCGGACAATATCTTATTATGCGGACTGAGATGTGACACAAGTCTAGGCACCCTTTCTTAATTTTCAAATGCTTACGGACTAATCGGGACGGTGGCTAGTCGCCTAGTGCCTAGGCGGCACTAGGCGAGTAATTTTAGAATAGTGGCTTCAAGTACAATGCTCGAGTCAGTGGATCTAATTTGATGACTCTTCATCTGGTTTTACTTGTCATTAGCTCTCATCGCTCCACCATCTAATAGGACTACCGAAAGGGCCGAGCAAAGAGATTAAGGGAGAAACACAAGTACAATATTTAAAGTTTTGTGGACTCACTATTTTCTCCCTCTTCCGTGCTAAATCTAACGAGCGATTGTTCACTAAACTAAAATAACGAGCCCTTTAGCGAGGTTATTGGAATTGTGTTTTTATGCGTTTTTCCATTAAAATAGTGAAACAGCCTCGTTTAGCTAGGCTGTTAGTGATAGTCTAATGTATAGTTTATATCGTTGTGATGTTGGACATGGCTGCCATTTACTTGTCTTTTAGCTAGCTACTGCCCACAGTTTATTTTTGTTTTAAGTTATTTTTATACATCCCATGTTATCAGGGCTCTATGTTCATGAAAGAAACAAAACCATGCTGGTTTGTTCACATATTCTTTTTTTATCTTTTTAGCTAGTCGCTTCTTTCTGGAAAAGAAACATAATCAACAAGTTAGTGCTTGACTGGAAAAGTGATTAATTAGGTCCATAGTGATAGAAGTTCATGAACCTGCTTACTTCAATTAGTTTCGATTCTTTGACAAATCCTATAGTTACCAACTAATTACAATTATTAAAAAGTAAAAAAACCTTGTTAGAAAAGTTATCAGTCCACTTGAAATTGACTTAAACAGAAAGGGAAACGACTTTAGGTCCTTTTTCAATTAATTTCTAATTGTCTATGTTTTGGTTAGATGAATTTCCAATTGTGTGTGTGTATATATATATATATATATGTTCTTCTATATATTATTTAACTTTGTAGGAACACACTCGAATCTCTAGTGCGGAATCATATTATGATCTCCAATTATGTTAAAGTTATAATTAAAAATGCCAGCTCCTAATGGAATTTGGAACTGATCAGGGACCAATTCGAAGGGTCAAAAGTTCGATTAATGTAAGTGTTCATCATCCAGTTCATGTAAATTGCCATTAGACAAATATATGGCCTGCCGCCTGCCCACTAATTCCTTCATGGCCTGGAAATAGATAGCTATCTCTCACTAAAACTCTTTTCAAAGTTTTGGTGTTGGAATAAACGCGCTAAGTAGGTCTAGATGAAGTCCATACGTACTCATAGTTCCACTTTGGTGGTCAAACATAGAGGAAACAAATCTTTCGATCATGGATAATAAAAAAGTTTGTTTTTATTCAACAAAACAAAATTTGTTATTTTATTCACTATTTAGGTCGCTAGGTATATGCACATTCGGCAACTATGTCTATGTTTATGAGATTAGTGATAGTGGTAGTGATTATTTAACCCCAAAACTCCACTTTATTGGCCATATTAATCTTCCTTTTTTAGGAAAGTTGTGTACAAAATACATAAATGTGTCAATTAGTCATCACTCATATTGTCTATGTTTTTATAGAATAATGTTAGCTACCCTTATCCTTTGCAACTAATGTCGGTGGTTGTTACAGTATTACGGTCTAGTGGTATTTCTCTTCACTTGTGAGTGAGGGATCTTAGGTTTGATTAGGCTAGTATTCTAACCAAGTTATTATAGCTAGCCCATTGTAAGTGTTAGCACTCCCCCGCCGCTTAGTGTAAATAATATCGTATGTTTTAAAAAAATGTCGATGGTTATTGACAATTAATTTATCTTATTATGTCAAAATGTGCGTAAATGTGTTTTGATCGCTGCGGTGTCTTTTATATTGGGAGAGAAGAGGAAGTGAATACATGACCTCAAATGTAGCGTAAAAATATTTTTGCAGCAAACTCTTGTAATACGACTTCTTATGCAATATGTATGTCATTAATTTGATATATTAAGTGGGCAACCCATCTAGCTAATGGCCAGTCAATGGGTCATAGTTTAGTGTGTCGAGAATATAGTCCGGTACATCAAGTACGACAATATAAATAGTTTGACATTTAGTGTACGGGGTCATGTACTCGGTATACTGAAAAAATTTCTCCAATGGGTCAAGCTGCAGATTTGATTAGTTGGCTTACTATATATACCGTATGTTATTTGTGTATACATAATATAGCATTTGCAAATTCAAAATTTCATCAGGAAAGAAAAAGAAATACCAACCCCTTGAATTGTCTGTCAATTTCTCGGCTGTTTTTTATGTTCCTGTAAGATAAGATTATATTGATTCTCTTAAAGCTACTTAAAGATCATTCCTTGTTTGTTTGAATTTGTTAGCAATTATAATCCATATGGTATTTGGTCAATTCGTTTGTCTTTAACAAATTCGTTGGACATGCAATTTAGAGACAAAAATCATAACCATACATAATTAACGTAGTTTTTTTACACTATAGTACACTGAATCTCAATAGAATCAGCTTCGCACAAACTTAATTGTAATATCTAATTATATGGATTAGTTTGTTATTGTAGTTAGATTAATTCCTAATACGGAACAAACTACTCATTTTGGTCTACCTCAAAATCTGGTTCCATGACCTGAACTTATTGTTTAGGCTCTCCTTGAATGACGATCATTTATCCTTCGAGAAATTACACAATCTAAATGTGATTAAATTAATAGATGAACACAATGTTTCGATAAAAGAACTAATTTAACCGTCACGATAATCATGTAAAGTGAGCCGGATTGCGTCACCTAGTCCATACTAAACCAAACTTTGCGGAAATCTTGCATATTTAACCTTTAAAGTTAGATCCAAAATTTAACGATTCAAATCATGTGCATCGCGTAATTAAACAAGAGTCGAACATTACAAACTTTTTGTATTTTATTTTGTTACAATATCCAAATTTCTTCTAATCAGCTTACACATATTGGGATGTTTAAATCAATTTGGATCAGGGTTGTGATGGATAGACTGGAATACTCATCAAACATTCACATACGCAAGTGGAAAAGATGATCAAAAGGGGAGAGTAGACACATTAAACACACATAATTAACATTTTATTCATCCGTTAATTCTTGATCATACATAAAGGACATTGGACAATCATCTACTCAAAACCCTACATTAACATAGCACGATAACAACAGTTTAAGGCTGATTCTGAGTAGTGATCAACGGCAGCTGATTAATCCTCCTCTAGAGAAGCAGGCAGGTTCAGATCTGGTACATTGTCGAAATCTACTCGATGAAGCTTTATGACACCAACCTTCGCCGTCTGATGATGATCATGGCCCCGCACCATCTGCTGATTGGATTCAGAGATGAGTTTGGTCATATGAAGCAGGATTTCAGAGACCTCAATCTCATCAGCCTTGAACTCACTAAAACGATTAGTACTAGTGCTAATAAGAGGTTTAGGGTTATTATGGTAGCTGGGGGTACTGAGGCTGCAATTATTCATCCTTTCTTGAACTGATTAAATTATTCATGTGTTCAAGGGATACTGTGCTATATATACACATTGAGGGGGGATTTCTTTTCCCAATCCTAATTGGGAAAGTAGAAATTACCTAATTTGATCATTTGACCTAGTTAGACAAATTAAAATGCAAGTTATATAAACCTTATGATTGTTTTGGGCTACAAATTATGTATAACTTCCCCCAAAACAGTGTGATCCAGTATTAGGGTGGGTTTCCTTTCATTTTATTTTCTCAATTTTGTGCTAGGTATGGCTAGAGTGGGTCTTATAATCAAAAGTGGGCTCCTAAAACCAAGTCTAATTAGGATAATCAAGTTAAAACTATTTTTGGCCTTTCTTACCCATTTTTAGACAAATGATCATACCGCAACAAAGTTACACTACATAAATGAGACTATTCACAATGAAACATATAAACTAGTAATATTACGTGACAGTGTAACTACTTTGTAGGCTGATAGTCATGTATTTGATTACAATCTATGAAAATAAAAAAATCCAAATAGAATTGTGGACTATTAGAAAATCCAACTCAGCAAAGAAAAGAAGGTAGAATATCCAATATTGATTAGGATGAGGATTAAATTGGAAACAAATCCTTACATAAAAAGGTAAAAAGCTCAAAAGAAAAATTATTCAAATAGGCTTTTTATATTAGCACTCTACAAAATGTTGAATGCACTCTACATTAAAATTTAATATTAAATAACTTATTTACCCTACTATGCAATGGCAATTTTAACCTTATCAGGTTAAAAAAAATAAAAATTTCTATATACACCTCAAATCACTTTTAATGTATTATTTATTTTCTTCAACTATCAAAACCCCTCTAACCCTTCATTGTTGAACAAAATCCTAACCAATGAAACTACAAATATGTTGATTGAGAACAATTATTTTTGATGAATGAAACATGAAATCGATGTTTCAGAAGCTTCATATAACGTAAGACTTCATATTTTTTATTGTTTTAGTGATTTTGACGACATCGATAATTATTTAATCTTGCTTTTGATGTGTTATTCAAGCTTCTATGTTCGTATTCATCTTTTAGGGATTACATGAAGAATTAAACACCTAAAATTACCATCAAATATTAAAAACATACGACATGGGTTTTACTGATGGAATTGAAAACAACTCACATATGCTTTAAATCCTAGACGGCATCTTTTATCAAAATTCTAGTTGGCATTTTTTGTCCAAATTAAAAGCTTCATAAGATTTGAGATATGTGGGGTGTATAGAAAATATGGGGTGCATGTAAAAAATGTAATGTGTATATTAAGAATGTGGGGTGTATTATGATAATTTTTAATTAAAAAAAGTAAATATGGAGTGTGTGACAGCCCGTCCCGGAAAATATTGATTTTATAATTTATTAAGTGATTTTACGAAAATGCCCTTGAGGCACGCGCATTGTTTGAGGTTAATCGTTGTGTCGTGCCATCTAAGATTTGTTTTCTTGACATATCCTCGTAGTACTCGTCACTACGGACGCGTGGGCGCAAGCGGTTCGTGATTTGGAGTTATAACGAAAAAGATATTAAAGTTTGAAGTTTGGGCATTTTGGGAATTATAAGAATAAAATATGGAAATTCTTTTATGAAAATGGACGGCCCAGATTTAATGAGGAATTAATGGATGGCTGGGATTAATAGGAAAAATGATATGAGTTTATGTATGAGTTTATGTGTGTGTGTGTTTGTGGCTGGCGGAAGAAGAAGGAAGAAGAGAGATTGGGCAATCTGCCCAACCAGAGGAAGAAGAAGACAGCTCCGGGAGAGAAAGGAGAGAGCCGGACGAATGGGGAGAGGAGAGAGGAAGAAGCCCAGCCAATCGGAACAGGGGAAAGGAGGAAAGGAGGGAGAGTGCGGCGCGGGGGATCGGCCGGATCCCCTTGACCCGTTTTCGGACCCGGTCGGCACCCGTGTCCATGTTCGATGATTTTCATCCGTTTTTCCGGCGAATTGATCCAACAAACCTCATGGGAAACACTCTAGGACCCTTTCTCTACCCATTCCACCTCAAATTTGGAGAGATTTGGTTGTAAAAATGGAAGAAACCGTGCAAAAGGGGGCGCACGGGTTGGGTTCATTTCCGCCACGATGTGAAGCAATTTCTTCCAATCACCACCACCCATGGCATCCTCTTGAGGCCTAGAACAAAGCCCAAGCAGTGGTTGAGGCGTTGGAACAAGTTTGGAGGTCGAATTGGAGCACACCAAACCTAGGGTTCCGACGGCTTTTGTTGGAATTGGAGGCTTTACCGACCAAATTGGCCTTGGCCACAGGTATGAAAGTTGTTCTACTCATTGAGATCTTCATTTCTGTAAATTTTGGTAATTTTTGGAGATAGTTGGATTTTCCGCTGAGCCGGGGCGGCCGACCGCCACCCATGGCGGCGCGTGCGGCGGCGCGTGGTCAGTGGGCCGCCAATGTCATTTTTAAACTATATTGGATGTCCTGAGTTCAGTTTTGATAGTGGCTTAACGTTGGTTGATCATTTGGACTTAAATTCGTTAAGATGCATGGTTAGGCCAAAATATGAATTGACGATCCGACCGTTGGATTGTCACCAAACTTTGATACGTAGTAGTACGTAATATTTGAAGAATGTAGGAACTTACAGATCGAGAATCCGATTTACGGATCTCCCGGAATTGGAGTTGTAAGTTCATAAAATATAATGTTAATCGTCACTTAGTTCGACAATTGACGGAGATCCAACCGTTGGATGGTCATGAAATTTTAGGATGTTGTTCTAGAGATTTATTGTGGACCTCTGGAAGTTACGGATTGGAAATCTGAGTTGCAGATCTTCCGGATCGAACTACTTAGTGACGTGTTTTATATAAGTGATATATTCTATCGATATGATTCTGAGGCATGATTTGATGGTTGTTCTAGGCGCCGATCGTCATGACGCCTTGATGTGTTGTGCTAGGGAGTTGCAGGGCAAACTCCAGGTGAGTGGGCAGTTTTGTTTTCCCTATACACCTATATACTTATGGGTTTCCCAGAAATCGATTTTTGAATGAAAGTATATTTTGAAATGCCATGCATAGATTTATATGAATCATGTGATTTGAAATGCCATGCATAGAATTGATATGAGATATGTGAATTGATAACTATATGATGCATATATGTGAATTGGTGCTGCGGACGCGCAGGTGAGTATCAGGTGAGTTATATTTGGTTCATTGAATTGTTTGATGTGATTTATGTTGATAGCTCATAACCTGCACCCCTGGTGTTAGTGCTTATGTTATGCACCCGCATCACACGCTCACCTTGGATCCAAGTAGATGCTAGTCGTACAGACCACTGGAGGTGGTTCCGACATGCTAGTCGTACATACCATTATAGACGGTTCCGACTAGTAGGTGACCCTAGATTATGTGCACAGATGATTGATGAGAGAAGCACTAGAGCGTATTATTACACCATCCGAGTCGTACAGACTACTACAGGTAGTTCCGACTCATGTGCAGCGTAGTGCCGTACAGGTCGCAGTTGGCGACTCCGGCAGTGCCGTACAGGTCACAGTTGGTGACTCCGGCTGGATTGGATATTGAGCTTTAGAATCAGCCGTACAGGACCACTGCAGGGTCTCCGGTTGATTTATTATTTCACCTGATTTATGTTGATGCATCCATATTATGTTTTTGGCACATGGCATGGCATATTTTCTGAAAAGTGATAAAGAATGGTGTTTTGAGAATTTTGAAGCTATATATATTTATAAATGCTATTTTCTGGGAAAGTATACAGGTTTTACAGTGAGGGGTTAGAACTTTGATAAAGAAAAGTTTTGAAAAGACTTGTTTTACTGACCCACTCAATTTTGTTTTGCGCCCCTCCAGGTTCGAGTTAGAGCAGAGCTTTGGTGGCCACGAGGAATCCAACGATGTTCTGACAGAATTCACAATTGTATTTTTTTAAGCTTCCGAACTGTGTAAATGGTTACGTCACTCTCACGTGACGGCCAGCACGCCCTCCTTCGGGACGGGGTGTCTCAGAGTGTATTAAATATGTAGGGTTTATTCAGCAATTTGTGAAATGTTAATATAATAAGCCTTTAAATATATAGTTTGTTATGTAATAAATTATTGTCTAATTTTTTGAATACATATGACATTATTTACGCAACCTTATCTTCCAATTTCGATTTCTTTGGTCTCATCATCGAAAGGGTAGCATGCCAAAACACCAAGGCAATCATGAAACCTAGTTCTTGTCAATTAAGCATATTTGTTTTAATTAATAAAAAAATTTGAAAATTTTGTTTTCAACTAAATCAAGAGACTAAAAAGCACACAAAGAACAAAGTAGGGAAACAAGAACAAATCAACGGCTGGGAAGATCAAGGGCTGGCAGCTTGCCAGCTAGGCTATATTCCAACGTTCACTGTCCGAATTCCAGACCACATTTCTGATCCTTGTAGGGAATAATTACCGCGTCAGCCAAGTGTCTCGTTTCCTTCCCTTTCTTTCTTTCTTCAACCTCAAAATTAGGGCTTCCTCAATTTCTCCCAAATTTTTCTCCAATTCCATTCGACCCCAAAAAAAAATTTAAAGCGATTTTACGTTCGATTCCAAACGTGAAGTCGAATTCGAGAGAACCCCCAAAATACCAAGCTTCGATTTGGGAAAAAAGATCGAGGATTTCTTGAATTTGGGGAAAAAGGCATGAAGCTTTCTTTGAATTTTGGGGAAGGCTCAGAGCTTCAGGGAAGGCTGGAAATCTAGGGTTTTGCTTTTCTTTTCTCAAAGATCAAATCTTTACCTCCACATTATGGATACCCAATTCCCCAAATCCCTAATTTCAATTTCTTCCCTCGTTCTTTTCGCCTTCTTCATCGTCCTCTGCTCCTTCCCAGCCGTCCGATCAGAACCAGAGTCCGTATCCGAACCCACCCTCATCAGATTTCCCTCTGAATCCGAGCCCGTCGACGCCTGCGGCCGGTCGACCCGGTCAGCCTCCTTGTGCCCGGTCAATTGCTTCCGCCCTGACCCGGTCTGCGGCGTCGATGGTGTGACCTACTGGTGTGGGTGCCAAGATGCCCAATGCGCTGGGGTCAAGGTGGCGAAAATAGGGTTTTGTGAGGTGGGTAGCGGCGGCTCCGCCCCCCACTCTGCTCAAGCTCTGCTTTTGGTTCACATTGTTTGGCTCATCGTTCTCGGCTTCTCCGTCTTGTTCGGCCTGTTCTGAGAGTTTTCGGCTTCTGGATCCGATTCGATTCATCGATTTGGTTGGTTTTTCGGAAGCTTGCATTGATGGAGGTTCTGAAGATTGCCAACTTTAGCAGAGCATTTGAGTTAATACATTGTGGAAGATATGTCAAATTCATTACTTGCTGCACAATTCAGATTGATTTGTTTTGGGTTTCGCCGTTGGCGGTATACAAATTCTTTGGCTCGGCATTGCGGCTGACTGTGTTCTTTGATTTGAGGAGGCTGCTGTGTTATTCATTTGGGTAGAAGATAGAATTTGGGTTATTGGGTTTTGTTACATGTTGGTACAGGAGATTAATTTTAGGGTTTTATTTTGTTAATTGTTGATTTTCTTTTGAAGTTTTTGTTAATCCTTGTATTCATCATTATATTTGTATTTTCTCTGTAGAACTATTCTGTAAACTTGAATCAGAATTAACATTCTAATCAGGTATTAATTTCCATACATTTGTTCAAAGCATTTGCATTTGCATTCGATTTTTTTATTTTTTCCAGAAAGGTTTGAGAACTATGAAAATGCTTGTTTAATTTGATAAAAGTAATGAATTAACCCAAAAAATATGGTGGCAAATGTCTCAGCTGGAGCTGGTGAGCTGTTGTTGCACCCACCCCACCAAGGATTTGGGTTGGTTATCACTTGTGTTGTAGCCTTTCAATAATTGGTGATCCTATGATTCATTCTCATCAACCATATCTTTACCCTACAAACTTACCTGCAACTACGACGTTAAAAAAAACCTACTTGCAATCAGAACGTTAAGGTTAGTCGGAACTTTAGGGCACATTTTATGATTTGAAAGTGCCACCAGTTATTTTAAAGACATTTCCAAACATGTCCTTGTATATTTTGTTAGATTGTGATGGTAACGTCAATTGGTTTGGGAAAAAAGTCCTAAAAATGCTTAATTGGATATTTTTGTCACTTTTTGGGCTTACCTGTATCTTGGGGTGTTTGGGTTAGCCCCAATTCATTTGACTGCTGAGGTATCACAAAAGTGATTTTGGGCTCAAATTATTGTGTTCTGCGGCTTCTGCCCAAGCGATTTATGCACCGCTAGTTTATCTTATACATTCATTTGTTTAGAGGCATGCTTAGTAACTAAGAGCGCTTTACTAATCCGTAATTAAATTGAGAGGAATTGAGTTGAGGAGGAATTGAAATGAGGTGGAATCAGAATCAGATTTCTGTTGAAGTTGTTTACTAAAACTGTCTGGAATCGGAATACAATTCCATAAAGCTGTTTACTAATTCAGCAGAATCGGAATATAAACCAGCATGATTACTAAAATGCCCTTGTCTCAAATCAAATATTTTATATACTTGTTTTTAATAAAATTTGATATAGTATATAATAGTAAGAAAAAATTAAATTGCTTTTTTATTCCCTTATTCCAAAATATTAAATTTGTATACAAATTTATTGTATTAGTAGTATTAATATATATAATTATTGTTTTAACAATATTAAAATATTAAACACCTCTCTGCAAATCTTATCTAGAATTATTAGAACCATGATTCCTTTCTTCTTCTTGGGTTATGGCGGCTAATTGCTTAAACATAACACCCACTTCATCTTCCTCATCCTTCCCTGAAGGATACATGTGACATCAATAATGCCCTTATTCAAACCCAGTTGAATAAAACATTCCTCCTTTCCCTGCAATTCTTCGTATCTTTTCTCCCACTGCCCACACCTCCATGTTCCCCACCCACCCTACCCCATAGCCACCGCCTCTTCTCCCTGCAAAGTATTTCATAATTTTCTGGGTTTTTTGAGCGGTTGCTTCCACGGATTTGTGGGTTTCGGTCTTGGCTTGAATTGCTTATTTTCAAGATTTGGGTGATTGATTTTTGAATCCGGTTTGGGGATAGATGGGGTTCTTGAGTTGGTGGGTTGGGAAGTGAAGCACGGTCGCACGGGGAGGTGGAAGGTGAAGCGAAGACGCATGAAGGCAGAGTGCGCACGAAGCGGTGGGGAGCGGTGGACTTGTTGTGTTGAGTGGCTGACTTGAAATTTTGAAAATGTTAAGAGGGCATAATAAGTATAAAAAATGCATTCCACATTCCCTAAGTCTCCCGGAACTCAAATACCACCTTCATCTAAGGAGTCCAATTCCTCCATTTTGAGGAGTTGGATTCCTTATTTCGTGTGGGACCTGCCACTCTTTTGATTCCTCCAAAATTAGTAAACGCTTGAATACTCCGTAATCGGAATTCAATTCCTTGTTTTGATTCCGATTACGTGTATGTAAACACGCCCTAAGAATCCAGGTAAGCATGAATCGAATTCGGCAAGAATCGAAGTAAGCAGGAATTGGAATAAGCAGGAAATGGATTTAGGCATTCTCATTAAACTGTTTATTAACTGTCAGGAATTAGAATAAAAATAAAGTTGATTCTCATTATAACTGTTCACAATTGTCCATAATCCGAATCAAAACCAATTTGGCTACTTTGTAATTTTTGTTTTCGCTGCATATCTTATGTGTATTATGTTTGAATTCTAGTTTGCTTTGTATAATTGTACTATGACGGTCTTTTGCCACTTAGCAAATCTGCGCGCATCTCATAATAGGGGCGTGATAAAAATTAATGTTAAAGAAGCATTTATATTAAAAGTCTTAAATATTTACATTAAAAGAAGAAAAAGAAATATTTGTTCAAACACTCAATCCAAATGACAATATAGGGGAGAGATTAGTTACCCTAATGCGCACACCACCCATTCAATGTTTCTGTTTTCCTTCCAAACGCTACAATATATGTTCTTCATCGATCAGGTACTCGACCAAGCCTTTAAAATAGTTCAAAGTAAGTAAATATATCAATCTCCTAAACCCATCTTAATTAATAAGATAATTAATTATACCTAAGTGAATCTCAGCACAACATAGCAAACAAATATGCCTAATTATTGATTAAAAACTAACTCTAGTTTATGCGGATTTAGCGAAATAAATAAGCTATTTCAATGCAGAGATGTAAACTTTTACCATTGGTATAATTCCGACAATCATGATGGCCAACTCTCAGATTAGTTTCCCACACTTTGTTGAATTCAAGTGCCATATCTATGGCACCTGATCCTTTGGGAGAACCAACGTACCAGCATTTGCTTCTGGGCAGTTTCGACAACTTCCTCATAAGAACAACTCCTAAGAGAAATATAGGCTAGCCTAAAACTACCAAGAAATAAAAAAAAAAACTCAAAACGGAGCGAACTGCAAGGGCGAAAACAAATAACGTGGGTGTCGTAGTATGTTAAAATTACAAATTTCAAGAGCCAGTTACACAGTATGAGACTGAAGATCACGATCAAGGATTCGAAGAAATAGTGTTTCAAGATGGTATATCAAAGACAACGAGCAAGACCAATCCCCGGTTTCAGGTGCACCGGCCAGTTTTAATTTTAGGTGTTCTTTGGACATTGATGTTTGCATTATGTTTTCAATAACTTTTACTAATGCATGCCAACTAGCGGTGAACTATGCTTTCTTAGCAACATCAAAGATGTAGTAGATGATGTACGTAGCTAGGCTCACCAGGAATTGCTTTCCCGGATAGAACTGCAAGGGCTACATATATGTTTTCAGGAACTTTAGGTTGAAAATCGGAAACCATGGCCTGAAAAAAAGGAGACTCAATGAGATTAGAGTTCAAATTTTGAAACTTTTGTATTGATAACACAATATGGAAACCTGGTCTATGTTAATAGACATTTCCCAAGAAAACTTTTGTACCTTATTTACTGTTGGAGATCAAGTACTAATTAGGACACTTGTGCTAGACTTCTCAAGTTCTCAACTAGTATTAAATCTAAGGAAAAAAAAAATTAGTATTTGAAACGAAGAAACTGTAGCATGCCTATGCAATATGGTGCAGGTTTGATCCACATTGATTCTTTTTTTCCTAACAACTAATTAACTATTTAACCCACTAACGCTATCGTTTATAAATATAAAAAATAGGAAAAAAAAATGTAGCATTTTAGAATTTAATCTCAGTTAACCTGTTTCGTTTTTTTAAATACATACCAATTCATCATGGGGGTCAAGTCAGCTTCATCATATCAAAAATCTGTTTTTTTTCAGTGATTTAAAACACTCTGCAATCAAGCATCAGTTTGGTAATTGAATTGCATGAGAGTTAAATTTTGGCTAAGAAAATCCAGAAGAATTGTTAACAACCTTATCCAGAGAAATGGAGGGAGGAGAACCTGAAAATCAGGTGGTGGTGAAGAGGGTTTGATAATAACCATGAAATGCTGCAAATTCCAGAGATTGAGAGAGTAAGCAGCAGATGTAAGCAGCTGGGCAGCTCCTTTTGTTGCTCTTAGAGGCACTGCTGCAACGTAAACTTCATCCCTTCCTTTGGTCACTGTTGATCGAATGAGCTGTGAAGCCATTTGGTTTGCCAAAAAAAAAAATTGAATCATTACAGGATGAACAAAAACTATATATGAAAATTATTAAATATTATCTTTATTATTATAATAAGGGGATAATTGGAAATTTTGGTTCATTTCTGTCCACTAGGTGAGCCTTGGTGGAACTCATTTGTCTACTGACTCAATTCCTGTCCAAATATCATAAAAGACAAATGTTGGGTGAAAATTCCATGCACAAGATAAAGTTGGGAGATTTCTTCACGCTTTTCGTATCATTTTTCCTCTCAAGGCTCATCAAGTTTTTTATGTGGTTTGTTTTGGGAGGTTTTATACAGCTAATGGTATTGAATCGTTGGTGTACTAGTCGATGGTATTCATTAGTCGAAAGAGTTTTTCAAACAGCATGGTTATTAACAAATATACTTAATTAATGTAGCCGCAGATAACTATTAACATCAGCCTGAATAACTTGAAGAATCAAATTATAGAAATTGTCCACATGTATATCATCTATTAGGCTATTAGGTGACTATTTGAGACATCAAATTGCAATTTACAAATTATCATTGGTTGCATACTGTGGATGCAAATTTCCGTCATCTTCTTCTTTGACGAAAATGCACATGCAAAATAATAACACCTAAGATTAAGGCCAAAAACCTCATGCGCTCACGATGATTTGGGAGGGGGGGGGGAGGGCTTTGGCCGAAGAATCTCCTATGCCAAAGTTAGAATTCTGAAAAGAATGTGTTTATGAGTTTGTGGCTAGCAAATGACTTAGCTTTTTAGTGGGATAATAAGGCTATTTATAGGAGAGTGGCCGACCCTTAGGGTGAGGAGTGACCGGCCATATATGGTGGTAGTTGAAGAATAATTGTAAGATATTATGTGAAATAATATTTTGCAATTAACATGACAATTATTCCTAAATTAAATAGGAAGTTTTGGGGGTTACCTTTTGAATAAAATCAATAAGGGATTGATGAGGAGTGATGAGAGGGATTTGAATAAATATCATATTGATCACCTTTGACTCTTCCTTGATTAAGCCGTTATTGTCCATTGCATGCGTGTGAGAATCCCAGTGTGCCTCGAGGGTAATTTTGTCATTCTTGTCCAAAAATCCACATGCCACCTCCACGATTTTTGGGATTATTTTTGTCTCCACAAATGCCCCCACACTTGCTGGGCTGCTTGCACGAAAGGGCAGCAGGTGTAGAGATCTCCAACTTTGATGCAGATTCCCACTTGGACTTGTAATTAGATTCTTCTAGAAAAGGGAAATAAATTGCCTCCAAATCCTATTTAAGCCTACCTTAAGTAGGGGATTAAATCAACTTCGGAGGGCAATTATTTATTCCTACAAGAAAGAGAGAAAGCTAGAGGATATTTGTTCCCCCTCCCCTAGCATTCTTCTTTGCTTGCCTGTGCAAAGAACCGTATTCCGTTGATTTCTTTGTCTCCTCTGCGCCGCACCAAGGTAAGAAAAATTTAATTTTCTTTGTCTTCTTCTTGGGTGGTGCTGTCGCGAGGCAGCCGTCAGGGTGGTGTGGCACGTCGGCTAGTAGGGGCCAAGAGTCGGCTCGGTATGGGCCGAGGAGATTGTGTGGCAAGAGCCACGACTTAGGCTGCTCCGGCTAGAGCCAAGGGCTAGCTCGGTATGGGCCGAGGAAGTGGCGTGGCAGAGGCCACAGTTTGGGCTGCCACGTTTGTGCTGCTTTTAAGAAGGAAGAAACTGCTTGAGTTTGATTTCTTAGCTGTCGTAGATGGAGTAATCGAAGATGGTGCTGCCAAGATCAGAGCTGTTGAAGATGAAGTGTCGGGTGAGCAAGCTGCTGAGTGCGAAGTAGCTGTTGAAGGCAGGATGGTTGCTGGAGAGTCCAAGGTCATCCAAGCTGCTAAATGAGTAGTTTTCTTTGTTTAGCTTGTGTTGGATTTCAACGACCTTCGTATAAGTTTATCAATTTGTTAGAAATTTAATAAACTGCTTTCGCTTTACTCCATCTTTGTTTTTCTTGAAATTTTGCTTGCTTGAAGCATTTTGCAAAACTTTCAGCCATAAAACTGTCGATTGAGCACGCTGCTTCGAAAAAGACTGACGATCCCACGAAGTCACTATGGCCTTGAGTTTGGCTTCTTGGGGCGTCGAGCTGTTGAGTTCGTTGTTGACTGCTTCCCCTGACCATTCGTTGCTTAGCTGGTATTCGAGTATTTGATCATTTGAGCTGTGTAGCCCAGATGGGTGTCGAGGAATTGGTTTATCCTCTCGCGTTGAAAAGCTGACCCAGATGGGTGTTGGGGAATTAGTTTACCCTCTTGCACTGGAGAGCTTACCCATATAGGTGTCAAGGAATTGGTTTACCCTCTCGCACTGGAGAGCTTACCCAGATGGGTGTAGGGGAATTAGTTTACCATTTCGCACTGGAGAACAATTAGTTTACCATCTCGCACTGGAGAGCAGACCCATAAGGGTGTCGGGGAATTGGTTTACCCTCTCGCACTGGAAAGCATGAAAGTCGTTGTCGTGAGCGCAGCTGAGGAAAGCTGGACAACTGAAATAATCCTCAGCCTCTGAGTTCTTGTTTAGCGATCTGCTTGAAACTTCGACCTACTTGTGGAACCAGCGTAAGTATGTAAGCTGGAAGCATAGTAAGTTGTTCCTAGACCTTCTCCAAGTATTGCGCCATCCTTAGATGTTTCATCGTGTGTTCATTTGAGGCTTGGTTAGTCGTCAGCTGAGAAGTTGAATAGATGGCAAGCTTCTCCATCGTTAAGTCTTTCGCTAGCAGAGGTTGCTAGTAAAGCCTCGTATTCTGCTCCGTCATTGGATGCTTTGAAGTTTGAAGTGTCATGGGCTTGGTTGGCATAGATAGGAGCCTCAATGTGGCACAACTGGGAGCCGTGGTGCAAGATCGGCATTGCTGGGAGCCATGGTGACATATCAATTACAGTTGGGGGCAGTGGAGCAGGTAGGCACGACTTTGAGAGCAGAGGTATGATGAAAACAAGACATGCTCCTGGTTCTTGGTGGTTGGGCCAGTGTGTCATTCTGGTACTTGTCTGCCCCTGGCGCATGATTAGGCTGAGTTGCTGCGTTTGTCGGAACAAAAATAATCATCATATCCTTCAGTGTATCTGGGATGATTCTGTCTGCTCGATCTTCCTAATGAAAGGTGACCTGTTTATGTTGGTCATGTCTTGTCGGAGCGCTTTGTTAGTAGCTTTGTTGCGTTGGAAACCACGCAATCGTGCGGTCAAGAGCCTTTCAACTTCTTCCTAAATTGCCTCTCTGGGGCAGTAGAGCTTCTGGCTGCCCCCGGTCCTGACCTGTTGGTCGAGGCTGCTATTCCCTATGCTCGGCTCCTCTATGACGCGGTTGCAGTACATGTGGTACGTTCCTAGCAGGCGAGCGGGTCGCTCGCAAGGTGTCGGTTGAACTTGAGCCGGATTGAGTGACTGCTTCTTTTCGTCCGTTGTGCTGCCTACTCTGATGTGAGGTGGATGATACTCCTTGCGGGCCTAGCCGCGAATAAACATTTTGCTTGGAAGGTTGTCTATGTTGAATATCGGAGTGTGGCCTCAACTGTGAATGTATGCTTGTCCGTGGGCTTAACTGGGAGTGCACGCTCATCCGTGCGCTAAGACAAGAGTATACGCTATCTCGAGGGCCCAGATAAGAGTGTACACTGCCTAAACATTTGGTTTCTGGCTGGTCGAATGACTGCTTGCCGGGATGTTGCTGGAAATGTTCATTGTCTGCCCTTGTCCTACTTTGGGATACCTCGTCTGGGGCACGCTGCATCTCGGTGCGCTACAAAAGTTGATTCACCAAGGTCGTTTGCTGCGTGAGGGCGCTTGTTAACTCTATGACTTGTTGAGACAAGTGTTGTTCGCCATTTGGGTTGGAAGAGCTTGGATGGTATGCGTCTCCTTAAGTAGTGGAATTGCAATGGATTCCAGGCACAAGATTTGAGTTGGGATATGTCAAATCTCTAGAAAAATGGGGTGAAAACCCCCCTCAGTTGAATTATTGGTACGAAAATATGAAGTCGGGACAGTTGAACCGGTCTGGGCAGCTAGATGAGCCACAAGAGTGGGCTGGACCGCTAGTGCGGGTCGGATCGCGAGCATGGATTGGATAGCAGGCGCAGGCTGGGCCGTCGAGGAGCGTGGGCGCTGGCCCTTTCCTCTTCTCGGCGAGGCTTGGGCTCGCACTGCATCATGGGCCTGCGGATCTTGGGTTGGCTCCCCCATGGGCTTGCTGCTCTACAGCTACTCGCTGGGCTGCAGCTGTCGTTGTTTCGTGGCTTAGCTGCCATGAAGCTGTCATACTGTTCACACTGCCACGACAATTGTCTGTCGTGGCTGCCATGGTGGTGGTGCTCTGTGGTGGCAAGGTTACTCCTCTTGTCGCGGTGAGTCTCGTGGATCGTCGTGGTGGGCTACATCGTGTCCTCCATCATTTGATCCGGATCTTTGAACGTAGGCAGTTCCGTTTGTTGTGGTTTTCGAATTTCCCACCATGGTATTTTTCTCCTACATCTATTCAAAGAATTAAAAAATTCTAGGAATAAGAATGTATGAAAAATTTACGAATGAACGAGAAATGAGAAACTTTGAATGCGAGAGTCTTCTTTGAGCGTGTGAATCAAACTCTCAATGAAAACACCAATTTGTGGATGCAAATTTCCGCCATCTTCTCATTTGACGAAAATGCACATGCAAAATAATAACACCTAAGATTAAGGCCAAAAGCCTCACGAGCCCACGATGAATTTGGGGGGGGGGGGGCGGGGGGGCTGTAGCTGAAAAATCTCCGATGTCAAAGTTAGAATTTTGAAAAGAATGTGTTTAGGAGTTTGTGGCTACCAAATGATTTAACTTTTTAGTAGGATAATAGGGCTATTTATAGGGGAGTGGCCGGCCCTTAGGGTGAGGAGTGGCCGACCCTTAGGGTGAGGAGTGGCCTACCATATATAGTGGTAATTGAAGAATAATTACAAGATATTATGTGAAATAATATTTTGCAATTAACATGACAATTATTCCTAAATTAAATAGGAAGTTTTGGGAGTTACCTTTTGAATAAAATCAATAAGGGATTGATGAGGAGTGATGAGAGAGATTTGAATAAATGCCATATTGATCACCTTTGACTCTTCCTTGATTGAGCCGTTATTGTCCGTTTCATGCGCGTGGGAATCCGATGTGTCTCGAGGATAATTTTGTCCTTCTTGTCCAAAAACCCACGTGTCACCTCCACAATTTTTAGCATTATTTTTGTCTCCACACATACATATCACTACTTCTGTATAAGCTCTTAATTGTGGATTAAATTATAGAGTCGTGTTGCGTAACCATTGTTAATATGGCTACTTGAGAAATGAAAATGCATTTCACGCAAATTATCAATGGTGGCATTCGTATTAACCTTTCCAATGAATCCATGGGTATACCTCAAATCCCTAATTATTCAACAATTGAGTTTATTTCTTCCAACCGTCATGTGCTACTCTCCATGATGCACCTTTGTTGTAAATAAGGAAAAAGAAACTACCAACCAGAAAGAAAAGCTTGATCGCGTACTGAAAAATGAACTTGACTCAATTTTCATGGAAGTAGTAGCTATATATATAGTACTACAACGATCGATCTTATTATTCAAATGTTCAAACGTACATACATGCACCACGATACAATTCATCATGTCTACCATATGTATATGGAAAGCTAGCATTAACTAGGTTCCACACACACCTGATCATTTTCTTAGTTACTCCTTATTTAATTTCTTAAACCACTAAATTAAAGACATTTGATAGATCCCTTCACATTCATCCAAACCCCAAATCACTCAGCCTTCACCCCTGGAGCTTCAGTGCCAACTTTCTCCTCAACCTCTGTTGCCTTCTCTTCTTCCTTAACTGCTACCTCCTCTTTAGGGGCCTCAACTGCTGATTCTGCCTCCGGTGTAACTGGTACCACCGGAGGAATCTCAGCAGAGTCATCAGCAGTATCCTCCTTGTCCTTGGCCTCCTCCTCAAGTACTGGTTCTGGCTCTGGCTCAGGTGCTACCTTATTAGGTGTAGTAGTTTCCTCTTCAGTTGTAGTCTTCTCCACAGTTGGTTCTTCTTTTTCGACTGCTGCAACTTCCTTGGGCTCCTCTACCTTCACATCCTTTGCCTCAGCTTCAACTACGGTTTCCTCGACCTCAGCCTTAGGTACTTCTTCCTCAGAAGCCACAACAGTCTCTGCAGCTTCCTTTGGCTCCTCCGCAACTTCAGCTGCTGGTTCTTCAGTAGTAGGAGTGATAAAAATCTCTTGAGCCTTGACTGATTCCTCGTGATGAGTTGTGTCCTCTAAAGGAAGGGCTGTCTGTGCTGATACAACCTGCATGATCATATATACAGACATATAAAACTCTTTACTTAATATTTTATACTTAACTAAAGGGTCAATTAGTTAAATTTCCAAGAGAGTTTGAAATGATCATCACCAGGAAATGATTTCTTGCATAACTCTTTTTATTTTAATTCCTTAATTCTACTTTGATGAAGAACAAAAATAAATAAGAATATATTGAGAGACAAAATGAATGTGCGAAATCACTTCTCACAAATTAATATAAAATAAGCATATCTAGAACTGAAGTTGAGTGAATACCTGAGCAGTGGCCATAATCGGAATCGAAAAGTGATCAAATTGAACAAATGAGAAGATCAAGAGAAAGGCAAACTTAGAAGACTGAGAAAGCCAAGAACAAATTAATAAAACTAATGGTTGCAATGAATAAAAATGATAAATTGTATGGTTTATATAGAGAAGTCCATAGACCTCACTGCCTCATGGTTGATGCACGAGAGGACCTCAGTGGGGCGGTGGGGGTGAGAGAACCTGAGGAATCTTGGGATTTGACACCTCATATATCTCTCAAAATTCAAGAGATTGACATGTTTGGTAATAATGCCACAAAAATGGTATTGGATCGATTTTTGGGTTAAATAACCTCTATAATTAGCTGTTATAATAATATTAGGATGGCAGGGAATGTCAATAATGGAGGTCATTTTTTTTTCTTTTCAATCCAAACCATCATTCTTCGCATGGAGAAATTTTTAGTTGTGACGGGAACATGGATGGTACATCACGTGTTTTTATGTAAGTGGTAGCAAATTTTAATTTTTAAGTTATTAATCTTTTAGCACACATATCCCACCATTTATATAGGAACACATGGCGTACCACCTCGTATGACGGTCACACTGAAAAATCTCTCCTTCCTTTGGTTGTGTGTGATCCTGTGCTTTGTGCAGTCGGGCTTGCAGGGTTACATTACCATCATATCCACTCATATGCGCATCTTTCAAATCTTGATTACTTAACCACTATTTGTTTGGCCTCTTTACCAAAGCTACCATGTATGTTTGGTTTGTGTATATATTTTTTTCTTTAACAAACGATATTATCTCTATTAAGAATGTGAGAGAGTGAGCTAAGCCTTACAATGGACTAGCTATAATAATATGGTTCAAAATTGTCTTTGACGAGAATCAACTTAGGACCTTTCACTTACAAGTGAAAAGAAAGTAAAAGAACTATAGTATTATATGACAATGTTACGGCTACACTAAAACTTTGTATTACGTCTTCATAATATATAGGCGTTTGCCTCCTATTTCAGTTTAATTGTTGTAGGAAAATGGACCTTTTTTTTTCTTTCAGAAACCATGCTAAAACATTGTAGTTAATATGAGGCATTTACATCTTTGTTTTGATTTATACCTATTTTGTTCGTCATTATTCTTCTTTAGTCTCCTCCAAAATTTTAAAATGTTTGATACAACCAAAAATTTAACAAGTAGACCAATTGTGAAACATCATGCTTAGGCCGGCCTTAGATTATGGGATCTTAATAACCAATAGCCACAATTTCCTTCAGAAATTAATAAAATTCTGACGCGGAACATCATATACAAATTACAATATGTTCCATCATATGCGACACCCAACTAATTGTTTTCTGACCCACTTTCCCTAGTGTCCTTGGCTGAATTGGAAGACAGTCACACATGTGATGACGTATACTCATGTTGCAACATTTCGGTACCTTTTCCCCACAATTCATCATATTAACATTCAATTTCGTATCAAACCCTAACGTTAACAAGCTAGTCTTCTTATAGGCAGGGTTAAGAGTTTTGCTTTTGTTTTCACTAAAAGGTGGAAACTATAGTAGTAAGATTCACAAAAATCAACGGTTGACAATTGTACATGGATATATGAATAATGTCATTAGTATTTTCTTAAAATGAATAACCAAACTCTTGCTAATTACATTAACTTTTAAAAGTACAACTGTCTGTATTATATTCGTAGACTGCAAAATGCATAAGTGAATCGAATTTCTATTAGTTTGAAATGCGATCCACAAAGTAATGCGATCTCCAATGCTCATATACTAAGTGTCACTGATACCTATAACATGCTTTGTGTGATTTGGCTCCAACACCAAGCCGCACAATCAATTCCAAGAACAAATCTACCCCATGCATGCATGTTCAATATTGCAACTGATAACTTCGTACGCTACTAGCAGCTGGCGATCATGGCTTTGGTATGGCTGTTGCATACATTACAATTTACAACCATGATTGAAGTCCTACGTGCCGTTTCATTCAGTTCAGACTTCACAGATAATTGTTTTTAGGGTTTTGGCAATGACTATCAAAAGCTGTAAAGGACTTTTGAGCTGGTTTGGTATTGCTGTGCTTTGCAAAAAAGTTGCTTCTGCTGTGCTGTGAGAATAAGCAGCTGTGAAATAAAGCAGAAGAGTGTTTGGTAAACTTTTTTGTAAAAGTGCTTTTGAAAAAAAAAAAAAACAGTATTATATTGTTTGGTAAATTTTTATGTAAAACAGATGTGAAAAAAAATCGGTTTTTCAAAGCTGGATTTTGCAGCTTCTTGTTTTTGGATTTTTTTTTCATCCAAAACTGTGAAAAAAAACTGAAGCTGAATGTTTACCAAACATCAAAAACTCTCTCAACTTTTTTTCATAGTAATTTTTTTTAAAATCACATCAATCTCAAACTGGACCTTTTAGGCTAGGGTTGGGCGGTGGGGTTGGCCCGCTTATAAGGAGCCCACAAGAGATTCACAGACCTTTGCTGTACTCTTGTGCCACTGAATATGTGACACGTGGCAAAGCCGTCACCGACCACGTGGTGGGATGTGGCTCCCTGTCAGCAATGGACATGATATGATCCTACTTTTGTGTTCAATTTGTGGGTCCACGTGACAAATCATGAATAGCAGACGTGTGACAGGTTGGGCAATGAAAAGGCTTTCGTTCGTGCTCTATCGATCTATCTTTATCTTTTTCCATCTCCTTGCATGATTTAAAAAATTAATCCTCGAGAATTTTATTAATCTTTTGCTAATACTCACCAATAAGTAAAGAAAAATCTTCATGCATGTGATAAGAATTTAAGCTGATTCACTCGTGATTAATGAAATATGAAGCCCAGATCATCACACCAAAAAACCAGATTTGTGTAATTCATTATGAACTTTATGGAGACAATCATTGAGCTGCTCCTAATTAGTTTTACCATACAAGTCACCGCATTTGATTGCCAAATTACTTTCTGCTTATGCAACATAAGACGAATGTTAGCTAATGTATTAAGCAAGCTTCTTTGTTGTAGGGTCATTGGCTTAGATAATTCTCCATATCATCGGCTTGGCTTCGTCCAAAACCAAAAAGACATTTCAGCGCGAGTGTGTGCATATAAAAAAATCGATCATTATACATAAGCATTGAATGACACGTAACAACAACTCTATTTATTTTCCAAGGGCAAAACAACTAAGGTTGCGATGGTAGACTTTTTTGGGCCATATTTAGGCTTCTAGCTATAAACTTTTACCGCCTCAAGTTGTTTGGTATAACATATCAAATCCGATTTTGACAAAATCATAATAATTAAATGCATACGATTGGAAGGCCTTTGCAAACTCAAATGACTCTCCAAATGGACTTATTAGCTAAGAAATCAGTATCATTGTATTAAATAAAAAGTAGTCAAGAATGATAGTTTATAGGAAAATATTTTCTATACAAATTAGAAAATAATTTACATTAAATTCATCTAAACACCGAGAAGGAGAAGAGTTTGAACCAACCATGCAATGAGTTGAAGAAATATGTCATATTAATAAGGGCAATCCACCACACGTCAGCACACGCCGTTGTATAAAATGAAAAAAAGACCCTCTCTATCTCTAAGCCCGCTTTCTCTCATTCTAAAAAAAACCCTAGGATCCAGGAACTCCACAGCCGTGGCCCCTTGCTCCGACTTGGGTCTAGTGGCCGTCTTTCTCACCTTCTTCATGTCCTCCCCACCCTCTATCGTCCTCTACCCTTCCCCCCTCTCTTTTTTTCTTCCATCCCCTCTTAGCCTTCTCGCCGCTCATCCTCCCGTGTCTCGTCTACCCTTACATTTGCAACAACAATCATGTTATGCCCGCTTTCCCTCCTCCTCAATGGATAATACTCACATATCTCATCTATTGCAAATGACGTATAAATTTTATACTCGGAACCATTCAATTTCTCACTCTTCAGTTGATGTTCATCTGTAAAAAATTATCATTCGAATTGAAAATCATTTAGTTATTCAAATGTATCGAACAAATTAACGATTTGAGAACTACATAACATTTAATGTCATAAGATTCAAATAGGGAATTTGCTCTATTAGCCCTATTACAAACCCATCAATTGAACTTAGGAAATCCACCGTTAGTGCCAACTTCCCAATACTTACATTTTTAAGGTGAAAAATGTTGTTTCTTTATCTACTTTATACAGTTTTAGGAAGCCGAATCCAAAATCAGAGTTCGAATCGAATAAAACAAGATGAAACAAAAATTTGGTGAAAGGGTATAAGTCATTACCATCAAAGAACAGATACCAGCAAAAAGGGCCCAGATACAACAAATCAAGCACAAAGTAAAGTAGGACTTCAAACTTAAAAAACAATGCCCAAAGTCAGCAAAGGGCCCATCACAAAAAGCAAACAAACGAAAAAAACCTAAGTAATTCACACCCCTGCCATCACCATAGCACCGAAGATCATCAACCACAGTGCAGGCTAAAGTCTGACCAAACAAAGGCTACGGAATGAGAAAACGCAGAGCTCTATCATCCTCGAAATAGAACCATACGATCCCCCACCATTAAACGAAGGAAACCAATGGGGAAGCCGACAGGAAAACCACAGGCATGTGTGCCAATAAAGACACACAAGTAGAAGGTGGCAGTGTAAACACCCGAGCCAGAGTTCTACACACCTTCTGAAAAATTCGAGTCAAAGCACGGTTAGGAGATATAGTTCCATATCGAGATTGGTGTGAAAACAAAGGGGAATGGAGCGAGTTGGGGGGATGAGAAAAAGGATGAAACGGAAACAGAGAGAAAAAAAAGGTGGAATAAATTAGGAGAAGTGAGAGGAAATCAGTTGTCAGAAACATGAAGGAAGGGGAAGAAGAACATGTAATTTGAAAATCAGAGTGGAAATAAGGGGGAAATTGGAGTTTAGGACGACAAGTTAAAACGAATGCAAACAGGATGAAGGATCTATCAGTATAGCAAGGGATACGAAAGCCAAAAAGAAGGGAAACGAACAAGAGGTTGCCGACGACCCTGGCCACACTAGAGCCGATGGATGAACGAAAATCGAATCAGGAAATTCCACACACAAACATTGATAGGTTCTCAAGGAGGGAAAATAGCTCTCACCAAAACCGGAGAGAAAAGAGTTCTCATAAAACAAGAAAAACTTAGGGCTAGATCTGCAGATATTAATTTAAACTACATATTAATAGAACTCTCTCTTTATCAACAAAAAAAAAGAGAATGAAATTACTATTATATTCTTCATACATAACTGAAAGAAAATATTAGAAAAGACAAAAATGTAGGCATTAAAGTAATTTTGCACAAACAAGTTTTTTTTTTCTTTTCTTGAACCTCACAACCATCTCATCCTATCAATACCCTAAACTCACACACACACACACACACACACTCTTTCTCTCTCTCTCTCTCTCTCTCTCTCTCTCTCTCTCTCTCTCTAACTTTCCCAATCCACTATCACTAGTACTACTAAGAATAACTGCTTGGGCGATGAAGGGGCAAGCGTCACGTAAAGGCCAAAACTGTAGCCGAAAACATTGGGTGGTGAAGAGAGCGTTGTGCAAAGCTCGTGACGTCAGACATTGCGCAATGGAGGAAAGCACTTCGTCGCGCGACGGAATTGGTGGTCATTGCGCGTGATCGAGCGACGAAACTGGGGTTCAACCCCCAAACTCTTGCGCGATGGACATAGAGGTTTGACCCCCAAACTGTTGCGTGACGAACATAGGGGTTTGACCCCCAAACTCTTGCACGACGGACATAGAAGCCGTCGCAGTAAGATTTTAAAATTAGTTTTTTTAAATAATTTTTATTTTTTCCTTTTAAATGTTGCCAATATTGTTTTATGTAAAAATTAATTTAATGAAATTAATAATAGAAAATGTAAAGAAGAATATTGAATTAAAAAATTATTGAAAATGTCCATACAATGGAAAAAAAATATTTTTAAATTTGAAAACAATTTAAAACAAAGCTAAAATAGGTAGTCGTCCAAGTCACAATCGCCTGCTGGTGGTGTTGCTCCTGCATCGAGGGGTTGGGAGGTCGTAACTGCAGTGACGGGGGGCTAAGAGGTCGTTTTTGAAGGTGGTTCAACGTCGGGGAACTGAATGCCAGAGATTTGAAGAACGCGACGAATTTGGTTCATCAAATTGCTTTGAGCCGCAATCTGAGACTGCTGGGCGGCAATCCACTCCTTCAGGTTCGCCACTTCAGATGTCAGCGTTTCGACCTCTTCTATTCTCTGCCTAGAGGATGAGGCAGATGGGTCCCGAATGCGTGCTTTCCCAAGCCCCCGATGAACATTTCCATGTCTACGAACTGATCGAGTGAGTCTGTCATGATCTGAAAACCGGCATCCTCAGGGGGAAACACCTTCTTGATAAGGGTCTCTAAGGGAAGCTAGGAAGCCACCTCATCCAGAACTGTCTAGCCCTTCTTCACCATGGTGGACTAGAAAAATAAACAAATTAATTTGAATATACATGTAAGTAATATTAATACTAATTGGATTGTAAAAAATTGAAATAACTTACATGAAGCTGCTCCGTCAGCTTATCCCCGGACTGAACGTACACCTCCTTGAACATGTCAATCTCAGGAAACTTTGACCCCCCTGAATTTTTTTAAAAAGTGTTATAGATTACCAATTGTGTAATAAAAAGTAAAAGGATTGCAAACTTAAAATAAATATACAGTTACCTTACGTCGCTCCTCCAACCTATAAGAGAAGCGTCGTGAGCCGGATTGGTGAAAAAGTTTCTTCCTCGACCGATTAATCGAGTTTGCCTTCACTTTTTTCTGTTGAATAAAAAAAAGACGTATTAGTTTAAATATTTATAACAAATGAATGAAAAAATGAAAAATTTATTTAAAATTGTAAAAATTTTGATTAATATATTATTGAAATATATATTATACTTACAAGGTATTTCTTGTCTTGAAAATGGCCGCAGAGCCACTCCCATTCATCCTGGCGGTCCACCAACTCTGTAGGGCACCCAACTGCTAGAGCGACCTTCGGACCGTCATATAGCTCATAATGCTTGTGGAGGTCGCTCTTCCATTGAGTGAACCTACCGGCACAAAGGTCGTTGATGTACTGCTTTTGATTGGCATCGAGGTTGGAGAGCTCATAGTGATGCTGCAAAACTCAAAAAATAAATAATAGTTAAAATTTATAATATTTGTATATTTTAATAAAAATTTAGAATTTAAGGTTGAAAATACTTACTGATAATTCATGAAGAACGACTTCCTTGACTTCATGTGGGACAACTTTCCATGACTCCCACATGATGGGGCAATGATTCCTGATAACCGAGCCAATGTCGGTGGCCAACACACTGTGCTGCTTCTTTATTGCAGCCGCACGATATTGAGGATCCCATGTAATGGTGATCTTCTTTATCGTGGTGCGAGTGGTCTGTGACGTCTTTAGTAGTCTGCAAGGGTCCCTGATTTTTTTTTGAACTACCAAATAAACAAAGTAAACATTAGACGAATTCTATTTTCTACCAAAAATTCGGCAGAACTTTCCCTAAAACTGTAACATTTCCTAAAACCTGCAGATAATATAACAACAAAAACAACACATTCACCCAACAATTCAAACAGTTTATACCAATTGGGGACATTAAAACAAAATTTACAACTTGTTGATATGACTTCACATTGCGAGTCTGCAACAAGTTTTGGCTTCCAAGGCCAGGTGTGCCAACTTAAATTGTTTACAGTAGTGGTTCTACTATTATAGAGAGCATCTGTTTGTGGGATTACACGAACTCATAACAATAGAGGCAAAGTACTCAAAGCGAAGTTCTTAGTAAGTTCGTTCTAATTAATGGAAAAGTGACAGTTTTGAAGGTTCAAGCATGCCTAAAGACTAATGTCAATATTGCTTTGACCATCATGAAACCAGAAGCAAGCTTATCAATGGACAGAGCAAGCTTACATGTCTGGGACCCCTCTCCATGGACAGAGGAAGCCTCACCAGACCGCTGAGCCTCCTCAGAACTTTTGGGTCGTCGATGAGTCCGTCGGGCGCTTAGTACAAGATGCGTCACTAAAGAAGTTGATGACGCAGAAGCTGTTGACACCGTTGGCCCCAAAGGCATGACCGGGGGGATAGCCATCGTGCCCATATCAGGTGTGGAGGTGGCAGCAGCAGTACCTCCTGGAGAAGGTGTCTGACTGCCCTTACTAGCTGGCCGCCAGTTTGATATTAAGTTCGACATCTACAAAAAACAATTAATAAAAAAGTTACATTCCACTACTTTAATCTGGTTTGGATATATTAAAAAATATCCTAACCTTGAAGCAAAATAAGATATATCTTTAATTTCATTAATACCATTAAAGAAGGAATCAAATTATCAAATTACCCATATACGGGCAAAATATATATTCATGCACAATAGGAACATCTATAGTATCCCACATGCCTATATGTATAACCTATTTACATGCCTTATGCAAACCTATATGATAAACATGAAAAAGAAAAGTTAAAAGGACAAAACATGCAAATGCAGGGAAATAGTACATTCAACCTCAGAAAAGGTTCGCCTTGTCGGTTAGTTGAACTGATGAGCTCTTCCAATACAAGGAAACATGCAGTCAATAAACCTTGTATTGAAAAACAGTTTGCAAGACAATGCAACTTGCAAGGAATCGATGAATGATGGAAGAAGGCAAGCATGTACTTATTCTGGCTGAAGGTAAGGATGAATATGTGTGTGTGTGTGTGTACTTATGTATCATATTCAAGACAATGTAACTTGAAAAACAGTTTGCAACACAATAATCTTAAACAGAAATAACATAGTGCAAACAACACACTCACTAATTTAGCATATCAACAACTTAATGTCTAAAAGACTTTCTTATAGGTGTAGAATTAGCCAATTATTCTAACTGGTTAGCCACAAGTATTCTTTATTGCATGCATCCTTTAAACAAACCAAAAGGAACCTTACGACATAAGCGCGTACATTACAGATTAATATGCAAGATATAAGACAAAAAAATATAGAATTAATGAACCCATTAATCTACAACATCATATCTTGATTGCAGAAAACACTTTTTGATAAAAATTTTGAAACATGCATGCTTTGGTAGCACATCAATCAGTTGTACAAAATACCATAAAATTTCCTTAGCATGCAAATTAATCACAATCTCAATGAAAGAATATCACAATCTTTCCTCCACAAGATATCCCATACATTCCTCAGCACTCGTTTAAACATGTATGAAGGAGTTTACCAACAAAAAAAAACGTGTATGATCGATACTCAAAATCATACCAAAAATAATTCAACAGTAAGAGCTAATAAAACCTATAGAGATATAATTTATGGTTTTGCTATTTTCGAAATGCAACCTTGACTACAACTTTTATAATCACTCGAAAAGCTAGCTGCTACCATCATGCATTGTTTAATATGCATGTATAAATGACTTGCTAGTTACTATTGCACAAAACAAAACTAATTCATGCAACAGTCTCTAAAGTAATGCCAATTATAGAACTTGTTACAAAAAGTTATTATGCACATTTTAGAAGATGTATCAATAATTTTAGGTCTTATAACTTGCAAAATCATTATAAAGATCAACATGTAATCATCCAAGTGCATTCTTAATCACAACTTGCAAAACAACTGTGATTTTCAAGCCTTTAATCTGTGGATGCAAATTTCTTCCTCCTTGATCTTGGACAAAATTGCACCTACAAAACAAATAACACCTTTGGTTATAGCCACAAGCCTCACGCACCCACGATGAATGGTGGGTGGGGGGGGGGGGGGGGGCTTTGGCCGAAGAACCACCGATGCCAAAGTTAGAATTTAGAACGAAAGAGTGTTTAGAGAATTTTGGGATTTTTGCAAGAGTGTTGGAATCGGTTTTTGTGTGAAAAAAGGGTGGTATATATAGGATATGGCCGGTCCCCTTTGGAAAAAAGGTGGCCGGCCTTTGGATCAAATTTGGGTGCCATTTGTGGATTTAATTAGTCCATTAATATATTAATTCCTAGTTATATTAACTAGGAATTAATATATTAATTGACTAATTAAAGAAATGTTTTTGGGAGTTTTTTTGTATAATTGGCTAATCAATGTCACAAAAAAGGAAAATTATGGTGGAAAAAAGAAGGAAATGGCCGGCTCCATTTGGAGAAGGGATAACCGGCCTTTAGGGTAATTTTTGACTTGGTTGAGGGATGATTGCCCATTGCTCGTGCGTAGGAATCCCGTTATACCTCAAGGGTATTTTTGTCCTTTTTTATCCAAGATCCACGTGTCGCCTTATGATTATTTTTGGCTCCACAAATGCCCCCACACCTGTTGGGCTGCTCGCAGGAAAGGGTAGCAGGTGTAGAGACCTCCAACTTTGATGCAGATTCTTTATTGGCTTGGAATTAGATTCTTCTAGGAAAGGGAAATCAATTGCCTCCAAAGCCTATTTAAGCCTACCTTAAATAGGGGATTAAATCAACTTCAGAGGCGATTATTTATCCCTACAAGAAAGAGAGAAAGCTAGAGGATATTTGTTCCCCCTCCCCTAGCACTCTTCTTCGCTTGTCCGTGCAAAGAACCGTCTTCCGTTGATTTCTTTTGTTTTATTCGCGCCGCACCGATGTAAGAAAAACTTAATTCTCATTGTCTTCTTCTTAGGAGGTGCTGCCACCGGGCAGCCGTTGGGGTGGCGCAGCACATCGGCTGGCAGGGGCCAGAAGTCGATTTGGCATGGGCCAAAGATGTGATGTGGCAGAGGCCATTGCTTAAGCAGTTTGGCTTGATTGAAGCCAAGGATTGGTTCGGCATGGGCTGAAGAAGTGGCGTGGAATGGGCAATTGTTTGGGCTGTCTGCTGAAAATGAAAAAACTGCTTGAGTTTGATTTTTCAATTGCCATAGATGGAGCAATCAATGATGAAACTGCCAAGATTGAAGTTGCTGAAGATGAAGTGTCGGATGAGCGAACTGTTAAGTGTAAAAGTAGCTGCTGCCCCTTAACCATTTGTTGCTTAGTTGATCTTCAAGCATTTGATCTTTTGAACTATGCGGCCTTCTCGCATTGGAGAGCTTACCCAGATGGGTGTCGGGGAAATTGGTTTACCTTTTCGCACTAGAGAGCTTACCCATATGGGTGTCGGGGAATTGGTTTACCCTCTCACACTAGAGAGCAATTAGTTTACCCTCTCGCACTGGAGAGAAATTGGTTTACCCTTTCGCACTGGAGAGCTTACCCATATGGGTGTCGGCGAATTGGTTTACCCTCTCGCACTGAAGAGCAATTAGTTTAACCTCTCGCACTAGGGAGCAAACCCTTTTGGGTGTCGGGGAGTTGGTTTACCCTCTCCCACTAGAGAGCAAACCCTTTTGGGTGTCGGGGAGTTGGTTTACCCTCTCGCACTAGAGAGCAATTAGTTTATCCTCTCGCACTGGAGAGCTTACCCATATGGGTGTTAGGGAATTGGTTTACCATTTCGCACTAGAGAGCAATTAGTTTAATATCTCGTACTGGAGAGCTTACCCATATGGGGTTTTAAGCAGTTGTTGTGGACAGCAGTTGAGCCAGGCTTATGAATAACTTCTTGAATCTTCATTGAGAATAAAGAAAATAAATCAACTGTGCTGGAAGGTAGAAACTGCATAACAAACTAGATAATCTTCGGCTTGCGAAGCCTTGTTCGTCGAACTGCTTGAGACTTCGAACTTATTTGGACAAACCCAAACGAGGTTCAGGGGGTGATGGAGGTTTCCCCTACTTGTGTAGGCCGTTTCGTTGACCTGTTAAGATACTCGTCGCATCGACCTTCATTTGTCAGCTTCTCAAAGTACTACTTCCATTTCAGGCAGCCGTTGGTGGTGTGACCCGATCCTTGATGGAATGTGCAATACTTTGTATGATCCAGCCTGGTAAGGTCGCATTTCATGGGTGGCGGCAGTTCGAATCAAGGTTCGTTCTTGAGCTTGCGGAGGATTTGGCCGATTGGAACTATCAACTTGGTGAATGTTTCAGGCGCTGAGTCTTCTTTGGTCGGGGAACATTCCATGTGCTTCTTTTTCGACTCATTTTTATTAGACTGCTTGGCCTCATCCCATAGTGCGTGTTTTTCTACCAAAGTATACGAAGCTGCTAGAGTCAGTTCTTCTCCCATGATCAGTTTTCTGAATAAAGGATATTCAATAAGAAGCCCATTCCTGAAAGCTGCCATTGCTATGTCATCGTTGCAGCCAACAATCTTGGCCTTTTCCGCTTTGAACCTCTTGACATAGTCGTGAATTGTCTCCCAAGGGTCTTTTATGATGCTGAAGAGATGGTCTGATGTCCTTTTGATTGAGCGGTTAGACGAATACTCCTTAGTAAAAATAAAGGAAAGTTCGTTGAAACTCCGGATCGACTGCGACAGTAAAGTGTGAAACCAGTCTTGTGCCTCGCCTTGTAGAGTTGTGACAAAAATTTTGCACATAAGCGCATCATTGTTCTTGTAGAGGATCATAGTACTGCGGTAATGCTTGAGATGTCGATCCGGGTCTTCGTCTTCCTTGTACGGAGTGAAGTGAGGTATAGTGAACCCGTGAGATGGATCTGTCTGCTCGATCTCATTTGTGAATGGTGACATGCTTATGTTGGTCATGTATCGTCGAAGCGCATCGTCAGTAGCCTTATTACGTTGGAAATTGCGCAATCGTTGAGTTAGGAGCCTCTCGACTTCTTCTTGAATTTGCCTCTGCTGGGGCAGTGGAACTTTCGGCTGCCCGTGGTCATGACCTATGGGTTTGGGCTGTTCTTCCCTATGTTCAACTTATCTGTGTCTCGGCTGCGGTGCATGTGGCATCTTTCTAGCAGGTGAACGGGCTGCTCGCAAGCTGCCGGTTGAACTTGAGTTGGATTGAGTGATTGCTTCTCTTCGTCTAGCGTGCTGCCTACTCCAACATAAGGTGGAGAATACTCCTTGCGAGCTTAGTTGTGAATGAACACTTCGCCCGGAAGGTTGTCCATGTTGATAATCGGAGTGTGACCTCAACCGTGAACGTATGCTCGTCCATGGGCTTGATCGGGAATGTACGCTCCTCCGCCCTCTAAGAAGAGAGTATACGTTATCCCAAGGACCCAGGCGGGAGCGTAAACTACCAGAACGCTCGAATCGTGGCTGGTTGATAGGCTGCTTGCCGGGACGCTGATGGAGAGGTTCATCTACCTTTGTCCTACTTTGGGACACCTGGTCCGGGGCACGTTGGATCTCGGTGCGTTGCAAAAGTTGATTCACCAAGGTCGTCTGTTATGCAAGGGCGCTCGTCAATTCTATGACTTGTTGAGATAAGTGTTGTTTGCCATTTGGATTGGAAGAGCTTGGAAAGAATGTGCTTCCTTGAGCAATGGAAGTGCGGTAGGCTCCGGGCGCGAGATTTAAATTGGGAAATGTCAAATCCGTGGTGAAGCGTGGTGAAAATGCCCCCGGCTCGATGGTTGGTCCAGATGGTCGAAATAGTCTTGAGCCGATTTGGGCTGCTTAGAATGCTACGGAAGCAGGCTGGGTCGCGGGAGCAGACTAGGCCATGAGAGTGGGCTGCTCAGCGGGAGCAGACTGGGCCACGAGAGTGGGCTGCTCGGCGGGAGCAGGCTAGGCCACGAGAGTGGGCTGCTTGGCAGGAGCAGGCTGGGCCGCGGGAGCAGACTGGGCCACGAGAGTGGGCTGCTTGGCGAGAGCAAGCTGGGCTGCAGGAGTAGGCTAGGCCACGTGAGTGGGCTGCTCGGCGCGTGATGCTCGCGAATGCGAGGCTTGGGCTCGGTTTGGCAACGCATTGGGCTCGCGTTGGGCATGGAGTGACATGGCTCGGGTCGTGGCTTTGGTGGCATAGGCTGTGGTGGTGGAGCCATGGACTTCACCGCGGGTGATTGCCGTGATGGCCACCGCAGTGGTTGCCATGGTGGAGCCTTGTGGTGGTGGTGCCGCTCCCCCTAAGATCACATTTAGTCTCGTGGATCGCCGCAGTCCCATTTCTTGAATATTGGAATTTTCTAAATTTCTAGCCATTGTATTTCTCTTTTACATTTTATCAAAGAATCTTGGCAAATAAAAAATTCTAATAATAAGAACGTACGAAAAATACAAGTGGACTAGAAAATAGAGAAAAAAAACCTTTTTGCGTGAGAGTTTTCTACGAGTGTGAATCTCAACTCTCAATGAAAGCACCAATTTGTGGATGCAAATTTCTTCCTCCTTGATCTTGGACAAAATTGCACCAACAAAATAAATAACACATTTGGTTATGGCCACAAGCCTCATGCACCCACGATGAATGGAGGATGAGCTTTGGCCGAAGAACCTCCAATACCAAAGTTAGAATTTAGAAAGAAAGAGTGTTTAGAGAATTTTGGGATTTTTTCAAGAGTGTTGGAATCGGTTTTTTTGTGAAAAAAGGGTGGTATATATAGGATATGGCCGGTCCCCTTTGGAAAAAAGGTGGCCGGCCTTTGGATCAAATTTGGGTGCCATTTGTGGATTTAATTAGTCCATTAATATATTAATTAGGAATTAATATATTAATTAAAGAAATGTTTTTGGGAGTTTTTTTGTATAATTGGCTAATCAATGTCACAAAAAAGGAAAATTATGGTGGAAAAAAGAAGGAAATGGCCAGCTCCCTTTGGAGAAGGGATAACCGGCCTTTAGGGTAATTTTTGACTTGGTTGAGGGATGATTGCCCATTGCTCGTGCGTAGGAATCCCGTTATACCTCAAGGGTATTTTTGTCCTTTTTTTATCCAAGATCCACGTGTCGCCTTATGATTATTTTTGGCTCCACATAACCTGCATTATTTACCAACTACAATTGTGATTTTCAAGCCTTTAACAAAACTGAGGGGAGGGGAGGGGAGGGGAGGGTGATTTTCAAGCCTTTAACCTCTTGTTTTTTACTAATTGTCCCTTGGATCTCAACCATTACTTTGTGATTAAATCACCTAATACAGAAGGGATAGCCTTTAATCTACTTCCATATAAAGCAACTTTATCTACCATTTTTCTTGACTCATCGAAAAAATACTATAGAAAATTAAACATCAAATTCGAGAGCATACGTTCAAATCCATTCACAATCAGAAATCCACCTAAAAATACTTAATAAGCATTCACAAGTTTGGGATGCATATACAGAAAAAGAAGAATGATTTAGTAACTATCTGGACTTACATATAATAATGCCAGCATATATGAATGTCGCCAACAAGACTACACCCACAACAACGGCAAATCCCTACACCCAAGACTACACCCAAACCAATTTAATTCCATTCATGATATATAATATATATATATATATATATATATATATATATATATATATATATATATATATATATATAGACACACACACATAAGTATATTCTTATGCTTTCATGTACATAGTGATAAAATGGACATATGGCCTCAAACAATACTAAGGAGCTAATGCAAGTTCCATATTAAAGGTGCAAACATATGCTTCATAGAATTAAGTTATCTTTCTCCTTGTCAATTAACCTAAGATAAGCCAAATAAAATAATCACATTTCAACATTCAGATACAAACAGGGAAATCGAATACCCAGTTTTGTTTATAAGAAAAAAATGAAAAAAAAAAAACTCCTTCCTCTGAATTCCCAATTTGAAAACCATCACCCAATATTCTCAACTCGAAAACCATAACCCAATAGCCACAATCGAAAACCCTAACCCAAGATTCCCAATTCGAACCCTAAATCCCTAACCCAGGGTTCCCAATTCGAACCCTAAATCCCTACATGTTCTAATTAAACCAATTGAACAGAAAAATTGAAAAATTGCAGTAATAAATAATTGAATAAGGGGATACTGGGTGCTTACCTAGTAATGTTGCGGTGGCGAGAAGATGGTGTGGTGTCGGAATACGGCGGATGCGAGAGGGAGAGTGACAGCGAGACAGAGAAACACAGAGAGAGCGAGAGAGGGAGGCACTGAGATAGCGTACGTAGATGAGTGCGAGAGCTGAAGAGAATCGAGAGAGAGGATAGTGAGCTGGAGAGAATCGCATGCAGAGAATGAGAAAGAGATAGAGTGAGTATGAGATAGAGAGAGATAGAGTGAAGCTAGGCGTTGAAATAAATGCAGGCCCAATTTTGGCAAAAAAAAAAAATCAAATTTGTACATGTTTGCGCGACGAGGGTGTTCAAATTTTCGTCACACGAAAATTTTTAAATTAAAAAATGAATTTTGAAATATTTGTGCGACAAATATTTCCAACACGTCGCCGCGCATATTTGTAAATTTAAATTATTTTTTTGTTTAAATAAATAATTAATTTTTTACAAATTTTAGAGGAAACTTTTGTTTGTATACAAAATAAATATCATTCAATACATATCATTACATTTACATCACAAGTTTTCATTAATCCTCGTCTGAACTAGAATAAATATCATCACTTTCATCAGATTCAGACTCTCATTCCTCCTTATCTGTAGGCACGTCAACATCGTCGTTCGCACGCTCGAGTGCATTGTATCGCGGTAGATCCCCGAGGTCAATCATAATGGAATCGGTCAGTATTTCGATTTCAAGACCTTCGGCTACTTGATACGGTTCTTGTACAATAGTCATATCCTACAGTGTATCTACACCAAGTTCCATTGAAGTCTGAAGTTGTTGGGCAGCAGAATCTTGGTCCGGAACATCATATAGCCCTATGTGCTCAATCTTCTGAACTACTTTCCATCCCTTCTCGCCCTTAGGGTCATCTATATAAAAAATTTGTTTGGCCATCATTGCCAAAATGTAGGGGTCGTCGTTATACCATCATATGTTAATGTTGACCGATAGCAAACCATCGTCTCGCTTAACACCTCCAACCTTACATGGGTTTGTATCAAACCAGCGACACTTAAACATGATAACTTCACAGCGGTCTTTGTAAAGCAATTGCACAACACTTGTCAGTTTTCCATAGAAATCAATGTCTGCAATGTCGCCCGCACACGGGACATGTACCCCACTATTTTGGGTACAAATCTTGTCATCGCGATCAGTTGCCAAAAACTTGACACCATTTACATGACAACCGGAGTACAATTCTGCGCTTAAGGGCCCAATAGCCAAGTTGTACAATTCTTCAGTGAAAGCGGACGAATTCATGTCCTTCAATTTCTTCGCCTAAATAAATGAAAAAAGGTTCCATGTTAGTTTAACATTTACAATTATGCAAATAACCCAAAACACGAACAACTTACATTTTCATGAAACCATCGAGGAAACAATTCACGGTGCTTTTTGGCTTATAAATGTGAAGGATGTTCTCGCTTCATCAACTCTTCATGCTCATCTAGGTAGGTAACCGTCTCATCACAATTGTTAAGTACAAACCAATGTGCTACCTCCATGTCCATTTTGTTAAACGACTCCTCTCTGATTGGTTAGCCAAAAGGTCGTGCAATTTGGGCAAAAACAGAAAGTTTTTCACGACTCACATCACCGTCATTATTGTGTTACTATCGATTGAACGTAGTCTCAACATCTTGTAGGTACATTGCACAAAATGTAAGCGACTCAAATGCGACCCATGCCTCCACGATTAATCATTTGGGCTTTACCCTGTTCCGTACACTATTTTTTAATTCACCCAGTAATCTGCATCAATAAACAAAATATCATATAAAATTAGTCAAAGAAAGCCTTGCATCATGAACTAAGGTATTTATGGCGATTATATACCTTTATATAGGATACAGCCATCAATAGTTGACAGGTCCGGCTAGAAGTGCTTCATCGGGCAAGTGAATCATGATGTGGATCATGCTTGTGAAGAAAGCTGGAGGAAATATTTGTTCAAACTTGCATAGCACTTCAATAATATCGTTGCACAACTGTTTAACATCGGACTTGCGCAAAGATCTTGCAATTAATTGAGAAAAATATCTCGCCAACAACATAATCGGCTTCACCACATCTTCAGGCAAGAGGTGTCGTGTAACAACCCGTCTTGATATTTATTTACGGATTTTTGAAATGAGGGCATTTTGGACATTTCACAGGTGAAAGATATTTTGGGATTGCTTTTGGACCTTAAATTGTGAGCCGGGTGGGGCCTACTTCCTTTTTGGTCCCCCGACCTCTCTTTCATTCTTTCACTGCCACATGGCACTCCCCTAACTTTCTTTCCTTCTCTATGTTGCTCCCCGAGTCTTTTCTTTCTGGGATGCCTCAGCTCACTCTTCTCTCCCCCTCTCCCAACTCTCCCTTTTTACACCCACCTCTCATCTCCGAGCCACAAACACCCAAGCAACCACGATAACGACGACAACACCACCACCATTACCCTCATTCCTTACCTCTTTCCTCTCTCATTCTCTATGAAGCACAGAGACACAAAACTTAGCACACCCACCTCGCAGGTGAACTTCCACATTTTTCCGACTAGCTCGAATTCAACTTGAGGTTTCAAACCCAGTTCTCCGGCGTTGGCCCATGACTTCACTTGGTTTTTTTCGGCCACAGCTGGACCAATTAACGGTGCGTTTGTTAGTGGGGTTTCCATCCACCCTTGTTTGCACGGGTCTTCACCAACAATGTAAGGTGAGTGGACCACTTCAAAAATGCATATTTTACTATTAGAAATGCATACATGAAAAGCATGATTTAATGGTTACGTTTTATGAATCGTTTATGATTAAATTAGATTTATACTTTATGAGATATCATGCTTTACTGAATGCTTTTTGGAATTCCATCCTTTATCAATTTTGACGTTCTTCATAGTATATATGATTGATGACTATATACTACGAATAGGTTTTACGATACAACGTTGTAGCGACCGAACTCCGATTAGGATAGATATATACATATATATTAGAAATAGTATGTTCTGGCTACGGGCGTATGTTCTGCCTACACGCAATTGATACTTTTATGCCTTCGGGTGGGTGTTGTAGGAGCCTACGGGCGAATGAAGAGTTCTATATTGGTTGTAGTGCCTACGGGCGGAAGATATTTATATTGGCTTCGGCTGGGCGTAGGTTGGTGGCTTCGGCCGGGAGATATAAGATATGGCTTCAGCCGGGTGTGGGTTGGTGGCTTCGGCCGATTATGATAACACTATTAAGCACAAGGATTTTATTATATACCTACGGGCTGAAGATGAAGAGCCTTCAGGCGAATGAAGTTATATATATATATATATATATATATATATATATGCCTTGTGGTACTACTACTAAGCACATTATATACGATATATGTTTTATGAAAGGTTTTATGGCATGCTAGGGTTTTCGGAAAAACCTATTACTTATTATGCTATACAAGTTTTCTAAATCTGGTGGTTAGTACATTAGAGGTTAACTATTTTCGTATTATTTATATATATCAACTTGGTCCACTTATGTTTGTTTTGCGTCCCCTCAGGACTTAGAATCGAGGAGTATAATCTCGGCGTTAAGGCATTCCCGCACCGGCAACCTCAAGTCCTTTCGATGTAGGACCCATTCCTTTGTTCATTCAATTTTATATTATTTCTTTTTAGTGTTCTAGATTAGTTGTATGCTCTGAACACGTTCCTTACATGCATATTCATTATATTTAAATTTCTATTATTTTATTCATATTCATTGTTCTCATGCATGTTAGTATAACTTCGTCACTTTTGGGTGTCAGCCATCACGTGCCTACCTTGGTGTTTGGAGAATATCAGGGTCGGGCGTATCAATTTGGTATCAGAGCATGGTTTATTCAGAGCATACTTAGGATCTTCTGTTACGGTAGTAGTGTGTTGGTCATGACATCACTTGGATGTCACGACTTCTTGATTTGTTGTCATTTGGCACGGTTGTGCAACCCTCATTCTACATGAATAGTAACATCATATTGAAGAATAAGAAATTTTGTGTCAGGATTGTGCCTCATTGGTGATGTGAACAATTGTTGGATGACTTTCGACACCGGACCGATACTCTGTAACATGCATTCCCTAGGAATTACGGACAAGTCGGATCTGCATATGAGTGGTTAAAAATGAAATTTTTTTAATGGTATGAGTTGGTTAAGACCAACTAGAGACCTGAATCGATGATGTCACTCTGCGATATGCGTTCCCTAAGAATGGCGGGCAGAGTTATATCTTTATGGAAATTATTCGAAACATTCGAATTTCTTATGGGAGAAAACGAGTAAACGCTAGTTGTTACGAAATTTAGTAAGTAGTAGTTAGTATGATCGAATCAATGTCCTTGGACTCGCTCCCGCTGAGGAAATTCGTGTGGACCCTTAGAGCAATTCTCGACGATTGTTCTATTGATAACCTTCTTGCTTACTCCAACCACGAGGTCAGGTTCATTAAACATCGACAGTTAGTTGTACACCAAATTCTTTGCACATTGTTTTTGTTTAGAGTAGATACTCTCCTTGGGAGTTCTTTGGTAGCAGATGTTATTCTCATCAATTCCCAAAATGGGTTACAACCGTTGGAAATTGAAAATCCTTACAAGATGTTGTGAAATACGAAATGCCTTTGGTCTTTTCAAATTCTATCAGTAGTTTTTACACTTTTTGAAATTTGTGGTGGTATATTATTGAATGTTGGCTGCATGCTGATGCATCATAATCGAGTCACGCGTGTGCCTCTTGACGATTGGAACCGCATGACATGAACCATCATATCTTTGACTTAGAGCTAATAACGATCTTCCCTGCTGTAAAATCTGGTGACGTTTTCTTTACAGCGAGAAATGTTGCATCATTTTTTTTTACCAAAGAGGTTGTAGTGTGTTTCACACAGAAATGGCTGAGTTTGAAATGGAAGCCATCGAGCTTATCTCAATTTTTTTCTATTCCTGTTAGGAGGTGGGAAGAAATTCTCATAATTGTCCTTCTTGGGTTGTTGGAGACCCATTAAGGATACGAATGGAAATGGGTGAATGTCACCATAGATTTTTGGTACAAACCACCTTGTACATATGGAGATTATGACGATGTTTCGATATTTGTTGATCAACTCACTCGTTGTATTATCTACCAGTTCGTGAGGACCATACTTTTGACCACTTGGCAGAATTCTTCGTCCTAGACTTTGTTTGACTGACATCTCGATTAACATCGGTTTCAACCGAAATCCCTAATTTACCTCCTGGTACCAGAAAAGCATTCTAGTCAACTTTGGGTTCGTGCTTACCTTACGACACTTCGTATTATTTCACTTCGTATCTTTTCTATATCAGAAAGACTATTCAGAAGAACCACTCAGATTCAAAATTTTTAGCCGGAACCATCAATCATTCAATCACCCATAACATCCTATCGAGCGAATCATTTCCACTGGTGATTGAATATCCCTGAGATTATCGTTCCTTGAGTTTATCGTTGTAACAAGTTGTTGTGAATTTTGGAATGGGAAAAAGTTTGAGTTCTCGTCTATCTGATTACTTTAAACTACCATCGAGTCGAGTTCCTACTCTACCATCTCGACTTACCATTACAGAATCAAGCTAGGTACTTGTATGAACTCAAGCATCAGAGTTGTATATTTAAATCCAGATATCTTGTACTCTAGATTTAATGGACTTGTTTTGACCCTCAAATCGTAGAGTGTTCTTTTAGCTTTCTCGACGTGGTTTCTTGCTCAATCAATAAAGAACTCACGATAGATCGACTCGGCGGATGCGTGCGCCCAGTTTCATATCGATGCTAGCAGGAATATTTGGAGCATAACCTTTTTGTGAGCCTACTAGACTTATTAAGAAGAGTTTCATGTGACATTGAGGTTTGAGCTGCCTTTTAGTAAGGGATTGGGGAAGGTAGTAGTACAGGTGGTCAGCGGATTGCATCACCAATCACTATCTTCACGCCCGAATAAATAGCCACCTTATATTATCTTGCTACAATTCATAGGCATCATATCGTACTCTAGTAGTTATTTCCCAACGATATATATATAAGTTCATTTGCCCAATTATTTTAAGGGTATCTTCCACCCAACCCTAACACATTTTATATACATCTACTGAGATTAAATTCCATCTTGGGTTCCGAGTTTGGTAATTGTGAGCCAGTTTCTGTGAATGGTTTGGAGCGGCAATCATTATTCGAAGGAAGTAGTCCGAGTGCTTGTTCTTCTAATATAGGTTTCGAACCTTGTACTTCTCGGCCAGGAGAATGATGATCACGGTTAGTCACGAAAAACATGTTTACAATGTGTTCGCCTTTACGTATCTTTCAACTACTTCACTCCAAGATCTTGTTGTTCGGATGCGCATAGATGTTGAAGCATTTCTGGCAGCTCTGGTTAGTACACTTTGGAGTAGTTACGACGATAGTTTCATTTCCAGTTTGTGTATGGCACTATTTGAGACTTGGTTTGATTGATTCTGTTTATAGCACTGGTTGGACAATGGAGATCTGCGAATTGTTTTCGGATGTTTGATTTTATGATTTGAGAAAATGTGTGGTTGTGTTGTTGTTGACTTGGGATTGGAGAAATTGTTATGTTTGCACCCGTAGGAAATTACTACTTGTTTATCGAGACAACAATGTGTTGTCGATATTGCGGGCGGCCGACTGTAATATCGATGGCATATTAACTGAGTTCGTTGAGCAAGTGGGCAAGTAGACCCGTCTACAATAGTTGTTACTATTTAGTTATTGTTGGGGCTCGACCCAAAGACACATCTGTCCTCGGTGTACGTGATGTTTCGAATGATTGGGCGAGACCTACTCTCATTTCAATTTTGATTTTCAGTACAAGTATTTTCAATTACCTTATTATAGTTTTTTTTTAAATTAAAAAAAAATTACCGTATTATAGTTATATATTGTATTTTTGACGTTACAAATGTTCGGTTGAGTTTTTTCCACTTTCAGTTTTAAGTTCAGTACTAGTTTTCGACCTTTATATTAGTATTTATCTATTTTGACGCTATCGTACTACATACATATTTTTTACCATACGTTATTATACAATTTCGACTTTATATCTTTACAAAGTACGTTTCCACTATTATACTGATGGGGGAAAAAAGTACGAGCTTGGAGGCATGAAAGAAGATCTGGCAAACCGCTCGCGACGGTGTGGCATATTCTCTTTAATGCAACTACTCTGACTTGTTTTCTTCTTTATACATATATTCTTTCCTATCTTCAAGTATTTATGTATAGTACGTTACTTCAAATTTCGGGATAAAATTTTCTTAACGGGGGTAGATTGTAACAACTCGGGCTAATATTTATTTATGGATTTTTGAAACGATGGCACTTTGGACGTGTCACGGGTGAAAGATATTTTGGGATTGCTTTTGGACCTTAAATTTTGAGTCGGGTGGGGCCCACTTCCTTTTTGGTCCCCCGACCTCTCTTTCCTTCTTTCACTACCACGTGGCACTCCCCCCAACTTTCTCCCATTCTCTCTGTTGCTTCCTGAGCCTTCACTCGCTAGGGACCCCTCAACTCACTCTCCTATCTCCCTTTCGCAACCTTCTCGCTTTACACCCACATCTCTTCTCCGAGCCACAAACACCCAAGCAACCACGACAACGATGGCAACACCACCACCATCACCCTCACTCCTTACCTCTTTCCTCTCTCATTCTCTGTGAACCACAGAGACACAGAACTTAGCACACCCACCTCGACGGCGAACTTCCATGTTTTTTTTACTAGCTCGGATTCGACTTGGGGTTTTAAACCCAGTTCTCCGGCGTTGGCCCATGACTTCACTTGGTTTTTTCCAGCCATGGCTGGACCAATTAACGGTGCTTTTGTTAGTAGTGTTTCCATCCACCCTTGTTTGCACGGCTCTTCGCCAACGGTGTAAGATGAGTGGACCCCTTCAAAAATGCATATTTTATTTTTAGAAATGCATACATAAAAAAGCATGATTTAATGGTTACGTTTTATGAAACGTGTATGAGTAAATTAGATTTAGACTTTATGAGATATCATGCTTTACTGAAAATATTTTGGGATACCATCCTTTATCGATTTTGACGTTCTTCGTAGTATATAAGATTGATGACTATATACTACGAATAGGTTTTACTATACGACATTGTAGCTACTGAACTCCGATTAGGATATATATATATAGTATGTTCTGCCTGCGGGCGTATGTTTTGCTTACGGGCGTATGTTCTACTTACGGGCGATTGATACTTTTATGCCTTCGGGTGGGTGTTGTAGGAGCATATGGGCGAATGAAGAGTTCTATATTGGTTGTAGTGCCTACGGGCGGAAGATATTTATATTGGCTTCGGCCGAGTGTAGGTTGGTGGCTTCGGCCGGGAGATATAAGATATGGCTTCGGCCAGGTGTGGGTTGGTGGCTTCGGCCGATTATGATAACATTATTAAGCACAAGGATTTTATTATATACCTACGAGCTGAAGATGAAGAGCCTTCGGGCGATTGAAGTTATATATATATATATATATATATATATATATATATATATATATATATATGCCTTATGCTATTACTACTAAGCACATTATATATGATATATGTTTTATGAAAGGTTTTATGGCATGCTAGGGTTTTCGGAAAAACCTATTACTTATTATGCTATACAAGTTTTCTAAATCTGGTTTTCGTATTATTTATATATATCAACTTAGTCCACTCATGTTTGTTTTGTGCCCCCTCAGGACTTAGAATCGAGGTGTATTAGAATCGAGGTGTATAATCCCGGTGTCAAGGCATTTTTGCACCAGCATCTTCGAGTCCTATCGGTATATGACCCATTCCTTTGTTCATTCAATTTTATATTACTTCTTTTTGGTGTTCTAGATTAGTTGTATGCTCTGAACACATTCCTTAAATGCATATTGATTATATTTAAATTTCTATTATTTTATTCATGTTCATTGTTCTCATGCATTTTAGTATGGTTTCGTCACCATTGGGTGTCGGCCAGCACTTGCCTACCCTGGTGTTCGGAGAATATCAGGGTCGGGCGTGTCATGTCGAATTCCCACTGGGAGAATGCGTTAAAGTATAACATGACAATCATGACTCTTGAGGCCGAAAAATTTACCTCTATCGACGTTTGCACAACGGCCGATGTTTGAAGCATACCCATCTAGAAACTTTACAGAAGATAGAAACTGCAAAAACTCTTTCCTCTTATCCGGTTTCATCAAAAACGATGTGAGCTTCTTTCTGGCTATGTCTTCGTCCTTCGTCATCCATAAACCTGGCATAATGCCCTTTTTTTTCCAGATCGATCCGAGCTTTTATTGTGTCATTCGATTTGCCTTCGATGTCTTGTATAGTTCTGACCAGTGCATCAAACACATTTCTCTCAACATGCATTACATCGATGTTGTGTCTCAATTTTAATTTGGATCAATATGAGAGTTCGAACAACCTCGTCTTATGTGTCCAGTTCAAATGTGTGTCTGGTCTTGTCCTATTTACAGATTTTCCCAACAGAGCAAAATCCAACCTATTCACCTGAGCCAAAATTTCATTTTCGGACCTTTCTCTGGGTCTTGGCCGAATTTCTATGCTGTTGAAGAAGGCTGTCTCGTTCTGAGGCCATTCGTAGTCCCACGACAACCATCTACGATGCCCTAGGTAACAAACTTTTCCCTCGTTCCAACCAGACGTTGTGTTCTCTTTGCAAACTGGGCATGCGTAATAACCCTTAGTGTTCCACCCAGACATCATAGCGTACGCAGGAAAATTGTTTATAGTCCACATCACTGCTGCTCTCAAAGTGAACATCTTCCCGGTAAATTTATCGTACATGGGAACACCGTTTTCTCATAATTCTTTTAGTTCATCGACCAATGGTTGTAAATACACATCAATAGACGTGCCCAAATCTTCGGTTATCAACAACGTCGTCATCATATATTCTTTTTTCATGCATTTCCAAGGCGGCAAATTCTACGAAATTGCGAAGATTGGCCAAGTGCTGTGGTTTTGGTTTAGAACCCCGAACGGATTAAACCCGTCTGTCGCAAGTCCCAATCTAACATTACGGGGCTCACATGCAAAAGCGGGGTACAACAGATCAAACTCTTTCCAAGCTTCTCCATCTGCAGGATGTCTCATAACATCGTCATCCACTCGTCTGTCCTTATGCCACCTCATGTCGCTTGCAGTGTGCATCGACATATACAATCGCTGCAACCTGGGCTTTAATGGGAGATAACGCATAACTTTTTGTGGAATCTTCGTTGTTCTATTCTAAGAGGTCATTTTAAACTGTTCATTACATACATGGCATTTATCCAACACTTTATTATGTTTGTAGAACAAAATGCAATTATTTTGCACGTGTGAATTTTTGCATATCTCAATCCAAGACCACTTAGCACCTTCTTTGCACTTTTATGATCTTTAGGCAGGCAATTGTCCTTTGGAAGCATCCTCTTGAAAACCTCCAAAAAGTAATCAAAACACTAGTTCGACATACGAAACTTTATTTTGCCATGCATCAACTCAACAATGATCGTGAGCACCGAAAATCCTTCGCAACAAAGGTATAATTCTTGCTTGGCACTTTTTAATAGTTTTTCATATTTTTCAAATGCTTCACTGTCCATGGTGGGAGGGACATCATCTTCTACTTCCTCATTCGTATTTGAACTAGGGTTTGGAAAAGCATCATTGATAATGTCCATAATTTGGTCATTTGGGTCCATAACAGATTCAACTGTATCCACTACTCGGGTAATGTGGGAGGATGAAACTTATTGTATTTGTTCTCCATGATGATTCCACGTAGTATAGTTCTCCATCATCCCATTTCGGACTAAATGGTATCGAACTGTTTCAAAATATTCAATCATTAAGTTGTTACACTTTCTACAAGGACACCGAATTTGAGTTGAACCGCGGTTGTTTGCAACTGCAAAATCAATGAACTGATTTATTCCATCCAAATAATCATTAGCACATCTATTAGGATTATGTATCCATTGTTTGTCCATTTCACCTGCAAAAAAAAAAAAAAAAAAAAAATATATATATATATATATATATATATATATTATAAGGGTTACAACAACTTCAATTATGACATGCCACCTTATGCCTCTGGTATGGGTCATATCTCATTCGAGAATGCACAGTTACGTGCTGTAATTTACGATTCCAACACATTAAAGTTCAATCGTGGGATAGTTCTTCAAGTGCACGACGTAGATACAAAAAACTACGATGCACCCGAAGAATGCAAAGAGATGCTGCCAAATTTCCCACATTCAAACTCTAATGCCTGAACCGCAAAATACAACATGTAATCGTGCATTCTCAAACTGTCAAAAATTTTGGGACAAGTCAAGAATTAATTAGACCACAGTCATGCTTTCGCATCCATTCGCGAAATCCAACTAATTCTCAAACGAGAAACTAAGCTCATATGAACATTGCAAACCATTTTTTGTACATCTATACAAAAATGTTTGCATACAAATACATAAACTCACAACACCTATAAACTACATACAACACAATTTAAATGAATGGAAATTAATTAAGTTAGTTAAGAAAAATTATACCTCTGAGACTAATGACAATCGCGACGGCTGGAAATTCTAGCAGGAGAAGGCAGCTGCTGCAATTGTTTTGCAGCTTCTACCTTCCTGCATTCTGGTTAAGTTCAGTAAAGTGAAAGACTTTGCGCGACGAAAACACCATCGCAAAACATGGTGCTTCAACTTTTTGGTGCCATCCAACTACACTTTGTTGCGTTTTTATAACACATTACGCGACGAACCATAGTTTGTCGTGCATTACCTCTTTTTTTTTTTTTTTTTAATTTGTTTTTTGAAAAAAAAAAAAAAAATCATTCACTCTTCAAATTTTTTCAAACCACATAAATACTTAATAAATCAATAACTTATTTCATTATACCATTTGTGCATAATTAATTAATATACATATTTATTAAAATGCATTAATTTTATTCATAATAAACATTAAGTACATATTTAATTAAACAGCTCATACTAAAAAAACTTAAAATTCAAATCTATTTATTAAATAAGCAATAAAATTAAAATAAAAAATACTATTCTATTCCTCCGCTGGTAGTTATGGTTCTCGCTGTAGTTCTGCCCGAGTTGATTATCAAACTTCCATTCCTGAAAACAAGACTTGAACATGTTGTCAATAGCTTTCATCAGATTTGGGTTACTTTTGTCAATGTCCTAATTGGGCTGTCATGCAAAAATTATTAAATTAAAATCTTACTATTATATTATATTTAACAAATATTATTATTATTATTATTTAACTAATAAAATTAACACATACAACTAATTCATCAATCATGTGCATCTTCAACTCTTGGGGGATGGCTCTCCAAGACTCCCAATCCGCAGCACATTTGGTATGCACCAATGCTCCAACGTCGGACCAAAAGCTGGCGCTCTTTTCTAACTTCACAACCCCTATTATTTCGTTTGCAGTGATTCGGTAACTGCTGCCACCATAAGTGTGTCGGATCCATACCGCAACAAGTTTCTTCTTGTCTATCAACAAAATATATTTTCATAATACTGAAGCTAAATAAATTTTTTTATACAAAATGCAAAATTTACAACGCAATCCTTTTCCGAAACCTTTGCCATCCTTTGTCTTTGACGAATGTGCACGACTATCGGCCATCGTACCAACACTCAAAGAACGAACTGATTATAATCTGCAGAATTGTTTAGCGTTTCCGCAATGAATTGTGAAGAATAAGGAGAGCAGAAGAGCATATTTATAAGAAGGTTAGGGACTTTGCGCGACGAACACTTTGTTGCGCAAACATCTGCACTAAATACAGTATTAATTTCTCTGATTCAGATGCACCAAATACTCTGATCTAAAACTGAATGCCCTTTGCGCGACGAAGCATTTGTAGCGCAAAGTTTTGCATAGCGACGAAGCATTTGTCACGCAAAGTTTTGCACAGCAACGAAGCCTTCGTTGCTCAAACTCTCTAGTGACAAAACCTTTGTCGAGCAAACTCTTTAGTGACGAACGTGAATGATTGTAATTATGAAGTCTACGTAAACATAGATATTCATAATTACAAACAAATATTCAGTTATAATATTTATTCTAAAAATAATTAAAACCTTAAATAAATTGAATTAATCCATTCAATTATTTAAAAAGTCAAACAAGAATTAAAGCCTAATTAAGTCCAAATACATAACCTATAAAAAACCTTAAATTTAAATATTGTCCTCAAAAACATAAATTTAAAACTACTGTTGCGATTGTTCTCCATTCCGCTCCATGTCATAACGACATCGCTTGTAACCTTCCTTCAACGCCTCCTCCATCAACTTCATCAACTATTCGTTCGTATCATCATCAAGAGTATACTTACACTGTTATACATATATGCAATTAATTAATTCAAACATATAACAAAAAATTTCACAAAATTAATTATTGATCCATCAATAGTATACTTACTAATAATTGATCCATCACCGCCTTCTTCACATTCTCGGGCACATATTTCCAAGAACGCCACTTAGCAGTAGGACAATTATTCTCGGGTAAATGACTAAAAACTACCTCAACTATTGGTGTCACGACACTTTCATACCTCATCTTTTTAAAATGACAATGTCATACATCATCTTAAGAATTTGTGCCAATGTTATACCTCCGTCAGTTTTTCTATTAATTTCTCTGTTAAGTGCTGATATGGCTAGAGGCGGGGCCCACTCACTAATCCAACTGGATTAAAAAATTATTAAATATATTTTTAATAATTAAAAATTAAAAAATTAATTTGTTTTTTATATTAAATCTCTCTCTCGCCTCTCTCTCTTCTCTGCATCCCCAGAACCTCTTTCCATCTTCCCCCCTTCCCCTTCCCTGCAACCTCCCACCCCTTCCCTACTCACGCCAACATCTCCCTCTCTCTCAGCTCACTCCTTCTTTCTCCCCCTCTCTCTCGCACAGACTCTCCCTCTCTCCCCAATCTACACTCACGCACCCATTTACACACCCACACCCATTGACGACGGTACCAAAATCATCACTGGTGTCAACCTTCTCTCCCTTCGTCTCTGTGAAGCTCTGGGGCACCCAGATGACACCCAACCCAGGTCCGGCGAGCCATGGGTGTGCGAGCTTAAGTCCCGGGTGGACCGTACCTGATAGCTCCGACGTGGAATTTGGAAATGGGCGGGCGAGCGAGGGCCTGGTCGGACTTGACGAAAGAAAGGAGAAGCTGGACGACGATGAGGTTAGACTGCTTGGCCATTGATTCAGCCTCAGAGGCTTCGATTACGAATCTAGGTCGATCCATTACGGGGAGAGGGGGTGGGCGGCAAAAAATGAGGAGGTGGGTCTGGGGGGAATGTTGGAGTGGGTGGGGAAGGGGTGGGGGGTTGCAGAGAAGGGGAAGGGATCTAGGTTTTGGATTTTGGGTTGCAGTGAAGGGGAATGGGAAGGGGTTGGGGGGGGAGAGATAGGTGTATGGTTTTTTTTTTTTTTTTTTTTTTTTTTTTTTTTTTTTTTTTTAAGGGTAAAGTATAATTTTTTTAATATTTTATTAATTTTTTTAATAGAAAATGGGTCCCAAGTATAATTTTTTAATATTTTATTAATTTTTTAATAGAAAATAGGGCCCAGATTAAGCCACGTCAGCATTTAACTGAAAACTTTATGGCCAAAATAACGGTAGGTATAACATTGGACCAAATTCATAAGATGAGGTATGACATTGTCATTTTAAAAAGATGAGGTATGAAAGTGTTGTGAGGCCAATAGTTGAGGTAGTTTTTTGTAATTTACCCATTATTCCCCATGGCTACACCAATTGCGTACGCAAACTCCATATGTTGCCTCATATCATACAGGTTGGCGGGCACGCTCTCATCCAGGTTTTTATCCTCCATCCCAGCACAAACAGAATTGTGAAGATTAAGGAGAGCAAAAACTCATATTTATAGGAAGGTTAGGACCTTTGCTCGACGAATGCTTTGGCGCACAAATATTTGCACTAAATACAGTGTAGATTCCTCTTATTCATATGAATTGAATGCTCTGACTCAAAACTGATTGTAATTTGCGCGACAAAGCCTTTGTCGCACAAGTGTTCCTCGGATTCCCATGCGTTGAATGCTCTGACCCAGAAACTGAATGAGCTTTGCGCGACAAAGCCTTTGTCTCGCAAAGGTTCTGCAGGGAAAACTTCGTCGAGCATGTTTTTCGCGCCAAAAAAAAGTACCCGCGTTTACTTTGTATGATGAGTATATTGTTTTCGTCGTGCAAATTCTTTTGCGTGACAAAGTTTTTTGTCGCGCAAAGTTTGCGCGACGAAGTTCTTGTTTCGTTGCACAAAACGCTCTTGCGCGGTGATTTATGCTTTGTCGCGCAAATAGTTTTTCCTACTAGTGTAGTACTATGCGGTATTCCTCTCCACTTGTGAGTGAGAGGTCTTTGGTTCGATTCTCACCAAAGGTGAATTTGAATCACATTATTGTTAGCTCATTGTGAGGCTAAGCCTACCCCCTCTCCTTCTTAGTGTAGATAATATCGTTTGTTCAAAAAAATTTCCCAAGCAACTAATTTTTTTACATGAATTGACATAATTAAAGAGGCAGAGCCATAAACTTACAATACAAAAGCATCCTAATAAGGTACCTACAATCAAGCTAAAACATTTACAAATAAGGAAAGAAGTTATTTACAATATTGACATAATCAACATTCCATTCTAAGCTCGATCTCCTTCAACACTCCTCATCAAGTTGGAGTGTATGTTTATGACACCCAACTTGCTAAGTAGCACCTCAAACTGTGTCGAGCTTAAAGGCTTAGTAAACAAATCGGCCGGTTGATTTGCAGTCCGAATATGAGCTGTCTGAATCATCCCTTCTTGAATTTTCTCTCGAACCAGATGGCAATCTATCTCTATGTGTTTGGTTCTCTCATGAAACACCGGATTTGATGCTATGTGTATAGTCGCCTGATTGTCACAAAACAAGGTTACTGGCTGCGTATGATCAACTCCCAAATCCTTCAAAATGTTCTTTAACCATATGACTTCGCAGCAAGTGGTAGCCATGGAACGATACTCAGCCTCCGTACTTGAATGCGATACCGTTGCTTGTTTCTTAGTCTTCCAAGAGACCGGTGCTTGCCCAAGTAAAATGCAGTATCCCGTAATCGATCTCCTTGTATCTTTACAGTGTGCCCAATCTACATCACAGAATGCCCGCAATTGGAGTAACCCTGTAGATGGTAACATGATACCTTGACCCGGTGTTCGCTTAATGTACTTAAGCACTTTATGGGCTGCTTCCAAATGCGGTTGTCGTGGCTTATCCATGAACTGGCTCAGTACATGTACGGCATAAGTCAGGCCCGGCATAGTTATTGTCAAATATATCAACCTCCTAACCATTCTTCTGTATGCTGAAGCATCATCTAATAACCTTCCATCGAACTGTGTGAGTGATAAATTATGTTCCATAAGGAACCTAGAAGGTTTGACACCTAAAATTCCAACATCATCCAAAATTTCCAAGGCATACTTACGTTGCGACAAACTGATTCCATGCCGTGACCTGGAAACTTCGATGCCGAGGAAATACTTCAGCTGCCTCAAATCCTTAAGCTTGAATTGGTTGGCCAAGGACAATTTCGTGTTCTCTATATCCTCCAAATTGTTCCCTGCCAGTATGACGTCATCAACATATACAAGCAACACTAGGAAGTTGCCTTGACAACTTCCGACGAACAGAGAATAGTCGAATTGTGACTGTTGGAATCCCGCGGCTTTGAGGGCAGTAGACAGCTTGATAAACCATTGCCTAGATGCCTGCTTTAAACCATACAACGACTTGTGCAATTGACAGACCTGATTCTCCCCCTTTCGTCCGAAACCGGGAGGTAAGGACATGAACACCTCCTCATCAAGGTCGCCATTCAAAAATGCGTTGTTCACATCCAATTGGTGGAAATGCCAGCCACGTAGAGATGCCACACTAAGTAGGACACGGACGGTCATCATTTTTGCAACCGGGGTAAAAGTGTCCTGGTAATCAACGTCTTCAACTTGACTGTAGCGCTTTGCCACTAAGCGGGCTTTGTAGCGTTCAACCGTTCCATCAGCCTTCAATTTCACCTTATACACCCACTTACAACCGATCGGTCGTTTATGAGGTGGCAATGGCACTAAGCTCCAAGTCCCATTAGCCTGTAGTGCATCAATCTCAGATTTCATAGCGGCACACCATTGTGGAAGTTGGACTGCCTAAGAGAAACTTGTGGGTTCTTTAAGAAGGGTAAGTTGGGCAAGATATGTTGTGTGAGGGTGAGAAAGGTGAGCATAAGACAAGAATTGAGAGAGTGGGTGAGCCGTATCTGAACAGGTGACCAAGTTCATGGATGACGTTGGGGCGGTCCGGGAAATGAGGCTAGTCTCAAGTTGAAAGTCCTGCAAATAGGCAGGCGGCCGGGTGGAGCGACCGTCGTGGCGCGGAGCTGGGTTGGTAAGTGTTGGCGACTGGGATGGTGAAGGTACGAGTGTCGGTGGAGAAGGAGATGAGATCGGTGAAGAAGAGACTGCACGGGAGAGAGAAGGCAGATCGGTGAGGCCTGCATTGGGTATGTTGAGTAAAGTGGGCTCAAGTGGGCCGGTGGGTGTAGTTAGCCTATCAAGAGGGGAAGACAGAGGGGTTGCGGAGAGGGAGTCCATGTCAAAGTGTAAGAACAGATCAAGGTGATGTGAAGAAATGGTGGGTAAATTTTGATTAGGTGGTGACGCAGCGGATTGGTGAGGAAGTAAGAAAGGAAACACATTTTCAAAGAAACTCACATCACGAGAAACAAGCACCTTTTGTTGACTGAGATAAAAAACGCGATATCCTTTCTGACCATAAGGATATCCCAAAAAAATACACCGAGATGCTCGTGGATCAAATTTTGAACGATTCTGTGCATGGGTAGAAGTAAAACACAAGCAACCAAAAACATGCAAATGGGAATAACTGGGAGTTTTGTTAAACAACTTTTCATACGGAGTTTTTCCATCGAGAAGAGGAGTAGGTGTTCGATTAATGAGGTATGCGGCTGTGAGAAAGGCATCCCCCCAAAAACGATTTGGAAGCCCGGCCTGAATGAGCAAGGCACGTGCCATGTTTAACAAATGTCTATGTTTTCTTTCAGCAACCCCATTATGTTGTGGTGTGTTGATACAACTAGTTTGATGCATTATACCTTTATCTGCATAGAAACCTCCAAGTTTGAATTCATGACCATTGTCACTACGTATGATCTTAATTTTGGAATCAAATTGAGTGGCAGTCATATTGATGAAATTAATTAGAAGAGTCCTAGCATCAGACTTGTGTTTCATAAGGTAAATCCAGGTGCATCTAGTGTAATCATCGACAATGGTAAGAAAATATTTTGCACCCAAAATGGAAGCAACTTTATAACCACCCCATATGTCAATATGAATTAAATCAAAACGAGAATGAGTAGTAATTGAACTTGAAGGAAAAGGAAGTTTGGTTTGTTTAGCCAAAGGACAAACTGCACACTTGTCGGTATCACAAGAGGCATGTTTAAAATTCGAAAAAGAGAATAATGGAATAACTCTGGTAGATGGATGTCCAAGACGTTGGTGCCAAAGGGTTGGATTGGATTTTTGCGCCTGATTGCATGTTCCTTTCTTGGCTCAATCGAGATAGTAGAGACCCTCCCGTTCAATTCCTGTCCCAATCATCAGCCCGACTTACGACGCCATTGAGCACGCCAAAATCGCCCACGAAATTCTCAATTCCTGCTCGAATTAGTATTGGATAAATGGGTTGTCATCATCGTCGTCCTTATCATCTATGGTGTCGTCGTCGGTGTCGGATGGTGATTAGAGAGGCGTGACTCGTGAGGTCGGCGTTTGTGTTCGTTGTGGACGCGTGCATGCATGAAGGCTCTTGCTTGTCGTAGAGAGAAAACGATGGGTAAAGAGGGCTAACAGAGGAAGAGCAGTCATGGTATTTAATCCCTCGGTATTGGGGACTTAAAGAGGTTGTGCGAAAGTCATGGACAGTAGGACTATATGGCCTCTAGAAAGATGCAATAAAGCCCATAAAGCATAGAGATTGGGTTTATGCTTTTTCACCTTCAATACAAAGCCTTTTATGTCAGCCCTGGTTTCAACCTTCCAACAGAGTCTGCCATGACAGTGGCACCATTGATGGTTATAATTTTCGTGTTTTACTGTTTAGTATTATAGTTTAGTAGTATTTTTCTTCACTTTCACTTATAAGTGAGAGGTCTTAGATTCGATTCTCGCTAAAAAGGAATTTAAACTAGATTATTGTTAAACCATTGTGAGGCTAAGCCCACCACTACCCCTTAGTGTAGATTGTTTGTTCAAAAAAAAAAATTATGTTTTGACAATTATAAAATTGCATAAATGCTCTCCTAAGGTCGTCTTTTTGAGGTCCTGTAAGGACCTCTTTTATATTAGCCATATGATTAATCTAACGGTAGAAAAACTAATAAGTTTATATAATCCTATTACACTAAAACAAACTCAAAACACCCCCAAAAATAAAAATATGGTTCACTCTCAAATTTTCGATGTTGAAGGAGAGCAACGCGACCCGATTTCACAGTGCCCCTAGGAAAATTAAAATTCAAAATTTGAGAGTGAACCATATTTTTATTTTTTGGGATGTTTTGATTTTGTTTTAGTGTAACAAGATTATATAAACTCATTTATTTTTCTACCGTTAGATTAATCCTATGACTAATATAAAAGAGGTCCTTACAGGACCTCAAAAAGAGGACCTTAGGAGAGCACTCCTGTATAAAATTGTGTGTTACGCTTTTGAAGTTGAGTCACTAAGTTTAGCTTTATCAATTTACACCATGGTGTTTTGATATTGCAACAATTTAAGCTTTTGGTCTAATTGATCATGAAGTCTGATGTTAAATAGATTATGTTTGGATTAATTACAAATAGGCGCGTGAGTGACTTCCCGGTCATTGCTGTATGTGGAGACCACATTGCATGAATGACTTATCATTATCATTTTTCACAAGTTACAGGTGCAAATTCTATCCAACACCTTGCAACCTTACCAATATTATTTCTCTAGTAACAAACATTGATTAGCATCCCCTAATAAGAAAATTAAAAGAGAAGACACATTCATGAGTGGGGACTACATTTCTCTCAATGGCATGTGGGTCCCTACAATAAATCCTAAATCCCCATACATGCAGGGGATAAGGGGGATAATGTTCAGAGCAGAACATACGTATAATTCTCTATTCACTGTACATTCCCCAATATCTCCATAAACTTCTGCATTAGTGACCTACACGTTCTCTCTATCTCTCCTCTCTCTCTCTCTCACTCATATTTCGGATCACCACAGGACCAATTCTCACTCAGTTTGACAAATCATCCTCAATCTCTCTCATCCCTTTTGAGAAATTCAACAACAACCCACCACAGAAAAAGCAATAGGAGACAAAAAAGCCAATTTTTCCCTTCTGCCTTGTTCTCTCTTCCTATTTTGCTTTCAGGGTCTTATTTCTTGTGTATTCCCCAACACACAGACGATTATTTTCCTTATTGGGTTGTCCCCAAAACACAAATTCTCTCAGTTTCTGCCATTTCTTCCCCAATTCCCCACCTGGGTTTCTTCCATATTCTCTCCAATTCACAAAGCAAGAACCTTGAACTCTGTTTTTGGTGTAATGCGTTTGTTCAGTTCTACTGCAATTCGCCGTAGCTAGGTGGGTTTCTTTTGTGGCGGTCGATGAGTTGATAAGTTTCTCGATTTTGGAGCTATTTCAAGTTCCAAGAAGATGGGGGGAGGAGAGAAGAGTGACAAAGAAACAAAGAAAGAAAACCAGGATGATACAGATAATGAAGGAGTGGAGGGGATTGGGAGGCAGATGAGTGAGACTTCTGTTTCTGCCGCTGAGGATGAGGAAGACGAAGAGGGAAGCAGTAAAATTCAGCTGGGTCCTCAGTGCACTCTCAAAGAACAGATTGAGAAGGATAAGGTCTGTTTTTTCTGCTCAATTAATGGCAAAAAAATTGCATCCTTTTACATTAATGTATTTTATTTATGTAATATTTTGTTGGGTTGCTGACTTTTTTTTTTTGGTTTGTTTGCTGCATTGTTGGTTGACTTTGTTGTTTCAGGATGATGAGAGTTTGAGGAGGTGGAAGGAGCAGCTTCTTGGGGCTGTGGATTTTGAGAATGTTGGAGGTATGAAATTTCATTTCATCAGCACAGCTTTTTTATTTTTACTAGAATTTTATTAAATTTCATTTCCCTTGACTTTAGTCTTTCACTGTTGATGATTGCCAGTGATCAAAGTGGTTAGTAACTAATTGGAAATAATTAAAGTGTAACCTTCCTTTAACCTCTTTTTCTTTTCTACTTTTATTGGATGTCCTTTCCTTTTCCTGTACAGTAATATGATTTCGTATCTTAAGAATGTTTGCATCTTAATGCGTATCATTACTTAAGTCAATGTTCCTGTTAAGCTTGTTTCTGAAGAAAAATTTCACGTGAGAATTTGTATATGCTTTAATTATTTTGATTATGATTCTACCATGAATTGTCTGGTTGCATATATATGAAGAAGATGGAACAAGGATCATCTCGGAGACGTCGTGCTCAGGCTATAAGCTCACGTGTACACACACACGATGAAATCACTTTATGCAGCCCAGAATATACCAAAAAGAAATCATTATTTAGAATGATTATGCATAATTTGTAGTATTTTCCGTTTGAATGAACAGTGTTATCAAGAATCATGGTCGTAAAATGAATATCAGTTCTACATTGCCAATCACAGAATTCAACTTTCTCGTAAACCTGTGATTACATGTTGCTGTCTGTGAACACGTTAGAGCATATTCTTCCACTTCTTCCTTTTTGCATATGTGTATCTTGCAGCATAAGGCATGTATCTGAACTTAATTGTAAAACAACCATATTTTTTAACTTTGACAACTAGTGATTCTTCACCTATCTCTTTAACATTTTTGGGAATCTTTTGCCTCCAATCTTGTAAACTTGTGAAATGTCGAGATGAAACTGTCAATTATTGACCACATTTATGAGAAACTAGTGATTCTTCACCTATCTGTCATTTTACTAGAACATTTTTGGAATCTTTTACCTTCAATCTTGTAGACTTTTGCAATGTAGAGATGAAATTGTCAATCTGGCGACATGAATGATATCATCTTTATAGAATTCTACAAAAACAGCACTGTATAGTGTTTACTAATTTCATGGTAAGGATGTATATTTAGAATTGAGAATTTGCTCGAACTATCTGTTTCTAATATTTTTACTCTTCACGGAGACTATAAATAAGTCTGCCTTATACCTGTTAAGATTGCTGTGATTGATTTGTATTGATTTATTTTCCTTTATAGGTTCCTCTCTTTTCTCGATTTTTTTTTGTTCCTTTCTTACACATAGTAATTCTTTCCCCTCTTTTACAACAGAAACTCTTGAACCAGAAGTGAAGTTCATTCAGCTTTCAATCCTTTCTCCTGGTAGACCTGACATTGTTCTTGATATTCCGGGAGATGGGAAACCCAAAGGCTTATGGTTCACGCTGAAAGAAGGTAGTCCGCACAACCTGAAGTTCTCCTTCCAAGTTAGCAATAACATTGTATCCGGCCTCAAGTACACCAACACTGTTTGGAAAACTGGTGTCAAGGGTAAGCCGTCTATATTTATTCTGATTGTTCCTGTAAAATGAAATATTGTGCACTTGAACTGTTCCATTCACGAGAATTTTAATTTCAGTCGACAGCACAAAAGAGATGATTGGAACTTTCAGTCCTCAGCAAGAGCCTTACATACATGTGATGCCGGAAGAGACCACGCCTTCTGGCATGTTTGCCAGAGGATCATATTCTGCAAGATCGAAGGTAAGCCTAGTTGAAGTATCTTAGGATTTTCAGTCAGAATCGTTGGCACCACAGCCACTGTCTTGACAATCCAAGAGAGAAGTATTTACTAAGTTACATGATCTTATTTCAGTTGACTGCAGTAATATAGTCGTCACTACAAAGTCTCATTCTGTTGTCTTTCTGTTATTGCAGTTTCTTGACGATGATAACAAGTGCTACTTGGAGATCAATTACACCTTCGATATTCGAAAGGAATGGGCTAAATAAACAGAGAATTTCCCACTGAGTGCTAGCATATCTCTTCCATTCAGCTGATGTTCTCACACGGCTGACGTTCTTTACACCGCAGTTAGTTTAAGGTTTTTTCCGGTTAATGATTCCCAAATATTACTTACTTCCATGGTTGTGCTAAGTTTGTTAATTTTCGTAACATTGGATTGCAAAGAAAGCGAGAGAGTGTGTTTTTATAGGGGATTCTTTGGTTACTGCCTGCAATAAAAGGTGAGCTTAGATTGTGTTCTAATTGTGGTTCTAAAGCATTGGTGCTCTATGTTGGATGCATTTAAATTTGTTTTCTTCATTCTTCTTATCCAAATCTTAGCATCTAGCCTAGATTTGGAATTGCTCCATCCAAATCGCCCCTAATTGTTTCTCCCACGCAAAAGAGAACCGAAATTTGAAACTTATTTGGAGAATGCAGTATCCTTAAGCTAGTCTTAATTAACATCTTCAATTAAGAATGCATAGTTTGCATTGGGTTGGTGACAAATGCTTGTATCTCAAAACTCACACTCAAACGAGTTGTTGGCAATGAGACTTGAATCTCAAGCAATTAAAAGCATTTACCCTGCACTCGAAGTCCTAGGCTCGATTTCCTCCTCCCTAACATCGCCGGCATAAAAAAAAATTGAAGAAAAAACAAGAGTTGTTGAGTTGAAATCCTGATGCAAGATGCCCCATTTCTAAGTTGAAGCTAGGGTTTCATAGCCAGTCACTTTCAGGCTCTCACATTCTGTCAATCCTTTATTTAATGGTAGGTGCAAGAAGATTTGAAAGATGAATAACCGCAACTGAAAGGAACTCCCTTTGTTTTATCACAATCAGATTTGCCTGAATCAGCTTGATTAGGGCATCCTATCTGCTTTCTGCACTTTGACAACAACCCACCATCTTCCTCCCACCTCTTCACTCATCCCTCATATTCTTGTCTACTTTCAATGTTTATTGACTTCGCCATTGTTTTTCTACTTTCTTCCTACCAAATGGAGAAATGCAAGCAATTTATACTTAATTTAGTTGGAAAATGCAACCAGGTCCATGTTAATTGATGCTTAGGATGCAGCCCCTGTTTAGACTTTAGCCAAATCAACGTGAGAGTAGGGCTTTTGACTAAGATATGTTCTAATTCACTTTAAGGCTTATTAACTGAATTGATAGCCTCCTGAAACTGCCATTTAGTCTCAATTTACTCCTTAAACTAGTTTTGTCACACTCTGCCCCTTGAAGCTGTCATTTTCAACTCTTTTGGTTTCACTTCACCCCCACTCTGTTAAAGAAACATTAAATTCAAGAGTATTTTGGACATTTCACTTTTTACAACAGCCCTTTGTCTTGCCTCCATCTAGCCCTTCAGTTCAATCGACTGATCTTCTTTGCGAAACAAATTAGGGTTTCTGAAAGAAGATAAAGGAATTTAATGATTTATTAGACTTGAATTTAATGATTTAGGCTTGAATTTAACGTTTCTTTAACGGAATTGGGTGAAATCTGTTCAAACGAGTAGAAAAAGGCAGTTTCATGGGCAAAGTGAGACAAAACCAGTTCCAGAGTGTAAATTGAGACTAAATGGCAGTTTCATGAGGTAATTCAACCAATAAGCCTTCACTTTTATTTGCTTTAATTTACATATAAAGAGATTTGAACTTGAGTGCAAGTTGTTCGAATTTACATATAAAGAGATTTGAACTTAAGTGCAAGAAGTTTTCCTCCTCACGCTTTCTACTAGGTTAACATCTTCTGCCTATACGCCCGTCTTTACATTTTGGCTGGATACCTTTCTTTCAAAGCGTGATAAAATCATTTATTTAAGGGAGTTTTAATGAAACACTTCTGGTATTGTTCACTTTTAACGAAAAAGACATTTTTACACTAAAAAGTCACTCCTGGTACTATTAACTTACAATACCATTTTGTCATTTTGATTCAAATTCAAAAATTTCAAGCCTCTTTCATTAAATTTCCTTTAATTTAAAGGTAGTTTACTTGCTTAATGCCTGCACTAAAGGCTTATAAATAGAATTTACCTTGATATGACCTTATCTTCTCCATTTCTTGGTGCAACCTCTCTCTTTTCTTCACTTGCCGTGTTTGCACTAAGTTACTTATGAATGTATGCGTGCAATCCGGGAGCACTTTGGGGTGAACACCCATCCAACAAGTAGGGTCAAAAGAAAATTAATTATTAACTAGCTTATGGTTTAGTTGTAGTTTCTTTAACTCTCCTCCTATTTATAATATCGATCCCTATTATATTAGGAGAACTCTCTTTGTCAAAAAGACGATTTGGTCATCTATTCATGATTCAATAAAATTATCAGAAATAGACGATTAGATTTAAACCCAATTCCTTAAGCAAGTTTGCCTCTTATATTTATGTTCGAATTTTTCTCTTTATAATTTATTAGATTTAATTTGGAATATGACTCAAATAAAAAAAAAACAATTTTAAAAAGTTGAGATTACAATGTTGGTTAGTTAATTAAACGAGGATCATGTGCAAAAACACTGCTCGTAGCCAACTAATTGGTGTGATTAAAAATTGCCATCACACCTTTCCCCAAGTAGAAGACAAATCCCACCTCTCTTAAAATGATTAATAAATTAAACTACCTGATTTGACCGCAAATACCAATGGCTTTCACATGCCTCTTAAATATCTAAGACTTAATTTACCAAAGTTTAAAGTGATTACATTTTAAAATATAAAATATATTTATTATTTCTAGCTTGGTAAATCACAATAGCAAATCAACAATAAGTTTTACAATTTCGATACATAGTTGTGACAAAGATGATATACAGAGATATACGTTTGGAATGAGTTCGATATTTAATTGTGGTATTTGGTAGTTGCAATGTGAGTGAATTGTTGAAATCTTTATAAAAACAAAAATTTATTATTGGATAAAAGTTGGTTAATGCTAATCTGAATATTAGAAAAATTATTACAATAATAAATTATAAAAGCGTGCTATTAATATACAACACAATTAGTAATAACTTATCCTCTAAAACAAAATTAAAATAATTATGATTATGTAATAGATTAAGATGATTATATTATTTTGGACGAGAGATTAATAATGATTTTAGGGTCTCATTATTTTATCATGTTTGTATAGATGCCTAATCTTGGGCATTTTTCGCGTCGTGTGTGTGTCGGCGGCGAAACAGCATCGTATTTTCTTGTGCAATGGGTCGCCAATATTTACGGCGTGGCGGTAGTTTCTCGTGCGGATGTGCGCGTGTTTGCCGAATCATTGGTACCAGTTGACACCGGGGGACTTTGGAACAACCAGACAGCCGATGCCTGTTGGTCCAAATAGGAGAAAATATTCAAATGCTGGACTTCCAAGTGTGATGATAAACGTTCTTAACTATTGATTTACAAACCTCTTGCTTCTCACTATGAGATTTAGATCACGCATTGTACAAGTTTTTCAGACTCGTTTTTCTTGTCATAGTTTGGGGTTCAAGTAAATGAGACAGCGAGCAGTGAGTCCTAATTAGGATGTGTATTTGATTAATGTAACAAAAAATAAGCGTTGACATAACAATTGTTGCTTGAACTATACGTATTTCATTTTGGTTTTTTTAGCCAAAATTGTTCATGAGATTGACTTAAATTCTCATTTTGATCCATTAGATTTAAAATGGATAGAACCGGTCCCTAAATTTGTCTACTATCAATCATTTTTGTCATTCTATGAAAAATCTCTGTTAAGTAAGGTTAAAATGACAAAAATCCTAATTTTTTGTCAAATCATTTTGGCCATTGTTTATTAAATTGAGGGTATGTTTATATTTTTATTTTGTTCTTATTTAATAGAGATTTTTCACTGAATGACCAAAATAATTGATGGTAGACAAACTGAGAAATCACTTATATTGATTTCAAATCTCATGTACCAAATTGAAGAATTATGCCAATCTCAAATATCATTATAGCTGAAATGCCTTCATTTTTTTATTGAGTTTGAACCATTACTTATACTTTAGTTTTACTTTTACGGTTTCTTTTGCTTCAAAGTAATTAATCATCAAAACTTGAGCTAGAAAAATGAAATCCGACAAAAGGTAAAGAAGTAAGAATCTATTTTTTCACTTTGACCAAGTGTACCATGTCCCTTCAACAAATCAAATCCTTGAACAAAAAAAGGCAAATATGCACATTGTTCAACTCACATCCACTTCATCTGCATTACCAAGGACTTGGTGTCAATGGATGTAGGAAGTCCTTCTACATACTCTTTCCTTTGCTTGGAGTTAGTTGATACAGTAAAAGTTAGTTACTTTGTCCTTCTCCTAGTTCCTACCCTATAATTTACCACCCAAGTAAATACCAACAAGTTACTCAAGCAAAGAGTGAGAGAACAGAAAAACCCAGCTACAAAGCATAAGCAACTGCTCAAACTAGGGTGTCAACATGTCCTATGACACGAAGACCCAAATACAAAAAATAGGTCTTTATATGTACATAATTAACACTGTTCAACTAATATGATACTAATATTCCCGTGAAATAACAAGAATGTTAGCCAAGACTAGTTCATTGGTACTCTTACTACTAAGCAGAATCAACAACTTATATTAACTGAGATGCAACGTATGAGAAAAACTGAATTGGGTGCTCAAGGAATTGAGCATTTCTCATGGGAACATTGGATTGCATTTTCATTTTTGAGATGATGGATAGTATAAATTATTAACACGCAGCTAATATAAATAAATAAATATGAACGAGACTTGTTGCCAACCTAGCTTAAACTAGCATGACACAATAGTATAATGAGAATACGTGGGAGAAAGTTTTCAATGCATTTAAAAACTGATTAGATGAAGTGATTTAGAAATCCCACCCCCCCCCCTTCTCTCTCTCTCTCTCTCTCTCTCTCTCTCTCTCTCTCTCTCTCTCTCTCTCTCTCCCTCTCCCTCTCCTTTTCTTTTGTACGTGAAAAGTCATCCCAATTAAAGAACTTGTTTATGTTAAGAAGCATCCTCAGTTTCCTAAACATGACCCCCACATTTTCCATCTTTACATCTCTTCACACCACCACCACCGGTGCACCAGCTGGTTCCATTCCCCACTCCCACATTTTCTTTTGTTTTTATCTCACCAACAAAACCCCCAATCTCTCACTTTATATACCCTCATCAGTGTCATCACATTTCACTCTTTAATTGCATTCGCAACCTCCGCTTTCTCTCTGAGTTCCTCTGCTGTGAGAGGTCAGTGCCACTATTTTCGCTTCTTTGAGGATTTTGTGTGTTCAATTACACTTCTTTGAGCTTGTGAAGGTTTACTGCTTTACTTCATTTTCTGTTGCATCAAATGTTATTGTATGTGTGTGTGTGTGTGTGTGTGTGTGTGTGTGTGTGTGTGTGTGTGTGTGTATCTGATATGTTGTGATGTATTATTCTGATTTGAACTCATCTAGATCTGATTTGTTGGTGTGCTTTGTTTGAATGTGGACTCTTTCCTCTTGTTCTTCTGGTGATTTGTTGACTTGGGTTTTACTGAGAAATCTCTAGTGAGTGTGGGAAAGGTGAATCATTGCTTCATAGAAACTGAAGTTTTGATCTTTTTTTTCCCATTTTTTAATTTATTTTCTGGGTTCACAAACAGGGAATTGGGTCATTTTCTAAATTATTTTCACCCTGCATTTCTTTTTTCTGCATTGCAGCTTCATTTACTGTTGCATCTGTTCTTTCAGTGTAATCCATTAGATCTTTAATGGGCAATTATCCTGTTTTTACAACTATTTTTACTGTAAATCAAGATCTGGCTCATTGTGTTTTTCTTACTCTTTCCAAGAGTTAGAAAACTGGTTTTTGTGGAAAATTAGTTCTAGTGCAATGGAAAGGTGAAAAGTTTGGATCTTGGAGTAAACTGAAGAGTTTCTACTATTCACACTGATTAATTGGCATTTGTTTCGTAGCAGTGGTTAATTGGTATTTTACCACCTTGCATGTCTTGTAAAACTGAGATTTTAATTCACTGTTTGAAATTTGTTCTTGCAGGAATTTGGAGAGTGTTTACCATACCAAATAGTACTATCAAGATTTTTGGACGAAATGGAACTTCCTGTGGTTTGCATGCTACTGCTTCTGTGTTCTTCAGCAGCATATGCTCAAAAAGCCAAACCTCCCTCTCCCTCTTTCAGCCCTACTCCAGCCCCAGCCCCAGCGCCAGATTTCGTGAACCTCACGGCTTTACTCTCTGTGGCCGGCCCCTTCCACACCTTCCTTAACTACCTTCAGTCCACCAAAGTGCTTGAGACCTTCCAAGACCAAGCCAACAAAACCGAGGAAGGCATCACTATCTTTGTCCCAAAAGACAGTGCCTTCACAGCTCTTAAGAAGCCCTCTTTGTCCAATGTCACCGCTGACCAGCTCAAGTCCGTCATCTTATTCCATGCCTTGCCGCATTACTACACTCTAGCTGACTTCAAAAACCTCAGTGAATCAAGCCCGATTCCTACCTTTGCTGGCGGAGATTACACTTTGAACTTCACTGATGCTTCAGGCTCTGCGCACCTTACCTCAGGATGGTCAAACACAGAAGTGAGCAGCAGCGTGTACTCGACAGATCCGGTTGCAGTTTACCAAGTTGACAAGGTTCTTCTACCCGAGGCAATCTTTGGTACTGACATTCCTCCAACCCCAGCTCCAGCACCAGCTCCTGACATTGCACCAGCTGCAGATGCTCCAACCGCTGACGGAGGCTCATCTCGAGGATCTTCACTGGGAAAATCTTCGTCCTACAGGGTTATCAGCTGGGGCATTTGGGGTCACTTGCTTTTGGCAGTCTCAGGTGGCCTGGCCTTGATCGTGTGAGAGACTTCACCTGTGATCGAACATTGTTTTTAAGTTATGTTAAGAGGGTCGATTCGCTTATTTTCGTTCGATTGATTGATTTGAAACTATTTTTTTTAGGACATATGTGGTACTGAATATCTCTGTATATGAGAATTTGAGTTCTTTTATTACCTGAGTAAATGGGATTTTGCTTGATCTGCTGCTGTTTATGCAGTGAAAAATGATTGTACTTTTAACTTAAATATTGTGTTGCTTGGCTTACAAGTTATACATAAATATATGTGAGATTTTTATGGTTTGGGGATCGCCTACTGTTTTTTGCTTCTTCTGAGCAGTCTCAGACAACCATCTAGAAAAAAACATATGCAACTGAAAGTGGTGGGATAAGGTTGAGAATTTGACAGAAAAATGACTTTGAGACATGTTAATATGTTTTCCTTAAAGTGATATTTGCCCCCACTCTAATATGAGTTTACTAACGGGTCTAAAGAAAATCACTTTCAGGATTTAACAAAGTTTGGAATTTTAATTTAGCAAGAATTGAAATTCCCTTAAAATCTTCTAAAGGGAAACTGTATGTTTAGATGGAGAGAAAGAGAATAAGAAACTGTTGTTTTGAAATGTATATTCGAATATGCACCCAACGTGGGCTATATATAGATTATATGGTACCCGTTGAACTTAGTTCAAAGTGTGCATAGAAAAGTCACATCCTTCAACTGAAAGTGTGTGAAGATCAAGTAGATCTTTCCAGCATCGATCCTTTCATTTCCACCGAATGGATGCAAAACTGCTGCCTTTTCATATATGTGCCTCTTACCAAAAAGGCATAACCTTCTGATTCAATAACCAAGGGACATATCCCTTAGTTGTGCTTCTTCAATCCAAGAGACACGGCACTTAGGTTTAATAGCCAATCTCTCATTTTCTATACACGCAACACCATATTATGTATATATATATATATATATATATATATATATATATGCTCGTATACTTGGAACATCTAACAATTCTCCTCTATCTCAAAATATATAAAACTAGAAATATTATAATGAATCAATCTTTCTGTCATTAACTTTAATCATACACATGTGTTCTTGCATACAAAAAGGTATCTTTCGATTTTAACCTTCAATTAATGTAAGTATCTCAAGGTTCTTACTAATACAATAGTGGCCCTTCCATATCTTAAACTATGTATTTATCAGTCAAAATCGGAAAATACCACCCGCATGATCATATTATAGCTTCCTTGGAGAAAACTTTGTATCTAGTTAGCACTATTATGGCCATGTACTACATTCTGATTTCATAAACATTTACAAGAGAAAACCCAAAAAACCCTTAGTAGAAGTGGCACCACTTCTTATGTCTATATAGGTGAGGTTACTTGTATATGTTCCTGCTATTCGAACATCTTATATTATAATACCTCATTAAGAATTTTAAATTTCATCCTCTCTATCATAGCAGTATGCACTGACATTCTGGAATAGGCTATATACATTATTCAGTGCTTATTCAAACCACTTATCAGTAAATTGTTATTACCCATTGAACTTTGGTCTAGTGATGTTCTAGGCAAAGTTGGGTTACCATTACTGGTGATTTATAGTAAAGGGTTTCAATCCCATTTTACTAGATATACTTTGTACCATATCTCTCGAGAGTCCCTTAGTAAAAGGATCTGCCAAATTTTTATTTGACCTTACATAAGTTATGTTAACAACTCCTTGTGTTATTAATTGTTTGACAAATTCATGACTAAAGCTAATATGTCTAGATTTGCCATTATATACTTTGCTATAAGCTCTAGACAATGTAGCTTCACTATCACAATACAAAGAAATAGATGGCATTGGTTGTGGCCACAACTCTATGTCGAACAATAAATCTCTCAACCATTCTGCTTCTTATGCGGCTGTTAATGCTATGAACTCAGATTCCATGGTGGAGTGTGATATAACAGTTTGTTTCTTTGATACCCAAGAAATAGCACCTCCTCCAATAGTGAATATCCATCATGTTGTGGATTTATTATCGCTTGCGCTAGTAATCTAACTAACATTTGAGTACCCTTCTAGTACCGTTGGAAATCTTGAATAAAATAGATGCAAATTAGTAGTCTTTTTAAGATAACCAAAAACTCTACAAATTGCTTTCCAATGTAAAGTGCTAAGGTTGCTAGTGTATCTTGAAGGCTTACAAACAGCAAATGCTATATCTGGCCTTTTGCTATGCAAAGTATACATCAATCCTTCAATTGCACTAGCATACTCAAGTTGTGCAACTAATCTGCCATAATTTACTGGCATGTTGATCTTAGAGTCATAAGAGGTCAGTGCTTCTTTTATTTGCAAATGCTTATACTTTTGCAATATTTTTTCAACATAGTGTGACTGGTACAATGCAAAGCCCCCATCATGTCTCTTTACTTTTATCCCTAAGATAGTATCCACTTCATTTAAATCTTTCATTTTGAAATTTTGAATTTAGATACTTCTTAGTTTCGGATATAGCTTTCATGTTGGTCCAAAATATTAGTAAATCATCTACATATAGGCATATGACAACACCGTATTCATCAGTGAATTTAGAATAAATACACTTATTGGCATTGTTGTGTCTAAAACCATTTGACAAAATGACGAAGTCAAATTTTTCATGCCATTGTTTTGGCGTTTGTTTTAGACCATATATTGATTTCACTAATTTACAAACCTTCTTTTCATTACCAGGAAGAACAAATCCTTCCAGATGCTCCATATATATACCTCTTCATTCAAAGCCCCATTTAAAAATGATGTTTTCACGTCCGTTTGATGTACATATAGATTATATACGGATGCCAAAGCAAACAACACTCTAATGGAGGTGATTCTTGCAACTGTTGCATAGGTGTCAAAGTAGTCAACTTCCTTTTTTTGTTTAAAACCCTTGGCCACCAATCTGGCTTTGAAGGTTTGCAGAGAATCATCAATATTATATTTCCTTGTAAACACCCACTTACAACCAATTGGGTTAGAACCATGTGGTAAGCCAACCAAAGTTCATGTTTGGTTTGATGAGTTCATCTCATCATCTACAGCTTCTTTCCAGAAAGCAGCATCTCTAGAAGTCATTGCTTCTTTTAAAGTTACAGGATCTCCTTCCACATTTAAAATGAAGGGTATTTTATGTAGAACCTTTTCTCTATTTCCTTCCACCAAAAATAAAATGGCTTCTGAAGATATAAAATCAAGACCTAAATTCTTTTCTTTTTTGGCTCTTTGACTTTTCCTACGTTCTAGAACTTCTTCCGATTCCTTTCTCTTTTTGGTGCTGGAAACTGAACTGGGATTTTCTTTTGACACTGATTGTTGATTATGTTCTTCAATTGAACTAGGACATTATAGAATTTATCCTCAAATAACTCTACATCTCTTGACTCAACAATGACATTTGAGTTCACATCAAGCAATCTGTATGCTTTAGAGTTCTGGGCATATCCCACAAAAATACTTTTTATGTCTCTAGGACCTAATTTGGATCTTTTAGGGTTGTGAGACCTATAAAAAGACAAACACCACCAAACTCTTAGATAATCCAAATTTGGCTTTCTGCCCTTCCATACTTCATATGGTGACTCATGAGTTTTCTTAGAGAGGTAATTCTGTTTTGGCATGCTGCAAGAAGAGCTTCACCCCATAAATATGTAGGAACATTTGCACTTATGATCATTGAATTAATCATATCAGTGAGTGTCCTATTCTTTCTTTCTTTCTGCTAAGCCATTTTGTTGTGGAGTGTAAGGTGCATTTTTCTGATGAATGATTCCATGTTCTTCACAAAACAAAGAGAATTCATTTGAAAAATATTCACTACCTCTATCACTCCGAATGATTTTAATTTTCCTTTCCTTATGGTTTTCAACCTCAACCTTATATCGTTTGAAAAACTCAAAGGCTTCATCTTTATTAGACATTAAATAAACATAAGTAAATATAGAACAATCATCAATGAAAGTAATAAAATAGTGTTTTCCTCCTCTAGTTAAAACACCATTAAACTCACATATATCATAATGAACTAAATCTTATATTTCAGTTCTTTCTACTTTTTGAAAATGTTTCTTTGTAATTTTAGCTTGTGTGCAGATTTCACAATTTTTAAATGTAACATCTTTACAAGAAATTAAATCATGTTTAGACAAATATTTTAAAGATCTATAATTCAAATGTGCTAAACGAGAATGCCATAAAGTAGAAGAAGAGTCAACAATATAAATAGAAAAATTCACTTTATTGATACAAAGTTTGAACATTTCATCCAATGAATAACCTTTGCCAACAAATACACCATTCTTTGACAGTATAAATTTGTCGGCTTCTAACACTACTTTAATACCATTTTTACAAAGTAGATTTGCAGATACAAGATTTTTCTTAATGTCTAGGACATGAAAAACATTTGTCGTTTTTCTAGAAGTGAATTGTAGTTCAACGGTCCCTTTTCCAAGAACCTTAGCGCCATTGTGATTGCCCATTAGTACTTCTTAACCATCCTCTTTGGTTTTGCAGATCTTGAATTGTGCTCTATCATTGCAAACATGTATGGTAGAACCAGAATCAAGCCACCAGTCGGAAGATTTAACGGCTGCAGCCATGTTCAATTCAGTGATCATGCCAATTTGCATTTCAGACACAATAGCAATTATATCTTCAGTATGAGTTTCCTCTACCATATTTGCTTTGTTTAATTTGGCGTCCTCATTTTTCTTGAACCTGCAATCACGAATAAAGTGGCCTTTCTTTCCACAAGGGTGGCAAGTTGCATTTTTATTGCCACTATTGGTACCGAAAAATGTCTTTTTGAACTTTCTTAGGTTATTCGCTTTCAAGTTCTTTTTGAACTTACTATTGCCCCCTTCAACATAATTAATCTTAGTGAAGTCTTGTAAGGAAAAACATTTTTCTCGTTTCCGAGTTTCCTCTTCAATTTGGATCCCCTTCAAGAGATTTTGGAGACTTATATCTTCTACCATATGCAAAAGCTTCTTTCTATAATTGTTCCAACCAAGGGGTAATTTTGACATGATAACCCCTACTTGTAATGCATCAGGAATAATTATTTTCACTTCACGAAGCTTTGTGAGCAAAAGTAATAAATCTTGAATTGGGTCCACATTGGATTTGCCATCAGTCATAGTGAATTCATAGAACATAAACATGATAAATTTATCGGTACATTTTTTCTCCGATGTATACTTCTCTTTAAGAGCATTCCAAATTTCCCTTGGAGATTGAGTTGTAGAAAATAAATTGTAGAGCTAATCCGACAAAGTATTCAGGATATGTCCTCTGCACATCAATTCATCGTCTTCACGCTTCTTCATGTCGGCAATAATTTGTTCAGTATCTGCATCATTAGGTTCAGGCATTGGCTGCAGATTTGGATCAAGAACATAGACAATTTTCAGTACCGTCAGCATCCAACGTATCTTGTTCTTCCATCGCATGAAATTGGTTCCGTCAAACTTGTTGAGTTTCCAGAAAGCACCGTCGTTCATTGCAGACAAAGCCATAGTTTCTGACATCTTCTCCATTGTGAATATCACTTTAAGATTGTTAGGATAAGGTTGAAAATTTGATAGAAAAATAACTTTGAGGCACGTTAATACGTTTTCCTTAAAGTGATATTTGCCCCCACTCTAATATGAGTTTGCTAACGGGTCTAAAGCAAATCACTTTTAGGATACAACAAAGTTTAGAATTTTAATTTAGCAAGAACTGAAATTCCCTTAAAATCTTCTAAAATGAAACTGTATGATTTAGATTGAGAGAAAGAGAATAAGAAACTATTGTTTTGAAATGTATATTCGAATATGCAGCCAACGTGGACTATATATAGATTACATGGTACCCGTTAAACTTAGTTCAAAGTGTGCATAGAAAAGTCACATCCTTCAACTGAAAGTGTGTGAAGATCAAATAGATCTTTCCAGCATCCTTTCATTTCCACCGAATGGATGCAAGCCTGCTGCCTTTTCATATATGTGCCTCTTACCAAAAAGGCATAACCTTCTAATTCAATAACCAAGGGACATATCCCTTAGTTGCGCTTCTTCAATCCAAGAGACACGGCACTTAGGTTTAATAGCCAATCTCTCATTTTCTATACACGCAACACCATATTATATATATATATATATATATATATATATATATTAATGAAATACACCAACAGAAAGTACCACAGGTTTTCCCTGTGTCTCGTTGAGAAACATGTTGCGTAGAAAAAAGATTAAGCACTGCTCACAAACTGATCTTTACGAAGAGAAAGACTTGGGCGTCACCGAGTATATTTTCCCATCTTTGAGTGTCACCGAGTATATATTCTCATCTCAGTATAGCACTATTACGGGACTTGGGGAGATGAGATATATCTCCGACCAGAAGTCATGCTATGAACCTGCCCCTACTTTTGCTTATGACAACACCTGCCTTTTCAAACTACCTCGTTATTTCAGGCACAACCTCAAAACCATAGATTCTAGCCCAGCAACAAAGTTTGCAGCTTTTCTTGTATACATCTAATGGTTTGACACTGCTTCACATAAAAAAATAATAATAATAAAAAAAACAAGTTACGTCTGAATTAAACTTGGAGATAAAAATCCTCTTTTGTTTTTCTACGGTGAAGACAAACTAAGCTCATGAGCTTATTATCCTATGTCGGAACAAGTTGATAGGATACACATTATCACGTTCCCATGTCCCTCATGTGTGGCAACGTGGGGCATAAAAAAAAGAAAATTAATGAAAAGGGCTTAAAAACTTTGAGTTTTAACGATAAGAACAAAACAAAAGGTAAAGTGAATAGTAAAAGAATTGACTTTTTAGTGTAAAAATATGATTTTTCGTTAAAGTAAACAGTAACGGAGTTTTTCATTAAAATTCCCCATAAAAAAAGGAAAGAGTGGAATGGAGTTTCTCTAACTTTTGGCATAGCTGGCCCTAGTAGGAGGCTTGCATGGAGGAGGCCCGCGGTGTGGACTAGGCTAAGGCAGAAGTTGGCTAGACACTCAAATGGAGGGTAATATGCTAAATTCTTACTGTTTGATAATCATTTTGTTTTCATGTTTTTAAAATTGAAATCTTGTTTGATAACTCATTTCAGTTTTATGTTTTTGCAAAAACTAAAACTGTTCAAAATTTGGCCTTTGTTTTCACTATTTTGTTTTCAGGTTTCATTTTTTACACTGAATATTGACAAAAATTTAAAAACAAAAAATGAAATGGTTATCAAACGGTCCCTAAATCAACAAGCAACCAATGTGATCAAACTCTTTAGAGACCATTGTCAAATTTTGTAACTTCCGACGTGCGACAGTGCTCACTCTAATGTGTGTACTTATGAGGAAGCACAATAAATTATTTGAAATTTAATAGAAGATGCCAAACAGACGTTCCCACGGAAAATGAATGGTTTTTGTGTTCCCTTTTCCCTCAAAATATTATTAGACATCGTCACACTCCTTTGACAGAGACATAGCATCTCCTCTGCTTTTTCCATTTTCCTAATCTAACTTGCCTTCCCCCTGGCTCTCCGCGCGTCCTTTCGCCTACACGTTTTTCTCTCCTTCTCTCACTTTCGCTTCTTCCCCTTCATCAAATCCACGCACAAATATTTCTCTCTCTCTCTCTCTGAAGAACATCCAAACTTCTGCAGAAACAATGAGAAAGTCCATCAATTTCGGTTTTGTTTTCTGAGTCTCTGTCAGGTACACTCCATTCCCGGACGTGGGTTTTGATTCTTTTGTTGGTTTATGTCCGTTACTGTACGATTAGATTACTGGGTCAATCTTAAAAACGCGTTTTTTGATCGACGTGCATGGTAGTTTACATCTGTCATATGATTCCTCAATTGGATTCTCTTCATATATCGATCTAGTTTGTGTTTCTGTTGTTGCCAGATAAATAATTCCATGCTAAAATGTCGAACATTGTGATCTTTATGGATATTTGAAGATTGAAATATGTGATTTTTGTTTCTGGGAATTCAGTGTTTGAGTTTTTTTGTGTCGGGAATTTGGCACAAAGGGGAACATGTCTGCATTTGAAGGAGTTATTGTTTCTGACACATGGCTGCAGAGCCAATTCACTCAAGTTGAGCTTCGCACCCTCAAATCGAAAGTAAGCTTTTTTTTATTTGTTAACAAATATACGCATTTTGTGTTTTGTTCAATTTTTAGGCTGTATATGTTATTTTGGACAAATTATATGATCATTTGGCAATTTTGTGGTGATATGTGGAATTGGTTGCATTGGTTTTAGTTTCTTTCGATAAGGAATCAGTCTGGTCGAGTCACATTGGGAGATTTGCCGCCTGTTTTTGCGAAATTGAAGGCTTTCAGTGAAATGTTTAATGAAGATGAGATTAAATCAATCTTATTGGAGTCGGGCAAGGACGCTGGCGAAGATACTGATTTTGAGTCCTATCTTCGGGTGAGTTTTCGAGTATGGAGCAAAGTCTTCCATTTCTCCTTCATTTAAATGAGATTATTGAACATGCATTTTCAGTTTTGTTCCTTATAACTGTACATCATTTTCTGATACTTGTTAGACACAATGGAATGAGATTTGCTAATTGGCAGGCACATTTGAATTTGCAAGCGCGTGCAAATGCAAAATCTGGTGGTTCAAAACAATCTTCCTTTCTTAAGGCAACCACAACAACGGTTCACCACGCAATTAATACTTCTGAGAAGTCTTCTTATGTTGCCCACATTAATGGCTACCTGGCAGAAGATCCGTTCTTGAAGAAGTATCTTCCTTTGGATCCATCTACAAATGCTCTATTTGATCTTGCAAAAGATGGAGTACTACTCTGGTAGGGGAGCCGGAACCACTGAATAATTTTCTACTCAGTAGAATCAGCTGATATATTCGAGTTTCTTAATTATTTTAGTTGCTTGATGTAGTAAGCTTATCAATATAGCTGTTCCTGGGACTATAGATGAGCGAGCTATCAACACTAAAGCAGTCCTTAATCCGTGGGAGAGGAATGAGAACCATACCCTTTGTCTTAATTCTGCAAAGGCTATCGGCTGTACTGTAGTTAATATCGGCACACAGGACTTGGTTGAAGCAAGAGTAAGTTGAGCACTGCCAGCTACCTATTGGAATCTTATTGTTACTTTCCTGTTGTCCTGAGTTACCTCGTTTTCTCGTAACATTTTCTCCTTATTCTTAATTTGCAGCCCCATCTTGTACTTGGCTTGATTTCTCAAATAATCAAGGTATGCTGTATGAAATCTTTTTTGCCTCTTTCTTTTGTGTGTTTTAGATCATAGAAACCACAATGATTCAAGATTTGGGCTGTCCAGGTGTAAACTATTAACTTGTTTTTTCATGTGGTGGCAATATCAGATTCAACTGTTAGCTGATCTCAATCTGAAGAAAACTCCACAACTCGTGGAATTGGTGGATGACAGCCAGGTCAAACTTTTTTATTTGTTTCCCTTTTATCCTCGGTTGAATAAGGGTGGATGATCTCAATTTACACTTTGCTCTGTTTGTGGATGAACACACAAACTTACTTGAGCTATTGTGTTAGTGGACAGGATGTAGAGGAACTCTTGGGTCTGCCACCCGATAAGGTTCTACTGAAATGGATGAATTTTCATCTGAAGAGAGCGGGCTACGAAAAGCAAGTCACAAACTTCTCTTCTGATGTGAAGGTAAGAGCGAGCTGACCAGTTTATTAATTATAAGCATTTTATGCATAAACCAACTAGCATTGGTGTTACAATTGTACTTCTGGTTTCCAGTAAACTGACCACTAGATTGTCAATCAGGAGGGAGAAGATTTTATATGTATCATACATCGTATCTTATTTGACTCACTTGCAACTAGAATTTGTTGCTGGCTTATAAATAAAAGCAATATTCCTCAGAAAACTTGTATCCGACATGATTTCCTTTTGTTTTAAAGTCTGTTGTTGAGTTTTTTCTTGTCCTCATGATCATGTAATAATCTCAACACATTTTCAGGATGGAGAGGCTTATGCTTACCTCCTTAATGCTCTTGCACCAGAGCACTCAGGCCCTGCTGCCTTGGATATGAAAGATCCTACAGAAAGAGCAAACCTGGTTCTTGAGCAAGCAGAGAAATTGGATTGCAAAAGATACCTTACTCCGAAAGACATTGTTGAGGGCTCACCAAATCTAAACCTTGCATTTGTTGCACAAATTTTCCAGCACAGGCAAGAAACAGTATTTCACAAGTGCTTTAGTTTGAGCTTGCAAATTTGGCTTTCTCTATTGCAAATTAATTATGCTGTGTTAATCCTGTGTGGCGTTCTTATTGCAGAAATGGCCTGTCTGCTGATAGTAAAAAAATGTCCTTTGCTGAGATGATGACAGATGATGCTGAAACTTCTCGAGAAGAGAGATGCTTCCGACTGTGGATTAACAGTCTTGGAACTGCTACCTATGTCAATAATCTTTTCGAAGATGTCAGAAACGGGTGAGATTTTCAATTCCTTCTCACACTTACCCCTTCGAAGCACATACGTGTTGTGCCTGGTTGACCCGTGGTTAATGTGTCTCACTTGTGCGTGCAGATGGGTTCTTTTAGAAGTGCTTGACAAAATTTCTTCAGGATCAGTCAACTGGAAGAAGGCATCAAAGCCTCCAATAAAAATGCCATTTAGAAAAGTCGAGAACGCCAACCAAGTTATAGAGATTGGAAAGCAATTAAATTTCTCCCTTGTGAATGTAGCAGGGAATGATATTGTGCAAGGAAATAAGAAGCTCGTACTTGGTAAGTTTGAAGAGTTTTTTTCTTAAATGTTCTATCTTGGTATGACCGCAATATTCAATTTTTGCATCCAAGCAAACCTTAAAAGTTATGGTACTTTCTTAGAACTATGCGTTTTCTGATCGACTTGACAAAAATAAAAGACCGAAGTTTTTGTTTCTGGTTGTGCCAAGACAAACAGCGGCCATGGCCTTTCTGTCAATTCATACTTTTTATGATGTAAGTGATAACTTATCAAATTTTCTACCTCTGCAGCATTTTTATGGCAGTTGATGAGGTTTAGTATGCTTCAACTCTTGAGAAACTTGAGATCCCACTCCCAAGATAAAGCGGGTAAAGAGATTACTGACGCTGACATTCTAAATTGGGCGAACAAAAAAGTTAAGAAGGCGGGTAGAAACTCCCAAGTGGAGAGTTTCAAGGTAATTAATTTGACAACAGCCGTTTTCACTGACAGCTTTGATCCCATGGTTGGTGCTTCAGTTTTTATTTATGGTTTTGTTTTTACTGAACTTTCAAATTTTAGGATAAAAATCTCTCAAGTGGAGTTTTCTTCCTCGAGCTTCTTAGTTCTGTGGAGCCAAGGGTGGTGAATTGGAGTCTTGCCACAAAGGGGGAAACTGGTATGCTAATTTTTGTTGTTCATGAAGGTTTTTTCTTACAATATTATTTGTACACTTGTTACATTGTACTTGCTAAAAAGTTACTGTATCGAGCTATCAAGTTTTTCACTTCGTAGGGATCGACAATTTGACATGAACATGTATATAGAATTACAGTGGGAAACGTTTCTCACTTCTACGTCATGTTCTTCTGGTTACCACTCAAGTTTTTAACTTCATTATCATCAATATTGCAGAGGAAGATAAGAAGTTGAATGCAACATATATAATCAGTGTGGCCCGAAAGCTAGGTTGCTCCATTTTCTTGTTACCGGAGGACATTATAGAGGTATGAGTATTAGAGTTGATCAAAATATGTATAACATACTCATCTGTCTCATCTTCACTCGAATGTATGAAAACATCGAGTACTTTCTATCCCGTCTGGCCTCTGATTAAGTCATTTTTATTTCTCATACGTTTCTGTTTATGTTCAAACTGCTTTAAAGTAAAGACCGTTAACCGATGTTTGTGAAGTAACATGATTATTCAGTTGAAAACTGGTTTTAACCCAAACCTTAGTTTACCGTCTTCAGGGATTATTGATTAGTTGGTATATGTAAACACCCAAATTTAACTGTTGTGTGCTTTGGTATGACAGGTAAACCAGAAGATGATGCTTACTTTGACTGCAAGCATCATGTACTGGAGTCTGCAGCAACCGGGAGGGGAAGCGGAATCAAACCTTACCACTCCTGACGGGTCCCCTACAGCTTCTGCTGACGGTGAGAAGGAAGCAGCTTTGGCAAGTGCAGTCTCTAATTTGTCCATGGACAAAGCTGCTTCAAACCATACCTCCCCACAGACAGAACACGAGAATCCCTCGAAGGTCGAAAATCGAAAAACGGACACTTCTGACGAAAAATGATAGGATATATCCTCAGTCCTTCACATTTCAGTTTTTTTGTTTCTAGAGAGGAGGAATAAGAGGAAACTTTGTTGCAGTTATCAGACGCTCTCTTGTTAAGGGGCTTGTAAAACACAGATAAAAGTAAAAGGAAAGAGTTTTGTAAATTTTTATTAGAGAGAAATCATTTTTTGTTCACCTTTCTTTTACCTTTTGTAAACTATTATTCTTTTTAATTGATATTGTTGTCATTTGATTTTGATTGGTTTTCTTTTTTAATACAAACGATATTCTACGTTAATCTACATTAACGAGTTGTATTGCATATGGAGTTTTAAGGAGTCAACAAAAGTCACCTTGTATTGAATAGACTTTTTACAACTTTTAATTAGTTTATGAAATCTTGTGGTATTCAATTGACTTTTTGTGAGTCTACAAAAATCCAGGTGTTTTTCATTTATTTTAAAGGATTTTAAAAGGTCATGGATTTTGATGGACTTTGAGTAGAGATTTTAATAAATTTCTTTTTTCTCAATTCTTTAAAGATATACTCCACCATCCACCATAATGTCAACAACTATCATTATCACTACTTACACCACCAACTAACCATGACCATCTCCTCCTTCCCCATTGCCAAAACTATCACTATCGCCGCCGCCGCTGACACCGTCATTGCCATAAACATCATCGCCACCCTTACTTTGACTGCCACCTTTACCGCCATCATCACCACCCCACACCGCCATCCCTACTCCACCACCCCACCACCACAATCATCGCACCTACTATTATCGTGGCCACCAAAGACCCCAACTTTACTTCCGCCATCTTGCCAACAATAATCAGGTGATACTTTTACCATTATCATAGTCATAATAACAAAAACTAAAAATTATTCATGCTTATTTATAAATTGGTCATTTAGAAATCCATGACAATCCCCAAAATTCTAAAAAACTCTTTAAAATTCTGCAATAGTCTTTCATTTAATTCATTTATTTTCCACAAAATTATATCATCAAAAGTCTATAGAATTTTATGGAGTTTATAATAATCAGTAAAAGTTTACTAAATCCGTATAAGCGTATGACTTTAAAACTCAACAAAAATACATATAAATTTTAATACACTACACTCCTCTAAATAAGATGGATGAGAGTTTGAACCACAAACGCAATGTGACAAGGAGAGAGACCCTAATTAATGAATCCAGCACCTGCAGAATATCGCAGAGAGATTTAGATGACTTTAGCAATTGAGAATTGTAAAATCTTCATTTCACCCAATTTCCCAGAAAAAAAAAATCAATCAAATTATATTTGGAAAACTAAAAAAAATGTGTGGAATTACATGCTCCGACGACCAAGAGATACAAAAGAAACAAATGTACAAACATGTTTTATTCATAATGTTTCTTTCTACTCTTCCTTTCTAAAAAAAAAAAGAAAAAATGTTCCATCCATAATATGGAAAAGGAAACAAAATTGGCTAGTCTACATTTTCATGTTCTTGTTCACTTGACATGGGAGTAGTAGCGTAAGGGTATAAAGATGTTCTAGGACCATTAGGAATACCGTCGGTAGCAGAACCATCGGATTTTTCTCGTTCTGCGACAACCATGAGCATCTCGAGGCGTTTGTCGAAAATTAATGCACTCTCGTCTCTCTTGTCAAGCTCAGCAGCTTCAGCTTCAAGCCATTTTTCTCGCAAGTCATCGAGAAGGTTGCACTGGTCTGTATTGACTTCAGCTCCTGGTGCGCTTGGAACAGTAGTCCGAAAAGAAGAATCCCCGGATGGTGGAGGCAGAGTCAACAGCATTGCTCGGAACTCACTCACTTCGGCAAATGTCTCAAAATTACAAGCTATGGTATCGAGACAAAATTCCCTTATCTTCGGCACGTCATACCTACACACAAATGTGATTATCATAAGATTGGATTACTGCTACTGATCAAAATATCAGAGGAAGAGAAAGTAGGAGTAGGGGATAAAGGAGCACCATACATGTCTGACAATTGCAGCCAATGGCACAGTTCTGCAGGTGAGGCCTCTTCCAGGTGCGGCAGCAGTACATCAGCTACCGCACGTTTAAGAGGAAACAGTAAATATCTAGCAGCAGCATCAAATAATTCCCCGGCCTGCTCAGTTGACGACAATTATTAGACTAAAAACATAACAGAAACTTCTTTTCAATAAGGTCACAAGATCCATCATTTATTTGGAGAACTAATAAAAAGTCCCTCACAAAACTTTTTTTATCGAAAAAACACTTGGACAACTTCTCTAATTATTAAGAGAGAAAAAAAAGGGAAACACACTTCATGAGGGTTTTGAAAAGAACAAATGTCCTTAGTAATAGAAAAAATGTGCCCTTAATGATAAAAACAAGTTGTTTTAAGCGTTTTTGAATAAAAAAAGTTGTGAAGGGCTTTTTATTAATTTTCTATTATTTCTTTGATGCTAGAAGCTCCAATTAATATCTAAGCTACCTGATCAGGGTCTATATCCTTCAATTCGTCCGTGTACCTGAACCAACCAAAGAGTCAAAATAAGTTGCCTGACACAAACAATCCAAAGAACTAAAACATGGTTGATGGCACAATAGTACAAGAATGCTGACTAGTTACTAAATTTCTGGTCATCGTATTGATCAAACAAATAGCTGAAATACCAAATTCCGGGAGTATATTTACTTCTTAACACTCTAATTCATTTCTGACACTACGATTATTCTCCTTCAGGAAAAAGAAAAAGGAACACTTACATATACTCGATCATTTTCTCAAATGCTTCTGTGCTCAAATCATGTTCCTCAAGACATGGAAGGGTATCAATGGGCGTATCATCTTTCCCTTCGTGAAAGTCCATCATACGGGATAATCTTGCTTTAAAATATTCTGATCTTGATGCTAGAACGACTTGATGGCATCGGAAATTCTTTTTATCAACTCTTACACAAACATCCGCAAGATCTTCAAAATCATTGACTTGCATGGTACCAGCACAAGATATTAATTCTTTGACCCCATTGTTTAGGTTGGGTTGCCGGGTGGAATTAGCAAGAGAAACCTGAAGGATCTTATGCAAGGAAGCAGGAAGCCGATCTTCTTCAGGAAGAAACAGGCCTTGTAAGATGAACCGTTTTTTAGAGCTGTCTATCTCACTTAATGATTTGTAATCGGCATATTTTTGGTGAATCAGTTCTTTCTCTAGAATCCTTTGTAAAGATTCACATTTACATACTTTGCAGATCCTCACAACATCCTCCATATCATCTACAGCAACCTCTAGTCTGTCCGAGTAAAAAAAAAGGATGAGACTGTATAAAGCAGGATACGACAATTTCTCCCTTGCAAATCTTACTTCTTTGCGATGCTTCCAATCAGTCACAAACTTTCTTCTGAAAAATGGTGAACGGGCACTTAAGATGACTCTGTGAGCTTCGATGGCTCTACCTTGAACATAAAATATCACATCTGGAGGGAAGTAGTTGTAACTGGACCCATCGTTGGATTGAAAACCTACTCAGGACCATCAAATGCCCCAGTGTCACTTAACATGCATATCGCTTGTGAATGAAAAATATGTTATACAACATGTCCTGACTGGCGTTGACATATATGAAAACGAAAAGCATTAATCAACACATTTAGATTTCAGAATGTTAGAGCCAATGACATCTTCTTTATCCTTACATTTCAGAAAACAGAAACAAAAACAGAAAGCCGTATACTTTTACGCCTTATTTAGTAGCATGTCCTGGCTGGCGTTAACATAAATGAAAATGAAAAGCATTAATCAATACATTTAGATTTCAGAAAGTTAGAGCCAATGACATCTTCTTTATCCTTACATTTCCGAAAGCAGAAACTAAAATAGAAAGACGTATACTTCAACGCCTCTTCACTACTGAATAAGAACACAAAGGGGTGTCTCAAGCTTCATGCTAACCATGTTTTACAAAAGCCAATCCTCACACTACATTGGCCAAGACTCAAGAAATGAACTACGAAATTCTTCGTCTTACCTACGCTAATGTTCTCATAACCCATTTACTACTCATAGATAATAGATAGCCACCATTTCAAAAGCAAGCATTTCACAACCCCCTCAGCTAACAATTAACACCAACCCATTACTTCTTGCTGAATTCGAAACCGACCCATTCCAATTTAGAAATCAACATTTCAATTTTCAAACCATTCAATTGCAAGCACCAATTCACACAATAAACAAGCAAAATACCTGAAATTTCAATGTGGGCATCATCAGCCTGCTCCAAATAAGCCCTATTCGCCCCGCATCCCAAGAAGGTCTCCCTCATGGCGGCCTGTAAGGGGTTCAGCGGCGGGGGCCTGGCCTCAAACGCCTTCAATAGCTTCCGCACCTTCAAATTAAGCGCGGCGTAGTGGCAGCGGTCGCCGTCGAAGGTGTGCTCGGAGCATATGGCGCCGTTCTCGAGCAGCATCCGTGCGGCCTCGAGGTGTCCGGCGAGGCACGCGTAGTAAAGAGCCACCGAGTCCCACTGGTCACGTGCGTTCACGTTGACTCCGGACTCCAACAGGTACGCGAGGCGGTCAACATCGCCGGCACGTGAGGCCTCGAAAAAGTCGCCGTTGGGGACTTTCTTGAGGGCGACGGAGGCGGCAAAGTCGGAGGGGTCGAGGTCGATCCCATCCAGCTCGGGATCGATGGACCAAGACGGGCGGTTTTGGGTCATCGGGTCGGGTTTGGGGGTTTAGTGGGTCGGGGCTTTGGGTGCATGATGGGCGGCAGGGTGGCGGCGGGTGGGTTTGGAGAAAGTGAGCATTGTGGTGTGTTCAGTGTAACGGTTTTTGGATTGAAGGAGATGGGTAGGAGGGAGATTTGGGTTCTTCTTTATTTAATTGTGGAAAATGAAAAATATCCATCTTTTTTATTGCAAAATAAAGTTCATATTTTTTTTATTCTTTGTCAAGAAAAAAAAAAAAAAATCCTTGAGCGGAAACTCTTGTGCAAAATGTGAAAAAGATATGGAAAGAAGAAACTAGAGAAACTCTTAAATTTCATCGATATTTCTAATATATTGGTTAAATATTAAAGAAACTTTTATATTTCGTTTAATTTAAAGTTTTCATCATTTTCATTGAAGCAACTAGTATCAATATTGATATCAGAATCAACATTTCAACAAATTTGCATATTGATATTTCCACTGAGATTTAAGAATTTCTCCGATATATTTCCAAATCTTTCTCTGATTTTTTTCGATATATCTACGAAAATATTGATCGTGTCGAAGAAATTTCAAGCAGCTTATGGGACACATAAGGTTGTGATCGTAGCGCTGCCTGAGCATTCATGTACCTGTACACTTGCATGGATCTTCCGAAGAAGAGGGGTGTGATTGTGATCATGCCACATTTCCTCACAGATTACCATTTCTGCATTCCACAAATAACCATTTTTGTAGTTTCTTTTTGTGAGTTGAATAAATTTTCTACGACAAATTGAATTTCATTCAATGAAATTTATACACAACAACGTCAAAGCAAAAATTACAGGGCATAAAAATACGTCAATGCCCGAATTTGCAGCGTATCTAATCATGTATACGGTAGCAGTTACAAATTTACACTGGATCACCTCCTACTACAACATGCTAATACACAACAGGCAGTCTCTCTTACTTGGTTGTTTCGTTCTTACAGAAACGCAGATGAGAGACAACAGTTTCAGTTTCTTTCTTCCCGAGGGGAACAATGCCCCTAACAGGGTGCCGGACATTTTTGCAGCTTGATCAGCTCGATGCTGCAAATGTTATTTCTCTTCCAGTTTTAGGGAATTTAGCCTTCTAACTCTCTGATCGAGCTCTTTCATCACTGCTGGTTCTTGCTTTTTCCTTTGCTTTGATATCGTGTTGGTTGTCATTGAACCTATCTGATCGAATGCCACCTGCAATAGCGTGGACGTCATATTAGATGGAAAATCGTTTCAGAACCTCGTATTCACGGATTTGGAAAATTATGTGAACCTATCTTTTTACATCAATTAATCATTTGGGACAGATCTGTTCTCCGTAAATAGGGAATGACTTGTTTATTTTTATATTCCTGTTAGTCAAGTTTTTCGCTAATGCATTTACTGATACAAGGTTGACACGACAAAAATAAAATTTTCTTTAGGGGAAAAAGGAAACTGCAGAGAAATGCATTACCGTCAATAGCTCATCAGGATCAAATAGGTGATGAGTGGTTTTCTGCAGAATACTGATTACATCACCAACATGATGGGTTATAAGCAGCTGATCTTCCTTCATCTGCAATCGCAAATCACAAAATCAGACAAACTTTTCCCGTATTCATGTCAAGAGCTAGTAAATCTGCATAACAAAATACAAGCAATGGAAAAGGCCAAAGTATAAAGTTCTTGTACCTTAAAGATTGCCAAAGCGACATGAAATAGAACTTTAGCCCCCTCGTAGAAAAGGACATCCCATACCCTTAGAGTAGTCTTCAAAGAAAATATGAGAGACAGCCACGGAAGTGTTAGTCACAGAAATTAACAGCATGTTTCTAGAGAGAGAGAGGGAGAATGATTTGGTTTAACCTCAGAAGGCAAGCTCTTAGAAAAGAGGCACAGAAACCACTCAGTGGCCACAAGGGAGACATCAAATTCCATTGCTTCCAAATGCGCCGCAATCCTGCATTTTGCTTCTGATTTTAAAAGATAAAAAGTAAAACATAAAGACACTTAGGCAAGTCAGTGAAAGGAAGGTACCTTGGGCACTTTTTATCCAGGAACTCCTTGAAAACTCTTTGTTCAACATGGCATCCTGATAAATTATTTGTATAGCAGTCATTAACCAACACATTTTCCAAGAGGACTGCAAGCATCCAAAATGCATCCTCCTCTGTTTTCATCACAAGCAGTAACAATGCTGCAACATAATTTAAGCCCTGCACCAAGAAGGTCGAGCCGTTCCAGGTAAGTAAACATCCACAGCCAAAAGTGAAATAATTCATATGAAAATACAGACAAAGACAGACCAACTTTGGTGCTTCAAAATAATTATCTCGAAAAAATACTTGACATAAGATCTTCTCTGAAGCAATTAAGATAAGTGGAGATGAACCTTCAAGTATTTTACAACACAGCAGCAGAACTCATACTTCAGCGGGGCATAAAACAGGAGTTGAAGAGATAAGGAGTTGAGATGGCTGGTGAAACAACAAAATGGTACTGTTGTAACAATAAGTATTTCGGATACCATTCGAGTATATGCAATTTTTGTTATTTTCTTTGATGAGGATATTCTCTTTTAGAGAAGAGGTGTGGCTTCTAGATAGATCCAATTGGAACAATGTAAAACATGTAGTTAACAATTGGACTTAAAAAGGAAGAGTAAACTGTAAAACACAAGAAGGGTGCCGTAAGGATAAACAATCGAAGGGTTGAACTTAATCTGAACAAAAACAATAATATGATTTACGATTAACAAAAGTAGAATCTTGAACATGCTGATGCTGCTGTTCGGAACATTTATGCTCATCGTAATCACACAGCTTTAAGAATGCCTCAAGTGTATTTAAAAGTTTTAGGAGAACCACCTGACAGTATCCAACATCAGAATCACGGAACGAATACCCTACAAGGACGCGTCGGAGAGCAGCATGACCCTCTGGGGTGTCCAACCATGGATGACCGGGGAAGGTCCGGGGCAGGTCCTGCACATACATCAATGAGTGGATTGCAGAAAGTGGAAGAAATTCAATGGCAATACAGATACAACCTATAAGCTATAACCCTTAGCACTAGAGCAAAAAGTAACCTACTTCCCAAACATTTTCCCAACGGATTTGTATAAGCAGAGACACAAATCCTGCAAACTTGAACATTCCCAAACATCATCCACAAAAGTTAACTACTTTCTAGCATAGCTAATATTTTCCTAAATTCGCAGGCGCAGGCATTGCGACATTGGCTAAAGCGGATGTGCTCCCCCTATGCACTCAAGCTCAAATTCCCCTCCCCGCAGTTTAGATTAGAATATCACTACTCACTAGTATCAAAAATATTTTACTAAATTGGTCCTGAAATTACTTAATCTCTCAAAAGGGAAGCTTAACCCAAGAAAATCATACCAATATAAAGTCAAATTCCAAAATTTTCCACAACCCACTATTGCAAAATCCAAAAGAGGGGGCAAATTAAGAAACTCACATGATCAATCTGCCTGGTGGCAGGGGTGACCTTGCCCTCAGTGGCCTTGATCAAGTCATCGTAATAGCTCTCCGGCGCGGTGGACTTCTTCTTGGCCGCCCCGGACAGCGAAAACCACACCTTGGGGCGGAGCACCGGCGGAATCCCCTTCCTAATCAGCTTCTTCAGAGTGATGGCATTGGCCAAAGCTGAAAACTTTAGGGAGGACTTCAAGTTCCCTTCAGAAATGGAAGTCTGCAGGTACCAATTTGCACCTTTGTTTGCCTCCAACGACCACCATACCCTCCCCTGCTGCCTCACCTTCTCCCTCACCTCATTCAACACATTCACATCATCCACATTCCCTTCCACTGTAAACCCATAAAGGTCCTGGAATTTTACTGTCAGATTCGCCCTCCTGGCATGGATGCTGGGCCTCAGGATTGGTAGCTGGGATTGGAATTCCAAGGACAGGTCTCTCTTGCTCTGAGTCCCAAACATCTCTTCAGGAATGGGATTCCAGAGGGCCAGATCAAGATGAGAGAGAGAGAGAGAGAGAGAGAGAGAGAGAGAGAGGATTTGTCAATCAAATAAAAAAACCCACCAGCTACAAATCCATGGAATTGGTCTTCTTTTGCAGTCAGAGAAGAAAAAGCTTTGAAATTTGAACAATTTGTTTGAGTTCTTCAACTAGGTTGCTTACAGATTTGATGAAAGATGAGTTAGCACAAAAAATCATCACCCAAAAAACCTAGCATTTGTAATGGCCATCAAAGTCTCTTTTCTGCCATTAATATATCAACTCTACCCAAAAATATTCAAAGATAAAAATAAAAAAATGAAAATTATTTTTCCTTTTATGTGGGCTTATTTTTGTAGAAAAATAAATATTTTCAGACCAAAAAAACCCAGAGAAAAGGAAAGGTGGAAAAGAAGAAAAAAAAAAACCAGAAGAGATCTTTCCTGCAATGTGAAATGCAAATTACAAAAGGGAAAATTAAGGAAAGAAAGTGGCACCTGAGATAGGGTTTGATTGTAGAGGCCAGGAATATTCTAATTTAGGATTGAAAATTTATTAGTGGAATTGGATGATTAAGAAGTGGTTTTAGCAGGAAAGTCCGAATTTTTAGGGATAATTAAGAGAAAATTTGAGCAATTGTCCCTGCACTTTGGAAAAATTGGAATTTTATTCTTTGAACTAAAAATCTATAAATATTGATACCTAAACTTGTTATAATCTGAAGTAATAGTCATTGTTCCTAAATCTCTTAGAACTTTTATTCAAAATAAATGGTTTAAAATGACAAGAATAGATAGAAGTTCTGACGGAGTTAGCCAAACGGATCATTGCTCTACATTATTACAATTTAGGATCAATAATCTCGAATTTTTAATTCGATGACCAAAGCTTTAAGAGAGCGTTGCTCAAATTATCTTAGTAATTAAAGCTTACCGTAATAAAAATGAATGGTATGAACCATGAAGTGGGAAAGAAAATAGTGTAGGAGGAAGGGGTCAATTTGTAAAATAAGTTAGTGTTGTGGGTTTTTTGTTTAAATTTGCTTCTACAAATATATATTTTTTGAACTTTTTTGGAGACAGTTGACACTGAAAGGAGACAGACATTCACAATTTCACACCCACTGTATACAGAGTTTATCTTTCCTTTCTTTCCGTTTTTGGCTTCTTTTGTTTTATTTGTTATTTTTGTTACTTCATTTGTTTAGATAATTTTAGCTAAAAAATAAAATTTGAAAATAATAGGGGAAACTTAGAGAAGATTTGCTTTCAATCCATGGACATATGAGCTTTATCTTAATATATCAGTATATGTGGAAATATCGATGGATATATCGAAATCGGTTGACTTTGATGAAAATGATGGAAGTTTTCTCAAAAATGTAGAAGTTTAAAATGTAAGTCATATGACAGTTTGTCGATATTAACAAATATGTCAGAAATATCGACAAAATTTGTCGGTTTTAGCATAAATTTAAGAATTTTTTTGATATGAGATGAGGTCTTTCCATATAATTCTATGAATTTTTTCCATATATATTAACCGCATCGAAATTTTTTTAAACATTGGTTTTTCTCAATTCAAGGAGGTGGTGTTTTGATTTGTTCCGTGATGCTGTAATAAGGCTTGGTGGTTGCTTTCATTTCTAACGGTGTTGTAAAGAAGGTGCTTCGACAGTTATTATAGGTTTTTTTTAACAAACAGTATTATCTACACTAAAGGGGAGGGAGGTTGGCTTAGCCTAACAATGAGCTAGCAATAATGTGATTCAAATTCGTCTTTAGCGAAAATCGAACTTATGACCTCTTACTTATAAGTGAAGATGAATACCATTAGATCATAATACTAAATGATTAATGTAAATGTTTAAATACCTACCACTTACATATGTTTTTTTTCTTCAAACGATAAGATATTTATAATCATATTTATATTGAAGGCAAAGAATAAATATATAATTTTTCCACGCAAATAATATTATAATTTAAACTAAACTTCTTTAAATTAAAAATAATAAGATTTAAAACTTAAATACAGAAAGAATAACACTGCTCTCTCGGCCTTGTAATGCTCAGTCCCCTCAATATTTTTTTAAACAAAAAGGAAAATAATATCCTTAGAGGGATTTAATTGTAATTAAACCAGATTGAGCTCCAACCCAAAATTAGAGGACAAACCACAATTTGCCAGAAACGTAAAGCGTGTTTTTTTTTTTTTTTTTTTTGGGAAAACTTAAAGCGTGTTTTTGTTTTGACAATCGAGTCATATGACAACAGGAAGGGGGAAGCAGTAATTTAACGAAAGCCGAAGGGCATTTCTGCAATGAAATTTAACAGTTTAGGGCCGGCGAAATAATTACCAGAAGTGCTAGTGAGCTGGACTCGCGTGGGGCCTAGTTTGCGGGACCACAACCTCTAAGCGCGCCAAAAGGGAAGGCTGGAATCACGTGCGAGTACCTTACATTCTTGCTTCTGACCATCAGATCGTGTCCGAAGATGTACAACGCCACGTAGGTAGACTGGCAGTCGTACGTAATGTTGTGGCCCTGTGGTACGAAGGTTACACACGTGTGCTGCTGCGGGTTCACGGTATTCAAGATACGACCGGTGCAGTGTAGTACTGCTCTCTGGAGCCCCGGCCCCCCAACTAGTGCCTCGTAGGAGGACATGTGGACGCGTTTGGTTCTGGTGCTGGGCCGGCCTCCATTGTTACGAATACAAGAAGGTGGGCCGGTTTTTGGGCGGGTCCCACTGGCAGTAGAGCGTGACTCTCTGCAAAATACAGTTTATATGGTTGCATCCGACAAACGGACATGGTAGAATTCTCTTTTTTTTTTTAATCTTTCTAAATAATTGCGATTAAATTACGTCAATTATTTTATTTTCAGTTTTTTTATAAAAAGAAAAAGATAAAAAAAAGTGCGAGAATAAAAGAGGAGAAAGTCTTACACTAAAATGGACAATGAAACTTAAATAAAGTGTAGTTACGTTGCAGATACAAATCATTAAAAACAAATATGTTTGATTGTCTCAGGTTTAATGTCCTCAGGCATTGTATTCATCCCATTACATTATTTCGTAAGTTTAGCGTTTGTTTCATGTCTAAAATTAGATTAAATAACTCAATATATTTAAAGTTGAAATTATGATTAAAAAATGACGTTAAACTTGAAGCTAAAAGATGGAGTATTCAATTAGCAGAAATAAGTTTACAACAAAGAACATTAATTTATGCATTGACTCTACGTCCTCCATATTTTTAGCTTTGACCCACATCTTGCCTTTAGAAGTGGGAGAATTTAAATTCGATATTTGCTAAAGACGAATTTGCACCGCATTAGTGCTAGCCCATTATGAGGCTTAATCTATTCTCACACTCCTTTAGTGTAGATAATATTGTTTATTTTAAAAAAAAAAGTAAACTTTAAACCCTAAATTCCAAAAATGAAAAGGGAGTTAATGTCAAGTGGCATGCAAAATTAAGTTTGGCCAGATACTTTTTCCATTTAAAGAAAAATTTTATAATTTCAAATGATTGAAACTGGTGACATCAAAGTATGTAGGTTTTTCAGAGAGACCCCACTTGACGAAAACTAGCCGTACGATATACGATGAACGGTTAGGATGTGGTGATCCTTAGGATCCTCACAAAATGGATCCAAAGAGGACCCTCTTCCATATATATGAAATATAGTTTGATCATTTATTGGCTGCCTTCAACGGAAATTATGAAAATTTGCAATGGGATGCGTGTATTAACTCATTCAAATTAGTCGGAATTATAGAAGAATTTCTAAAAAAAGAATCAAAAGTTCAAAATATGCAATGAGTTCCGACCAAATTTATGTAATGAATCGGTAAATATTGTCGATATTATTGATTTTCCTATATCTCGCCGATATAGGATGAAGTTTGCATTTCAACCCTTTTCCATATCGATCTTTGATTTTTCGGATATTTAAACAAAAATATCGATTATTTCGTAGATGTTTTAAACACTAATTGACAGAGAGACACGTACACAAAATGATCAATTATTTTAGGTGCAATTCAATACTGCCATGGCCTATGGGGTCCTTTTGTGCTCAATAAAAATCATCGTCTTCGTTTATGCATTACACGTGCTATCACCGACTTCTTTCCTTTACTAAAAAGACAAGATCATGCAGGACAAAATTTTTCGGATACCTCTATGCAACTACTACTCAATCACATACCGCTAGGTTTCAATGATGTAGAGCACAAGAGTACAAAGTCATGATCTTTCCAAGAAAAAGCTTTCTTGCCTCCGTTGCATGAAACGTGTGTGTGTGTATATATTGATTATAGTTTTTTGATCATGAGTTACTCACATGATATTTGAAATCGATGATAATTTCATGTAAATCATGAACCCGAGGGGCATTCAACACCGACATCACATCATAAACAACGGTATTAGGGTTTGCTTTCTTGATTCTTATGATCGCATTATACAAATTTTAATTTTAGCATGCAAGTGTATACTCTACCGTCCCAAATTGTTGTAAACAAAGAAAATTGTGAAACATTTGCGCTTGGCAGAAAGATTTTCAAAGCAAATATGAAAAATTTTCTTACTCTTCTTTTTGACAGTTCTTCCGTTGGTCTTTGCAGCTCGCTTTCCTTACAGACAAAGATTGCATGCAAACTTCATCATACACATTTCTGCCTTTTTTTCTTTTGACTATTTTGTTATTAATTATTTTTTACATAAGGCATGATTTGGACTTTAATCTACCAAAAGGTGTTGCGTGTTAAAGAAACACCAATAATTGTTAATTCTCCACAGAGAGTAGTTGTGAAAATTTTCATAAAAAAGGGAAAAGATTTTACATTTATTTATTTATTTATTTATTTTTTTTTTTTTTGAAGCCAAACAAATATCACTGATCTCCAATCTTTTCCTGACCAGGCAAATGGCAATTAAGTTAGGAGCATCAGAAGGTGACAAAGTGTTACATATAGTTAGGAGCATCCAAAACATTATTCACTTTAAAATATAAATCAAAATGGCTATCAGGACACCAACAAGAACAAAGCCGATTTATTTTTAAAGCTACTTGAGCACACGACCATACCCCATATGGCCATTATGTAATATTTAAACAGGTTTGTTTTGTTGCTGCTGTACGTGCCCTAGCCAAATCAAACAAATTGTTGTTGTTTCAAGTTCAACGAACATGATTTCACTTTTAAGCTTATGGTTCATTAGATCGATCAAATAGAATCTTCGTATGCTTCCAAGTTTGCCCTTATAAAACTGTGAGGGGTCATTTTTTTTTTCCCTAATAAACTGCAAAGTTCATTCCACATCTAGCACTGCTACTATGGGAAGTGCTATGAGGCTTTATTAATAAAAAAAGAAAATGACACTTTGGATATAATCCCTAACTATCAATATTCTTTGATTGAAACCTTATTTGTTTTTAATTTTTTATCGAAGTCCCTAACATTAATGTAATAATGTAAGTTACTATAATTTTTAAATTAAAAATTAAAAATTGAAATGTGTATTTGTTTATATTAATGAGATTTTAAATAAAACCCATAATTTGTGGGATTAAAAATAATAAAATATAAATTATACTCTCTATTATATTGTGTGTATATACATATATATATATATAGGTACATTGTGATAGCCCGTCCCGAAATATTATTCTCGATAATGTGAAATGACGAAATTGCCCTTGAGCGTTGCATGGGAATTTCATATTTGGAGTTTTATTTGGTAACCCTAGTTGAAGATTTGGATTTTTGGAGTAACCATGGTTATGTTGAGGCTTAGGTGGAAGTGTGAGGACCACACTTACACACCAAACCCTTCCTCTCTCTCTCTCTCTCTCCCTTCCGTGGACTCTCTTTTTCCTCTCTCTTTTGGACTCGCACTCTCTCTCTTCCCTCTACGTACGGACAAGCAGATAAAGGGACCCAAACCTTGTAGATCGAAGGATCCAAGGTCACCATTGTGTTCCTGAAGTCCATACGAGCACATCCATACCATTTTCAGGTAAGGAAACCTTTGATATCACGTCGAAACCGTAACCCCGATTTGAGGTACTATTCATGCTTACGTAAAATGTTGATTTTTAGGGAATTTCAAGCTCATAGGGAGCTTAAGGAGGTCCTAAGGAAGCTTGGAGTGCTTCGTTGGAAGAAATTAGACATCGGGATCGTGAGTTTCGAAGTTAGCCAGTTTTCTTGAATTTCTCCGGCGAGATCCCATGAATTTTGGAGCTTCAAAGAGGTATGAATGTGTTCTTCTTAGTGAGAGGTTTCATTTGGTACAAATTTCATGCATTTTGGTGGAAAAATGAGTGAGATATTAGGTTTAGAAGATTTTCCAGAAACCGGCGAACAGTCGCTGTCGATCGGTGACTCGTCGGAGAAGACAGAGAATATTCCGTCAGTTTTGACGGAATATGCTAATGGCGTTAGCTGACACCGTTAAGAATCTAACGGAATATGCTAGGATTGAACGAAATATTCTCTAACTGCCGTTACCGACACCGTCAGTGTGCCTGGCACGTGGCCGTGCGTGGGGGCGCGTAGAGCCGAGCCTTAGCCTATGCGTGGGTGGTTGGAAAATTTTTCTAAAAAAATGGGGATGTTCGTGAGGTTGTGTAGATCACTGTGGTATATTCATATACCCAATTTGAGCATTGTATGAGAAGTTATTATCTAGTTTTGTTTATGTGCTTTTAAATGACGACTATATAGTTGTTTCTCATATAGGCGAGACTTATCCGAAGGACGAGCGTAACCAGGCTAAGCGCGGGGGTTACGACCCGACTACATATCAGTGAGTAGGCTTTTGTTTTCAGTACACACACACACACACACACACACACACTTGACGTTTTTCCCAGAAAACGTATTTTAAAGGAAATGTGATTTGAAATGCCATGTCATGCTCGTATTATATATTAGCATATGCATTATCATAATTATGCATATTGTTGCATGGTGCTGCGGAGGCCAGGTAAGCCACATGTGAGTATATCATGCTGGTAATAGTTATGAGATAAATGGTGATGTTGTGATGCATATTGAGCTTATTAATCTGCACCCCGGTATTAGTGCTCCCGCCCAAAGTTAGGGGCATAGTCCTTCACGTGATGTTCACCTCCCGCACCACACGCTCATCTTGGATCCAAGTTAGGTGCACAGTCCTGTAGTATAGACCACTTTCAGTGGGTTCGACTCGTAGGTGACCCGTGATTTATCGCACAGTTTTCACATGATCGTAGCACTAGAGCGTGTTATTATTTATACCCAGTCTTGTCGGTCAGACCACGTGAGGTGGTTCCGACTCGTGTGCAGATATGTATATACATGATGAGATATGATGAGATATGTGCCATATATACATGATGAATTATGTGATGAGATTGAGATATGATTGAAATGAGCTCTAGATTTCGCCATATAGATCACGTCAGGTGACTTCGGCTAGTATATGAGTTATATTGAATTGCATCACCGGGCTTACATTTGTGATATTATGAGGCATTGGGCATGGCATACATATAATTATGTGGTTTTGGATACATTGTGTCACATCCTGGCCCGGGGCAGATCACTTCCCAGGCCCGCTCCACCACCGTAGCACGATATTGTCCGTTTTGGGCTTACCATTCCCTCACCGTTTTGTTTCTGGGAACTCACGAGTAACTTCCCAGTGGGTCACCTATCATGGGAGTGCTCTAGCGCCCTTCTCTCTTAACTTCGGAGTTCCTACAGAACCCGAAGCCAGTGAGCTCCCAAAAGGCCTCGTGCTAGGTAGGGATGGGAATATACATTTAAGGATCACTCCCCTGGGCAATGTGGAATGTCACACATTGAGCATGATTTTGAATTATATTTATATACATATATATGTATCCTATTTTCTGGGAATTATATAGGTTTTCCAGCGAGGGGATAGCGCTTTTGATATCGTATGATTTTAGAAAACCTTTGTTTTTGCCTACTCACGCTTTTGTTTTACGCGCCTTCAGGTATTAGATTGCGATTGTTGATGGCTTACGAGGATTCAACAGAGGTTCTGATAGACATCATTCATGTAGGACCACCTTCGGGTGTTGTTTAATTAGTACTTTTATGCTTGACTGCACTTAGGCTAGTTAAGCTCTAGTTGTGTAATTCACACTTATTCTCGCACTAGCATGCTATCTTAACTAGGATTGCTAGTTGCTCGATTTCAATTTGTTCATATTTCCCTTATTAATCTTGCTTCCGCACTGTGCTTATGGTTACGTCACGCTCACATAACGGTCAGTACGCCTCGATCTCGGTCAGGGTGTGTCATACATTCATCAAATTAACAAAAAAAAAAAAATATTATTGTACCAAAACATGGGTACATTCTTCAAAACCACAGAAAAAAGAAAAAAGAAAAAAAGATACTAGGCTTAATAACATTAGTAATTTTTTTATATTAAACTTGACATGGATACATTCTCAAATCAACGAAAAAGAATGTACCCATATAATTTTTAAAAATGATAAAATTTGAATGGATTTTATATTGAAAAATTGGGTACATTTTATATTAAAAAGGGTACATTTTACATATAACAAATTTGTATATTTAAGAATGGTACATTTAAGATTTAAAAAAAAAATTGAAAATTATATGAATGGGTACATTTAAGATTAAAAAATTGAGAATCTTTTTATAAAAAAAAAAAAAACTAATGGGTACAAACTTATTCTTTTTTTTTTTTTTTGGAAATGTTTGAATCGAAAATTAATTAGGAGTTTAATAGAGGTGTGAGTATTAAAACCTTAAATCAATTACTAATTTTTATTTAAAAAAATTGTATACTTAACATGTAAATTCATTATCACATTAATACTAGGGACTTCAATCAAAATTTAAAAACTAATAAAGTCTTAGTCAATGAACATTAGTAACTAGAGACCGGATACTAATTTTTCCAAAAGAAAAATACAATAGGCCAACAGAGATGTGTAGTCAAACCCCGACCATAAAAGAATTTATAAAAAGCAAGTCAACCACTTTTAGCAAAACATATAACAAGGAAGATGAGAAAGGTTACGAGAATAAGCAATTACAGCACCAGGAAGGCATGATTCCACCGGGATGATCAACACCATAATTAGATAAACAACCAGCAACTTGATTATGTACCCTCTCTAGCTAAAAATATGAAAAAATTGAACTTGCATGAAGGACAATAAAACTTGCCGGTTATACTAACTAACTAAAAGCCTCCAGGGGATCGATAAAAAAATAAGGCAAACTATAGTGGTTGATATATAAAAACTGCAAACTACAGTGGTTGATAAATGGCTACTAGATCTCATTGACCATCACAACTAAATATGGAATGTTTCACTTCCATTCATTACCAGAAATTGCCATTTATCCGACGAAGTTTTGCCCGACAAATAACATTTTGGCAGGCAAATATTCTTTACCCGATAAAATACCTCTGTTCATCGGGCAAAAAGGGTCAACGTTTTGATTTCTTCAGAAGCTTTTGCCCGACGAAAAGAATTTGACAGGCAAAGAATTGGTCATTGGGTAAATTTTTTGAGCCAAGGGAAAACCTTGGCTCGTAAATTGGAAACCTTTAAGACTATCTCCAGATTAAAACCTAAACTTTAGGTTTTAAATTAACCCAAGGGAAATTTTATTTGAATCCATGTAACTTATCTCTACACCCAGCTTACTCACTACACCCATATTATTTTTAATTAAACTATCCTCATAAATTTATTACCTAACTACCCTCACAAACTCAATTCAATATGTAAATTTATTTTTACACCCATGATATTAACTTATTGAATTTGGATTCTTTCTGAGTTTTCTGATTGCGGTGACGGCGAAGTCTCCTTCTTTCCCTCTCTCCTCTCGCTTTCCCCTGTTCATTTAATATTGGAGCTTCATCATATCTTAGAATCTGCTCCCCTGAGCTTACAAGAATGGAGTAAGCAAAGGAAATCTCATATGCTCCTTTCTTTTTCGTGGAGCATGATGCAACAACAAATATTGATCATGTAACAAATAAAAGAGCAGGCTGAGATTTGCACCTGAAGAACCAAAACATGAGTGTTTCTTTGACAGTGATGGCCTTCAATTTTCACGAAGATCAGACGGAAGACAGTCCCTACTCGTGGGATAAGAGAAAGGATTTATGCATAAGCGTCATTACCAGCTATTATCCTATGATTCTGTGTACCCAGCAAGGTAAATATTTTCTTCTGCTTTCCTTTCATTTGCTGCGATTTTCACCATGGATCTTGCTTGTTTTTTTGTTGTATCATGGTAAGAGTTTGATTATTGGGTTTTGGGTTCGTTGATACAATTTTGTTTTATTGTTAAATTCATTTTGTACTTTATGGTAATAATGCAATAGAGTAAAAAACACACTTCTTATTTAAAATTTAAGCTGGGTGTAGAAAGAGGTTGTATGGGTTCAAATAAAATTTCCCTTAACCCAATCATTCTTCAATGATTGGGCGTTAAAACCTAAAATTTGGGCAAATTTAACCAGACTTTTGGTCACGGTTAAAAGGCTGGCCCACCAAAAAATAGGTTTCAAACTAACTTAATTCTTCTTCAATGGTTGGGTCTAAAATAAGTATTGTGTTAAAACCTAAAATTTGGACAATTTAAATTATTAAAATACATTAAGTCCAACAGTTGAGTTCGAATATGATCAATTCTAACGGTAAAAAAAAGATCTAATGTCCCAAAATTAAATATAACAGCTAAAATAATTAAAATGTATTAAATCAAAATTCACCCAAAATTTCTATAAATACATGTTTCATGGTGTTTAGTGAATTTTCAACTTTTCTTGGAATCTAAATATTTTTAGGGTTTTTATCACAAATGGTCCCTGACATTGATCAAACACATCATTTTGGTCTCTGACATTGAAAATCAATAGAAATGGTCCCTGACATTCTCCACCATCCATCATTTTGGTCCTTCCGTTAAAAACTCTATTAAGTGTCCCAAAGCTCTTGGCCGGAAGTTTGGGCAATTTTCAAAGCTTCGTAACTCAATCGTTTCTTAACCAAATTCGACCCATAATATATCAAAATGAAGATAGGAAAGTGTAGAATAAGATTATAGCTATTTCAAAGCCCAGTGGTTGCCGAAGATGGCCGGAAAATAGCCTCAAAGTTGACTGGTCCGAGCGAAAACTGGAAAACTTGCCGGAAACTGGGTAAACTTTAAACGTTCATAACTTCTTCAATACTCAACAAAATCAAGTGATTCAAAAACGAAAATCATACTGTTCGACGAGACAAAGAGAATGGTATCTTTTTTTTATGGCTAAATTGCCGTGGTTTGGCCAGAAAATGGCTCGAAAGTGGCTGTCTTGGTCTCAAGTTAGCCACTTTCGAGCCGTTTTCCGTCCAAACCACGGTGATTTAGCCATAAAAAAAGGTACCATTGTCTTTGTCTCGTCGAAAAGTATGATTTTTGTTTTTGAATCAATTGATTTCGTTGAGTATTTAAGAAGTTATGAACGTTTAAAGTTTACCCAGTTTCTGGCGAGTTTTCCAGCTTTCGCTCGGACCAGTCAACTTTGAGGCTATTTTCCGGCCATCTCCGGCAACCACTGGGCTTCGAAATAGGTATAATCTTATTCTACACTTTCCTATCTTCATTTTGATATATTATGGATCGAATTTGGTTAAGAAACGATTGAGTTACAAAGCTTTGAAAATTGCCCAAACTTCCGGCCAAGAGCTCCGGGACACTTAACGGAGTTTTTAACGGAATGACCAAAATGATGGATGGTGGAAAATGTCAGGGACCATTTCTATTGATTTTCAATATTAGGGACCAAAATGATGTGTTTGATCAATGTCAGGGACCATTTGTGATAAAAACCCATATTTTTATGTTAAAATGTTCATAAAAATAAACTATGATAATCTACATAAATTTTATTTTGAGAAAAGGTACCGAAAGAAAAAATTTAGCCTAAGTTCATTCTTTTATAATCTCAGGCCAAAATTTTAGCCCAGAATCATTGGAGCAAAAACACTATTTTTGTGTTATACTCTAAATTTTTTGGGTTAAAAATTTTAGATTTTAACCCAAAAATTGAAGATGGTTTAAGCGTTCGTCGCGCAAAAGGTATAAATTAGGGTTTAGGGGGTTTAATTTCGTTGGCCAAAAGTGAGATACATGATTGGCATATTTAATTCCTTTGATGATTTTCATAGTCTGCAAAATTAATTTCAACAACCCAACCTTCAAACTTATTTTTATATACTCTAAGATCATACATGGCAAAAATCACCAAAAACAACCATAATGTAATTCCCTGTAATCATGTAGTGATTGAAGATGGAGCTTGGTTTATTGATGTACTTTCTTTTGTTGTTCATTAGAGATGAATGAATAAAGTATGTTATAAATAGGCAAAAGTTAGATAGATAACCTTTGCTAAGGACATGAGTGAAGCAAGTGCAAAATATCACACTGTTTGTTTTCGTAACTATAACACAAAATGATTGCAGGTAAAGAAAGTAAAGAAGGGATATTGATATTATTATTTTCACTTATTTTCTTTTTTGTGTGTTGTGATCACACATGGAGTGCTCTTTATATAGAGCCACATCCATGAAGATTTACAAAAGTGAAATGAGTGCCCTTTCAAAAACCTCATACAACAACAACATGACTACTATTATAAAGTCTTCCTCATCTTGGCTAAAAACATTTGGACATTCACTCCCACAACTTTTACAACACCCCCCATTGGATGCCCACATATCAACATTAATTACCTTGTTAAAACCTTGCTCGGAAAAATCCAGTGGGAAAAAAACGTAGCAAAGGAAAAAGAGTACAACTTTCCTTGGATTGTTGATATAGTGTTAAGTATGCTTATGTTGCCTCGTTAAAACCTTAATAGGAAAAACCCAGTGGAAAAAATCCTAGTCGAAGGGTAAAGAGTACAACATGCATGTATAATGGATGCTCCCCCTGATATGTATCTCCCTTTGATTCCACATTTTTCAAATTTAACTAATTGATAAGCCGACGTAATCTGATACCATGCACTAGCTTCTGAAACGTGCACTTTGGTAGAGATTTGGTGAATAGGTCTGCCAGATTTCCATTAGAACGGATTTGTCTGACTTCAATAACTTTAGTCTTCTAAGGCTCATGTGCACTGAAAATCTTTGGAGATATGTGTTTAGTCGTATTGCCCTTGATGAATCATTCTTTTATTTGCCCTTGATGAATCATTCTTTATTTGTGTGAACACGGAAATTCCTGCGATGGAAGAGACAAGAACACGTGTACAAAATAATATTTTGTATTGATTTTTTGGGGTTACAATCTCTTTTACAATTTTTTCCTCTGATTCGATCTCCGTAAGATGTTGGTTTGTGGATGTTGTTGATCCAAAGGCCGTCAAGGCTTGATCTTGGATGAACGGGAAGTTTCTTCAAGGGTCGTTGGTGGCTTGATCTTGAAGGTAGATGAACGTTTCTTCAAGGGCCGTTTAGGCTTGATCTTGAAGGTTGGATGGACGACGAACGATGAATGATCTTCAAGGGGCTTTTGGGCTTGATTCTTGAAGAACGGATGTACGACGAACGATGAACGAACTTTAAGGGGCTTTTGGGCTTGATTCTTGAAGAACAGATGTTGTTGATCCAAGGGGCCGTTGGGGCTTGATCTTGGATGAACGAAGTTTCTTCAAGGGTCGTCGGGGCTTGATCTCGAAGGTGGATGATTGTTGATCTAGGGGCCGTCCGGGCTTGATCTTGGAAGAACGATGAACAAAGAACGAAGATAATTTTCTTGATCCTTTGGGATTTGCTTGAGAGCTTTTAGAGTTTCAAAGCTTCAAGTTTTTTTGGTGTGATGTGAATTCTCTTCCAATTTGGGAGTAGAGAATGTATTGTCCGAAATCCTCCTTGATCCTTTGATGGAGAAGCCTATTTATAGGCTTTGAGAATGAATCACCACCATACATTTATTTTGGTGGATGTTGTAGGTGAATTGGGTGGGTTGTTGTAGGTGAATTTGGGTGGATTGTTGTAGGTGAATTTGGGTGGATTGTAGTTTTAATGCAATGGTCAACATTTATTTCACCGAAATTTCAATGTCTACAAATGCCCCCACTTCAAGGTGCGTCGTATACATGTGCTTGTCACGTGTAGAAGATGCGTTTTGAAATCCCTTAGTGTAGAAGTCGATCTAAGGGCCGTTGAGGCTTGCTCTTGAATTTTGTTTAAAATTTCTTCAAGGGTCGTCGAGGCTTGATCTTGAATTTGGCTGGAAGATTTTCTGGCTTCCTCCAATTGTTGATTTTCCACAGGCTTAATCTTGAACTGGGCTGGAGGGTTTTCTGGCTTTCTCCAAAGGTCTGAACTTACTTTCCACGGACTCGATCTTGACTGGGTTTGACTTAAGGGTGGTGGACACTTGATCTTGAATCGGTTTTGTGATCTTTTCAAGGGTCGTCGGGGATTGATCTTGAACTTAGATAGAACCACGAGCGGTTTCAGGATTTGAACACCTGGCAGGCAGGATGTGGAGGTGACGGCCTGTTTCTTTGTTCATTCTTTCCAATTCGTATTGAAGAGGGTTAGAGGATGAATCAGCACGTACATTTGTTGTGTTTGCTGATGATCCACAAGGTTGATGTTTCATTGTCACTCGTCTTGTTTGTTTTCTAGGCAGATGCAGATAAGTACTCGAGAGCAATACTAGGTAAGCAATTAGGGAAGGGGTTCCAGGCAGTCGATTTCTGACCGGAAGCTTGATCCCAAGTGTCGCCCGATTGCTCTTCTTCTTATTGTCATGCAAGTAAGAACGAGGACAAAGAAAAGGACAGGGAGAAAGCATGATATGAGATACTTTCGCTTTAGACCCTGATGATATGAGGTACTTTTGCTTTTGAAGAAGCAGTGGTGATTTGATGGCGTTGCACGGTGAGGCTTTGCTTTTCCGTGATGGTACCAACGAAAGGTTGTTGAAGCTTCTCAAACTCTTCTATTAGAGTAACGACGCCTAACTTGGATTTGACTTAGACTCCTCCGTCTGGATTATGCAGTTCTGCAGGGAAGGGTGTCATGCTACAGTGATTTGTTACAACTCATCACGCTACATTCTTCTCTGCTTGTTTCTTTTGCGTAGCATAAGTAGTGCACAACCTTTTGCGTTTGAATGGTCCTTCAGAGCATCAATTCTTAGCGACTCATCCATGCTTGGCAACTTCAGTGCAAAGAGCCAATATCTGATCAACTGTCATGAGGTATTTGCCGGAGGAATTCGTGACCTTGACAACAGTTGAGGATGAGTGCTCGAGAGCAATGCTAGGTAAGCAATCAGGCAAAGTTTCCAGGCAGTCAGTTCCAGAACGGAAGTTTGATTGCAGGTTCCGACTGACTGCTTTCTTTGTCCTCGTCCTGGAAGCAAGAGCAAGGGCAAAGGAAAGGACAAGGAAAAAACATGATATGAGATACCTTTGCTTTCGACCCTGATGATATGAGATACGTTTGCTTTTGAAGAAGCAGCGGATGGATCAGTGCATGTATTGGTTGCGCTTATCTCCACATGCTTTGATGTATCAATTTCCCTTATCCGTTCTCCAGGCGGATGTGGTATCTTCTCTGGAAGCACAAGATGTTGAAGATGAGTACTCGAGAGCAAGGCTATGTAAGCAATCAGGGAAAGGGTTCCAGGCAATCGGTTCCAACTCGGAAGGTTGATTCCAAGCGCCGGCTGATTGCTCTCTTTCTCCTTGTCCTGGAGTAAAGAGGGAGGACAAAGAAAAAGATAGGGAGAAAGCATGCTATGAGATACTCTTGCTCTCAACCCTGATGATATAAGGTACTTATGCTCTTGGAGGAAAGAGTATAAGATTTTGATGCGGGTGTAAACTTTTCGATCGAGATGGGTTTCTAGTTGAGGAAATGAGCTGATCATTTTGAGTGACTTGATCAAAAAGGTGTTCTCAAAGAGGAAGACAACTGAGTATGCTGAGAGGCTTAGTTGCAGATACTTTCTTGAGGAAGAAGAGTCAGGCATCTTGGATGCGTGCCTTGCCATGGAGGATAAAGGTCGACCTATATAGGGAAAGGCGCAATAGCAGGTAGTGGTGCGGAAGAGGCCTTGTCTCCCATGCTTGTCGGCAAAGTGTGGTAGTTGGAATAGTGGACTTCACGCTTTTTCAACTTTGTCAGAGATCTTTGATAACATTGCACGTGTTATCCGAAAAGCTGAGATTGTGTCTGAAAAGTGTTGACAGACTTTATGCAGGAAAATCCGGCTTTTGAAATTTAGAGAGTGGTGTCTCTTTGACTTTTGAACAGGTGGCTGCGTTGCTTCTCCTTTTATAGAGGTATTGATTGTATTCAAGATGCACACTTTGAAGATTTCCCGCCTGTGAAAATTATCTCTGCTGTATTTCTGAGATTTTACTCTATCCAACCCTTCTCTTTTATCATTTCTGAAAATGGCTTATCCGTCTAACATTGGCTTAGATTTGAGTCTTGGGAATGATATAGGTGCACCGCGTCAGGGTGATATATGGCGCCCGTCCTTCTTATCTTCTAATGACCCTCTTACGGTTGAAAACTCTATGATGGGGGATGAAATAACAGCTACAATAGTAGCTAGGAACCTCCTCACTCCTAGAGATAATAGGCTTCTTTCACGACGGTCTGATGAGTTGGCCGTTCGAGACTCCCTCGCCCTTAGTGTTCGTGCGGGCTCTGTGTCCAATATGGGCCAACGCTTACTTGCTCGAACTTGCCAAGTTGAATCATTGACGGCCGAGGTGGAAAGTCTTGGACAAGAGATCAAACGTCTCAAGCGTGAGAATAGAAAGTTGCATGTCCTTGCAAATAATTACTCAACAAGCATGAAGAGAAAGCTCGATGAGATGCAGGAATCTGAAGGTCGGATTCAAAGTGACCATCAGAGATTTATGGCTTTCTTTCAGCAGCACCTTTTGCCTTCGACATCTAGAGTCCGACCAAGTATCGAGGCGTCGCATGATCAACTTCCAAATGCCTCATTCTTCTGGGGTTCTACTGGATGCTGAGGCTTCAAGTGAGCGAACTTTGTGAAGGCTCCATCTTTTCCTTTCCTTTTTTTTTTTTATACATATATATATATATACATGTATATATATATATATATATATTTTTTTTTTTTTTTTAAAACAGACTTTTTTTTTTCAAGGAGGTGTCGTGCACCATCCTTCCCTCTACTTTCTTCTTTTCAATAACTCTGTCGCCACCATTTTTTTTCTTTTCCTTCTTGACTTGCTAACAGTAGCTTGCACCTTCCTTTTGTGTGTGTGTGTACATGTTATGATGATGAATGTGGCAGATCGACACTGCTGAATTCCCTGGAAGGTTGGTAGCCTCCCTCACTGCACTGCATTCTCCTCACACGCGGGTTGCTGTTTGCACAGTTTCTGCACTACGTGCAGCTCAACTTCATTTGAGATCATTATATATATACGCATTCTTACGCACATGTATACACACATAGGGCACCTGTATAGTCTTTACATAGCTACTGCACCAGCCTACTGTCCTGAATCCTAACTGCACTGTCCTGTTTCCTTGCTGCGACGTGCTCTTCGCGTCTGTCGTGTGGTGAGCTCGGTGCTGGACAAAAAGAGTGGCTGTGAGTGCAGGTTTGAATTACAAGGGCAAGTCGCTTTCCTCCTCTTCAACCTCTGCAGCTCTTCGTGCTGTTTGTGGGAGTTCGGTTGCAGTGGAGAGAAACAGACAGCAGTCGCGCAGCAAAGGCATTTGTGAAGCCTTTACGTGGTAAAGCTTTAAGCTAAGGATGATTTTGATTTCTGGGATTGCATACATTCATATATATATATATATATATATGGCAGGTGGTTGTCCCATCACGGCTTGCATATATATATATATATATATTTTTTTTTTTATTGTGGCAGGTCATATATATATATATATTGATTGTGGCAGGTCGTTTGCATATATATATATATATATATATTTGATTGTAGCAGGTGGTTGTCCCAATTGCTATATATATATATATATATATTTTGATTGTGGTGGGTGGTTGTCCCGTCACTCCATGTACGTGCATACATATATATGTATACATATGTTGATTGTCTCATCATTGTGTATATAAAATATGTGATGTGTGTACCCCATTGATGGATTTCTTTGTTGTGATGCTAGGAATCCTTGATTTTAAGAAGGCAGACCATGATGCCGGGATCCTCACGAAGCTTTTAGAGACTTGGTAGCAGGACGTGGATGTCCTTGTGCCAGAGACTGCAACAAGGTTTCGCTGTGTAGTGCCTTTTGATCACAGTTTTCCCTTGGTGGCGATATCGTGTGGGCCTATGCAAGAGACTGCAGCGGGGCTTCACTGTGTAATGCCTCCTGGTCACAATTTTCCTTTGGTGGCGACGTCGCCGTGCGGTGCAAGAAACTGCTTGCGTAATCGCTGCGGGGTTGCGTAGTGCGATTGCGTGGCATTTTGGTTTCTTTGCTACTGTAGCGTGCTTTGGAGGACCGTCCTGTAGCTGCCTGTGTTGCTCAAGTTTTGTGGCTGACTTTTTCGTTGCGGTCATGGTATTTTTTAAGTGCTTTAGGAGCAACACCATCACCATTCTTTCAAAGGAAGACGATTCGCAAGATAGTGGAACGACGTTGAAGCTTTATGCGCCACTGACTGGCCCTAAAGCGCTTGCTCTTCCCACAAAAGACAACTCCATGCATATTAAGTCGTGGTCTTCTGAAGTATTTTGGGAGGTGGTAGACTCTGTTCGACCAAATGCAAAGAAGAAAGGGTGCACATCAAGGATTCTTATCTTGAACCCTTCACACCATGTTCGTGACAATCATCCGGTCTTGTTTGAGCTTCTTGGTGATCGTATCCATAGCGGGGCTGTGGCCTGGAGTAGCATTTTGTCGACTACTGGAGGAGCCGCATTCGTTGAGTTTTATTGGGAATGGCTTGAGGATGTCTTGAGCCGCTCCAAAGATTTGTTTACCAACATGGGCCTTTACCATGCTGTATACGCCTCTTTGTTCAGTTATGATTGTCATCATTCTGTCATTCGTGCATTTTTTGAGCATTAGTGTTCAACGACCAACACACTTCACACGGCTCGAGGGGAGATGTCGATTTCACTTTGGGATCTTCACAAGATAGGAGGTTTCCCAATCCAGGGAAAATTTTATGATGAGGTTGTTCCTAGCGTGGATGAGTTTTCTTATCGCAACAATCGAGGATTGCCTGCGAGTTGTCACTATTTGTTTCTGGCGTACCACAAGCTTTTTCAAGAGGCTCCGTGTAAGTCAGGCGTGAAGATTTCTTTATGGATACTATTTTGGTATTGGGATGCCATGAAGTACAAAAGGCCTTTGAAGAAAAGTGGTCGTAACAAAACAACCAGGCCTAAGGGAGACTCGGACCCGTCAGGTGTCGTTGGTCTAACCGTTTGCCGTACTCTTGCCGAGTTGAAGGCATTTGAGGATCTTGGCGTGGCGTCAGAGCACTTGGAAGAATCTTACTTAGCCGCTTTCTTAGCTTGTTGGCTTTGTAAGTTTGTTTTCCCTAAAGACGACGTCAACTTGGTTCGTCCCGGAGTCTTCAAAGTTGCTAGCAAGATGACCGCAGGCGAATCTTTTAGCCTTGCTATCCCGATCTTAGCCAACATTTACAACGGCTTGAGTGTTGTTTCGAACTCGGCGAGCACTGACGATCGTGCTGCAGTACTTCCTTACCACTATATGTACGGTTGGTTGGGTGAGTATTTTGACACTCATTTCTCTTCGTCAACTTTAGACAAGTCAGGGCCTTCTTCACCGACTTCAATCAAGCTTGGGCCTTTAATGACAAAGCATTCTGGCGTGCTTTCTGCGAAGAGTCTTGATGATTTGCAGGCGCAAGCACTATTTAGGAGTTGTGAAGGCTTGAGGATGGACCGCATGGCGAGAGTTAGCTTAGTGTGGCAAGGCATCATGGATGATTCGCATCTTCGCTCCTCAGACTTGTCTTATCTTATAAGTCTTCGCTCGGGATATGTTTCTTTGCGGCAAGAAGACCGATGCATTGTTCAGCCGTATAGTCCCCACTGTTTTAGCAGGCAATTTAGTTTTGTCCAAAATGTGCCAGGCAAGCCGAAGGAAAAAGCCCAATCGGAATCCTTGCAAGTCGTGTATATGCATTGGGAGTCTTGTACCCGTGCATGTACAAATGCTTATATCACATTGCCGGCCAAAGATAAGTTCAAGAGTAATCTAGTGACTCGTGTTTACGTATGTTGGTGGTCAAAGGTACATTATGAGAATTTGGGGATGGCAAGTGGTACCAATTCTTCTCATTCACGCCATGATGCGTCGAAAGAGGGTTGTTATGTGGTTCCTACGCAGCTGGTACTTTTTGATTGCACGAGTGTAACTCCCTTGCAAGATAGACTTGTGGTTTTAGCCCATCAATGCTTGTGCTTGCCTTCTCACCATCTGGATGCTTCTGAAGAGGTGGGTGACGAAGTTGATTCGCACGAAGATGGACTTGTTTTGCAGCGGCGCCAACAAGTTTTAAACAAGCGACCATTTGAAGTTGCTCAGGTTGACGGCGATGTCAATTTTCGTCATAAAAGAAAAGAAGTATTTAGGCCTCCTCAATCCGATGGTCGTGTGTCTTTTGAGAAAGACGTATGTATTTTTTTCTTTCTCATGATTTCTTCTTCTTTCATTGTTCCAGCTTTTGTTTCTAACACTTTTCTTTTCCTTCTTTAGGTTGGGCCTTCTTGTTCTTTTGCTTTGGTGACCACAAACATTTATTTCTCTACAGATGTGCTACTTGGAGGGAATCTTCCTACAGACGGGGAGATTGGGGATCCGCCTGGTGTAGGGCTCGTTCAAAATTCCCTGAATTCCCCAAGTTTGCCGTGTGTAGGTGAAGGTGTACAAGAGTCTGTCATACGTCCAACCCATTTGCCAGCTAGTTCTGGGATCTCTTTGAGAGGGCCGAACCTTAGCGGTATTGAGCAGCTTATCCATTGCATCAACCTTCGTGCAGCCATGGATATCAAGAGTCATATTGAGAGCAGGATTTCAAAGTGCCAACTGGAAGACCTTGCGTTGCTCAAAGAGGATTTGTTGAAGCTTGTTTCTGCGATTGACAACCTTACAGTTGATTCTTCGTCCTTGAGGATCAAGATTTCCGAACTTATGGCTGCCTCGACTGAGTATTCCTTTTTGCGTGCTACTTCCTTAAAGAAATTGAGCCCAGATGTTAGAGCTCAACAACTTGCAACCATAGACTTGTCACTGGCCCGAGTCCGGTCTTCTCAGCAAACTGCTTCGAGAGATTACCAAGTCACAAATACTTCTTTGGCTTCCATCCGGGCGCGTCTAGATGCATTGGCGCGAGAGCGAGAGCAGTTGGGAATCGAAGCATCACAACTTGAAGGTGCTCTTGCGGAGCGGGGAGCTACACTTTCTCAGTACCAAGATGAGATTTCTTGCTTAGAACAAGAGAAAGGCGTGGCTATGGAGTTGCCCATCTTGTCTCCTACTGAGGTAGAGACTTTGAAGACTTCAGAAGGCTTGCTTGAAGATCGTCTCCATAGTTTTGGGGACATAGCTTTCGAGTAATGTATCCCATTTCTTTTGTAACAAGGCTTTAGAGCTGACCTCTTCCTTTAAAGCAATAAAGTATTCTCATTGTTAAATCTGCTTCTTTATTCTTCAAAGTGTTTGTATATTTTTTTTTTGATGATGTGACTGTACTCGAAGTTTTGAAGTTTCAAGTTGCCTACGTACCCTTGGTTGAGGAGGGATCAAGTCATGACGTAGTTCAAATGAGTGATGGATTGTTTTTTTTTTTTTGGATGGTTTTAATGGTGATTTTGATGATGATTTTGCCGTACACAGTTTATACTCTTGCGGGCCAGGAGTGTTGTACCGTGTGCAGTTTAAGCTCATGCAGGCGAGGAGCCTTGTTGCCGCCTTTTAGGGGTAGTAGCGTTTCAAAAATTTGCCATTGATAGGGCCGATCTTCAAGCCGTCTTCTGCCATGATTAAGTAGGCGCCGTTGGTGTAGACCTCTTGTATTACGTATGGTCTATCCCACTTTGATGTGAGCTTGCTTTTTGTCTTGTGAGTTGTGATGATAGGCCTACGTAATGCGAGGACGAGATCTCCAGTTTGGAAAGACCTTGGGTGGACCTTCTTGTTGAATGTCTTGGATAGCCGTGCTTGGTAGCATTCCAAGTGTTGTTGAGCTTCGAGCCTTCTTTCGTCGAGTGCTTCCAACTCTTGAAGGCACAACTTTGCATTCTCTTCATCAGTCAAGCCTTCTTGTATAGCCATTCTTAGTGAGGGGATTTAACTTTCGAGTGGTAGAACAGCTTCTACACCATATACAAGAGAATAGGGCGTAGCTTAGGTAGGAGTCCTATGTGTCGTCCTATATGCCCAAAGTGCTTCGCTTATTCTTTCGTGCCAGTCTCTCTTTGTTCGGTCTATCACCTTCTTCAGAAGGTTGCACAATGTCTTGTTGAATGCCTCTGCAAGACCGTTGGCCGGAGCATGATACATGGAAGACTTATGCTGTTTGAACTTGTATTTCTCGCAGAGCTCGTCCACGAGTCGGTTGGAGAACTATTTTCCATTGTCAGTGATGATGTAGCGAGGCACACCAAATCGGTGGATGATATGTTCCTTGATGAAATGGACGACAGTTTCCTTCTTGACTTCCCTTAGGGGTATGGCTTCAGCCTACTTGGAGAAGTAATCTATTGCAGCTAGGATGTAAGCTTCTTCTGCAGATGACTTTGGTGCAATCGGCCTTACGATGTCCAATCCTCATGCATTGAATGGCCATGAAGCAACTGTAGGGTGTAATGGTTCAGGTGGTTGATGTATGAAGTTGGTATGAAATTGGCAGGCTTGGCACATTTTGGCGTGTTCCAGACAATCTTTCACCATGCTTGGCCAGTGGTAACCCATCCTTTTGAGCTGGAAATGTAGCTTCGGTCCAGACTGATGCGCCCCACATACATCTGAGTGTGCTTCTTCCATGGCTTGATTGGCTTCTTCCTCACCGAGGCATCTAAGAAGTACTCATTCAAAAGAGCGTCGGTAGAGTGTTCCTTTGTAGTAGAGGAAGCGAGGTGCTCATCGACGTATTTCAGAGCGGTGTCTAGGATCATCTAGAAGTTTTCCATGCTCCAAATAGTCAATTAGCGGCTGTCTCCACTCTTCAGCATCGATTGGAAGTACTGAGATAGCGTTTGTATCATCCAGTGGCATTTCAGTGATGAACGGGGTCACCCATCTTTGGCAAACTGGCACATCTGCAGCTTCGTCTTCTCCTAGTGTCATGCTCGAGGCTAGGTTGACGAGAGCGTCTGCCATTTGATTTTCTTTTCTTGGCACATGTTTTAGTGTTACGGCCTCGAACTTTTGTAGCAGTTGAATTGCCTGCCGAAAGTATGGGACGAGATCATCTTTCCTCACTTCATATTCAGTTAAGAGTTGATTGATTATGAGCTTGGAGTCGCCATATACCTCAAGGGCTGTGATTTCCATGTTGATCGCCATTTGAAGCCCAATGATTAGCGCTTTGTACTCAGCAACGTTGTTGGAGCATAATTCGCTTAGTTGGAAGGAGTAAGGTAGTATTTGCCTTTATGGCGACATGAATACTACTCATGCCCCTGCTCCATCTGCTTGTGCGGATCCGTCGAAGAACATCGTCCATGTCGGGAAGATGTCGATGTAGAACACTTCATCGTCAGGCAAGTCATCTGAGATTTTCCAATCGGCTGGGATTGGGTGATCGACAAGAAAGTCTGCTAGCGCTTGTCCCTTGACAGCTTTAGCTGGGACGTAGATGATCTCATACTGATTAAGAAGCAACGCCCATTTAGGGAGTCGCCCTGTCAAAACTGGTTTGGACATGACGTATTTAACCTGGCCAACTTTAGCAACCAGGTGGATAGTGTAAGCCTGTATGTAATGCCTGAGCTTCTGGATGGCGAATACCAAGGCGAGGCCCATATTTTCTATTGGGGAGTAGTTCAACTCAGTGCCGGTGAGAGTTCGACTGAGGTAGTAGAGTGCTCCTTCTTTTTGGGATTCATTTTCTTGTGCCAAGAGTGCTCCAACTGAACTTTCCTGAACGACGATGTACAATATGAGCAGCTTTCCAAGCATAAGCGCTCCCAGGACAGGTGGACTTAATAAATACTTTTTTATGCTTTCAAAAGCATTGTGGCATGCTTCGTCCCATACGAACAAAACATCTTTCTTCATGAGTCGACTGAACGGTTGACAACGCCCTGCAAGGTTGGAGATAAAGCGTTTGATGAAGGCTAGTCGTCCTTGTAGACTTTTCAGCTCGTGCAGGTTTCTTGGCTCAGGCATGCTTTGAATGGCCTTGATCTTTGATTGGTCCACTTCAATGCCGCGATGCTTGACAATAAAGCCGAGGAACTTTCCAAAGGTGATGCCAAATGTACATTTCAATGGGTTCATCTTGAGGTTGTATTTTCGCAGCCTTTTGAACACTATTCGTAAATCTTTTAAGTGATCAGATCTTTTCTTTGTCTTGACCACCACATCGTCTACATAACATTCTACGTTTTTGTGTAGCATGTCGTTGAAGATTTTCTGCATTGCGCGTTGATATGTAGCTCCAGCGTTCTTTAGACCAAAGGGCATCACCTTGTAGCAGTAGATACCTTTTGAAGTGCAGAAGGCTGTTAGTTCCTCGTCTTCGAGAGCCATGCGAATTTGATTGTACCCAGAAGAACCGTCCATGAATGACAGTGCCTTGTGGCCAATGGTTGCGTCCACCATGATTTCAATGATTGGCAATTGGAAGTCGTCTTTCGGGCAAGCATCGTTGAGGTCTCGGAAGTCTACGCAAACACGTATTTGTTAGGATTTCTTAAGGACAATGATGATGTTGGAGATCCACTTGGGGTATTGCACCTCTCGAATGAAGCCTGCCTCGATTAGCTTGTCAATCTCAGTCTCAATTTGTGGGATGAGCTCGGATTGATAGCATGTTTGAGTTTGCTTTATCGGTCGCGTTCCAGGCTTGACTGCAAGATGATGCACAATGATGATAGGGTCAAGGCCGGGCATTTCTTTGTAGGTCCAAACAAATACGTCTTTGTACTCTAATAACAGCTGGTAATATTCCTCTATCTCATCTGCACTTAGTAGTGCACTTACGAAGATAGGCTTTAGTTCTTCGCTTGTGCCTAAGTTGAGTTCCTTGAGATCATCAACCATGGCTTGCCCCCCATCTTCAAACTGTGGTGGCGCAGCAGTGACATCTTCCTCGAGGATTTCTTCTTCTTTGCCTTTATGGATCATGATGTGGAAGACATCTTGGACCTTTTCTTCAGCGCTGTTCTCTTGACCTTTGTATCGTTTTGAGTCACGAAACTTTATGCAAGCACGGAGTTGCCCTGATTTTTTTAGGGCAACATTTAAGTTTCATCCCGAGTCCATGACCTCTTGAATTAAATCAGCTTCGATCATGTTGACAATCTCAGCTTCATCTAGGCTTAAAAATGTATTAACAATGGTTTCTTGCCCCCTTTCCAACGGGTGAATTTGTGGATGCAACGTAGGCTTCATGTGTAATTTCTTTGGAGCGATATGAGTCCATCCTTCATCTTCGCTTGACTTGGAACGTGCCCCCAACGATCGAGGTGAAGACTTTGAGTCGAAAGAGCCAGAAGTGACGTCTTCCTTAGGGATTTCATCTTCTTTGTCTTCTTAGATCGTGACGGGGAAGATGTCTTGGACCTCCCCTTCAGTGCCATCCCCTTGGGCTTGTTGGCATGAAGATTGTCTAGTATGGATGATGGCGCGCCTTCTTACTTTTAGCGGTCCATTTGTGTCAACCTCCAAGATTGCTTAGCGCTTCATCTTCGAAGGAATTGAGCTTTGAATACCTTTTTTTTCTACTAGCCCGTCGAGCTTTTCTTCCCTTGACGTTGTCCCCCTATTTTTAAAAAGCTTCTTGTTGTCTTCAAGTCTTTCCAAAGCTGACCGACGAGGAGGAGAGCTAGCCATGTTGCTTCGCTTCTTAGGTTTTGACAACCTTTCAAAAACAGAGCTTTGGGATGTTGGCATGGTAAGCCTCTTGAAGACGGAGGTTCGATTTTGACCACCAATGCAATTAAGTGCTGACATTCTGGGTTTTGAACGATTCATCCTATCGAAGACTGACAGCAGAAGGGCGGGTTTAAGCTTCTCTTGATCTTGCTCAATGCTCACGCTGATGTGTTGAGTGCTAGCGTTTTTCACTTTGCTTGAAATCTTCACAGGTGCATTGGGTGTGAAGCCAAGTCCAGCTTTGTTGTTGTCTACTCCGTAACCATGCTTCTTCAACTTCTTTTGAGTATCGATGAGGTTACTTTCTTTGTTGTTGATTGTGTTTGAAGCCTTCTTTCCAGGATTCGAAGAAGAAGCGAAGTCGTACCCAGCTTTCGACATGAGTTTGTAGGCATTTGGATCAAAACCTTCTTCGGTCCTCTTAGTTGGAAGAAAGTTTGGTTACACCCCCTTTGGTAGAGCTTTTATGAAGCCTTGTGGTGGTCTTGCAACCTTAGCGTTGCCTAGCTGTGTCAGAGGCAAAACTCCATTTGTCTTGAGCAACTTTACATTATCCTTATGCCGCTGTGCACCGGATTTGCTTCCTCTAGTTTCAAACGGGGATTGACCATTCTTTCTTCTCGACATCGGGATGTATCGGAAGACGGCAATGCGTGGCTCATTTGAGGGCGTCCTACTCCTTTTGGTTGTTGCAGGTTTAGCAAGCTCATTATCATTTTTGCTTGAAGACGGCATAGCTTCTCCTTCTTGTTTCTTAGGCATGGCTTGCCACTCCTGTTTTTAGGTGTTGCTTTGCCCGTGGATTTGATCTCTTTTGGAAGAGCTTCGAGTACCATGTCTTTATCCATGTAGAACTTGGCGTCTACGAAATGTGATTGGGCTTCGGTGAATGGCTTGGTGTTGCCATAGATCACCTTCACTCATTCTCTATAAAACTTTAAGCATTGGTGAAGGGTGGACGGTACTACTCCATTCACGTGGATCCAAGGCCTTCCTAAGAGCAAGCTGTAGGAAGTTCTTGCATCAATCACATGGAATATCGTGCTTGACTTGAGTTCGCCAATGGTTATCTCCACTCGGATCATGCCCATCGCTCTTTGTCCTCCTTGGTTAAAACCTTGGATTAGTTGACGGCTTAGGGATAGTTCATCCACTTTGATGCCGATTGTGGTCATTGTTGACTTTGGCATGATGTTTATGGCTGATCCACCATCCACAAGCATACGGTTGACTTTGTGCTCCCTTACGTATCCCGAGATTAAGAGAGGACGATTATGAAGCTTTGACCCCAGTAGTAAGTCTTTATCCGTGAAACTGATCGCCTCCTGGGCTGCACAGCATGTGGCACGTTCGTGTGGCCGAAGCTTCAAGCCTTCATTCTTGCTTTCTTGTACCACATGGTCGTCAGGACTTGCCAAGGCCGCTGCTAGTGCTCTTCGCATCTTCTTTGGCAATCGTAGCGCTTCCTCGATGCTAAAGTGCATTGGCAGACCTTCTTTGGGTGTGAGGGTCTTTTCTTCCTCGATAGCGGTGACTTTGCCTTTTGAAGGTTCTTCCATTTCCACCTCAACCATATGACATGCAGCAGTAGTGCACTGTTGGAAGAAGTCTTCCGGGAAGTACTCGAACAAGGAGACGGGAATGCGTGGCTCTTGCTCCATAGGTTCCTCAACATATATTGGCTTAGCAGCTCTTATATTTCTTTTAGGCTTTCTATTGTTGCGGCGGCGGTGCTTTCTCCCTTGCTCCCATTTTAGCCTTGTGGCTTGCGGTCTTGGCTTCTTCATCTTTTTATAGGTCACCAATGTCCACCCTTCTTCATCATCGGTAGGTGCGTCTTGGTTGCTTACCTGCAGTGATGGTAGTGCAGAACGTGCCGTGTGGCTTGAGCATTGGCGGGAAATGTCAGGTGTCACTTGGAGAGGCACGGGATAGAATGATCCAAACGCAATCGTGGTAGTATGTGTTGTGGCCGTGTCTTCAAGGTCGACCTCGATTTTCCCTTGTTGAGCTAGCTTCATGATGAGCTCTTTAAGGACGAAGCATTTGCCAACAGGATGACTCACGATACGATGGTACTTGCAGTACCTAGGATCCTTTATGCGATTCATCTCTTTAGGACGCTTACATTCGAGTAGCTCAATGACCTTCTTTTTCAGTAAGTCATCCAACATTGCAACCATGTCAGAGTCAGGAAAATGGTACGTCTTCTGCTCCAGTTCCTTCAAGGTGTTTTTATACCAGTCTTGGGTGCGAGAAGGCTCACCTTTCTTTATCTCCTTTGCTTTGTTTTTGGAGGAGATCTTGATAGGTGTGGAGGAAGTTTTGATGGGGGTAGTGTTGACGGTAAAAGCTTCATTGGCGAGCTTCTTCCCAGTCTTGTCTACATTTGGGGATAACACCTTATCCTTCTTAAAGTCAGCGATCAGCTCCTTTTTCCCGTGGTTGGCGATACTTAGCTCCAGGTCGTGGGAACGAGTTTCCAGCTCCTCAAATGTTCTTGGTTTTATGCCTTGGAGGATGTAATGTAACCCCCAATGCATGCCTTGAACGCACATCTCAATGGCGGAGGTTTCAAAAAGCCGATCTTTGCAATCCAGACTTAATGAACGCCATCTATTGATGTAGTCGACAACAGGTTCATCCTTCCACTATTTCGTACTAGTCAGCTCTAGCATGCTTATGGTACGGCGGGCACTGTAGAAGCGGTTGAGAAATTCCTTTTTTAGCTGATCCCAACTGTTGATAGACTCTGGCTCGAGGTCGGTGTACCAGTCAAAGGCGTTGCCTTTCAGCGAGCGCACAAACTGCTTGACGAGGTAGTCTCCATTTGTTCCAGCATTGTTGCAGGTTTCAATGAAATGGGCGACATGTTGCTTCGGGTTTCCCTTTCCATCGAACTACATGAACTTTGGCGGCTGATAACCCATCGGCATCTTCAAAGCATCAATCTTCTTGGAGTAGGGCTTTGCGTATAGTACGGAGTCATGCGAGCTTCCTTCGTACTGCGCCTTGATGGTGCTGGCGATCATCTCCTACAGCTGCTGGATAGAGAGAGATCCCATGAGTGCCGCTGCTTGGTCTGGCTCCCGCTTCTCTTCGACTTTCTCCACCGGAGGCTCCTATTCTTCAGCGGATTCTTTCTTTAATGGATTAACCATTGGGTCAACTTTCACGTCGGGCTTTGCATCTAGTTGGTTGACAAGTGCGGCGATTTGCAAGTTTTTTTCCTCCACAGTTCGTGTGAGTTTTACGAACGTTTTGTTCATTTGAGCTAACTGCTGCTCAATTGAAGTTGCTCCGGTAGTCATGACTTGCATGGTTGTGCTGTCGCTCGAGTCGGCATCGGAAAGCAAGAACTCGGAGTATTTCCTCTGGCTTTCCTCCCTTGGCGCCCTTAGCGATGCCAGGGTGATCACGGGTTCGTGCCTCGAGTGCTCTTGTGCCTTCAGCAGAGTTGATGCAGGGGTGAAAGAGGTGGCAGAAAGAACTCTTGCCTTGTTTCGGGTTATGATGCCTGAAGTGACACCACCTGCGGTGATGACGCTCTTGTTCTTTGCATTGGTTGCGAGAACAACTTGAGCCTTCTTTGATGCCATTGATTTTGAGATGTGTTTAGGTTTCTTGAATGGAGAAAGAGATGAGAGGTAGAGATGGTCCCACCGAGCCTGCCAAATTTGTGAACAGGAAATTCCTACGATGGAAGAGACAAGAACACGTGTACAAAATAATATTTTGTATTGATTTTTTAGGGTTACAATCTCTTTTACAATTTGTTCCTCTGATTCGATCTCCGTAAGATGTTGGTTTGTGGATGTTGTTGATCCAAGGGCCGTCAAGGCTTGATCTTGGATGAACGGGAAGTTTCTTCAAGGGTCGTTGGTGGCTTGATCTTAAAGGTAGATGAACGTTTCTTCAAGGGCCGTTTGGGCTTGATCTTGAAGGTTGGATGGACGACGAACGATGAATGATCTTCAAGGGGCTTTTAGGCTTGATTCTTGAAGAACGGATGTTGTTGAACCAAGGGGCCGTTGGGGCTTGATCTTGGATGAACGAAGTTTCTTCAAAGGCCATCGGGGCTTGATCTCGAAGGTGGATGATTGTTGATCTAGGGGCCGTCCGAGCTTCATCTTGGAAGAACGATGAACGAAGAACGAAGAGAATTTTCTTGATCCTTCGGGATTTGCTTGAGAGCTTTTAGAGTTTCAAAGCTTTAAGTTTTTTTGGTGTGATGTGAATTCTCTTCCAATTTGGGAGTAGAGAATGTATTGTCCGAAATCCTCCTTGATCATTTGATGGAGAAGTCTATTTATAGGCTTTGAGAATGAATCACCACCATCCATTTATTTTGGTGAATGTTGTAGGTGAATTGGGTGGATTGTTGTAGGTGAATTTGGGTGGATTGTTGTAGGTGAATTTGGGTGGATTGTAGTTTTAATGCAATGGTCAACATTTATTTCACCGAAATTTCAATGTCTACAGTTGTAATTTTAATGCAATGGTCAACATTTATTTCACCGAAATTTTAATGTATACAATTTGGGCAACACACACTACATTATTGTCATAAATGGCAGTTGGAGTGTCTGTCTTTGAAGGTAGACCACATGAATTCCAGATATGATGGATCATTGATCTTAACCAAGAACATTCACAACTTGCTTCATGTAAAACAAGTATTTATAAGTGATTGGAAGATGTAGAAACTAATGTTTGCTTTGTTGAGCGCCATGAGATCACCGTATCTCTATTAGTGAACACATATCCAGTTTGTGAGCAGGCTTTATGTGGATCGGAGAGAAAACCAACATCTACATATCTAACAAGGCTTTGGTCATTTGTGGATTTCTCTGAGTAGAAGAGACTCATGTATGTTGTCCCAAAAAGGTATTGTAAAACATCTTTGACTTTCTTCCAATGATGAATTGTTGTAGCAGAGCTATACCATTGCTAACAAGTTGACTGAAAAAGCTATATCTGATCTAATACATTGTGCTAAATACAATAAAGCACATATTGCACTCAGACATGGTACTTCTGGACCAAGGACAATTTCATCTTCTTTTGGACGAAATGGATATTTCTTAATATCCAGATAACGAACGACCATTTGCGTGCTGAGTGGATAAGCCTTGTCCATGCCAAATTGCTTCAATATTTTTCAATGTAAGTTGATTGATGGACTAAAATTCCATTAGCACAATGCTCGATCTGCAGGCAGAGACAATATTTTGTTTTCCCAATGTTTTTCATTTCAAATTCGCTTTTCAGATATTCAGCAGTTTTATTGAGCTCTTCAGGGGTTCCAACTAAGTTCATATCATCGACATATACTGCCACTATAGCAAATCCAGAATTTGATTTCTTAATGAACACATAAGGGAAAATGACATTGTTGGTATATCATTCTTTGATCAAATACTCACTGAGACGATTATACCACATTCGTCCAAATTGTTTCAGCCTATATAATGATTGCCTTAATTTGATAGAGAGCGTACCTCGTGGTTTGTTAGTCGTTTCAGGCAACTTAAGTCCTTCTAGGACCTTCATATATGTGTCAGTACCTATTTTTCCATATAGATACGCGGTGATGACATCCATAAGTCGCATGTCAAGTTTTTCTGAAACCACCAAACTTATTAAGTAACGGAACATAATTGCGTCCATTACAGGAGAGTATGTTTCCTCCTAATCAATTCCAGGTCTTTGTGAAAAACCTTGTGCAACGAGTCGTGCTTTATATCTTACAATCTCGTTTTTCTCATTACGCTTTCTTGTGAATACCCATTTGTAACCTACAAGGTTTACTCTAGGCGGGGTTTGGACTACCGGTCCAAAAACACTTCGCCTTTCCAAGGAATTTAATTCTGCCTGAATTACATTTTTCCACTTAAGCAAATCTTGTCTCTGTTTGCATTCATCAACAGAGCAGGGCTCAATATCATCACTTAATATGATTTTAGTGGCTACTTCGAATGCGAACATGTCATCGATGATTATTTCATTTCGATCCTACAATTCATTAGTACATGCATAATTTATGGAGATTTTTTTGCTTTCATGTACTTCTGTCTCTTCAGGGACATGTGTCTCATCAAGGACATTTTCTTTTTCTAGAAGTACAGAATCATGAATTGTGGATTCGTCATTCATTTTCTTTTCCTAAATGATTTCATTTGGATTAAGTTGTGCCCTCATCTTGCTCTTTTGAGGGGTTGAATCTTTTAAACCTGGGGGTCTACCACGCTTTAGGCGTGCACCAAATGAATCATTCCTGGCCACTTTATTTTGTCTAACAGGGACATCAATTCTTGAAGGTGCATTTGCAGCTGGTATATGTGATTTTGTCACTTTCGTAGCATCATTAAATGCATCTGGCATTTGATTAACATTACTTTGAAGATGAACAATCATTTTCACTTCATTTTCACATTGAGTGCTTCGTGGATCAAAATGAGATAAGGTAGGTACAACCCATATCAGTTCTTGCCGTTCTTCTGGAATGATCTTTTTTCCCCCTAACAGCGGGAAAACTGTTTCATCAAAGTGACAATCTGTAAAACGAGCTGTGAAAATATCACTTGTCAAGGTTCCAAATATCTAATGATAAATGGTGAATCAAAATCCAGATAAATTCCCAGTATGCGCTGAGGTCCCATTTTAGTGCGTTGTGGCGGTGCAATAGGCACATAAACAGCACAATAAAAAACTCGTAAATGTGAAATGTTTGGTTGATGCCCAAACACGAGTTGTACTAAGGAGTATTGGTGGTTGGTTATAGGTCTCAATCGAACCAATGATGCAGCATGTAACAAGGCATAAACTGGCAATTTTGTTTTCATGAGTAGAGTACAAGCTATTAATTGAAGCCGCTTAATAAATGCTTCTGCCAAACCATTTTAAGTATGGACATGCAAAACAGGGTGTTCAATATCAATGTCTAGTGTCATGCAGTAATCATTAAAGGTTTGAGATGTAAATTCACGAGAGTTATCATGTCAGATTGACTTAATAGGGTAATCTGGAAATTGTGCTCACAACTTAATTATCTGAGCAAGAAGTCTCGTAAAAGCCACATTTCGAGTAGACAAGAGGCAAACATGTGACCATCGGGTAGATACATCAACCAAAACCATAAAATATTGAAATGGTCCACAATGTGGTTGAATAGGCCCACAAGGGATTCAGCATCAATCTTCAATTGTGATGGTCTAATTACCAATTTCCCTTGAGAACAAGCCTTGCAAGGGTTATCATTTGATATAGCAATATGTCTGCTCAATAATGGATGTCTATTAGAGTTGGCAATGATTTTACGCATCATGGTGGATCTTGGATGACCCAGACGGTTATGCCAAAACATGTAATTTTTTTTATGATTGAACTTCTGGTTCATGACAGTATATGCTTCAATTGTCTTTATGTATGTATAATACAATCCACTCCATAAACCATGCAACTTCTCCAATGTACGCTTCTGGGTATCATTGGAGGTAATGCATAGATATTTCACATTTTTTGCACTTTTCGTTTCAATATGGTATCCATTTAAACGTATGTCTTTAAAACTCAACAAATTTCAAGTAGATCGAGTAGCGTACAACGCATTTTGTATGGACAATATTGTTCCATTTGGTAACATGATTTAGGCTTTTCATGAACCTTCAATTACATCTGATTGGCCTGATATTGTTGTTACCTTTACTTTTGTAAGCATCAAACTTGAGAAATATTTTCGATCTTGAAGTATTGTATGCATGGTTAGAAGACAAATATCTCCGCCATTCCTCTTGTTTTAAGAATAACCATAGTTTTTATCCATGCTCTCTGAGTAAGGGAATCATAGTTAAAAGCAATTTATTCATAATAAAAGAAAATTGAAATGCCACTTTTATTGAATTGAAATGCGAGCTTTAAACTACAAGTTCAGATAATAAAAGCACATTAAACAAAAATGATTCAATCGAACCGATACACTTCATTCCCTATTTCCACAATAAAGTCAGAGACATCTAGGTGGGTTGTGTTCAATTGTCCTGATAAATCGAACACTGGATGAGGTATATCCATTAGTTTAGCCTGGTCGATGAAATTGGTTTCGACACCCTTCTCCTTGAGGGAGGCTTGATATAGGTCTAGCAGTTGTTTTGGAGTACGACATGTACGTGCTCAGTGTCTTGGCACCACACATATGGCAGACTCATTCAGGATTTCTATGAGTGTTATTCATATGAGCTTTACCCTTATGGCAATTTACATTCTTGAAGCTTGGGCCTGAATTATGCCTTGGACTCTGGTTGTAAAACTAGACACCATAATTCTTACCTTTCCCATTCCACCGGCCTCACTTGTAGCCACGTCCTCGTTTGTAATTATTGCCACGAGAATATGTGGTGTTCATTTCGAGGAAAGCATCATTCACTTCTGGGAATTGCGCCGATCCAGTAGGTCGGGACTGATGATTTTTCATCAGGAGCTCATTGTTCTGTTCAGCCACAAGGAGCACTGATATCAGCTGGTTGTACTCAGTAAAGCCTTGCTCTCTATACTGCTGCTGCATGAGCATATTTAGGGCATAAAAGGTGCTGAAAGTCTTTTCCAGCATATCTTCCTCAGTGATAGTCTCCCCACAAAGTTTCATATGGAAGCTAATTCTAAACATTGCAGAGTTGTACTCAGCAACTGACTTGAAATCCTGGATCCTCAAGTGTGTCCACTCATAACGAGCCCTTGGGAGAATCACCATTTTCTAGTGACTGTATCTATTTCTCAATGCCTTCCAGAGGGCTAATGGATCTTCAACCGTTAGGTACTCGCTCTTCAATCCTTCATCAAGGTGGCAATGGATAAAGATCATGGACTTCGCCCGATCTTGAGAGGATGCACTATTTTCTTCATTGATGGTTTCTCCAAGATTGCCTGCCTCCAGATGGATCTTGGTATCCACTACCCAGGTAAGGTAGTTTTTCACAGTAATATCCAAGGCAACAAAATCAAGCTTTGCCAAGTTCGCCATCTTCTTTTTGTGAAAGAAAAATGAGATGTGTAAGAACTTGCAATAATATGTAGTATGGAGGAATGTAGTGTTAGAACTTCTAGTTCTTACAAATTTTTCATTTTGATCTTCAAGCCAAAATGATAAGCACTCGAAACTTCAGGCTCGAAATTTACATGATTAATGAGGATGGCGATTGTACCGCACCACTCTCATTGAAACAATATAGCGTAGGATGGACGACTATACCGCACCACTCAAGCAGCAGGAAAATTTGAATATGCAGTGCAGGGTGGGCGATTATATCGTACCACCTAAAATTGCAGTAAAATTAAATTTGCAGTTCAAGATGGGCGATTGTACTGCACCATTTAAAATAGTAGCAAAATTAACATAAATAAACACATGGTTAGTAATCAAAAGCTACATAAACAAGAAATAAATAATATAAGTAATTGTTATATTGAGAACTAGAAGAAGGCATTGTGCTAGCAGGTGAGGCAGAGGAGGAAGAAGAACAGTAAGAACCTTGGAGGAAGCATTTTTCAGCGAGGGGAAATGAGAACTGGTTAGGGTTAGAAAGTCATGCTGATAACGTGTTATAAATAGGCAAAAGTTAGAGAGATAATCTTTACTATGGACATGAGTAAAGCGGATGCAAAATATCACACTGTTTGTTTTTGTAGCTATAACACAAAAGGATTACAGGTAAAGAAAGGAAGGAATGGATATTGATATTATTACTTTCACTTCTTGTCTTTTCTGTGTGTTGTGATCACACAATGAGTGCTCTTTATATAGAGCCACATCCGTGAAGATTTACAAAAATGAAATGAGTGCCCTTTGAAAAACCTAATACAACAACAACATGGCTACTATTCTAAAGTCTTCCTCACCTTTGGCTAAAAGTATGTGGGCATTCACTCCCACAACTTTTACAACAAAGTATGCTTTTCAAGGAAAAAATAAGGCAAAAAGAAAATATTGTTATCATTACAAATTGAAAATCCCCATGTCCATCGACAACATATTGCCGATTAGCCAAACAAACCCATGAACCTTTTGTTGCTGGGCATGAGTAATGGAAGAATGGTTATCTATGGGACAATGAATTGAGCAGTGTGGTCCAAAAGTTACTTCAACAAAGACTTTCTATCCTAGAATCTGAAGTGTGGAGGCATAGAGTTGGAGTTCAATATTTGATGTCCAAGGTATGGAGCTTAAATAGGGGAAGAACTTACTCATATAACCGATTGACTCTTGTGTCTGCAATACTTATTATTATGCGACTTGAGGTAAGTGTGGGAGGATAACTTACCTACAACATGAACATGTTTCATACACAATTTCACATTCTCTACATAAGGGGTGTATGAAGCAGACGAGTTTCTATCCTATTAAAAAAGTAGGAGTCATATTAATCCAAAATATGTGTTACTTTTTCTCCTTATATATATAAGGGAGTTTAAAGTTGTAGAAGCTTTATCAATTTAGACACATGCATACATGTGCATATCATATAGAGAAAACCAACGTTCATTCACGTGTATAGGATGTTACGTACTAATGTCAAAGGTAAACAAAACGGAGTTAAGTAGTTTAATCAAATCTTGATCAAGCACAAACTTCCCAAGCATGCATTCTTGTCGTTGACGATTCAAAGCCTCGTATATATTTGCATGCACTTCTCCATAAAACCATAATCAAATTAAGAGGATGATTAAACATAAACTATCTGATTAGCTAATAAAATATTGCATAGATCATAGATGGAGACCTTAATTACGCACATCAAAATAACTTATACAGTATAATAATTTAGAGCATCTCCTAAAAATGTTGTAAAAATCCATTTTCAAGAGATGTTGTTAAAGAGTCTTTGTTAGGGCTAGATCACAACGTTTTGTTCATAGATAAATTGGGATTATAACCCTAATAGAATATGCAAAGAGACGATAAACAGTGAAATGAAGGGAGGGAAGTCAAAGTATATAAACAGCGTCGAGCCTCGGGCGCAATGCATGGCGTACAATATTGAAAGAGGTTAGCTTCCCCTCCGACACGGATTAGTAAGTTAGGAAGTAAGCATTAACATACTCTTATCTATTTATCTATGGTTTCTAACCCATGAATTCAAAGAAAGATGTCTCAATCCAACCTAAAAAATAAATGAAAACAAGAAAATGTGTCACAAAATAGGTGTCAGTTTATCAACGAACAAGAAGATGTTTATGTGGCTTGCTACATTGATGCACCTGAAGAAAAATGCCTCAAACTTTTCAAGTCAAATAGCTTTTCACTCCCCAAGACAAAATTGGCAATAATTAAGGTTTCATTTTCAACGTTTGAGGAAATATGAAAATTCAAACACTGTCTTTCAGATTCAAATCCTCGCACAACTTGTTAGTGTATATTCGGTAGAATATCACTTTTAGTGAAAAAACACCCAACACCAAATAGGTTATTTCACATGCATAACGATTGTCGGATCATGAGTTCTTAGGGCCGAAGTAAGACGGATTGAAATACATATACCTCAGAAGTCCGGTCATGAACTCAACAGCTTCGATCGGATTGAGCTGCTCTTATGGAAAAGTAGGGGCGAAGTCCACCGACTTCACTGAGATTGATCTTGTTCCGCAAGACACGGAAACTTGATCCAATTGGAGATCAAATAATTTTCCTATATTCTTGGAGATTCTTATAATATAGGGATTGGCGTGCGTAGCAAGTAATCAAACTCCTAAAAGGAAGCAATACTTATCTCTAGATATCGTTTAGGATTTCCCAGTTTAATACGGATACCATATTACCAAATTAATATTTTCGAGTTATGTCGAAATAATTGTAAGAAACAAATTATAAACCTATCAATTATAAATTTATCATCAAACTACAATCTCATCACTTTAAAATTCTCATAACTCAAAATCTCAAACTTTCAAACTCATTACTCTAAAATTGTAAAAACCATGAAAAGAACACACAAATTATGTGATATTTAGTTAAAAGAGTATTGTATCTTAGAGTAAAAGAGTTTTGTAGCACACGCAATATATGAAGTTAAATACTAAAATTATATAACAATATTTTTATATAATATTTACATTTTATTTATTTATTTATATATTTCACTATAATCGGTTTGATTTTGTTACCACGCGGTTTGTTAAAATCAGAACCTCATACTAAATCGTTTCTCTCGGTGTGGTTCAGTTTTATAGGCCAATTGGAAAGAAAAAGGGTTTGGTTTGGTTGGTTTTTTGGTTTTCCGGTTTGTTTGCCCACCCCTAGGTGAGACGATAGCACTTTTTTTTTTTCTTTCTTCTAATGATGAATTATACACACGTACACCAGAGAGAGTTTTTAGTGTTGGAAACATGGTTTCGTATGTCAAGTGTCACAATACAATTAGTTAAATTTATTTTTTTAATTTTCAACCAATAAATTATTACACGTGGTGTACCGAAGCGTGCCGACAGCACAATAAAAAATGTCGCGTGCACCAGGGCGGATCCAGCTATAAACTCCCATGGAATATAGCCTAGTGCATTTATTGGGAAAATAAGAAATTCCTCCAAAGCCCAAAGTTGCGATAAAACAATATTTTAGCCCATCCTAAACCTAACTTACACTCCACGTATGCTTCAATAAAAGCAAAAAATATCCCCGCCCTATGTAAATTTGTAGCTCTACCCTTGCACATATACTGCTAAATTGCTGAAGAGCTAATAATTCCACCTCATTGTCTTATCTCTCCAACCACATTTTAATAAAAATTTTGATGTCCTTTTTACCCTCTTATAAAATGACATATAAGGACTAAAACCAAAAAGTACTTGCTTCCATTGATCTTCCAGTACACTCCTAATTCACACCAAAAATAACAATTCACGGACTCACACAAAAATGCTACATTCTTGTTCGGATTTTATCATTCTACGTTGCTTCTGGGTGTCTCGATCACGCCCTCAAAGTTTTTGAAAATGTTGAAAACTCGGTATTAATGTGTGGAACCAGATGATCACAGGCCACACTGCGAAAATCTGTTAAATTGTGTAAACGGCTGGTGGGTTCGGAGGCGGAAGCTGATGGGTTTACCTATTCGTATGTATTAGTGCAAGGTTGAGGTTGGTGAGAGAAGGGAACATGTGCACGGGAGGGTTTGGGAAGTGTGTTTGGGTCCAATGTGTTTGTTCAGACTAGTTTGGTTAATTTGTATGCAACGAGTGGAGGGTCGGGTGGTGGTGTGGAGTATGCATGTCGGGTGTTTGATGGTATGCATAATAAGAGTGTTATGAGTTGGGGTGTACTCATCCACATGTATGCCAGCTGCGGTTTAATTGATAACGCCTATAAGTTATTCAAGCAGATGCCACGAAGAAGCACTGTCTCATGGACCAACATCATCATTGGGTTTGCAAAACAAGATTGCGGGGAGGAAGCTCTTATATATCTTTCGCTGGGTTTGCAAAACAAAGTCGCTGGCTTTATTAGCTAATATTTATTCTACTAAAAATTAAAAAGAATTTAATGTATAGTTGAGGTTATTTTTGGTATAATAGTAGGTGGAGAAATAGTGTTTCAATTTTTTAACTTTTTATGGTGGATGAAATTATAATATGGGTGGGAAAATAGGACAACGGGATGGATGTAGCACTCCTCAATTGCTGATGAGATGTCCACAACTCCACGTAATGCTGTTTTTTAATTAATTTGTGACTACCAACTAATAGTTCAATAAAAATATGGAGTAAAATTACACCAAAAATGGACGACATAATTACTTATTTAAAATGGTTGTTGGCTTTCCAAATAATGCTACGTAATTACCCAAAGCCTCAATAATTTCATTAGCAACAAAAGAAAATATATTCGATAATAATAATCACGAACAATAATATGCCTCACAGGCTCACAAACAAAAATTATCAAGAATTAAACAGAAAAATTATTATTGATACTCCAAAAATCTAATTATGCATTCTAAACTTTCTATATTAAAAAAAATACACAAGAATTTACAATTAAATTTTTAGAATACCATTAACGGTTAGTATTTACCTTAAACAAAAGTAAGAAAATACTGCAAAACTTGGTTTTGTTAGTTCATGATCATCATAGAAATCACATCTCCAAGGAATATTGGACTTTATAATCATAAAACTCATAGGCAATGTATCTATAGTCAAATATGAAGAATTATATTGAAAATTAAGACTAGTATACTAAAACAAAAGTTAATTCATAATTGGAAACGCCCACAAAGAGGGAAAGACCTGGGAAACCAGCCAAATCTTATTTCACGGTTTCTATCAATTATCACCATTCGAGTTCTTGTAAGAATAGTTCATACATATAATTCTTGTAACTCTTGCTCACAATTCATGTTCCCAAATTTGGGAAAGAAAAAGAAAAGTGCATGCAAATAAATATAACAAGAAACATAAAACAACAAGATGAAGGGGAAGGAGAAGAACAACAAATGCCTGGCTTTCCCATGTACGCCACGAAATCTTTTGCCTGCCGATGAATTCTCAACCGGAAACACTCACACAGCTGGTTGATCGTAAAAGCTAGACATGATAAATATGATACCAAAAACAACTATGTAATTTCTTCTTGGAAGAGTGAGTAGTAGCAGACCATAATGATTTCTTCTTCTTGATCTTCATAACTTTTCTGTCCGTGATTGTTGCTCAAAGAAAACCCGAAAACATGGACGAGACAGAGAGCGAAAGAATAGTAGTGCGTGGATGAGTCAATTAATAATGCAATGGAAAGTATAAAAAGGGGGAGGAGTCGATAGATTTTTATGCGCTTCGAAAACAGATGCCTCGTGTTATGAAAAGATAAATTATTTAGGTTGATATATCGCACTTTTATAATATACTATCGAAAAAATAAAATATACGTATTATGATATAAGTAAAACAATAACACCACATAAAGATATTTCAGAGACTCTGAAATACTTCTCTCTTTTCCATAAGAGAGAGAGAGAGAGGTTTTATGATGAAATTGTTCCCAAGAAGATGACGAGCGTTTCCCGTGATGTTGTTTTCAAAGAAGGAGGTTTTCCTTGTTTTAATTTTCATCAAAGGTGGGCCAATACCAGGAGGTTAGAAGGCCTTTTTGTTTCACACTTTGGAGCTCTTCTAGTTGTCTTCCAGCTTGTCCATGCCTCGAAGAGTCGACGAATAAAGTGCTAATTAATTGGCGACTAAGTCATTGGCTTTTGTTTGATTGTTTTCTGCTTAATTCTTTGGTTTAAATTAATTAGTTTTCTCAACAAAACTAGCTTGATTTAGGGACAATGTAAATCCAAGATTGCAAGCAATAATTAAAAGCTTTGAGGGAATAGGTACGTACCCTAATGTATTTATATTACATGTTAGATGTTAGTAGAATTTGGACAAATTGTTTGTTTATTGGACAAAGCGTGACATCTGTCCACCGTTTTCATTGTCTTGGTCTAATCATCCTTTTAATATATGTTTTGGTCAAACTTTTGGTAACAATTAACCTACATATTGTTGGTACGTGCACCATCATGCATGTTGAATAATGGAAGATCAAGGTTTGGTCTCAATATATGTTCACACGCGTCTCGGTGAGTGTCAACTGTTAATGTGCAAAATTTATAAATGGATACTTTAACGTGTAATTGATTTATTAGAATTTCCTTGTTAAAGAAAAAAAAATTTAAGGCATGTATATGTGATCACTAGTTACTGGCTATTGAAGAAATTTGAGATTTTATCATAAAATTAATTTGATAATATGAAGGGTAACCCACCTCGATAATTCTTCATAAGCGCATGCAAGGTTTGGTAAACTTTTGATTGTGAAACATTTCTTTATACCCTTTAAGCTTCACATGTGAGTCCATATGCTCGGATATGGTGATACCGTAATAATTTCACCATTAATCAAATTAGCGATACAAAAAATAACCTAACTCTTATAAGCATACACAAATTTATTAAACTTCTTATGTCGAACATTTATTCAGATTCCCATAACTACAATAGCAAGCTGCTGAATACAAATGAGTGAGTTAGAGCACAATGCGACATGGTTAATTTTGCTTATTGTAGTTAATAAGTCACAATCAGTGACATTAATAACAAATCGTCAATAAATTACATAAGTTGACTACTAGGGGTGAGGCAGCTTCTGAAACAAAAACCTTTAATTATCTTTTTCCATCAAAACCCTTTAAAAAGGGCAATGACAACAGGGTCAATTGGCACCAACCAACCCCTTTAAAAAATGGAGGTCAGAGAGTTGGTGATTGCAATTCAAACCTTTGTACAGAACGACGAGATGGGAGAGGAAGCATCCGTACAAGGCTCATCACATGCCACACTGTGGCTGTAACTGCACCGTTGAAAAAACTGCAGTCAGTTTTTCACCTTATTTCTACCAAGCTCATAATGTTTGTGTTTTGGCACGTCCAAATTTGCCTGCAACGAAGTGTATACTCTCATGTGTTTGTTTTTCCCAATTTCTCCTCATATACCCCCTGCAGCTAAGTCTTCTTTGGCATGTTGCTCACTGGTACATGGTTCATGCACTTGCACATGCACCATATATTTGAAGATAAAGATGAAGTTGCTACATAGGTTCGTGGTGATGGTGTAGAACAATATACATAGGGTGGGAGTGATTGTTAGAACAATATCAACGGAAAAAAAATGTGGCAATAATCACGATGGTGGTGAATGATTTTTTTTATTGTTCATGAGCGTGAGCGACTACTCATAACATTGTTTGTTCTTGGGCATCATTAATTTCCTATTTTCCTTGTAAAGTGAAACTAAGGCACGTGTAGTTGTTGACAAAGATAACAAAGGTAACCTAGATATGTATACCTCAATGTTTTTCCATAGAGAATTGGATTTTAGGATGTGTAAAATTTAAATTTTTTTTTTCTGTTGAAAAAGTGGACGTGATTATGATTTATATCATACATTGATGTTGCAAGGATCCATTTGTCTCTTAAAATAAAAGAATGTATTTTTGCTTATCATCTTATTAATTATTATTGGATGAGTTTAAACCAATTTATAACAGTATTCAATAAGATAGTGAGTATCACTATCACTTTAGGATGGTGATAAAAAAATACACTCCTCTTGTTTTAAGAGACAAATGGATCTCTTGCAACAACAATGTATGATATAAACCATCATCACGTCGACCTTTCACCAAAAGAATGAAAAATATCAAATTTTACACATCCTAAAATCGGTGAGGGTTGTGGGGATCAAGGACAGGGACGACTCGTTTCGATTCCTAAGATTTGGAGGTGGATTACAAGTCGTAGTTGGAGGTCACAAGGGTCACGGAAATGGTGAGGGTTGCGGGGATCGAAGGACAGGAACGACTCATTTTGATTCAGGCTGTCACACGCAAATCAGAGTTTGAAAAACCATTTTTTTTGCTTCTATTTTCTTCATTTTTTCCTCGCACAATCAATTCACCATAACAATATAATATAATATAGCATGATATTGAACAACAAGTAATATGAAAATAAATTTGGGGTTCATACATCATGGTAAATGTTTCATGCTATCAAAAGTAATCAAAATATCGAAATTGAAACCATGTTTTAGAAGGTACTTGATTGATGAAACTAAGGAGGTGACTTGGTTATAGAAGATCATTATCCAATCTGTAGCGCATCATCAAGAACATGGTGATAATGTGTTGTAGGTTTATTTTAGTAAGAAAATAGGAAGAAGTGCGGCACATTGAGAGAGAGAAAAAAGAGATATTTTGCCACTTTTTTTATTTATGATAAACATAGCAGACTTTCTTGTCCTAAAAGAATTACAAAGTCCAATAAAAAAGATTTAAAACATAATCTTAAATATAATCTACTAAGATGTACACAATTACAGTCCTAATTAAATTATAACTGCTGCAACAGTATGAACAATTTAATTAGTTTTAAAGGGTGAATTAAAGAGAAGTATAAGCCTACAAGATTGGGTGAAAGGAATCTAATCCTTGTACAAAATGTTCACCTACATTCGGACAAATCTCAAAATGGCATAACACAATCAGCTGCAAAAAACGATTCAGTTGTACTCAACTTGCAACATTTTATTCAGATGGGGACTGAATCATCTAAATATCATCATTCCTACCATTCTATTTCCCAATGCAAACTTTTCTGTTATTTTACTTCCTACTAACGTATGGTATAAAACTGCAGAAGTTATAACCTTGCCCTTATTTGTACTGCAGTTATACTCTTATTTATCGTTGATATTGTGAATGGTGGGTAATAAGTTGATTGTCATTTGTTAAGCATAGCAGTATATATGTAAGCATACATCATGTGACATTAAAAGAATTGGTGCAAACATATTATTTATATTATAAAAAAGAGTACATGCATGCGTTAAAGGTTATCGGCTATGGAACATACACACAAGAACCCACAAACGCAGCTTACTCATGTTTTCCTCAACACTTCGACATACATACACTTGGCCAGTTTAAGTACTAAACATACAAAAGTTTTTATTCTTCGTTTATTAAGCTAGCGTTGATTGGCTGGATCACTTTAGTTTCCTTTCTATTGCTAGAATTAATAACCACTGTTACTGTGAATGATACCACCGCCGCCGCTGCCACTATCATATGCACCACCTTCGCGACCGCTACCATCATATCCACCACCAACTTGTCCATCACTGCCACTGCCCTTACCACCTCCATGTCCACTGCCACCACCATATCCACCGCCTTGACCACCTCCTCCTTCACCTCCTCCGCCTCCTCCTTGTCCACCGCCTTGTCCACCACCTTGATCACCTCTGCCTCCACCTTTTCCACCTCCATGGCCGCTGCCACCTCATCCTTTACCACCTCCTTGTCCTTGACCACCCCCGCCCTTACCACCTGCATGTCCATTACCACCACCATATCCACCGCCTTGACCACCTCCTTGTCCACCTCTTCCACCACCGCCTTGACCACCTCCGCCTCCACCTTTTCCACCTCCATGGCCACTGCCACCTCCTCCTTGTACTTGATCACCACCACCCTTACCGCCACCACCATATCCGCCGCCTTGACCACCTCTTTATTCACCGCATTTTCCACCCCTTGTCCACCTCCACCATATCCACATCCCCCTCCTCCTTGTCCGCTACCACCTTGACCGCCTTTTCCTTTACCACCACCTTGCCCACCGCTTTGACCACCTCCGCCTCCTCCTTGTCCACCGCCTTGTCCACCACCTTAACCACCTCCACCTCCACCTTTTCCACCTCCATGGCCGCTGCCACCTCCTCTTTTACCACCTTCTTGTCCTTGACCACTGCCGCCCTTACCACCTGCATGTCCACTACCACCACCATATCCACCGCCTTGACCACCTCTTCGTCCACATCTTCCACCACAGCCTTGACCACCTCCGTCTCCACCTTTTCCACCTTCATGGCCACTGCCACCTCCTTCTTGTCTTTGATCACCACCACCCTTACCGCCACCACCATATCCGCCGCCTTAACCACCTTCGTGTTCACCGCCATTTCCACCCCTTTGTCCACCTCCACTATATCCACCTCCCCCTCCTCCTTGTCCGCCACCACCTTGACAGCCTCCTCCTTTACCGCCACCTTGCCTACCGCTTTGACCACCTCCGCCTTTTCATTTTCCACCGCCTTGACCACCGCTTTGTCCGCCATCTCCACCACTACCTTTTCCACCTCCACCATATCCACCACCTCCTCCTCCTTGGTCACCACCGCCTCCTCCTTTTTTGCCACCTTATTCACCGCCTTGACCACCTTCTTGTCCGCCAACACCACCACCGCCTTGACCACCTTATTGCCCACCACTTCCGCCTTCGCCTTCACCTCTACCTTTTCCACCTCCATGGCCGCTACCACCACCTCCTTGTCCTTGACCACCACTACCCTTACCGCCACCATTATATTCACCACCTTGACCGCCTTCTTGTCCACTGCCTTTTCCACCTCCACCTTGACCACCTCCACCATATCCCCCTCCTCCTCCTCATCCTCATTCTCCACCTTTGCCACCTCCTCCTTTACCACCACCCTGGCCACCACTGCCTCATTTTCCGCCACTTTGTCCACCACCTTGACTTCCTCCACCTCCGCCTTTTCCACCGCCTTGACCACTTCCTTGTCTGCCACTTCAACCACCATCTTGTCCACCACCGTGACCACCTCCTTGACCACCTTCGCCTCCTCTTTGTCCACCGCCTTGACCACCTCCACCATATCCACCACCACCTCCTCCTTGTCCAACACCACCTTTGCCACCTTTTCCTTTAACACCTTTATGTCCACTACTGCCTCCTCATTTTCCACCACTTTGTCCACCGCTATGACCTTCACCTTGACCACCTCCTCCACCACCTTTTCCACCCCTTGTCCACCGCCACCTTGACCACCTCCACCATATCCACCACCACTTCCTTCTTGTCCTCCACTACCACCGCTGCCTTGTCCACCTCCTTGACCACCTCCTTGTCCACCACTGTATCCACCTCCTCCTCCACCTCCTCCACTTCATCCACCCCCTTGGCCACCTCCATATCCAATACCACCACCATGATTCCCATGGTGGTGATTGTCAATGTCCTCTGAACAAATGAAATTCATGTGTAAGAATATGATCATCTTGTTTTAGGCATTGAAAGAGAAATCGGAGCCTAACATACCGTATTAGTTAGTAGGTAAAAAGTTTCTTCTACTATTAAAAAAAAAAAACATAGATAAAATGAGTTATACTACATTTACCACTTATTTGTACCATATCTCTAATAGAGGTAGGGCCCACCAACTCATGTGTGTCATATCTCTATTAGAAAGATGGTACAAATAAATGATAAGAGTAACATTTTTGAGATAAAATTTATCCAAATATAAGTATCTCATGTAATCAGTAAGAAACTTTCACAAGATGTTTACTTACGTGTTTCTAGTATGGCTTCTTCAGTTTTGGGGTAAGCAGCGTAGCTGGCACACCTACCACGTCGACCGAGGCTGTCGTAGTGAATGCAATCGTCTACCGTCTTCTCTTCCCCATTCACTGCACAGGATATGCATGTACTGATCGGTGAACTAATATTTAATCAAAACCCAAAATATACATGTAATTTAGGCATTACCATGAGAATATATATACATATTTTTTCTTTTAAAAGAAAAGATTTATGCATGTGACTTTTCAGTTTACACCACGCAATAATCTAACTTCTGCCAATTATTAATAACCATTTTTACACTAGAATTTTATACATGTTTAAAATTAAAACTCTTCCCTTATATGTTTATGTCGTTTTCTTTTTACTAATTCATCAAAATATAAAATAAAAAAAAAGGAGTGAAAAAAAATAAAACAAATTGGAACTGGGGTTTGAAAATCTTGGAAAGAGGACCTTGAAATACTGTTAAAGGAAGTGTAGGTTCCACTATAAAATTATTTAGGGGTACAAAGAATAGCCCAAATTACGTATTAAGACATGCAAATGACGTGAGTCATTTCATGCAGATTGTGATTATAAAACCACAAGAAATGAAAGAACAAATTAAAGGAAAATAATGTGGATTATGGACGGTGATGATACTAGATAGGATGAAGAACCTTTGGTCTCATGATCCTGGGGCACTACTTGAGTGGCCACAGAAGAAAAAAATGAGAACGAGCGCAAGCAGCTGTAGGGGCAGAAATCTATTCATTTTTTTCTTCACAAACATAATGCTCACAAAACCACACTCAAAAGGAAAGCTTTATAGATGGAAATCTTTGGGAACTCCAATGCTTTTTCCAGTCTTTTGATAGGCTTTATTTATAATGCAGGAGGAGAAGTAAAATACAAAACCGCCATAAAAGTGGGAAGATGGGATGAGGACAGAGATCTGAACTCTTAAGTAGTTACTTGGCCTCTGAAAAAGTTGGCACATAGGCTATGTGCATGTACATGTCTCAGTTATCACTTCATCTGGACCGAAACAGTGCAAATAGAGACGTGTGTACAGGTTGAGCTCAGCAGAGAGGGATTTGTGCTCGCATGCGGCCCTCTGAGTTCGTAGAGTTTTCGAGACTTCGAATGTCCATGTTCAAAACAGTGTAAACAGAGACGTGTGTATAGGTTGAGCTCAGCAGAGAGGGTTTTGTGCTGGCATGTGGCCTTCTGAGTTCGTAGAATTTTGGAGACTTCGAGTCTGCAGTCGGTAGTTGATTTTTTTTTTTTTTTGTTGAAAGTTACTCACCTCGGTATAAAATTTGACGGGGACTTCCATCCTCTAGAAACATGTAATATTAAATGAAAGCTCATTAGTTAAATATTTATGGGTTTGACGTTATCATCCTAGGCAACAATTCAAACTAATTTTAGATTTACTGTTATCTTGTAAGAGGTTTGAAATTATACAATAACTAGTGTTGTAGAAAGGTGTTTAATTAGTAAGATAATGGACAAAAATGGTCGAATTTGAGACTAATGCAGGACAAAATAGGTCAGTTCTTGTGGATAAAAAGTTAAGAAAATTATGGAAACAGTTTAAACAATAAAACTATTTTTACAGACTAAAATCACACACTTACTGACGTGTTTTCTAATATAGATGAGCCTCATTGATATGATTTTTACCACCTACAAAATTAGGAATAAAAAATACTTAAAAATACTTGCAAAAGAATAAGGTAGTTCTAGTATAAATGTTCATGCAATGTAGTTTTCCACAAAGATTATTAAAATAAATTATATTTAAAACCTATTCTTAATTAATTATTTAAAACAAAGTTTGGAAAAATATTTGAAACTGTAAATTGAAATAACAATGCAATTAAATAAAATCAATTAAAGAATTCAACAAAAATAAAGAAAATAAAAGAAAACGGTTTTGAAAATCAAGTTGAAAAGACAATAGGGTCTTGCCGTCATCTAACCCTATGCAGTTCTATCAGTTACTTATGAATTACCAAATACATGCTTTGAAGGTTAGGTTTTTCTAATGCACATTCTTCGTGATCTTCACGTAAGAACTTATATCTAACATGCAATGTAACAGCCCGTTCCTAAAAGTTATGATTTTATAATTTTAATAAGTGAGTTTATGAAAATTCCCTTTGAGGCAAGTGCGTTGACCTTTGTGGACTGTCGTGTGGTGTCATGTAAGATTTATTTTCTTGGCATATCCTAGTAGTACTTGTCGCTAAGGATGCGTGGGCACGAACGGAGCATAAATCGGAGTTATAACGAGTGAGATATTAACGTTTAAAGTTGGGGACAAAATGGTGATTTTATTGTTTTATTTGTTGAAAGGCTCCAGAAATTTGGGAGCCTTCTCATCACATTTTAAGCCATGTGGAAGGCTGTCATGGGGCAGGAAGAAACTGCCTAACCAGAGAAGAGAGAGAGGAGGGAAAGGAGGGAGGAGAAGAAGGAGAGGAACCCACTGGGTTCCCCATCGACCCGCGACCCGGTTCGGCCATCTTTTCTGGCGGTTTCCATCGGTTTTTTTGTCAAATTGTCGCCATCCACCACCTAAGAAACCTTCCATGACCTCCCATCTTCCATTTCCAATCAAATTTCACTAGATTTAGCCTTGATTTTGGGTAAGATAGTACAAAGATGGCGCACGGGTTGGGTTCCATTCCGTCACATTGAAGCTCCCTTCAATCTCAGAAACAAAGCCCAAGCACTTGTGAAGGCGTCGGAGCGAGTATGGAGGTTGAATTGGGGCACACCCAATTCTAGGGTTCCGACGGGTTTTGATGAAATTGGAGCCTTTCCAGGCCAAATTGGCCTTGGTCACAGGTATGAAAGTTGCTTTACTCATTGAGATATTCAATTCTGTAAATTTTGAGAATTTTTGGAGAAAGTTGAATTTTCCGGCGAGTCGGGGCGGCCGACCGCCACCCACGACGGCTCGTGCGGCGACGCATGGCCCGAGGGCCGTCAATGCTATTTTTAGGCTATATTAAATGCCTTGAATTCATTTTTGAAAATGGGTTGACATAGATTGATCGTTAGAACCTAGATTCGCGACGATACGTTAATAGGTCATTGCATGAATCGACGATCTGACCGTTGGATCGTCACCAAACTTCAATAGGTTGTTATTCATAATATTTGAGGAATGTAGGAGACTTACGGATTGGGAATCCGAAGTACGGATCTTCCCGAATTGTATTTGTAAGTTCATAAAATCAAATGTTGACCACCATTTGGTTTTGGCAATTGGCGGAGATCCGACCGTTGGATCGTAAACCTTAAGACGTTGTTCTAGGAACATAATGTGGATCTTTAGAAGTATCGGATCGGAAATCCGTGATGCAGAATTTTCCGGATTGAATTATGTAGAGATGTGTTTTATGTAAATTATGTATTCTATCGGGAAGAACTCTGAGATGTGATTTGATAATTGTTCTAGGCGACGATGGTTCGTGATGTCTCAATATTCGTGCTAAGGAATCGTAGCGCGGACTTCAGGTGAGTGGGTCTTTTTTTCTATCGTGTGTGTATATATATATATGTGTGAATGATAATTTCACAACGTTTATAAATTGAATATTTCATATAATTACTGTAAATGCCTTGAATTACTACTGTGAACTACGAATGACTTTATCCATGTTTAGGGTACGTAGGCAGTCTAACGAGACGTTAGATGCATCCATATAATAAATGAGACTAAATAATTGAGACAATAGCCTTGTTTGGGGAATTGACCAATGTGAAGGAGATTGGTGGAAAATGTAAGATTTAACGTTATGTTTTGGTGGTTAAATGTTGGTTATAAATCAATGTGTGAAGAATCGTAACATTGAAGTGAAAAATAGTTAGTAATGATAGTTAATTAAACTAGTGTTTAGTTGAGTTTATCACCGATAATTATTTCTGAAGGTAAATAGTTCGGGAGTGGGGTGTTGCAGCTTATGCATTTTATGCCATTGTATATATGTTTATATATTTGGGAATATTATGATATGGTTGAATTTCAGATTTACATCCTGGTGTATCCATATGTATATTACTTGCACATAATTATTGTGAACGATCTGAAGTGCAAAGGTGAACACAGGACACACAGGTAAGTTCAGGTGAGTATATAGTATTTGTTGAAATGATGAGATTATGGCATGACTACATTTATGTTATAGGCAACTCCGACACTGTCGTACAGGTTGCCTATGAGTCGTACATGCGGTGTTAGATACATTTAGAGCTCATAAACCTGCACTGCGGTGTTAGTGCTCCTGCCCGTGGCCAGGGCACAGTCTTCACGTGATGTTCACCTCCCGCACCTTACACTCACCTTGGATTCAAGGTAGGTGCACATGCCTGTCATACGGACCACTATAGGTGGTTCCGATTCGTAGGTGACCCGCGATTATTCGCACAGTCTTCACGTGATTGTAGCACTTGAGCGTACTTATTTACACCCAGTCCTGTCGTACAGACCATTAGAGGTGGTTCCGACTCGTGTGCAGGGATATTTGATGAGCAATGGATAAGTCGTACATGTCACTATAGGTTACTCCGACTTATGTGCTAGCACTGATTGATGAGATATGATGAGATATATGCTAGCATTGATTGATGAGATATGTGCTAGCACTGATTGATGAGATATGATGAGATATGTGCTAGCACTGATTGATGAGATATGACAAGATATGTGCTAGCCTTGATTGATGAGATATATGCTAGCAATGATTGATGAGATATGGATGAGTCGTACAGGTCACTATTGGTGACTCCAGCTGATATTCATTTTATATTGATTTACTTCATCTTGCTTACATGGTTGTTACTGAGATATTCGACATGGCATACCTTGGTTGTTACCGTTCTTCAGCATGATTCTTATATACATATGTATTGTTATTTTGGGGAACTATACGGATTTCGGTGAGGGGTTATTGCATTTTTTAGAATGATGTTTCCAAAGGTTTGGTTTGCTTACTCACAAGTTCTGTTTTGTGCCCCTTCAGGTTTTGATTACTGACTGTTCGTCTCGACGACGATTTTTGGCAAATCTCAGTTGTGGTGGCTACTCCTAAGGGTATAATTCTTACCTGCTTTACTGTACTTTACTTATACTCTGACGTCACGTGTGAGATGGGTTCGCTTCCGCTCACCAGCACACTCTAGTATCTAGGCACTTTTAGGTTTAAATTTATTCACATTTTCCTTATCATTACACTTTATGGCTTCGTCACCTTCCAGGTGTCGGCCAACACAGCTCGATTTCGGAGTCCTAGTGGACATTCTGGGTCGGGGTGTGTCATGCAATCCATCAGTGATGTTCAGATCAAATATAAACATGAAGACTTAATAAGCTTTGTGAAAACTCTTTGAAAAACTATACAAACCTTAAGAGCGTGATGTTCGCCTTAAGTGAAATTACAATTATCAATCACAAGAAGCCCTCCTCAATTTCAAGTGATGCTCCAACAAAAACTGCATCAAATTACTTGTCTAAACATCCTAATGGTCACGAATCATTAAGACGATTAGATAGTTTCAAACACAGAGATTAATAATTCAAACATGCATGCATAATATCATAAGCAAATTGAAAAGAAACTACATATTAATTCTTGTTAAGGTTCGTGGACTCACCCTAGCAAAAAGGAATTAGTTACGCATATTCATAATCAAAATCAAAGAAAATATTATTAAGAACATGGATAAAAAACACTTTGCTCTCTAAGCTGAGTTTTCCAAAGTAGTGCGTAAAGTACCCTAATGGCTAGCTAGCCTTATTTATACTACTACAAAATAAAACCATTCCTCGAAAAGGTCTTCTAAACTAGGAAACAAAATAATAAAAGGATAAGTTAAATTCACAATCAAAACAAACTAAGGAAATCTACCCTGCAGGTAAGTAATCACGTTTCTGGACCATTAGGGCTCCAAATCAGACCAAAACGACTTGATTTGAAGCTTAGGACATCCTCTTCAAGTTTATATAAGAACCCAACTCCAAAAACCATCTTCTTGAAGCCCAAATCTTGCAAATATGCCATGCAGCTCAATCTTAGCACTAAACGTTGGTAAATAATTAATTGGCCACGATCAGATGCCTCAGATAAAATCCTAAAACTTTGACGCAATCTTCTTAACAGACTCACGAACCTACTCCAATTGGAATTACTAAAAAATTCCACCGTTTGATCACTTTTTGCTTAGGAGAAGTCGCAAGTCCAACATTGGAAATACAAAACAAAATAACAAAATCTCACAAAAATAATTACCAGAATATACTAAAAGTTGGATAAAATATATAATATAAAAACGACTCATCACTTATCATGTGGATTCTATCTATATTAGAATGTGTGTTGGTTTTAAGTGAGGAAAAACCGATTAAGAGAAATATGAATGGGCAACTGCATGTGCCTTTTCTTACTATAGTGATCATAGAGTGATCATTGTGTGGAATCACTACTGTTGGAGCAGAAGACTAAGAATCAAGCAATTCAACAACTTGAGTAACTTATAATTACAATATACTTAATGAGCTGAATTTATTTTATTGAGCAATAGACTTAGTTGAATTTACAGAATTATAATTATACCAGGATATAGAGAACCATTATCAGATCCCTTTTCGTTTCGTAGGCATTGTTGGAGGGTTGCAATATCTTTTACTTTTACTTGTACTGCAGGTTTGGCCCTGCCAGTTCATAATTTCCTAGTTGTCCAACGGATGTGAGATTTATAGTCTCAACACGCCTCCTCACTGCGGGGAATTTTCAAGCTTAATTAAAACGTTGACAATACAAACTTGGGTGACATGGAGAATGTGTGTTCATTGGGCTTCACAGACTGTTTCTCGATCAACCACCTAAGCTGAATATTGGCGCGCTTCAGCTCATAAAACATGTGCAAGGAATTTTCAAGTTTAATACGTTGACAACACAAATTTGGGTGACATGAAGAATGTGTGTTCATTGTGCTTCACAAACAAAATGTTTCTCGATCACCCATCGAAGCTGAATATCAGGCGTGTTTCGGCTCATTGAACATGTGAATTGCACTAGTTTCGTTCGTTGTGTGATCTGCTTTTGTATCTTGACAAGCCAACTATTTGTGATGTGATAACATCTCCAAAATTTGACCTGCTCACGTCCTTCATAGCAGGACCAAACACGCAGAGGTCGATCTCCATTTTAGGGTTTAAGTGTTGGACAGGTGTGATAAATCATATATTGTCAGTTGTAAATATTCATAATTAGTTTACTAATTGTATTATTAGCTTATTAGTGAGCTCATTAACCAGGTTCCGTTCCTTTATCTTTCTCATTCTCTCTGTTCTTGCGTCTGCTTGACTAGTAAAACTTGGACTTCGTTTATTTAATGTAACCAAAAAGAAGAAGAAAACGTAAAATTTTCTTCTTCCTTTTTTCGTAATTTTTTTCCAAAACAGATTGTCAAAAGTTGAAGCTGCCGCATCATTTTATGAAGCCTAACAAATTAAAGAACTGCAGCAAGTGTAATTTCGTCATGTTTTTATTTATATTTATTTTTAATCTAGTCGAGTAACTGCATGAATTCCATTGAACACTGAACTGATATTGCATTTTTATGACAATATGGATTAACTGAAGCTTGAAGGTGGTGGCAATTTTGAACTAAGAAAATTGAGTTTTTGCAGTAATTAAGTTGAAATTGTTCTACACAAATTTAAACTCAAAAGACATTTATCAGATTCCATCAGCGTAAGCACATAGAAAAACTTGCGTTTTACAACAACCGCTTTACACAATTTGTAAAAGCATTTTTCTCTAAGGTCTCCATGGAGCTCACTTTCCAGGAACAAAGTTTGTGGCATATGACCAAGCATTATTGTTAACGGGGTCAGCCAAGTGATCAGCTAGGTTCCCTTTCTGGTGACAATGAAAAATCCAAACAGGGAGAACAGGCCAATCGTCCATTCTTGAGCTCCTTCACCTTAAGCTCAGCAAAAGCCTCTGGGTCTTCTGCAAGGCCTAATGGGTCAAAGCTCCCTCCGGGGTATAACGGGTCCGTCACCTCACCAAGTGGTCTGCCGGCAATTCTGTAGCCCTCCACGGCACCCATCAAGATAACTTGTGTGGCCCAAATGGCCAAAATGCTTTGAGCATGGACTAAGCTTGGTTTTCCCAAGTAGTCTAGCCCACCTTCACTGAAAATTTGAGCTCCTACCTTGAACCAAACAGCCTCACCGAACTTGACCCCATTACGGGACAAGAGTTAGGGGAAAATGCAGCCCAAAGCGCCGAGCATTGCCCTCCTTGAATGGATGACTTCAAGCTCACGGTTCTTAGCGAAGGTCTCTGGGTCGGCTAAGAGCCCAGCAGTGTCCCAACCGTAATCAGCAGGCAATTCTCCAGTGAGGTATGATGGCGATTCACCAGAGAAAGGACCCAAGTACTTGACATGGTCCGGACCGTACCACGGCTGCCGGACAATACATATTTGGACTTGGCTGCGGTTTTGAGCATGGTGACCCGGCCGTCACCTATAAGGGTAGATGAAGATGGATTAAGCTTGAGGACTTGGCCAGCTAAAGAAGGAGAGGAGAGAGCCATTGTTGAAGAAGCCATTTGGGAAAAATGAAACTGTATTGAGGGTTGAAGCTCTATCTCTAAGACAATGTGGGAGCGCTGAATGCTTGTTTTGGTTTGAGCAGAGAAGTTGGGTATATGTAAAGGCTTGGAGGGTAGGGGTCATTATCTTTCGAATATCTTCATCTCTTTTCAAATTGGTGCAAGTGAAGTTCAAAGATTCTCACAGTTAATCTTATTAAGACTTGAAGATCAAAGAATTTTAGAGAGAACAATGAAGGAGAAGAAGATTGTATTGATAGCTTTGAGAAAATGTATTTAATCAAACTTACAGAAATGATAGCTATACAATTCCTTATATAGCCATATATTCCAATTACAATAATACATCTCTAACTATATTAACACACTTAACCACTAGAATAATGCCACGTGGCATTTCTGTTATTTCTGTTATATCAGTTATTAAATCTCTTCCTTGCCATTTGGCTGTACAAGCTCCACCAGTCCTCGGTTCCACCAGAAGGAAATACAATTAAAAGGACCAAAAAAGGAAAAATTGTTCGAGGATATAATGTGCTTTGTTCTCTAGCCAATGGAGCTTGTCCACGTACATGCTCTTTGGATGAGATTATGACTCAAAATATGTAATGTTTTAAGTAAAATTTTGTATTAAACTTATTTAAACCACATAGAGTGAATTTTGACCAAAATAGGCATGTAATGCTCTAATCATATGGGAACCATTCACATTGCTCTAATCAACTTATCTAAATTAAAATATGTATATAATGCTTTTAATACGTTTCTAACGATTGGCAAAAAGGAAACTTTTCTAACATTTTCACTTTAATCATAGTAGAATTGCTGAATAACGTAACCAAAGAGAAAAGATGAAGAAAACGCAAAAGTTTATTCTTTTCTTTTTGGAAAATTAGCTACACTAAATTGATATTTGATTTGAAAAAATTATTGTTTTTCAGCAACAACGATATATAATCGTATATTGTTGATACAATAATGACAACGACAACACAGTAATTTTATAGTGACGACATAGTAAACACTGATAATTTTTACAATCAAATGTCAAAAATATATCTATTGTAGCTAATTACCTTGTTTTTATACAATTTTTTTCCCAAGATTTCGTTGGACCTTATTTTCTGTCTTCTGTTTTTCTCATATACTCATAGTCGTAGAGAAGAGTGCGTATGGTTTTAAAAAATCAAAACATTAGAAAGAGATCAATATGTAATGCTTCATACAACATTACGGATAATGAGCACAAAGTGCAGAACATTGCATACGTACATGATCCCCTTCATGTACATTCATATGCATGACAGCTTATTCATATTTTCCTACAACACAGCAGAACTATGCACTTATACATGTGGATTCTCATGAAGTTGGTCTAGCTTCAGAGCCTATAGGCCCGTGGCTTCAGTTGCCACCGCCCCTTCCCTCCTCCCCAGCCTCCGCTTTCACCACGTCCCCCACCTCCCCAGCCTCTGCGACCACAACCACCTCCTCCCCCACCAAAGCATTATTTACTCATTCCAAATTTCACTTCTATAAATTTGTTAAACTTGACAAAGATGGAAAGTACTTTTGATGAATACTGAAAAAATCCATACATATATTGTACAATCTGTTAGAATATGAGCATGAGTATGAATCTATGGATTAAGTTATTTGATTCAAGATTGGATAGGAAGTCTAATTGAGAATGGATTTGTAATCCATGTTATGCTGAAACACTATGTATAATGAATTGGTTGTCTATATAGATTCTAATAGGGGAATCCTTATAAGACTTGGCTAGGATATGATGTATATAAAGTGGCCTCTGCTCTCACAATTACCGTGCTCTATTCTTTTGGACTAAGACCTATTATTAGTTAAGAGCAATCTGATTACTGAAGAGAGGAGAAGGTGCACTGCTTCTTTGCTGCAGAAATTGAACATGGCTGGCTCCTCGAATTCATCTGTAGGTAAGCTTTTCCTTGTGTTGAAGGGTTTCTGAACATGGGTTTGTATTTGAAGTACTATGGTTCATATTGCATGTTTCTGGTGATATGTTTATGTTAACACAATCATCAACCAATACAACATACTTGTATCCCTCAAAGGACTTTACAGGAAATAGACTCCAAGTATCTGAGCGTATCCTTTTAGATGGTAAAACACATCCATGAGACTCATCAGAAAATGGTATCCTAGTCATTTTCCCTTGAATACAGGCAGTACACATACTATGATTATTATCAAAAGAATGAGAGATTTGAGACTCGGCTAACATAACAGACATGACTTCATTTGTAGGATATCCTAGTCTTTGATGTCACACGGAAGACTTCACTAGCTGTCCAAGAAGAGCTCTTGCATACTTGAATGTAGAAACAGGAATCTCACACAACTCTACAGGTCTACTCCTTCCTTCGAACAATATCTCCTTTGTCACTTTGTCCAGCATAAAAAATCAATTATCGTCATAAATAAAGCAGGATCGATTGTCCTTACACAATTCTTTGACAGACATTAAATTAATATCACTAGTAGGCACATGTAACACATTCTTCAAAACTAAGGGATGAGAAGAGGTTTTAAGTACTGTAGAACCAATATTTTGAATAAGCAAACGTTCGCTGTTTTCTATTTTAATCTTCTCGCAGCCTTCAAAAAGGTTTTACTTGGTAGAGAGCAGCAAGGCCAGATATCATGTGGTGAGATGCCCCTGTTTCCATAATCCAAGTTGTACAATTTGGATATGTTGGTGTACTCTGAGCTGCCATAGCATTCAATGAAGAGGAAGGTTGATGACAATGATCAACATTCAATGATGATGACTGATATGGCACCTGATAGGAGTAATTGGCGGCAAATGGTGCTAGTGCTATTGGATTCTGAAGTGGTAGTATTGGATTTTGAACAAAATATTGTGAAGCAAGAGATGGTGGTGGAAGTGAATCCTGATAAGAAAAATTGATTCTATGATAGCACTCCAAGGCAATATATCCCTTTTTTCTATGGATTTGGCATTCATTGATGTAACAGAAGAAGCCACACTAAAATTTCTGAAGAAACAGTTAGGGGATGTATGTCCTCTTCTCTAACAGATTTGGTTGCATTTGTTCTGGAATCAGTATTACCAGACCATCCATTGCTTGGTTTGTAAGTGTTCTAAGCTTTACCCTTATAGGTTGATTTATAACCTCCATTTCCTCTTTGCTGGCCTCCATTATATGGTCTTTGTTGAGAAAAATATTGAGGTGCATCCATTGATCTTGGACCATTGTCATGAGAAGGAGTGAAGTTACCCACAAAACCAAAACTATAAGTTGGAGAGACAGGAAAATGAGATTGGGAGTTACCCCAAGGCTGTGGATGGTGCTATAATGCAATACAGGAGTAGCCATGACTCTTCCACCAGTACAAGAAGAATCAACATCTGCAAAATTTGAGCTATAAGCTCCATTATTAAACATAGAGTGCATTGATGAACTGGATGAACCTTGCATATACATTGCAGACAGTCCATGTGACAGAGTATTAATAGTCATTTCATTCTCCCTTTCAGCTCCCACAAGTAATGCACGAAATTCCTTCATCAATGACAGTCCAGGATTGTAGCATACTCCTTTGGTAACCCTGCTAAGCTGCTATAACTACATTATGTGAAATGATTCACCAGCAGCAGTGAATTATCTCTTACAGATTTGAGTTTGAGTAAATATTTATCCAAAGAGTCTCCTCCCAATTGATCAGAAACAGCAACCTACAGGATCAGGGGCTCGATACCATCGTTACAGAACTGAATTGATGAAGATTGATGAACAAAGAAGCAGCAGAATTATAAAGAGAGAGAAATAGATTAATGAAGAAGAAATGAAGGGATTATGCTTCATCAGTTTATAACGGAGCACTAAGTTTTTACTGGTCTGATTATTTTCAACCTTGATCCTTTAGAAACAAGCATTCATTTTTTTCCTGTTCATATTCAAGAACAGAAAGTCCCAGCCGAATTACTTTGATTTTTACTTGCTACCAAAAATTCATAATCACCCCTTAAAATGCTCTTTATTGTAAAATTGGGTCACGGATAGACTTAACCGTAATGGATCTCATTGAGTATCTTACAGTAAGAAGGAAAAGGCTGAGCATATTGGTCTAGACCTTACTTTTCTGTATTTTGTTGGTTTTCTTTTTCTCCTGGATTTTATCAATTGAGGAAAATGACTTGCTTACTTCCAAACTTTGGAAGTAGTCAGGAGGTTTTTATCTTTTATTTTCATCAAAAACACTTTCCACTATGGCGTACCATTTTAATGGTGTAACATGGTTGTGGACAACATTTAATGTCTCATTTGCAAAATTTACTAACAAAAAAAACATACGAGCTTTTATTGGACTGAAGAACATATGCATATCAACATCTAGGGATGGCCCCAGAGTTAGAGATAAATTTCAAATCTATATTTTACACAGCACGTTCTCAACTTATTTCTTAATGGTAGTAAATGGTAATAATCAAGAAGAGGCTAAAATGCCTGTATAAGTTTTCTCTTTTAAAAAAAAAAAAAATAGAATACCGTGATAAAGTCATTGACAGATCTTCTTTAAATAAAGAAAAAAAAAACATATACATATCTAAAAATCTGTCATAGTTGCACAAAAAAAAGTACGTATCTATAAAGCACTATAAAGAGTGCTATGTATATAATGCTTCATATAACATTACCGTTCACTGAGTACAAAGGGTACAAAACTACACATACTTAACGCATGAAAGAGCTACATGGACTATCATCAGTCCTTGGAGCTAGCTAGAGTCAAATTTATCCAAGTGATATTTGACACTTATGCCATGCCTTCATGCTTGTGCATATAACATTATATACGACATGATCCCATGCATGCATATACATGCATGCACGGAGCTTATTCATATTTTTCTACAACGCTGTACATGTGCTTATATAGACTCTCATGAAGTTGTTGGTCTAGCTTCGAGCCTATATTTTTGGGCATATGGCCTCAGTTTCCTCCGCCGCCACCGTGTCCCCCTCCTCCCCAGCCACCACCGCCACCACGTCCCCCTCCTCCCCCTCCTCCCCAGCCGCCACCTCCGCCACGTCCTCCTCCTCCCCAGCCGCCACCTCTGCCACGTCCACCTCCACCACGTCCACCTCCTCCCCAGCCTCCGTCACCGCGTCCGCCTCCTCCCCAACCTCCGCCACCACGTCCGCCTCCTCCCGAACCTCCATATCCATCAGGCTGCTTTGTTTCAAAATTGCCCTGTACCGCCGCTTCATCGGTAACTACTACTTCGGACTGATCAGCAACTTCAGGCCAACAACACTGTCCGCCGCAAGTGTAGCGGCCATAGCGATAGCAACACCGGCCACAGTATCCCCCGCCACCTTGGTTAACTTCCTTTGGCTCATCCACTGCACCATATACAAACATATATATCTCTCTTAGCCTTAGTCGACGTTAGCAAGTATATATCGAGTATATTGGAGCAGTATGAAAAATAAAAACCCTAGCTATATATGTAATTTACGAACTATACGACACTGTTTTGAACTTATAGTGTAAACAGAATCAAATTCTTGTATACATTTTCTTTTCTTTTTTCCCCCTAATAATTGGGTGCATACATGTGGTTTTAGTCAGTCATGCAAATGTAAGGGGTGCACAGGTACGTTGTGTAAACGTGTAAACAATATTGATATGTATGTGTAATTGTTTAAAATGGAGACACAGTGAATTGAAAAAAATATATTTATCAGAGCGATTAACCATTTAAAATATAAACGAATATTAACTATCATACATAAGTTCATAATAATTGACCTTTTTTCTCATCTTTGGATGTCTCAGCTTCAGCAACAGAGGATACAAGAACAACGGAGCCAAGCAGGAGACCTAGCAAAATAAGAGACTTGAAATATTTCATCATTCGCTAACTCGTACACCAGAAAGACCAGAAAGATGTGAATGTTAAGCCTTGGACGATCACCATTGTTAATTTATAGTGCTGGGAGTGCTACTACACGACAGTAGACATTATGGAAATATGTGGTGCATATTTACGAGTGAGGACGCAGATTTTATGTTAGCAGTTTTAAAAGAGTAGTACGTACGTATGTTTGACTTTAAGTAGAATAAACAATGCATCTTCGATTCCTATCATGAACACCGCGCTTGATTTATGGAAAAATAAACACAGGTGGAAGGTGGTTCAGGTGTTCAAGCAAAGACATGTGTCTAGTTTGAGCTCCGCACGCATGCGAATTTGACGCGAATTTGGACACGTGCACACACTTACCACGTAGACACACCAATTTTCGTTTTATTATTTAATACAAATGATATTAAAAGGGTAGAGTTAAACGCTGAACGCAGTGAATTTAGATGAAAAAACTCTTCAAAGTTTGTATTAGGCAATGGGCCTCCATACGACTCCTGATAAAAAAAATAATTTTTACAATAGGCTCAAAACACAATCACCTAATATTATTATTTTAATTAAATTATAATATAAGAAGATGATACATCGTGAATAAAAATTGAATGATTGATGTTCTGGTGTGATTATTTTCATACTTGAACCTTTAGAAATAACAATCCAAGTTTTTCTGATCATATTCTAGATCAGAAAGTCCCAGCCAAAGTACCTTATTTAGTAGCTCGGTGCAGTAGCGTTGGTTGTTGGACGTCAAGTTGACTAACCAATTCTTTCAATCTTATCTCATTTATTAATGTATATATAGTACTTGGTCAAATCCAATCCGATATATAGTTCTTTTTTTCTTGAAGATAGTATTGTGTGGGAGATGAGACTGAGACCCCCATGCTATATACGTAAGACATTTTGGCCCCAGGAAGAACAATGCCAAAGAAGCAAATTTTACTGTACGTCTCAGTTTAAAGTTGAATGCCAATGTGGTGTGGATCGAAAAAAATTTCACAAAGATGGATATTGCTCACACGAAGTTATTAACTATTACCTATCTATCTATATATATAAAGTAGGGGTGGGCAAACGGGCCTTGGACCCGTGGGTCGAAGCAGGTCCAAGCGGTTCGGGGCGGGTCCAAAATTCTAAATAGAAGACGGGGCGGGGCGGGGCGGGTCCATGAAATTAGCGGGGAGGGGCGGATCCAAAATTTTGAGGAAACGGGCCCCCGGCCCGAACCATTTCCACCTTTGATTTAATACCACTTAAATCCACACCGTTGAGATTGAGTTTCATTTCCCAACCCCATCACAGATTCACAACACTCTCTCTCTCAGTCTCAATCTCAGAACTGGATCACCCTTTATCCCTCTCTCTCGCTCATCTCTCCCAATCCCAACTTGACGTCTCTGTTTCCCGACTCCAGATCAGAGATGCTCCGAGGGACCTGAGGGATAGTAGAGATCGAAGATGGACGATGATGGCGCGACGACGATAGCGAGCTCGTCGATAATGGTGGGCTCTAGATCGACGAAGATGACCCGAGGGATGTGTTTTCGGACGACGGTCTAGGAGAATACAGTGTTGAAGGTGGGTTTTTGGACCTCTGGACTCGACTTGAAGTGGTTTTTGACGACATCAAAGAACCTGGTCCCAGACTATCGTCACCCATCACCGACGGTGCGACCACCACCACCCACCACCGCCATCGAGGATAGTGTCATCCTTGCGAGTTCTGGGTTCTGTTCTTTTTTTTTTTTTGGCTGTTTATGTGCTGATTGCTGTTTCTTTTCAATTTTGATGTTTTGATCATTGTTTGATTGGTTTTGTCTGCGTGCGTGATCAAAGGTGTTTGATTTGTTGTTTTTGCATCTTGGTTTGCTTTGATTTATTGCTTGTTGTGCAGCTATGCTGCTTGTTCTCGTATGTGTTGGGGAAGACGACCTCAACGAGGTCGTCCCTTCTATGGCTAAAAGAAAAAAAAATGATATTGGACTAGTGGACTTGGCCCGTTTCTGCTCGTTCCAAATGAGACGGGTTAGGTCCGGTTCCTAATTCTGAAATCTCATTACCTGGCTCTGCTCGCCCGGTTACTATTTACCACGGGTAGGGTCCGGTTCCTCTAAATTTGGGCCCGACCCGACTCGTGCCCACCCCTAATATAAAGCCGGCAGGGCTATTGAACAGTAGTTTTTGGGATCACAGGCTTCACTAAAAAGAAAATTGAACAGAAATGCCCCTCAAACAAAAAACTTCAAAAGCAGCCCAAAATAATGCATCAAATATGACGGGTATTTTCGTCATATAAATAGTGATAAACAGTGTTTTTGATATAACTAATTATTGTACAGTGATAAACGGTGTTTTTAATATTTAATTTTTTCCTGTACAGTATTTTTTTTTTTTATAACTAGTACCTCACAATGGGCTAGCAATAATGTAATTCAATCAGTTGTTTATTAAATATTATTTTCTCTATTCTTAATGTAAATTTAATAGAATGTAGATCGAAATTGAAATACCGATTTTATTATATGGATTCAGCTACATTGATTGGTTTATGAGAGGTTTCTTCTAGCATGGTCTAATATTATTCATTTAAAACGTGTAAGTCATACGTAGCACGCCAGAATTCAAAAAATGACTTATGCACGCGCATGAGCGCGTGCATGAAGGCTAGTGTGTTATAATATGTGTAAGATAATAATTAGGGATCCATTTGAGGGTAAGCTTGAGCTACAGTCCAAGTAAAAAAAAAAAAAGTAGTAGTTGTGATAATTTAGTCCAACTCAGCCAGCTTGAGTGATTGTTGAGGAATTTGAATGCCTCACGTGATTCAGTTAAGTTAAGGATAATGCTAGAGAGACTAAATTTGTTAATAAAAATTTGCAAACTAAATTATGTCACTAATCGTAATGAGCAGGTTTATCAACTCTTAAATAATAATCCAATCGTCAACTTCTATGTCATTTAGTTTCAAAAATTTATCTAAAAATTAGTCTTCCTATAATATGTTATTTAGGATAGGTTGTTTATGTTTGTGGAGCTTTTGTTGTTAATTGTTTGATTCTTTGAGGTATATTCTCAGTATATACATTAAAACTGAACTTAAGTTTGTCGCCTTTATAGTATGTTTTTATATGAATATTTTTTAAGGAAAAGGCTCATTATATCCTCCTTACTAGATGTGTATTTGTTCATTATGATTTCATTTATACCCAATAGTTTTTATATGTATATATACTTTAGTCAAGGATGTTGGAAACAATATTAGGAGGCTCTTGTTATAAGTTATGTAGCATAGAATCATAGCCCGCCAGAAAGAAAAGAAAAAATTATGATGCCGTCTCTGACAATAACGTTGATATGTTACGAATTTATTATATATTTATTGATCCTAAAACTATCAAACCTACGTGTTATGCAGGTCAAATAGCTAATGAGCTAATTATATCATTTGGTTGAATGAGGGGTGTGCCAACTTGTCAATCGAGCTTGGTCAGTGAGTGAATGAATATGGTGATGGTGTCGAACGCGCTACTAATTAACTTATGTATCTTGCGATTGCGGTCAAGGACGGAACTCATCTCGGCCTCTGGGTTCTAGAGCTTTAAGACAAGGCTGCTAGTAACTGTGAAGTTCATGAATCGCTTACATCGGGCTCGTCTGCTTCAATTATATTTGTGCAAATATAAGTGCGCCGAATCCGTACCAGACTGTATGGATACAAATACTTAAATGAGATAAGTGTCTTGATCGTAAATGTGGTTCTGTCGTCGGAATGACAAACTCTGAAATGTACTTGTGAATATCCAATCATAAAATAGGTTTGGTTTTCAATAGGCCGAACAATGTAACCTGGTAACACCTCACTTCGCTAATAAAGTGACATCTTCCAACAAGGACTCAAAGAACCCTTGTTGATAGAGACTTGGATAGATAGTCAATCGAACTTTGGAGTAATGTTGTCCAATACAAACTGTAAGATGTCCACGTTCGCCTGACTTTACGACTCAGTGTTGTCTAATAAAAACTGTAAGATGTCGCCGATTGTCAACCACAATGATGTCCAATGGAAACTATAAAATGTGCTTGACAAGGTTAGGGAAGATAGGGTTGTTCTCAAAGATGATAGAGTTTCGCGTAGAGCAAGAAATGCAAGGTAGATTTGTGGATTGTGTTGAGTTGAGGAGAACTTTGAATGTTACAGACCTTGTTTTATTTATAGGAGTAGTTTTCACCTTGTGCCGAAGTAAAGTCCCACTTGGTTTGTATTTCCTCGGCACTCCCTGATCCAGACTATTGGATCAACCTGATTCGGCCACTCTTACCAAACTTAGGACTCTGAACCTCGTTTCTTCGCAATTAGTTCATTCCTTATTCTAATCAAACTTGTCCCCAGATCCTTGAAATATTACGAATCCTAAGAATGCTGTCATGATCTTCGATACTCCGATTGGCTCGACGAAGTTTAACTCTCGATACTCCGGTAGCTTGGTTCGAGGAAGCTCCTGATATAATAATAGACTTTTTAGTTGAGGATAGTAATCATATGTAATCTCTCATGGTGCATGACGCTCTTTTTCTCTTCGTCCGGGTTGAAATTTTCGACACGGTTTTTATCGAGGCCCACTGTATGCATATACATCCTATCATTTACTAAAAAAAACTAGTAGAGTTCTATAAAATATATTTTGTGTTTTCATTTTTATAGATAACGCTCCCAAACTAGTATTTGAAAATTTTAAAATTGAGATCATACCCAGACCTCTCTCCTCCTCCCCAACCTTCCCAGCAAATTAATGCGACCCCAATTTTACTTTCAATAAGAGCTAAGCGTCGTATGGATGCGGGAGCCTAGAGGTAAGGGGTGGGGCGAATGGTTGGAGGTAGGGGCTAGGGTGGAATTGGATGGCGGGAGCGAGGTAGGGGGCCGGGGACCTGGGGTGGTTGCGGGTGGCTGGAGGCAAAACTTGTTTAATTTTTCATTTAACTAATTTTCAGAATTTTTGTAATAAAAAATCAGATCGATTTTGACAGAAACTTTAACGCAGAAGAATCAATGGTCTATAGAAGGATCAATGATCTACCTTAAATAAATATATTTAGGGACTAAAATTAATTAATTTTTAGTTCAGAGAAGAATCAATGCTCTATAGAAGGATCAATGATCTACCTTAAATAAATATATTTAGGGACTAAAATTAATTAATTTTTAGTTCAGAGACAAAACCTAAACCATAGTAAAATTTCAGATACCAATTATATAGTTTACTCTAATTCTTATGCTTTGGATGAATTTAAAGTTGATAATTAGGCTAATTAAATTTGTTGAAAATGCTCTGAAAAACTTTGATGGAGTCCAATACATTTAAGAGAAACTTTAAAACGACACATTTTAACGTGATACAAATTTGATACGACTAGCAATTTTGTACATTTTAAGATGTTATTTTGAAAAGCTTACTATCGTTGTAGTATAAGTAATAATCTTGTAATCCTTGAGTGGTTCATTGTTCAAAATTTTAGTGTACCTTTAACATTTAAATCTAAAGTACGCATTTTAAAACTGAAAGACAATCTCATCCAGAAAGCAAGGTAACATAGAGTACTATATATAACGCTTAATTGTGTTCTTAGCCCTTTTTTTTTCGCATTTGTTTATCCTCACTAAGTGGAACTGGACTGGACTAAAACTTAGAGCAATACCGTGTTTGTTACACAACAGGACAACCTTTAGTGGGACTAGCCGGGACTCGCCTCGACAAAGGACGTCGCTAGACGGTCTTAGCGAGTCCCATTGAAAGGCATCGGATTGCTAAGACCTTCGCTGCTTCACTCCATCTGCTTCATCTGCTTCTCTCTCCCTTGCCCATCTATCTGCTTCTCTCTTTCCAAGATCCGAAACCCAGCCCACCCACTGCCTAAATCTCAACACCAAAATTTGAAAAAAAAATTCAAAACAAAAACAACAACAATCCCCATATAAAAATTCTTCCTTATTCCCAATAATTCCCAGAAAATTCCCAAAAAAAATATTATTTTCCCAGAAAATTCCCGAGAAAAGATAGAGAAAGGGAGAGAATAGCTTTGGTATAAAGAAAAATGGAGAGACGGAGGAGAGAGTAGCTTTATGGACGATTTTGCAGGAAAAATCACTTTGAAGGATATTGTTTTGCAGGAAAAAATGAGTGCTGGGGGACGGCACTAACGAGGAAGAAAAGAATGAACTCCCAGGGAGAGGAGAGTGTTCCAGACACAAACACAAAGAAAAAGCTTGAATAAAAAATAAAATATTATTGAGTTAATAATAAAATATTATTAAATGTGTATTTAATGATATAAAATTATAGTAATTAACTATTCTTTTTTTTTAGTCCGACACTTTACTAAACGTTTCACTAAATCAGTCCAGCTTAGTCTAATCTAAGCCAATCTAGCTTAGTCTCTAAAACTAGTCCAATTCAAGTTAATCCGGTGCAACAAACGCATCCTAATGGGACAGCACTCATGCACTCTTGCTCGTGATTGGAAAATTACATACGTACATGATGGCATGCATGCATGCATGCAGCTTATTCATATTTCCTAGCACGGACGGTGTTCTACTACTTATATATGTGCATAGTTCTCATAATGTAGTCTTTTGAGACTGATGAAGGCATCTGGCTTTAGTTTTCTCCACCACTGCCTTTCCTCCAGCCTCCACCGCCTTTTCCCCAGCCACCGCCACCTTTCCCCCAACCACCGCCGCCTTTACCGCCTCCACCACCATGATGACCACCTCCTCCCCAGCCTCCACCTCCGTGGTGACCACTTCCTCCGCCTCCCCAACCACCATAGCCGCCGCCTCCATATCCATATCCATTAGGCTTTGTTTCAGTGCTATCGTCTACTGCTTTTGACTCTGTTGCTGCGTTATAAAAAATTAAGCTAGTCATTGTAAGTCTAAGATTTTCATAGTTTGACAGTACTTAATCAGATAACAATGTTATATATGTTTGTTTATATACGTTCATGAATCAGTGTCAATACGCAGAGTAAATGATACATATCTTGTATATTTTTATATATAGACACACCACACTATGTAATTAACTAACCTTTGTTCTCATCTTTGGATGTCTCTGCTGCACCAGTGGAAGAGACGAGAACCAGGGTGCCAAGCAGAAGGCCTAGCAAAATCAAAGACTTGAAATATTTCATGATTCTCGAAATCGTATGATGCTCAAAATTCTCACAAAGAAAGATGGGAATGCTCTAAGCTTTGGCGATCACCTGTTTATATGCTGGGAGATACTACTGAACGACAAAATAAGGGGGTTTAGTAGACGACACCAGTCATTATGCATGTTCACGGTGATGGTTCATATCTTAGTTCAAGCAAAAGACATCCGTGTAGTTTGAGCTCAGCATGCATGTGAATGTGGAGACACATACACTCGCAAACATAGACGCACCGATTCATCATATTAAACTAATTAAGAGTTGTATAACGGAAGACATAGCTTTTTTTTTGGTGTATTTGGTGAGGGGTTTTTCAACTTTAATCATTCCAGAAGATTGAAATTTAATAAAAACTTGGCGTAAGATTATATATTGATTATAGTTCTTAATTTAAATTAATTAATGTGTATTTTATTTAATATCTTCCATTAAATATTTAAATTTATTTTTTTACCAAAAAAATGTTTATTTATTTATTTATTAATTTTATTTAACATTCTTCAAACTTGAAAACTCAATTAATGTACCTAAAATGTTAGTATTGAAATGTAATATATTGAATTAATGTACCTAAATGTATGCACCGAAATGTATTATAATAAATTAATGTATTTAAATGTGTGTACCGATGTATGCATTGAAATGTATGTACCAAAATGTATTATATTGAATTAATATACCTACATGTTTGTATCGAAATGTATGTCCCAAAATGTGTGTACCTAAATGTATGCACCTGAAATGTATTAATATAATGAATTTAATATACATAAATGAAGAAGACAAAATATATCGAAATATATTGTATAACAAAAATTAGTTATCTAAATGTTTACAACAAAATATATTACAATGAATGAAATGAAAATGAAAATTATAATGAAATATAATTAATACATTAAAATTAGGAAGAAAAAGAGAAATAATTAAAACATCAAAATAAAATTAAATAAATTGAGGTGATTAATGTATCAAGAGACTAATTAAAATTAGATTTTGATCTTACTCATTGACACACCCCGACCCGAAATGTCCACTAGGACTCTGAATTGAGCTGTGCTGGCCGACACCTGGAAGGTGACGAAGCCATAAAGTGTATTGATGTGGAGAAATGTGAATAAATTTAAACCTAAGAGTGCCTAAATACTAGAGTGCGCTGGTGATCAGGAAATAACCCACCTCACACACGACGATAGATGTGACAGCCCGTCCCTGATTTAAAGATTTTTTAAAGTTTTAATAAAGGATTTTACAAAAATGCCCTTTGAGGCACGCGCATTGTTCGAGGTTAATCGTTGTGTCGTGCCATCTAAGATTTGTTTTCTTGACATATCCTCGTAGTATTCGTCGCTACGGACGCGTGGGCGCAAGCGGTTCGTGATTTGGAGTTATAACGAAAAAGATATTAAAGTTTGAAGTTTGGGCATTTTGGGAATTATAATAATAAAATATGGAAATTCTTTTATGAAAATGGACGGCCCAGATTTAATGAGGAAATAAATGGATGGCTGGGATTAATAGGAATAAAATTATATGTGTGTGTATGTGTGTGTATGTGGCCGGCTGGAGAGGAAAGGAGGAAGAAGAGATTGGGCAAAAACTGCCCAACCAGGAGGAAGGAGCAGCAGCTCCGGGAGAGAAAGGAGGGAGCCGGACAAATGGGGAGAGGAGAGAGGAAGAGAAGGGCCAATCGGAACAGGGGAAAGGAGGAAAGGAGAGAAGGCGAGAAGCGGATGAGAGAAGGAAGAAAACGGGTCTTCACCCGCGACCCATTTCGACCCGCGGCACCCACACCCACATTTCGGCGAAATTCACCCTTTTTTCCGGCGAATTGATTCAAGGAACCTCATGGGAAACACTCTAGGACCCTTGCTCTATCCATTCCATCTCAAATTTGGAGAGATTTGATGGTGAAAATAGAAGAAACCGTGCAAAAAGGGGGCGCACGGGTTGGGTCCCTTTCCGTCAAGATGTGAAGCAATTTCTTCCAATCACCACCACCCATGGCATCCTCTTGAGGCCTAGCACAAAGCCCAAGCAGTGGTTGAGGCGTTGGAACAATTTTAGAGGTCGAATTGGAGCACACCAAACCTAGGGTTTCCGACGGGTTTTGTTGGAATTGTAGGCTTTGCCGACCGAATTGGCCTTGGCTACAGGTATGAAAGTTGTTCTACTCATTGAGATCTTCATTTCTGTAAATTTTGGTAATTTTTGAATAAAGTTGGATTTTCCGGCGAGCCGGGGCGGCCGACCGCCACCCACGGCGGCGCGTGCGCGGTGCGTGGCCAGTGGGCCGCCAATGTTATTTTTAAGCTATATTGGATGTCTTGAGTTCAGTTTTGATAGTGGCTTAACGTTGGTTGATCATTTGGACTTAATTTCGATACGATGCATGGTTAGGCCAAAATATGAATTGACGATCCGACCGTTGGATCGTCACCAAACTTTGATACGTTGTAATACGTAATATTTGAGGATTATAGGAACTTACAGATCGAGAATCCGATTTGCGGATCTCCCGAAATTGGAGTTGTAAGTTCATAAAATATAATGTTAACCGTCACTTAGTTTGGTAATTGGCCGAGATCCGACCGTTGGATGGTCATGAAATTTTAGGATGTTGTTCTAGAGATTTATTGTGGACCTCTGGAAGTTACGGATTGGAAATCTGAGTTGCAGATCTTCCGGATCGAACTTCATAGTGACGTGTTTTATATAAGTGATATATTCTATCCATATGATTCTGAGGTATGATTTGATGATTGTTTTAGGCGCCGATCGCCATGACGCCTTGATGTGTTGTGCTAGGGAGTTGCAGGGTGAACTCCAGGTGAGTGGGCAGTTTTGTTTTACGTATATACCTATATAAAGGAGTTTTTCCCAGAAAATCTATTTAAGTGAAATATGATTTGAAAGTGTGATTTGAAATGCCATGCATAGATTCTATGAATCATGTGATTTGAAATGCCATGCATAGAATTTATATGAGATATGTGAATTGATATTATATGATGCATATATGTGAATTGGTGCTGCGGACGCACATGTGAGTATCAGGTGAGTTATATTTGGTGCATTGAATTGTTTGATGTGATTTATGTTGATAGCTCATAACCTGCACCCCTGGTGTTAGTGCTTATGTTATTCACCGCATTACACGCTCACCTTGGATCCAAGTAGATGCTAGTCGTACAGACCACTGGAGGTGGTTCCGACATGCTAGTCGTACAGACCATTAGAGACGGTTCCGACTAGTAGGTGACCTTAGATTATGTGCACAGATGATTGATGAGAGAAGCACTAGAGCGTATTATTACACCATCCGAGTCGTACAGACTACTACAGGTAGTTCCGACTCATGTGCAGCGTAGTGCCGTACAAGTCGCAGTTGGCGACTCCGGCAGTGCTGTACAGGTCACAGTTGGTGACTCCGGCTGGATTGGATATTGAGCTCTAGAATCAGCTGTACAGGACCACTGCAGGGTCTCCGGTTGATTCATCATTTCACCTGATTTATATTGATGCATCCATATTATGTTTTTGACGCATGGCATGGCATATTTTCTGAAAAGTGATAAAGAATGGTGTTTTGAGATTTTTGAAGCTATATATATATATTTATATATGCTATTTTTCTGGGAAAGTATACATGTTTTACAACGAGGGGTTAGAACTTTGATAAAGGAAAGTTTTGAAAAGATTTGTTTTACTGACCCACTCAACTTTGTTTTGCGCCCCTCCAGGTTTGAGATAGCAGAGCTTTGGTGGCCACGAGGAATCCAACGGTGTTCTGACAGAATTCACAATTGTATTTTTTAAGCTTCCGAACTGTGTAAATGGTTACGTCACTCTCACGTGACGGCCAGCATGCCCTCCTTCGGGACGGGGTGTGTCAATAGAGCATAAGTATGTAGAGCATAGAGGATAAGGATTATACCCTCTGAGGTAGCCACATATCCTAAGATTTGCCAAAAATCCTCGTCGATATGAACTTTTAGCAATTAAAACCTGGAGGGGTGCAAAACAGAAAGTGTGAGTGGGCAAAAACAAAGCTTTTCAAAATCATTTCGTTTATCAAAGATAGTAACCCCTCGCCGTAAAACCTATATCATTTCCCAGAAAATAGAATATATAAACATATATCAAAACCATGCTCAGATTAGCAAAATCCACAAGTATACCATGCCAAATGTCTCATTAATATAGCAAAGGTAAATCAAGTGAGATAATTCAATGAGAAATAACATATCAGCCGTGTGGCCTGCACGGCTGAACTTGTAGCTCATAACCAATCTCAATCATATCAAATCATATCCTGCACACAAGTCGAACCTACTTATAGTGGTCTATACGACAGGCTGGGTGTATAGCAATACGCTCTAGTGCTACAATCACATGAAGGTTACGCGAATGATCACAGGTCACCTACGAGTCGAACCTACTAAAAGTGGTCTATACAACAGGCTGTGCACCTAACTTGGATCCAAGATGAGCGTGTGGTGTGGTAGGGAGGTGAACGATCACGTGAAGGCTAGGCCCTAACTCTGGTGGGAGCACTAACACCGGGGTGAAGGTTTATGAGCTCTCAATGTATCGCATCATATCTCACATAATCATCATTTCACATTAACAATCTCTGTCATCGATATAGATACTCACCTGAACTTACCTGAGCATCCGCAGCGTCAAATCACATTTATGCATACTATACCAATTCATATTCCAATTATAATCATAAGGCATGGCATTTCAAAACATTATTTCATTTAAACACATTATATCTGGGAAAATACCAAGCATACATATATCTACTGAAAACAAAAGCCCACTCACCTGGAGTTCCCCCTGTAACTCCCTAGCACTCACATAGAGGCGTCACGAACGATTGGCGCCTAGAATAATTATCAAATCATAACTCAGAATTCTTATCAAAAGAATACACAATTTACACAAAACACAATCCTATGATTCAATCCGGGAGATCCGCATCACGGATTTCCGATCCGTTACTTATGCAGATCCACATTATACTTTTAGAACAACATCCTATAGTTCCATTACCATCCAACGGTCGGATCTCTACCAATTGCCAGACCCAAGTGGCGTCCAACATTTTATTTAATGAACTTACAAGTCCAATTCAGAAAGATCCATACATCGGATTCCCGATCCGTAAGTTCCTGCATTCTTCACATATTATTTACTGTAACATACTAAAGTTTAGTGACGATCCAACGATCGGATCATCAAGTCATAAAATGGCCTATTACGTAACATAGGTAGTTTAGGTTCTAACGATCAACCCACGTCAATCAATTCTCAAAACTGAACTCAAGGCATTCAATATAGGCTAAAAATAGCATTGGCGGCCCTCAGGCCACGTGCCGCCGTGGGTGGCGGTCGGCTGCCCAGGCTCGCTGGAAAATTCAACTTTCTCCAAAAATTACCAAAATTTACATAAATAAAGATCTCAATGAGTAGAGTAAACTTTATACCTGTGGCCAAGTCTAATTTGGCCGAGAAAAGCTCCAATTTTGCTCAAACCCGTCAGAACCCTAGAATTGGGTGTGATTCGATTGACCTCCAAACTTGCTCCGACGCCTCCACCACTGCCTGGGCTTTGTTCTTGACCTCAAGAGAAGTGTTTTGGTGGTGGTGATTAAAGGTAAGTGTTTCAGAAATGGGTGGATTGCCACCGGGTCACCCACAAAGTCCATGGTTTGATCTTCACGAAATAAGAGCCAAAATGGCTCGGGTTTGGAAGGAAAAAGGTTAGAGGGAAGGATCCTAGGATGATTCCAAGTGATGAGGAGTCTTAATTTACCAGAGAACCACCGAAAAATGCTTCGAAACCAGTGGCGCCGCTGGTCGGATTTTGGGTATACGGGTCAAAGGGATGGAGGTCTGGGTTGAGAGCCACTCACCTCTCTCCCTTCCCTCCCTGATCTCCCCCTCGATTGGTTCATCACTTCCCTCTCTACTCCAATTGGTCATCCCCCTCATTTCCTGATTGGGCAGCCAATGTCCTTTCTTCTTTCTCTTCTCTTTCTCATTCTGCTCGAGTCCCTTCCTTCTCTTTCCCAGCCACAACCATGTGGCATATAAAAACTAATGATAAGGATAAAATAATATAATTAAATAGTAACTTCTTCAAAATATTTTCGGTCACGTAACTCCGTAAAACTTTAACCATAACTCTAAATCCTCTTCTGCTTGCGCCTACGAGCCCATGTCGTCGAGTACTTCATGAATACGCTAAAGAATTTCGTACGTCTCACTATACGTTGGTCAACGAAAGCCAAAAACCCTTTACCTCTAGGGCATTTTTGTAAAATCACGCTTTTAAAATTCCTAAAATCGTAAAATTAGGGACGGGCTGTCACACTCATGGTTTTAGTCTAAAAGTCATCTTTACGAAAGAATAGAATGAAGTTTCCTAAAATTAGATAACAAAATATATTTTACTTCAATTATAACTCATATTTTTTCATATATCTTAAAAAGTGTGATATTCAATCATGTCACTTATTTATATTACATTATAAAAAATGATATATCAGGCGACAAATATGTCAAACTCATTAAAATTACTCTACGTATCTCAATCGAAATGTTTAATTAACTCGATCAATATATAACTAGGGAGTTAAGTATTTGGGTCCTAGTCTTAGCTAGCTCTTCTTGTAATCATGGAAAATCATTCCTCATATAAAATTAAGTTCTAATCTTCTTTCTGTACCCACTTCCAAATCTTTTCAAGATGCCAAAAAATCATGTTGGAGGATCGAATTGGTCCCAAGAAGAGTATTAAACGACGGTAAAAACCCGTCACCCGGTATAGTCCCAAACCGTCGCTCCAAAGGCAACCAGACAACAGTTTTGTAGGTTTCTTATAAATCCCCATCCCAAAAGCAACCAGACGACGGTTTTTGCGTAAAACCGTCGTCCCATCAACTAATATCAACAAAAAGTAGGTTTTCTGTAAGGGTAAGGTTATGGAGACCAAATTCTTAAACTAAATTTTGTAAACCAAATTATGTAGTTGTTGATCATTGGATATTATTACTTAAGTGTTAATTAACGTGCTTATTTCTCACCGGTGACACATCATTTAGTTTTCAAAATTGGTTTGAAATTTTGATCTCCCCAGCATTATGCTTTCCGTAATCTCCTAGGCACAAAGATGACCAAAAACCCACTTTTTAATTCCATGTCGTTTTAAAAGTAAAGGAATTAAGCTCCACTTCATTACAAGATGTTTGGAGTATTATGAGTTACATATGTATCCACAAGAATATCTAATTTAATTGTTAAGCACATCAACTCTATTTCCCTTTGACAATACTTGTATATGGATCCCAACAAATTAACACCTGCAAGGGACCAAGTAAAATAAGAAAAACACACTTAATACTTAAAGCCAGGCAGAGGTAAATCCAAGAAAAGCACACTTAGCACTTTAAGCCAAGCACACTTAGTACTCAAATGTAAAATAGTTTCAAGCAAACCAAGCAAAGTTATGTACATTCGTGTCATTTGAATAATCCAATATTTAAATTCTCTCGACTTATGAGAAAATGTATACATGGGACTGATGAAGATGAGGACTACTCATTTGATTGTCCAAAATTTGAAAAAGGAAAAGATAGATTACCTTCCATTGTGGTAGAGGGGGAGGAGCAGAGAGGCAGAGCATGCAAAGGAAGTTACAAGTATGAAATCAACCCAAACACCACAAATCTCATAACAAGCATTAAAAAATACTAAATTTTGCAAACAAAAGAGTAAAATTTACCTGCGGTTTTATGACCAAACGTAGTCTGGTGTGTCTCGTCTAAGGGCTTTTTTTACTATCTTTAAATATATTGTTCTGTTTCTATAATAAACGAGATCTAATAACTTTATCTGAGGAGACACTGAGCAACGCTTGCTCCTGTGTTTATTTGAATGATGTGATGAAATGTCTGTTTTTTAATTCTTGATTTAAAGACAGCTTCGTAACATTAGACAATCTTCCAAAGAGAAATTTGAAGCAAGACGTTATTTTAAGAAAATACTAAAGTCACAAGCTGACAACCATTTATTTGAGTTGTTAAATAGTTTTAAATTGGATTAATTTTTTTGTACGGATATGATCTTTAAAGAAAGATAAACAACTAGACTACTCGTATTATTACATAATTATTGAATAAACCTTACATACTTAATACACTCTATATTTGCTTTTTCATTTAAAAATTATCTTAATACACCCCACATACTTTCCCATAATACCCCCACTTCCACTACTACAATATTAGCTTTAGGTGTTGGATGATGATGGTGGTTTAATAAGCTATTATATCGGATAAAAGATATTCGATACATCATTCCGTTAGTGTCGGATAACAATGAAATCATGTCGGTTATATCCGACATAAATTCCTAGCGGATATTTAGTGTCGGATGCAACCGCCATAAAATTATTATAACCGCCAGTATTTTTGAATTCTTTTTTTTAAAAATATTTTTAACATATTCCGGCGGTTTTTAAGTTAATGGTGGCGGTTATAACCGACAGAAATTGACTATTTTATTATTTTAGTTTCTGGCGGTTATTATTTTAGTATTCTGGCGGTTATAACGGACAAAAATTGACTATTTTATTATTTTAAAATGTTATATTGATTAAAAATAAATAAATAAATAAACAAATGGTTTAAATATATTTTTTTTCACTCACGGTCCCGTTACCTAATATCTGAATGTTTTTTTTTTGGCGATTTTTTACACATGCTATCTCGGAGTATATACAAACATATTTGACGGTTGGATCGTTGAAACTAGTTTCGTAGAATGCATATCCTATCAAATTGATAGATTTAGCAAACACTTAAAAGTTAATGTTATACTTCCATTAAGTATAAAAAAAGATTTATCCACTAGTGTAAATATTTTAAATTGAAGATCGAATTCATTCATTGCAGTCTTATAGGGTCGAGGAGTGTAGTTGTAAAAAATCATCAAAATCGGAGCTAAAATAACCGTTAAATTGTGATTTTTCGTTTATAACCATCGAAAACTTTTGTTCCGTTACCTAATCTCCGAATGTTTGTTTTTTGCGATTTTTTACATATGCGATCTCGAAGTGTGTACAAACAAGTTTGACAGTTGGATCGTTGAAAAACGTTTCGTAGAATGCATATCGCATCAAAACGGTAGATTAAACAAACACTTAAGAGTCAATGTTATACTTCCCCATCAAGTATAAAATAAGATTTTATGGTATCCACTAGTGTAAATATTTTAAATTGAAGATCGAATTAGTTCAATGCATTCTTATAGGGTTGAGGATTGTAGCTGTAAAAAAATCATCAAAATCGGAGCTAAAATAACCGTTAAATTATGATTTTTTATTTATAACCGTCGAAAACTTTTGATCTGTTACCTAATCTCTGAATGTTCATTTTTTGTGATTTTTTACGTATGCGATCTCGGAGTGTGTACAAACAAGTTTGATGCTTAGATCATTGAAAAAAGTTTCGTAGAATGTGTATCGCGTCAAAACGGTAGATTAAATAAACACTTAGAGTTAATATTATACTTCCATTAAGTATAAAATAATATTTATCGAATTCATTAGTGTAAATATCCACTAGTGTAAATATTTTAAATTGAAGATTGAATTCATTCATTGCATTCTTATAGGGTCAAGGAGTGTAGCTGTAAAAAATCATCAAAATCGGAGCTAAAATAACTGTTAAATTGTGATTTTTCGTTTATAACCGTCGAAAACTTTTGTTCCGTTACGTAATCTCTGAATGTTTGTTTTTTTACGATTTTTTACGTATGCAATCTCGGAGTGTGTACAAATAAGTTTGACAGTTGGATCGTTGAAAAAAGTTTCATAGAATGCATATGCGTCAAAACGGTAGATTAAACAAACACTTAGAGTTTATATTATACTTCCATTAAGTATAAAATAAGATTTTGTGGTATCCACTAATGTAAATATTTTAAATTGAAGATCGAATTCGTTCAATGCATTCTTATAGGGTCTAGGAGTGTAGCTGTAAAAAATCATCAAAATTGGAGCTAAAATAACCGTTAAATTGTGATTTTTCGTTTATAACCATAAAAAACTTTTGTTCTGTTACCTAATTTATGAATGTTTGTTTTTTGTCATTTTTTACGTATGCGATCTTGCAGTGTGTACAAACAAGTTTGATGGTTAGATCATTGAAAAAAGTTTCATAGAATGTGTATCACATCAAAACGGTAGATTAAATAAATACTTAAGAGTTAATGTTATACTTCCATTAAGTATAAAATAAGATTTTGTGGTATCCACTAGTGTAAACATTTTAAATTGAAGATCAAATTTATTCATTGCATTCTTATAGGGTCGATGAGAGTAGCTGTAAAAAAATCATTAAAATCGAAGCTAAAATAACCGTTAAATTGTGATTTTTCATTTATAACCGTCGAAAACTAGTTTCGTAGAATGCATATCTTCGTTAAATTTGCCTAAATTTTGAAGTGGGAAAAGTAATTTGTGCTAAATTTTTATTTATGTTTTTCAAGTATTGATTAGACAATATTTAGTTTTTGTGATAACATTTTCATTGTACAATTATCTTTTTGTTTCTTTATTGCATATTTTACATGGGTTATTATCTATTAAACCAAACAATTATTTATTTAATTTTTAAAAACGTAGTCTATTTAAATATATATTATTTATTTATTTATTAAACCAAATAATTATTATTGTATTTTTAAAAATCGTAACAAAATTTTTTGGTGGGGGGGGGGAATTTAAAATTTTGGGAGGGAATTTTGGGGGGAATTTTGCAGCCTTTTTTTTTTTTCTGTCGGTTATAACCGACAATAATGAAAATTTTCTGTAGGTTTATATTTTAAAAAATGTTTCTGTCGGTTTTAACCGACAGTAATGAAAATTTTCCAAAATAAAACCCATCCATCTCTTCCTTGCGCCGGTGCCTTCTCCCTTCCCCCTTTTCTCCTCTCCTCATTTCCTTCTCCTTCTCTTCTCTCCTCATTTACTTCCAGTTCAACACTTGCAACTGAGAGCCTTTGGGAAAGGACAAGGTTGAATATTGAAAATGCAGTGAATGCAGGGGATGCCAACTTGAAAGGGAAAGAAATGATTCAGAAAGTGGTTTATATTTTTTCATCCGATGAATGCTCCGGTGACAACAATACAACCATTATGTTTAATGGCCCAATATGAGGGATAATCACCTTCGTTTAACAGAGCGGGGAATGATAAATAACTACAGGAGTTTCCATTTTTACTACCATAGCTCAAGTGCACGTTCAGTCGTTCAAATTCTTAACTCCAATCTTCTGCAGCTCAACCTTGAGAGACTTCAAGTACTGAACAGCTTCGTCCAGAACAGCGATGGTGTTCATTTCATTCCCACCATCTTCTTCATTTTTTTCATTTTCTGGCGTTTCCTTTCACTGTTGCAGTTGCTGCTGCTACCAATGCCAGAAGACTTTACAATCCCTCTCAGCGCCCTCACCATCTTCTTCATTTTCTGGCATTTCCTTTCACTGTTGCAGCTGTTGCTGCTACCAATGCCAGAAGGCATTTCAAGTGAAGAACGCAACCTTTCCTTTTTTTATTATTATTAATATATTTTATGTCGGTTTTATCTGACAAGAACGCTTTTATTTATTCATTATTAATAAATTTTATGTCGGTTATATCCGACACAAGTTATGTCAGTTTTAGTATTTTCTGTTGGTTTTAGCCGACAAAGAATGCTCTTATTTATTCATTATTAATATATTCTCTGTCAGTTATATCCGACGCAATTTTTGTCGGTTTTAGAGTATTTTCTGTCGAAAAATTCATTTCCTGACGCTGGCAATTCTGTCGCTTATTATATCCGCCAGTGCATCCATTTTCTGTCGAATTTTGCTTAAAATCTGACAGTAATATACGTTTCTTGTCGGTTATCATAGCGACACTAATAAATGGTTTCGTAGTAGTGACCTCACATTCTCAATATACACCTTATATTTTGTACATACACCCCACATTTTTCAAATCTTATAAGGCTTTTTTTATTAGCAACTGCAAGATTAATGCGATTAATTACTAATCTACGATCTTTCATGTTTGATTCATCGCCATATGACTAAGGGTAATTAGCATATCACCAATTAGGGTTTTAGCATGCATGCCAGTTTAAATGAACATTACATACCTTTTCCGCCTCCAAGAACATGATGAATCGGCCTCTCACGTCCGAATAGCTTTGCACTGCGGATTTCACCATTGTCATCAGAATCAAACGAATACACTGATCCCAGCTTTCTATACATACCTTCTGAGTCGATTAAACTTAATCATTTGTATGAGTGCTGTTAATTGATGATACATGTTCATCGTCACCAACTTAAATAAGATCGTGATTTATGTGAATGGTTCTAAGCTTGGTGGCCAAGTAAGCTTGTATAAAGTAAGGAATGGCTTGGGGAATTAGCTCAAATATTTTCAAGGTTGCTTTGCTGCTCGCTAGATACCATAAAAAATAAACCTTGTTTTTACAAATATACTCTCGCCTGGCAATCAATATATTTCAGTTCAGTTTGTAAAACATAAATCAATCACAATCAAGACATATCGTTTCGGTGGTGGCTACATTATTTAGACCTGGTAATAGCTTAAATTCTTCTACACGATCTTGGTAGTTGGCGTAAAGGTGTCGAGCGTTATTTACTGCAAGAGTATGCCAATTTTATGCAACCGGTGGCATGGGATGTCCTGGTGCCAAACGTAGCTGTACAAAACAAAAGGAGTCAATTAGCTTTCAAAAACAACGTTCAATGTTGCAAAAAAAATAAGTCAACTCTTAGTACCTGTATAAAGTGATTGTCATTGACTAAACCAATTGCAATCTCAGGAAGATTAGTAAGCTCATCATCTTCTAATACATATAAAGGTAGGAATGAGAGGCATTGCAAACGAGACAAAAAAATCACCACTACACGATAACATGATGCTATAAGATGGCCCCATATCTGGCATGCTCATCCAATAGAGTTCTGATGCACATGAATCTTCAAAATAGTCAAGTTCTTGGTCAATCTCAACACGCATCTCTTTCCAACCAAAAGCTTGCTCATATAGGAATGGGTAACCACATACTTCCGCCAATAGGTCCTTACGTACCCTTGGCCATGAATCTTAACCAAATCTCATTGCCTCAACTATGACTCTATATCCACAATTACCATCTCCAAGGACATCAGTCGCAATAGTAATGTATTACTTTATTGCCTCAGGGAACTGTCTCGAATATTGATGCGTAGGGGCGGTCGGATTGTGTAAAATTGAGCTATAAGTCTGTATAGTAATCAAGGGTTACTTAGTGAAGTTACAATTAGTATATCAAACATCACAACTATAAAGATAAGTGCATACCTTTAATTTGCGTGGTCTTCCCTTTGGTTTCTTTTTAGAGGGTTGTGGCTAGTTATCATGACCTAAAAGAGCGTCTGCAATCTCAAAGGCCGATGGCAAACGATGAGTAGAATTGTCAACTTTACGTGGACGTCCTTTGGTTTTTATTTTTTTAACTAGTTCTGTAAATGTCGTGGAACTTGGGTTCATCAACTCCTCTATTTTAATGCATAGTTGTCGTCTAGATTCATTAGTTTGACCCTCAAACCAGTTGACAAATCGTTCAGTGAGTGCTCTTATTGGAAGAATTGGGGGACTAAAAGTCAGAGGTTCAATGATCATGTCCAACTTTCTCCAACGAGGATGTACACAATTAATTGGAATTAGTTGACTACTACTTCTAGACTTTGCAATTTCATGAGCACATGGGAGTTGGTGTGTACAGCAAAGAGTACAACCACATGATACAACATCATCACGAACTGAGTCGATTCTGTTCAAAATATTTAAAAATATATATTATATGTGTAACTATACACCATAAAGAAACAACAAATCCTCAATTTACCTTTTTGCTTCACACACAATTGTGTTTAACGCTTCGATGGATACAAAACCTCTTAACTCTCTCAACTCTTCATGCTTCAAACCATGGTAGACAAAACATCGGCTCTTCTCAAATGAGGCCTTTAGTTCAGTGTGTTGCAACTCTAATAACGAGTGAATATGATTCCACAATATATCAAAGCTGAGCTGGCTAGAGCTAATCATCCATTTTAGCTTTGAATGTGCACTTTCCGCCTTGTTCATTAGTACAAATTAGTAGACATAATAAAAGCATGGCTATATATTAAGTAAAACAAGGATAAAATTACCTGTTACTTGTTTTTGTACCAAAATGCATACAAGTGTCAGTCCATGCAGCCACAAACTTTTCCTTGTGCTCATTCAGCCATGTAGTTTTCAAGTAATCAATACCTTCATGAAATGAACTAAATTTGGATTCAAAGGAATTTCAATTATGTAAGTACTCTTCTGTTGATGAACTTACCAAGGTTTGCCAATCATTAAAACACATATTCCAAACCTCCTATAATGTGAAGAGTTTCTTGCAATTGGTTGCAACTGCTTGATTTATATGTCATCTACACAATAAATGTCGAGTATTAGGAAAAACATTACCAATGACATTCATCAATGCTAAGTCTCGATCAATGACAATCACACCAGGAATACAATCACCATTCATTAGAGTCTTCAATCTTGTCAATGCCCATGTGTAATTGTCTTCCTTCTCATGGTCAATGAAAGCAAATGCAACCGAAAATGTAATATCAGTTGAAGTTACCTCTACAATCTCCAGGAGTGGAAAACGATGCCTATTCGTCTTGTACGTGCAATCCATGATTAGTACATATGGGAAACAATGTAAGATATCAACATTAACTGGGTGAGTCCAAAACAAGTCATTGCCAACATTATCAATACCAGTACTTCGATGATGCTCAACATAGTTGTACTCAGCCAACTTACCTAACAACTATTGCATTTCTGATCTCCATGCTCTTTCTTTTGTCCGATGATAGTGTCTTGCATTGTATATTGTCCTCATCGTTGTTACATTAAGTGGATCTTTTTTCTTTATGGTGTTCAAAATAACTTTAGGTCTCACTAAACTTGTAGACATGTCAACTAAAAGTTCATTTTGCTCTTTAGTTAATCGTCCGACAAAAGAATGCCCTTCAAGATAATGTGAATAAGTATGGTTATGCACCCCACACTCAACCTCTAATTTCCATTCATCTCCTTCTCCAACGTTGACTCCTTTCAAGATAAATGGACATCCGCATTTTTTAGTACCAGTATTCGTGGGTTCTTTCTTCTTATTATTATTTGCATCAGAATTTTGGTCATTAATATCAGACTTCCTTCGATACTCGCCTTGTCTCTCACAAGCAAATGTTATTCGAGCTCTCTTCCTCCTTCGGTCAACCCCTCTCGCATCAAACCTCTTAATGACAATAATCATATTATTCTTTTTTCCTTGTGCGAGAGTTCAATCAAGCAAATCATTTTTACTTTTGAACACCTGTACATACAAGATCATTGCCATTTGCCACTAACAAAATATTTGTAGACATGCTAAGATTCCAACCCATATGCTATTCCCTATTATGAACCTAATGCACTATGCTGCATAAAAGAATGCAAGTGTTTCCATGAAATCCACAGATGCACATTCAATAATGAATCTCGTTACAAAATCCTTGATAGATTAAAGAATATGGAAATATACTAAAAATAGTTACCTCGTCAGTTTTAAATGTGTTTGTGTAATCAACGACGCTCATTGTTGCAACCTCAGTGCCCCCTATAGAGGTATTGCCTTGTATGCTATCATGTTTAAATACACCCAAAATTAGTATCAAGTCCTTGTTTATTTACAAAGAATGATACACCTCATTTATTTGTTAAGAACCATACAACTCAATATCAATATTAGTCTTATACTTTAATTGGTAAAGGGAGGCGTAGTATATGCTCTGTTAGTCTCAAACCGTGACAAGAAATATCAACTGCGTCATTGTCCTTGTCTTGAATTCAAAATTGTTTCTTAATTTCAATTTATCATTGTCTTATGCTTTTTCAGGTTGCAGTGAACAATTTGAATCCAATTTGGAATCAAACATTTGACTTCATGGTGGAGGATGCATTGCATGAAATGTTAATGGTTGAAGTTTGGAATCAATAAATATACAAATCTGATAAACACGAGTAGACTAGTACTAACACGATGCAGGGTAAAGCTCACATTGAAAAAAAATCTTCTATTTTTGCAGGATAGAATAGGAAGAGTTATCATGACACTAACCAGGGTGTTGATGGAAGGGGAATATCAAGACTGTTATCAGCTAGACATTGCTAAATCTGGAAGGATTTATTTGAACCTCAAGTGGATTGCACAACATAAAGTCCGTGATACGTGATTTGTGTCATCCTACATTGTTTTTATTGAGTTGAAGTTGTGATATTTTTCACATGAATATTACACGAAAAAGTATAAGAAAAACAAATAAATTATTCATTATTTGCACATATAAATTAGATTTAAGTTATCTGTCAAACCGAAAAGAAAATCTTAAAAGTCACATGTAGTTCAGATTATTTACAATTTAATTTCTTAAAAGAAAATCTTACAAGTCCCATGTAGTCGCAATGCCTACCTACGATCTTATAAAAGAGTTTGATGTTTACGAGAATGATCCCAATCAACTGCCGAATGGTGAGTTTCCGATTTGATTGTTATTTTGTACAACTATTGAGTTCAGTCCGTGTTTTAGGTTCAAATCTGATTGCTTATCATTCTGTGACTCGCAGATGAATATGAATATAGAAGTTTAAATAATGTAGCAAACACAAGATTAAATAATTATCGATGTCATTGAAATCATTAAAACAATGAAAAATATGAAGTCTTACCTCATGTGAAACTTCCGAAACATTGATTTCATGTTCCATTCGTCAAAAACAATTTTTCTCAATCAACATGTTTGTAGTTTCATTTGTTAGGGTTTTGTTCAACAATGGAGTGTGGGAGGGTTTTGATAGTTGAGAAAATAAATAATACGCTAAAAGTGATTTGGAGTGTATTTCGAATTTTTTTTTTTTTTAAAACCTAATAAGGTCAAAATTGTCATTGCATAGTGGGGTAAATAAGTTATTTAATATTAAATTTTAATGTATGATGTATTCAACATTTTGTGGGATGCTAATATAAAAAGCCTATTATACATATGTATATGTAAGCGCCAAACAGAACTAGAAAGATAAGGATCCTATATGCAGTATGCATACTGAATGTAACCACGTTTTCTTGTGATATCCACGAGAAGTCTCAGTCAAGCTGCCAAAATTGCTAGTTGCTTCCAATTTGGGTAGAGTCGTCATGAAGCCAGTGGATCGGTACATGCCGTGTTGCTGGTTCTTGGGCGTCAAGTTCTTATCTTCTCTTTTTTTTTTTTTGGTCATTGAACCAGCAATCAGAAAAACAAACGCAGTAGCTAAATGAGTAATATATAGCACTTGGTCCAATCAATCCATTCTACACACAAAACGGTTGATGGTTTAATTTCTTTTTTAGATTATTTAAAGAAAAAATTTTAACTATCAATCGATATATCACGTTATTTATAAAATATGATCTAAATATAATGACATTCCTAATATCTTCTTAGATATAATACGTATGACACTGATACATAAATCTTATATGAGGTTAAGGAGAAATATTTTGATGGTATGGATACACGGGTCATTAATGTGGTATTTTGTGTTAATAACATAAATATACGTGTTAAGTTTTTGTTTACATGATATCATATTATTGATACAGAACGACAAAATATCCAGTATTGTGTAAGTTAGATCTCGAAACTGGGAGCTGTATGCATGTTATATGTAAGAGATTTGGGCACGGAAGAATGTACAACTTGTACTTCTTTTAATTGGGAAAGCACTAAAGTTTACTGAACCTGAATATAGAGTTGAATTTTTCAATGTTAATACCGACCGGGACTGTTCTGTCGGTGTCAACTTCTGCTTGTGTGAATTAATTTGTTCTTCAATTCAACATTATCCATTTCAATAAAATAATTTGAAAACCCATTTGACGAGATCTAAAATTTATATCCTAATTTGCACAAGCTGGAAAGCTATTCATCCCGTTGATCCAAGTGCTACTTCACGTAGAATTTGCTAACGCTTGTGATTAAAGAATGCAAAACACTCGCTGAAAATTCCTTGTTTTTTTTTTGCCCACATAATTCAACAGAAAAACGGACATTCCTTTAAATATTACTTTTTTTTGCCTCTGGGTAAGCCTCTGTGAATTACCATGATTCTTCAGCACCCAATGTCAGGATTTTCAAAAGCAGAGAAACCCATAATAATCTTCAAAGAGTAGGTCTGAGAGATTGTTTCACCTTCTTCAGTGATTTTTTCTAACTGAAGCTTGTTGACAGCAGATCTATCTCGATAGAGAAGAACAAGCATGGCTTTCTCCAACAGCTTTACTGTTGGAACCTAACCAGCTCCTGGAGTCGAGGTGTCGAAGGCAGCAAGGAACTCCTTGAGCAGAAAGGAGTCTGTCTGCATCGAAGAAGGAAGAAGAAGAAATGAAGGGTTGGCCTCCAACGGCTAGTTTTTGTTTAAATGTGTGAGTAACAAATGTACACTCCAGATTAGATCACTTAAATCCAAATGAAGGGTTTAATCTGGAGTAGTAAGGTGTTTTAGTGTTTAATACTACCTAAATCACCAACTCCTTTACAAGAAGCATGGGTGATGGAAATGTGCCTTACCCTTGATATTTCTCTACATAAATGAAGCATGGCTGCTGCATCCTGCTGCACAGCTTTGAAGTTGAAATCAACACTCCAAAATCCTCTCAATTCTCTGCCATTCAATCCCTAAGAAACCGATCCAAACAACCAACCAAAATATAAAACAAACAAAAGTTAGCATGGTATCAGAGCCCAGTTACTGATCTTACAACTTTCTGGGCGTATTCTGTGCAAAACTGAGATTTTTGGGAGCACCAACGTAGTGCCCTCAGCAACAACAATCCTGAAAATGAAGGGATCCAGCAGCAGCAGTGAGCTAAAAGCTCCAGTCTTTGATGGGGAGAATTATGATTTTTGGAGAATAAGAATGACAACCATTTTCAAATCCTATGATCTATGGGATATGGTTCAACACGGGTATGAACTACCTGAGATGGAGATCGATGCTCTAGAGGAGGATCTCACATAAACACAACTCAAAACACTGAAGCAGAATCGGATGGAGGATGCTAAAGCACTTGGAATCATCCAAGGTGCCATCTCAGACACCATTTTCCCGAGAATAGCAAATGAAGAGACTGCAAAGGGAGCTTGGGAAGTTTTACAGCAAGAGTACAGAGGAGACACCAAAGTCAGAAAGGTAAAACTTCAGTCCCTTAGAAGAGATTTCGAGTATACAAGAATGAAGGAAAATGAGATGTTAAAAGACTACTTCACTAGGCTATTTGATGTTGTAAACAAGATGAAAACATATGGTGAGGAACTGCCAAATGAAAGAATTGTCCAGAAACTGTTGATTAGTTTGACTAAACCTTATGATTCAATAGTAAGTATTATTGAGGAAACCAAAGACACTGAAACTCTTAGTGTGCAAGAAGTGATGGCATCTTTGAGAGTTTTTTATCAAAGACTCGAGAGGCATGCTGATTCTGCCACTGAGAAAGCTTTTCAAACACTCTCTGTTGGATCTAGTAGTCAAGCCAGTTCAAGCAAGCAAAAACCACAATGGAAGGGCAAGAACAAGAAATGGGAAGGAAAGGGGTATCAAAACCCTAGACCTAACCAAGGAAACAACTCAAATGAAGGTCCAAGAACCAAGCAGCAATGCAAGCACTGTGACAAATTCCATCTTGGAGAGTGCTGGTTCAAGGACAAGCCTAGATGTCATAAATGCAACAGGTTTGGGCACATTATGAAGGACTACAGATCGAAAAATGTGCAGCAAGTGAACTGTGCAAACCAAGTAGGAGAAGAAGCAAATGTGTTATGTGCTTTCAGTGCAAAAGTGGAGAAAAACAATGAAGTGCGGTACATAGACAGTGGCTACAGCAACCACATAACTGCACATGAGTCATTAGTCATTGACATTGACACAAACTTCACTGGAAAAGTGAAAATGGGCGATGGAAACATTGTCAAGGCCACTGGAAGAGGAACTTTGGCTATCAACACCAAGAAAGGAAGAAGATGCATAAGGGAGGTGATGCTAGTGCCAGGACTGGATGAAAACCTACTTAGTGTGGGTCAAATGATGGAGCATGGGTATTTCCTACTCTTTGGGGGAACTATGGTTGAGATCTATGATGATAGATCCCTATCAAATTTGGTGACCAAAGTGGAAGTGAAAAACAGAAGCTTTCCACTTATGTTGAAGTACTTAGAAGAAGTGGCAAGGAAAGCAAGTGTGACAGGTTCTATGAAACTATGGCACAAGAGGTTTGGTCATTTAAACATGACAAGCCTAGAAAATCTACAGAAGCATGAAATGGTACAAGGAATACCTAAGATGGATCACTGCAATGAAACCTGTGAAGGATATGCATTTGGGAAGCATCACAGGGATCCATTTGAAGTTGGCAAGGCTTGGAGGGCAACAAAGCCACTCGAACTGATTCACACAGATGTGTGTGGACCAATGCAAACAACAACAATCAGTGGAAACAGGTATTTCCTAACCTTCATTGATGACTACTCACGGATGTGTTGGGTGTATTTCATGAGGTTCAAGTCTGAAGTGTTCACAATATTCAAGAAGTTCAAGGCAATGGTGGAATTGCAAAGTGAGCACCAAATCAAAAGACTGAGAAGTGATAAAGGAGGAGAGTACACCTCTCTTGAGTTCAATACATTCTGTGAAGATGTGGGGTTGGAGAAACAACTCACTGTGGCATATTCACCACAACAGAATGGTATTGCAGAAAGGAAGAATAGGACTATAGTCGAAATGGCTAAGTCTATGATGCATGAGAAGAACATACCCTATACATTTTGGGGTGAAGCTGTGAACACCTCAGTGTACCTATTGAATAGGTGCCCTACTAAAGCAGTGGACAAGAAGACTCCATTTGAAGTGTTCAGTGGAAGGAAGCCCTCTGTGAGGCATCTGAGAGTGTTCGGCTCAGTGTGCTATACTCACATTCCTCTACAACTAAGGCACAAGTTGGAGAAATCAAGCAACAAGGGTGTTTTTGTAGGCTATGGTACTAGTGAAAAAGGGTACAGAGTCTACAATCTGACAACTCATAAGATAATCCTATTAAGGGATGTTATCTTTGATGAAGACTGAACATGGAACTGGGAAACAAGGGTAGAAGAGAAGGACAGTGTCTCTCTACAACTTGATCTCAACAAAAAGCAAACAAGGGAGCCTATAGAGACCTTAGTTCAAGAAGAAGTCACAGATAATGGTGACATACAAGAGACTCCACAGCAAGCTATTATGAGTCCACAATTAAGTCAATCACAGATAACAACTCCAAGTTCAACTCCAGTGAGATTGAGAAACTTGGATGAGATATATGCTACATGTAATTACTGTGTAGTATAACCAGAAACATATGAAGAAGCTGAAAAAGACAAAGCTTGGAAGAAAGCAATGAAGGAAGAGCTTGAAATGATTGAGAAGAATGACACTTGGGAAATTGTAAATCGACCAAGTGACAAGCCTATGATTGGTGTGAAATGGGTGTACAAAGTGAAGCTCAACCTAGATGGTTCTGTGCAGAAGAACAAGGCCAGATTGGTAGCTAAAGGCTACTCACAGAAGCCTAGTGTAGACTTCAATGAAACCTTTGCTCCAGTAGCAAGGTTAGACACCATAAGGACCTTGATAGCTCTTGCAGCCAAGAAAGGCTGGAAGCTACATCAACTGGATGTCAAATCTGCATTTCTAAATGGAGTGCTAGAGGAGGAGGTGTTTGTGGAACAACCACAAGGGTTTACAAATCAAGAGTTTCCAGAAAAGGTGCACAAGCTAAGGAAGGCTCTCTATGGCCTAAAGCAAGCTCCAAGAGCTTGGTACAGTGAGATTGATTCTTATTTCACTGAAAAAGGATTTCAGAAAAGTCCTAGTGAAGCTACACTCTACACCAAGACAGAAAGCAACAACAAGACACTCATTGTCTCAATCTATGTAGATAACGTAGTCTACACTGGAAATGATGCTGCAATGATTGAAGAGTTCAAGGAAGAAATGATGAAGAGGTATAAGATGACTGACTTAGGCCTCTTACATCATTTTCTTGGCATTGGGGTGATTCAAGGAGCAAGTAGCATCTTTATTCATCAAAGGAAGTATGCTGAAACCTTGCTTGAAAAGTTCAGATTGAAGGGATGCAAACCGGTCTCTACACCCCTAATTGCAAATGAGAAGCTCAAGAATGATGATGGAAGTGAACCTGCAGATGCTAGTCTCTACAAAAGCATTGTTGGCAGTTTATTGTACCTAACTGCAACAAGGCCGGATCTAATGTTCTCAGCAAGCCTACTTTCTAGGTTTATGCAGAATCCCAGCAAGACACACATGGGGACAGTAAAAGGAGTTCTCAGATATGTGCAAGGAACAATTGATTATGGGATCAAGTATGAAGTGGGGAAGTCAACTATCCTAGTTGGATTTTGTGACAGTGACTGGGGTGGTAGTGAAGATGATAGCAGAAGCACATCAAGCTACGCTTTCACCTTTGGTTCAGGGGTGTTTTCGTGGGCCTCTGTGAAGCAACAAAGTGTTGCACTGTCCACAGCCGAGGCAGAGTATGTGAGTGCATCAGAAGCAACGGCTCAAGCTATTTGGCTAAGGTTTATACTCAAAGATTTTGGCGAATTGCAGGTTGATGCCACACCACTCTTGTGTGACAACACCTCTGCAATTGCCATGACTAAAAACCCAGTCTTCCGTCAAAGAGCAAAGCACATCAAGAGAAGATATCATTTCATCAGAGAAGCATTGCAGGACAATACAATCAAACTAATCTATTGCAGCACAGAAGATCAGATCGCAGACATATTCACAAAAGCACTACCGAAGGAAAGATTCAATTACCTGAGGGGTTTGCTCGGAATGACTCCTAGAAGCAGTTTAGAAGGGAGTGTTGGAACCTAACCAGCTCCTGGAGTCGAGGTGTCGAAGGCAGCAAGGAACTCCTTGAGCAGAAAGGAGTCTGTCTGGAACGAAGAAGGAATAAGAAGAAATGAAGGGTTGGCCTCCAACGGCTAGTTTTTGTTTAAATGTGTGAGTGACAAATGTACACTCCAGATTAGATCACTTAAATCCAAATGAAGGGCTAGGATTTAATCTGGAGTAGTAAGGTGTTTTAGTGTTTAATACTACCTAAATCACCAACTTCTTTACAAGAAGCATGGGTGATGGAAATGTGCCTTACCCTTGATATTTCTCTACATAAATGAAGCATGGCTGCTGCATCCTGCTGCACAGCTTTGAAGTTGAAATCAACACTCCAAAATCCTCTCAATTCTCTACCATTCAATCCCTAAGAAACCGATCCAAACAACCAACCAAAATATAAAACAAACAAAAGTTAACATTTACACCCTCTTCGAAAGTCAAGTTCTCATTCCACTCATCACGAAGAGTAGGCACCAAGAATAGAATGTTTTCCAATAAGTTTCATTTGTTCGACACTCTTGTATCGCAAGGTAGACCCATAAGAACCTCCCATATCAGCAGCCATCAAATTTATACTTGAAAGCCACAACAGATGTCCCAGTTACATATAGGTACAGGGTTTGGATTGGTTCGACTCCATTAAACTCATTTTTTGTTTTCAAAGATTTTGAAATTGCAACGAAGAGAAAAAAGTTCAGGATCTGAAGCTTCGGAAAGTACAAATTAACGTAGCGGAAAATGTAAGAACAGTCTTAGACCAGCTTCTAAAACAAAAAATACAGGAACTAGAATCCACCAGACCAATTTTGTATTAGAACACTCTTATATAATGAATCAACGTATGCAAATTGTATCCTATATATTTGCAGTATGGTGGTGGTGTGGTGCATGAGTCCGGTGATCTCCTCAGGGATATCTGACATCCAAGATGAACAGAGATCATAGTGTTCCTGTACCAGCTAATAAGAGCAGTGTTGGAGAATCTTCTAAGGATTCTATCTCCTCCTAAAGTTAGGAGATGATAACTTGCCCTAGTTGTCTGTATTTGTATTCTTAATATCTCATGAACCAAGTTACCTCTTGTATCTTAACCCCTAAGGTTTATGTAATAATTTTAATTATATAATTCTCCAAATTCATATGGTATCATTCCTCTAGGTTTTTTATGTGCTCTTTCTCTCTAAACACATACCCCGCTAACTTAATTTCCCAACCCTAGCTATTCCGAAAAATAAAATAAAGTAGAACAAAAGAGACTGAGCAAATTACATACAAACATTACTTATATCTGTCATTGATTTCGTATATCATCGGTCGATAACATTGCATTATAAAAGTACTTGAATTTGATCACAAAATTAATTAAAGAGAAGTCAAACCACGAGTGTATAACTGAGCAGAAATATTCCACCCAGCTAGCACTCGTGAATAACTTTATTTTTGCATGCCTCTCGCTAGTGGAGTTTTATTCGATTCATACATAGGAATACGACCGAGGGAAGTGCTTCAAGCATATCTGTAGCACATGCAATACAACATAATATCCATTTAATTAGTTAATTAATTAAGCACACTGCATGCATGGGCATGCAGAAGCCTAATTAACTAATGGACTAGTTGTGAGGCTGTGCATCAACAGTTTGACCAGCATGATTGCAGCACCTCACGCACTCTCTTCCACTGTAACTCCATCTGCAGCAACCATAGTAGCAACGCTCTCCATCTGCAGCAACCATAGTAGCAACGCCCTCCTCCATTTCTGCCGCGACCTCCTCCACCATAACCCCCACGACCGCCATATCCACCACGACCTGGGTAGCCACAATACCCGCCTCGCCCAGGATCTCCTTGATACCCGCCACCATACCCACCTTGCCCAGGATCTACTTGGTACCCGCCACCATACTTGGCATCACGTACACCATTGGGATTCGTAGTAGCCTCTGCAGCTGCAAGTCATGTAATGAACATATGCTTAAATGACGTGACAATGTTTCATTTATTCAAATCATTCTGAATTTAAGAACCTAATTTAATTTTGAACAAAATACTTGCGTATATTCATTTGGTAAATGAAGTAATAGTATTATTGTCGTGGAAAGTACAACGAATTAAGCTGACAAATTGTGTATATCTATCATATATAAAGCGAATAGGGCAATGAATGGTGCCGATTTGGCGTCACGGCTTCGACAAAAATATTAGGACAAAATTGCCCCTCAACAAAAAAAATCCAAAACCAACCTATTATAATATATGAAATGATGCAGGGGTAATTTGGTCATCATAAAATATGATATAAATATAAGTGGGAAGAGAGAGAAGAACTAAAAAAAATGGAAGGATGAGTGAAAGTTGATGGTGCCCACGTGAAGGGGAAAGAAAAATATAATAAAAAATAAGGAAAATCATGAATGTTGTGTTCAAAACATCTTAAGAGGTGCGTAGCGCCAATGATAAATTAGTACTTTTTTTTTTTAATTAGTACCTTACAATAGGCTAGCAATAATGTGATTCAATCAGATGTTCATGAAATATTATTTTCTCTATTTTTAAATACGTTCAAAACATCTTAAGAGACGTGTAATGCCGGTTATAAAAAAGGTCTTTCCCACGTGGATAATAATGTGATTAGATTAGTTGTCAAATGATTTTTTTGTAACAAACGATATTATCTACACTAAGGGGGAGAGGGGTGGGCTTAGCCTAATAATGGGTTAGCAATAGTGTGAGTCAATGAGTTGTTTATTAACATTAAATTAGTTGTCAAATGATTTTTTTTTTTTAACAAACGATATTATCTACACTAAGGGGGGGATGGTGTGTTTAGCCTCACAATGGGCTAGTAATAGTGTGATTCAATCAGTTGTTTATTAAATATTATTTTTTCTATTCTTAATGTAAATTCTACAGAGACCGATTTTATTATGTGGATTCAACTGCTTTAATTGGTTTATGAGGGGTTTCTTCTAGCGTGATGTAAGATTATTCATTTACTTCAAATATTTGACTTTCCTTTTGTCAATTTACGCATATAAATACATTTAAAACGTGTAAGTCCTGTGTAGCACGATGTGATTCAAAAAATGTCTTCTGCACGCACGTGAGCGCGTGCATGAAGGCTAGTTATATATAAAGTGAATAAGGCAATGAACAGTGCCGATTTGGCGACACGGCTTCAACAGAAAAATTAGGACAAAATTGCCCCTCAACCAAAAATATCCAAAAGCAACCTAATATAATATATCAAATAATGCAGGGGTAATTTGGTCATCATAAAGTATAATATAAATATAAATGGGAAGAGAGAAAAGAATTAAAAAATGGAACAATGAGTAAAAATTGATGGTGCCCACGTGAAGGGGAAAGAAAAATATAATAAAAAATAAGGAAAATCATGAATGTTGTGTTCAAAACATTTTAAGAGGCGCGTAGCGCTGGTGATAAATTAGTACAGGTTTTTTTTTTAAATTAGTACCTTACAATAGGCTAGCAATAATGTGATTCAATCAGATGTTCATGAAATATTATTTTCTCTATTTTTAAATACGTTCAAAACATCTTAACAAAAAAGTCTTTTCCACGCAGATAATAATGTGATTAAATTAGTTGTCAAATGATTGTTTTTTTTTTTACAAATGATATTATCTTTACTAAGGGGGATGGGAGTGGGCTTAGCCTCACAATGGACTAACAATAGTGTGATTCAATCAGTTATTTATTAACATTAAATTAGTTGTCAAATGATTGTTTTTTTTTAACAAACAATATTATCTACACTAAAGGGGAGGGGGTGTGCTTAGTCTCACAATAGGCTAGCAATAGTGTGATTCAATCAGTTATTTGTTAAATATTATTTTCTTTATTCTTAATGTAAATTCTATAGAGACCGATTTTATTATGTGGATTCAGCTGCTTTAATTCGTTTATAAGGGGTTTCTTCTAGCGTGATGTAAGATTATTCATTTACTTCAAATATTTGACTTTTCTTTTGTCAATTTACGCATATAAATACATTTAAAACGTATAAGTCCTGCGTAGCACGCCGTGATTCAAAAAATGTCACGCACGTGTATGAAGGCTAGTATAACTTTATTTGCTTAGCAACTTTGGTGACACTAGGTAGCACTATACAATTTCTACAAATATTAGAAGGGAAAATTAGGCCCAACGAGAGAGAGTTTTCTGCACCCAAAAACCCATGTGGCCTCTCTGTGCCTTTGATTTTATTGAGCATGTCTTGGGACTTGGGACTTGAAGCTTGATTTGATTGGGTGTAACTGTTGACATGCTCAATAAAATCAAAGGTATAGAGAGGCCACATGAATTTTTGGGTGGACTCCAACGTTTGCGGCCACTTCAGAGGAAATGGGAAGGACAATGGCAAGCAAAAGACCAAAGTAAATGAAAGTCTTGGAAACCATTTTTGATCAATTGAAAAGAGAGTAGACTACTTGGGAATTGAGGAGCATTAATAGAGGGCAGTGTACAATAAATCTATGAGTTAACCCCACACGTACAGTGTAGGCTGTGTAGTTGGAGGTTGAGGAGTTGCCTCCCCAAATTTATTAAATTTAAAACACGTATATATTTTCTTAATCACTGGTACTTCTCATTGCTTCTGCTTCATTAATTTGCTTCTGCTATGTGTTAAAGTGTTAAAGCTATTTAATTTGGTATTAGAAAGATCGAGAATGTGCGCGTTCATTGCAAAATCAATCAACGATGAGTGGACATGTATGCACTGCTTTTGTTAAACACTAAACAAGACTTCCATCTGTTCAAAAAAAAGAAAAAAAAAACAAGACTTCCATATTCAACATGGGATACTTTCAAAGTAATTTGTAGATTAGAACCAAGATAGATGATATGGAATTAGGACCGAAAATAGATGATATTAGCGTCATGAGTGACGTAAATTGAATGACAGTGTAACTTTGATGTTATGATCATATCTCATTTACTCGGGTGGGAAAAGAAGGGAGGGAGGGGTCTCCATGTCAAATTTTACACATGCCTTGACCATATGGAGTGAGTCAGTGAGAGAAGGATCATGACAATTAAGTTGCATGGGGACGGAAAGAGATCCTCTCCGGATCTTTCTCATCAAAACTCACAAATCAATTAATCCGAGTCCTTGAAATTTGATCAAACGGTTGAAATTATTATAACTTTTAAACGAGCCCCCTATCTGTAGCCATTGGATCAAATTTCAAGGGCCCGGATTAATTTATTAGTGGACTTTGGTGAAAGAGATCTGGGGGACTATACAAATAGTCGTGTTCATACTTCATACATACATGTCTATCTTGAATGGATAGGGAGATATGGGGAGCCTGCCAATTGCAATTTAGACCACTTGCTCATCTCAACCAACTTCTAATTGACAAAAATCGCCTTCAAATATTTTCTACTTTTTTTTGCTCTACTTCATTGTAAGCCCTTTTTGGTATACTGTTTTCTCTCCCTTTTCAGCCTTTTCCATCCTTTTTCTTTATGCTTTCTAAGTAATATCTTTGTTTCAAAAACATACCATACTAAAAAATAAAATCAGAATTTTGAGTAATGAAAGAATGCTCGTAACCAACTGAAGACTCGTACAAAAATGAAAGCGACCCCTTTTTAGTTTTTATCGTTCTTTTTTTTTCTTCTTCTTTCCGAGTATTATCTTCTTATATATAAAGCCAACAAGCTCAATGAATAGTGTTTTTTGGTGTCACAAGCTTCACCAAAAAACATTTGGACAAAAATACCCCTCAAACAAAAAACTTCAAAGGCAACCCTGTTGTGGTCTATTTTTATCTGACAAAGGAATAGGGCCGGCGGCAGAGGGAGAGAGAGAAGAGAGATGTGTGTTTGTAGAATTGTAGGGGAATTGTGTGTGTTTCCCTCCTACATTGCACCTTTATTTATAATAATAATAATAATAATAATAAGAGATGTATGAAGGAATATAAGATACAATAGGAGAGAATAAACCCTAATCAAATCTAATCTAGGATTTACACAATCACACTTAAACTAGGAATGTTTACAACACTCCCTCTTGAGTGTGTAAATACTCAAGGTAGATTTAGCATCATGCAAACGTTGATGAAGTCGACTCGTTAGTGCTGATTTCAAGGAACAACGCTTATTCTCAATAAGGTAGGAATTTGCATAAGTAGTAAGTCTCACTAAAAAAACCCTAAGGCTATGGCAAAAACCCGAGTAGAGACAAAATCCATAGTCTAAGGAAAAATGCGTGAAAAATGCAAAGTCAAAAGAAACGTCTACAAGACGTCATCAGAGATATGACCAGCCCAAGGTGGGTGCCTCGTTAAAACCTAGTTAGGTAGCAAAAACCTAGTGGGAAAAATGTTCCTAATCGTAGGGAAAAAGAGTACATTAAGATCAAGCAAGTATCTACAGGATACTCCCTATGAGTTTGACATAATTCCAAAGAAAAATAGCAAAGTTACAACTCAGAAAGTTTACGAATACCAATTCCATGAACAAGCTTTTGAAACATCGCCTTCGGCAGTGATTTGGTGAAGAGGTCAGCCAAATTGTCTTGTGAATGGATTTGCGTGACTTCAATCTTCTGATGCTCTTGTTGTTGATGTGAAAAGAAAAACTTAGGCGCAATGTGCTTGGTGTTGTCTCCTTTGATGTAACCATTCTTGAGCTGTTCAATGCAAGCTACGTTGTCCTCAAAGATCGTCGTCGGGACATCAATGGCGGGATGAAGATCGCAGGAGCTTCAAATATGGCCCACTACTGCCCTCAACCAAAAGCATTCCCGAGTTGCTTCATGTAAGGCGAGAATTTCAGCATAGTTAGACGAAGTGGCAACTAAGGTCTGTTTAGTTGACCTCCAAGATATTGTGGTGCCTCCAACGGTAAAGACATAACCCATTTGAGAACGTGCCTTGTGCGGATCAGATAAGTATCCAGCGTCAGCATAACCAACAAGGCGAGAATCAACTCGATGAGCATAAGGTGCGGCATCACTCGAGGATCCGTAGGGATAGAACAAGCTCAAATCTGTAGTACCCTTAAGGTAACGGAAGATGTCTTTCACGCCAGCCCAGTGTCTGTGTGTATGTGCATTGCTGTATCTTGCCAAAAGATTAACAGCAAAGGAGATGTCGGGTCTAGTGCATTGAGCTAAGTACAATAAAGCGTATATCACACTTAAATAATGAACTTCAGGCTCCAAAATCTCTTCATCATCCTCATTCGGACGGAAGGGATCTCATTTTGCATCTAGCGTACGAACGACCATATGAGTACTCGAAGACTTCGTTTTATCCTCATTAAAGCGGCACAACACATTCTAGGTGTAGTTCGATTGATGTACTAGGATTCCATCCGAACAATGCTCTATCTCAAGACCGAGACAGTATCGAGTCTTACCTAGATCATTCATCTCAAATTCCGACTTCAGGTGTGAAGCAGTTCTCACGAGCTCTTCAGGAGTTCCAATGAGATTCATGTCATCGACATATAATGCAACAATCGCAAATCCAAAATGTGACTTCTTAATGAACACACAAGGGCATAATTCATTGTTCACATATCCCTGACTAGTCAAATACTCACTCAGACGGTTATACCACATTATTCCGGATTGTTTCAAACCGTAGAGTGAACGCCTCAGCCGAATTGAGAGCGTGTTCCGAGGTTTGGAAATATTTGAACCAGTCAATGTAAGTCCTTCGGGAACTTTCATATAAATTTCTGTATCAAGATCCCTATAGAGATACGCAGTTACTACGTCCATCAGCTGCATATCCAGTTTTTCAGAAACGACCAAACTGATAAGGTAGCGAAAAGTAATCACATCCATAACGGGTGAATAAGTCTCGTCATAGTCAATCCAGGGGCGTTGTGAGAAGCCTTGCGCAACAAGACGAGCTTTGTAACGCACAATTTCATTTTTCTCATTACGCTTCCGAACGAAAACCCACTTGTAGCCAACGGGCTTCACATGTGAAGGAATAGGAACTACAGGTCTAAACACCTTACATTTCGCAAGCGAATCGAGTTCGATTTAGATTGCTTGTTTCCAGTTTGACCAATCAACTCTACGTCGACATTCATCAATGGAACGCTGTTCAATGTCATCGATCAACATGATCTCAGTAGCTACTGCAAATGCTAATGCATCGTCGACAATCATCTCATTTCTATGCCACACATCATCTAAGCTAGCATAATAGACCGAATCTCACGATTCTCGGGAGGAAGATTCGTCTCTTCAAGGACGTTTCCATAATCTAGAATTTCCTCATGAGTTGGGTAGAATGAGTAAGCGATAGTCGGATTCACGGTAGGCTCTTCAGGACCTTGTGCTATGGTTTTCCTCTTCCAGGGGTGTGAATCCTTTGAACCAAGGTGTCTACCACGCTTTTGTGTAAGGGCAGATGATTGGCTAGCCGCTAATGTACGTGGATCACCAGAATTGGCATCCCGAGCTTCCAGGAAGGCAGTCCGTCGTATATTTGGTACATCTATCTTTGCAGGCGTATTCGTAGCTGGAATGTGTGATCTTGTCACGTGCGCTAGATCGGTGAAAGCATCTGGCATGCTCTGATCTATGCTCTGAAGATCTAATATGCGCTGCACTTCAGTTTCAGACTGAGCGGTGCAGGGATCTAAATTAGACAAAGTGGAAGTCGTCCACGATAATTCGCGGCGTTCTTCAAGAACGTTGACGTTCTTATCTCCCCCTAACGACGGGAAGACTGTCTCATAGAAGTGACAATCCGCGAAACGAGCGGTAACCAGATCACCTGTCAAAGGTTCTAAGTAACGAATAATCGAAAGAGAATCATATCCGACATAGATTCCCATCATTCACTAAGGCCCTATTTTTGTACGTAAGGGCGGTGAGATCGGCACATATACCGCACAACCAAAAACACGCAGATGCAATATGTCGGGTTCGCATCCGATAACCAATTGAAGGGCACTAAATGGTTGTGTCGTAACAGGCCTCAGGCGGACCAACTTTGCTGCGTGCAATTGCATGGCCCCAAGCAACGATCGGGAGCTTGGTACGTATGACCAATGATCGAGCAATCATTTGTAAGCGCTTAATGAAAGCCTCTACCAGGCCGTTCTGGGTGTGAACATGGGGTACAGGATGTTCAACTTCAACCCTAACCGACATGCAATAGTCATCAAAAGTTTTAGATGTGAATTCTCCAGCATTATCCAATTGAATAGATTTGAACGGATAATCAGGGTGGTGAGCCCTGAGCTTGATAACCTGAGCCAACAATTTGGATAATGCAGCATTCATTGTGGACAACAAGCACACGTGTGACCAACGTGTGGAAGTGTCAACCAAAACCATAAAATATCTAAATGGTCCGCAGGGAGGGTGAATCGATCCACAAATATCCCCCTGAATCCGTTGTAGAAAAATGGGAGGATTCGAACGAATCTTGTCATAAGAATGCTTAGTAATAAGATTTCCCATTGAACATGTTTGACATGCGATTCCATGGATCGAACCTAAACTTCGGGTTAGTGGATGCCTGTGTGAAGATTTGAGGATACGGCGCATCGCTATTTGTCCAGGATGTCCCAAACAGTCATGCCAAATTGTAATTTCGTGCACGGTCCCTGTAGTAGGGCCGGCCATATAGTGGCATTCTATGGGGCGTATGGTCGTAGTATACAGACCACTTGGGATACGCTTCATCTTCTCTAGAATACGCTTCTGGCCATATTCGTAGGAAGTTATGCACAGAAATTCAACTCCGTTTTCTACGTGGGTCAGCATGGTAATTGTTATCTCTAATGTCCTTGAGACTTAGTAACGTTCTTTCGGAACGTGGAGAATAGAGTGCCTCAGCAATGGTCAAAATTGTACCATTAGACAACATTATAAGTGCCTTACCGTATCCTTCTATCAGGTTGGATAGGCCTGAGAGGGTTGTCAGAGGTGCATTCTTAGGTATGAAGTTAGTGAAATAGATGCGTTCACGTAAAACAGTGTGCGTGGTTGCACTATCTGCCAAACAACTAACTTTCCCACTAGTTATACCTAGAATGAGAAATTAATTTGAATCGGTCACATGCATAAAAGTTTATAAAAACAAATATCAATTCGAAATAATTTCATTTATTCAAGGATTAAAACTTAATATCCAAAACAAATCACCAACTAATAATCCAAAACATAAAGGAAAATTGTTCAAAAATCAACCAAAAACAAGGGGGGTTCGGCCACTAGGTGGAATTCGGCCCCAATTGTCTTATTTCAACTAAAAAATAAGTCTATGTCTAAGATTCTAATCTTCCATAGAGGTGGTATCCTCCTGAAAGTCAGAAACCTCCATCTTTGTAGTCTCCGGTTCGTCCACTTGCACGAAGTTTGATTCAAACTTCCTATGATGAGAATGATATTCATCTACAACCTTCTTGGGAGCTCGGCAAACACGGGACCAATGGTCCTTTGAACCACAGCGATAGCACATATCTGCATCCATGGTTTCAGGTGCTTTACCCTTATTCTTGAAGTTCGGGGCCTTGGGAGCAAGGTTTGGGCGCTTCTGGGCTTTGTTTCCTCCCTTGGATGGGCCTTGACTCTGTTGACCTTGGTGGGATGACTTCTAGCCACCCCTACCACACCTCTTTTGGCGTTTTGGGTGCTGATTATTGCTATAATGTGCTTCAGGCACAGCAGTAGCCCCAATAGGTTAAGCTTGATGATTCTTCATCAATAACTGGTTCTGCTTTTTAGCAAGAAGTAAAACAGAGATCAAATCTGAGAACTTGGTGAACTTCTGAGCTCTATATTGTTGCTACAGGACAATACTAGAAGCAGAGAAGGTCGAATAGGTCTTCTCCAGGAGATCTTCTTTGGTCACAGTTTCATTGCAAAACTTGAGAAGTGATCGGATTCGACAAACTTCATAATTATATTCATTCATAGACTTAAAGTCTTGGAAGCGCAAGTGCTGCCAGTTGTGTCTTGCTTCAGGCAAGAATATGTCATTTTGGTGATCAAAACGATCAGCCAAAGCGACCCATAGTGCACGTGGATCCTTCTCAGCAAGATACTCAGTTTGCAGAATGTCATGGATATGTCTTCGAATGAAGATCATAGTAGTAGCTTTTTCAGCTTTGCCAACAGGTTCATCTGTTACTTCTTCAATGGCAGGACGCAAGTTCTTTGCAGTGAGGTGGAGCTTCACATCTTGAACCCACTTGAGGTAGTTCCATTCAGATACCTCTAAAGCTGTGAAGTTAAGTTTGTTCAAATTTGACATGTTCCTATCACAGAATAGATGGACAAGATGTGGTTAGTGTAATGGAGAAAGAATCAATCCATTCACGTAGGAGTAGAACATACAGGTTCTAATAGACATGTATTGGTTTAATTTTGATGAAAAACTTCGGGTTTTCATGGGTGATATGTTTAAGTGAAAACTTCAGGTTTTCAAACAAGGCATGTTTATAAGAAACTTCAGGTTTCAAAAATATTTATGAACTTCAGGTTCATATATTCCTGCAGGCAAACACAAATATATATTCAAGCAAATATGCAACAGGTATATGCAAAAATATAACTTTTAGGTGTATAATTATAATTGAATTTTAAGTTATTTGGACTTCGAGCCAAATTAAAGTGTGGGTGAAAAAATATAAAACCCTATTAGGCCTAAAATAATTAGGCGAATAAAATTCGGGACCCAAAAAATATATATATAAAGCCACGGGTGGCTAAAAAAAATTGGTCTGTGAGACATAGACCCAAAAATTGGGCTAGGGAGAGTCTCGGGTGGGGCTGCAGACCCACGGGAAAAAACTGGGCTGCTGTAGGCAGCAAAAAAAATTCTCTTTTTTTCTTCGCGGGCTGCTTCAGGAGCCCAAAGAATTTTTTTTTTTTTTACACGGGCCGTGGAAAAACAAAAGACCCAAAAAAAAAAAATTTAATTTTTTTTATTTTGTTTCTCACACAGGCTGGGCTGTGACAACACACAGCAGCAACAAGCCCAACAGGGCGCTGATGCAGACTGAAATATGGAGCCCTATAGGGCTCGGGTCAAGGGGGTTCAAGACACCCCAACAACGCTGGGTGTCGGAGCTCGGCAAGGTGGACTTCGGCGTCGCTTCAGGCGACTGTCTTCCAGGGGTTTATGGCACGACGGAGCATAGGGAACCAACTAGGAACAGAGATTGGAGAAATCTCAACGTGATATCAAAACCCTAGAATTTCGATTGTTATTTCAAATAAAAAAAAATCAAATTTCAAGCAAGAACTCGTCGGGAACGACTACAGGTCATCGGGGGTAGCTGGGCATGGCTGCAGGCCATGTTGTTCAATGATTGCATGGGTGGTGACGCCTTCTGGGCGTCGGGTCTTGGTGTTGGGCCTGGAGTCGTAGCTCTAGGATGAGTTTTCGGCTCGGGAAAACATGGGGGTGGCCCATCGTGAGCACTGGTTTTCTGGGAACAAAAAAGGTTGCATGCTCTCGGTTTTGGGTGAAAGACCCCATATGCAGGATGGTGGTCACGGGTTCAAAAGAACCCTAGGTTCCCAAAATTGTTTTATATATTTTTTCAATTCAATATATATTTCAATGAATCACAGATGTAATTTGATGCATATGCAAAATAATATTTTCAATGCATATACATATGTATGATTCAATTCATGACAAATATTAAATTCACATAATTGAACAATTATGGTTATGAGGCATACACAATTTATGTAGAATCTAAAATACGTAAAACATAAAGTTGGGTCATGCATCATGGTGAATGTTCATGCTATCAGGGTTGCAAAATATCGAGTTAAAAACCGTTGTTTTGAAAGAACCTGATTGCGTGATGATATGGATGAACTGGTTTGATGCAGAAAAATTTTCTCCAACGTCAGATTCCTAAGCGCAGCGGTAGAAGCATGCTGATAACGTGTTGTGGTCTATTTTTATCTGACAAAGGAATAGGGCCGACGTCAGAGGGAGAGAGAGAAGAGAGATGTGTGTTTGTAGAATTGTAGGGGAATTGTGTGTGTTTCCCTCCTACATTGCACCTTTATTTATAATAATAATAATAAGAGAAGTATATTCCTTGTTCTCCAAGGAATATGAGATACAATATGAGAGAATAAACACTAATCAAATCTAATCTAGGATTTACACAATCACACTTAAACTAGGAATGTTTACAACAAGCCCAAAATAATGTATAAAATGTGGCAGGGGTATTTTCGTCATTTTAATAATTAATTTTTTTGCACAGTTTTTTTTTTTTTAATTAGTACCTCACAATAGGCTAGCAGTAATGTGATTCAAATCAACTGTTCATTAAATATTATTTTCTCTATTTTTAAACATGTTCAAAACATCTTAAAAGGTGTGTAATGCCCGTTATAAAAAAGTCTTTTGCACGCGGATAATAATGTGATTAAATTAGTTGTCAAATGATTATGTTTTTTTTTTAACAAACGATATTATCTACACTAAAAGGGAGGGGGTGAGCTTAACCTCACAATGGGGTAAGCAATAATGTGATTCAATCAATTGTTTATTAAATATTATTTTCTCTATGCTTAAAGTAAATTCTATAGAGACTGATTTTATTATGTGGGTTCAGCTCAGCTGCTTTAATTGGTTTATGAGGGGTTTTTTTTAACATGATCTAAGATTATTCATTTACTTCAAATATTTAACTTTCCTTTTGTCAATTTACGCATACAAAGACATTTAAAATATATAAATCGCGTGTAGCACACGATAATTTAAAAAATACTTTATGAACGCCCATGACTAGTGATTTCATATTTTGTCTCGAGACTGAAAGTAAGAGAAAGAATAACACACACACAGTAATATGCAAAATCTGTGGGTTTTCTCACCGAAGTTGATTTTCTACTCAGTTTGCCAACGCGTCAGTTCATCACCAGCTTAATCTGTGTGCATGGTCAAATTATCCTGAATTTGACCTTCCAGAATTGTCTAGGGCCAATTGGATTGAAAGGTTCAAATAACTAATTTTTTTTTTTCAAAACTTGAAGACATCTAGTGGTTTCATTTTAATATTAATTAATATTACATCTAGAATTATATATAGCAATATTTATATAGATTTAGATCCCATTTGGATTCAAATTGCGAGATCTTAGAGATTTTCATATTTTAACCGTTTACGTACATCGTGCGGTTAGAAATTATTTTGAAATTATTTATTTAAAATTAAACACAAATATCACCTAACGAAACGATAAACGACCATGATATGAGGCCAAGGTTCTAAAAAACGTTAGACGCTAATCGGGTGGCAGTCTGGGACCTAGCGCATATGCGGCTAGGCGGAACCTAGGCAAACTATGCGGATTTAAGTAAATTTATTAATTTCGTGTAAATAAGTGTCTGTTTATATTTAGAATATATATAATTTCATCATAAACTACAAAATAGAATGTCATATATATTATGAAGTATTGGAACATAATGAAAACATAGGGAACAAGCATGTAATGTACGTTCGTTTAAGTATTCAACAAGTCTCTTACAATTTATTAAAAAAATAAAATGCAAAATGAAAGTTATCTATTTTCTGTCTAAATGAGTCGCAACCTAGGTGGGTCTGGGCAGGCTAGGTGAGTGCCTAGATGGTCTAGGCGGGCGCCTCAGCAGGTCTAGGCATCCTTTCTTAATTTTCAAACTTCTAGGCATTAATCAGGATGGTGACCAACCGCCTAGCGCCTAAGCAGGGCTTAGGCGGCGCTATGAGGAAATTTTTAGAACAATGTATGAGGATCCCTAGGATCCCCACAAAGAGGATCCCAAGAGGATCCTCATCCTATTTATATGACTTCAAAGGTCAGAATATGTACGAATCCAAGTTATTCGACTTTAGGATTTGTATTTTTATAGTCCCCGAGTATTTCGTTTCTAATCAATTGAATTGGTGAGTAAGAAAAAAAAAATTCGCAATTCAACTATAATCGCTCATAACTAATCCGAACTATTAAACAAATTTAGCAAACAAGTACATAAAGTGAAAAAACTAGAAGCAAACAGTAGTTGGTAAAAACGAAAGATTGGGCGACCGTAACGGAAAGATCCTTTTCCTAGGGATAATGTGATCTCACCGTTCATCGTTCATTGTACGTCGTGCGATCAGAAATCATTTTAAAATTTAAAATTAAATATGAATAGTATTTAACGAAAATTGACCGCACGATATACGATGAACGGATGAGATCATGGGATCTCTAAGAAAAGGATCCGGCGAGGATCATTTTCCAAGCGTAACTACTCATAAAATTTGAGAGAGGATCCTCATCGGATTCTCTTTGTGAGGATTCCGGGGATCCTCCAATCACATTCGTTTATCGTACATCGTGCGGTCAGAAATCATTGTAAATTTTTTATTTAAAATTAAATATAAACAGTACCTGACGAAAACTGACCGCACGATGTACGATGAACGAATGTGATTGGAGGATTCCCAAGATCCACTCATAAAATTTAACCATCGTATTACTATTATAAGCCACCACTTGCAAGTTAGTTGTCTATTTTTTCCGTTTAATTGGCTAGCCGCTTGTAAAGTAGGTAAAACGTTTATCTATCAACTTTACAGAAATGAAGTCCATAAAACTTATGGATTACAGAAACAAGGGGCCAAAAATAAAACAAAAAACTTAGTGCCCCATGCATGTGTTTATAAATACTTAACTTTCCATCACTTCTTTAATTTGCAACCAAAATACAAATCAATCCTAATTTCCTTGTGATCAATTCCCAAGCTAGCATAAGAGAAGATGAGTGTAGAAGTGCTGGATGGTGCCACCATTGTCAACTTTGTGGAAGATGAAGAAGCATTCAGCCGCTCAATACGGGACCGTTTTGCTCGTCTCGACACCAATCACGATGGTCTGCTTTCTTACGCAGAGATGCTGAAGGAGCTTCAGTCTCTACGGGTCTTTGAGACCCACTATGGCATTGATGTGAAGCCAGACCCGGAGGAGATTGCTCATGTCTACGACTCGCTGTTCGTGCAGTTCGATCATGACTCGAACGGGGCAGTTGATTTGGAGGAGTTCAAGGCTGAAACCAAGAGGATGATGCTTGCTATGGCAAATGGGATGGGGTTCTTGCCAGTTCAAATGGTGTTGGAAGAAGATAGCTTGCTGAAGAAAGCAGTGGAAAAAGAGTACTCCAGTGCCAAAACTAAGCAGCTGCTTAATTAAGCACTTTTAAGATATTGTACTTATGTAGTTAATTACAAAGAACCGTCTGCATAGTCGATTTTTATGTTCAAGTTCCATCACAAATAAATGAGGATGAACAGACCAAGGATAGCTAAAATAAATGTAAATCGATATGATTTTATCTAAGTTTCTACAGTATTTATACAAAAATTTCTCACTGAAATCTTTCTTTCTATTTTTACTTTTGTACACCAATCTTGAGTTTCAAGATTGCTACAGACAGTTACAAAAACAAACACATCTCGGGGGCTGGAACAAAGGAGAGAATGTCTTCACCGAACAACTCAAACAATGACACTAGGAGATGCCCAGAATTCAAGTCATCCTTCCAAACCTGAGTGAGAATAGCTGATTTCTTTAGAGACTGACCAGCAGGCTTGCCCCTTGAACTTGTGCCGTGTGAAATGCTCTCATTCGGCATTTTCTGAGAAGACGACGAGGGGCCTGCATCATTATCCCCTGATGGAGCTGGAGCTGCTGTGTCTACTTCCATGTGAGATGGTGAAGAATTAGTTAGCGCTGTATCTGTTGGCCCATCAGTTGCAATTTTCTGCAGGGGCAGTTGCTCTTCCATGTGTTCCAAACTTCGCTTGCGTTTATCTTGGTTATGTACATAAGAATCAGAGTTAAGACTTTATCTAAATAATAAACCTTGAAAAGTGAAGGGTACTTCTCCTTCCTGGACAAGCTGTTAGGTTTTGGCTCGTCAATTAATGTCCTTTTCTGTTTAGGATTGTTTTAGGGAAAAAAAGGTGCACCAATTCTTCTCCTAAAAGGGCTAGGAAAGAATCTTAGTTTCCTTATTCAATTTAGATTAGAAATCCTAGAAGTCTATTTGGAATTGGAAAGGAAGTCTAATTTCCTATTCCACTTAGAATAGGAATTATAATCTGTAAAGGACATGTAAACTGCACCCTATGCCTATAAATAGGGTGCAGCAAGGCTTAAATTTAAGTGAGAAAAACTGTGACAGCCAAGACAAGAGAGAGAGATTAGTTCTAGGGTTTGCAAAAGTTCTGTAATCTCTATTATTAATCAAATGAGCGGTGATTTCTCTACCTAGAGAAATCACAACTAGACGTAGGCAAAAGTTCTGCCAAACCAGTATAATTCTTGTGTGTTTCTAAGTTTTTCTATATTTGCTAGTTTAGTCTATTGTCGTTGGTTACATTAAAGAACAAGGTCTAGTGGGCGTTTTTTCAACAATTGGTATCAGAGCTAGGATCAAGGTGTTCTACAATGTCAAAAGGGAAGATAAAGCCCTTTGACGGCAAGGATGACTTCACAGATTGGCAAAGGATGATGAAGAACGTACTGATACAGCAGGATTTGGATGATGCACTCAATGGTGAGAAGCCGACAAACATGACAGAAGCAGCATGGACTAAGGTTCTCAAGAAGGCCAAGAGTTCCATTGAGATCCATCTCACAAGATCAGTTCGGTCACACATCACCGAGAAGATGACTGCCCAGGAAGCATGGGAAAAGTTGGAGAATATTTATATGGGCAAAACCATTTTCAATAAACTTTTTCTAAAGGATGAACTATTTGGGCTTCGACTAGAAGGAGGAGGTGATATTGAAGATCACGTATGCAGGTTCCAGAATTGCATAGCTAATCTTCAGAAGGTCGAAGAAACTTACAAAGATGATTGTATGGCTATCATCTTGCTGAGGTCTCTACCTTCGTCTTTCAAGCACTTTTGAACAAGTCTAATGTTTGTAAAATAGTCCCTGAAGCTTGAAGACGTAATTCAAGCTCTTCAGTCATATGCTAAACTGGATGATATAACTGAAAGCTCTCAAGGCCTTTATGCTAAAGGCAAGGAGAGGGGGCGGGAAAAGACAAAAGAAGAGAACCAGCAACAGAGGTAGGTCAAAATCCAAGAAGAAAAATGAAAAGAAGGAAGGTTGCTTCGAATGTGGTTCAGCTGATCTTTGGAAGAGGAACTGCAAGATTTGGAAAGAGAAGAAAGCCAAGATGGAAGGAAGCTCAGGTTCAGCTAGTGCAGTCACCGAGCATGAGAGTGACGGGGAGCTTCTTTCAGTAACATCAGGCTCCAAGGCTTTCACAAATTGAATTTTGGATACCGGATGCACTTTTCATATGTGCAGTAAGAGAATGGTTCGACACTTACAAAGAAGTCAGCAGCGGGGAAGTTTTAATGGGAGACGATTCTTCATGTCCTGTAAAAGGAATCGGCATTGTTCGAATCAGAATGTTCGATGGAATGATACAAGCTTTGGGGAACGTTAGATATATCCCTAGACTAAGAAAGAATTTGATTTCCTTGGGTACTTTAGATGAGGCTGGTTATGGGTACAAGTCTAAAAAAGGAAGACTCGGGGTAACCAAAGGGTCACTAGTGGTAATGCGGGGTGACCTACAACCCAATAAGTTGTATAAGTTAATTGGGACCATTATAGTAGGGGGAGCAACTGTTTCTGTAAATCAAAGTATAGAAGACAAGACTGAACTCTGGCATCATAGGCTCGGGCACATAAGCCAGAAGGGGTTGCAAGAATTACACAAGCAAGGCCTGTTGGAAGGCGTGTCATCTTGCAAACTGGACTTTTGTGAATACTGTGTTCTTGGGAAGCAAAGAACGGTATCATTCGCATGTAGCAGTGCAGATAACCGAAGCAAGGAGCAACTTAGCTATATTCACTCAGATGTTTGGGGCCCTGCACCAACTAAATCAAATGGTGGAGCCAGATATTTTGTTACTTTCATGGATGATTTTTCTAGGAAGGTTTGGGTTTATTTCATGAAGCAGAAATCCGAGGTTTTTGCAAAGTTCAAGGAATGGAAAACAGAAACCGAGAATCAAACTGGAAGAAAGATCAAGTACCTGAGAAGTGACAATGGAGGTGAATATACAAGTAATGAGTTTACCGATTACTGCATGCAGGAAGGCATCATAAGGCACTTCACAGTAAAGAAGAATCCCTAACAAAATGGAGCTGCTGAGAGGATGAACCGAACTCTCATGGAGAGAGAGAGAGAGGAGCATGCGATTTCATGCAGGATTGCCCGATAGTTTTTGGGCAGAGACTGTTAATCATGCAAGTTATTTGATTAACAGATCACCACCTACAGTTCTCGGTTTTAAGAGTGCAAAAGAGGTATGGTCTGAGAAGCCGGTGGACTATTCCAAGGTCAGGGCGGTTGTAGTGCTTATGCACATATTCCAAGTGATGAAAGGTCCAAGCTCAAACCGAAGTCTATACATTGCATATTCTTAGGTTTTGAGAAAGGAGTGAAGGTTTTCAAGCTTTGGGATATCAACAACAGGAAAAATGTTGTCAGCCGAGATGTTGTCTTTGATGAGACAACCATGCCTCTGAATAAAGTCAAGAGCAGTAGGGAGAAGAAGGACGATGCTGAAATTGAAGCAACAAAGATTCCGTTAAACAGTTCAGATGAAGAAGAAGCTCAGGTGGAGCAAATTGAGCAAGAGGCCGAATCTGATGTTTTTGAGGAAGAAGAAGAGCATCAGCATCGTTCACCAGTTAGGAATCAGGTGGAGCAAGAAACAGGACAGATTGAAGACACTTCAATCCGCCAGACATCCCAAAGGGTTCGAACTCCAACCAACAATCCACCTGCATTCCAGAGATGCATAGCACTGGACAAACCTAAGCGGAACAAGAAGAAACCTGACAGATTTGGGTTTGACCAAGACGAAGTTAATTATGCTCTTAACATTAGTCAAGGAGATCCGACTACTTATCAAGAAGCTATAGCAAGTGATGAGCGAGATAGTCGGATAAGTGCTATGACAGAAGAAATGGAGTCTCTTTACAAGAACTCTGTTTGGGAGTTGGTTCCTAAGCCCAAAGACAGAAAGCTAGTTGGATGCAAGTGGGTATTTAGGAAAAAGGAAGGACTACATGAACAAGATGCCGTGAGATTCAAAGCAAGGCTCGTGGCTAAGGGGTACTCACAAAAGGAAGGAGTGGATTATGATGAGATCTTTTCACCTGTAGTCAAGCATACTTCTATCAGATTGCTTTTAGCAATGGCAGCCCAGCATGACATGGAGATTGAGCAGATGGATGTGAAGACGGCGTTTCTTCATGGGGATCTAGAGGAGACGACTTTCATGGCTCAACCAGAAGGGTTTGTTGAATATGGGAAAGAGAACCTAGTATGTCAGCTAAGAAAGTCCCTGTATGGCCTGAAACAGTCTCCAAGACAGTGGTACAAGAGGTTTGATTCATTCATGCTGAAAATCAATTTTAGAAGATGTTTATATGACTGTTGTGTGTACTATCATGTGTTCCAAGATGGGGTGATCATATTGCTATTGCTATATGTGGATGACATGCTAATTGCTTGTCAAGACAAGTCTAGAATTCAAGACTTGAAGAAGATGTTGAGCGAGGAGTTCGACATGAAGGATCCAGGTGCTGCACAGAAGATCCTTGGCATGGAAATTCAGAGAGATAGAACTGCTGGAAGGATCTGGATATAACAAGCCAAGTATATTCAAAAGGTTCTTGAGAAGTTCAACATGCAAGAAGCAAAGGAAGTTTCAACTCCTTTGACGACTCACTTCAGGGTGGGCAACAGTGTCCTACGTCCAAGGAAGAGCAACAAGTAATGGAGAAGGTGCCTTACGCTACACGTCCCGACATAGCTCAAGCAATCAGTGTCGTTTCCAGATACATGGCAAATCCAGGAAAGCAACATTGGGATGCAATCAAGTGGATTTTGCGTTATTTGAAGGGTTCTTGGCAACAAAGGATTATGTTTGAGAAGCAAAAAGAAAATGTAGGGGTGTTAGGATATGTGGATGCCGATTATGCAGGGGACTTGGACAAGAGAAGGTCAACTTCTGGTTATGTATTTACATGCGCAGGAGGACCAATCAGTTGGAGGGCACTACTGCAACCAATTACAACTTTGTCGACCCACAGAGGCAGAGTATATTGCATTGGCTGAAGCTGGAAAGGAAGCAATTTGGCTTAGTGGCTTGGTAAGTCAAATCGGAATCACTCAAGATTGTGTGAAGCTGAAGTGTGATAGTCAAAGTGTCATTCATTTGGCAAAGAATCAAGTTTTTTCTGGAAGATCAAAGCACATTGAAGTAAGGTATCACAGAATCAGAGATTGGGTGGAGTCGAAGGAAATTTGGATTGAAAAGATTCATACGGATGACAATGCCGCAGATTTCCTTACAAAGATAGTGCCGGCCAAGAAGTTCAAGCATTGCTTGAACTTGATCAATCTTGTTGATTGATTAAGGAGAAGCACCTCCTCACTTGAGGTGCAATGAGGCAAGAAGAAGATTGCCAAGGTGAAGACTCTTGAAGATTTCCAGAGCTGCTTCAAGAAGGTTCAAAGATACTCTGGGGTGCAACGATCAAGACTTGGTTTGACTCACCAAGGTGGAGATTGTTAGGTTTTGGCTCGTCAATTAATGTCCTTTTCTGTTTAGGATTGTTTTAGGGAAAAAAAGGTGCACCAATTCTTCTCCTAAAAGGGCTAGGAAAGAATCTTAGTTTCCTTATTCACTTTAGATTAGAAATCCTAGAAGTCTATTTGGAATTGGAAAGGAAGTCTAATTTCCTATTCCACTTAGAATAGGAATTATAATCTGTAAAGGACATGTAAACTGCACCCTATGCCTATAAATAGGGTGCAGCAAGGCTTAAATTTAAGTGAGAAAAACTGTGACAGCCAAGACAAGAGAGAGAGATTAGTTCTAGGGTTTGCAAAAGTTCTATAATCTCTATTATTAATCAAATGAGCGGTGATTTCTCTACCGAGAGAAATCACAACAGGACGTAGGCAAAAGTTCTGCCGAACCAGTATAATTCTTGTGTGTTTCTAAGTTTTTCTATATTTGCTAGTTTAGTCTATTGTCGTTCGTTACATTAAAGAACAAGGTCTAGTGGGTGTTTTTTCAACACAAGCAACCCTATTCATCAGCTTTTCGGTCAGACATATCCAAGGGGTGCTTCCTTCATTATGGCCAAAGCCTAGTCCATATAAGAGCAGAATCCCATACCCGTAAGGGATTGCAGGGGGATAGGAAAGCGGAAACTCTTTCTTGCACCATTGCATGGTTGATGTGTTACAGTCGGAAAACATACAATAGGCTTGTAGCTTAAAGGTGCTCAACTGCTATACGTGATAGTGCTTATGCTTCTTGTATACGCTTTTGAGTAGTATAATCTATTCTATTGCAAGAAACTTACGAATCAGTCTAGCAATTTATGGGCCCTTTGATATTGTTTTTGGTTTTTAGTTTTCACTTTGTGTGAGACAGAGGCAAAACACAAGGGAGAAATTTGAGGGATGTGAAGAGTGGAAGGATGGTGGGAAAGATGTAGAAGAAAGGTATAAGGAGAAAATAAAAACCAAAAACCCATATATATGCTGGTTCTATGCTTGTATAATCAAGAAACACTCATTCGAAGTGGTTGAAGTGCCATCATTTAAGAAAACATAAGCCATTGAATGTCTTACTTGGCAGAGTAATACGGAGTTTTCCATTGGCCCTCCAAAAAGATTGCGGCGTTGGAGACGACATAAGTGGGAACATCTTGAGCCTATCATATATGCATTCACCTGCTGCATTCTGGAAAAGTGCATGCTCTCATTAGGACTGCCTTACTTAGATTTTTCAAACAGTATATACAGGCATGAAAAGAGACTCACCAACAAGGCTCCATACACACACCACGCTTCATGCCTCTTCATCTCATTCTTTTGCTTGTCAAGAAGCAGCTCTGGTTCAAGTAGTCGCAGATATGACTCCAGAGTTGGCAGTACAAGAAGGCAAACCTGAAGTAAAAAATAATCACCCAACAGTTGAGAATCCTTACTTTTGAGTTAAAAAAATGCATATTCCGAGAAAACACAAATACATGAAGATGAGTAAATAATGGAAGTAGATTTCCAATGAAAAAAAGATCCAGAAATCACTATAACCTAGAAAAGCGGGTAAATGAACTTTGGAAAAATAAGAGTTCATATGTTGCATGGAGTAATGTATCTCTCTTTTCTAGATTTGTTTTACTACAACGTCTTCATTTAAGAACAAATCATTAGGAAAAGAGAAAAGGTGTTGCAAATATCTTCCATTCCACCATATTGAACTTCTAGGACTCAGACTCAGAATAAAGAGTAATAAAGATAATCCAGTTGCAGACGCAGGAAAACCTGGGCTCGGAGCCAGCTAGCTTTATTTACAAGTTAGATTCCCCTTTCAAAGTATGAAAATACATAACAAGGATAGGCTAACAGAAACTTATGGGAAGAAACACGAGAGATATTACTTCAAGTTGAATTCATATTCCAAAACTCCTTTACATAGGCTTTGTGCATAATAGTGAACTGATGTTCTTAGTTGCAAGGAGCATGAGGCCTTACCACACTGGGCCCTAGAGCAGCTAAACCTTGAATTGCACCATAGTGTTGAGTCAATGTCCGCCTTGGATCCAAAAATGCATTGACCAAAGTTTTTGTAAGACGCGACTGGAGAGTGTTATATACATGCCCAAACCTGCAACAGATTCAAAAATTGAATCTCATAGGTAAGATGACAAATCCACACCAAAATATATGCATGGAATTTTAAGAGAAAATACAGAGCTCTGCTTCCATGGTCAGGAGAAATTTTTAAAACAACAGTTATGCAAGGCAGATTGATAGCATTGAATATGCTAGCTCAGTTTCACTTAACATAATGTAGAGAAAAAACATAACTATTAACAAGAATCTGAATAGAATATGCACTCAACCTATGTTAAGTTGCTTAATACACCAGGATCACAAAAGTGTGAAAAGGACATGACCGAGGTCAAGTCACAAGAGAAAAGTAGGAGGTGATATCTCAAGAAGAGATGCCAGAGAAAGTGCAAGAAAAGGGAAGCAGGCCAGGTGAAAGAAAAGCATGAAGGTAAAAGGCGTTTAAACAAAAATAACAAGCCTAACCTTTTGCAGATTGAAGCAACTAGGTTTGCAGTGAAGTCTCTAAGTTCCCAGTGATTGTCAGCAAACCTGTTGCCTAACCTTTTCGCAACAAGGCAAGTGACCACAGATGGCATCAATTGGTGCAGCTGATCAAGAGCCAAAAGGAACGGGAAAAAATTAAAGTCTCAGAATAAAACTTCCATATAAGTAACACATTTTACCCTGATCACCACCTTACATGCTTCAGTCTCGTGATGAAAAACTGAGTCCAGACAAGAGAACCCTTCGACATAAATAGCATGAGTTCAAAGATGATAAACTATGATTACCAATACATGCATATAGCAAAACAACGACTGCAGATTTGTTCATTTATTAGAAAGGAACTGAAAAGGGGCAGGAAAAAGGCCAGAAGAAGTATAGGTGATATACTACAATCAGCCTCCCCAATCGTCAAACCAGAAAATTACAGAATTCAACTTATACATCATTATCAAGATGTAAACATGACCTATAAATACCTTAATAGACAATTAGAACTTAAACTACTTACATAAGGCTCTCCTATGGAAAAAAGGAAACAAAGAAGAAAGAAGAAAGAAGCACTTACATAAGGTTCTATGTGTATATGAGGATTTTGGAGAAGACTCCGAACAACTCGCATTAAAGCGAATAGAAGTGCATAATCATTCAAGCCACGAGAAACCTGATATACGTTAAGAAAGGTTGGTATAAGTATCCAACGGCTACATATCATACTCTTCTTGTAGCTGTCAGTGATAGTGTCAAGATTCCTCACCTCATCAGCGATAAAGCATGTGAAATAAGGAACTAATGGATGAAGTCCCGAATCAGTGGCCAAACTCACTAATGCTTCTTTGAACAAAACCAAATCAGATCTACTCACAACAAGCTCAGTGATTTTGTCAAAATATAACTGCAAAGGCAACAAAAAGAAGGAACATGTAAACAAGCTGCAAACTGAAGTACTTCCAGTATAAGATCAGACAAGTGAAATATGTACCTGAAGCTCCCTAGATAATATGTGCTTAACAGGTAATTTAATGTCAACGGGAAGTCCATCATCCTTTTGGTTATAAATTTTACCATCAGAAGGAGGTGCAAGCACTACAGAAGAAGAACAAAAATTCAATAAGTGAAAACTTGGGCTAACAAAAGTAGAAAAGTTGAAAATGGAGTTAACTCTAGTTCCTCAAAATTACATCAAAAAAGATTTATCGGTGGATAGCAGATTCATTTCACCATCCAATTTATGTAGATTGAATTCCAGACAAAAAAAAAAAAAAAAAAAAAAAAAAAAAAAAGAATGTGAAATACACTGCAGACCACCTTACACTCACAAGATCATGAAAAATCTCTGGTATATTGGAGATACTAAGTATTTTTTAAAGAAGTTGATATACTGAGTATTTTTTAAAAAGGAAGATATTAGGCATTTCATGCTTCACACAACTTTAAAGTTTAGATAGTGCTACAAAACCCATAGAATGCTTTCTTTTACTACAGCTAATTCCTAGAATACTAATTAGCCTTCAGAAGCAATCAAAACTCCTAAATTGGAAGTGTGATTTATGAGTAATAATTATTGGCACAATCTATAAACTTTGAGAAAAACCTTCTATAGGAGCATTCTCTGGAATTGCAGGTTGTACGCCTTCTATAGCAAGCCAGTGACAAACAATTCCAGTATCAAGCGGTGCTTTTGGTAAAGAAGCTTCAATCACCTACAGTCAAACATAAATATGGAAAATTAAAAGGAAACATACAAAATCAAGTAGAAAGTGAAATCAGATTGCTCAGTAACACATACATCTTTAAAATCCACATCCTTGTTGTCAATGTAAAACAAATCCCTATGCCCAATAGCTCTTTTGAACCGCAAAGGACCTCCGGACACATAACCATAGATTGGCTGGTGCAAGCAGGATACGCAAAATGAGATTTCAAATAATAAACACACCCATGCTAATTCAATCATTTTAAAGCCCCACCTCAACATTTCTTAAGTTGAGTGCACCATCAACATCTTTGGCTGTCAATCTAGTTCTCCTCGAGTGATGCATGCATTTAATAGCCTCCTGCACTTCCATTATAAGGAAAAATCACACTCAACCCTCCAATGTCTCAAATCCCAATTCACCAAAATAACATAACTACACTATCTTCTTGACCAACTAATCAAAACAAAAGCAACCCAACTTCCAACTATTCAGTCTCAATCTTACCACATAAACAAGTAAACCCAATTCCCAAACTTTACCAATTTTACTAGTACAACCTCAAACGATTGAAAACAACAATGTCAAAACAAACCCATATCAGAATTGCACCGGAAAAGTTGAAAATTTACCTGCATGATCTCACGGAGGCGGTATTCGACATCGGGGACGAGAGCAAGAGAAACATCTGGAGATAAGTTGTTGATTCCAATGCTTTGTGCAATTACTTCAACATTCTCTTTGGGCACAATGCTCATTGTTCTCGAATGCTTCCTCTCGACCTCAGTCACACAACAGTGTCCCTGAAACAATCACATCAGTAAGTCATTCCAATAAAAAACTTCAACTTGTTTAGTACAAAACAAAAACGTAAACATTTTTTTTTAATATTGAAGTGTAAGTTGTAACATTTTGTATGATCGAGAACAGATTTTATTTCTTACCCTTCAAATTTTCTGGGCAGCCAAGCAAAACCCTAATCCGCACTAGTGAAAACTGAAAAACATCAACTTGAGCAACAGAAGTTGCAGGCTTCGTTCGTTCGCTCGGAAATGAAGAAGAAGATTCAGTCGGGCCAAAAGAAAACTGAAAAGAGAGGATTTCCGATAAACATCCGAGTCGGGTTGATAAGTCAAATATTCGGGTCGGGCCTCAAATTGTGTTCTAGCGCTAAACACGACCGGCCGATATTTATATGGGGCTTGTTTCAAAATGATTTTTAAAAAGTTGAAACTGTTGTAGGCATAATTTAGTGAACAATTATGGAGGCCGTAGAGAGAGAAATGTGCAGCAATAGTAGAGAGAAGAGAGAGATGTGTAATTGTGTGTGTTATATTCCACCTCATTGTGCCTTTATTTATAATAGTAGGGAAGGTTAATTCCTTATTCTTTTAGAATTACAACTCTAATAGGAATTAGACTATTAAAGGGAATATAAAAGATATCCCTAGATACACTAGGATTTACACAATCACATTCCTAATCTAATAGGACTGCAACACTCCCCCTTGAGTGTGTAAATACTCAAGTGAATGGCACATCCGGTCTTCAGCGATGAAGTAAGTATAGTTGATGAAGTCGTCGGCACAATGAGCGAATGTGAGTTTTAAATCAACGGAAGAATGCATAAAAAGTAAAATTCACAAAACCTCGCTTTGGTAAAACCCAATGTGGGAGAAAAACCCATAGACTAAGGAGAAAAGTGAGAAGTTGCATTAAGTCAAAACTATACGTTTTTTGGATGCAAGTAGAATAGCTCACAAGGGTATGATCAGCCTAGGATGGGTGCCTCGTTAAAACCTAGTTAGGTAGCAAAAACCCAGTGGGAAAAATGCTCCTAATCGTAGGGAAAAAGAGTACATTAAGATCTAGTGAGTATACTTCTTGATACTCCCCTTGAGTTTGACATAACTTCCAAATGAGAACTACAAGCATTGCATATGAATAAATAGGCATACCAATTCCTCGGACAAGCTTCTGGAAGGTTGACTTCGGCAGTGACATCGTGTAAAGGTCGGCAAGGTTGTCTGGGATCGGCTTGCATGACTTCAATCTCCTGATGCTTTGCTGATGTAGATGTAGACGCAATATGTCTTGGCATTGACTTTGTTGATGTATCATGTATTGGTCGGGTGGATACATGCAGCATAGTCTTCATGGATCGTCGTTGGGACTCAATGATGGATGAAAAATAGCAAGTACTTCGAATATGCTCAACAAGAACTTCTAACCATGTCTCACTTGTGACGTAGTGAAGTGAGGTGAGTTTTGGAACAATTCGAAGATTTTGCAACTAAGGTCATATCGTGGACCTCTAAGATATTGCGATATCCCTAATGGTAAAGACATAACCATTTGGGAATTTTACCTTGTGCGGGTTTGATAAGTAACCAGCGTCAGCATAACAAACAAGGCAAGCATCATTCCGAGGATCAGGGGGTTTGGATCCGCTCGAGATGCGTTGGGATTTGATTTGCCCAAATTCATAGTACCTTCAAGGTACATCTTTAATACCAATTTAGTGGTTGCGTGTAGGCACGATGCTGCATCTTTACCAAGATCAACAGGGAATGAGATGTCCTGTCTAAATACAATGAGCTAAGTATAACGAAGCGCAAAGTTGAACTCAGATATGGAATTTCGGATTCCATAACCTCTTCAAGTGTCTCATTTGCATATAATGTATGGACGATCAAAAGTATACTCAAAAGTAACACCTTTGGGGTGTAGTTCAACTGGTAGACCAAAATACCGTCAGAACAATGCTTCAACTTCAGGTCAAGGTATAAACGAGTTTCCCAAGATCCTTCATCTCAAATTCCATTTTCAGGTGCGAGGCAGTTTTCTCAAGCTCTTCTAGAGTCTTAGTGAGATGTATGTCAACGACATAAACTGTAACTCTAGCAATTTGGAATAAGACTTCATAGTTTAACACGCAAGGGCATACTTCATATCCCTAACTGATCAAATAATCACTTAGACGAGTATACCACATCCTCCGGATTTTTCAATCCATAAGTAAACGCCTCAAAACGAGTTAAGAGGGTGTTCCGTGGTTTTGGAACTATTTGAACCAATCCATGTAATTCTTCGGGAACTTACATGTAACTCTCTGTATCTATATCCCCATGGAGAAACACTAACCACATTTCATAATGCTACTATCAATCACAGGACGTTTGAGAGAAACCTTATGCCGTAAGGCTTGCATAATATCACACTATTTCATTCATCTTATGACGCTTCATTTCCCACTTGTAACACAATAGGGTTACCTTGGGCAGTGTAGGAACGACAAGTCCAAACACACTTTGGTAAAGAATTTGACCTGGATTGTAACTTTAGTTGTCCAATCAATTCTATGTTGTCACTTAATCAACGGAACACGGTTCGATATCGTCGCTTTTCATTTATGTCGGTAGCTACCATATAAGTGAAAACAGCATCGATGGTAATCTCATTTCAATTCCATTTAGCTCAACCAAACTAGTATACTGGACCAAGAACTTCAAGTCTCGGGAGTAATACGGATTAATCTCATAAGATGGAAATGATTTGAGACAGCAATCGAGTTTAGATTCACTGTTGTGCCGTGTCTTCCTTTTCTAGGGAAGTGAATCCTACAAACCGAGTGATATGTCGTGCTCCAGGGTAAGACAGATTGATTGGTTATTCACCGATGTACCGGATCGTCCAACATGGGCATCCAAACTGTCCAACAGGGGTGGCACACCCTCCAAGGATGTTGACTCGATGTCCGTTAAGTACGTCTATCCTTGCAGGAATATTTGCAGCTGGTATATGATCTCGTCATTTTAGCTAGATCAGAGGAATGCGTCTAGAGCAACATTTTGAAAGCTAGAATTCATCGCACTTGCTTATCACACTTGTGCGGTACGGAGATCGAGATGAGACATAGTGGGCAACGTCCACGTAAATTCGTGTCGTTCTCCAAGAACGTTGACGTTCTTATCTCCCCCTAACGGCTGGAAGACTGTCTAATTATAGTGATAACCCGCAAATGAAAGGTAAAGAGATCGCGTGAAAGGGCTCAAAGAGAGCTAGTGTGAAGGAGAATCATGATCGACAAAGATGCATATCCTTCTTTGAGGACAGCGCAACTTGGCACATGGAATGCACAACCAAATGCATAAATACGAAAATCGTCAGGTTCGTACCCAGTAACTAACTGTAACGTCATATAGGTTGGGTGGTAATGGGCCTCAAGGCAGACCAATATGGCTGCGTAAAAGATTGCATAGCCCTCGGCGGAAATCAAAAACTTGGTACGTTCACAAAAATCTGGGTGATCATTTAAATTATGATGTATGATCACTAGGCGAGGCTATTTAGGGTGAACATGGGAATTCGATGTTCAATTATAAACCCAAAATACATGCAATACTTTATCAAAAATCGTCGATATAAACTCTCCAGTATTATCCAGTCTCCTGGACTTTATGGGATAAGTAGGGTGGTGAACCCTTAATCGGCCAGAAGGTTTAGCAGCAATGTGTGTGGACAAACACGTGACCAGTTTGTCGATTCATCAACCAAAACCATAAGTATTTATATGGTCCACATTTTGGTTGGATTAGTCCACATATATTCCCTTGGATCCACTATGAAAAAAGGGTGATTTCGTATCTTTGCGAGGGATGATTTAGAAAACCAATTTCCCTAATAAGCAAGCTTGGCAAATTGTGCTTGTAGACACAAGATCCTTACTTCGGGTAAGGAGATGCATTGTAGCATCATTGTGCGACCTAAGTGTCCTAAATGGTCGTGCCAAAACAAAAAACTGCTCAATTACCAAGCTTCAGGGCAGCCACATGTGGTGTGTTCCCAGTTGGGAGATAACCCATTGGCCCCAAATCAAAGCTGCATGCTCATTTTTGGAAGTGGTGCAAAGAAATTCCACTCTATTTTCTTCAGTGGTTTCATTTATGATCATTGTTCTCTCGAATATCCTTAAAAACTCAATGACAGGGAGAATTTAAAGTCCCTTAAATGGTAATTCGGTACCATTCATACAACGAGGAGCGTGCCAATGCTCTTAATCAGGTTGGATAAACCTGAAGTCGTTGTTAGAGATGTGATTTAGGTGTAAAGTTAGTGTGCGTAGTATCGCATTCATCCAGACAACTAACTTTCCCACATTCCTACCTAATCACGTGTTTAATTGAATTTGGTCACATGTATACAAGAAACCTGATTCAATTAACTCATATTCGAGGACAATATCAATAAGATTATCCGTAAGAAAAACATACACCAAACTTGAATCTAAGAACATGAAGAAATGTTCACAAAGTAAACCAAAGTTACTATGGTGGATTCGGCCAACAAGGCCATTCATGTCAAAATTCTACTCTTCCAACGGTTTTTGGTGGAGCAAAATTAGTCTCACATATTAACTATGAGGATGGTACTCCTCAACAACATTGGTAGGGGCACGAACAGGTGCATAACCAATGATCTATTCCATCGAGACGGAAGTAGATTCTGCAGGGTTGAGGTTCGAGAATATTATCCCTTATTCTTGAAGTTTTAGGTCTTAGGTGCCAATGATCACACTTCGGGCATGATGCCACACCTTGGCAGACCCTAATTTTACCATATGTTTGTGGTAGTAATCAAATCCGAGAATTTGGTAAACTTCTGCTTTCTACACTTGTTGCTTCAAGAGCAAGTTAGAAACAAGGAAAGACAAGAAAAGTATTCTCTAGTCAAAATTCGATCGGATTTATAAATTTCAGAATTGTACTCATTCATGGACGTAATCATGGTGTGCTTTGGGCAATATCTTTCATGATTAGACGATCTATAGGAGCGAGCCAAAAAGCCATGGAATCCTTGATCGGGAGGTATTTTCATTTGTAATACTTCGGGCATAAGTCTTCGAATGAAGATCATGACGGAGGCTTATTCAACTCTTCCATGCCATTGTTGGCTTCAATGGTTTTTCAGCTTCTTGATAGTCAAGTGGAGATTCACGTCTTGTACCCCACATAAAGTGGTATCTATTATAAACGTCCAAATTAGGAAAATCGAACTTGTTACAGTACGACAATCCAATGAATAGAGGGAACGAGATTGTGATTGGTGCTATGGGAACGAATCATCCATAAGCATCAAAGTTAGAACATTCAAGTTCTAAGACATGGTTTTCATGAAAAACGTCAAGTTTTCATAGGTGTATTGTTTTATGAAAACTTCGGGTTTCAAAGGCACTAAATTTGAAACTACATGTTCCATTTAGTTTATGAACATTTAGTTCATAAAATAGAGGTTCCTGCAAGAACACAAAATGCAATATGCTGATTTAAGTGTAGTGGATATGAGGTTCTTCGGGAACTCAAGTGTGAGTGCTTCGGGACTACGAAAGTATGTCAATGGTTCAAAGTATAAAAATAAATTATTGAATCACTAATGTTCAAAAGTGATCTTCAGGTTAATAATTTTGGATTCATTATCAAATTAATGGACTGCAGGTCACTTTTAATTAATTCAATAAATCGAGTCATACAGGGTCGATTGTAGAAACAAAATAATATTAAAATAATATTATTGAATCGAAAATTAGCCCTAAAAATATTTGGGCTGGGTGCCGTGAGTGGGCAAGGCCTTAAAAGCCGCGGGAGTGGACTGCAGGGCCTGGGTGAGGGAAATCAATAGCAGTCCAAGCTGCTGGTTTGGGCTTCAAGGGGGTGCGGGTCAAGGCCCAGTGACAGCTGGCCTGTGGGTTGAGGCACGGAAGGACAAAGCCCAGCCCCGTGGACTGGCTTGTGGGTTCGTATGGGGAGCCCAGCCGTATGGGCTGGCTTCCTGTGTTGCAGGCCACAAAAAAAAAAAAAAAACTAAGCCTAATCGAGTGGGCTAGCACCGGAAAGAGCAGGTCTTCAAGCTTGGGTGCGCGTAGAACAAGGACCTAGCAAGCAAAGCTTGTCGTGGGTTGGGTCTAGCATACTAGATCCAGGAAGGCTGCAGGCCTCCTTAGAGTTCGGGCTGGGGCTTCAAGCCTATGCCAGTTAATCAGGCTGAAGGCCTGGGGGTCCATGTGGGTGCAGCGAAACCCAGAGGGCAGCTGCCGAGGTTGTGCCGCAGGGGTGGTGCCGTACCAAGTCCAATTTCCCCTTTTTTTTTTCTTTTTTCGAAATCCCCTAGGGTTTAGGAAACCTTAAATATGCTTCTAATTTATTTTGTATACATTGACTCACATATTCCACATAGCAATTTAATTGTGCGATGCATGAAACAAATATATATATTGACAAATGTATAAACATATACAATATATATCGGAAGGTAAATATAAATGTTGGGGGTTCATGCATCATGGGGAATGTTTTCATGCTTCATGGTCATTTCAAATATCTTATGCTTCATGGTCATTTCAAATATCTTACTTTATTTTAAGCGTACCTGATTTGCAGAAAACAATAAAAGTCTTTGAATTTGTAAAAGATCCTTCTTGAAAAGCCGAAATTGCATCTCCAATGCTGTGACATCCCACATCGCCCAAGGGAGTGATCCTTAAATGTATATTCCCATCCCTACCTAGCACAAGGCCTTTTGGGAGCTCAAAGGAACTCCGAAGTTAAGCGAAAATGAGGGCCAGAGCACTCCCAGGATGGGTGACCCACTGGGAAGTTGCTCGTGAGTTCCCAGAAACAAAACCGTGAGGGAATGGTAAGCCCAAAGCGGACAATATCGTGCTACGGTGGTGGAGCGAGCCCGGGAAGTGATCCGCCCCGGGCCGGGATGTGACAAATGCGGTGTATCACGTTCAACACAGAAAAATTAAATTGAATCAATAGCATGTAGATCAATTTAATTAAATAATAAATTAATCATAAAAATAATGATTGAAACATAATACTCCCCTAATTGAATATCAAACTCTCTTTAGTGTAGCGTCAAGAGCATGCTGATAACGTGTTGTAGGCATAATTTACTGAACAATTATGGAGGAGAGAAAGGTGAGGCAATAATAGAGAGAAGAGAGAGATGTGTAATTGTGGGTGTGTTCTATTCCACCCCATTGTGTCTTTATTTATAGTAGTAGGGAAGGTTAATTCCTTACCCTTTTAGGATTACAACTTTAATAGGAATTAGACTACTAAAGGGAATATAAAAGATATCCCTAGATATACTAGGATTTACACAATCACATTCTTAATCTAATAGGACTGCAACAGAACCAATTTTTTGTAAATTTTTTTTAAACTAATTTTTAGTAAAACTTTAAATGGATCATTAAAAAACATTTGAAGTGTTTTCTCTAAAAAACAAGTGTTTTTGAAACTTATAGAAAATACTTTCTAACGAGCTCATAAAAAACACTACTATTAGGTTTTGACTTTTTTTAAAAACGGTTTTATTGAAAACAAGTTGACATTTTATTAAAAACTATATTACTTATAAAAAGTATTTGGAGGTGTTTTCTAAAGAAGAATTGGACATGTGCTTCTTCAAAAAGTATTTCTATAACTCAAATTCACTGTTACGCTTTCTATCTCGTGGTAGATTGCCCAAAAACAATTTTTAGCAGTTTCAAAATCAGTCTCAAACGTGCACAAAATTGAATGTGTGGCAAGCTTAAAAAAAGGTAAATAAAACAGTTCTCTAATATTTTTTACCCCCAATGACTATAATTTGACGTTTAAAATCACATAAAAACACACTATAAGCTAGTCACCCACTTAGTTTTTAATAATCTAAGCACTGTGATATTATGTCACATCATTTCATGATTAAACTATAAAATATTATTATTTTTTTTCATGATTTTTGTGTTGCTAGATTTTTTTCTTGTTAACTTATTACAGCACCATGTCTGTCCCATGATGAACTGTCTTTTGTGCAGAGCATGTGCCAGAGTCTTTATAATCTAACAATCCTAATGGCAAAAAATACGTACTGAAAGAATCATTATCTGAAGGGAAAAGTGCCTGATCAGGACCACCAGATTGAGCTGATGACATTGGATTTAATTATTCTAGTGACCTTATAGATCACATATCCGTTTTTACGAAAAATACTTTCTTATTCCGGTGTCAGTATCTCCCATTTTTATCTCTTCATCGTCCCCTCTCTATTTATCTCCTCATCTACCGATTTTAGTATAAACTCATAACATGCAAGTGTTTTTGGATAAAGAAGGAGAAACTGACGCCGGAATGTAGAAGTTCATCTCTTTTTTAAGCAGCAAAAACTTGATGGTAAAGATTGAAAGGGGAAAGCATCTGTCTAAGTTACTTTAAAATCCCAAACTTTAATCTCACAAAAAAAAAAAAAAAAAGGGATCTGTCTAAGCCAATGCTCATTTTCCTCTTCTAGCACAACGACACACAAGGAACTAAATTGCTATAGAATAGTGTTGTATTTCACCTTTTCTCTACACATCTTATATCTATCCCGCAAAGTATAGTACTACCACATTTTTTTGGATTTTGACACTCTCAAACAGTTCCTAAAGTTTTCGGCATGATTTTCATTTGGTCCAGGGGTACACAAGTCATGCAACGAGTGAGATAGAGTGTTTGGTATGTACTCCTGTCACACTCAAAGATCTTTCTACCAATAGACAGAATAATTCATGTGGTGAATGAGATATGATCCAAAGTTACGTGATGATATGATCCAAAGTTACGTGATGAATGAGATAAGTGATGGAGATATACTTCGGCTAGGCATATATACCAAGTTTCTCTTCACCAGAGGACAGAAGAAGTCATATAATGAGTGAGATAGAGTGATATGTCAAAGTCACGTGATTCTTATATCACATGTTATAAGAAGTATATTTCAAAATCACACGATTAGTGAGATAAGTGGATGTAGATATTGTTAGATGGCATCCTATATTTTTCTCCAGAAAAGAGCATAAGAAGTAACCAGAAAGGAAGACATAACCCTAACAGCAAGTAAGCTTTATGTGAGGCCAAAGTGCTGAACCCATGTGCAAAAAGTGGATGAAAAAGCAAAAACACCATGCCCCCCTCCTCATCTAATCTCTCACTTTTCATCTTCTATTATTTTGTGATTAAAGTACAGATCCATCCAGCTCTAGAAGCCTTCCCTTCTCTGCAGTTCTTCTAATTTAATCCTATCTAACAAGTACTTTTCTCCTAATTAAAAATGCATTAGCTTTTAGTAGCTGTATAATTAGCACTCCAAAAAAGTCAATCCTGCATTCCTCGTCGGTAAAAAAATGAGGGAGAGAGTATCGCAGGATGATTTTTCGGAGTGTTAATACCAATCCCGGGTTTATTTCTTTGCTTTATGAACAAATTTACACTAATTCTTACTATGGTTAGTAGTATAACTGAGTGAGAATCTCAGTGCACTAATCAAACTTTTCCTGAAGCATATATATGTAATTGGCAACACACTTTTGAGCATCTTCTTAGAGCTCCTGAGTTGAGATGGGCATCAGTGGAGGTTTGGTCAGGAGTGTTTTCTCGAGAAACCGATCTTTCGGGACACATGAGAGCAATGTGAGTTGCCACCATACAATGCTTCAACCCTCTCCTGTTAGTTGTGTTATGTATTAATGTGATTTGTGTTTTTATTTGATGGCATTTAGGTGAGGAGCAATGTGACAGAGAGGAGAAGATGGAGCTCGGTTAGCTCGTACCTGTGTGGGGATCAATATAACTCAGTCATGGCAGAGAATGATTCCGCTTCAGTTAAGAGCTCCGTGGCTACTGCCGCCATGCAGTTCAATTCAGTTTTAGCTGTTGCAGACGAAGATTCTAGTTCGGTTAGGAGCTCCGAGGCAACTGTCATGCAACCGATGCCAGAAGACTTGAGAGACAAGGGAAACACCAGAAGAGCAGCAACTAAGGTAGATGTGGAAGTGGCAAAGACAGAATCTTCAGTCTCCAAAACAATGTCTGAAGAGCATGCAGCAACCATCATCCAGTCAGCATTTAGAGGCTTTCGGGTAATTTGACACTATCAGATTACTTCAATTTGCTCGTCTTGTAGAAAAAATAAGTTTAATTTCAACAGAAATTACAAGTATTCAAAGATCCTTGATGGTATTTATGTCACAATTTTCTTTTGAATGGACAATGTCAGCTCTAGTCATGTGCCTACGCCCACGATCGGCAGGTTTATGTTACAATTTAAGTTACGAGAGAAAACTCAGTCATCCCATAATTGTTTTGAAAATGCTTGTTATTCATTGATAACTTTGAGGAAAATATGCGTTACTGCACTGGGAATTCTGGCTAATATTCATTAGAGTGCTTGGATTTCAGATTAGGTGTCGAAATGGAGGAGTTAAATCCAAGGATGGTGAGCAGGAGCTTATTGTTGGAGCGGAAAGTCCAAGCAGGGAGTCTCTAGGCACGTCAGTAGAAGTTCAAACGGGAAATTCTGTGGAAGTTTACTCGATTCAAGGAGAAAACTCGGCTGCTCACCACCGGACACAAGAGAAAGCTAGAGCGCAGGCGCTAAAGTTGAATGTAGATCAGAAACAACTCTTAACTTTTCATTCTTACATGTTAGAACTATGTAATACTAACAAATGTGGTAAAACCACATTGAGATTTAAGAGTGAATTCAAACTGGGATTTTACAAGTTATTTATGTATCTACGCTCGTGTTGAGATTGAATCACGTATGATCATTGACATTCGTAAAAATTTACAGGAAGAATGGGATGCCAGCACAGTTAGTAGCAACATATCAAGAATGAGAATGCAGAACAGATTGGAAGCAACAACAAAGCGGGAGAGAGCACTGGCGTACGCCTTTTCACAACAGGTACTGAAATTCATTCCTAACAGAGTTGGGATTCTATTGTGCAACCGGCCATTTAACACCTCTCTCTCTCTCTCTCTCTCACGCGATGTGAGAGAGAGGAGAAATCACGTGACTAAGAGAGAGAGTGTGATAAATAACCAACTACATCCAAGATTTTGCCCTGAAAGAGGTTCTAAGACTCCTCCTATGGTTTTGGAAACAATTTAACTTAGTATTATTTGTTTGAAGCTAAGGATCTGCTCAAAGAAAAGGCACACCACATCTGATGGCACAGAACAGAACAGGGGTTGGAGCTGGCTAGAACGGTGGATGGCAACCCGCCCTGCTGTAATCTCCCCCGCAGAAAGTCATATAAGCAACCACGTTGAACCAATTCACAGCAGCCAACGATTTGTCATCGGAAAGAGATTGTTCGACGTTGCAGGTGAAGAAAAAGAGAGCTGCGGATCTAATGAAGTCGGTGTCCTATTTGATAACTTTCCGGTACCAGCAGAAGAGAGAGATGGCTTCAGTCCAACTAAGAACAGATTCAAGGCTACGAAAAGCCTATCGAGGCGAAAATCGATGCCAAGCTACGAGTGTGGGAAAGAGTATCCCAAGGTAAGGATATGTCCCATTTAAGCTATGATCCGAACTGAGCTTGTTGAAAGAGGATCGATATTTGAAGAACAAAATTAGCAAGTTCCGGCGTTCAGTTCAATGACTGGCTTCAACATTGATACAGGTAAGCAAGAAGGATTGTTCGAGGGAACCCGAAAGATATGAAGAGCGCAACGAAAAGCAAACGGGGAGAAGGAAGTGCAGAAATACTTCATTCTAATGAACACAGATATCCCTGTGGAATCTCTGTCAAGTAAATAATCTGATATCTTATATATAATCTGATGCTTGATACCTGTGTGAGTTTAAACATGCAACTCAAAGAACCTCATCTTCTCCGAAGAAACCAACGAACGTAAACACACGACTAATTAGGTAAAACGTTGTCAACAACGCTGTTACAAACGAAACACAGAACAAGGTAAACAGAGTAAAAGGGAAGAACCTCCGTGAAGAAACTAGTTATTCGAAAAAGAAGACAAACATATCAAATATATTAGTAATAACAGATGTTACATGGAACATGACCAATTCCCCATCTGGAATTACAAAACCATACAGAGCCAACTGCCAATCCAAGTTTGACTTATACTAATGACAAGTAACTGCCAATCGGTAACGGTAAAAACATAACATCCAAATAGAGTTTTAACCTGAAAGCCTATATCTTATCGATATCTTCATCCTCAAACTCAATATAGTCATCAACACCACCTTCGGTTTCTTCATCATCAATACCCCCAGCAATACCCTCGTTGAGACGTGTATTCTCTGGAAGCTCTCCATATGCCTTCAGGAGCCTAGCCTCATCAGGCATGTACTTAAGGATCACATCAGCTTTGTCGTCCTGATAGTCACGAAGGCCAACAAGAATGATATCACCAGCTGCAATCCAAACCTTCTTGTGCATCTTACCACGGATGTGACAAAGTCGCTTGGTCCCATCAATGCACATGGCTTCACACCGACCGTTACCAAGCATTCGGAGCACTTGGGCATACTCCTGTCCATCTTCCTTGAACACAAGCTCACGCTTTTCGTCATCAGCTTCATTCTTACCTCTCTTCCTGTTCTTTCCTCCCTTACCCTTGTTCTTTGGCATGATTACTAGTTCTGCTTCTGCAACCAAAGTACAATCAGGTACTCAAACATGAATATCAACCACTTGCATAACTTGGTAAATTATTCAACAAACACCAAAACTGGATCACAACCCTCAAAGTTCACGAAAACATATTTTCATCGGACAAAGACGTACAATAAAGCATATAAACTCCAATTACCAATGAAAAAAAAACCCTAAAAATATAGGTTAACAATTTTTTTTCTTTTCTCAATGAATTAGAAATTAAATTCCAACAAAAAAATAGATTCTGGGTCTGTTCAGCTTAACTCAAACAACAGTTAATTTCGGTTTCGAAGAAAAAAAGATTTAAAATTTTATCATTCAAACGTAAATTTAACTTAAGAAATAAAATTCCTCAAAATTAGGGGAAAAACAAACAAACCAATAAAATTAACAAAAAATTCCAATAACATAGAAACCTCAGGAAGAACAAATTCTCTGAAATTCAAAAAACCCATATGTAATTAGATGAGATCCCCCAAAAAATTCAACGCACAGCCCGCTATAGCGATTTACAGGAAAACTACGAAACACTAGAATCGATAACAATTTCAGAAGACGAAAAAGATAGGGAGGAGAATACCTCTGGTTTGCGAAAAGGCGAAACTTGGAGGAGGATTCGACGGAGGAGCACAATCTGAAAAAACCGAGCTTCTGGAAATCGAATCGAGAGACCAAGCACGCAGCTCGTATTTGTAACACAAAAGGTCAAGTAGGTTCAAGTTGGGCCGGGTCGATATAAAATTAATTTGACCCGAAAGTTGGAGGTTTGGGCCTAGTGGAATAGGTATAGAGAGTGCGGTGCCTATAGGATTTTTACAAAATTTCTACTTTTAATTCTCACAATCACACTCAACGTAAAATACAAACTTGTTGTGAAATAAGAATAAGTGTGCGTGGAATAAAATAGATAAAACACAATATTTACGAGATTTGGTGAGTGTACCTACGTCCTTATGGCAGCAGTAGTACTTTCTTTCTTCTTCTTTTTTCTCTTTTCCTTTCCTCTTTTCTTTCTTGTCTTTCGAATGTTTCTCATCTCCCTTCTTTCCTTTATTTTTCAATCTTTTATAGGCAAAAGTCAAGGCCTAATAAACCCATCATATGGGTTATTTTAATACATTAATGGGAACCAAAGTCATCAAGTGAATAGTAAATTTTAATCATCTTTCAAAATCTTCATTCATACTGCTTTCCAGTGGGCATTCACACTGCTTTACTCATATAGGTATACGTGGGCTTAAGGGTTTCGATTTAGGCCCAGACAAAACCCTAGTCTCCAATTGCTTGAACTTCAAGGTAGGTTTCCTACTACTTTATTTATAAACCTCCTTTCTTCACTTGACATTCACAAAATCCAGCAAAGCAAAAGTGTAGGCCGACATCCCAAAGAACCCGTACACAAAAAGGTTTGAAGTTCAGAAAGCAAGACGACATGAAGGCAAATAACGATGAACCAAACATGGAGGATGCCGAACTGATGCGGCGACGTCATGTACCAGACTGTGTTATCAACCGAATCCTCCAACTCCTTCCCACTATACCCGCGGCCCGGATGAGCTTTCTTTCCAAGCAATGGGAAGGCCTCCGGTCTTCAGTTTTTGTACTAGATTTTAATGAGGACACCGTTCATCATAACTTTGATGATCAACGTCCAAGAAACTTCATCAAAGATTGGGAAGGGTATTTAGATCAATTCCGTGAGAATGACAAGCAGCTCTTATACAAATTCAAGCTTCACATGAGGTACTTCGATGGAGACGCAACCATTGTATGTAAGTGGTTACACTTTGCAATCGAGAGAGGCTTCAACGAGTTGGATATCAGCCTTCCAAAGGAAAACTGGGAGGACAAGGTAGAATGCAAACCAAACACGAAGTATTTCTGCCTCATACCAGATAAGTTCTTCTCTTTATCTTTAGAAACCGTTGGTAATGCTGCAAAATCTCTAACTAGTTTAAATTTGGAGTATGTGGAAATAAATCGTCAGTGGAGATATTCTGTTGATATAACCCTTCCATCCTTGAAAAGTTTGTCCATGAAAAAAAGTAGAATTGGATAACTTCACTGATTTCTTCAAACATAACTTCAAGTGCCCTTCCATCGAGTACTTGTCATTAACGTCATGTAACTTGCGGGACTATTCTGTTTCAAGTTCCAGTCTCAAATCCTTGAAAATTATACCATGCACTTGTGAGGAGATTGAAGTTGCTGCTAAGAATCTGGAATCTTTTAAATTTGTTTCAAGTACTTCGGATCAAAGGTGCACAGCGAAGCACGTCACAATCAGAGCGGCTAAGCACCTGAGGAACTTTGTAATATGGGCAGGCCAAGATAATGTGGAGGCCACAATCATTATTCAACCATCATAATACTTTGAAGACATTCTCGTGTAGAGAATAATTATTTGGGGATGCGATTCACTGTTAATTCTGCAACAACAACGAGCACATCTTGCGCACAAATTCATTCTTTGCGTGAGGTACTTTGATGGAGACGCAACTATGGTAGATAAGTGGTTGAATTTTGCAACTGGGGGAGGCGTCAAACAGTTGGATATCAGCCTTCCAAAGATTAATAGCGCCGTCCTGACCTAGGGCGAGCAAGGCGACCGCTTAGGGCCCTAAAGAAAATTTTAAAGAACAGAATAAATGGCTACCTCTCCTTATTCTTGCATACTGTTGGTGCTGCAAAATCTCCGACTCGTTAAAATTTGGAGTACGTGAGAATAATACAGAGCAAAGATTTTAATACAATAACCCTTCCGTCTTTGATAAGTGTGTCCTTCAAAACTGTGGAGTTCGATGACTTCGAATGCTTCTTCATTTTTAATTTCAAGTGCCATTCCCTCGAGTATATGTCAATGACTTCCTTTTTTTTTTTTTGTCATTACTTTTTTTTTTTTTTTATGAAAAATTTGTTAATATTGTCGTTAAATGGAAGGGTTGGTTTAATAAAAACTCTAAAAAATTGATCACGTAGTCGTTCTCTTTTCAAACCAGAATTTCTATATTTCATTTCTTAATACCCTTCCATGTCCCTGGAAACTGAGTTGGATCACTCGACTTTCTTTCTTCGCCTTTACTTGGTCATGTCCTTCCCATCGAGATTTTGCCTTTAACTAACTAAATGCTGTGAATTTTTGCAACACTATGCCCAAGTTTTATGCATGTTTCATGTTCCAATCTCAAATTCTTTGGAGATTACACTTATACACTAGCGGAGTTTATTTAGAGTTGACGCTGTGAATCTTGAACCTTTTACGTTGGTTTCAAGTCCGATCAGAGCTACGAGCTCTCGGCCATGAGCTGATCCGTGCCTGACCTTGAGCTCTCGGCCATGAGCTCAAGTCTGATCACAGATTCGGGGGACTGAGGCTTCTGTTTCAACTCCGACGAATGTGGCATATAGTACTCGGATGTTTCTAAAACACATTGATGCAGTAAATTGAACAAATGCCATCACAATTACAAGATTATTCGACTTTATTTTATACATGTATGACAACCACAAATTCCACTCCCTGTAATTCTCCTTAAGCAGAGAACAGAAAGTCAGAAGTTACAGCAACAATCAATATGAAATATGAATTGCGAAGGCGGCCCTTCATAAAATAAATCACATATGACGAAAACAAACCCGAAAAGAAAACAAACAAAAAAAATCATATATCCGAGCCTATTTTGTCCCGGGTCAAAGAAATCCCAACTGGATATGACCGGTGTATTCTTGTTTTGATTGCTGGAACTTTTTCTCCAGGGAAGATGTTGGGATCATTCTTTTTTGTCATTGATTTCTCGGTTGTGCTCCGCTCTTCATTGTCAGCAAAGAATTGAAGGCCCTAAAGTATTTTTCGAAGTTTGGACATGTTACAACCAAATAAAAAAAAGCGTTACGTGGAAAACATAAGAAAATGAGGGCCAATATACCTTGGGTGATTTATCCTCTATTGCCATTGGTGAATGCTTTCCTAGCTTAGCTGAGACATTCTGCAGATACACAACTACCAAGATAACTTAGTAACTGATTGAGGAGGACAATGGGTCCATGACAATGTTGACGTGCAGCAAGCAAATTTCATCGATTAACAAGACAGATATATCCCCTAGCTCATTTACTAATCAGATTTCTAAAGAACAAAAAGAAAATATTCTGACCTGTAATGGTTTAGTATCCAGCTGACCTTTGACGCCGTCTGCTACCTGGCATAGATACAATAGACCTGAGTTGGTTGCATCCTGTATTGAAAACAAAAGGGTCAAATCAATGACTACAAAACACGAAAAGAAACTAGAAAAATGCAGAAGGTTTCCAAAGTCATTGCATAACCAGAAATATAACCTGTTTGCTCTCAATAAGGTCGACCTTCCCTTCCTGTTGGGCCAATTAACAAATACAACATAAGTAATCCGATAAGCTTAAAGCATTTCCGCGTAGCATAAAAGAACATATTAAAGAAAATATATCAACTCACCAACCCAGACACCATCTGATGAATCATTTCTACATCAAACCCGATTTGAGAAAGGTTTGTCTTCACCTCATTCACCTGAATACAAATGAAATAATGGATACGATCATAATGAGTACTTATTTACATCAGAGTATGTAAATATATCATTGAAAAGAAAGTACGTAAATATAATGTTTCATACATCATTTGCAATAAGCTGAGTTATTTCCTTCTGCTCCTCCACCTTCCAATCCAAGTTTTCCAGCTTCTTCGACAGATGCCTTTTTGTACTCTGCAAAACGATAGTCAAGATGTCAGGTTGCTGCAGACCCTTTTGAGGATTACCATCTGGAAAAGCCAACCACACCATGGCCAACACATCCGACTTACCGCCAATGTTTCATGCACATTCTCTAATTGTTTGGACACGGTTGCAACAGCATTTGCCATATTATGCCTTGTTACAAACATTACATCAGAAAATGACCAGCCCTGTACGATATCACAGACATACCCGTAGATCAGCAATGATACAAATCCTTACAGGTGCAGAACTAAATAGAATGTGTTTTGTGATTGCGACGACAAATTTTTGGAGAGGTACCTTCCACCACATGTAACAATAGCCCATTGCACCAATTGCAGCAGCTGGAACTAAATATGAAGCATAACTCCCTGCTGTGACATGAAATATGTGAGCATCTCTATTGATATAAAGTCCCGATCATTCCCGGGCAGAGAATCAATGTGCAAAGTGGTTTCTGAACAATTCATAGAAACTCTAATCTATGAAAATCACAAAAACGTTATAAAGCCTCTGAAGAACTGTTTATACCACTAGAGGAAGAATTCTCGTTGTAGACAGTTACAGGGCCAGATGAGGTTAACTCCCTGATTTCTCGAGCCAATTGTTGAATCTGAAGGTAAAAAACACATGTAAGTATTAACTTATACAAACCCTGAAAAGAAATTATGTATCTACGAGCATAATATAACCACATTTACGGACTAAACAGTGGAAAAAAGAGGACAAAACCATAAGAGTTCCGGTATTATAGCATAGCACCTTCACCCTCAACTTCTAGAGTTCAAAAAGAAAGATAAATAAAGTTTCAATATACTTTTTGGTTTAAGACTTTAAGTATTTGACAATATTGATCGAGCCATCACATAGTAATCCTATTCAAACCAAAACTAATGAAACTTGTAGCATTTGTCACCATTTGACCATGACAAAACATCAGTATCTGAGATGATGTCTCTGGCAAACTTTGAATCTGTTTTAAGTATAAAAACCTAATTGAATTCAAGCTCCAATACCTGAGCTCTGATAATTGCACTATCAAACTTCTCAGGCAAGATATCAGCTTCATTTACACCCTTCAGTATATCCTGAAGCTGTGCAATAAGTTCAGACAATCGCCCGCTCCTCAAAACTATCGAACTGGTCAAGCCTGAATCGCAAAATATTTACTAGTTAGAGGAAAATAGTAATAGATGGAAAGGTACAAAGAACTATATACAAACTGTGTTTTGTAAACCGTTCTGTGTTATATTCTGTTTTTCCGTCCTTTCCTACTAAAAATTCTCATTAAAATAGAAAGGAATTATACTTTTGAAGCATTAGGATTATTACTTATGAAAGTAACAAGAATCCACTTGGTAATCTACACCCCAAGAAAAGCAGACGCGGAGTTAGGCCAGTTGGGCAAGGAGGCGTGCCCGCCCCCTTGCACCAAGTTCGAATCCCAATCCCATTAGATTACAACAGTTTATAGCAAAAATAAACAAACATCTACACACCCAGAAGAATGAAAAATAGGTTAAACCCTGAATCTGTGTCCAGCAGCCATAGCAGCCAAAAGACATTCTGCACTACTTATCACTCAGTTCACCAACTAATTGCTATTTGTACCCAAATTTACTTGCTATCTGTGCAATTTCAGTTTCAATAAGGTTATATCCTTCAAATTTTCAGAATTTTGTTTCTGATAAATCAAATTTCTAGAATTTAGATCAAACTGGAAAGAAAACAAAGTGAAAAAGGGTAAAATAGGAACAAAATTCTAATCCTGACCTGCTCCGACGAGGATGAGAACCTTGGAGCCGGAAACCCCCGTCTGCAACGCCATCTTCGGCTGCTTTGGCCTCCTTTTCTTGTTTCTTCTTCCCCCACACGAGGAAAAGATCCAATTTTTAATTCAACAGCAGGTTAAAAGTTGGGCCAAATGCGTGGTGTCGTTCGCAGCAGTGGAGGGGAAATTCCACTTTAGTCCCTCTACTTTTTTCCCAACTTACTCCCCTCCCAAAGCTCACCACCATAGCTAAACGGTTGGCTCAAATTGGTAAGTTCTTTGTCTTGTGTGAAATCTCAATAAAGTTTGAGTTCTGCTGCAAGCAATTTTTATTTGTGCAATCTATAAATTCTTACGTAAATTCATACCAATAATAGCTGATAATTAAATGTTACACGTAAATCTATTCGACTCGAGATGATGGGTATGCTATACCGCATGTTGCGAAACTCTCCCTAAACTTTTATTCTACCAAAAAACCTCGCCCACCAAACAAAGCCAAAGACTCTGGGGGTGTTTTGGACGTTTCACATACCTAGAGTTTTGTCTAGTTTGTTAAATCTTTGCGCTCTTTTCCACGTTTCTCCATGCGCCAAAGCCAAAACCAACACAAAAAAAGAGAAAAACTAATGAAAATGATTTGAAAATTTTGAGTTTTAACGATAAGGACAAAATAAAGGATAAAGTGAATAGTATCAAGTTTGACTTTTTAATGTAAAAATGTGAATTTTCATTGAAGTGAACAATACCACAAACTTTTCGTTAAAACTCCCCAAAAAAAAAGAATCAGTCCTCTTTGTCGTCTCTTCTCCAGAGACTTCGATGGCGCCACCAACTGTTCCCTTCCTCCTCATAGCTTCCTTCTTCCTTTCACCGCCGACCCACCTGCAAGTCCAAGCTGCCGACCAAGCCTTCGCATCCGTCGTCATCTCCCAAAAGTGTCTCGGTTTTCTCAAGGAATTCCCCTTACCAATCATTCACGGCTTCACCCTTCAAAACGCTGAACTAGTCTGCTCGAGTTCAAGAATCATGGTCCGCAGCGACGTAATTTATGCGGCATCGCAATCACAGTCTTAATTGGCTTCTGCACAACTTTGTCTAAACGCATACATCATTCGTGACTTGGACTTTCCTTACGAGGATTCAAAGCCTCAGCGTTCCCTTTTTGTATAGCGCAGTTCAATGTTCATATGTAAAGATCGGAGGGAAGAAGAAGAACCCTTCCGCTCGCTGAATATGAGAAATTGTAACATATAACTTGTTCTACGTTTGTAACAACACCGGTGTACATGTTTTTGTTAGAGAAAACTGCTTGCTAGTTGCTACATGGCTAATGGTCTTCAACCAGTTTAATTTTATTCATTGCGGGAAAACAGTTTACGTATACTCATCCATTAATTACTGCATGAAATTAGATCATACTGAAGTAAATACGAACTGTCTTCAACGAAACCATTCACATGAAGATGACAAAATTTTTAATTTCTTTTGTGCTATAGATTAACGGAAAGTCTAAACTTCGAAAAAATGAAGATTGTATGAAACCCTAGACTTCGAAAGTGAAAACAACTCAAAATCATCGGTCCTCCATTTCATCTTGTCTTTGTGGTATATATGCAGAAGGTGCTATCCAAAGCAAGGAGTCCCTCATCTCGGAATCTTCTGCCTCAGTTGCCGGAGGCATCTTGGCGGTGACGTTAGGTTTGAGATTACGCAATGGTGGAGAGCAGGTCTTTCTGAAACTTTCTGGAAAGATGAAGGACTACACCGTTCACACAACACAGAGAGTTAAAAAGGAAATTGTTAGTAAGGAATCAACTGTGGAACGTGGAATATTAGATGAATAAATACACAAACTGTAAAGTGACCGATATATATACCTTGGCATCTTGAATATAGAGGGACATGTCTTCGGAGCAATCAAAATTTTCGAGATAATCTCTCAGCGCAGATAAGTGTTCCGATGAGCCTGCAGGAGCCAATTTAATCGAAGAGATCGACTTCAAAAAACCATTAAAAAGGAAATACGTTACTTTTGGATTAATAAATGCATCCCTCACATAGAATTTGCTTCCACATAATACAAAATTTCTCAGGTTCTTAGGTCCCATGATCGCGAGCTCTTCCAATCTCATTCTCCAGCTTTGATCTGAACCTGAAACAAATTTAAAAGATTCGAGATACATAGCACGAACTACAATCAACCTTGCACCAGCGCAATGCATAATTTACAAGTATTTGAGGCTGGATTCTGGAAAAAGAAGGACCCTGCTCCGCATAACACATGACGTTAATAACAAATGCTCGATGGAAAGGCATAACTTAAACATGTCGATGAGATCAAAGTTTCCCAAATCCACATTTTTGAGGGACAATCTTTTCAAGGAAGAACAAGGTACAAGACCAGAGAAGCCTTGTATTCCCACATGCTCCAAATTTAAGCTAGTTAGATATTTTGCAGCACTAACAGTTCGCAGGGATAACAAATAGCCATTTGTTCTGTCCTCTGCATTTTTCTTTGGGAGGCTGATATCCAACTCTTTGATGCCTCTCTCAATCGCAAAATTCAACCATTTATCGACCAGAGTAGCGTCATCAACAAAGTACCTCATGCGAAGCCTGAATTTGTCTAAGAGCTGCTTGTAGTTCTCACGGAATTGATCCGCATACCTTTCCCAAATCTTGATGAACTTTCTTGGCTGATTGTCGAGTGTATGATCAATGTTTCCCCCGTTGAAATCTAATATAGGGACTGAAGACCACACACCTTCCCATTGCTTGGAAAGAAAACTCATGCGGACGGCAGATTTAGTGGGAAGGAATCGGAGGATTTGATGGATATATAGCAAGGTCTAGGCCTCCGTATTGCTTCCACATCCTTGGTGCTTTCATCATCATTATTTCCCATCCTTTCGTCTTGCTTTTGGATGTTCGAACTTGTATTTGTGTATGGGTTCTCTGAGATGTTGCCTTGAGCTTTTCTCTTGGTGGGCATGACGGGATTTGAATGCCAAGTTACCAACCAAAAGAACCGGAGCTCTTGTTTACAAGTACTGTTACAGTAAAGCGGTAGGAACCTTGAATTCCAAGCAATTGGAGATTAGGGTTATTTTTCCTTGAGAGAAATAGAAAACGTAGGCCCATAAGCCCATATACTCTTTTGTTTGGAATATTCTAAAATGGTTTCTGAGATTAGCCTAACTCTTCACTTTAGTCCCTAAGATTTGAAATCGATAGAAGTTGTCTACCATCAATCATTTTCGTCATTCCGTGAAAAATCTCAATTAAATAAGATAAAACAACAAACATACCCTCAATTTTTGTCAAATCATTTTTGCACATTTTTTATTAAATTAAGGGTATTTTTGTTATTTTGATCTTTATTAACAGAATTTTTTACGGAATGACCAAAATGATTGATGATGAGCAAACCTAAGAACCAGTTCTATCGATTTCAAATCTCAGAGATCAAAGTGAAGAGTTATGTCAATCTCATAAACTATTTTAACTAAAAAACCAGTTTATAATGTTCTTGGAGTGGACACAATGGGTTCTAAAACTTTTTGTATGTATGTCCAGAGCAGGTGTCTCGTCTGCTAGTAGGAAACACACCGTTTTAGGGCTGGTTTGGTATTGTTGTGCTTTGAAAAAAAACTGTTTCTGCTGTGCTATGAGAATAAGCTCATTTTTGCTACTTCACGTTTTCGGTTTTTTTTCACCCAAAACTGTGAAAATAAGTTGTTTTTAAGTATTTACCAAACATCTTTTTGAGCTCAGCTTTTTTTGTTACCCACTTTTTATAAAAGCACCTCAGTACCAAACCAGTACTTACTCACACCAACAAAATCCACTCTCTTGAGTCTTCACTATGTGAAAAACCTTTCTAAACCCCTATCGCCCTCTCTAGTTTTCTCTCCTCGGTTCTGCTATTTTACGAGCGTCTCTCTCACCTCAACCCACAAGAAAGATGCAAATTTCTCTGACCATTTCACCCTCAAAGCCCTTCTAATTTTCCCATTCCACCAACCCATCTCCCCAACACCAAAGCCTCGTAGAACTTCACTGCAAAAAACCCATGCCAATGCCGTAATTAATTCCCTCTAAGGGTCACCTTTACTGCCCGCATTCTGGCAGGCAATCGAGGATGAAGAGTACCGCCTGGCCTGGTCTCAGGTTCTCCCGAAAGGCATGGACTTGGGAGGGCTTGAACATTGAAGGTCTCTCGATTGGCGGCCATGAGACCTGCATTATCATCCCGGAGTTTAAGTGCGCTTTCGACATCAGAAGGTGCCCCTTCAGGGCCATTCATCAGAACTTTTTGTTCATCACTCATGCCCATCTTGATCATATTGTGAGCTCCTCTTGCTTTGCTCTTTTGGGTATCCATGAGTAGTTTGCTTCAATTCAAATTTATAAGTCAATGATTGTGTTAGTTTATAGATAATTGAAACTTTGTAACTTTGTTGTTTTGAGTTCTGTAAGTTATGGGTGCGTTTGGAAATGTGCCTCTAAAAAGCACTTTTGCTAAAAATGTTTTTGTCAGAGAAGCACATTGAAATTTTAATGAAAACCCTACTGTTTTGTGTTTTTTTAAGGAAAATTCGAGTTTAAGAAAAATTCAAGTGCTTTTTCACAGTTTTCTAAAAATCGGCCTAGGCGCTGGGCAGTGATCGGCCGTGGGGATTAACTCAAAATCAGGAGCAAAATCGGGACATGGATTAGGCGGCCGCCGAGACCGCCTGGGCGGCCCTTGGGCGGTCTAGGCGGGCGACTGAGTGGCCTAGGCGGTCCAGGAATTTCAGTTTTGTTCTTTTTTTCAAGAATGCAGATTAGCTGCAATCTTGTCTTTCTGGGCTTTTGGTTCACGGTTTGGCGAAAGGATGAAGACGATGAAAAATGACTCTCTCTCTCTCTTCCTTTCACACCACGTACACTGTACATACTTTTCTTATTTAATTTTTTTTCTTAGTTTACCTCCAATCAAGTTTTGACAGCAAGCATCAAGTTGCTTGCTTTTTGTCAAAAGCCATAGGCTGTCAGTCCTGCATGTTGATATTTCTCGTAAAAAATGATGGGGTGTCAGTCTCTACATTTATTTCTCTTTAAATTAAACATAAAAAATATTTTTTTAAACTACTATGAACCACCCACCCATATTCACATCAGACCACCTAACCCACTTGAGATTTTTACTTTTATTTTTTAAAAATTAGATATAATCATTCAAAATGTCTTAAGTTATATAGCATATATGCTTAATGTGTTTTTAAATTTTGGACTTGTTGGATACTTTTTTCGCATTTTATCCATGGATTTCATACAAGTATAATTTTGTGTAAGTGTTAATATGCATTTATTATAAGATATACAAGAAATTTATCTAAATCCGCCTAGGCCGTCTAGGCGTCCGCCTAGCCCCTAGGTGCCAGCCCGCCGCCCGACTAGTGCCTAGCGTTTTTTAGAACCTTACTTTCATGACGGACTTGGAAACACATAAGCACTTAAAAGGAAGCACTTTTAGAATTTTTTCTTCTAAATATCGCCTTAAGCATTATGCCTCATCTGAAAGCGCATTTAGCCAATTTAAAAACCCTTCCAGATTTGGCGGCTTTCAAGTCAACCATGTATCCCTATTCTGATGACCCTGTATCCACAATTGCTTATGAGTCCGTGATTGTGTTAGTTGGATTTGGATCCCATCCGGATCCAAATTATGGGGATTCTACCGATCCTCACATTCTAACCATTTATCGTATACATCGTGTGACCATAAATTATTTTAATTTTTTTTATTTAAAATTAAACACAAATAATACCTAACAAAAACTTACCGTACAATGCACGATGAACGGTTAAGATGTGAGGATCCTTAGGATCCCCACAAAGAGGATCCTCATCCGTGTTAGTTTATAACTATTGAAAGTTTGTGACTTTATTTGGAGTTCTATAAGTTATGGGCTAGTTTGGCAATGTTTCTTTAAAAAACACTACTGCTCATAAGCACATTTACTAGAAGGGTAATGCTAAGAAAACTAAAGGATATAAAAATTGATCAGTTGTTAATAAAATCCATGTGTTTTATTGGAAAAAGCACTTGGAAACCCAAAAGCACTTTTAACATTTTTTTGTCAAACGTTGTCATAAGCACTTTTTGTTTTCTCAAAGCATTTTTAGCCTTTCTGAAAGCACTTTCAAACAAGGCCATAGTCGTTCATGTAAAAGCAAATTTGGTGGCTTTCAAGTCAACCATAGATTTGCACGTCGGGTGATCATTTGTTTAACTTTGTTTCTGAAAACTCTCAACGAATTGTTTCAATTGCAGGACACTCGATCGTGATCAAGCTATATCGAAGCTGTAGCGAAACTAACATCTCCCAAATTTCAAATCAATGCAAACTTAGATTATAAAACGTATCGAGAGAGAGTGAGAGATGCGGTGTTGAAATTTCAGCTTTTGTTAGAACTAATAGGCTATAACAATGCTAGTCTGTGATGGAGGACTATAACAAGTGTCTGATACTAAAAATTAGGCCATCATAAGGTTAAATTCTAGTGCAAGAAGATTCGTTGTTGTTCGGGAATTTGCAGAAGAATTGTTTTGCAGGAAATCTCTGAGACATGAAAATAAAATGGAAGATGAAACCAGAACACATGCTAAACAAATTAAAACATTCAAATCTAAAGAAAGTTCAGGTTCAAATGAAAACAATACTCCAACCAACAGATAAAGAAGATCATACATACTCTTGGCAGCAGCAATATCAGGTACAGGAGCACGTTCGAGAATTGGAATTTATCTTGCAACCACTTGCAAGATATTGTTGACTTCATGGAAGTAAACGGCATTAGAATCTAACTTGCTTTTAAATTGCATAACGGCATCAAGCTGACCCGAAAAATGATATATCGCCATCTTCTCCAAATTAGGAGCATGTTCGAGAATATATCTTGCAAACTCAACAGCATTAGACCCAGTGTACAGCTGCAAGGATACCTCCTGGATTTGAGAAATGAAGGCAAGATCTTGAACCTTCCAATAGTTGATATCAAACCCTGAACACTCGGAAATACAGGAAGATAAAGAGAGTGCCGAAAATTTATAAGAGGAAATGAAACATTCAACTTACATTAGTACTGGTGCAATCTTGTACTAACTTAGGACGTATACACAAAGATATCAAACTAGACATTCCCCGTAGAAGAGAAACGAGTGTTGGCACAAAGTCATCTTTCAAGTTAACAGTGTCAATCGATATATGGCGTACACTGTCTAATTGTAGTGACCAGTCCATCGAGAAAGCCTGAAATGTCGTAGAATAAAACATATAATTAAAATAGAAACAATACATGAAGCAAATAATAAATTTGTGAAGTTCATTGTCTACTACCTTAACAATGTCTTTGCTCAGAACAAGAACTTTAACCCCTCTTATGCAACGAATAAAACCTAACAAGACATCAAAGTTATCAATCACTCTAGAACCGGAAGAAATCTCAGCTCTCTCCAAGCACATGAATTTTCCAAGATTTCGGTGCTTGTAAAAAGTCTCAGACCATTGCAGATATTTAATATTTGGAGCAGAAAAGTTGAATCATTTCTTCTTACTTCCAACCAAACAGATACGCATTTTCTCAATTCTATCACCTGAAATATTAAAACAGCAGCGACAGTCGTTACTATCAGGAAAAACAAAACTAAAGGATTCCAATGACGAGATTTCTATGTTAACGTTCTGAAAGCCAGAAACATCTTCAAGATGAAATTCCCTAATGCAGCAATGTGATATCCATTTCCAAAACCCCTCTCCAATTATCATAACATTTTTCAGCTTAATGTACTCAAGATTAGATAAAGCACCCGAGGCAGGCACATCACTAATCACACACTTCCCGATGTCCACGGACAAAAATCTCAAAGATGGACAAACAAAGAGAGAAGTAGGAAGCTTTAGAAACCCCATAGATGAAGTGATCACAAGATCAACCACTTCAATGTTGCACCTCACTGCATTCTCAATCCATTCATATAGTCGAAAAATCTCATCATTACAGCTGCATGGTATTACGTCAAAGCCCCTACCATCTTCGTCGTCATCATTGTAGTAGAACAGAAGGTGGCTAGGCCAGGAAAAACGAAAGCACAGGATCTTATTATCACCGCGTTGCGTCAAGAACCTGTCAATAGAGTCCAACACCCCTTTCCTCGAGTCACATAGAAACTTGTCAACAGGAAAGTCATTAAAATTCAAAGACGGAGTTGATAGATAAAACCCTAGACATCTTTTGGACACGGAGCCAACCCGAATGAGATCTTTTAAGGAGAGGAATAAAGGGGGCGTTGAGGGGGAGCGAAATGTGCAATCGCACAGGGCCTCAAATTTGAAGGGGCCCTTAAATTTTTTCCATCTAACATCATGTAATAATATTCTATATTTAAAAAAAAATTGTTTTTGTTAGCACTTTTAAAACAGCATTGTGCACTCCATATTAGAGAATTTTTTTTTTCTTTCTAAATATAAAAACTTGAAGTACAATGAGATATTTTGAGTGTCTAATATCACAACGGTATATATTCAAGTAAAACTTTAAAGTTAGAGGTTTGAAGTTTTTTTTTTCATGTTTGATTGTTTAAGATAAAACTGCTTTTGATTATTTAGTGAAGGTTATGCTTGTAGATCTTTTTACTTATCATTAAGGACAATTGTAAACATGCAATCAGTGAATACTAAAATTTGTTTTTATTTTTTTATTTTTGAACAAACGATATTATATACACTAAGGGGGTGGGGGAGTGGGCTAAACCTCACAATGGGTTGTGGTTCAAATTCGTCTTTGACGATAATTGAACCTAAGACCTCGAACTTCCAAGTTGAGAGAAATACCACTAGACCGTAGTCCTAAGTGGCTTTGTTTTGATTTAAGTGAATGTTTTCTAGTATCAATACATTTTCATACATTTTTAAAAACTTAAAAATATCTTAAGGAGGACCTCTTTTACAAATTTTGCACAGGACCCCCAAAATCTCAGAGGCGACCCTGCAACAAGCATCCTTAAGTGCTTCTTTAGAAGCGCACAGCCCATACCCAATAAACCTCGCCATTGAAAGATGATCCTGACATAATACACATATACATTGTAAACATTTCAGTAAAAGCATGAAACTTTCAATATTTTTTATACATGAGTAAACCATACTAAATTAGTATCGAACTCGCTATCCAACTAAGACCTTCGCTTGCAAGAAATACCAGTAAATCGCAGTACTAAATGCCAGCCGAAACTTTCACTATTTGATACTAAATTAAACTAATTACCTTGGAATTGAACCACAATTCCTCGTTGAATTCACCTGGGTTGCTTCCACAGGGCACGATTGCAGCAACCTTGGAGGTGAGCTTGTCGAAGGTGTACGATTGGGTGTCTGAATCAAAGCCGTTCATCTGGATATCTTCAGGGGTCAGTGCCCTTATGGCTCAATCGCCTTCTATGAGTCTCTTCCACGTCGTCTCCATCCCGCATCCCAATGACGGCACCATGCCCAGCCCTGCAAACCAGAGCGCACCAAGCTAAGATTACAGAGAGGATGAGAGCCAGAAAAGGGAGGAGAAAGAGAGTACCAGTGGCGACAACTCTGCGAGAACGAGGAGGTGGAGGGGGTCGAAGAAAGAAGAGGACATGCGATGAGTGAAGAGTTTGCACCAAGCAGGAGAAGCCATTGTTTTCGAAGCGCCAACAATGGCCATGGCTTTTTGGGTTCAACTCTTTTAAACGATTGTTTCGTTGAGATATCTTACCGGGCTTGACTTTGGGCCTTGCCACTGGGGGCACCTAAATCAGTAAAGCTACTTACGTTTTTCTAATAATGTTTCGTGTTAATAATACAATAATATATTATATAGTATTGTAGATAAATATTTAGACGTGCCACGTGTTTGTATTATTGACGCTGAATGCTATAATTTTTCTAATTGAGTTGAAATACCGTTTTCGTGGCAATTTATAGTAAGTAAACTTCATTGACAAAAACTTTTAGCTTTTTACACAATTCTCTATATTTTTAATAATTGAATTGTATAAGTCAAACAGAATGTGTGAAAACCAAAAGGGGTTTGTAAAAATCATATTTTTTCTTAAAAAATTGTAGGTAAATTTCTCCATTATGCATGTGAGTTGTTCATATCCAAAAACAAAGACAACGAAAAAAACTAGAAGCTGCCATAAGTCAAGAATACTAGAATCCACATGTCGTCACATAATTGGAGAAAACTGTAAATGGGCTCCACACAGTATGGGGTCCAAAGAAACAGTATGATTGGTACTAATATGGGTGGGGCTTTGTAGAAAATAACCCCCTGTCGATTGAATTATCAAAAGAAAAGGAAGTCTGGCAGGAAGAAGCAAAGCATCAATCAAAAATCACACCAACACCAAAATCTCTCGGATTTCTCTTTCCATCATAAATGGGGAATGAAATAGTATATACGCAATATGGATAAACACGTACTGCCGTGATTCCCCCCGCCCCCTCTCTCCCTCCCCCCCCACCCTATCTCTCTCCTCTCTCTCTCTCTCTCTCTCTCTCTCTCTCTCTCTCTCCCCCTCCCTCTCCCTCCTTCCCACCCTATCTCTCTCCTCTCTCTCTCTCCCTCTCTCTCTCTCTCTCTCTCCCTCCCTCTCCCTCCTCCCCACCCTATCTCTCTCCTCTCTCTCTCCCTCTCTCTCTCTCTCTCTCCAACTGTATTGTCTCCCACCGCCTGTAAGGACAGCTTTGTCAGTGCGTGACGCGCAAAAGCCAAAGCACGAATCCGAGAGCTCATAAATCTTCATCAATCTGATAAAAACGACGCTTCCTTGTAACGCCTTCTAATTCTCTCTCTGCCCCTCTCTCTCTATAAATCTCCGTCTTTTTTTCCCACCTTAGTCTTTATCAAAGACACAATCTTTGAGGAACCCACTTCGATTTATCTGGTTTTTTTATCTGGGTTTTTCTTGTTTTGTGATTTGGAATTCGTTTTCTCATCTGGGTCGGTGCGTAATCTCGCTGCAATTAGGGTATGAGGAAGAGGGAGAGGGAGAATCCATGTGGGGTTTGTGGGCACTATCACAAATACGAAGAAGGGGAGATCTGTGGCGTCTGCGGCCATCGAATGCCGGCGGTTTCTGAGAGAACTTCGATCCAAGTTAGTGCTTTTCCGTCTGAGATCTTGCCGGAGTTCCTCTATTTGGGCAGCTACGATAACGCTTCTCGCTCTGAACTTCTCAAGACTCAGGGAATCTCTCGTGTCCTAAATGTAAGATTTTGTACTTTTGATTTGTGTGCTTTGGTTATAGAATTGTGAATACGCTACTGCGTTTCTGGTTCGGTTTTGGAATGGATCAGTTTGGTTTATAGGTTCGATTTATGCAGCCGAATTTGTTTTCGCATGTTGATTTGTGCAAATTAGTTGTGCTTTTGGAGAACTGTACTTATGATGGATAAGAGATGCCAAAGCTGAAATTTTATCTGCGGTATGAGGAAGTGCTTTTGTTGCATTGTTTATGTAAATAATAGGGAAGTCAATGAGATAGCTGCAAGAGCATCCATTGTTAAACGGAATGGTTGAGATCAAAAGTTAGCTTGTCTCTTAGATTGAAGTAGTTGGTTGTTGTGATAGATAGCAGAACATGAAGAAGCGAATAGTAGCATTCAAGGATAAGCTGCGTAGTGGTCATATAGGTGGTTAACTCCCCTGTAATAGAAGATATAATTTCATATGAGAAGTAAGAAATGTGGATTAAGGCTGTGTCTAGGGTTATGAATAGATATGGACTTGGATAATGACTTAGGTTTCACTATTTGACCTTGACGACTTACGATCATTGGGTTGATTTTGATGATCTTTACTACTGAGCTAATATTCGTAGATTACTTCTCGTGTTGTGTTGGTTGAAATAGTGATCCAGTCTCCAACATTCGAAGTCTTGACATTTTGGTGTGATGTTTTTCTCCCTCTATATGCAGACGGTTCCTGCTTGTCAAAATCTCTACAAGAACTCTTTCACTTATCACTACCTCCTAGATGACAAGATTTTGCAATTTGAGGATGCAAATCAATTTTTAGGTGTGTACTCTCTCTTTTTGACCATAATGAATTCACATATGTTGTTTAATGTATTCTAGATTTCAGCTCGTTATATGGTTTTGATTATGGGATATTTGGCTCATAATATATTTTCTCTAATACAGATTTGCCTTTCAAACTCAGTCTTCATATATAGCTGTTGTGACCGACTGTTTACATCATTTGCTGACATGCATACATTTAACATATTGTTCCGTGTCGCTTTCAGTTTAGCTGAGTACATTTGCTACTTCAATTGGTTCATAGTTTTTTTTATAGATTTCCCTCCTGGCATAGTATTTAAGTCAAAGAACGTACGGAGCCACTGAAATTTGTTTACAGGAACATTAAAATATTTGTGTTGGTGGGTTCTTTAATGTGGGATCTTCATATGCAAACGGATTGGATTTTGATGAATAGGATTATTAATAGTTTTTTATTTTTGGTAATTAGATGGTTGATGGTTAAATTTGATATGTTTCCCAGACCTTTTCCTTGGCCCTGTTTTGATCATTATGATAACACGACACAGAATGCTTTCTTGATTCACACTTACCTAATTGCCCCCTTGTTTAAGTTCTTGCTTTATTTGACCAAATTTCTGAATTCACCTGTCACATTCTGGTACCGGTCACTGGTTCAGTGGATTTGCAACCTTATAGGTTTACATGTCAGCTTCCCCAATTGAGAATTAGAATCAAGATATGGACAAGGGGCAATAACGAGACAGGCCTTTTTCATACTGGCAGTCTAGCACCTTTCTGATAATTTGTTGGAAGAATATTTATTTTAATCTTAAATTGATAAATTTTAGATGAGCTACGTGAACCACATTCTACTAGGTTGTTAATATAAAAAATAACTAGTTCACGCTCTGCAGTTACTGAGCTATTGTGCGTTTTGGTTGCAGAACATCACTGAAGTGATTTATAGCATTTAATTACTGTAACCGACCTGAAAATTTTAATACTTATTAGTGAATGGCTTCGCTATTGAATATCAGAATTGCTGATGCTAGCTTGGATATTGTTAGTATAATTAGCATTTCAAAATTTGCATTGTTTTGCTTGTCTAAGTGAAACTGTGCTTAATCTTGCAGAGCAATGTGAAAGGGACAAAGCTCGCGTTTTAGTACACTGCATGTCAGGGCAAAAAAGGTGAATTACTGAAAATGATGTTTTTGTTTGTTTTAGTGAATGTCTAGAGTGTTCCGTAAATAGTGCATCACATAGCCTATGCAATTAATATATTGCTAAACCACCGGCCTATTGGTTTTTACGAAATATTAATCATCAAATTTTTTGCTTGTTTTTGAGATAATAACTATGTTCATTTTTACAGGTCTCCAGCTATTGTAATTGCTTATTTGATGAAATCTAGAGGATGGAAACTAGCACTGAGTTACCAGTGGGTCAAAGAACGGAGACCAGCTGTTGAATTAACTGAAGGTATGCAATGAAGGTCTGTTTCAGCATTTCTTAGAAGGAGCTGTTTCAGCATTTCTTAGGAGCAGAATGCAAATGGACTGCCATGTTTGTCAAACCTTCTGAATATTACCTAGCAATGTTTGTGCATGAAAGTAGTGCCCACTTGTTCTGGACAATTATACGTCTCTGACTTTCATTTGTGTTTGTGGATGCAGCTTATTACCGGCAACTGCAGGAGTACGAGGAAAAGATCTTTGGATCAACTGATAAGAGCAACCCAACCCTGCCAGCCTTCCCACCGGCAGCTGCACCTTTGTTTAGCTTTGGCTTCCCAAGACCCAATAATCCAGTTCCCGTCCCTACATTTAACAATGTTGGTGCTACCTCTCTTTTTGCCCGGCCTCCCTTAGACATTCCTCCTCAAGACTTTACATTTGGAGCCAGCCAGCCTCAAAATAACATCTCAGCAAGCGCTTTCAGTGCAAACCCGCAGAATTCAAACCCCTATGATATTCCAATGGATGGTTCTTGAGTTTTCCTGTTTCTTAAACCCCTTTTGCCGATCAAACTGTTGGAGCAAAGTATCCCGACTCGGATGAGTTTTATTCATATCTGGATGTAAAGTGGGAGTGACTGCTCATACTTTTTAAGCTTAGAAGATTTGACAGGGTGATAAAGGAAGTTGTCATTTTCTTTCTCTGGTTTCAGTTCTGTAAGTGGAGTTATATTTCTTCTTTAACGCATGATCCAATACAAAAGTTATCTTTCACTATATGCACTTCTATTTTGGGTGTGTTATTGCAAACGCAAATGCAGTTCGAACTTGAGATCTCTTCGTGTATATCTAGTAAGATAAGTACCACTCCACCGAAAACTAGTTGGTGAGCGGCGTCGAAATCTAAAACAGCCATTTTTATTTTTATTACAATGTTCACCTGACTTGATTTTATGCCCAGTAATCATATACACAACGATTGTTCTACAGCAAAGCCAAGCATGCATTACATATTTACATGGGACACAACGCAATAGAGATCACAGAGAGACAGAGCACTTTTTGCTTGGAAATGTGTCTTCAGGAAATACATGTCTCAAGGGTGGACTCGGCAAGCCATAATAATCCCGGATCATCCCGCTTCAGCACAAGATAAGTCTCTTGTTTTCCATCCATGACGCTTTCGTTGAGGCCAATCAGAAGAAGGAATTCCATGGCAGCTGTTATTGCAAAATTGAAAAAGGGCAAAACAAAAAAGTTTATCACGAAGCTACAGCAGCTCGATCATTAGACCGTCCTGTGATTATTATCCAACCCTTCAGGGTTCCCACTTAAAGATGGGAAAAATTCACCAAGCCAGATCAATAAATACAGAATCTAAATGTACAGGAAGTTGCATACCTTTGTAGTTTGCCACATTCCTTTGGATTGTGGAGTTCGCCTGCAATGTATATCCATCGCTATTAGGAGAAATGTTTAAGAGGAAACTCCACCTGTTCAAGCTAAATTTAACGAAAGATTATTACTGGTAACAATGTCCGTACCTTGCGAAGTTTCCTGTATTTCGTCTCACCTGGGTGTTCGAGCACATTCCTACATAATAAAAATAGTGTATGAATAAGCCACAATCAACATCTCAATGCACAAAGGTTTACAGATGACCCAACAATGCATCTTCTATCGACTTCATGTGCTACCTGAGTTCTACATTGCTTCAGAGCAACAAGTTCAATATAACCGCGACCCTATCACATGGTGTTTCTAAAAAGATTAAACCAGCTCGTATGCGCTGCCCGAAACTTTTTAGGTGCATGGAGAAAGGCTACAAGTTAATCAAACTAGACTACCATACCTTATTATCCTAAAGAGAGTTTGGAGGACTGTGGTAGCCTGTGCGCGATTAACCTCAGCTTCCAGCATCTTAATGTTCTCCTGCAAGCGTTTACAAATGATTGTAACAGGGTCTTGAATTCTTTGAAATTCTTGATCATCTGGATCGGGTTCATCAATCTGCATTCTGGATGTTTCCTGTGGATGCACCAAATTAGCATCAGGATCAGGCTCTGCCCGAGTGACTCCATTTGACTGGGAATCATCAGGATCAGGTTCATTATAAGCCTTCCTTGGATCGTGTTCATGTTTGATGGTTTCAGTAACCAAAGAACTGTCGTGGTTAGGTCTTATGATATTTCTACAGGAACTATATCCTAAATTATCTGCTTTTGCATCCTCGGCATCAGGATCAGGTTCGTCCACATTATTCCTTGCTTGCCCCCTGCTTTCCATAATATCCATATTATCAGGATCTGGTTCTTCACGAGACTCGGTCCCTGCTAACTCAGGTTGACAGATCATAGACTCACTGAATTCTTTTCCAAATAAGGTCCTGCTTCCCGTAATTTGAGATGATGATTCATCAGTGCCCGGAGAATCATGAGGACTGGGCTCAAACTTGTTCTGATTGTCAGACTGGGCATCAGGATCAGGCTCCATATCAGGGTTCTTCTGAAGTTTGTGTGAACTTCCAACCTCCAAGTTTGCCTTCGCATTTTGTAAAACTTCATCAACCTCGTTTTCAGACACTCCCATCATTCTGATGGACTTTCCCTGAAAAAGAACAAATCAATCAGTTAGCATGCAAGAACTCCAAAAGTTCAGTTATAGAAATTTAATCCATCAAAGTTACATCCATCTTATCCCCTTCAATACATTCATTGCACATATTCATTTATGAAACTTGAATAGAAATTAGAAGGGCTCTAAAGTTTTCTTGTCGTCTAAGTCACTCACATAAAACTTCTGATAGGCCAGTTATCGCGTCTTAAAGACAAGTAGAACCACCAAACTCCAAAAGCAGTAGCAAATAGCAATATCTAGGTAACTGTTTTATGTATTCAGAAGATACCTCAACGAATGAAGCTTCCTGTAAACTCAAGTTCCGATGCTCATCAGAGAAAGGAGACAACATTTTCGAGCTTTTATCGGAAAACTTTAGAACAATTAGCCTCATCGTATCTGCTTTAACATCCGTTAACTTTTGCAGCTCGTGCCCGAGATCCTTAAGAGTGGCACCCGAATGGATCTTCACATCAAACCTCTTTCCTCTCCATAAGACCCAAAGATTGTGCTCCACTCGCGGATCTTCCATGTTATCCTACAAACCCAAATATTTCAACTTTTAATACATAACAATGCATCTAGAACTACCAATAAACCAAAATTACCAGTCTTTTTAAGGGTAGCCTCAAATGTGACTGGTCCGCGGAAAAACTGGAAAACTCGCCGGAAAATGGGTAAACTTTAAACGTTCATAACTTCTTCAATAATCAACGAAATCGAGTGATTCAAAAATGAAAATCATACTTCTCGACGAGACGAAGAGAATTGTATCTTTTTTTATGGCTAACTCACCTTAGTTTGGCCGGAAAAAAATGCTCGAAATTGGCTAACTCGAAAATAGTTATCCAATTTTGAGCCGTTTTCCGGCCAAACTACGACGAGTTAGCCATCAAGAAAGATATCATTCGATTCGTCTTGTCGAGAAGTATGATTTTCGTTTTTGAATCACTCGATTTCGTTGATTATTGAAGAAGTTATGAACGTTTAAAGTTTACCCAGTTTTTAAAGAGTTTTCCATTTTTTCCACAGACCAGTCACATTTGAGGCTATTTTCCAGCCATCTCCGAAACCATGGGCTTCCAAATGGTATAATCTTATTCTACACTTTCATATCTTCATTTTGATATATTATTGGTCGAATTTGGTTAAGAAACGATTGAGTTACGAAGTTTTGAAAATTGTCTAAAAAGTTTTTAACGGAAGAACCATTTTTGATGTGTTTGATCAATCTCATAGACAATTTCTATTGATTTTCAATGTCAATGACCAAAATGATGTGTTTGATCAATGTCAGGACCATTTTTTATAAAAACCCTCTTTTTAATATCCCAAAGGAAGAATAATCATTTTTTCAGTTCCACCATCAAAATATTGAAATCACAAACAAAACCCACATAAAGTTTTGAACTTTATCCACCGGCAAAAAAAAAAAAAAAACCCAACAAAACCCACATAAAATTCATCTCAAATTTCCACGAAAATCAGCTCAAAGCTAAGAAATTTGAGAAATGGGCACACAGTTTTCACAGAAATAAATGAAGTAAATTGAATTGAACAGAGATTTTTGGAACTAATTAAGCATTAATCATAGAGATTATGGAAGCATAATCCGTAATTTAAGAAAGATGACTTACTCAGATTATGATCGAGCTCTCTCTGGTTTTTGTGAGAGGCGGATTTTCTGAGAATTGGCTTTGTCCTAAATATCAGGCAAAAATGCTTTTGGCGTAAAAAACAACAGTAAAATAATTTGGACGATCAATTGGTTACATAGGCATGGGAGCGTAGGATAGGAGGCGGCGTACTTTAGTGGTTATGGTTGGGATTGCCGCTAGAATTAACGGACGTGCGTCATTGACCGCGTGTTACGTACGTGCTAGCGTATCGCCATAGGGATTAGTGGGAAGAGAAACTGCAACTATGTTGACTGAACGCATTTCTTAGATTTTATTTTCTTTCTAGATTTTTCTTTTATCTTTTATTTTTATTTATCAATTTTTCGAGCATTTTCTTGGAACGTAGCCCGTAATGCTAAACCATCCATATCAAATAACTCCTAGTCTAACCAATGGTTTAATGATTAAATTGTTTTATCTGAGAATATTAATAACCTTCTCATTTGAATATTTTTTTTTTTGGGTCATTAGTTATGCTTGGGGGTGGGGGGAATCGAACTTGGGTGAGGTGAGAGTTTCTTTGGCTCTAGTGCCACCGCACTAGGCCCCCACCTCTTTGAACATTTTTATTTGAACTTTCTCATTGTAGTTTCTTAACTCGGCTTTCTTTCTCATCTTGCAATATTATACAATATGATCTGAGTTATCTATTTTTTAGGTAAGCTTTTAAAAATCATTTGTGCAAAAAATTAACTAAATTTGAGATCGTTTAGTCATATCAGCGGTTATTGAATAAATAAACGAATTATGTTTTCCACTTACACAATAATATTTTTTACAATGTTAATTATAGTTAAAAGATTTAATTTAGTTGATTTTTTTTATAGAGTTAGGGCTCGTTTGGATGTGCTTTTAAAATGACTGAAAACGTTTTTAGAGAAAATATTTTTTGGTTCCAAAAGCACTTAAAGTGCTTCCTGGAAGAAGAAGAAACACAGGTTATGTGCTTCTTCCAGGAAACACTTTAAGTGCTTTTCCAGAATTTACTTGCATTTTTACTAAGAATTGGTTCCAAAAATATTTTCACCAAAAACGTTTTCAGTCATTTTAAAAACACATCAAAACGAACTCTTAATCTTTAGAAAGTACAAAGAGAAGATACGAATGAGAAGGTTGTCATCCCATATTTTCCCAATCTTCTTTATGATATTGTTGACCCTAAAAACTACCAAGCTTACGTGGCGCGCATGCCGAGTAACTAATAAGCTAACTACGTCATTCGGTTGTGTGTGGGGCATGCCAACTCGTCGGCCGAGGAGTAAAATTTGTTGATGGCGTTGGTCGCGCTGCTGACTTCTTGATCTTGAGACTGTGGTCGAGGAAGGAACTCGACTTGGCTCTTGGATTCTAAAGCCTGAAGACAAGGCTACTAATTATGCGAAGTTCACAAATCGTTGTCGTCAGATTCGGTCACAATAATGGTATTCGTCAGAGTAAACTCACGCCGAATTGACACCAAAGTGTAAGGGCACAAATACTCAAAGCGGATGTACGTCTTGATGATGAATGTGGTTCGGCCGTCAGAATGCCGAACTCTAAAGCCCACTTGTGTGTATCCAATCATAAAACAACTCGACGTTCAATGTGCCGAGCCCTAGCAAATTGTAACACATCACTTCGCCGAGAAGGCTAATGAGATAACCTCTGCCAATAAGGATTCGGAAATCCTTCTCGACCGAGACTTGGATAGATAACCAGTCGGCCCCTTCGCAATGCTGTTTATCCAAACTGAAGGTGCTCCGCGGTTGGCTGATTCTATGGCGATAATGCTGAGTTTGCACATTTCCAATGAGTTCGCAGACCTAATGTCGCCAATTATATATATATGGCTGGTAGCCTTTGACACGGCATGCATGCCATGTCCATCATCAATTCTCTTCATCTGATAACTGTTGATAAACCTAGCCCCCTTAGGTCTCCTATCTCATCTTCACCTCATCAACAATAGCCATCATCACTCTGATCAAATGAATTTTAAATTCATTTTACTTCCAAGTGATGTCAGACATCTCAAATCAATTCGAATTGTACTGCTTATTCGGGATATGAATCGCATTCTATTTATCTGGTTTAAGAAGATATCGAGATAATTCATATTAAAAGATAATTATAATATTATCCTTTAATAACCAAATTATCTCCACTTTCTCATCTAACGGTTGAGAACCATGCCCACTCAACGGCCTCGATCGCTTAGGCCGATGGTGTAAAATCGGGTCCAAACAGATATCATCCTTGTTATTAATAACTAATAAGGACGGTAAGGCTACGATGCTTGTTATTGAGCCTGTTTCTTAAGAATTCCCTTTAAGTAAAGATCTTGGATTCTCATTTCTTTGTGCCCTAGCTACTGCTCTAGGTCCTTGTTCCTCTCAAACATGGCGAATGATGAGGAAACCATGGAATGTCTGAGTGCTACTTTTGAAGATAATCTTGATCTCGAGGAGAGATTCGATAACAATATCCACCTGGTGGGTAGACTGTTGGCAGATAACGAACCTTCTGAACACGTTGTGAAGAAGGTCCTGAGAAATGCCTGGAACAAGATGGGGTCTGTGAAAATTGTAACAACCCGTCCTGGAATTTACGGAACGAAAAGGTAATTTTGTAATTTCACTAAGTTTGGGATAGTTATTTTGAAAATTATTTTTTGGTCTTAATGTGTGTGCCCGTGGGGCCCACTTGTTTTGGTTTTGCCCCCAGGGCCTAAGCCTTTCATCTCTCTTCTCTCACAATTTTCTCTCTCTCCCAACTCACTCTCACTTATCTTCCTTCTCTCTCAGCAAGCACCAAGATGGTGCCATGGGGAAAAACCCCACCTGAAAACCATCATAGCCTTGGTGAAGCACCTCACTTCTCACCATCTGGACCTCGTCAAGAAACCTGGAAACCCAACAATGGCTGAGGCCACTGTTCATTCTCTTCCTGACTCGAACTCTGGCGAGTTTCCATCACCCCCGACATGTGTAAGCCTCAAAACACTCCAAACGTTTCTCTTTTCATCCTTGTAGTGCATTTTTTATTGTGTTGGTATGTTTTGGAAATTAAAATCACAAAGAAACCACCTCGAAGAGTTTTCCCAAATTCTAGCAAATACCCGTGGCTTCCAGGCCACTTTCTGGCCAACTCCGGCCACCACTCGTCTTGAAATTGGTACGAATCTTTTCCTTATTCCTTGGTCTTCATTTTGGTAGGTAGATCGTAGGTTATGGTTCAGAATCGGAGTCGATCGGAGCTCGCGAAGCTCCAGCCTTCTCCTTCGTCGAAACCGGGTCAAAATGACCCAAACCCGGAAACCAAGACCCATCAACCCAAACCTTTGGGCTGGGCTACCAAGCCCAAACCCATTATAACCTAGCCCTAAACCCTTTAACCCATAAACCAATTAACCTATTTCCCTCAACCTAAAACCTCGGCCTTTGGGCCATGGAACTCGGCTCAACATTGAGGCCCAATTCAAAGAACCCAAGCCCAACTCAAATGAGAACCAACTAACCCATGACCCAAACCCAAATGGGATCAAGCCCAACCCAATCAGATCCCAGAACCCAGGCCACGCGTGGGATTGTTCGTGGGCGCTAGTGAATGACCGCCTGTGCCGGCACGTGGAGCATACAGAATGGTGGCATCAAAGAAAGAATTGATCGGGTTTTCGCCACTACTAAATGGAAATCACTTTATCCCTTTCACGCCGTCACCCACCTCGAACCGAGTAAATCGGACCACACGTCACTCTTCATGTCCAATGAACGCTCTTCCCCCTAAACGACGTTGCCACAACTTCCGATTCAAAGAAATTTGGCCCAGACACGAGGATTATTTTGCGGTCATAAAAGAAGCCTGGGATCAACCCGTGGCGGGGGTGCCCATTTTTCAAGTGGCTCAAAAGATTAAAACCACAAAGGTGGTGCTGATCAAATGGCAAAATCGGGAATTTTTGTCCCACAAGACTGAAATTGCTTAAGTGCGAGCCAAGCTGGGTTTTATTCTGGGCCAACCTCTTACGGATGCATCTCTAACGGAACGAGCTTCACTCATGCAGAGACTCGACACTCTACTGGGTGAGGATGAGGTGTTCTGGCGCCAGCGGTCCCGTATTCGTTGGATGAAGGAAGAAGACCGCAACACACGATTCTTCCATCAACGGGCGAATATCTGAATGGCAAAGAATCAGATTCATGGTCTCAAGGACAAAAACAGGACATGGGTCGAATCCGATCAGGGGATTGACGGAGATGTTCTCGACTACTTTCAAAACATCTTCTCCTTCTCGGGCATCGATGGGGGGAACGAGGTTATCGAAGCCGTTAAACCAAGAATCATGCATGAAATGCAGGTTGAACTCGATCGATCCTTACTTGATGTGGTGATAAAAGATGCCCTCTTTCAAATGCAACCCACCACGGCTCCAGGCCCATATGGCATACCACCTTTATTCTTCCAAAAATACTGGACTATCGTCAGAGATGATATTACCATTGCGGTCCACTTATATTTCTCTTTCGGAAAGCTTCTAAAACAAGTAAACTTTACACATATTTGCCTTATTCCCAAACAGAAAGGGCCTTCCGAGATGACCCATCTACGTCCGATTAGCCTATGCAACGTGATCTTCAAGATTATTTCCAAGGTCCTCGCCAATTGTCTGAAAGTCATACTTTCGTCCATCATCTCTCAACACCAGTCTGCCTTTGTGCCTGGTCACCACATTTCAAACAACTCCATTATTGCTGCAGAGATTGCAAACTTCATTTTCAGGAGAGTAAGAGGTAAAAAAGGCTTTATATCACTAAAGCTTAATATGAGCAAGGCGTACGGCCGAATCAAGTGGAACTACCTGCAAGCTATCATGTCAAAACTAGGTTTTTCCCAAAATTGGATAAATCTGGTAATGACTACAGTTTCAATGGTTTCCTACTCATTCCTGGTAAATGGCAGCCCACGTGGATATTTGAAGCCTTCCAGAGGCTTTCGACAAGGCGACCCACTATCCCCGTACTTGTTTTTACTGTGCGCAAAGGGGTTCTCAACCGTACTTGCTCGTAAAGAGAGTCTCGGCTCACTGCAGGGCATAGCTATAGGCAGTGGCTCCCCTTCTGTTAACCACATGTTGTTTGCTGATGATTGTTTCCTATTCACACGTGCTTCCATATCTGATTGCAACCATATCGCAACCACTTTGAGGGCCTACGAACAGGCATCTGGACTGACTGTTAACTTGCTCAAAAGCGAAATGTGCTTTAGCTGAAATGTGAAGAGGAATGACAAAAATCGATACGCCACAATGATGGGGGTTAGAATTGTTGACAGACCTGAGAAGTACCTGTGCTTCCCGACTATTGTGGGCCACAATAGACGGGTTTGTTTCAGCTTTATTAAGGAGCGACTTTGGAAACGTTTACAAAGCTGGAAGGGAAGCTTATTAAGCGCTGCGGGTAAAGAATTACTTGTCAAAACAGTTGCTCAAGCGATCCCAACCTACTTCATGAGTTGCTTCCTGCTACCGAGGTATTTCTGTGATGATCCGAATAGACTCATTGCCTTGTTTTGGTGGGGCGGGGCAGATGGCGAGCAGAAGATCCTTTGGATCTCTTAGGATAAGTTGTGTCTTCCAAAATCGGAGGAGGGTTTGGGTTTTTGCAATTTCTACGCCATCAACCTAGCTTTATTGCTCAAGCAAGCTTGGAGGATAATCACTGAACCCAACTCCCTGACGGCAAGGTTTCTGAAGGCCAAGTACTTCCCTACGTGCTCGTTCATGGAAGTAGAAGTGAAACCAAACTCCTCTTTCTGTTGGAGAAGTATATGTGGCGCCAGAGAAGTAATTAACAGGGGAATGCGGTGGATGATTGGGAACGGTAAATCGGTGAAATTGTGGGAAGACCCTTGGTTACCTCTGCCATCCAAATTTCGTCTCTTCTCCCCTAAACTCGCGAATTATAACCTGGAATATGTGGCGGATTGGATCGACCATGCTTCAACATCTTGGAGGATAGATCTTCTCACCTCACTCCTGACAACAGCGGAGATTGATCTAATTTGCTCTATTCCCCTGAGTTTACGTGATGTGGTTGATCAGGTTGTTTGGCATCATGAGAAAAAAGGACACTTCTCGGTGAAAACAGCATACCATGTAGCGAGGGAGTGGATCCGTCCGAGCGCCCAACGAGCTTCACCTTCATCTTCGTCAGGCCCTTATTCAGATTTGTGGGCGTGAGTCTAGAATGCAAACGTTCCTCCAAAGGTGCGTGTTTCCTTATGGCGTCTATGTACTGACTCCATTCCCACAAGGAAAAATCTAGCTTCCAAACATATTACGACGGAACTATCGTGCGTACTATGCAACTCCCATGTGGAGTCCATATCCCATCTTATTAGGGACTGCCATTATGCTCATTGTGCTTGGTTATCCTCCCCTCTCAGTTCTCTTCCAAGTATCCCGGGGTCCATGCCCTTCAGAGCCTGGATTCTGGAGATCATCAATCTTCTACCCTCCAAAATGTTTGATGTGTTCATGATAAATTGTTGGGCTATTTGGAACTCGCGAAACTCCTTGCTTTGGAATGGGCGTTGTGATACTGCGGATTTGATGGTGACAAAGGTCCTCTCATGGTGGCAAGAATTTGTGTCGACCAATATCCAGGATGCTCTACCTCATGGTCATAATCCTGGTCCCCCAAAATGGACAACACCACCTTCTACACGACTGAAGATCAATTTTGACGGTGCTTGGAGTGGTGACAACAAACTCGGTGGTGTAGGCATTATTGTACGAGACGATGCGGGCATCTTTGTGGCAGCTGCCTGCCGAAACTTCCATAATGTCTCATCCCCCCTCCACAGCGAAGCTCTCACAGCAAGGGAGTGTGTGGTTTGGGCGTCAGACAAGGGGCTTTAAAAATTTATTAATCGAAGGTGATTCTCTTCAAATTGTGGGTGCGCTAGCGAATCTCTCCCCTAACCGGTCATCTATCGGCCAGATAGTGGAGGATACAAAGGCCCTTCTCCCAACAATCACTGAAGATTTATGTTCCCATATTCGACGCCAAGCCAGCACCGTAGCCCATCGCCTAGCTCGGTTCAACCTGTCAATAGGCAGCCACTGCGAATGGCTCTCAAACCCACCTAATTTCATTTTGTACCCTCTTGTTGAGGATTGCTTGTAATTGGTTTCTCGCCCTACGTGTAATCTCTGATGTACTACCTACAATGGGGCTGTTTTGGCTCCATTCCATCAATGAATGCTATCATTACTTCAAAAAAAAAACTAATAAGGAATAGCAAGTTTTATACATCCCCTAGTTAAGTCACATTCTTCGTGTTTCCAGGATTAGGTTTATTATGTAATAGGCAGCTTTACAGCTAGCAGTAAAATCTGCAAACACAGGACATGTACTGAAAGAAAGTACAAGAACATTTTTTTCTCCAGGCACATAGCCCTTGTTAGTACCTGCATACCATCAATGGCCAAAGCTCAACAAGGGGAGCATCATTTTCGATTGTGGGGATAAATACTCTTTACCGCGGAATTAGGTTTCTCTCAATGGCTTGCATGCGCTCTGTGTAAATGTGCTGAATAAAGATGTCGCTTTGTTTAAACATAATTCATGCTACAATATATTTTTCATTGGCCTTAGTTGGACCGTGAGGTTCATACATATATAATCCAACATTAATGAACATTAATCCATGAGAATGAATATGTTTTACTCTAAGTGTTACATGACTCGAATTGGAGTGCGCTCAGCTCGAAACCAGCACGCCAAGTTTACTATCATTGAGATTTTATTCAGTCTTCTTCTGCAGCAACTTCTTGGTTTTTGGTAGATAAGTCATGCCTGGAAAATATGAAAATTGGTGACAGTCAATTCATTGTAATTACTTGCCATTCAAAACGAGACACAAATACGAGAGCAGTTAATTGCGCTATAAGATTAATTTGGAATGCTAATACTAATTTCCAATACGAGAGCATATGACAACATACTGAATTTTACGCGAAAGTTGATACATAGCAGTTACAGACATCGCGAAACTGACACTCAAAAGATTCCAGTTCTTCTGCAATCTCAAAATGGACAAACTATGAGGAGGTGAAAATCTATCTCGAACTTATACAGTAAACTGTTGATGTAATTAATTAATAACTTGAGGTTTAGAGTCAATTACTGGTGTAATTACTGCGCTGTATCTTGCCCATATAAGTCCGCTGAATGCAAGGGCTGGAGATCATCAAATGGGGATGCCAAAAGTTTATATCAGCAAGTAAATTAGTGAAATAATTACCATTCAACAAAAAACAATATTTACCAACCAGTAAGTAAACTTTTCGACAAAATGACAAGATGGGAGATTCTTGACTGCCCTGGCGATATATCCCTTTTTTCTTATATCTCTCAACACTCTCATTATGTGAACGTAATGAGATATATAAAAAGTAAGAAATATATCTCTGGTTGTATGGTAAAAACCTCGAAAGACCGAGGCCATCAAACAAATCTCAGCACTCTCATTATGTGATAACGTTACTGGTTAGGTCATGTTATGAGATATATAAAAAAGGGTGAAGTGCCAATTTAGTCCTTGAACTATCACCTCAGTGAAAATTAGGTCCTTGAATTATTTTTTCAGTAAAATAAGTCCCTAAATTCATTACAAATTGCTAATGTCATCCCTACTATTATATTCAAAGCTATTTTATCCATTTTTTCGTCAACTTAAGTCACTTGACACATTTTAGAGTGTAATACCATCATTTTCTCGTCTATAAGCCCTTAACATTTCATATAGGTTACGAATTTAATGTCTAATTTACCCTCAAAAGTTAACTTACACTATTTCTTTATGAAAAACTATCAATTTATCCTCCAAAGTTAACTTCATACACTATTTCTTTATGAAAAACTAACAATCTACCATCCAATGTGTATCACATGCAAGTAACGTGACTTAAATTGACAAAAAATTGAATATAGTAGCTTTGAATATAACATTAGGGATGTAATTGACAGATTTTTATAATTCAGGGACTAATTTTTCTGAAAAAATAGTTTAGGGACCTGATTTTCACTAAGGTAATAATTCAGGGACTAAATTGGCTGTTTACCCTATAAAAAATAAAGAAATATATATCTGGTTGTTTGGTAGAAACGTCGAAAAACCGAGTCCCTCAAACAAATTAGGGAGTCATGGCCAACCTGATTGCTGAGGATAGGATAGTTTCTCTGGTGGTTTTGCTGAGTCGAGAATATTTGCAATGGTTAGACCCCATTTAAATGTTGGGGCCCAGAAATGGACTGCAAAATTAAAACACACAGAAAACCTTTTAATACATGAGAGGCTGTGTTCTATTACAATTTCTTTTCTTTTTTTGTGACAATTTTTTCTATTACAATTTCTTTATTATAATAAAAATCCATATATCCTAAGACCAACCGGGGTAAATGGTATAATCATGTAGTTTTAATTGAATTTTACTGTTTTATAAAAAAAATATAACTTCATCATCAGATAAACTTTAATTAACCTTAAGTACCAAAAAACAAAGGAAACATACCAAGTTCATAAAGATGACAAATCAACAAGTTCAGGAGAGCAAAACTATAGCAGGAAAAATGCCGCACCAACAAAAGCCAACATCATCAAATTATTGAGTTTAATTCACAAAATCATTAGTTAAAGTTGCCATAACATTCTAAAGTCAGATATGTGCTAAATTTCGTTAGAGTGTTAGTTTTCAGCTAAGAAATCAATAATCTCAATCAGATGTTCTTTAATCTCAATAGCTTTCATATTAATCACGCACCGCCTAGCGGATTTACACGAAATGATCGATTAAGATCAACAATCTATCAAAAATAACCGTTGAGAAATTAAGAACAATATAACTAAATAACCAACAGAAAATTAATTGTAAAAACTTGTAGAGTAAGTAAACAAACTAGTTTTAGGGCCAGCTGGGTGGTTCCAAAGTGCTTGCAGCTTGGGATTTGCCATGAAATTATACACAAATCCCTTCTCGAAATCTAACTGAATATACAGGAAATATGAGGAACAAGGAGATAAGAACTTATTTATTAAATCATTATAGTGGTAGAATTTGACAAAGTCAGATCACTTCTGACTTCTCGAGATCTGACTGAATATACAGGAAAATTGAGAACAAGAAGATAAGAACTTATATATTAAATCATTATATAGTGGTTGAATTCAAAAGAAAGTGACTGTATAATTATATAAGCAAAGTAATCTTCTTGCCAAAAACCAAAAAGAAAAATCTAAGCAAAGGTATTTGACAAAAATATATTTTAAAATTAGGGCAAGAGGCCCACTACTACAATGGTGGAGAAGAGTGTTGTCATTATCTGACAGCGTGAATTGAAGACCCCATAGTCAATAATCCTCATGACACCTACACTTCTACTTCAACCACACACAAGGAGAGCGCCTAGCGACAAAACAGTCATTGCCTTGGACACATACATTTTTACAGTTGCATAGGGTGAGTTTTCTGAAATTTTTATAGGGAGAACTGCGTGTGTGCAAAAATATGGTGGAAGGAATTGATTGATCTTAATTTATTATAATTATCTGTGATTAAGTTGATTGAGTGATCAGGCTTGTAATTACTTTGATTGCTGCCAATTAGGCTGATGATGTTCTGAGAATTGAAAAAAAAAAAATTGATTATTTCTATTTTAATTTCTTTTTTTGTACATATAAAAATATTTATTTATAGAAAAAGTATTCTTTTATTTATAGAAAAAGTTTACTATCGGTAGTTATTTAAAACTTGAAGGATGTTAGTGTAATGAGTTTACTATCATCTATTTCACGATATTAGCGATCATGTTTTAATTTAAAATGAGATCTATCAGTACAAATAAATCTCATCTTTATTACGCAAGTGAATTATGAGATTAAATGGTCAATCTATCGAGACCAAGTCTACATATGTGATCAAAAGAATTGAACAGTGAGTTGAAGAATGACTTAATTAACCAACAAGCGACTAAGAACGAAATTGTTTATGACAATAGACTGATCTCACATTTGTTCATAGCTAAAATTAATTAAAACCAACTCATCAAAAGGAAGAAAACGCAATGCTAAAACAAAATATAAGAACAAACAAATATGAAACGAATGCGAAAACCATAACCCTGCAGAGCACTGCCGTAACCCTAGCAAGCTAGCTAGGTTACCTAGCAATCCCCATTTGGCTGATCAGTGTCCCATTACAATGACATGACTCGATTCATTATCTTCAGCATCATCTGGGTCTGATGCTTCGGCTGCATCTGGCTCAACTTCGCCGGTTCTGGCCGAAAAAGTCACTGCAACCTTGTTCACAATCTTGTATGTGTCATCCACATCATCGTCCCCAATTACATCACTCTCATGCTCCTGGCATTGGTCCCCTTTGTTCGGGTCACTGTGGCAGTCGCCATGGTTCTCATCAGCCTCGGCCACCTTGACTAAGAACACACTGACCAAGAGTGTCCCTAGGCAAAGCAAAAGCAGTCCCCTTGATACAGCCATTGTAGTAACGAAAAGGGATTTTTCAAGGTTTTTCGTGAGGGGTTGCGTGTGGAAAGTTCGGATTTTAGGGTTTCTGTGGAGTTTGATAGCGTGAAATGTGACTGAAGGAGTTGTGGGGATTTTAAAGCGAGTGTTGTTTACTAAAATAAGAAGTGAGTTTTGTTTGTGGCCTTGAGGAGTTTGTAATTAGGAGTTGAGCAAGTCTCATGGCCTTGATGCGGAAGAATGTCCTATATGTCAGCCTTGTTATTTGAATCAGTGTTAGCATTGTCCTAGATTTTGTTTTCTTAGGTGTGATTTGGTCCGAATTCGTTATCTTAACAAATCAAACAAGACTCCAGATTAATCGGCTGATGATAATTTGATCCGACTTTATATTCCATACATGTCAGCTAGAGGACTTTTTAAGTTTCGTATGAACTAGAAATATACCTAGTTATTTACTTATACAAGTTCAAGCAAGCAAAGTAATTTAGCGCTTAACCATGAGCTGGTGACCCAATGGTAAATCACGGATTACGAAACTTCCTTAAAACTAAAAATTGAAGGTCTCGGGTTCGAAACCCGTTGCTGGTCTAGAAGCCAGACTTGTGGCCAGGGGAAGGCTGAAATGCCTTTGTGAGTCTTCCCGGCCTCCAGAAGGGGTGGATAACCGTGGCTTGCCATCAGTTGTCCTCTTTTTCTTTCTTTTTTTCAAAAAAAAAAAGGTAATTTAGCACTTATATTTATAATATTTTCCGAACATAGGTCAATCTCATCCATGTCCGATCTGTTTTTATTTCGACAAACTCGAAAAACCATTGTCAAAAGAAAAACCGATCAACTTGGGGTTGCTTCTTAAATTTGCAATTTTGCTGTTACATTATCAGTGTTAATACACCTCCAATCGTGCGAAGAACGAAAACCAAACTCTCCGCCTTCAATTCGAATTAAGCTAAAAGATACATACATCGGTGAGATATTAAACATTTGTATAACATTTTGTACATAAATAATGACATCCCACAGAGGCTTTGCATGGTGCAGTATTGCAGTAACTGCTATCATACTCGTTGTGTTATGGGGAAACCTCCCTCCTTGATGCTGCTCTGCCAACGGATCTAAATTTCTGGCCGGAGCACAGAGAAGTCTGACAAACCTTTTCCGCGGCAACAATCTGTTTTTCTCGGAGGCCATTGTCATGTATCAAATCCCCGTGATGGATCAAATATACTTGATTTATGTGCGAACTAGGGAATTACCAAAGCTTTGTACTTATAATATCCAGTATTACAGTAACTAAACCAAAATTTGAAGATATCATGCTTAAATGTAACTTACAACATCAATGAGGCTAGGTTTGTCGGAGTACACGCTTGAAAGAGAGCTTCAGGCATAATAGGGGAATCCATGAGAACATTTGGGAGCGAGACGATAGGTAACTTGGCTTCATAACGAATAATCAACTCACTTAGGAAATGAGAATAAGCGACTACACATGGTAGCCGTGCAAACTGCATCTCTAAAGCAACTGTTCCAGAAGCACATAACGCAACGCTACTTGCCTGTAATTTAATGTTCGTAACAAATTTGAGCTAGAATAGACATATTCAGATATGCTCAGATATGAACGTCCGAAAACTTGGTTTCAGATGCTCAGATTCATGCTCTGTTAGATGCCCGTGTTAAGTGCATCACTGGCAATCCAACGAAGAGACAAATTTCACATTCTGCCAACACGCTGAAAGTGTGCACACGTAAATACAATTTATATCATCCAAAGTGCTCTTTTAGGTTTTTTCACTCACACTGAATGCGTCAGATTTTTGGTGCAGGGATCCTCCTGGAATCAAGCAGGCACAGGCCACTTGTTAGTGATTCCGGTGACATAGTTCTTCACATGCTGATTGGGAGCGACATGGATGACTGTTACTAACCCGGGAAATGACACTTATAATTATGCCATAGCGTTTGTGAAGATGGAAAGCATTCTGGTTATCTCTTGTAATCTGCTTCCAGGAAGCAAGGAAATGACTTTGGCTCCTTTGCAAAATAAAATCCCTGAATATTAAAAGAAGATTTCAATTGGGAAAGAGTAAGAAACGGGCACGCACACAGAAAGGAGCTCCTCAACAATGATATGGGGCTCGGAATAGATTATTATAAAAAAGGAGAAGAAAGGGAAAGAAATAGTCAGTTGATGGAGCAAGAAGTTTTCAGAAAAGGTTTTATTGCGGAACCTCGATTCTTAGGCCACTATAACAGAATTACTCTTAGTTACTGCAAACGAGAATTACTCGTGGGTGATTACCTGCAGGCATTGCATATTTCCTTTGGAAATCTTCGCAGTTTCCTTTCATCTTCCATTCATCGGGTGAAGTTTCCTTCTATACACAAGATTGTGTATTAGTACTTGAAACTTAAAAGAAAAGTCAATTAAACAGCATCAGATGGTTCTATACTATGTATTATTCTCAACTGTTTAGAAGAAAGAGCGTGAAACTAAAGATCTGAGAAATCTTAAGAATGATCTGTAATGACAACCATCAAGTACATAACATTTATTCCAAATAGAACACAAAATCATACCGAATTCAACTCCCAAACATCCTCCAAACTGGGGTGGCCTACAAAGGTTGTAGCCACTCCATTTGATCTGCAAACTTCTTCTTCATTTGGAAGTATACACAAGACATGATCCACAAATTGAACCAGGCCTCAGGAGTTTTGCTTCACCCCCTTTCGAAGCCCAAAACGATGGTGCTACATAATGGAAGTGTACCGGAGCATTTAATCCTTGCTGATTGTATCTAGCTGCAAAAAGCATGTCCCAAAAATCCAACACCATATGTATCACTAAAGTCTGATTATGACACCGAGGAGGTGGTCTATATTACCCCGTAACTGTTTTAAAAGACGGAAAGAGAAACCCTTGGAATCCAGAGACAACAAGATGAGGTTGAAACAGAAGAGCAGCCTCTATTCTCCTGCAGCTTCACCTGGCCCAATACATTGACCAAATAAGATGACAGAATGCAACAAATTTTTTCTCTTGTACTGAAAGATGCTAAGTAACACATAAAGATAGAACACTATTTATCGTCGAATTTGTGCAGTAAAGTCTTATGTAGCTCAAACTCACTCTGATCATATTCAGATGAAGCGATAACTCCAATAATCCCATCACGGCAATATCCTCCATCGGAAACAGCGACTTTAATCCTTGATTAGTCATCATCAACCTAAACACATTGTGGACACAACACCATCTTCTCATTTAACCATTATCATTCAAACAACAAAAAATTTTGAAAACCACAGTTTTGTCCAAACTGTCTAAAATGTTATCCGTGTGAAGATTGCATTTCCTTAAGAAAAGGAAAATAGCTCAGTTACTTAAATGCACACACAAAGGCTACTAACATAAACCTATGAAAAAGGACTTCTGCAAAGAATTACAAATTCCAATCAAGACTGCAGAGAAAGTAATAGTTTACCTTCCAACACCGGAAAAGTGGACAGGAACCGGAAATAGATTCTTCAGAGATGCCATGAGACGAGAGGCAATCGTGTCCCCCAGAAACCTCTCCAGAGACTAAGAAAACCCTCAACTCCCCATCTCTAACAGCCATGTCTATCACACTTTTGCTTGGAACTGATGATCTTCTGATTAACCTTGAAAAACCCACAAAATTCTCACCATCTACATTCCATAATTATCTGAACCACATTCCTGAATATCTCCTAAGCATTCGTGTTCATGTCCACAAGAAAATAAGTATTCTAAAAATCTCGGGCAATGAGTGTGAAAATGAAAGTTATTCAGTTTAAAACAATAAGTGGGGGGCTTCTTCCGAAATTGAAGAAATTAAAGAAATTGAAGAATCTCAGCAAAAATAACATAAAATAAAAAATTCTTTTTATTTTTTGCCACTAAATCTATGCATTGCATAGCCTAAGTAGGGCAAATTTTTATGTACGACCAGTCACATACGGCCCTTGTCTCACAAACGTGAGATCATGGGTTGGTCTAGCCCGTTATTACACATCACAGAGAGGCCTAGTTTGTGTACTGTCACACAGCCACCTGGTATGCCGGTCGGTCTTACAATTTTTCCATGTGTAAAAGCAAAACTTACATATACATTTCATGAGCTTTGCTCTTCCGCACATTTTTTTTCACGTGTGCACTGTTAAGATTTAACTCAATTCTAACTAGTTCAATCTCAACTGTTCACTCGTGAAAAAGAAATGTTAGGGGAGAACTTCCATACATTCATATATTTGCAACAGGGATATATTTGGCATTGCCATGTAAAATTTAATGATCTTTGACTGGTGTGTTGGTTGACTTGACAACTTCCAACTAGTAATCTACCTAATTCTGGTTAGGAGAGGAAGAGTCAAGTTTGGCATCAATTTGCAGAAAATCTGAATCCTTGAAGAGATGGAGATCAGTAGCAACAATAACTTCATTTCCCAGTCTGTTGTTCTGCTTCTGTTATGTTTCACCTTCAATGGAATTTCCGTGGCGTCTGACACCATCTATGCAGGCCAATCTCTTTCTGGAAACCAAACACTCACCTCTCCAGGTGACAGATTTGAGCTGGGTTTCTTCACACCAGGTAACTCTCGAAACTATTACGTAGGCATTTGGTACAAAAATCTCCGCCCCCGAACAGTAGTTTGGGTAGCAAACAGAAAACAACCTGCTTCTGATTCATATTCTTCGGCATTGCAACTCTTCCGAAATGGAAGCTTGGCGCTGCTGGACCGAACCAAATATACAATTTGGTCAACTCGTTCTGCGGCAGCGGTTTCTAATTCCACCATAGCAGTGCTTCTTGACAACGGGAACTTTGTCATCAGAGATGAATCTGACTCATCCGCTGTTTTATGGCAGAGCTTTGATCACCCCACTGACACTTGGCTTCCAGGTGCCAAGCTTCGATATAATAAGCTTACCAAGGAAAAACTAGTTCTTACTTCCTGGAGAAACCCACAAAATCCAGCCCCTGGATTATTTTCTTTTGAGATAGAAGCTGGAAACGTCGTTTACTTATTTCGAAATGGTTCCGCCGTTAGTTATTTCACTAGTGTTTCTGGCATTTCTGCCATTAATAACTTCTGCTTTGATGGATGTCTAGTAAATTTAACTTTTGTTGTAAATGAGAATGGAAGCTCTATAACTTATGCTCACCCCCATCCTAATTCATTTATGAGATTCAAACTGTTGCTCACTGGTCTACTCAAGTTTTATGACGGCAGTGATCCAATAGACGCTTGGGGTGCTCAGATTGGACAATGTACTGACGATGCTTCCTGTGGTGCTTTTAGTATCTGTGACTCTCAGAATTTCCCTCGTTGCAGATGCTTGGAAGGATTTGAACCCAAAATCCCAGACGATTGGGAATTTGGAGGTTATTCTTATGGTTGTGTGAGGAAAACTCCTTTGCAGTGCGGTGATGTAGGAAATCACAAATTTTTGGGAGTACCTGATGTTTCTTATTCCCAAAATTCTGAATCTTTAAAGGTTAAAAGCATTGAGGAATGTAGATTAGCATGCTCAAGAGATTGCTCGATCACTGCCTTTGCTTACGATAACGACTGTAAGATTTGGAGAGGGGATGTATTCAATCTGAATCAACTACCAGACTCTGTAACTAAACTAATGGATGGCATAAAACTTCATATACGAGTTGCGGATTCTACCGACAAGGTTAAGAGAAAGACTACTTGGATTGCTATTGGAGTACTTGCGGGGTTCTTTTCAATCTCAACCATTCTCATCGCATTTCTCAAAATGAAGCGGTCAAAAGGAACATCGGCGATAGTTCAGGATTCCTTGGTGCTGTTCAAGTATAGAGATTTAAGAAAAGCAACGGAGAACTTCTCAAACAAACTTGGGGAAGGAGGTTTTGGTTCTGTTTTCAAGGGGATATTGCCCAATTCAACTGCCATAGCAGTGAAAGAACTTAAATATCTGGAGCAGGGAGAGAAGCAATTTCGTGCTGAAGTGGGAACAATTGGCACAATCCACCACATTAATCTTGTTCGCCTTTGGGGATTTTGCGCAGAAGCTTCAAAACGACTTTTGGTATATGAGTACATGCCAAATGGTTCTCTGCAATCTCTTTTTCATCAAGAGAATGCACTGATGTTAGATTGGAAAGATAGATATCATATTGCCATAGGGACTGCCAGAGGATTGGCTTACCTACATGAGGAGTGCCGAGACTGCATAATACACTGTGATATTAAGCCTGACAACATTTTGTTGGATGCAGAATACAGTCCCAAACTGGCTGACTTTGGTCTTGCGAAACTTGTCGGAAGACACCACAGTCGCGTTCTGACAACCATGAGAGGAACTGTAGGTTATCTTGCACCAGAATGGTTTTCAGGTGAAGCCATCACGCCAAAAGCTGATGTCTTTAGCTATGGCATGTTGCTGATTGAGGTAATATCAGGAAGGAGAAACAGAGAAGGATTAGATGAGGGGTTAGAAAACTACCGTCCTATCAGGGTTGCAAATGTAGTTAATAAAGGAGAAGATGTCGTTACATTGTTGGATTACAGGTTGGAAGGCCGTGCTGACAAAGATGAACTCTCTAGAGCATGCAAAGTCGCTTGTTGGTGCATTCAAGAAGATGAGAAGGACAGGCCAACAACGAGGCAGATCGTTCAAATTCTCGAGGGAGTTTCAGATGTCGGCATACCCCCAATCCCACGGTTCCTCCATCGCCTAGTAGGAAGTCCATTAGAAGGCATTAATCACCTGAAGACTACTTCCAGTTCAGGTTTGTGGTCATACTCTGATGATCAAAGTGCATTTCAAGCCAAAGTCAACAACTGTGAAATGAATGTTCGCTAGGATGCACCTTAAGGGGAATATAGTCCGTCCATCTACTAATATGGGTCAAGACCGCATTTCCTTTACAATTTACATTGTAACTCTGTACACATGATATGTATCAGAAATAAGTTTTCTTCAGTATCTAACTAGAGTTCAGAAATTTATAGGCTCACAGACTCATAGAGTCGCTTATTGAAGTGAGCCGCGGCAAGCGCTTTGTATGTACTATTGAAGAAAAGCTTCTTCTTCTAAATAAGATCAGTTGTTTTTGAAATACTTTTTGCCGGCATTCGATATGCAGGTCTTGACTAGATGATGGGGCGATCTATACTATATATTATTCCTTATTCTTGGTATATTTTGGTTATTATTTTGGTGAGATTTTGATGCTTTGCTATTTGTTTTTACTGTAGGACATGCTAACTTGTTTTGAGCGTAAAGTAATCAAACGGTGGAATTTTTTAGTGATTCCAATTGGAACGGATTCGTGAATCTGTCAAGAAGGTTGTGTCAAAATTTCATAATTTTATCCCTAAGCATCAGACTCTGGCGAATTAATTTATGACCAGCGTGCAGTGCTGGCAGATTGGACTGCTGATCTTATTTGCGACTTTTGGGCTGGAAGATGATATATTTTAGACTTGGGCTCTTCTTGGAACTTGAAGAGAATGTCCTAACCTTTAATTTGAGACGTTTTAGGCCTGTTTTGGAGCCCTGAAGATCCAGAAACGTGGCTATATCTTTGCTTGGCAGATTTCCTAGTCAGAATAGGAATCTAATTCCTAGTTATCCTTTTATTATTTTATTTTCTAGTTTTTATAAAACCTTTTCTACGAGGGTTTTAATTTGGAGTAGTATAAATAAGGCTGTTTAGCCATTAGGGTTCTGGGAGGACGCAACATTGAGAGAATTTAGCATTATTTTGGAGAACTTCAAACTTTACAAGGTGTTTTCAATCCTTTTTCTAGTTAATATATTTTCTTTAGTTTTTATTATGATTGTTCGTAGCTAGTTTCTTTTGCTAGGGCGATGCCTTGAGCCTTAGCATGAATATGTAAATTTATTAATTTGCTTATGAATGAATGCATGCTTGCTTTGAATTATTAATCACCGCGATTAAACTATCTAATTGTCTTAGTGATTCGCGACCATTAGGGTTTTTAGATAAGTAATTTGAAGCAATTTATGTTGGAACATCACCCCGAAATTAAGGAGGGCTTCTTGTGATTATTAATTGTAAGTTCACTTAAGACAAACATCACGCTCTTAAGGGTTGCATAGTTTTTCAAAAGGTTTTCACAGAGCTTAATGAGTCTTGCATGTTTATATTTGATCTGAACATCACATACAGGTTGCATGTTAGATATACGTTTTTGCTTGAACATCACGAGGAAAATATGCATTAGAAAAACCTAACCTTCAAAGCATGTATGAAGAAATTCATAAGTAATTGGTAGAATTGCATAGGATTGTAGGGGACGGTGGAACCCTAGGGCTTTTACAAATTGATTTTCTTTAAATTGGTCTCTGGTGATTTATTTAATTGTTGTTAATTTAAATTCGTTTTTATTCTTTTAAATCTCAAAATCAATATTTTCCAAACTTTGTTTTAAATAATTAATTAAGAGTTGATTTTAAATACAAATTATTCATTCAATCTCTATGGAAAACGATCTTGCTTGAGCTGCTATACTACAACTACCTTGTACTCTTGCAAGTATTTTTAAGTGTTTTCATACCTACTTTTGCAGGTGGTAAAAATTCCTATCAAGAAATTGGCGCCGTCGCCGGGAATTGTTTCAAATAATTTTTGTTTATCATATTCTTAGTTAATTATTTTTGTATATACCTTTTTACTTGTTGAATTTATTTTTATCTTTGTAGGTTACGTTTTGTTGGTTTTGAGAGCAGTTCAACGAAGGGTTGGCAATCACCACCAACAGGAGGGTTGCCTTCATGGAATTATATCAATATGAGGAACTCTCAAAGGCCTAGGTGTGATCCCTCTGCAGAATTTTACAATCCAAGATGGACTGAGCAGCCTAATTCTATTTGGATGGGTAATCAACAGCCCTTTGAACAGCCAAGTGTGCCACAAAGACCTTCTCTAGATGACAAACTTGCTGAATTGGCAGAGTGTGTGAAGCAATTTGTTGATAGCATGCCGAATACCAAGCCGTCAATAAAGATAATGGAAGAGCAAGATGAACAGCTTGAGTATCAATTCACAGAAAACGAGAACGATCCTTATTCAAACTTTTGCAATCGATGGACAGAGCATCCTACTTCTATGTGGATAAGCAATCAACAGGCTTTTCAGCAGCCCTGTGTGCCACAAAAACTTTCTTTGGAGGACCAGATTGCTAAGTTGGAGGAGTCCGCTAGGTTGTTTAGGGAGAGTACCCCAAAGTGGCAGAAAATAAATTCAATAGACAATCTAGCACACCAAATTGGACAGCTCACGAATCAATTGGCAGAACAAGAAAACAACTCCAATTCAAATTTCCCTAATCAACCAATTGCAAACCTACAGGGTTCAAAGGAGTGCTCTGCAGATCAAACATTAAGATGGGGGAAAACCAATGATACTACACCGGAAGAATCTGAAATTGAAGAGCCACCAGCCAGTTATACATGCCCAACGGAGGAAACAACGCCTGTTGACCCAAAACCTATGGCTACCCGGGTTTATGTGCCACCAGAAGCCTTCCCAAAAGGGCTGCACAAATGCACAAGAATTGTTATGTTAGAAGATGTTCATACAAAATCAGTATATGAGACATCACATGATCAGCTTTTAACCACTCTGACTATTTTGGATCGGGAGCAACTGGCTACTGATCAGAAAATTTTGGTTGCTGAATTGGACACGCCAACATCACAGTTCATCAAATTTAAAGAAAATCAGGGTCAGTTCCGTGACAGCCAAATTCCTCGTAGAGAAACTCTGCCAGTGCAAAGGTTGTGGGTACTAAATACAAGATTGAAGTCAAATCAATGGAGACCAAAACATCGCTGGAAAGGAATCTCTTTGATTACAGGAATTCATTCACATAGAATGGTGGACATAAAAGACTCAACCTCTGAATTTAAATGCACAACTGATACACATCCGTACCTACTATTGCTCTATGACGTTATTAAGGAGTGGATGACTTTGAAGGAACAAGTGACGTGATCATCAATTCCTCCCTCTACGTCTAGCTATATAGACGTTAACTAAAGCGCTAATTGGGAAGCAACCCAATTTTTCTAACTCTTTTCTTTTTATCTTTGTTTATTTAGTTTTCTTGCTTTCGTTTCAATTACAAAAATCACAACAACAACAACAAAAAATTGAAAATTGAAAAACACAAAAATAACCATATTTTTAGTTAATCAGTATTTTATTTTGGGTTTATTCTAAGTAGATTTTTATTGTGTGATCATTGCAGGTTGCATTTGGAAACATTTCAGCCCCAATTCAATATCCAATAAATCAGCACATTCGACTAAATCATGCATTCAGCAGCATTAACATCCGCAACATTCATCAGAGATTTCATTATCAGTAGTAAAATACAGAAATTACACGAACGCAGCAGAAAGGAATGTGGCAGAGTTTAAGAATGCTTACAGTGGGGATTGCCAAGGCTTCAAGCTAATTGGATCCCTTTTACTCTCTTTCTCACATTTCTTTACCAAAAAAAACAGACAAGTTTGGGCGTGGGATCCGTGGTAGGTGGTTGCATCTCCTTCTCTCTATCGTCCTCATCGTTTCCGATCAAACTCTACAACACAGGAAACACACATGCATTAGGCAATTTTCATTCATTTTCCCCTAATCTAAGCATTTGAGACAAAATCGAAGGGAAACGGGGATCAAAAAATAACTGTGAGTGTGTTAGACTCAGGGAATGATGCGATTTGCGGTTTCATCTTCACAGGCTAAGGGTCTTGTTGCTCGAGGGAGTTGGATTTCTGAGACATGGAGGCATCAAGAGGATAAACGAGGACATCGCAGAGGAGTGGTGACTGAACTCGAATGATTTTGGCTTGGATAGGTTCTGAACTTCTAAAACGGAAGGCCCCCATGGCTCTGGGCTCGAGGTTAGAGAGAAAAAGGGAGAAAAGCTCATCGGCTGAAATGAGAAATGGAGGAGCATGGGCTATTAAGCCCAGTTTGGGATTGAGGTGATTTTAAAAAAAAATTGTTATAAAAAAAAGTTATGACAGTTTTTTGTGTTTGGTAAACATTCAGCTTTAGCTTTTTTTCACAGTTTTGGGTGAAAAAAGCTAAAAACAAGAAGCTGCAAAACCCAGCTTTGAAAAACCGGCTTTTTTTCACATCTGTTTTACATAAAAGTTCACCAAACACTATAATACTACTCTTTTTTTTCAAAAGTACTTTTACAAAAAAAGTTTACCAAACACTCTGTTGCTTTATTTCACAGCTGCTTATTCTCACAGCACAGCAGAAGCAGCTTATTTTCAAAGTACAACAATACCAAACCAGCTCTAAATGTGTTTATATAGTGAAGCATTTGGGTTTTATTCACACGTGTGCTTCAACCCCTGAGGGTTCCGTGTCCACCCCCTCATGCTGATGCCACAGATCTCGAGTTCGACTCCAGATCAGCTCGTTCTTTTTCTCGTTTTTCTATTTTATTTGTTTTATTATATTTTCCGCTGTTTCATTGTTTATTTTATGTTTTGGTTCATTTCAGTATTTCTTTTATTCGTCTCGATTCATTTATGTTTGTGTCTTAAGATTTTCTAGTAGTAAGGAGTCATTTTATTTTATTTTTATTTGTTTCCACACCTTGAGGACAATGTGTGATTTAAGTTTGGGGTGGGAAATAAGAAATTTTAGATTTATTTTTATTTTTATTTTTGTGTCAGTTAAAAAATTTCCTTTTTAAGTATATATTCATAGATTATTTTAAACGTTTGAACAAATGGACATGGTGAAGATTAGTCCCACAGTAGAGTCTTTTCTATTTATTGTTGCTTAGACACTAATTCATGAATTATACTTTGAAATTTGCACGTTCACACCAACATGGTTTGTGGGGAGTAAGATTGGAACACTTACTTTTTGTCTAAGTGTATTCTTAATTTTTGTTATATATAAAGTAAAGTTTAGTATGTGTTATAAAGTAATAATTGTTCCACCCGAGACTTTGCTTAGTAACCGGGCCAATCCTGTCTAATCAACAGTGATTCTTGCGTCAAACGGTAGAGTCTTGGCATGGGGCAGGGTGGTTAGTTGGTTTCATAGCCTTTCCAACTCAAGTTAGCAAGTCCTTAGGGGTGTTTTACACCTAGTGCCCTAAAGCCTTAGGGTTTGGGAGTCATTGACCTAAAGCTCGCTACATGGGTTGGATAGAAAGCTTAAGCGAACTGGCATTGCACGACCACCGCTATTAATGAAAAAAATATATGAAAAAATAAATAAAAAAGAGAAAAGTCGGAAAAAAATATGTGAAGTTAGTGTGTGAAGTATGAATAAAGAAGACGAGGGGTAAGGGATTTAATCGAGTCTCCTTAACTTTGTTGGTCCACTTTACACCAAAGCAAGTTCATGAATTCTTATATAATTGATTCTAAATAGCGTGGACTCTGTGGTGGGATTAGTTGGAACTTTTGAAAAGATGTTTTAATTTTTAACGTTTTCTATGGATTACGACTTGAAGGTGAAAAATTGTTTATGTTAATTTTCGTTTAGAAGTTTAGTTTGCTAGTTTTATTTTCCTTTTTGAGTATTGTTTTGCTTGAGGACAAGCAAAAAGCTAAGTTTGGGGGTATAATTTCTTAATAGGAATTTTTACCACCTGCAAAAGTAGGTATAAAAACACTTTAAAATACTTGTAAGAGTACAAGGTAGTTGTAGTATAGCAGCTCAAGTAAGGTCGTTTTTGACACACCCCGACCTCGAAATCAGGGCATGCTGGCCATCACAAATGTGACGTAACCATAACGCAATGCGGAAGCAATAAGATAATAGAGTTATGAAAGACTAAAAGCCGAATACTAGCAGTACCATCCAAATGACATGCTAGCGAGAGTTTAAGTGTGAAATACACACAATCAAAGCATAAGATTCCCACGGCTGTTCTGAAAGACTTCACACATGTAGGACTCACCTTCGGGTGTTGTAAGCATGCCCTGATTTCCAGGTCGGGGTGTGTCAGTTTTCCACAGCGATTGAATGAATAATTTGTTTTTAAAACCAACTCTTAATTAATTATTTAAAACAAAGTTTGGAAAATATTGATTTTGAGATTTAAAAGAATAAAAACGAATTTAAATTAAAAACAATTAAATAAATCACTAGAGACCAATGTAAAGAAAATCAATTTGTAAAAGCCCTAGGGTTCCACCGTCCCCTTAACAATCATATACAATTCTACCAATTACTTATGAATTTCTTCATACATGCTTTGAAAGTTAGGTTTTCGTAATGCATATTTTCCTCGTGATGTTCAAGTGAAAACGTATATCTAACATGTAACCCGTTTGTGATGTACAGATCAAATATAAACATGCAAGACTCATTAAGCTAAGTGAAAACCCTTTGAAAAACCATGCAACCCTTAAAAGCGTGATGTTCGCCTTAAGTGAACTTACAATTACTAATCACAAGAAGCCCTCCTCAATTTCAGGGTGATGTTCCAACAGAAATTGCATCAAAGTACTTATCTAAAAACCCTAATGGTCGCAAATCACTAAGACAATTAGATAGTTTAATCGCAGTGATTAATAATTCAAAGCAAGCATGCATTCATTCATAAGCAAATTAATAAAATTACATATTCATACTAAGGCTCAAGGTATCGCCCTACCAAAAGAAACTAGCTACGAACAATCATAATAAAAACTAAAGAAAATATATTAACTAGAAAAAAGATTGAAAACAACTTGTAAAGTCTGAAGTTCTCCAAAATAATGCTAAATTCTCTCAATGTTGCATCCTCCCAGAACCCTAATGGCTAAAAAGCCTTATTTATACTACTCCAAATTAAAACCCTTATAGAAAAGGTTTTCTAAAAACTAGAAAATAAAATAATAAAAGGATAACTAGGAATTGCATTCCTATTCTGACTAGGAAATCTGCCCATCAAAGAGATAGCCACGTTTCTGAAACTTCAGGGCTCCAAAACAAGCCTAAAACAACTCAAATTAAAGATTAGGAACTTCTCTTCAAGTTCCAAGAAGAGCCCAAGTCCAAAATCTATCATCTTCCAGCCCAAAACTCGCAAATAAGCTCTACAGCCTAATCTGCCAGCACTGTGCGCTGGTCATAAATTAATTCGCCACGGTCTGATGCTTCAGGATAAAATTATGAAATTTTGACAACCTTCTTGACAGATTCACGAACCCGTTCCAATTGGAATCACTCAAAAATTCCACTGTTTGATTACTTTATGCTCAAAACAAGTTCGCATGTCCTACATTAAAAACACATAGCAAAGCATCAAAATCTCACCAAAATATACCAAGAATAAGGAATAATATATAGTATAAAATCGCCTCATCACTAGACTAGCGAAACGACTAGATTTCATGTGCAATCAATGAAGAATACGGACATTGTTTTCTAACTTGAAGGATTAAGACGGACAATTCATACGAGACTAATGTCCAAAACTTGAAACTATTCATTCAGAAAATGGTTTAACAATCTCGGACAATGAACAAAATAAAAATAACATTATAAATTAACAAACTTGATAAGAAGTAAAATGTGAGCAAGTGACAGCAACCATTAGAACTGAAGAAAAATAATTTCTTTTTCTTCAAAACATAATCAGAACACGTAGAATCCAATAACAGCACTCAAAGAAAAATACCCAGTAAAGTGTTCATTAAGACATAGAAATTCCAAATATTAAAAGGAGAACTAGAAAAAAGTTGCAGAGGAAGAACTTACAGTTGAGGAGCAGAAGCAAAGAGCAGTGGAAGAAAAATGCAAAAGGGTTTCTTCAGAACACATGGGTTCAATTTTTGGGTAAATTTTCAATTGATTTCGTGAAAATTTCAATTAGAGTTTAGGGTGTAGAGGAACAGAAAACCTTCTGGGTTGTTTGAGAGTGTAAAATGGTGAGCAAATTCTGTTCGAGACAGAGAAAGCGGAGAGCTGTTGCAACTTGCAGCTGGTTTAAACTCATGTAAGGAACTGACATTTTCTTAAGAATGGCAGAAATCCAACAGGATCCTGTCCGGATCTTTTGGTGACAATCATAGGGATCTATGATTTGTGTTAGTTCATCGTATATCGTGCGATCAGTTTTTGTCAAGTATTGTTTATGTTTATTTTTAAATAAAAATATTTAAAATAATTTATGACCGCATGATGTACGATAAACGGACACGATTCACGGATTCCCGGATCCTCACAAAGAGGATTCGGCGAGGATCCCGACTCAGCATAAATAACCTTTTACTTTTTGGGAGAATTTTAAATTGTATCATGAAAGTTGAGGTTCCGTCATAAATCAATTGGTAAAATGGGTAGTGCGTTTATTACGCCAGATTATTTCAGACTAGACTACCTTAGACTAGATTAAGCTGGTCTGATTTAGTGAAATGTTTGGTGCAGTACCGGAGTGAGAAGCAGAATTCCAAGAAAAACCCACGTGTCATCTTCTGGATTTTTGAGATTATTTTTTGTTCCACACCTCTCACTTAGAAATGAGAGAGAATATCATTGGATCATATTACTAGTGACATACGCACTGTTCTACAAACGGTGCTAGGTGGTTGACCACCGCCCGATTAATGCCTAGGCGTTTGAAATTAAGAAAGGGCGCCTAAACATGCTGAGGTGCTCGCCTAGGCACCAGCTTAGGTTGCGACTCACCTAGACAGAAAATAGATAACTTTCATTTTGCATTTTATTTTTTTCAATAAATTGTAAGAGACTTGTTAAATACTTAAATGAATACAAATTATATGTATGTTCCCCATGTTTTATGTGAAATCATGTTCCTAGATTTCACTGTTATAACCTACGTATTTGTATTATTTAGATTTTATATTATTTTTTTGAGAATTTATATTAATTCATTTGAATGTATATTTTAATTAAACTAGTTACGAAGTTTGAAGTTTGGAAATTAATTATTAAAATCCACATACCTTTCAAGGTCACAATTTATATTTTTGAACATAGCTCGATCTCATGAATGCGTAGGCGCAAACAGTTCGTGAAGCGGAGTTATTAACGTTTAAACTTAGGGGTATTATTGTAAATTGGCCTTATCTAGAAGGCTCCAGCAATTTTGGAGCAGTGGGGGAAATGCCACGTGGGTGGCCAGGATGGAGAGTTGAGGAAAGAAAGGGGAAAGTTGAGGAGAGAAATGAGAGAGTTGAGAAGAGAAATGAGAGATGGATGGAGGAAAAGAAAAAGAAAGGGGAGAGGGGAGAAGTCTCGGCCAATGAGGAAGAGAAAGGAAAATGAAGGGGCGAATGGGAAGGAAAAGAAATGAGGGGAAAAGAGAGATGAGAGACTTACCGGATCCCTTACCCGATCCTCCACTTCGACTCGACCCGAGTTCCGTCGACATTCCAGACGGTTTTCCGTCAAATTTTCAGGTGAATTACGGCCTTCCACCCCCACTAAACAACTCTATGGCCCTCTCTATTCCATTTTCACCAAAAATTTGAAGAAATTTTGTGGTAATTCGATGAAGAACCGACGAGGGTGTCCCAAAGCCACGACGACAGAATCCGCCGTTTCTGCAAGCTCTTCCGTCAACCATCACCACCCTCAGACCAGGGACAAAGCCCAATCAACATTTGGGGTGGCGAAGCGACGTAATGGACGAATCGAAGTTCACCCTTTTAGGGTTTTTCGGCGGTTCTTGATGATTTCAGGCCACTTCCCCGCTGAATTAGGCTTCAGCCCAAGTATGAAAATTGCTACCCTGGCTGAGATATACTTGTCTGTAAAATTTGGTAATTTTTAGAAATAGTTGAATTTTCGCACAAGTCGGGGCGCCCGACCGCCACCCACGGCGGTGTGTGCGGCAGCGCGTGGCCAATGGGCCGCCGATGCTATTTTACGCTAAATTGATATCTTGGTCTCAGATTTGATATACATATGATGTGATTTGATTATTGTGAACCTAGTTTCATTATGGTACTTTACTTGATTATTATAGGAATCAATGATCCAACCGTTGGATTGTCACCAAACTTTGATACATTATAGTACCTAATATTTAAGGACCATAGGAACTGATGGATTGGGAATCCGTCCTACGAATCTTCCCGAATTGGATTTGTAAGTTTGCAAAATAAAACGTTGACCGCCACTTGAATTTGTGATTGGCGAAGATCCGACGGTTGGATCATAATGATATTTTAGTATGTTATTCTAGAAGCATAATGTGGATCTTGGGAAGTCACAGATTAGGAATCTGATAGGCGGATTTTCCGGTTTAGATTTCTAAGGTTGTGGACCCTAATCTCAACCTTGATCGACGGTTGACTTTTTAGTCAACTAGCATAAGTTCTTCTAGCGTGTTGCCGATCTTAGAGTGAAGTTGGGATTTTATGGAGCTTGATGGGCTCCTCGTGAGGACGTGTTTCCTCGATTGACGTGCACCTCAATTTACGTAATGATGGCATTATATGGTGATATGCTTGTTTATTTTATGTGATTTGATTTGTGTATTGAACTTGTTGTGGAATGTGTGGTTTGATTTGTATGATTGGTTTAATGTGATGAAATGTGAGGGCTAGTAGTGGACCGTTAACCCAATGTCATGGGGTTTGTTGCTTCGAGACTTGTTTCACATATCGTATCATTGTTCAATTTCTTGTTTCGTTGAGCTTTTGTATCTTGAGCACTTGATTCATGTTTGTTTCTTCGAGCCGTTGATATGTTCCTTGGCCCTCCACTCGGTTTTGTTGAGTGATTCGGAACTAAGTATCCGCTAGGGTTCCGTTAAGTGGTCCGGTTCCCTGCTCCGTCTGGATTCCGTTGAGAGGTCTGGAATCCTTCGTGATTCGCGATTCCGTTGAGTGGTCCGGAATCGTATCCACTCGGATTCCGTTGAGAGGTCCGGAATCCCTTATACTCCGCAGTTCCGTTGACTGGTCCGGAATCGTATCCTGGTTTGGATTCCGTTGAGTGGTCCGTAATCCCCTTTGGTGTCTTGGTTCCGTTGAGTGGTCTGGAACTCGATGTTGATGGATTTTGTAGTGGTCCGAAATCGCATTATTTGACTCATTGGTTCCTTGGTTTGATTCATTTGAGATAATTTCAGAGATGTAGGCTTCGGCAGAACTGTGTCGCTCTAGCCCTGCATTTCGATGTATTGTATGAGTTATTGATTGATGTGATAATTGGATGGTGTTGGAATGCATATGTGTGGATGAATGACGCGATGACTAGAGATTATTATTGTGCTTTGTTAAATGTTCCTTGAGGTGCTACATGATTGAATTGTGGTATTATGTTGAGACATAGTGGTCTATGTGATGAATGTTCGAGTGTAGTGAAATGGTGAACTACGAATGGCTTGATCCTTATTGAGGGTACGTAGGCAGTCTAACGAGGATGTTAGATGCAGCCATAAAGTATACGAAAAATCATTACGCCAGTTAAGGCTTGAGTTATGCTTGGTACATATTCCGGAGGCGGGGTATTTTAGATATACGGGTTTTTGATGACATCACGTGTTGGTCCTGGACCTATGTCGGGATCAGGGCGTGACATTTTCATTATGTTTCAATACTTCCTAATATATATGTCATTATATTTTGTTGTTTATAATGAAATTATATATATTTTAAGTATAAACAGACACTTATTTACACGAAATATAATAGATTTACTTAAATCCGCCTAGGCACTAGGCCCCAGCTCGCCGCCTGACTAACGCCTAGCGTCTTTTAGAACCTTGGACATACTTCAAGCAAATCATCTTGCATTCCTCCCCTCTTTCTTTCTAAAACTAATTACAGTGGCATGCACACATGATAACTTTTTTAGAGTGCTAATTATTGCGTCCATGTTAAACTGTGGTTTATTAGCGATTATGGCAGAGTCAAAATTCTATGTGATAGGGGGGCGGATGGCCTTTCATATAGGTATTGAGAAAAAAAATTCAAACTCATAACATGAGCAATTGAGATAATCTTCACAAAACTAAAAGAACCATTAAATTTAATAGAGAGAATCAAAATAATTGTCCAATACAATTAAGTGGGAGGTAGATAGCAGGGTAACCAGTAAAAAAATTGGCATTATAGAAAGAAAATACAAAGAAATCTGGTTTGAATTGTTTGACAAAAAAAAAAAAGGACAGCTGCAAATAAGTTAATGCTAGGTTGACCAAAATTTTAAATTAAACTTGTAAACTAAATGATGTGTCATCCATAGAAAATAAAAATATTAATCAACAGTTAAGGAAGAATTCAATCATCAACAACCACACCATTTGATTTACAAAATTTAGTTTAAAATTTTGGTTTCCCTAGCATTACCCCTACAAATAATAGTTGATTAGGTTGCTTTAGAAATAACATTAAAGTCGATTTTAAAATCCCCTCCCTAAACTCATCGTTTCACTGAACTACAAAGACAAAACAAACAAAATTGTTAGAAAAATATAAGACATGATGTCGTTTAACTCAATTTCTTCATGAGGGCAATTCATCTTCTTCTTTATGTCTTAAGGTTCTACAATTGCATGCTTGACTGCTAAAATTTTCTTACACAATGGTCAGGATGGGCCTGAGACCACCTTGATCTCTTAGGCCATCTCCAACCGAAGGGTCCAGAGGGCCAGATGGCCGAAAATAGCCCTAAAACCGTCTCCAACCGAGGGCTAGGCCAGAGGGCTCGGGAATCTGGGAGGGCCCCACGGAATTTCAAAGGGCCAAAGGGCTGGAGGGCTGGCTGCTTTCGGCCAGCCAGCCAGCCCCGGGCTGGCTTTTTTTTTTTTTATTGTTTTTCTATTGCTGTCGGTTATAACCGACAGCATTAAAGTAGAATTTTTTAATACTGTCGGTTATAACCGACAGTAATAGGTATTCACTTGCAAATTTTTTTATTTATTTACTATTAGTGTCGGTTATAACCAACACTAATAGTTTGAATTTTTTTTGAATATAACGGCTAGCTGAGACAGCTAGCCGTTGGGTTTTTTTTTTTTTTTTTTTTTTTGAATATTTCCTTCTTCAATATTTCCTTCAATATATTTTCCAATATTTCCTTCATCTATAATATTTGTTTCAATAATTTCATATAACTTCTATTTTTTCCTATAACTTTTATTTTACAAAATTTGTTTCATATTTTTTTTAAAATTCCATTTTTTCCTATAACTTCTATTTCACAAAATTTGTTTTATTTTATTTTAAATTCTTTTTTTTTCGTATAACTTCTATTCACAAAATTTGTTTCATTTTATTTTAAATTCTATTTTTTTCCTATAACTTCTATTTCACAAAATTTGTTTCATTTTTTTTTAAATTATATTTTTTTTCCTATAACTTCCTAAGCCATTATACAACATTAAATTAAATTAAGTAACATGAAACAACATTAAACAATATGAAACGACATTAAATAACATTAACCAACATACAAATTATACAACATAATAAAACATTTAACAACATGAAACTTAAACAACATTTTTAAAAACATTTAACAACATAAAACTTAAACGCCTACTCCATGCTTCTTTTGGCCCAAAGATGTGCAACAAGATCCTGTTGTAGGTACGTATTTGTGGCGCGAGAACGTATCATTCTATAGCGCCTCATGTACTCATTTATAGAGATACTACCAGTTCTTGGATTGAAAGGCAAATTAGGCCCATCATATATTTTTGCTAGAGCCCTTCTTGACCTATTTGGATCTTCTTGGTCGTCATCGGACTCTCCATCAATATACCCATCTCGCTCATCCTCCACTATCATATTGTGTAATATGATGCAAGACATCATGATGGAGTCCAAATTTTCTCGACTCCACCCTCTTGCCGGTTCGCTGATGATCTTCCACCGTGCTTGTAGAATACCGAAAGTTCTCTCAACATCTTTCTGGTATGCCTCTTGGTGTAAGGTAAACAACTTTTCTGCGTCATTCTTAGGGTTTGGAATTGCTTGGACAAGTGTCGCCCACTTTGGGTAGATGCCATTTGCCAAGTAATACCCCATATTGTATTGACGGTCGTTGATGTAGTAGTCAAGTTGAGGTGTTTTACCTTCCGTCAAGTTATTGAAGAGGGGTGAACGCCCAAAAACTGTAATGTCATTTTGGGATCCAGGGACTCCAAAGAAAGCATGCCAGATCCATGTGTCATATGAGGCAACTGCCTCTAACACAATAGTTGGCTTTCTCGACCTTCCGCTAAAGCCTCCTTGCCATCCAGTGGGACAGTTCTTCCAATCCCAATGCATGCAGTCTAATGACCCTATCATGCCTGGAAACCCACGGTCTTCAGCTTTGCGAAGGAGCCGATTCAGATCTTCTTGATTTGGCTCGCGGAGGTACTCGTCTTTGTAAACCTGAACGATTGTGTCACAAAATTGTTCAAGAGTATCAAGGCATGTAGACTCAGACATACCATGGGTTTCATCCATCCAATCAGCTGAGAAGCCATAGGCCATCATTCGGAGTGCAACTGTAACCTTCTGATGAGGTGAGAAACCAATGCGGCTTGCTCTATCCCGCTTCTGTCGAAAGTACGGATTGACTTGTTGGACATCACGAAGTAAACGCTCGAAGACATGACGCCTCATCCGGAAGCGATGTCTGAAATCCTCTTCTGTGTACACCGAGTTGGGGTTGAAGTAGTTGTTCATCAGATTGGCATGCGCCATCGCTCTATTTCGTGATTTGTAAGAGCGACCAGCAACAGAGCCACCCCATTGAGGTTGTTCCTCAGTTGGCTGACACACCATGGCCGCAGCCATAACTGCTGCTCTGTTTTGTTTGTTGCGCCTTACTTGAACTTCTTCATCAGACTCCTCATCTTCTCGTCTCATTTGCGCCCATTTTGCTTCTCTTTTGGAATTGGATGAGGACCCCCAGTTGGAATCCGAAGAGGATCCAAAGTTGGAATTCATTGCGAACTTGAAATGAAAGAGATTGAATTGAAATAGATTGAATTCAAAGTTGTGTGAATTATATCCCAATATCCACCCTATTTATAGCAAAAAAAAAATTCAAATCCAACGGCTAGTTGACGTCAGCTACGAACGGCTAGCTGACATCATGTTGATGTCAGCTAGCCGTTGGATTTGAATTTAAGTTGTAGTTTTTAAATAATAAATTATGTTTGGCCCTATGGCCCTTTGACCCTCGGTTGGAGACCGTTTTTTGTGATAGGGCTATAACGAGCCCTCTGGCCCTCGGTTGGAGACGGAGGCAAATATGGCCCTGTACTGTTCATTAAAATATTAATATCTTGGAGAATCTTAGAGGGCCAGAGGGCTCAAACGAGCCCTCTGGCCAGCCCTCGGTTGGAGATGGCCTTAGTGGCTCCGCCCCTGCGAATAACCTTTGTTGAATATCAAATTATTTTGTGATTGATAGGATTCGAGGTATCATCGATCGGTGGCGTGCTATGCCAGTGGAATCACTAGTGGAGGCAAGGTGAGAGCAATGCATGCTTATGACCCCAACAACATGCCTTTGTTATCGCTAAATTTTAGTATCTCACCCAAAAAATTCATACATAGATAATACAACTCGTGTATTTGATACTATTGTTTGCAAAATAATTAAGGACAAAAATGATATATACTAATGCCTCATTTGGCAGCTCAGATTGTACTGACTATTTTAGTCGGATAAGATAAATACTAGTCGGATAATACAAATTAACGTGCTTATTTACTATTAGATTGTACTGATTATTTCAGTTAGATAAGATAAGGTTTCGAGAGTCCAAATTTTCGTCTTAGAAGTTAAATAATGCCATGACAAGCCGACGGATAATCTTGACTAGTGGATTGTCAATGGCCTTTGCTTGAAACGAAAGGGAGGGAAATACGTAGGATAAAATGAAAATGTCACCACACTACGTATTATGCATGCACTTGGTTCTAGATCTTTCCTAAGCTAGAATAATGTCCAAATGAACATCAAAATGATCTACCCACCTTTGTTTTATGGCTTTTGGACTTGTACCAGTTAAACTAAAACCTATCCACACAACAGAAATTAGTAAATAGAAGAATGTTCGACAGATTTTCAACAATTTTGCTAATTTTTTAATTAAGACGGCTCCTTTGATGACTGTTTATTTACTTAGCAATGAAGTAAGACAGTTTTTTTTTTTAAACAAAAGATATTATCTACATTAAGAGGGAGAGAGTAGATTTAGTCTCACAATTAGCAAACAATAATGTGGTTCACATTTGTCTTTAGCGAGAATCGAACCTAAGACCTTCACTTACAAGTGAAGAAAAATATTACTAGTCGTAATACTAAATAACATGAAATGAGACAACTTAATTGCACAAGAAAAACCCAATGTTTAATTTAAATTTGAGTTTTATTACCGTCAATCATTCATGCACAAGCAAATAATTTTCATCCCAACTATTATTGGTCCACAATGAAACGCAAGAAGCATCCAGAACTAAGATTTAAATAACTAATATCAATTATTTAAAAAATATAATAAAATACTATAAAAAGGAAAAAGAAAATCTTCTAATCTGTAATTTTACATTTGCCACGTGTGTTCCTAGATTTTAGATTCGTATTCTCCACGGAACAAGTAGTCGAGATATAAAATGTCAAAAACACAGCCGACTCCAGAGTTCAACGAAATCATTTTCTTTCCGGAAGCAAAAAGCTACATCGCAGAAGAAGAAAGAAAGAGCAACGCTTCCAACAACCAATATGAATAAGCTCTACAACAAGAAAGGCAAAGTTCACCCGTCACCGTCGCCGCCCTCCGTAGCCGACCCTCTGACCCTTCTTCCGGCAACCATCCTCGCCTTGGCCGTATCCCTCTCCGCCGAAGACCAAGAGGTCTTGGCCTACCTCATCTCCTGCACCAACAACTCAGGCGGTTGCGCAACGACCCAGCGTGGGCCTACTACTACTAAGTCCAATCGTGCACCGGCCACAGGGCCGTCGCAGGTAACATCCATAACTTGTATCGAGTCACACAACTCCAACGCGGACAACACCTATGGCGGCCACAAGGCACACCAGAAGCACAACAGGGTTGGCGTCGAAGCTGGTGGGCCGCAGTACCACCACCCTCCTACGTTCCAGTGCGACTGCTTCAGGTGCTACATGAGTTTTTGGGCACGGTGGGACGCTTCGCCGAACCGCCAGCTGATCCATGAAATCCTTGAGGCTTATGAGGAGAGGTTGGTGGAGAAGAAGAGGAGCAGAAACTCAAAGGTGAAGAAAGAGAGAAGGAAGGCTAACAAGGGCAGTGGTGATCATTTGGGATCTGGGGAATTAGGGCCTGGGGACAAGAAGGAGGTGGAGGAGGGCCCACAAGTGGTGGATGCTGGTGTTGTTGCTGGTGAAGTGATGAGTGGTGGTGAGTCTGGTGATGCTGAAGGTTGTGAGGTTGGAGTGGATAGGGGGACCATGAGGAGGCTGGTGAGTTCCATTGGGGACAAGATTTGGGGTCTTTGGAATTAGGGTTAGGGTTATCCTCAACACAGATAAGTTTCCAGGTACCAATAATTCCTTTTGGTGTTAGATTTAATCCTTAAATTGTTTCCCCTTTGTGTACATTACCCATCTTGTTAAAAAAGCAATTGGGATTAATGGCTTCATCTGCCTTTTGGGTTTTTCATTTCATTAGTATCATTTTTTTTTTCCAAGATTGTTTTACTAGGTTGGATTAGTTTGGATTTAAGTTCCAATAATCCAATTTAGTGCTGAATTTTGGATTATTAATGGAGTTCCTCTTGTAAATGATCTATATATTTTTGCTTAAGTTGTGAAACTTTTAGTGTTCAATTCATCTGCAGAAACAATTTGCTTGTTTTTCTGTTATCGTTTGCTTGATTATTAAGAACTTTAACTTAGATTAGATTCGTTCACACAAATTAATATTTTAATAAATTCGTACACTTCCAAAATTAACTTATTTCGATGTCCACGAGTATCTAAGCAAAACAAAAAACAAAAAAAAAAAAAAAAACCTTAGTCTTTGTTTAATAATTTAGTCATCAATTAACTAAAGTCCAGAATAAAATATGATGACAGTAGGTAATGTGGTTGAAATTGAAAGGGTCAAAGGTCAATTGTTCATCAGCGTTGAATAGACGATGAAATAATGCAGTCAACAGACACAAAAATATGACCGACTGTTGTACGTTTGAAATTTGAGAGTGCCAAGTTTCCTCTGATGCCTCTTTCTTCTCCTTTTCCTTTTGAGTACGATGGAAAAAACTTAATAATTAGGTGGAAACTAAACAGAAAAGAAGAAGATGAAGAGGAAGAGGAATCTTTCATAGTTAATTGTTACTTGTTAGCAAGGAAAAGGATGATGCTTATAGAAAAAAAAAGGAAAAGGATGATGTTTTGTATCGACTAAACTCTTGTTTTAGGCAAAAGTATAATGGTCAACCTTTTAGGTCGTTGCCTATTTGAAATATTTTAATGAATAATGTGCAAGTAGGCAGAAAGTGGCGTGTTACGACACCCTATTAAGGAAGAAACTTTCCTATATAGAATGTTGCACATTAGAAGAATTTGACTGCTTGCGAGTAGTTTAATTGGATCGTTTTAGACATCAGAACAAGAAATCTCGTGATTGATGGTTGGAAAATATTTTCAGTGTGCCGAGAATACTCGGTACATCGAGTGTCATAACACAAGTGGTTGGAGACCTTTTTTTTTAAAAAAAAATTCAACAACTTGTGTTATGTCACTTGATATACAAGACCGTGTTTCTAGAATATTGAAATTTTTTTCCTCGAATAGAAGGGTTTTAGAGAAGCATTTTGTATAAATGCTATTCTCCTTGGAGGATTAGTCGGTTATTGTTGACATCCAACATTTAATTTTACATGCTACTTACTATTAGAATTTAGTAGTATTTCTCTTTACTTATAAGTGAGAAATTTTATGTTCAATTATAGTGAAAGACGAATTTGAATCGCATTATTATTAATTCATTGTGCCCACTCCGGGAATAATTGTACCCAGTCCCCCACCCCATAAATAATATCGTTTGTTGAATAAAATGGAAAAAGAACAATCGTCGCACAGAGTACGTAGAATCGATTAAAGAAAAGTTGGGTTTTGGGCTTCGGTTATATTTGAATCTTTAAATTTGAAACTCAAAGCTCAGCCCATTATTCCATAGTAGGCCCATATAAGAACAAAAATAATTCCCCGCGAGCAATAACAGCCCGCCCCAAAATCCAACACCAACGCTCCCGGCGCACGTTATCACGCTCCGCCTAAAACCTCCGCCAGTCCCATCTCTTCGTTCTTCATCCACCACTCCGATACAAACTACACTCCTCCGACTGAGTCTCCCCAACCGGCAGTCCCAGCCGTCCAATCCGCCGGAAATGGACGCCCTGTTCGACTCAATCAACGTCCGAGAGCTCCTGTCGGCGCAGGACCTCAGCGACCCCACGACCCCTCTGTCTGCGCCGGATCTCCGCCTCCTCATCCAACGCCTCGACTCCCACTCGCTCCAAATCAAGTCCAAAATCCAATTTTACCTCCTCTCTCACCACCAGGATTTGGCCAACCTTTTCTCCGTCTGCAACGACGCCGTTTCGCGCTCCAACCAAATTTCCGACGACGTCGTCCAGCTTCTGAGTTCAATTTCCGACCGCCCCATCGAGGCGGAGATTGGGCAGATTATGAAGCAGATGAGCGCCACGACGAAAGAGGCGAGGGAGAAGAAGGCGTTGTTGGAGTTGGTGAGGGCAATTCTGGAAATAAGTGAAAGGTTGAAGGGCGCCAGTGAGGGGTTGAGGAATGGACGGCTGAGGTTCGCCGCCCAGGAACTGAGGGAGCTGAAGAATGCTCTTAGGGTTTCGGATGATGATCGGGTTGATGAGAGAGAGCCTGTGGTGTACAGATTGCTGAGGAAGGAGTGGTCAGAGTGCTTTGAGGAGGTAAAGAAGATTACTTTCTGTTTGGTTGCCGAGAAAAATGAACGGAAATGAGAGAAATTTAAATAGCTAGTTCATGAAAAAAATGCTATTGTGGTTGTTTAATTGGTGATTTTAATTTGAGTTTGTGATTGTATTTTTTAGAGGAATTCAGTTTGGGTTTGTAGATTCAAGAAGTGCTTGTGAGGTTCATCAGAAATGCGGTGCGGTTTGAGCGGGAGTCGAATAGAATCTGTGTCAAGTATGCACTTAGCATTGATGGAAACGATGGGATTGAGCTCCGCACAGTTTTGGAAGTTTTGGATGTAAGTTGAAGCTATATCTTTTGTTCCTTCCCCTTGCCTTTGAAATCAGTACAAGTAGATACATTGCTCAAAACTACACGAAATTCGCAATTCAAATAATTTTTGTCTTTACATAATGAGAGCAATGGGGTTTGTAATGAATTCAGTTATCTGGTTTTGTTATGGGGATTTCTAGGTAGTCGGCATTTTGGATTATGGTCTTGGTAAAGTTGCCGACTTGATGATCAAGCATGTCATCTCCCTGGCTCTAAATTTTGGAGCTCCTGTGTCCTTTGTAGCTGAAGTAAATCGAGACTCACAAGTTCTGACTGAGGCGATACTCAACATTGTACCATCAAATGATCATAAGGTAGTTTTTACATGTCAATCTTGTCTAAATTTTTTTCAGTCTTATTGTTCAACGGTTTGTCTTATACATGTTTGAGAAAAAAATTGGGTTCACTTTAAATTATCATATATTATTGATTCGCAGGAGTGCCTCCCTTAGTTATCAATTCAATAAGGGGTATTCCACAAATTTGTACTCATTGGATTCCAATAAGTGTTGCATTGGCATTTTCCTTTGGATTTTCAGATTGAAAAAATGGATGGTGAGACTATCTACTCAGGGATTATTCAGGTTATCAAGTTTATTAGCAACTACATCTGCCTTCAAGATGAGTCTTGGGTTCGATGCTTTGGGAGATTGACATGGCCAAGGATTTCAGACTTAATTATTTATAAATTTCTTTCTAAGGTTATTCCTTCTATCTCTTCGCACCCATCCATTCTTTTCTATTTGTTTATTTGAAATCTATTATAAATATATGTTAGCAAACAAGTATAGGATTTTCGGTGAATACTCAAAGTTACTTCTTCATTAGCTGCATTAAAATTGTTGCTCGCATCATGCCATTTATCATTTTGTACGTCTATGTAATGGAGACATGTTTTGTTGTTTCAGGTTCTTCCTGAAGATGCTTCAAAACTTGCTGACTTTCTTAAGATCATTAGTTGTACTTCCGAATTTGAGACTTCTTTAAGGGAAATGAAGTTTATTTCAGCATCTGGTAACAGAGATAACCAGTTGAGCAATTTTGCTGAAAATGTCGAGGTTCACTTTGCATCCAGGAAGAAGTCAGAGATCTTGGCAAAAGCCAGAAATCTGCTTCTACAATGTGATTTTTCTGCTCTTCAAGTAAGCTTCTATAACTGTCTTGAATGCATTTGTAGCTATTTTGATATTTCCAGCCTTTGAACAATATATTTTTCTCACAGGAGTATCCAAGGAATAACAAGAATGATCTGGATGCTGCCAAATCTTCAGAGCTTGTTAACTTGCTATTCCTGTCAGGAAAGTGTGTGGTGTCCAAAGCAGCGATTGAACTAATGAATCTAGTGCACCAGACACTTAAGGTATCTGGGTTAAAACTCATAAATGTTTGATTTTTCCCCTTAATGATGTAGTAGAATAGAAAAGCAACCTTAAGTTTACGAGCAACCTGCTAGCCTCAAGGCACTAATTAGTGCTTACATTTGAGATTTCATTTTCATGATTAATGCATTTTTCCTCAAGTTTCAGTTTTCTTGCCTCTCGATTCTTCGTATAAATTACCATTTGTTATATTTTAAGGCTACAACTGTGATTGGAATGTGTAGGATGTTTGCGTGTCATCCCCCAGAGTTGCTTTGGAGTTCTATCGGGTTGCTAGGGATGCTATACTTCTCTATGAAGTCGTGGTTCCTGTCAAGGTTAGTACAGGAAACCAGTACTATAAACTTTAGCTACTGACCGTTTTTACACCTTTGTTAAGACAATCTAAAAAGTGCAGGTGTGATGTTACGTCTGTCCCATGATGTTGTCTATTGTACTAAATTTTTTGAGAAGCCGTACCCCGGCTTCCTTCTCTCTGTCCCTTTCTAAGGTTTATTCATGAAAGATACAAAAGAGGTCTCTGATGATGTTTTTATGTCCTTTTTTTATGAACCACAAAAATCATTTTAATATTTTAGTTGTAGTATTTTTCTCTATGTATTAACTTAACATCATATCTCAGTTTATAACTGCTCTGGCAAATCTTTATCAAGTTTACTTTCTGGCCTATTTTCACCTCACTTAGTTTTTCATCAATATTGGTGATTTTTGCATGCAGTATAAGTAATCTTCTCTCTTGACTTGTGAAGCTAGAAAGGCATCTTGATGGAATCAACCAGGTTGCTGTTCTTATGCACAATGATTGCCTTTATCTATCTCAAGAGATACTGGGGCTTGCTTTTGAGGTAGGTGATGAACAGTCATAATCGGCTTATGTTATCGATTTTGTTGATTCTATTCCCCACCGTCACCAAGATCACATGCATGCTTGCACCTATAATCACTCTTCTATCATGTACCGCTATCCAATCAAAAAAATGTATGTCCGAATATTGGGCCAAATAATGACAGTTCACTATTTATAGATACCTAACTTAGATCCCAACAGAATGGTGATTTGCTATTCTGTTAATAGTGGAATTCATTAAATCCATACTGCTTCTGAAGTTATAATAAGTAGTGGAATTCATACGGTTGTACTCTTTTGTCCCAGTATGGCTCAGACTTTCCAAGTTCCATCAAAGAACATGCTATGTTTGTTGATATGGCTCCAAGATTCCATCTTACGGCAGAGAAAATACTGCAGAGACAAATTCAACATGTTATTCGTAGTTTGAGAGAGGTATAATTGTGCTGAAATGTTTCAATTCATATAAGAGCTAGAAAGTTATGTAGTTTAGAAAATTGCAGTTTCTTATTTAACTTCAATAAATTGTCTTTTACTAGGCTCTAGATGGCGCTGATGGATTTCAGAATACCCATGAAAGGCAGCAATTTCAATTTGCAAGTTGGAGTATAGATCAGGTGGCCTGCTGTGAATTTTAATGAGGAACTTTTGTTTCATGAATCATATTATATTTGATACATTTGTTAAGGCCTTTTTAGTACCTTAGTTTTTCTTGCGAGGTATGTCTGTAAGGCTAAACATATCTTGTTCAGGTTGTTTTCATTGTGAACAAAGTACGTTTGATATGGGAGCCGATCCTGTTGCCTTCAACTTACAAGAGAAGCATGTGTATGATTCTTGAATCGGTTTTTTCTAGGGTCACAAAAGACATACTCCTTTTAGATGATATGGCAGCAGAAGAAACATTACAGGTATAATCTTTTGGTCATATATCCGGTTTTTGTACTTCTGATGCTTGGTGTGTGCAGCTAACTAAAACGATGTATTTATGTTCCTAGCTTCAAAGTGTGATTCATTTGATGCTGGAGAGCCTAATTTCTTTGCTGGAGTCCCTGGCTACTCTCCAAGTAGAGAAGTCCCAAGAGGGCATCACTTGCACCCTTGACGATCACATACCTTCGTTATATAAAATTCGTAAATTGGCAGGCATGTATTTCGTCTGATGCTGAAAGTTTAGTGTGATTCAATACATAACTAGTAGATGTCTTGCAAACAGTGACCTAATTCTCATTTTGTGTTTCAAATTCTTCGGAATTATTAGATATGCCCTTAAAATCTATCACAACGGCTTGGGAAAGTGGAGAAATGCGCAGTTGTGGTTTTACGTCGTCAGAGGTATGATTTCATTTCTGTTAGTACGAGGCATGATTTCACTTGACCACATATTCTGTGCAGCTTTATGTGCTGTTCATGTCTCAATGTTTTTACAAGCTCCTCCAATTTTTCAGGTAGAAGATTTTATCAAGGCCATATTTGCAGATTCACCTTTGAGAAAAGAATGCTTAGCGAGGATCAAAGGCGAATGGTAAAAAGCGCATCTTATTTTCCCAGAACTTCAACGAAAGAAATTCTGAATTAGGTACAAGGAGGTGTAGTTTGTTTTTATTTTTTTGTCAGAGAAGACGGGGAAACGAGCACGTAGACACTAGGGCATGTATAGGTGATTCGCGTTGCTGTGGATCCGATACGAGGGATTAGGTACCACATTGTTAAAATGTGATGCATCTTGACCCCTTTTTTCTTCTTTTCTGGATTTGGAATCCAATGGATCATTGTGAGCTGCAAAATTTTGGAGTTCAAATATTCAATGATATGCAAGAATATAATTTCTCCCCATATGTTGCCCTTCATAATTTCTTAGTGTTGATTAGTGGTAATGTTTTGAGAGAGAATCATTTCATGCACTCTCACAGAGGAACGGGCCGCATTGTATGCACACGAACCCACCCTCTTTGAGAGTGGCCGGGCTCTGGTAACGCTGCCCTACTGAATATTTTCTCGTTTCTGCGCCGGATGAATTGGGTATCCATGGCTTGGACACCAATCAAAAACTAGTGATTTGTCAATCTGGAAACCAACAAGAGTATTGTACCTAAACACTGCATTGCTATGAAATGACGCACAACATGGTAACAAACAAGAGAACAAATGAGAGCCTTACTCGTAAGAAAGCTCTTGCGCGTTGTTGAAAACATCGTTTAAACACAGAAACACTGGGATGACCAGCACCCAAAATCAATCTTAGCCTGATATTATTCTCCTGTTGTAGTATGATACTTCAAATTTCTCACAACTCTTCCTTGTTAGTGGTATCTTCTCCCATTAGTTCGTCAAGGGAGAACTCGTCCTCTTCAATGATCTGTCCGTCTTTACCATCCCAGGGTTCGATCTTCACAATGTTCGGAGTGCCCTCCAGAGGCAAGTTTCCCTTTCCTCCACGCCCGGCTTCCTTCACAAATTCTCTGCGAAACAAAAATTGAGTTGTTTTAATTTGTTTTATTATCACAAGGATCAAGGGTGGTTCAAGATAAGGTGGAGGTCGAAAACTTACGTAATCTGATCAACCTCAAATGCACTCTTAAGTGGCGCATAAGCTCCCTTTTTCGCGTTTAAGGCCACCAATGCTGGATATCCATAACCACCGACACCCACTCGGTTCTCGAGGTCTGGCTGCTTACCAGCTGCTGCCCACACAAAGCTGCAAAATACATGTACATTCATGGTCAGTAACTATATATTCGCCTCTCAAGTGTGCAAGGTTTCATTGGCGGTGATATGCGCATAATTCCAAAAACTTGCCTGTATGGACTTCTTTTAAACTTCTCCGCAACGGATAATAACTGCTGAATGTACTTGTTCCTCCCTTCTGCCTTGGAATCCAAGATATCAGGCAGGAAAGCCACAAAACAGATGGCAGCTGAACCACATTTCTCTTCCATGACATCCTACAAGAGAAAATTGCGGCAATGCTTTAGCCCCCTAGGTTACTTACAATCTCACATAGCTTAAGTATTGGAGGGAAGTAAACGCTTACGGGGCCAGTTAGCTCGGTCACTTCAGGAGGTGCAACGTTTGTTTCCAATTGTTCGAGAGCAAATGATTCAATGGCTGAAGCACTCCTTGCACCCTCATAGGGGAGTGGGCTGTCTTTGTCAGCTCCAAATACCAATATGGTTGGAAATCCTTGAACGTTGAACTTGCTCATCAGAGACTGGTAATGCCACCAAGTTAGAACCATATAGTACAAGAAATAAAAACATGTAGATCCAGTACATAGTCAGGAAGGCAAAGTTACCTTCTCTGCATCACAGTCAACGTGTCCCAACTTCACCTTCCCCTGCAAGTTTTTAGCGGCCTTCTGCCACTCAGGTGCCAATCTTTTGCAGTGCCCACACCTTGAAACAAGGAAATTAGGAACAAGTCAATAATCTTCTACAATCTCATATTCATATAATAGACAAACAGATCACCATTTTAAAATTAGCTTATAAGATAGTCATAAAGAAAAGCACGTACCAAGGTGCAAAGAACTCCACAATCCAGAGATCTTTACTTTTAAGCACCAGTTCATTAAAATTCTGGGAATTTAATTCTACCGAAGGACTAGGTTCAGATTTTTCACTTGATCCTCCTGTTGTTTTTCCACTTAAGCGGTCTTTCAACAGCGCCTTTATCTGTACAGGACCAATGGAATGGTCACATTACTGATACATGAATCCGTTTTATGCAAGAGCATTATATGGCCGAGTGAGAAATGATTATCACCATCTACGTATCCCATGACTAAGTAATAGAGCAAGGTAAGACATAGTGGAGCAGAAACAATATGAGACTATCTTAATCCACGAATGTTACCAAACTCTACTTTAACCAATATACAAGAAAAGAAACAAACTAACAAAACAAATAGAATTTGAAGAAGAGATTACAACGAACCTGTTGGAGTGCAAATTCTGCAATGGGTTTCACATCCCTTGCTCCCTGATAGTCAACTGGAGGCTTTCCAGGTACAAACACCTTTATTGTTGGAAATCCTCTAATCCCATATTCCTATAGAGCAATCAAACACACCAACACCCCCACACAAAATTAACATATTAGTAAACAACCTGAAATACTCATATTCCTTGTCCAAATATGGCAAAACTATGATACAGTGGGGAATTTTTTTTCATGCAGTTTTATAAAACAATAATATGGTTGACCAAATATTTTCAGGCAGAGGACGTTAATCTACAATTGCTACTTCAAACTTAGAAGTCAAAATTAGTAATTGCAAGAGTAACTATGGGAAACCTGAGCGAGGGACTTGTGTGCATCAGCATCAAGAGCTGCCACGGCAGCCACACCCTTTAAGACAGTAGCCGCTTTCTCCCATATCGGTGTAAGAGCCTGACAATGTCCGCACCACGGTGCAAAGAATTCAACCAGAACAACTCTGTTTGAGTCCAGAACCTGCCACCATTCCACAGGATTCAGTTCAAGAAAATACCAGTCAAATTGTCTTACTAGAAATCATAATTAACCCAATAAGAATCAGAACTCACTGATCACATTTCTATGTTGGGAAACGAAAAACAAGTACATTAAACTCAGCAAATTTATCAAACAATTTCCACAAAGTGCAAAATTAACTTACTTTTTCCGAAACAAATATCCCCAAGAAGCAATAAATCAGATCCAAAACCTAATGAGCTCCGTAAGCAGTAAAACTCTAAAAGCAATACAAGAAAGCACTTTGCTTTCAACAGCAAAACAATCGCTTCTTAATTGAAAAAACCAATCAACGCCCAAGTGCTTTTCAATCCAAACGGTGACAAATTCCAACAGATTAATGCAAAAAACTGAAGAATCTGAAAAGGGTACGCGCAATTACTGGTAAAGTTTCAACATTTACCTTGGACTTGAAGTTGGAAGGAGTTAGCTGAAGAACTGGCGATGATGGTCCGTATAGTGCATCACAGACACTGAAGACGAAGAAAAACAAGAAGATGATTGGGACTGCTCGAAATTGATTCTCTCTCATTCTCTCTCTCTTACACACACTCTCACTCACTCACTCTCTCTCTCTCTCTCTCTCTCTCTGAGATTTGTTGTGCTAATCAGAGAAGAAATCTCTCGAGGCACAGAGACGAAACCCCCAGTGAATTTTCTTCTGGTTTTTGGGCTGGGCGAGCTACGTGTGAGGGCCAATCAGAGATTTACACGTCAGCTGGCCCTGGTTTCTCATGAAATTTTATTGGTGTATTTTGCTCTTTATTATTTGTTCATAAGAGATTGGACCAATAAAGGAATAAAATTGTATTATCAGATTTTAATTCGCATAAAAATTAATTAAATGCAATGAGTTTATGCCCTATGACTATGAAGAAAAATGTTCCTCTTCAAATGGTATTTGTTTATGGTTAGCATAGTAATTGTGACACATGGTTAAAATTTGGGTAAGCCACGTAATGGATCAATCATAATTGATATCGAATGAGTTTTTAATTTGACTTACTCAAATCTTACTAAATCGAAGTGTTAATGACTTAGCCATTTCCCATTTACCATTTACCATTTAAATTCAATATTTTGCTAAGTTTTGCACCCACAAGCGAAATGAGGAGATTAAAAAAAAGAGTGACGCAAGCAATAATTTTTTGGCCTTCCTTTCTCATTTAACTTCTCTTTTTTCTTTGTTTTTCAACCCTGATTTTGTATTAAGACTTTTTAGAATTGGTTACACAACTTACATGTATTTACTATTTAATACAATTACCATCTAACAATTAGATATAATTCATGCTAATATATGTATTTAATTCAATTATCATATGACCATTGAGATGGTAGTGGCATTAAATATATGCGAGTATTGTAAATATGACTCCTTGACGTGCATAAAGTATTACAGATCCAGAATCTTCATGCCATATAAGAAGCCAACAAATCATTACTCTCCAACAAACTGAACGTAACATATCCTCCTCAAAGCTAAAGCTGCAACAAAATGACAAGGCAGGTGAGCTGTAAGCCTATAACAGAAAGAAAACGCAAGTAACTCACAAATGCCACGCTCATCTTGTACAAGCTTGCACGAAATCCGTGGCATGCCACCACACTTTGATCAACTCCTTTCAACTCCCCCAATTCTACATATAAGCTTCTTCAGGAGGATTTGAGATTAACGAAAGATTAAGAGGTCGAGGATGGAGAAGCTTGTCAATTTAGTTACCAAGCTGAAGAAAATGGTGAGGTCCTTGACAGTTGATGGGAACCTTGATCGCCAAGTTAGCATTGGAGGTTCACCACCGCCCTGTGCTGTTCACTGTGAGGAGCTCTTCTTGCCTTCGAAAAGGGTGAAGGGTTGTAGAACAAGAAACAATGATGGTGATCGGTTCACAGCAACTCATCATGCAGCCTGGAATCATTTTTCTCTTAGATCAAACATCTATATTTGATGAGAGAGAGAGGTGTCAACCATTGATGCTAATATAGAAGGTGAAACCCTACTTGCATTTTTCATCACACTGCATGCTCCATCCGCATATGCAAATAACCAGTGATTCACTTTTGTAATTTCTTTTTTATTCGAGCAAGATATTGTAATTTAATATAAACTACAGAGATGTGGGGATTCACATTTGGCTGCAGAAAAATGCTACATTGCCCTAGCCAACTAGGCTTCGCTCAAGTTTGCGTTTGTTTTTTGTTTTGCAATTAATTTGTGTTTGTCCAAGGCTTACACATAGTACCATTTGAAAAGCAAGTTCAACCTAACGACTACAATGCTATAGCTTCTGAGTCTAGCAGAAAAATTTCTCCAAAGTAGAAACAGCTGCATACTAGGCTTGAAATATAGGAAAGCTCATATATGTAGATGCATAACTTATATACAATCCATACCTTCCTTAAATTACCTACGGAATTCAAATCCGAAACCCTATTTACTATTTCTTTATAAATAACTTATGAATTTTGATAATTGTAAGACAAAAGAAATGTCTACAACATATTTGCAACAGTAGCTGTAGTCTTTACTCTTGATTAATGAAGCCTGATGAAGGCCTCTAGAGGATTATACACAAGTTGATTGGCATTCACACTCATGATAAAATCCAAATGAGCATACTCCTCTCTGTACTGTACCACAAGCTTGTCCTTATCATGACCTTCGAGGTCGTCAAGCAAAACTCCCACGTCATTCACGTTAGAAATTGAATCTCTCCCTCCATAGCTGAGGAAAAGAGGAATGTCTTTTGGAATGTTTACCATGTTGTACATAGGAAGAGTAGGCTTCTTGTAGTGTTTCATGTTCATGTGTGCGTGACTGTAATCGTACATTTCTATGGTTCCTTTCCTGATCACTTTTCAAAATCCATAAATAAGAAGCAAAGAATTGAAACTTCATATAAGCATTTCATCTAAAAGTTTCAATCCAAATTTAAGTTCAGTCTTTTTCGTGTGCAGGAAATGACGCATTGAGAAAATATCATTTTCTACTCAAATTTTTTTCATCATCTTTGATCCCATTTATTGACATGGTTGGTTTTGTTTTAGCTAGGGTATACAATCATAAACTAGAGCTTAGACCTTAACTTCTAGTTTCGGATTGGTTAATCGCTTAGATTCTAGGTTTATGTCAAGCATTAGCTAGGGTACTTAAAATCTAGAATCAAAGCTCTAAAAAGCAATTTTATACCCTAATAATCAACATCGTCAATTAATGGGATTGAAAATAGTAGAAGTAGGTTTTCTCCATACATCCAGTGTCCTGCACGGAGAAGTTCCGATGTTTTATTGCTAAAGTTTGGATTGTGCTTTAGATTTTTACCACATGATTGAACCTGGAAATCAAAGAGACTTACTCTGAGCAAAATGTATAAGGTTCTTTGTTGAAGTGGGCTGGGGAAGGTTCTTAAAGAGAGCATCTATACTTGAATGACTGAGGCAACAATTTGGGCCTGCAGATTGCAAATAAACAATTCAGTCTCTGCAGAGCAAATCAAAATTTCAAGTTTAAAAGTGTGAATGCATGAGCAAGCTTTGTATTACTGCCTCCTATAGCTGCCAGTAAGTCGGAGCAGTCAATTCCCTGTGATCTGCAGATCAATTGCACTAGTTCTATTATCTGCCTGTAGGATTTTTGGTACGAACAAAAAAATTGTCAGTGATGTAATTTCCCAATGAGTAACCGATAATCAGATGGATTAATATTTCAACCCATGTAAAAAAGCATTCTTGTCAGCTTTAAAAACATACTTAAAAACTCCAATTTTCTTTAACAAAAATATCTAAACTCTTGTAAATATGCCTATATTACGGAAACAAAAATTGTGTAAAATGCCATCTCACTCGTTTGGAACTTCCGGGAATCCCAACAATTTCACTTCCTGTAAATAAAAAAGGAGAACATTTTTGTCATAAATTATATATTTATAACAATGGATTTTTAAGAATCCATATATGATAACAAAAAGGTTCATTAAGTTGTGTTACTTCTGCTAAAAATGTTTCGGCAGCAGTTCTTAAAATCAGTGAGGGTATTTGACCCAGATAAGCAACCGGGCTAAGCAAAGCAGCTGATCTTAGCAAGTTAAACAGCTTTTTCTCCGAGAAGGCGGCGAGGACAATCAAAAGTTCCCTATATAATTCAACAGCTTCAAGTCTCACTCAGTTCCTTTTAAATGTACAACAATTAAATTTCTAAAACATGAAAATTCCCGAGAGTAAAGACGAAAAAACGTTATTTAAATGTTTACCATGGAATGTCCGACGTAGTGTAATTTCTGTCCTGTTTGATCACGGACGTACTGGACTGAAGTAGGAAGATCATAAACAACCATTTCATCCCATGACCAGTCCCAGTAAGCCTAATTCATTTTTTTTTACAAAGTGTTAGCGGGTAAAACATTAGGGTTTAGCGTTAGTAAGCCTAAATTCATGGCTGGATATTATTAGTACATGATTAAGATGCAAATTAAGCTGGTATGATGTGGATCAACTTTTCCAAAAAGCAAAGCGAACCGGATCATTAGGACTAAGTGATGTATGTCCGCGACTAGATCTTGTCCCACGAGCATTGGAAAGCCAGACATCAAAACCATGATCAGCCAAGATAAATGGCAAAGATTCTTCCGGCGGATTGAGTAGCCATGATGAAGCATCCTGTTGCCACAAAAATATTTGTTAAATTATTTTTATGTCAGGCACAATATTTGTACATGTATTTCAAAAATATGGTGATTAGTTGCAAACCAGTAACAATCCATGTTGTAACAGAATAGGCAGCTTGTCGGCTGTCTTATTCCCGGATCGTCCATTTGGAATCCTCTGCAGGCCAAGGACGTAGCCATCTTCTGTTGTTACCTGAAACTCATCGACAAGCTGATCTATGTTAGGATGCCAAGTGGCATCATCGGGTTTGTCCAAATGTAAGGCCAAGATGGCTAGTTAATTGATAAGACTGTTAGAATTTGTTGGATGTCTGTTAGAATAATCTGTTAGGAGGTTGTTTGGGGAGCGAGATACGGGTGAGCATATAGGGAAATATCTGTAAGAAGAAGAGTGTGTAATTGTTTGTTGTGGAATGTAATACAAAGATTGTATGCAATACATGAAGAAGTAGAGCTCGGGTCATAATATTGGTATCAGCCAGCATTGATCCTCTCAAGCCTTTGTTATTGTATGACGCGCCAAGCATCGAGGAAAGCCATGGATGTTCGTATGTCTGATCTTGAAACCAAGATCGAAGATCTCAAATCGGAGCTCAAAGCCAGTCAAGATTTGATTTTGCTACAACTGCAGTCACTTGCGGCGAAGGGCGGTGGGGGATCGTGTGGGGATTCTTCTGAGGCGACTCCATCGAACCCCAATTTTGCAGAAGGGATGAACCCTAATCCCAATTTCAATCGTCAAGAATTGGGTTCAAATGCGGCTCGTCCACCATTTTTGCGGATGGATTTTCCCAGATTTGTGGAAGGAGATGATCCATTGGGGTGGGTGTATAAGGCTGAACACTACTTTGATTTTTTTAACATCGAAGATTCGAAGAAGGTGAAGCTGGCATCATTCCATATGGAGGGAGAAGCTTTGCAGTGGTTCCAATGGGCGAAATGTCTCATTCAATATCCTTCATGGGCTGAATTTACGAAGGTTTTTTGTCAGGAATTTGAGTCCTCCGAGTTCGAAGATTGTGCGGAAAATTTGGTCAACTTGAAGCAAACAGGTATTCTTAAGGATTATATCTTGGAGTTTCAACGATTATCTAATCGAACCACATATATTAGTCCTGCAATTCTCAAATCATGCTTCATTGGGGGATTGCGAGCGGAGTTGCGCCATGATGTCAAGTTGCTGAAACCAAAGGATGTTCTTGAAGCTTCATCGTTTGCCCAGCAAGTGGATGCTAAGCTTTCGGATCTCAAAGTTAAGTCTTTACATAAAGCTTCTACATTTTAGCCTACTTTTCGATCCCCTGTTTTGCAAAATGTTAATAATCCAACAGTCATTGAAAACCGTCCAAAAAATGTTCCTGTGAGAATATTAACCCCTGAAGACGTTGATCATTGTAGAATGAATGGTTTGTGTTTTCATTGCGAAGACAAATATGTTAGGGGGCACACTTGTGAGAAGAAGCAGCTGCTTCTTATTGATGTTCAAGATTCTGAGTATTTGGAGAATATGGATGACATATTAGTTAGAACTGACGAACCTAAGATCACAGCATGTGCTTTGTTTGGTACTCCTGCTCCTCCTACTATTAATACAATGAGGGTTCAAGGATTTATCAAGAATTGTCCAGTTACAATATTGATTGATTATGGCAGTTCTCACAACTTTGTTGATCTGAGTTTGGCGAAGAAAGTGGGGTATACATTGGATACTGAACATACATTCAATGTTAAAATTGCTGATGGTGGAATGGTGGCTACAAAAGGGACTTTGAGCCAAGTTTCTGTCAGGGTTCAACAATTCAATTGCATCATTGATCTGTATGCAATTCCCCTAGGAGGATGTGATGTTGTTCTTGGAGTGCAGTGGTTAAGAACCCTTGGTCCAATTCTATGGGACTTTGACAAAATGTATATGAAATTTTTCAGTGGTTCACAAACATTTTGCATTTCCAGTCATGGTTCTTCCTTGCACTAGATAGAGGATGTCACTGCATTACAAATGCAGAAACTTTTGCAGCAAGAAACTACGATTGGAGCTTTTCTGTGCCATATGGAGTTAGCACATGTGGATCAATCTAAGGGCAACCACTTACCTCCCAATTTGTCTCCTCCACAGCAGCAAGAATTAAAATCATTACTTGAAGAGTATGAGGTATTGTTCTTCACTCCAAATTCCTTACCGCCACATCGTATGCACGATAACAGAATTCCATTAGTTAGTGGGAGTAAAGCCCCTAATTGTAGACCATACATATATGGGCCAGTACAAAGGACTGAAATTGAGAAATGTGTGAGTGAATTGCTACAATCTGGTTTATTAGAGTGAGTAACAACCCTTACTCTTCTCCTGTTATTTTAGTAAGAAAGAAAGAGGGTACTTGGAGAATGTGCATGGATTATAGGGGTCTCAATTTGATTACTGTTAAAGATAAATTCCCAATTCCACTTATTGATGAATTACTAGATGAATTGTATGGAGCTCGGTATTTTTCAAAGCTGGATTTGAGAGCTGGTTATCATCAGATAAGAATGCATCCCGATGATATAGAGAAGACAGCATTTAGGACTCATGATGGTCATTATGAATTCTTAGTTATGCCTTTCGGATTGACAAATACCCCTGCAACATTTCAGAGTTTAATGAATGAGATATTCAGACCATATTTGCGGAAGTTCATATTAGTCTTCTTTGATGATATTTTAGTCTACAGTGCATCATGGGAGTCTCATCTGCAGCATCTCAGGACAGTTTTCGATACATTACAAAGTCATTCCTTGTTTGTTAAGCAATCGAAGTGTGTTTTTGGCCAAGATAAGGTTGAGTACTTAGGTCACATAGTGTCTAAAGAAGGAGTGGCTGCTGACCCTTCCAAATTAGACTCTATTGCGAATTGGCCTATTCCTTCTTCTGTCAAAGCTTTGAGAGGGTTTTTGGGATTGACTGGTTATTACAAAAAGTTCATCCCTCAATTTGGCAAAATTGTTGGTCCATTGACTGCATTAACTAAGAAGGACAGTTTCCTTTGGACTGAAGAAGCTACAACAGCTTTCAATACTCTCAAAACTGCTATGCTATCACCACATGTTCTTGCTTTACCCGATTTTAACAAGCCATTTATAATCGAAACTGATGTTTCTGGGTTTGGAATTGGAGCAGTTTTGCAACAGGAAGGTAGACCTATAGCTTTCACAAGCAAAGCTTTGTGTCCAAGAAACCAACAGTTGTCTGCATATAAAAGGGAATTATTAGCCATTGTTCATGCAATTACCAAATACTTGGTTGGTAACCATTTCATTATTCAAACTGATCACCATAGTTTGAAGTATTTCCTTCAAGGGAGAGCAAATACACCATTTCAGAAACAATGGGTGTCCAAGCTTATGGGGTTTGATTATGAGATTCATTATAAGCAAGGTAGTGATAATTTGGCAGCGGATGCACTTTCCAGGAAGCAAGGGGGTACTGAAGTAGCTGCATTGGATGTAATGGACCCTGTGGAATGTCTAGCAATTTCATATCCCTATTCTCAGTGGATGGATGAATTGAGAAGACACGTAGAGAATGACCCTTGGATACTGCAAAAAATCCAGCAAGTTTTCACTACATCTGCAGATAAGGATCTAGTGGGAAATCTCAGATACGAATTGGATAATGGTTTTTTGAAATTCAAGCATAGAATTGTTATTAGTCCTCAAAGCTGTTGGAGAAGTAGAATTTTTGAAGAACATCACTCGAGTTCTATTGCGGGCCATGAAGGGTTTCTCAAAACATATAAAAGGATTTCTAGATCTTTTTATTGGGAAGGCATGAAGAAGAACATTAAAGACATGGTAGCTATCTATCCTATCTGTCAACAACACAAGTATGAAACCTTGTCCCCTCCAGGGTTGCTTCAACCACTTCCTATTCCTACCAAAATTTGGGTTGACATCTCGATGGACTTCATTGTTGGGTTGCCTCCTTGCAAGGGAAAAACTGTAATTTAGGTAGTGGTTGATCGCTTATCTAAGTATGCTCATTTCTTGGCAATTGCTCATCCTTATTCAGCCACTATGATTGCTCAATTGTTTGTCGATCATATCTTTAAGCTACATGGGATGCCTAACTCCATTATTAGTGATCGGGACCCAATCTTCATGAGCAAGTTTTGGAAGGAGTTTTTCACTATTCAAGGCTCCAAACTGTGTTTCAGTTCTGGGTATCACCCCTAAACAGATGGGCAGACTGAGGTTCTCAATAGATGTCTAGAAACATATTTGAGGTGTTTCCGCAGTTTACAACCTAGGAAATGGGCTATGTGGTTGTCTTGGGCCGAATGGAGCTATAACACAGGTTATCACACGGCTACAAAGATGACTCCATATGAAGTCGTTTATGGCTAGCCACCACCACTTGTTTCTTTTTATGACAGTGGTACCACTAAGGTTGCATCAGTTGATCAAACTTTACAAGAACGGAATCGAATATTAGCAGTTTTGAAGTCTAATTTGCAGGCTGCCCAAAATCGAATGAAGGTGCAGAGTGACAAGAGAAGAACTGAGAGGGTGTTCGAAGTTGGTGATTGGGTGTACCTCAGGCTTGTTCCTTATCAGTTTATGTCCTTATCTTCTCATTCAGTTCACAAACTGCAACCCCGTTTCTATGGTCCTTTCGAAGTCTTGGCTAAAGTGGGAACAGTGGCATATAAGCTGAAATTACCTGCGACTTCCAAACTCCATCCAGTTTTTCATGTTTCCTGTTTGAAGAAGCATCTGGGTGACCAAGTACAACCTTCTGTGCAATTACCACTTATTACTGATCCTGGTATATTGCAGGATGTACCGCTGGCTATCTTGGATAGAAGAATGGTGAAAAAGGGACATACTGCTGCTACAGAAGTGTTGGTACAGTGGCAGAATCATACCACAGATGATGCTACATGGGAGAATTATCATGATCTCAAATCCAAGTTTCCAGATATTGTAAATTTGTGAAGTCTGTGTGGCTTGATTCTTAGAATAATATGTTTCAATGTGAGGTTCAGTTTTAAGGGGGGGGTATTGTTAGGATGCCAAGTGGCATCATCGGGTTTGTCCAAATGTAAGGCCAAGATGGCTAGTTAATTGATAAGACTGTTAGAATTTGTTGGATGTCTGTTAGAATAATCTGTTAGGAGGTTGTTTGGGGAGCGAGATACAGGCGAGTATATAGGGAAATATCTGTAAGAAGAAGGGTGTGTAATTGTTTGTTGTGGAATGTAATACAAAGATTGTATGCAATACATGAAGAAGTAGAGCTCGGGTCATAATAATCTATGACAAAAGATAACAGAATTTATCTATGATGTCACATATTGGTGATGTGATCCGAAAATATCGAATCAAGGAAGGCACATTCTGATAACTTACTTTATGTTCTTGGCAAGTATAGCCTTGTGTCTCCACTAATGATTTGCAAATGCCAACATTCGAATTTTCGATCGAGTACAGCTTATTTTTTGTTGCTGCTGCTGCTGCTGAAACACAAAGTAGAGCCATAAATATTAGAGTGGTTGAAGGGTTAGCCATTTTTAAGCGCAGTGGTTTCTGGGTGCAACGATTTCAAATTTTCAGTGCTTTTGCTTTCTTATGGTAGGCAAATCTATATGCACATAAATTATTGTATCCCATTGGCTTTAAGCCAATCACTGAATCATATTTAACAAAATATGTATGGCAGGATCTAGCTCAATCTATTGCATAGCCAAAGTTTGCCATTTAGTTGGTGGTGGATTAGCAACCGATTGTGTGTCTTAATGATTTAGATTTTCTAATGAAGCAACTTTATTGTAAAGACTTCTTAAGTTTAGCTTTATCAGTTAAATGATAATGTGACATTAACTAATCAACAAGACCCTTTAACCCTTGTCAGACTCAAATTCTTCACTTAAATATCCCAAGTTGCTACTTAGTATTACGGTCTAATAATATTTATTTCCACTTATAATTGGAAGGTCTTAGGTTCAACTTCCGTAGATGGCGAATCCGTAATCAAATTATTGTGGTAGACTCATTATATGACCAAGCCCAATTCCCCACCCCTTTAGTGGTAAACATATAGTTGTATTCAAAATGTAGTAATTTGCAAGTGATGAATTGTCTTTGTGGATATGGTTTTTCTTCTTCAACGCACTGCATCTCAAGTTCAAACCTTCCTCCTCTCCTCATTGTAATTTAAAATAATAATATCGATTGTAATAAAAAAATGTCATAACTTTTCATGGTATGGTTACTTATTTGAAACAAAAATTGGATCAACTACTTGCCTAATAACTTTGATTCCTTTCATTCAAAAATTCAATTCTTAACTTTCATAATTACAATTTTTGATGTTGGACCTACATTCCTTTTTTATTGCGTATGTGTTAATAAAGGCAAGAAAAGTCATAAATAAGAATAATTTCAATACACGTTCGAGATAAGTAAACATGTCATTAATTAGTTTCTCATCTCCAAAAAAAGATTTATGGGTTGCAACATTCTTGTTCTAATGGCCAGTAAAGCCCTTTTTGTCTTCACCATTCCTTTGCGAAGAACAACATCCATTTTTGGTGATCGAGTGCAGCTTTAATTCTAGTTGCTCATAGAAGTAGAGTGGTTGAATTTAAGCCAATTCACTATCTGCCTCAATTTCAAAATTTCACTGTGTACCTCAATTTCAAATTTTCACTGTGTACCTCAATTTCAAAATGAGTAAATTGTACGAATGGTCCCTTAACTTTAATCAAATTGGAGCAATGGTCCCTCAACTAAAAATCCATTACCATTGGTCCCTCAACTTATCAAAATGTGTAGTTATAGTCATTCTCATCAATTTTGTCAAAATTTTGTCAAAATAAGCTATGTTGGAATGACCATTTATACAATTAGGATCCCTCAACTCATCAAAGTGTATAATTATGGTTCTTTTCGTCAACTATGTCAAAATTTTTGTCAAAACAAGTTATATTGGAATGGCCATTGCTACAATTGGATTAAAGTTAAGGGACCATTTCTCCAGTTGAATTAAAGTTGAGGGACCAATGGTAATGGATTTTTAGTTGACGAACCATATCTGCACGTTTTGATAAGTTGAGGGACTAATGGTAATTGATTTTTAGTTGAGAGACCATTGCTCCAATTAAGTTAAAGTTAAGGGACCATAGCTACAATTTACTCTTTCAAAATTTCAAAGATATTGCATTTTTTATTGGAGTAGACAAATTCATGGACACCAATTATTGTCAAATAGGCCTTCAATTTAGGCCAATATACTGATGAATGATTAAACAAAATTAATGGCAATATCTAGGGTCATCCTATCATACCCAGAATTGCCCAAATTGACGCATCAAGGGCACAAATGATTAATCTTATATATGGATTCTTTTGCGGCAAATTTTGTTTTGCATGCATTTTCCCACATCAGTTACTTATTAATTTTATATACACAGTATTAGAAGTTATCTCTAAAATCTTCACCGTCTTCACTCAAATGTCTTTCTCCCCTTTTATCAGTTTCTTCACAAATCAGACATATAGTGAGTTTTTTAGTAGGATAAAGTAAAAACCATTGATAAATTGCCTTTGGAGCTTTTGGTGGACGGCATTGACGCGAATGAAACCCCCCAGCATGTTTAGAAAAAGAGTAAATTACATAAAATTACTTTAATTATAGATCGAACCATAATCTCATACCTCATATTTTAAATATTACAATATCTTATCTTAACTTATAAATTTGTTACAATATCAGACTTCTGTTAAGTTTTCTATCAATGTAGCCGTTAAATGATGACGTGGCAGGAGTATGGTCCACTCATTTCAAAGTACTCTCTTCCTCGCTCACTCTCACCAGGATCCTCTCCTGAGCAAAGGGTGAGGATCCTCACGATCAGGCACATCAGATCGTTGAAATTTTATCCAATGGTTACAAACAGGTGGTCCCTCTAAAAGTTATAATAATTGTAACCGTTAGATAAAATTTCAACGATCCGATGGGCCTGGTCACGAGGATCCTCACCCTTTTGCTCAGGAGAGGATCCTGGTTCACCCCCTCCTCTCACTTGTCTCTCACTCACTCTCTCTGCTCTCACCCCCTCCCCTGTATCCCTTCTTCCTCGTCCTCTTTAAACACACCAAATTTCCTGCGTCGATCCCCAGGGACATCTTCCTCGACCTCAACGCTCCCTCCGCCGCCCACTGGACCTCGCACTCCGGCCGCCTCATCAAGTTCCTCCACACCGGAAATCGAACGGGAAAACGGTCCGCCTCGAGCCGGAGCTGTGAGAAGATGGGTCAAATGGTTCATCGTTGCGAGAATCTCGCCGGATAAGTTGAATTCAAGCACCGGAATACCAAACCCGAATTTCGGAGCTGCCGATGTAGAACGTATCGGTGGCGAGATTGCCTTCCGAGGACGAGGCGTCAGCGTAGGAGAGTATGACATGGCAGAGCTTGTTGGAGTCGCAGGAAGCAGGTATGGTGAGGTCTCGGTCCGGTTCGTGCAGGTGGATGAGGAGCATGGGACGAGGGAGTAGGATGTGGACCGGATCGGATCAAATGTGTTGTTATAGTTTCGGATTTTGTTGCAGTGAAGCCAGGAGAGCTCGCTTCATGTGTCGATAACCATCAAAACGTTCTGCGGCGGAGTTCCGACTGCGACGGTGACTGTGCGGGTGACATTGTGGTGGAAAGGAAGCTTGTTCGGGGACTGTGGGAGGGACCCAGATGGAATTTGTTGGGTTTTGAGGGGTAGAATGAGGGGTGGAGTTTGGATTCAGTGAAGCAAATGAGGAGAGTGGCGGATTGGAACTTTAGAGATAGGTTTTGGATGGAATCAGATTCTAACTCCTCCAAATTCGATCCGTAGTTAAAATAGTTTTGTGTAATTTAACCTTAAAAAATATGTATGCGGCACAGATGGAGGCCAGGAGAAACCTAAAGTTGAAAAATACACGCATTTATGGCTTAATGAATTCGTTTTATCCATTATGAATAGTTAGAATGTGGCATCTCTATGGCCCTAATAAATATTTGACACCTATTAAATTCATGACAACAAAATTAAGAAAAGTTAAGATATTGAATACGTGTCAGACACTTATTGGGACCATAGAGAGACCACATCTATTTTGGGTGCAGAAAATTTGATCTCATTTTCTGATTAATGAATGGATGGCAAATATATAGGATTTGCTGATTTCATCTTCATGAGCATAAACTTCTGGTAACAAAAAATGGGTGTTAATAATGAATGTAAAATGGATTGTGGATGTGACAAAAGGACTTATTTGTACTTTACTCCTGCTAACAATCAAGTTAACTTACACCACAAGAACTCTCACATGTAGGAGATGCGTACTACAATAGCTTATAAAGTTTGAATTTGTACCCAGTTGATATGGATTCAGTATTATTCTTACTCCAATTCCGGATAGTTTAGTAAACAATTAACTTCAGTGGGGAATCTAGATTCTAACTCCTCATGAATCCAAATCCTCCATGAAGTTAAGGATTAGTAAACATAACATTAATGGAGCTTGAAGAAGGCCAGTATAGGATTATACACAAGTTGATTGGCATTCACACTCATAATAAAATCCAGATGAGCATAATCCTCTCTGTACTCTACCACAAGCTTGTCCTTGTCATGATCTTTGAGGTTGTCAAGCAGAAGCCCCACGTCATTAACATCAGAAATCGCATCTCTCCCCCCGTAGCTGAGGAAAAGAGGAACATCTTTCGGAATGTTCGCCATGTTGTACACAGGAGGAGTAGGCTGCTTGTAGTGTTCCATGTTCGCGTCTTCTAGACCATAATCGTACATTTCTAGGGTTCCCATCCTGACCACTATCCAAAATCCATAAACAGATATGACCAAACATTAAAATTGTAATTAATTTGTTAATTAGATAGGACTTCTGGGTACTTAAATACAAATATTACTACTTGTATAGCTCGCCATCACTGATAAAGCTAGAAATGAACGGGACTCACTCTGAGACAGACGTATCATGTTCTTTGTTGCCGTGGACTGGGGGAAATTCTTAAACAAAGTAGCTTTGCTTGCAGAACTGAGGCAGCAATTTGGACCTATATATGGGTTGCAAAAAAATAATTCATGTTCAAAGTGCGAATGAGGATCCCTAACATTGTTACTACTGAGATTGTGAATCCCACGCGTCATGAAATTAAAGCCCTGCATAAAAGTGTGAATGTTTTTTTTGGCCTCTCAACCTGTAATAGTTGCCAATAAGTCGGAGCAGTCAATGCCTGGTGTTTTGCAGATAACCTTCACAAGTTGTTGTGTCTCACTGTTGAGATTTTGAGAACAAGAAGCTGTTATGGATGTCATTTTTAACAAATGTGTCATTTGTTAAACAAAATATCTAATAATTTTATGCTATTGTCTGCATGCATGGGTCTTTAATACTACTGAAGCAAAACTGCTTACGTTGCTATCTCACCCGTTTGGAAATTCAGGCAAACCCAACAATTTGAGTTTCTGTAAAATAAAACAAGACAACATTTTAGTCAGTTAATTCTATTTTTGCAGTAGTGAATTCTAAAATCCATACTTTTTAAGACAAAAGAGTAGTCGCTGAGTTGTGTTACTTCTGCTAAAAATATGTTCATAAGAATCCTTAGAAACAGCGATGACATCTGACCCAGGTAAGCGACCGGGCCAAGCAAAGCAGCTGATCTTATCAAGTTTAACAGATTTTCTTGAGAGAAGGCAGCAAGAGCAGTCAAAGTTCCCTAGGAAATTTATACAGTTAAAATATGTTAGTCGCAACTACGTGGACAAAGAGGTGCATCTGTAGGGTCGAAGTGACTATTATCCAACTCGAAATATGACCAAATTAGGTGAATATTTACCAAGGAGTGACCAACATAGTGTAATTTCTGTCCTGTTTGATTGTTCACGTACGCGAATAAAGCAGGAAGATCATAAGCAGCCAATTCATCCCATGACCAGTCCCAGTAAGCCTACACATTATAGAAGATAACAGATACGTTTCAGTAAAGATTATGATCTGTAGATGACATGATGTGAACAATGATGAGGCAACACGAACAGGATCATTAGGAGTAAGTAATGTATGCCCGCGACTAGAATTTGTCCCGCGAGTGTTGGCAAGCCATACATCGAAACCACTGTCTGCCAAGATAAATGCCAAAGCTTGATCTGGCGGATTGAGTAGCCATGCTGACGCATCCTGCAGTTTCCACAGACAATTGTTACTTAATCAGATCATATATGTCTTGCACATGTGTATATATGTCTACACGCATGATAAAATATGTTGCTTAATTAGGAAAGAACCATTAAAAGCCCATGTTGTAGCAAAACAGGCTGCTGCTTGTTTGGCGTCTCGTTACCAGACCGTCCCTTCGGAATTCTGTGCAAGCCGAGGATGTAGCCGTCTTTGGTTGTTACCTGGGACTCATCAAAGTTTCCATGGCAGAACACAAAAACGTTGTTTATGTTGTGCCAACGTAATCTTAAAAAGATATAGAAATAAGGCATGCACTTTCTTATGCTTACTTTATGTTCTTGGCAAGTATAGCCTTGTGTCTCCACCATTGATTTGCAAATGCCACCATCAGCGTCGTCAATCAATTGCAGCTTAGTTCTTGTTGCTGCAACTACTGAAACCCAAAGTAGCCACAACAAGTATAGTGGTTGAAGGATTTTCCATTTGAAGCGAAGGTGTCTGTGAGTGCAATAATTTTTACACGTTTTGTTATTTATGGTAGACAAATGCATATACAAACAAACAATCGTAACGAGTATTATTTTTTAACACCGTCACATGGTGCTACCAATCTACTCATATTATAACATGTATATATTTGTATAAAAAAACATATATATAACATATTAATTATGTTGTTCACTCGTATTATTACAACATGTAGAACATACATCACGATTTGATGGTTGCATTTTAGAATTTTAAAGCTTTTGTGAATGGAAAGGGATCCTCTCCGGATCCCTTTTACCTAATCCTCCTCATCAAACATTAATCCGGGTCCTTGAAATTTGATTTAACAACTAAACTTATTATAACTTTTAAAGTGGGCCCTGTTTTTGGCTGTTGGATCAAATTTCAAGGGTCCGGATTGTTTGATGAGGAGGATTAGGTGGAAGAGATCCGGAGATGATCCCTTTCCTTTGTGAATGGTATTGAGCAGATTGCATCAGACATATATAATGAATCAACTAGAAAATGCCCCAGGAGGATCCTCTCCGGATCCTCTTTAAGAGGATCCTAGGGATCCTTAAATCGTGTCCGTTTATTGTATATCGTGCAGTCAGTTTTCGTTAAGTACTATTTATATTTAATTTAAAATAAAAGTATTTAAAATGATTTATGATCGCACAATGTACGATGAACGGACATAATTTGAGAATCCCCAGGATCCTCACAAAGAGGATCCTCATTCGAAAATGCCAAACAAAAAATGATCTATGTCAAGTCAAGAAATGACCATCATTCCAATAGACAAGAATTTTTTTTTTTTTTTTTTTTTTTGGTTCAAGATAGACACGAAATTTCTGGCAACGAAAAATAGTATAGTTTCAGTGTTGACATATTTACCAGTTTTCAAAAACGTGAGAATTGGTCTGGACTCTGCGAAATATTTAGTCAGTACTAGTTATTATGTATAGACTTGCATTGTACCTAATTTTCCAGGGAAAACGACCTCCAACATTTGCAATTGGTAGGAAACGGATAAGAAAGCGTCTGATATACGGGGCTTAAATTGACGAAATTTACGGCAAAATTTGCGATCGTGCAGGTTAGGTAATCAAACATGCTGGCTTCAAAGGAAGGAATCCCCTTATATTTTAAGTAAAGATTAGTTGTGGGGTTCACACCATATTGAACTTCAACGACCCGAACCATTTATTTTCAAAAAATTTGATGAAATGTCGCATATGCACAAAAGTGGAAAAGTTTGGGAGGCTAATTTTTTAGTTTGGGTCGTAAATGCACAAAAGTGGAAAAGTCCGGTTGTAAACACGAAATTCCTGCGACAAATAAAATGAGAACATAAGCGTACAAAGTAATAATTTGCATTAAATGAGAAATTAGAGTTACAATCTCTAATACAAATTTGATTCTCTAATTCAATCTCCGGGGATGCAAAATATGTGTGTAGAGTGGTTGTTCCAAGAGTCGTAGTGACTTGATCTCGAATCTACAAACGCCGTTTGTGGCAATAGAGGAACCGATACGTGCAGTGGTGTTTGATAGTCCTTTATGAGTGTGGCAAAGAAAGCAGAGAGCTTTCTGAATCTTCTGAGTGTATGGAGTATTTGAGCGTTTGAGGGATGTATGGATGTCTGAGTTTGCGGATCTCTGGGCCCGTCGTATTAATAGGCTTCTTCTTGATTTCTTGCAGTAAATCAATTTATTTACTGAGCTATGATTTATGGAATTTATCTCCATAATTTGTCTTGATTGGAGCTTAATATGAATTTAATTTGGTATTAATTTGAACCATATCAATGAACTTGGTATTAATTTGGAGCGAATTCATTTGTGCCAATTTCATTTGGCTTACTAAGACCCTATTTATTTGGTAATTGAACCAAATAAAGTTGGTGTCCAATTCGTTTTAATCAATCCAATTCAATTCCATTTACTTGCTGACCAATCTCCTTTGAACTTGAGCCAGATTCCAATTTATTTGCTGACCAATCACCTTAGATTTGGTTTCTGGCTGGCCGACTAAATGAATTGGCTGATCAAGTCTAATTTCTATTGGCTAATCAAATCAATTCCATTTGCTTATTTGGTTTCTACTTGCTGACTTGCCAAATCCAATACCAAGTTAAGGGCTTGCCGCTTAATCACCCTTAATTTGACAATTTGGTTGACGAAAGAATCAATCTTCAATTTGAACCACTTGGCCAACCAATTTGATTGCACAAAAAGGGATCAACTGCATTATTTAATGAGCATGATTTGTGTTTGACTTAAATCCAATAATTTGTCTGAATTAAATCGAAGTTAATAAAAACTTAAGTCCTCAATTGTTTCGACCATCCACTTAGTCTGGTAATTTTTTTTCATTATGTCAGAGGTTCGACGTGTGTCACTCTTAATGGTCTGGTAAGTAATTTTTTATGAGGCAGTGGCTTTGATTCCAAACAGTCTCGTCAATTTAAGTTATGATGTTTTGTTCACTGCAGTAATAATTCCGCTGTATAATTGGTTAGTTATGCATGCATTGAGCTTTTCAGTTTGAAAAGTAAGAATAGTTTTGTTTCTTGTTTATCATCAACTCATTATATTCATAACTATGAATTTACGGTTTTCAAAATGATGACCTAGTGTATTTCAGAAAGATTGATGCATGTCCAAGTGGTACATCGCATTCATTTGTTCGTGTCCCTTCGAATTGTTAAATGCAAATGTGCCGGTTATATATGTGTTGAATATATACATTCTTATGAAGTTTTGTTTGATAACAATCTATGCATATACTTGAAAATTTCTCTTACACTTGCTGGCTTATAAATTTGCAGTTTTTCTTTAATTTCCTTTAAAAGTCTGGAAAATTATTAGATTCTTGGTTGGTTACGGTTGACCAACTGAAAGTCTAAAAGTGTCTTTTGAAACTAATGCAGCCTTAGTGACACGCCCCGATCCCGATGTCCTCAGGACATCGGGATGGTCACGTGCTGACTAACACTCGAGGGGTGACGAAAGAAAGCCATTTAATTCATGCAAATGCTGAGAACATGTGAACATGCAGTAGAGGAGTATAACACAATACTGAAATTCAACTACCAACAATGAATTATTAAAATAATGCATGACTTGTTCAGAGCATACGTCTAATACAGAGTATAAGCGAAAATTAAGATAGAAAAGTGCTATTACAATAGATGCCGAATTAGATAGGAGATAGCACTAAATCACTGGTAGGGGAATGCCTCGTAGCTCAGATCGTATTCCTCGTTCCTACGTCCTGAAGGGGGCGCAAAACAAACATGAGTTGACCAAGTTGATATATATATAATAAAACAGTTATCAACATACTAACCCCTTGGTTTTATGAAAACTCATATAACATGATAAATAAAATAGGTTTTCCGAAACCTAGTATGCCGTGCAATGTCTCAAATCATAACTTGTATATATCGTAATCGCTAGTGAATGTGTAATCACACTCCAGGCCCCGTGCCAGCTCCCCGTCCCTATGTCGACGCCAGAGGAAAATCATCTTCAGGCCCTGTGCCAGCTCAGTGTCTCTCAGCCCATAGCTAGAGATTATTTCTCCGGGCCCTATGCCAACACCGTAACCTCGTCCGTGACGGAATATATCCCTCACCCCGTAGCGGAATAGGGACCACTAGGTAAGTACAAAACCATTGAACATACATATATTTGAAAAGCAACTTCATAGTATAAAGTTATCTATCATCTATACTATAAAGAGGTGTTCGAAACATGTTCTAAATATTATTTCATCATCCATCAAATATTCTATAAAGAACACGAGTTATAAGAAAAATAGTAATAATTCAAAATAGCCTCAATAAGCATGTTATCTCATAAAACGTTTCATAAAACATAACACATCGACCAACAGAGAGGGGGTGAAGTGCCTTATATGTACATGCCCACCTCTATATAGCACGAGGCCTTTTGGGAACTCACTGGCTTCGGATTCCATCGGAACTCCGTAGTTAAGCGAGTTCGGGCGAGAGCATTCCTAGGATGGGTGACCCACTGGAAAGTTCTCGTGTGAGTTCCCAAAAACAAAACCGTGAGGGCGTGGCCTAAAGCAAATAATATCGTGCTACGGCGGAGCCGGTCTGGGATGTGACAGAATGGTATCAGAGCCACTCTGCCGTGTGGTGCGAGTGTGCCGACGAGGACGCCGGGCCCCTAAGGGGGGTGGATTGTAACACCCCACATCGACCAACGGAGAGGGGGTGATGTGCCTTATATATACATGCCCACCTCCATATAGCACGAGGTCTTTTGGGAACTCACTGGCTTCAGATTCCATCGGAACTCCGAAGTTAAGCAAGTTCGGGCGAGAGCATTCCTAGGATGGGTGACCCACTGGAAAGTTCTCGTGTGAGTTCCCAAAAACAAAATCGTGATGGCATGGCCCAAAACGGACAATATCGTGCTACGACGGAGCCGGTCTGGGATGTGACACTTAGTAAGGGTTACGTCGTTTAACCAAAGGACACAATTGGGGTCTTGGGTATTGTAGGGAACTGGCACATGAAAGACCTGAGAATGAGAGAATCTCTACTGCATACACACATGCATGAGTCTTTTAAATGCTTTGTGTGTTTTACCCTCTGCCGTATCTCTGGAAATGCCATCATTTTATCAAACCCAACAAATGAATGAAGGGAAAGCGCTGCCCTTTTTGCTAACCATTGGAAAGGCATCATGACTTCCACCACTGTAATAAAAGCATGGTGTATGGCAGTTTTGATATAGGTTTCCTTTCAGATTCTGCTATCTGAAGTTACAACCCTATTTGAAGAGAAATAAGGTTTGGGTGTAGATCATGATAAGTTTCAACTCGAAATATATTACATGGTCTCTGTTTTAACCAATTAGTTGAGAATGACGACAGCCTGAGCGCCATTTTTCCCAAATATATTCATGGACAAATGCAGAGTCTGGAGACTCATACCTATTCATGCAAAAGTATATATTTGTATATACCGACCATCAGTCGTTGAACTGGTACCCTTGCGTCAAGGCCCACATGAATTGGCATGATTGTAGATGATATGAAAATATATCCCTACATATGCATTACTTGGTGGAAGGACAATATGCTGGAAAGGCATAACTATTTTTGTAACCACCATGACAACAGATATATGACTTTGAATTGCTACCGAGACTTACTGAATATGTATCATGTACCTTTCAACTGATTTGGATGATGAGGAATTATAGTCCCATCCCAACATACTGGATCATGGTTTCTTAATCATTGTGGTTGTGGCAATTTTTTTTGGGTGATAAGGAAGTCTGAGAAAATGGGAAATACCTTTTCAGGAAAGGAAAGGATGTTTCTTTTCACTTAGAAAACTATGTGCCCACATGCGTTGGTAGATAAAGAAGGCCTAAAAGCTTGAGATATCATGTGTATGGGTATACACATAGATACGCTTTGTGTGGATTTCTAACTAGGGCGTCATATATAGTGAATACATATGCATAAATAATGAAACCAATGAAATGTGAAATGCTACAATGTTTAAAAGGAGTGCAAAGAGAAGTGCTTCTCATAGAAAGGGTTAGTGAGGCTTGAAAGCCTAAAAGAAAAAATAGATAAAGTCTATTTTAGTTGCTCCTTACTTCTTAAAGTAGAAACATGATTGATTTGATGAAAACATTAAAAGTAACCACAATTATCTAAGAATTGTGGGGTAGCTTATCTATGTTTGAGGTATGAGATTTACTTAAGAAGAATGAAAATATAATTTGCGAAATACAATTTGCTAATTGAATGAGACAATCAAAATGTCATCTCTTATAATGGTAATTTTAAGGTATTCAAAGGTTAGAGATCTTCTAGCAAATACCTTAAATGTGAGGGAATGTACTCGAGTATTAGCAAATTACTTTTTAAGTCCTAACATATGTTTTGAAGGACTTAACGTTGGAAAACAGCTACTCTCGAATGAAACATAATTTCATAAATGGAAGTGAGCACCATAAGTGATAGTCATCAACCTAGTGGATCCAATTAATTAAAGGTTTGACTAGAGAGTAAGTTGTATCATCGAGGGGAATGGGTTAAAAGCGTAGGTCTTAAGAATCGCCATAATGGCAACCCAACCTAGATGACTGGAGATCCCAAGATCTAGGTTCAAAGGGACAACCGATTTGTGGATGATTCAATGGGAGCACTGCGGAGATAATCTCCTACCCATGTCCTATGATGAAACAGTTCTATATGTAGCGTGTTTAGGATAAGCTTTGCTTTTAATGATTCATATACTTGGAAATAACAAGTTGGGTATTGCAAGATACTCTTAATGGAAAGTCACGTATCTTAAGTGAGGAATGGGGCCTTTCTTATGAGAATTTTCTGAAGGGCTTAATTCTCTAAAAGCACTCATGAGAAACCGAGAATTGTTCAGGGCCAAAATGAACACAACCGAGCAACCACAGGGTGTCTGAAAGGGTATTGTGTGATTACTATTGTCTTGGTTTACACAAACGGTCGAGCAGTTCAAGACATCGCGTTCACTGATTAGCCAAGTAAATCCAATAGTAATTCACTACGGAAGGTTTAAAGCCAAAAGCCACCTATCTCGATGTGGTACTTTTCCTACTGAATTCTCTCTCTAGAGTCTGCATTGTCATTTGCATAGTGTTGAGTCAATTTCCATTCATGTGGGGGATTGTTGAAAAATTTAATATTATTATTATTATATTAAATTAAATAATTGAATATAAATTAGAAGTGATGCCTTTTGGTGGAAATATTTGTGTCTATATCCTAATGAAGAATTACAATTTTTGACTTTTCATGAATGATTACATGTTTTTCAAATAAGTATCTCAAAATCTATAAATAGGGAAGCCTGGGAAATTTTATTTAAACCCATGTAACCTTTTTTTACACCCAACTTAAATTTTAAATGTTAATTGTCTATTTTATCCTATTGCATAATTACTATTAAGTACAAAATGAAATTAATAATAAAACTCAACTTTATCAATAAACCCAAACACTATAATTAAATCTTACGATCACTCTTTGTTTATCCTACGATCACTCTTGACACTCATGGACCTCAATTTGTGTATCAATGCACGAAACTTACCGCTTAAGACCCCTCGAGAATGATTCTCGAGGGGAAGACAAAAATAAGCTTCAAGTCTTTAACATGTACATTCTTAAAATTTCATGTACTAAACTAGTATTTACGATTTAAAAGGTTGAGGAGTTGTGTGAATTTGCAGCTAAATTAAAAGGTTGAACTGGACATGTAGGTGGGGCCGTAGCTCATTTGATCACCTGATGTAGTATTTTTTAAGGAAGAAATATAAAAACAAAACCAGCCTTGTTTTTCCATAACGTTTTCTCTCATCAGTGTGGGTATTCCGATTCTCCTGTGAATATATAGTCTTCTCCCTTCTTCTTGCTCAAGCTCTTCAAGCAATGGTCACAGATGTAAGTAAACATTCTGCCTGAAGGACTTATAATTCTTTCGAATTTCGAAATGTATATTTGTTAATTAGGTTTATGGGTGTGAAAATAAATCTACATATTGAATTTGGTTTATGAGGGTATATTAGGTAGTAAATTAGGGTTTAAAGAGATATTAATAGTTTAGTTAAAAATCAAATGGGTGCAAAGAGTAAGTTAGGTGTAGAAATAAGTTACATGAATTTAAATAAAATTTCCCTAAACATAAAGATAACTTTTCATCATACATACATATAGTGCATTAAATATTAGAGAGTCTCATAGAGTTCATATGAGAGAGTTTTCAACATAATCGCGGTTCATAGAACCTTGTGATTTGGAGTGCTACTATTACAAGAACGTGGTCATTGTATCTTGGGAGACAAGCACCAATCAACCATGGGCACCGTATTGAGACGTAAACTTGTCTTAAATACAAAGTGTCCAATACTTGTCTCGACTGTATTTTCAAGTTTTTCTAATCCATTATGTCATGTTCATTAACATTGGTTGATCGTGTGTATGCATTACTTTGATATATAATTGCATGAATAATTTCTTAATTTTCTATGTGATTTAATATAGCAATTAGACCCTAGCCATACATCGAAACCATTGTATGCCAAGATAAACGCCAAAGCTTTTTCGGGCGAATTGAGTAATGCCGACGGCGATGCCGCAGTCAATTGGCAATGCCACAAGATTATACATAATAAGAAGAATGGGTGAAATATTTTAATTGCTAATTAGCTATTGTTTTCTACAATAACAAGAAGCATTATTCCACTAAGTCATGTTTCCTGTATGAATCCTAAAGCGCCACTGCACAGGATCTTTGCAACCGCTGGGAGACGCTTGGTTTTGTGTCAAATCTTAGATATTGTTTTTTGATGTAAAAAAAAAAAACATTGTAATTCCTAAGACCAGTACATAAAAAGATTGATAATGTATACAAGCAAAGTCTTAGCTAATAGACAAGATATTGAGTTTCTACTCATGCGTTCTAGGTTCGATACTTCCCAATCCCTAATTATTGTAATAGTTGTGAACCTTCCCCCTCCCCTTAATAATAATAATTAAAAAAAATTAAAAGAAAACCAAATAATAATGTGAAAGGGCGGATTTCATTCAAGTGTGAAATCATGGCGAAGTCCTCTTCTTCACCTATGATATTGCGGCTGGATTGCAGCCATTCTTCTTCACAGATGATGTCGTGGCTAGATTACTGCTAATAGTAAAGAGGTGGATTGATGCAAAGGAGGATTCAAGGCGGCTATCTACTTCAAGTCCGCGTGACAACATGTTTACTTACAATGAACGGGAATCTAAATTATTCTCCGATTTTAACTTCTTTTGCTTTTACCGAGTCAAAAACTATGTGAGTCCTATGTTAGAAGCCATAGTCTATAATGGTTGAAAGCCCATGTATTATATTGGTTAGGAGTAGTTAATCCTATATCTTCGTTCCTTCTCTCCTATATTCCTGACTTTTTCGATTCACCATCTTCCGTATTAACACACAACCGTATAAAGAATCTAGGGACCGATATATAGATAATAAGGCACCGAGTTTTGATCTAGACACACTATGGTAGAATCGTAAAAGTACACATGAACCATAAAAATGGTAGTAATTGTATGAATTTTGTTAGTAAAAGAAAAATCCAGTGTACAGTATGCGTAAATACAAGTCCGCCCTCAGGGTTGGGCAAAACCAAGGAGAAATATGATGAGGGAAAAGAAAAGAAAATAAGAGAATTGGCATTACTTGTTTCACAAGTAAATATTCTCATTGAAGTCTAAAGAAAGCCATGAGAGGATCATACACATCTTGCTTAGCAGTTTCACCCATGACAAAATCTGCATGAGCGTAATCGTCTCTATACTGAAGCACAAGCTTATCTCCGTCATGATTTTCGAGGCTATTCATCAGCAGCTTCACATCTTTGACGTCGGAGAGGGCATCTGCTCCTCCGTAACTGAGGAAGAGAGGAAGGTCATCTGGAATGCTTGTCATGTTGTACACTGGAGGAGTAGGCTGCCCGTAGTGCTGCATATTCTCGTCCTTGTAGTCAAACATTGCAATCGTTCCGTCTCTTATCACTGTTCAGAAAATCGCAGGATGTTATATTGAGTGCATCTATTTCGAGCAAATTTGGATCACTAATCACTAAGCAGATGTTACAGTTTAATTTTAGCGTCTCGGAGGAGTTTGTAACGTTCAAAGTACTGGTGGTTTGTGAATGAAAAATTTGGAACACTTACTCTGGGATATATGGACCAAGTTTTTAGTTGAAGTTGACTGAGGCTCATGATCTAGAAAAACATCTACTATGGAAGAATTTAAGCAGCAATTTTTCCCTTCATTTTACAAAAATTTCCCAGGTCAGTACATATAGAAATGATTGAAGTGGTAGTAAGAATCTTAGGAGCATGTGTGCTACCGGTGAACGCGGTCAATAAATGGGTGCAGTCAACGCCTGGTTCCTTGCAGACAGCCTTCAGAAATTCGACTAAGGCCTTCCTATTCAATTGTGGAAACACAAACAATAGTATAGTTCATCAAATTTAACAGGTACATGACACCAGAGACAATGCAAGCTCTGATAATATAAGTGGGAGTTTTCGGTGAATACTGGATTGCGAATCATAAGGAACAAATGAACAAGAATCGTTACCCTTTTGGATCAAATTGTCTAAAATCCGCATCGTATAGTGCCTGTTAAAAGAAGAAAATAGGTTGTCAAAGAGTTATTCTGTTAAGAAACTAAAACAGCTAGAAAAAGGAAGAGTTCTTTACCTCAGCAACATAATTTTCAGCAGCTGTTCTTGCAAGGGGTGAGGGCATCTGACCAAGATAAGCAATCGGGCTAAGTAGGGCGGCTGATCTCAAGTTCTTCAGTTGCATGTCTTTGGAAAATGCAGCAAAAGCAACCAATGTTCCCTGCAAAATAAATCCACCGTTTAATTGCAAAATACTCTGCCAAAAGTTTAATATATCTTTTAAAATGTTTGCAGAAGAGAAGAAAGCTGCAGAGTCTGTGAAATTCACCAGCGAATGTCCAACATAGTGAATTTTCTGTCCAGTTTGATCGCGCACATACTGGAAAGTAGCCGGGAGATCATAAGCGACGAGTTCATCCCACGACCATTCCCAATAAGCCTGAAAAGGAGCAAAATGGCTCGTGAACATGTTTTATTGAGTATTTTCATGTTGTAAAACATGAAATTCAGGAGAACAGAGTAGTTACCCGATCATCAGGACTGAGTGATGTGTGTCCGAGGCTGTACTTGGTTCCGCGGGTGTTCCCAATCCACACCTCGTACCCGTTGTCAGCTAAGAGGAATGCCAAAGATTGGCCTGGAGGTAACAGCAGCCATGTTATCCCATCCTGCGCAACAAACCACATAAACAAACTGTCACATTTTCCAAATTTACTGAACCCACTGAAAACTACCGCACAGAATTACTGACCATCAGAAGACCGTGTTGCAGAAGTACCGGTACCCCATTCCCCGACGCCTCCCCTGACTTCCGTGCTGGAATTCTCTGCATACTGAGAATGTATCCATCTTGTGTTGTCACCTACACGACCCAAAAATGCAACCAAGTTACATCAGTCAGTGTTTGCCGTGTCTCGAAATTCTTGACAAACTGAGGAGCGAAAAACGTGGGCATGTCACCGTGTGTTCTTCACAAGCATAGCCTTGTGTTGCCACCATTGTTGCGCAGATTCCGTCATCACCGGGAGACGGAGCCAATGCAGAAGCAGCATCCTGCACATTGTTAGCTGAGAACAACTTTGTTCTGGTTCCAACTACTGACTCACAGACAAGAATAACTACAACAATACAGCTTAAAATCTTATTAGCCAACATCTTCATAGGTTTAATAATCGTTTCCTGGTACAAATCACCTTTTGAGGTTCGGACATTTTTATAGTACGGAAAAAACCAGATAAAAACAGAACTGGGGTGTTCACATGAGCTAATATAAATTGATTAGTAAATTAAACTAGGGTTCAACAAAAGCATCTAACGCTGGTGGGCACTAGTTTTCACTAATTAAATACAATTAAGAACGTTATTAACCTTAGATTTCGTCGCTGCCACGATTCCATAATTTAACAAGAATTTCATTGATAAATCCAAATCTAATCCAAGTATGTAAAACCAAAAAATCGTCATCCCAGAGACTTATATTTTGTCACAGTTTCTTTTGTCTAATTAGTAAAAGATGAAGACGTACTGCCAACGGAGGCACAGAAAGTACTACATTCATGGATATAAACTCCAAACCCAACAAGAGCTCAGACGCTTTCTTCCGGTTTGGCCAAAGGGGTAAAACCTCCAACGCTTTATTCTCGGGAGAAGAAATTAGGTACACTAGTTGTATACACCAGTTCTTTTTGTCTCTCCAATGAGGTGACACAAAAAAACAAGTGTATACAACCGGGATGGACAAGTTTTTCTCCAATTCGAGGCATCCATTCTTTGCATAAACCACGGATACCTGTATTATACTCGCTGTCAACGTACAATGGCTTCTTAAGCAAAGTGTTCCTTTCCTCATCTCTCACAATTCTAAAGTAGTTTTCCATGTGCAATAACTAGGAAGAAAATTAGATTCATTGGCATATGATTCACAGTAAGAAAGACAATGACGAATCCAATTCCTTCATACGATAATGACAATTTCATTTTTCCCGTTCCAATAAATACCGGTACAAAAATCAACCTTGGAATAAAATTATATCAACAATCTGTTTTCCTTCAGGATTTCTCAGCAAACAAAAACCTGTCACGATGCTTGCTTGCTAACAAGATTGATGGGATTCTCCAAATTATGTGGGATATGAGTGCCCTTTATCTTTTTTCCGATGTTTTGACAGGATTATCTTGTGTTCTCGGTCTGGTTAGCGGTCTTCTGAGAAATTGGAACTGCCACGCTTTAGGTTCTATCCGCCTAAGCAGTGGCCACCTTTTCGGTTTAATTTGCCCTAGCAATTTCATCTGCTCCCTTCTGAACTTCCTATTTGCATACCACCTTCCACCTCGCCAACCCAAAGCATAGCTACAGTTCGGTTAAAATGGTGTCAGTGAATAATGCATGAACAGATTGATACTTGTAGTTTCATAACAAGAAAAGCAGTAATTATTTTTCGGACATGGATATTAGAAATTTTAAAAAGTACAAACCCGATAACTAGAGTGGTTCCTGCAGTGGCTATGCATGAAGGAAGACCTATAGTTCCAGAATCCATGATGTTTCTAATTTCCAACTGTTCTAGATTATGATTGTTTTTCATCTGCCACAAAAACAGAGACAGATCTCCAAATGTAACAAACATAAACAGATAATTAAGAAGGGGGAGCCTTAATATAACCAGCAATAGCATTAACCAAAATTTAATTACAAAAATTAAGAGTGAGAGCTTGCGCACATGATGCCTTATCCCACTGTCAAAATCATTAACATAGATGGGATGAAAACAAGAATACACGACATGGATAATAGAAAATATATTGTCGTTTTCTTTTTCTTTCAGTGAGACTTTGTACTTACAGCTTTTTCAATTGATTCGAGCCTTTGATCAACTCTTGATTCATGTACGTGGCGTAGAGTATAGCCTGCACCCACAACAGATGAGCATTAGTCTATTAGATAAGAAAATGTTTTTGAGCATATTACTGAGAGAAACAACAGTAATTAAGTTGAAACAAAACTTTTGCACCTTAATGCATTAGTGAACCAAATTTTTTAGATTATAACGAATCTTTAGTTATAAGTAAACAATTTAGTCAAAGAACAACATAAACCGCAAATGATTATATCGGAACTTCATAAGTTTAGCACCTCACAGAATCTAGAACTAGAACATCTATGACTAAGAAAAATTGTGTTTTTGAAATTTGCATCCTACACTCTGTGTTTACCCCAACTTCTAATTCAGATTACAAATTCACACCCGCGTTTGGTAAACATATGAAATATGTTTGAATGACCCAGAGCTCCGGTTGAAGATTCAACTGAAGTCACACTCACACCCCTAAAGCTTACAAAACTTATTTGCCCTGTCCTGTGAAGGTTAGTTGAAGGGAACTTTATATGTGCCCTACAATTTGCACATTATACCTCACAACTTATTGGAATAAGATGGGGAATACCGTGGGTTTGTAGGGTAAAGTGAGCAAATTGCAGGTTACATATACATGCCTTAACTTGAACTAAGGATTTCAAACAAATTACGCAGCACCCACCGTCTGCGAATATTTCAACCGGCAACTAAAGTGGACCGCCAAATGCCACTCCAATTACCATAGAGTTAGCTAAACTTGTATTCATCACTCTAAATTTGTTGCAAAATACTAATCATTTACACACCGTTTATCAATTTGAAGATTAATTGGTGATCACAAACAAACACAAAGCAGAAAAGCAAAGCAAATTTGAGAAATTAAAGAGCTGCCAAACAAGAACTCACCAAACCATGCTGTGGTGACGGATGCAATGGAAGTTCCAACTGTAAATACCACCTTATGGCTTTCAAATATATCCTAAAACATTCACCAAAAAAAAAACAAAAAACCCATCAGAATTAAACACAACCCATGAAAAATCAACCGATACCCACAACTTCAAACTCCCAGAAACCCCCAAAAATGTGTGAGAAAAATCGAAAGCAAGCACCTTTGTGGAAAAATAAGTGTCCTGAACGGCAGCCCATGATCTGATAGCTTTCTTCCTCAACTGGGTTATGGCTTGCGAGCGGGAAAGTAAGGTCCCTGAGCTTCTAAGGCGCTGCATGGCGCATGCTAGGGATGCCCACCGCGAAGGTTTTGGGGGAAATTGGAGGCAAGAGCTTGAAAAGCTGCTGCCTCTTCTTCTTTTGTTGTATTTTTGCGTTTTTTTATTGGTCAGATCAGGTGGGATTCCGTACAGTCCATCACTTAGAGAGATTTTTCAATGTGATCCGAACACGAAATGGCATACCACGTGTCACTATACAAATGGTGGAATATGTATGTTAAAAAGTTAATAACTTAAAAAACACAATTTTTCACTACTTATATAGATACACGTGATGTACTATCCGTATTCCAATAACAAGGAAAAATTTCTCCATGGCTTGGAGAAAAAGCAAAACCAGTAGGACAACTTGGGCTCGAAAGTTTAGAGAGATTTTACCAGATTCAGTCTGGGCTGCACTATTGACCCTTGTCAAGCCCAATTTGCTTGTTCAAACAAAACGAAGGGCAACTTGTATCCAATTCATGTCTCGTCTGAAGCAGACTTGTAGGTCAAAGAGTTAAAAGAGTATTCAGTTTTGCATTTGATCGATGTCTTAAGTTCGATTTTTCCTCACAATTACTGCTTGTATGTAAAAAAAAAATAATAGTATGATTGGGTTTTGCTATCGTATGTTCAGGTCAAGGGATTAGTTTAACCCTTATTTGGTTGAAAACATGATTAGGAGCCCAAACAAAACTAAGCAACAATAAGTTCACACCTAGACATTTAGTCGATCCACACGAACAAGATTGTCTGGACAAGAAGGAGAACTATTAATGTAAGAATTGCCTACATCTAAAGCAAGACACTAATTGCAGATGACACTTTACCGCAATGGTGGAAAGCAATCATGCCTATACACTCTGGTGCGGGTTCATCTCCATCGACCTCCCTCTCCACAACTAACAATTTAACTCATTAAACTATCATTTGTCCACACATAAAAAAACCGAGACAATAGTTTACCTGACTATTAACAACAAATACTTTTCTCCATACACGACGTATGTGTTTCCAAGATCTTAAAAGAACTCTCAACAAGCCAAAACAAGAGAGTCCAAATGATCTTTTTAATAGTAGCTTTTACCATAGAAGTTAACTTTTATCCAAGCCTTACAAGCCTGAAAAACCCTCATAGCAACTTCAACTTAATTTGGTACAAACGGTATCCCATCGTCAAACATTCAACTTAATTTGGTACTAAAAATTAAATAAAGATTGAATAAAAGTTATTCTCTGTTAGAAATAGAGGGTAAGAGTAAGAGAAAATAGAGAGAGACAAGAAAGATTGAGAAGATAAATCTGAGTGTCATTTTTTTTCCTCATTAGAGTACTCATTTATAAGATTTATATAGAAAAAAATCCTAACAAATTGCATATTGCATATTACATATTAACACGAACAGCCACATAATAAATATTATTTACAACAATTCCTCTTAAATATTCACCAATCAATAATAATCCATTTGGTTATGGGCGCAACGTGATGTAGGCTTCCAATTGCGTGAATATGAACTTCATATTCATATGTGGGTGCTATAAAACTCCCACTCATCTTGGATGAGAACTAACAATCAATAAATTGAATATTAAGTAATAAAATTTATATTATTTTAAGTCCCAATTGATATGCTGAATACTAATAAAAACATTAGTAAAAAAATAGCAATCAAAGAAAACGTGATATCAAAAGAAAGAGGGAAAATGAATTACATCATGTTAGACAGGGAGAGAAGCCGAATACTTTTATGAGTTTTGTTGGTTCCCGACGTGATAAAATAACTAACTAGTCCATTTTCAGAAAGAGAGTTTTAACGAAATGCTTCTGGTATTGTTCGTTTTTAACGAAAATGATATTTTTACTCTAAAAAGTCACTTACAACACATTTTTGTCATTTTAACTAAAACTTAAAATTTTCAAATCTTTTTTATTAGTTTTTTTTTTTTTAGAATCCTATCAGCGTACTACACATGTCCCTTTCTTTTGGATTTTGATTGGCTTGCCGACTTGCAAAGTAATGGTGTCCAAAATACTTTTTCTTCGATAATATATCAGCAAGCATGCCACATATTATTATTACAAAATAAAAGACAAAAATACATTAATATTATCACCATTGAAGTTTAAGTAAGAAATATAAAGAGGAATTTTCAAAGCATGGTTGCTTTATTTCATTTGTTGTTCTTGTCGTTTTAGCATCATTTTCTTATCTCCTTGAGAGAAAATTCATGTAGATAACGTGTTAGAAATAAAGTATAAGAGACCAGAAAAAATAGAGAGATACAAGAGAGATTGGGAGGAGAAATCTGAATGCCTTTTCTTTCTCATTGGATTGCCTAACTAATACTATATATTACATATTAACTCAGAGGTCAACAGTCACAAAATAAATATTATTTACAACAATTTCAATATAGTCTTTTCATGCAAATTCTTGTAGGATACCTTTAGTCACAGAAAGGTGAAAAACACTCACTATTTTTTAGCCTTTAACATATTCTTGTTAATCAAGTTCGTTGTTCCATTTGATATATTTAATTTAGGGTAAATTACATAAAATTATCTTAAATATTGGGTCAGTCACAGTTTTATACATCATCTTTAAAAAGTTTCAATGTCATACCTTATCTACGAATTTGTTACAATTTCATACCTTCCGTCAGTTTGTCTGTCAATTCTTCTATTAAATAGTGACGTGGCTTGAGACGGAATCTACTTTCTATTAAAAAATTAATTAAATATTAAAAACTAAAAAAATAAAATCATTTAATTTTTTTGCATGGGGGCAAACCCCTTATCCCCCTCACCCTTCTTCCCCGCTCCCGTCTTCCCCCAACCCAAAACCAGAAACACCCCAAACCCAGATCTCACCCACCCTTTCTTCCTCGCTACCATTCTTCACCACATCAGCAATCTCATCCACCACTCCCAGCCCCTCCTCCCTCACCTCCCTCAATGCCCTCTCTCCGCCACACCTAGACAAATTGAGCAGCGCACCCACCGCGTTCTCCTTGCTCCTCAAGCTCGACCCGGTCGAGAAATCCAACAAATCCGCCAAAACCCTGACCCCGGAAACCCTTTGAAATGCTTCCTCGCTCTTCTCACACCCAGCCACCTGCACGATCACCGTCGTGGCGTCCTCCACCCTCTCTTCCCCTTCTCCCTCTCCAATCTCGCCGTGCTAGACCCCTCCTCCAACCGACTATGCGGCAAAATTCCACCTCAAATTCTTAACCTCAAACAACTAAACCACCTCTGTCTCATAGATAACCATCTCTCTGGCGACCCATCTCATCGCTCTATTCCCACTCGAAGGGTTCATTTCTCATAGCATACATAAATCTCGTCCTCTGCCGCAACTACTTTACTCAGAACCTCAGATCTCTCCCTCGCTCGAACCCTACCCGATCCACCTCGTCTTCCCCAATTTCCGGGTCGAGATCCAAACGGACCCAAAATCTAGGGCTTTTTCAGGTGGGTTGAGAGCTTTTTGGGTCATATCTTTGTTGTAGAGCAACTTGGCAGTACTAAGTCGAGACGATTTCGAGGTTCTAAATGTATTGGGCAAGTTGGAGAATGGTTTTGGTTGTTGATCTAGGATTCGGCGATGAGGAGTGTCGGTGATGAAGATGAAGTTCTGCATTTCTTTTCTTCTTCTTTTTTTAAATAAAATATTAATTTTTTAATATTTAATTAATTTTTTAATATTTTATTACTTTCTTAATAAAGAATGGGTCCCGTCTCAAGCCACGTCATTATTTAACGGAAGAATTGACAGACAAACTGATGGAATGAATGAAATTGTAACAAATTCGTAGATGAGGTATGACATTGAAATTTTTTAAAGATTGGATATGAAACTGTAACTGACTCAATAGTTGAGATAGTTTTCTATAATTTACTCTTTAATTTAACAACCATAAATAAAGAAAGGAGCGTTTGAAATTCATCTCCCTAAATTATACGCTGCACCAAGCTCATCATTGGAATAAAAATAGTATCATTTTCAAACCAAATGGAATTTTGCAATCCAATTCCAACATCCTAATCCATTCTACAAATTAATATTTACCTTTTTGTATTTATAAAATTAAAAATATAAAAGAAGGAACAAAATGATGTCCCAATTCCTTTCATTCCTATATTTTTGTAAAAAGTAGATTAAAATAGGATTTTTCTTATGTGCTAATGAATAAATAAACTCTATAGTCATATACAAAACGAAACTAACGAATATGGAAGGAGTCACAGTCTCACATAATTAACAGAAAATTAAAAAAATTATAATATCTAATGACACTTTCAGTCCGTTTTATTACGGAAACCGAAAGAAATTATTTTATAAAAAGGTGTGAATAAGTCATAAAAAGACGAGTTTTTTTATTTGAATAAAAATTGCTCGGTGCTCCGTGCTCGCCACTCCTTTTGACTTGCGTCATTATAAGCTTTCATGTATGGAAGTTTAAAATTTTTTAAGAGATTCTCTTAAAAATGAACTCTCTTAAAAATAAAACTCTTTATATATTATTTGTCACCTCATAATTTTGATATAATTTTCGCGTCAAAATTATAAAACATTATGCCAAAAAGATGAGGCGTTGAAGAGCCTCCTCTTGAAAGAATCTCGTTAGCATTTCTGAAAGTTTAATGTGCATGGCTTGCCATCGCAGTTTACATTGATCCCTTCAATTTGCCGAGCTCGAGTCTTTCTTTGGAAGTAGATTTTTATCTCTCCAAATCTTCTCCCCTCTAGTTTTCTTCTTTTTCTTTTTCAAAATCAAATGTTGACATGAGTTAATCATAAACGTTTAAATAAGAGGGGCTAACAAGGAGCAGAATTTGGAGATGAAAAAATCCTACTCCCTTTCTTTGCAACAAAAAAAAATTTGCTTAGTTTTTATTTTTAAGTTGGGTAATGCAAGGGAGATCATCTATTTAAATTATGTTTTGAAAACCATATGACTTGGTTGTTGATAATTAGATTATTATTTACGTGTTGATTAGCGTATTTATTTACTATTGGTGACACATCACATGATTTGCAAATATAGTCTAAAAAGTTAATCTACCTAGCATTACTTTTTTCAGTGAAGTGATATTCTATTAAGATTTTAGACTAGGGTTAGTGGCCCATAACTAATAGCACTAGAATGACATGCAAAATTTTCAACGCGAGACTCAGTTCTCAACATGTTGTTCTTCACATGTGGGAAGTCTCAGGTTCAACTTTCATGAAAATCAAGTTCGGTACTAAATTACAATTGACTTATTATGTAATTTCCGTAATATATATACCAGAAAACAAAACTTCTTGCTAAGAGATAAAACCCTAGGCGAACTAAATTTTTTTATGTAAAAAGATGCGAGTGAGACGATGAGCCACACCATTCAATTTCAATTACGAAGATTAATTGAATGACTAGACATAGTGACACTCTTTATCCAAAAAATTTATTAAAAATAAACTAAAATTAATCCAGACCAAAGTTCCCGATGTATGTGAAAACTCCAAAGTATGAAAAGTCTTGGTGTAAACATGTTGAAGATTTTATAGTTCTTTGTTGGCAACTTTAGGAACATGAAAAACACTATCAACTTCACGACGAAGTCTAATGCGGGTGCTGCGGCTTCCTTTGATACAACGTCACAATATTGCTACTTGAAACAAACTTCCCCTAAATCTTGCGTGGAATTTAGTTTAAATGATTTTAGAGGAAAGATCATTGTGCTATTTCATATTTTGTCTGCATTAGTGATTTGTAATAAAGGCTAGTGTGAAAGCCCTTTGTGACGTAAAAACGTTACGATTTAATTTGTACATATGGTTTGTGAGCGATTGCATGCGTTTGAAGTTTATCTTACAAGCTTAATTTCTTACACTTTTGGAGGTTGTTGGTTAGTGAAGACACAATTGTACTTCCTTGTAGGATCATCATGAGTATGGATACTTTTTTTAATGGAGCATCTGGAGTCGTTTTAGGAGGACAAGGCAAGGGCAAGGCACTGAAATTCGCCTTACTATTATTCACTTTAAAAAGTAATTGTTTTTTGTAAATCCACCCGTTTGTTAAGAAGAACAAGAGCAATTACTATTTATATTTTTTTTTTTTATGTTTTGCGCTTTGTAATTATGTACTTAGTAAATTTGTTCTTTAAAGAAGATGGTTGAACTTTTTAAATTTGTCAAGTGTGTCTAATTTTAATTGTGCTGTTAAAAAAAATGTATTGTTTTAGAATTATTTGGTTTCTTTTTTGTATTTTCAATTTTTTTAACGTTGAAAATTCAACGGTTTAGATGAAAGGACCGTTGGATTTCCAATGGTCTGCGAGCATTACAATTTACAACTGTGGTGTCAGGTGGCTGGGCTGGCTGGGCTATCACATGGGTGGGTCCCTCCCTCACCCTCCTGATGATTGAACGGGCGCAAGCTCGTGTAATTAGGGCAAGGGCTGCCCTTGCCCTATTCACCTCCCCAATTCCGGACCCGTGAAGGAAGTTTTTTTGGGTTGGAGGCAATTTAACCTAATTGCAAGGGCAATAAAGGGACCAGTGGAGATGCTCTTACATGGGCACGAATATTAATTTCACATGTTTTATCCTTCGGAGAAATTAAGTGTGAAAATTGTTTCTTATTATCATTTTGTGTTTTAGGTCTTGTATGCAGTTTGGTATTTACTGAAGTTTATTTTATTTTATTTTAAAGAAATGATACGATATTCATTGATACAGGAAAATGTACACGAGGATAGCAATCTAAAGATTCCAAACTTATTTTGTAATTTGAAAAAGGAAGAGATATAGAAAATGATGATAAGGAATGTCCAATTTTGAACAAAATCATGAAGTCTTCTCACTAGAAATAATCACATTCCCAACAAAAAGCCAGAAATTTCCAATTGGACAAGTCTTTTTACAAAAGAGGAGATCATTAACGCAAGACATGACAAGACCAGTTGCCACGTCTCTCCAACAACTAACACCCACCAAACATCAACAAGCGGAATCAAACTACTCTCCCACACCAAAAACGAATCCAAAGATGAATAAGCAACTTAATTTCATCTCATGTCTAACTAAAGATTAGTCTGAATTATTGAGGAATCCGACATTATATGCATTAGGTTAAAAAGAAGGCGAAACAGTATTTTATTAATTCGATCATGACTATTTAATTCTCGTATTACTGACTAGTCTGGGTTATTAACGAAAAATTGGTAATGAATTATCAAGAGATTTCTATTTTACGTTGTGGAGATTTTCTACTATACTCCAGAGTTTTCACACATTACGTTAGATCTTTGTCAAAGATACAATGACCAACAGATAACAACTCCAAAGTCTAGAATACTCTAGAACACCATGGGAGAAACATACATGTATCCAAATGTCAAAGCGGCAATACCACAAGTTAATCATGTCACATATTATACCTTTTTTTTTTTTATACGTATTATATCCTTTTTTACACGACAGTAATATTGCAACTTACCCAGAATTGAACACTGATTATTACAACTTAGCCAAAATCAGACGCTGAACGTTCAGATATTGTCACGTATTTTAATTTTACTGCATAATAATATGCAATTAGGTTGAAATATTGTTACAACCAAGGTCTAAAATATCCATAATATCTCGATATTTCCATCGAAATTTCCGTGTTTTTGGACTACCGATATTTCCGATGTCATCGATATTTCCATCGAAATTTCAGTATTTTTTAAATTTCTATATTTAAAAAAACACCAAAGGGATTCGAACCCCTCCCATTTTACTCCTTCAACACATTGACCACCATATCACTTATATTTTTGTGAAAATATGCTAAAATATTTATATATTTTTTACACTCACAATGTTTGCCAGCTCGCTATATAATCAACTTAAATCAGTTAAATCCATCATGCAATGCATTTCCTTCCAATTTTTTATGATAAACTAATAGATAATTGACTAAATAGACATCCTGTAAAGTTTCAATAAAAATTTCCAAGTTTTTCTTGCAATTTCCGTGGTTTTTATTCAATTTTTATCGATATCGATAACATCCCGATATTTCCATCGAAATTTCCGTGTTTTTGAACTACCGATATTTCCGATATCATCGATATTTTAGACCTTGGTTACAACAACATTCCACGTACGTAAAGTGGAAGTAGAAAATAGAGAAATGGAAGCCTCTCGGGAGCTCTTGCAACTATTATGCAACTCACATGCATGGAGACCTCCACACAAATAAACAATCTCTTTTTCTTTTTCTTTTCGTTTCTTTCACTTGTGGAGGTGACTGAAAAGAAAGAAGGGCATGTGGACGAAGCCCAAGCTTTAGCTACGTAACTAGGGAAGGGTGCAGTCTGTGCAGGCAGGGAGGCAGGGCCTTGGGGTTTGGGCGATAATATTTTTGCCCATTTGATAATTCATATACTCAACCAGTAGTGCACAATAAGAATCTTGCATCACATGTGCAATCAATGCTTCTTATCATAAAACCTATCCATCATCAATCTGCATTTGATCTCCCTTTCCCCGCCTCTCCAAATTTCCCTTTTCTTTTTTTATTTGTGTTCATCCCCCATCTCCATCTGCAAACTTCACAAACCTAAATCCACTTTGTTCTAATCTTTAGATGCATTATTTACAAGAACAAACAAGAATTATGCCTACCCTTTTGTAACAAGGCTATAAAGTACTCTAATCTTTCTCTAGTACACGAAAACAAAGGATCGTACGATGCCAATCGACCTGATTCACGTCTGTTAACTCTACTTAATTTAGGGAAAAGAAGATTGAAATCGAAGCCTAACTGACCTAATTCAGGTCTGATAATTCTACTTAATTTTAGGGAAAAGAAGATTGAAAGTCGAAGCCTGATTGACCCAACGCACGTCTGCTACGCGTTTATAATTTCTAACATATACCATGGAATGCAATGCAAAATGAATACTAGCCCATATGAGTGAATCAGAAAATAGAAGAACGAAACGAAATGGAAAGCTTTCCTTTTTATCTAAATTCAGATAATGTTTTGTACAGAAAATGGAAAAAGAAAACAAGGATGGGTATGGCGGAATCTGATCAAAAGGGCAAAAACCCAGATCAGATCTAGTGCTTGCCGGGTAGCTGGGTAAACAAAGATCTAACATTAGCAGCTTCAACCATACAGAGAATATTCCAACACCCATCATGTTGAAGAGAAACCCAGATGCTATTCTACACCATAATATTCGAACATGGCAGAAAATTTAAATAAATAAAAAAACAAAATAAAAATAAAAAACTCAAATTCTTCTTCTTCTCAACCACCAAGCATCATTTTTTTTCTCTTTTTTTTGAAATTTTCCCGAGAAAATAAGGCAGAAAAAACCAAAAGGGAAAGGAAGAGGGGACCATTATTTGAGATCCATATTGTAATTAGAGGCACAAAGCGGTGGCTTGAAGATCGTGATCGTCGTCGCCGGATTTGAATAAATCGAGGCCGTCCATCGGCGGCGGCAGGTTGAGATCGAACGGCAGGGGCGAGATTCTCCGGAACGACGACATCAGGACGCAATCATCGCCGTCGTCGACGACAGATGACGAGGAGTCGCAGTCGCTGTGGCAGTCCTCGGGGGAAACCGGGTGCACCGGTCTCCGCTGCGGCTGGGGGTCGGATGTGGGCCTGGGCCGGGGGCGGGGCCCGCTGAAGGACTCGACGGTGCTGCTGAGACTGCTGGAGGTGGGCCGGCTGGCCTGGACGACATCGCAAACCGTGTCGTCGGGGTAGAGAGAAGGATGGGACGGAGGAGGTAGGTGGTGGTGGTGGTGGTTGTCGTATTCGGCGGGGAGAGGGAAATTAGTCTTGGCCTTGGGGCCCCGGAGGGACCGAGCGGCGGCGTCATATGCCCGGGCCGCGTCCTCGGCCGAGTCGAAGGTGCCGAGCCAGACCCGAGTCTTCTTCCACGGGTCTCTGATCTCGGCGGCGAATCGACCCCACGGTCGCTTCCGCACGCCCCGGAATCTAATTTCCTGTACCGCCGCGGCCACCGCCGTCTTGGGCTTGCATAATTGGACTCCTGCTGCTGCTGCCGCCGCCGCAGTGGCTCTGCCTCCTCGCCGCATCGGAAATTTGGAATTTGGAAAATGAATATACAACAGGACAGATGGTAGGTAGAGAGGGATAGAGGATTGAAGATTGGGGCTCTGTTTTCTCTCTCTTCTTCTTCTGCTACCACCTCCCTGAGGGGCTGAGGACGACGGAGATTTTGATCGTTCAGAGGTGTTGTTCGGTGGTCTTCCTCTCCATTATTTTTGTTTTGGGCTCTCCTGCGACCACTTTCTATCAATCTCTCTCTCCTCTATCTCTCTCTCTCTCTTGTGTTGGTATTGTTGCTGGTTTTCTTTCTTCTCTGCTTCTTCTTTCGCTGTTTGTTATCATTTCTTCGCCTTTTTTATTCTTTCGCAACGCGGAAAAAGAAAATGGTTGTTTTCGGAATGACCAAAACGCCATTCCTTCCCTCCCTCCACTTACAATACGTGGATTTTATTCTTTTTTTTGCTCTTTCCCTCTTTTATTTATTTATTTTTTTAACTAATTGCTTTTCATTTTTTTTCTTTTTCACTCCTATAAGGTAGTAGAAAAATAAGACTACATTGATACAATGAGAAGATTTTAGATAGAATTGTATTACTTGTTCGTTATTCCAATAGTTTAAGTAAACTATTTGTTCCTATTTTTAGATTTAATTTTTCAGTTATAATATCCGTTATGTCAAAATTAAAACGAAAATAGTAAGTTTTTGGCGTACATAATGATTCAACTAATTCAATATGACCACGTGGTTCGGCTCCTATTTTATTTGCATAACACGTGTATAGTTCAGTGTTATCATTTTGTTATTTCATTAATTTATAGGAGTAAAATAAAAATAAATCGGTATGAAACTGTTATTTAGTCTCACTCTATCTCTTGAATTTGGTTTCGTCTCACTAAATTGTCATACAATGTCATTATACTTGTTCGTTATTTCAATGGTTTAAAGAAAGTATTTGTTCCTATTTTTAGATTTGATTTTTCTATATTCTGACGTACGTATTGATTCAACTAATTCAATATGACCACGTGGTTCAGCTCCTATTCTATTTGCCTAACACGTGTATAGTTATGCGTTATCATTTTGTCATTTCATCAATTTATAGGAGTAAAATAAAAATGAATCAGTGGCACATAAATAAAAGACTTATTAATTGATTTGCCCCATGAAACTGTCATTTTGTCACATCCCGGCCCGGGGTGCATCACTTCTCGGGCCCGCTCCACCATTGTAGCACGATATTGTCCGCTTTGGGCCCCGACCACGCCCTCACGGTTTTGTTTCTGGGAACTCACACGAGAACTTCCCAGTGGGTCACCCATCATGGGAGTGCTCTCGCGCGCTACTCGCTTAACTTCGGAGTTCCGATGGAACCCGAAGCCAGTGAGCTCCCAAAAGGCCTCGTGCTAGGTAGGGATGAGAATATACATTTAAGGATCACTCCCCTGGGCGATGTGGGATGTCACACATTTAGTCTCACTCTGCCTCTTGAAATTGGTTTCGTTTCACTATGCCCCATTTTGTATCATTTAGTCTCAATTTACTCCGTTTTCATTCATTCCATCAAATAGTTGTTAAATGAGAAGGTAGTATGGACATTTTATTTTGGTACAACTCTTTGCCTCCAACTTGCATGCCGAAGAAAATTGCGATTCCATTTTCGATAACTCTAATTCAAACCCCCTTATGTCTCTCTTGCGGATTGGTGTGGAGCTTTAGTTGCAATTGTTGGAAAAAGCAAATAATGGTTTGTGTTTCAAAAGTAAATAATGGGTTGTGTTTCAAAATATAATTCAAGCCACTCAATAATCCAACATCTACAACTACAACTCTGTATCAATCCTCAAGAAAGAGAGACGGGGTTTGAATTATAGTTATTAAAAATTTAATTTAGAGTTGTTTTAGCAGGCAAATTGGAGGCAAAAATTGCGTCGAAAATAACTATCCATACTATCCTTTAATTTAGCGTTTATTTGATAGAATGGACAAAAATTGGGTGAACTGAGACTAAGTGAAACAAAAATGACAGTTTCATAGGGCAAAGTGAGAAAAAACCAGTTTTCAGAAGGTAAAGCGAGACTAAATAGCAATTTCAAGGGCAAATCAATTAATAAGCCTAAATAAAATATGTGAAATTTTTTAAAATCCTACCATAAAATAAGGGCTAAAAAAAAAAATTTAGGGAACTGTTATGAGCCCTTCAAAAATCTCATTCTACACTTCTTACAAGTGTATATATCTTTTTAATTATATAAAGTTTGGAGTGCAAACTGAGAATTTAGAATGCTAGTAACGAATTCCCAAATGAGTGCAAAATAAGAGTTTGGAGTGCAAAAATTTTAGGGAACTATTATAAGCGCTCCAAAAATCTCATTATGCACTCCTCACATGTGTATTTATCTTTCTTTTTTTTGTCGAATTCCTTTTTTTTTTTTTTAAGAAAATAAAAGAATCAGTCGATGACTTAGTCACAACATTCCACATTTTTTAGGACGAAAAAACTTACAGAGACATTTCAATTTTCCCTTAGCCACTAGGGTGCGGTTCACTAGCTCTAGGAATCGAACCAGAACGTATTGTGTGAAATATAGGTCTGAAATTCATCTCCTGTCACTGAGTCACCTCGTGGTGTTTCATTAATTATAAGTTGATAGTTTAAATTTATTATATGAACATGGAGGTTTAATTTTGTGGTAGGTTTTTCAAATGCGACAATGAATAAGTGAGAAGTTTAAGTTTTTATTTTGTAGGTGAGTATTGAAAATCTACCAACAGGATCATCTCCAGATCCCTTTGGTGAGGATCTTGGAGATCCGTAAATCGTGTTCATTTATCGTATATCGTGCGGTCAATTTTTTTCATGTAATGTTTGTATTTAATTTTAAATAAAAATATTTAAATTAATTTCTGACTACACAGTGTACAATGAACAAATATGATTCACGGATTCTTGAAATTCTCACAAAAAGGATCCGACGAGAATCCGGATTCGAAAGTATACATAATGGCAGACTAATCATCACTAGATTCACTAAAGTCAAAAATTAGTAACCTCTCCAAAGAAAGTATCACATGCACATACACAGACCAACAATTGTCAAAAAATAGTAACATGGCTTATATAAAAAAAATGCAGTCTATTTTTGTTTCTAGACTCCCGCGAACCTTTATTTGTGTTGGTGCACGGAAGTTGGAAAAGTCTTCGTTGAAGTTTTGTTATTTGATTCTCTTTAATTCAGTCTATACAATGGTTAGAAATTGAGAATTGTGTATGAACAATAAAAAACAATCTATAAATAGCACCACCCAAAACATAATTATGCAATCAAATGCTATTCTTTCATTTTTTTTGGGACAACTTCTTGTTTTTTTACATCACAAAATTTATGAGAGCCATGATGACAGTATTTCAATCCCATCACACGACACCAAGTTTTTGACAATTTCATATGACACCGTGAAATAGATTTGGGATATGTATGTTCTTTCCCGTGACACTTAATAATCTTACAAGGAGTAGAAGGAGAGAGGTAATATTTCAAGGTTTAAACCTTTAAAGCCATTGGCGTGCCACCCTTTTACTCTTTCACGGATAACATATTAGACTCGTTTGAAAATACTTTTAAAATGATTGAAATTTTTAAGAAACAAGAAGAAGAAGAAGAAGAGAAGGAAAAAAACAAAAAAAACCCACGTGAACCCCTATGAAGAGAAAGAAGAACTAAAAAAAAAAAAATCCACATGGACCCCTTAATGACACGTGGTGCCCAGTCATTTTCCACATGGCGCCACGTCATCACTTAACGGGAGAATTAACAGTTTGACTAACGGATGTATGAGACTGTCCCAAAATTTACACTTTAGGTATGACTCTGGGACGAAAAAAACTTGATGTACTAAATGTTGAAAACCACGAAATATGAGGGTAGTAAACAGAGTTTAACCCAAATATTTTTGAGTTCTAAAAAGCACTTGAAGCGTTATTTGCAAGAAGCACTTTAAGTGATTTTACAGAATTCACTTGCATCTTTACTTAGAATTGATTCCAAAGACATTTTCACCAAAAACGTTTTTTAATTTTAAAAACACTTCCAAACAAGTCCGTTATTGTCGAAGGCATTATGTTATAACAAAATTTTCATGTAATTTACAGCTCATGGCTTATTACCCTGATTCCTGATTCCTCATGGCATATTCGGTTATTCCCCAGTTAACTACTACAATGGTCTGAAATGCCGATATTATCGGCGATATTTCGCCGATAATATCGATTTTTTGAGTTACAGATATTTTAATACTTATCCACTGAGCTTTCATCAAAATATCGCGATATTATCGATAATATCGAAAATATCACGATATTACCGATAATATTGCGATATTTTGGATTTGTGCGAATCACAGAAGAACGACAGAGCTTCTACAGCCCCGGCCGACTGTAAAAGAGCACCCTAGACTCCGATCTAGGTATCAAAATGAAATACAAGACGAGAGGAATGTTTTTATAACTTCCGTTTGCCGTGAAACGGTCGGACGTGTTCAGAAAGTTCGTCGACACCCACAGCCTCGCCGGAGATGGGTGTGCCTATTCCCGAGCCGATTTCGTTCCAAAAACCTTGCAAAAACACGAGATAGAACTTAAATTTCACATCTAAGCTTCAATCTAGAACAGAAAAAGGTAAACCCACAGCTTACCTAACTAGAGAAATTCAAGAAAGTCGTCGGAGGGTTCCTGCGTTCGCCGAGTTGCAGAGACGAGAAGGAGAGGGAGAAAGACGAGGTTGCTGATGACGATGGGTGTCTTCCTCAAGCAAGTGCGATGGTGTGCGTGTGTGTATGTGGGTCTCGGTGCAGAAAATGGTGTGTGTGTGCGAGAAGGGAGAAGAAAGAAAAGAGAAGGATCGAGAGTCTGAGTCTCTGTGTGCATGTGTGATGTCTGTGTGTGTGTGTGTGGTTTGCACCCTGACAACTTTTACAATTACAACTTGTACAATTTCAGACCATGGACAAAAATAATGGTGGTTTCATTCAAAAGCATCCAAATAATTCAAAACCTTGACAACTTTTACAATTACAATTTCATTCAAAACAGTGTTCCACGCGTGATATTCTTTCACATTCTCAGAGGTGGAGTATCAGATCATCACACATTTTTTGACCCTTCGAAAATTGAAAAACCTCTATTACACCTTTTCGTTTCTTCTTCTTCCCTTACCCCTTTCAGAGCCATTCCAGATCCATTCCAGAGCTTCAACACAAAGGGTTCCATATTTAAGGTAAGTTTACAAACTTATATTTATATTATTGCAATTTATACAACAACAAAAAAATTTGTGTGGGCCCGTACGTGTGATCTAAGAACCAAATAATACTTGCATGTTAATTTTTTTTAACTAATTAAGTAATATTGTATAATTTTTCCCTAGGATAATTTTAATATGTTTAATGTTATTTATTATTTTATTAATATTAGGTTTTATTATCAAATTGGATTATTATGCATTAATATTAGGTTTTTTTTTATATTATCAAATTGGATTATTCATTAAATTGGATTATTATCAAATTGGATTATTCATTAAATTGGATTATTATTAAATTGGATTTATCAAATTAAATTATTATTCATTAACATGTTTAATATTAGGATTATTTTTTTATCAAATTGGATTATTATTCATTAATATTAGGTTTTATTATTCCATATTATTTTTATAATTACTTAAATTCTTACAATCATTTTATTTACTTCGTATTTAATTCTTCTGTAGAATAAATTTAGGTTCTCTTATATAATTGTCATCACTACTATATTTTTTGGCCAAAAAAAAATGCCTAATTTTCATGAAAAATAAATATAGGTATGTTTAAGATGTCCAGTGGAGTTACTAAACGTGATCCAGCTTGGGAACATGGAGACCCAATAGACGGAAACAAACATGGCACAATTTGCAAATATTGTGGTCGGGTAATGAAGAGTGGCGGAGTAACATGACTTAAGTACCATCTTAGTGGATTAGATCCAGGAAATAATGTCCAACGATACGATAATGTCCCCCCAGAAGTGAAGGCATTCATCACCACATTATTAAAAAAATAAAAAACAGCAGAAGGAAAAGATAACACATGAAATGGAAAATATTCGAGCTGGGCTACGAGGAGAAGTCATTGGCCAAGCAGTTGACAGTGATGATGATGACGATGAGGACAAATGTGATGATGACATGGGACCTGAAGAACGACGCAGTTTGAAACAAGCATTACGTGCCGCCAAACAGTCAGCATGGGAAAGAGAACACCTTCATAAAATTCCTAATAGAGCACAAGGTTCCTGGACAAGTGGTGGTGCACAAATGAGACGGGGAGCAAGTGTTAGAGAATCACAACCAACACCACCAATTGTTGAGGATAGTGATCTAATGGTGAATATGATGCCACCTGTCATTAGATAAGAAAGGTTGTTAGACTAGGTAGTTATAAGGGAGCTTAAGTGATAAGCTTTAGTAAGTATGTAAATATCTTTAACAGAGATGCCTGTCATTAGATAAGAAAGGTTGTAGACTAGGTAGTTATAAGGGAGCTTAAGTGATAAGCTTTAGTAAGTATGTAAATATCTTTAACAGAGATAATAAATGAAATTCTTGAGTATTGAAAACTCTCTTTCTCTCTGGCGCTTCTTCTCAAGCTATCTTTGTTCTTATCTTCTTCATTGCTTCTTCTTCTTCATCATATTACAGTAAGGTTTACATGGTATCTTCGCCGGAAAAGCTAATCGCTCGGTGATCGATCTTGATTCTATTGCTTCCGCTCTACATCTTTTCTTTCTCTGATCTTAATTCTTCTCAAGTCTTATGATTTTGCTCCTTCAGTATTGATCGGTCAAGAACTATTTTCTTGCACACCAGGTGTTTGTTAAAAAGCCTCTGGGTTCTTGAATTCGAATTGTTCAACAATGGTGACATATTCTCAGCTACAAATTGTCCAGTCTCCGATTACGTCTCTCATCTCCACAGTTTCTACTTCTGTGACAGCCAAACTTGATGAATCCAACTACTTGACTTGGAATTTCCAGGTTCAATTGATGCTCGAAGGGCATGGAATTATGGGGTTTGTTGATGGGTCCATGCCTTGTCCTTCAAGGTTTCTTGCTGCTGCATCTAGTGGTTCAGAGGTCAATTCTTGTACTTCATCCACCCAAGTCGAATATGAGGATTTCAAGATTTGGAAGATGCATGATCGAGCACTTATGCAGTTGATCACTGCTACCCTTTCACCACCTGCTGTCTCATGTGTTATTGGCAGTACAAGTGCTCAAGATATCTGGAATCGACTAAAGGAACAATTTTCCATAATGACTCGTACCAGCATCTTTTAATTGAAATTTGAACTACAGAATATCAAAAAGGGTAATGATTCAATTTTTCTGTATTTGCAACAGATCAAAGAAGCTAAAGATTACTTATCTGCTGCTGCTGTGAAATTTGATGATGATGATATAATAATCCTTACTCTAAATGGCTTACCTGCTGAGTTCAATACTATTCGTTCTATCATTAGAGGAAGAGAGAATGTAATTTCTCTCAAGGATCTCAGATCTCAACTACTTGCTGAGGAAGCATTGATTGCAAATATATCTGCTACTCCTTTCATGTCTGCTATGGTAGCTAGAGACACTGATATGCAGTTCAATGATAAAGGGTCGAAATTTGGGACTAATTCCAACTCTGGAGATCAATGCAATAGTTTTTCTGATGGTAATTCATCTGGTTATAACTCCTCTGGTTATAAACCTTTCTATAATAAGAACAAAGGAAGAGGGAAATTTCAGTATGGTTCCAATTCTAAATTTGTCAATGGCAAACAGTTTTATAACAATTCTAATCGAGGGATTCTTGGTTCTTTTCCACAAAGTCAATATCCTTCATCCAATTCTCAAGTGTCACCATGTCAAATCTGTGGTAAATATGGCCACTTTGCTGATACATGTAGATTTCGGAATATTGAGTCTCCAATTCCTGAAGGTTGCCAAATCTGTGGAAAAAGAAACCATAGTGCTCAGTTTTGCCATTTCAGGAATTCAAACGGTCCATCTTCTCAGCCATCTATGAATGCATATCACGTTAATGCTTCAGCATCACCTTTGGGACAACAAGTTAATTCACAGCAAGTATGGCTTACTGATTCAGGTGCTACCAACCATATGACTGCTGATCTGAGCAATTTGTCTCTAGTTACACCATATCCATCCACAGAAATGATTCAGACTGCTAATGGTGAAGGTCTAAGTGTGTCTCATGTGGGCTCTACTGTTTTACAAACTTCTACCTTTAAATTAAAGATGAATTCTGTGCTTTGTGTGCCTAAACTCACTCAAAACTTACTCTCAGTACATAGAATATGCCTTGACAACAATTGTTGGCTAATTTTTTATGCTTTTTGTTTTTGGATTCAGGACAAAGTCACAGGGAGAGTACTGTTCAAAGGCCTATGCAATAATGGATTGTACCCCATTCCTATACCTACAAGGCCTGCATACTCCAAACTAATTTTTCCAGTTGCTGCATATCTTGGTCATCAAGTTAGTTCTAGCCTATGGCATAGCAGATTAGGTCACCCCTCTAACCCTATAATCTCTCTTATTCTTAAGAAATCCAACATACATATAAAACCAGATTCTTCTCCAATGTTGTGTTCTACATGCTTAGAGGGAAAATTTAGTAAATTGCATTTTGCCTCTGCTTTGTCAAAATCCAATAAACCATTTGAGATTGTTCATAGTGATGTGTGGGGCCCTGCTCCTTGTCTGTCTATAGAAGGGTTTAAATACTATGTTACCTTCATAGATGAGTGTACAAGATATTGTTGGATTTTTCCTATCAATAATAAAGCAGCTATTTGTTCCATCTTTGTTGCCTTTTATCAGTTTGTGTTAAATCAATTTTCTGTCTCCATTAAGACATTACAAAGTGATGGTGGGGGTGAATATATAGGAAAACAATTTCAGTCTTTTCTGGTTCAAAAGGGAATAACTCATCAAATGTCATATCCTCACACACCAGAACAAAATGGTCCGGCTGAGAGGAAGCACAGACACATTATTAAAACTTCAATCACTTTGTTACAACAAGCTCAATTACCTCCCAGTTTCTGGTCCTTTGCTTGTCAAACCTCAGTATACCTAATCAATAGAATGCCAACTCAAACACTTAATCATAAATCACCCTTTGAAGTCTTATATGGATCTGTTCCTGAAATTAACCATTTAAGAATTTTTGGCTGTTCATGCTACCCATTGTTAAGACCATTTAACTCCACTAAGTTGCAGCCCAGAACTAGTAAGTGTGTCTTTCTTGGTTATGCTTCCAAATATAAGGGATTTATCTGTTATGAAGTGTCCAGGAAGAAAGTCTTTATCTCTCGACATGTTACATTTGATGAAATGGAGTTTCCTTATTCATCTTTGGCTAGTACACAACCATTGCCAATGTCAAAACCACCACCTATATCAGTGTCAATACCTACTCCAGTTCCTAATTTTCAAAATGTGCTTATATCTCCATTTTTACATGCTCCCACATCACCCCCATCACATTCTAGTCCTCATGAGCCTAATATAACACAATATTCAACACCACCAGATTCTCCACTACCTGTTTCCATATCACCAGTACCAGATCCTCCAGTACAGCAACATTCACCACAATTCATTACTGTAATTGAACAATTATCCTCATCTATTATCCCTGTGACTCCTGAATTCCAACCGGAGAGACTACAAGTGGTTCTTCCTATTCCTCCATTAAACTTGCATCTAATGCAAACTCGCTCAAAAAGTGGAATTTCCAAGAAAATGGCTCTCTTAGCAACAATTCATGAGAATGGTGGAGTAGATTTATCAACTGTTGAACCTGCCACATATAAGTCAGCCTTAAATAGTGCAGTTTTGTACAATGCAATGATGGAAGAGCTGTCTGCATTACACTCTCAGGGCACATGGACTTTAGTACCTTTACCTTCAACTAAAAACTTGGTTAGATGTAAATAGGTATTCAAGATTAAGAAGAATGCTGATGGAACTATTGGAAGATATAAGACTAGGCTAGTTGCTAAAGGTTTTAATCAGGAAGAAGGCATTGATTATGGGGAAACCTTCAGTCCAGTAGTTAAACCAACTACTGTGAGACTTGTGTTGGCCTTGGCAGCTAATTTTGGTTGGAAACTAAGGCAATTAGATGTGAAGAATGCATTCCTACATGGGATTTTGCAAGAGGAGGTTTATATGTCTCAGCCACCTGGTTTTCTTGATTCTTATCATTCAGATTATGTTTGTAAACTCCATAAGTCCTTGTACGGTCTTAAGCAAGCCCCTAGAGCTTGGAATGAAAAATTCACTAGCTTTCTCCCATCTCTTGGGTTTGATACAACTTATGCAGATTCATCGATCTTTGTGAAGCAAGTTGGTTCTTCAGTTGTGATTCTGCTATTATATGTGGATGATATAATAATTACTGGGAATGCTGTCTCTGTTGTAGATGATGTTATTGCTGCATTAACCAAAGAATTTGAAATCAAGGATCTAGGTCCTCTACATTACTTTCTGGGGATTCAGATTATTGAACAGGCAGATGGTTTGTTCCTATCACAAGCAAAGTATGTTACTGATCTACTTACAAAAACTGAGATGTTAGACTCTAAATTCTGTGCAACACCTTGTTTACCATATAATAGGCTGCTATTGGATGATGGGCATCCATTCAACAATCCTGCACTTTACAGAAATATAGTTGGTGCTTTACAGTATCTAACTTTTACAAGGCCCGATATAGCATTTGCAGTGCATCAGGTGTGTCAATTCATGCACAAACCTATGGAATCACACTATATTGCAGTAAAAAGGATCCTCAGATATCTTAAGAGTACTGTCAAGCTTGGAATTAAATATGTGAAAGGTTCTATGGACTTACATGCTTTTTCAGATGCTGACTGGGCTGGTGATCCCAATGACAGGAGATCAACAACAGGTTTTGTGGTATTTCTTGGTCATAATCATATCTCTTGGTCTTCTAAGAAGCAGCAAACAGTCTCGAGGTCATCCACAGAGGCTGAATACAGAGCCTTATCAACCACTGCAGCTGAACTTGACTGGATTAAACAACTACTTGCTTTTCTCAAAGTTTCAGTTCTTTCTCCACCTGTTCTCTTCTGTGATAATATGCCTACGATCGCATTATCTTGTAATCCAGTTTTGCATCAGAGAACTAGACACATTGAGGTGGACATCCATTTTGTGAGAGAAATAGTTGCTAAAAAGTTGCTTCTGGTTAGATTTGTTATTTCTAGTGAACAGTTTGCTGACATTTTAACCAAGGGACTATCTGCTCCACTATTTCAGACGCACTGCAGCAATCTCAGGCTCGATTTCTCCTCTCCTGAGCTTGAGGGGGGATGTTGAGGATATTGATCCAATGGTGAATATGATGCCACCTGTCATTAGATAAGAAAGGTTGTTAGACTAGGTAGTTATAAGGAAGCTTAAGTGATAAGCTTTAGTATGAAAAAGTGTATAAGTATGTACATATCTTTAACAGAGATAATAAATGAAATTCTTGAGTATTGAAAACTCTCTTTCTCTCTGGCGCTTCTTCTCAAGCTATCTCTGTTCTTATCTTCTTCATTGCTTCTTCTTCTTCATCATATTACAGTAAGGTTTATACCAATAGCCCCAAGTTTATATAAGTCATCCAAAGCACGTCAAAAGATTGTTTAGAGTTATTTCACTAGAGGTAATGTGAAGGAGGGAATGGGGCGTCTAATTAGCAAGTTCTTTATATATGAAAATGTCCCTGCTGAGAAGGCATCATCACATCATTTAAAAAATATGGTATTGGGATGTCAACAGGTCGGTGTTGGAGTACAACCTCCCACTCCCTATGAGGTAAGAAACAAATATTTGGAAATGGAGTATAAAGACATTGGCGAGTATATTAACAAGTTGAGGTCAAAGTGGGAAACTAATGGCTGCACAATCATGTGTGACAGATGGACTGGCCCGACCAGATTGTCTATCATAAACTTCATGGTATACTCCAAGGGAAATACAATTTTTTTGAAGTCTGTTGATGCTTCAGACCATATAAAGAACTACAAGTATATTTACAAATTATTGAGGGATGTAATCATGGAGGTGGGAGAGCATAATGTTGTCCAAGTCGTGACCGACAACGGTTCTGCATTTGTCAAAGCTGGAAAAAAGTTAATGAAGCATCATAATGTGTTTTGGACATCATGTGCAGCACATTGTATTGATCTCATGTTTTGAGGCAATGAGGAAGAGAGAGAATATTGCTACTGTCGTAAAAAGAGCTAGAACGATCACAAATTGTATTTACAATCACGGTTGGTTGTTGGCAAAGATGCGTGAATTTTGCAAAGGTGAAATTATTTGTCCAGCTACCACTCGATTCGCCACCAACTATATTGCAATAGACAGCCTACTTAAGAAGAAAGCAGGGTTGAAGTAACTATTCACTAGTGACGATTGGGCCAACCACAATTTGAGCCGCTCAAATGCAGGTCGTATGGTGGAAAGTATAGTGCTTGATCATGCTTTTTGGACTCAATCAGAACATGTGTGCCAAGTGTTTGAACCTCTTTACAAAGTTTTACGGATCGTTGACACAGAAGTGTATCCTACTATGGGGGCAATATATGAGTTGATGCGTGTAGTGAAGGATGACTTGGAAAGAAAACATGGTGCAAGGTGGGTCATAAAGATAATTGATGGCCGATGGTATAAAACATTATACCACAATTTGCATGCAGCAGGTATAAATTATGTCATAATTTGCAATTCATTTCTTTAGTTGCATAAGTATTATTTTTCTTATTAGAGTATGTGTTTCTTTGAACAACATATTATTTGAATCCTCGATACCAATACAGACCCAGTGTTGGAGATGATGGTACCCTTATACATGATGTACATAATGTATACTCTAAATTAGAACCTGCATCACCAGCAGTTGGCCAATTTGGAAATGAGGTACACAATTACTTAAATTATAATAATTACTTTGTTGAATTAAATTAACACGATTTATTGAATTCAGCTAACATTGTTTAAAGATGCAAGAAGAACTTTTGGAGAACCAACATCAGTTGCTGCTCGAACAAAAATGTCTCCTAGTGAGTGTAAACATATTTCACTATTAGTTTATAATAGAATTTGTTGGAGTTATTAGGCTTATCAACATTGTTTTTCATTGTAGCTTAATGGTGGATCATGTATAGGACTGATGCACCAACTGTGAGAAAGTTAGCAATCAAAGTATTATCACAAATAGCTTCCTCATCTGCTTGTGAAAGAAATTAGAGCACATTTGCACTTATACACACAAAGCAAAGAAATAGGTTGGCTCATAATAGGTTGGAAAAATTAGTTTATTGCTACTACAACATGAAGCTTCAAATTCGAGATAAGGAAGCAGAAATAGATCATGTCGACCGTGGTGACCCACTAGATGTGTTTGATGTTGTTACTGAAGATGATGATACAGAGGGTAACCAACTTTATCAATGGATTAGACCTCTTCATTTAGATGATGATGAAGGCAACCCAGCTCCCAGAGTTGTTGAAGAAGCACGTAATGAAGGGATAAATGTAGAAAGAGTATTAGAGGAGGAGGTGGGATCTAGCAGTGCTGACTCTTTGGAAGAACTTTTGCGCCCAAGACCAAGAAACACTGGAATTCCATCTTCTTCTACACAACCACAAGATCATGCTGATACTAATGATAGATCTAGTACAAGATCAGGAGACTCACCTACCACCGAAGGTGGGAATGTTGAAGGATATAGTGGAGCTGGAGGTAGTGGTGGTGGATATGGAAACTATGTTGAACCACTTCCTGGATTTATGAGCCCCTTCATTGGTGAGGCAAACTTCACGCATGCAACACATAATGAGGACCATGGCAGTAGGCGGGCAAGACCAGGAATTGGTGCCATAGAGAAGGACTATACTCGTAGAGAAAGAGGCAAGGGGACTTTGTCAAGTCAAGAAGATGACTCGTTATCTATAACTTCGGACTCTGTTGGAGTGGGAAGTAGTAACTATGGTTATACTCATAACCAACCATTTCCCTACCCTTCATATCCCATTCCTGTTGGGATGAAATCGAGCGACTCATGGAAACAATCCAAGACTCAATCTTCAAATGATTTTGCTTGTGGACAACGTCAACCAATCTCGGATCCATATGGGTAGCATGTTAACAATTACATGCAAAACTATTTTGGGGATTTATCATTTGATGACTACTCTTCACAATACACTTACTCTACGCATAGAGATGATGAAGATAGTCAAAAATTTGAACCTCATAAGAACTCTATGTGGTACTAAGTCACTCATGTATCTTACCATGCAATGTATAAAGTGTAAAATATTGTACTAATTCATTATATATAAATGATTATGGTGTGTTTAAACTTATTTCATTAATTACTACATATTTTCTACACTCACAATGTTTGCCAGCTCGCTATATAATCAACTTAAATCAGTTAAATCCATCATGCAATGCATTTCCTTTCAATTTTTTGTGATAAACTAATAGATAATTGTCTAAATAAACATCTTGCAAAGTTTCAATAAAAATTTCCAAGTTTTTCTTACAATTTCCATGGTTTTTATTCAATTTTTATCGATATCGATAATATCCCGATATTTCCATCGATATTTTCGTGTTTTTGGACTACCGATATTTCCGATATCATCGATATTTTATACCTTGGCTACTACTCAAGCAGACAATATAGGAGTAGGTTTGCACTTGAAGGTTTTATTTTTTTCTTTTGTTAACTCTCAATCACAGCATAATATTTTATTAAATTAAACATTTTTTTTATTATTTCACAACTTTTGAATATTAAAATATTATTGTTCATTAAATTATTAAATAATTATTTGTCCGTCGCAAGGAGAGGCCAAAATATGCCAAAATATTTAATTTTTGCCCGAAGGAAAAATAAAAATTCAAAAGTGAGGAGGGCATTTTTGTCATTAAAGATCAATACTGAGTTACATGGATTTAGTTACATAGACCACCGACCAAGCCCCAACACCGTAATGGGGTCTGGGGTCCCACTCTGAACGTTTGCATAAACCATTGAGTAAATTGTATGAATGGTCTCTCAACTTTAATCAAATTGGAGCAATGGTCCCTCAACTAAAAATCTATTACCATTGGTCCCTCAACTTATCAAAATGTGTAGTTATAGTCCTTCTAATCAATTTTGTCAAAATTTTGTTAAAATAAGCTATGTTGGAATGACCATTTATACAATTAAGATCCATCAACTCATCAAAGTGTATAATTATGGTTCTTTTCGTCAACTATGTCAAAATTTTTGTCAAAACGAGTTATATTGGAAGGACCATTGCTACAATTGGATTAAAGTTAAGAGACCATTTCTCCAGTTGAATTAAAGTTGAGGGACCAATGGTAATGGATTTTTAGTTGAGGGACCATATCTGCACGTTTTGATTAAGTTGAGGGACCAATGGTAATGGATTTTTAGTTGAGGGACCATTGCTCCAATTGAGTTAAAGTTAAGGGACCATAGCTACAATTTACTCTAAACCATTTTAAGACCGATTTGGATCCTCTCTTAAGCTCAGAAATCTGAGCCTTCTGACCAAATCACATAGGCCGTTGAATTTTGATTCAACGGCTACAAACAGAAGATCTCTCTAAAGTTATAATAATTACAGCCGTTGGATCAAAATCCAACGGTCCATGTGATTTGATCAGGAGGCTCAGATTTCTGAGCTCAGAAGAGGATCCAAATCGTTTTGAGACCACCGGCTCTGACACCTATCGTTTAATTTAGTTTTCCTTTTAATTATTTAAACAACTGCACAGCCCACAGCTCCTCTCTCACCGTTAGAATTTATTTATTTTCTTTTCTTATAGCTAATTATAAAGTAATTTAGTCATAAATCAATGAAAATTTTACTATTAATTATATAAAATTAAGTACCTAAAACCCTCTAACATATTGAAATTGTCACATCCGCTAAGTATCAATTAAATTTTTGTTAAATATGGTTTTATTTGTATCCAAAATCAATAGAAACTCACAGAAGCGTTACCTCCACCAACTAACGATCACTAACCACCCCTATCAGTTCATCACCTCCAACCCTAACACACAACCACCAACTCCACCCTACAACTCAAGGTCACTCCAACACATGAGCAAAACAAATAAGCTATAGCAATTGGGAGTGGTCAAGAAAGGTATCCACTTCGCATCATCACCCACATGGAACTTTACCATAGGTTTCAAGTACTGGAAATGGAACCACATTCAATCTTGTAGGTGGTGGTCTCTATTCCATCGGGTTGTTCTTTCTCCTTTATTATCAAGATTATGATGGTGATAAATCAATATCAGCCTAAGTTCTTTCTTCCTTCCTCTGAGTCTTTCTCCCTAATCACCTTATCAAATTTGACTCACCCTAGGACTTAATAGTTTCCAACGACCAAGTAGGCAACCAAAGCTTTAAATACTAGTATAAAGGTTGGGATAGAGTTCCAATGGTCGTAGGTTGAGCTTGGAAGGAGGTTTGATATTTCCCAAGCTTCATTTTTGTTTTTTTATTTTATTTGTGAATTTTTCTATTTTTTATTTTTCATCTTCATGTCTTTTTTGATTTTTTATTATTATTTGTATCCAAGTATGCTAAAAAGTGAGATTCATTGCTGCCACATGTACATTTAATAGAAAAATTAATTGGGGCCTAACGAATGTGATATTTTCAGTAGGCTGGGTATTTATTTGGAATGTTGATAGGTGCATATTTTCATATATTTTTATCATATACTTTCTTTGGATTTTGTATATATGAATGGGTTAAATGCACTAATTTATATTGTTTTAATTTATAGGCATTCACTACGGGAGTTATGTGAAAAAGAAGTGAAAAATGAGCTTTTTGGGTGTCTTGAGTAATTCCAGTGGAGCACGAGGCTAATTAACTGGGCTAATACATATGCACTACAACAAGAAGATGAGACTGCAACGGTTTTGGAAATCAAATGGACATGGGAGTGCTATTCAATGTATTTAAGGAGAGACATAATTATTTGTTTTTATTATATCCGTTTATTTTCTTTTTATTTAATAAGAACTTAAAGTGCATTAGTTAGGATTTTAGTGGGGTTTAATTAGTTTTTTTTCCTTCTTTGTCTTTGCCGTGGGTCTTCTTTATATGGAGATTGATTCTCCATTGTGGGGGAGCAACCAATCCACCAAACAAAAACACAATTCATATTCCAAAGGGGGGCTGCGGCAAGGAAGGGAAAAGGGAAGAGTTTTCTAGTTTGTTTTTTTTCTTTGCTAGGGCTACGATGTAGCCTAATCATGAATACTTAATTGTCTTGTGGCATTGTTATTATCAAGTTTTTCTTCCTTATTGAGTATCTTTTGCTATTCGTAATGCGCTTGATTTTTATTTAGATGCTTGATCACCATCTAGGTTTAAATTAGGTTGATTTGATGCAAGTTAGAGTATATGCCATGCTTAACTTGGGTTTAGCTTCTTGCAATTGATACCATAAACTCCTATTTGTAGATGCCATGCAATTAGGGTTTGTGTGATTTTCCAACGATTTCCATAGAGCTTAATGGGTTCTTACTTGTTTAAATTCATCTAGATGCCATAGAGGGTTAACATGTAAGGATACTTTTGATGCAACCAGATGCCATGGCCGTTGAATATTTTAGGGAAAATCGATCATCAATATTGGAGAACTACTTGAGCATAACATATTAAGGGAATTAAGTAGAATTGGTTACGGTGAATTCGGATGCCCTAGGTTTTATTTTTTTTATGTTTTTAATTTTATTATTTCATGCATTTTATTTTAAAGTCATATTTCATTTTTAGCTTAATTCAAATCTCCTATCTTTTCCGTTAAGGCTTCTCCACTATAATTTGTTTCAATTTGATTAGTAATACTTTAGAATCAATTCGATCTCTGTGGGACGATATCCGTGCTTATATGCTATACTGTCATTTGATTCGTATACTTGCGAGCACAAAAATTCGAGACTTAATGAGCCTAATTTTGGTTATCTAATTTTCGCAACAAGTTTCTGGCGCCGTTGCCGGGGATCGAATTTGATTCTATTCCTTACTTAATTGGGTTGTTACATTTTTTTTAGTTGGTTTAGCTTTAATGTTTATTTTTAGTTTTTTTTTCAATAATAAATTATTTCCTAAGTCTCTTGTTTAGCTTACCCATTGATTTTTATTTTTGTAGAAAAATGGAGCCACTTAACCTTGTTGTCAATACAAAATTCGAGTTTGGGGGTGGATTGCCTTCTACATCTTTGCTTGCCCGTCTCCTTTAAACCCGGGAAGTTTCTTTGTCCAAGAGTTTTATTGATTAATTTTTCTTTATGTACCTTTGTTGTCTATTTTCTTTACTTTTCTCTTCATTTTTTTTTAGTCTTCTTCATTTTAGTTGTAGAAAAATAAAATAAAAATTACATAAAAAATAGAAATTTTGAAAAACTCAAAAACATTTTATTTTTCTTTGAGTCTTGTTCTTTTTGGCTACTTCCCAATTCAGTGATGAGATTTGGTCTTAATTTTTTTCATAACTTTCAAGAAATTTAAGTTTGACATTAGTTCTTTACATTATCTTTGTTTTAACCATATTTTTTTTATGAGCATGACTTGGAAAAATATATATGCACGTAGCCTTGTTGGTGTGAAACTTAAGCATGATTTAACGCTTCATATGTGAATCTAGTGAGCTTATGTGACCCTTGTGAGCTTTTGAGCCTATTTTATGATTGAACCACTATGCATCAATCTCATTTATTCTTGTGCGTTTGATCTCATTTTTACATGTATCTCTAGAACTTGCTTTATACCTCTCGTTGCATTCATCAATTCATGTAAAATATTGGAAGTGATTTAGGCATTTGTTTCTTTCGTTTGAGCCTTTCTAGCCACCCGTTATAATTATTTTTCCTAGTTAGCCCTGTTGAGCCTTTATGTGAGCTGTTTCTTGTTCTTTAACCTAAATTATCCCTACCTAGCCTCGTAAAAAAAATAATTCATATCCATCTAATGGCTTGTAGAGTAATTCTTTAAGAGAAGAGAGTTCAAAGTTTTGGGGGCTAAATATTGCTATGGACAAAAAAAAAAAAAAAAAAAAGAGTTGATGTTTACTGTAAAGAAAAAAAAAAAGAGTGAAAAGAGAAAAAAGAGAAAAAAAATCCGCTGCTTATTATTAAAAAAAGGGGAATGTTTCAAAGATCAATCAATGGAAATAAGGTTCAAGTTATGTGCTTACGTTTTGATGAGCTTCATGAGTTTAAGCAGTTATCTCTAAAATTCAATTGTAAAGCTCTACAAGCTATTTACACTTTATGTTTTTCCATAACCTTCCTTTCATTAGCCTATCATCCTTGGCCCCATTACAACCTTAATAAAGTCCTTTTGATCCAAGGAGTTACATGATATTGATAGCGAGATAGGTGGACAAGCAAGCATATGGTGGCATGTTTTGTGAGATCATTTGAGTGAAACACATTTACCTACAAATATGAGTGATGAGTGTATGCCTTGTGAGAAGTTCACTTGTTTGCATATGATGATTTTAAAAAGCTTGGAATTGCATTGGCATGGCTATTACACACACTACACTCCAAGTTGGTTTGATTAAAATTTGGTTAACTCTTGGATAATGTCTTGAACTACTGTTGTTTCTTTCTTGAAAGTTATCTCACGGTTGGTGTTATCTTAAATATTAAAATTTGGGAAGTTAGCTAAAAATTTGTTGTCTTTTATTTTACTTTGTTTTGTTTTGCTCGAGAACAAGCAAAATCTAAGTTTGGGGGTATTTGATAGGTGCATATTTTCATATATTTTTATCATATACTTTCTTTGGATTTTGTATATATGAATGGGTTAAATGCACTAATTTATATTGTTTTAATTTATAGGCATTCAATACGGGAGTTATGTGAAAAAGAAGTGAAAAATGAGCTTTTTGGGTGTCTTGAGTAATTCCTGTGGAGCACGAGGCTAATTAACTGGGCTAATACATATGCACTACAACAAGAAGATGAGACTGCAACGGTTTTGGAAATCAAATGGACATGGGAGTGCTATTCAATGGATTTAAGGAGAGACATAATTATTTGTTTTTATTATATCCGTTTATTTTCTTTTTATTTAATAAGAACTTAAAGTGCATTAGTTAGGATTTTAGTGGGGTTTAATTAGTTTTTTTTCCTTCTTTGTCTTTGCCGTGGGTCTTCTTTATATGGAGATTGATTCTCCATTGTGGGGGAGCAACCAATCCACCAAACAAAAACACAATTCATATTCCAAGGGGGGGCTGCGGCAAGGAAGGGAAAAGGGAAGAGTTTTCTAGTTTGTTTTTTTTCTTTGCTAGGGCTACGATGTAGCCTAATCATGAATACTTAATTGCCTTGTGGCATTGTTATTATCAAGTTTTTCTTCCTTATTGAGTATCTTTTGCTATTCGTAATGCGCTTGATTTTTATTTAGATGCTTGATCACCATCTAGGTTTAAATTAGGTTGATTTGATGCAAGTTAGAGTATATGCCATGCTTAACTTGGGTTTAGCTTCTTGCAATTGATACCATAAACTCCTATTTGTAGATGCCATGCAATTAGGGTTTGTGTGATTTTCCAACGATTTCCATAGAGCTTAATGGGTTCTTACTTGTTTAAATTCATCTAGATGCCATAGAGGGTTAACATGTAAGGATACTTTTGATGCAACCAGATGCCATGGCCGTTGAATATTTTAGGGAAAATCGATCATCAATATTGGAGAACTACTTGAGCATAACATATTAATGGAATTAAGTAGAATTGGTTACGGTGAATTCGGATGCCCTAGGTTTTATTTTTTTTATGTTTTTAATTTTATTATTTCATGCATTTTATTTTAAAGTCATATTTCATTTTTAGCTTAATTCAAATCTCCTATCTTTTCCGTTAAAGCTTCTCCACTATAATTTGTTTCAATTTGATTAGTAATACTTTAGAATCAATTCGATCTCTGTGGGACGATATCCGTGCTTATATGCTATACTGTCATTTGATTCGTATACTTGCGAGCACAAAAATTCGAGACTTAATGAGCCTAATTTTGGTTATCTAATTTTCGCAACAAATGTTTTAAAATGTTAAGACTAATTTGGAATGACACTAAAATATTGTGGTTTTTGGTACTTATTCCAATTATATATCAATGGCATGTTTTTGTTTTAGACATAACTAATAATATATTTTCATTAATTAACATAAGCCAATGATGAAAGCCATATAAACTTTAGGCCAATATAAAAATTTAGAGCTTGATTGGTCTATACTTTTCTCTCGCTCATGCCCTTAGTTTACATGAATGAGTGCTCAACTCGAGGGTAGGTTCTCAAAAAGAAGTCATCTTAGCGATTCTCTGTTTAAGCTCAAGGGTCAGTTGAGTTTGGTTAGATGCCTCTGCAAATGAAATTACGAAAAAGTTTACTCATGTTTTTTTTTTTTCCTTGAGCATCAAAATGGTTACTAGATAAGGGCGGGGTTGGCTAGACTCCCAATACATGGGAAACATATAGAACACCCTAGGTGGCAGTTGTGGAGCCAAAAATAATTCTAAAATTATTGGAGGCGACACATTGACTTTTAACCAAGAAAGACAAGTTTCCCCTCATTAAATGGGTAGGGCATATTTATATTCACACGCCCAGCTCAACATTCCTAAAAGTGCAGTCGTCAGATTATGACTACGTAAGACTTCCCTGCTCGTGGCGTGGAAAATTCAAAAACATTAAAGATAAGATTAATTACTAAATTTTATCTTTAATACATACCTAACTGAGTACCAACTCTATCAAGGAAAGAATCCCTATCCCATCATTATTTCAAGATATTATCTCCTAATTAATATGTTGGAAATATCATCTCCTTATGGATCCTACGAATGACATAATTTGGCCAATATGAGGCCGCCATGTGTAGAGCAAAACCGTACACTATAGCCGGCCAATACATCATATAAATACCCTTATCACTTCCATATTTCGGTAAGCTTTTCGCTATACAGAAAACCTTAAACACTCACTCTATTCAGAGTTACTGACTAAGGCATCGGAGATCCATTGGCCAAACCCTCCCCCCAACCTTGTGGTTTCGTGAGGCTTTGATTTTTGATCAAATGTGCTGATTGTTTTGTAAGTACAATTTCATCAAGACTGAAGACGGCAGAAATTTGCTACCACATCAATGTCTCCAGAGGTGTTACAAATATAACATACTAATGATAGATCATTTAGTTTTTTGTCACTATTTTGCGAGAATTTGAATTCTCAAATTAGAATTCTGATTTGAGAATTCGAAGAATATATTAGATTTGAGAATTCGGCAGAAGCCCACCGAATAAAGTAGTCTAGTTCGGCAAGCAGCCACCGAACTAAGCAGCCTAGTACAATAGAAGCCTACTGAGCAGAGCAGCCTAGTTTGGCATATCCAATATAACAATGTAGTTGCTCATCTCTCTAATCATGCAGGGTCTGTTCCACCTCATTTGAATATCCAAGAGGTAAGTATTTTAAACACTAATATAACTGATCCTGATATTGATGTACGTACTTATAAATTGCCAGCAAGACAGAATCGTGGTGTGCCACATGTGCCACCTCACAGGTTCTCTCTGGATGGAAATGTCAAGTACCCAATTGCTAATTACGTATCATGTAAGGACTGTTCACCAGAACGTATAGAACTGGTAAATTATATGGAATCAATTAAAATTCCCACTTAAGTAGAAGAAGCTATACGAGATCTTAAGTGGATACAAGCTATGGATGAAGAGATGTCAGCCTTGCTAAAAATAAAATGTGGAAGATAGTGCAGTTACCAAAAGAAAATGAGCATGTTGGTTGTCATTGAGTGTTTACAATCAAGTACAAGACTAATGGATCAATGGATACGTACAAAGTAAGGTTAGTGGCTAAAGCATACACTCAAATGTATGGTATAGATTACCAAGAAATCTCTTCTCCGGTAGCAAAGATGAATATTGTATTTGTTTTAATTTCCTTAGCTGCAAATATGGATTGGCTTCTTAAACAGTTTGATGTGAAGAATGCGCTCCTTTATAGAAACTTGGAAGAGAAAAGGTATATTGTCTTTCCATCAGGTTATGATGCGAGTGGTAATACAGAAGTTTGCAAGTTGCGTAAGTTTCTTTATGGACTTAAGCAATCGCCTCGTGGTTGGTTTGACAAGTTTACTCAAGAAATGAAGAAATACAGGTATCACAAGAGTCATTTAGATCACACTTTGTTTATAAAGCGTAAGCTTGGCAAGTTGATTGCTCTAAGTATTTATGTGGTTGATATGATTATTACAGGGAATGATTAATAAGAAATCCAGAATTTACAGGTAAATGTTGCACTTCTGGATACTCCTACATTATTAAACCATCACTTGGGTATTTACCCAATCAAGTTCCTATTGATAGGGGTAGATATCAAAGACTTTGGGGCAGATTAATTTATTTGTCTTATACTCGGCCTGATATTGCATATATTGTAAGTTTTGTGAGTCAATTTATTCACTCACCAAGTAAAGATCACATGGTTGCGGTAATGCGAGTTTTGACATATATGAAGTCTACACCTGGTAAGTAAATATTTTATGGAAAACATAGGCATCTAAGGTGTAGGGGTTTACAAATGCAGATTGTGCTAACAATGTTACTGACAGACGTTCTACATCTGAGTATTTTACGTTTGTTAGAGGTAATTTGGTTACGTGACGTAGTAAGAAGCAGAAACTAGTGTCAGGGTATTATGTTGGAGCTACGTATAAAGATATGGCACAAGGAATATGTGAACTTTTTTGGTCAAGTAAACTTTTAAGATGTCTTGGTTTTGAACCAAATGAGGCTATGAAGTTATATTATGACAATAAAGCTGCAATTGAGATAGTAGATAATTTGGTACAATATGATCGAACAAAGCATGTGGAGGTTCATCAACACTTTGTCAAGGAAAATCTTGAAAGGAAGATTGTGTCTATACTGTTTGTGAATTCAGAGGAACGGCTGGCTGATGTTCTTATTCATGGAGTATCTAAAAAGTTTTTTAGGACTCAAGCATCAAGTTGGACAAGTATGATATCTATGCACCAACTTGAGGATGAGTGTTGATTTGAGTCTTAAATTGTAAATATTTTAGGAGTCATTTTTAGATAGGATTAGGATTTGTAATCTCTTGTATTTAGTTTCCGTATCCTTGTAATTATATTCCTTATAGAATAAGGCTTTTGTGCCTATATATCGTAAGCTCTAGAGGATGAATAAAGTAACGAAGTATTCAACGTATTTCTTTTCTGTTTTACTACTTAGTTTTAAAATTAAGCAATTTTTTTTTATGAAAAAAAAAACAATACTAAACTAAGCCTAAGTCATACTATTCATCATAGAAATTAAAAAAAATAAACATAATCTTAGTTTAACAATTTTAATCATGATCTAATTGTATATAGATATTAGGTTATGTGATCGCCTAGTGCCACTGCCGGCCCTAATTGGAAGAAATAAGGAAAACTAATGAAAATGATTTGAAAATTTTCAGTTTTAACGAAAATGACAAAATAAAGGGTAAAATGAAAAGTACCAGGATTGATTTTTTAGTGTAAAAATGTGGTTTTTCGTTAAAGTAAACAGTGCCGGAAGCTTTTCGTTTAAGTTCACTTAGAAATAACAATGTCCAAGTTAAAAATATATGCATAGCTTTGCGTGCCTACAAGATCTTCTCCGGATCCTTTGGGTGAAGATTTTGAGGATCTGTAAATTGTATTCGTTTATCGTACATCGTGCAATTACTTTTTGTCATGTATTGTTTGTATTTAATTTTAAATAAAAATATATAAAATAATTTATAACCGTACAATGTATAATAAACGAATATGATTTACGGATTTCTAGAATCCTTACAAAGAGAATCCAGCGAGAATCTGAATTCATTTGGGTGGACGTTCAAGTTTATGCTTTACTAATGTACTATTTTATATTTTAACCCTTGTTATAATCACTGCCGCAATCAGACAAATCATATGCGTCTGCTACAATCACACTATCTCCATTTCCCGGTTAAAACGAGTGCCACACAAAATACAAAACCGTGACGGCCTTCTCTGAGCCACAGCTCCCGCCAACCGACAGCTGTAGATGCCCTCCTCCCTTACTCCGGTGCCTTAAATCTGCCAGCCAATCCCATAGCTACATCTGTCTCTATTTGCACCTAATTGCCAAATTGGTCCATAAATTAATGGCCAAAAAAAACTATGCTTTGTTTTCCAAAAAAGAAAAAAAACTATGCTTTTGACTTTAACGCTGTTTTGCTCGAGGCATAATGGACAATGTTCTCATAACTGGATATCGACATGTGTCTTTATGTTAAGAATTTTCTTATGTTTTGTTTTACAATATTCATAATAATATGTTGAACGTTAAAAAAAACAAGCTCGTTACATCATTGTCATCATCTCCACATTTTTTTTTTTAGACTTTGGATGCGGTCCCTAATTATGAATATTCTTTGATTTGATTAAAATCTTATTAGTTTTCAATTTTTGATTCAAGTCTCTGAAATTAATGTGATAATTTATTTCTATGTACGTTATTATATTTTTTTAAAATTGAAATTTATAGTTGTTTATATTAATGAGATTTTATATAAAAAACCATAATTTGTGGGATTAAAAATATTAAAATATAGATATACTATTGTGTGTGTGTATGGTCACATCCCAGCCCGGATTCCCACCACTTCCCGGGTACGTCTCCACCGTAGCACGATATTGTCCGCTTTGGGCCCCAACCACGCCCTCACAGTTTTGTTTCTGAGAACTCACACGAGAACTTCCCAGTGGATCACCCATCATGGGAGTGCTCTCGCGCGCTACTCGCTGAACTTCGGAGTTTCGATGGAACCCAAAGCTAGTGAGCTCCCAAAAGGCCTCGCGCTAGGTAGAGATGAGAATATACATATAAGGCTCACAAGATCCACTCCCCTGGGCGATGTGGGATCTCACATATATAAACATGATGAGAACCTAATTTCTCTTTTTTTTTTTTTTTAAACAAACAATATTATTTATACTAAAGGAGCGGGGGTGAGCTTAGTTTCACAATGAACCAGTAATAATTTGGTTCAAATTTGCCTTTAGCAAGAATTCAACCTAAGATCTCTCACTTATTAGTAAAGAGAAATACCACTAGACCGCAGTACTAAGTGACCATCTCTACGTACTTAAAACCTCACTTTTGAGTTCTGGAATTAAAAAGTGCTCTAAACGCTATTTTCATTTGAATTTAGCTTGGAATATTCATAATAAATTCATTTTACGTTAGAAAATATTTCAAAAGTTGTTATGAACTCGTTGTGACATTGTCCCAACATCTCTAGAACCTCATTTTTAGTGTGTGAAAATAAAATTAGTTGTTTAAACTTGAATCACTTACTTACGAATAAGTATTTTCATAACTTAATGAAACTCGCTCGCTATATAACGCTTCTCTCTACTATTAATTGCAAATTTCCTTTATGAAAACCTATTTTCGGGATTTATGTTATAGGCAACAACGCAACCAGTTTATAGCATTTTACAGAACATTTTTCTAACGTAAAATGAATTTATTATAAAATATGACGATAATAACATGTGGCAGACTGTTATATAGATAGCTATCGGTGGGGCTCAATGAAAACCTCTCATTTTCTGCCACATGTATGTTCTTATAGTTTATATAATTTTTTTTAATGTTTGGGATATTTTTTGTGAGATTTAAGTGAGAGTTAATCTAAACTCTTTCCATAGAAAATTAGATGAAGCTCACACGCTTTGTGTGTGTGTAAACATAAAAATTTTGAAAAGAAAAAAATATATGGAAAAAGAGAAGTTGGAGAGAAATGTGTGAGAGAGAAAGAGAGAGCGAATGTAATTTTTTATTTTTTTAAAATTAAATATGTTATAATGACATATGGATGAAGTTTAAAAAAAAAAAGCAAATTTTTGTATGCGCACAGATTCTAGATTCTAAGTATCGAAAAGATAGTGGTACAAGATCTGTTGTTTTGGGAACATATCATCCAATTTGTTCAAATCCACAGAAAAAAAGGAATTGGAGAATTAAAGATGGGAACTTTAACAAAAAACTCCCGGTACTGTTCACTTTAACGAAAAACCATATTTTTATACTAAAAAGTCAATCTTGTTACTATTCACTTTATCCTTTATTTTGTCCTTATCATTAAAACTCAAAGTTTTCAAGCTCTTTTCATTAGTTTTTCTATTAAAGATTTGCGGATCGATGTACTGAAAATGGCTGGGATCGAAGTTTTTGTATTGAGCATACTACAAGAATCAGTTGGTGTGTAGGTAAAAATGAGCCACAACTTAGTAGCTCATTCACTAGAACTATATCTCACTCCCACTTTTGCGCATGAGTTGAATCTAAATCCTCTTCACATGAATACTAAAAGCCGTTAGACGAATTAGTTACGTGCAAGAAAAATAATGAGTCATAACTTAGAGATAGAACACAACCGGTTTCCATACTGTGAATCAAACTTCAGCATCTTTCAACTAAGTAAAAATTAAATGTCGTTAAACAAACGTATTATGCGTTTGGTAAAATAAGAGTTATGTCTTGGGTAAAAATCTTGCGTGTACTTTGATTGCAAACTTTAATACATCAATTGCCACAATAGAAACCACATATACTAAGGTGCAACATTAAAAAAATATAGGAACATGAAATGCCTAATTTTGCCCAAATTGAGAATTATCCTTAAACTAAATACATAGAACATGATAGAATGGGCGTACCAATTTTTTTTTCTTATAAACAAACGATATTATCCACATTAAAAAAATAGAGGAGTAGGCTTTGTCTCATAATGGACTAGCATAATTTAGTTTAAATTTGTCTTCACTTACTTGTAAAAAAGAATATCACAAGATCATAGTACTAAACCGTAATAAATCTACAAAACTTGACGTCTTTCTGCTTTATATTTCCAATTGGTGCATGAATAGGTTCCCTATCGTGTCAAATTTATGAATAGGTTCCCTATCGTGTCAAATTGTTAAAGGGCCACGGTACAAGGATGATGAAAATACATCTTAACTCGGTACATTTCTAGTTAAGAATTAAGTCGCTTTTATGTGTAACTAGACGTAAGTCCTATCCGTAATAACTTTCCACCCACGAAGCAATATTTCAGAGAATTACTTTTTGCTGCTCAGGTTCTTATGTCACATGGACAAATGTAGAACTGGATGTGTCCACGATTACATGAGTAAACCATCGTCCAACATATCAGATTATGCAATTACAGCTTATTTGATGTTGCAAGTTGCTCTTAAATTAAGAGTCTTAGTAATCATTTTTTTTAAGTCTCCTTGTTTTGGCATGTTAAGATTTGCTTTTAAGATTTTGGAAATGCAAAGTTTGGCATGTCTAGAGAAAATAAAATTTGTGACGGACAGTTTAGCAGCCTATAGTCTTGATTTATATTTAGGTAATTTTTATTTTGATACTCCTCATTCTTGTTCAGTTAGTTGTATTTACGATGATCAACTTGAGATGTCCAGTTCTAAAGTTATTATTGAATAAAATTGTTTGGGTTCTTGCTTTTTAGTCCTGTTTTTCAACAAAAAAATAAACATCGTCCAACTAATATAATATTAACAAAATTCAACTTTTCTCATTTTCTAAATAAATAGAATCATGGGTCATTGTGTTTTTATTGTCACACTCCAAAATTAAGATATATACCATTACTTTCTACTAAAAAAAAATAAAAAACTTAATACTAACTCTTGAAACTTGAAAGTATTCATTAACTCATTTCTACATGCATGCAAAATTAGCATGTGTGATGAACTTTCTAATAATAGGGGTAATTCTCACTTTACCAGCTTTATATCTAGAGTAAGAATTGTGTGACACCTTCATACTTTCGTTAATTTTTATGTCAGAATCTCCTTTAAAACCTGACATAACATCCACATAAATAATGAATTGACGCTACGTGGCACCCACCGACATGGCCTGTAACAGCCGGTCCCAGAAAATCTTATATCATTAGTATGAAAAGACGATAATACCCTTAGACGTTTTTGGTTGGGGTGTGTTAAGTTGGAAATGGACACATTCATTATTTCCCTAAGCTTTTGGAACTAAGATATTTTCTTAGTTGTGATTGGGTGGTGAGTTTTGGACCACACACACATATCCACATCACTTCTCTCTTTCACTCCCGTTACTCTCTCTCTCTTCCATTTTGTACGGCAAACACCCAAAACCTCCACAAATCTCACAGATTGCAAGATTTAAGGACACCATTGTGTTCCTCGTGGTGTGGTGAGTTCAAAGGTACCATTTTCAAGTACAAATACTCTCGTTTTCACATAGAAACCTTAACCTTCGTACATGCACTGTTCATGCAATTTTTCATGCTTGATTTTTAGGGGATTTCAAGCTTATAGGGAGCTTAAGGAGGTCCTTACAAAGCTCGGAGTGCTTTGTTGGAAGAAATTGGACGTTAGAATCGCGAGAACGGAGAGTTTCAGTTTTGGCCAGAATTTCGAGGTTTTTTCTGGCGAATCCTCAGCGAGTTGGGGGTCGAGGCAGGTATGGTTTTGTTCATCTTGATGAGATCTTCGTAACGGAACTTGTTTCATAGAAAATGGTGAAAAAATGAAGAAGTTATAACGTTTGGAAGATTTACCCAGAAACCGGCGAAGTTGTCGGCGATCGGCGACTCGTCGGAGAAGAAGGTGGCATATTCCGTCAACTTTGACCGAATATGCTAACGGCGTTAGTGACGCCGTTGGGTACCGTTAGGGTTTTAACAGAATATGCCGTGGAAAATTCCAACGGCGTTAAGGGGATTCCGTTAGGATTCCCTACGCGTGGGGGCGCGTTTCACCGTGCACCCGCTGGCGCGTGAAGGCCTGGAAAATTTTTCTAAAAATTCCTAGGTGTCCGTGACGTTGTGTAGGTCATGTTGGTATATTCAAATACCAAAATTGAGCAATGTATGATAAGTTATTTTATGAGTTCCGTTTATGTGCGTTGATTAACGTTATTTTAGTTATTTCTCATATAGGTGAGGACGAGCGTAGCCAGGCTAGGCACGGGGGTTACGACTCGTCTACATATCAGTGAGTGGGCTTTTGGTTTTCCGTATATACCTATATACTTGATGATTTTCCCAGAAATCCATGTTTTAAATGAAAATGCGTTCTAAATGCCATGCATATGAATTTATAATTATCGTATGAACTAGTATACATTGCATATATGTAAAGTGGTGCCGTGGACACTCAGGTAAGTATCATGTAAGTATGATTGGTTGATGAGATGTATGATAGCGATATGATGTATTGAGAGCTCATAAACATGTACATCGGTGTTAGTGCTCCCGCCCAGAGTTAGGGCACAGTCCTTCACATGATGTTCACCTCCCACATCGTATGCTCGTCTTGGATCCAAGTTAGGTGCACAATCCTGTCGTATAGACCACTATAAGTGGGTTTGACTCGTAGGTGACCCGCGATTATTTCGCACAGTCTTCACGTGGTCGTAGCACTAGAGCATTATTATTATACACCTAGTGATGTTGTGCTGACCACGAGAGGTGGTGCTGATTATGTGCAGGATATATATTTGATATGATTGAGTTGATTATGAGCTATAGATCCAGCCGATGGTTGATTTGATATTGAACGTTCATACCTGTTCTTACTTGTTCATGGATTTATACATATGCATTCGTTGAGATACGTTGGCATGGTATACAATTGGCATATAGTTGGCCATTTATTTGTTTATAGCTATTGCTGAGCATGATTTTGATATATATATATATATATATATATATATATGCTATTTTTCTAGGAAAACTATACAGGTTTTACAGCAAGGGGATATAACTTTTGAGAAATGAAATGGTTTTGAAAAACTTTGTTTTTGCCCACTCACGCTTTGTTTTACACCCCTCCAGGTTTTTGGTGAAGGTTTTTTTGGTGGCATACAAGGATTTCCCAGAGGTTCTGACAGACCATCATTCATGTATGATCACCTTCAGGTGTTGTATAATTAGTACTCGTCCAATTGGACTGTATTTAGACTACTTATGATCTGGTTGTGTAATTCACACTTATTCTCACCTTAGCACGCTATCTTCATTAGGTTGCTAGCGGCTAGGTTTTTAGTTTGTTCGTATTTTCCTTATTAATCTTGCTTTCGCATTGTGCACATGGTTACGTCACACTCACGTGATGGCCAGCATGCTTCGATTTAGGTCGGGGTGTGTCAGTTTGGTATCAGAGCACTAGGTTGAGTAGTCCTGTATTTTCGCGAATATTCTAATTATCTTGGTGTCTTCTGTCAGAACTATGCCGCCTCGTCGAGAGCCACGTCGTTCTTCTGAGCCTAATTTCCCTGACATTGCTCAGTTAGGGAAGCTATTGCTAGTGCCATTTAGTCTGTAATTCACCTTCCTTAGCGGACTCCTCTAGAATCAGTGTATAATCTTTAAGTTACCTGTTTTTAAGGGTAATGAGGGCCATGAAGGGTTTGAGCGTTGGCTCAATTAGATTGAGAAGACGTATCGTGTGATGCAGAGTTAGGGGAGTCTTCCCGATGATAAGTGGGTAGAGACCACTACTTGGTTTTTGGACAAAGAACCTGCATCCTAGTGGAGACAGAAAACATACAGGTGGATGCCCAAGGAGATTGCAGACTGGGAGAATTTTAAGCGATCATTTTATAAGGGATTCATACCTCCGGCATATTTAGGCCGTAAGAAGTAGGAGTTTACAGGTTTGAAACAAGGGAAATTGACTGCTAATGAGTATTACAGGAAGTTCACTGATTTGTCTCGCTATGATCCAGAAGTTGCTGCTAATTCAGTTAAGATGCTTCGACGTTTTAAGCAAGGTACAAAGAAGAAGTGGCGTTCTATGACGACTATCTATCCCTGTGAGATTTATCAGGAATTCTATGAGATATTGTTAAGGATAGAGGACTCTGAGAATATGCCCAGTGAGAGTGAGGAAGAAGAAGAAAAAGATGGAAATCAGAAGAGGGATAACAAAGGTAAAGGTCAAATATCTCAAGGATCTCGCCAGACCCAGAATTTTAAGAGGAATAGAGCTAGTTCTAGTTCTTCTAGCGGGCTTTTGAGTGCCATTGGTCCGAGGAGAGGTGGTAGATTCTCAGGAGGTCATAGATTCTAGAGGCAGGGGAATTCTGGTAGAGGTAATGCTCCTTTATGCCGCATGTGCAATAACCGACATTTTGGAAAGTGTTGACGCAGTAGTAATGGATGTTATACCTGTGGTCAGATGGGACATCTGGCTAAGCATTGTCCTCAGAACCAGCAGAGACCTCAGCAGCCTCCTATGACGCCGCCAGTTCAGACTCAACAGTTTTCAGGACAGAGTGGTTACGCTCAGGCGAGTCGTGGTAGCACTTACCATTATCAGGGGGATCCAACTCCTTATTGATCAGGGCAGTATCAATACCCTCAGGATGCTTATCAGCAGGGTGGCTATGGTCAGTATTCAGGAGGATATATACCTCAGCATCAGTATTCAGTTGGTGGATCACAATGGTATTCCGGATGACAGCCTTAGCAGGTTGATGTTGCTGCTAGTAGCGTGGGGTCGTCGAGACAGGCCAGCCAGTCAGGCCAAGGATGTACTTTCAAGGGACGAGGAGATCATGCCGGCAGAGGCGGAGGAGGAAGGCAGCAGGCTCAGGGACGTATCCATAACCTTTCGCTGCAGGATGCCCAGCATAATCCTGATCTAATCATGGGTACGTTAAATATTCTTGGTCATTATGCTAAAGTGTTGATTGATTGTGGTGTTACGCATTCAATAATTTCTCATACATTTGCTCAGTTGACACAACCTCAATCTTCACCCCTCGGGTATAAGTTAGAGTTTGCAATGCCTAGAGGGGAGAGGTGTTATGTAGATTACGTATACCCAGGATGTCCTGTAGTAGTGGAGGACGTGGTTATGCCAGCTAACCTCACTCTGTTGGATATCGTTGATTTCAATGTGATTCTAGGCACGGATTGGTTGCATTACAATCGTGCCAAGATTGACTGCTGTGGGAAAACGGTAACCTTCCATCGTCCTGGATTACCGGAGGTTACTTTTGTTGGAGAACGTAGTGGGGTGAGTCATGGAGTTATTTCAGCTATGAGAGTTAAAAAGTTACTCGAAAAAGGTTGCCAGGGATATTTAGCTCACGTAGTGCTGAATGATGATACTCCTGTTAGCATGGAGGATGTTCGGGTAGTCCGACATTTTTTTGACGTCTTTCCTGAAGATTTGCCTGGATTGCCGCCAGATCGCGATGTGGAGTTCGCTATTGATTTACTTCCAGGTACTAATCCTATCTCTTTAACTATTTATCGGATGGCTTCTGCTGAGTTAAGAGAATTGAAGATCCAGTTACAGGAATTGGTTGATAAGGGTTTTATTCAGACTAGTATCTCACCTTGAGAGCCCCAGTCTTATTTGTTCGGAAGAAATACGGTACTTTGAGGCTTTGCATTGATTACAGGCAATTAAATCAGGTGACGATTAAAAACCATTATCCATTGTTGCGTATTGATGATCTCTTTGATCAACTTCGAGGTGCTTGTGTGTTTTCCAAGATTGATTTGAGGTCTGGCTATTATCAACTGAAGATTAAGAGCGAGGATGTTCCTAAAACTGCTTTTAGGACTCATTATTGTCATTATAAGTTTCTCGTGATGCCGTTCGGGTTAATTAATGCACCAGCAGCTTTCATGGGCTTGATGAACCGAGTATTCTAGCAATATCTTGACAGGTTTGTCATTGTGTTCATCGATGATATTCTGGTATACTCTAAGTCTGAGGCAGAGCATGCTAGACATCTTAAGTTGGTGTTGAAGAAGCTGAGGGAACATCAGTTATATGCTAAGTTCAGCAAATGCCAGTTCTGGTTAGATTAAGTGGCATTTCTGGGGCATTTCATATCTGCTCAAGGTATTCTTGTAGATCCTCAGAAGATAGCAACGGTGGAGAATTGGGAGCAGCCACGAACCGTCACCGAGGTTCGGAGTTTCCTTGGTTTAGCGGGATATTATCGACGGTTTGTTAAGGATTTCTTGATTATTGTTTTACCGTTATCGAGATTGATGAGGAAAGATGTTAAGTTTGAGTGGGGTGATAAATGTGAGCAAAGTTTCCAGCAGTTGAAGTACTGTCTCACTCACGCACCTGTTTTAGCACTTCCAGATGATAACGGTAACTTCGAGATCTATTGTGATGCTTCTTTAATTGGTCTAGGTTGTGTGTTGATGTAGCATGATAGGGTAATTGCTTATACTTCACGATAGTTGAAACCTCACGAGAAGAATTACCCTACTCATGATTTAGAGTTGGCAGCTATTATTTTCGCTTTAAAGATTTGGAGACATTATCTTTATGGCGAAAAATGTAGGATCTTCACATATCATAAGAGTTTCCAGTATATTTTCACTAAGAAGGAGTTGAATCTTCGGCATTGAATGTGGATTGAATTACTAAGTGATTATGATTGCACGATTGAGTATCACCCAGGTCGTGCAAATATGGTGGCTGATGCACTTAATAGGAAATCCCAAGGCCGAATTAATGCCTTATACGTGAGCCGTGTTCCACTTCTTGCAGACTTGAGGTCCACTGGAGTGGAATTGGGAGTGGAAAATCATGAGCAAGCTTTGCTTGATAGTTTCCAGGTCAGGCCAGTTTTGATTGATAGAGTGCTCGAGGCCCAGATTAATGATGAAGAAACTCAGGAACTAATTCGGTTAAGAAATAAAGGAAAAAAGAAAGATATTCGAATCAGAGAATCAGACGGCATGCTTATGCATGAGGGTAGGATGTATGTGCCGAATAATGCAGAGTTGAAGAAAGTAATTTTGGATGAAACACACTGTTCAGCAAATGCAATGCATCCATGAGGTACTAAGATGTATCATACCATTGGACCATTTTATTATTGGCTGGGTATGAAAAGAGAAATTGCCGAGTATGTGAGTAGATGTGCCATATGTCAGCAAGTTAAAGACGAAAGGAAGAAGCCGTTTGGATTGATGCAACCACTTTCTGTTCCATAGTGGAAATGGGAAAATATCACTATGGATTTTGTGTACAAGCTTCCTCGTACTCAGAATGGCTATGATGGAATTTGGGTAATCGTTGATCGGCTTACTAAGTCAGCGCATTTCATTCCTGTGAGGGAAAAATATTCCTTAAGCCGATTAGCTGAGTTGTTCTTATTGAAGATCGTGAAGTACCATGGCGTTCTAATTAGTATTATCTCGGATTGTGATCCTAGATTCACTTCTAAGTTATGGACAGCCTTCCAGAAGGCTCTTGGTTCGAAATTATTCTACAGTACGACATATCACCCTCAGACAGACAATCAATCAGAGAGGACGATTCATACCTTGGAGGATATGCTCAGATATTCGGTTTTGCAGTTTAGCGACGCTTGGCATAAACGGTTAGATTTGATGGAGTTCGCCTACAACAACAGCTTTCATTCGAGTATTGGTATGTCACCATCCGAGGCACTTTATGGCAGGCCTTGTCGTACACCTTTGTGTTAGTCAGAAGTCGGCGAAAGAGTTTTAGTGGGCCTTGAGATAGTAGATGAGACTACTCAGAATGTTCAGGTTATTAAGTCTAACCTGAAAGTGGCCCAGGATCGCCAGAAAAGCTTAGCGGACAGGCATGCCACTGATCGAGCGTATAATGTGTGATTGGGTATTTTTGAAGCTATCGTCGTGGCGAGGTGTGGTACGGTTTGGGAAGAAAGGCAAACTAAGTCCTAGGTACATCAGACTTTATCAGATCACCGAGAGAGTCGGTGAGGTTGCTTATGGACTTGAGTTGCCATCAGAGCTGTCTAAGGTGCACGATGTGTTTCATGTTTTCATGCTTCGACATTATGTCTCAGATCCGTCACATGTGATACCTCCTCAACCATTATAAATTAATCCAGATTTGACTTACGATGAGGAGCCGGTGACGATACTAGATTGGAGGGATAAAGTGCTGAGGAACAAGACCGTACGCTTAGTGAAAGTGTTGTGGAGGAATCACTCAGTGGAAGAGGCTACCTGGGAGACGGAAGACCGGGTGAGAGAGATGTATCCGAGGTTGTTTTATGGATACTAGTGTTATACTTGTTGTATGAAATTTCGGGACGAAATTTTTTTAAGGTGGATAGATTGTAACAGCCTGTCCCGAAAAATCTTATATCGTTAGCGTGAAAAGACGATAATACCCTTAGACGTTTTTGGTTGGGGTGTGTTAAGTTGGAAATGGACACATTCATTATTTCCCTCAGCTTTTGGAACTAAGATATTTTCTTAGTTGTGATTGGGTGGTGAGTTTTGGACTACACACATATATCCACATCACTTTTCTCTCTCACTCCCGTTACTCTCTCTTTCCCTTTCTCTCCCAGACACTTTCTCTCTCTCTTCTATTTTGCACGGCAAACACCCAAAACCTCCCCAAATCTCACAGATCGTAAGATTTAAGGACACCATTGTGTTCCTCGTGGTGTGGTGAGTTCAAAGGTACTATTTTCAAGTACGAATACTCTCGTTTTCACATAGAAACCTTAACCTCCGTACATGCACTGTTCATGCAATTTTTCAAGCTTGATTTTTAGGGGATTTCAAGCTCATAAGGAGCTTAAGGAGGTCCTTACGAAGCTTGGAGTGCTTCGTTGGAAGAAATTGGACGTCGGAATCGCGAGAACGGAGAGTTTCAATTTTGGCCTGAATTTCGAGGTTTTTTCTGACAAATCCTCGGCGAGTTGGGGGTCGAGGCAGGTATGGTTTTGTTCATCTTGATGAGGTCTTCGTAACGGAACTTGTTTCATAGAAAATGGTGAAAAAATGAAGAAGTTATAACATTTGGAAGATTTACCCATAAACTGGCGAAGTTGCCGACGACTCGTCAGAGAAGAAGGTGGCATATTCCGTCAACTTTGACGGAATATGCTAACGACGTTAGTGACGCCGTTAGGTACCGTTAGGGTTTTAACAGAATATGCCGTGGAAAATTCCAACGGCGTTAAGGAGATTAGGTCGGGGTGTGTTATGGCCCCATATGGGTCATAAAAAAATTTAAATAATTTCTTCAAAATAAAATTTCAAAAAAATTGGTCGTCTTCCTCGCACAGGAAGCAGCCCTGCCCACCATAGGAGATCTGAAGGTGTGCCCAAGTGATGACCTCAACGACGTTCGTAGTAGGCCATAGATAGAAGCAACGGGCGCGGGTTGCATAATTCTTGGGTGGTCAGGCAGCAGCAGCAAGCACGGGCTGGGGTTTTAGGATTTGCAGGTGGCGAAGTTTGGCTTACAAGCGGTAATCGCAAATTTGGCGGGGGCCGGGTGCGGGTTGATTTGGTGGCTGTGTCATTGTCCATTGGCACGACGTCATTACTAAGGGTCAATAAAAATAGCGCGCGCTGCGTGCAATTTTTTTTTAACAGAAATAGGATATCGCTATTCCATTTAGTTTTGGTAAGCATGAAGTTATTTGTAAAGACATACTGCAAATCTGTTAATGCCTCATTTGCGTGGGTAATTAACATATTCTAAGGTTGCTCCCATATGAATTCTTAACAAAGGAACACACTTATCTTGAACACACTAACAAATTGATTGATATCGTTGCATCCCATTAATATGTTTGTTTGAGAATGAATTCATTCTATGATATTACCATTTCGTTTACTTTGCATTTTTGGATAGTCTTTTATTTGGTTCTTTTTTTTTTCTTCCTACAATTGTAATCACAACCAACAAACAAGCTAGAGACAAATATATAAAGGGCAACTTCAACCTTTAAAGGGACAACACCGAAGTTATATATGGAGATTCATTGGAATTCGGAGAGTTAGCTGACGCCCTTGCCCCTAAGTCGGTTCGCTCCTGCACAACATCACGCTTTAATGGATGTTATGACGGAAATGCTAACATAACTATGAAAGTATCACACAATCCTCACTCCAAGTATGAAGCTGAGACGAAAAAAATTAATATATGAAAGTTTAAACTCACGATACTTAAGGTTAATGAAAAAAGAAAAACTAAAATACTGACTACCAGTAGTAAAATATAATCACAAAATCAAGTACACAAACCGATCACGCGGGCAATGCTTCTAAAATAAGCTTTGGGTGCGTAGAAACGCACCGTGGCGTTGTTTAGTTTTTGGGTTCGAATTCGATAGCGTTTTTGGTTGGATTGGGGTTGCCACCAGCGCACGTTAGCAGCGGGGACCGGAGACGCGCGCCCGGGGGGGGGGATATAATGGTAATTATGCGAAGGTGGTTTGGTTAAATCATGATCGGACGGTTGAGAAGATGTGAGAATGTAACCGGTAGGTTGAGAAGATTAAATGCGCCATGGCAAATGTGGGGACCCATGTTTTGGATCACAGATTTTGGGTGGGAAAATTTGGGGCGGTTCAGACAAAAAAGAGAAGAAAATTGATGACGGTTTGTCACGTGACTCAAGACCGATATGCATGTAACTGTTTACCATCATAAAGGCTAAGATAATCCAAGAAAAGAAAATGTCGTAATACGATATAGAGAAAGGTTTCTAGACGCTCTTTTTACTTTTTTTTCTTTACACATGTCTATTTATATGTCATTGCGTAGAAGTGGGCATTCAGTATCAAGTTCAGGGATTCGAATTATTGAAATTTGATCTAACAGTTACAAACAAAAGTTCATTTTAAAAGTTATAATAATTTTAGCCGTTGAATCAAATTTTAATGGTTCAGATCCCCGGACTTGGTGGATTAGGAGCAAGGGATTCAGAGAGGATTCATTTCCTAGTATTACGTTGAAGTAGTATTGGGACAGGGCATCTCACTCCCTTTTTTTTTTTGGTGGGGGGGGAGATATCTTAATGTGATATTTCGTCTTGAAATTTTATTATTTATTTATTTATTTTGCATTTCGAGGTGTATTTGAGTTTTATTTATTTATTTACTTTTGGGAAAACATTGGAGGGGTATTTTGGTTATTTTAAAATTTGCTTTGGTGTTTGGACGTGTTTTTAGAGTAGAAGGATAAATCTTGGTCATACGAGCGTGTGGGTGACACCTAATTCTGACTTAGAACGAAGAACATAGAGCATTTTAAGTTGAAAGGCATTTGAAAGCAAGAGCTTGGAGATTAGAATCCAACACTTTCATGGTTGAAATCGAAAATTAAGAAATAGAAACAAATGAGGGCTTTTGGACCTTTGGTGTTCGTTTAAGATTTGTGTTGGCCCTGTCCAATTCGGATCTCGATCGAGATATGCTAGGAGGGTTGCTGAAAGTCGAGAGCTAAGATGCGAATTGTAAAAGTTTTATTCCTTTCAACAAAAATTAAAATAAAAAGATATGTGGACCCATAAGAACCTGTCACTTGAAATAGAGGTCCGGTTCTATTTCTAAAATAACAAGACTGGCCCACCCCACACCATTTGCATTTACATTTATTTCTAGAAATAATGCTACACTAAAGTTCTCACGCTTTATAAACATTCACAATAGTCCACATAGTGTATATATACTCCTCAAAACGATAATACGAAATCAAACATGTTTGACTTGAAAATAGAGTAAAACTTACAATAGTTTGTGATTTTCACATATATCATAAAATATAAAGTTTTGCAACACATTACATAAACCACTCATCTCGATTGATAGCTAGAATGTCAGACAAGAGAAGCCGACCAACAATCTCCACATATCAAGCTCTTCCTCTTTCTTTCTATCTCTCTACACACATACATCTACATATGTATTAAATATATGCACGCACACTATGTATGCAATACATGCATGAGTTGCTAAAACCTAACCTAGGATTTTGATTGAAATAAAATAACACATGTCCTATTTATACCTAATGACTAAGCTCTTAAGCTGTCAAAAGCATGTCTAATGCAATAGACACGTCCACTTAAAACACCACCTCATGCTAATTGCATGTAGCAAAAGTATGTCTAAGCTTAATTGCTAAGTATTATACATGCTGCCTATGATATCAGAGTAGGTTGTTCATTGTGAAGCTCAATGACCACATGTACTCTACGTCACTTGATTTGTGTTGTTCACGTCCTAGGTTTGAAAATTGGCCACACATGAATAGGTGTCTTGAGATTAGGAATCCCACATTGGGAAAAGAAAGGAACTTGCACATGCTTATAAATAATTGGCTACTCCTTATATTATCAATTGGTTTTATGGTGGAACACCAATTTTTTTTTCATACAATGAAAGTTTTGAATTTTAGAAAAGGTCCGTCTACAATCCTTTAATAAAAAATAATGTAACGGTACCATCTAATTGAAAGTTAAATTGTAATGTAATAACGTCTAACTATAATATACTACCAAAACAGTATAATCTAACCAGGGCCGGCCCATGCCCAGTGTGGGCAGGGCGACCGTCCGGGGCCCAAAAAAATTAGGGGCATCAAAATTATTAATGTGGCATATTTATATACATTTTCATAAGAGTATAAATTTATAAAATTTGGTTTAATGACAAAGAAATTTAACTAGAACCTGTGATTTTTTTGTTTGAAATTAATGAGGAGGTTTTGGGTTCAAAACACCATGTGTGCTTATTTAAATCCCAATTTTCACAAATTTCCTTTCATAACAGTATAAATTTATAAAATTTGGCTAAATGATCAGAAATTTGATTAGAAGCAATGATTTTTGTATTTAAAATTAGGACGAGAGGTCCTAAGTTCAAAATGCTATGTGCATGTTTATTTTTTTCAATTTTTACGAATTTTTGTTTGGTTGTTAATTTATTTTTAATTACTAGCTAGTAACTATGTGGGTTGCTATTTTTAAACATTCATTCCAATTCAAGTCTAATCTTCAACAAAGGGTAATACGTAGACTAAATTTTTAGACCAAATTTGCAATTCATATGACATGTCATCAAAAAGTTTAATTTGGTGCCCATTCATTACGTATACATTTCCTTAAAGACTCGAAAATATCATTATTTTTTTAGTCTTATATTGACGAGGTTAGTAAATAAGAAAAAACACCTCACCATTTATACTAAAACGCTTTAAAAGTTCAGATGGAAGACAAAACTCATAATCTATCTACTTGTAAGCCTGATTTTTTTTGGTTTCCTTATCTCGATACAAAATAAATTAGTTTTTCCATGTTTCTAAATTACTGAGTTTGAAGTACTTTTCTAAATATAATTTTATCGATGTCTTACGTGTAAAAACAAATAATTTTTTTATATGAAGTGAGGGCACATTTTTTGGCGTCGCCCTGGGCCTCAAAAATCTCTAGATCGGCCCTGAATCTAACGTCCATGCTATAAAGGGTAACCTTGGTATAGTAATACCAATGTCATTTGGTGTAATTAAATATAAGGAAAACTAATGAAAATGGCTTCAAATCTTTACATTTTAATCAAAAACCATTTACTAACTTTATTTAATGATAAGGACAAAAGAATTTAAAAAAAAAAAAAAAAGCATAAAAACCCAACTTGCTCTGGGCGCATCCCCCATATAAACCGATACAACAAATCCTTCATGTTTTGCTTGCTGCAGGCACCTTGGAAACTCATATACCTATTACTTTGGAGTTTGTCAAAACGAAATCACAATCTTTTGAGAAACCTCACTGCCCAAAACGAAAGCAAGTATGGAAGTGCGAGAATGCTCCATTATAATCCAATACACAACTCCATCAAAGAAGGTACATCCAGATTGCCAAGAAATCACAGTATTTGAAAAAGAAGGCATCACAGTTATTCTTCTCCAAGCATTTGACCTAAGGCAGTAAACCTCAACTTCAAGGACGACATTCTCGCATGGAAGCAAAACCATAACAAGCCTCACAACCTTATAGTCATTTTTTTCCCATTGAAGGACATGAAGCGGAGGTACGATCTGGACTTATATCCATGGGTGAATTTGATTTTAGTGATTTGATTTGTGTTATTTTTTTATTTTGCAGAGAGAGAATGTGAGATTGTAGGTGGAGGAGAAGAGGATGCCGTAGATGGGTGGACAACAAAAGAAAATTAAGTAATTGGGGTAGAAAGTTAAGAAATTGAAGACATACAAAGAAAATTTGATGAGTATTGAAGAAAATTAGAAGAAGAAAATGTGTTTGGAAGGTGAGAATGTGCTAAGACAATTGAAGAAGAGGAGAGAAGAATGTAGTACCGTCAAGTTTCGTAAATAGGATAGTAAGTTTCATAAACAGTGTCGTAAGTTTTCATAAACAGTGCAGTAAGTTTCATAAACAGTGTCGTAAGTTTCATAAGCAGGGTGAGGACACGTGGGTCTACGCATCAGATTTTTTAATTTTTTTTTAATATCAAAATTATGTCTTTTTCATTAAAATTTAAGTTATTTTGTCCTTTTTATTAAAATTTAAGGCTTTTTAATTAAATAAAGTTGTAGCATGGTTTTTTTATTAAAATAAACTTAATTCAAGCCATTTTCCTGAAAGTTCCCTTAAATATAATGTTAAGATAATTATGTAACCATGTGGGGTAAATTTAAACGATTACGGTGTAACCTTACCTTAGACCTTGTATGTTGACATCCACAATTGTAATAATCACGTTATTATTTGTTGTTGATTTGAATATTATCATAATTATGTAACCTTAAAGTGTAATTTGAACTATCATAGTGTATCTTAAATGGTACCGATACCTTACGTTTTAATAAGATACCATAGAATCTCCCTTTCAAAATATAAATGGAAAACTACAATTGTAGATAATATTTTATACTATTAGTAAAAATCATTTTTTTTGTAGGATGCCAGATTCAAGAACCGAAAAATTGATACAAGATGCCAAAAGTATGAGTAAATACTATTAACTACTTGAATTACGAAACCCTGATATATAGCCATATATCATTTGTTGCCAACAAAAAGCATACCAGAAAATCAACTATGTGATTATTATATTCAACATGTTGCAGTCCTATTAGATTAGAAATGTGATTGTGTAAATCCTAGTGTATCTAGGGATATCTTGAAATATTCCCTAGGGTTAGATATTATCCTATTAGAGTTGTAATCCTATTAGGGTAATGATTTAACCTTCCCTACTACTATAAATGCACAATGGGGTAAGATAACACACACCTCACAATTACACATCTCTCTCTTTCTCTCTACTATTGTCGCACCCCTCTTTCTCTGGCCTTCATAATAGTTCAGTAAATCAGGTCTACAACACGTTATCAAGCACGCTCTTGATGCTGCACTAAAAAGAGTTTATTCTTCAATCAGGGGAGTATTACATTTTAATCATTCCCTTTATGATTAATTTATTATTTTATTGAATTGATCTACATTGTGACAGCCCGTCCCGAAATTTTATTCTCGCTGAAATGAAATGACGTAAATACCCTTGAGTGATGGGTGTGTGTTTGTCTATTGGTTTAGTTTTAGGCCAATTATTTTATGCCATAAATAATTGGAACCAATTATAACTAAGATTTCCTTAGTTTGTAATTCGTTACATTTGGACCACACACACATCACTTCTTTCTCTCTCAGTCCCGTACTCTCTATTTCTCTCTCAGAATCACTCACACTCTCTCTCTTCTTTCTTGTACGGACGAGACTCAAAACCCTTCAAAACTTGGCAGATCGAGGGATTTAAGCACACCTTTGTGTTCGTGAAGCTCAGACGAATTGATTGGTACCATTTTCAGGTGAGGAAACCTTTGAAATCACATGAAAACCTTAACCCCGATTTGGGGTACTGTTCATGCAAACGTTAAACGTTGTGTATTTGGAAATTCTAAGCTCTCAGGGAGCTTTGGGACGTCCTCTAGAGGCTCGGAGCATTTCGTTGGAGGTGTTTGGACGTCGAAATTGTGAGGTCGGAAAGTGGCTGGTTTTTCTCGAAAATTCCCGGTGAGATCCCGTGGTTTTTAGGGCTTGAAAGAGGTATGATTGTGTTCTCCTTGCTCAGGGCTTCATTTTGATATAAATTGCGTGAAAAATGGTGCAAGATCGACGGAGATATAACGATTCGAAAAATCCCCAGTTTTCCGACGCCGGCGACGGTCGCCAAAGGTTTGAGGAAGAAGACGACGGAATATTCCGTCAAGTCTGACGGAATATTCCAACGTCGTCAGTTAAAGTTGATGATTTCCGTTAAGACATAACGGAATATTCCGATGAATATTCCTAACACCGTTTGCTGTTCCGTTACACGTGACTGGCGCGTCTTGCCGTGCACTCGCCGACGCCTGGGGCACTGAAAATTATTTTAAAAATTTGGGGATGTTCGTGAGGTTATGTAAATCACGTTGGTATATTCATATACCCAATTTGAGCATTGTATGAGAAGTTATTACCTATTGTTGGTTATGTGCATTAAATAATGTTTATTCAGTTATTTCGCATATAGATGATACCTATCTAGATGACGAACACCATCAATCGAGGCTCGGGGTTACGACCCTTCGACTTATCTGTGAGTAGGCTTTTGTTTTCCGTATATACCTATATAAATGAGATTTTTCCCAAAAAATCAATTTAAGTGAAATGTGATATGAAATGCCATGCAAAGTATATATGTATTTTGTTCATGCATTAGTAGTTGCATATAATGGTGATTGGTGTTGTGGACGTACAGGTAAGTATCAGGTGAGTATATATCGATGACAGAGAATGATTAATATGAAATGATGTTTATGTTGAGATGTATTGAAAGCTCATAAACCTGCACCCCGGCGTTAGTGCTCCAGCCCAAAGTTAGGGGCACAGTTTTTCACGTGGATGTTCACATCCCGCACCATACGCTCATCTTGGATCCAACTTAGGTGCACATTCCTGTCGTATAGACCACTTTGAGTGGGTTCGACTCATGTGCAGGATATATATATATATATATGATGAGATTTGATGAGATTGATTATGAGCTATAGTTTCAGCCGAGCTGATCACTCGGTTGACATGTTATCATTTATCATGAGTTTATTTCACCATCTATGATGAGTTTATTTCACCTGATATATTTATGTGATTTGATGAGATATATTTGGCATGACATATACCTTGCATATCACTACTTTTGGCATGATTTTGAATTTATGAGTTGAGATGAGTATATATGTATATATGCTATTTTTCTAGGAAATTATAAAGGTTTTACGGTAAGGGGTTAGAACCTTTGAAAAGAGAAAAGGTTTTGAAAAGATTTGTTTTTGCCCACTCACGCGCTTTGTTTTTCACCCCTCCAGGTTCTAGGTAGCAGTGCTTTGGTGGTCACGAGGGATCCAACGGTGTTCTGACAGAATTCACAAAAGTAGGATTCACCTTCGGGTGTTATATCTTAGTCATTGTCCTTAACTGCAACTAGACGTTCTTATTGCTCTGAATGTGTATTTATACACTTAAACTCTCACTAGCATGTTATTTGGATAGTACGGCTAGTAATTGGTTTTTATTTATTTGTATTTCTATTTATCTTATTAACTTCCGCACTGTGCACATGGTTATGTTACTCTCACGTGACGGCCAACACGTCCTCCTTGGGACGGGGTGTGTCATACATGTTATTGATTCAATTTAATTTTTGTTTTTTGTTGAACGTGATACAACGCATTGGAGATGCAATTCCGGCTTTCTAAGAAGGATCTTCTACAAATTCAAAGGCTCAGTTGTTTTTTGTCAATCATGCTCTTTTAAAATAAATTAAGATATTTGAAACGACCATGAAACATAAAAGTATTCCCCATGATGCATGAACCCCTTACATTTATATTTTCCTTCCTATATATATATTGTATATGTTCATATATTTGTCAATATATATACGTTCTTGCATTACGCAATTATAAAATCGCGATGTGGAATTTGTGAGTCAAAGAATCTAAATAAAATAGAAGCATAATTTTTTTAATTATTTTTTGTTCTGAAAACCTAAAAAAATATCGAAAAAAAAAGGGAAAATCGCACTCACACCTAAGCCGCCTGAAGTCGAGCCACGCCCTTTTTGAGCCGTGAGCCATCCAACCAAAAGAGCCAATATCTCTTGGCCCAGAACCCAGAAACGACGTTGCTCGACGTTGTCTTCAACGATGGATTCCAGCCTCGCCGCCCCTCCTATTTCATCGCCTAAAGTCGAATGAATGTGGGGTCGGACTGCCACGTCCACCAGCGCACGGAATGGTTCCCAGCGTCTGGGTCTCAGAAAGTCCAGAAGAAAGCCGACCCAGATTTGGAGATCCACCGTGATTTTCACATTGAAAATCTCATCTCCGTCATTAACTTACGGTTCCCATTTGAACCTAGGCTCACCCCAGCTCGTTTTCGAGCCTGAGAACACCGCCATTCATGGCGACGCCGTCGAGCAACTCCGGCAATCCCACACCCAGCTTCGCTGGGCCTTCTCTCAGGACACTCCAGCCCGTTTTCAGGGCTTGCTGTTCACTCAGCCCAAAGCCCAACTGGGCTTATTTTTCTTTCTTTTCTATTTGGCTCACATACCTGCAGCTGGGCTGTTCCTCTCGGCCCATGACATCGCAGCAAACATGCAGCTTGCTTTGCAGGTTATTGGGCTGCCCAATGCAGCCAACCCAATGAAACGCTCGACCTTGATATTCTCTCAAACACCAGGGTAGGCACGTGCTGGCCAACACCCGAAGGTGACGAATACATAATAACATGCATGAGAAATAATAAATATGAATAAAAGTTATAAATTTAAATATAATTAATATGCAAATGCGGAACGTGTTCAAAGCATACAACTAAACCGAGACGCTAAAAAGAATAAATATAAAATTGCATGAACGCCGAGATTGTATGCCTCGATTCTAAATCCTGAGGGGGCGCAAAACAAACATGAGTGGATCAAGTTGATATATATATATATATATATATATATATATATATATATATATAATACTGAAATAGTAATTCAACATACTAACCCTAATAGCATAATATGTGATAGGTTTCTCCGAAAACCATAGCATGCCATAAAACCTTTCATAAAACATATCTCGTATATATTGTGCTAACTAGTGGTATCCTAGTCACTCGTCGTGTTCAATAATTATATATCCCGGCCTGCAACCAACTACCATGTCTCTGCGCCCGAAGCCAGAGATTATTTCTCCTGGCCTGAAGCCAACTCCTATCTTCGCCCGTAGGCAGAACAGTGGCCACTAGTTACGCACAAAAACATTGAATATACTCTTTCCAAACATAGGTACATATATTTCAAAAACATCTTCATAGCATATAGTCATCCATTATATATACTATAAAGAAGTGTGTAAAAACATGTTCATAAATAGTAATAGTCATCCATCATATATATTACAAAGAACATCAGTTCAATAAAATATGATATTCCAAAACATTCTCAGTCAGCATAATATCTTATAAAATATTTCATAAAATGTAATCGTTAAAACATGCTTTTCATGTATGCATTTCTACTATTAAAACATGCATTTTTGAAGGGGTGTCCATTCATAGATACTTCGCCATCGAAGAGCCACGCAAACTAGCGAAGACGGAAACGCCACAATAAATGCATCTAAGCACATAAAGGGTCCAATTAATAAAACTCTATTCAAAAGATTGAATTTGGGAAAACGAATGTCGGAAACGGATTCAGGACGTCGAATTTAGTCTAGGAGGGGTCCAGACTGAAACCTGAAAAAAGTCAACAAAAAGTCAACATTGACGGGTCAATGGTCAACTATCAGCATTGATTGAAAGTCAACGGGTCAGATCCAGCTCTGGGTTGGGTTGGTATTTGGGCTTGGGTTCAAATATGGGTTTGGGCCAAAGCTTGGGTTTGGGTTTAAAAGGTTAGTGGATTGGGTTGATGACTTTGGACTCAGTTTAGGTTTCGGCCCATAGATGATGGGTTGGCAGATTTGGGCCTTTGGTTCACGGGTTGGGTCGACCTGGTTGGCTCGTGGGTGGAAAGGAAAGCCGGATTTGACAGTTTTGGTCGGGAAACTTCCTGAGCTTTGTTCGAGCTCGATACTTAACCAAAACTAGTCATATAATATACCAAAATGAAGCCCAAGCAACAAGGAATCGGAATATACCTTTGGTTTCCTCGAATATACCTTTGTTCGAGCTCGATACTTAAACATCTATAACTTTGTCAATACTCAATGAAATCGAGTGATTCAAAAATAAAAATCTTAGTTCTTAATGAAACGAAGAGAATGGTAGATAGCACGATGGCTAACTCACCATGGTTTGGCTGAAAAACGCCTTGAAAGCCTACGATGTCGTCGAAAACTGGGTAAGATTCAAATGGATAACTTCTTCAACACTCAACGAAATTAGGTGATTCAAAAACAAAAAGCATACTTCTCGATGAGATGAATAGATTGATATCTTTCTTAATGGCTAACTTGCTGTGGATCGACCAGAAAATAGCCTGAAAGTGGTGGTCTGCGTCAGAGTTCGTGTATGGGGCTTCATGGTTCGACTTCCAAGATGCTAAGACTATGGTTGTGTTCATAGTGACGTGATAAAGACGATGGTGATGTCGAAATTGTGATTTGATGATGATTTTAGGATATGGGTTATGGGTGTGGCACGGTGAAGGAAAAGAAGACAGAGAGAGATAGCTGAGAGTTTTTAGGGGAGAGACATGGGAAGATAGGGAGATCCAGGGACCAAAAGTGAGGGTGGGCCCCACTGGCACACCAAATAAGACTCAGAAGACAACAAATTAAAATAAGTATCCCAACTAAAGTGAAATTACAAAATGCCCTTCCGTTCTGTAAATTCCGGGATGAGTTGTTACATTTGTGCCCAATTTGGGCCTACTTTTTCCATGTGGCCTGTAGCCCACATTAAATCACATATGGGCCTAGACATTTTTTTTATTTTGCTCCTACGATTGACCCCGGATGGTCCCAATCTATTGAATTAATTAAAGTGATCATCTGTCAATTAATCTAACAAGACATCCAAAATTATTGGCCTGAAGCCCACTTTTTAGACATTAACGATTCAATATTTTATTTCTTTTCTTTGAACCGCTGACTCCCTTTCGTAGTCCTGAAGCACTCACACTTGAGTTGCTTAGCACTCACACTTGAGTTCCTGAAGGAACTCAAATCCACTACACTTAAATCAGTATATTGTATTCTGTGTTCTTGCAAGAACTAAATTGGACATGTAGTTTCGAATCTAGTGCCTTTGAAACCTGAAGTTTTCATAAAACAATACACCCATGAAAACCTAACGTTTTTCATGTAAATCATGTCTTAGAACCCCGAATGTTCTAACTTTGATGTTTATGGAGATCTTATTTCCATAGCATCAATCATAATCTTGTTCCCTCCATTCAGTGGATTGTCGAACCGTAACAAGTTCGATTTCACTGATTTGGACGTTTCTTGACAGAAATTACTATATATGGGTACAAGACGTGAATCTCCATTTGAATATCAAGAAGCTAAGAAACCATTAAAGCCAACAATGGCATGGAATAGCTGAATAAGCCTCCGCCATGCTCTTCATTCGAAGACTTATACCCGAAGCATTACAAAATGGAAGTACCTCCCAAACGAGGATTCCATGACTCTTTGGCTCGCTCCTACAAACCGTCTGATTATGCAAGATATTGCCTTAAGCACACCATGATTACGTCTATGAATGAGTACGATTATGAAGTTTATAAATCCGATCGAATTTTGACAGGTGAATACTTTCTCGTCCTTTCTTATTTCTAACTCGTTCCTGAAGCAGCAGCGCAGAGAACATAAGTTTACAAATTCTTGGATTTGATTACTACCACACTTGTGAGAGAAAGGTACCTCAGTAATTCAGCTAGGAGGTACCGAACGATATACACCCAATTTTGGTTGGAGTCTACCGAATGGTGGTGCCCTGCTTCGGAAGGGAAACACCGAAAGGCATGCTTTGCTTTGGCAGATATGCACTGAAAGGTATTCCTCTGCTTCGGCAGAGGCCTACCGAACAGACCCATCCAGCTTCGACTGGAGCCTACAGAACCCAAGTCTAGGTCTATTTATCTCACGATCAAATTTTGAGTTTGTTTTTACAACACATGGTAGAATCAAGGCCTACCAAGGTGTGGCATCATGCCCGAAGCATGATCCTTGGCACCTAAGACCTAAAACTTCAAGAATAAAGGATAGTATTCCCAAAGTTTAACCTTGTAGAATCTATCTCCGTCTTGATGTAATAGATCATTGGTATGGACCCAGTTCGGCTGGAGTCTACCGAAAGGTATAGATTCAGTTCGGCTGGAGTCTACCGAAAGGTATAGATTCAGTTTGGTTAGAGTTTACCGAACGGTATAGACTCAGTTCAGCTGGAGTATATCGAATGGCTCAACCCAGTTCGGTCAAAACATACTGAACGGTGATGCCCTGCTTCAGCAGAGATTCATCGAATAACATGCTCTGCTTCGGCAGAGACCTACCGAACAGACCCTTCCAGCTTCGGCTAGAGCCTACCGAACCCAAGTCTGGGTCTGTCTCTCTCACAATCCAATTTCGAGTTTATTATTACAACATATGGTGGAATCAGGGCTTGCCAAGGTGTGGCATCATGCCCGAAGCATGATCCTTGGCACTTAAGACCTAAAACTTCAGGAATAAGAGATAATATTCCCAAACCTTAACCCTGCAGAATCTACTTCTGTTTTGATGGAATAGATCATTGGTTATGCACCTATTCGTGCCCCTACCAATGTCGTTGAGTAGTACCATTCTTGTAGTCAATATGTGAGCCTAATTTTGCTCCACCAAACATCGTTGGAAGAGCATAATTTTGACATGGATGACCTTGTTGGCCGAATCCCCTTAGTAAACCATTTACTTTGTGAACATTTTTTTTATGTTCTTGGATTCACATTTGGTGTTTGTTTTAGTTATGGATAATCTTATTGATATTATCCTCGAATATGAGTTAATTGAATCATGTTTCTTAAAACATGTGACTGCATTCAATTAAACATGTGATTTGGTACAAATGTGAGGAAGTTAGTTGTTTGGATGAATACAATACTACGCACACTAACTTTATACCTAAATCACATCTCTAGCAATGACTTTAGGTTTATCCAACTTGATTATGAGCATTGGCAAGCTTCTTCGTTATATAAATGGTACTAAATTACCATTTCAGAGACTGTATATTCTATTCGTTCTGGAAGAACGTCGTTGAGCATTAAGGATATTCGAGATGACAATGATCATGAATAAAACCATTGATGGAAAATATATTGAAATATCTTTGCACCATCTCGAAAAATAAGCCTGGACCTTCATTTTAGGGCTAATGGGCTACCTCCCGATTAGGATGCGCCATATGTGGCCGGCATAGAGCCTGGTGATTTGAGTAGTTTACTTGCCTTGTCACGACCATTTAGGATACTTAGGTCGAACAATGATACTATGATGCATATCCTTACCCAAAGTAAGGATCTTGTGCCTACAAGCACACTTTGCCAAGCCTACTCGTTGGGGAAATTGATTTTCTAAATCATCTCTAGCAAAGGTATGAAATGACCATCTTTTCATAGTGGATTCAAGGGAATATATGTGGACTACTCAAACCAAAATGCGGACCATATAAATACTTACGGTTTTAGTTAATGAATCGACAAAATGGTCACATGTTTGTCCACACACATTACTACTAAACCTTCTGGCCGATTTTAAAGGGTTCACCACCTTAATTATCTCATAAAGTCTGGAAGACTAGATAATGCCAGAAAGTTTATATCGAAGATGCTTCGATAAGTATTGTATGTCTTTTGGGTTTATAATTGAACATCGAATTCTCATGTTCATCCTAAAACAGCTTGCAGAGTGATCATGAAGCGCAATTTAATTGATTGTTTAAACCTTGGTGAACACACCAAGCTTTCAGTTTCTGCCTATGGCTATGCAATCTTGTACGCAGCTATGTTGGTCCGCCTTAAGGCCTATTGCCACCCAACCATTTTCGATGTTACAGTTGGTTACTGGGTACGAACCTGACGCTTCGTATTTACGCGTTTTAGGTGTGCATTCCATGTGCCAAGTTGCGCCGCCGCAACGTACCAATATGGGTCATCACAGAAGGTTGTGAATCTTTGTCGATTATAATTCTCCTTCACACTAGCTCTGTTAGAGCTCTTGCAAACGAACTCTTTACCGCTCATTTGTAGATTGTCACTTCAATAAGACAATCTTCTCGCCGTTACAGGGAGATAAGAACATCAACGTTTCTGTAGAACGACGTGAATTTACGTGGACGTTGCCCACTATGTCTCATCTCGATCCCCGTACCACATAAATGTGATAAACAAGTGCGCTGTATTCTAGGTTTTAGAATGTTGCTCTAGACACATTCCTCTGATTTAGCTAAAGTAACGAGATCATATACCAGCTGCAAATATGCTTGGAATGATAGATGTACTTAAAGGACGTTAAGTCAACATCCCCAAAGGGTGTGCCGCCCCTGTTGGACGGTTCGGCCACTCCTGTTGGACGGTCCGGTACACCGATAGATAGCCAATCAATCTGTCTCAGCATGAAGCACGACAGATCACTCGGTTCATATGATTCACTTCCCTAGAAGAGGAAGGTCACGACATAAAATGAATCTATACTCGATCGATGTCTCAATCATTTACATCTCATGAGATTAATCCGGATTACGCCCAAGACTTGAAATTCTTGGTCCAGTATACTAGTTTGGATGAGATAATGGAATTTGAATGAGACTATCATTGATGACGTTTTCACTTATATGGTAGTTACTGACGTAAATGAAAAGCGACGATATCGAACCGTGTTCTGTTGATTAGTGACAACGTAGAACTGATTGGATAATCGAAATTACAATCCAGGTTAAATTCCTTACCAAAGTGTGTTTTGGACCCGTAGTTCCTACACTGTCTGAAGTAACCCTGTTGTGTTACTAGTGGGAAATGAAGCGTAATGAGATGAATGAAATAGTGTGATGTGATGCACGCCTTACGGTGCAAAGTTTCTTTCAAACGTCTTGTGATTGATTGTAACATTATGAAATGTGGTTAGTGTTTTTCCATGGGGATATTGATACGGAGATTTACATGTAAGTTCTCGAAGAATTACATGGACTGGTTCAAATAGTTCTAAACCATGGAACACTTTCTTAACTTGTTTTATGCGTTCACATATGGATTAAAGCAATCTGGAGGATGTGGTATACCCGTCTAAGTGATTATTTGATCAGTTAAGGATATGAAGTATACCCTTGCGTGTTAAACTATGAAATCTTATTTCGAATTGCTAGAGTTACAATTTATGTCAATGACATGCATCTCACTAAGACTCTAGAAGAGCTTGAGAAAACTGTCTCGCACCTGAAAACTGAATTTGAGATGATGGATCTTGGGATAACTTATCTTGATTTGAAGTTCAAGTGTTGTTTTGACAGTACTTTGGTTTACCAGTCAAACTACACCCCGAAGGTGTTACCTTTGAGTATACCTATGATCTTCCATACGCTACATGCAAATGAGACCCTTGAAGAGGTTATGGAATCCGAAATTCCATATCTACGTTCAACTTTGTGCTTTGTTGTACTTAGTTTATTGCGTTGGATATGACATCTCCTTCGCTGTTGATCGATTGGTAAAAATGCAGCACTGCGCCTACACCTAACCACTGAATTGGTATTAAAGACGTTTTTCCGCTACCCTGAAAGGTACTATGGATTTGAGCTAATCCCAACGCATCTCGAGCGGATCCGACCCCCTGATTATCGGAATGATGCTTACCTTGTTGTTATGCTGACGTTGGTTACTTATCAAACTCGCACAAGGTAAATCCCCGAATGGTTATGTCTTTACCGTTAGGGATATCGCAATATCTTGGAGGTCCACGATATGACCTTAGTTGCGAAATCTTCGAACCGTCCCAAGACTCACTTTACTTCACTGCGCCACACGTGAGACATGGTTGAGAGCCCTTGTTGAGCATATTCGAAGTACTTGCTGTTTTCATTCATCGTTTAGTCCCAACGATGATCCCTGAAGACTATGCCGCATGTATCAACCCGACTAGGACATGATATATTCACGAAGTCAACGCCAAGACATATTGCGTCTACATCACATAAGCAAAGCATCAGGAGATTGAAGTCCTGTAAGTCGATCCCAAACAACCTTGCCAACCTCTACACGACGTCACTGCCGAAGTCAACCTTCCAAAAATTTGTCTGAGGAATTGGTACGCTTAACTATTCATATGCAATGCTTGTAGTTCTCATTTGGAAGTTTTATCAAACTTAGGGAGAGTATCCAGAAGTATACTCACTTGATCTTAATGTACTCTTTTTCCCTACGATTATGAGCATTTTTCCCACTGGATTTTTGCTACCTAACCAGGTTTTGACGAGGCACTCATCCTGGGCTAGTCATACCCTTGTGAGGTCTTCTACGTGTGTCCAGAAGACGTTTAGTTTGACTTAATGCAACTTCTCATTTTTCTCCTTAGTCTATGGATTTTTCTCCCACCGTGGGTTTTACCATAGCAAGGTTTTGTGAGATTTACTTTTGATCCATTCTTCTGTTAATTTGAGATTCGCATTCGCTTATTGTGCCGACGACTTCATCAACTGAATTTACTTCATCGCTGAAGATCTGATGCTCCATTTAGTTGAGTATTTACACACTCAAGGGGAAGTGTTGCAGTCCTATTTGATTAGGAATGTGATTGTGTAAACCTAGTGTATCTAGGGATATCTTGGAATATTCTCTAGGGTTAGATATTATCCTATTAGGGCCCGTTTGTTTGGCTTCACTAAACTTCCTTGGACTAGGCTGGACTGTAATCCGGCGTTTGTTTCACGCGGGGACTACGTTTAATGAAACTCGCCTAGACTGAGTCCGACTAACAGCTTCGCTACAGGATCTTAGCGAGACCCCCCGAAATTAGGCGGACTGCTAAGACCACTCTAGTCCGCTTCACTCTTACCCGCTTCGTCCTCCCATCTGCCTCTTCCTCGCGTCCCACAACCCATTTCAAACCTAGATCCTGCAAAATTCGAAACAAAAAAGCAACAAAATTTCCCGAGGTTCCCTTTTCAGAACCAGATCCAACTCCCAAAATTCGAACCCAAATAACCCAGAAAACCAAAAAAAATTTGCAGTGGGATGAGCTTGAAAATTTCACCCAGAAAACCCAAACCAAATCCAACCTTATCTTCTACCTTCGAGCCAATCACACATGCACCTCGCCTCCTTCAATCTCTTTCTTGCTATGTGTTTTGATTTTAAGATTTGCAACCGATTTTGTGAGAGGAAGTGAAGAGGCAGGAAGCGGAGAGGAATGAAGAAGTATAGAGGATTTGTTTTGGAAATATCGGTCTGTTCTTCATAAAATAAAGGCTGTTCTTCTAAAATAAAAGTTGAGGCAGCAAATGAAACATTAATTAGGTTTTTAAAAGTTAAATAACTACAAATAATATTTTAATATTAGTTGTTTTGTTGTTTTTAAACGCAAAAGTAAATAAAAAATAATTGGGGTCCTATTAGTCTGTAGTTTAGTCCAAATTACACCAAACACTTCACTATTCTTATCCAATTTAGTCCAGGGCAAGCCAGTCCAGTCCGAGATAGTCCGGTGCAACAAACGCATCCTTAGAGTTGTAATCCTATTAGGGTAAGGATTTAACCTTCCATACTACTATAAATAAAGGCACAATGAGGTGAGATAACACACACCTCACAATTTACACATCTCTCTCTTTCTCTCTACTATTGCCGCACCCCCTTTCTCTCTTACCTACATAATAGTTCAGTAAATTAGGCCTACAACACAGCAAACTTAATGACAAATGGTAAAATGCCCATTAATTTTTTATTAGCACTATTTTAAACACAACTGGTATATTTCAAAATACCCGGACTATACTTTTACGCATACATTTTTTGGGTGAAATAGAAATGAATCGAATTTTCCTAATTTTAACACAATCTTAATAGGTCTTGACCAATTAAGATTTATATCCTTATCCAATACATGGCCAAGATGACACATGTAATGGCACAAAAATAATTATTAACATGTCATTTATTTAAAAAATAAGAGAAAATCTGTTGCATAGCATTTTTTTTTTTGTTGAGAAAACACATGCAGAGGGGGATGTAACACGATGAATTCCAAAGAGTTCATCCATCCTAATACTATTTTTCACCTAAACTCACTTAACTTCGGAGTTTTGATAGAATCCGGTGTATGAGAGTTAGTATGATCGCATTCTGTTGCATAACTTGAATTTGCCATTAGGCCTTAAATTAGAGGAAGATAAAAAAGGGAGGGGGGAATAGGAGGAAAGGTAACCACGGCCCAGTCATAAGAAATTTGGCACAAGAGACCCACCCAATAGGCCCAGTTATGCATTTTCTGTCATCCATACAAGCCACACTCCAACTAAGGCACATCTTAAAAGGAAAATACACTCCGACACCGGAGGCCGGTTCGACACATTTTTCACATCCAAATAAAACACCATCCAGTCAGCCAAAGTATCATCCAAATTTAAGAAAACAAAAACTCAGTTTAAAAGATGGAGATGCGAGAACAAAAAACGGAAATCTTACAATTTTTCAACAGCATTTTATTCACCACCAAAAAAAAAAGAAGCTAATCCATGCCCACACCCAGTTTTTTGCTCATCAAATCAATCTCCAAAGTACCCTAAATGCCACTCCGCAGATTCACAGGTGAAAAGGGTGGGCAGGAGAGACTGTATTTGAAATATTCCCTTTTAACATACTAACATAAACAAAAACAAGCAAATTTCACCCCCCAAAACAAAAATATCCGGTGTTGGCTTAACCAGACTGTTCTTGTACAGGTTCTGGGGAGGATGGAGAAGCTGGCAGAGAACCCACTTGTTCCGGGGAATCTTCTGAAACCTTTGTATTGGAGTTTTGGTAGTTGTTGCTCACTGGTTTTTTGACCCCATCAGGAGATTTTGATGGTATGGAGGGGGATGTCTCTAGTCCATGAGCCACTGGCCAGCCTCTTGGATAACTTAAGAGAGATGAATCAAGCACTGGCATCGCCTGCATACCGAAATTATAGCTAGCAGATTGTTCCATGTAGGGATGATCAAATCTGCAAGTCGGTCCATACTTGCAGATTCCATACATTATGAAGTATGAGCATGCAGGTTGCCCCTGCACATAACCAAACATTAACACGAGGCTCGTTAATGAACAAAGGAATAATGGTAGAAGAAACATTGAAACATTCTCTTAATTGTTTATAAGAACTGAGCTGAACACTGTACTGACCAACGTAGATATCACAGTGAACTAGAAACAGAACTTACAGGTCTCGAAGGAAGCCCAAGTGGGGTTGTAGCAGACTCTGTGATCCTTTCTTTGGGGTGATGGTATTTGCAATCTATTCCATATTTGCACGTCCCAGTGTTCATGAAGTACCGGCATTCAGGTTGATGAGGCCTCTGTGGGAGGCTTGGACTTGACAAATGAACCTGCCCGTTGGAAGCTGACTCCCCCTGAGTTCTAGAGTTGTATGTGAGGTTGGATCCAAGAATACCAGTGGAAGACACGGGGCTCATGTTTCCCTATTAAACAGATAAAAGCATGATTAAAAACAAAGAAGCATTTAATGCACCAAAACCTCTTTAGCCCACGGTAAATTAACGGAAATCAACAAACAGGCCTTTCTGAGCATCCATATCAACTTAAAGGACGAATATTGAAGACTTTGTACAACATAAAGAACAAATTCTAAGGATAAAGGACAAATAAATGTAAAACATGACAATGTTAGCCTGCAAGTTAATGAGAAGCAAAAATTCTTCATTGATCGGGATAGAAAGAAACAGAAAGAAGCAAGGTGCAGCTTTGACGACAATGCACCATGGTAACCCACTGTTTTTGACAGATGACTAGTCAACGAACTTTTAAGACAACATATACTCTTCGTACTAATCAACGCATCAGTGTCAACTGAACTAGATCATCCTTGCAGTGAACACCCGGAGAAGAAAAAGGCCATATCGAAGTTTAATACAACTTAATATACCAGACTAAACATGTTCCTTGCATATGTACGGCAGTTACTGTGAACATAATAAATGTGATGTCAATCTTTTGTTATATCAAAGAGATAATACACTAACCAAATAGGTGTTCCATCCATGGGCAGGTACAATGCCTTGGGGTGGAAGAACAACAGGCATGTAAGACTGAGGAGTTTGTAAACGCGGGCCTGATACATACGGCGCTCTTGGAAATGACCATGCCGAAACTCCACCTACATAAGGTACACCTGAAGAAGGCACAACTGCTGAGCTTGCAGATCCAAAAGCAGGTAAGACAGTGCCAACTGACTGAGGCTGAGGATGATGAAACTTGCATGCAGGTCCAAATTTGCACGATCCAGTTCGCATGTAATAAGGACATGATTTTTCTTCCTGAAAAAATTCAACGTCAATTTGTTAAATGAAAAGAACTCTTATTCTCAAAGTCTAGCAGCAATTTAGATAACAATTAGAACTTTAGTAACAACATAAAGGAAAGAACCTGATGCATGGGGAGTCCTAAAACATTGAATAAGACTGGTCCAGCTCCACGCCTGTCCCTTGGGTGATGGAATTTACATGTTGATCCATATTTGCAAGTTCCTGTCTTCAAAAAATACTGCAACACGTGTTTGCCAACAAAGGGAAGTCTATCAGGTTTCACATTACGAGATGACAAGCAATTCCTTTATTTAATCTTATATATTTGCTATTATCATTTACACTGATATTAATATCATTTACAGTGATATTAATCCAAGTATGAAAGTTCATTTATCCAATGGAAACCAACATCTCACAGATATATTAAGGAACTAAAGGGAAAAAAAATGTTGTATCTTTTAATCCCATGTTAATTGAAACAAGGAATTATCCCTACTAATGGTGAAGAAATTTAATAAACGTATAGAGAAAATAATGATTGACTACTCATAACCAATTACAATTTTAGATGAGGTCTTAGAAGAAGCTCATGCTGGAAAGAAAGCATGTGCAAGAACCAATCAGGAAACAAATCCAAGGTCTTCCTGGATGGATTGACGACTGATTTACTCGGTCCCTTTTCCACTGACTTCTTCCTTCACTCAGAGAAGTCACCAGGAATGGAAATAGTGGAAAGTTGTAGGAAACTACTGACTATAATGGGAAAATATTCGGAACAAGCTTGTTACAGATTCTCACACCAACATTTTCCATAAAAGTCTGCACTTGGATAAATTACATTTTTTTGAGAGGAATAGCTTGGTTCTATTATATCTTATGCAACTGACCACTTGAATGTTTTGCTTGTTTCACAAGCCCACACGACAAGGATCAGCAGTTGATTTGCTAGTTCTCATCATATGACTGTTTAAATCGCCAATTACATAATTTGTATACCTAATAAACATATATAAACTCAACTCAAAAAAGCCTATCCATGAACAAAAAGAATACCCCATTTTCTATCTTATCCATAGTCGTAGAACTTCTAATCTTCTACGACATAGCAAACACCGACAAAGGAAGCAGACGAAGAACGAAATGACAGAGAAGAGTGAGTAAGAAAGAAGCTCCTTATTCAACTCAACCTGAACTAAATGAAAATCTTACCCCACAGTCAGGTTGTCCAACTCTTTCAGGGAGTTCTCCATTGTACTGATTACCCTGCAGATATATTAATGTACTAGAAGGATTAGTTCACTAATACCCTTCGAACCGAACTCTGTATAGTTGGCCAGAAAAGACAAAGAAAGAAGCCGTGTAGAAGTAATCGATGAATCTCCTCACAACACTTCATCAAAATGCAATCACTTTATAAAAGCTATGCACATCAATTAGAAGCAATTACCTGAGAAGCATATTTAGGGTGATTAAAACGACAATTACTTCCATAACCACACAAACCAGTCCTCAAATAATATATGCAGTCAAGTTCACCAGGTCGATCAGGGTACGAGTTTGCCTGAGCCACACCGCCCCGGTCTTGATTATCATTTATTGTCAACCGCCAAAATGCATCTGCAATGAATACAAGAAATATATGTGAAAATTACATATGGAAATCAAATCTTCAAATTTCCAAAGTCTCACTGAGCATTGCAAAATCTATATCAGAACTCCTCAAAAGCATTAACCCAAAATAGAAAAAAGATTACAACTCTAAAACAAGATACTAATAAAGAAATAAGACTCAGGATCGATGTATCGATGCGCAACATGAACACTAAAAAGGAAACTCTGAAGACAAAATGTTCCAAACAAATCGACAAGTGGTTAGTACAAAGCATAGTTCTTAAAAAATTCAATACGAATTCGACTAGCACCGACATCACAGTTCTTACCACCTAAACACCCCCATGTCACAAAAATAAAAGGTAAAGTTTTTACAAAGCTGAAGATAAAAACACTCTTAATTTTCACAAACACAAATTCCCAGATAAGCCACAAATATGCATTGCAACCTACCATTAAAGCACCCCAAAACCATGATTCCAACAATACATCACCAAAAACACACGATCAAAACAATTCAATACAATCCCAAACTAAATCCACACATAGCACATTGCACCTTCATGATCACAAAATCTCACAAACACAATATTCCAATACAAAACCATCATCAGATCGTTAAACTCCCAACTGGGTACACCAAAAACCGTCATACCTTCCACGTTGACATCGGATTGATTCGGAACAGCATTCTTCTGAGCCTGCCGAGCGTCCGGCATCGGTGGTACCACAGAGTTCGCGCGCAGCCGCCCTTTGTGTTGCTTTCCTCTGCTTTTCTCAGCTTCACCAACCAAACTCATAAAAGAGCTTCAAACTTTCTGAGGAAATCGCAGCAACCCACCTCCCAAATCTCACAAATTTGCAGAAAAACAAAACCCAAATCAGAATTAAAAGGCTGTGAGGAGGCCTGTGAATGTGACGATGATGATCATAGACTCTGAAAAAACTTGAGGAGAGAGAAAACAAAACAAAAAGCTTTTTTGGAGCATAACAAAAAGGGACTGAGAATCAGAGAGATATAATAATCTCTGCAAAATCTAAATAAAATTATGGCTGTGAGACAATGTGTGAATTGGAGTTTGATTTAATTTTTAAAATTTAATTAATTTAATTTTTGTGCTCTTTGTTTTTTTTCTTTTCCAATTATACCAAAAAGGCCAAGGTACTGTTTGGGATCTATAAATAGCTCTACTGTGAAAAGACGTTTATGCCCTCCACGTGTCAGGCTTAGAGATTGCGTTTATTGAGAGTAATTACGTGGTTAATGACTTTGGTTATTGCACAAGCATGAGATTGCTTTTGTAGAGAGTAATTACGTGGTTAATGACTTTGGTTGCTTTTGTAGAGAGTAATTACGTGGTTAATGACTTTGGTTATTGCGCAAGCATGTTGCCAAAAAAAAAGACAATGGCCCAGGCCATTGTTTATTGCATAGTTTGCTCAGGCGACAAGGATATTATTGTCTTTTAGTATTAAAGTAATGTACCCTTGATGAGAATGCATCAAGGTGTGAAAAGAATGAGTTGAAGGAGACGAAATTGAAAAAATAAAGATGGTTGATTTAGAGGGCTTTGATTTGATATTGATTGTTGGGTTTGAATCACAACGGGATAAATGTGGAATTTCATTTGCAATGGCAAATGAGATTTGATTTTATTAGTTTCGCGTTTTCTTTTGTCAAATTCAGATAACCGTAAAAAATTGGTGTTATCAACCGACGTGTGCGATTTCAACGTAAAACTGGTGAAATGTGGTGACAGTTTGACACGAGTCAGTGACTCGAATTTGTGATGTCAAAGAGGTAGTGACGCTCGACTATGTTTTATTCACTCAACGTGTTAACTTTTCATTCGACCGTCTGTAATCTGTAACGGCCACATACACGGCATGAAATGAGGAAAAGACGTGTTTATTATTTTCTTTTATTGGATTCGAATAAATGTGAAAAATTTGTATCACCAAATGACGTATGTGATTTCTAGAGAAGTAACTATTGGACTAGATGATTTAGAGTTCTAAAAAAGTTTGCATGACTCATAGGTCTAGATTGCGATTAAATTTGTGACGTCAATCACATGAGTTCTCCTTTTGACCACCGACTGTAACTGGAAGCATCTTTTGAAATAGGAGAACAACATGTTTATTTCTTTGTTCAATTTAAAGAAATATGATTTGGCATCATCAATTGAAGCTTACAATCTAGAATTCTATAGAAGTTTGTGTGACTCATAGATCTAGATCTGAGATCAAATTCGTGACATCAAGCATCACCTAAACAACCATCAATTAAAAAAATTCATTTATTAAAATTTTATTTTCTTGTTGAATTCGAAGAAATTAAAAGAAATGACATCAACAAATGACGCGTGTGATATCAATAAAGATTATGTCAGTGACATGCATTAACAGTTGGACTAGATGATCTAATATTCTAGAGAAGTTTGTGTAACTCACTGATCTAGATTTGATCAAATTTGAAACGGCATGCATCCCTCGAACTCTCCTTTTGACCACCGACTGCAACATGAACCATTGCTTGAATTGGGAAAAACAACACATTTGTTAATATATAATTTCCTTTTGCGTCATTAGAAGAAATGTGAAAAATTGACATTATGAAAGGGTCCGTGTGATTTCAACCAATAACGAACTAGGGAACATAGCGGTAATTAGATGAGATGATATAAAATGTAGGAAAATATGTGATTCTCATATCTGGATCTAAATCGAATTCGTGATATTAAAAGAGACTAGTGACGCACTGTTATGTTTTATTTGCTCAGTATGTTAAACTCTTCTTTTATCATATGTAACAACAAAAATCACCTGAAATGGAATCAGGTCACGCTTTTGTCAATTGCTAAACCATATTTGGTTTGTATGTTTACGATTCATTAATGACTCCACGACAAACCGAACATGAAATCTGGATGCACAAAAGTTTCATGCTTTCATCTCATAAAAAAGAAGCCATGCTTCACCTCATGTGGACAAGATATATACATTTCTCAGAAATCCTGGATTTTCAAATGAATAAAGAAAGGAGGATGTTTCCAATTCGTAAATGTGTGCACGAATATTCTCAATATTTTTCTAAAATGGTAGACCAGAACCAGATCAAAACAATTGTAAAATCTTTTTTATTTGAAGGAAAGAAGATGAGCAGAAGAGGAAAATCGTCAAAAAGTTAATGTGACCACGAACGTAAAAACTGGGAAATTTTCATAATCGAGAGAGCCTTGGCTCTTCGGTCACAACTCAGCGAGTCATGACTTCGTTACGACTCAGTTGTGTACATGACGATTGGCAGAGGTGAAAATAAAAAGTTTATGAACCTTGGTCGGTGTAAGGAAGGCCTTGGTTTCTTAGTTTCACCTCATTGCAGCTGATCCGTGATGACTGTTGACCCAAACGTCAACTTGATTTCCTGTAGGAAGTTGTGAAAATTCAACTTTTGACCCCCTGTTGGGGAATGATATTTTATGATTCTTTCTTTTTCTTCATCCACAAATTATGATTAATGTGGAAAAAATGAGTTTAAGGAGATGGAATTGAATAATCATAATGATTCGTTTAAAGGGATAATAATAAAATACTATGATTTAGTGGTATTACTCTTGTTGTGAGATTTGGAATCATAATGAGATAGATGTGGAATTTTCTTTTGATGATAGTACAAATTTGTTGTTTATGAATTTTGAATTTCTTTTGTCAAATTTGGTGAAATGTGAAAAAGTGACTTCATCAAAGAAGACGTGTGACTTTGACAAAGCGCAAAGTAGTGAAACGTGGTGACCGTTGGACACGTATGATTTGCGTTGTTAAGAGAATTTGTGTGATTCGTAAATTTGAACATGACATTCGAGTTTGTGGCGTTGACACGATTATGTTTTATTTTTTTCTGCGAGTTTACTTTTCATTTGCCTGCTGTATGTAACGGCCAAAAAGATTGCTTAAAATTGAAAAAGACATGTATGTTGATGAAGAACATTTCAGCAAAACCAGTTGAACCAGATGATCAAATGGTCTAGAGAAGTTCCGATGACTTATTCATGAAGTCAAGAATCGGTTGAACTATCCTCTTAGTCACCTACTATAACTGTCACCTGAAATGGATCAATTTGGTCTCTAACATTCATCATGCACATCAATGTGGTTCTTCCATTAGAATTTCGTCAATAATTCTGTTAGTGTGCTGATGTGACATACATATAATACCCACATATCCAATAATGTAATGTCAAGTGGATTATCCATAAAAATAATTAATCCTTTTAAATTAAAAAAAATTTAAAAACTAAATAAAAATACAGAAACTAAAAACCAAATCCACAGTGGTTACCCCCTTTCATATCCCATCGCCCCATTTCCTCGCCAACCTGTCACCGGCCACCCCACTCTCCTCTTGATCTAGACCCAAAACCATGGAAAGATAGGAAGACTGTTGTAATACCCTGAAAATTTAAATATATGAATTAGATATTCATAATTATGAATATGTGTAGAAAATCGAAGATAAATTGATTTATGGTTATGAAAATTTAATTGGGAAATTTTAAAATTTTGTTTCCGGAAATTTTTATAATTTACTTCGTAAAAATTATCGATAAGTGGAAAAGACGAAAATGCCCTAGTTGGCTTAACGTAATTATACGAGGACTTATTTTATCCTCATATATTTTATCGTATTTCTTGATATCTTTGGATAGAGCTCGACCTCATGAGTGTGTTGGCGAAAACCGTTCGTGAAACGGACTTATAACGAAGAAGATATAAACGAGCAAAGAAAAGGGTGAAATTGTCATTTAACCATTTTCTGGAGCAGAGAATTGTGAAGCCATATGGAGGGCTGTGGGAGAGGGGAATGGGCACAGCCCAATCAGAAAACAAGGAAATTAGGGGAAATGAGGGGGAAAAAGGGAGAGAATCGGGTCATCTCTTTGACCCACGTAACCCGACCCGAACCATCCAAACCCTGACTCCAATTTTGGCATTTTTCCGGCGAATTGAACGTCGCCACCCCCTGCATTCGACTTAGCGGCTTTCCTTCTTCCATGCTGAACCGTGACGGTGGAGCCGGGAGTTCTAGGGCGGCGATCTGCCGTTTTTGAAGCCACCACCGTCGACCACCACCATGGGTCGACTCCTCGTGAACCCAGGAACATGTCCCAAGCCTTGGTTGGGGGTGGCAGAGCACCGGAAGTGACAGATCGAGGCCACCAAAATTCTAGGGTTTTGGCGGGTTTGAGTGAAATTGGGGCTTTCCCCGGCCGAATTGGACTTCGGCCCAGGTATGAAAGTTGTTCCTCTCATTGAACTCTACAACCCTATAAAATTTGGTAATTTTTAGTGTTGGTCGGAATTTGGGGTTTCCGTTCGCCAGAAACCGCCACCTGCGGCGGCTCATAGCCAGTGGCCAGTGGCCTGACGCTGCCTTTTCATGCAGATTTTGATATTTTAAATCCGTAATTGGTACCCATTTGATGTGATTCGATTGTGAAAGCTAATGTTGAATTACTAGAATATTTTCGGAAATGGATAAAAGAATAAATGTGAGGTACGAAAGGCTTGATCCCGTTCAAGGGTACGTAGGCAGTCTAATGGGAGTTAGATGCAGCCTTAAAAATAACCGAGATTAATCTTTTGTTGAAAATTTGTCTAAGAAAAGGAATTGAGTGATTAATTTAAAAATTAACCTTATGTTTTTTGACACACCCCGTCTTAAAGAGGGCGTGCTGGCCGTCACGTGAGAGTGACGTAACCATGTGCACAGTGCGGAAGCTAAGAAAATAATTAGAAATACTAAGAAAAGATGCTAGTACAAGTCTAGGTGTATAAATACACATTCAGAGCAATAAGAACTTCTAGTTGCAGTCAAGGACAATTACTAAGATATAACACCCGAAGGTGAATCCTACTTTTGTGAATTCTGTTAGAACATCGTTGGGTCCCTCGTGGCCACCAAAGCACTGCTACCTAGATAATTTCCCAGAAAAATAGCATATATACAAATATACTCATCTCAACTCATAAATTCAAAATCATGCCAAAAGTAGTGATATGCAAGGTATATGACATGCCAAATATATCTCATCAATCACATAACTATATCAGGTGAAAACTCATCATAGATAATAACATGTTCATCGAGTAATCAGCTTGGCTGAGCTATAGCTCATAATCAATCTCATCATATCTCATCATCACACACACACACACACACACACACACACACACACACATATATATATATATATATATATATATATATATATATATCCTACACACAAGTCGGAACCACCTCACGTGGTCTCATCGACAAGACTTGGTGTAAATAATTGCGCTCTAGTGCTACGATCACGTGAAGACAGAGCGCTAATCGCGGGTCACCTACGAGTCGAACCCACCTATAGTGGTCTATTCAACAGGTCTGAGCACCTAACTTAGATCCAAGGTGAGCGTGTGGTGCGAGAGGTGAACATCATGTGAAGGACTGAGCCCTAGCCCTGGGCGGGAGCACTAACACTGGGGTGCAGGTTTATGAGCTTTCAACACATCTCAACATAAACATCATTTCATATTAATCATTCTCTATCATCGATATATATACTCACCTGATACTTACCTGTGCGTTCACAGCACCAATTACCATTATATACAGCTACTAATGCATGAATAAAATAGATATATACTTTGCATGGCATATCATATCACATTTCACTTAAATTGATTTTCTAGGAAAAATCTCATTTATATAGGTATATATGAAAAACAAAAGCCCACGCACAGATAAGTCGAATGATCATAACCCCCGAGCCTCGATTGATGGCGCTCGTCCTCAGGATAGGCCTCACCTAGATGCGTAATAACCGAATAAACGTTATTTAACGCACATAACCAACAATAGGTAATAACTTCTCATACTTTGCTCAATTTGGGTATATGAATATACCACAGTGACCTACACAACCTTATGATCATCCGCATATTTTTATAAAAAAATTTCGAAGCCCCATGGGCCGGCGAGCGCAAGGACTTACGTGCCCCCACGCGCGGCCACGTGACAGTCACACTGACGGCGTCAGTCAACGCCGTTAGGTATATAACAGGGAATATTTCATTAAGTCCTAATGGTAACCGTTAAAGATGACTGACAGCGTTAGCATATTCCATCAACTTTGACGGAATATGCTTCTGTCTTCTCCGATGAGATGCCGATCGCCGGCAACTTCGCCGGTTTCTGGGTAAAATTTTAAAACCACTATTCTCCTTCGTTTCTTCACCATTTTCCACAAAATTGGTAACAAAATGAAGCTAATAACATGTAGAATCACGTTATATAAGTTTCAAGCCTTAAAATTCACTAGATTTTCCCCAAGAAAGCTCGATAGTTCGGCTTACCTAGAAACACGTTGATCTCGGCCCTCCGACATCTATTTCCTTCCAACGAAGTACCCCAAGACTCGTGAGGACCTCCTTAAGCTCCCTGTGAGCTTGAAATTCCCTGAAACAAGTAGTTTTACGTCCATATGAACAGTGCATGAAAATCAGGGTTTCGGTTTCACGAGATTTCGAAGGTATCCTTACCTGAAATGGGTACCAACCAACTCGAAATGGCACAAGGAATGTAATGGTGACTTCAAAACTCTCGATCTGTGAAGTTTTGCAAAGTTTTGGGAGTGGTCCGTACACTTTGTACGGAAAATGGCAGAAACGGAGAGGGAGAGAAAGAAAGAGAGTCACGGGAGAGATGGAGAGAAAGTTTTGGGTGTGTGTGTGTGGTCCTCAAACTAGAACATCACCAAATACCAACCACAACCATAAAAAAATGTTTAAGTCCCAAAATAATCCAATTTAACTAGGGCTACTAACCAAAGCGCTAGTATTCACAATCCTTGAAACATTCGAGGGCAAAATTGTCTTTTCGCACCAATGATAAATTATTTCTCGGGACAGGCTGTTACATTTTTGTAAACAATTTGGGTTATAGATTTTGTGAGTAACTAAGAATTAAATAAAAGAATTGTGATAAATGGTAGAAAATAAACAAGAGTTTAATTTGGGCCTATCATAGTATATCTTCCGAAATAAATTTTTCGGGTCGGGGCGTTACAAGTGCAGTTTTGAAACCATGGAAAGATAGAGGAACACCATGGACATTGAAGTGTTGATAAGCTTTGTTCTAAAAATTCTCGTCTACCGCCGTGTAGGCTTCGCTTAGGCATTAGGCGGCTAACCACTGCCCTGATTAATTCCTAGGCGGTTGAAAATTAAGAAAAGATGCCTAGACCTCATAAGACGTCCGCCTAGCCTGCCTAGGCGCCCTTCTAGCCCACCTAGGCGCCCTTTTAGCCCGCCAAGACCCGCATAGGCACCCGCCTAGATTGCGACTCTCACTTAGATAGAAAATCGATAACTTTTGTTTGCATTTTATTTTTGTATAGTAAATTGTAAGAAACTTGTTGAAAGCTTGGACGAACACAATACAACATGTTCTAATACTTTAATCTATATATCATTTTATTTTGCAATTTATGTATACTAATACAATTATGCATTTTTAAGCATAAATAGACACTTATTTATACGACATAAATAAATTTAATTAAATCCATCAAGTCTGCCTAGGCACTAGCTTAGACCCCAGCCCACTACCCGATTGACGTCTAATATCTTTTAGAACCTTGCTGATAAGTTTCTTCCATTGACGGATTTACTTCTTCATTAGTGGTCCAATTATTAATTTTAGATTAAACAACGAAATTGCTCAACAAGCACATCGGTAAAACCCTCCATTGCTTCTCTTTTTCAAAATTAATGAAATGAATCTCCCACAATAGTAAATTCCATTTGATTGCATTAGTTTTGAAATGGCTAGGATTAATATATATCTTTTATCCGCATGCTCAACAAGAGATTTGTTGTGAGTGTTACCCATATTTTCAAAATAAAGTCGATAACTTTCATTTTACATTTTATTTTTAGCGATTGACTGAGGTATTACTCTTGTTGTGAGATTTGAAATCCAGTGGTATTACTCTTGTTGTCAGATTTGGAATCACAATGGGATAGATGTGGAATTTCCCTTTGACGGTAGTACAGATTTGTTGTTTATGAATTTTGCATTTTCTTTTCATCAAATGAGACGTGTGATTTTGACAATGAGCAAAATAGTAAAATGTAGTGACAGTTAGACACTATGAACTGAGATGTTAAGATAATTTGTGTGATTCGTAAATTTGGATATGACACTCAAATTTATGGAAATTTATGGCGTCAAGGGACATTGACATGTCTGTTTTATTTTTTCTGCGTGTTTACTTTCCATTGGACCGCTGTACGAAACGGCCAAAAGCATTTCTTAAAATTAGAAAACGACATGTTTATTTATTTTATTTTATTTTTTGTTGAAATGAAAGCAACGTGAACAATTACATCATCAGCAACGCGTGTGTTGATTAATAACATTTAAGTAAAACTAGTCGAACTAGATGATCTAATGGTCTAGAGAAGTTTATGTGTCTCATTCATGACCTCTCGATCACCGATTGTAATTAAGAAAACCAAAAGTTATTTATTATTATATTTTTGTTAGATTAGAAAAAGATGTGAACAATCGACATCATGAAAGAACATGTTTAAGCTCCCTTACATTTACCATCATATATGAAAATTAAAAAATTACATGAGTTTAACATTACAATCCATTGTAATTCAATACTTAAAACAATAATTATATTTAGTTACAGTGATATTTGATTCCCATACACCCCTCTACCTATTTTCACTTTTTGAGTTACTAAGTTAGCTAACTGTCACTTTTGAGGCTCAACATCTTCGGAATCAAATTCCCACAATTGAAAATCGAGAATGTAACTACACGACACCACGACCACATGTCAAATTCGATGACATGTGAAAAAGTGAATTTGTCAAAGGAGATTGTGATTTTGACAAAGAGCAAAGTAATAAAATGTGATGACCATTAGACATATATGATCTGAAATGCGATGAGAATTTGTGTGACTCGTAAATTTGGATCTGCCACCTGAATTTGTGGACGTCAAAGGGCTGTGACATAATTATGTTTTATTTTGCGTGTTTACTTTCCATTCGACCGCTGGATGTAACGGCCAAAAGCATTGCTTAAAACTAGAAAACGACATGTTTATCTAATTTGTATTTGTTTTTGTTGAAATGAAAGAAACATGAACAGTTTACATCATTCAGAGACGTGCATTAAGGGACCAAGGTGGTCACAGGACCACCTGGAGGTCAGGAAACAAGTATGTAAAGGTCTTTTGGGACTCTCTAAATGTTTGGTACAAGTCCCTTTGTATCCACCAAGTGTTTGTTGTAATGCTTGCTAGGCATATCTTGCGTTGACAACACTCGAAAAATGCTTTCAATAAATAGCACTCATCAGATTTCTTCAGCAAATGTTGATATTTATTGATATATGCGCAAAGTAGTACGACTGACGACGACAAACGCACCAAGTGTTCGATGAAATGCCTCTGTGAATAAATTGAAATTTGTTTGCACACTCCGCTCTATGTTTTTATCTCAAAAACTTGAACCTCTAACATTGGGATCCCCCCCCCAATTTCAAATCCTGAATCCGTCGTTCCCGATGTGTGTGTGTGTGTGTGTGTGTGTGTGTGTGTGTGTGTTTTTTATTTTTAGTACATCGATATTTTTACACGGAGGGGGAGTTCGGTTAAGCCATACAATGGACAACCTAATTTGGTATCGAATCAGCCATCCATGAGATTCGAACCTAAGTCCTCTCACCTTCAAGTTTTTATAACTCATTCATAACGTTAAGAATCACTTGAATTGTCCTCTCAGTTACCGACTATAATTATCATATGAAATAAAGAACCCGACAAATTATTTATTATTTTATTTTGTTCGATTAGAAAAAAAAAGTGAACTATCGACATCCTAAAACAATACGTTTGAGTTCCCTTGCATTCGGAGATGGATTCTCTTCTCCTTTTTTCCCATACACTTCCATTCTCCCCATGTTTGTGTGGTCACGGTTAAGCCACGTCCTTTTGTCCTATTATCTCTATAAAAAAAATCAATATAAAATGTTGACGCGGCTTAACCGTGACCACACAAACAGGGGGATGATAGAAGTATATGGAAAAAAAGGAGGAGAGAATCCATCTCCCTTGCATTCACCATCACACATAAAAATTTTTAAAAAAAAATTAATATTACACGCTTGAGTTCTCTAGGAGGAGTCCAAATCTTCTGCACCCAAAAATCCATGTGGCATTTCTGTGTCTTTGTTAATTGAATCAAATATAATTAATGTTAATTTGATAATAATTAAAATAATAAAAAATAAACTAAATTATCAGCCAATTAACAAAGGCACAGAGATACCACAGAAATTTTTTGGTGCGGAAGATCTTATCTCCTCTAGGAGGCACTTCTCCCCCAACATCCTCTTACCTATTTTTTCACTTTTACGAGTTGCCAAGTTAGCTAACTGTCACTTTTGAGGCTTAACATCTTCACAGCTTCAAATTCCCAAAATTGAAACCGAGAATGTAACTACAGAACACCGCGTGTCATGTGTTTGTGGAAAAAGACCCATCGATGCGTACAAATTAGTCCTCTTGTGGGTCTCTTCGATGTGGAAAGAAATGTAAAGCATGCCAAGGAAAGGCAGCAACAGCATATGGAAGAGGACCACGAAGTTGGCAGTTGGTCAAGGCAGTTAAAGCTAACTTAAATTATTCAAAGCCAACAGTAGTAGCAGAAAGAACATACAAATACACTATAATATAATATTAGTGATGTTTCGTGTTAATTATACAATGTCATGCAGAACAATATGTATTCATATGATCGTATCAACGAAACAAGATATTAGATCAATAGTTAGATAACTTTAGAAGGAAGTTAAACATCGCCTCCGTAGGATTAAAAAGTTATTCGCCTTCCCATTGGTCGGTTTTTGTGTTTAATTATTAAAATCCTAAAACTAGATTATTATTATCTCCGACCTTTTGGACCAAATGTCTAAGAAAACTAGGAAAGGAATCTATATTCGAAGGAATCCGGATCCTTGCCGGATCTTTTTTGTAAGGATCTCGGAGATTCGTGAATCATATCCGTTTATCGTACATCGTGTAATAAGAAATTATTTTAAATATTTTTATTTAAAGTTAAATATAAACAGTATCTGATAAAAATTGACCGTACAATATACGATGAATGGACATGATTTACAAATTCTCAGAATCTTCGCCAAAATGATCCAAGAGGATCCTGTTGGTATTCAAAGGTTGACAAGGGGACAAATTAAAGGCTGCTTAAATCTTGCTTCGGCAAAAGTCAATCATAACTTTAACTTACATTTACCAAAGAATTTGTCAGAGTTAGAAGCTAAGATGTGATTTTTTCACACATTGTTCCCTGTTTAAACAAAGGTAACAAAATATCATTTGAAAGAAGCCAAAAATGTGGAATCATACCAAACATAAATGTGAACTTGTTGAAGCTAAAAGTTGACCATACACCTGATTATGTTTAGCCAATGTCATATACCTAAGATTAGAACTAAATTTGACCCAAAAAATAATTGAACCAAATGAAAAATGGCGAAAGAGAACAATACTTGGGTCGTGACTAGACTTGTCAATAGATTAGATTTTGACTTGAATATATCTGATTTGAATTCTATGTAGTTAAATAGGGAATTGGATCCCCTCCGGATCCAAAAGATCTAAGCCTACTAAGCAGTGCATTAGGACTATTAAAATTTGATCAAACGACTACAATTATTATAACTTTTAGAGGGGTCCCCTGTTTGTAGCCGTTGGATCAAATTTCAATGGTCTGGATGCACTGCTCAATGGGCTTAGATCCCTTGGATCCGGGGAGAGGATCCAGTTCCGTTAAATAGGATATGGATTGTGCGACTTCCAATCCAATTATTCAAATTTGATCCGAATTCAGTAATCTTTTTTTAAGATGGATTTGAATATGGATCGAGGCCGATTCGGTCCGACTAAATATAACATATTGATTTTTGTATTATTTATACTTTTTTTGTAATGTAGCTTAAGGTTTTTATGCAATAAAAAGTACACTTATATCCTATTTTTTAATATTCAACATAAAACTTTTAATTAAAAGTTACAAAAATATAATAAAGGAAATAATATTTTAAACTTTTCTTGGTCTCAACTTAAATTTGATATGGATCCAATCTAATGCTAATCGTATATAAATCGACAAGTCAAATCCGAATAAGTATCGAATCCGTTAATCCAATTATAAATGGATCCGGATATGGACTGAGGTTGATCCTATCTGAATCCAACATGTTTACAAATCTCGTCATGACCATTCAGGACCTCATTTCATTACCGAATGACATAGCCTGCAACGCAAGTCCTCTTGTTTTTAAACTGAAATTCGATTGAATTTCCATCTATTTCGAAAGTGCAAAAATCTATTGAAGTTTAGGACGTGTTTGCAATATTACTAGTCCGTGTCATTAGGTAAGAGAATGAGGTCTCGACTAGCAGTATCAAAAGTAAACGATTCTCAAAGATAGTTGTTTCCATAGAGATGATTAATATGTAGAAAAACTACTAAGTCGACGACTCGATATAGTAATTCCAAAAGCATTTTCAGGTGAGAGATCCGGAATTCAAAGCATATGCAGTCCTTGTCAAACCCAGAACAAGGGAGACAATTACTTGTTGAGACCAACCAACACTCCTCAATTAACACCCTCCGGCAACAAATAAATCCCCAAAAAATAGTCCACAAACCAGACTAAGTGGTAGCTGACCTCTGTGTGTGTATATACATTTCTCCGTCCCACCTAAATGTATTACCCCTGCATCCAACCGAGTAACTATAGAGTAAAAAAACTAATCAGATCGGCAAAAAAGGTAGCAGCAGCATCGCAGAGACTCAGTAGAAGAACATTGAACCCTTGACATTTTCATGCAAGTTGCCACTTAGGGAGCTCTGGAACCGGGACGCTCTCTGATGAAGTGACACTGCCCTTCCCTGATAAGGTTTCCGACAGATCCTCAAACTTCATGAACTGCCCCACTTGTGCTGCAGCAAGGTGAGCATAGCAAATGGGCGCCACTGCAAACTGCAGGTTGTTAAGAGTGATATGGGAGATTGCAGTTGTACTCCTTTGGTATCTGAAATAAGCAAATATACATTAATATATAAAGTGACTGATTACCTTCGGAGTCTCAAGAACACGGCCCTTCACCTGATTCAGTTCTTTGGGCGACGACATGCATCACTTTCGACCACCGACTACAACAAAACCGTCGCCTGAATTAGAAAATACAACATATCTGTTAACATATTATTTCCTTTTGTGGCTTTAGAGGAAATGTGAAAAATTGGCATTATGGAGGGCGCTATGATTTCAACGAATAGCAAACTGATGAACATATGAACATAGCGGCAATTAGATGAGATGATATAAAACTGTAGGCAACTATGCGTCATAGATTTGGATCTAGGACTCGTATTTGTGATATTAAAAGGGACTAGTGACACGTTTTTATGTTTTATTCGCTTAGTGTGCTAACTCTTCTTTCGTCATCTGTAACAGCAAACGTCACTTGAAATAGAATTGCGTCACCCTTTTGTCAATTTGCTACACTAAACATGAAATCTGGATGAACAAAAGTTCCATGCTTTCATCTCATAAAGAGAAGCCATGCTTCACCTCATATGGACAAAATCTATACATTTCTCAAAAATCCCGGATTATCAAATGAATACAGGAGGGAGGATGTTTCCAATTTATATACGTGTGCACGAAAGTTCTCAATATTTTACGAACCAGTTCAAAACAATTATAAAATCTTCTTTATTTGAAGAAAAGAAGATGAACATAAGGGTATAATCGTCCAATGGTTAATGTGACCACAAAACGACAGCAATCACTGTAAAATGACATAATTAGTGTAAAAAGGGTCCCGTGTCAAGGTCACGATCGTCCAATGAGGTTAATTTGGGCCCAAGAAACCCCTTTGCACAATTCACACCACATTGCCAGGTGTGGGCCCCCGAGGAAGTTGTGGGCAATTAAATTCGACCAAGTGGGCCACTAGCATTGGCAGTAGGAAGTGAAAAATTTTCAGAACCGAGAGGGAGAACCTTGGCCCTTCAGTCGCGAGTCAGCTGCGACTCGGTTGTGTACATGGTGATTGGCTGAGGCGAAAAAGTGACTGCATTAAAGGAGACGTGTAATTTTGACAAAGAGCAAATGTGGTGACAGTTAAACACGTATGATCTGAGATGCTAAGAGAATTTGTGTGACTTGTAAATTTTGACTGACACTCGAATTCGTGGCGTCAAGAGGCGGTAACACGACTATATTATATTTTTTATGCGTGTTTACTTTCTATTCGACCGCACGGAATGATAAAAAACATTGCTTACAATTGGAAAACGACATGTTTATTTAATTTGGATTTTTTGTTGTTGTTCAAATGAAAGAAACATGAACATTTTACGCCATTAAGTGACGCGTGTGTTGATGAAGAACATTTTAGTGAAACTAGATGAACTCATTCATGACCTCTTGATCACCGATTATAGTTGTGGTCTGATTGGACGAGTTCTCTTACATTTACCATCGCATATGAAAATTAAGAAAATTACATGAGCTTAACATTACAATCCATTGTAATTCGATACCTAAAAACAATAATTAGATCTGATAGAGTGATACTTGATTACCATACACCTATTGTTCACTTTTATGAGTTACCAGGGTGGCTAACTTGGTAACTTTCTTTTTCGTCCAAAAAAAAAAAAAAGTTACAAGTTAGCTGTCACTTTTGAGACTTAACATCGTCACAATTTCAAATTCTCAAAATTGGGAAAGATATTCTTTCCGGAATTGTACTTCTGGAATCCGGGGATAAAAAATTTAGGTTTTAAAATTTGATTCAATGACTAAAAGCAAAGAAATTACTAAAAACTTTTAAAAGTTATAATAGTTTTTAATTGTAGGATCAAATTTTAAAGGAACATATTATTTGATCCCAAGATTCTGGATGCATAAATCCCGAGAAGATCTCTTCCTCCAAAAAGAAATGTAAAGTATGTCAAGAGCAGCAGCAGCAGCATATGGAAGAGACCATGAAGTTGGCAGTTGGTCAAGGCAGTTAAAGCCAACCTAAATTATTCAAAGCCAGCAGTAAAAGCATAACAACAACTTATATAATACGAATACAATGTAATATGTTGTCTCTGATGTTTCGGAATAATCATACAATATCATGTAAAGAAAAATGTAAACATATGATCCCATCAGTTACACGAGTTATCACTTTGGCAGTGTATTCAAACTATGTAAGTCGTCTAGTAAACAACTTTAGAATGATTTAAACATAGCCTTCATAGAATTAAAAAGCTAATTCGCCTTCATATTGGTCGGTTTTTGTATCGATTATTAAAATCCCAAAATTAGGTTATTATTATCTCCGGCCTTTTAGACAAATTTAGACCAAATGTCCAAGAAAACTAAGAAAGGAATCAATATTGAAAGTGGACAAGGGGACAAATTAAAGCCTTCCTCTTCCCCAACTCTAGGGTTCGTGATGGTGTAATCTCAGGCGTTTGCGGGGGGCGACGGATCGTGTTGCTAGTGGGGTGGAGCTGTGGCGGTGGCGGCAGCTACAAGGACTGTAGCTTCTTTAGGGTCTTCCTGTTTGTTTTAGGGGTGTGTGATATCTACACAACTCATTTTACTTCTCACACACCTTTTCAATTTTTGATAGTCGGATCGGTTGAATTAATGAAGATCAACGGATAAAAATTATTAAGGGATGTGTGGATAGCACACCCCTTGTTTTATGTGTGGGCTTTGTCTTTTTGTGTATTGTGGTCTTTTCTTTTGTGCTTACCTTGTGTCCGGGCCTTATGTTTGTATTTGTTCTTTTTTTTTACTACATCGATATTTTTACACTAATAGGAGGGGGAGTTCAGTTAAGCCACATAATGTGCAACCTAATGTGGTATCGAATTCGCCATCCACGAGATTCGAACTCAAGACCTCTCACTTCCAAGTGAAGATGAATACTAACAGACCGTATTACTGAGTGACATGTTTGTACTTGTTCTTTATTTGTAATGTAACTTTACCCTTTCATAAAAAACGAAAATAAAAAGGAGGTCTCGGCTAGTACTATTAAAAGTAAATGATTCTCAAAGATAGTTGTTCCATAGAGATGAATATATAGAAACATACTAAGCCGACGACTAGATAAAGTAAAATTCCAAAAGCAGTTTCAGGTCAGAAATCCGGAATTCAAAGCATATGTAGTCCTTGTCAAACCCAGAACAAGGGAGACAAAATTACTTGTTGAGACCAACACACACACCTCAATTAACATCCTCCGGTAACATATAAATCCCCAGACTAAGTGGTTGTTGATCTCTGTGTGTGTGTATACATTTCTCCGTCCCTCATAACAGTAAGCCGGGATTGGCTTTCCTAAATGTATTACCCCTGTACCCGCCCGAGTAACTAGAGTAAAAAAGCTAATCAGATTAGCAGTATTCACAAAAAAAGGTAGCAGCAGCAGCATCGCAGAGACTCAGTAGAACAACATTGATCCCTGTACATTCTCATGCAACTTAGGGAGTTCTGGAACCGGGACGCTCTCTGATGAAGTGACACTGCCCTTCCCTGATGAAGTTTCCGACAGATCCTCAAACTTCATGAACTGCCCCACTTGTGCTGCAGCAAGGTGGGCATAGCAAATGGGCGCCACTGCAAAATGTCGTTGAGTGTGCTTAATTTGCCAATGGAGATTACAGTTGTACTCCTCTGCTACCTCAAATAAGCAAATATACATTAATACATACAGATCATATCAATGTAGAGATTGTTTGGACTAAGTCATATGAAAGCGGTTGAAAATGAAAAGCTTACACATAAGAAAGGGAGTGAATGAGGTTTTGCAAGTCAGTCGGGAGAAAATCCAATCTCGTCAACCAAGACATGACAGTGTGCTGGCCTCAAAGTTCCCTGTTATATGATGCAAACAAAAGATAATGAAGATGATAGTGAGTTAGAAACTTGAGTCGGAAAACAAATTATTCTGATCAAATTGAAAAAAGATAAATACTGCAAAACCCTTTTATGCTTGATGAACATTTATGGTACTATACAAAAACCAGTTTTCGCATTGTCAATCCAGTATATAGAGTTCCATCCCATCCCATCACAATCAGCAGTAAACATAATTCTTTTCGAAAAGATTTCCTTTTAAAAAGGTAAACGAAATTCGATAGCAGAAGTGTAATTTTAGATACTATCTTCTTTTCTTTTCAGAGGGGGAAGCTTACTATATTCCTCCTTAAGCACACAACTGTCCCTGGAGAGAGAGAGAGAGAGCATCAGAACAATCACATAAATGATTAAAGTGGACCTAAACCAAATCAGAAAGTAGCAGACCAGGTGGAACATTATCTGGGGAACACTGTTGAAATAGCTTCGTGTGATGATTCTTCTGTTCAATAATCACAGTACATTTGGAACATTAACCTCCCCAAGGTGCTGGTAAGCCTGTAATAATAAAATCTGACCGTCTCAATATTAAGAAAACAAAAAAGGGCACTCCAGTCCATTAATGCTCTTGGCCGAACGGGGATCATGCAGGAATTAGGCAGTGAGTAATGAACTTCAAATAAATGAAGTTCACAAGTCCGTAATTCTTCTTAATTACATCACACTTTTTACAAAATATAGTGTAATCAGGTCTCATTTAAAGTTATACTTCTTGATATGTGATGTACTGCTATGATACTAAATTCCCTGCTTAAATACCTGATAATACCAGCATCATTTCCATTTTCCAGTGGCTTGTATAGTTGTATAGAGCATCAATCATCTCCAGCTTAGGAGATTGTATTGTTCTAACAGGCTAACAGCTGCTCTGTAACTTGAAATAAGTGGCCAACTTCGAGAGCGAACAACCTAAAACTCCAAAAATTTTTTGAAGGATTAACAAAATGACCATTCACAGATTGATAGATATTTTAAAAGAAACTAGAAGTTGTAATTACCGCGGCAACAGAAGGAATATCTGATCAACCAGGAGACCCGTGAGAGACATCCATCCCCAAAATCACTGTAGAAGGAACACGCGAGGAGTGCTCTATTGCCAACAAAGAATTTATTTCTCCAAAGCTATAAAAATAACAAACAAAAGAAAACAATAGGGTCTGTAATTTATTAAAGAATATATATCAGATATTCAACCTGTAGTTTCTTGCCTTAGAATTGATCTTAAGAAGTACATTGGTAAGGCACGGATCCTGATCTTAGTAGGGGAATGCATTGCTTGGCAATCCTAAACTCAGTAAGGCTTTGTTTCTTCGAAGGCCCTATAAAATGTATAAGAGCATAAACTGATTAGATTAGCGAATCAAGAGGTAGTTGGATTGTCGTCATTTATAACTTAGATTTTCGGTGTGAGATTTAGAGGGTGATGAATAACATATCACAACGGGATAGATGTGAAATTTCTTTTGATGGTAGTACATATTAATTTGTTGTTTATGAATTTTGCATTTTCTTTTGTCAAATTCGGTGAAATGTGAAGAAGTGACTTCATTGTGTGATTTTGACAAAGAACAAAGTAGTGAAAAGTGGTGACAGTTGGACACGTTTGATCTGAGATGCTGAGAGAATTTGTGTGACACGTAAATCTAGACCTGACACTCGAATTTGTGGCATCAAGAGGCAGTAAAACGACTATGTTTTATTTCTCTGCGTGTTTATTTTCTATTCGACCGATGCACGTAACGGACAAAAGCATTGATTAAAACTGAAAACGTCATGTATATTTATTTTGTTGAAATGAAAGAAACGTGAACAATTTACATCATTCAGTAGTCTAATTGTGTAGAGTAGTTTGTGTGACTCATTCATGACCTCTTGATCATCGACTGTAACTATAGCTTGAAATGGAGATAACAATATATTATTTTTTTAATTTATTTTGTTAGATTAGAAAAAAATGTGAACAATCGACATTATAAAAGAACACGTTTGAGTTCCCTTGCATTTACCATCACATATGAAAACAAAAAAAAATATATATGAGCTTAACATTACAATCCATTGTAATTCGCTACCTAATAATTAGATTTGATTATATGGTATTTGATTCCCATACACCCCTCTACCTATTTTTCACTTTTATGAGTTACCAATGGGTCAATAATAATAAGTAGAAAAAAATATTAATTATTAGAGAAAAATACTATTGGATTCACATGAGTCAAACCTAAAACACATCATTTATAAAGGAAAAGAAATATTAATTAGTGTGTGTCAATTGGCATATAGTTCATGGTTAACCACAATTTTTTTCTAAAAAAATGGGGAAGTTTATTTCACTTTCTTGAACCTGTTTTTAAAGCTAACACTGTCACGTTGAATTTTGAGGGAGGTAGAATATGAGTTATGAACTACAAAGCCAAAACATAGGGTCGTTTGTAAAAAATAAAAGAAGATAGACTTTCCTATTTCTATAACTTGCTTTCTCAGCATTTCGCTAATTAAGGAGTTAAAGTTAGAAAAGATCAAGAGAAAAAAAGGATTTTGAAGTTTACACTTGGTTTTGCATGATAGCATCGAGATCATACCTCTAAACAACTTGACTAATTTGGCCAAAGAAAAGCTAGACTCACTTTCTACATTAAACAAACTGTAAATTAAACTGTTTCACACAAATATTACACATGAAATGGAAGACCGTTCAAGCTTTTATTATCTCACAAGACAAAGCATTTCATACATTTGAAACAAAAACGAAAGAAATTACATTAACATCTTTGCAACTCAAGCAAGACCGCGCAGTTGGAGACAAATAGCTCAGGAGGGATAGAAGGGGGAGAAGAAGGTCCACGAAGCGGAGATGGGATGTTTGCATATTGAGCTATCTTGACTTGCACTTCCACTTTGTCGGGCTTGCAAGGTCAAGACAACTCGAAAATTCTTCATGGAGTGTTAAAGAAACAAAAAAAAATTCCATAAAAAGAATAAGCTCAGGAGAGATACCGCCCTGACGTCTACCACCACATGACTCTCTTTTCTTCTGCTATGCTGCCAACTACTTCACCAGCTGGATCAGCCATGAAACGAAGTAGTACCAAGGTTCCATCCACCAATTGAGCCATGGTTAGAGAGAGAGAGAGAGAGAGAGAGAGAGAGAGAGAGAGAGAGTGAAGATGAAGTAGAAGGGGACGGAGGTATTAGGGTTGACTAGAACTACTGCTGAACAGTGCCCTGAAGGTATGAAGAATGGGGATATGGATGTGATGATATTTACATCGAGGGAGTGGTCACAGAAAGGAATAAAAACTGATGGGTATAATTGGGGTCTTTAATAGAAGAATAAGGTGATGTCGTTTTCAAGCTAAGAACCAAGGAGAGACAATTTCCATATATAATGAGAGTTTGTTTCTTGGGATTCAAAAATCAAATCAATTTCCAGATTAAGGACTCTTTTGTGCTTTTGTTCTTGTATTTTTGTTTCTAAACAGAATTTTCCACTGATTTCAAGGACTAATTCTACTGCCACATCCTAAATTTGTTTTGGTCAAACTACTAGTCTTACCCTTTTACTTGTTAAACTTTTCCTCTATATTGGAATGGACTTTGTTACAGCTCAAGTAATTAAAAACGTTTATCACTACACCTGAATTGTTGTTTCAGAATAACAAAAAATTATTCTTACAAAACTGAGATATAATTATAATTGATCTTGGAAGATAAATTGGAAAAGAACATGATGCAGTGCACGACAGTTAATATGTTCCTGTATTAAACATGTTTTTGGTGGCTTTTCATTTTTCAAATTCATGTTTTAATTAAATGCCTAGTAACTATAATCCTTAGTATTAAGTTATCTACTAAAAATGTGCTTTTGGAACCTAAAGTGCTTCTTATGTACTAAAAATTTGTCATCAATTAGTGAATTTAATATTGGTCACGTGGAACGTTGCCCTTGGTTGAGTGATTCCCTGGTTACCTATTCTCCGTCTCTTCGAGACCCTTGATTCATCCTTTGCCCCTGGTTGAGCGATTTATAGGTTACCTATCTCCCGTCTCTTTGAGATTCTTGACTTGTCTGGCATCAAAACATGTAACAGAAAGTAAAGAAATAAAAATAATAATAAACACACAACTTTTTTAGCTTTTCACATACTTTTTTTTTTAAATTTTAACTGTTGTTTATATTTGATTTATATATAAAAAAAAAAGTGTGTGAGAAAATCATCTTTCTAAAAAAATTTGGTGCATTTATTTTATGGGGTTGGCAACTTGTATCACAGGTAGCGTTGCATTACAAATTTATATGCATGCAGAGGTAGCTTTGAGTTTGACTGCATAAAACAAAGAAAGGTGGGTTTTGACCATTGAATTTAACTTGCTCTTCCCACCATTTCAAGCAAATCTCTGCCGTGTAATTCAAACCTACATCTCTCTCTCTCTCCCCTCTTACTGCTGCCGATACAGGTACAGATGGAGAAAGAACATGAACAAAGCCCAAGGAGTTTTTAGCTACAAATGGGGGTCTCTTCAGCAACCGATACTTTATTTACTGTGCCTTTTGTTCCTCTCTGCAACCTTTCCAAAATATCATGAAACCAAAACCCCCCAAACCCTAATTCTCATGTCTCATGTAATTATTATACCCTTTGCTGCTTCTGCACTCTCATCAGAAATGGCCCCTCCAGCGATATTGTTAAGTCAAGCTCAGATATTATTACACGTAAATTTTCAAACCAAAAACACTTCTTTCAAACTAGGGTTTTGGATTTTTTTTGCTGAAACGGTTAAATTTCTTTTTATTTAATTTAGCTGCAGGTTTGGGTACGTAATTTAACAGTAAATAGGCATTGGCCAAGTGAATATGTATTGGCCTGCTGACAAATCTCTGGCCATTCCTGGAGGTACAATATATAATTACAGAGATTGATCTTCTGCAACTATTTATTTCATATACTCGAGTGCTCCAACCAACCCAACTTGTATGTATGTATATCTGATTCAAACCCGTGAAGATTACTCGAAGATGTCATCATGAAACCTTTACGTCATACTATGTCACATGCATTGTTGTCACATGAATTGTTGTGGGGGGCCTATCAATATCTATCTCCTATATATTAACGACATTTTGGTATGAATATATTTAGGGTTACCTACATTTATACATCTTTTAAAATACTGTAGGAAGGCCCCTGGGTAATAGGCGACCCAATTTCTTTAAATGAACAATAACCGTTTGCAATGAATAGTAACTGCTCAAGTGTATCTCCATCTTTAAACTGAATAGCTCAGACAATTCGTATTAAAATTTTAGTATATTTTATTTTATAAAATAATAAAGATAACTTTTTTTTAATTTCGGATAATAAAAAAGATTAGTTGAAAGTATTTGAAAATATTGAAATGTAGTTTAAAGTGGAAGAACATGGTTCGGTATTTATAGAAAAAAAATTATAATTTTTTATATTTAATTATTTTTATAATTTTTTAATAATTTAAATTGTGACTGACATCATTATCAGCCTTACGCCATGTAGGCAAGGCATTGGATGCGATTATTGTCTGACTTCTCCATTGGGCTCGCCTTGGGTCCAATTGCCCGAGTGGGCTGGAGTGTTTTGGGGAGGGGGAGAGTGGATTGGGTTGATTATCCCCAAGGCAATAAGCAATGGTGGAATTGCTCTTAGGTTTGAGTTGGTTTTCAAAATAAATTAGGTTTCAATATTTTTTATAATGCACTTTTGAGGTTTTAAAAATTGTATCGTTTAATACATTTTATTTGTTTGAATGTCTTATGTTAATTGTAGTCATGTCACAGTTTTTAGGCTGCGTTGAAGCCACACTTGCACAATTTGGACTCAGTGTCTAGCAATTGGTTGTCATCTTGATACATAAAGCATTAATTGATTAAGGAGAAGTTGAAGCTCCATGATGATCAGTGTTTTATACCACGTTAACTCATTAACGGGGCTCACACTCGCCACGTACGTCATCAATTCAATGAAGGACCAGACAGTCATAAATATAAAATAATACAATTTCAAAATCTTATGTATTAATAGTATCAATGATATCTCAGTTATGAAGAAAAACAGAGAATGAAGAAGAATGATGAAGAAAGCTTGAAGAGAAAATAAGAGAAAAGCTGAATATTATTTGATCATTCGATTCAATCTTTACAATTTCATACATCATTCTTTTATACAAGGGTAACTACCTTTCTTATAGCCTAAGCTGACTAGGACTAACCACCCAATCTTATCTCAACAGATTCTAACAATCCAACTGATTCTAACAATATTTATGATGACATGGCACTTCTTATTTTAGTCAATATAAGTCAACATCCCCCCTTAATCTCAACTAGGGTAACCTAGCTTGAGATTGAAGCAATGTTGAACAAAAGTAGGATTGTGAAGGCCTTTGGTGAGCATATCAGTTGTTTGTTCATCAGTAGGCAAGTATTGAACCATCAGATCTCCCTTATGAACTCTTTCTCGAACGAAATGATAATCTGTATCTAAATGTTTAATTCTGGAATGATAAATAGGATTTGCACTTAAAGCTATAGCTGACATGTTATCACAATGAATGGTTGGTGGCACAGGTAGAACAACTCTTATATCTTTCAATAACAACCTAATCCACGCCACATCAGCTGCTGTACGTGCAAGTGCTTTGTATTCAGCGTCAATTAAACTTCTAGATACTGAGGTTTGTTTCTTAGACTGCCAAGATATAGGGTTATTACCTAGATACACGACATATCCAGTCACTGACCTTCGTGTGTTTAAATCCGTAGCCTAATCAGAGTCTGAGTATGCAGTTAAATGAATATCTGTATTAAATGTATATGTAAAGCCACATTCTGAAGTCCCTTGAAGATACCTCAAGATTCTCTTCACACAATTGAAATGAACATCAGTTGATGCTGTCATGAATTGACATATAAAGTTGATAGCAAAGGCTATGTCCGGGCTAGTAAATGTCAAATATTGAAGTGATCCAACCAAGCTCCTATATAATGTGGTATCTTGCAAAGATTTACCCTTAGTGATTAACAATTGATTATGAGGTTTACATGGAGTAGTTGCAGGTTTGCAAGACTCCATACCAGCTTTATGAATGAGATCCTTGACATATTTTGACTGGTTAACAAATATATCTCCATTATCTTTGTAGTGGATTTGCAATCCCAGAAAATATGTGAGTATTCCCATGTCCTTTAAATTAAACACTCCTGCCAAATCTTGAATAACAGCTTGAATCTTCGTAACAATTGATCCAGTGAGGATGATATCCTCCACATACAATAACAGAACAATTACGTCATGTCCATCAGTTTTCACAAAAAGACTTGTTTCAGAGGAAGATGCAAGGAATCCCAATGTTGGCAAATAACTGGTGAACTTCAAGTTCCAAGCCCAAAGGGCTTGTTTTAGACCATATAGAGACTTAACTAACTTGCAAACATAACTTGGATGAGAAGGATCAACAAAACCCTGAGGTTGTTTCATATAAACCTCATCTTGCAGTTCTCCATGTAAAAAGGCATTTTTGATGTATAATTGCCTCAATTCCCACTTGTTGATAGCTGCCAAAGATAAAATAAGCCTAACAATAGTGGACTGAAGGTTTCAGAATAGTCAAGGCCTTGTTCTTGAGATAATCCTTGAGCCACAAGTCTAGCTTTGTACCTAGACACACTGCCATCAAGATTTTTCTTGATTTTGTAGACCCATTTGCTTCCAATAATAGACCTGTCATGTGTATGAGGTACTAATTGCCAAGTTCCTTGAGATTTAAGAGCATTATACTTTTCTTGCATGACAGTTTGCCACTGAGGTATAGTAGAGGTTTTTCTAAAGTTAGATGGCTTATCTCAGTCACTAATTGAAGCCAAAAAAGAGAAACCTCCAGAGAATTTGCAATCATCATCCAGCATTAGAGAATGTAATTTAGGATAAGAGGCAATAAACCCAGTGTAAGACTTTTAATGTATAGCACCAGACTTCAATCTTGTAACCATTTGATGACCAGATGTTTCATGGAACATGGTGTCAAATTAAATTGAAGATAAAGAGTTAGAGTTAGGAAGTTGTACCTCTAGTTATGAATGACTATGGACAGGCAACAATGATATTGTATGTTGAGGTAGTGTTGGAGTAAAGGAAGAAGAAAATGTAGGAGTAGTAATGAGATCCTGTGAAGTGTTACTTGTCATACTCAAATTCTATGAACTGTTCTCAGTACTATCTTCAATAACATGTGGACTTCCAAGTTGAACTGTAGTAGTTGACTGGGAAGTATAATGACCTTGAGTTCTGAAATCATGTAATTGAATAACTACTGGAGATACATTGGACAACTTGAATGGAAAAATATTTTCATCATGAATCACATGTCTTGACAATACTAACTTTCTTGTAGACAGATCATAGCATACCACACCCTTATATCCAGCAACAAATCCCAGAAAAACACATTGTTTAGTCATTAGTTGTAACTTATGCTGATTATATGGTCTCAAGAACGGATGCACATCAGTACCAAATATCCTCAGAGTATGAATTATAGGTTCTTGAGTAAACAAGACTTGATAAGGTGATTTCATATTTAATGTCTTACAAGGCATTCTATTAATGAGGAAAGCAGCATGTAAACAAGCATAATTCCAGAACATCAATGGAATATGAGCTTCTGTTAGTAAGGTTATAGCCGTCTCTATTAAATGTTTGTGTTTCCTCTCAGCAAGACCATTTTCCTGATAGGTGTATGGACAAGAGATGGAATGAACAGTCCCTTTAGTTTCCAAAAATTGTTTAAATATATGACTCATGTATTCACGTCCACCATCAATTTGCAAGCATTTAATTGCAGAATTGAACTAATTTGCAATAAAGGAATGAAACTTGATGAAAACTTGAAAAACATTTGATTTATTTATAATAGGGAATATCCAAAGAAATCTTGAATACTCATCAATGAAACTTACATAGTATCCATATCCTTCCAACGACTTAGTAGGAGATAGACCCCATACATCTAAGTGCACTTTTTCAAACATAAAAAACAACCTGTAGTATCTCTTACGAAAAATGGTTGCCTACACATTTTTCTAGACAAACAAGAAGTACAGATAGAAGGATTATAATCCACCCTAATAGATTTATTGAAATTCTTGAGCATTGTTGACAAAATTTCCTCCGATGGGTGAACAAGTCTCTTATGCCAAATTGAAACTTTAACAACTTTGCCAAGAAAAGCAGCACTTTTATATGACTGAGCAGCAAATCTTTTGGAAAACACACTCACATGGATCTCATATAACTCTATTCTACTCCTGCCGTAGTACAATAACACTCATGTTGCCTTGTTCTGTATGAAAAACATAAGTTCATCACAAATAAACCAACAACCACTGTCTTTGCATAACTTTTTGACAGATAGAAGATTAACTGTAATAGTTGGAACATGTAAAATATTCTTAAGGATTAACAAATGATTCGGAGTGAAGATGGTAGAAGAACCAATGTGTTTAACAGGCAAACCTTCACCATTACCAATGGTAATTTTGTCATCGCCATTGTATGGAACATGCTAATTTAAATTCCCAAGATTTGATGTCATATAATGTGAAACTCCAGTATTTAGAACCCAAGTATCAGCTGCAGAGACTCCTTGTATAGACTGTCCAAATTTAGCTGCAGACATTCCTTGTATGGATTGATTTTGTGCTGTAAAAGCTGTAAGTGAAGGAGGTAGTGGTGCTCCCTAATAAGAAAAATTGTTTATGTGCCTACATTCTAGTGAACTATGACCTTTCTTGCCACAAATTTGACACATAATGATTTGATAAGTATTTGAGGATGATCCATTGTCAACCATGTTCAAACAGTTTGCAGCAGTGTGCCCTTTCCTGGAGCAAATGTGACATTCAACCACCACTGGAGCTTTTAAACTTGTATTGCTATTTCAAGAAGATCTAGAGCCATTGTTGGAGTAAGAATTTTCAAATGGAATTACCCCCTCTTTGTCTGTTATTGTAATAAGGCCTAGAATTGTTCCATGAGCCATTTCCATTTCTGTTCGAATGATAGAAACTTGAAGAACCCCCAAAATTACTATTTTGAGACCTATTTCCATTTCCTTCATAACCAGAACCACCTTGATAACCTTGAGTGCCTCAACTTCTTTGATTACTGTTAGAACTTTCTCCTTGTGAGTAATTATCACCCTGATATCCCCCCTTATATCTTCCAGATTGATTATCAAAGTGATCACCCTGAACATACATTGCAGCCATACTTGCAGTCAAAGATGTAATTCTGGACTCAATAGTAGCTTCAGCACCAAGTAATTATACTCGAAAATCTTTCAAGTTAATAGGAGTATCCCTTGCTAAGATGATTGTTTTACCACATCAAACTCAGGAGGTAAACCGGATAAAGCAGCAATAACTACATCATTATCTGTAACCCTTTCCCCAGTAGAGACCAATTGATCCCTAATAGCCTTCAATCTCAACAAATATTTGTCTACAGAATCACTGCATTTCTGAATTGTATGAAATTCAGTCTTAAGTTGGTTAACTTTAGCCATTGACACAAAAGCATACCTCTCTTGCAAACAAGTCCAGGCTTTATATGAGGTTTTACAACCAATGACATACTCCATGACATCATCAGACAAAGTGGCAATCAACAAACTTAATAATGCCATATCTTGCTTAACCCACGATTTGTAAGCCTATGTGATTTCTTTAGTAACACCCATTTCAGTATTAATCACGAACTTAGGTGAACATTCAAACTCTTTAGTAAAGAACTCAAACAAATCATACCCTCTCAACACAGATTGAAATTGGTAACTCCATTTTACAAAATTATCGTCTTGGAGTTTTACGGTTAACATCCCAAGCAAATTTTCAATTCTTACAGACTTATCAGACATCTTGATTAATATTCTGAACTTCAAAATTATCAGCCTTCAACTCAATCAATACCTCTAATCGAAAGACAAACACAATCTCAAGAATTCTTTCAGAACACAATTCATTACTGTAATTCACAGATCTTCAATCAATGGCATCAGCCTTCAACAATCAACCATCAACAAAAAATATATTGGCATCAGCCTTATCACACAAACAATCAAGAAACCATATTTCATCATTCTTCAATCAATGGCATTGGCCTTCACAATTAATCATGTATAAAATCTCACACTTTATCTTCTGAGACAATTTCACAAACACCATATATGCATAAAGGAGATCAAAGATACAAAAAACAACCTAACAAATTCCAAGATCCCATTTTCCAATCAGCGAAGTAGAAGAGAAATACCCAGACGAACAACAGAATGAATCACCACCGAATCGAGATTTGCACAGCGAAAAGAATCACCAAGGATCGGCACACAACGATGATACCATATTAACAGTATCAATGATATCTCAGTTATGAAGAAAAATAGAGAATGAAGAAGAAGAAGGATGAAGAAAGCTTGAAGAGAAAATAAGAGAAAAGCTGAATATTATTTGATCATTCGATTCAATCTTTACAATCTCATTCACTCTTCTTTTATACAAGAGTAACTACCTTTCTTATAGCCTAAGCTGACTAGGACTAACCACCTAATCTTATCTCAATAGATTCTAACAATCCAATTGATTCTAACAATATTTGTGATGACATGGCACTTCCTATTTTAGTCAATATAAGTCAACATTATGGAGCCATATGAGAAAATTAAAACTACCCGATTCATTTTAAAAATTACTCCAAAATTGAAGGTTGTGAAATGTAATTAGCTCAATATTTATTTCATATTGTGCTCAATGGGGCTTAGCATGATCAATTATGTAATCATAATGGGTCACTTAGTACTACAGGCTAGTAGTATTCTTCTTCACTTGTGAGTGAGATGTCTTAGGTTCGATTCTCGCTAAAGGTGAATTTAAATCACATTATTGCTAGCCCACTGTGAGGCTTGGCGTAATCCTCAATTCCCTAGTGTAGATAATATCGTTTGCTCAAAACAAAACAAAAACAAAAACCTAGACTAAAAACGTATAAGCAATCATAAAGAACAAAGACAATCATTGATTGGACTTTTAGTATTCTCAAATAATCAAAAGCGTACTCTTGTGTTAAATTCAATCCCATGTACTATATATCTGTGGAGCTAGCATTGTGTGCAAGAAAGGTTCTAGAAAACGCTAGGCGCTAGTCTGGTGGCAGGTTGGGGCCTAGTGCCTAGGTGGCTAAGCGAAGCTTAGGCGGGGGCCTAGGTGGATTTAAGTAAATTATTATATATTGTATAAATATGTGTCTATTTATTTACTTAAGAAAACACATAATTGTATTGAGATACATAAAATGCAAAACAAAATTACATGTAGATTATAAAGTATTAGAAAATATTTAAAATATGGGGAACAAACATAGAATGAGTATTCATCCAAGTATTCAACAAGTCTCTTACATTTTATTGAAAAAATAAAATGCAAAGTGAAAGTTATCGATTTTCTATTGAAGTGAGAATTGAGATTTAGAAGGGTGCCTAGACGGGTTTAGGCAGGTTAGGTGGACGACTAAGCGGGTCTAAGCGCACTTTCTTAATTTTCAAACGCCTGGAGGCTAATTAGGAGGGGGGTGGCCAGTTGCCTAACGCCTAGGTGATCCTAGGCAAAGATTTTTAGAACAATGTATACATGTGAGGTGTTAGTTGGGAGTCCTAGAAACAACGGCAACTACGCGAGGAGTTAACACTCATAAGTCCATGATGGATTCCTACAAGAAAATATCTTTCATAAGCTCAATCCTTAAACTCAAATACTTATAAACGGATGAGTAATGCTAGGGTCCGATGGAAACTACATCTTCTTTAGCGAAAATATTTGCAACAAAAGCAGTCCTACAAAATCTTTAAATTGTATCCAGATAGTAGTATCAAGAAATTTCGTAACGATATTTAAGAATGACATGATCATGTTGAGAATGAATTTCATATTGATGGGAGAAGACAACTTATAAGTAAGTTGAACTACTCCTCATATTGTCAAATGGTTTTATAGTAAAATCTCAAATTTCTTCACGGTATCAGATTACAAATTGGTCTTGTAAGGACTTATAAGAGGTTTGGCTACTCCTCAAATTACCAATTGATTTTATGATGGAACCCCAACTCTCTTTAAATCAAACTTAAACGTTAGCATTATAGCATTATGCTTAGGTTGGAAATATGAGGAGTCTGTCCTTATGCTACTTAATGGGTGAACTTTTAGAGTTGGTCTTAGATGCATGGTTTGTGAATAATTCCATGTAAAAAATCTGTGCAGTCTGGTCTTCCAAGGTTGGCCTGATAGAAAGTCGCACTTTTTTTTTTTACATCTGAATGGTTGAGATTTAATTAAAAAATTTAATTAGTTAAATCTCAATCGTTCATTCATGAATAAAAATGTACGGGAGAGAATCTTCACTGATTTTCATCTTATTGAAAATTGAATTGAAATTATCAAGAAATTGTTCCTATGATGTTTAATTTGTACTTGATAGTTGATACAATACGCAACTAATGAGGTTCTAATTGCCACTTGAATTGCCTTGAGAACTTGACTTTCACAAAAGATTATTTCCAGATGGATTCTAATAACGATTTATATTATGATCAAACGATTAATATACTCCAAATCTAAATTGACAGTCTTACAATATAAAAAATCAGAGAGAGTAATTAAAAATATTCTCCATCCAACCAAATGTTGTTGCTTGTGCCTTATCCGCAAACAAGTCGATACTTGATCGGCGAAATAATACACAAATAGTCAAGACTCAAAAGTCACCTGTCACATTTCTCACGAAACCACCCAAACCCTCCAATTATTGCTTGCTTTACAAGATAATGTAGACACATCCCCATTTTTCCCATGGTCAACCTATCCAGCTTGGCATCCGTACAAGTAACACAAATTCTCCATTTGAAAAAGCATGGGTGGGCAGAGATGCCATACGCAACCATGCATGCCTTCGTAATTTTCTGGGTTTTCAAAGTTTCAAACGTTGTTTATAACTGTATTATATGAACTTGTAATGCATGTATTAAAAATTAGGGTTGGCTTGATCGAGAGGACTAGCATACTGAGAAAATACGGACATGTTCGAGTTTAGACAAACACGCATTATTTGTTTCTTGTCATATTTTAGGTCTCCATTTACGTGTATTGTTCAAAGTTCAAACAGATTGTGGTTCGTTTAACAAGCACGAGATTCGTGTCTTGCGGTTCGAACTTTGAAGCAGGAAGGTAGTTCCCATACATAATCTTCTTTGGTGCATACGATGCAAATTAAACCCTAAACCCTATCACTCAACGCGCTTTATTCGTTTGCACTTTGATTTGTTATTTTGTTAACCAATCAATTTGATGCATAATATGCAAATGCAACTTGAAGTCTACTTGATTGATAATTTGATGCCTTCTTATGAGGAAATGAAGTGTAGTCTCGAACTAGAAAATTAAGGGGCATTGGATGTCCTTATAAGGAGTTGAGTTATTATTCTATTGCTAGTTAGTGTTATGATGATACCAAAGCATATTGGTTCGTGTAAATACAATCCTAATAGCCATAAGTGCAGGCCATTCATGAGGGGCGTGTGAGGATGTGGAGTGTTGTTGCATACCAAAAAGGTAAGAGACTTCGCATGCCCTTAGAGCAGTTCCACCGGGGAACTGATAGGCCAGCACCCAGCCAAAAAACCAGCCCGGCACCCAGGCTATCCACTCCAGCCTAGCATTTTGACCGGCACCCAGCCCAAGCTAGGCAAGAGACCGGCCTAAAATCAATAAACCCACATGCCGGGCCATCTGACGTCAGCCGGGCCATCAACCTCCCGCACGATCAACGCGTCGTAGAGAGATCTTGGTGCAGAGCTCCTCTAGGCTGAGGTTGAAGAAGGCCAATTTGCAGGCGGAGCAAAGGGCGGCGGGGATGGGGGTTTGGGGGCCTTCGACGCCCTCCTCGAGGCTGAGGTTCAGAGAGAGAGAGAGAGATCCCTTCCACTGTGTTCTTCCCATATCCCTTCATCTTGTTAATGGCTCTTGTTAATGGGTTTCTTTCTTCTGCACATTGGAGGGGAGCAGTGGGGGAGCTTCTGAGGCAGAGACAGGGGAGGGGAGCGGAGATGCATTTGGGGAGTGGAGATGCATTTGTTAAAAAATAAATTATTATTTTATAATAAAAATTAATAATATTTTAATAAAATTGACTAGGCTATTTGGTTTTAGGGGTGGAGATGCTTTGGCCTATTACTGTTTATTGAGGTCTATTAATGTTCATTTGAGTGGATAAATGAGCTGGGTGCTGGCGCAAAGTTTTTAGGGGTGAACTTGCTCTTATAAAGGAGAAAGTCTTAGGTCTAGAAGCCAAACCACCTCATTCTTCTGACCCTTGACACAAACAACACTCCACACCCCACCACCTTCCTGATTTGTTATGCTAATTAACCTGGCCAACAATTTGGTCCAAACCCCTCACATGTTCCTAATTTGGCTTCCCCACACAAGATCCCCTCTCATCATAAAGAGTTGAATTACTCCACATATATATTATCAACAGTCAGTGAATTGGGTGACAGAATAATGGTTAATTTGTTTTATGAAGCAATGAATTAGACTTCGTGTATGCTAGCTAGCTACCTCTTGAAAATAATTGAATCTTAAATGTCAAACAAAGCTTTGATGTTTGGAGCTAATTCAATCTATTTTATTGACTCTGTAAACGATAGCGACGGAAGGAAATGTAACATTTTCTTAATTATCGGGAGAGGTCCAGCTAGCTAGCAATATTTGAGAACGGAAAATGTTTGGAAAACTAAATTTTTAGACCATCTTTTATATAACACATGATGTGGTAGTTGATGGTTGGATTTTTTTTAATGATTTAAAGAATAAGTTCAACCATCAATCATTACATTATGTAGTCTACAAAAGATAGTCTAAAAATTTATTCTCTAAAATAAACTAAAATTAACAAAGATGGTTTTGGACGATCAATATTATTGTAGATGTTAGACGTAATTTGAAGGGCAACTATTATTTGTGGACATAATTATACCAACAGATTGGCCAGAGCAAAAGCTCAAATGCACTAATCACATTAAACAAGTTATTTATGCTAGTGCCAAAACCGACCTAAAAGTTAGTATGTTTGGTAACGATACCGTCCAATATAAACCAGCCAAATTTAAGTTGCACGTATGGGAGGGTCCAAGATTAAAAGGACCATTAACGCTAACCAACAATTAAATTTGGATTTCATGCTTATAGTTTTATACAAAGTGATAATGGCACTAGTCAAGAGTAGAACATAAAATCTCGAGTGCATGATTCTCTTATAGATTTGTGGTTACATGTTTATGCATGTAGTTATCTTTCTATTACAAACTTTAAATTTCAGAATGGCGTCGTAAATATAAACGCAATTTTTTTATACAAGCAATAGTGATATCAAGGGAGGGAGGAATCAAACTGATCAAGACTTCAAGTACATGGATAAATATTTTTAGCTAGCTGAGTTATAAGCACCTTGCAATATAAACACAGTACTATAGGAAAATATACGAGTGACTTATCAAACTTATCAAGGATGCATGACTTATCAAGGAGTTTACTGACTTTGGTGAAAAACTTAAAGTAATATGATGTTTACTTAGAAAGATTGACAACATCTATCGCTTTGTTGTACCTTATCCCTAGTGGAAAGTGGAAACATAACATCGATGGTCCCAATGGGCATTTGCTTCTTTCAATAGTCTTGACAATTCATCCTGGATCATGCTGGCTGAGCACGCAACGCATCTTTCTTCGAAAACGATAGGTTGGATTAAAATCATTGTATATTTATTATACATAAGTAAGTTTGTGGAGCCGAAAGAGGTTGGAAATATATCCACAAAAACTCTTCCGATGATCAGTGATAACTCATGCATACTACTAATTAAGGGTGTGATAAACATAATCAATTATATATACGTACCCTATTGGTCTGGTGGGATATGTCATCTTCATTGATTTCCATGTAATGTCATGTCATAAACATACTTTTTTGCAGGGGCTAACTTATTAGGGAGAAGGTCTTGGGTGCTGTACCTGAAGGTGGCGGGCGATGGGGGTGTGGTGTGAGAGAGGTGGAGTCATTATATGCAAGGGTGGCGGGTGGTGGCTATGGGAGGGTGTTTTTGTGTCTATCCGCACAGACACGTGGTCCGGGTGTGATAGAATGTTTGTGGATCGAAAATACTCGCACAATGAGACGCAATAGTTAAGGTTTAAAAAGGAGCTAAAACGCCATGGCCTCCAACGTGTAGTAGTAATATTCTGGTAATAAAAGAGTGATCGAGGATAGTAGACTCATGCCTTTGTGTGCTATTGTGTATCCTTAGAGTATGTTTGTGTTTCTAATTGCTTTTTAGAAAGTTAAAAACACTTTATGACTGCATTTGACATTTTAGTTAGAAGTGATTATTGGTTGTATAAGTATTTTTTTGGAGAATTACTAAGAAACACTTCCATGCGAATTTTTAATAAAAATTTCAACGTGATATAATGAAACGCTTATATCAAAACACTTATGAACATATAAATATTTCTTACATAATGAGTTCCAAACAAACGCTCAATCTTAAAACTCAAAGAATTCATCAAGGCTTTCAGTTTGTACATGCTTACATGTAGTTATTTGGTCTAGTCGAATGAGATATCGTCAGTAGCTAGACTACTTGATCCATGACTCTTTCATATATTCATGCCTCTGTTATTTGATCCAAAGTTGAAAGGGAGCTTGAAAAAGTTAAGCAAAGTTTTTGTTTTTTTTTACAGGATTAACTTTTAAGTTCACAAAAACTTAGTCCAATGTCAGCAATGACCAAATACATAGAAATCCCCTTGAATAATTCAGTTAAAAAGCTCCAAAAGCCTCAAACCATGTGAAGTTCTAAACGTCATCAATTAACCCATTTTACCAAAACTAGTCGAGTATCTAAGAGTTTAATTACTTAAATCAACACCCAACCTATAAGAAAATATGATTAATCAAGATTCTAAACGTCATCTTAGAATCCATACACTCACCATACTGTATTACCACGTAACATGTCAATGTAATAACTATCATCACGACTCAACAAGTGTTATAATTTGAATAGATTAAGAGTTAATTTGGAGTTGTATAATTTTTTTTTAAAAGCAACTCCTTAAAAAAGTTGGAGCAAAAATTGTGTCTGGTAAAAAAAAAACAAAAAGTGTTTTTTTCAAAATCATGGGCCTAAAATAGAAGCAACTCTACCTATACTTCTCAAAAAAGTGTTTATCTCATATGAGGCAGGTGAACGGTAACTTTTAATGAAACTTTCATATTGACAATACTACCTTCTTCTTTTTTGCTAAAAGCACTTTTAGCACTATAGTTTACCAAATACTATTGTTTTTATTTCACAGTATTCTTACAATGCAAAAGGAGCAGTTTAAAAAAAAACACTGCCACCTCAAACTAGCCCTAAGAGCAACTCCACCCCCATTGGGGTAGGCTGGCACAAAGCCTCAAAAGTAGGCTAGCTTCCCTAAAAAACACTCCAGCCGATCCAAATAGGTTGGCACCCAGCCCAAGCCAGCTTGTAGGCCGGCCCAAAACGTGCTGAGCAATGTCCCCGCCTATGTGACGTCACATTGGCGTTAGCATGACGTCACATTGGCGTTAGCATGACGTCACAAGGCACTACCGATTTTTTTGCATTAGGCGCGTGGGAAACATGAGTGCATGGGCGCACGTTCCCGACATAAAAAAAGGTGGTGGGGCCTGCCGTTGCAGGCACAATAAAGTGGAGCGGGAGAAACCACGTGGCTCGTTCTGGGCGATTGGATTTCCAATGGCTAGTTTTCCGGATCGTTGGATTTCCAACAGTAAAAAAAATTTGAAATTCAAACCCAACGGCTAGTGACGTGGCGTGTTTTGGGCCGTCCAATCTCAAGATCAATGATCCAAGATTTTCGCCCAAAAAAAAAAAAGTCAGAATTATGACCGTTGGCCACGTGTCCAAATCTGGGCTATTGGATTTGAATCTTTTTCCAATCCAACGGTCCATATTAATTAACTTAATAAAAATTAATTAAAAATGGTTTAAAAATATAGAAAAAAAATTATTGTTTTTTTCTATAAATACCTAATCATCATCTTCCACCTTACACCACATTTCAATATTTTCAACACTTTCAACCAAACCTTTCATATATCGTTCTGTGGAAAAAATGGCTATGTGGAAGCTTATTGAAATATTGGCTAAATTATTGTAAACCGATAATGACACGTGGCGCGTCGGGATTGGTTGAAAATCTTATCGGAAATCTATCCACAAAATAGTATTTTCGGATAATGACACGTGGCGTGATAAGATTGGTTAAAAATCCTATGCGCAATTAAAACTATTTTTTTTATTATTTTGCACAAAAAATAATATTATTTTAATGGACTGGGTGCTAGTGCATTTTTTAGAGGTGAAGATGCATTTGTGCCAAATCATTTATTTAGATTTTGTGCCAGTGCATTCTTTTGGGGATGAAAATGCATTTGACAAATTATTATACATTGAGGTCAATAACAATTCATTTGAGTTGATTAAATGGGCTGAATGCCAGCATATTTTTAGAGATGGACTTGCTCTAATAAAGCCACGTCGAAGACCTAGCAAGGCAGCCAAGTCAGCAATGAGTAATCAGAGAACGCGAGTGAGCCTTTCTGGTTCAATTTTATTTTATTTTATTATTATTTTTTCTGGTGGTGGGATTTTACAGAAGCCGACGAGTTAAAGGACGTGGCGCGCGGCCTCGCATTCCCAAAGGCACTATAATACAAAGACGCCACCTCCTCGTCTCTCACTCATGGCAGTAAGCATATTCCTCAGAATGTACCATTTTCATGCCCTCTTTTTTTTCTCAATAAGATATTAAAATATTCAAAGTGGCAAAACCCTTTTTGTTCTTCTGAGTTTGTGAGGAGGAGGTTGATGCTTCAATTGGATCATCATTTGGAATATTAAACAAGTCATTAGAATCATTATGATTGGAGGTTTATGGTTTAATTATGCAAGGAAATGCCCAATTTGGGGTGATCAGTAAAACTAATCATATAGTAAAAGACGTTATGAAGAATTATGTTTCGTTGCGCTTCATATATATTGTCCTAAAATTAAGAAAATAACCAATCTACACTAACAAAAACAATTTCATTCGTGCACGTAAATCAATAAGCAAAGTTGAGTGCTCAGCAGGTTGATATTACATATCAAGTAAGCAAACTTTTATAAATAAGAGGTTGAATTATTTTCTCGTAGTTTATTTTATTTTATCCGTTCACACTTCGAATAAAAAAGAAAGACAAATTTATGCCAAGTTACAAACTCAGTAAAATAAATTTCAGCGGCCGATTCTTCTTTGATGTGCCATGGGTAAATCATGTGATCACATCAATAATTGACTATCCACTCAATAATTAAGAGTTCATAACAAAAGGAAGAAAATAATTGTATTTATTTGGAAAAAGAGAAAATTAAGGTTGTTACGCGTCCTTGTCACGAGTGGCGCCCAAATACGATGTCACACCCCAAATTTGAGATCGGTAAAGAAATTAACTCAGCATACAGTGCACGAACAAAAAATAAAATAAAAACAAGAATGATAGAAATACGAAGTTAAAAAATGAACTTTACTTTTTTAAAGATAACCCTGGAAATCTTGCAAGTGTACAGAAAAATAATAAATCTCTCACTTGATGTCACTATTTATTTATAATCGTTAAAAAAATTTAAATTTCAATATAAACGTAAAAATTTAAAACGTATAAACTAATAATAAATAAAATGATCACCATTACTACCGTTTAAAAATGATAAGGAAAAGTACACCCGTTTCCCGAACGTCTACGCCACCTGACTTTCTCTCTATTTTTCAACCGTCTTTCACCAAAAAAAAAAAAAAGCAAGAGGCTATAAAGAATATCCGAAACGATCCCCAAAAGCCCCGACTTTCTCTCTTTATAAAAACGACGCCTCTCTCTCTCCCCTCGTCCGTCGTCTGCTCTTCGATAAGCTGACATGAAACTGGAGCTCAATAATCTTCATCATCCGGAGGATCAAGAGACCGACAGCGAGAGCGAGATGTGCAGAACAATCGAAGTTGTCGCTGGAAGCGGAGGCGTCCAGCTCTCTCCGGCGAAGCAGACCTCCGGCGCCGACGACTGCGCCGACGACCTCTTCATTCCGCCGCTCAACTTCTCCTTGGTCGATAACGGCATTTTCAGGTCGGGCTTCCCGGAGCCCGCCAACTTCTCCTTCCTCCACACTCTAGGCCTCCGCTCCATCATGTAAGCAAATTCGTTTACTGCTCATATACATGTGTGTGTGTGTGTATATATGCGTGTGTAAGTGTTTGATTAATTTCATTTCCGGAAAAAAAAAAAAAAAAGGTAAGTGTGATTAATTTAAAGTGTTATATGTATATTTTTTATTTAATAATTGTCGTCTATGAAATTTGAACTCAGAACATACTCTAATAAAGCGGAGTCTGTCGCCGTTGCACCAAATTTTCATGTGCAATTGAAGTGTTCTAAATTTTTGTTTAATTTTTGGATTTGAATTATGTAATCCTAATGTGATTATGTACACATGTGTGTAGATGTTTGTGTCCGGAGCCGTATCCAGAGCCGAATACGGAGTTTTTAAAGTCCAACGGGATTAAGCTTTTTCAGTTTGGAATTGAAGGCTACAAGGTATGTGTATTGCTCAATTCGACTGGATCTCGTTAGGCTTATGTTTAATTTTCTACTTAAATTGATCATTGTAAATGGACCGTCTTATTTTCTACTTAAATTGATCATTGTAAATGGACCGTCTTTGATCTAAACTATCGGGAGGAAGATTTGTACTTAGTACCTGTAGTAAGAGATAAGAAAAGTGATTGGATTGTTCATTAATGAAGTAGGGTTCGGAGACTGTTGAGTTGCCTGATTTTCGGGGTACATATACGTGTGTGTATATTTACTGAATAAATCAATCAAGTAGTACATAATTACTTATATGGTGACCGACAAATGGATGGTCACTCACCCATAAATTTGATATCAAGGATGGAGAATAAATAAATATGTTTGTTAAAGTTTTATCTCAGCCCTTGATATCAAATCCAACAATAGGTGACCATAAATCCTTGGTCACCAGGTGACAAAGAGAATGAGGCTCGTACAGTCTTACGTATATTCCTCATGTTTAACTAATACTCCATTATCCTCATCAAGATGCTTTGTTAGTTGAGTCATAATGGCCATTTGTTGTGGATGTCCTTCTTGTTGTTGTTCCTTTTGTCTGATAACTTCAATAATTATATATAAGAAATTTTAGCCAAAATGGTATTTGAGATTAGCATAACTCCTCATTTTAGTCTTGAGATTTGAAATCAATAGAAGCGGTCCCTGAATTTGTCCACCGTTAATTATTTTGGTTTTCCATGAAAAAAATCTGTTAAATAAAGACTAAAATGACAAAAATAGCTTCAATGTAATAAACAATGGGCCAAATTGATTTGACAAAAATGAAGGCTATTTTGTCATTTTTTCTTTATTTAACGGAGATCTTTCACGAAATGATCAAAATAGTTGACAGTGAACAAACTCAGGACCAGTTATATCGATTTTAAATCTTAAGGACCAAGTGAGGAGTTATACCAATCTCAGTGATCATTTTGGCTAAAAAACTTATATATATAATTACATAATTTTGTTAATAACGATTTTTTTTTTTAATTTGTGTGGGGTATTGTTTGTTGGTTTTGGTTTTGGATGGGATGACAGTTATTTTGTCTTGGCATATATCTAACTAGAGGGCCACGAGTTTCTGTCACATATACCGAAACACTCTTTCATGGAATCCTACCTTATATTTGTGGGATGTACACTAATCACATGAGTTTATTCTTTCCATTGTTTAATGGATGAATTATCTAAACTGATAAATGTTTTGTCCCTTTTTGGTATTGAAGGAAACATGTGATGTGTATTTCGTCAAGAGAAATGATATCCGCACTCTCTCTTTTATCCCCTTGCACTCCCTCTTGTTTTTAGCCATAGGATTGAATAATCAACGGGAAATCAACGGATAGAAACGAGCAGGGGAGTGAATGAGGAGAAAATGGGAGGGTGAAAATCATTTCCTTTCGTTGATACCGTCTGTTGACACTGAACTGTTCTAATGAACTTCTGTATCGGATATATCTTACAGTTCTAATTGCAAGAAGCTTTGCAGAAAGCATATCGGAACACTAGATTGATTTTATCTCATCCCAATTGTTTTAAATTCAAGTATGCTTACTTTGAGTATCATTCTGTGAGGTGAAGTTTAAAATGCACGCTGGACAATTTTTTTCAAATGGTTTCTAGGATCAGTGTTCTAATACATCTTCGGGAGTTTGTGTTTTTGCCAATGTAGTTACAATAAATCATCGGGATGTATGAAAGTACTTCTCACTCTAGGAGTTGGTACCATCTCACTCTAGGAGTTGGTACCATCTCACTCTAGGACAGTGGATCGGATTGGCGTGCAGTAATTTTTATACACCGAGTTATGTGCTCAAGTTGAGAATCTTTGTTGAAATATATAAACATCTAGGATCGGTTTTTTAATATTTCTTCTCTCAATGTCATTTGGTCCGAGTGGCAGTCTTAGTTTTAATTTTCGTTACATGATGAAACGGATTTAGGATCAGTTTTCCTTTATTTCTGGGAAACAATGATAGAGTCGACTATCCTTGTTTTAAATCTTTAATTACTTCGTTGTTTGATTGTTGATAAAGTTCCTTATTAACATGAATTATCCAACAATATACCAACTGATCTTCAAAATTGAATTGTGCATTCAGGAGCCTTTTGTAAACATCCCGGATGATACAATACGTGAAGCGCTGAAAGTTGTCCTCGGTACGACACAGAATTAACAATGTTTCACTTAATTTCTTACTGAACCAGAATTACAGCACTGTGGCTTACATTAGTTTACTTGTCCGCAATGCAGATGTAAGGAATCACCCTGTCTTAATTCATTGTAAACGAGGGAAGGTATGTACACTACTGGATTCTTATATGTTCACTCCCTGATTTTGAGTAATCAATGGCATTATGCGTTGTAGATGGTTGTTTACTTTGGTCGTATTTTTTCAGCATCGAACGGGTTGTCTGGTGGGGTGCTTGAGAAAATTGCAGAGATGGTGCCTCACGTCTGTTTTTGACGAATACCAGCGGTTTGCAGCTGCGAAAGCGAGAGTTGCGGATCAGAGGTTTATGGAGATGTTTGATGTTTCCAGTTTGAAACATCTGCCGATGACATTTTCATGTTCCAAGAGGTAAAGTCAGCCAGTATTATTGAACGGCTTTTGCTTCTTCTTTTAGTCGAAGAAGAGAATCAATCGTAGGTCCGAATCTCCTAGCTACTATGGAATAAATAAAATAGGGAAAGGTGATGAGTTCCTGGTGTGCATTTCAGCGGAAAAGGAATTTTTTTCTTCATTTTTCTTTAGATTCAAAATAATAAGCCTCCTTATATAAAATATCACTTTCACTTTGTGTGCTTTGAGACTCAACTTTTTCGTGGTCTTTTCTTCTGCTGTGTTTTTGGTATATTTATTCAACAATTTATGACAGCAGATGCATCCGGCTTTCTTCTCGAAAACTAGTAGTTAGCTCCATTTAGAGGTTTAAGTTGACATCGAATACATCTTGCCAATGCAAATCAAGATTTCAGTTTTAATTTCTCCTCTCGAGCTGTTCTTGCGAATGATTAAAGGAAAACTAATGAAAAGGGCTTGAAAGCTTTGAGTTTTAACGATAAGGACAAAATAAAGGATAAAGTGAATAGTACGAGGATTGACTTTTTAATGTAAAAATGTGGTTTTTCGTTAAAGTGAACAATACCAGGAGCTTTTCGTTAAAGTTTTCATGATTAAAACTAAAATCTTTGATCAAAACAATGTCCGCTTATTCATGTTCTGTTATCCAGCAACTTACTTGATTGATCTTTAACTTTAAAGTTGTTATTAGTAAAAACATTTGTATAAAATACAGTACATACATTAGGGCTCGTTTTAAAATGATTAAATGCATTTTTTATGAAAGTGTTTTTAGAATCAATTCTTGGTAAAAATGCGAGCGAATCTTTAAAAAAACACTTTAAGTGCTTTTGTAAATCATAAACAATTTCATCAAAAGCGGTTTCAGTTATTTTAAAAGCGCACTCAAACGAGTTAGTTTATTGGTGGTATGTGCAAAGATGTATATAGTTCAAGTAGAATAGCAACATCGACAATCAAAATAATCAAGTCCTTCTAAAACAAATGACAAAGAAGATCGATGAAGGAACAAGTCTTGTTTCAAGTTTCTTTTACTCAGAATGTAAAGTAAATAAAACATCTTAAGAAAGGAAAAAAGTTTAAACAAAATCTCCTCACGCAATTAAAATTACGAAAGTTCTATAACCACCCTGAACTTGCCTCATTAGGTGCATTTGTGGGAGAAGAGTGACATCCACAAGCGCATCAACCACAAAAATTTAGCCTCACAGTAGATATGATGAAACTAGATGTTTTGAAACATACAACCAAGCTTATGAATATTATACTCACATTAACAATATCAATAAGGATCTCTGAGTCTCCCTCCACCTTCAAGTAAATGCAAATGAATCCCCTTGAAAGTGCTTTTAGATTGTCAACTAGGGCTTGTCCTTATGCAACATAAGTGATTTTGTTAGTGAAATTTAAAAGTCGATTTTTTAAAAGGAAAAAAAAAAAAGCGCTTTACTGTTGAAGGTCTTTTGAAGGAAACTAAAAAAAAGTTCAAGTTGGCTGTTATTTTTTAAGGTTAAAGGTGCAAAAATCAAGTTTAATGACATAAAATTAGCACAAAACTTCTACTTTATATGAATGTTTGGTTCAATAAACTTCACTTTAGAAAACAAAATTATCAGAAAAAAGTGCCCTTTTTTATTGTTTTGCGGTGTCGATCTTTCTTAGATTCTGAATGCTTTCAGGTTTCCAACCTTGATTAAAACCTAAAAAAACAGCTTTGATTTTAAACCATATTTTTTGAGGTTCTACTTGTACTTGATACTTACTAGATTCTTGTTCCACTTCCTTAAGTTGAAGCCTTTCCTATGATATTGCTACAAACGATTGTGCCAGATGTATGGACAATAATTGAATGTTAAAGACAATCGATGATTAGCGTAAGTGAAAGCTAAACACAAAATATAATAGACTTAACAGTGTTTCGTGTTTTACAATGTTCGTATCTTGTGAAATTATCATAAACTCGTTTTGAAAGGAGAATATCACAAAACACTTTTTCTCTCCACGCCCCCTAAAGTAGTTTGAGCTGCCATTCCCGGCTTCAGTTAAGCCAAAAGCACTTACTTTTAACTTTGTCACATATCCTGGAAACATTGACACAAATAAAAAGGTCTTTATGGTGTTAATTAAACTAGTTTAGCCATAAACCAAGTGTACATCATGATACCCATTTTCCATCTTGAAAGCACCCTTCTAATTGTTTTATATTTGGCTCATGCTTCTAATCATCCCCTATTTCTGCTTTCCAAAAACTTAAGCTGCTCAGCATATGTCGGCACGGCTGCTGCCTTGTGGCCTCAACTTCTTTCGTCTCTCTATTCAACAGGTTTTGAAGTCATATTATATTACTATAAATTAGTAGTGATTACTTTGGTTACTTTCTACAAATTAGGAGAGACCGTCAAATCTAGTCAAACCAAAAACTTTGTTTACGCTGTTGCTTTCATGGTTTCAAATCTTGGTTCCTCGGCGTGGAACTTGAGGCCATAAGCTGCATTAGTTGATATATATATATATATATATATATATATATATATATATATATATATATATATATATATATAGCTGGAATTAATCCAGTTCAAGTAATGAAATTAGTTCTGTCTCTTTGAAAGGAAAGTGCAGATCAACCACGGTGATTTCTTCATCGGTATCAACTTAGAGGTCAACTCAGTAGAGTCATAACATATATATTATAGACATGTTGGACTACATATCGTCATGATCCAACCAGGGCATTGGTTTATATTTTAACGTACTCTTGGTGATAATTTTCTTGTTTCAGAAGAAACTTCTCGTTATGTTGAGTGTTAAAACATATAATTTTTTCATACTGTATTTTAATAACTATTGTGTTTTTATTTTAATATTTATATGGTGTTAAAAATAGACGAAAAGCATGCTATTTAAAAAGGGAATGAAATGTGTGAAGAAATGACTGGAAAAAAAAAATGTGAGCAGAATGACACAATTTGAGCCTGAAATTTTAGTTCGGCCTGAATTGATATCAATCCAGAAAGGAGGATGTGACTCTCGGCCCAGTAATGTGTTATTGTTGGATGGCCGAGCCCTTAGCGGAGTAGGATTGCTTGAATATCAGGGTTGGTTTCTGATGTGGTCGAGTCCTAGGTGGAGTAGGATTGCTCGAAGATTAGGATTGATCAGGATCAGGATTGGCCTTTGGGTAAAGTTTGAATTAATTGCATATAAGTCTAGGCTCAAAATCCTAGTTCGAGTTGAAGAGGTGAGGTTGGGTAGTGATGGAGTTTCAGTGGAAAAGGATTTGTAAAGATAATACCAAGTGTATTCACATAATATGCTGAGAAGTTGCAATACTATCGGAACTCTGCAACTCAACCGTCTTGGGCATCAAGCAATTTATTCCTAATAAATACAAGAGGACTGGCAACGTAAAGGGACCTTCAACTCAACATAAATCAACTGCTCTATGCGAAACTCTTTCACACTCTTTTGTGAAAACTAACTGATTCACTAACCGTCAGCACAAATTCCGACTGAATAGACGAGTTTGGGTTGGCAGCCTACAGACGACGACCGACTGGATAGACGGGGTTGTCCAATGCAACCAGTGAAGGCGACCGACTAGATAGACGGGGCCGAATCGTAGAGTAAATTTGCCTTAGAAGTTTTGACTGACTGGATAGACGGGTATTCTCTCTAAGCATGTGACTGGCTATTTATCTCAAGTCTCCGCAGGTGAAGAGTCTTTGATTCCTTCCCAAAAGAGGTCATTTTATTAGCATTCTTGGCAAAGTGGGTGTTTTATGATTGGTTCCTATTATATTAAGAGTTTAACACACAGACAGCCAAACCATTTTTACAATTAAGACACTCATCTCCTTTGAGTATCTTTGTCCATATAGTTTGATACATGTTTAGCAGACCTACGTGTTTACCAATATAGTTAAGGTTGCTGAACATGGTGCAAAAGATCCAGAACTTCGCAGTAAATTGCATAACCTTGTCTTCAAGTTTTAGAACTCAAGGGCGAGAGTGTTCCTTCCTCGGCCGAAGTCGCTCAATCCAGAAATTAGTAGCGCATTCTACCACATCACCACATTCAAGTTATTTGCCTAGTTGAGCTCGATGGCGAATTGGCAGGTCCGCATCAGCATTCAAGTAATTGACGAACGTAGTTAGCTCCTAATTACTCGGCCTCCACGCCACATAAATTTAAATTTTTAAGATCTATTGATACAAAACAAAAACAAAAACCAAAATTGAAAACAAGTAGTTCTTTTCCTTTCAAGATTTTGTTTTCATCCCTTCACTTGTGTCTTCTCATCCACCATCTTCTTTGATCCTTAATTCTCAATTTCTCCATATTCTATCTTTATATCAAAAGAATTAAATGATTATTAAATTGTCCCTAAGATATTGCGAGAAACCATAGTGCCAGATGTATTTTCAAGGATTGAATGTTAAACTATATATTTGACAACGTATCAGTGTTTTACACTATTCATGTCATGTGAAATTACACTAAACTCAAATCTAACTCATTAGTTGTTTAGGAGGATATCATTCTATAGAACACAGTTTCTCCCCATGTATCAAAATGTGGTGAAATTCCAGGCTTCAATAAATTCAAAAGCACTTATTTTCCATTGCAATTCTGAATCCCTGATATGATTGGCACTAATGGGAAGGTCTTTACCCTAAATTAGTTGTTCAATTATAAACCAAGTGTAAATCATGACACTTTTTTTTACAGAATGAGATCCACTCTAAAACTTTGTGTCCAGGGGACTGAGAGATTCAGACTGTTTAAGAGAGAGAAAGAGATCCAAGCCATTCAAGTTTTTAAATTTTTGTAAAGTAGTTCAGTGAGATGAGCTAATAGAAGCCATAGAATTGAAGCTGATTGGTTTGGATTTCTCGGTCCGCGTTTCCCGGACATAGAGATGAAGGAGTGGACCTCAAACCCTTTATTCCCATCCTGAAAGCTCCTGTATTGTTTTATATCGTAGCTTATGATTTAAAAAATATCTTGTTCTTGCTTTTAATTAGGAAACTTTATAGCTTGAGTTCAACATGTCGGCATGGCTGCTGCCTTATCCCCTCGGCCTCTTTCATCCCTTTTCCCACTGAATTTAGAGTCCTTTTCTACGGTGGAAACTTCAACAAGTGACAAATTAACAGATTCTGCTGACTATTTAGTTAAGCACAGCTGGCTTTGAATGCTACTGCTAATGGATCTGCACATTAGATATACACTCTTAAGTCGTAGCTCCATGCGTTCTCTTTTCAGTATTGTTCTATATAAAGTTTTTTCTTCGCTGTGGTTAACTATAAATTTTAATTGCTGACGGCATGTCTGCATTTATAAACTTCCCTATTGTTTATGTCGTTGATACTGCAAACCCTTATAATATCAATATGCTGTCGATGCATTATCTACAAATGCAGTTAACTACAATGTAAAATGACTGGTTCTATATAAAATACGATGCAAAACAGATATATAATGTTTATATAATTACCAACAAATCTTCAGGTCACTAAAGTAGTGATGACTTTGGTTATCTTCTACAACGATTTCCACATTAATAGTAAATAAACTTGTCTCTTTTGACAGAGATCTTGAAGTCTAGTTCAACCAAATATTTTATTCACACACGCCCGTAATTACTTTAAGCATAAAACCCTTTTTCCAGCAGCTTCTAGTATAAGTACTTAATCACTCTCAAGCAGTAGTTTTAACTGGACCCAAACCAAAACTGGCCTTAACTTCCACTGCTTTCATAGCTTCAAATCTGGGTTCCTTGGCCTGGAACTTGACACCAGCATAGTGCTTCATGTAGTCTTCGAACACGAATTTCGGGTACACTTGATTCTTCTCCTCTGCCGTTTTCTCCACTAGGGTTGGTGCTGGGTAGATCACTGCATCACTGCCTGGGTTGTAGAATGAAGCTATTGACATTCTGGTTCCATCTGTTTGGGCAATCACTCTGTGCTCCACACTCTTGTACTTTCCATTGGTGATCACCTATAGGAGTTCAAGTTGTATGTTTATGTATGTAAGTAAAATCGAAGACCTTTAACAAGTGCAGTTAACCGCACTGGAGATCAAAGTTGTTGAGTTAAGTAGTTTGACTTTTAATTACCTCGAGTTGGTCACCAAGGTTGATAACAAGGGAGTGGCGCATGGGAGGCACATCAACCCACTCTCCGTCCTTGAGGAGCTGGAGGCCACTGACCTTGTCATCCTGGAAGAGCAAGATGAGGCCGCCGGCATCGGTGTGGGCCCGGAGACCCTTGATCTTGTCATTGTTGGGACATGGAGGGTAGTTGCTAACCTTGGTGCCAAAAGTTGGTCCATTTGTTCCATAAAATGCCTTTTTAAGGTACCCTTGTTCCAGTCCAAGATTCTCACACAACAAGTCCAGCAGCTGCTCTGCTAATTTCTCCAGTTTCAATGCAAACTCCTTCATCACATTCCTGCACATATAAATTCCTCATCACAAATCACATATTATGCCTCAAACTCGAAAACCAACTAATTTCAGGGTAACGATAATGATTTTCACACGCTCGTTTTTTACTTCCCCGGCGAAGAGTATAGGGGATAAAAGGGGAGTGCTACTGTGTGATTGCTATACCTGTACTCATCCTTGATATCTGGGACTTGAGAGATGTTGGATTGAGGAAGATGGCGCAAGTAGAAAGTGCTTTCCCAATCCATATCGTTGACTTCTGTCTGAACAGCCTCAAGGCCTTTGCTGGCCACCAACTCCTTGAACCTTTGCTCCAAACACTGCCGGTAGTGCTCTTTTGTCAGCCTCTCCACTGTGTCCAAAAACTCAGTTGGAATCCCATGACTCACCAGCTGCAGTATTTGTGAAAAACACAAAAAGTTAATTATAATGTGAAATTTTTAAGAGAGAGAAAGATGAACTGAACATATAGAAATTAAGAAGCTAATTACGAAACGTAATATATATGGTTACCTCAAAGAAACCCCAGTTCTCACAGGCATCTTTGATTTTCTCCATTGTAGCTTTTCTTCCCTCACCATTGAGGCTCTCCAAGTTGATAACTGGGAAGTTCTCCATTTCTCTATTTCTCTCCCTAAACTCTCTCTCTCTCTCTCTCTCTCTCTCTCTCTCTCTCTCACAACAAGTGTTTGGTTAATTTGTTCTTGTGGAGGGGAGTTTGGTGTGTGCGCGCTATTTATAGAGCTAGCAACGACCCAAAACGTACAAAATAAAATCGTAGTAATTAGACACATGCAAATATTTGTGACAGTGGAGGGTCAGGTTAATTTCTATTTGAGGAATTTTCATAAGCAAATTAATATTCTACAAGGAAAAAGATTTTAAAATATTCCTAAATAGGATAAACTAAGTAGCCCCACCATCTTTGTTTGGACCAATCATGGGCTAAAATCATTTTGCCTTGTTCTACTTTATCTTCTCTTGTGCATTATTTTCATCACCATCAAGTAGTAGTAGTGCTCACTATTTTATTTATTATCATTTAATTAATTTAAATTTTAATATTTATGTTTATTCACTACAATGTTGAGCGAAAATACCCCCTCTTCGTTTTGCACTAACCAAATGGAAAAAGTAAAGAAAACATTCTCCCTCTCCTCATTAAGTCTTTCAGTGACTTTGACCAACCCACCCATGATGGTTGCTGGCTGCCCCACGTTTCCATTTGCGTGCATGCAGATGGCCCCCAATATAACTTTCTTTCTTTTTTTTCGTCATAACTTCCTATTTGTTTGGAGTTTTGCCCTGAAAATGATTTGGAAGGAAGATGCTTAGCTCTTGCCTCTTGCATTTTCCAAAATTATTTCAAGTTTGATTTATTTACTTATTAAGACATGGATATTTTTTGTGTGTGTTTGTGGAGCAATTTAGCTACGTAGTGTTATTATTTTTCTAAAATGATAACAGAAAAATTAGTATTTTAATTAATATTATTATTTTAATATATAAAATTATGTATGACGTGCTTTGTGTTTCAGGTAAAAAAAAGTTTCCGTATTTGGAATGTTTAGTTAATTACCATTTGGAGATATCATGAGCAGTTTAAAACAGAATGGACAGACAATGAGATGCTTACAAATTCTATACGTGGCTCTAAATCAGAGTCAAAGACTTGTCACCTCAAATTAACAACCAATATTTAACAAACCAAATCTACTGACGGACGTCATGCATGCACATGGGCTGCTTCCATGCTTAAGCTAGCATCGAAATCTAATAGAATTTTCTTGGATCGTATGCTTTTAACTTTTAAGAAAAACAATATGCCAATCTAATATATATCCTGCATTAACTATGAAATCGGACAGAGTATGTTAAGTAGGTTTCCATAATGTTTGTACGGTACAAATGTGTAAGTAGGTTTTTTATTGAGGGAACACAAGCATTATTCATTTTATAATCGGAATTATTCAATTTTTTAATCTTTATTTGAAAATCATCTTTGTACAAAATCATTCTAATTAGAGATTATTTAGTCATCCAAACATGTGGAACAAATCAAAGGTGTGAATGCTAAGTAAATATTCATGATGAACTATCTATTTATTTGATACATTTAGATGACTAAACAATCTCAAATTCAAATAATATATATAAGGATGACCTTCAAATTAATATTAATAAAAAATAATAGTTTTCATTATGAAATATATACGATAAAGATATGTTAGATTCCTCCCATATATTCTTAAAAAATTATATAAATTTATCAGGTTTTATCTTCAGATTTAATGGATTAAATTTTGATTTAATTTGAGGAAATTACATATTATGAGATCCCACATCACCCAGGGGAGTGGATCATGTGAGCCTTATATGTATATTTCCATCTCTACCTAGCGCAAGGCCGTTTGAGAGCTCATTGGCTTTGGGTTCCATCGGAACTCCGAAGTTAAGAGTACCGCACGAGAGCATTCCCATGATGGGTGACCCACTGGGAAGTTCTCGTGTGAGTTCCCAGAAACAAAACCGGCCGCCACCCAAAGCGGACAATATCGTGTTACGGTGGAGTCGAGCCCAGGGTTGTGCCTCCGCCCGGATCGGGATGTGACAATTTGGTATCAGAACCTAACCCTGACCGTGTGTGTGCCGATGAGGACGTCGGGCCCCTAAGGGGAGTGGATTGTGAGATCCCACATCGCCCAGGGGAGTGGATCATGTGAGCCTTGTATGTATATTCCCATCTCTACCTAGCGCGAGTCCTTTTGAGAGCTCATTGGCTTCGGGTTCCATCGGAACTCCGAAGTTAAGCGAGTAACGCGCGAGAGCATTCCCATGATGGGTGACCCACTAGGAAGTTCTCGTGTGAGTTCCCAGAAACAAAACTGTGCGGACCGCCACCCAAAGCAGACAATATCGTGCTACGGTGGAGTCGAGCTCGGGGTTGTGCCTCCGCCAGGGCCGGGATGTGACACATATGATCTTGGATGCCTTTAACAGGCTACTCCACCAACACACCTGCAATATACACCAGCATTATATTCTTCATACTTTCTTCTATTATTTTTGCGCGAGCGTGTGACTTAGAGACATATAAGAATATATAAACTTATAAAAGCACCTTCAAAGAAGATGTTAAAAAATTCATATTAGAAATACCAGTAAAAAGACAACAAGATAGTTTCCCAACTAAAATGTCAATTCTTATCTGGCATGATGTGGATTGCCAACAAATGTGGTTGCTGTGAAACAAAATTTTAACAAAGATCAAAGTGCCACATAAGCTTGCAAATTTAAATTTTATGTTTAAAACTTGACATCTCATTTGGAGATATTCTAACTTAAGTGGTTAATTAAAAAAAACTTTTATTTTTAATTAATATTCCGTGTTCAAATCCACCTCCTCAATGACATAAGGACATTACAGATCATTCCTCATAATTCATCCGCCCATGATGAGAAAAGGGCAAGAGGTCTACAAGGATAATCGATTGTATATTAATGTTGTTAATTAATTATGTCCTTTACTTGCTTTTTTGGACGAATCTTGGGGAGAAAACCACTAGATTTAGTTCACATTATTCTTCACTAGCAAAGAGCACGCATTTTGTGTGTGTATGTGAACAATTTCTCTTAATAAGTGCATATTTTTTTTAATATTGCATAATTACTGTTTTGTCCTCCTTATGTAAATATTGTGTATCAAAAGTGAGGGTAAAATTGAAAAAATAAGTATAAAATAGGAAAAATAGGGATATGATTGTCATTTTGTCAAAAGGTATAAAATTACTATTTTGCCCTCGTCATGTCAACATTGTGTATTCAAAAGTGAGGGCAAAATTAGAAAAAATGGGGAAAAAAGTTGACAATGGCTCTTCTCTTAATAGAATAGATTAGAATTTTGACGTCGAAAACTTTCAGCTCATCATTGAACTAAGAAAATTGATGAGTTTGATGTAAAGATGAATCAAAGTGCAAATTGAATACCAAGTCCTTGGGGTTTTTCTCTCCACTTTTTCTTTTCTTTTGTTTGTAAAATCTTAAGCGTTTTTTGGTTCCAAAAAAACAAAAAAAATTTCTTAAGCGTTTTGCAAAATATGGACTAATAATAAGACAACACTGAATGCGATTCTATTGCACGCGGTCATGTTTTGTTTTCACCCCTTTTTCCCGTAGATACTAAAAGTGAACTTCTTATTCTAATCTAAATTAAAGTTATATTAAAAAAATTCTAAATGTAAGCACTTGGACAATTGATGATAATGTTAGTGAGAAATATTTAAAGAAATTTTTTTTTTTTTCTGAACAAACTATATTATTTACACTAAAAGGATGGTGGAGTGGGCTAAACCTCACAATGAGCTAGTAATAATGTAGTTCAAATTCTCTCTTGGTAAAAATCGAACCTATAATGCAATAATAGTTTAGTATACAATATAACAATTTGATTTAGGAGTGCTTTTCTTCAAATCGAGAATTTAAGTGTTTTTTTGAAAGAAAAAAAAAAACTAATAGTATATAAATAAAAGTTAAAATAAAAAATAAAAAATAAAAAATAAAAAAAACTCTGTAAAAACCTACTACATGATTAAGACAATCATTTATTTTTTATAGAAACCAAACAAAGTAGATAATTTTGGTTCATGTTGTAGGGGACTACAGAATGTGAATACCAAAGATTTTAGGGTAAATGACAAAAAACTACCTCAACTATTGGTCGCACGACACTATCATACCTTATCTTTTAAAATTGACAATGTCATACCTCATCTTTAGAATTTGTTCCAATGTTATACCTCTGTTAGTTTGTCCATGAATTTCTCAGTTAAATGCTGACGTGGATTGATCTGGGGCCCAATTCCTCGCCCAGATGGATTCCACGTGGCACCACACCCAATGTTTTCCCGCCAAATGGTATCCAGCTGAGATTCCCAATACACGTGGCTTTCTCACTAGATGACACGTGAATATTCCATTAAAATTAAAAAAAATAATTTATTTTAATATTTAAAAAATTAAAAAAGTAAGGGTACGTTGTAAAGTGTGCCATTCAAATTGGTTTCCCCCCCCCCCTCGGTACACCCAAACCCTGTCGATCTAATTCCATTCCCAATTCCAGAAAAAGAAGAATCCTAACCCTAGTTCTCATACCAGCGGCTCTAAATCTCGAACAATCAGATTAGAAATTCAGCGAAAAACTCAAATCATCTTGTCGACTCGCTTCCCTGACTTCATTGGTGTTGGAAGGGGGTTTCATCTGGGTTCCATTAGCTTCAAAGAAAAATTGAAGGATTCGACATGGAGTGGTACGTGCGGGAGGATCCCGACGAAACAACGCCTACCTATTGTAAGTTTTTTTTGTGCTTTTGATGATTCCAAATGCATACTGAACTTATTTATTGGAATAGGTTGAATGTGGGTTTTGTTTATTCTTATTTGAAAATGTGGATTTATGCTTTGTGAAATCGAAATGGTACCTGAGGTGTTGGATAAAGGGTTTGTAGCTTTGTTTATTCTTGTTTGAAAAGGTGGATTTATGCTTTGTTAATTCGAAATGGTTCCTGAGGTGTCGAATAATGGGTTTGTAGCTTTGTTTATTCTTGTTTGAAAATGTGGTTTTATGCTTTCTTAATTCGAAATGGTTACTGAGTTGTTGAATAATGGGTTTGTTACTTTGTTTATTCTTGTCGATATAAGGTGGTTTGTTGCTTTGTTTATTCTTGTCAATATAAGGTGGTTTGTTGTGGTTTGTTGCTTTATTGCTTTGTTTATTCTTGTCGAGAAATGGTTAATGTGTTTTAGCTGTTTGCATATAGTGTGTTGGATTTGGCTTTTCTTAGTCATGTGCTTTGTTTTGTGAAGAATGTTGTGCTTTGGTTTTTGTTGGCTTCTGATTAGGTTAAAATGCAATTGCTTTTGTTTATTGTTGGCTTTTAATTAGGGTTTGTTTTTGTGAATTTCAGTATATCCGAAACTATTCTCTATTGAATTGCATCATGGTGGGAAGATAAGTTATGACCTCTACGCTAGGGGAAAAGTGACATATATAAATAACTATGATAAAAACCTCATGTCACTGCCGGTGATATATGATATGGTGGAGGCAGTTGGATACAGTGAGCGGTTCATGAACTACTATTACAAGATTCCCAACATGGACCTTTCCAATGGTTTGAAGCCGATTCAAAGTGATTATGATGTTTAGACGATGTGCAATTTTGTTCCAAAAGACAAAGTGATTAAGATGTACATCGAATAATTAATGACAGAAGAAGCTGTAACCCAAGAGCAACGGTTTCTGAAGTCCATGGAAGTCAGTGGTCCAAGTAAATTGGTAATTGATGAGATAAGTAGTTCAGAGGGGGATGTTGGGCCAACACCACTTAAACCAATAAGATATAGGGGCTTGCTAGCTATTGAAGGGCCAGAAGTGGATGATTGTTGCACATCTCAACTAGTGCAAACATGTGTGACTGAGGTATGAGAGATAAAGGCTGATTCTGGGAATGGTTAGAAAGAGAAAAATGGTGAAGGGACAAAGGAGAACAAGGGGAAATATGTGGCTGAGGTAGGAGAGGATGATACTGAGGTAGAAGAATGGGATACTGAGGTAGGAGAAGGGAATGCTGAAGTCTTCTTTGATGTACCTATTAGTTTTGAGGGGAATGTTGAATAAGATAATGAAGAAGCTACTGAAAAAGATGATAGTGAGTTTGAAGAGAGTGAATATGGGAGTGATGCTGATAACCCAGTGTTTTCCAAGTTTGATGGTATTGTGGAAGAAAATGCAAGGGAATCTGAGCACAGAAAAGAAATGAACTCTAAGCAAACAGATGAAAGAGATTCTGAGCAAAGAAGTGCAAGGCAATCTGAGCAAAGCTGGGAAAGAGAAGAAGAGTAACAGGAAGAAGAATTTGATACTGCAACTTTGGAACAAAATATGGTTAATGATCCAGACTATAACTCTAATGCCCTTGAGAATGTACACTCTTCAGATGATGAAGGACGCAAAAAACATGAGCGCATTCCAGAGTTCAATGAGAAAACAGACATGAAGAATCTCACTCTTACACTAGGGCTTGTTTTCAGGGATCATGTGCAATTCAAGCGACCTGTCATCATGTACTCCCTAGTGAATGGATATGGGGAAATCCACTTTCCTAGGAATAAGAAGTTGAAGGTCATAGCAAAATGTGCAAAAGGCTGCCCTTGGAAGTGTCGTGCTGGAAAATTGTATGGTTCAAACAGCATACAGATCAAGACCATACTTGATGAACACACATGTGGGAGAACTTGGGCAAACAAGAACTTGAAGTCCCCTTTGCTGACAGATTTGTACATGGACAGGATAAAACTTAATCTCACATAACCTGTGGATTCCTTTTTAGTAACTGTCGAATCAGAGTGAAATCACGGTTGTACAAAAAGGAAGGCTTACAGGGCTTTAGATATTGCTTTGAAGATCATTAAGGGAAAACATGTAGAGCAATACAAAAAGTTGTGGGATTTTTTTGAGAAAGTGAGGAAGACTAACCTTGGAAGCACAGTGAAGGTGAAGTTGGATAAGCAGAGGTTCCAAAAGATATGTGTGCTTGGGGGCTTGCAAATAGGGGTTTAAGTCAGGGTGCAAACCATTGATAGGATTAGACGAGTGCCATTTAAAGAGTGTACATGGAGCAGCTACTTTGTACTGTTTGGATTGACCCAAATGATGAAACATGGGTTATAGCGTATGCAGTGGTAGAAATGGAGAATAAGCCCAGTTGGATTTGGTTCTTAGAGTTACTGGCTGTTGATGTTGGGATTGTCAATCAACATGGATGGACATTTATCAGTGATCAGCAAAAGGGGTTAATTCCAGCCTTTAAAAAAGTCATCCCTAATTCCCACCACAGATTTTGTGTGAGACATTTATATACCAACTTCAGAAATCTGTTTAAGGGGAAAACTTTGAAGGATGCTTTATGGTCAGTAGCCAGAACAACAACAGTTCCCCACTTCAAAAAAGCAATGGAGGATATAAAGAAGCTGGATGAAAAGGCCTACAATTGGTTGGTGAAGAAGCCTACACATCATTAGAGCAAGTCCCATTTTGAAACATATCCCAAGTGTGACATGTTGTTGAACAATCTCTGTGAAAATTTCAATGCTATCATACTTGTGCTAAGACAAAAACCTATTGTCACCATGTTACTCCTTATTCACACACTCTTGATGAAGATAATTCAGATGAGAATACATAAAATGGTGGACAAAGTTGGAGATCTCTGCCCTAAAATCAAGAAGAAGTCGGAGGAAGCCAAAATTCAAAGTGGCAGGTGCATTGCACAATGGTCAGGGGGCGCTAAATTTCAAGTTGATGCTGGAGAGGGGGAGCAATATGTGGTTGACTTGGTTGAGAAGACTTGTTCTTACAGAAAGTATGGCTTGACAGGAATCCCATGCAACCATGCAATAACAGCCATAAATTTCAAGAGAGAAAAACTGGAGGACTATGTCGATGCTTATTATTCAAAGGCACGGTACTTTGAGGTGTATTCTCATTTAGTAATGCCAATGAATGAGATGTCTTTGTGAGAGGAAATTGGAAACCCATCAATATTGCCTCCTACATATACAAGGCAACCTGGAAGGTCGAGGAGGATGAGAAACAAGGAAGCTGCTGAGAGGGACAATGAGGGTGGACAAACTCCCACAAACCCAACCAATAATCCTCAAGGTCATCCTCAGCCACTTAAGCTAGGAAGGAAAGGGCAAGGCAGTTTGAAATGTACCATATGCAAAAAGGAAGGTCATAATGCAAGAACCCATCATAGATATCTTCCTCCAATGGACAAACATGTAACATTTTCTACTTTATGTGGTTTTTTAAATCCTTTAACATCATATCAGACTCTTAATCCTTTAAATTGCTTTGTAGGCATCCACATCTGCTCAAGGACAATCACCATCCACATCTGCACCAAAAAAGAAGACAAGGAAAACACAGGCAAAAACTTAACAATTTCCTTAGTTGTAAAACATTTGGATTTAGTTAAAAAGCTTGCTTTGTCTCTTAATGAACTTTGGATTTAGGCATCACAATCAGTAGCTAATTCACATAGAAGCACCAAGCAGAGAAAGACCAAACAAATCAATAACTGAATCATCCAAATGCACCAAGCACATAAATACCAACCAATCCAGCCACCAATTTTTTTGCACATATGGTTGTTTTTTGTAAAGGAATTGTAAAGTTAGAACATGTTTTATGCATCCAATAGGTCTTTTGTGAATTGAATGGATGATGTAGTAGGTTTTTATGAATTCAGTAGGTTTTGTAATGTTGGTTGGAGATGCTAGATGAATTCAATTAGTTTTTTTAACAGGTTTATGAATTTCTGGATAATTAAGCAGGTTTTATGCATAATTTGGTCTATTTCATATTTTTCTTTGGAAATGATGAGTAGTTTGTTCTTGAATACACTTGTTTTGTTGTGGTTATATCATTATTTTTGGGTGAGATTTTTCAAATTTGAGGTCAAGGATGATAATTTGTGCTTAAGGATGATAATCTATGCTTAAAATGGTTCCTAACCTTTTTCTCACTTTTTGGCGGGAAAGTGAATTTCAAATTTCAAATTTTGAAATTCAAATTACCAAAAAAAAAAAAATCAAATATATTTTCTAACGTGGATGCCATTTGGCGGGAAAACATTGGGTGTAGTGCCATGTGGAATCCATCTGGGCAAGGAACTGGGCCCCGAATCAAGCTACGTCAGCATTTAACTGAGAAATTCACAAACAAGCTAACGGAGGTATAACATTGAACAAATTCCAAAGATGAGGTATGACATTGTCAATTTTGAAAGATAAAGTATGATAGTATCGTTTGACCCTTAATTGAGATAGTTTCGTGTAATTTACCCAAAACTTTACTATACATACTAAGAAGAGCCAATAAAAGAAAATTATTTCTCTACTTTTTCTCTCTTTGGGTTATACTCAACAGAATACTATTTTTTTTTTTTTAAAGAAACTGCATAAATTTCATTCAATAAGGTCAGAAATAAACTACACGGTACATGACAAGAAGACATCCTCCTCAAGTAGATCATATATTACAACAGGTTGAGTCAGTCCTATACCTCCAAAGCGTATAATAGTATTCACCTGATCTGACCTCAGCGGCCAATCAAATTCTGCCAATCTTGCATGAAACCATTAGATAATTTAACCTTCAATTTATCACATCAAAGTTAATTAACTTTGGGACTCTCTAGCTTTAAATATAGAAATGAGAAAGTACTGATCAGTTGATGTGAGGATACGAGACATGATATTATCCATAATCTGTCATGCATGGCTCTGAGGTAATTTTTTTATGCACGACGTCTTCTATAAATAGCTGTCTAGGGTTTTCTCTCAGTTGTTAAAACTAAGTCAGTTTCCAAAAAAAAAAAAAAAAACTGAGTTTCTAAAGCAACTTTGACACCGGTTTTAAATATAAATATATAGCTTCTTTTTTCTTTTGGTTTTTTCATCACTTGATGTGCTTTTTTTTATAAGTAAACTTAGTAGGTATATAGCTAGTGGAAGACAGATTGAGTGATCCTTGTAAGCTTGGGAAGTCCCCTTAATTAGGCTCCCTTCACAATCCAATGCACCCATGATCATGGTACCATCCAAATATAATATTATCTCTTACTACTTTTATAAAGTGTAAAGTAATCAAAGTATTAGTTTATGGGAAGCAATCCTACGTGAACGGTCGGTAAATGCTATGGCACTCAATGGGATAAAGTAATGTTTTGCGTCAAACCGCATTCGGACACAACAAAACAAGCCCATTTGGAAAGCATTGCACATGCCATGCATATTGATAATTGGTAGCAACAGCAAGTGATATGATCGATTAATTGATGAAAAATGTGGCTCCTATCCCACCACATTGTTCGTGAGTTCTTTGTGCATCTTCTGCAGGTCCCGTCCACTGTGAAAATTAATTTGAAAGCTTCTACTTGTGGAATGAGATTTTTCAACTTATTGGATTTCTTTTAATTCATGTACAAATTTGCAATAGGGTAGGGACAGATCCTAAGAGCTAAACCAAAACATGTACATGTATGGAGAAGATATCGCATCTTGCTTTTGGACTATTAATCATTTTAGTGGCTGCCATGTAAATAATTGGACTTTAATATTGGACAATGGACAGAGACCCCTTCCTCTATACACTAATTCCATGGATAATTAGGTATAAAATTGCAAGTTGTGGATGGCCGACACGACAGATTTAAGGTGTTTTGAGTCTTGGAAAAGCTTTCAATTAGCACCACTACTGTAGCATTTGTCAAAAAGAAAAAGATTTACGGTAGAAGTTTGACTACGTATACACAATATTATTATGGTAAAGGCTTATCCACCCCTAAATGTTTAAGTAATTTCATTTTGTACAACTAATGTTAGTAATTATTACAAACTTTTCTTGGTAGTGTTATGTTATCAAATAGTATCGATAACATATGTATACTCAATTTATGTTAACTAGAGTATCAATAACATATCAAGATGATCGATAGCAAAGAAGTAATTGCAACGGTACTATTTTCTTAGGGTTATTCTTATTTTATTTAGCATTCTCGACATCTATGTAAATTTTTTTCTTTCACTGTTCATTCTTTAATCTGCTCCTGTAAATTTGAGTTCTATTTTTCTGGGTTTTAAATTTTAATTAGCTAGCTAGTTTAAAAGTAGACGTTTCAGACTTGAACTTGAACCTAATTATATCATTTGGAAATGGAGTAAGAAATTTTGGGAATCTTATTCCTGGTTCAAAACTATGACTATTGATTATTGACTGGTAAATTAATGTACGAAAAAACTCGATCCCGAAGGTCACGCCATATCACACTCAATCACGCTAAACTTTCCCTACGCGGTAGTTTTGCTTGACCTAATTAGCCATTCTCTGTTTAGTCACGTCTTCCTCTTCTTCGTGAAACTTACCAATGCTTTTTTTTTCGGTGTTAGAAGAGGTCTCAAATTTTCACTCTCTTCTCAGTTTCAATTCTGTAAATTTGTATATCTGACTCTCTCACATGAGCTATGAACGTGATCACGTTGGAAATCTCTACAAAACTTGCGTGTTGCAAATAAACGAAAAGGTTATCAGCTCTATAGCGGTTTTCAAACGTGGGAAATCTTGTTAAGGGCCACAGGGGGCACGTGCCCCCACTTGTGTTTTTGTCCTTAAAAAAGTGGTTTGAGCAGGAACCAAAGCCCTGTTAAATTGCAGCATCCTTATGTGCTTGGTACGACGTCGAGTCGAATTACGGTGAATAATAATCAACCCACCACCACCATAAATTTGTATCACTCGGTTCTAATCCTTTTTGTCATTTTAATTGTATCTTTAGATCAATAGTATTATAGTCCACAAAGAAGAAATTGGAGTAATTAAGTCTATATGATTTATCTCTTTGTGGACTATAACAATATTGATCTAAAGATACAATTAAAATGGCAAAAAAGATGGGGATGTACACTAAGTATACAACGAGTACTGGTTATACAAGTTCTTGATAAAATGTCTCACTTAAAAGAACTTGAAAAAAAAGTTGGCACTTCGCCTACTGTTTTTGGAGTTCTACGAGGATCTACATCCGCCACTGCTTAGTTGTGCCCCTGATAATCTAACTTTGTAACTTTGCCCCTGCACCTACATACGTAACATATGTTGCATCAACCAATGAAAATTCATCGTACAAGAACATTTTCTAACATGAAGGGCTAGTTATCGTACTTTAACAAATTATAGGGTTCGTGAGAGCATGTGATATCAATTGTACCATCAATGTGACACATGTGATATCAATAATAGTCAATTTTTCTATTTATTTGTACTAGTATTTTATATATGCATGGGTGGCTATTGGCTATATACTTATATAATATATGTTCTTCTCGTTTGTTAGTTGTTAAAGGTAAAAAAGGGAAAAATAATGGGTGGCTTTGACTATTGAATTTTGACCAACTAGGGTATTGAGTATTAACCATGATTGCACCAAATCGTGGCATACTAACTGATTTGTGTAGACTATTTTCCCTATCTATGACAATAATAGTTTAATCACATGGTGAATTAAATTAAGAAAAGTGAGTCTCATACTTCTATTTGACCTTTTGCCCTCGTCTGTTTAGTTATGTAATATTTGATTTTTCTTTGATTTATACAATCTAATTGGCTAAAAAAAAGAGAGAAAAGGTACAAGATCGTGGATAAAAGGTGAAAGATGTGGATTTAAGAAGCCAAATTATATATGGCTTTCATTGAACTGATAGGGATAATGATATCATCGGGGAATATATACTGAAACAGAAGCATGCATTGCAATAGAAGCTGGTCAACTTACAAAGACTGGAAATCTTTCTGTGGTGTGGTGAGGTTCATAAAGCATAGATTCGATTAGATCGATTTCTGTCTAATCACAAAGAATGAAAGGTGGCTGTCTGCGATGTATCTGCCCCAATCCTTTCAATTCCAATTTGTTTAAAATGATCACTAGTTTACTTGACAAGCACAGAAATGTGGAATATATTATTGGGGAGCTTTCCTGCAAACTTCGTGTGACATATTAAGAATTTAAATTGACGTACGTCTATTGAGACAGAGTCAAATAAAGCAAATGACTTTGACTCTTTTGGGTCGTGGTTTTGATGTGTGATTAATGAGCCAATGGTCACGGATCATTATGGGGACAAAATAAGGTTCAATTTTAGGAGGGACCAAACAGTTCCCATGCGCCAAGAAAGTTTGAACTTGGGAATGGACGATGCAGATTGATTCACAATGTGGGTGGAGTTTGATGAACAATATTTGATTTGTAATCCTTGGTGAATTTTCTTCAAGATTTAATCAAACATATGACTGGTAATAAGGTCACGTTTTGCATAATCAAATTTCAGGATGGAATATGTTGAATGAGATTCTAAAATCTTTCCTTGAATTTTTTACATACAAACAACTCTATGTTTTAATAACGATATTTTTCGAGAAGCTACATATAATATAATTTCACTATGTTAGGACACAATTATAATTAGCTTTGTGTTTGGTCTAGTAATTTTCCTCATGCAATCTTAATTTGAACTTATATTGTCTTAAAAAAAATTATTTGGACCCATTTATTTTATCTCTACATGCAACTAAACAATTTTCTCCACTAACCTCTCAAATTTGCCCTTAATAAATAAGAAAAAGTAAATAAAGATGGGTGGTTTTCTCTCTACACACCCAATAACCTAAAACCACCACACAATTGCACCTTTTCAATATTTCTGGCGAACCAAAACCAAACATGGGCAAAAATTTCCCCGAGGTCGTCAACAATTTTTAGCTCCTTCCCTTCCTTTCCTTATGTTTCTCCTCCTTCCTTTTCTGACCTTGAGAAGAAAATAAAGCACTATACTCTGTCGGTTGTAGGCATCGGCATCGAACATGGCTTTGTACCTTTATCCCTTTAACACCAATTAGCCTCTTCAACTAGCCTATTTGCACACACATATGCATGTGTCAATTGACCCTTTTTATGTTAAATTAAAAATAAATCTTTTTCTATTTTTTTTGTTGGTTCTATTTTTTTTAATTAAAAATATTAAAAATAACAACTAACCACACACTAATCAATTTTAACCCTAACTAATCAATTTTAATATTTTGGAAAACTAGTTAAAGAAAGTGCAAAATTTGGTATTATGAATGATTCACCATTTTTGCCCTCTCATATATAGAGATTCACATCCGCCTCTCTTTTTCCCGATTGATTTCATCCAAGTTCGCATAGAGAGAGAGAGAGAGAGAGAGAGAGAGAGATGAGAGGATTGATTGAATTCGTCGGAGCTTCGATTGTGTTCACTAGAAAAAAAGTAGGAGTGTCTTGTTTTGGTGGGTAGCGTGAAAACCACCATTCCTTTGTGGTTTCCCCGCTGGTTATCTACAAGTTCTAATTGTTAATTTTTTTAAATTTATTTCAGGCAAAGTTGGAATTTTACTAAATCTGTTTTTAAGTTGAGTGTAGAGACCAGGTAAATCGGTTCAAATAAAATTTTTTTTTTTTTTAAAAAAGCATTAATTTGATCTTGAACCCATGTATACGTAAAATTGAATAATTTATTTTGGTGACGAGATAAATAAAAGAAATGAAACCCTAGCCCAAGTGTAAATGAAGAGAAATTTTGAGCTAAGGCTACCGCGGCAGGTAGCACATTCAGCAGGGAGTGAGATCTCGTCAATGAGGGTCTCACCCCCTTACGATTGTTCTAAGGCGGCCGCACTAAAGAACTTCTCGTAAATGTAAGCCCATACAAACTGAAGGTTCAATGAGTTAGTCTCTACGTCGGCCAAAACTCAATGGGCTGACTAGATGTTGGACCTTGTTATTTTGGACCAAAGCGTTAAATAGATAGAAGGATAAATTATTGCATTGTTATTTAGTAATACGATCTAGTGACATCTTCTTCACTTGTAAGTGAAAGGTTTCAAGTTCGAATCTCGTAGATGGTGAGTTCGATAAAAAACTAGAACCAATTTCCTCATGAATGTGTGACATAAAACATACAGCGGAGCTCTATCTATTCTTTGCTATTTAATTTTTGTTGAAAAAAAATATGAATCATGAGACTGCTGGTCCGTATACTCCACTTCAAGCTATGCTCTACACATCTCCAAATGTCAAAATTTTCTGTTGGTAGTCTTCAAAAATCAAATCTTTGACAAGGGGTTGCTCCATAGCATATCCTGCACATGAAGAAGCTTAGAGTTATGGTTATGCCAACACGGAATTGTAAAAGAGAGACAAGCAAACAGATGACTATGCCATGTTTTATGCTAACAAAGCCTAAAGGCTCGTTTGGAAGTGCTTTTAAAACAACTAAAAGCGCTTTAAAAGAAATTGTTTTTGGGTTCCAAAAGCACTTTAAGTGCTTTTCCAGGATTCATTTGCGTTTTTATTAAGGATTGGTTCCAAAAACTTTTTCACCAAAACCGCTTTCAGCCATTTTAAAGCACTTCCAAACGAGTGCCTAAATTCATTACATTTAGACTTGTTTTCATTATTCAATCAGAGTGACATAGAAATAGTTGTGATTAGCATGAGAAGGAGATTCTCACTAGACGCCAAATTTCCTTGAAATCAGCTTTTGAAGATTTTACCGGTGTCCGCGCTCTGTAAAAACTTGGGGAAAAAAACAAGGTCTCGATGCGTTTGTTGTCAAGGGGGAATCAAAAGAAGCAAAAGAATCCCGGTAATAGAGGTATATAACTACAGAGGAATGCATTGCAGCAGGAATGTGCAAAGGGATTACACAATGCAGAAAACTATGCTTAACTTTAACGATGTAAAATAAATGGCGCTGCCTGTGTGCAAGTATGGTTGTGCTGCCTATACGGAATCACTTACATGTTTATGCGAACCCGAAGCAGGGGCTACTCCCAAATTAAAAGGTGTGTTTGCCTAGAGACAGCTGAAAAAGTCAATCAGATAATCTTGTTAGGCTCATCTCCTTGAGTTGTAAAGCTGACAAACTAAAATTTACCATGACACGGAATTTGAATAAACATCTTTAGTACTTAGACCGTTTACCTCTCTTATGCTCTACTTATAGCCTACTTGTAGCATCAAATGGCGATAGCTCCGGCCGCGCATAATACGCTGCCATTTATATCGTAGAAACTTAGGGAAACTCATCTGCATCCGTTCTTGGACAAGCCTGAAATCAAATAACTGCATAACTGACCAGACAGAGCTTCATGATCATGTTCTAGTACCTTCAGTCCAAGAAAAATAGCTTACCATCTCACAATACACCTCTGAATGCCTCTAGATATGGGGCGAATGATGGACGGATCCCGTTGAGCATACAGCAAACCAACCTAAAAAATGATAAGAAATGCATGAGCTAAATATTAATATTGCAATGCATATCTATCTGCAAATGAATGAAATTGAAGAGACGTATCTACCTCCACCAATGCACCAGCAGAAGGATCGTCCATGATCTCAAGGCTACAGTCAGCTAGATAATTAATCTGCACCCAAGTAAAAAGGTCTTGAAAACAGGATTATAGATCTGAGAAATGAAGTCTAAGTCATAAGAAATATGTAAGAACAATAGTGCACCCAGCACTTAGCAAATGGTTAACATAAATTTTTACTGATATATTCAGCTAATTGTTCCAAGCACATAACTAGTAGTTCTACCAAGACATAAATAAAACAACAAACCATGGACTACGTACTCCAAATTCTGTATTGATTAGAGACTGCACAAAATCCATCAGCTGAATCTTTGCCCATTCAAGGCACATGGTGGGATCATTTTTAGGTGGAGGATGTCTCCAAGGTGCCCCAAAGCGTAGTTTATCTTTTGAAATTTTTCCACTTCGTGCATCAGCAGCAAACTTTTGAAGGAGCCCCAGTGCTTTGTCCATGGCCGGATTCACTACAGTAATCTAAATGAATAGACTTGAATAGCAAGTAAGGCAGCACAAGGTGCGCAATGAATTATAAATAAACCACGGTTGTTAACAGGCCAAGTTAGTGCGTACATTAGTCTAGGAAATCAAGAATATGATGAAGTGAACTGAAATTCCAACAAGGTGAATTTACAAGTAATATATCATGAGACTTCCATACACTTATCAATGAACCAAAATGTAAATAGGACAACAAAGGTTCACGAAATTACAAGGATAAATGAGTATGATGCATCATGCTCCAAATAAACTTACTTGCAAATAAGCTAAATATGAATCCACAATGTCTTCAAACGTGCTATCTTTGTTGTCTTCTAACCTTCAGATGAACAAAAACGGTATATACTATTTAAAACTATATACAAATATAGTAGTCATTAACCATGTAGCATCAATCTTGGAAAAATTAGGGACAGGTTGATTGGTGAAGTAGACATAGATATTGCCTTTGCCCTTACACTTCCCTTTTTATGACAAAGTTATATTACTTGATTTCAACTGTGACTGATGAAAATGTGTGTCAAAGATGAAAGAGGTATCCGCAGATAACATAGTTGAAGTTATAACTAACATGTGATGCACATCACTTACGTGTTCAGCTTCTAGTTCATGTGGCATATATCTACATGATATGAGATGGTAAAAAAATATATAAATATCAGCCTTACTGTTGATAGTAATTGGCCTGCTTGAGTGCATAGAGCTCAAATAGGTGTCGTGGGTTTGGGCCAAACACCTCAGCAATCACCGACCACTGAATTTTGACAAAAATAATGCTAAAGGTCACGAAAATGTCCAGCATTTCGGGATATAAAGAAAAAAAATATGGCAAGAAAATGAAGAATCATCAGGAAATCGGATGGACCTAATTTCAGAATTAGTAGGAAAACCGATGGATTTTAATTTGCCCCAGCCCAATTTTACTACATTTCAAAGTATGTTTATTCAAAATTAGAGAAGCATATTACCTCTGAATTACTGAAATAATCAGTAACCATATGCAACTTAGCTTCCTGGGGACTCCAGCCAAAAGCCTGCAGAACAAACAAAGTTTAAACCCATGATAACCCCCAGTATCCTCACAATATTCCCAACATGAATATGACATTTCTAGAACAGGCCCCGCAATGACATGACAGTCTAAGTTGTGTCGTGCCTGGCAGGGGGCTCAACATTTTCAATGGGTTGTGAGAGGAACAGTCACACAATAAGCTCATACAAGGCAAGAACACACTACAGACTCATACCCACGCACAAAATGTAGCAGATACAATTTAAAAAACAAAAAATCAAATCTAGTAGACCACGTCCCAAAAAATAAGGAATCGAACACGATACAAGTCACTCAACAAATGTTCCCATGCTTCATGCTTCACGCTTAAGGTATTAGTATGTCAACAGCAGAAAAGAATAACTAGTGTTTGTTCCTTTTGGTCAATGAAGTAAAGGCAAATGCAAACACATGTAGAGTCTCAGTTTAAATACCTCACGAGAGATGAATATGTCCGGAAATCCAAAATCCATGTAAGTTTGATATGAATAGTAACTGAAACAAAGCAACATAAATTAGAATTCAAACAAGCAAGAAAATAACTTGAAAAGTGGGCGGTTGCAGAAGTTTAAAAGGTTAATTATTAACTTGTGACATATAACTGTACAAGTGATATGATGTTAAAGAAACACAAATAGCTAGGAATGAATCTCACCTATCCGATGTCACGAGTACAACAGGAAAGCACCTCTCATTTGCACCTAAAGCAATTATTCTCCATATTAGACTGTCATGGTACATGGATCCACAGACTGATGAATTCTCATCCAACAGAATCGCATTCTTTAAAACTTCGACATTGTTAATAACCAGCTTAGGCTGCTCCATATAATAACAACCGTCAGTCAATTGGAGATTCATATAAACACAAAACACTAATCAAAGTCCTCAAATTTACACACCTAATTTGAAGCGTGATTGGAACTTAAGAACAAAGCCTTGTATGCTGAACATAGCTTACGATTAATTCCACTACCGAAAAATGTGAACTTTATTACCTGGAAATGATCAATTTCAGCTGCTTGTGACAACAACTCCAACAACAAACAAGGCCAATCAGTACCAGAATTTGCCAAAGACCTCGAAAACCCACCGGTCCGATTCAAATGTGCAATGGCATTAGCCCTCCAACTTTGCTGCTGCTTAATCACCTCCTTTGCCAATCTCAATGCCACAACGGCCTCCCTATAATACGAAGCCTCTTCTAACGGAACATTCTTCTTCTTCTCAGTCAAACCCAAAATCCCATCAATCTCTTGGACATTACATCGAGCACTTAGCGCGAACACCGCCCGATCCCACAAAACCGACCCAGAAACTTTCTCAGAAACCGCATTCTTGGAAGCACCATTGCCGGAAATAACGCGGCGGAGGGCTGTGTTAAGACCGTGCCATTTGCTGAGAGTGGAGAAGATTTGATAGGAGCTGATGGAACCCAGCTGGACGCCCTTGTGAGCCATGGATTCGAGGCAGTTTTCGAGCTTGGTTCGGCAATTGGGCAAAGTGGGCGGGGGGCAATTGGACCATGAAACCCATGGAAACGACTGATTGAACTGCGGATGGTGGTCTTTGATGGACTCGGCGAAGTCGACGTAGCCAGTGAGGTGAGGGCCTTTGTTCCACTCCCCAAGCAAACCTGGAGAAAGACGAAGTGTTAGAATCTAGAGAGAGAGAGAGAGAGAGAGAGAGAGAGAGAGATAGTAAAAGGGTGATTACGTTCGAGGATGAGGGTGGTTTTGCCGACGCCTCTGGGGCCGTGGAGGATCAGAGGCTGAGGGACGCGGTGGTGCTGGGCGTGGTTGTTGAGCACGGTTTCTAGCAATGGCCGGGGGATGATCTTCCATGGTTTGTTCACCATTTTCTGAGATTTGTGAAGCTCACTCACTGTGTGTTGATCGTGGTGGAGGAAGAAAGGGGTATTAGGAGGGTTTTAGAGACCAAACAAGGGCGGCCTCCGCAATCCACCTGAAGAACTGTTTCTTCTTTTTTGGCCAATTCCTTGATTTGGCTAAATTGGCTTGCTTTTTTTGGTTTCTTGTGACCAAAATGTTTCACAATAATTACCTATGTGTGGTAAATTTGGATTAAGTCAGGTGATCATGATAGTGTGCTCGACTTCTTTTTCATCAATTCAAATTCTCATTTTTATACATTGAAGCAATGACGAATGCGAGTTGAGCCATATAATAACAATAGTGTGCCCAACTCATCGTACTCGAATTTGAATCATCGTTCTTATACATTGAAATAATTAAGAGTAACAAAAAACATAAGTGGTATTGTGTGGCATTGAGTTTTTATTTAAAGTTTACAAGGGAGGACAAAGATTCACTCTGAATCTCACTGTCCGGAACCTAAGGATCACGCAAGTCAGGCCACTCAAATTGAATTTGACGGTCTTCATTAATTTATTCCGCTGGCCTACCTTAAACAAATTAAGGGCTCCGATTTCTCTTTCACACAAACCAAATGCTCAAATTTCTTGATCCTTATGCTATGGACACCAAGGTCTTGAGAGGATTCAAATTCTACAAGAAAGAGAGCATCCTTATCAAATACGTGTTCAATTGATGTCTATGTATTACAATTTATTTTTATTACAAAAAGTTTAGCATAAATCAATATATGACATGCATTGCTAAATTTAATGATTGACCGTGCTTTTTTAAACACTTAAAACGATCATTGAATGACAATGAAAACTTCCTCCAATAGATCGAGGAGAGGACTAAAACTTTTTGTATTCAACAACTATGCACCATGAGACTTAAACACATAACTTTCTCTAATAAAATAGAGATTCAACGCCTCTACACGAAATGTTCATTAGCGAGGGAATTCGAATTTGAAACAGAGAAATATCACTTGATAAGAAGGTAGCTTAGCACACCTATAATCGTTAGTTTGTACCTCATTTTCCCATGATTATTTGCCACAAACAAATAGTCTCAGCTTTAGGACACCTTTGACTCACTCCCCTCACCTAGATGGTTCAGCCCATCCCTAATTTGGGATCTGGATCCTCCCTGAATTCTTATTGTGAGGATTCTAGAGATCATTTCTAACCGCTCACCACACATCATGTGGCTGAAAATCATTATGACATGTAAAAAGAATTAAAAATTTAAATGATTTATAACTACAAAATATGTGATGAGCGACTATAATTGATTAATCCGTAGAATCTTCACAATGAGAATCCGGCGGGAATGGGCAGGAGACTTGGTGGCATTAACTAGAATGAAATATTATTTAATTGTGAAAATGCTACCTACCATAATTGGATCCTTGATTTGTTGGAAATTTTGACTCGGACCGTGCTAATTGGGTTTGAATGGACTTCGCTAATTGGCCTTTATATGATACCTATCGAAAATCCTTTTGATTATTCTGTTTTCCATCAAATCATATAAGTGATGTTTAATAAACATTTAAGTCGCATGTGATTGATGCTAAGCTGGGTCCGACTAGCTTTTAACATTTTTTAAAACTTTGATAGTATGGCAGTTAGCTTCATAGCTGAAGTCATTAGAGTTCTCCTATGATACACATCAGTGTAACAAAGCGACTCGTGGTCAGCCCTTCAAAGGAAATGGAGGAAGCAGAGAGATGTGGGTTGCTGGGCAGAGGAAACGGAACAACAAGACTTGTATCATCGGTGGAGGCTGACGATGTTCAGCCCCGCTGACAGCCATGAATATACTAGTTTGGAACTACCAAGGGCTTGGGAACCCTCGGAAAGTTCAAGCGTTGCAGGATATTATCCGGCAAAAAGTTCCCAAATTGGTTTTCCTGTGTGAAACCAAGTGCAAGGCAGAGGTACTAAATGGCTTGAGGGTGAAGCTGGGCTTTAGAAGAGTATTCGGGGTTAGTTCAAACGGACACTCAGAAGGTCTTGGATTATTTTGGACAGGGGACATTAACTTGAGAATCATCTCTTCCTCAGAGAGATTTATTGATTCTGAGATAGGAGCAACAGGCGATGCAGTTCATTGGCGATTCACAGGTTTTTACGGGCACCCGGCAACTGAGAAACGCCAAATTTCCTGGGATATTATGAGGCGATTAGCTGCGAGTTGCTCCCTTCCATGGCTGATAGGAAGGGACTTCAATGAATTACTTGTTATTCACGAGAACGAAGAGGGACCAGTTCGTCCAGTAAACCAAGTAATGGCATTTCGGAATGCAGTGTGCGACTGCCATCTACATGATTTGGGGTTCTTGGGTACTCCTTACACCTGGATTACTACTAGGTCATAGGGTATCAAAGAAAGGCTCGATAGGATGCTAGCGACAGATGGGTGGAAGGATTTATTCAGTAACGCTACGATCACTCACCTTGATCCTAGCAAATCTGACCATGTGCCTATTCTTCTAGAAGTAGATGAACCACATAACCGTGTTAGGCACAGAGGCAAGATGTTTCGATTCTAAAATTTTTGGGCTGACCATGGGAATGCGTCAAAAGTTGGGATTCATACTTGCTCAGCCACTTACAGAAGATGCATTGGCTGAACGGCACCGGCTAATGCAGCGGCTTGATCAACTCTTGGGGTCAGAAGGAGAAGTATTTGAGGCAAAGATCACATGTTTTATGGGTGAAAGCTGGTGACCGCAATACACGGTTCTTCCATCAACGAGCCAGGAACCGAAAAGCAAAGAACTCAATAAAACGGATGAAAAATGCAAGGGGTGCTTGGGTCTATGATGATTCGAGGATTGAAAGCACTGTGATTCAATATTTTCAGGAAATCTTCCAAACTTCTAGGAATAGTCAGGATGATGAAATTATTGAGGCCATGGATTCAAGGGTAACGGCAGAAATGAATCGCATGCTAGAAGGTGTAATTACGGATAAGGAAGTTCGAGAAACAGTCTTTCAGATGCAACCATCTAAGGCTCCGGGCCCCGACGAAATGAATCCTTTCTTTTTCCAAAAATTTTGAAATATCGTTGGGGAAGACATTACAAATGCGATTAAAAACTTCCAGGCATCAGGAAGATTGTTGAAGCAAATAAACTTCACATATGTTAGCCTTATTCCTAAAACAAAGCAACCAGATGAGGTATGCAATGTCCTATTCAGAATCATTTCTAAGGTACTTGCGAATCGCCTTAAGGTTCTTATCCCTAAGATCATCTCACAAACACAAAGCGCTTTCATGCCGGGTCGTAATATCTCTGACAATACCATCTTAGCATCAGAAATTGCTAACTATCTGTTTAAATGACGCCGAGGAAAGAAAGGTTTTGCGTCACTAAAACTAGATATAAGTAAGGCGTACAACCGGATTGAGTGAGGGTTCTTACAACGAATCCTTACTAAGATGGGCTTCTCTCAACTTTGGATCAAACTCATCATGCTATGTGTGACTACGGTTTCTTATTCTGTACTGGTGAATGGCTGCCCACATGGTTATATTCTCCTGTCACGTGGATTACGTCAGGGGGATTCTCTATCACCATATTTATTTATTTTGTGTGCGGAAGGACTATCAGCATTGATCGCTCAACGAGAACGGCATGGGTTGATAAAAGACATCTCAATTTGTTCGGAAGCACCATTGATTAATCATCTGTTATTTGCAGATGATAGTTTGTTGTTCTGTCGAGCAACAAAGTCGGATTACAGGCAAGTACGGGACGTTTTAAAGACTTATGAACGTGCTTCGGGGCAAAAGATAAACCTTGAGAAAAGTGAGGCATGTGTTTAGTAGAAATGTGAAGCGAACTGTACAGTTTAAACTTGCTGGGATCTTTGGGGTGAACCGGGTGGAGCGGCATGACAAGTACCTGGGTGTACCAACATTTATGGGGAGGAACAAGAGATTATGCTTTGGTTATATTAAGGATCGCCTATGGAAGAGATTAAAGAGTTGGAAGAGTAAATTGCTAAGTGTCACCGGGAAAGAGGTATTCGTGAAGGCAGTCGCGCAAGCAATCCCTAACTACTCGATGAACTGTTTTCTTCTTCCTAAATTATTTTGTGATGAGCTAAACAAGCTAGTTGCATCCTACTGATGGAGTAGAGATAAGGGAGAAAAGGTGGAGTGGAGATGAGGGAGAAAAGAAATTGCATTGGTGTTCGTGGGAAAGCCTGTGTAATCCAAAGAGGGAGGGCGGACTTGGGTTTTGGTTCTTATATGCATTCAACTTGGGAATGTTAGCAAAGCAGGGGTGAAGATTGTTGGCTGATCCACAGTCTCTAGTTGCAATGGTCTTAAAGGCAAAGTATTTTCCAACTAGCTCCTTTATGGAAGCCCCATTGAAGTCTGGAGCATCGTATGTATGGAGAAGTATTTGCACTGCATGAGATATCTTAAGTTTGGGTCTAAGATGACAGGTGGGTACGGGGCAATCCATTCGTATCTAGAATGACCCTTGGATCCCCATCCCGTCTTGATTTAGGCCCTATTCTCCCAAACCGGTGGGATGCACTCTGACAATGGTAAACAAGTTTATTGATCATGTTGCAAAGTGTTGGTAAATCGATGTGCTAGAAAGCTTATTTTCTAGAGATGAGGTAAACCTGATCCGAACAATCCCGTTAAGTGTACGAAATCCACCGGATTACTTGCTGTGGAACCATTAGAGACACGGCCGATTTACGGTCCAGTCGGCTTGGTAATGAATTACCTACAACCCACAAATTATGGGGCATCGTCCTCGAATAGTGATGGAGCCAAGGTTTGGGCGAAGGTGTGGAATGCATAGGTGCCACTGAAAGTCAAAATCTACGTATGGAGACTTGCCAATGAATTGGTTTCTACTAGGGCCAATTTGGTGGCGAAACATATTACCACAGATGTGGAATGTGTATTGTGTGGTGCTTATGGTGAATCTACCATCCATTTAATGAATGACTGCCATTATGTGAGATGTGCGTGGATGAGCTCGCAGGTGGGTACACTTTTGGGCAACAATCATCCTCATTCCTTTATGATATGGATCAATGAGGTGGCAGACCTTATACCCAAGGGAAATTTCGATGTTTTTTTTATGGTTTGTTGGGCATTATAGAGGGCATAGAACATGAAACTCTAGGAGGAAAAGCTGGAACCACCCGAGGTATGCACTAATCGTGCCATCCAATGGTGGCTGGAGTTTATTAAGACCACAAACGCAGGTTCGGAACAAGATAGTAGGCTGAGGAAGACCCCTAGATGGACTGTACCACCCCGGGGACGACTCAAGATGAATATTGATGGGTCCTGGAATGCAAGAAGACTCGTTGCTGGATTCGGTGCCATTATCAGGGACAGTGATGGATGTTTTGTGGCTGCTCTTACTGGAAGCTTTGAAGATATATCTTCCCTACTGCTTTCGGAAGCTATGGCAGTGAGGGTAGGTTTGTTATGGGCGATTGGCAGGGGTTATCAATTCCTTGTTATTGAAACTGACTCGCTTCAGATTGTAGAGTCGCTAAGGGATCCTACTCTCAATTTGTCAAGTATTGGACAAGTTGCGGAGGATTGCAAAGCTCTCCTCAACACAATCACTGAAGCAAATATCACCCACATTCGTCACAATGCGAACGTTGCTGCTCACCGCCTTGCAAAAGTCGGACTATCTCTGATGCAAAGTTTCGAATGGAATGATTATCCGCCTAGTGTAATAACTGACATACTTGTGGAGGACAGTGCTTAGCTCTATGCTTAGAGATGGAAAACACTTGTAATGCAACTTATGATGAAATGAAATCAACTATCGTATCTTTACCAAAAAAAAAAAAAAAAAAAAAAAAAGCAACTCACTCTAGGCACGAATCTGCTATCGCCAAAATGATATCTCCTTTGTATTTTTTCTCTTTTTTTTGACATGCATTGCATCATTTAACTCCAATTTAACTTTGTTTAGATTTTCCACTTAGTACTACGGTTTAGTGGTTTTCCTCTTCACTTATAAGTGAAATGTCTTAGGTTTGATTCCCGTCAAAGGCAAATTTGAACCATATTATTATGACCCTCCCATTATAAGGCTTAGCCCACCGAAGTCTACCCACTCACGCCCGACAACCAATCAACCACCACCATGCCATCAGCGCCAACCTAGACTCCCACTCGCCACTGCCAAAGCCTCTCTTTCTCCCTCACTCTCTCTCATATGATGGCATCGGGGTGGCTATCGGGCTTGGGTGGGAGAACTTTGGTTTATTTGTTTTTTCTTTTCAGTATTTATTGTTCAATTTACTAAAACTTAATGGGATTAAGTTGAAGCTCAGTGAATGACATGTGCCGAAAAATGAGACACTATTTTAGGAACAACAGACCCGTGACCCTCTTTTAGCTTTTTTGTTAGTCGGGATGGTGGTAGTTATAAATAGGCCAACACCAAATTTCTTTTCAATATTATTGTAGAACATGTAAATATTTTTATTCTTTTTTTTTTTCAAAAAATATTTTTATTCAAATATGATAAAAAGCACTATCGTTTGGAAAAGAAAAGTCTTACTTGAATAAATCAGGGGTTTAAACATCAAACATCCTAATCGCAATTGGCATCCACAACCACAAATGGAGACAAAGTGGAGACGAAAACTCAAGGTCAACAATCATCGTAAATTACGCGGGAGAAAAATTCCAAGAAAAAAAAAAAAAAAAAAACTGGGAGTGCAGACTAAAGCCGGACACCACTGGCCCAGGCCCATTACCCTCCGAGTCCCACCCGCGTGCCGGTAGTTAACCTCCACTCCAGTCGTTGCCCAAAATCCAGCATAAAAAAAAAACTGCCTCTCACTTCCTTTTCAGTTTCTCTCTCCTCACTCTCTCTCTCCCTCCCTTCATTGTCCGCCATTGTTGCTCTCTTCCCCACACTCCTCTCGATCACTTCGCTTCACTTTTCTCCTTCCTCTCATTTTTCTTTACTTCCAAGCATCTCTCTCTCTCTTTCTCTCATGCAGTGTTCAGCGGTGCCCGAGACAGACCCGAACCCGACCCGGTTCTAATCCGGCCCCCCACCTCCCAAATGCATCGCGCCGCCGCAAACCCACTCCAAACCCTCCTCGACCTCATCAACTCCACCCTCTCCCTCCTCCTCCGCTCCTCCCTCACCGTCCGCTCCTTCGTCGGCCGCTGGACCGCCCTCCACTCCAAGCTCGCATCCCTCCACTCCTCCGTCGCCGACATCTCCGACTCCCCCCACTGGGCCCAGAACCCCCTCCTCCACACCCTCCTACCTCAACTCCTCTCCACTCTCCAGCGCCTCACTGCCCTCGCCGACCAATGTACCGACGCCGAGTTCGCCGGCGGGAAGCTCCTGATGCAGAGCGACCTCGATATGGCTTCGTCTACCCTCTCCAATCAGCTTCGCGACCTCGACTTGCTTCTCAGATCTGGAGTCCTCCACCAGTCAAACGCCATCGTTTTGTCCCACCCGGCTCCCGGGTCGGATAAAGAGGATTTGGGCTTCTTTATCAGAGACCTCTTCACCCGGCTGCAAATCGGCGGCGTCGAGTTCAAGAAAAAGGCTCTTGAGTCGCTCCTTCAGCTCCTCAACGGCGACGACAAGTCGTCCGGTCTCGTCGTCAGAGAAGGTAATGTCGCATATTTGATTCATTTGCTTGATTTCCACCACCAGCCTTCCGTCCGCGAGCAGGCTATCTTCGCCGTCTGTCTCCTGGCCACCGCGGACGACGAGTCGTCGCGCAAGGCAGTTTTCGAAGAAGGGGGTCTGGGTCCTCTGCTGAGAATACTCGAATCCGGGTCGACCCATTTGAAAGAGAAGGCTGCGATGGCGGTGGAGGCGCTCACCGCCGACCCAGAAAACGCCTGGGCCGTTTCCGCCTACGGTGGGGTCTCAGTCCTCATCGAAGCCTGCCGATCTGGGTCTCCGGCGACCCAGACCCATGCTGCCGGAGCCATTAGAAATGTGGCCAATGTGGAAGAAATCAAAACTGCTCTGGGAGAAGAAGGAGCCGTCCCTGTACTAATCCAGTTACTGCTCTCCGGCACCATCACCGCCCAAGAAAAATCAGCCAATTGCATAGCCATTTTAGCCTCCTCCGAAGAGTATTTCCGAGCTCTGATCATTCAAGAACGTGGGTTGCAGAGATTAATGCATTTGATTCAAGATTTACCGAATTCGGACACATTGGAACACGTCCTCCGAGCCATCACATGGCTTTCAGCTTCAGATTCCTGTTCTAAAATCCTCTCTTCTTCGACGATTTTCCTGATTCAGCTCGGCGAGTTCATAAAGCAGGGGAACACAACGCTACAGCAAATCTCAGCCTCCTTACTCGCTCACTTATTGGTTAATGTGAGCGATGGGAATAAGCGAGCGTTGGGCAGCTGTATGGGGTCGTTGGTGAAGCTCATGGAGTTGCCAAAACCGGTGGGTCTACAAGAATCGGCGGCCCAATCGCTGGTTTTGCTGCTGACGGTCCGGTCGAACCGGAAGGAGCTGGTGAGGGACGAGAAGAGCGTGATGAGGCTGGTCCAGATGCTGGACGCCAAGAGTCACGAGTTGGTGGCCAGCAAGTTTCCGGTGGCGGTGGTCGCGGCGGTTCTCAGCGGAGGGAGCGGTGGTTGCCGGAAAAGGCTGGTGGCCGCCGGAGCTCACCCGCATTTGCAGAGACTGGCGGAAATGGAGGTCGCCGGAGCTAAGAAAGCGCTGCAGAGACTCGCCGGCAGTAGGCTGAAGACCATCTTCTCCCGGACTTGGAGGGAATAGTAATTAACCGGGAGAATAAAAAAAACCCGCCCCCGCCAAACGAAAGGTCAGTTTTGGAATTTTGGTTTTTCCTTAGGGTGTTTGACTTGCTGGCTTTACGACTTTGACCCTGACGTGTCACTCTTTTGTCCAATTCGCGTGTGCCATGTTCACACGGCAACCTGGATTTCTCTTGAAAGATACCACCTTAATATTCTCTAGAGTAGCAAATGACAATTCTACCCTTCACCCTAAAATTGCGAAAGATTGTAAAAAGTGTGGTGGCCCACGGAGCCTAGTGGGCCCAGTAGTATTTTTACTGCTGAGATGTTGAGTCACAAGAGTCGTATGTTTTCAATCCATCCAGAAGGTCCAATTTTCACATTTACACCTAATAAAATTTTTAACCGCTTGACCCGTGAGCTCTCAGCTCAGTGAATATTTGCGGTGAGCTTTTAGTGACAGATGCCCTTTTGGCTGACAAATCAAATTTTGAATTTTTGTTTGTTTGTTGGTAAAATACAGAGGAGAAAGGAGGAGGGAGGAGGATTTTCTAACCGTCCAGGGAATGTGAAAGCTACTTGGCTTGGACAAAGCAACAAATACACACACATCTTATACCCAACTTTTTTTTTACTTAATTACGCCTATCATATTATATTTATTTATTTATTTATCTGTCACTCAATCAAGCACTAATTAGGTTATGTATTAATTAATTAATTATATGTTGTATTGGTAAAGAAAGAAGAAAAAAGCATGGATGCGGTTTTTAGGGAGTATCCTCGTTTCGCTGTTCCTTTTGTAATTTTAAATGGTATTACTTGATTCACTCAGTGAAAGCTGTAAGAGGGGTTCATTTCATTATGATGTTTCCTTTTTTTGTTGGGTTGTGTTTTTTAATTAACACCCACTGGTTTGAGAATGTACATCCTTGGATTTGTTGTATCCTTAGCACGGAATGTCACGGTGATAATGTACTAATTTACGTTGCTCTCGTTCTAGAGAGAAACCTCTGCTATATTTGTAATGGACATGAATTTAACATGGGTCTTGAGTGTTACTTAAGAAAGAGTGCAACTCTTTTTGTGGGCTTTCTTTGTGGTGAATGGTCTCTAGGGTATCGGATGTTTCGGATCTTTTCATCGTTACATTTTTGTCAAACACAAAAAAACCAAAATCTAACGATTAAAATGTTCCAAGTATAGGATACTCAGGAGTAGTATGAAAAGTAGCCCTTCAATTCATTTCTGCGTGATGGTGATGATGGTGATGATGGTGATGATGGATGTGGATGTGGAAGTGTAGAGCCAAAAGCAAAAAGACCAAAGCTTTTAGGAGAAGTTAGATTTTTCATTTTACTTCTTGTATTGTATCTGTGTCATTGTTTATGAGCAGGTAATGGGATGGGGATGTGGAGGAATCAATGGCAATGGACAATGATGGTAAGACTGATGCATATGGCGGGATGTGTGGTCCATTTTCTCAATTGCACATGCTGTTGCTTGCCCTTGCCTCCCCCACCAATCACACCATTCACCTCTCTCTCTCTCTCTCTCTCTCTCTCCCCCCCCCCCTCGGAATTGCATTTGCATCTGATGCTCCAGAAGAAAAGTTTGTGACTTTTTTAATTTTATTTTTTCTCTGTGGGGGAAGTGGGGAGACCGGGAGAGGTCAGATTTTCCCGTGAATCCTGCTCTCTCTCTCTCTGTTTAAAGCAACTGCACAAAACTTAGCTGTAAAGCCTTTACGCCTCTCTCTTTCTTCTGTCATTCTGTTTTGTGGTCTTTTTGTTTAGCTTTGTCTATTTCCGTGTATTTTCGTATGTTCATTTAAACCAATATTAAAGGAATGCTCTTAACCACTTCAATTACGTATTTTAGTGCTTTTCTAGGTCTCTTGGGAGATAAAATTTTGGGTCAAGCGACTTGATCACCGTCTGGCCTATCCGACCGCTCAGTATCATGAAGCGTATCGATATGTTATCAACTATCGATTTGTCGGTCACATTATGGTACTACCCAGACTAAATTACATATTTGTGAATATGCTTGTCAATGGATGCAGAAAACATCATCTCAATGGCTTGTCGGACCAGCCAGTCGCTTAGGCAGTCTAACTGGTCTTAACCATTTCAAACAGGCAAGCCGAAGTGTCAAGATCAAGATTCATGGGTTGCTTTGTTTCTTTTATGGGCTACGAGCATTCAAAACACTAGGTCCCTATTTGTCGGGCTTCTTGGAGGTGCTTCTGAAGCATATGCTATGAACTCTCAATTGCCAAGATAATTAAATTAATCTCAAGATGTAGCATTTACAGAATAATCTCAAGTGAAGACGTGTTTAGCAATAATCTTGTTTTGCTGTTCCAACCATTGTCTCTGTTGATGCAACAGACTTTCATGATTCATCGATCCGTTACACATAGGTTCACTACTACTTCTAACGTTTGAGAGCGTTGCAAATGGGTCATTTTCTATAGTACCCCACCCGTTTTCGCTCTGCGCACGGAAAGTTGGTGCGGCCAGAAACTCATTAGCATCGTTTGTACGAAATGTAGGTGCCACAATTGTGTCATTACAATTTTCAGCACGAAATGTAAGTGCCACACTCTCGTTATAATGAGTCACTGCGCAAAATGTTGGTGCATATGTGCCCTCATTTGTATCCCGTGCCCAAAATGTTGGTGTTGCCGCTGTTTTCTCTTTTGGACTTTGAGCACAAAGCGGCAGTGCTGTTTTGGCGTCATTTATACTCCGCTCGCTAAACGCAGGCGCCACTGCCAACTCTACCGGACTTCGAGCACAAAATGTTGGCGCTGTTGTGGACTCATTCGTGCTCCGCACGCAAAATGTTGGTGCCATTGTGCTTTCATTGGTGTGCTGTGACCACAATGTTGGTGAAATTGTGCTCCCCTTTGGACTTGGCGCGCCAAATGGCGGTGCCATTGTGGTATTATTTGTAGTATGCGAGGGCAATGTCGGTACCGTCGTTGTATTATTTGTACTTTGCGTGCGAAACGTTGGCGCTACAGTGCCACCATTTGAATTCTGCACGCAAAATGTTGGTGCTGGTGTTTGAGATGTAGTAGGGAAAGAAAACAAATCGTCTCCGAAATTTCCAAAGCCATTGCTGGTGGCGGTATTTGAACTCGAAGAGGTTTCGAAGCTCTCGATTGGTATTGTGTCTTGAAGAAATGGATTGTATTGGTGTTGGGGCACTGAAGATTGCTGAAACAAACTGTCAAAGTTTGATGAATCAAACAGATTATTAGCAGAAGTTGGTGGCGGCGATGATGTTTGCATTGACGATTGATTACTTGCAGACTCGAACAGAACAAGCTCCCATCCTTGTTCCGAACCCTCTTGATTTCCAATTCCGAGTATTTCTTCTACTCTTTTTTCTTGTTTCTTTATTTGATCCGGTTGCGGCGGCCAGTCGTCAAAAGAAACAAGACCAAACTCAGAACTCGCTGGCTGAGGTCGATCAACCTCAGCCGGCAAGGATTGGGTTGATCCATTCCTATTTGCCCGTCTGATGGATTCATTCTCCGGGGTCTTATTCGGTTGTTCCTTGGAGTTATAAAACTCTTGCTCTGCTGACCAAGACGGGCTTACATTCCCGTTTTGATCGGCAACACTCATCAAATCCTCCAACGATGTACAAGCCGAACCAAAAGCAGAGCCTCTTTCCGACGCCTCGAATTGCTCAGAAGAAGCGAATTCATTCGGTTCAAAGCTCCACCCTTTATCCTTACCCTCCTCCGCTGCCATTTGATCCGAACCAATCTGCAAATGAGTCGGCGGCGACCGACCCGGAAACGAAGCCTGATCCTTCAGAAACTCCTGTAGCGTCTCCAGAAGCTCTTCCGAAATTTTCTGCACGCTCGGATACTCCGAGGTCCGCCCGACCCCCAAGCTCTTACAGAGTGCGTAGAACGACGCGAGCTCCTCAAATTGCTTCGAGGCTTTCACGCAGGCGTGAAAGGCGTTCACGCACGACTGGTATTGCAGATGGAAGAAGCTGTCTAGAAGCAGAGCTAAGCCGTCGGATATGTCCCGGTACAGATCATACGTCTCTTGAACGATCGCGTAGAGCGAGATCAACACCAACCGATTCGTTTTGGCAGCCCCCGTTGGCGTCGTGGCGATCGCTCTGTCGAGCAGTTTCTGCCAGTAGTGGATTCGATCAAGCAGCACCGCCGGCTTCATGTTGCGGACGACAGGTTCGTTCGACTGGCTGCTCCTCCGGTTGTTATTGAATTCCTGGTCGCGCTGGTAGGTGAACCGCCGCTGGAGCTTCCCGGTGAGGAAGCAGTCCAGCCGCTCGTCGAGGTAGAGAGCGAAGGTGCGGACGAAGGCGGTGTAGTCCCACGGGCAAGAGTTGGAGTCGTCGCGGAAGTTGGAGAGGTTGAGGATTTTGGCGCCACGCTTCATGGCGTGGAGGACTTCGATTGGAAAATAGGGGTCGCCGTCCTGGAAGATGCGGAGGACGAGCATGAGGGATTTGAGCGCGACGATCCAGTTGCGGGTTTTGCCGATGCGTTTGGCGATGGCTTGGGCGCAGGAGGATGCGTACGACTTGTTGGACGTGATGAGCGTGAGAATTTCTTGGATGTATTTGTCTTCGATGGGGACGACGTCGTGCGACGTGGCTTTGAGGACTGTGACTTCGAGGTTGGCCGAGTTGTTGTTGTAGACCTTGGCTAGGCTTATGCTCGTTTGGTCCTTCACTGCCCCAATTGCCTTCTTTAGCTTGCTTGGCATCTTTTTGCTAACGATTTTGATGAATCAACTACGATCAGATTTTACAATGCAATATTTTAAATTGCTCTAATCATGGTTGAAACTAGCGTAAGGAGGCAAACACACCATCTTAGCCAAGCCTATTCCACAATTGTTAACGATGATGAATTTAATGAAAATAGAAATTTTCTTCTAACAACATAAAATTCTAAACTACTTTAATTTATGAGCAGAAAAATTGAGTTCTGTGCAAGAAGGCGGGCACAATATCCTGACCAAGCCTAACTCATGTCTGATGATTATGAGATTGAAATAACAACTTTGGATCATGAATTGAGGTGTTTTGCGTTGTTTTGGTGTAGAATTGTTTCTTTTTTGTTGGATTTGGGATTGAAATCCGAATGAGCGGAACAAGTTTTTGGTTTTGACAGGAGGGTGGAGAAGGTTGGGAGAGTTTGGAAATAATTTGGGTGGTGGAGAAAAGGGAAAGCCTTTGTGGACGTGACCGAGATTCGCACTTGTTTGATTGACCAAGTCCTTTTGCATGTTTTCACTAATCAAATCTCAATTGAATTAACGAATTCGGTTGGGGTGTTGTATGTTGGAATGAGAATGAAATTTGGGTGCATAATCTTAACCCGTTGGGAATGGGACGTAAAGGGATTCTAGTCCTTTGCTATTTTGAGAACAAACGTGGAGTCTAGTACCTTCCCATGACAAGAGTGGATTATGGTGATCCATGGATTAGTTTTATCACTACAAAATTCGTACTTATTAGAGGCAGTTTTATTTGCATCTATTAACTATTATTAGGTGCAATTATTGTTAATTTCTGCCTCTAAAACTAAGGAGTGGCAGATAAAAAATTTGCCCCTAAAACTACCATTGCTATTACTCCATCCGCACCTAATAACATCACTTTCCGCCCCTATTACTTTTCCTGCCATGTTGGCAGTTAAAGCAATTGAGGCATACAATTCTGCCCTTATTGTAGAATTTATTTCATTTTAATTATTTAATTTTACTTTCCTCGTAAATTAGATTAATATATACTTACATTTTTTTGGTCAAATACATACATACATATATATATATATATTCTAGATATTCTTCTTGAATGCATTGAAATATCTACTCAACTTAAAACTTTAGTACCAATTAAAGAAATAAATTTCTTTACTAATGTTAAATCTTTGATTTACAATGTTTATAGGGAATACATAAAAGAGGAAGAAGTACAAATCTAGCCCAAAATGTAGTACATATAAAATTATAACAAAACTTATATCTAATCAAAGACTTAATCTTCAGCCTCCAAAAGCCCAAATGCATATGTCTTTTATCATTCATTCATCCCTGCAGATATAGGAGAGGGAGATGAAAGAAAAGTTAATAGATTTCCACAAAATAAAACTTCAATTGAAATCCCGAGATAAAAGTGCAATATAAGATAAAGTAATGTTTAAATATAAACAGAACTCACAAAAATAAGAAGAAACCTGTATTGTCACCCTTCTCAAAAGAATTGTACATTAAATCTTCAAAAGCAAAACAAACAAAAATAACGAAGAAAGCCCAACCCCAAATCGAGCTGGTTCATAAGGTAATCTTCTAAAAATAGAAATCATACACCAAGTTAAAAGTATAAGAAAATCCATAAGTGAAGATTAGCACAAGGCCTTTACCTTAAAATTTCTTGAAAATTTTCAATCAGTTCTACTTCGAATTCTTCAAATCCGAGCACTCTCCCCATTCTTGAATTTTGTCGCTCATTTTTTTGATCTCTGAAATATCACAATGAAGAAAGATAAAGAAGAAATAGAGAAGAAAAGATAATGAAGAAGGAAGAAATGAGAGAGAACACGAGTTCAAAAGGAAGGAGTAGATGGAGGGTCTGTGCGCATGGAATGTTGGAAATGAGAGAAATGTGGGATGTGGGTGCATAGGTATCGGAGAATTAGGATTTTGGGAGTTAATATCCTTTGATTTATCCATTAAACACATCCAAAATAAACGGAAAAAATATGTAAATACCTATCTAAAATTATTAAATTTCATTAAATATATTAAAGGCCCATTTATTCGCCTCTAATATCTAAAATTAATAGCAACAATTTTTATTCCGCCCCTATCACTTTAATTAGAGGCAAATTTATATATCCGCCCCTAATGCAAATTAATAGAGACAAATCCTTGTTTTTTGCCCCTAAGCTACTGCCCCTAATAATCAATATTCTTATAGTGTACGCCCCGCTTTAGAAGCGTACGTGCTACTTTCTAGAATGCCCTTCACCTTAACAGAAGGAAAGACCATCAATGGTAAGAACTTGTACCCTATCTTTCAGCATTTCTCAACACGTGTAATGTTGGGCGATGCAGAGAAAAAAGGGTATGAAACCCGTAACAGCTAAGTTTTTTCATGCCATCTGTGGTTGTTTTGACTAGTCTGAACTTTAGCGAGCTAGAGTTGTAGTTAGTGAGTACTAGAGTGTAATAAGTTATATGCCAAATAAGTGATTAGGTAGTTACATTGGGTTGTTTTATTTTTGCATGCTGTTTTCTTTGAACACTGGCAGCAACCATGTAACTTGTATTACGACCTTTTATAATGTTGAAACGAAAACTGACGTTAAACTGTGATGTGGCATATGATCCATAAAGAGTCTCACTTTGAGAGATTCTCATTTACCATTTATCTTCTCTTTATAGGTGCATTGGTTACCAAAGACCCAAAAAGTTAGGCACAATTAAGTGGTGGACCTATAAATTTGGGCTGACATCATATAAACAATCCAACCAAAATTTTCACTTTAAATTTACAAATTGAAAACCATAATTTGTATGGAAAGAACTTGCCCGTAGGAGTGGATCTTGAGCAGTTGGCCTATTTCATGCATACGTCAAATTGGTGAGGCATTTGCAACAGGCCTGGCATACAAACCGGTTTGAATGAATCCGGATCCTCTTTGTGAGGATCATGAGGATCAGTAAATCGTGTCCGTTCATCGTATATCGTACGGTCAGAAATTATTTTAAATTATTTTATTTAAAATCGAACACAAACAATACCTGACGAAAACTAACCGCACGAAGTATGATGAACGAACACGATTCATGTATTCCATAGATTCTCACAAAGAGGATCCGGAAAGAATCCTATTGAGGTTTGAATCAGCTTCAACCCCCAAACCAATGAGTGAAACTAAACCATGGATCAGTTTGGTTCGGGTTTAACTAAAACCACAAAGTGAAACTGAACCAAAGCAACCCGTGCATGCACTATTGGGCGATTTGGAACAACTAGTTTTCTTTTACATTTTTAGAGTTAATTGGGTCGAAGTTTGATAACATCTTTTTTATTATGAGAGTTTTAACGAAAAACTCACAGTACTGTTTATTTTTAATGAAATACCACATTTTTACCTTTTTCTGATACTATTCACTACACCTTCATTTGTCATTTTTCATTAAAACTAAAGTTTTTTTTGAACTTTTCATTAGTTTTCCTTTTTATTTACCATTATTATTTATACATACATACAAATTAAATAAGGTTCAAGATCATGTAATGTTTGTTAATACGATCCAAGAATTGCAAAGAAATACAAATAGCTAATGACATGCATGACATGCATGCAAAAAGAACAAATAAATAAATGGAGGGTTTGGTTCGCGGTTTAAAAGTAATAAAAACCAGTCAAGATGTATTGCTGAGAAAATCATAGTAGTTGGTGTTGAATTTATTGAGATGGACAATGGAAGATATGAAAAGGTCAAGCAATCTAATTAATGCATGCATGCTGCTATATGCAGAGCAGTAGAGTCCCTGCACCCTCAACTTATGATCAACTGCGATTTTGCCAAAAGTAAAAAGATTTGGTATTTATAAAAACTAAAATAAATTAATTAATTGTTATATTTTGGGTTAAAAACCAATGATCGAAAAGTGAATTGTTGAGAATGAATTACGTGCATTTACGGGAAAAATAGTTTTTGCGTTGGCTTAAAAATTAGTGGGGTTGCGTCTGTGTCGTCTATGGATTTTAAAGTGAAATTTTAATTTTTTTTTTTCATAATTTGACTGAAATAATTAACATTCTGACAAATTTAATTAAATTGTAGTAAATAATATTCCGAAAAGGTTTGGACCGTTTGGTGACCAAAAACATAAAGGTTTGGTGGAGATAGTTAAAGGTTGGAAAATATCCTGTTTCATTCAACGCTTTCCCATGCAGTCCATTTCCATCTAAAGATTTAGGGATGTGCTATTCACACACCATTTTTATTTCTCACACACCTTTTATTAATTTCTACCATTTAATCTTCTTTAATTCAGTCGATCCGACGGCCGCAAATTAAGAGGGTGTGTATGAAATAAAAAGGGGTGTGTGGATAGCACACCCCAAGATTTATTAAAAACTTTATTTGCAGAGAAATGGGTGCACGCCACGTGACTTGTATCATTTCCATTCACTTTGGCTAGGGTTTGTATAAGGGATGTGATATCCATACATTCTATTTTACTTCTCACACACATTTTTAATTTTCGGCGGTCGGATCGGATGAATTGAAGAAGATCAACCGACATAAATTATCAAGGGGTGTGTGAGAAGTAAAATGGGGTGTGTGGATAGCACACCCCTTTGTTTAAAACAAGCTCAGTGGCTAGGGTTTGTATTTCCCTACAAAATTAGTACAGCTACAGCCTCCAGACGAAAGGAAAAGAAGCAGACGCAATAGCAATGCTGGAGTGGTACTTCTGGTTGGCCAAGTGGCGGCTCCAACTTCTTGGGAGGGAATGGAACTTCCTCGACGCGGGCTCTGTGGCTGTCATTTTTGGTTTGCATTGCCTTGCTCTTTTAGCTCCATTCCATTTCAACTGGAGTGCAGTTTGGTTGGCCGTCGCACTGAATACCATCTCCGGTGTGGGTGTGACTCTATCTTACCATAGAAATCTCTCCCACAAAAGTTTTGAGCTTCCCAAATGGCTCGAATACTCTTTTGCCTATTGCGCGCTTCTCGCACTTCAGGTTTGTTCTAAACTCCCTCGCTCGCAGATAGAGTCACTAATGCATTGTAAGACACATATATACACTAGCGGCTCACTATCAACTCATTTTATGCGGACGACGCATGCCAACACTCGAATTTTAATTTGACCTAAAAATCTTTATCTTAATTTGTTGTAAGGTTTAGTAGAAAACTTATTTATGGTTTTGGTTTGCAGGGAAGTCCGCTTGAATGGGTGAGCACTCACAGGATGCACCACCAGTTTACTGATACATGGAACGACCCTCATAGCCCCATTGTTAAAGGATTGTGGTTCAGTCATATTGGATGGATCCTCGACTATCGTTCTCGATTTGGAAGTGTATGCATTCTCTTTAATATCTCTCCCACACAAACACACTTCTCGTGTGCAAATAAGCAATTGTAGTTTATATATGATGACGTTCATGCTTAAAATAAAAAGTATTTGATTAAGCCCTTAATTATACTAGAGTTCTATATTATATATATATATATATATATATATATATATATATATATATATATATATATGATCCGTGATGCATACACAAAAGTTGATCACCACTTGTATTAAAGGATGGTCAGCAAATACGATCACTTTTGTGTGTTTAAAACGTTGTACTTTTTTATATATAGTCCTTAGTAAAAAGAAAAATCATATAACATATCAATTTCAAAATTTCGCAGTATGAAGGACGACTAGACAACGTTGGAGATTTAAAAAAGCAGCCCTACTATGTATTTCTTCATTGCACATACCCCTTTCACTCAATGGCTCTTGGAGTTCTGCTGTATGCCATAGGAGGACTACCATTTCTCGTTTGGGGCATGGTAAACTTGCCTAGAAGTATTGTTTTCCATTTGGTGAATTGTTTCCTTATTAAATCCAGAATACAACTATAGAAAAATGAAATTTCCTTGCAATTTTCAGGGTGTGAGAATTGTGTATCAGTTTCACGTTACGTTTTCAATAAACTCGATTTGTCATACATGGGGAAAGCAAGTATGGAATACTGGAGATTCATCAAGAAACAACTGGTACGTATTTTTACCTTCTAATTTTCCAATTTTCATGGTTAATTTAACGTATAATAAATCAAGTAATGAGAGTTTGAATTGTTTAATTAATTAAATATTAGGTTGCTTGGTTTGCTAGCGCACGGAGAAGGTTGGCATAACAATCACCATGCATTTGAATACTCAGCTCGACAAGGTCTGGAATGGTGGCAGATTGATACTACTTGGTACTTGATAAGATTTCTTCAGGCTGTTGGTTTGGCAACTGAGGTGAAGCTCCCAACCGAGACTCTGAAGAAACGAAAAGCTTTGTGCAACAAAATCAGCAAGGAGAAGCTTGAAACCAACGTAGTCAGCAATGAAATCTCCAGAGAGCACTACTGAAACAATTTTCTAGAGACTCAAATTTAAACTATGACTTGAATATTGTTGCTAGCTATTGCTTATATGACTTGAGTTTTCTATGCTATGGAATGAAGTGATTTGGTATAATTTTGACTTCTTTATATTCCATGGCTGAATCTTTTAATTTTTTCTCTCTGTTCCATGTTTGTAAATTTTTTTTATATAACAATATATTTACAATAAGGGTCGGGGAATTTGGAATATAAGTCACACATTAAACTAGTCGTACTCGCTGTTCACTAGTGTTAAACTTAAAACTTTATACTTAGAGCAGCCCCAACGGTGACCCAAAAGCCTAGACAATTGGGTTGATTGCCCCAACCCCAAAAACCCCCCTCCAGCGGTCCAAAAAATGGAAGGCTATTGCTGGGCTCCACCAAGCCCGTTGGGCTGTCTAGCTAACTCATGCCAGGTCTTCACGTGCTTCACTGCAAAGCCCAACGGCTCTCTTCAGCTGCCTTTCTTAGCCGTTGGATTTCCAATGGTCTTCTCATCTGGATCGTTGGATTTCCAACGACAACATAATTTTGAAAATTATATATTGTACCACTTGACACAATCTGGTGCATCTGAATTAAAAAAATTTCTGGAAGTCAACGGCCAGAATTAATCCAAAGAAAAAAAAAATATAAATATACAAAAAACTTAAGAACAAACTTTTTTTGAACAAATGATTGTATCTATGCAAAGGTGGTGTGGAGTGGGCTAAGCCTTACAATGGGTTTGCCATAATAATGTGGTTTAACTTCGCCTTTGGTGAGATTCGAACCTAAGACCTCTCACTTACAAGTGAAGAGGAATATCACTATATCGTAGGATTAAGTAGCAACAACACACTTAATAAACTTACAAAGTTCAACCATTTCTTCATTCGCCTTTTATTATTAATTAAACGATTTGAGGTGTATTCTTGCAGGATGGACGAATTCGGTGGTCAGCCATATTCAGCGGGAAGGTGGGGATTAGTAGCTCTCAGGAGTTTATGTGGTTCGAGGAGCCTCCGGATTTGATTCAGGACATTTTATTTGAGGAGGGATTGTAATTTTATTTCTATTGTTCATTTGAGGATAGGTCTATTGTTGTGCGGGACGTTCTTTTCCTTCGACCGGGTTGAAATCCCCGGCAAGGTTTTTATCGAGGCCCATTATGCACACTATCCTCAGCTTGTACATATTCTAAGTTGCTTAATGAATATCATACCTTTTCTTCAAAAAGAAAAAAAGAAAAAAAAGAAGCTTGTTTGTGATGCAATGCTTTGCTTTGCTTTGTATTTAACATTAAATTATCGAAGTTGAATAGGGAGTTTTATTTTCAAAGAACAAACTTACTAAGAAGATGGTTATATATATATATATATAAAATTGTGAATAGTAATCACCTTTGCCCTTCTTTTTCTCAAACGGATAGATTTGCACAAAAACAATTACTGTTTAGAGCGAATACAAGGACAATTTCACTGGCCTTGCCCTTACATTGCCCTTGCCCTCCTAAAACGAGTGGACTTACTCTTACAAGTGATGAAAAATACTACCAAACATACTACTAACGTTTGTTTTTAATTAAGGGGTGTCCAAACAATATGGCTAGTCTTGTTGGTATGCGTGACTATCTACAACAGGTTTGCAATTTTAATTTCAAATAAAACTTGCAAGTTTTTGTGCATTTCTCATTCGTAATGTTATGATGTGTATTTACTTGTTTCTATTACAAGAGATATTAATTACTACATTTATCTACACTAAATATAGGAGGAAAGTATTAACTACATTGGAAGAGGCATGAAACTATTCAAATCATAGACAAGAAGAAGATGAAGGTTTAGAAGGAAATCGGAGCTTGTATTGATAGTTGAACAGATTACAGAAAATGAGAGAGAATGTACAATTTATACTAGCCTACAAAGTAAGTAACTCTAACCTTCTAACAAACTCTTCCTAAACCAATCTCCACTATTCAATCATAAACAAATCTCCACCATACATCTGTTAATAGAAAGGTCTTGAATTTAAATTCGAGATGGAGGGTGCTGAAACCCCGTTCACCAAGGTCATCCATCACTTGCAATTTCTATTTATTAATACTATTATAAGTTTAGGAACTAATAATCACATCTTCAACTAAATTATAATCCATGGATGAGAAATTCTGTCACACACCAAAAGAAAATCAGTACTACAAGAAAATAGGCTAGGGAACCCCTTGGTGTCAATTGATTTCATTGCGCACCGTTTTCGGTGTCAAAGCCTATTAGCCACCGGACAACCAATCAATCATGATCGGTGGTCTAAATAACAGTCTTCGGTGCCACAATCGCCAACGTATACAAGTTGGTAGAAATGACCCTTGAATTAATAGAATCAACTCCTAACTAATTTAATCGTGATGTAATTGTGTTAAAAAAATGTTCTTTGTCATCAGTATCTATGGCCTGTTTTCTTGTAGTGCGCAGCAACAGTTAACCATACCATATAATTTAGGTACTATCACTTAAAAATCATAAATTTAATCAATAATATATAGTTGAGAAGAGCAAACTTGATGGGTTGAACTTTGTTGACATATTTGACAAGAACAAAGAAACTTACGACATCGAGATAGACAGTAGAACAAGTGGAGAAATGACCGCAATAATATTCATGCAGGTGATCATGCAGAGTCTCTGCAGCTTGAACTCGTCATTCAGAGATAGATACAGCTACTACCCACTTTAAAGTACTCACTGGGGTTTGGTGCATACATAATTTTGTAGCCCGTTTGACCTACGGATTATTTAATATTATGCAGAGTTAAAACTCAACTTGTCAAGAAAAAGAAATAGAACATAAAAAAAGAGGATATTAGTACAAATTATGCGAAACTTCTATATGCACGGTTGCATTGAAATGTTGAATTTTGACGGTCTTAATCTAGTCGTTTAACGATCGCTTCTTTTTAGTGTAGCTTAGTGTATTAATATCGTAAATCATTAAAGTAATTTAAAACTATTCATAACCGATACATCCTATACATCAAAACCCAAATTATAAATTATGAACAAATTCATGACTCCACCCATATAAAAACGCCATGAAGGTGGTTCCTTACACCCTAATAATTATAAGCAGATTTAATCACACATTAATGACTTTACCTACAAAAAACAATACAATTTATTGACCAGACAAAGAAAGAAAAAAGCGGTTAAAAAGATCACATTTTTTTATCATTTGACGTGGAAAGTAATGTTCACGTGTCACGTTAATTATTGAATTTATTTTGAAGTTCTACAATATATCGTGGGAGGCCTATGTTTTCTAGTTTGGGGCTTGGTAAATTTGATCTTAAATATTACTGTTTACTGTTTAATTAAGCCCTAGCTAGCCTAATTTCTCAAACGTTCTTTTTCCTTTTTTTTTGGGTAATAATTAGTTGGTCTTGTTGGAATTTTAGTTGGGTGTTTCAAAATACTACTCCATTTGACATCTATATCTAAATTATCTCTATTAATTAATGAAACCATCTTTGTCAACCAAAAGAGGTGAAAATACTACTTAGTCTTCTATCACACAAAAAAAATGGTGGGCAATAATGTAATTTCACAGGTCCAAATTTTACTGTTTTTTATTGAAGCCTCACCTATATGTGATGTTAAAATACCTCCAATATTTAAAAAAAAAAACCAGAAAAAAAAAAACAAAAAAAAAACCTCCCACTCCCCCACGTTCTTTCTCTCTTCCTCTCTCATTTTCACTTTCTAAAAAAATGTGTTCATACACACAAAGTGTGTAGGCAAATGCTAGTTATCTATTAATATAACCTTTTTTGTCAACCAAAAAGATGATGGACAATATTGTAATTTCACAGATTCAAATTTAACTGTTTTTTATTAAAACCTCACCTACAGGTTATGTTAGGATATATCTAATATATTTAAAAAAGAACAAAACAAAACCTCCCACTCCCAGTCCACCCAAGGGCAGTCATTGAGTGAACTGTAATCTTCTTTGTGTTATTGACCTAAGCCGCACCATTACTGCTGGGGTAGGGCTCGGCCTCTGAACCGTCCGTGGGATGAGTTTCTGCCTCATACAGCTCAGGCCGAAGACCGGGGGGAGTTTAGGAGAGATGGGGAGACCCAACCCAGCAGCTACCAAGTAGGGCGGGGATAAGCTTGCTTTTTCACAAGCTTATCCCCCAAAAAGACAACCGATCCTATAGCGCCAGCGCTTCGTGTTCTTTGATCTCACCCACGTTCTCTCTCGCCCCCTCTCTCATTCCCATTTTAAAAACAAAAAAAAAAGTATTCATACACAAGTATTGTGAGTGTTATTATATTATCTACTTCTTTCATACCCAAAGAAAGAATCAAGCTGCTTATAGATCCAAGTATTGCGAGTGTACGTTTACAGGAATCAAAGGTTATTGTATCTAGTAAGGTAGGGCGGCATAACCTTCGCACTGTTCTAAAAATTGGCCTAGGCGGCCGCCTAGGCGCTGGGCGGTGGAGCCCCGCCCCGATTTTGGGCAAGGCGTTCAGAAAAATCGGCTGGAAGCTAGGCGGCCCTAGGCTGGCTAGGCAGGCCTAGGCGGCTCCTAGGCGGTTTTTTTTTATATAATTTTTTTATTTTTTTTATTAACTGTGTGCTTTTTTCTTTTTTGGTTTCATGGTGGTATACTTATGGAAATGGTGTACCTAATTTGCAAATGATGGATTTACTACAAGTTCATCCAATAGTGAAACAAATTGGAGTATTTTTTAGGGGATACATACAAAGAAAAGAAATAAATTAGATACAACAAGGTTAAATAATTTAGTCTATGTCTAATCCAATACAAGGATCATGATTCATGAACAAGAAGAATTTAGTCTATCATCCAAATCCTCCTCATTATGATTATATGCTTACTGTTTTTTAAAATATTGGACTTTTTGGATATATATAATTTGTGTATTCTTTTAATTCTATTTTTGCATTTTATCATTCTTTTATTATCCATACAAGTATAGTTTTTTTTAGGTGTAAATAGGCACTTATTTACAAGATATATAATAAATTTACATAAATCCGCCTAGGCGCCTAAGCGCTAGGCCCCTGCCTGCCGCCCGACTAGCGCCTAGTGATTTTTAGAACCTTGAACCTGCTACACCGAGACATTGTCTTAGAGGGGTGAAATGTACTTTTATTGATAATGAACTTACACGCCTCAACCTAAAATCTTATTCTAATCAAGCATCGACGAAGAGTGATGTCTACCCTATAAAAATAAGTATTTTATTATATTTGTTTATTTTAGCTAATTAATTGTGGCAACGTAAATTACTATGTACTAATATTTATCTTATGTGATTTGTTGTAGAAAAAGTAACTTCCATATCGCCAATATTTTCAACAGGTTTTTTATTCTTTACAGTTTATAGAGTGTGAGGACAATACTTTATATCCACGTTACATTTGCCATAAACTCGATATATTTGCCACAAATGGGGAAAGCAAGTTGGGATAATGGTGATTTGTCTAAATACAAATCTGACAATTATTATTATTTGATGGAATAAAGTTTCTAATTTTCATGGATAATAGTAAATATAATGAATTACTTCAATAGTTTTAGGTTGTTTGGATTGCTAGCACATGGAGAAGGTTGGCATAATAATCACCATGCTTTTGAGTACTCAGCTCGACAAGGGTTTGAATGGTGGCAATTTGATCTTACTTGGTATGTAATAAGATTTCTTCAAGCTGTTGGTTTGGCAACTGATGTTAAACTCCCAACCGAGACTCAAAAGAAATGAAAGGCTTTGTACACAAGGTTCTAAAAATCGCTAGGCGTTAGTTGGGCGGCAGGCAGGGGCCTAGCGCCTAGGAGGCTAGACGGGGCCTAGGCGGATTTATGTAAATTTATTATATATCTTGTAAATAAGTGCCTATTTACACCTAAAGAAAAACTATACTAGTATGGATAATAAAATAATGATAAAATGAAAATTAAGGGGGGTGTAGTCAAATTAGGATTTGGTGGGATTTTAATAGATTTTAAAATCAGGGTGTATTCAACTCAGATTTTGAAAGAGGATTTTAAAAGAGTTTGAAATCATGGTGTAGTCAAATTAAGATTTGAGAGGATTTTAAAGAATACATCCAAACCCATGGGTAGTCAATTAAAGTTTTTACAAAGTCCACCCAAGTCTAGATGTAGTGAGAATCATAAAGATTTATTAGGATTTCAATGAATGGTGGATTTTGATGGATTTGAGGGTGAGTGGTATAAATATCATATGCCATCAAGAATCCTATCCTCCCCCCTCTGATTTCTTTTCACACAGAAGAAAACCCTTTCTCATCTCATACTTCATCTTCTTCGTACTCATCCATCATGGATATTTTTTTAACAAGTTCAAATTCGTAAACAAAAAAACTATGAATTGTAGGTTTTCTGAGTTTTTCCCTTAAAGAAAAAAAAACCTCAAATCCCTAAATTCAAAATCCTCTATCAGTTGCATTCTCCAGCATCTCAAGAGCATCCTCAACTCTTCCCCCTCTGCATAAACCTCCAAGTATCACGTTGGAAGTCACGGTATCAGCTCTGTAGACTTTGCCACCATGGCAAGACCCATTAACCAAAATGTTGTAAGCTAGGACATCGGGCAAAATTTGGTCCTTTGAGGTCATACATTCGAACAACTCCATTGCTTCTGTGAGTCTTCCACTTTCATGGAGACCACCCAAGAGAGTTGAGTACCTAATCAAATTAGGGTAAGCAATTTTGGACCTTTTCATTTCCTTCAAAACCCCAAAAGTAAAATCAAGATCCCCATTCTTGCAATGGTGCTTAACCAAGATGTTGACAATGCATCTCAACTCTGAGAGGAGGAGCAATGACGGAAAAGAAAAAAAATTAGGGTTTCAATTCAATAGAATTGGAGATGTTAATCCCAGTCATTGGATTTCATTAAAAATGCTTTTAGTGTGATTCTCAACTTTTACAAAATCCTAAGAAATCCAAGAAAGAGTCCATACCAATCCATACAAATCTGTAATAGGAATCCATATAAAATCTGTCAAAATCCATATGGATTTATAAAATCTATTAAAATCCTTTAAAATCTGTCACCTACAAAAAGTCCATTAAAATCATCTGAAATCTAAATTGACTACACAATTTCCATAAGTATTGGATGAACTTGTAGTAAATCCATCATTTGCAAATTAGGTACATCATTTCCATAAGTATACCACCATGAAACCAAAAAAGAAAAAAGCACACAATTAATAAAAAAATATATTAAAAAAAGTGCCTAGGACCGCCTGGGACCGCCTAGCTCTCCGCCTAGGCGGCCACCTAGCTTCCAGCCGATTTTTCCAAACGCCTTGCCCAAAATCGGGGCGGGGCTCCACCGCCCAGCGCCTAGGCGCTGCCCAGGCCGATTTTTAGAACAGTGTTTGTACAACAAAATAAGCAAGAAAAATGCTTAAACTGTCAACTTTCAAGCTCATCATGCAGTGGCGGATTTAGAATTCCAAGCTCGGAGATCCTAGTTTATATAAAAGATTCAAGATTTTTGTAGATGGAAATAAAGCACAATGCTCAAGGTTTTTTTAATTTTTTAAATGAAGCATTTTGTTGAGTATTTGGTGGGTATGTGGGTGGCCTTGTCTTGTTTATTTTTTCTGAAAATAAAAACCTTGCTAAAATATTCAGTGTCCATTTTTGTTGAGAACTAGTAAATTGAAAGGTCTTTTTTTCCTGGGTAATAGTAATTTGAAAGGTTTTATTTCTTATAAGATACTAGTAATTATGTGGTGAAGAAATAGTAGTAATTTGAAAGATTAAAAACAATATTTATATAGAACATAAAGAGTTATATTTTTTTACGAACGATAATATTAGTAGGTTAAATTATTAGTTGTTAAGAAAGAGAGGAATCAGTGAAGATCGAATGTACATGCATCATGGTACATAGGCATGATTGCTTTATGGTATTGTGGTTAAACGTCATCAGCATAACATAAAGAATTATTTTAGCATTGAATACCTTTGCATGTTTACTATATAATGTTTACTAGTTTCTAAGTAAAAGTATTTATATGTAATGTGGTTAAGTGAGTCATCATCTTTGGCGTCGGTTAGGATAGAAGATGGTGGTCCAGAGTAGAAAAAAAGGGTAAAACGACAACGTTTGGGTAAAAGACAAGATCAGGGGGTAGAAAACCCATCTTAATTTCGATTTGACCCTGCCGTATCTACAAGTACAAAATTTTAGACCATGGCAGGATAGAAGATGGTGGTCCAGAGTAGAAAAAAGGGTAAAACGACAACGTTTGGGTAAAAGACAAGATCAGGGGGTAGAAAACCCATCTTAATTTCGATTTGACCCTGCCGTATCTACAAGTACAAAATTTTAGACCATGGCGAATAGAATCCTGCTAACGGTGGTTCTTGTACCTAATAATTATATTTTTCACAATAATTTAGCAATTCCAGTTCTCCATATAGCTCCGACGTCTAAGGTTAAGGGTGGTCCTCCTAGGTCGTTCACAACTGTTTCCTTTGATTTCTGGAGGGTCCCAATATCATCTGGGTTCCTACCAGTGTGGTGCACCATCAACATCACCAATGTTACTTCAACTTATATATACTCTATTGCTAGGTATTGAGTTTTATCATAAAAATTCTCGGTTATATTAGAAGTGAAAACTCCTATTTATTAATAATATATTATTTTGTCTATGCCTGATTCCATTCTCCAACATAAAGTATTGTAGTAAACAATGGAAAGAGGCAGATTCTCTGCTGATTCCCTGCCCTCCTGTTATGGTGCCCTTCCTATCCGCTTCTATTTTGTACGGTCACGGTTAAGCCACGTCAATATTTTACATTGATTTTTTTATAGAGATAATAAGACAAAAAGTAATAGGAATATAAAATGTTAACGTGGTTTAATCGTGACCGCACAAATAAAAAGGGATGGGAAGAGCACCATAACAGAAGGGCAGACAATCTGCCTCCACAATGGAACCCTTAAACATTTTTACTAGTGTGCTTTCTACAGGATGCGACTGTAGTTTCTCTATGCCTTCACTTAAGAAACAAAATTGGACCAATTAATTGTTGTTTGGATGGGACACTACAAAAAACGTATGTTCTGTTATAAATTGACGTATGTATTTATGTGTTTCTTAATATCAACGCTAATGGAATTTGACTTGGGCTACAGACTGGTTTGATAATAGGATTTTTTTTTATTTTTTTTGAACAAAGGTACGATATTCATTAAGCAAATCAGAATTCGTACAAACTGATGATAGTGTGCATACTGGGCCTCGATAAAAACCTTGCCGGGGATTTCAACCCGGTCGAAGGAAAGAGCGTCCCGCACAACAAGAGACCTATCCTCAAATGAACAATAAAATGAGTTTACAAACCCTCCTCTAAAAGAATGTCTTGAATCAAATATGGGGGCTCCTCGAACCACACAACCTCATGCACACTAGTAATCCCCATACGAGCAAGCCGATGAGCTGCCGAGTTCCCTTCCCGTTAGACATGATTAACACTGAATCTGGCCACACCATAAGAAGGCATCGCAAATCATTAATGATAGGACCGAAAACAGATTTATCTTCCCCTCGCCCCTTCATTGCAGCCAACACCAATGCAACATCTCCATCAAATTGGAATTTTCCGTCCACTGAACCTAGAGTGTGAGCCAGTAGAGCAGCTCTCCGAGCTGCCAAAAATTCAGCATGCACCACAGAGTTAGCCCTCTCAATCGGACCAGCAGCAGCGGCAAGACATTCCCCAAATGATTGCGAATCACCACCCCATAGCCTCCCTGGTTATTCCTTTGGTTCCAAGCTCCATCAAAATTGCACTTAATCTACCCCTCCACAGGTCTCCTCCACTTCTAAATATCCCGACTAGCCTTCTTCGCTGCTGGCTTATGCCATTTATGGTACTCCTGCATCCAACCCTCAGTTCGAAGTATAATCTCAAACGGCGGTAACGCCGTGCCATTCCATAAAATCTCATTCCTATGCTTCCACAACGACCAAATTAACATTAGACATAGGTCAAATCCCGTAGCAGAGCCCTGGAGCTATAAATTGGCTAACCAATTCATAAAACACACACCATGCCCACCATCCACCCGTAAACCCAAACCTCGAAACCATACCGCTTTAGCCATAGTACAATCTCGCTGGACATGCTCCGTTGATTCCACCTGACATCCACAAACTACACACACCTCTTCAGTCATCACTTTCCGTTTACAGAGGTTCAACCGTGTAGGTAGTGAGTCTAAACATGCATGCCACACACATATCTTCACCTTCCCAAGAACACAAGCACCCCACAATTTCTTCCAAAACTTCTCCCTAAACTCACTAGAAGAAGAAGAAGAGCCAGCTGCTCCCTCGGCATTAACCACACTAAGCCCCCGTGCAACATGATATGCACTTCGAACAGTAAAGTTCCCATGCCGTTCATAATGCCAAATCCTATGGTCCTCACTATCTTGTAAACTTAGAGGAATCCCACGAATTAAGTTCCCATGCCGTTCATAATGCCAAATCCTATGGTCCTCACTATCTTGTAAACTTAGAGGAATCCCACGAATTAGATTCACATCATCATGAGAAAAGAGTTCATTCAACAACTGAATATTCCACTGCTTCGACTCCGTAAAAAATAAATCCTCTACCGTGGCCTCCTCATTCGACCAGATTGGTGGATGGGTCAAAATCCTGAAACACGTGTCCCTTGGCACCCAATTATCCTTCCATATCCGAATCTTCTGCCTATTACCCAATTGCCATCGAAGCCCCTTTTGAAGCACAGGCCATGCAGCTACAATACTTCTCCACACATAAGAACTATTAGAAGACACCCGAGCATCTAGAAAATTTGTCGTGGGGAAATAACGAGCCTTAAACACCCGACACACAAGAGCCTCCGGATCATGTAGAAATCGCTATGCTTGTTTGGCTAACAAAGCCTGATTAAAAGCATAAAGGTCTCTAAAACCAAGGCCCCCATCGTGCTTTGATTTACACAAATACCTCCAGTTAAGCCAATGAATTTTCTCTTGCCCAGATCTCCACTCCACTAAAACTTAGCTATCATTATATTTAGCTCATCACAAAAGGACTTAGGGAGCAGAAAGCATTGCATGGAGTACATTGGTAGTGCCTGAGCTACCGTCTTCACCAATAGCTCACGACCCGCACTACTCAAAAGCCCTCCTCACCAACTTTGTAGCTTTTTCCACACCTTATCTTTCATGTACGCGAATGTTTCTTTTTTCGACTTCCGAACTAGTACCGGGAGACCCAAATATTTATCATGAAAATCCACTCTCCGCATGCCTAGGCAGTTAGCTAACAACTGCTTATCATAATCAATAAGGTTGGGACTGAAAGAAACACAACTTTTCTCAAAATTTACCGCTTGACTAGAAGCCATTTCATACTTGCACAACACCTGTTTGATATTCTGGCACTTACTAACAGTACCTCGAGCGAATAGAAAGCTATCATCATCAAAAAACAAATGGTGAATCCATTAAGAACAAGAAAACTTCGAAGAACCAAAGAAATCACATGGCAGGATGTATGCATAGCAGTTTCTTCAATCATTCACATGTCTACCAAGATTAAGCATGATGTGTACTATAACCTTGATCAAATAATTCATAAGCAGCCCTAATGGTGATCAAACATTAAGATTAACAAATAAATTAAACTATAAAACCAGTGAATGAAACTAGAACACAGATTGGTAGGTTGAATACTTTAACTTAATAACATAGAGTAGTTTTGCAAGGCTACATCGAAATCCCCAGCTATGAACTTAATTACACAACAAGATTACAAAATATATAAATATCAAGAACAACATGAGTGAAATTAAAGTTCATAGAAGAAACCCCCTTGAAGCAATTCTGATGTGGAAATCCTTCAAGAACAGTGCGGCTGCGTGGTTTCTTCGGTGGCAGCGGACGGCGAAGGGAAATAGGGTTTTGTTTCTGGAAGAAAGGCCAAAGAAAGAGAAGAGAGAGAGCTCTGGGCGACCCCAACGGGGGCTTCAGTCGATTCAAATTGAGGTGAGAAATAAAAAAATTATGATCAACTAGAAGGTAGAATACATATTAATACTCATGCAAAAAAACATATCTTTTATAGTCCTCTCCGAAATGGTAGGATTACAAGGGGTGCGTATTTTTCATGTCTTACCTCTTCTAATCATCTCCAAATGAAACCTCATTCACTTGTACTTCCAATATGCCATAAAATTAGGGAGTTATTCCTTCCAATCCAATCCTACCAAACAAGTCCTACCTTTTTGTTTCCTTTCCAAATCTAATATTCATCCAATACCAATTAATCACAACATATATCTTAAGAGATCGGGAAATGTTTTCCCATTCCAACTCATGATTCTAAGCAAACAAACCGGGCCATAAACAATTCCCGTTTTAACTAGGTTTTTGGTGTGTGTCAGGTGAGGAGCCAAAAGCTAGAAAACATACTTCTTTACTACAGATCGACCCCGGTCGAGCAGCTCCTCAACTAAGAAAGGCCCCCAATTTCTTATCAAAAGAAGTAACTCATTGTTAAAATTAAGGAAAAATTAGTATTTAGTCCCTAGTTACTAATGTTTATTGACTGAAACCTTATTAATTTTCAAATTTTGATCCAAGTCCCTAGCATGAATGTAATAATGAATTTACATGTCAGTTACATAATTTTTTAAAATAAAAATTAATAATTGATTTAGAATTTTAATACTCACACCTTTATTAAACTCCTAACTAATTTTCAATTCAAAACATTTCCAAAATAAATAAATAAATTAGAATAAGTTTGTACCCATTCATGTAATTTTTTCAAATTTTTAATCTTAAAATGTATTCGTTCTTAAATATACCAATTTGTTATATGCAAAATGTACCATTTTTTATATAAAATCTATTCAATTTTTTTCTAATCCATTTTTAAACTTATATGGGTACATTCTTTTTTCTTTTCTTTTTTTTTTGATTTGAGAATGTATCCATGTCAAGTTTAATTGAAGAAATTTACTAATGTTATTATGCCTAATATCTTCTTCTTCTTTTTTTTTTTTTTTTTTTGTGATTTTGAAGAATGTACCCATGTTTTGGTACAATAAGTTTTTGGTTAATTTTGATGAATGTACCCATGTTTATATATATATACACACACACACAATAGTATATTTATATTCTAATATTTTTAATCCCACAAATTATGGTTTTTTATTTAAAATCTCATTAATATAAACAACTATAATTTTTAATTTTTAATTTAAAAAATATAGTAACATACATAGAAATAAATTATTACTTTCATTTCAAGGACTTCTGTGACAACCCGTCCCGGAAAATATTTCTCGAAGGTGTGAAAAGACTAAAATGCCCTTGAGCGTTTATAGCATGGTGTGGTCTAAGTTTTGGTGAGGACCAATGTGTTAAGTTCCTAATATTTTGGAACCAATTAGGAACTTAGACTTTGGTTGCTTTCTTGTGTGGTTGGCTGCAATTGGACCACACAAACACACATTCTCTCTTTTCTCTCCCGTACTTTCTCTCAAACTCACTCTCTCCTTCTCTCTCGTACGGACAAACACCAAGCTCAACCTTTCACGCATGGATCGACGTCAAGAAGGTAAGATTTGTACTCCCTGCAAGCTTAGAAGTTCATCTGTACCATTTTTGAGACTTGAAACCTTCAAAAACCCGAGAAAACCCTAACCCCATATTTTGTGCACTGTTCATGCACACGTAAATGTGAAGGTTTCAGAGCATTCTAAGCTTGTAGTGAGCTGTAGATCGTCTTCACGAAGCTCGGAGAAGAAAAATGGAGTGATTTGGACGTCGGGAAGTCGAGTTTCAAAGTTGGCCGGTTTTCGTGGAATTTCTCCGGCGAGATCCCGTGATTTTTGGAGCTTCAAAGTGGTAAGGTTTTGTTCTACTCGTTGGAAGCTTCATTTTGGCAAATTTCATGGATTTTGGTTAAGAAATGAAGAAGTTATGAAGGTTTTTCGAATTTCCAGTTTCCAGCGACGGCGACGGTGACCAGAGGTTCACCGGGGAAGAAAAGCGAATATTCCGTCAAGTTAATGGAATATTCCTAACGGAAGTTAACGATGTCAGGTTAGTTTTAATGGCATATTCTATTTTTGGACGGAATATTCCCTAACTACCGTTATTGTTACCGTCAGTGTGCCAGGCACGTGGCCGCACTTGGGGGCTTATTTGGCCATGCCTTGGCCGGTGCGTGGCGGCGCGTGAGACCTCAAAAAAATATTTTAAAATTTTGGGGATGTTTCTGAGGTTTAGTAGGTCACTGTGGTATATTCATATACCCAATTTGAGCATTATATGAGAAGTTATTACCAAGTTTCGTTTATGTGCTTTAAATAATGTTTATATAGTCATTTCTCATATAGGCGAGACATATCCGGAGGACGAGCGTAGCCAGGCTAGACGTGGGGGCTACGATCCTTCGACATATCAGTGAGTGAGCTTTTGTTTTCCGTATATACCTATATAATGAGTATTTTTCCCAGAAATACGTTTTAAACAATTTTATGAAATGAATTGCCATGCCAAATATGTTTATGCTATATGTATGCATTGTGATATATATTTATATACACGTATTGGGATTCGATGCCAGCAGCGCTTAGGTAAGTTCAGGTAAGCTATGTGTTACTTTATGATGATTGTCGAGATGCATTGTTAGCTCATAAACCTGCACCCCGGTGTTAGTGCTCCCGCCAGAGTTAGGGCCTAGCCTTCACGTGACCGTTCACCTCCCGCACCACACGCTCATCTTGGATCCAAGTTAGGTGCACAGCCTGTCGTATAGATCACTTTTAGTGGGTTCGACTTGTAGGTGACCCGCGATCTTTCGCACAGCCTTCACGTGATCGTAGCACTTGAGCGTAATTATTTATTATACACCCAGCCTGTCGTATAGACCACTATAGATGGGTTTGACTTGTGTGCAGACATGATCTATGAGCTAGAGTACAGTTGTTGAGATAATTGCAGTTATCATCGTTTTTAGATTACTTACCTGGATAATTGATAATGTGGCATGGCATATTCATGATTTGAATGCGTATTTTAATGATGAATTATGTTGAGATTTATTATATGTATATACTATTTTCTAGGAAAATTATACAGGTTTTACGGCGAAGGGTTAGAAGTTTGATAATGAAATGGTTTTGGAAAAGCTTTGTTTTTGCCCACTCACGCTTTTGTTTTGCGCCCCTCCAGGTATTAGGTAGCATTTGTGGGTGGCTCACAAGGTTTCCAGCGGAAGTTCTGACAGACCATCACTCATGTAGGACTACCTTCGGGTGTTATTTAATTAGTAATTCCTATGCTTGACTGCACTTAGACTATTAGTGCTCTGATTATGTGTTCACACTTATTCTCATGCTAGTATTTGCCTTAGCTAGTGTTTCGGTTTTTATTCATTCGTAATTTCTATATTATATTGCTTCCGCACTGTACACATGGTTACGTCACTCTCACGTGACGGCCAGCATGCTTCGATTTCGGTCGAGGTGTGTCAACTTCGATAAAAAATTAAAACCCAACAAGGTTTCAGTCAAAGAATATTCATAGCTAAGGACTGCATTCAAAGTTTTCTTAAAATTAATGGATCAAATATATATATATATATGCACGCACCTCGAAAGGGAAAGGAAAAGGGGAAGGGAAAGGGAAAGCAAAAGCGGTTGCATAAATTCTTGAAACTTTGGAATCAAGGGACATGAACAAATTCATGTTGGAATTTATTAGGTTTATTTGGGAAATTAATTAGAGATTTAATTTGATTTTGTAGTAGGGTATTTTTGGCATTTACGCATTAGGGTTTCTTAGGTTTATTGCTCTATAAATAGAGCTTGTAATTTAGTTTGAGAATCAAGTCATTTACAATGTAGTCTCTTTGGGTTTTGTAGCCGTTTCGACATTCTCGTTTGTTTAATAATATTCTTATTATTTTGTATTCTTGTTCGTTGCGCACTCTGATATTCAACTTGGTATCAGAGCAGGTTCGATTCTTTGAAATTTAATCTGTTCTAGATGGGTATCAATTTGTTCATCCGTTTGTCCGCTGCGTATCGGTTTGTCATGAAGTTTGTTCGAAAGTTCGCACTGGCATGGAAAATCTTGCACTGGCACTGGTATGGAAATCTTGCACTGGCACTGGCATTGGAATCTTGCACTGGCACTGGCATTGAAATCTTGCACTGGCATTGGCACTGGCATTGGAATCTTGCACTAGCATTGGCACTGGCACTGGCACTGGCACTGGCACTGGCACTAGCACTAGAATTTGGAGTCTTGCATCCGCATCTGCTTGTTGGCAACCTCATGATGTGTACCGTCATGAGTTTGATGGGGGGTGTTGGAATTTATTAGGTTTATTTAGGAAATTAATTAGAGATTTGATTTGATTTTGTAGTAGGGTATTTTTGGCATTTACGCATTAGGGTTTCTTAGGTTTATTGCTCTATAAATAGAGCTTATAATTTAGTTTGAGAATCAAGTCATTCATAATGTAGTCTCTTAGAATTTTGTAACCGTTTCGGCATTCTCGTTTATTTAATAAAATTCTTATTATTTTGTATTCTTGTTCGTTGTGCATTCTGATATTCAACTATTCACGTAATACGACATGCAACTAATCAGTCGGCAGAGAACAGTTCAAAATTCCTGGCTATTAATAAGATGATAGAGAAATTAAAGACGAGAATCTTTCGGTGCCCTGATTTCTTATTCAATGTTTTGGCGGAAGACGCCAATGTTTCTATTCGAATTTAATCTGTAAAATCCTATCTTTCGAAAAAAAATAAAAAATAAAAATGCAACGCAATATTCAAGGTTACGTATATGACAAAGTCAAGTGGCTCTATAAATGCGTGCACGTCAGAGAGGCACTCTTTAGCTGAGAGATCCAATTGCCACGTACGTGCATGCCCCCACAGTTCACTGGGATACGAATGGTGAAGACCAATGTTTAAAATATAGATGATATCGGAAATATCAATAATCTAAAAATACGGAAATTTCGATGGAAATATTGGGATATTATCGATATCGATAAAAATTGAATAAAAACCATGGAAATTGTAAGAAAAACTTGGAAATTTTTATTGAAACTTTGCAGGATGTTTATTTAGTCAATTATCTATTAGTTTATCATAAAAAATTGGAAGGAAATGTATTGCAAGATGGATTTAACTGATTTAAGTTGATTATATAGCGAGCTGGAAAACATTGTGAGTGTAGAAAATATATAAATATTTGAGCATATTTTCACAAAAATATAAGTGATATGGTGGTCAAGGTGTTGAAGGAGTAAAATGGGAGGGGTTCGAACCACCTTGGTATTTTTTTAAATATAGAAATTTAAAAAATACGGAAATTTCGGTGGAAATATCGATGACATTGGAAATATCGGTAGTCCAAAAACACGGAAATTTCGATGGAAATATCGGGATATTATGGATATTTTACACCTTTGTGAAGACCATACCCACGTGAAATAAAAAATTGTTATTATACTTATTTAATTATTTTTATTTAATGATATTTTACTCAATGAATCAATCATTAATTAGAAATCAAACTCAACATAAACATAAACATATTTGTCTACATAATTTGTGGAAGTTAAACTTAAGACTTTTCACTTGTATTGTATATACGTATTGATGAATCAACAATTAATTTATAAATCAATTCATGAATCACCGTTAGCTTTAATCGTTCAACTCAAGTTTTTAAAGTTTGCTAACAAAAATAAATGAGTGATTAATCAACAGTTAATTCATAAATCAAGAACTGACACGACGTGTCTCTTCCTTAGAGTATCTCCATGGAGGAGATACAAATCTGAGTTGTGAAAACAACATTTATCTCATTTTGCATCTTCTGAAGATGTGATTGTAAATTTTGAACCTCATTTGTTTTCCTCTCTGTAACTCATCGGCCCACTTTCTGAAGATAAAAAGTTGGCTTTTTAGCTAAAATAATGGTCTTTAAGATCGACATAATTCCTTAATTTGGTCCCTAACAATGAAAATCAATAGTAGTGGTCCCTGAGTTTGACCATCGCATATCAATTTGATCATTCTGTTTAAATTTTATTAATTATTCCGACGGTTTGGATGATGTGGCACTTTGTGGGTCCTACAAATTCAATCATGTAGTGACATGTGGATTACTGTAAAAAAAGAAAAGAAAAACTAGTTTTTATATTTAAAAACTGATAAAGTTAAAACAAATTAAAATTTTAAATAAAAGAAAATGTCGTCGTCTTCATCTGGGTGTAATGAAGACTAGGATTTTAGAGAGAAGGTTTCTCTCAAGTTTTATCAAATTCCAGCAAAGATGAATTTATTATACATTTAGAAAATGTTAGGGAAACTATATTTTTATTTATATTTTTCGGTGGAGATGAATATTTTACATCCTTCTATTGAAGAGAGCTTTCCAGCCAATAAAGAATATAGAATTTCCATTTCAAGGCGTTTTGTTGTGTTTCCCAGCTACGATTTCTATTAGAAATGCTCTAATTAAGTTGTGTTTCCCAGCTAGGGTTTCGAACAAGTCTTGTTGTGCTTTGGTTTTCTTTTTGTTTTTTCATTGTTTCTAATATTCTTCTTTTATCAGGTAGAAGCTAGCAGCTGTTTTTCTTTTTTGGGTTTGTGATATCTATTCGAGCCCGCTTATTTTTTTGTTTCAAGTTTATAACTTGTTGCATGTGTGGCGGTCGTTTTCCTATCATGAAGTTTGTCCCATATGATTTTCTTTAGAAATGTTTTCTACCAAGTTCACTACATTAATGGACTGTCCCTAATTGGAAGAGTTGATTTGGAAAAGTTGTTGATGAGGTGTGAAGTGTCCTTTTCTTTTGTTTTACCTCCGTGAAAATTTTAGGCAACGCTACCTAAAACTTTCTTAAATCAGTCGTGTAAAGTGACAATGTTCAAGATTCTTTCTTAATTTGTGTCCTTAGCCATTTACGAGTTTGTTTTGTATGGAGTTTTTCTTGACTTTTTTTAGGAGTAGTTTGTTATTTTTAATATCTAAGACCGGCCTTAGGCTAATAAACATTTTTAGGCATGATGAAACCCAAATAGATAATCTAGTTTTTTTTAATTTTTTTTAATCTATTTATTGATTCTAGTCTACCCATTTCATTTAAGATGCGAAGTTTGTATCCTTTTCTTCTGTGCAATTATTGATAAGAAATAAAAAATCAAGTTTAATTCAAATTAATCACGTTGGCTGACTGTTTTTACAGAGGTTGGATTTCTTAATCATTGTTGATTAGTTGTATTGATGTGCTTGCCTAACATCTACGTTCTTAATTTAGTTATTTGATACAAAATTAGAGTAAATACTATATTCATTTGAGGATTGCTTCTTGTGGTTAAGGGTTGTAATTTTCTAGGTAAATACTATAGTCCTAGACTTTACATGATTATCAAATGTTTTCACAAAGCTTATAAGGTTTTCATATTTGTAATAATTATCATAGAAAAGTTGTCTGTAGGACAAACGGGAAAGCCTAAATACCATAGTATATGCATACATATATATACTCATAAGCTAGGCGTAATGAAAACAACTCCAGATCAATATAATTTAGATACATAATATTAATTAGTCGAGGAAAGTACAGTGAAAGTAAAGCTTTATTAACAAGCATATATATATAGGCTGCATATATATCTTTTCTTTTGAGGATCATATAGGGCTGCATATTAAATAGCTGGATGGAGATTCAAGCTTCCATGATTTTGTTGATCAAATCTTTCCGTTGTTGATTTCTGTTTCAAGCTTTTCCTCGAGCTCGCTGATTTGGTTGTTCAGGTTGTTGCTTATAAATAAAGCTTTTCGTTTCTTCTGAGTCTCAGTGGGAAGCTTTACTTCTGTTGCCAAACCGATGATTTCAAGAAATCTTATTACATACCACGTAACATCAATTTCCCACCATTCCAAGCCATGCCGAGCCGAGTGTTCAAATGCATGGTGATTATTGTGCCAACCTTCTCCATGAGCCATCAATCCAATTAACCTGCGCGCACGTACACAAATCAAAATTCAGTACATTTTTACTATTACCTATACGACTTGGAGAAGATTTTCCATCACACGTATATGGCTATACTATACCAGTTGTTTCTAGACAGATCACCAGTATTCCATACTTGTTGTCCCCATGTGTGGCAAATCGAATTTATTCCAAAAGTAGCATGGAGAAAAATTACTGACCTCACACCCTACCATAAAAAAGAAAAACACAGCTCAAGAATTTATATGTATGGCCATCAATTGAATTTGTTCTTTAAGCTAAAAAATGAAGAACAATGTCAATATTTAATTACCAGCCCCCAAACCAAAAATGGTAGTCCTCCAACAGCATAGAGTAGCACTCCAAAACTAATTGCATGAAGGGGGTACGTATAATGAAGAAATCTATAGAATGGATCCCTTTTCAAGTCTCCAACGTTCTTAAGTCGTGCATCATACTGCGAAATTTCAAAATTCAAAAAAATTATCATTGGTATGTAAATTTGCTTAGCTTTTTTTTTACAAGAAACGATAGTATAGTCTTTCATTAATCAACACTAAACAATTACAGAGTGTCAATGGGTACATAATTCCAATGACCAATAAATTGATCTGGAATGAATTTGCACAAAATAGACAAATAATAAAAAACCCCTAGTAGACACCCACAAGCACAACCACACAATCGTCAAGCGCACAAGAACTACCAATACAGATCTGTCACAATTTGCTTAGCTCAGTGCATATAAACGGATCTTTTCCTTACAAACTGCTAATATACAATTACGTGTTTATCTCACATTATCTGACATGTTAAGAGCAAGGGTGGAGCTATAGGAATTCTTTACTGGTGGGCTAGCCAAAAAATATCACCATAAAATGATGCGATCAAATTTTTTTTGTCTACATAAAGTTACATTATAGTCAACCTAAAAATAAAAAAATTTAATTAGTAATAAACCAAACATTCTATGGCTTTCCACTAATTAATTTCCAACCAACTTAAATATCAATAAAACTAAAACTTAAAAAATTGGATCATTGACTCCTGATATATGATCCAATTGGAGTTTTGATCCTCAAACTAAAAATTCATTTGTATTAAACCTTGAGCTTATCATAACGTAAAACAATGATTATTGTGTGTTACTCTGTTACAACTTTAGTCCTTGTTTCTCCCTTTAGTTAAAACCGTTTATTTGGGCGAAAGTTGTAATGATGTTCAAATTAACAGTTGCTCTAGTGTGATGAGTTCAGGGATTACTATTCACATATTTGGTTTAGATACCAAAACTCCACTTGAATCAAAATCTAAATACTAGTACTCTAATTTTTTTTCAAAGTAAAATGTATAAAAACTCCATAAAAAGAAAATAGATATATCAAGTTGGTTAAAATATTAATTATTTATTACTTATGATGCACTACATACATATGATAATAATGGAACTAGGTGGGCTATAGGCTGCAGTAGCAGAATTATATGTTAATAACCTAATACAGTAGGAATTCGAACAAAACCTACCTAGGCTACTGCCCACCTTAGTCGTGGGTGTAGCTTTACCGGTGGTTAAGAGATGAGAGCGATGTACACAAAGTCATATACTACTAATTACATGTAAGAATTATTTATGAGGGAGCTAGAGTTTCATACACTTCCAAACCGAGACCGAAAATCGAAGATCCAACCAATGTGACTGTACCAAAATCCTCTGACGGGACTATGAGGATCTTTCAATGTATCAGTGAATTGGTGGTGAGATCGGTGTATGCTCACCCATTCAAGTGGACTTCTCTGCAAACAGAAAAAAATAATGAGTCTAACAAAATCCCTCCCTGTAAAATTACAAAAGAAAATGCTAGGAAGACCATGTTCTTAAATCATATTTTTTAGACTACGTGATATAACGGTTAATGGTTGAATGATTTAAAGAAAGAATTCAATCATCAATCGACACAACATGTAATTTACAAAATATAATTCACGTAAATCTCCTAGCATCACCAAAATATTACAAAAGATAAATAGAAGTAATATACCTGAAATGATAGAACCCCACAATAGGCAAAAAAGTATTCAAGCCATTTGGGAAGCTTGAAACTCCGGTGGGAAAGTTGCCTATGGTAAGAGAGATTTACACTCACACCTACAACAAAATATAGTGCAAGTGCCACCCAAAATGCAGGCCAGTTGAAATGAAATGGAGCTAAAAGAGTAAGGCAGTGCAAACTAAAAACGACAATCACTGAGCCTATATCCACAAAGTTCCATTCCCTCCCCAAAAATTCTACCCTCCACTGCGTTATCCACTCTCCCATTTGGCTTGCCACAAAACCCGAATTCTCTTCTGCTTGCTTTTGCTTCTTCTGTATCGGTAGCTACTTTTGATGGTGCATGGAGCAGAATGAATGTGCTGCCTATTTATAGACTCAAGGGTACCCATACTGCTAAAAGTGGCTCATCAATGATTCAAATCTATCTGTTCGTTAAGTGAACAGGAAAAGTCTTTAATTTTTTATCTTTACAAACAGCATTACTCTCTAAGTAGGGGTGAAGCTAGAAAGTTAGTTCACATAGGTACAACTAAGCAGTGACAAATGCAGGTCTTTGTGTAATCCCTAAACAACGCATGCAACGCCAATTTTTTTTTTCAATTTCTTAAGTGAGGCATTTCATCGAGCACTTGACGAACTCCTACGCATTGTATATATGCTTATAATACCCACCCTTTGTGCCATTTTAAATTGTATCTTTAGTCAATATCGTTATAATGAACATATAGATAAAACATATATGTATAGGGCTAGGAGCTCAAGTTTATAAGACGTATGGGAGTAGAGAGGGTCGTTAATTGGCCTTTTAAAATGACTAACTTTAAACTCTTTTTCAAAACGGCGTCGTTGTCCTAAAACATATAGACTTTTCCATTTCTTCTTCTCGTTCTTCTTCGTGAGCTACAAGAACCAACTTTGAAACTAAATTTTTTTTGTGTATATCTGTCTCCTAGTGGTCTTGAATGAGGAATGATTGATAGAGTTAGTGGTGGTGGTGAGTTGATTATTATTTGTCATAGTCCAACTTAACGTCATATCGGAATGCATCTGCGACTTAAGCAAGACTCTGGTTCCTGCTAATGCAACATTTTTTCCCAGCCCAAAAACATTAGGGGGATGCGTTCCCCCTCTGGCCCTTAAGTAGTTTCGCTCCTGATTCTATGCTATACTAAGATGAGGAGAATAGATTTTTTTGTCTAAACTTAGTGTTTATGGGTTAAAAGGAAAATCCTATTCAACATGACAATTAAGTAGTTTCGCTCCTGATTCTATGCTATACTAAGATGAGGAGAATAAATTTTTTTGTCTAAACTTAGTGTTTATGGGTTAAAAGGAAAATCCTATTCAACATGACAATCAGCTAGTGTGTGTGTGTGTATTTTTAGAGCATCTTACTCGTATCATATATCTGGCCAACCTGTGCAAAAATTGAAATAAATATTTTGAATAGAAATGTCGGTGGGTGTGGAAACATCCCCATTAGTCCTTTATTAATAACATCCCCAAAAGGGTAAATTTCCTTCTCTCAACCTTTATTTTTGTTTATTTCCACGTTTTTTGTTGGGAAATTGAAAGATTGAACTGGATAATTGGAAGGTGGATTTGGAAGATTGACCTAATTGAATTTAGAGAAATTTTATTTGAACTCATGTAACCTTTTTCTACCCCCAACTTAAATTTAAATTGTTAATTATCTATTTTACCCTATTTCATAATTACTATTAAGTAAAAAATGAAATTAATAATAAAACTCAAATTTATCAATAAATCCACTAAATCCTATCATCACTTCCTGTTTATCCTACGTTCATTCTGGCTAAAACCCTAATAGGTCTTATAGAGAAAAACAAGCATTTTTATTGATGGATGGTGATTTTGAAGTTTTGAATCTTCCAAATAAAGTATGACTCAATTTATGAACATTTTGGTCGTTTGATTTCAATTTTTTTTAAAGTTTAGAAGATGTGTATTTGGGTTTCAATTTTTTTTCATCAATCCCGAATGATTTGTTAAACTTTCTACAATTGGAAAATTCTAAGGAAAAACTTCTTACCAATGTTCTTAGATTATAAACTTCCTTGCTTGTTGATAAATATAAGGAGATGAATTGTTTGATTTGTTGCTTATGCACATTAGTAGAAAGAAAAAAGGCAAATGTCTGGGTTTGGTAGCAAAGAAATAAAATAAAATAAAAAAAAGTAGCCATGGAAATGCTAGTGGGAATAAGAGAGAGAGAGGGGGGGGGGGGGAGGACGCCTCTTTGAAAAAAAATTCAATTACATGTTATTTTATAAAAAGAATGGGTGTAAAGATAACTTAACATTTTGAATTGGGTTTGAGAGAGTAGTTTAGGTAATAAATTTGGGTTTAAAGAAAGATTAATTCTTTAATAAAAAACAATATGGGTGAAGAGAGTAAGTTGGGTGTAGAAAGAGGTTACATGGGTTCAAATAAAATTTCCCTTGAATTTACCCCCATTATTTTTACTTTACTTTGTTTGAAATTCGTAGGATAGGATAGCAGATTTGGGGTTTAGCTCAGATTTTAGGGTTCTTTGAAATCCCATTGTATAAATTTCTTACCTTCAACCCCATTACATCTTTGTTTTTTCTTTCTATTTTTGCCCATTATTTTCTTGTTTTATGAACAAAATGATCTTTCTCTGGGTTCATTTTCTTTTTCCTTTTTATTGACAGGATTATGTTCCACCTGTTTTTGACAACTTCAGTGTCAATGTTTTGGCTGATGGGCAGACTATTAATTTGGGTCTCTGGGATACTTCTTGTACTCTCTCTCGCCTATATTTTTCATACTAAATGGGAATTTTGAACTTTGGTTGCTTGCTTGTACATCAATCCCGAACCAGCCCGAAATTTCAGTTTGGTTTCAAATTTTAGAATCCCGTCCCGAAAATTATTGGTTTGGGATTTGGACTTTAAGTTTCAGTTCGGGATCCCGACCCGAACCAACCCTAGGTATTACTGTGATTTGAACATATTTGGGCGACCAGTACAATATGAAACTGAAATTTAGGCCTCGTTTGGTACGTCGTATATAGCACCGGATAGGATTATTAATACGGAGCCGGGTGTTTGGCGCGCTCTCGTATTAAATTGGACCGGACTAATTTAATCTGATGCTCTTATTTTATACGGTGTACGCCCTCTTAATAAACCCATCCAAAAGGAGTGTATAATTTAGTCGGGTCCTTTCTCTCTCTCGCGAACTGGGCTTTCTCTCTCGCTTCCCTCGCTGTCTCATTCTCTCGCCAACTACATTCTCCCCGTCTCCTTTGGCTAGCTATGTTCTTGCCGTCTCCCCTGGCCAGCTCTGTTCTCCCGGTCTCCTCTCATCGGCTCCGTCCTCCTCGGCCAACGCTGATCTCCCCAGCTCTGTTCTCCCAGTTGCCATTTTTTTTGTTTAATTCAGACGCCCATAGAGAGACCAATCGCACCACCACCGCACAAATTCAGAAAGATTTCATTTGGGTTTTAGAACCTTGACTTGGAATCGATGACAAGATTCGAAAATTCGGAAGGATTTCATCTGGGTTTTATGATTTTGCATGTTTCCCTTTTTTTGTTTTCTGATTGTGATTCTTAGTTTCGGGGTATTTTTTGGATTAGTTTCAGATGTATAGAGGGGGAAGATCTGCTTGACGGTGCATTTCAATGCCTCTCTAGGTCAAGAATTGTAAGGAGATAGAGACTGAGGTTGTTAGGGGACAGTGAGGCGGAGAGATCTGGGGAAGACTGAAGAGTTTTTTTTTTTTTTTTTAATTGTATTTTAAGTAACTTGATTTAAGTAAAGGGGTGTGCTATCCACACACCCCTTTTTACTTCTCACACACCTTTTTTAATTTCTATCTGTTAGATCTTCTTCATTTCATCCGATCCAACGGCCGAAAATTAGAAGGGTGTGTGAGAAGTAAAAAGGGGTGTGTGGATATCACACCCCTAAATAAAAGAAGATTTTGTTTTTTGTTTTACTTTGATCCATTAGGTGGTTGTGAATTTTATTAAGTGTAAAAAAAAATAAAAAAATTCTCCTTGTTTTCATTAATCATCTATTTTTATCTTAAAAAAGTAATAATACTTTGAATTCTTCTTATTTGGTATAGTACCAAACGCAGTATAAATAATACGGTCGTTAGTCGGATACTGCACCAAACGCCCGACTAATTTAGTCAGTACTGTTCGGTGGCTATTTATTCTATCCGACTGAAATAGTCAGTACAGTCCGAGCTGCCAAACGAGACCTTATAAACCATAATAGCCTGCTTGTTGACCGATATTTAGAGAGATTTCAAGTTCGTATCTCCCGTTATTTCTCGGTAGGGCCTTTCTCTACTACTTGCGTTAGCTTGGGCCTTTGTTTCGTTAGGGGTTTGTGGTTGAATTTATGTTTCTCCGGCGCAAATTAAAAACCAACACAAACAGCAAACAAATGGCTCCCTTATGCCAAAGGTGATTAGGACTCCACCCTGAACCATTAACATTGCTGTCCTTACTACAAAAGCACACCAGTTATAATTCAGAAAAAAGACGTTACATTATTTTGGACAAAAAAAAAAGGATATTATTAATTTTTCCAGAAAAAAAGGGGGTTTTATTTGACTACAATTTGGTAATTAAATCAATATGACCGACTACAATATATATATCAAATATTCTCTGAAACTCAAATTCCTTTTACTGACCTTTTATCCCTCAAATTTAGGTTTTTTTGTTGCAAACTTGAGTTGGCTAAAATAAGGTGCTTAACTTTATGTGCCGAAGTTTGAATCTCTCTAATTTAGACAAGTTTCCTATTGTTTGTCAACAACAAAAAGTATTATGTGAGTTTTCTTAATTCGTGTGATGGTACACTGCAAGTTTTTTTCAGTTCTTTTTTATCAAAATGTGATGGTGTAAGGTTGGGTTGACAACTTGGAAGTGCTGCGATGAAATTTGTAAGCAGTTGAAAAAAGAAAGCTGATAACATTTATCATCCTCAAGGTCAAGGGGTTGGTTGACAACTTGGAAGTGCTAGCTGCAAACTAACCCCCAATTCGATTCCCACCCAACTCCCAAAGGATTAGTTCTCAAGAGTAGCAAAGTTTGATTGGTAGGACCAAACCGTGCATCAATTGTAAACCCAGATATCATGCTGCATTTGATTTTTCTTCGGATTTTGCGAGTCTTGATTGTGTAGCTAGTTTGTCAAGTGGTGTTTGCCTTCTTTTCTATCTATTTTAGGTTAAAGAATCTAACTTATATTAAGTGGTTTAACTTAAAACTGCACTAAGATTTATTTTTTTAGAAGATTCTGCTAAGTAAGCTAGAAGGTGGTTAATTTGATGACAATATACGTGTTAGACCCATTAATTGTGGACTATTGTGCAACCTCCTGAAATCCTGACACACACCACATCAACTCCAAAGTTACTCGATCGAGAGTGAAGTGCAACGGGGAAGGATGTGCCACCATATTTCTACTGTGAATAGTTGTTATTTTCGTTGTTTTAGTAAAAAAATAAATATATTTTAGTTGTTTATTAAAAAAAAAATTATATTATAAAGAAAAATATTAGAGAGACTACAGCTTAATACTATATTTGTATTCTATATGATGTGGTAACAAATGTGTACATGTTATGTCAATTAAAAAATTTATCTCAATGAATGTCAGTTATATGCATTATTTAACACAACTTATAGTATAACAATATGGTCATTACTCATATAAAACATAAAATAAAAGAGCAGGTGTGAAACTATCCCTTTCCTTTTTTCTTCCCGATAAGTTGAAGTAGCACTTCAAATGAATGCTAGCTAGCTATTGTGTTTTGATTGGAGCAAGAAGTACTTACGTTTTTCACATCCATCTCAAATTCATGCTTTTGTGACTTGTGTGATATTGTTGGGGGCAAAAGATTATCGTTTTCCAACAACTAACGTAATATAATGAATAAGTTTCCAACCTGCAAGTTCCACCCCCCGTTTATACGTATATAATTACCCTTTGCCACACATTTGCAAGCAAATATCTCAGTACGTGCGTACTTACGTAGAGTTTAGCAAACACCTAGTCGATATAATGGTAGATTGGGGGAGCTGGCTGGCGAAGTGGCGTGTAGAGTTTTGGGTGAGGCAATGGAAGTCTGTCGATATATCTACTTTGGCTGGGCTTTCCTATTTGCATTACCTTGTTCTTCTAGCACCGTTTCATTTCAACTGGACTGCGCTTTGGCTGGCCGTCGCACTTTATTTTGTCACAGGTCTAGGTGTAAACCTATCTTTCCATAGGAACCTTTCACACCGGAGTTTTAAGCTTCCAAAGTGGCTTGAATATTCCTTTGCTTGTTGTGGGGTTCTCTCCCTTCAGGTGCGTCGAATTCTAATATTTCTAGGGAAGTTTTTGTGGAATTTTGTTTGTAGTTTTTAATTCATGATTTTAGAGACAGATTGTTTAGTAGACTTTGCTTATGGTTTGCAGAGAAGTCCACTTGAATGGGTGAGCCTCCACAGAGCTCACCATCAATTTACTGACACGTTGAAAGACCCCCATAGTCCCATCCATGGACTATGGTTCAGTTATGTTGGTTGGGCCATTGATTATCGTCATCGATTTGAAAATGTATAAAACTCCATCTCTATCTCTTAATTTTAATTTTTTGAATATCAGATGATGAAAAAGATAGATATTAGCTGCATACAACTCATCATTACCTATGAACAAAGAATTTAATAAACTTTCTAACTTTACATTTTTGTGCAGTATGAAGCAATAAAGAACGTTGGAGATTTGAAAAGCCAACCATACTATAGGTTTCTTCATTATACGTCCCCCCTTCACTCAGTTGCTCTTGGAGTTATATTGTATGCTATAGGAGGAATGCCCTTTTTGGTTTGGGGAATGGTAAAACTAATTGCCGTTTTACCATTTGATTGTTAAAAATGATCAGGTTTTCTTTTTCTTTTTCTTTTTTAATATTAATTAAGTAGGGTTTCTTTGTATTTTTTAGGGTGTGAGGACGGTACTTTTTCTCCATGCTACTTTTGGAATAAATTCGGTTTGCCACACATGGGGCCAAGTTGTATGGGCGAGTGGTAATTTGTCTAAAAACAACTGGTATTTTAGCTTCTATACGTGCAATCCAACCTACAGCGTATTTGATGTTTTTCATTTACATGAATAATAGTTTGGCTATGAATTTAACTGCTTAATTGTTTAATTAGGATCATAGGATTGCTGGCACTTGGAGAAGGCTGGCACAATAATCACCATGCATTTGAGTTCTCAGCTCGGCATGGATTTGAATGGTGGGAAATTGATGTTACTTGGTACGTGATCAGATTTCTTCAAGCTGTTGGTTTGGCTACAGAAGTAAAACTTCCTACCGAGACTCAAAAGAAAAGAAGAGCTTTATCCAATAAAATCAATGAGGAAAGCTTGAAGGAAAATTAGAAAATGGAATGATCGATATAATATATATACTTCTGGTTTAAATGTGCTTTCGACAATAATTAGTGCAAAAATTACTGGAAAATAGGTATCAATGAGAATAAAATCAAATGTGAAGATAATATCATATTTATATATATATATATATATATATATATATATATATATATATATCTCGAATCTCGATCAATGTCATGAATTGTATGGATATATATATATATATATATATATATATATATATATATATATATATCTCGAATCTCGATCAATGTCATGAATTGTATGGATAATTAAGAAGTGTTTTTTGGTAAAAAAAATGTATGAAATTTTACACATATATGTACGTAGTTCTGCTTGTTAGTTATATTCTATTTTTTCCGTCAAAATTGTATTTGAAGAGCATACAGAAACCAATTGTTCAAGAATATAAGAATTCCACGTTGATCGTTGTTGGAAAATTAGTTTATTATTATTTTAGTTTTCTTGTTGGTCTAGCATTAGGTTTTTTGCCCGTTAAATATTAGGGTTTGTTTTAGTTTTCTCTATAAATAAATGTCTTGTGACTCGGAGAACAATAAGTTAGTCACAATGTAGTCTTACGGGTTATGTAGCCGTCTCAATGAATTTGAAGTGTTCTCTTTAGTTTCAATAAATAAAGTTTTATTCATAATTTTACATTCGGTTTGCTCATCGTGTAATCTGATATTCAAGATCGAATAATTAACAAAAACAATTATATAGCTAGAAAATAATTTCACTTCTAATATCACCGCATGCCTCTAATTCCCACGCTATCGTGATGTACAGGTTGTAAAACGCAAGTTGCTGGATATTGTGATTAGAAATGAATCACTAATATGTGTCTTCTGCAAATCTAATGCAGATTCTGAATTAAATTCTGTACACTTATATTGATAAGGCTTTTTTCCCCAGGTCCACTGCATCATTAATTCCTTCGTTGCCCCATTTCTTGATAACTCTTCAATCTTCCAAAATTTTCCAAATAATTGCTTAACTATCTGCAACGAACCAAATGACATATACAACATGCATGAAAGTCACCAAATTAATGGCTCCACGTACTACATAAAGTAGGAGTTACCACTGAGGAAATCTTTGATTGCCTAAGGCTTGAAGTAATCTTCATTTGAAATAATAAAAAAATAAAAAAATAAGCTTTAAAGACAACACATATTTTGTCAAATTTGGCCTGCAGTAGTCGGACCCTTTTTCTTTGGGGGTTGGGGTTTAGTTTCCTTTTGCAGGTAGTCGAGAGTAATGCTATTAATTTTGAGTATGAAACGCTCTATCAGCCAGTAATTTTTTGGCTAACCGTCACATTGTTACGTGTTATATATCAATATACAATTTTTTTTTTTTAAAAGAAACCAACTGGTAATTTCACTTTTTTGGGAGTCGAAAAGGCTCACAAAGGCATTTCAACCTCTCACTGGCCACCATCGTGCGATCCATCAGCGCCAGAAATTGAATACAGGACGTGCCGTGTAAAATACGTGTCTTGAATATTCATTCGCAACTACTGGGCAGCTCTGTGATGATTAAATATACTCGTGTTTTAACCATGCTAAAGATGACCGTAAACTATGTTGAAGCATTTTATAATCCCACATAATGACAGCATGTGGTTAAGATTTTTGCAAATGACAGAAAATTATATACTAAATTATCTAAAATATGGAGATAGAGATATAAATGTGGATGTATAATGGGAAGTACATTGCTCTAGCCAACTTGACTAAACTCATATTTACACGGATAATTAAGTTATCAGTGTTAATTAATAGTGATGAACCGCTTGACCGACTCTGAAACGAGGCTAAATTCCTCTTATATTAAATTAAACCACAACTAAATCATCATTTGGATAGGTTGACATCAATTGGTATAGTTAAGTGTATGTTATACAGGGAGTTGGTCATCCAACGGTGCTTTTGTGTGTGTGAACGGACATACCACGTTTGGCATGCCCTTTGATTTTTAGGTTTCATTATATGGGGCCAGCTCTGGTTTGAATTTCCGTCTCTTGGGCCTTATGGCTGCTTTCATGCTTGGGCAGTTGAGTGTCGTTTTCTTGGGTTAATTTGCTTTTTATTTACTATATTATATAGGGCCGTGAACTATGGGGGATGAATAGGTTTGGCTACATAGCCCACGAGATTTCTCTCACCCCAAATTTTGAACCCTAATATGTACATTATTGCACACAGACAGTGCCATTACAAATCTTGTGTCCTATAATTTTTGAACTATTACTTTCTCACATTTCAGCCATTCAAGTGAAAACGAAGTAGACATGATATAGAATTAAGAGAAATTAATACAAAAAATAGTTGAAGAAAGTAGCCTACCTTATCAGTTTGTTTGTTCCTCAAGTTAGTTTATTTGTTATTTAACATAGTACAAACCAAATATCACTGCTACAAACCTACAAGAAATTAAAAAAAAAAGGTCATTGATATTAGTTGTACATAACGAGATAGGGTGAAAAGCGTATCAATAGCTATAACGTCATTGACACAAGTTCAAATCTTCTGCACTCATTTTGTGTGTGACATCTTTGGTGATTTTTATTATTGATTAACATGTGTCCAAAACAAAACCTAAAGATTAGATTTTGAGTCTACAAATACGTTATTACGATACAAAAGAAGCAGAAGCATTAGGATTTTGTGGCAAGCCTAATGGGAGAGTGGGTGACGCAGTGGAGGGTTGAATTTTTGGGGAGGGAATGGAACGTCGTGGATATAGGCTCCGTAGTTGTTGTTTTGGCTTTGCACTGCCTTGCTCTTTTAGCTCCATTCCATTTCACCTGGCCTGCATTTTGGGTAGCAGTTGCACTCTATCTTGTCGTAGGAGTGAGTGTAAATCTCTCTTACCACAGGCAACTTTCCCACCGGAGTTTCAAGCTTCCCAAATGGCTTGAATACTTTTTTTGCTTACTGTGGAGTCCTATCGTTTCAGGTATACATACTTTTATTTGTGTTTGCAGAGAAGATTTTGTAGAGTCATTGTACTTTTTAATGTTTGCAGAGAAGTCCACTTGAATGGGTGAGCATACACCGATCTCACCACCAATTTACAGACACATTGAAAGACCCTCATAGTCCTGTTAGAGGATTTTGCTATAGTTACATTGGTTGGATCTTTGATTATCGTTCTCGGTTCGGAAGTGTATGCAAACTATCTAGATCTCTCACAAGCTTAAAAATATTGCTCAGAATAAGTTGTATAGAACTTTGTGTGTGTTCCTCTTATCACATAATCCGTAATGTGACTGCAGAGATCAATGCATATATGACGATGTTTTTAAACTTTGAAATTTTGCAGTATGAAGCACGACTAAAGAATGTTGGAGACTTGAAAAGGTAGCCATTCTATAGATTTCTTCACTATACGTACCCATGCAATTGGATTTGGAGTTTTCCTCTATGCTTTGGGAGGATTTCCCGTTCTGGTTTGGGGACTGGTAATCGAAATATTCCTGTTGTTTTGTTAATCAAAGTATATTTGTTGTGTTCTTCTACATGTAGAATTTATTTCATGGCTACAGATTAATTTCTCATTACAAAATGTCCTCTTTGTTTTTTTTTTTAAATTTTCTCTCATCATATTTGCAGGGTGTGAGGTCAGTAATATTTCTTCACGATACTTTTGGGATAAATTCAATTTGCCACACTTGGGGACAACTAGTGTGGGATACAGGCGATTTGTCTCAAAACAACTGGTATTGTTTTATTGGAATTTGTAGTTTAAATGCGTTCTTATTTAATCACATAGGAAATTAATAGTAAAGTTAATCAAATATGTTTAGGTTAATTGGATTGCTGGCGCATGGAGAAGTTGGCACAACAATGACCATGCATTTGAACACTCAGCTCGGCACGGCCTAGAGTGGTGGCAAATTGATATTACTTTGTACGTAATAAGATTTCTTGAAGCTGTTAGATTAGCAACGGACGTAAAGCTTCCTACTGAGACTCAGAAGAATCGAAGAGCTGTAATGTTAACCAGCAACAACAACCAAATCAGTGACTAAAAAAAACTCGACGCAGAAGTCAACAACGCAAACCTTTGAAGTTAATGGAAAGTTATATCACTAGATCTGCAAACTGCTGCTGCCTTCTGCAGAGTGCCGTCCTCTTAAGTATATAGAGTAGTCCATGGATCGTTAATTTTCTTGCGGTATTTACCAGTTACCAGGCAATTTACAAAGTTATACCAAATTTATAATAAATAATTGTCTTATGTCGGTTATGCTAGTAATGTGTTGTTAAATTTTGTTTTTATGTTGCCCTTTTGAAGTCATGAAATAAATAATCTTGTTTACTTGAGGAAGTGTTCGATGAATTTGAAGAATGAGTTTCATTTAACGAATTTACTGTTATTGTGGCGTTGCAAGCCACTAGTACGAGGTTATGCGGAAGAAGTTTTACACATGATCTTACACTCCGAAATGCGAGAATGACGGTGAATTTATTATTCATATAATCTTTCTCATAAGAGGAGGAACTCCTAATTAGTAGTTGTGGCACATCGATATATCACTTTAGGTGTAATTTTAATCGTGTTATATTTATTCTTGTGGTTTACTATACTAATAAATTTACGCAAATGGTCAATATTTATTAACTTAGCATCCTCGTATGAGTTATGTGGTGGACATTATAATACCTAACTTCATACCAAATAAACTTGAAAACACATGGTAGAAAATGCCTAATTGTACTAAAAAAAAATTCAACACACACGTTAAGAATTATGAGGAAACGATAAGGTTGATGTATCAGTATCTAGGGTATGATATGAACATATAGATATACTCATAATATGAATACATTGAGATAAGACCAAAATAATTTTGTTACAATCACACTGAAAACTCACCAAAGTGGTGGGCTTTGAACAATCTTTTGGGTTAATTAAGCATGCTAAACTGTGTTTTGTAGCGACCAAAACTCAAAAAGTGGTTGGTTCAACATCAGTTAATTACAAGAGGTGTGATCAGAAGGTAATTAAAAATCCTAACTAGTTTTGAGTTTATATTAAGAGAAGTGAAAGCACTCTTAATACACAAGGACTGTTAGAAATATGCTAGTTCTTAGAAAGATGAACACATGCAAATGAATCTTCATTTTTTTACAAAATCATGTAACTATTATCTGTTTCAAGGATAGTTCATACGCATACATGATCAGTGAATACACAAATCAAACTAATTTTGTTTGAATATCAATAATGGACAAATTTACCTTGAGGAGTGCACAAAACAATTTTTTTTGTTTTTTTTTGTTTTGTAAATAACATCTTCCTCATTTGATACTGATATTGGGAGAGAGGAAGTGCAATGGAGTGATACACTCACTTAACGAATTCAACTGCAAATCTCTTATTTTAAAAGCGTTATTCTTATTAATATACTCGCCTCCCCCACTAGTTTGAAACAATTTAATCTTGGTATCTGTTGGAGGGACTTTTAGGCTTGGCTTGGGGCCCTTTATGATGATTGGGTCTTAAGACTTGGTTGGGCTTACATGTGACATTTTTTAGCCTCAACAGTATCGAACATATTTTTCACTTGAATTTTGAATTTTGCAAAGGTTGCAAATACCTCTGATTTAACTTGAGAGGATACAACCAAGTGTACTGCGAAAAATTGTCAATGAATATATATAACATAATAACGGAATCTAGAAACACATAAATTTGAATAACTTCATATATTTTTCAAACCTGCACCCATTGAAACCATACATGATCAGAACCGGTGTATTATTTGAGGATTTGTGATCTAAGCAGCATCATTGGTTATGTGGTGTTGGCTCCAGAGTTTAAGAGCCAAGTTGTAGGTGGCGGAGGAGCAGCAGTACGGGGAGAAGATGAACTGGCAGCATCAGCAGTGAAACAGGATGATGGAACACATCCCTCATAGGACATGTTCAGGCGATTGAAGCAGTCAATCGCTGTGTGACCAAAACGCCGGCAGATTTGGCATTGAATCTTCCCTCCACTAAAGCTATCAAAAGGAGAGAAATGAGGCAGTCCAACATGTGCAGCACCGAGAAACCTAGAACAAAGTTATAGGCTCTAGAAGTAGAACCGGAAGAACGCGAGCCAGACGAGGAACCACCACTATAAGAACCAGACCTGCCACCACCATGAGCGAACCCAGGACTGGCAGTAACACGACGCCCACGTGTGGATGCATTGCTATTAGGCCATTATCTCGAGGGAGAGAAGGTTAATTCACGGCGTTCAGTGCTAAGAAGCAAAGCCTCTATAGCAGCATAAGAAATAGGAGACTTGCGAGCTTGGATTGAGGCCATAGTATTCACGTACAAAGGACCAAAATTGGTCGTGACAGTAGCAACGAAATTGTGCTTGGATAGAGGCCATAGTATTCACGTACAAAGGACCAACATTGTTCGTGACCGTAGCAACGAGATCGTCATCAGTTATTGGAGAGCCAAAGAGAGCAAGTTGGTCTGCAAGAGCATTAGTTCTATAAGAAAATCAGTGATAGAAAGGTCACTTGATGGAGATTCATCAACTCACCACAGAATTGGACAACACGATTATGCGAAGAGGAGACATATCATTCTTGGAGCGTCTACCAGGCATCAGAAGCCAAAACTTTGTTAACAATAATTGACAGCACATTGGGAGTGAGAAAACTTGCCACAACAGAACCAATTGATTATGTTGAATACATGCTTCAAAGCTTGGATTGACTTCATAAGTCAAATTTCCCTCATCGTCCGTGATAAAAGCAGGAGGACGCTGAGATGAACCATCAACAAATGAAAAAGCCCCTACTATGGATAAAAGGAATGAATTGAGCCCTCCACAATGAATATTTGTTAGGATCCAACTTGATGGTGAGAAAGTTGGCAACACTGGGATTAGAGACAGCAGCGGAAAGATACATGGGAAAAGTTGAGAGAAAAGTTTGTCGTTAGACGCAGAGAGGGATGATACCAAGATAGAAATCTCAGTTCAAGTATAATTAGGCTAGATGAATTAGCCATCTGTATATTTTCATTATATATATATATATATATATATATATATATATATATATATATAGAGTCGACAGAGAGTTTGAGATGAAACCAAACTCTTCAAATTAAAACATAACTGTTTGGGCCCAAAATATTGGTTTGGATCGAATTGGGAATCATTCTCGGCCCATAAGATTTTACCTAAAGGTTACTGTGGATCATGGGCCAAGATCAACCAAGTTCTATCAAGAAAAGGGGGTACCCGGATGAGGATGAAGTGAGCGAACTTCTATGGTTAGTAGTAGTAGTCTTGATAAACAGCACTGCGAAGTGAGGTGTTACAATTTACCAGGGCTCGGCACATAGAACGCTGAGTTGTTTTATGATTGGATACTCACAAGTGGGCTTTAGAGTTCGGCATTCTGATGGCCGAACCACATTCATCATCAAGACATACATCCGCTTTGAGTATTTGTGCCCTTACACTTTGGTGTCAATTCGGCGTGAGTTTACTCTGACGAATACCATTACTATGACCAAATCTGACGACAACGATTTGTGAACTTCGCATAATTAGTAGCCTTGTCTTCAGGCTTTAGAATCCAAGAGCCAAGTTGATTTCCTTCCTCGGCCGCAATCGCAAAACGCAGAAGTCAGCCGCGCACTCAACGCAACATCAACAAATTTTACTCCTCGGCCGAGCTCGGCCGACGAGTTGGCACGCCCCACACACAACCGAAGGACGTAGTTAGCTCATAGATTACTCGGCCTGCACGCCACGTAGACTTGGTAGTTTTTTAGGGTCAACAATAACAGATAACTAAGAATTAAATACATAAATTACAAAATTCATAATTCCAAGATCGTTGAATCATTCAAACTAAAGTTGAAACATTCTGTTGCAATGGATTGGATGAGATAGGAGAACCATTTGAATTTAGTTTCGGCAGGCTTAGCTTATCAGGGAGTGGAACATCGTGGATATAGGCTCAGTAGTTGGGTCCTTTTGGCTTTGTATTTGCTTACTCTTTTAGCTGCATTTCATTTCACCTGGCCTGCATTTTGGGCAGCAGTTGCACTCTATCTTGTCGTAGGAGTGAGTGTAAATCTCTCTTACCACAGGCAACTTTCCCACCAGAGTTTCAAACTTCCCAAATGGCTAGAATACTTTTTTGCCTATTGCATGTGCAGTCCTATCGTTTGAGTCTTTCAGGTATAAATTACTTGTATTCATCTGTGCTATTTTATAAGAAGATTTGTTAGACTCTTTTTTTTTTCTGTTTGCAGAGAAGTGCACTTGAATGGGCCAGCATACACCGAACTCATAACCAATTTACAGACACGTTGAAAGACCCTCATAGTCCCGTTAGAGGAATTTGGGATAGACACATTGGTTGGATCTTCAATTATCATTCTCGGTTTAGAAGTGTACGCAAACTCCTAATCTCTCACAAGTACTTTGTGTTTATCTCGCTCATCACATAATCTGTCAAAGTGACAGAGAGAGACCACCACATTGACTGTATATGGCACATCTCACACACTAAGCTAGCAAATTGAAATGCTAATGATAATTCTTTCGAACTTTGAAATTTGCAGTAGGAAGCACGACTAAAGAACGTTAGAGACTTAAAAAAGGCAGCCATTCTGTAGATTTCTTCATTATACGTACCCTTTCATGCCATTGGCTTTGGAGTTGTACTCTATGCATTTGGAGGATTTCCCTTTCTGGTTTGGGGACTGGTAAATAGAAACGTTCTTGTTTTCTTTACATAATTAAGTAAAGATCCTACTTATTCACGAATCTTTCTAACACATAACAATGTATGAAATACATTATAGATCTAACGTTAAGTATAATTATATACCCTATATAGTAGAAGGGAAAGGTGAACCCCTCCTATCTAACGATTAAAACGGTTATAATGTATATATCACATACTTTTATCGATCTTGTATTTTATATTTGTAGGGTGTGACGTGGGAGGTCAGTAATTTTTCTCCATGCAACTTCCAGAATAAATTCAGTTTGCCACACCTGGGGACAAGAAGTATGGGATACTGGTGATTTGTCGGGAAACATCTGGTACTGTATTGCGATTTGTAGCCTAAATGCATTCTTATTTAATTAAATAGGCAATTAACAGTAAAGTTAAGTACATATGTTTAATAGGTTAGTTGGATTGCTGGCGCAGGGAGAAGGTTGGCAGAACCCTCACCATGCATTTGAACACTCAGCTCGGCATGGCTTGGAATGGTGGCAGATTGTATTACTTGGTATGTAATAATGTCCTATGTTGGTGATGCTGGTAAAGTGTTGTTAAATTTGGTTTTATGTAGCCTTTTTGAAGGTCATGAGATAAATAACGTTGTTCAGATTGAGGTAGTGTTTGATGAAATGGGGAACTCCTAATTAATAGTTGTGCTGCCATATCGTACTTTGAGTTTTAACTGAGAGATGCTAAGGAAACTCTCTCAATGTGGGTTTTGAGAAAATTCGAATTTGGGTTGCGTAGTCCTGTTTTTGTGAAGCATTGCAGCAATCTCAGACTTGGATATCCCAGCTGAGATTGAGGGGGAGTAATAACAGAAAGTATAAGATCCAAGTGTCAATAAGATTGGTTTTGCCACGTAAGGAAAGTTAGTTAATCTATGTCCTTATAAGTACTGTTGTATTGGTTTACACTGTAATCTCTTAGTATTCCTCTTTACTCTTTCTTCCTCTCTAAGCTTTCTCTCTCTCTGCAATATTCATTGATTCATTTCCTGAGATCATCAAAGTTCATTGCTTTCTAAGATTTCTTCAATACTGTCATGATATGTGGTAGAGGAGTAGGTCATCCAATGGTGCTTTGTGAGTGTGAAGGGAGATGCCGCGTTTGGCATGCCCTTTGATTTTTTTGGTTTCCTTCTATGGGGCCTGTTCTGGTTTGAATTTCTTTCTCTTGGGCGTTATGGCTGCTTTCATGCTTGGGCAGATGAGTGTCGTTTTCTTGGGATAATATAGGGTTTGGCAATAGGCGATGGATAGGGTTTGGCTACATAGCCCACGAGATTTCTCTCACCCCAAACTTTGAACCGTAATATGTATATTATTGCACATAGACTTGGCGATTACATATCTTGTGTGCTATAATTCTTCAATTACTTTCTCACCTTTTAGCCATTCAAGTGAAAAAGAACTAGACATGACATAGAATTAAGAGAAATCTAATGCAAAAAATAGTTGATGAAAGTTGCCTATCGTATCAGCTTGTTTGTTCCTCAAGTGAGTTAATTTGTTATTTGTAAAAACGGAATACCACTGCTACAAGCTTACAAGAAACTTAACAATAGTGATCGATATTAGTTGTACATAAGTCTTTTACCACCTTCTTTGTAAAACAAACAATAGTGACTATTTCTGATTCTCTTATAATGCCTTATATTGAAGATGAATTTCACATTGATAGGATGAGAGACCGTACATGGATTTATAAGTAAGTTGGGCTACTCTCCATATTGTCATTGTTCTACGGTGAAACCTTAACTTTCTTTATGGTATCAGAGCAGTTTGTCCCATGTGTGAAAGCTAACGGCAACATGCACTCCACTTCACCCCGTTCATGTTGTCCATTTGTTAGGCTTGAAAATTCGCCACACATGAGGGGCGTATGAGAATGAATCCCACATCATGGGAGGAGAGATCTCACATAGACTTATAAGTAAGTTGGGCTACTTCTCATATTGTCATGGTTTTATGATAGAACCTCAACTTTCTTTACCCTAGACCAAATGGTCGTCACGTCATTTTCTTTAAGTATTAAACAAAATTTAAGCCAAAAGAAAAAAAAATGCATGGACCACCTAATTAAAGGTTATATTTTGAGTCTATAAATACATTACATGCAATCTCATTAGTCATTACGATACAAAAGAAGCAAAAGCATTAGGGTTTTGTGGCAAGCCCAATGGAAGAGTGGATGACGCAGTGGAGGGTAGAGTTTTTGGAGAGGGAATGGAACGTCGTGGATATAGGCTCAGTAGTTACCGTTTTGGCATTGCACTGCCTTGCTCTTTTAGCTCCATTCCATTTCACCTGGCCTGCATTTTGGGTCGCAGTTGCACTCTATCTTGTCCTAGGAGTGAGTGTAAATCTCTCTTACCACAGGCAACTTTCCCACCGGAGTTTCAAGCTTCCCATATGGCTTGAGTACATTTTTGCTTACTGTGGAGTCCTATCGTTTCAGGTATATATAGTTTTATTTATGTTTGCAGAGAAGTTTTGTTAGACTCATTGTACCTTTTAATGTTTGCAGAGAAGTCCACTTGAATGGGTGAGCACCCACCGATCTCACCACCAATTTACAGACACATTGAAAGACCCTCACAGTCCTGTTAGAGGATTTTGGTATAGTCACGTCGGTTGGATCTTCGATTATCGTTCTACGTTTGGAAGTGTACGCAAACTATCTAGACCTCTCACAAGTTTAAAAATATTGCCCATAATAAGTTATATACAATTTTGCGTCTATTACTCTTATCGCATAATCCGTCACGTGACTACAGAGATCTACGCATGCATGATCTTTTTAAACTTTGATGTTTTGCAGTATGAAGCACAACTAAAGAATGTTGGAGACTTGAAAAGGCAGCCAATCTATATGTTTCTTCATTATACGTACCCCCTTCATGCATTTGGATTTGGAGTTTTCCTCTATGCTTTGGGAGGATTTCCCTTTCTGGTTTGGGGACTGGTAATCGAAATATTCTTGTTGTTTCGGTCATCAAAGTATTCTTAATTGCTGTGTTCTTTATATTTAGGTAAATGTCCAACTTATTCATTAATTAGTCTTTCTACTATATACAAAATTGCATGGAAATATATTGCAGATCTAATGACAAGTATTATTCTGTACCATAGAAGGAAAATGTGAATCTGTCTTATCTAATAGTGAGAACGGTTAATGTATAACATACATCGTTGTAGGCTAGAAATTTTCTTTTTATTTGTACTAGCCAAAAGATCTTCAAAATTTCAATAAAAAAAATACAATCATAATATCAAAAAAAAAAAAAAAAAACATGGTGATGACTAAGGTGTTAAATCTGTCCACTTATTCTTCTACATGTAGAATTCATTTCGTGGCTATATTCTTTCATTGTATTGCAGGGTGTGAGATTAGTAATTTTTCTTCACGCTACTTTTGGAATAAATTCAAGGGTTCCTAAATTCAATTTGTCACACTTGGGGACAAGTATGGGATACTGGTGATTTGTCTCGAAACAACTGGTATTGTATTGTAATTGGGGATTAAATGCATACTTATTTAAATATATAGGCAAATAATAGTGAAGTTATCAACTATGTTTAGGTTAATTGGATTGCTGGCGCATGGAGAAGGTTGGCACAACAGTCACCATGCATTTGAACACTCAGCTCGGCACGGCCTAGAATGGTGGCAAATTGATATTACTTGGTACGTAATAAGATTTCTTGAAGCTGTTGGATTAGCAACGGACGTAAAGCTTCCGACTGAGACTCAGAAGAATCGAAGCGCTTTAATGTTAACCAGCAACAACAACCATATCAGCAACAAAAAAGAACTCGACGCAAAAGTCAACAATGGAAAGCTTTGAAGTTAATGGAAAGTTTTTTATGTCAAGAACTGCAAACTGCTACTGCTTTCTGCCGTCCTCTTAAGTATATAGAGTAGTCCATGGATCGTTAATTTTCTAGCAGTATTTACCAGTTACCATGCAACTTACCAAGTTATACCAAATTTATAGTAAATAAGGCTAGTCATGTGTTGTTAAATTTTGTTTTGTGTTGCCCTTTTGAAGTCATGAAATAAATAATCTTGTTCACATTGAGGAAGTGTTTGAGGAATTTAGAGAATGAGTTCTATGGAACGAGTTTACTGGTATTGTGGCATTGTAAGCCACTAATACGAGGTTATGTGGAGGAAGTTTTACATATGATCTTACACTCCAAGATGCAAGTATGATAGTTAACTTATTATTCATGTAAATCTTTCTCATAAGAGGAGAAATTCCTCATTAGTAGCTGTGCCACATCTATATATCACTTTAGGTACTGTGGTTTTAATACTATACTAACAAATTTACGCAAATGTTCAATATTATAACTTTAGCATCCGTATGAGTCATGTGGTGGGCATTATATATAATACCTAACTTCATACCAAATAAACTTGAAAACACTTGGTACACTAGTAGACAAAAACTATTTGCGCGATGAAAATTTAAGTGACGCACATAATTTTGTCATGCAATTAACCATCATACAACGAAATAAGTGCATTGTCACTACTACAAAATAGATTATTAGTGTCGCTATAATAACTGACAAGAAACATATATTTCTGTCGGAAATTGAGTCAAATCCGACAGAAAGTTGCTGCAGTGATGGATATATTAACCGACAGAATTGCTGGCGTCAGGAAATGACTTTTCTGTCAGTTAAGGCCCTAAAACCGACAGAAATTATGTCGGCTATATGCGACAATAAACATGAAATACTGTCAGATATTATCCAATTTCATTGCGCAAGAGGCATTTGCATGTCGAAATCATATTTTCGTCTCATAAAGACAGAAAAAACGCGGATAGGGGGAATTTTGGCGACATCTCGCGACGAACATTTTCTCACAAAAACCTTGCGCGACGAACACTTCGTTGTGTAAAGTGATAAAATGGTCGTGCAAAGGTCTCACAGGTTTTATAAAATCACGGATTCACTCTCCCTTTTTCTCACATACTTTTCCCCAAAACCCTCAAGTTTCCCTTGTTTTCTTCTTCCCCAAACCCCTCATATCCCAATTCTTATTTTATTTTTCTGTATGATAGCCGATCCCACAGGTTCTATACATTGCTTTATTCATCTCTGTTATTTTATAGGAAGATTTTTTTACTCTTTTTTTTTTTCAGATGCAGAGAAGTGCACTTGAATGGGCGAGCATACACCGTACTCACCACCAATTTACAGACACGTTGAAAGACCCTCATAGTCCCGTTAGAGGATTTTGGTATAGCCACATCGGTTGGATCTTCAATTATCGTTCTCGGTTTGAAAGTGTACCCAAATTCTTTATCTCTGACAAGTTGTTTGTATTTATCTTTCTTATCACGTACTTTGTCAAGGTGACGAGAGATATCACCAAATCGAACATCTTGTAAGAATAAACTAGAGACATCAAGAACAAGAATAGTCTCTTCCCATGAACCAAAAGATCAAGCAATTAATTAAATCACAGCATTGACAAACACAAGAAGAACAAAGTATAAAACACACACCTGATAGGAAACTAACCTACAGACATATTCATTGATGAAGAAGCCATCCCAGTACTCGCACAAACCTTCTCCTCTCCGCAAATCTCAATGCTCTCCCAAGAATAGGTTATTGGTGCAAAAATAAGTGTTACTTGTGAGAACAGTAGCTTGTGTTTTTATACCAAACACACAGATTGCCCTATTACAATCCTATAAGGAATGCAACACTATATTCCTTATATTAGCATAAGTTCTATATATGAGCTAATACAAGAGTTCTCAATATACCACTATAATCGGATTAACTCTTGTTAACATGATTTAGACTTCTTTATAATAATACTAATTATCCCAAGACTTGTAAGAATCATACTCATACCCTAACACATCTCACACACTAAGCTAGCAAATTGAATTGCCAACGATAATGACCAATGTTGCACTTACCACTTATTTGTACCATTATTTGTACTCTCCCTCTGATAGAGGTAGGGTCTGCCAATACATGTGGGTCTCATCTCTCTCTTCAAGAGATGGTACAAATGATGTACAAATAGATAGTAACATTAGCATATTTGAATGATAATTCTTTCGAACTTCGAAACTTTGCAGTATGAAGCACGACTAAAGAACGTTGGAGACTTAAAAGGGTAGCCATTCTATAGATTTTTTCATTATACGTACCCCTTTCATGCCATTGGCTTTGGAGTTGTACTCTATGCTTTAGGAGGATTACCCTTTCTGGTATGGGGACTGGTAATCAAAATTTTGCATATTTTCTTTACATAATTAAGCAAAGATCCTACTTATTCAAGAATCTTTCAATTATATAACTTCGAATTAAGCAAAGATCCTACTTATTCAAGAATCTTTACATAATTAAGCAAAGATCCTAATTAAGCAAAGATCGAACTTCGAAATTTTCATATTTCATACATTGTATATAGATCTAATGTTAAGTATAATTCTAAACCCTATATAGTAGAAGGGAAAGGTGAACCTCCTATCTAATGGTTAAAACGATTATAATGTATATATTGCATACTTTTATTTATCTTGTATTTTATATTTGTAGAGTATGACGTGAGGTCAGTAATTTTTCTTCACGCAATTCATTGCCACACTTGGGGACAAGAAATATGGGATACTGGTGATTTGTCCGGAAACAATTGGTACTGTATTGCAATTTGTAGCTTAACTGCACTCTCTTATTTAATTAAATAGGCAACAGTAAAGTTAATTAAATATGTTTAATAGGTTAATTGGATTGCTGGCGTATGAAGAAGGTTGGCAGAACACTCACCATGCATTTGAACACTCAGCTCGGCATGGCTTGGAATGGTGGGCAGATTGAGCTGGTGAAGTGTTGTTTATGCAGCCTGTTTTGAAGGTCATGAAATAAATAAACGTTGTTCACATTGACGCAGTGTTTGATGAATTGGGGAACTCCTAATTAATATTTGTGCTGCCACATTGTACCTTGATTTCAACTGACAAATGTTAAGGAGACTCTCAAAGTGAGACTTTTTATGGACTTTTTATCATCTCATAGTTTAACGCCAATTCTCGTACTAACATTATAAAATATTGTACTAAAAACATGAGGTGGCAGAGGCAAAGAGTTCATGGAGAGTTTAGTATAGTGGTTTACTTCTCTTATCACGAGGATCTCGCAACATTTTTATTTAAACTTTCTCGTTCTCTCTTTTCAACTCTTCTCATCATGTAATGTTGCATAATAATACGAAACGTCTATTTTTAAATTCACTCTTTAAAAATCAATTTTGCGTAAACCAACCTAATCCGACATCATGTAGTCATCTAAAAGGTTATCCAACTTATATATACAAAGCATGTTATTTAGTTAAATACTAAAATTATAACAACATCAATTGTACAATTAAATTATTTATAATTTAATTACTTTTCGCAAAGTTGATCTTTAAGGTTGAACTAAAAAGTGAACATATTTGATTATTGTGCAACGTTGTCGGATGAGTATGAGAGTCAATATGATAGAGATAGAGAAGGCTGATAGCATCCTTCTTATTATCATCTATAACTATTTAGACACCCAAAACTGACGTGTTTACTAACACACATCCAATATAGACAAGAGTTACCATTTATATGAATCTCAATATGTGTGTCCAAATTGCATCATTCATAAAAATTTCAGGCAAATATTCAATATTTACTAATTTATATAACTTAGCATCCATGTGTAAGTGTAATCATGTGGTGGGCATTATGAACTTTTTGTATGCAACCTTACTTGAACAAAAGAGCCTAGCTAAACATGGAAACAACAATCATTTTACATGAAAGACCAAAACTTTTAATTAAACTTCAATTTTTCTTTTTATATAATAACAAGTCCCAAACTCGGATCCAATTTCATACTCCGTATCATTAACTTATACTATTTTCAATGTCGTTAATTTAAAGTCCTCTAATCCGATCTTCAATTCATACCGTCAACTATTTGTAGCATTTAATCATATGGAGTACGGAAGAAAAATCCCCAAAGGGGGTCTTCATCAACCATGCGTGTGATTATTGCCAACAATAAGAGAATGCATTGTATCCTAGTTAGATCGGATGCAACCGAGTGGGGGGGGGTGGCCCCTTGGCACATGGGTCGATGTAAGAAAAATTGGTCACTTTTTGCGTTGTGTGGAAGGCAATCGTCGTTTGGGATATGTGCAACCTTTTGAGTAGGATGCATTCTGCAATTTTGTTGTCATGCTACAAATAAAACCCGTGTGGAAATGGGTTCACGTGAGTTTATTCTCTATGGTTCTTATTTATTTCGGGTGATCGCCAGGCCAGCTCGTTCTACTATTTGTCTAACAATCTAAACAAGTAAAAGTTTGAGTACTGCGCCATGCACATTGCTCCCACTGAACCAATGTATATAGCTAATGAGCTGTAAAATATTTATGGTTACTACAATAATCTTGTAATGCTTATGTTACACGTGTTGTAAGACCGACCAAATACAAAGATTAAGTACTTAAAACTCCCTAACGTTTTATTGTCATTATAAATTGGTGTCAACCTTTTTAAACGTTTCAAGTAAATATCTAACTTATTGAAAATGTCATACTTAGTAAGTTCCAGTTAAATTTTTGTTAAATTAACTAAAGCTTACTTTGTCTTCAAAATCAATAGAAAGTCATGAAAGCATTGTCTCCATCAACTAACGGTTACCACCATCCCTTCAGGCCATCACCTCCAAACCTAACGCACAATCACCAACTCCACCTACAACTCAAGCCGCCAACATCGAGAGGGTCATGGAGGTTGCTGAAATAGTAAGGATTTCCATGATGCATCCATCACCATCTTCACCGTCCTAAAAGAAGAACTTGAAGCTTCACGAGTTGAGAATCGGCAAATGAGAAAATCACATGACCAGAAACAAGTTCCTTGAAACCTTAATTGAATTTTTAACCCTCTTCTTTGTTAGAAGATTGCCTTCCTGATGTAATTTCAATTTGCGTCCATTTTCAATTCAATTCAATACCCGTTTGATGATTGAGTTACCTATTATATAACTTATGTTTAAAATTAAGATTTTGAGGCAACTAATAGTAATGTTAACTATGATATACCCAGTTGGCGGGTTTTGAATATAAACATTGGGATTAGGTTTCGATGGTCGTAGGTTGAATTGGAAAGTGGGAGGAGCTTAATGTTTCTAGATATTCATTTTTGTTTTCCATTTTATTTGTAAATTTGTTCGTCTTTTTTTTTTTTTCATTTTTTCATCTTCGTGCCTTTTGTAAAGTTATTTTTATTATTATTTTATTGTTCATGTAAGCGAAAAAGCAAGATTCATTGTTGCCATATGTACATTTAATGAAATAATAACTGACGCTTAACAAATAGTACATTTTCAATATAGTAGGTACTTGTTTAAAATGTTTAATCAAATACAAATACTTGTGTATTTAACATAGTTGGAGATTGTGAAATATGAAGAAAAATTTCTCGCAATGGTATCTTAAAGCAATTTCAGGTTCACATAATATTGTACTGTTAATTTGAAATATTGTTACAATAACATACGTAAGCGAGTGCAATAAGTCATTCCCCCGAAAGACAAGATGAGAAGCTGTAATTCCCAATATGAATTCACGATCCCTATTCATCCAACTATACATTTGGAAGAATCCAAATTCAAATTATGTATCAGATGAACACATCCAATTATTCTTCACGTGTCACACTGCCACACACAATTATCATATGCCTGCAGAGTCTCCATCATATTACGAGATCAAATTTTCTGCATCCAAAATGAATGTAGCATCTCTATGACCCTAATGAATATTTGACACGTATTAAATTCATGACAACAAAATTAAGAAAATTTAAAGATATTGAATACGTGTCACACTTATTGGGACTACAGAGAGATCACACCCATTTTGAGTGCAGAAGATTTGATCTCTCATGTTACTGTCCAACTCACGTCTCACTTTATTACTCCAATCATTAAATCCAAAAACAATAAGATTCTTGGAAGATTTAATTAGTAAATATCCACAAGGTACATCGCTATTGGAATTAAACCAGGAAACTACTAAGTATGTAATTATGAACATAATAGTTAACTTAAAACCCCTGAAACAGAAATTAACAAGTTGCAAAGCAGTTCTAGTCCAACCAACAAATACGTACAAAAGCAAGGACCTCCCGAAAAATAAATGACAAACTAAACCCACAACTGCAATTAGGCTAAGCAACACCCCCACTCCTCTCTTGGCCACAAAATTGCTAACCATACACTTCATCATACTCCTCCCTTCTGCATTCTTCAGTTTCCGTATCCAGTGGGCAGCTCACATTTTCCAAACTCTGCAACAAAAAAACAAAGACCAATTTTTTTATATTGGTACACAATAATAGGAACTTACCAAAAAAAAGGGTTTTTAAACTTTAATTCTTCAAAAAAATTTGAAATTTAATGAGATTACATACTCATTCTAATCATTTTCTCTATATTTTAAGAAGTTTTAACAAAACACTCCAGAACTGTTTACTTTTAACGAAAAATTATATTTTTACATTTTCCTAATACTATTCACTTACACCTCATTTGTCATTTTTCATTAAAACTAAAGTTTTTTTCAACTTTTTGTTAGTTTTCCTCATATTTTAACGGTAGTGCTATTATTTATACGTCTCATGCGCTTTCAATTTATGGCCACCTGGTTGAATGATTTGAAAAAAGTTAATGTACAAAAATTAACAAAAGTGAATGTAAAGTAAAATGAAATGTGTAAATAAAATTACTCCAATTCATATATTTTATTTCATGTTCGAATTTATTTATAAACATATTCCACAAGTTTACTGAAAATACGTTAAAATAACTTGATGTTGTATCGAATATTTTGTAATTGACCAATATACTTAAAAGTTTGTATCAAAATATAATATATTAAATTACTGTACTAAAATATATTATATTAAATTAATGTATCTAAATGTTTAAAGAACACATTATTGATAAAAATTATTTTACCCAACTATCTAAATAAAATATATTATGATAAATGAAATCAAAATTAAGATTAAAGGTACAATATATTAAATTAGAAAAAAACTTAAAACATCAAAATTTAACAAATAAATCAGGTGATACATGCATAAAGAACTAAAATTAGATTTTAATTTTTAATTGATTTTAATCTAAAAGCCAATTTTTAAGGTAATGTAAACAGAGAAACGACAACACAACCAAAAAAATGAGATTTGGATCCTCTCCGGATCCACTTGATCTGAGCATGCGGATCAAGTGATCCGAACCGTCGAAATTTGATTAAACGATTCCAAACTGGAGATTCCTCTAAAAATTATAATAATTATAACCGTTGTATCAAATTTAGACGGGCCGAATCACTTGATCTGCGAACTCGGATCCTTTGGATCCAGAGAGGTTCCAAATCCCAAAAAATGGTCACGCGACCACCACTTGTTGTCCTTTGACCTCGCGTGCTGCACCACTTTCCAACATTTCGTGGACCAGGGTCCAGCTTTCACACGGAACTCAAAGGACTACAGTGTCCCATTCCATCCGGCGTATTTTAGCAACGCCGCTTATTAACACTATAAAATGCGCCGGTATTTATATTAATTAAAAATACGAGAGGGAGATGATAAGATACGTACTGGGTGGTTGAGAGACCACGTAGGCCGCCCCGCCAAAATAGCACGTGCCGACCCCACGTGCCTTCTTCTGGTAGTAACTGTTGAAAGCGTACGAGGCGTGGGCCTCGAGGGTGTTAGGATCGTAACACGCAGACCCCGGCTGGATCTGATGGCACTCCGCCCCGCCCTCACCACAAGCGTAGTCTAGACCCGCCTGCAGCTTCTCCTTCCCCGCCTCACCATTCGCCACGCACCACGTGTTTCCGGTTAAGCTCTTCGACACGTCTCCTCCCCCGTTGACCGGAGCAGTCACCTGCTGGTTTCCTGATACCGGCGACCGGCTGTCGTGATAGTTCTTTAGTCCCTCGACGGTGAACGGTATGTCGTATACCTTGCGCTCGTTGGGGAAGAAGAGACCGTAGTTTCTCTCCGATGTGGGCCCGAATTTCTTGTCCTCGTTGAAGAGCGCGAAGAGATAGACGGTCAATTCTGCTTTAGGCCTCAACGGGGTCCCACCGCCGGTCAAGATCCGACGGACGAGGTTGCCGTTGTAGGCGGCTGCGTTCTCCACGCTCGCGCCTACTTCAACCGAGTCGCCTTTCGACGGCCAGCCCGTTTCCGACACGACCATGTTGATGTCGTCGTACTTCAACGCCGACATGGCGGCGAAAACGGCGTCGATCTGGGCGTCGAAGAGGTTGAAGTAACGGAGACCGTTGCCGGCGTCGACGACTCCGGGGTTTTGGCGGAATAGGGCGTAGTCCAAGGGGATGACGTCGGAGTTTGACTCGTAAGCGAAGTAGGGGTAGCAGTTGACCATGAGGTAGGACCCAGTTTGACGGAGAAACTCAAGCATGGGCTTGAAAACGGGTTCCACGAGTTCAGGTCGGAATGACCCGGCGGAGGACGGGTAGGAGTTTTGAAGGGCGCTGAGGGCAATGGGGGAGGAGACTTTGATGGAGGACTGAAGCTTGAAGTGGACGAGGGCGGCGTGGATGTTTTTCATGGCGGAGATAAGGAACTTGGTGGTGCCGTGGGTGTCGACGAAGACCTCGTTACCGACGCCGATGGCTTCGATATGGGTGTTGGGGTGGTAAGCGACGACATTTCGCTGGACCCAGTTGGTGGCGTACGACTGCGACTTGGCGGCGGCTGAGAGGAGCTCGTTGGGGAGGTCGACGGTGACTTTAATGTCGGATCCTGACAGGGCCCGGAGCACGGCCGGGTCAGAGTCGAAGACCTTCACCCGCTCCAGGCCTTGGGATTTCAGAAGCTGCACCACCTTGTACGCCGACGGCAGGTTGTCTGCGATTCTGCCATAGTTCACTCCCACCGAGCCCGCATCTGCACAAATGTAGCACAAAACGACACAATATAAGAACCCAAAACACCATTACAAGATGAAGATACAAGGAGAAAAAAAAATGTAATTTTCCTCAGTATTTTACCTGCTAGAGATGAAGAGACGGAAAGGAGAAGCACGACGGCGATGACGTGGCGTTCCATACTCTGGTTCTTGGAGAAGCAGCGCATTGTGAAAGGTGGGAGAGCTTCTTCTTCGTCTTCTTTCCTCTTCTGTTTATCTCCTCTAATTTTCTGTGGCGGAGGGTGTGAGTGACAGTGAGCGGAGTAAGGGGAGTGAGGGGGTTTTATGGTGTTAGCGGAATAACGTGAGGATCGAGATGGCGGGACCCACGCGTTTGACGCAAGAGACCCTACGCGATGGGTCTTCCCCTCATTGTCCCACAAACTCGACCGTTTTAAGCTTCACCGAATTAACTCTGCGTATGCAGATATTAAATGGTTGCCTGCTGCTAATACGTAGTACGCTCCTAGGGTTCGTCTAATTTTATTTATTTTGTTGTTAAATAAATGGTTCCGTCGGCTTGTTTCGCTCCACCTGTCCTGTCGAATGAGCTGGAATCTTGGAACGGAAAGACGAGAAATGCTAGCTACATTAGGAAAGATTTTTCAATGTAATGTAATCGGCGTACGAAGTTATACATTATGTGTTATTATATAAATAGTATGATATGTGGTTTAAAAAATTAATAACTTAAAAAATAAAATTTCTCATTATTTATGTAAAAACACGTGGTTTCCTATCCATATTTCCGTCACAATAAAAAATTTCTCCTACATTTCTTATTTGCTACAATGTCATATTTAAGCTTCCATTTCTTTTAAAAAGAGGGAACAACCAACGAACTACAGTTATCTATTTTTTTCAGGTTCGAAGAAAACTAATTAAAAATTACACTGTATTTATGCCCACTGGGGAAAATGAAAAAATAAAAGAAGAGATGATCTCATCATGTTTTCCGAACGTTGGATGGTACAAGCAAAATCAGCAGTGCTTAACGGGAAAGGCAAGCAACAAGCCAACAGCTAGTTCATCACTTTTTATGATTAAAACATTTATGCCGTTGTGAACCGACGACTTTTTGGGCTTTTGTGTTTGTGGCAGAATTCATTGCGTAAAAGTTTGATTTGTTAGCAATGTTGCACGGCTTATACTATGAATCCCATTCATATGCCAAATTGAAGGCATTCGAGACAGCTAAATATGCAAATGGTTTAATTTTCAATTTTTATGGAATATTGGAAGAGTCGAAGAGGGGAACATAACTCGCCTTTTTAAATTGACAAACTCAAATCAATTTTATGTAGCACTCTCTCTAACTTTGAGTTCCATGCCTAGCGATGCATCAAAATCCACTTGAGGAAATATCAGTTGAACCAATTCCTAAGTCAGACATTTTTTATACAACATGTATACTTAAATTATGGGTGGAAATTTTAGACTAAGTTACACAATGAACAAAAATAGTACATTAGTATCAGACTTATGATCTCTCAGTGACAAGTAGATATACCAAACAATTCGAATTTACGATAGAGTTTATTCGAACCCCGATACACGAGTATGAACTTTGTACCAGGAACAACCGACCAACAATCACAGCAAGTGACCCAGTGGTAAGGGCGCAAACTGCGACTCCTAATAAACCAAAAACTGTTAGAGGTTCTAGGTTCAATGCTCCGAATTAGTGAGTCTGCTTAATTGTGGTCACGAGCTAGTGAGTTTGCTTGACCGACCAACTGACTTGTTAACAAGATTGATGATCCTTGATCCAAAAGATTATCGGGCCTCGTGGATCTCGTAGGCCCTAATTAATTAATAACTTGGGCATTTGAACTTCAAAAGGCCCATCAGCAACCAATCAAACTCTAACACGTATAGGCATTCCACTGCGCGGGGTCACTGAAAAGAACCGTCGGTGGTAGCGCCGCAGCGGGTACAAAAATCAAGGAGAGGAACCCTAATTTTGCTTTGTTTTAGAGCGAGAGAGGTACAGACTACAGAGGAGAGAGAGGAGAAGAAGTAGAAGGAAAGGATGTCGAATCCGCAGCAAGAAGAGGACAAGAAGCCCAACGACCAGGCCGCCCACATCAACCTCAAAGTCAAAGGACAGGTCTCTATTTTTCACCATCGATCTTTACCCATCTGTATACAATTTAGATTTTTTTTTTAATTTTTAATGTTTCTGGTTTTGATTGTGATATTCGATTCTCATGGGTTTTTTTATTTTTTGGTTCTGAAAAAAAATTGTGGTTTTCCCAAATATGCATGATTTTTCCCCTATTTTTTTGTTCTAAGAAATCAGTTTAAATTACTCTGATTAGAGTATTACTGCTTTTTTTTGGAAAATTAATGTATAAATTAGTTGGTGTTGATCAATTTGAACAGGGATTAGTGAATTAGGATGTGTTTTGCTGCCTTTTTATTCGTATATTTGGTGTCTGCCATCTGCTCTTGTGATTGTGTCGATATCTTATTATTTACCCCCTTTGTTCTTGTTAAACTAAACTTGGGTTTTTTCTATGATCATGGCGGTTTCGCCCCGAAATCAATTGGTTTTGTGGTCTTATGATTTTGCAATATGTTTGTGATGATAAATGGAGATGTATTTAGTTCAATCTCTGTTGCTTGTTTTTGTGTGCGATTGACGATTTAGTACTCAAACTGCGTATTATGCATGATGGGTTTATAACATCACCGTTGAACGCTTGCTGTTGCATTCAATACCTTATTTATTCGTCCTTCGGATGATCATTCACTCCATTGTGTTTTGTTCATTTCACTCCGTAGTTGTGACAGAGTTTGAGGCTTCCTTGCTGTTGATTCCGAAGTCATTGAATCATAATCTTGAGATGTTTTGTTTGAGTGGTATATTTTCAAAACAGTTCGTAGTCGCGAAAAGTGTGATGAGCAGGTGAGTGATAATTTTGTATTTCGTTGCAGGATGGGAATGAAGTGTTTTTCAGGATCAAGCGAAGCACTCAACTGAAGAAGCTTATGAACGCATATTGTGATCGCCAATCTGTGGAGATGAACTCAATCGCCTTCTTGTTTGATGGCCGTCGTCTACGAGCAGAGCAGACCCCTGATGAGGTCCCCCTCTCCCCTCTCACATACGCACGTACTCTGTCACTCTCACGATTGCAAACGCTTTCCGCTCAGTCGCCCATTTCTGCATATATGATCAACTCATGATTGCAAACACTTGAACGCACGTTTGCACATATGTTTTTCTGCTTTACATGCTAAATTGTTTGTGATGTTTTTTCTTGTTCCAGTTGGAAATGGAGGACGGTGATGAGATCGATGCAATGCTGCACCAAACTGGAGGAGCCGTACAGATTTGATCATGCTCTTATTGGAAGGAAGATATAAATTATCTATGATTGGAAATGGAGGAAGTTGTTCTATGAATCATCGGTTGTCAAGTATTACGAGTGAGTTTAGTTTTGTACAAGACCTTTCGTAGTTGTTAATCAACTTTGATTATGTTGTATGTGGGATTTGGTGTCGAAGCATTTAGTTTTCTTTTAAATTTGGATCCAGATTATGATTTTAAGTTGGTATGTCATTGTGACATCCCAAATGAACGGACATGACATGCGAGATTGTTAAAACACATAACATCGTGTTATTGGTCGGGATGCAATGCTATCGTACCTGGATGCGAGACTATTAAATGATTGAATTTAGTCCAATTTGAAATTTTATCTCCGTCTTTGAATTGGTATAGATTTTTAATGCTTTCGACCTGTATCTAACTAATATTGATTAGTTTCGAATGTTGATTTCGAATGTATAATCCGATTTAAGATTAGTTTGATTATGAACCAGCTACATTTTCTATACCCGGAATGAGAATCAGTTCACTTGTAAACGTTTTTCTTGTGTACACATACGGAATCGGGAAAATAACTACTTCCCCTTGAACCTTTCCTTACTTTTTCTACAAGAATTGTTATTAGCACTTTAAAAATCTCATTTGATACTCCAAACTTTCTATAATTTGAAAGAAAAATACACTTGTGAGGAGTGTAGAATGAGATTTTTGGAGTATTAATAACAATTCTCTTTCCTATTTCTAGATGTAGCTTTACTGTAGTAGCGGAAAGCAACCAAGCATGTGCACCTTGATGCAAGTTTAATCGACCGATTTTACTTTTTCCTAACAACTAACTATTTAAGAGCATCTCCAAAGAAAAGGGTCAAAAAGTCCACATCAGCAATAGCAATAAAAAAAAGGAATTGTTACTGGAACTCCAAAAATCTCATTCTATATTCCAAACTTTCTATATTTGAAAAGAAAAATACACTTGTAAGGAATGTAAAATGAGATTTTTGAAGTGTTAATAGCACTTCCCTAAAAAAAAAGAAAAACTAATGAAAATGATTTGAAAACTTTGAGTTTTAACGATAAAGACAAAATAAATAATAAAATGAGTAGTACCAAGATTGACTTTTTAGGTAAAAATGTGGTTTTTCGTTAAAGTGAACAGTACCGGAAGATTTTCGTTAAAGTTACCTTAAAAAAGTTAGCTGATAGTAACTTCAAATCTATTTTTAGCAATTTTTACCATTTTTATTATTATTTTTTGTTATATCGCTCTACGAAAAAATGTTATCCATTCCTCCTGATTCCATTTATGTTAAGTAAACATGCCCTAAGATTAGTTTGATTACGAACCAATTCGGATTCAAACATGAATTAATCGAATGAACATTATATACAGTGAACTAATAGTTTGCCCCCTACATTTCACATATAGAAACAAGACCGCAAAGAACCAAGGATAAAAAAGAAACCGAGCTCTTCCTATGGTATGTATTCAGACATGGGTGCTAAATGCACACAACAGAAGCACCCGCATCAACTCCTACACTTGTACCATGCCGCCGTCTTTACCTTCTCTTGTTTGGCCGGAAGCATTTCACACATTGTCGAAGGTGGTACCGTATTGATAGTGCTATCCTCCAAAAGCTGTGGAAAAACTATTCAAGGTTGTTTTTCCTTCTTACTTTGAACTGCAAAGCCAAAACCATGATAATCGGTTAAGGAAATTTAGAACATGCGCAATTATTCGTGCGTAGTAATATCAGCAGCAATTATTGGTGCAGCAATTGTATATCTGTGCTACAACCTTGTGCAGGGAAGAGAAATTCATGATCTTAAGTTTCCCACATTAGAAAACTAACCAAATTCCGAGTCTCCGGTGGGCCTATAACGTCTTGAAACTTCACGCCGTGATCTCTGGGTTCGGTCCAGGAATCTTTGGGTAAACTCTTGTATATGATTATAAATGCTGTAACCATCACAAAATAATCATAAGCACGGGTTTATTAACACAATCTTACATAGGTCTACAAATAATTATCATGCTGAATTATCAGTGACTACATAGGCAAACCACCTAGTTACACACACAGGTTTTCCAAATGAATAGAGTTGAAATCTCCCCTCGGGATCTCCTATCTAGACTTCGTTTCCATATTGTTACCTAACCTTTAGGTCAAAACTATTGCGAACATAATGAATCAGAATTGGGGTAGTCAGCTCCGTTAAGAGTGGCAGACACGAGAGATCACCTCCTCGAAGGGTTGTTCAATTGGAAAGCTTGGTACCATGGAGAAGACTACTTTTGCAATATCCAAGGATTGAGGATAACAACAGAAGTTTCCCCATGACTATTGCCCAAATAATCTTGAAATCTTACATTTGACTTCTTCCCAGGTAAGAAAGCTAATATTTTGCATAACCCCAGAATCTGGAAGGACAGGTACAATGGCTGAGGAGCATGGGTCGGAGTTTTACATTTGACTTGGTAGTTTTATTGTCTCTCAAACAACTAGTAACTTAACGACAACACTGTTCTTAAAGGAACTTTGTACTGATAAGGTCTAATGCCGGCCTAAGCAACCACGACAAATGTGTATGCATCCCACAGAGCAGAAAAATGAAGATCACTAAACAAGATATTCATGCTAAAGAAAAGAACAGCATACCTAAGGCGATGCCTGTTACAAGCTACGAAGAATGCAACAAAACCATTTAATATACTCCTGACAGCTCGGAAAACCTGAAACCCAAAAAGAAGAGAATGGTGATCAATAAAACCATCTAGCTGACATTGTTAAAAAGTAGAAACTACATTTATACGTTTTTACTTCCAACCTGAGAAAAGAGGTCATTCCAAAGTGAACGCCATATGGAAACTTCAACCGTTTTCACAGTCGCCTGGGAAGCTGAAGCAAACTTGAATATGCTGCTAATAACTTGCCAGATATCTTGAAGCGTATCATATATGCATGCACCAATAAAAACTACAACATTGGCTAGTGCAAGGACCATGTGAACCGGAGCATAGAGTACTTCCCATAGAATCCAAAATATAGGATATACAATGGAAGTTCCTGCAACAAAATGCAAACAAGAGTACATGCACTTAATAGAAGATTTTTTAAATTGTACAACGCAATTGACTATTTAAATCAAAAGATGGGTAATCCAAAGAATTGCATGACCTACCAATGCTCCAGATGGCCGACAGGAGAAACCATATTGGAAACACTAAAACCTCAATCAGGTTCCCGACCAGACTGCATGAAGATCCAATCAGAATCCAAATGACTGAAAAGAGGCTCTCGAATACATCAATAAGCGCGTTCCATACTGGAAGGAGGAATCCAAAACAGTCCACAAGAGGTTCTACCAACGGCTGAGCTAGAACTGAAAAAAAGGATCGCGTGGTGCTCCTGATTGCCAGAAACCACTGAACAACTTTCTGAGAGTGGTGTAGAAATAGCATTGTTCCCAAGTACTTAATCCTTGATATCATCGACCAGGTCTCTATCCAATCGAATAGAGGCCCACAAAGACGAGATGCAGTTGCCTTGAGAACTGGAACATTTTTGTATAGGTCATAAAATCCAATTAGAACAGTGACAACTGAGATCAGCACATACAATGCTCTTGCCAGAGGGCACATCCACGGGCGATAGATATGGCAAAACCCTGGGTATGACTGAAGGAAGATAACCCAAGATGGAAGCCCAGCCTCAAGCAAAGTCAGCAACCGGAGATCAGACATTATTATTTCTCTTAGTTTAAATGGGAGGTCACGGTCATTGAACCTGAACAAAATCAGCACATCCCTGTACTGGGTAGATTCAACAGCATCTTGACAATCACTAGTATAGGTATTGACAGTTACAGGTATAGCATCTTTGCTGAACGGAGTAGCTTTAACGGCACCTTCAGAGTCACTGATATAGGCCCTCGCAGTCACCGGTATCTCATCTTCAGAGTCACAGGTATGGGTCTCATAGTTTTGCATTTCATCTCCACAGTAACGGGAATAAGTCTCACAGTTTTGCATTTCATCTTCAAAGTAACATTTATACGTCTCAGAACTTTCAGAGTCACAAGCAGGGCTTTGCACTTCCTCAGAATAAGTATCTACTTCAACTCCAGCACTGATACACGTTGTTATTTTCCTTCTCTTTTAGGGTCCAGTAGGTGGAGGTGGTGAATGCGGTACACCGGCCCTATTTTCACAGGTATCAGAATGAACACTAAAGTTGCGACTAAGGCAGTGGAGAGAATCTTCCCCAGTGGACAGATTATTGTGACAGATATTGTCATCAACAACCGCCATAGTTTCTGTCTCTGGAAACTCTTCAGCATCATAGAAAACTTCTCCTGGAAACGTTAATAGAAATTAAATGAAATCATAGAATCCTCATTTCAACTGGTAGTAGAAGAAACACAGTAGTTTCAGCAGCCATCACGTAGCACAGTATAACACTTTGTGCAGATAGAGAAATTCTCCAAATATATGTTTATCCAAATTTCCTAATAAACCAACAAAGGAAAATTGTTCGAAAAGAACTTCTCGAACTTCTCCTTGTGAGCTTCAAGGGATCCCAAGTCCCTATGCTATAAGAAGATTATCCAAGTAAATTAAACAGTGTCTCTGGATCATCTCACATTCTAGTGGCTTCCATTCCTGCTGGTGTTAGAATTTTATAACCTTTAAATCATCATGCATATCCCAGAATTTCACTCTCAAGCAAAATCATACAGATTCAAGCAAAGATGAATACTTCACGCCTTGAGGCTCAATGCACAGCAGAGTTCTAATATTTTTTCTTTAAAGGAACATATCTCGCGAAACAATTAAGCTATAGCAGCCCCAAATAAATTTTCAAATTTTTACCATTTTCAATGCTGCACTATTTGTTTTGACTAACCAAACATGACCACTAAAGACATCCCCACATTCCGACTACATGTACACAAAAATCATGCTCATATGCCAAAAGAAAAAAACCCCATGTCATAAAGTTATTAACATGAAGACCACAAAAATAGGAATCATGAGAACAAAGAACACTACCTACGGCAGAATTCAGATGCTCTTTCAACTGTAGCTGCTCAGAGATTGTTCCTGAGAACCACGAAGATATGCAGCTTGCAGCTTGAGCAATACTGTCAAATTCCCATCTTTGCATGGTTTTAGCCTCTGTAGCCAGCGACGTATCAGTCTGCAAAGAACACATGAACCATAGAACACGGGCACTTACAAAGGACTACAAACAACTGTTCAAGGATATAGAAAGGGGGTGATACCTGAAGCTCACTGATGTAATTGATACCTCGAACATTGCTCCATGCAACTTCGAATACAATAAAACCATACAAGGTCCTATGTAACTCCCTTCTTAGAAGCAAAGATCTCTGCAGCTTCTTTACAGGTAACAACACCTTCTTCTGATGCTTGATTAATGAGAACCACCTAGCAAGCTTCTTTGGTTTTGCAGTCTTTGGTCTGGGGCAAGCATCCTTTCCTTCTGTTCTCACCTTCCGCGCTTTAGTGTTTGCAAAAGGAGACAACCTTGACTGAAAAATCAAACCAATATAAACTTTGATTCTCCGTAAAATAGAATTGAAAAACAAATAAGTTGAACATCAATAAGAGTGTGGTGACTATTGATTGACCTTGGTAACCATCAATTGCCACAAGTGTGCTGACCGCAAACCTAGGTCGCCCAGCCATGGCCGATTATCCACCAAGATATAGAATTTCTTGCTTTCGAGGGCCAGGAAAAGGCTAAGATCCGAAAGATAAGACTGCAAGTCTCTGCAATCACAAAGCACAAACCACATCACTTCATTATTCACACAAAAAGAAAAAAAAAACCCGAAACGATGTTTCAGAACATGAAAAAGCATAAGGTTTGCTCTGTATTTAGCAATACTAAACTACAGTCTTAACAAATAAACACTCACCACCAGAGCTGAAAATTTAAAGAAAAAAGATTGTCATGCAATTAAATTTCTCATAAAACCCAATTCTCGCACAGAAAAATTGTGCATGTAGGATCAAAACAAAAAGGGCATTTGAGAATTTAAACAAATTAATTAAATTAAAACCAAAGAATAAAAATTGAAGTAGTAAATGCTGAATTTTGAAGAAAGTTACCCAATTTGCAAACCGGTGAGGGGGAAAATGCAGCGGGCAGCGTCACCTTTCCCCATCAAGTTCATGCTTTCTGCCCAATTCTTCACCAATCACTGCTTCCCACAATTCACAAATCACAAATGATTAACAACCCAGAATCCAACATATAAATACACAAGGTTATATGTATATGCTTCTTATATGGAAGCATGCACTGAATGCATTTTAGAGAGAAAAAGGGTAGAGTGAGAGAGAAAGGAGGACCTTGTTGATAAAGAAGGAAATTCCATGGAAAGAAGAGAAAGCAATCACCGGCGAACTTCATAACAGAGGGCAAAAGCACGCCGGAAGAGAGAGAGAGGAGAGAGAGGATGGGGGAGTCCACGTGGACGAATCAACGGCGGAGGGAAGAAAAACCCTTTACCCTCCGGAGATTTTCGGAGCAAAGATTTCATTTTTTTTTTTTTTTAAATTATTAAATTTCATTTTTTCTTCTTTTTTTGGGGATATTTATGAGTTGCTTGGTTTCGAAGGCGACGAGGAAGGTGGCGTGTCCGAAGGAGGAGAGGGGGCGGGTCGACTCGGCAGGGACACGTCGGTTGGGGGGAGTTTATGAGGAGGATGACGGGAGCAGCCGGGGAGATGGGTACAATGGTAAATTCGACCCACCTGCGGATCTCATGTGCTCCCCGCCACCACTATCTCTCTCTTCAGTAGCTGTCGTTTGGGGGAAGAGAGAGAGAGAGAGAGAGAGTCAGAGAAATTTCTAAAAGTGAAGAGAATGGGAGAAGAGGTGCCGGAACTTCGAGGAAACCTGGGAAATAACCGCGCGAGCTATTATCGCCTGCGCTCGTCTACACACAATCTAATCATATAAGTTGTTTCTCACTTTGGCCCTTGAATTTTTGTGAGTTTTAATTTTGTCTCACTTTGGTTCTTTTGTGATAGTTCATTTGATTTTATATCCAAATTTAAGGCATCTGTCATTTCGACTTCAAAACAATTATATGATGCCAAATGGCATCATCTTGATTGTCCACGTGTTAATTGTTTGTAACATATTGGTTGAGTTGTTGAGTTTATTACTTAATTAGTCGTATTAATTATTATTACTATAAATAAAGGTTCAAAGATAAATGCGTTGTTGTTATTGTTGTTGTAATGGTTGTTAATAAATAATACAATACTTATTGTACATTGAGTGAAAGTCGAAATGTGAGTTCCTATCAACATATGGTGTGAGCGGACAAACTAATTGAACGTAAAAACTAGTATGCATTGACAGAGAGACCAAAGTGACAGAACAATAAAACTTTGGGGGTTAAAGTTAAAAAGAGCTAAATGGAAGGACGGAAATGGGAATGGTTGCAATACAAAGGACTAATACAGAATTTGGGACTGAAAATTGGGAGTCCGACGACTGGAGGGAGAAGTGAAAACGCGTATACGGCGGTCGTAGTTGATTTTTGCTGGTTAAGTGGTGTACGTGGGCGTAGCGTGGTGGTCCTATATTTAGGTCTACGAAAAGAAAAGAATCCATTTTCCAAAAAAAAAAAGAATCCATTTTCCAAAAAAAGAAAGAATCCATGTCCATACGTGACTAGGGTGGGAGGTGTCTCTCTCAAATTCAGTTCTTATCTCATCCGTCATAATTGTTTGTTTGCATGTCACCATCAATTTTAAGAGATCAACTCTTGTGCACCCAAAATGGGTGTAGCCTCTCTGTGACCCCAATAAGTGTCTGACACGTATTCAATATCTTAATTTTTCTTGATTTTGTTGTCATGAATTTAATAGGTGTCAAATATTTATTGGGGCCACAGAGAGGTCACACTCATTTTAGGTGCAGAAGATTGAAAGCTCCATTTCCCAAAATTAAAGCTTTAATTGTGTATACTAAAGACTTTATTTTTCGAAGTAATTTACAATTCAAGGGAATATTTGAACTCAAATCTTATATAGATTTTCGACTATTTGAGTTTTAATACGAAATTTAAGTTAAAGAAAAATGTTACTCAACTAAGTAAATAATAAGATTTGAGTTTTAACTTCAACAATCTCCTATACACATTGTCAAAACTCAAACATCAGTGAAAATATCTAAATCTTAAAACCCAAAATATACGAATATAAAGTCTTTGAATTGGATGAGAAAACCAAAAAAATTCAAATTCACCACCCTTTTTGGAATCAAACACAACATGATAGGTCTTGAAGATTGTCGTAGGTTAAGATAGTGTGTCATCTCAAGTTTGTATCCTCCCTCCCATGAATTAGAGAAACTTAAAAATGAATATCGCATTGAAAAGTATAAAGAAAAAACCTTTGCTCTTAAGGCAAGAGAAGGCACACTTACCAACAAAAATCCAAGTCAATATTTCCGAGTAAGGTGGTTGTTGATGCGTAAAATCACCGAGGATCGAACGTTACGCCTTGCACTTGATTCTTGAGAGACAAAGGAGGACTGAATCTCAGAAGTGAGGAGCGCCGGTGCAGTGGTTCCGACTATGTACGCTTTGATGCTTAAGTCAGTCCAAGCGTGAAATTGTAGCCTAAACTTGTAGCCTTAAAGATGCATATATCCGAAGTTGATCACAAGTCTATTGCTATGTCCTTGTTTGTTACAAACTGTTGTGGAATTGTTTTTACGTTGAATTTGAGTTCTTTCCATTCTAGGACTCTTAACTGATTTATGCAGCCACATCCATTTGGTCCAACGATGAGCTCCTAGAATTTGTCTGGCCAACTTAATTAATTAGTCGATGTCTACGAGATTAATTTACATGACGTGAATATATTATCGTGCACGGTATCATTTTAAGCCAATTATACAATGTCAAAGAGTAATTTCTCTTTATACACCATTAGTCTACCCGGTAATGTAAGTGTGCCACATCTACAACCCATGTACTTTGGTTAGTGCTTAAAATTTATTTGATATGATAGATATAAAAAATGGAAGTGAAGTTTACTTCATCACATATCAGATAAATTCTTGAATTTTTGTCAAAATCGAAAAAATTTGTCGATACATCAAATGGGAGTGAAGTTTACTTCATCACATATCAGAGAAATTCTTGAATTTTTGTTAAAATCGACAAAGTTTGTCGTTTCGTCCGACATATAGATATATTAGGAGAAACTCTCATATTTGTCTAAACTAATATTTTTTTTTTGTCGATGTCTAAAGTTAAACTAATGTTTAACATTTCCTAAAATTTCATTTTAAGTTTTTATGTTTGAGTAAATTTTTATTAAGGGGAACCAATATCGATATCGATATTTTTATAAATTTACAAATCAATATTTTCACCGGTACCGATATTTTAAACACTAATTAGATGGTAAAGTGTTTTAACCTTTAACTTTTGCTTAGCCGCTTAGGCATGCGGCCTTTCTTGGCTAGCGTATGGGTTGATGCACCTTAAACAGTCCTTTGATGGTGCATGACCCCACCATGATCAGGAATTTCAATGATTAACAGCAGGACCCGCAAACTCCTTGGCCTCATCTGAACCGAACAATCTGTGATTTCGTGCTAGGGACGAACCAATAAGAAACCTTTCTGGAATTTTTTTTGTAAAGAATCTGGATATTCGTGTATTATATTCATTCATCATCGTATATCGTGTGATTAGAAATTATTTAAAATTACACATAAAAAATATCTGACGAAAACTGACCGCACGATGTATAATGAATGAACACGATTCACGAATCTTCGGATCCTCACAAAGAAGATCCGGAGAAGTTCCGAATTCGGGACGAACAGTCTGTGATTTAGTGGTAGGGCCCAGGCAGGGCCAGAGATGGAACCTTGTTTAGGTAAAATAATAGAGCAAGGCCAGAGATGCAGTGTGTACACAAATCGTGTGAAGTTCATGTGCGGGGGATGTCGATAATTTCGTAAGATGGGGAGGCAAGTGGCTCTATAAATCCTCAATTTCTTGAAGAAAAAAAGAAAGAAAGAAAGAAAATATCAAAGCCCATGCATGATGCATGTTATTGGAAGTTGGATGATGATTAATCATTTCTGTAACTTGAGCTGTCATCGCAAAACTGAAGAACTTATCTACATTTGGAATGCATTTGAAGCATTAACTTATCAAAGTAAGATACGTGTCATTACGTTATTGGTTTGAATACTGTTAAAGTGTGTGTAAGTCTTTCTTCAATTTACAATGGACATTAGGCTTTTTAATCATCGTGAATGGTATTTTGTATGAAAAGGGTATGTTCCTGTGTATTGGTGCATCTTTTTGTTTTTTGGTTTTCAAGTCACACGAATAATGTGATGAAAGAGATATAAAAAGAGGTACATGACAAGAAATGAGTAAGTTAATGCAATATTTTTAAAAATATGTTCATGCTACGGAGTATATACTCTCTTGGTTGTCTTTATCTTTACGTCACGAGTCACGTGCAAGGCCTTTCATGTTTGGTTGAGTCATCTATTGATATAATAATTTCATTATATAATTTTAGTTATTTAAAACATTTAATATTTAAGGGTCAGTTTGAGAGTTCGTTTTAAAAATGATGTATAGAAATTGTAATTGCAATCAAATCTGAACAGATAAAATGTAATTTACTCATTAATGTGGATCAGTAATTGAAAAATATCATAAAAATTCAAACTTTATGATAACTCTAACTCTAAGCAAGTTTGGTGGTGGCACTTTGTTATGGTAATTACGTTTCGATTGGGTGGAGGGCAGGTTGTTTTGATGATTTGATTGGTTGTCATATTTCACACAATTGGTTAATCTAATAATATGGGAATGTTGAACGCTGGGAAGTTCATTTCTTAGCTGCGAAGGCAACAATATCAATACTGTTGGATGACATTGATATAATCTACATCGTTTTCAATTGTTTTGAGTAAAGTTTTGAGTAGAGCGATAGAGTTAATGAGTTAGATAATTAATTGTTAAGGGAAGAAGAGTCGGTGAAACCCCTACTAAAATGTATAGACAAAATTGTTTTTAGTCATTGCAGTAAAACGCATCAGCATAATTTTTTTTCAACATGTTGACTATTTGAGGATAATAAATTTGGCTTCAATATTGCCAGAGCCTGCATTTTATAACACGACACATTATACAACACCGAATTTATATAAATGGAAGATGGATGTGTACACAACACCTCATGTGATTAGAACTGTGCCAGACATATATTAGGATCAAGGTAATCTCAAGACCACTCGGAGTCCAAGAAATATACATGTAAATGTGTTCCGATGACCCTTCGAATGTTTGGCACCGGTCTTTTTGTACTTATCGAGAGTTTTATGTAATGTCTGCTAGGTATATCTCGACAATTTTCATGGACATTACTCAACAAATTCTCTCGATATCACTCATCAGATTACTTCAACATATGTCGATATTTATTGACATGTGTGCAATATGATTTGGCTAACCACTACAAGTCCACCAAGTATTTGACAAAATGCTTCATCGGTAAAATGTAATTTCTCTTATTATTAATATGGATCAATAACTGAAAAATATCATAAAAATCCAGACTTTATGAAAACTCTAAGCAAGTTTGTTGGTGCCACTTTCTTATGGTAATTACGTTTCGATTGGGTGGAGGGCAGGTTTGTTTTGTTAATTTGATTGGTTGAAATATTTCACGCACTTGGTTAGTCTAATAATACAGGAATGTTGAATGTTGAATGTTGGGAAGTTCATTTCTTAGCTGCGAAGGCAATAATATTAACAATGTTGGATGACGTTAATATTATCTACATAGTCTTTTTATTATTTTGAGTAGAGTGATAGCGTTAAAAGTGGGTTAGATAGTTAATTGTTAGGGGGAGAAGAGTCGGTGTATATTGAAATGGTACGAAGGTACATATACATGATTATTTTTCGCATAAGCAGTAAAATGCCGTCTGCACAATGATCATGTCTACTTGTGTGATGACATATGACTTATGTGCCCAAACACATTGAAAAATCTCTTATTTTGAGGATCGTAGATGTGAAAGGTGCATGCAAAGTTGGCAACATTAAACGCGGTGGAGTTATGTTCAGTTGTTGCTACAGCCTGGACCACATTGTCATTTGAGATGTCGATCTTTTCTTTTTCACACACAAACTGCCATTTGTATTGTAAGTAATCAAAATAAAATGTGAATTTTTCCTCCCTATTGAAGAAAATATTGCATGTATAAGAGAAGCGTTTAGGAAAGGCATTACTCGATTGCTAATAACAACTTCCGTTTGTGCAACGTTTAAATTCTCTAACAATTTCTTTTACATAATAACAACGTAATCAGTCATTATGAATAGAAGTAGTCGACGACATTATCTGCATTATTTAAGTAGTAATTCAACAACGGAACCTTGCTCTTACCCAACACAGGAAGCAAAACTATAGTGCCTAAAAAGAGAGGGGCCACGAGGACGTTCCGGAGTCTCACTGGCTCTTCCGTTGAGAGTTGACTGTGAATAGAGCTGCTGAGAACTTGTTGGTGTCTTCTTAAAAGTCCTATTTGGCATGGTCAAAGCATAAAGAAATTTAGACATGATCATTTGATTTAACGACATTCTGCCCGTGACGGCCCAACAAGAGCAGGGGGCAATAAAAGAATACAAATTTGAAGGCATAACTCAAAACATTTCGACATAATAGAAAACATATGTATTGCTGCACAAACTAAGTTACTGTTTCAAGGCGTAAAATAGTACTGGAATTGTTTTTGCAGATGCCTATACAATTACTATATCACACAAACACATACAGAGAGTCGCAAGAAACGAATGTCAGTTATTTTGACTAAACACCATTCTTTTTAACTGACGGAGGCCATGACAATTTTCGGTGGCTAGTTCCATCTACCTCACTGTGTTCATCCTCGGCTTCTAGGTGCTCAACTTCGGCCTTCCTTGAGCTTCTGACAGCTAAGTCATCAAAGCTTGGTTCAGTTCTCCAAGGAGGTGGAGTTACACATTCAGAATCACCTGGTATTCTTCGGGAGGATTGCTTGCCTGGTGTTATAGGCGAAGGCGCATCAGTATGACCAACTCTGAGATGCTGAAGTGTTGAAAAAGATTCCCTCATGGCAGACATTGCTTCAAAGAACCGTGTACATGATGCTAATGCCACAGGAATTGGACGAAGCATTTCCTGCATCAGTTAAACAAAATAAAGATCACATCATGCATACATAATTTCCCCACGTAAAAAGTTTTACAACATCTGCATTATTAATTCGCACGTTCTGATCACGGTACACGGTAGATCAGATATCTAAACGACTCCTTCGGTGCTATTATCAGCAAATTGCAACAGTATCATACTCCGTAGTTGCCAACAATTAAATCTCTTATAGCTTATAAACCAAGCAACATCAGGAATATTATCAAAATTGAAGCAAATAATGTGGAAAAAGGACAACTATTGCTACATGCATTCTCAGTAATTTAGAAACAAACGAAAAGCTTCTGCAAACATACCCCCCAAACCGAAGGAGGCTCCTTAAATGTCTGACTCCACTGGAAATCTGCAACTGATGCTGTCAAGGCCCCATAATCACTAGCAGCCTTCATCAATAATTCGGAGAATTGTTTCTGCACAGGCCCAAGCAAAAGATTCCAGAAACATTAAGAAAACAGTTTTTTCGCATGAAATACAAATAGCCCTGTAGTGATTAAATTTTTCCCAACATTGTTTCGAATCTTTTGATCAATCTAAACTCCCATAAAATATGACTTGGATTTAGCAACAAACACTCTTAGACTGGTCAAAACAAAATGGCTCATGTATAATCATAGCATAGAATGTAAAATACAAGACAACCTACATGAGTTCAAACCTAAGAGATTTTACACTGCTGAATTCAAACCTGATACTCTGCTTCTACTGGAATGCAATCGAGTGAATATGGTTGTTGAAGACGGGCTATGATGCGATCCTGCCAGTGATTTGAAACAAAATAAACGAGGAGGTATTATTCAGACACAACATAAAGGGGGGGTTACTGAGAATTAAACATGCATCTGAATGACGACAACTACATATGTAGGTGGCATAAAAAAGAAACTCAATGAATGATAGACTGTAAATTTGCTCTTCTATGCCACCAAAATTCAATTTTCAAAGAACGTGATAACCAAGCATCAGTTTACAACATTACTAGCCTGGAATATATCTACTAAAGCATATTCTTGATAGGAAAACCAGAAATCGCTTCGAAAGAGATGCTATAGTTCATTTCTGGCCAGGAAGACTTTGCAACTATTACAGACATTGTACGATTTGACAAAGAATGCACAGTGGACAGAATATGCAAATGATAATGAATCTTAAATCATTGTATGATTTAACAAAGACAAAGCAATCTAATCATAACCCCAATGTACAACAAGAACAAAGCAACACACAATGCTGTACCACAACAGCTTTACCTTATTCTGAATCACATCTTTCAGTATGGTAGTAATCCTTGCCAAAGTTTCACACTTCTTTTCCATTTCACTCGCATGTGTCAAATGCGCTACGTTTTTATCATCCTACAGAATATAATCCCAATTCAGTGAAAACAGATGAGATAATCTCACAAACTCGAAACACAAAAAAAGAGACTCCAACAGCTCACCTTTCTCCCTTGGAGTTCAACTTGCAGATCTGCTATTTTTCTCTGAACAGAGGTAAGGTCCCTCAAAACCTTTATCAAGTCATCACCCTTTTCACCAGTACTACTGGACAAGTTCTGAAGCTCTTCCTGCATCACAAAAAATTATTCAACTTTTCTGAAATTCAAAGCATGAAGCTTCCACATTACAAAACTAACCAAGTAATCAGCTTTGCTCTTCCACTAACATATAACAATTTAATTCCAACTGGATTTTCAAAATTAAGCTCATAAATCTGAAAAATGTACGAAAGCTAAAACATGGGGAGTAAAAGCTCATAAGTCCAAACGAGCCAAACACTGAAATTGGTCATGGAGGAGATAGAAATGTGCAAAAAGAAGAGCGAGGGTTTACCTGGGTAGGAGGAGCGGCGACGGAGAAGCCGAGATCCGAAGCGATGGAGAGGGCGTCGGCCATGCCGCCGATGCGCCGCAGCGGCTTCTTCCCCACCCAAGTGCTGTCAGTCCCCATCGACATTGCCTCGCCACCCAAACAACCGCCTTCCGGCAACCACCACAATTTGGTTTGGTTGGTCTTCTCTCTCCACTGAGTTGTTCTTGCTTTCAGAGACAGCAATGCGCTGAAAAATTTCGAACCTGTTTGTAACGGATGCTCTCTGGCCGGCCGGGTGGACCCAACTGCAGGACCCGTTCTTCAGCCCAATTATGAGGCCCAATAGTTATATCAGTCGTATTAGCCCAAAAGAGCCCAACTCGCCAAAACGAAGCCCATATAGGACAATTAGGGTTTTACAAACATCTTCACCTTCCCTATATAAACCCCTCTCGTCCTATCAATTCACAAATCGCTCTGGTGGTTCTCTTTCCGCCCGCAGTCGCGCCTCTCTTCCCGAATCCCAAATTTGTGTTTCAGTCAATTTCTAGGGTTTTAGGATCTTTTAGGGTTTTTGATTTTATCTTCTTTCCGATCGATCTCAATGAGGAAGAATGCCCAAAGTGATAGGAAGTGCCGTATGACACTTTATACAGCGGCGGCCACACGCTAACGGAGCCCACCTCGTTCCCATCCCCCAATGATTGGTTCATTGGCCGGGAACAGGCGTGCGGCTCCGGTGTGCCGCCGCCGTGTGTGATTTGGAACGGGATTCTGAGGGTCTTGAATTTTTCCGATTACTGCAATTGTTATTCAGTTTTAATTATTTTGTGTGATTATTTTGAAGGTTCGATGCCACGACGACGGTAGCCGAAATGGCCTTGACCGACGTTGCTATGATTGAACCGAGAGCGAGGATCTTCTGTTTCGCATTCTGATAGGAACCTGTGGATCCTAATTTTTTACTGGTCCACGGAGCCGATTTACTGCGATTACATTTTTAATTTCCTTGAATTTTTTGCTAGATTTTGATTAAAAAGAATTATTTTGTTATTTTAGAAAATAATTTGTTGAGCCTATGAGGATTGTTATTTTAGTTGGAATTACCGACTGAATTTTGTTGATGTCAAATAACTGGCTTTCTGAGGCTTCAAATGCAAAATTTAAAACTAATGGGGTTTTCTTATTTGGATTAACGTATTGAATTTGTTTTTAGCTGGAAATTAAATTTGATAATTTGATTAAGAAAATTGAAAAAATGTGAATGGTCGGTGATGATAAATCCAAAGGCTTGTTTCTCAAGAACATTCGCAGTGGCCGCCTAAGAGCTTTCGCCTTTCGCCGGGCTTGAGAGCTTGTGCTGTTTTTATCCTTCCTTGGATGTCTGAGATCTTAAATTCTAAAATAAATATATTATTCTATTTTTATATTTGTAATAGTACTTCATTTCACAAGATTCTCTCAAACCACTTTAGCTGGATTTTTTTTTTTTTTTAATTTTTTAAGTGCTTGTTCAAAAAGTTGAACAAGGATTTTAAGTGCTTCTTCACTAGTGTTTCTGTGATTCGAAAGAACTTGTATGGTATGTGTGTTAGAGGCGTTTTTTGTCGTCGAAGTTGGCTCCCCTTGTCAGAGGACCTGCGAAATCGCACCGTAATGCATTGTTTGACTAAAAAGTGAAAAAATTTGTACTAATTATTCTAAAACGTACCTATATCATTCATTTAAACAAAATTGTGAATCGAGACATAAGATGCGGAAAACATTCGATTATGACATGGTGTAACTTTTGACTCGTATAAATAATGAGTTGATAATGCTCATGAGACTTTCAAAGTGAGATTTTCTAATAAACAACCTTACTTTGAAAGTCTCCTTGGCATTTCTATAAATGATCTTATCTCAAATTTCTATCTGGCCCATGCCTACATAATAGTTAAAGATTATTTAGCATGGAACTGCCCATGCCTACTTTGCATTGTACAAAGAACAACACTTTGGCTGCTGAAAATTCAGCAGCCACTCCTGCTTACACCCAATTAATCAAAACTTGGACACGTGTCCACCCGTGATTGGGTGTAAGCAGGAGCTTCTGCACAAACTTTCAGCAGCCAAGTATTTTCCTTGTACAAATACTTAGCCGCTATAATCTATAGTCGTAAGTATTTGCACAAACAAACATAATGACAAATGACTATGGATTATAGCTGTAAGTATTCGTACAAGAAAAAGTAGGCATGTGCGAGTTTAGTATGAGGTCCATGACCGATGCTAGTCATTGAAGAATTGGTAGGAAAAGCCCATATTTCTACAAAAGATTTGGCTGCCTACCAAACTTCATATCCATCACTTCAGATTCTGCCAGAAAAAGCTCCTTTCAGAATTTCTGGCAGTTGTGGGACGCTGGTGATGTTATCTGATTAAAAGCCGATTCTATTTGTTTCATGGCCAAAACTTTCATGGTTCTCTAGAGATTCATATACTCCGGGTTTTTTAACCGTTTAGATTTTGTTATCATGTTTTTGACCAAAGATCTAACAGTTAAAGCCTAAAGTATCCGATACTCCGGAGCACCATATAAAATCCTGTTTTGGCAGCTTTAACGACAAGCTTTCTCATGTCAATCAGTTGCAAATGAAGGCTCTAATATTTGCTTTTGCTATCTTACATTTAACTATTGAACCGAAGGAATCAGGTGTCAGCGCATACAATTTAAGAATGAATAGGAAGGGGTACATCAGAAGAATTTGTACCTTTCATTCCGTATCTTTATCGGGTCCAATATACATGGTGCAACTAACAGAAATCAAAATAAGCAGACATCCGATAAGTCGACCAAAAGATAGAGCTATCCTTGATGAACCAATGCCCCACAATTGTGATAGGGCGGCCTGAAACAAAGGAAAACAAGAATGCATTTGCTTGTGTGAATGAATCGTAGGGGGCGGTTGAACCAAAATTTCTTCACTTGTTCGGTGATGCTATCCTTAATGCCGCTTTCTAGATTTCTCAATTAGTAATTAAATCATGTAAGTGGCAATTACATCCAAACAGTAAACGTACCTCCATGTATATAACATTTGCAACTTTGCCGGTTCTCTCAAGCTGCAATCCACGTGCCAAGAATACCTGAAATCAAGCACAAAAGTTCAAAAGTCCATAACTGCTGGAGCATTATCGGATTTATAGGAGTCCATAAACTAGAGCAGCACAATAGGGAAAAAAGAGAGTTCAAAACAGCACCTCTGCAAAAAAGGCCAGAACACCAAGTACAATCATAACTGAAAATGAATAAAAATCTGGGAAGACAAAGTCCTGAAAAAAGGAAAGGGTACATATTTAGCACAACCCAAAATCTATTTAACATGTAAAAGCAATAACCTGAAAGCACTGAAGCTTAAGTACGACTCCCGGCCATGATGGACTCCTAGCATTCAACTCAAAAAATTACAAAAGAGGAATTTAAGTTGCTAGGCTATCAGTGATCAGTGACAAATTTAATATGGAGTGTGGTACAATTGAAATGATAAAAAATAAAAAATAAAAGAAGAAAGAAAGCACAGAACTGCAACCACAACATCAATTTACCTCGAGGGTAAACAAACAAATTGCTGCTGAAGCAGGACTCGCCAGTAAACCAAATGAAAAGACTGTCAACCTGAAAATTGAACAGAGAATTCATCTAGGTAATTTTATCACTCAAAACTTATATATACCACTCGGATGCAATGAAATGTTTTGCTCCCAACGTATTATACTATTATCTACATTTTAGAGATGCAACATAACAACATGTAATCTCTCAGATGATTTTCATCTTTTCTAGCCTGGATAATCATGGAACCTAAACAGTTATAAACATCTTAATTAAAGGTTATCCTCGTTGTATAAAACCATCAGGAACTGAAAAGGAAATCAAGCTACTTAAAGGGTCTTGAACCCAATCGGACAGTATCACTATGGCAATTTTCCAGCGTCAATAGTTTGGCAGATAAAGGAGAAAGAGCACATTATCAACCATTTCATAATGTCATGAAGTTCGAAGGATTAATCAAGTGAAGGATAATTGATAAATGCAGAGAATACTTACAGTGGCTGATCAGATGCCTTTGATCCAGCCTTTGTAAGGCAGTAGCTGATTCCACCAGTTATGGACGAAAGTAAACCGGCCAAGACTGCAAAGATATAGCTGCTTCCCCTGACACTTGCATTCTCTCCTCCATTTTTATCTAATTCTCATGCATAATTCAAAAGTTAGTATTCCACAATGCAAGGAAGACTGAGAGCAATAGGAGGAAACACCGAAAATTTACATTACTGTATGCAGAAGGCCCATTGATTAGATTTTGTAATATTATGCTGTAAGCAGGGGGCCATAACAGAAGAAATGTAAGTAAAAAATATAGTTGTTGTACTAGAGGGACCATTTCTTTTTACAAACATTAATCTTCTCATGGTTACTAGGCAATAATGAACTAGCTCATAGTATTTACTCACAAATGATCTAAAGACATGCATTAAAATCTCTCGATCACACATATAAGCTTAAACTCTTTTTGTCAAAAATACAGAGGAAGTGAGACACAAAACTCGTATACAGTTTCCGCCTCATTTGTAAGAAGTTATATATGCTCTTGGTGGACTACTATATCAGAGTAGTTTTCCTGCAGAAAAGTGAAAAGACATGATAAGCCATGCAACAGCATATACATCCATGTGACACCCCCAAATTTTTTTCTTTACGTTTAGATATAGACCAGAAGAGTTGTTAAACTCTTACTACATATCAAAAGCATCCACATCCAGTGTATCATATAAGATTATGTTAACCCACTTCTGTACCTTGTGTGGTAAGCATTTGTCGATAAATGAAGAGCACACCAAAGAAACTGCACGCAAGACCTGGAAAATGAATGACAAGTGACAAAGACATCACTCCCTGACTATCAAAACGTAGTCTAAGAAACTTTTCTAAAAGCTAAAATCTTCACACAAAAAAAAAACATATAATATACGCAACATTATATTCAAACTAGAGTGAAAAGAAATGGTTATAAACATTATATACTACATACCTCCAACGTCTGAAATTTTATACTTCTCATGTAGAATGATTCTTGCCACAACTGAAGCCATTATTGGAGTTGTGAAGCTCAATACAATAGCCTGAGACAAAGGTAACCTTTGAATGCTGAAATGAAAAATGAGCCAACTTCTGGTTATTTATGTGGTGTTTGCCCATTACAGAATCAAGTTGTAAAAGGCAGAGCTCACAAGCTGCCTGAAAAGAATTTCAAACCTACTGTAGTGGACAAGAATAACATATCACAGATAACAAACTTCATAATATAAGTTAGCCAAATACATTTACATTTTCACTCGGGCAGCATGCAGCATGGAAACTGTTAATGTCAATGAGGCAGGGTATCATGCCATGAATACATTGACAACAAAGAACGAGTAAATACTCCTACCAAAGAAACATGAAAAAACATAAAAGGTTACTTACCAATAAATGAAACACATCAGTGAGAGATATCCCGTAAGGGCTCTGGAAATCAAAAGATATTTTACATTTGCCAGCCCAGATATTGGCTGTCCACACTTTCTCAGCCATACAAATGACAATACCAAGATAATTGTACACCTTGTAAATGCAGCCTCAAGCAAAGGAATGGACTGAACTGCCATAATAAAATAGAAACGTAAAGTATAAATGAAAAAGAGGACGAGTGAAAGCGGGGAAACATACAGCGAAAAAAAGTTATCCGAATTGCAGTTCAGTGATGAACGGAATGCAGAACTTACTAACCAGAAAAAACATCAGCAAAAACTTCCATGACAAAGTAGATGGTAGATGAGATGGCCATACACATTAGACCAGAGTATCTCGATCCACTCCATACCCACAAAACAAATTGAGCTACTGCAGACGCCTCCGTTTCAAGTGCTTTCCGTACCGGATCCTGTACACAGATACACAATATCAACTATCAATCAAATCAACCAAAAACCACCATTGCAGAATTCAATATTACTGTACTTTCCCTTCTACATTTCCCTCCAAAATGACAACACAATCATTATTAGACTATTAAGAAGGAACCAAAACCCATCAATCGCTCTCAATCACTGAGGCATAAACTACATAACCAACCATCATTTTCAAATTTTCACTGCTTTTGGATTTGGAGTACTAGAAAACTGAAAGTGCAAAATTTCAAAATTTAAGTAGATCATAGTTTCACTTCCTTAATTTTCAAAGCAAACAAACAGGGAAACATATTCAACCCTAGAAATGCTATCATTCCTATACAATTCAAAATCGTCGTAATCAACAAAATTAGAAATTAGAAAGAAAAAAAAAAGAAATTTGGGATTAATTAAAGTGAGGGAATCGTACCTTAGATGTTCTTCGAGGATAAGAGAGGGTGAAAATGTTGATTTTGGGCTTCTCCGGCTGCGTCAAGAGCGGGGCAATCTCGTCCGCGACGGCCGCGCCACCGTCATCCCCCGATGGTAATGCGTCGTGCACGATCAGCTCCACCTCGTGCTCTCCGTCGCTGTTCTCCGCCGACGACGACATTCGCGCGCACCCGAAATTTCCAGAAACCCTAGAAAATTTTGGCGGCTTCCGCGGCGACGAAACTCCAGTCTCTGCCGGACGCAGAATAAGAAGAAATGCCGAATGCTAGTCTAATGCAGTGTGCGTTCGTTCGTTGGAAAGCGACGCGTAAACGGTCAAATTGGTCGCAACGTACACGTGGCACGACCGGAGTGGGCCCAGTGGGGGAGCGGAACTCTCACGCTGACTTGGACGTGATCGACAGTTGGAATTTTCCCGGGCATCGCCCGCCATCAGCCTTTTTTCTTTTTTTTTTGCCTTTTTTTTTTAAAGTAATCAGAGCATCCTTTTTAAAAGAAAACTTTAACGAAAAACTCCCGTACTATTTACTTTAACGAAAAATCATATTTTTAGACTAAAAAATCAATCATGCTACTATTCACTTTACCCTTTATTTTGTCTTTATCATTAAAACTCAAAGTTTTTAAACCATTTTCATTAATTTTCCTTTTTTAAAAATGTTCTTTTTAGGTCAATATCGTGTTTATAAAGGCTAATCTCAAATTTAATATTGGTGAAAACGAAATTTTCAATTTGCACATAAATTCTAACAGAATTCATAACAAGAGCTTAAATCTTAGTTTTTTTACCACGAGTTATCTTCCAACTATCATATCATTACAAGAATTATTAATCCAATTAAGTCATTATTTTAAATTAGGAACTCGAACTTGAGTTTAAAGAGATGAGTAAATAACAGAGTGTGTCAGGAACACAATCCGGTACACTAAATATATAAGCGATTCGACACTTTCAAAAAAAAATTCTGACCACTTATATTATGACACTTGGTGTACCAAACTCGTGTTCCCGACACACTGACAAATCTCCTAAATTACAATCATAATTCACAATTGTATATTGACTCGGTCGTGAACAAACTAAAATGGTTCTCGGTAAACTTATTCTTCTGTCATGTAATGAGTAAGAATCCACACTCAAGATATTTTCCGATATCAATTCCACATGATAACTCAATGAGATGTGGTATCTTCCTGGTTTGGAGACCATATATAAGAATAAGACAATGACTCTTTCACTTTCTCAGGGTTGGTGGTGGTCTGTGGATGCGATATAGCCATATTAGGTACATGGCCATATCACATTCAGTTCAAAAATGTCAATGTGGAAACCATGAAAATTGACTTCCAATCAACACCAAACCGAAATATTCGACTGAATAATTTGACGCGTACTCAGTATTCACTATACAGAACTTTGCGGGAACCGAACTAGAATGAAATCGAGTAAAATGGCCAGCTTTAACAGCATGTATGTGTAGTGTGATGTACAATATCAGATCCTAGAATCCTACACAGCTTGCCTGGAGATTGGAGACTGAAACATCAAGAATTACCGCCTAAAAATCTCCATCGTGGAAACTTCAACGTGATGTTTGATCTCTCACTTGTCTCTAGCCCTGAAATTGGAGGTTAGTGACATTTCTATTTCCTCAAGGGAGCGGCCTTTAGTTTCAACGATAAAGTAGTTTGCAAAAATTGCTGTCAACAAGGAGACTCCACCGAAGGTACCATAAACTGGAGCAACGCCGAATTTCTCCACTAAGTCAAGGAAAAATAGACCCACCAAAAAGTTGCAAACCTGAATCACAAATTTAGGATGAATTAGAAAAAAAAAGTAAACATTTAAAGAAGGACCAAATGCAAAACATGATTTGGAAAAGTAGGGAAATAACCTGGCTGCTCTTAACCGTGAGAACACGTTAATAAATCATAGAACAAAAGAAAAAACAGGACATTTATTTTAAATATTAACCAAGGAACAAAATTCAAGGGCTCACCCAATGCGCAGAAAAGCTGAATCCCATGATCTTCCCGCGTGACCTGTTGCTGCTAAGTTCTGGTATGATAAGGCCAGTCACTGGGCCAGCTCCTATTGCAAAGGTGAATATGTACCTACAAAATTGTGCGACGAGAAAAAAAATCAGTAGAGTTCTCTTTAGAGCACAAAATGTGCCTGACTATCCGAAAGCATAAACAGAGGCGGACATCAGCAAATGACCTCTTCATAGTATTTTGATGACTTAAATGTGCCTGACTACTGGTTTATGGAAACTATTATGTGTGGGATCATACAAACTGCAGACTTACATGACTGTTCCAAGTATTGATAAGTTGTGACTTAGTTGCTCATCTAACGGAAAACTGATGGCATAGACCACAAGAAACATCGAAAGTGCCTGCAGACACAGAATTTCTTACTTAGTCATGGGTTTGCCATATGATTCCGTGTTTGCATTTCCAACTCACGAAACACAGAATCGCCCTCCTATTTTTAATGTTAAGGACTATATGCATGGTAACTTTCTAATCGTCTCCAAGCATTGATTCCAAATACAGCTCACCATTCCCAAGTAACTTCCAATCAAGAGCTTCTGCCTTCCCTGCTTATCAATCAAGTACAAAGCACAAAGTGCCCCTGCCATGACCACAATTGATGTGGGTGAGAGATTCTTCAAGAAACAACCATCATTCTACAAATACGCAGAGACTATCTCAAACCTGCAAAGTTCGTAACTCCGATCAACAAACTTGCCAAAGCACTACTTGTGATTCCAACATCTTTGAAAGTCAATGATGAAAAGTAAAGAACTCCGTTTATGCCTGCAAACTGTTGAAGTACAAAAAGGGCGCCTCCAATGAATGCAACTGCAACCATGCAAAGATTTGTCGATGAGTGAGGATTTCTACAGTTTGAAAGGAATGATTTGAAAGCCAGCATATAATTCAGAGAAAAAAATTGCATGTACAAATCAAAGGAGTTTCCAAACATAAAACTTCTTATATTTACCAATCACCCTCTAATTAAGAAAGGGCAATTTTTTTTCATGTACAGAAGGTGATGCTAAATGCAAGTGGCGCAAGTTTTATACGATGTTCGACACAAACATGCCATTAATGCTGACATCCTAAGTCCGCCACCTTGATACAACCTCTTGAGTTTGGCTCCTTCAAAAGTTCAAACCAGCTGCTGTCCAAATCACTACCATCATTCTTGATAACTGACTGAAATTCTTCAATCGCCTTTTCAACTTCAGATGCTCCCCAAACAGTTTTGATAACTTCTTTAGCATTGTCCAGTCTCCCTACCTGCACAAACAACATATTAAAGCTTGAGGAACAACACACATGAAAATAAATTCCATACTTCTACAATAAGAGAGAGAGTCTTGCCTTGCATAGCCAACGGGGGCTATCTACAGCAAACTGCATTCCAAGAGCGAGGACAAAACCAGGGACACTTGCAATATAAAGCATCGTCCTCCACCTAAAAACCGGATACGCCAAAACATTTCAATATATAGGCTCAGATATTAAAATATTCTTGATAGCATTAAATGGTCCAGTCATTGTAAAGCTAAAAGTAGTTCTTCAAAAATCCTTGCATAAACCGAACCTCACCAGTGCGGATCATTTTCAGAGGGAATTCCAAGAAACAGTGATGAAATAATCCCAAGGCACGTTCCTATTTGACACAAGGTTCCCAATGAACCCCTATATTTTGTTGGAGCAACCTGTGAGGTATATGGTAGGATAGATGAGTAAACTTCATTTCAGATATGCAATGCATGTGATGCAGAGAAGAAGTATTATAGAGTATAACCTTCAATCTTCTAAACAAGAACGAAGGGCATGTGTCAAACCTATTAAGAAACTTTTTATAACTTTCTAGCAAGGACTAATTTACGGCTGTATTGTGTACCTTGGTGTTAAAGCTCAATGAGAACTTAAATAAGGTCCAGAAATGTCTATGCTAGTAGTGGTAATTTATTAGAATGAAGCAGTTTGGTCAACTTTCATGAGTTTCACTTTCACCCAAACTCTTGATAGTCCATAGAAATGGAGCATTTACTATCGCTGAAACATGGATTTCAACTACATAGTATCATCATCTTGGAAAATTTGCGAACAAAATATGCAAACACAACTAAACCAATACGAAGAATTACCTCTGAGATATAGATTGGTACAAGAACAGTGTCAACACCAATGCCAAGGCCAACAAGAAACCTTCCAAAAGTCACTTCATCCAAGGAATGAGCTTGTGCACTGTCACGAAACGAAATGAACCAATCATCAAAAAGTTTTAAAATGCACACTAACACGATACAAATGCCGATACCAACATGGACACAACATCGAATACGGCATCTCAAAACTCGAATATCAACTTGAATTACCTTGTCAATGCACCAAGAATGAGAGGAATGGTGGCAATCTGAAAAGTCCTTCTACAACCAAGTTTATCAACAATTGTACCGCAGCATATGCTTCCAAGAAATGCACCAACAATGAAAATGCTAACTACAAGTCCCTCCAGAATCGAATTCCCTTCGAAACCGAGTTCTCGGGCAATCGAAACAATCGGACCATTCATCACCCTGCACAAAAACATGCCCACCCAACTCATAACTAACAAAAAAGATTAACACTTCAAATACAATTGCAAGCTACAGAGACTCAGAGACTGACCCAATGTGATAACCGAACAGAAAATTCGACATGGAAGCTATAAACACGTGCGGAAAAGCAGCTAACCATCCCAAATCCAAACCTTCAACTTTCTCTTCTTCCACAACTTTCTCTTCTCTTACAACTTTCTCTTCTCCTACCTCTAATTTCTCACTATCTGTAAAATAAATTTATATAATTACTAAATAAAATTACAATAATTACAGTTTAATATTCGGATTAGTATAATTCGAATTGTATAAAGTGAGAATCGAAGACCTGAATTCTGAGTCCCTAACTCGGCGAGCTGCTTCTTTTCCGCCGCAACTTTATACTTGTTAAGGCGGAGCCGGACACCGACGGGTCCTAACCGAAACAGTTTCGGTTTCGGAAGACAGGGATACACGAGTTTCGGGTTCGGACCCGCGGTGGAGATCGTCGGAACCGGACGGACCGGCTGGTGATGTACGGTAGTAGCCAACCACATCGGATCACAGTAAGCACAGAGTGAGACGAAGTTCATTTCTCGAGGAGCGCGATCATCCAGATATTTTGAGCGTCACGTGATCAGCACGTGATTCTCAATCGGACAGGACAGGGGCGGGACCGGGACCCACAAAGGAATAGAACACGTGGCGGACCCTATCCCAAGCCCAATTTGGGCCGGAGTCCTAACTTGGGTCGATGTGATCTTCTGGACCAAAATTGTATTAACCCAACAGCAGCTAGATATCATATCAACGGACTGAACACGTTAGGGTTCATCTGAGTCTGGTAACTTGGTAAAGTGAATTTGTAATTAAATAAGCCGTAAAGTGATTGGTTGTAAAAAGCAGAAGTTAAGTGGATGAAAAATTCATTATCATCTCATGCTGATGTCAAATTCCCACTTCCTTTTGTAATAATATTAACCGCGGATGTTTGACATCGTCACCAATATGTCATTCTCATTTGATAACAACAAAAGGAGATTATAACGAGGATCTTCAAGAACGTCTAGACCATACAAATCAAACTTTTACCAATACAATATTCACAAAATGAACTTACTAAATTATATACAATTGTGATCATGTTAACGTCGAAAGCTAAGTCATCTTCAACCATTTTTTTTCTCTCGAAATATATGAAATTTGCTTCATTAAATGCTAACTATCCCGATCGACTTATCAAATGTCTCAAGAAACAAATCACCTTTTAAGAATCTGTATCAAATCTTCTTTTTTTTTTTTAAAAAAAAAAAAAAGGGACAACTGTTGGCAAGTTACAGTTATTTACTTCTTTCGGGTCCGGAGAGGCTATAAGGAATTTCATTTTGCCCATTGCCACAGTCAAGCAAACTCACCAGCTAGGTATTAAATCTGTATCAAATCTTGAATCTACTTCAATCTCACAGATATATCAATATTTAGGACTAACTACATTTTACGCCCTTTAAGTTTGGAGTGATTTTCAAATTGGGTCCTAAGATTTTAACTATTTCACATTACACCTTAAGGTTTTAAAACTGTATCAAGTTATGCATTTTACCTAACGAATTATTTGAGTCTTCATTAAGTTATGACATAGTGAGCATGGAATCCGTAATTGGATTGACATGTAAGTCACATTTGTACTAAATTGACGGAAAATCATCAATTTAATGGATAATTAGTTGTACATGCAAAATGTTCAAAGTGATATAATTACAAAACTTTAGAGTATAATGTGAGAAATTGAAACCTCCTGGCTCATTTTGAAGATCACTTTAAACCTTGATGGTGTAAAAATGTGGTTAAACCCAAATTTATCTTAACATAACAAGTTTTGGAGGACTCCATTCATAACTAAGATCTACATTTTCTATCCTTCCGAAACGTATATAAAACTTTAGGGTTTGACTACAATACTTATATGTTTAGTATAATTACCATCTTAATGGTCTGATGATGATTGTATTAAATACATATATCACATAAATTATAGCTAACACTCTATAATAATTGTATTAAACACATGTAAATATTATAAACAATACCAAAATTTTATTAGGTTTTCAAAATCCATTTAAAACGTTTTACCATATAAAAACGTTTTAATATATACGGTAAACTGTCAAGTCAGTCACTGAATTGTCACCTTAGTGAAAATTAGGTCCCTAAATTATTTTTTTCGGTAAAATAAGTCCCTAAATGCTTTAAAAACTGCTAATTTCATCCCTAAAATTATACTCGAAGCTATTTTATTCAATATTTTGTCAACTTAAGTCACGAGACACAGTTTAGAGGGCATTGCCACTATTTTCTTGCCTATAAGCCCTTAAAGTTGCATATAGGTTGCAAATCTAAAGTTTAGTTTACCCTTCAAAGTTAACCACATACACTATTTCTTCGAAGAAAATAAGTCCTTATGAAAAACTTTCAATCTACTCTTTAAAGTGTATCACATGCAAGTCACGTGATTTAAATTAACAAAAAATTGAATATAATAGCTTCAAATCTAACATTAACAATGTAATTGGCAAATTTTATTATTTTGATGATTGATTTTTCCAAAAAAAGTTTAGGGACCTATTTTACTCAAGTAACAATTTAAAAACTAAATCGACAATTCATCCTAAATATATATAGCTAATAGATAACCCGGTCTAGAAAGATGCACTGTCGTGGAGAAATCACCAACTGATCATGTTTTGAAAAAGAACAGAAAAAACCACTTTTAATTTAGATGTTGCATAGTTCCGGCGGGAGGGAAGAAGAGTCAATTGGGGTCATCAGTCAGTCGTGATCACGCTGCACATTTCAATGCTTTTCGTCGGAACCTTCGTTTTTCTCGTGCTGGGGTTGAAATCAAATTTTGATTTTAATCACTGTTTACGTAAATTTCCCGCGCTGTCGGCGAGGGAGCATGCGCAGGTCCACCGCCAGTCGGTGCTTCCGTTTGACCGGCTCAGCCGGTTTTGCTTTTTCGCCAGTCCAGTCACCGCAAATGGAGGAACCTGTGCCCTCAACTGTCTTCCACGTGGAGGTAGGTCGACCGACAACAAATTTGGGCAGTCAAAACGGGGTCGTTGCACGCACATACCACTAAAGGCAAATTAGGCATTAGCAGCTGCACTACCAGATTTCCGGAATTGCTCTTCTTTTTAGGAACATGCTCACTTTTCTTAATTTTTGTCATCAATTGTTAAGCATTTTACTAAACAACATGATTATGATATGATATGGGATTACTGTACATGGCCACCACCATCATTCTTGATTGATTGTTGTAATCAAGAACAAAATCAATGGCATGCCCTTTATTTTCTTATTGTTAAGTATTCTTCTTGTAATTAGGAAAACCCTCCTCAAAGTCGTAAGATCATGTATGGAGGCTGACGCATGTCCAGTGCCGGAAGGTCATGGAAGTTGGTGACCTGATGACAGGGGAGCCGACGACCGAAGTCCGGGTGAACGATGGCCGTAACTATAATGGTTCTAAGATAGCGAAATTCTTTGCCGTGTCTTGTTCAAATGTCATTGTTCGACCTTTCTATTTCTGTATCTCTCCTTCCGTGCCCTTGTTGTAATTTGAGTTTTGACAAATTACAAGACAACAGCCATGCCCTAAACATTTATGGTGACAACTTGGCACTCCCATCTCCAAGAGACCAATAGGTCCAAGACCCAGAATTACATACTTGAAGAGAAACTTCTAAGCTACAAACCCTGGCCCTGCACAGCAGTATTTTACACCATACACATGAATGTATGGATCGTACACAATCTAATCCTCTGATCCAAGCAATCTTTAGAAAAATCATGGGCATCTGAGCCACTCTCTAACATACTTTTATGAGACTTTAATCATGTGTCGGGATACTTAAACCAATTATATTATTGGTGTATTACCCATCTTCAAAAACCACACAAACCCTTCCCATAATCTATATGCCATATGATCATTTGTTTTTTCTTGTTGCCGTAGAAAAATAATTACATCGGTACACAGCGAATTCGAAAATCATATTTTAGCGCAGAGTAAAGATGATTAGTAGTGCGGATTCATGGTCTAAAAATATAAGTATTGTATCCTTTAGGTTTTTCAGAAAATTTTGTATCGCCTGACAGATTCGTAAGAACATTATTTTTTATCTTATGTTGGTAGACAGTGTCGTAGAAAGATTATTGTTCCTCTATAATAAATCTGAAGTACGAGTGTTTGAACACGTCATTCGTATGACATCTCTTCACAAAAACGAAAATCTCTTATATTTTAGTCTCATTTGAGTTTACGGTGATTAACCCTAGCATGAGAACTGCCCTAATTAGAAAGTCATACCGAAAGTTTCTCCTTATTCTCTATATATGGTACAAAAAAGAGAGTCAAGACGTTGCAAAAATCACGCTAGTGTTGTATGGGACTATAAAGTCACTCTCATGTGAAAGTCACATGCACAAAGACACCTATCAAAGCCTAAACACACAATTTAGTACACACAAAGTTAGTTTTCAAACTGACAAAGTGAGCTAGCTCACTTTTCCCATCCTTCCCTTCACTCCTTTGGAGAAAGAAAAAAAACTTCAGAGGAGGGAAGAAATTTAAAGACTTAACAATGGAGGAGAAGAAGACACAACGGCAGCATCATCATCTTCTTCTTCTTCTACTCACCTTCAACATTTTCACCACCGCCAGAGCTTCCAATTACAGTGATGCCCTCACAAAGAGTCTCCTCTACTTCGAATCGCAACGCTCCGGCCGCCTCCCGTACAACCAGAGAGTCACCTGGCGTGACCATTCCGGCCTCACCGATGGCCTAGAGCAAGGGGTACTTTAATGTCCTAAAAATGCTATATTTTCGGAAGTTTGTACTAATAAAAATTTAAAGTATGAATTTATCGGATATATTTGCTGTGTAGGTGGACTTAGTAGGAGGATATTACGATGCCGGCGACCACGTCAAGTTCGGACTGCCGATGGCATTTACGGTGACGATGCTGTCGTGGAGTGTTATAGAATACCGGCAGCAAATTGCGGCCGCCGGAGAATTGGAACATGCAATGGAGGCGATCAAATGGGGGACTGATTATTTCATCAAAGCTCACACTAGTCCCAATGTGTTATGGGCAGAGGTACATATAATTTTCATACGTTTAATTACTGTAATTAGCAGTTTCACACGTTGTTATTAAATCAATTATTTAATTAGCACAAAACTGTTTGAGCACATTTAATATTCAGTTCATTATAATATTCCTAGGTGGGTGATGGGGACACTGATCATTACTGCTGGCAACGGCCGGAGGACATGACCACATCAAGGCAAGCTTACAAGATAGATGAGAAAAATCCCGGGTCGGATCTTGCCGGAGAGACCGCCGCTGCAATGGCGGCCGCGGCCTTAGTGTTCAAGAAAAGTAATCCACATTACTCTCACCTCCTCCAACACCATGCCCAGCAGGTACAAATTTAACTTAATGTTGACAAAACTTACACGTAATCAAATGTCATTATGACAATATTTTAAATTATTAACACATTGTTACGAGAAAAAGTTAAACATGTAACTGTATGCGATTGACTAAAGTTGGTTTATTTTGTATTCGATATGCGTAGTTGTTTGAGTTTGGGGACAAGTACAGGGAGAAGTACGATGGGAGCTTGGGAGTGGTGAAGAGCTACTATGCGTCGGTGAGTGGGTTTAAGGACGAGTTGTTGTGGGCAGCTTTGTGGCTATACAAATCCACCGACAATGAGGAGTATTTGAATTATGTAATTAACAAGGCTCATAGCTTTGGTGGCATTGGTTGGGCAATTACAGAGTTCAGTTGGGACGTTAAGTACGCTGGCCTTCAACTCCTTGCGTCAAAGGTAACTTCTCAACTTCTCACTTTATATCTCAATAACAGAACAATCTATCGTATTTGCTGATCACGTTATATAAACTGCAACTAAATCTTATTTAGAAAATAAAAAACGTTTAAATACTTTTGACACGTTAATCTGGTTGTTCACGAATGTTGGTGTGAAGTTCACTACCAGAGACGAGTCTCACGCATTTTTCTTGATCGTAATTACCTCAGTTTTACTTTATTGCTGGTTTTTTTCTTTGAACTTTTCTTTTTTATTGTGGTCTAGTTCCATAGGTGCCACAAATTCTACTCTCTTCAAATATTTTTGGGATTTGGCTTTTCTAGCATTCAAATTTGAAAAGATAAAACAAACTTTTACATCATGCTTTTACTTTATTAAGTTCGTCATTAGATGGAGTGAGCCCAAATTAAGGCACATAACTAGGGTATTTAATTAAGCACCAAAAATAAAAGGGCAATTCATCTTCTGCAAACAGAACCATGTGCAAAATGATGCTTTGCATGGCTGTACTGAGGAAAGTTCTGCCACTTGTCATAGCCTGAGTGATTGATAGAACGAACAAAGGTCATCCCGCGATGCCTGAGTAGAGTTTGTGCACTCTAGTAAAAGATGGGGAGATGAAATCGAGATCTTCTACGGATTTTTGTGTTTTAAGTGTAAGAATTCAAAAATTTGGATCGTTAAAAAGAGAGAGATTTGAACTCTAGATGTGTGGAGGGTGACCAATAAAATTAACCAATGAAGATCGCAAAGTTTAAAATAAATGATCCAAACCGGTCTATCAACTTCCAACACAGAAATTTAGAATAAATCTCAATTCGGGGAGGTGATATTGTGCAGCTAGATCGGTAGATGTCCTCCTGGAGTGGAGTAAAGATCGCTGATCTAATCAGTTTTGTATTGAATCTTAAAGTGGGGCCTGATGTTTGCATGGGGATGGCCCACTTCTAAAACTGAGTGGATGTAACTCGTTCATTTATGTCTCTTCCTTTGTTTGATGAAGCACAACCTCCCTAAACTTTGTTTATCTAGAGACCCACTCACATGTGTTGAAAGGGAGACTAGGTGCCATAGGTGTCACCATATGAGGCACAAGAAAATTAATCTATCGCATATATGCGGAGATAATCATATAATAGGAAAAATAGATATATAGTTGTACATAGTTAGTGATGCATAATATTATGAGTAAATTTAGCTAATGGAAGGTTTTCACAACTGTATGATTGTCCTCACATGCAAGAATGTTAATTTGAATAATAGAAAGTGATTAAGTGGTTAAAAACATTCACATCTACAATTGCAGCGTTATGTTCAAGTCAGATTTTTTACTTACATGGTAATAGAAATGAGTCGAGTGTTTAATAATATTCATTTCTACATCAACGATATGTGTTCATTTGACTCGAATTTTGATATTGTCGCATTTGCCATCCTTAAACTCAAAATTAAGAAAGTTAAAAACTCCATATATAAAAGAGTAAAACGGAGTTTGTTTACAAGAAAAAAAAGAGGTGGTGTTTAAAAGTATTCACTTTCTCATATGCAGTTTTGTTTTCGAATAAGATTTTCCTCACTTCTAAAATGCTTAAAAACAAAAACAGATTATGCGGTTACAAGCTTCGCCTATGTATCCACGATTCTGTGTTCAAGTTCATCACATTTACAACCCTTTGAGCGCTTCATAGTAGAGTACATTGTCTCATACGCTCTCTTTTTTTTCTTCTTCTTCCGCAGTTGCTTTTAGAAGAAAAACACATGAAACACTCTCACATACTAGAGTTGTATAAATCAAAAGCAGACTACTACATGTGCTCGTGCCTAAACAAAAATACTGCCACCAAAAATGTGGAACGCACACCGGCAGGCCTACTGTACGTAAGGCAATGGAACAACATGCAGTACGTTTCAACAGCTTCGTTCCTCCTAACAGTCTACTCAGACTTCCTCAAAACCTCGAACCGAAAGCTCAGCTGCCATGGCGGAACGGCAGGCCATGAAGAAGTCCTCAGCTTTGCCAAATCGCAGATAGATTATATTTTGGGCTCCAACCCTTTGAACATGAGCTACTTGGTGGGATATGGACCAAAATACCCTCGGAGGGTGCACCACAGAGGAGCGTCCGTGGAGTCATATCGGGAGAACAAAGGGTTCATTGGGTGCACACAAGGGTATGATAATTGGTACGGCAGGGAGGAGCCAAACCCTAATGTTTTGGTCGGGGCTTTGGTTGGAGGGCCTGATTGCAAAGATAATTTTATGGACAGGAGGGATAATTACATGCAGACTGAGGCCTGCACTTACAATACAGCACCATTGGTGGGGGTTTTTGCAAAGTTTTCAGAATTGGAGGTCCAAAAGAATGTGGATCAGGGGCAAAATTTGGATTTGGCTGCTTCTTATTAGGTATATGATATTGTGGTGGGGAAAGAGTGCTGGGGTTATAACTTGTAATCCTTTTTTTGGCTTTGTCATGGCGGCTGAACGAAAGGTGTTCTAGCTAGCCCATTTTGTGCCTTCATTGTTGTAATATCTAAGTGTTTATATAAGTATAAAGGAAAAAGTTTAGTCACGCCCACCAAACTCGTGACCTTCTTCTGATTGCGTTTCTCGACTTTTGTTTGGTTTTGATCGTCTCTAATTTTTTTAAACATGTCAATTTATCTTTGGCAGTCAAATTCATCGTACTTTCTAATAGTTGTCACCACTTGAATGGACAAGGATAACAATCATAACATCAATTTGACGGAAATATTCACATACTACTTAAAAGCATAGGGAAAATAAAGCTCCTCAGCAAATAATTAGGATAAAGTTACTGCTCCGAATGAATGCATTCAAGTAAGACTGAAAAGGATATAAAGTTACTGTTCAGCATGTTAGCAAGACTGGGTAAATTAGTGAATCTGTATAAACATAAAACGAAAATCTCGGATGAAGAGTAATTAATTAAGCTAATGAGTTTACAAAAGCAACAGATCCTTGGATAACATATTCTGCAGCTCCTGCTATATATGCTGAAATGTTGACAGTAAACAAAATGAAAGAGGAAAGTAGACTTCAAAATTTTAGGAAAATTCGAGGAAACAAAATTGGAGTAAGTAAAGTATGGTTTTCTAGATAGGCTTATTTTTAGTTACGCTCCTTGGAACTCGATTTTCATCCCACTTTGCCTCTTAAAACTCAAAAGTCATCACTTTACTCTATGAAACTCAATATGCACTCCACTTTGGCTTGTTTCAAGGAGTGAATTGGCTGTGTTTTGAATTTTAGGAGGCAAAAATTTTGCTTCCTAAAAATTGAGTTACATGGAGTAAAGTGACGAATTTTGAGTTTCCAGGGGTGAGATCAAAATCGAGTTTCAAGGAGTAAACTGACGACTTTTGAGTTTTAAGGGCAAAGTTGGTCAAATCAAGTTCTAGGGAGTAAACTGATGACTTTTGAGTTTCAGGAGCAAAGTTGAATCAAAATAGAGTTTCAGAGACCATAACTAAAAATAAGCCTTCTAGATATGGCCTGCATTTCTAACCCCAACCCAAGTCAGAAAGAATTGATATAAACCAACCCTATTGATCAAAAGTGAGGAAAGTAAAGTCAGTACAAACGAAATGCAGATTAGAGAGGCAACATAATCTGCATTGTTGCTAAAATCCCTTTACAGAAAGAGTTTTAGTCGTTCATTTTGTTTCTTCATGATTTAGAAATATAACCACTCGAGGCCCCATCAAGCAATGCTCAAATCCCTTTCGAGTGGTTAAAATTGTATATGGATGAAAGTTTTGGCTAAAAGCCTTTTGCATCTACACAATCTGGCTACTTTTTTCCAAAATTTGCCGAAGAAAAAGAGAGTTAGGTATTACAGTGTCCCCATCTTAAGCCGAGTAGAGCTAAATCAATTTGGCACAGGTCATATAAAGCATAAGTGGTTTCTTTTCGATTCCTTTGAAATAATTCTTCCATCTGTTTCTTTGACTTCCTTTGATACTCCGTGTGACCTAAAGTTATTGGCAACTTCTCAGTTTTAGTACGTGTGTTTCCCTTAGCGGATACGCTTGGGTTCATAGGTGACTGCTTTTCTGGCTAGCCTCTACCACCAAAGGTTTACCTAATGTACCCTGATGAAAGCTAACCCAATTTTCAAGCTGATTATAAATACATACGAATATTAATATTATTGGATACTTTTTTTACCAAATAGAGAAAGATTAGACGATATTAGCTATTTAGCAATGGTCGCGTGCAAGGCACATACTCTATCATGAAGGGGTGAGGACCATTACACCCAAAAATCCCCTGCCAGTCCCTTCTTCACCAATTTTATTGATAATAAATGAAAGTAAACGAAGGAGTTACATACGGGGGACTAGGTCAATACCAGCAAAGACAAAAACAATCAACAAAAATGGTAATAAGGACAAAACGAAATGTCACAAACATGTGCAGAGGCTACAAAATCTAAAATCGTGGACCACCAATAATAAGCATAACTATCTGCCCCAAAAGAAGCTAAAACATCTGCAACATGATTTCCTTCTCTATAAATATGTGTACACATAAATTGTGCGCATTTAGAGAAGTCGCTAGAGACAATTATTTCAATCACCATAAAAAACCATAGGACCGCATTAGGAGCCTTAAAAAGATAGTGAATATTCAACATGAACTCTGATCAAATTATGCTCAATTTTCTTATAACGTGGTCTGACTTTATGTTGCGCACACTGATATAATCTTTGAACTTAAAAGTCCTGATATAGTCAGCCGTGAAAATTTGTGTAAGTTAAGTTTATAACAATGCAGATCGACTCATGCGTAGATACGCGATGGATTGTACCATCATGTATAAACTTGCATGGTCCCTCCCCTCCCTCGAAGAACTTCTATACACTACAGAAAAAGGACCCCAAGAATGGACACGTATAGGTCTCCTCAGTGACAACTTGAACAGTATGACACTGCACTGAGAGCAACATTGCCCTGATCAAGACTGAAAAGGGTATTCCACCTGAACACGATTGTGCTCGGTCCAACAAAAGTAGTTCATTATTTTTGGGTTTCTCTTTGTGATAATTATAAGATTATTGAAAAGTTAAACTTATTATTGAGGTGCTTTTGTTTGATTCAATCCGACATTATGGCAGATCAAATGTCGTAATTCTTGAGGATTATAACAGTTGCAAAGGATTCAAATCAAGATCAGCTAATCAAGCGGCGGATTTTCTGGCGTCTCATTCAGGCGCGGAGATGTGCGACAGTGTTTGGGTTTTTAGACCCCCATCTTCGCTTGTTGGTATCCTGAACAAAGACGGCCTTCCGTGCCCCCCGATTTAGCTTTTGGTTGCTGGGAGGATGGGTTGATGCGCCTCTTGTATGTGTCTATTCGTATCCCTTCCTCTCTTTTTTTTGTTGTTGCCGTTTAGGCCTGTTAGCCTTGCTGGCTCTCTTGCCCTCTCTGTGGCTTGTTTAATCTAATCAGGTCTTTCAAAAAAAAAAAAAAAAAAGGATTCAAATCAAGCAGGTAATAATGGTTTTGTCAAATGATAGATTTTGTTAGATTAAATATTAGATTAGTCACCGACAGAATTGGAACTCACGCCGTCATGCAAGAGCTCAACTCATTTTCACCATACAACCCAGTAGTAAAAGAACGAGTATATGATAGAAAATACAAACTCATACGTACGTTCCAGCTTTAAATTCTTAGTCGACATATGCTTGTGGATCTGGTGGACCATTTGATTTGATTCTCCATAAGATCTATCAATGGCATCTAAGTGGTGTCATTTTTTCCTTTCCCAACTCTATCAAAAAAACGTGATTGTCACTTTCCATTGTTTTAGTAGCAAGCAACAAAACCACAAAAACATGTTTACGTATTCGAAAGTGGTCACATTCCTTAGCTGCTCTTGACCACCAGAAACTGTGGAGGCCATGACAAAGCTAGTATTCCCCATCCCTCCCACTTCTATTTATAACCCCCAATCATTCATGGAATCTACTGCAACCTAAGCAAGAAAAAACACTCTCTCTCCTCTCTCTCTCTCTCTCTCTCTCTAAAAGATGGTAGCTACTTACTCATACTACTCCAATATCATACTAAAAACTTGAAATTTCAATTTGTTTTTTCTCTTTCTTTTTACATTTCGTTAACTTCAACAGGTTTTGATCTCAAGGAAAGGTGAGGAAGATGGAGATGTGGTGGATTTCCGAGGGAATCCGGTGGCCAAGTCGAAGACTGGCGGATGGCTTGCTGCAGGGCTTATTTTGGGTGCTTTCTCGAATCAAATTCTCTCTTTCTGATATTCACGTTTGAGTAATGGACAGATCACATCTACCTTTGTTATGCATTATCTTAAGGTGCTTTTTTGCTTCACGATGACTACGTTGCAGGAATTGAACTGGCTGAGAGGATATGTGTGATGGGCATATCTATGAATTTGGTTACATACCTGGTTGGAAATTTGCACTTATCTTCTGCAAAATCTGCAAACATAGTGACCAATTTCATGGGCACTTTGAACCTCCTTGGCCTCCTTGGTGGGTTCCTAGCAGATGCTAAGCTTGGAAGGTACCTCACAGTTGCACTTTCTGCAACCATAACTGCTGTGGTAAGTTTTGAGCCAAGGAAAATTTGCAATATTAACCTTTTTATTAACATATTAAAGACTTCTACCCTGCTTTTCGTTCGACACTCCTTGAAAGTCATTCTGTCAAGGAATATTCATCTTGGAGCGCACAACGATTTTTGAGATTTATCAATTGGAATCAATTCGAAACCGCTCAAGCAGTTCTTGAGCTCTCCCAAGACCCCTCCAGCAGTGCTCGAACCCCCTTCGATACGCTCAAGCCCTCGAGTGCTTTGATTCGACTGATTTTCAAGATTTATAAAAACTGAAAGGTTCTTGTTCTTGCAGGGGATAATTTTGTTGACATTGGCTACATCCATTCATAGCATGAGACCACCTCCATGTGATGACTACAGACAGCAACACCATCAATGCATTGAGGCCAACGGCAGCCAATTAGCCCTGCTCTATGCTGCTTTGTACACTACAGCGCTGGGTGGTGGTGGGATAAAATCCAACGTCTCAGGTTTTGGGTCCGATCAATTCGATGCCGCAGACCCCAAGGAAGAGAAGGCCATGATCTTCTTCTTCAACAGGTTCTACTTTGGCATCAGCATTGGGTCTCTGTTTGCTGTTATTGTGCTGGTGTATGTGCAAGTCAACGTTAGCAGAGGGTTGGGGTACGGAATATCAGCCGGGGCAATGATCATTGCGATCGTCGTATTGCTCGCGGGGACGACGTTTTACCGGTTCAGCAAGCCTCGAGGCAGCCCTTTAACTGTCATATGGAGAGTGATATTTTTGGCGTGGAAGAAGAGGGCTCATCCTCATCCTTCCCATCCAAGCCTTTTGAATGGATGCCAAGAAGCCAAGATCCCCCACACAGAGAGGCTCAAGTAAGTTTACGTATAAAGCCAGTATTCCATGTTTATCATCGGGAAGTAATTTTCGCACGTCATTTTTCTCTCCTGCACACGCTACTTAGTTTTGGCCTTTGAATTGAATAAATAGAAAAAGTACATAATTAAACATGCGTGTGCAAAATGAGAAAATGGGCGTCAGGATCCTAAACTATCCGAATTACATCAATTTCTTCACTGGCACTGACTAGGTTTTGTTTATCTACTACGTATGTGAATGGTTAGATGTCTAGACAAAGCTGCAATCCTAGATGAATATGCTGCTCATGAAGGAAACAGAAGCAACTCATGGATAGTATCCACAGTGACCCAAGTTGAAGAGGTGAAACTGGTTTTCAAGCTCATGCCGATCTGGTCGACATGTATCCTCTTTTGGACGGTCTACTCTCAAATGACTACGTTCACCATCGAACAAGCCACCTTCATGAACCGAAAAGTAGGCTCCTTTGAAATCCCTGCGGGTTCTTTCTCAGCGTTTCTCTTCATCACCATCCTCATCTTTACTTCCTTAAACGAGAAATTCTTTGTTCCCCTTGCTCGGAAACTCACCAACAATGCCCAAGGAATAACGAGCCTTCAGAGGATTGGGGTTGGACTCATTTTATCAATGGCGGCTATGGTAGCTGCTGCAATAGTAGAGAAAGAAAGAAGAAACATTACAGTTCACCAAAATACCAAGCTAAGTGCTTTCTGGCTTATCCCACAATACTTCCTCGTGGGTGCAGGGGAAGCTTTTGTCTATGTCGGACAGCTTGAGTTTTTCATCAGAGAGGCACCGGACAGGATGAAGTCCATGAGCACGGGGCTTTTCTTAAGCACCATCTCAATGGGATTCTATGTTAGCAGTCTTTTGGTGACGGTAGTGGACAAAGTGACTAAGAAGAGCTGGCTGAGGAGTAACCTGAACAAGGGAAGGGTAGATAACTTCTACTGGGTGCTCGCAGTGCTAGGAGCTATAAACTTCTTGGTTTTTCTTGCCTTTGCAATGAAACACCAATACAAAGGCCATCAGCACAAAAGCCCTGATGATAGTGGCGAAAAGGAGTTCAAGAGCTCGAACATCAAAACAGTTGAAGAGATGCCAGAGATAATCAGAATTGAGGCAAAGGAAGGGCCTTAGAATCTAGTATGTATGCTTCCAAAAGGATCTTGTGTAATAATGTATGCTTATCAATCATTTATTAGATATTTAACTCCTTTTTTTGTCTGCAGTCTCTTGGACTAAATGTAAATACAGTGTGCTCTAGAATGCAATGTAACGATAGATTTGTATTCATCCAAAAAACAAAATTAACAGCATAACAACATATCCATGACGCACGTCAAGAAATCAGGAATTTGCCAAATCAAACCATCCAACATATTGCATACGCAAAATAGAAGCCGTCTAGTTGCAAGATTACTTGTATCAATGTTAATGAACTAGTTCCGAACCACTGCAAATTTTGAGACAAAAAGCCAAACATGGAATTGACAAAACAACTGGATCCAGAATTGTCTGCTTATAAAAAATTACACTACAGGAATATTAGTCTCCTCAATCATATCTAAGAAGCTGAGAGCTGACCTCTAAACAATTACACATGCTATTAAGAAGGTCCACTTGCAGAACCAGGTTGGTGATTTATGACCAATGGGGGACGTAGAGCTCGGTGGCTTTCCAAGTTTTGTTTGCGGGCCTTATACATCTCTTCTGTCTCAATCACGACCAATCTCTTAACCTGTGTGAAAAATAACATGCTAACATTACCAACTACGGACAGGAGAGATGCCTTATGAATGCATCCACCGTGAACTTATCAAACCTGTTGGAGCATTCCCCTAACTGTAGGAGTATTCCATCGCATGACAGTTCGATTGCACTTTCCGAGACGTAATGCCTCTAAAGTACGCCTGTGAAGTCTCCTGGTTCCGGGGATTCCCCTCACCAAAGTTACATACAGATTAGGGCTCCATGCAATTGGGACACTGGCTTTATAAGCCTTGAAAGCATTCATTTTCTTCTCCAACCTACACATCCCAAAGTGGTGCCTAAGCCATAACTTCAATATATGTGAAAACTACTAATACATGGCTGCATCAGAAAGAAGATAAACTCCAGAAAGAAGATAAACATAGCAACTCGAGAATACAGAAAGTCTATGAAAAAGCACCGCGAACATTTAGTGCCTCTGTTTACTATTTATGTTGAAGATTTCAGGGTTTAGCTTTGCTTAAAGGATGTCAATCACTACTAAATCAAAATTGCAAAGATCAACATCAAAACATTAAAAAGGGGTTAGTGCCAATCATTTTCCTTGTTTACATTACAATCATTTTAACTCTTAACCAATAAATCATCGTAAAAAAATCAGAAAAATTACGTCAACCAAGCTCAGTGGCCTTGAACACTAATATCTCTACATTTCACCACTATGAACTACACGGTTCAACAAAAACCGCCACAGGCACATCATGTAGTGATCAAACCTAATGTGTTTCCCCAAAAGTTAATAAATTTATCACAAATCTCCATTCAATTACTCCTAAAACTGAACAAATACAACAAAATTAAGATGTTGTATTATCCCTAAAGCTGGAATTAGACTAAGCCCGGTGGTAATTAAGCTCAATCTTTCTCAAGAACAAAACTTTTTATCTTCATTCCACGCAAAAATCAAATTTTCACGGTTAGATTCAAAATTTACCCGGCAATTCACGAACTACAAAAAGAGAAAAAAGGAGAACGCAGTAAAAGGAAAAGCAGCAGATTAACAAACTGAATAAAAGGAAGAAAGACAGAGATTATACAGGGGAGAAAGAGATGAGCTCAAGTATGTCCGTCCACGGAGTTGCAACCAGTGACGACGGCGGCGGCGAGGGCTGACTGCCTCGTTCGTGTGGAAGGAGTCTGAGTGGTGAAGTTGATTTTAGCTCCTTTTGCTCTGTAGGCCTCGCTGGTACTTTGAGCCCTTCGGTTTGGATCTTCTACCTTCCCAGCCCAACATACTTCTAACCCAATGCCAGCACATTTTTATCGTCCCCGTTGGATTACGATTGTAATTAAAGCTTTAATCTAACGGTTCATGTATTATACAAAAATTGTGCCATATTTAACTTTTTTACTTTCTTGGTTTTCTTCCGGCCAACCTGCTTCATCACGTCAATTGGTATAGCTCATAATAGGGGTGGGCAAACGGGTCTTGGACCCGCAGGTAAGGGCAGGTACGGGACGAGTCTAATTTGTATAAATCTAAAACGGGGCGGGGCGGTTCTATGTTACTTGCAGGGCGAGGCGGGTCCAAATTGCTAAGAAAACGGGGCCCCGGCCCGGACCATATCTACCGTCCAATATGTGGATCTCCACCTTTGATTAAATCCCACAATCCACCTGACGCAATGTTCGTCGATGCAGGTTTTTGGTTGAACAGAAAAGATGCGGCGGAAAGGAGCAACGAGTGTGGAATACAGGCTTCAAACAGGCACTATGCGATGACGATCTGAGCGGGAGGTTCATCAGGACGCTGCAGCAGAGGTTTAAGACAGGCGCAAGATGGTGGTTGGTCAAGGCCTCAGTCGAATCTAGACACACAGGGGTTAGGCAGCGGCAGTCTTGAGGTGCAGAGGTGCAACGGAGTAACGACAGCGGTCCAGTGTGGGAAATCGCGCTCAAGTTAACCTTGCCAGTGATGGGGATTCGCTGGCGGGTCTCCGACGAGGATAGGAAAACAATGAACTGCCCTGACAAGATTCTGATCTTATGGCTCAAAAACGACAAGAACCACAGGAAATCAAGCTTTGGGTAAATGACGAGATCGCCGATATCGATCTCAGTCTCGCCGTAGGAGAATGTGGTGGTCCGACATCTCCAGAATTCAAGAGAGCTAAAGAAGAAGAGGAAAAGAAAAAAACAAAAAACAAAAAAAAAGAGGGGACCCGTGGACCCGGCCCATTGCAAACGGGCCGAGTTAGGTCCGGTTCCTGTATTAGAATTTCTTGTACCCGGCCCGTTTCTTTTAAGCCCAGTTCTAGTCCGATCCTTTCAAAATTGGGCCTGGCCCAACCCATGCCCAGCCCTAGCTCATAAGCGGTTTTAATTAGATGTCTTGTAATAGGTTTAAAACTAATCGTTAATTCATTCTTAACGAGTCACAATGAGCCACAACTTAATATTGAAATAATATAAGTATATATTATCTTTCGGTTTGTGTGAGTTGACTCGAGACCTCCTCCAGTCAAGTAGAGATTGAGATGGCGTGGACACATATAGGCACTGTGTGTTTTAAGAAGTGATGTTTTTTGAGTTTCAAAAAATAAAGTGAAGTGAAGTAATGTTATTTGAGTTTTGAAGGATAAAATGAGATTCAATGTTAGTTTTAAAAGGCATTTCAATAAGGATAGAACTTGGCTGCTGAATGAATCAGCAGCACCCTATGCTGATCACCAATCACGGCTAGACATGTGTCCAAGTTGTGAAGAATTCACAACTTGGACACATGTCTAGCCGTGATTGGTTATCAGCAGGGGCTGTTGCTTAATCTTCAGCAGCCAAGTCCTGAAGTACTTGACACTACGAATGCGTAGGCGTAAGCAGAATCGAAATCGAAATTACGATGAAGATTTTACGGAACTACGAATTCGAAAATACTTCTGTGAAAATTACTGTTTTATATTTTATATGTTTATTTCAAAATTTTATATTATTATCTCTTTCTTTTAATATTTTTTTAAAGGATATTTTAATATTTTAATAATTTATTTTGTGGCCCGTGGGGCCCACACTCACCTCTCAATCTTTCCCGCGTGTCCCTTCCCCCAGTCTCGGGCACTCTCTCTTTCCCTCTCTGCTATCTCATTCAGACTCTTTCTCTCCATCCTACCCTTTTCCGTCACCTCTCCCGTATACCTTTCCGGCGACAACAACGGCCATCGCCACCACCTTCACGATCTCTCTCCCCGACGATCGTTGACTGACTCACGAACCCAGACCAGGCCGAGAAACCCTTGTTTTTCCTCTCTCCCTCGCTGCACAGTACCGTCACTGTGCAAAAAGTCGAATCCGGCGAGTTGTCGCAGTCGCCGGCGAAGGTAAGGTCTAAAACCTTTCCAAAAACTTGTAGATCATGCCTAGGAGTACGTTTGGGGTTGTTTTTGAGACATTTTGGTGTTGTTTGGACGTAGAAACCACTCGGGGAAAACTTCCCCAGCTTTCCGGCGACGCTCCAGCACTGTGCAGGCCATTTTCGACCATTTCCGGTCACGACTCAACCCCAGAGTGGTACATTTCGATTCCCTAACTTCTGAGCTTTACTTTGGTTTTTGAATTTTTGATTTTGGTTGAGAAATGAACATACCCTTTGAAATTTCCCGGCCAAACTCGCCGTTTTCGGCCGTCTTCCCCGACAAGAAATGGGCCACGGTGACCCAAATTCAACCCTTTGGGCCAGGCTTTCAAGCCTAAAGCCCTTTAGCCCAAACCCAGGGCCTTCGGCCCACTGAGCTCAACCCATTTTCCCTTGGGCCGGAGACGAAGAAAGAGAAAGGAAAAAAAAGGGCCTTAGACCCAAAACCTGGTCTAAGTCCTTGGTCCAATTCTTTAGCCCAACCGGCCCAATCCTTTGTGCCAGCCGGCCCATTTCTGAATTGGATTGAGAATATTCTTTGGAATATTCTATATTCTTGAGGATATTCTTTGGAATATTCCTGAGGATATTTCTCATAAATCCTCTTGGGCTAATTTCAACGTTCCGAATCCTTTTTTGACATCCATTTAATGACGTAGTTGACCACCGGGACGTCTCGGTTGACTTTTTAGGGTTGACCATTGACTTTTACGAAAATTACCTGGGATCCTCCTTCATGGACTTCGAAACATTAATTCTGAATCCGCCGTCCGTTTCTCCAAATTCAAACGTTTTAATTGAGTTTTACTAATAGGTTCCAATATTATGCTTAGGTGCAGGGTGGGTTCGGTTCAAATCGGTTCGATTTTTTGCCAAAATCGAAATTGAACCAAAATTTCAGTTCGGTTCATTTTTTATTTTTTATTGGTTTTTTTCGGGTTTTTTTTTTTTTTTTTTTTCAAAAAATGAAAAAAATGAAAATCTTAAATTTTAACATCTCCAACACAATCATAACATAAATATTCCAACTAGAATTAAAGACAATGAAAATAAACATTTAAAGTTCAACTAGAATCATAACATAAAGGCTTTTTTTAATATTTTGGGTTTAAAGTTTAACTGTAAATAGATTTCTTTTTAGAAAATTTTACTTTTCTACCATTTTCTTCATACCTCAACTCTTAACTATGAATAATATAAAGAGCTGGTATAGGTTGGTGGACATGAGCTGAATTATTTTATCACAATAGTACGTATAATGAGAGCATTATCATAGTATAACCCACTTTGAACCAACGAGGGTCATATCGATTATGCTCTCTTTGTATGTATTATCGATCATTTAGTAATGTAATTTGCTATTTAGTCGGCAGAAGTAAAATCAAAAGGGAAAACACTTGATCAAAACCAATACATTATCACTGCATATAACAATAAGCAATGAAGTAATGAATAAGCATACAAATACTTGAAGCAAGAAGCCAGATTAAACAAGAATAAGGAACTAAGTTCTAACAATACCGTGTGAGGAGTTAGCACCATTTTGATATCAGTATTTTAGGTCTTGCTTTTTTATACGACTTCTTCCTTGTAGTTATAGGAAAAGTAGTAGATGCATAAATACATTTCTGATTTTGGCATTGGGCCTACAAATTGGGTTTAAAAATTAATACCCAAAACAAATAATTAAAAAAATAAAATTAAAAAAATGTTAATTTAATTAATTCGGTTCGGTTCGGTTTCTAGACCACTAAAACCAAACCGAACCAAAAGAATTCGGTTCGGTTCGGTTTTTTCAATTCGGTTCGGTTTTTTTATTCGGTTTGGTTTTTTCGGTTCGGTTTTCAGTTTTTTTCGGTTTTTGATTTTTTGAACCCACCCCTAGGTGCGATTACCAATGGAGACTACGACTTTCCTAGCTCGAAAGGATGTGACATCGCAAGTACCTGTGAGTGGGTATTTTCTTTTATACATTACATATATATGATTGTTAGTTTCCATTTATATTGTTAGTTTCCATTTATACATTTGAAAAAGAAATTCCTACGTATGCCTAGAGTAGACTAACGTTTATAAGAATTAGCGAAATAACGGAAAATTACAAAATTATCATAAATCTTACGGGATGCACATGTATGCGTACTTTTATGGGATTTTAATTACGGCCATGATTAATATTGTATTTATTACCATTATGTCGATGTGAATTATCGATTTACTGTTGCGTGATCGTATTTATGTTATCTGCTCATCATTGCTGCACCAGTGTTAGTGCTCGCCGAAGGCCATGGTCAATCTTTCACGTGTATGTTCACATCCGCACCGCACGCTCGCCTTGAATCCAAGTAGGTGCCAGTCCTGTCGTACAGGTTGCAATAGGCAACTCTGACTCGTATATGACCACAAATAGCGCCAGTCTTCACGTGATTGTAGCACTAGAGTGTATATTTATATTACACTCAGTCCTGTTCATGTCAGAATATCTCTACATGAACTCATGTGTCAGCATGTGTTGATGAGCATTCGATTATGATGTGTTTGCTTAGGCGAGATTATACGATTACGGTCGTCATGCACTTATTTATGAATTATTATGCCGTATTGATTTATCGAGATTTTGCAGGCTACGATAGATATTTTCTTACTATACGTAATATGTATATTTTGGAAATTATACTTGTTTTACAGCGAGGGGTTATTATGTTTTCAAAAAGGTTTTTACAAAGTTATATTTTCAGGCCCACTCACCCTTGTTTTTCGTCCCTCCAGGTTTTAGTAGCAGAGCTTTTGTACCGACAAGGATTATTGGCAAATCTTGGTGTAGACGATTACCTTTGATGGTATAATTCTCACCCTATTTTAGTGTACCATACTTATGCTTTGACATCACGTGTGAAATGGGTTCATTCCCGCTCACATGCGCACTCTTGTATTTAGGCACTTTTAGATTTAAATTTATTCACATTTTTCGCATTACTACACTTTATGGCTTCATCACCTTCCAGGTGTCGGCCATCGCATCTCGATTCGGAGTCCTAGTGGACATTCTTGGTCCGTGGTGTGTCACAAATTCTAGGAAATAAAATCCCGTCATTCCAATGTCACATCCCGGCCTGAGGCGGATCACTTCCCGGGTCCGCTCCACCACCGTAGCACGATATTGTCCGCTTTGGGCTTACCATTCTCTCACGGTTTTGTTTCTGAGAACCCACGAGTAACTTCCCAGTGGGTCACCCGTCATGGGAGTGCTCTAGCCCTCTTCTCGCTTAACTTCGGAGTTCCTACGGAACCCGAAGCCAGTGAGCTCCCAAAAGGTCTCGTGCTAGGTTGGGATGAGAATATACATTTAAGGATCACTTCCCTCGGCGATGTGGGATGTCACAATCCACCCCATTAGGGGCCTGACGTCCTCGTCCGCACAATCTACCCCCCCCTTATGGACCCTACGTCCTCGACGTCGCGCCCTTTTAGTTGGGTCGTATCCTTCCGATTTCTTTTCAGTGTCTTTTGACGACTCGGAGGCGTTCGGGGATTGCGTCGAGATTGCTCCGCCGTTGAAATGCCCTGAACAGCCGGTTGAAGTTGACCCCTTCGATCCGCGGTTGCCGGATTTCATATCTGTAAGGTGGATAAAATGCCCTGCCGCGTACACCGAGATCGTGGGCCGCTCCGTTCACGGCCTGGTTTGCATTCGCAAAGGAGGCAAAGGGGAGGACGGAGATATTGCTTTTTGGAACCCTTCAATTCAAAAGTTCAAGATGATTCCCCCCACAACCTTTGAGGCGGATTTGAATATCATGATCAAACTCGGTTCTCCCTACTATGCTTTCGGGTATGATTCCATTAACGACGACTATAAACTTGTTGGATTTGTGGAGTTTCTAAATAAAGATCCATATTTTTTGACTTGTTTGGTTCAAATTTATAGCGTAAAATCTAAGTCATGGAAAAGGATCCAAAACATCAACATCCCTTGGTGGAGTGATTATAGATTTGATTTACATAATATCGTTTATGTGAACGGTGCTCTGTGTTGGCCGATGGATGATGGTTCAGATATATACACAATTATAACCCTTGATCTTGCCACTGAGGAATGTAGCGCGTTTCCTGCCGCGGTTGATAAGCCATATTTGTTTTTGGAGGTCTTGGGAGACCGTTTATGTATTTGTGTTCGTTATGGACGAACCAGACATGATGGTTGGATTATGAAGGAATTTGGAGTTGCCGAATCTTGGACCTTGATTTATTCTATTAATGAAGAGGACAGTGGTTCCCTTTTTCGTATGAACTATCATTACAAACCTTTGGTGTTCTCAAAGAATAGTGGAATGGTTCTTTTTATAGATGAATATTATATGCTTTTTTGGATTGACATAGAGGAAAACACTGTCAAAGAAGTTGAAATTCATGGTTTTCCCCCTAGTGTAGTTATGGTGGAAAATTATAGTATTTGGCGTCCTGTCACGGTAACTATTTGTGTAGGGAGCCTTTGTCTTCTGGATGGTGACGATGTTCTTGCTGGGAGGCATCAACAAGGGCCCTCTTACCTTGAAGAAGCGGAAAGTTCCAAGCAGAGTGAAGAGTCTCTTGATTTGGCAGTGGAAGCAGCAGAAGATGATCAAAATTAGGGCGGAAAGTAGTCAGTTGGCGCGAAAAGGGTTGATCACACGGTAATGATTTGCAACTTCTTTTAGACTAGGGCCAGGGTTATTGATCTATGCGATCAACCCTTTGCTCTTTATGTTGTACGGTACCGCATTATTGTTAGTTTATTAGCTCTCCGGCTGGTTTTCAACTCGTATCATTGTAATTCACCTCTGTTTTGGGTAGTCCAAGTCGTTGTTGTATATTTTTCTAGTCTTGTGGTGTTTGAACAATTGACTATTTGCTGCATTTTTCCTGCATCTTGTATAATATCCCATCCCATGTTCATTTCGTCTTTGTTCTTGATGGGGGATCGTGTCATTGTTGTGAGGCGGCTGCGGCAAATACTGTGAACAGGTTGTCCTTGGATCCTCTGCTTAGGTATCAATGATGATTCAGAACCGAGACGGAACCATCTTATACTGTTCTTTCTGCAATTATCTCTAAACTGTAAAACTCAAGTTCGCTTTCGCCAAAACTAAAAACGCTACCGGAAATACTGAAATAGTCTCCTCCTCTTATCTCTTGAGTTGTTAATTTAATGGCGTCTTTGCGACAATTCTCTGGCTTCATAGGTTATTGTAGCAGAAAAGTGAGCTGATAAATTTGTGGTTCATTGTGTATCTGATGCAGAGATGACCTCAACTATGTTGTTCAACGGAGGCGTTACCTGCGATAACAATGGCGAGGGCCAGCTCCTTTGGGTAGAAGATTGTTGAGTGCTGGAGTTTATTTGGTTCCTTTTTCCTTGGAACTTTTACCGGAAATTGGGTGAACTTTGAAAAAGGAACCATTGGCTATATGCTTATATAGTTCATGACCTGAACTCATCGGAAAAATGGCTGGTGTAAATTGGCAATCAAGAGATATTAAATTTCTTCGACTCTGTTGAAGGTCTTGAGTTCGAATTCGATAAAATATACCATTATCTATATTCTTTCTTCCATTACTGGTGAAATATCATGTGCACCATTAAAATTCTTTTGCGTCTTTCCAGAACGAGTGGGCTCTCTTCTTTTTTTTTTTCTTTTTTTTTGGATAAAAGGTAAATTTTCGTTACCAGAAACTTACGTACATAATAAAAGCTCACAACTAAACACAAACAAAAAATGGGCCATCACAACAACAACCCAACGCAAGTCTTGAAAAAGAAAGACATAAAAAAACTGAAAACCCTAGCCGCTTAGATCCCTTGCTGCCGTCAAAGCAAGCTCCGGCGATCATGAACCAGCAACCCAACAAACACTAGAGGTGAAGACCAACCAAGCCCCAACAACAAAAAAAGAAGCAGACGTCGACGTCCTCCATCGAACTCCACACAAAACCAATCCGCCGCCACCAATGGTATAAAACCGGGGAAGAAGTCAGTGGAACCGCTGACAACAGTGCCAAGATCGACACACAGGTGGAAGGTGGTGGTGCGAACACCCGAGTTGAGGCTCTACTCACCTTTCGATAAAGCTGCTGAATACGGCGGAACAAAGTGGGAGCATATCGGATCCAAAGTGAAATCGATAGAGAGCAATCACAAGTGGGAGGGAAATAAGATGAAAAGAGTGGACGCATGGAGCCTGAGTGGGCTCTTAAGAATCGTTACGTTAATCCAGCACATTTGGAAATGCTCACAATTGGAAAATAATTAATCATCATTATTTTAATTAGATGTCTTGTAATGCGTTTAAAACTGATCGTTAATTCATTCTTAACGAGTCACGGTGAGCCATAACTTAATATTGAAATAATATAAGTATATTATCTTTTGGTTTGTGTGAGTTGACTCGAGACCTCCTCCAGTCAAGCAAAGATTGAGAGGGCGTAGACACAAATACGCAGTGTGTGTTTTAAGAAGTGATGTTTTTTGAGTTTCAAAGAATAAAGTGAAGTGAAGTAATGTTGTTTGAGTTTTGGAGGATAAAATGAGATTTGGTGTTAGTTTTAAAGAGCATTTCAATAATTAAGAACTAAAGAAAATGTATGCCCATGTGGCATGGACCTCAAAATTCAACCAAATCCAGGTCAAAACTCAAAAGCGCGCAAAAAGAAGGAACAAGTCATCGGCTAATCATGCCATCAATGAGGAACAACACTTTGTGGACGCTCCTTGCTCGAAGAAGAGCATCGACAACAATCACAATCCAAAACCCAACTTTAAGTCGGCGATTCTTCTGCGCACCACCGTGTTCCTCCTCCTCCTCTCCTCCCCAAAACAACAGGCTCTTCGTTGGAGGTTTCTCTCCCCACTCCTCCCCATACATACAATACACCTCCAAAGTTATGTAGTTTTCGTGTTTTGATCGTTTTTATGGTGATCTGGCTTTTGGGTTTTGCAGGACTGTCATGGTCGGTGGACGAGAAGTCATTGAAGGACGCATTCTCTTCATTCGGGGAGGTCACCGAATGTAAAATCTTGGTTTCCCAGATTGAAATTTTGCAAATTATTCATCTGTCGTCTACTTGTTCGATAAAATGTCCCAATGATCACTTCCAGTTTATTTCTCTATGATTTGGATGTTATGCGTGGTTTTCCTTAAAAAAGAATTAATCTTTGTTCATATTCTGCATTGTAGTGAAGATAGTGTATGACAGAGATTCCGGTAGGTCAAGAGGGTTCGGATTTGTTAATTTCTCCAAGGAAGATGAAGCACAGGTTGCAAAAGATGCCATGGATGGAAAGGTGATGCAGAAACTATATTGTCATGGATCAAAGTTTGTTTCTTTTATAAAGATTTTCTGATTAACGTAGTTCTGCTTGCAGGCATTGCTGGGTCGGCCATTGAGGGTTACTTCTGCTGTCGAAAAAGTAAGGGGAGGACCTGTTGTGGTTCCTCGCCTTCCCAACAGTGGGGATGCTGCCACTCGATATACATGAACTCCTTTGGTACAGTGGTAAGTTATGTTCCATGTTAATGGCGAATCGATGATGACCAAAGATGTTTAGTTGCGAAAGCTGTAAATTGTGCTTTGTAATATGGTGACCATTATCCCTTGTCATTTGAAGAGAATGATTACTTTTGATTGGTCAATCACATCGATCTAATTAGTAATCAAACTTGTAAACTAATTCATTTCACATGTGGTTGAGAAGCTTTACGTTTTATGTATCTGATGATAGTATCTTGTTAGGAGGAAGGAACTTGGGCATCTTAAAAATTCAACAGCACTTTGAGTCACGCACTTCTCGTTGCAAATTTTGTTCAAGCATGTAGCTTAGATCACTGTTTCTTCAGATTCTTGTATATAATTGTTTTAGAAACTAAAACAATCAGAGATTGGCAGCCACGGACAAGTCAATTAAAATGTAATTATGTTTTCCTTTGATCTTCCATCTCTTACTGCTTGCAGTTTGCAGCTTTGCTCAACTGCACATTCGTTTCTTAAGCCTAACTCTACAGACTACTAGTTTCTTCTTCATTGTTGTAACAACTATGTACGTCTAAACCCCGATGCTTAAAAATCGCAACTTAATGCTCATCAACGTTAATTTCTTCTTCGTTATTGTTTGTGTATTCTTCGTTATAAAATTGCGTCTGAAAGTTCCTTAATTTAGGAGTTTCCTGTTTGCAGGTGAATGGCTGATGACATGCAGAAAGCAAGTTGAATGAAATTTTTACTCAGTGCTCGAAGCTTGTCAAAGTTCAGTTACCTAGTTGTGTTAATCCAGGCCAAGAATGTAGATAGTATCACCGTTCATGTGTTCTTTCTGGGAAGTGTATGAGACCAGAGCCCATTTCATCATACAATATTTTCCTCTTTTTGTAATGAAATATTATTTATTTTTGGGTAGTCGAAGTTTTTTTAGGGGTGTTTTATCATTTGAGTCCCCATTAGATCAAATAAACTTAAAGACTTGTTTGGAAGTGCTTTAAAATGACTGAAAACGTTTTTAGAGAAAATGTTTTTGTGTTCCACAATCACTTGAATGCCTTATATGTGCTTCTAGGAAGGATTCACTTGTGTTTTCCTAAGGATTGGTTCCAAAAACATTTTCATCAAAAGCGTTTTCAGTCATTTAAGAAACATTTTCAAACGAGCTTTCAATTAGAAAAGAAGTCGAATTCAAAGATGTAATAGAAGGTGCCTCATTTGACATTGTATGAAGAGGCTAAAAACGCTTCTAGATAACAAAAGAATATTAAAAATAGGGTGAAGCGCTGATTTAGTCCTTGAATTATCAACTCAGTGAAAATTAGGTTCCTGAATTATTTTTTCGGTAAAATAAGTCCCTAAATTCATTAGAAATTGCTAATTTCATCCCTACTATTATTTTCAAAGCTATTTTATCTAATTTTTCGTCAACTTAAGTCACTTGACACACTTTAGAGTGTAATACGATCATTTTCTCGTCTACAAGCCCTTAACATTTCATATAGGTAGCGATTTTAATGTCTAATTTACCCTCAAAAGTTAACTTACACTAATTCTTTATGAAAAACTATCAATTTATCATCCAAAGTTAACTCCATATACTATTTGTTTATGAAAAACTACCAATCTACCATAAAATGTGTATCACATGCAAGTAACATGACTTAAATTGACGGAAAATTGAATATAGTAGCTTCAAATATAACATTAGGGATGTAATTGGCAGATTTTTATAATTCAGGGACTAATTTTTCTGAAAAAAATAGTTTAGGGACCTAATTTTCACTAAGGTGATAATTCAGGAACTAAATTGGCAGTTTACCCTTAAAAATATATGCTCGTTTGAAAGTGCTTCTAAAAAGCATATCCAAAAACTTTAAAATACGCTTTAAAATATGCATGGTGGGTCCCGGAATATTTAAAATTAGTTTTTATTCCTTGAGTGGATTATGGTATTTAACTTATTTGAGTAGAATAATGCCCATGAAACGACATGCAGTCTAATCACAATTGCGATCGCAAACCGACTAAGCACGACGCCGTTTCATGGAGCATTACACCTATAAAATGATTTTTATCACAAATGGTCCCTGACATTGATCAAACACATTATTTTGGTCCTTGACATTGAAAATCAATAGAAATGGTCCATGAGACTGATCAAACACATCACAAATGGTCATTCTGTTAAAAACTATTTGGGCAATTTTCAAAGCTTCGTAACTCAATTGTTTCTTAATCAAATTCGACCCATAATATATCAAAATGAAGATAGGAAAGTGCAGAACAAGATTATACCATTTGGAAGCCCAATGGTTGCCGAAGATTGGCATAAAATAGTGATAAGCTCATATTTATATATATATTACATCAAATTCACTTATCTTTTCTTAGTTAGTTCCTTATATTTTTGAGTTATTTACTTTGTTTTTGTGTTTTGTAGGACTTGTCAAGCTAAGAAAAGAAAAATAGCACAAGTGGGATTTTAAGTAACAAATTCGTCAAAACTGCCTGTGCACATCAGCTGACTTTGGAAGCAAGTTACGAACACCTCAGAATGAATTAGAGAATGAGCCTTATATGCTTAGAAAGCTATGGATGTCTATTTTCTGGTGCATTTCGCGGATTCCTAATATCATTTTTCTAGAAGAAGTTATGACCGTTTTAACACTGAAAGGTACACAAGGGGCTGAGCAGTTTGTAACTGACAAGAAAACATTGAAAGCAATAAACCCAATAAAACTAGCAGCCAAAACTGATGCAGCCAAGAACAAACCAGCTGACACCTATTCAAATATCAGAGGAAATGGAATTAAAGATGAGGATTAAGAGGGAGTAATTGGCATAAAGACTACCTAAAGAGTTACAATTGTTTTACCATTTTCTCTCACTTATTGTCATCACAAAATGGCTATTAGTGGGGGAGTTATGGAGCAGAAATGGGGCAGCAAGCAGGGGCATAAAGGCTGCAGGTTGCAGCGGCAAGGGGGAGAGGAATTTAGAAGAAATAAGATAGAAAAAAAAAGGGGAAGGAAAAAAAAGGCAAGGCTGCTGCGTTGGGGAAGGAAGGAAAGGAAGGAGGAAATCTTGGCATTCTCTTCTTTCGGTTTTATCTTCTCAAACTCATGTATTTCTTTTGGTTTTATTTAAGGATTATGTGTAACTAATTTTTAGAAGTTAGGGGCTGTTTTGAAGCCCCAAATATGATTGCAAGTTTGTTATGACATTTTGTTGAATTACTATTATGAAAGGATGAAAATTGCTTCACTACTTGTCTCATTGATGAATTCTTTATGTGTTTTCTACGGATGCATATTTAGTAAGCATATCTAGGATTCTAATGGTATGAATATGTGTGTGCCTGCCCTTGTCAAATGAGGACCTACATATGTTCTAGAGTAGTACTTGTTAATTGCGATTAACATGTGAACCAATTTCTAGGATAAGTAAGACAACGCCAGTACTTACGATGCCTTGTGATGACTCAAACTCTTTTCGTTCTTAATGATTTCTACTTGTTAAATCTATGAACACGCCATTCTAGATTGCATGCTAAGGACTAAGTTAAGTTGAAACCGTCATTCTCTTAACATACTATGTAAGAAAGAGTAATAGGTTGAGTTCTAACATTGAGCCAACTTGAGCATCTTCATCCGGAAATAAAAGGAATTTGAATGAAACATAACATGTTTTCATGATTATTTGGTGGTGGATAGCAATTCCCCTAACTCGTTTTTCTTAATTTGTGAACTACTTAAAATCTATTTCTGTCCTGCTTTTGTTCAATTTAATTTAAATAGCAAATCAACTCCAAAAATCCCAAAAATTTGTATGAGTGTAGCTCTGTGTGTCTAGTATCTTCATATAAAATTTCGTAGACTTTAGATAAGTGTAAGTCTGTCTAATAAATATTTTTCGGTGGCTGGTCAGTAGGGACAGCAAACCAGTTTTTGTGACATTTTAAGTAGTTAGATAAAACAATCTTCTGCGGGAAAGATCCTTATTTTCATATGCTACAATTGACAGATCTTAGTATTAATAAGGAAAATCAATAGGACATTTGTGTGTTACTTTGTGGTGTGCATTTAATCCTACCAAATAGCCTCAAATGTGACTGGTCCGCGGTAAAACTGGAAAACTTGTCGGAAACTGGGTAAACTTTAAACGTTCATAACTTCTTCAATACTCAATGAAATTGAGTGATTCAAAAATGAAAATCATACTTCGCGACGAAAAAAAGAGAATGGTACCTTTATTGACTGCTAATTCACCGTGGTTTGGCCGGAAAATGGCTCGAAATTGGATAACCATTTTCGAGTTAGCCAATTTCGAACCTTTTTCTGGCCAAAATACGACGATTTAGCCATCAAGAAAGATATCATTCTCTTCCTCTCGTCGAGAAGTATGATTTTCGTTTTTGAATCACTCGATTTCGTTGATTATTGAAGAAGTTATGAACGTTTAACGTTTACCCAGTTTTCGGCGAGTTTTCCAATTTTTCTGCGAACCAGTCACAGTTGAGGCTATTTTCAGGTCATCTCCGGCAACCATTGGGCTTCCAAATGGTATAATCTTGTTCTACACTTTCCTATATTCATTTTGATATATTATGGGTCGAATTTGATTAAGAAACGATTGAGTTACGAAGCTTTGAAAATTGCCCAAAGAGTTTTTAACGGAAGAACCATTTGTGATGTGTTTGATCAATGTCAGGGACCATTTCTATTGATTTTCAATATCAGTATCAAAATGATGTGTTTAACCAATGTCAGGACCATTTGTGATAAAAACCCATTATAAAATGCAGAGCACAAAACGGAAGCTTAGAGTTTCTGTGGAATCTCACTCACTCGGAAGTCTTGGAAAACAATTAAGGAATCCGATTTCGAGCGAAACACTGAACAATCCAATCGCCATGGAAGCCGAAGCTCAAGAATCCAGTCCCCAAAGCGACGCCGTCATCAACTCCTTCTGCGAGATCACCTCCGCCTCGAAGCAAGAAGCCCTCTTCTTCCTTGAATCCCACAACTGGGACCTCGACGCCGCCGTTTCCACATTTTTGGACAACAACGCCGCCGTCCCCGCCGCCGCCGAGGCCACCCACGCCGCCCCGCGCTCAATCCCCGCCTCCCACTCTCCATCTCCCTCACCCTCGCACTCCCCCAATTACTCTCCTTCGCAGTCCCCGCCGCGCTCTCGCTCCCCGTCGCCCGCGTCTCGTGCGCCCTACCAGCTCCGATCGAAGCGCGCCGCAGCTAGTGGATCCGACAGCAAGGGTGATGCCAACCCGCCATCTGCGAGTCGTCCGCGTGGCATACGCACGCTTTCCGATCTGAATCGGCCGGCAAAGAGCGGGTCCGATAGTGACTCCGATGAACCCCAGGAGTATTACACTGGTGGCGAGAAAAGGTACTTTATTTCTTAGTTCTTGTTTGGTTCCCAGGAAAATGATCGATTTTTTCCCTAATCTGGATAGTTTATTGCTTTTAACCCTATGTTTAGGAACCCAGAAAACAGTAGAAAGCTAATCAATAATGCTGAATGTTTACGTTGAGATATCAATGCATTTTATCTTCTTCCTTCGTTTTGTAACATTCATTCTTCCGTTGCGTTTGGTTGCTGAGAAAAACCAAAGTTAGTACAACAACAATCAAGCCTTATCCCACTAAGTGGGGTTGATTGTATGAATCATAGAATACCATTGCACGCCAAGTCTACCAAAAGAAAGAAAATTTCAATTCGTTGTCAATGATATCGTAATGGGGTGCAAATATATTATTTTTAGACTGGAGAACGTTGTGGAGAAATATCGTAATGGGGTTCTGTTTGTAACATTGTCACTTTTGTTTCTATATGAGCTATCTGTGGAATTCGATTTTTGTGCAGATGTAAACCATCTTTGACGTATATAAATTTGCAATTGTTCTCATGTTTTAATCGTGCAATTAGTTTTTAGTTTTAATTTGTCCTGTTGTTGCTGGTTCTAGTGGAATGCTTGTCCAAGACCCTACCAAAGGCAGTGATGTGGATTCAATATTCAGTCAAGCTAGGCAGCTGGCGGCCGCACAAGGACCTCTAGATGTCCATCAGCCTTCTTCAAGCTCAAAAAGTTTCAGTGGAACAGCTAGACTGCTTTCAGGGGAGACCGTCCCGACTGCTGCTCCTCAGCCGCCTGAAACTATCGTTCACACGATCACTTTTTGGAGGAATGGGTTTTCTGTAGATGATGGTCCTTTGCGGAGGCTGGATGATCCCGAAAATGCACCCTTCCTGGAAGTAAGTTCTAATGATGCTTGACCTATATAGGGTTTAGTGGATTCTTTTTACTGCATTGATATCAAAACTGAAATGTTATATCAGGGGATCGGATCCTTGGCTTGGTCAAGCAATGCTAAAATGGCTCCTAACCGTTGTCTCAAAACATATAATGGCTCCTAAAATGTCACATTGTAAGCTACAACCAAAAGAAAAATGTATAAAACAACTGTTGATCTTGCTTTCTTTATGTATAAAACACCGTATTGACAATCATTAACTGTTTGGCTGAGCTAAGAATTTCAAGCACAGAAGAGTAGTTTGTCTTAAAGGTGATAAGGCCAGAATTTGCATATATATAAAACCGACCATAACTCTTATGATGAACAAAACTTATTTACTTCCTCATGTATTGATCTCATTATTTTGATTAGTAGCTCTCCTTTCTTCTTTTTTGGCAAGTATAGATATTATTTTTTTTGCTGTTGTATTCTTCCTTTGATTTGATCTCTCTTCTGAGTGCTGATAGGAAATGTTATGTTTTTTATGAATGCAGAGCATCAAGAAGTCCGAGTGCCCGAAAGAGCTTGAACCAGGCAATAAGAGGACTGCTGTTCATGTTAATCTTACTAGGCGGGATGAAGAATATCCTGTTTGTGCTTCGTTCTCTCCTGCTCTGGTATATGTTATTAATATGCATCTGATGCAATCTTTCTGATCCCCTTGAGCTTATTATTTTGCAGGAACCAGTGAAGAGGCATGTTGCTTTTCAGGGTGTTGGAAGAACTTTAGGTGGCAGCACCTCTGCGGCAGCTACCACTGAGTCTGCGGCAGCTACCACTGAGTCAACTGCTGCTGCTCCTCCCCTTACAGGTGCTCCATTGCCTTCAATGGGCTTAGTTGTGGATCAGTCATTGCCGTCAACCTCTGTTCAGCTAAGGTTAGCAGATGGCACGCGTATGGTATCCCGCTTCAACTACCACCATACAATCAGAGACATCCATGCTTTTATTGATGCCTCAAGACCTGATGGGACAAGAAGTTACCGACTACAGACGATGGGGTTCCCTCCCAAACAGCTGACAGATCTAGACCAGACAATAGAGCAAGCCGGTATAGCCAATTCTGTTATTATCCAAAAACTCTAGGAGGTTGCAAACACGTCTCATCAATCCGCAAGCTTGATTTCAAGTGCATCTGTCCTTCGCACGGATCTATTTTTCTTTGATGAATTTCTGTTATACCGACAAAATTTGAAAATTAGCTACGAAATCAACGACAACTTTTATGTTCTTGTGATGCAGTAGGCTATCTGTTTTGCAAAGCATGCGAAGTTCAGTTTGATAAGTAAATTGTTGAAATTATCAGTCATTTGGAGTATATGATTTTTCAATTCGAGTCCAAATGAGATGCTTTTCGTTTTAACGCTCTTTTTTTTTTTTTATCACAATGCCCAACAAATTATTTACATTCGCACCCGAAGTCTTAAGTTTGGAGAGATTTTTTCAAAGGTCGGTACTCAATCGGTACTTCACTTGTATTATCGTTTCATGTTTCTTTACTTATTTTATGACAATTGAATTATTCGTTTGAATACTGGCCCCCTTAAAAAGGGAAAAAAAACGTAGAATAGTTTTGTTAGGGCAACTCTACCCATGGAGTCCTCCCCCTGGCAATCTACTATTCAATTCACCCTATTGAACAGTAACTGCCATTAATGAACAGTAAATTACCATTTGCATCTCCACCCTTGGAGCCCTTCCTCCTAGCAATTGGCAATAAAATATTAGTTTTTTTTTTGTTTAAATAATACAAAATAAAATTATTTGTAATTTCAGATAAGAATTTTTAAATCGTTCTCGTTGCGTCACGTGTCATTGTGGTGTAAGGTAGATGGATAAAAAGTGGTATTTATAGAAAAGTAAAAAGAATTTTTTACATTTTTTTTCAGATTTTTTACATTTTTTTTTTGGATTTTTTTACATTTTTTTTAAAATTTTTTATTCAAATAATTAATCTCTGCCGTTGGATTTAGAATTCCAACACTTCAGATTGTGCCACGTGTCACAACGGTAACTTTTCTTAATTTTAAAACTATTTTTTCTTTTTATTACCCTTGCATCGGACGGCTGGTATTTAAACCTTTTGGGATTGAACGGACCGTGGGAAGCCACGTGGCTTCCCAACGGTCATTGGGCATCTATGCGCGCGCGGGCCCTGGCGCCTGATTTCTGGTCGAGCAACGTGCTCCCACTCACGAGTGAGGGGCACGCACCTGACACAAAAAAAATTAAATAAGGCTTGGCCCTCGAGCTGCAGGCCTGTCGATTCCCCACCCCCCCCGACCCTCAGGCTCCCATCCTCACTCGGGCTCTCCAAGGCTGGAGCATTGTCCACCGGGCCTCGAGCCCTTTCCTCTTCCCTGTCCCTCGAGCAATGTCCATGGGTGGACTTGCTCTTATGTGAAGGAAGAGACAAAACGTTAAAGTAATAAGGTAAGGTAAAGTTTTAGCATTCTTTGTCTTATGAAGAGAGAGACAGACATAAAAAGGTAAATGTGTAGCGAATAAGTTTATATTTCCTGACACTTGTTCAATGTAATAATATTGATTTATATAGATACATTTATACATATACGAGACGGCCTAAAGCACGAGAGAGATTCTCGTTGGATCCTCTTTGTGAGGATTTCAGGAATCCTCAAATCACATCCGTTCATCTTACATTGTGCGGTCATAAATTATTCTAAATTTTTTATTATTTAAAATTGAATATAAATAGTATCTAACAAAAACTGACCTCACGATGCACAATGAACGAATGTGATTGGAGGATTTCAAAGATCCTCACAAAAAGAATCAGGCGAGGATCCTTACAAAGAGGATCCGGCGATGATCCTATCTCTTAAAGTACCAATCTCCAACAACATTGGAAAGAATGAGCGTCTTTATAGGATTTAAAGCAGTGTGGGTGAAACAAAAGGCAAGCTTGACCTCATTTGCAAGATTGTCATCTCAATGTTTCCCATATCGTAATTTTCAACTTTGTCGTAATTTTATAACTATTTCATCTCTAATCACTTGGCATTTTCGACAGCATTAGCTATTTCAACTAGTTTTGAATATTTTGACAAAAACAAAAAAAAACTAATTTTGAATATATTTTTTCTCAACATGGAAGTGTGGATCAAATGAGAGAAAACATGCTTCAGCTGCTGCTGAAAAAAGAGCTGAAAATTCAATCATAAATAGACACGTGTCTGAATAATTGAAATTAAAATTATGATTGGATCACAAATAGGCACTTATCTGAATAATTGAAATTAAAAACTACAATTGGAAACTTGTTCATTTGTGATTAGATTTTAGCAGCATTTACGGCTCTTCTTTCATCAGTGAAGCATGCAAAGAGTGACTGAGGTGAGTTTTTCACTATTAAATGTTCAACGTGTTGTAGTTCTCTCATTTTGGCTTATATTTAGCTGGCAACGGTTCACAAATTTACCTTTAGAGAATTGAGATTATAATGTATCTGCCGTTTTACACTCAATTCGAATTCTTTTAATACTATGTTAGTTGAGGAAATTTAAGATTAGTAATAAATTTTAAAATGACGAAAATTAAAATGACGGAATTTTATTTTTTTAAATTTGTGAATTTTCTTGTTTGGTTACCCTAAAAGAATAATGAAATTTGAATACATAATTTGTTATTTTTAAACTTTCACTCATAGAAATTTGAAAATGACACATATTAACATGGAGTTTAAACTTGGGAATTGGAGGTGTCAAATTTCAAGTTTTTTGTCTAGGCGTAAATTCTAAATTTCTATATTTATGAATCTAAATAAGAAAATTGGTGCATGTTAATTTATAAATTTTGATTTGGCTAAATTGGATTAATGGTCCTCGTGGTGATAGGTTAGTAGGAAGATAACCCCGTGGTGAAAAAATTCAGATTTAAATCCTTGTGGTGAAGTTCCGTTAGGATATAAACCCAAAATTAACATTTCCGTTAGAATTTTCAACTTTGAGAGCTACTTTTCCTCTCTCTGTTTTTTTTTTCCAAGATATTTTTGTTAGAAGAAGGAATGCGGGTAAAATTCCAACACCAGTCACCACCATCACCAACTCCAACCCCAAAATTTCACACCCTTTTCTTTTCCTGCATTTCTTCTAATCCCAGATTTTGTTTCTCATAAATACTCATACCCTTTTCTTGGTTTTCGTTTTTTCCAATTCTGCCCTTCTCTCACCTGTGTATTCTCTTCTCTTACCCTTCTTTTCCCCTCCTTCTTCTTCTTCTCGTGTTCGTCGATTCGACTGGTTATTGTTGTTCGTCGTCTATGGATAAATCTGTAATCTTGTTGTATATCGCTGCCTTGGCAACTTCGCTACGATTAGTTTCTTCGTCTTCTGTTCTGTGCCCTCACGACTCCGATTTCTTAATTTCTTTTATTTTGGAGCTGAAAATGATTAGTTAATTAACTCATATATTCCATAACCATAGCTATGACTCTATGATTTGGGTGCTGGGATGCAGGTAAACATCCACTGGTTTGCTCCAGGCCGAAAGTCTGGAGAGAAAATGAGAGAGAGGGATGGGATGCAAAGAACCAGGTGGGGAGAGGCAGAACCAAAGAACCAAGGTGGAAATGTTAACGGAAGTTCACGTCTGTCAATTTTGGGTTTGAATCCTAATGAAACTTCACAACCATGGTTTAAATCCAATTTTTTTCACCACGGGAGTTATCATCCGATTAGCGTATCACCGAGACCATTAATCCAATTTAACCTTTTGATTTTTGTTATAATTTTAAATTTATTTTTCTTGTCCAAAACGTACAGTGTAATGAAAATGACGATACTAATTAAATAGAGAGATGTGAGATATAGGGCAATGGAGGAGAGTGTTGGAAAAGGAAATCCAAAATCACCACAGAAAATTTAAATGGATGGATGGATTGAAGGGAAGTGACTGACGACCGTCGATTACCAAGATGAACTGTTAACATTTGATCATTTACCATCAATCATCAAACAGCAGATACACGTTACAGTGGTAGTTAAATAATTTGCACTGAGGAGTGAGGACCGAAGGGAAAGGCAACGTGCAGTGCAGAAGGAGTTCAACTTTTCTGCACCCAAAAAGAGCTGTGCCCTCTCTGTGGCCTTTCTGAAAAGGTGACACATGTCAACCCACTCACACACGTTAACTCCTCTGTTAACAAGAACAGAACTCTCACTCGCCCCGATTGCCAGAAACGACCCGATTTTCTGGTCATTTATCGCCACCATTCAAATAGGTCTGTCGCCGTATCGTATCGAGGCCACCATCAAGCTCGCCTCTCTGGCGCAGGAGGACGACCGTAACAAGAAGATTATCGTTGACGAAGGCAGAATCTCATCGCTGCTGAAATTGTTCAAAGATGTCTAGTCGCCGGATGCCCAAATTGCACCCGTGACGGCACTGTAAAATCTGTCGTCGACGACGCGACACTTGTCTCGATCGGGTTTTCCTAAGACCAAAAATCGATCTTTCGTCCTACAGATCCGATCTGAACGAACCCGTGCTTCTGGGTCGGCTCCATAAACTTTTGTGACAGAACTGTTGGGGCTTCTCAAGGATTTTGGAGCTCAGTGAGTCAATTTCTTCAACTTGGAGCTTTGGGTTGATGTGCGGTTTCTCTGATTTGAAGGTGAGAGAAAGAGTGGGTTGGAGATCTTTTGGGTTTTTGAGGAACTCTTTGCAGAGAGAGATTTGGGAGGTGAAGTCAATCAAATATTGCAAGTTGTGGGCGACTCGCCGATGAGGATTCAGATGCTTGGTCCTTTTTTTTGTTTTTTTCTTCTAAATTTAGGAGATAAAGTGTGTGAGTGGGTGGACAGATCTCGACTTTTTAGAAATGCCACAGAAAGGGCACACTTTCACACTTTCGTGCAGAAGATTTGGACTCATGCAGTAGCATCAATGGAAAGTAGTACAATAAACGAGGAGATGGAATGGATAGATGAAATAATTTGCATAAACAAATTGCTTTTTAAATATTTCATCTTTTAGGTGTAGAAGATTTGGACTCATGCAGAAGTATCAATGGAAAGTAGTACAATAAACGAGGAGATGGAATGGATAGATGAAATAATTTGCATAAACAAATTGCTTTTTAAATATTTTTCTGAGTCTTCTCATTAGAAGTACACGTTAACTCCGCGTGCACATTCTGAATCTTCAAAAAAATTTCAACCTAGAGTGGAGAGAGAGAGGACAAATGAGATCACTGTTTATGTACGGAAAAATGGAAAGAAAAGTGACCATTTCCGAGGGAGGTTTATTAATACGTCACCTTTAATTTTACAGATAGATAGATGCCTCTCTGTCGTATTGTAATTTCTGTCATGTAACTTTTTGACTGACTACCACTGTACACAAAGACTGTCCGAGTTTTAGCTTAAAAACCGGGAGGCAATTCCTCTTCTGAAAAAGAAAGAAAAAGCTAGCTGTTCCACTTCCAGGCCACTGAAGTGCGAAGACAGAGAGAGAATATGTAAATTAGGGTTTCTAGAGAGAGAGAGAGAGAGATGGAAGGAGGAATCAGCCGTAACAGTGACAATTTAGGGTTTCTGGATTCTTCTTTAGCCGCTGCCCTAATGAATTCAGAAACCAGAACTACTAGTAGCAGCAGCTATAGTAAGCAGTTTCTTTCTCTACCTTTGATCAGCAATATTCCCAACTTACAAAGCCATCCGCATGAGACTATTGATCAGGAGATGAGCGTGAAAGCTAAGATTATGGCTCATCCTCTCTTCCCTCAACTCTTGTCTGCCTATGTCAATTGCTTAAAGGTATATCTATCTTCTCTCTCACACCCACATACCCAATTTACTACACACAATTTTTGTGGTTTCGTGACCGTAGCCGAATTGGTTAGAGCACTGTACTCACTCTTTCATTTAGAATGAGTAGAATATTGAGGTGTTAAAAAAATAATAAAAAATGAGAATTTGTGGTCTATGAAAGGAATATATCTAATCTGCAGGCACCTGTATTAATTAAACATTTGCATTGCCCCTTAGAACTTTTGAATATTGTTTTCAATGATTATTTGTCATAAGTTGGTAGCTAGCATGGTTTCAGTTCTCTCTGCATGTCTTTGCTATCTGTGATCCGTGTTGATTTTGAGAAATTGATTAATTACAAAACTAATGAGATATATTAAATTGTTATTAGGTTGGGGCACCTGCGGAAGTGTTGGCGAGGTTAGAGCAGGTCTGCGGTGCTTATAATTCTGAGGCAGCAAAGAGGAATAGCATAAGAGGAGGAGGAGATGATCATCCAGACGCTGCGCTGGACCAGTTCATGGAGGCGTATTGCGAGATGCTGACCAAGTACGAGGAAGAGCTCACAGGACCCTTCAAAGAAGCCATGCTTTTCCTCTCCAACATTGACACCCAGCTCAAAGCTCTTACTCTCCACTCTAATTCCTCTTCAGATTCTGGTATCTCTCTAATCCTTCCTTGAATCTTCATTTGCAACCAACTGTTTCCAAGGTTGTAAAAGATGTTAGACGCTAATCGGGCGGTGGACTGTAGCCTTAGCGGTGGACTGTAGCCTATGCCGAGGCGGATTTAATTAAATGTATTATATTTCGTGTAAATAAGTGTGTCTATACTTCAAATATATATAATTTTATCATAAACTACAAAATAAAATGACATATATATTATGAAGTATTAAAATATAATTAAAACATGAGGAACATGCATATAATGTGTGTTTATTTAAATATTTAACAAGTATCTTACAATTTATTAAAAAAATAAAATGTAAAATAAAAGTTTACTATTTTGTCTAAGTGAGATGCAACCGAGGCGGGTTTGGGCGGGCTAGTCGGATGCCTAGGCGATCTCCTCAGTAAATCTAAACGCTCTTTTTTAATTTTCAAATGCTTAAGCATTAATCGAGACAGTGACTAACTGCCAAACGTCTACACGGAGTCTAAACAGCGTTAGTAGTCGGGGATTTTTAGGATTACTAAAATTTAATGGATCCAATCAGACTAACTGACAAATTAAACGGTCCTATACGTCAACATTACAAACAGAAAGTAGAGGTCCTAGCTAGCTAGCATGCTAGCTTCCTGATCATGCATGTTTAAGCCATTGGACCAAATTCAACATACTATTACATAGGTGTAGGTACTGAGTACCTGTAAGTACTAACTGCAGAAGGTGAAGAACCGAAGATAGAGAAAAATTAAGGAGGTTTCTCAATTTTAATCCTCGATAAAAATTGAAATTCAATTAAAATCTTATGTTAAATTATATATTTATTATAGTCCTTTAATTAAACTTTCATATCGACATAAATATTAAAATTCATATATTCTTGTTTTTAAATATTTAATACGTTTTTTGGGTTCCTATAATGCCCCTATTAAATATTTGATTTTAATTTACTCCATATTTTTTGGCATTCATTATTGTTTGACTTTCTAAAACACAATTAAAAAAAAAATAGTGATATGTTACAAGAATTAACAAATATCTAATTCAAATGATTCATTATCACCATTCAAAGCATAGAGGAAATAAAAATAGCCAAATCATATATTATGCATAATTGAATGCACTTAAACCTTGTCCTAATGTGCTTAAATCATAGAACCTAGTCGAATGCACATAAATCATAGTACCAAGTCAAATGCACCTAAACCATGGTACCGATCACAATGCACCAAATCACAGTATCTAGTCAAATGCACCTAAATATGTAATCATAGTATCTATTTGAATGCACCTAAATCATAGTACCTAAATGAATGCACCTAAATCATAGTACCTACATGAATGCACCTAAATCATAGTACCTATATGAATGTACTTAAATCATTTAGGTACTATCAATTAGGTCCTATACATTCGGTACGGTCGGTTAGGTACTATATAGTGTATGTCCGTTTAATTCGGTACGGTCGATTAGGTTGTGATTTCACATTCTAATTTCTCTATTTGTATTTTCTTTTCTTTTTCATTTATCTCTGGATTCACCATCAATTTGGCATCTAAAAGTCCCTTTTTCTTCTTTCTTCCAAATAAAACCAGATTTTTGGTTTCTAAGTTTTCTAGCTTTTTTTGTTTGATCATGGTTTCTGAGTTTTCTGGGTTCTTTCATTGGAATAACACGTGGAGGTTTATGGTAATGTTATTGTTATAACGAACATGTTAATTATGGATCTAGTTAATTAAGCATTGTTGAAAAATTAATTATATATTTGTTTCTCTAATTGGTTTTAAGAGAGTAACAAGGGTAAATAGGGAAACTAAAAATGCAATAAATTTATTAAAAAATGATTAAATGTGACATGGAATACTATAATCTAACATTGAGGACTATTTTTAGTTTTTAATCTTACATACGGTATCATTGAAAAAGCAATCTTATTTAGGGATTGAAATGAAGTTTTCTAAAAATTAAGTGTCTTCATCAAAATAACTGTGTACTGCCCTTCACCATTTTCATGAAGTTTGACTAATTAATATTTCTGGCTAGGTTATACATATATTATATATATTCTTGCCTCTTCTGATTTTGTGGCCTGCATGATCATCAGCTAGTATTAGTAGTGGTGATTTTGTTGGGCAAAGTGGGTCTCCAGAAGAGGCTGATGCCATCAAGGAATGTTCCATGGATCCTCAAGCTGAAGATAGAGAACTCAAAGTTCAACTTTTGCGCAAATACAGTGGATATATGGGCACTCTCAAGCAGGAATTTATGAAGAAGAAAAAGAATGGAAAGTTGCCAAAGGAAGCCCGGCATCAGTTGCTGGATTGGTGGTGCAGACATTATAAGTGGCCCTATCCATCGGTACAAATATCATACTCAACTACATCCTTGTTCGTTTAGATCCGTACGTTCTAACTTTATTTCAAATCTGGACCATTCATTGTGTGATTTTTGCCGTAATTCATTTTCATGCTCTAAAAACATGAGCAAACATTACCATGAATTTAGTTTCTTGTTGTGGTAGGCAATGCTGTTGTAATTCATATTCACACTCTAACAACGTAATCAAACAGTATCACGAATATTTTGTTTGTTGTTGTGGTACTGGTAGCATGATATATTATAAAAGGGTACCTCGATTATTATAAATGTAGGAGGCACAGAAGCTAGCATTGGCAGAATCTACAGGTCTGGATCTTAAACAGATAAATAACTGGTTCATCAATCGAAGGAAACGCCATTGGAAGCCTTCGGAGGACATGCAGTTTGTTTTGATGGATCCAACTCTTCATCACCATCATCATGATCCCCACTTCTATATGGACAATGCAATATGCAATCCCTTCTCCATGGATTGTTCATCTACTCGGCTGTAATCATCACATTTGCATTCTAATTATTATTATCGATCATAGGGCTTCTGTATTATGTATTATGTATGCATTATGACTTTGTCACTTTGGTCCCGCTTACTCGTCACTTTTCTACTTATTATTTCTGTCTCTTGAATTCTTATTTAATTTATTGGCTGAAAAATAAAATAAAAGAGTACAAAAACTGATAAGAAAGTGCAGAAATCACTTTGGTTCAAAAGTCGTCTCGTTCCTTTTTTTTTTTTTTTTTTTCGTTTTTTTTTTTGGTTGCAACAAGCTTGATATGGTACCAGCTTGTCGAATATTTTGTGAAAGTAGTTCAATATTTTTTTTTTCTTTCTGAAAAACATGAAATTTCATTGAATGAGAAAGGCTTAACACAATTACATTAAACCAGCTCAATAAATTGGAGATATAGTTAAAGCTCATTAACCAAAAACACAGAAAATGAAAAAGAAACCGTAATCCTTAACCTGCAAAGGCCAACTGCCGCCGTCGCCACCACCTTGCCAGAGGCCACAAGAATAGCCGCCTTAAGAAAACTGACTCGGCGTTGAATTCGACGAAGATGTTGCAGAGCAAAACGATTCAATTCGCAACAAGAAAAAAAAACCCCAATCAAATTTCGCCAACAAAACGCCACACCAGAGAAGAGCCAACAGATCTTAACCACCAATGCAAGCCCCTGCAAGTAGAACCAAAAACCAAAACAAATGGGAAGGGGATGCGGCTAAGGGGGTATCTGAAGCACTGTTGCTTTGAGCAAAGTCACAACACGCTTGGCCCCGACTGCATGCTTGGGTGCGGAGATGTGAACCCCGGGGGGGGGGGGGGGGGGGGGGGGGCGTTGGTTTAGATCTAATGAACAAGATGGAAGATGATGAATGTTGAGGGTTGAAGGAGAGGTGTTGTAGGATGGGGATTGAGTTTTTCAAAACGCAAATAACGGTGATAAACACCGAGAAGTGGCGAAAAATGTCAGGAAACGACAAAGGACGCCGGTAAAACTACAAAGAAAGCCAAGATATAAAGTTGTGGTTTCTCAAACCGACATCAATGGGCATAGGAAGAGTAGTACCCATGCATAGATAAAATAAAGGAAAGGAAAAAGAGGGAAAACATTAAAACATGGGGGTTGCCGTCGATCCCAACCAAAGGAAGGAGTCGACGACGCTGAGATGGGGTTTTGGGTTTGGTGCTGTGCAAGAGAGAAAAGGGGGAGATCTTCAAATAGTTTGGCGGGGACAATTTAGGGTTCTTCAAATCTTGTTTGTTTGTTTTTTGGTCCAAAAAACATAAATCTCATTGAATGAGGTAAGGCCTAATACAAATTACATCAGTAAGCCCAATAGAAATTGGGGATATATGGTCGAAAAGTCTATTAGCGGAAAGACAAAAAACAGAAGAACCCTAATTCTTATCCAACAAAAGGACGCCGCCGCTGCTACCACCTCGTCAGCAGCCACAAGAGTGGCTGCCCTAAGAAAGTCAACTCTTCGTTGGATTCAACAAAGGTAGCGCAACACAAATTTTTCCAACCCGCAACCAAAAGATTGTCCCAACCAAATTTCGCCACCAAAATCGCCGCAGCATAAGTGAACCACTAGAAACTAAACCACCATCACATACTCCTGTAAATAGAAACAAAAATAGAACAAAAATAAAAACAAGTGAAAAGAAAATGGGGCAAAGGGCGCATCTAAAACACTCTCGCTTTGGACTGGGACACAACACGCTTGGCCATGATATTCCTTGCAAGCCAGTAGGAAGAGGAGCGATGAAGGGAGAATTTAGATCTGACGGCCAAATCGGTTTGCAAACTTATAAAAGATTAAACATGAACTGTCATCTCGAAGCTTCCTTACTAGAATAGGTAAAACAAGTGAGAGGATCCTCGCCCGGATCCTTTTTGTGAGGATTTCGGAGATCTTTCAATCACATTTTTTCATTGTAAATCGTGCAGTTAGTTTTTGTCAAATACTGTTTATATTTAATTTTAAATAAAAAATTTACAATAATTTTTTACCGCACAATATACGATGAACGAATGTGATTTGAAGATTTCCAAGATCTTGACAAAGAGAATCTAGCAACTCGTAAAACAAAACCTTGTGTCTGGTATGGTCCGGTCTTTCATTAAGTATTGAAGCTTTGGTTCATGCACATTAAGAATTATAAATAAAAAAGACACCCGGAAGAGAATAAGATAGCAGTATGAAATCATTGACTGCAAAGGCATCATATAGTCCATGTCAACTAAAGAAGATTGAACGTGAAATCTAATGTATGCATGGTTAATTTAGGTGTAGTCTACTATTGAACTCGAAAGTTTTCTAACAAAATGTACTCTCGTCTTTTAACATGTTTTTTATTGCGCATGTGATTGATGATACAGAAACGCTACTATCACATGTCACTGACGTGATTTTTCCTATATTTGTCGTCATATGCTAATAAAATCGCACATCTTATATCTTGATTTAGGGTAAATTACATTTTCATACCTTAACTTTGGGCTTTATTTCAATTCCTTACAACATCTTTAAAACATTTCACTTTCATACCTTAAGTACTATTTTATTTCAAAATAATACCTCTGTTACATTTTCCATCCATTGATCCGTTAAATGCTGACATGGCTGCCAAATGTCTGCCACGTGGCAAATAAAATAATTTTTTAATTTTTTTTAAAAAAAACTGAATTTTCTCAACAAAAGTAAAAAAAATAAAAAAAAATTTGAAACCCACATCTGCAAGAAGAAGAAGAGGGAGGAAGAAAGGAGAAAAAAAATTGTCCCTCCCCAACAACCCCCCCCCCCCCCCCCAGCGACCCACATCTGCAACAAGAAGAAGAAGAAGAAAAAGAAGAGGAGGGAGGAAGAAAGAAAGAAAAAAACCCCAAAATCCCACCCGAGCCACCCCTCCTAAAAATCCCCCATCACCCACCCCCAAAAATCCCACCCGAGATTAGGTGGATCTACCACAAAACCAGTCCAAAAATCATCTCAAACTCAAACTATTTTCAAAACTCACCCATACTGAAAATCACCAGATCGCGGAGGGAGAAGGGTCGCGGAGGGTGGGGGGGTGGGGAGCTGGGTCGGGGTGAGGGGGGACGGGAAGAGGGTCGCGTGGCGGGGTGGGGGGGGACGGGAGGAAGGTCGCGGCGCCCGAAGGAGGTTCGTCGGGGGGGGGGGGGGGGGGGGAAGGCTTTTCTTCTTCTTCCTGCATATATGGGTCGCAGGGAGAAGGGACGGGGTGGGGGGGGACGGGAGGAGGGTCGCGGGGCCCGGAGGAGGTTTGCCGGGCGGGGGGGGGAGGGCTGTTCGGCTTTTCTTCTTCTTCTTCCTCTTCTTCTTCTTCTTCTTCCTCTTCTTCTTCTTCTTCTTCCTCTTCTTCTTCTTCTTCCTCCCTCTTCTTCCTCTTCTTCTTCTTCTTCTTCTTCTTCTTTTTTTATTTATTTTTTTTCTTCCTCCCTCTTCTTCCTTTCAAATTTTTTTGTTTTTTTTGTTGAGAAAATTCAGGTTTTTAAATTGGCAGCCACGTCAGCATTTAATGGATCAATGGATGAAAAATGTAACGGAGGTATTATTTTGAAATAAAATAGTACTTAAGGTATGACAGTGAAATGTTTTAAAGATGTTGTAAGGAATTGAAATAGACCACAAACCTGAGGTATGAAAGTGTAATTTACCCCTTTTTTTTTGTAAAAATTCAGGTTTTTTTAAAAAAAAAAATTAAAAATTATTATTTTTGCCACGTGGTAGACATTTGGCAGCCACGTGGCATATATGTGGCAGCCACGTTAGCATTTAACGGATCAATGGATGGAAAATGTAACGGATGTATTATTTTGAAATAAAATTGTACTTAAGGTATGAAAGTGAAATGTTTTAAAGATGTTGTAAAGAATTGAAATAGAGCCCAAACCTGAAGTATGAAAGTGTAATTTACCCCTTGATTTACATTACACAAAGAGAATGTACTTTTGTGGTAACCACCTAATAACATTAATCCGATGCATCAGTGTCAGAGGATTAATGTTAATTGTACTGCTTGAGATCTCCGTTGTTGATGCATGCCCTCAACATACCATATTCAGATATTATAGTTTTGACCCCAAATTTTCAATATCAAGTGTCATTGTGTCAACATTTCGCTCTAATATAGTGATGAATTTACCCTATATTCTAATATATAACCGATCTTGAATCTAAATCTGAGTCGTGTTTATTAAATTAATACGTGCCTGATAAGAAAACATGGTTTTTCCATGCATGCATGCATGCATGAGTTTGGTAAAAGGATAGTGTGATTCACACTCTTTTTTACCTCTTTCATTCACTTTTGTTAATTTCATTGATCTTCTTCAATTTATTTGATCCAACGGTTGAAAATTAAAAAGGATGTGTGAGAGGTAAAAATATGTATGGAGATAGCACGACCTTTGAAAAAATATCTATTTTGAATGAAGAAGTTGTTCGCATTCTCTCGTGCATATTCACATTGAAGTGATAGAATTGCGAGACCGTTATATTATAGAAGTAAGAAGAACAATAGAAATAATAAGAACACCGCTATTGAGAGTAATGTTTATGTATATCTTTTTTTTTTGTCAAACGAAAGATTTTGTTAAATTAGATGTTAGATTAGCCACCGACGGAGTTTGAACCCACGCTATCATGCAAGAACTTAACACATTTCCACCATTGTGATAAAGGGCCACTTCCAATGTTTATGTACATATGGAATACTTGTTATGTATTATTATAAGGGAATTGTTATTAGCACTCCAAAAATCTCATTTTGCATTCCAAATTTTCTATAATTAGAAAGAAAAATACACGTGTGAGGAGTGTATAATGAAAATTTTGGAGTGCTAATAACGAAAACCTTATTACAATTGCATTTAAATTATATTATATGTATTTGTTTTTTTTTATTAATATACTAAAAGTAAGACATATCAATCATGTCGTCTACTCATTTTATAACATATGAAAACGTATAACACGTGATAAGTATTTCAAGTATACATAGAAGATTTTTTGGTTTATCTGGAGCACTATCACGTCATCTTACAATTCCACTTATAAATCTCTCTACTACTTAAGTGTTTGTTTGATAGTTATTTGGTTTTTGGCTTGTACTTTTTATTTTATGTGTTTTCATGATCAAGTAAAATACATGGTGAAAATGAAAGATAAAGAAGAGTGAGGAAACATGATGAGAGAGACAGAATAAATGTATAAGGAAAGGCGCACAAACACAAAACAATGCAAAAAACCATTTTAAGTTGTTTAATTTCACTTTCAAAAATTTGTGTCCTTCATTCTTCTTTATTTCTTTCACCTTCTCTCACTACCTGTCTTCATCCTTCCCTTTTCCATTATATTTTCTTCGTATCACAAGAAATTGAAAACCCAACACCAAATGTAAGAGACGATTGAGCCTTAAATAATTGGTGTAGGCGAGAAAAGAGTAGGTCGTCGAACGAAAAGTAACAAAAGTTTGAGAAGTGTGTGCTCACCTAATCTGCTAATTTAAACTATGTTCGCTTGTACTAGGTTTCTCATTACCTTCTCTGCAAGGAATGAAAATGTCTCCATACATCAATTTGATCAGTAACGGCTGGTTTGAGATTATTAGAAATATGTTGAAACTTATATTAAAATTCAAATGCTTTTGGGAAAATAGTTAAAAGTGTTTACTGAAGAAAAAAAAACACATTATTTAAAAAGCGCTTTTATAACTTTAGAAACAATTTAAGATTTTCTGCAAAAAATAGTACAAAAAATAATTTTTAATTAGCTGAAAACACTTAGTCATTCAAAAAAGCATTCTCAAACATGCTCTAATTTATAATAACACATGATAATAATGAAATTTATTTAGTGAATTGTTATTGGCACTCCAAAATTCTCATTCTACACTCCAAACTTTCTATATTTATAAAGAAAAATACACGTGTGAGGAGTGTAAAATGAGATATTTGGAGTGCCAATAACACTTCCCATTATTTAAAATGACTATTTGCTTAGTTTGTAAGCATTAAATGTTAAAATCTAAATTTTAAATTTTCTTGAACAAACAATATTATTTACACTATGAGATAAGGGAGTGGGCTTAGCCTTATAAAGGCTAACAATAATGTGGTTTAAATTCGTATTTGGAGAAAATCGAACCTAAAACCTATCACTTACAAGTGAAGAGAAATACCACTAGACCGTAGTACTACGTGACAAACGCTAAAATCTAAATTTGAATCTAATAAATTTTGTATTTATCTTGTTCGAAGTGAAATTTGACCTTCAAGCTAAATACAAGAAAAGAAAACTGTAAGATTGAAAACCTATCTTAAGTTAATTTTTTTTTATTTTTTTTTATTTTTACAAATGATAGTATCTACACTAAGAGGAGGAGGTGATCTTAAGTTAATTTTAGAAAAGCTCTCAAGTTCGAACTCATCATTTTATTTTGATAAAAAAGATAGCGTCATAATACTACGATTTATAAATATTCATCTTTATTTGTATGTGTGAGATTTAAAATTCAACTCACATAAAGGATTATAACGTATTACATTTGTGTTGAGTCAATACATGGTTAGTGGTTGGCCCATCGTAAATAAAAGATCATAAAGCCAACTCACACCAATATCGTTGTATTAAAAAGGATAGAGATAATGTGTCACATCCCCGCCCGAGGCGGACCACTTCCCGAACCCGCTTCACCACCGTAGCACGATATTGTCCGCTTTGGACCCTGACCACGCCCTCATGGTTTTGTTTCTGGGAACTCACGAGCAACTTCCCAGTGGATTACCCATCATGGGAGTGCTCTAGCCCCCTTCTCGCTTAACTTCGGAGTTCCTATGGAACCCGAAGCCAGTGAGCTCCCAAAAGGCCTTGTGCTAGGTAGGGATGAGAATATACATTTAAGGATCACTCTCCTGGACGATGTGGGATGTCACAATCCACCCCCCTTAGGGCCCCGACGTCCTCGTTGGCACACACGCAGCCAGGATTAGGCTCTGATACCAATTGTCACATCCCGGCCCGGGGCGGACCACTTCCCGAGCCCGCTCCACCACCGTAGCACGATATTGTCCGCTTTGGGCCCTGACCACGCCCTCACGGTTTTGTTTCTGGGAACTCACGAGCAACTTCCCAGTGGGTCACCCATCATGGGAGTGCTCTAGCCCCCTTCTCGCTTACCTTCAGAGTTCCTACGGAACCCGAAGCCAGTGAGCTCCCAAAAGGCCTCGTGCTAGGTAGGGATGGGAATATACATTTAAGGATCACTCCCCTGGACGATGTGGGATGTCACATAATGATAGTTGATACGTGCGTTGATGAACTCGTTTAGTGCGTGCATGACTGACGCGTTGAAGACTTGCATTTGTGTTGAGAGTTGGGGATAACCATTTATGCACACATGAGTGACTCATTGAGAACATACGTTAAATGACCAGTTTGCATCAACGCCTGACAGGCACCAGACGATTATCGATGACATCACTCTTAGTAAGAAAGAAAACTAAAAGCAAAGGCATAAGTTTGTTTTAGTAATATAAAATGGGCATCAATGTATGCAAGAATGGATGATGATGGTGGTGATGAATGAATGATACATGATGCTGTTGGCATCCATTCTGTTCATCCTCGCAATCCGTCCAAGCAAAAGCGCTCTCTCTCTCTCTCTCTCTCTCTCTCTCTCTCTCTCCCCGACCAAATCGTCTCCCCCCTCTTTCCCCGTTTGTCCAAACCTTCTAATTTCTAGGGTTTCCGTTTACGCCATTAAACCATCTAAAGCCCTCCATCTAATCCACAAAACCCTAATATAAATTCCTCACTTAGCTGCAACAATCTCGCCTCATTTTTCTCACATTTTCCCTAAATCCAGCTTCCCTGTCTCCGCCGCCATCCGCCTGTCTGAAATCGCAGAAGTTGCAGCTGCTCAACATTCATGGCCAAGACCAAACCTGGAAAAAAGGACCTTGACTCTTACACCATCAAGGGCACCAACAAAATCGTTCGACGTAACTATCCTCTATCTCTCTGAAAAAAAAAAACCAAAATTTATTCTCCAATTTTAGCATCTAAAAACCCGAATTTAAAAAAAAAAATTAAATCTATGTTTTAGATAGCTAAATTTTCGATCTTTACATATATACATGAAGTTATCTGTAAAACCCAGATTCAAAATTTCAATTTCGAGCTCGGAAATCCAAGACTTGTCATAGTTTTTCAAATTATTGGTGTTAAAGACTCGATTTTTTGTTAAACAGTTTGTGAAGTTAAGTTGGTGTTGCTCTGCTATGTGTGGCATTGATATTTCGATTGATTTTGTGCTGGCCAGCTGGTGATTGTGTGTTAATGCGGCCGTCAGACACTGATAAGCCTCCGTATGTGGCACGCGTGGAGAAGCTCGAAGCTGACCACCGCAACAATGTGAAGGTTCGGATTCGATGGTATTATCGGCCTGAGGAATCGATTGGAGGCAGAAGACAGTTCCATGGGGCCAAGGAGCTGTTTTTATCAGACCACTATGATGTGCAGAGTGCACATACTATCGAAGGGAAGTGTACAGTGCACTCCTTCAAGAACTACACTAAGCTTGAGAATGTGGGAGCTGAGGATTACTTCTGTAGGTTTGAGTACAAGGCTTCCACTGGAGGGTTCACACCGGACCGCGTGGCTGTGTAAGCAATGTGTACTTTTTGTGATGATGATTGATGATGATTGCGCACAGAAACACACATGTAATATTTGATTGGTGATGTTTGGTTTTTGAAATTACGCTGTTCTGGTTTTGTTTTGAAGGTATTGTAAATGTGAGATGCCATACAATCCGGACGACCTTATGGTGCAATGCGAGGGATGCAAGGACTGGTAAATGCACACCACTCCCTTGTTTTGTGCTTGGTATTGTTCATCCATTTCAAAGTTTGTATGCATTTTGTTTCACTAAACATCGGATCTTTATGCATTTTTCTTTTTAGAAGCTCTCTTGATTAGTGGTTGTGTAGAATAGAAAATGGAAATTGTGACTGCTAGTGTCATATGATTCCATTTGTAGAAGGTGATGATTGTTAAATTCATTTACTACTTAGGTGTTGCAGATGATGAGGTGTCAAAATTTCAGATTGCTCAATTGCAAACATATTTAGTTTATTTATTGTATGGGAGTTAGTGAAGCATGTGGAATGGTATATGAAGAGTCTTAATTCATAGTAATTTGGGTATTTTTGACCATATTTGGGTTTCAGACCATATACACTGGCTCAATCTCAGTAATCCTCAACACTGGGAAGTTATTTCTCTTTTCATAACCGATGTGTAATGTGAGTGGGGGCTCATTTGATTTCCTTTTTTACCTTATTTCCGGTAATATTGGACCTTCTAATTTGCTGAATTTAAGGAAAAAATATCTGCTTATGCTTAACATAGTATGTGTCTACCGCACAAGGTCTTCATTTGGTTTATTAAGTTCGATAGTTATTGGGTGGATGCTTGAGAACTTGATCTTAGGAAGATATTAAATCTGATTGTAATGGATATTATTCTCGGTTTTAGAATATGGAACTGTTAGTGGAAATAATATGACAAGATCTATATCAACAGAAATTGGATTGAAAATTGAACTGGTCCCATATGATTCTCTTTTTCTGTTTTTAAGCTTTACTTATGATACCTTTGTATGAGCCTGTCATATTACTCGAGCAATATAAGATCAGATGAAGTGCACTGTGAACAAAATAGTAGTTGATTGCTGTTAAGCAACTCTTCAAAGATAGTGGAATATTTATTTTTGACAGGTGGATTTTAGGTCCACGATCTATCCAATGGAGTTTTTAACTGTCGCAATGCCTTTTGCCTCGACAACATAATTAAGTGTTGGTGTTTTCAATTAAACTAACAATGGCATTGTATACATGGTAATAACAGATATGCTTCGTGTTTTGCATTCATATTTTGCAGGTTTCATCCCTCGTGTATGGGTATGACAATTGAAGATGCAAAAAAGTTGGAGCACTTTTTATGTTCTGACTGCTCATCTGATGATGATGCCAAAAGATCCTTGAACACATTTCCAGTATCACCATCTGTTGAGGCTAAGGTAAGAAATCTGTGTGTTTTATTTATCCAATTTCAAAAGGTTCTTGAATGCATCGCAGTAACACCATTTGTCCAGACTAAGAGAATTTGTGCGTCTTTGTTTCTTTTGTCGCTATTTTACTCGAAGAATTATAGAGAATCTTTATGACTTAAATTCCTTGTCAGTATTTATTCCTTAGTTAATGCAGATTGAAAATTGGTATGCTGGAGACGTTGTCTTTGCCTAAAACACTTGGTTTTCCTTACCCAACATTGTTAGATGATTTAATGACAACCTATGGAATAAATAGTGGATAAGGAAAACTTTAAAAGTTTTGAGAGAGAGAGAGAGAGAGAGGTCTTATGGATAGTGATTATGATACCATGTTAACTAGTGGAATTAATTTTAGGCAATGCTGTATAAGTGGCACGTTATTATAGTTCTCCGAAGCCTTAACCAGAGCATTAAGTAAACGGTTTTGACTGTTTCTGATGTAATTTTGTTGAGCTCATATCAACATCATCCTATTGCTTTCCTTGCTTCATTGAAGGATCATGTCTTATTAATGGTGGTTTGTTCTGTTTTGAATTTTGTTGTAGGTGGAGCCAAAGCGCAGGAAGAGGTGACCCATTGATTCGGATGCTTGGTGAGGAGGTATCCGACTTCTTTGGCATTAGCTCCGGTGTTGTGTGTTGTGGAAATGTACAGTGCAGAGAAGATACTGTGCTTGCACAATCCAAAAGCGTTTTTTTTAGTTTTTGAATGTTTGTATGTGTGCTAGACTTAGGCGATGACTTTGTGTTCTGTGTTCTTGCAAGACATTAAAATCATATTTGAGCACAGAACAAATGAGAACACATCAAACCAAACATTTAGGAGGAACTTTGGATTTGTGGTGATGTGTTAGTACTGCATGCAATGGCAACTGTTTTAGTTTCTCGTGTTTTTTAACCCCCTCCCCCAGTGTTTCACTGTCTTTTCTGTCTTTGGGTATGAGAAAAAGTAGGGCTGCATATGTTGATCACAGGCACGGTGAGTGCAGTTTCAGGAGTAACTGGAACAACCCCATTTGGCGTAACTGGTGGGTTTTGTCTTTGTAAACACTCAGTTGCCACTGGGTTGGTCTTACTGGCTGGTGAAGCTGGGCTGCATTCCATCAGACTGCTTTTCTCCCTGCCTCATGCTATTTTTCCCACAGGATCGACCATCAACAAAGACATGTGAATGTGCTACCCGACCACCGGTTTGAGGATAATGTATTGTACCAAAATATCGATAATATCGCCGATATTATCTTTTTTTTTAGATAACGATATTTTGTGATTTATTTATTTAATTATCGTCAATATATCGTGATATTATTGCTAATATCGTGAGATGAAACCCAAAAATACTTGAAAATAAGTCTCAATCTTGGGCATAGAGGGATTTGAACCCCTCCCATTTGACTCCTTCAACACCTTGACCACCATATCGTTTATGTTTTTGTGAAAATATGCTAAAATATTTATATATATGGTTTTGTTTTGAATTCTTTTTGCAAGAAATAAATTTGCACATATTTCAAATTTTTTGTGGTATTATATTTTAAATTGTGTCAATTAATTACTTAGTCAATAGCATGTGGTTTTTAATTTTTCTATTTTTTATTTGGTCACTTACATGTAGGGCTAGTAAAAATTCCCGAAAATCCCAAATCAAACCGAAAAAGTCCCAAACCCAAACCGAAAAATCTCAAACCAAAACCATCCCGAAGTTTGGGAATCCCATCCCGAAAAATACCAAAATTTTCGATATGGGATTGGTTTCCAAATCCCATTTGTTTGGTAATCCCGAACCCTTCATATCTCATTCCTGTTGGGATGGAATCGAGCAACTCATAGAAAGAATCCGAGACTTAATCTTCAAATGATTTTGCTTATGGACAACGTCAACCAATCTCGGATCCATATGGGTGGCATGTTAACAATTACATGCAAAACTATTTTGGGGATTTATCATTTGATGACTACTCCACAATACACTTACTCTACACATAGAGATGATGAAGATAGTGAAAATTTTGAACCTCATAGGAACTCTATGCGGTACTAAGTCACTCATGTATCTTACCATGCAATGTATAAAGTGTAAAATATTGTACTAATTCATTATATATATATATATGATTATGGTGTGTTTAAATTTCTTTCATTAATTACTACATATTTTCTACACTCACAATATTTGCCAGCTCACTATATAATCAAATTAAATCAGTTAAATACATCATGCAATACATTTCCTTTCAATTTTTTGTGATAAACTAATAGATAATTGACTAAATAAATATCCTGCAAAGTTTCAATAAAAATTTCCAAGTTTTTCTTACAATTTTCGTGGTTTTTATTCAATTTTTATTGATATCGATAATATCCCGATATTTCCATCAAAATTTCCGTATTTTTGGACTACCGATATTTCCGATATCATCGATATTTTAAACCTTGATTCTCATTATCATAACTGCGGGTTTTGTCGACCTCTATGATTAACTGGTGCTGTATGTTATTTGTGCATGTCAGGTTTTTGAAGAATCATATTTTCCGGAGTCACATCTTTTGGTACAAATCTCTAGCCTTTAGTATTACCATGTTAGCACCATGGTACACATATTCACCTAAAATCTCTCTCTCTCTCTCTCTCTCTCTCTCCAAATAGAAGACAGAGTCATGAGATGTCTAAGGGGGGCATCTTGAACTAACTTGGCCAGCAAAGCTGATGATTAAGTCTCTTATCTTGCCCAATCAAGCTATTTAATATATATATATATATGTATGTATGTATGTATATATACCCTGTTTATACTAAATATTTGTTCATTGTACTCAAAACTACCAAGTTCTGTTGGTTTTAATGTTCGTCTTTTGACTACTAATTTGTTAGACTTAAGAGCATCTTCAAAGGAGATGTCAAAAGATAAATATCAAATGTTAATTTGACGGCTGATGTGGCAATGTCAGATTTTATCTTTTTCCAACCGATATATTTTTTTTGTTATAAATGATATTTGTAGGATCCATTTTAAAAAGAAATCAATTAAAATAAATTTTCAAGATCTATAATTGATGCATTAATGGGGTCCACATAATATACTAATTAAAAATTATTTGACATCACATTTTCTCATATGTCAAATTTGACATATGAAAACTCATATGTCAATCCACATAGGATTGACATATCGGTTGGAGTTTGTTTCTACCTTCAAATTTAATTACATGATATTCCACTTATGATTTGACATCTTCTTTGGAGATGGTCTAACTTGTTCTTTTGCATTTTCCCATATTTGTTTAAGAAAAATGAAAAAGAAATTGGTAACTTAAAAATTGGGGAATCCTTGAAAAGTAGAAATAGTTAGATAAAAAAGTAAGAGGATGAGGTATAAATTCCACATCTTTCAACGCAAAATTGATGAGATGGTGGAAAATATGTGGCGGTGGAACTCACTGACTTTCATGCCATGCAATCTTCCCTTTCCATTAGCGCAATCTTGTGCACGTTTGCAGCTTGTATTATTTGAAAAAGCGATTCACTTTTACTCACATACATGTGATTATTTCAACTATTTGGGGGCAGTAGTTTCTTGGTTTGGATAAGACATTTTAGTTCATGTCGCTAGATCTCGGAGAAAAAACGTTTGATGGAGTAATTTTTTAGATGTATTGTCGTATCCCCAAGGATTGGGAACACTTTTTACAGGTCAGTGGAAATACATGATAAGAGTCTTTTACCTTGTTTAATCTAGTTAGACCATATGATGGTAACAAGATTTTAGTTTGACCACTTCATTTTAAATCTTTACATCCAACTTGTCTTTGACGAGAAAGATTTAGGTAGGGTTTTCGACCATTTCAACTGTAGGATAGCTCTCGTAAAAATATGGGATCTCCTACTTTTTGTTCCACTCTACGAGTTGTCATAACTAAACAATCGTACTGAAGTTATTCTCGCCATTTTATTCTTTCACTTTATATAAAAAAAATATTTTATTTTCTTCAATTTTTAGACAGAATAATTTAAAATACAGGTTAAACGGTTAAAGGACGTTTGTGTAAATAGCAACAAAATAAGCCACGCGTTCCCAATTTCCTCGTTTTTCTTCGACTTTCGTTTTCTCCATCGAAATGTAGAGGCTCCACTGTATTTAGTAACCAGACAATTTCCTTTCCATTTTTTTAAATTCAAACTTTTGATTCTTTTCACTTTAGCCTTTTGCCTCTCTCTCTTCAAATTAAATGCCCAATTAGATTTAATTAGGGTTTTGTCAAGCTGAAGACCCGACTTCCAGACTTCCTGCCCGGATTTTTCTAGGTCTTCCTTCACATCTTCTGTCGTTTTCTCGCACTTTCTCGGATCCCTTTGATTACGCAGTCGATGTAAGTCAATTTCAATTGCGTATCTCTTCAATTTATTCAAAACCCACAAGTTTTTTCCCTTCAATTTGAATTATTTGTCAGAAATTATGAGGATTTGGTGCCCGGAAGAATCGTCTAGGGCAAGGGCATGTTCCTCTGGTGAGGTTATAATTTCATCTGTCCATAAATTGTGACCTTTCGTGTGGATTGGATTGTTGGGTTTTGAGAATGCAAATTATTTGAATTGGTTTCTGAATGCTCGATTAGTGTTTACAGAAGTTGAGGGTCAAGGGTTTTGTAGATATGATAAAAAATATATTGGGTAAAATACCTCGGAAACCATCGAAATCATCGCAAAGCGATGCGTATAGTGACGGAGGGGGCAATGGGAATGGCCCCAATCCATCCCACAACTCAAAATCGAGCTCTTCTTCGTCAAAGTCTTCGAATTTGGGTTCAGGCAATTCGCGTTCGAGCAATGGGACTCTTGCCTCACACTCCTCGAACGCAGTTAAATCAAATCACTCGAAGAAATCAGCTCCCATTGCAACCCAAGTAGGTCCTTTGTTTTCTTTGGGTGCATATGAGCCTCTGCCGAGTTTCAGGGACGTTCCAAGTTCAGAAAGGCAGAATCATTTTATTAAGAAGTTGAACATGTGTTGTGTTGTGTTTGATTTTAATGATCCCTCAAAGAATCTCAAGGAGAAGGACGTCAAGCGGCAGACTTTACTTGAACTTGTTGATTACATTTCATCAGTAACATCAAAGTTCAATGAGGTGGTAATGCAAGAGATTACAAAGATGGTGGCGACCAATCTGTTTCGTACACTTTCGTCTTCCAATCTTGATAACAAGGGTCCTGATATGTATGACCAAGACGAGGAGGACCAGATGTTGGAACCAGCTTGGCCTCATCTTCAGGTTGTGTATGAATTTCTATTAAGATTTGTGGCTTCGCCAGAGACCGATGCTAAGCTAGCTAAAAGATATATTGACCACTCGTTTGTGTTGAAGTTGCTTGGTTTGTTTGACTCTGAGGACCAAAGAGAGAGGGAATACTTAAAGACGATCCTCCATCGCATTTATGGGAAGTTCATGGTGCATCGACCATTCATTAGGAAATCCATCAACAACATCTTCTTTTGGTTCATTTTTGAGACCGAGAAGCACAACGGGATTGCGGAATTGCTTGAAATCTTAGGCAGCATAATCAATGGTTTTGCTTTGCCTTTGAAGGAAGAGCACAAGCTGTTCCTTGTTCGTGCCTTGATTCCTCTTCACAAGCCCAAGTGTGTATCTATGTACCATCAGCAACTCTCATATTGCATTAGTCAGTTTGTGGAGAAAGATGCCAAGTTGGCGGATACAGTGATTCGAGGACTGCTGAAGTATTGGCCCATAACTAATAGTTCAAAGGAAGTTATGTTCCTTGGTGAATTGGAAGAAGTTTTGGAAGCTACCCAGCCATCAGAATTTCAGCGCTGCATGGTCCCCTTGTTTCGTCAAATTGGTCACTGTCTCAACAGCTCACATTTTCAGGTACTTTTCAAATAATTTCTTTATCTTTTACTGGCTTTCTTTTTACTACCATGTTAACTGTGTATGTATATAGATACAGTGTGTACTGTTTTTATCAATTCTGTTTTATTCTTTATTTTATTGTGCTCTTATACTTCTGATGGATCATGGATGTCCATTTTCAATATCTTTCTTCCAGTGAAACGTTTTTAAACATGATGTATTTTATAGATTCTCATATGGTTGTTGCCTTTTCAACTAGCTGCCTAGTTGGTTTTATGAGATGTACTAGATATATGTTAAAGCTTGGGGCTTTTGATGTTTTGTTGGAGATTTTTGTCTTCAACAAATCTGTAAATATTCTGTTTCTTTCATTTCAAATCAAGTTTTTGTGTACTTATTCACGAAATCTCTTTGCATTTTTTATCTGCACTACTTGGTTGAGTAACAATTATAGATTCCCATTGTCAGAACTGTTGGGTTACTTCAGATTGTGGTTCAGGTTCATTGGAACTGAGGTGATATGCTAGTTGTCAAAATTAGTTTAGACAAGTTGTCCAAGTTGCACCTTAATATAGTGGTGCATTAATGAACAAGTTCATATTTGCTTTACGAAGTTGTGTAAGTTAAAATTTCCCTTGGGTTGGAGAGCAATATGGGTCCTGAATGGCTGTGGAAGTTTAGAAATCATTTGAACTTGAGAGCTTTAGGTGTTATTTGTTGGTAAGTTCTGCTGGCGCACAATTTGGGAGGTAGATGGTGATAAGAATTTCTGCTGTTCATATTGATCGGTGGGAATTTCTGACTTAAGCACCTTTTCTTACTTAGATACAGTGCACTTGGTTTTGGTATTAAGGAAACTTAACAGCAAATGGTTTTGGTGTGCAAGATTTGGTGTATATTCATTACTATGATGTGAAATTTGTATTGTCACTTTTGTTTTACTCAATGCGAAGTTTTCTTAACTTGATTTCCATTGGCAGGTAGCTGAACGTGCATTGTTTTTGTGGAATAATGATCACATAAGAAATTTGATTACACAGAATCGCCAAGTGATTCTGCCAATAATCTTCCCAGCTCTGGAGAAAAACACACGGAGTCATTGGAATCAAGCTGTTCAGAGTTTGACATTGAATGTGAAAAAGATATTCTCAGATGTTGATCAAGAACTCTTTGATGAGTGCTTGGCTGGCTTCCAAGAAGATGAATCCAAAGAGAAAGAAACACAGGAGAAACGTGAATCAACATGGAAACGCTTAGAAGATGTGGCTGCTTCCAAGGCTTTGGGCAATGAGGCTGTGCTTGTCTCAAGATTTGCTTCCTCCGTTGCCATTGCTACTAACCCAAAACCAAGGGCATCTTCAGGTAGTTGAGTTGAGACCCTCGCAACTCACAGATTCTGTTTGCCTAATCAATCATAATCGGAGGAAAGTGAGTTGGACCCAACCTCACTTCTCTTTGGCTTCTTGTAACTCTATGCTGATAAACGCGAAGGTGGGGTATTGTTGACTTCACAATTGCTCCTGGGTCACTCTTTCCTTTTGTACCCTTCAGCCAGGGAGGTATGTAATATAAAGGATTTGTTATAGGGATGAGTGATTATTACTTACTAGAATTCATGATAAAATTTGCTGTATAATGGTGAGAAAAGTTTACATTTTTCTGGTTCTGTTTCAACCCAAGCAACGTTTTCTCTCGGAAATTGGTTGTAATCCTTAGTCCGGTGCTTGGTCAACTGTCACGGCCAACGGATTGCATTCCTAGAGCTGTAGGCTTGATACTTCTTTCGGAAATCTGTACTTTATCATGCCAGAACTGGAAAATTTTGTTGTTCAAAAGAAATTATTCTATTCCGGATCTTCGTTGCTGTGGTTTCTGCTGTCTATTCTCTTATACTACGCTTCGTGCCATATGGCGGAGATTTGCGGCCCAATGTTGTCCTCGGCGAAGCATAGTTTCGTGCATCAGGGATCACCAGAAGGAATGTCAAAATCTTGTTTAAGCTGTCATGAACTTGATGCATAAAAACATCTTTGCAGTTCATATGAAAATGGTACTATCAACTACAAAAAAATAGGAAAGCGAGGTTATATTGGCTCTGGTAAAATAATGAGAAGCAACAAGCCGAAGGAGCATGTATATCATGTCAAAATACATAACGCAAGTCTACTAATCATCGCCAAAACGCTCTTGGTAAGGGCCGTTGAACCAGAGGTCAGCCTCCAACCACTTGGGGTAACGAATACGATCCCCAGCCACGAATTGCATGTACTGCCGGCTGCCTTCGGGCACGACTCTCACCTCTCCTTCCTCAATGTAAACCAGCTGATCGACCTGCCAGTCCCACGGCAGCTTGCACTTGCCCGTCTTCCACATTGACCATCGGGAGACCCCAAGATCCGCCAGTCTCTCCTGTGACACCTCTCTCTCCACTCTCACTTGGTACAATTCCTCCAGAGGTTTCTCTATCCGCATTGCCTTCAATTTCATACCATGATGTTGCCCGTTAGTACTACTGCGCTCGCTCCAATCTTTGGCGCTTCTTCTGACCGAGATTGAGCAGAAAGTTGGGGCCATGATCACACTTGCCATGTTTACAGCAGTGGCTTATTCTGGCCTGCTAGGAGTTGAAAACAATGAGGCATTGCACAAGTATTCACCAAAGAGAAAAACCAACACCATGATCTCTGAATTTAACACAGGGTAGTGATTTTCACATTTGCATTATCCCCTTCTGTACTCCTCCTCTTGTTCACGTCCCTTGATTCTTGTTTGATTTATTCGACCCAATCCTCAAAAGAAAAAAGGAAGTGCCAGGGGAGAAGAAAAAGGAGCGAGAAATTGCTTCATGTAACTTATTCGCTCTAGGTAGCCAAATCCCAAATGCAAAGCAGTACAAATAACAACAGTGATGCTTCTTGATAGTACCAATTTAGCGGGAGAAATGACTTCCGCAAAACTTCGACTATAACCCCTAGCCTTCCAAGCTAATGATGCGGTTCGATTCCGGCTACCCACTTTTAGATTTTTATTATTTTATAAAAAAATTTATGAATATAATTAATGTAATGCGTCATTGACTTGAATACGGAATTATCGGAATAAATAACTTCCGCACACCAACTTTTTCTCCTTCTCTGTACCCATGTTTATTTTTGTCCATGTTTCTACTTTGACTTATTCAATCCAAAGACTGGAAATAAGTAGGAAGGTGCATATGGAAAAAAAAAACGTGTGCGCGGAAATCACTTCCATTAACTTTTGCCTACAAAATCTTAGTGAACTACTTGGACAAACTCCCTATATCCCTAACCCCAGTGGCGAAGCCAGGAACTGTCGAGGGGAGGGGCGAACTTAAGAATGCAAGGTTCAAAAAAATGGCAACAATCAAATCCTTTTATATAGTAATGTCTTTCATAATTTATCAATACAAACAAATTACAATTGTTGCCGGTGATGTTTCATTTCATGAAAAACGTCACATAATAGGCTCATTAATAATAAAAATAAATACATATTTCTCAATGTAAACTCAATGACCTCACTTTGTTGGGTTATACCCGAAATACTTGAAAGAATATCAGGAATATTCGAAGTAAGATTACTCGGAATATTTGAAAGAGGACTAGCCGAAATATTCGAAGGAGGACTAGCCGGAATATTCAAAGGAGAACTAGCCGTAATATATGAAGAAGGATTTAAGCACTGTTTCATAGTACCGTTTCATTATGTCATTGTATAATAAGAAAAAAAAAATCTTAGACTCTTTAGTAAAATATAGTATATAACTACTAAGTTATTACACCAACAATTCAATTAATCAATACCATTAATTATATAAACTATTCAATAAACCAAAATTCAATTAATTAATATCAATAATCAATAGTTATGATTCTATATTAATTAGTTTTCAAAAGGAAATGGAGGGACTTTTAATGGCACGAAGGCAGAGGTAACGGAGGAACCAATGGTCCCCACTTTAATTTATTTTTTAATCAACAAAATCAAACCGTATCGTTTGATTATAGAATATTTTAAATTTTTTGTTATAAATGAAACGGAACAGTTTCCTTCAAGGATTTTTCAAAAAAAAATTAATAAAATTATAACACTACTGCACAGGAAGTAGGAACCCAGAAACCAGACGGCAAGGCCAAGCAGCCATAACTTCCGTCGAAACCAGAGGGGCGAACCACTGCTTCTAGGCTTAATTTCAGGCAAGGGGAGGGCCTCCTTGTCCCTCTGTAGTTCATACATATTTCTGAGTTTTTGAATCAAGATTTTCATCTCCTTTCACACCCCAAACGAGTAGAAGAGAACCCAGAAACCATTAGAGGAAAAAAAAGCATAAATTTGGAAAGTAAATCAGCAGAAGAAAGTTATGGGATTTTACCTGTCGAAATTGAAACTTCAAATTCAGAGGAGAAGAGTGAGAGAGACTGTGCAGAGACAGAGCTCTGAAACTAAAACCCCAATACTCCTCCAAGGTTTATCCAATACCCCAATTATTTACTGCAGCTTACGAGGACTTTGATCGACTCACCCGCCCGTGACCTGTTTGTCTCACCCACAACCGGTAACCGGATGTTTCATTTACCTTGTTTTTCCTTTTCTTTTTACGAAAATGAAAAGGGAAAAGAAGTTAGTTTTGTGTCCAGTCCTGGGACGGATAGATTTATTAGGAGGGAATTTTCAATGTGCCTAAAACATGTGGCGGAAAATCACATTTCATATTATAATTAAGTACTTCTTCAATTATATAATGACATGTGGCCGGACACATTGAAAAATTTCTCATTTCTAGGACGTCAAACGCCATGATAATGACATGACATGCTTTATGTGTGAGATGAGCAAGTGAGAGGAATTGGTTTTGTACATAGTTTTCAGAAGGTGATGATGTTTCTTTGCTTTAGCTTCAATCCATCAATGGGTTGTTTCAGAGCACAAAGGAGGGCTCAGTACTTGTTCATGGAAGAAGTGCAAGACTCAGTTCCCTCCCTCAACAACTCAGGTGCCCTTTTATTAAGGTTCCAAATTTCATTTATGTGTTTTGTGCATATTAGTCCGACTATAAAACCAACATTTGTTGTCTGTTAAATAATCCACTGTGAATATGTTGTCGCTAATCTATCGATATTATAATCGCAAACAAAACATATTGACATGTTTTTTTATGAGGACACTGCTTGAATGAGTTATTCTTCATTCTTGCAAATCATAGTCCGAAATATTGGCAAGAACTTCATAAAAAACACGTAAAGATTTTTTATTTTATTTTTTCACACGTCAAATTGTGACTGACAAAAATGTCGGAATTCCTTTCCTTTGATAATGTATATGCACGTTTTGTTCTTCAGTAAAGGGCGGACGTCCTGAACAGGTACTTTATGCACACACAGTTCTCTTCATGTTGTTCTGAAAGCCTGAATAATTTATGGCGTAGAGGATAATGGAGAGTATATCAGTGAGCGGGGAAGTCGGTGGTGCTGGTGGATCATACTCGTTTGGATGTGCTTTTAAAATGACTAAAAGTGTTTGTAAAGAAAATGTTTTTGGATTCCAAAAGCACTTGAAGTGCTTTCTATAAGAAGCACCAATTATGTGCTTTTTCCAGGAAGCACTTTTAAGTATTTTTCAAGAATTTACTTGCATCTTTACTAAAGATTGATTTTAAAAATATTTTCACCCAAAATGCTTTCAATCGTTTTAAAAGTACATCCAAACGAACTGGACCAAGCATGACAACAATATTTTTTATAACGGTATTTTTGAACCATCATTTATCTTCGTGTCGATTGGATAGTGACTTTAATTACAAACCAAAGAGGAAAACAAGGCTTCTCAAACCAAAGAATACACAGGCAACTAGTGTTTACTTAATACAACACCATGCCCCCAAAAGGGAAGGCAGCTATTATTCATACAACACCTATTTCTATCATTTTCCTTTTTCTCCACCGGTCTGACCACCCTTCAATCTTCGTAGCCACAGCCATAAACACCACCAATAGGAACTATTTACATAGATTCAGACCAAAAATAAGCAATAATGTTGTTAATTGGACGTCTTTGGACCCAACATTCTAGTAAGCGCCTTAATAATTGGCTTCTCTTTTATATTTTCCTCCCTTTCCAAACGCCATTTCTTTGACCTTTTTTCAGCCTGCATTTAGAAGCTCCATGTTAGTTCATGTGCAAGCGAAACATTCAAGCAGAATTAGATAAGAGAAAAGGAAATCCCATTCGAATGTTAAGACTTGACGTACCCAAGCTCTTAAGGGAGCTAGTTGCTCCTGAATCATCTCCAGTTTTGGCTCCATAAGGTCTCTCCCTTTTGTTCGGACGTCTTCACTCTGTTAATATAAATCACAACTTGATGTGAAATTGTCACCAAATGGTAAGACTGTCTTCGCAACTTTCATCAACACATCATGGCAAAAGGATCCCACGTGGTAATTACAAGATTTGGGTATCAAGACATAATATATTTGTACTTACATTTTGCAACTGTAATTTTGAGACAGCCATTCCTAATAGCAAGGTGGCACCACCAAAAACTACTGCAGTTGCAACAGCAAATGCCTTCCCAACTACAGAGAAGCAGAAAACGCATCACATTAGAACTTTAGACGGAAACCAAGCAAAGCTCGTGATTCTTACAAAAATATGAAAATATGCGCTCAGGATTGCATTTCAGGGTGCTAAGACAAGCAGCAGAGCGCGGGAATACAAACACAACATCAAAAATGGCAATTCACAATAAGTTCCCAAGATAATATCTAAAGATCATGCATAAAAAGGGTTGTTATTAGTAAGACCAATTTATATGTCAAATGGGGTTGAGCATTATAATAGATTTTAAGAAATAGATATTTTCTTGAGCAAGAAACCTTCTTTCCTTTCCTATACTATCTTGACTGATCATTATTCCTTATGCCTTCACCCGACACGGCCATTATCCCTGTTTTATAAAAACTATCAGGTAACATACACATCTATAAATGAAAATGGATGTACTTTGAGTAAACCCTTCGGCTGCAGCCTTCAACTTTTCAGGATTAATGTGGGTAGTATGCCTGTCTCGACGCAACTCATTAGCCGTCGAGGCTGACAATGAGCTTTCTGATTCCGGCAGTTGCCACCTGCATTCAGCAATGCCATACATTATATAAGCTAGAACAATTCACCATTGGAGAATTCTCTCAAATTCAACACCGAATAAATATACTAAATGCCCCTTCATATGCATTCCTCCCGGACAGTACTTGGTATTCCAATTCCCACGTGAATATGCACAATAAAGCTTCCAAATTTTGCGAATTCATAACAAAATTAAACAAATTTTGAGCATTCTGTACCAAATCAACAACGTCAAATCCACCAAACAATTCCAAGAATCTTCAATTTCCCACATTTTCCCAGAGAACAAACACAAAATTGAACAATTGAGAAGTTAAAGCAAAAAGGGCAAACCTTTTGGGGCCAAAAGTGACCTGGGGCAGCGACAGGTAAGCCCTCAGAGGGTTGAGAGCCTCGGCGGACACGAAATGGCCGTTCTTGGAATCGGATTCAAGAACCCATTTGGAGGCCGTGTCCAGAGACGACGTCGTTTCGGAAGGTTGGTGGAAGATCTTCGAGGGCAGAGAGTGCCTCAGGACCTCCGGAAGCACGTCGGCTTGCGATTCGCGCCCTGTCGCGGCGGAGGAAGCTTCGGACGGCGATGATGGGAGCTTCTTCTTCTGGGATACGAGGCGGCCCACCGCCTGTTTCGATTCCTGGAGAAAATAGGCTCCCTCTTTCCCGGCTAATCTTCCCGCGAGAAAGCTCATTTCTTTTTGGGTTTCCTGTATGCTAGTGACTTGGATTTCTCACAGTTCACTCCGGCATGTAATGTGTCATGCTGGGTTTCTAATTTTTATCATATAGTTTGGTTTTTGCTTGCTAATCAAGTTTAAGGTTACTAATTAAAAATTAATCCGTTGCCTTTTGTCGTAAATCTCCATTATAATACCTTTTATTTTGAGGAAACAAAGTTGAATATCTCTTGAGTTTGAAGTACTTTTTTATCCTAACGCCTTTTAAGCTAGGTTGAAAATTTTGAATTTGATTTTATAAATTGATTTCAAATTCACACAACAGATTGAAAAATTTGAGTCCAATAGGTGCGACCCCAATTAATGGGTGTAATAAAAGGTCTCATGAGTTTCATTCTTATAAAATATGAATCTTGCAACTGTTAGACTCATACCAATGTGAAATAAATCAAACTCATATAATCATTGTAAAAGTCTATAGATTCGTGTTGAGCATAAGGATAATTTGTATAGTTTTTAGAGATAAAAAAAAGGAAAACTAATGAAAAGTACTTGAAAACTTTGAGTTTTAACGATAAGGACAAAATAGAGGGTGAAGTGAATAGTACCATGATTGACTTTTGAGTGTAAAAATTTGATTTTTCGTTAAAGTGAACAGTACCGAGAATTTTTTGTTAAAGTTCCGGTAAAAAAACCCATTTATCAATATGAATCAATCTTTGTCAAATTTCTTTTGTGTAACATAATGTTTTTTTTAATTAACGGGCTGTTTTTATTCTTATGTTGTCATGGAAAGTCTTGTGTGTTTGGGAAGGGATGGTTTAATGGTTTTGGCCCAATTGGGTTACTGGCTAGCTCCCCTTAATTCTGCAATTCTTGCATGGAAATAGATCCTCTTCGGATTTCTTCCACTAAATCTACCGGATCAAGTGATCCGGATCTTTGAATTTTTATCCAACGGTCAAAAATTATTATAACTTTTAAGAAATCAAAACAGGTGGGTCGTTAAATGAAAATTCAAAAACCCGGATCACTTGATCCGGTGACCTTAGTAGAAGAGATCCGAAGATGATCTCTTTGCTTCTTGCATGCCTATGGCTATATGTATATTTGGAAGAAAATGAAGGAGAATAAAATTGGAGAGATAATATATTTGCTAGGAAAGGATCTATATAGGGACTGGGGTGGTCCCGGGACCCTTTGAAGATGGAGAAACGCTTGTGAAGTACTTCGGGGGACCATCCTAAACTCTAGACAGAGCTCTATGAAGGACTGGATGGATAAATTATTATGAAAAATATAATTAGTTTTCTAGTTGGTAGAAGAGCCACCGTTGGCTGGTTTATTCGCTGGAGTTTGAAATTTTGAGTTGCTGAACCGGCGTCAAAATGAAGAAGATGGGTTGCCCTTCTTTTGTATTTTAGCAAAACATTGTCGTTTTGTCCTTTTTCTATCCCTTCTTTCAACTTTGGACTTACATACACACAAAGTGCTCGACGAAATATTTCATTTGAAAAATAGAGAAAAATTTGCGCGTTGCTCACTATTTCTATTTACAAAATCCTTAATTTGTCTACACTAAGACAACCCCAAGTTGAAATTCTGAATCTACCACTGTTTGTCACAGCCTTAGGCTTGGCAATTCCTAACACGACCTGCTAATTCAATACGAAATTAACAGGTGTTCGGGTCGACACGATAACGAATTGGGTCGTTATCGGGTAACCCGATAAGCATCTGTTAAGATAACGGGTTGGTTCGGATATACACGTGGGTAACACGATACACGGTAAGCAAAATATTAATTCAATAATTTTATAACCCTAAAAAAATACTATAATAATTATATATATATATATATTAATTTAACAATTTTATACCCTTAGAAACTATAATAATTATATATATTAAATTAAATTTTAAAAATTGTTGACCATTGGATCGGCTTAAATATAGATACCATTTAATTTTTCAAGTGTTATACGTACAAAATAAATAAATTTAAATCTACTTAATAAATATATATATATATATATATATATATATATATATATATATATATATATATATATATATATATATATATATATACCATTGAACTTGATGGGATACGAATTCTATGAAACTAATTTCAACGATCCAACCGTCAAACTTGTTTGTATATGCTTCAAGATCGCATATGCCGAAAATCGCAAAAAACAAACATTCTGAGATCAAGTAACTGACAAAACTTTTCGATGGTTATAAACGAAAAATCACGATTTAACGATTATTTTAACTCTGATTTTGATGATTTTTTACAGCTACACTCCTTGACCCTATATGAATACAATGAATGAATTCGATCTTCAATTTAAAATATTTACACAAGTGGATACTACAAAATCTTATTTTATACTTAATGAAAGTATAAATAAACTCTAAGTGTTAGTGAATCTATCGTTTTGATGAGATACGCATCCTACGAAACTAATTTCAACTATCCAACCGTCAAACATGTTTATATATGCTTCGAGATCGCATACACCAAAAATTGCAAAAAACAAACAGTCAGAGATCAAGTAACGGACAAAACTTTTCGACGATTATTAACGAAAAATCACAATTTAACGGTTATTTTAACTCCGATTTGGATGATTTTTTACAGCTACACTCCTTGACCCTATATGAATACAATGAATGAATTCGATCTTCAATTTAAAATATTTACACAAGTGGATACCACAAAATCTTATGTTATACTTAATGAAAGCATAAATAAACTCTAAATGTTAGTGAATCTATCGTTTTGATGAGATACGCATCCTACGAAACTAATTTCAACGATCCAACTGTCAAACTTGTTTGTATATGCTTCGAGATCGCATATGCCAAAAATCACAAAAAACAAACATTCAGAGATCAAGTAACGGGACAAAACTTTTAGACGGTTATAAACGAAAAATCACGATTTAACGATTATTTTAACTCCGATTTTGATGACTTTTTACAGCTACACTCATTGACCTTATATGAATACAATGAATGAATTCGATCTTCAATTTAAAATATTTACACAAGTGGATACCACAAAATCTTATGTTATACTTAAGGAAAGAATAAATAAACTCTAAATGTTTGTGAATCTATCGTTTTAATGAGATACGCATCCTACGAAACTAATTTCAACGATCCAACCGTCAAACTTGTTTGTATATGCCTCGAGATTGCATACGCCAAAAATTGCAAAAAGAAAACATTCAGATATCAAGTAACGGGACAAAATTTTTCAACGGTTATAAACGAAAAATCATGATTTAATGGTTATTTTAACTCCGATTTTGATGATTTTTTACAGCTACACTTCTTGACCCTATATGAATACAATGAATGAATTCGATCTTCAATTTAAAATATTTACATAAGTGGATACCATAAAATCTTATGTTATACTTAAAGAAAGCATAAATAAACTCTAAGTGTTAGTGAATCTATCGTTTTGATGAGATACGCATCCTACGAAACTAATTTCAACTATCCAACCGTCAAACATGTTTGTATATGCTTCGAGATCGCATACGCCAAAAATTGCAAAAAACAAACAGTCAGAGATCAAGTAACGGACAAAACTTTTCGACGGTTATCAACGAAAAATCACAATTTAACGGTTATTTTAACTCCGATTTGGATGATTTTTTACAGCTACACTCCTTGACCCTATATGAATACAATGAATGAATTCGATCTTCAATTTAAAATATTTACACAAGTGGATACCACAAAATCTTATGTTATACTTAATGAAAGCATAAATAAACTCTAAGTGTTAGGGAATATATCGTTTTGATGGGATACGCATCCTACCAAACTAATTTCAACGATCCAACCGTCAAACTTGTTTGTATATGCTTCGAGATCGCATATGCCAAAAATCACAAAAAACAAACATTCATAGATAAAGTAATGGGACAAAACTTTTCGACGATTATAAACGAAAAATTACGATTTAACGGTTATTTTAACTCCGATTTTGATGACTTTTTACAGCTACACTCCTTAACCCTATATGAATACAATGAATGAATTCGATCTTCAATTTAAAATATTTACACAAGTGGATACCACAAAATCTTATGTTATACTTAATGAAAGAATAAATAAACTCTAAGTGTTAGTGAATCTATCGTTTTAATGAGATACACATCTTACGAAACTAATTTCAACGATCCAACTGTCAAACTTGTTTGTATATGTTTCGAGATTGCATACGCCAAAAATTGCAAAAAACAAACATTCAGATATGAAGTAACGGGACAAAACTTTTCAACGGTTATAAACGAAAAATCATGATTTAACGATTATTTTAACTCCATTTTAGATGATTTTTTTACAGCTACACTCCTTGACCCTATATGAATACAATGAATGAATTTGATCTTCAATTTAAAATATTTACACAAGTGGATACCACAAAATCTTATGTTATACTTAATGAAAGTATAAATAAACTCTAAGTGTTAGTGAATCTATTGTTTTGATGGGATACACATTCTACGAAACTAATTTCAATGATCCAACCGTCAAACTTGTTTGTATATGCTTCGAGATTGCATACGCCAAAAATTGTAAAAAACAAACATTCAAAGATCAAGTAACGGGACAAAACTTTTCGACGGTTATCAACAAAAAATCACGATTTAGCGGTTATTTTAACTTCGATTTTGATGATTTTTTACAACTATACTCCTTGACCCTATATGAATACAATGAATGAACTCGATTTTCAATTTAATATATTTACACTAGTGGATACAACAAAATCTTATATTAATGAAAGGCTTCACAACCTTGAAAACAAAAACTCTTTCATTTTGCATATCCTTGCACATATAATATTTTGTAATAGACTAGCAGTGTATGAATGTTTTTTTTATTAGGCTCTTATTTTCGAGTGTAGATGTAGTACTTAAACGACAAATGTGTTTTAATGTTTTGAAGTAATATTTATGTGGCAATGTGTGGCATGTGCAAATTTAAGGAAAAAAAAATATTTTTCTTAATGGGTCATAACGGGTCGGGTCACTTTACCCGTTGGGTAAAGTAACCCGACCTGTTAAGATAACATTTGTGACACGACACGGCCCCTTAAGATAACATGTGTTACACGAATACGACAGACACGACCTGTTTGCCAGGCTTATCACAGCCTTATGAAATTATGGACCGCAATTATGGATAAGTTGAATTATATATGTATTATATACAAGATCAATTTCATAAGGTTAAAACTTGAACATTGAAATAAGAAGATGGTCAAGTGTAGCGGCTACTTTTGAATAAACTATAGGAAAGTTTTTTCTATCCCATCCATTGACCAGATCATTACAGCATTCTTCCTCACAGCAAGCAGATAAACAAATATCTCCTCATTCAGTCTTTTCTTGCTTGGGGGAGAAGATTGTGTCTTTTGCATTATTATTAAGTAATTGAAAAAAGTAGAAAAAATATTCCACACACATTATTATTAAGTAATTGAAAAAAGTAGAAATATATTCCACACATTATCGTCATTAATTGTTTCAAGAAAAATAATGATTATTATCTATTTAGAATCTTATCGAAAAATCAAATCATTGAAACGTATACATAAAATGGGCTTATAAATAGTTCAAATAGTTAAAAGCGCATTCACTCATGCATACTATCAAGATCTTGCGGACTTTTCCATACCCCAGTATCTACAGGGTTTCGTTAACACACACATACATGCATATACTAGAAGAAAACATGCGAAAGGGCACCATTTTTGGGACACCATTCACAATCTGTGTCTTTATGCAGGAGGGTTGCACCATTAAGTGTACATGGGGTGGCCTCCAAACTTGTCCCACTGAAAAACGGTGTCACCAATCTAATTTACAAACTAATTTATTTAATTATTATAATCCTAGATAATGATAATTATTTTGTTTTTAACGGAGCCAAAGCTAAACGCGGTGACAGTACTCGTGGAGTTCACATGGCTATATTTTGATGTATTCAGCTACTACTTCACAACTATTCAAGGTGATTTTACTTTAATACCTTACATATTTTAACTTTTAACTTGCAGCCTTGCACTTGTTATGCCCTTTTCAATCTTTTTTGTTGTCTTAGATAATTTGTTCTTATTTTCTTTCCTAGAAGCTAAAAGCAAAGGGAACTCTTAAGTCCTTAAGTCTTTCCGACTGCTTTTCAGATGGCCATGCCATTATTTATAAAACAAATAGTCTCTCTCTCATCCTCAATGGTTTATATAGATCTGGCGCCGACGACTAGAGAGGTGGTCGTTAAACTCACACTCCTGACCCGTCCAACTAGATCTGGATCGGTAGACGTTAAATATCTCTTTTTGTGTTTCTAGTTCCTTATTTTTAATTCTGTTTATTTTGGACCGCAGAAAGTTGATAGCAGATGTGGCATAGTTGAAGTTGCAGAAATCGTCTATTTACGATGAAGAATCTAGATATGATCTGGTAACAATTCAAGATATTAGTTCATCCCCTCTATGTGTGTGTGTTTGTGTGTGTGTGTGTGTATGTATACATATGTATTAGACCCAGTAATAGGGTTTCTGAGGTTTTACATCTCCCAAATACACAAAAGCCAAATAGTTGGTGCGTGGGACGACAAGTATTTGCTGGATTTTCCTTTTCACTTGAAATCCATCATGTTAGGCTAATTTTTTCAACTACGTAATAATTTCCTCAACTAAAAAATTAGTGCAAATTTTACACGCGCACATACACCAGATTCATATATATACACAGTAGTACATAAAGGCTCTGGTGGGGATGCCTTAAGCTTAGCCAGTTGGTGCACTTACGCACCGTGGACCACACCCACCTCCCACAAGCTGCCTCACCTAAGCTATTCCTCCATCTGCATTTAATTAATTAAGTCCAAAGAGTCCAGCGAATTTCTACATTCACGGTTAGAAAATAATTGAATTCGGGAAATCTCGAAAACTAGACCGAATTTGAACGTGTTTAAGACTTATAAGTTATAACCTAGTTTTCGGCTTCCATGGAGGCTCGAGCACTGATCGAGGGGTCTCGGGAGGGCTTGAGCATTGGTGTTTATATTTTGAAGATAAAAAACATTACACTTCTACATTCATGCGTAGGACAGTTAAATTCGAAAATTTTGGACCTGTGTGTTCAATTTAACCTAGTTTATCGGCTTTTGAGGAGGTTTGAGCACTGATTGAGGGGTTTCGAGCGCGCTATAAACATTAAACATCATATCGGATTTCAGATTTGAGATTTTTACTATGACAACTTGACAAGGCTGTAAATAGATAACCCTCTACTGCATATGGTGCACCTGAGTTATGTAGGGTTTGTGGACCTAAAGATTCAACATATATTCCATTACATCTGCAAGGAGGGGTAAGTAAGGGGTATCCCTCTTCTTAATTGTATGGTAGTTGTATGAAGTAATGGGTATTTACACTCTGCATTCAAATTTGGGTTCTAAAAAAAGCTCAGAAACAGCCAGCACAGCAGGCATACTCAATATGACCATACCCATTTTATAATATCATCTTGTATTTTGTGCATATGCTCAAATTCCAATGGTGATCCTGGCATGCATAGATAGATATACACACACACATATATATGTATATTGATTTTCACACTCTTGTTTTCTCTCTCTGTACGTATCATTGTTTATGTGTTAAATTCTTTGATTTATTCAGTCAAATGCTAAAAAAACAAGAAGAAGAACAAGAGCGAAAAAATCACTATGTATAATGTATCAGTACATACTTAAGATCACTAAAAGAATATGCTTGCTTCATATGAAGCCTTATATTTGGTGTGGTGCAATTACCACGAAAACCCAGAAGATTGAATAAGATGGAAATTTGAATATTCTATACTTATGGGTGTGGAAGTCACTCAAGTAGTCTGCGTTTTTCAAAGATGGATGGACTTGTGAAACCAAATTCTTCTCATTGCATCAGATTTTGGCAGGCCAAAGCTGCATCCAATTTAAGTTCCCAAAATGCAAACATGAAATTATATATGCATGCAGTAGCTATTTCAGGTAGAGCTAAAACAAGCCAAAAGAAAAATTAATTAATTAAATAATTCATAAGAAAATACAATCTGAAAGAAAAGAAAAACAAATAACAGTCGAACAAGACTATATGAATCAAACTCTTACATGGTTTTCTTCAAAACCTTCACAATCACCTTCTGTACAATATCTCTACAAATGGAGCTTCAAAATTCAAGGCCTGCTGTGATATGATCATCATTTGGTATATAGAAATCTCCAACTATATATGTTCAAGCTAACTACTAATTAACTACACATCGTGAAGCATATATCTTTTGTAAATACAAATTAATTAAACAAGCTAGCTAGATAAATAATTGTGTTTATCCGGAAATGGGAGTTCTTAAAAAACTTGAAAGATCATCGCTTGTTGTGTAAAGGGTTTGATCCCGTCGGAACCTTTCGCTTCTCGGACTCGAAATTTCTGGCTTGATGATCTCTGGTAGAGGGAGCACTAGTCAATGATGGCCTGAAAACTTGTTGGCTTCTTGCCGAAGACGGGCTCGGGAAGCTTGTCCGAATGGCATGAGTTCTCGGAGCAAAGAAGAGGATCAGCAGAGCGAAAAGGAGGCAGATTTGAAAGCGATTCATGCTGTGAATATTTGAAGAAAAATGTGAGAGAGAGTGATCAGAAAAGGCACGGTGAAATGGCATGGCCAGGTGGTCAATTTATATTTATACATGGACATGGTTTGTCCTTTTATTCTTGTTTTGCGCTTGCTGTATTTTTACGCAAATTAACAATTACAATCTGAAGTATTGGGTGACCTTTTTATTTTTATCAAAATACAAGAAAATTATAGAACAAATCAGGTGAATGAACGGTTGGATTTAAAGTCAAGAATCCCAGTGCATAGATCATACATGTTACTACAACCGTCCGTTTGGTGATGATCATCCACTGGTGATACAATTATGGGATCAAGTGAGGACTACAATGACGGTTAGTGGCGGTGGTGGGGTAATAATTCAATTAGGAGCCCCTTCAATTAGACAGTGACACAACAGCAAATAAGACCAAGCTACACAAACTTGTATGTGAAAATCTTGGAGGGGAAGGGAGGTTTGCTGCTGCGACTTTGAAGTAACTTTCAACTCTTGGAAGGACTAAAATGCCTACTGCTGATTTCACATTGATTTCAACAAATTTGCCAATATAATACTTGAATTTTGGATGGGCACTAAGCAAGGTAGGGGCTTTAAGGTCATTAAAAAGTCAAAGGTCTAATGCCGACTCTTTTGATTAGTTTACCAAAAAAAGAAAAGATGCATGTATATAAATATCGCATTTTCTATATGTTTATGCATGTATTAATTTATAAGTGAGTTTACATTAACTTACTCATGTTGGTTTAGTTTGATTTTTCAACTTATTAAGCTCAAGCATGAATTAAACTATACAGTTCAACAATGAATGATTCAGCTTTGGTTTCAGAGTAAAACAATTTCAAAATGAATCGTCTATAAAAAAAATTGTGATTACCCTTTGAATGCACTAATGTAAATAGTTTTAAATGATATTAATAATCAAATACAAGATGATTATACTGAAATATAAGGTAGATAGCCTCTTGAAAGTTGAAATTTTAGTGCTGCTTCAAGAGAGAGACAAATAAGCCCTAAAAAGTAACAGACAGAACACGTGGTTTTTTAGCATTGGGCAAATTTTCAATACCTCCCTTATAGAATGCTTCTAAGAAAGACTTTCTGCTGCAAGGCTTAACCTTTCTGTATATTTGTTTATCTTAAAAAAAATTCCCAACAACCAATTATATGTCAAATTTAACGATAAGTGGGTTTCTCTTTCTCTCTTTTTTCAAGTGTGAAATATTCTTGTCCCAAATGATGTAACTTTGACTGCTACTTTCTGTAACATAAAAGTTAAAGAAATATCATAGTTAATTAACCAAAAATATATAAACTTTTTAGGTGCACCATCAAAATGTGAACTTTTTTAGGCAGCAAAAGGTTCCTGCTTTTCCCCATCAAATTCCTTTATCCCATAAGCATGATATTCTGGCCCCCTCGACCAAGACCCACTTACCATTTTCATTCTTTTTGCATAGGTGAGAACCCTTATAAGCAACTTATGATATTACTGTTCAAAACTAGCTAGCAATGTGGTCTAGTTTGAAACTTTGAAGCATATATATTCAAGGAGTTCCTCTACTGTACTCTGTACATCAATGATCAATGTCTAATATACGTTGCATTTTAAGTGGATTGCATCCAACAACAACAATCAAGCTTATTCCACTAAGTAAAGTCGATGTGCTCAGCTTTGTGGTATGTATTTTGTTAGCTTAAAGTACTCAATATCTTTTCTTAAAGTTTATTTCCAAGTCATGGTTATATAATGAACACAACTTTGAAAGTAAACATCTATGTGGGTGAACTGCGGAAAATCTGTCCTACCACCCATAGTATTTATATATAAATATATAATATGGTTAGGTTGGAAAAAATAAAAATGTAATACCTTGATTCAACTCCAATTTGATCGTGTCGAGATCGAATATGATGCGGAGTCTATCATCTAAATGGTGAATCGGAAACTTGCAGCAGATGCATCGATTGAGAGTATTCTTCATGACATCTGGGATTTAGCTTAGAACTATGAAGTCTGTTGTGTTTTTGTTTGTCCCTCGAGATAGTACTCGGGCAATACACTTGGGTGCGTTTGTTGCACCGGATTAACTCAAACTGGACTAACTTTAGGGACTAAGCTGGATTGGCTTAGACTAGACTAAGCTGGATTGGCTTAGACTAGACTAAGCTGGACTGACTTAGTGAAGCGTTTGGTGCAGTGTCAGACTAGAAAACTGGACTAGCTGTAAATTATTATTATTATTATTTTATTATTATATTTTAATTTATTTCCTATTAAAAATATCAACATTAATATGGAAAAATGGGGCATCTTCTTCGCAAATTGCTGGTGCTCCTCTGCACACAAAATTTCCATTCACATAATCCAACAATCGTTCAATGATCAGAACTAACTGGAATCCCAGAAAACTCACAAATCCAAGCCTACCTTCACAAACCAAACGCAACCAATTCACAGAATCCATCAAATATTCTGAAATTTAAAGAACAGAACAAATAAAGTAAAAAAAAAAAAAAAAAAAAAAAGGAGATGAAGAACGCAAAGCACCCAACCCAGAACCCAATCAACTTCTGCAAACCCTTCATAGTTGTAATCCTTCGTAAGGAAAATTAAATCCCAAAAAAATCAAATCCTTCAAGCTCACTTGTATATGCAGGACCAAAAATTCGATTTGAAAACCTTAAATCGCCGGAGTTCTGTCGAATTAGAAACGGAATAAACTAGGCTCTGTCTACTGGCTTTCGGGTAAGGGTTTTGCGATTCAAATTGGAGTGAATCAAACGACGGCGAGAGAGAGCAGGGAGAGAATGTGACTAGTTCTGGGTTCTGAGAGATTCGAAACAAGCAGACGATGCGATTCTGGGTTGGCGAGTGTTGACAATGTTGGCAACGCGAGCAGACGAAGCGAGCAGAGAGAGGAGATGGAGGATGACGAGGAGAGTGAGAAGACGAAGACGCAGTGAAGGTCTTAGCAGTCCCATGGTTATTGGGGGGTCTCGCTAAGACCTCTTAGCAAAGGGTTTTGTCCATGCGAGTCCCCTTTAGTCTCATTAATGTTAATCCCAGCATGGAACAAACACGGTATTGGACTAACAGCTAGTCCAGTCCAGTCCCACTTAGTGAGGGCAAACAAACGCCCTAGCTTCATATATCTAGTTAAGCATGGTGGTTCACATTTGTGAGATTTTATTGGTCTCGACTTTCTTTTCAATATTTTGACGGAGGATGTAGACATTAATTACCATTAGAATCTAATAAAGTCTTATTGTTTTATGAAGAAAAAAAACTCCAATTTCAAATGCCGTACAATATGGAAAGTGAATGCCTTGACCTCTCTATTATTATGTTATTTAACTCTGATCATGAATAATGAATATACTTGTAATATATATTTCCTCCACTTCTCTCATATAATTAACTTATAATAAAGTTTTCAGTAGTTATGATGATGAATTGCTAGATTTGCCTCTTTATTTTGTTAGGTGTTGATCGATCTTTTATACATTCATAGGTTTATTCAACTTATTGTTCTTCAATAATCATGCATGTTGTCTAGGTCAAGTTTTTCTTTGTTGCTGACTCATTCTTGTTGGACCCTTTTTGGCCAACAATATTTTTATAGTTCTTGAATATCGAAAATTCTAAAGTAGTATGTTGTGCAACATATACGCTATAAAATTTAGCGGTAACATATGAGTTGTTGAGTGTAAAAAATGAGTGTAGTGGAGATGAGAATGCTTCATTAGATGTGTGGTCACACAAAAAAGGATAAGATTAAGAATGAAGAAATCCGAAGTAAAGTAGGAGTGGCTATAATTGAAGATAAAATGAGAAAAAATCGGTTAAGGTGGTTTGGACACGTGAACAGAAGACCAACAAATGCTCCGGTTAGAAGATGCGACTATAAGATCGAGGCTCAAGGCAAAATGAGTAGAGGAAGACCTAGGGTGTGTTTGTTTGATGTTATTAAGTGTGACTGGCTTAAGTGGGACTACAGTCCCATGTTTGGCATGGGTTGGGATTAAAGTAAATGAGACTAGCTGGGACTCGCTCAGACTACGGCCTTCGCTAACGCATCACTACGAATCCCGTGCTCCACCATGGGATTGCTAAGACCCCCTATAATCCTGTCTTTTGCATCATCAGCTACTGCGCGCCCTGTCGCCCAAATCAACCTCGTCGCCAACTCTAACACCTCGCCAACGTCTCGTGTTGGGAATTTTCTTGCCCGCCAATTTCCAATATGTTGAGAAAAAATCCAGAAACCCTAGATCCCCAAATTGAAATCTAAAATATGAACAAACAGAAATAGCAGCCTAACACGTCAAGAAGATGTTCAACTTGAAGAGATTGGGGCGTTTGCAATTGAATTGATCACTTCAAAATGACGTTTAGCTGTGCTCTATCAACAGCTATTAGTCTTCTCTATATCCTTATCTGAACCTTGTCTCGAAATTGACCATAGTTATCCTACATAACATCTACAAACAAATTACTAACACATCTTGAAGAAATTGGGGCTTTTGCAACTGAATCACACTAGATGATTGGATTCCATATGAAGAGATTGGAGACAGTGGTTGGGATTTTTGGAAGCAGAGAAAAGAAAAGGTTAATATTAGCGAAGAAGAAGAGCAGAGAATAGCTTTTGTGAATGCAATGAGATAATAAAATGAAATAAAAAATTATAGAAGTGAATAAAATATAGTAAAATATTTAATTTGTCACTTTAGTCCAGCATTGCACCAAATACTTTATTATTCTTCTCTTGCTTAGTTCAAGCCAAGCCAGTCCAACTTAATCTCTAAAACTAGTACAGTCCAAGATAGTCCGTTGCAACAAATGCACTCTTAGGGATTTAAGTTGAGGAACAGCAAGTTGATGCTGCCTGCATCTTCCATTGATGTATCTGTTTGATGGTCAAGTGCGTTGATGATGGCTAGCTTTTATTACAGCTCAATCTTGGCCGTTCAAATTTGCATGGCGCTACCTGTTCTTTTGATAAATTATTCAATTCTATTCTCTCTACCTCTCTCATTGATGATTTCGGAATAACTAGGGTTTCTATTGTAGAAATCACCAGACCTTCAAATTCAGATTTTTTGTCACTTGTCCTTTTCAATGTCCGCTTAGAATTTGAAGTCTTAATTACAATCAAATGGATCATTGAAATTTATTCAGTAATTAAGGCAAAACCCTATAACCCCTTCAGGTTTTGCCGTCAGATAATTTTCCCTACGTGTATTATGTATGGAACATTTGTTTTCAACTTAATCATTTCATCTCTGTTATACGTCAAAACTTTTTTATGCTTGCCTGTATACCACATAATTTGGAGAAATTTTTAGTTGTGACGGGAACACGGATGGTACACCACGTGTTTTTATGTAAGTGATGAGAAATTTTATTTTTTAAGTTATTAACTTTTTAACACACATATCCCACCATTTATATAACGACACGTGATGTACTACCTCGTGTGACGGTTACACTAAAAAATCTTTCCATAATTTGGTGCAACATTTTTCATTTTCTCCACTCTTCAAAAGTCGCCAATTTTCATCTAATAGATCAAATTAATTATAAATAAATATAATGTTATTGATACTTTAAAAAAATTACCACGTGCTTCAAACTTATAAGAACACAAAAAAGAATGCATATAAAGAGAAGTGCATGAAGACGACACCCTAATGTTACCACAAATATTATCCTAGCCATTGATAGACCATATATGAACCATAGCCATTGATTAGATGAAATAATATTCGAATGCAACGATAAATCAAATAAATTTTTTATCAACCTTCTATATATAGTAGGAAAACATTCATTATAATCTTTACTATTAGAATGCTAGAAACCTATTTGGAGTCATTAATTGTAATCACTAATCACTTTCCAAGTTTCCACCGTCGCCTCAGTCAGGCTGTCACCAACCACAAAACCCCACCACTGTACACATCCACCATCTTCAGAACTTCGCTTCAAGTTCATATTAAACCATGATTAATGAAAGTTGATGGGATTCAATGAGTAGTGGAAGATTTGATATGAAATGAAGGATGGAAATAAGTGATTAATTGGTCTTGAATTTTAATGCTTTATGAGCTCCTTGAGTTCCCACTGTGGCATCAAAACTTTGACATTCCAGCCATTTATGTAGCCCACCAAACCAAAAAGCATCCTTGCATTTCTACTCATATCCTGTATATATAGTCATTACTCGTGACATCGATCTAAATTTGATTTGATGAAAGGTGATGAGTTGTACTAATATTGATTAATGTATCTAATTGCTATTTACGGATCACCAAATTTCTCACATAAAACTCAAGTGAGGAATGCACGTTGTCCACTCGTCTTGTTCATAGTTTTGCTGTTACTTATCATTTCAAATGTCAAGAGTCCTCAAAAAGCAGGCAGCAATATGGGTGAGCAATTGTTGTGTAGATCGCTGGCATGCATTTACAATTACAAACATGCATTCCTCTCACACATAAATAGATAATTTGCATGGCACACAAATATGTATAGCAACGCTCAAACACTGATCAATTAGTAATTTAATACAACGCTAATCACTTATTCAGTTCCGCTCCTCAAAGTAATATCACAATCCGAACTGTTCATCATTGTGAAACTTCACTCAAATAACAAAGTGATGGGCCTTTAATTAATGTGAACATTTTATTGTTTACGGACAACATTGTATTCGTATATCCATCTGGTCACAACAAGATAACTGAGTGGTTTTCGATTTCATTGAACTTTTGCAGAGATTGACGACCATTCAATGATAACCTAAAATATGATTGGTTTAGTGTGAGAAATATTGTGGAGTGAGCCGAATGTGCGAGTAGCACCATATTAAGTACTAACTGGTTAGCTCTTGACCGCTCATGTATGTATTATAGTTAGTATAACCTTCAAATGCGCGTATAATAAAAGAAATGTATATACCATTTAAAACTTAAGATTATTTGTGATACAAGCGCGTGCATATGGCATAAGAACATTGTTTGAACAGTCAAAGACCTTTTTTTAGCTATGCGTACGTATGTGCAATATTATCACTTATTCAGTTCCGCTCCTCAAAGTAATATCACAATCCGAACCGTTCATCATTGTGAAACTTCACTCAAATAACAAAGTGATGGGCCTTTAATTAATGTGAACATTTTTTGTTTATGGTCAACATTGTATTCGTATGTCCATCTGGTCACAACAAGATAACTGAGTGGTTTTCGATTTCATTGAGCTTTTGCAAAGATTGATGACCATTCAATGATAACCTAAAAAATGATTGGTTTAGTGTGAGAAATATTGTGGAATGAGCCGAATGTGCGAGTAGCACCATATTAAGTACTAACTGGTTAGCTCTTGACCGCTCATGTATGTATTATAGTTAGTATAACCTTCAAATGCGCGTAGAATAAAAGAAAGGGTAAATTACACTTTCATACCTCAGGTTTGGGCTCTATTTCAATTTCTTACAACATCTTTAAAACATTTCACTTTCATACCTTAAGTACTATTTTATTTCAAAATAATACCTCCGTTATATTTTCCATCCATTGATCCGTTAAGTGCTGACGTGGATGCCGCATATATGCCATGTGGCTGCCAAATGTCTGCCACGTGGCAAATTTTTTATTTTTTTTATAATTTTTTTTAAAAAAAACCTGAATGTTTACGAAAAAAAAGGGTAAATTACACTTTCATACCTCAGGTTTGGGGTCTATTTCAATTCCTTACAACATCTTTAAAACATTTCACTGTCATACCTTAAGTACTATTTTATTTCAAAATAATACCTCCGTTACATTTTTCATCTATTGATCCATTAAATGCTGACGTGGCTGCCACATATATGCTACGTGGCCGCCAAATGTTTGCCATGGGCAAATAAAATAATTTTTTATTTTTATTAAAAACCCTGAATTTTCTCAACAAAAAAAAAAAAAAAAAATTTGAAACCCACATCTGCAAGAGGAAGAAGAGGGAGGAAGAAAAAAAAAATTGTCCCTCCCCCCAACGACTCACATATACAGGAAGAAGAAGAAAAGCCCTTCAACCCTCTCCCCCCCCACCGGGACCTTCCTCCCTCCGCGATCTGGTGATTTTCAGTGTGAGTGAGTTTTGAAAATAGTTTGAGTTTGAGATGATTTTTGGACTGGTTTTGTGGTAGATCCACCTAATCTCGGGTGGGATTTTGGGGTTTTTTTTCTTTCTTTCTTCCTCCCTCCTCTTCTTCTTCTTCTTCTTGCAGATGTGGGTCGCAGGGGGGATGGGGGAGGGACAATTTTTTTTTTCTTTCTTCCTCCCTCCTCTTCTTCTTGCAGATGTGGGTTTCAAATTCTTCCTCCCTCTTCTTCTTCAGGTTTTTTAAAAAAAATAAAAAAATTATTTTATTTGCCACATGGCATACATTTGGCAGCCACGTCAGCATTTAATAGATCAATGGATGGAAAATGTAACGGAGGTATTATTTTGAAATAAAATAGTACTTGAGGTATGAAAGTGAAATGTTTTAATGATGTTGTAAAAAATTGAAATATACCCCAAACCTGAGGTATGAAAGTGTAATTTACCTTTTTTTTTTGTAAAAATTCAGGTTTTTTTTTAAAAAATTAAATTTTTTTGCCACGTGGCAGACATTTGGCAGCCACGTCAGCATTTAACGGATCAATGGATGGAAAATGTAGCGGAGATATTATTTTGAAATAAAATAGTACTTAAGGTATGAAAGTGAAATGTTTTAAAGATGTTGTAAGGAATTGAAATAGAGCACAAACCTGAGGTATAAAAGTATAATTTACCCTAAAAGAAATGTAATTTACCCTAAAAGAAATGTATGTACCATTTAAAACTTAAGATTATTTGTGATACAAGCGCGTGCATATGGCATAAGAACATTGTTTGAACAGTCAAAGACCTTTTTTTAGCTATGCGTACGTATGTGCAATATTATCACTTAGCTAGAAATTGCAGACATTCTTCATTTTAGTCAAGTGAGAAGTTGGTTATGGGTGGTGTCGGGTGTGGCATCAAATCCAGCATTTTGGAAATTTGTGGGAGGAAAAAGTAGGAGATGTTGTGTATAAGGTTTCGTTTATGGCATCAAATCAAATCCAAGAGACCCCAAAGAAATCTTTAACTTTGTGTTGCTAAATGCTGATTGTCTAAAAATCGCTCGAGTGACTTGTCCCTTCCCTTTATAATACTAATACTTTTTTAATTTGATTTTTAGCCAATTTGAATGCCATAGAGACCACAATTGGTCAACCCACTTCCACCACCATTTTTTATTTTCTTAAGTTTTTCTGTTAGCTCAGGTTGAGGGCGTGCCACATACTAGTCAACCATTTTACAAATTTTTGCTATAGGTTTAAGGCACTGAGCTGGGGAAAAGTTTTGTACTCGTTTAATAGATACTTGTCAAGTGTTTGAAAAGTAAATTATTGATTTAATGAACACTTATTAAGTAGTGAATTGGTGATAAAAAATAATCTCTTACTGAGCAAGTGTTGTTGTGAAAATGCTTGAAACATTTATTATGTATATAGAAGTTAGGGGTATATGCAAAATTCATTCTCCGTGAATTCTAATTATGCGATATTGGGATGAGACTTTGCTGCAATTGATGAGACACAACAAAATTCTTAAAATGAAAGTCAACGAGAATATGTCTCATGCCACTTCAACGCATGCCCACCAAATCAAAGTTTGATATACAAACCTTTTGGCCTAAAGAAAAGTTCCATATAAGGCACACTTTTCCATTTGGTGGTAAAAATGTCACCAATTTTCAAACCCACCCTAAGGTTGGACCCTTCAAGGTTACTTGAAAATTTTAGTTTTATTATTGAAGAAAATAATGAAAATATACCCAAAGAAGCCTTTCGTCTGCTTTCTCTTCAATGGAAGTTTTACTTTCGTATAATATATCCTAATTTCTGGCACAATTCTTCTTTTGATAATCGATTCAATCCCTAAACAAGAAAATATCCTTGGTTATATTTCATCTCTTCAACAAGTGTAGTAATAAGCATAACGGCCATTTAGTTCCGATGAAGAGAAGAATCTACTATAGTATTTGGAAAAGTTTCCAAACAAGCAGTTTTAATGAAATGTTTCAATCTCTCATTTTACTATGTTGAACTCTATGTATTCCTCTATCCGTAGAGTACAATAAATGGCTATAACAGAGTTTCTATTATTTGTATTACTCTAGGATCAAGGAATTTTTTATACGCCTACCTATTATCCAGATCTACCAAGAAATATGTACGGTCTGAGGCTACTATGAAGTATGCACTCATAGGTGGTGGGGCAAGCTCATTTATTCCGGTTCACACTTTATGTTGGCTATATGGTTCATTAAGGAGAGATATCGAGCTTAAATGGAACTAGTTACAAGTTTTTAATAAAATACAAAATCCTAAAGATACAAAGACGTTAATAGAACCACAGTATATATTATATATAATCCTAATATGACATGGTTGTTGATTATTATTTAACTGTTGATTAACGTACTTATTTTTTATTGATGACACATTACATGATTTGCAAATTTAGTTTAAATCTAAGAAGAGAAAAGGCAAAAAGAAAAGCTACTTTACATGTTGCTTTTTGGACGATGGCCTATCAAAAGTCCTTGGATTTTATAAAGTGAAAACTTGTGTGCTACTCAAGACTGAAATCTGGACTCTTTCTTTATCTGCAATTTAGATTAGTGGGCTTAAAGTTCAGAAATAAAATGGGCCACCAGCCACTGCTATGATGAGCAGCTATCATTCCCAGCTGGTTTATTTCACAATTTTGTACAAGCTATATATAAAAGGGAACTGTTATCAGCATTCTAAAAATTTTATTCTACACTTCTCACAATTTTTTTTTCAATTATAGAAAGTTTGGAGTGCCAAATGAGATTAGTTGGTTTCACAAATGTATTTTTGAACTGCTAATAACAATTCCCTATACTAAAATTACTAAACTAACTTTGTAATAAATCTCTTAAACCAAAAGAGATTAGTTTGTTTGGAACTTGGAAGTGCGACAATAGAAGCAATCCAAGTCTGAATCTCTATGAACTTCAAAAGAGTTGAGCTTTTAACAGTTGCATGAGTTGTAAGACCGGTTTATGTGACTAGAGTTCTGTATTTTTTTATTTATATTTTTTATAATGTATACCAACTTTGGATTGCTCGAAGGCAAAGAATAGGAGGAGACACTTATCCACATATCAAACAAACAAAAATTGTAAATATCTCTAGGTTAATTGGTAGAGTGGACCATTTATGGTCTAACTATCCAACTTGATTGCTGGTCTATTTGTTCACCATAAATTATTACCTCAAAGCCTACTGATTGCGGTACCAAAAATTGACCTCGAGCCACTAAGGCCCTCTTGCATTTTACAATAATACGGCATAAGCTGCATGTAGTTTTAACCTAAGCCATCATTCATATTTGTCTTGAACCCAAAATCCCATCAAAACTGTAACCAAATGTCAGTCGTAGGCCCAATTGGGTATTTGAGTTATATACGCAATATAATTATACGATACATAGTTAAATATAGTTTATGAGGTGTTTAGTTAGACCAACTTTTGCTTGGTTGTTTTTATCCCAGTTTCATAAACATCTAACCCCACATACAAGCCAAAAACAAAAAATACACCCGAAAACAAAAGTAAAATCTTATAGTACTGCAACTGATAAGCCACCTAGATTCATTTCACTAATAACTCCACATGCAAAGAGAACACCAAATCACTACAATTACAATAAGCTCAGTAGAGCGAGTGCCAAAAAGTGTGTAAAACACTCTTACTGCAGTGAAAGTTGTAGACTACTTCTCCCAAAATTTGCGGCATGACATAAAACATGCATGGAGGAGTAAGTTGTGTGCTTAGTTACCAATTCGGAGATCCACATTATGGTTGGCAGAAGGGGATTTGGAGGGAAGATTGTGGCTAGGAGTAGGGGGCTTTAATTTAGGATTTGGGCTTGAAAAACAATAGGTGAGGGGGAAGGTAACAAAGGGAAAAAGACGATCATGAACGCTGAGAAAGCATGTCATGTACTTTTAAACTGACATTAGAAGCGTCAATAGTGATTAAGGGACAAGATGGTGAAAGTTAAAGAAAAGACATAACGTTGTCTTATTGACCTCACATGATTTGCATTGCCTCGAACAATTTAGACTAACATTTTTCTTTTAGTCTTCTTTATTGTTTTAGGAATTGTTTGGAATTATGAAAACTTGCATGATTGATGAAAAAGTTGAAATTTTCATTAAAAAATAAATCTAGAGTAACTTTACTCACATACCGCTTCTTGCGAACCCAACCATGTGTGTTTAGATTGATTCTTTTATCGTCGATACATAAAGTACATAAATACAAACAATATTGACAAAAAATACTTCAATACAACACATTAAGATGCATTAATACATTTTTAATCACTCAAACTAAAATGGTTGCAGTTTTTGTATACAATTGTATTGAAGTTTATAAATTTAATCATTTTGGGATGGAAGCATTAGAGACATTCTTTATGTTCATGCCAGCATGTCATCAGGGAAACATTCAAACATTGGATTTTTGCAATTTTTAAGGAAAAGGTAGAACAAGAAGTAGAATTGCACGACAATGCGTTTGAGGATTCTTTCACAAACGACAAGTCCCACAGCGTCGTAGCATTCATCGGACTGCTGCCGTCGCAGTAAACTCGGAGGCCGTTTTCCCCACGGTCGTTTGACTCAGTCGTCAGTCACTCTCCAGAAACAATCAACTCAACCGCGGGAACGCTTTCACTTTCACCGTTAAGCAAAGTCACAGACGCTAAGTACGACAATTATTTCAGCAAAAGTTAATTTTAATCTTAAACTAATCTTCTGCCTAATCATTTCCCAGAAGCTAATCCAATCAAAACTTCAAATGACCGAGTCAACGGTCTAATAACCCCCTCAAAGGTTCCATCTTTCTCTCTGTTCATAAGATTCCTGTACAATTCCGATCCGAAACCAAAAACCCAGTTCATAAAATCGGTTTCTGCGACTTGGGTTTTTGATTTCGGATCGATCCGGATGGGATTTCGAATCGGGTTAGTGTTCTTGGTGCTGGTTTCCCTCTGTTTTACGGTGAAATCCCAGTGCAGCAAGAGCTGCGATGCTCTAGCTTCTTACTACGTATGGCAGGATTCTAATCTCACTTTCATCGGCGAAGTCATGAATACGACCGTCGTCACCATCGCCAACTACAACAAGGACTCGATTCCCAACATAGACGTCGTCCTATTCGGCTTCAGGGTCAATGTTCCATTCACCTGCGGCTGCATCAATGGCGACTTCCAAGGCCATATGTTCGAGTGGGACGTCCATCCCGGCGACACGTACGACCGGATTGCGAAGACATACTATTCTAATTTGACGACGGTGGAGGACATGGAGAGGTTCAATACCTATGGTCCTACTAATATACCCGATACTGCTACAGTGAATGCGACTGTGAATTGTACGTGTGGGAATAGCGCGATTTCGAAGGATTATGGTTTGTTTATTACTTATCCTCTTCGTCCGGAGGACAATTTGTCTTCGATTGCGCAGAAGGAGCAGCTGGATCAGGCTTTGCTGCAGAGATATAATCCTGGTGTGAATTTTAGCCAAGGGAGCGGCTTCGTGTATATTCCGGGCAAAGGTTTGGGCTTTTGTTCTTGATGGGATTGTTTTTTGTGCTTTGAAGTTTGAAATGTTAAGAAATAAGAACTGATGCAGACATTTAAGTATCTTGCTGAATTTGCATAGTTGTTCAAATCAAATGCATATTGTTCAAGGGTTGAAATCTTGTTATTTGATTAGGTAGAGGCTTATGAAGGAATGTATATGCTAATGAATACTAATTTGAATTTTAGCCAAGGGAGTAGTTTCGTGTATATATCCGGGGAAAGGAACCATTTTTCGACCAAGATGAGAGTTTCGATGCTTACATGTATCTAACTTAATATGCAGAATTGGTAAAATGGAAGGCATTTAGTTGTTTTGGAGTTGAACATCTCGTTATTGATTTGGTAGAAGCTTATCTATGTGTTAGTGAGTACTAATTTGAGCATGTTGTGGATTAGTGATTGCATTTTATTACTAAGTTTAGATGCTTTGATCCATATTGCAATGTTAATGACTACAGCTGGAATGATGCCGCCAGAAGGAAAGGTTGCATAAATTGAATTAGAAGGTTCTTGTTTAGGAAGTGAGACGTAAATTAGTGGAAAAGGAAGCTTCAATTGTGAAGTTGAAATTCCACAGGAAAAAGTTTGTGTTGAACTTAAGAATGTGGGATCTTGCAGATTTTTTTCTGGATACCAGCATAGGCCAGATAATTGATTTTCTGTAATTTCAACAAGACATCTTTAATTGTTATTCATAATACTTGTTAGTGTATGTTGCAATGTTTATAAAGTGCTAGGCAGTGCAATGCCTTTCCTGTGGTTATGGACCCGGGGGGCATCTTGTGAGTGATGTACTGAACTGGTCAAGTGAACAATAATACAGTAACTATCTTCTTTTAAGATATCAATTAACGATAAACTTTTTAGATGAATCATCATCTTGTTTTACTATTTTATTGTCCATTTCTGTTATTGATATTCCTTGAAGCATGTGCGAAAATGCCAACGAAGACAATGCGTTGTTTCAATTCTATGTTGTTTCTGAGTTTTTCCCATGGTAATAAATGAAATATCACGAATCTTTATTGGATATCTAGTTTTTTAGGGTATTATGAAGCATCGCTCTACTTTTTCAATATAGTTTTAGAGGAGGCTATATTTTCAACTTTCCTCACCTAAGTCCTTGTTTCTTTTTCATCATGCAGATCAAAATGGAAACTATTTGTCTTTGACGTCAAGGTAGCTTCTACTAACTCAATACCTTAGTTAAACTAACATTCCATCTTGTTTTCACTTTTTGTGTCTTCTGAAAATTGTTAATATTTATGAGTTTTATTTCTTTTTGCAGTTCAGGTGATATGGCCGTCCCCTAAAATTGGTTTCATGTTCAGATGCGAGTGTGTGATGGTGATTCAAAACTCAACGCTACTCGGAGCTCATATTTTTCTTTTGTATAAGCAGGACTAAAAGTTGGAGCCATTGCTGGCATATCTGTGGGAGTAATTGCTGGAGTGCTGCTATTGGCTGGTGGTGTATATTTTGGTTATTTCCGAAAGAACAAGGTGGATACGAATTTGCTCCTAGCAAGATCTGAAGATCAATCTTCTCAAAATGGGCGTGGTAAGTTACTCCCCTCGTTTTTTTATTCCAGATATTTGTGAACGGAAGAGTTCCAGACTTTTTGGGTTTTAACTTTTAAATCTTTTCACCTTGATTCTTTGCAGTAACACCTGTTAGAGTAGCTGACTAAGATCCTTACTTTAAGATTTATCGTTCTCATTTAGCATTATTATTTCCATACAGGAGGGTTTTCCTTCTACCCTTCCCCCCACTCCTTTTTTCTCCCCACAAAAAAAAAAAGGTTTCTTCAGCACTTTTCCAAACGACTGCTGATAATATAATTGTTAGTTGTTCAATGTTGTTGAAGAAATTGGAAATTTTTTTGTCTCATATCAGTACCACCGATAATTTGCTCTTGGAAATCCCATTGATCCAGCCCTGGTCATTTTGTTGCTCTATTTTGTTAATAATAACTGTTGTGAAGTGTCACAAAACTGCCATGTATTTTCCGCTCTTTCTTGCACTTATTTGAACATTGATTGTATTTTACTAGTTCTTGCCCTCAAATGATCTAAGATTTTTGCACCAAATGGATATTTGACATGACTTCATTGATATTTTCTTCTTGGTCTAGCTCTTGGGATTACCCCTGATAAACCTGAAGAGTCAAATGCTGCTGGTCGAGGCCTAACAGGCATTTCTGTGGACAAATCAGTGGAGTTCTCATATGAAGAACTTGCGAGGGCTACTGATAACTTCAGCCTGGCTAATAAGATTGGACAAGGAGGTTTCGGGGCTGTTTACTATGCAGAATTGAGAGGCGAGGTTCGTTTTCTTTAACATTTTCATGATTTCCATGCTTTCCTTCTCTTTTCTGACCTTTCTGTCCTTCAACCAAATGAAGTTTGAGTTATTTTATCGTCCAGCTGCATTAGTGTTTAGTGTTTGCAGACCATGCTTTGGTTTATTTTGTAATTATTTATTTCTTCTTCTAGAAATCTCACTCCTATAATTCTCTCTGTGCAGAAAGCTGCAATCAAGAAGATGGATATGCAAGCATCAAAAGAATTTTTGGCCGAGTTAAATGTTTTGACACGTGTCCATCACTTGAATCTGGTAATGAACTTATCTTTTCGACACTGACAATATATATGAATTTTGATTAAGAACTATAAAGTAACTGATGTTTTCTTTCATTAACAATTTCCTCCACATATTATCTTAGCATATTTTCGAATGAATTTCGGGAATCAACCAGAAGGGCCATTGTTCATGTCTACTTTTCTGAGATAGAGTTACTAGGCCAGTAGGCATACTTAAGCATGCGATTAAAGAATTTTATTTTATGTAATTACTAGAAAGACATCTGCACTAAGAAACAGGATGTTATAAGATAAGCGTTTCAGTACATAAGTGCCGGGATGAATATATTTTGTTATTTATACGGGTATACCTAACTCCTACTTTGAATTCATAGAGATACTATTATGAATGAATTTGGGGAAACGTTATTGGTGCCCCAAAAAAGTCATGTGCACTCTTTGCAAGTGTATTTTTGTTTTTAAATATAGAAAGTTTGGAGTGCATGATGACTTTTTTGGAGTGCCAATAACAGCACCCATAAATTTAATGTTCCCTGAGAAGAATGTTCATGTTCTAGCTGTCTCTATAATCTAGTCGTGAGGATCTACCAGTTATAGAGTACTCTGTACTAGTTTGTATTTGTAACCATTGCGCAACTGATCTCTAAGATGCGTAATTATCTCTAAGCTTCTGAACGATCAATGCAGGTGCGCTTGATTGGTTATTGTGTTGAAGGCTCTCTTTTCCTAGTCTATGAATACATTGAGAATGGAAACTTAAGCCAACATCTACGCGGTTCAGGTTAGGCTGTGCTTGATGAATATTTAAGTACTTCCGTATGCAAGAGATTGGTAATAACACTTTAATTTATCCAGGGAGGGACCCGCTACCGTGGTCTAATAGAGTGCAGATTGCCCTAGATTCAGCAAGAGGTCTTGAATACATTCATGAACATACTGTTCCTGTTTATATCCACCGCGATATCAAATCAGCCAATATATTGATAGACAAGAATTTCCATGCCAAGGTTACTTTAGTGCCCCTGTTTCCAATATGAACCATTGAAATCTTGTATTGTTCCAATGAAATTCCCCTCTTTTCAATGCAGGTTGCAGATTTTGGGTTAACTAAACTGACTGAAGTTGGAAGTACATCACTCCCCACACGTCTTGTGGGAACATTTGGATATATGCCGCCGGAGTAAGTATTTTTTCAAATTATTGCTTTTAGCATTTGTCTGTTACTTGGCTACCAATAACAGATTAACCATTGTCGCATCCTGCTGGAAGGACCTATTGTAAGCTCAATAAGTTGATTGCATAACTTATTTAGCCATCGTCCCGACCAATAAGCTGATGGCGGAAGGGGCCTGAATATTTTGTCTTTGTGCATATGGATTAACTCCTAACATGGTTGTGTACAGATATGCTCAATACGGCGAAGTTTCTCCCAAAGTAGATGTTTATGCTTTCGGAGTTGTCATTTATGAATTGATCTCTGCCAAGGAAGCTGTTGTAAAAGCGGATGCCTCTAGTTCCGAATCAAGAGGCCTTGTTGGTTTGGTTGGTTTTCTCACCATCTTTCTACTTAAATAAGCCAATATTTGCTTTCATCAAGTTTATGTTGGGTTTCTATCTTGCCAGTACACAACAGCCTCTCGGAAAGCACTCGAGCATACTTTTATTGTAATTTTATTTTTCGCAGTTTGAGGAGGTCCTTAATCAGCCCGATGCCGACGACCTCCGAAAATTGGTTGACCCTAACCTTGGTGACAACTATCCGCTTGATTCAGTGCGCAAGGTGAAAAAACTTCCGAGACCAAAATACTTTATGATATATCTCAAGATATCACTCTAAACATAGGTATGGTGGGTTTTTTTGGGTGCAGATGGCCCAACTCGCCAAAGCATGCACGCACGAAAACAAAGATCTCCGTCCAAGTATGCGATCGATCGTGGTGGCGTTGATGACACTTTCATCCTCAACCGAAGATTGGGATGTCGGATCTTTCTATGAAAATCAAGCTCTTGTCAATCTGATGTCCGGAAGGTAGAATCGGGCGAGTGCAAAATGTGCAACGTTACATGTGCTTAGGAAGTTTCTTTTGTTGTGATCATACCGAACGTGAAGACATTAAAGACATTGTACATTTCGTATAATTGAGCATTGTGGGAGTCGTGTAAATTGTGTGTGTATATATAAATATCAATTAGTGTATCAAATGAAGTGATAGCGTATTGGGGTTTCTATCTATGCATCTTGGGTTCTAGTGGATAGCATATTAGGTTTCTATGCGTTCCGGGTTTGAATTTCTCTTTCTCTACCCACTTGTCGTATTTCTCCACTTCTTTCCACCATTGTAAATGTTAATGATAAATGCGAATGAGGTAGATGGGCCTAATAGCACTCAAGGAAAATCATGAATTATATATAAATTTGTTATCGAATCATGAATTATATATAATAAGAAAAATTGCAGTTCACAGTTTAAAAAGTCATCATGCACTCTTCTTTAATAAATAAATAAATAAAAAAGAATTGTATGATAACTTTTTTAGAGTGACAATTCTGTAATGAAAAAACGATAATTTTTGCATCAATTTCCACTTTAAGAATTGTGTGATTGGTTCTAGACAGGGACATCAAAGAAAGCAGAACGAAAGGAGAAAAAATGGATCACTCATTTTCCGATTGTTAGTGTAAAATTGGCAATTTTTAACATAATGTCCAAGTCTGTAGTGTCTTAGACTAGTACATGTTTTCGGTTGTAGCTATTAAGTCCAAGTTTGTTTTACGTGTTCTCGGTCACAAAAATATCAAACATTTCAGAAACATCCACTCAAGTAAGTTCAGCTAAGTTTTTCTTCAATAGACTATTTGGTTTTGGGTTAATATTGAGTCGTTTTTTTTTTTTTTTTTGAGTGAAACGATAGCGTTAGTAAGTTAAATGTTAGATTAGTCACCGACGGGGTTCGAACCCATGCCGTCATGCAAGGGCATAACACATTTCCACCACTGTGGTAAAAGGCCACTTGCAAGTCGTATTTTTTATTAAGACAAGAGCGTTGGTCTTATTTGTATAACTAATTATGCTTTAGTCAAAGCCATAATTTTAAGTAAACATAAAACCCTAATTTTGCCGCATGATTGACAATGTCTAATGGGGTTTAACCCTTATCATAACTCATCGGTTCATGTGATTAGGGTTTATCTTAATTTTAATCAACATTTTTAATTCTTTTTGCTTTTGCATGCTTATCTGGTTGTACCTGTCTTATATACAGTAGGGTTTGGTGCTGCTACTGCACGAGGAATTGAGGCGTCAAAATATATTTGTGTGTGAGATTTGTGGCCATCTAGGTTCAATCTTTTCAATACTCTTTTGCTGTTATTGTGCATTTAGCTTTGGATATTTATGATAGCTTAGAGCAGCCGCTTACATTGAGTATGAGTTTATTACTTTGTAGCTATCCCATGCAATGAGTGTGTATATTGAAAGAAAAATCTGATAGCAAGCCATTATAAAAATGCATCATTTTCGTAATTGATTGATTTTAAAAAAATATTTCATTTCATACATTCTACATGATCTCGTTAGTATGTTGCAAAGTTCGAGAAAGAAGTAATTGACGACTGAGTTAGTGTTGTGCCACTTCTACTTGAAAACTGAAGAGAGATTGAGTAGCAAAACACGAAAACAAAACTATGTACCAGTATGTGTGTCCAATTGATGAGTTTTGTAAGTCTTTTTGTACTCATTTCTCTTAGCGTGGGCTTGCGAGTTTAAAGATTTTTCAATAGTGAGTTTTGTCTCGTTAAATCCTACATCATGCGTGCACGTTTTATTTATTTTTTTAACTGCATGTGTAGAATAGTTCGATATGTAAATTGTAATGTAGATGTGAAAATTAAATTTAAATTGAAATTTTAATTTTAATTTGAAGTCTATTCACCCCTATTAAGTTAAACTAGTATACATGGAACTTTCGCCTTTGCCTGTTGTGTGCCAAAGAAAGAAATGAAAACCATCAGATCCTGGGAAACCAAGATTGTTTTTAGACGAAATCAAAGAACTTTTTCTTGTTATAGGGTTTTCTTTTTTTTTTCTTTTTTTCTTTTTTCTTTTTGGTGGTTCGAGGATATTTTTGTGTGTGCCTCTGCATGCTATGCCTTTGATATATATATATATATATATATATATTTTTTTTTTTTTAAAATTGCCTTTGATATTAGTTGGGTGAGTTTAAATTAGAGGAAATAAAACACAATATATAAATATTATTTTACAGACTTACAAATTTCAGATTGAACAAATCAAAAGTTAATATATAAATATTAAATAAAAATAATGAAACAAGTGCGTGAAATTTTAGTAATGTTAAATAGATTAAATTTTTAATTAAATTTGTAACCATATGATGTGTCATTAATAGCTTGTATGCACGTTAATCAAAACTAAATAATAATTTAATCATCAACAATAATATCATATTGTTTATAAAATTTGGTTTAAAAAATTAGTCTCCTAGTATAACATTTTTTACCAATGCTTGATTTAATCTACAACAAAGAGATTTTTTTAATGTCCCGGAACATGAGCTGGTACAACACATGTCCTAATACAAGCAAAGAAACTAAGAAATATATTTCGCCTTTCACTTGTACCATGACATGTAGTGTACCAGTTCACAGGAAAAATATCTCCAGCTTAATTTCAAAAATTAAAATTCTCAATGTTACATGATGTGATGGTTATACTCGCCGCATTTTGAGTGAGGATCCTTGCCGGATCCTTCTTATGAGGATTCCGGGGATCCTCAAATCACATTCATTTATCGTATATCGTGCGGTCAGAAATTATTGTAAATTTTTTTTATTTAAAATTAAATATAAACAGTACCTGATGAAAACTAATCACACAATGTTCGATGAATGGATGTGATTGAAAGATCCTTGTATGAAATTGTTATGTGAATGTATTTTTGTATTGCATAACTAAAGCTGTACAGAGGTATGAATTTATATAAGAATTGTGATGGTATTCTAGGTAAACTGAAACTAATTCTATGCTATTACAATCCTCTCCTACAATCACTCCAAGATGGATTATTGTATCCTACAATCACTCCAAATCATATCAGATAGTTGACTATTTTATTTCCTTTAACACTCCCCCTCAAGTTGGATTGTGGATGTCAATGACACCCAACTTGCTAAGATGTGAGTGGAAGGCAGGTGCTCTTAGCTGCTTTGTAAATATGTTAGCTATCTGATTCCCTGTTTGCACATAAGTGGTCTTGACTTTTCCCTTTTGAATCCTTTCACGGACCGTGTGACAATATAATTCTATATGTTTGGTCCGCTCATGATACACGAGATTTGCAGCAATATGTAGGGCAGCTTGATTGTCGCAAAACAATCTCGCTGGCTCAGGGTGATGTACACACAAATCTTTCAATAAGTACCTTAGCCAAGTAAGCTCACAAGTGGTTGCAGCCATGGAGCGATATTCAGCTTCTGCCAAAGATCTTGCGATCGTGACTTGCTTTTTACTTTTCCATGATACAAGTGAATTACCAAGAAAAATGCAAAAGCCTGTCACTGATCGGCGTGTGATCAGACATTTAGCCCAATCCGTATCACAATAGCCAATCAAATTGAGTTGGTTTCCTGAAGAAAACAATAGACTTTGTCCTGGTGCTTCCTTCAGGTATTAGACAAGACGGTGTGCTGCCTTAAGATGATGAAGCTTGGGTTCTTGCATGAACTGACTGAGAGTGTTCACTGCATACGTAATCTCTGGCCTTGTGATTGTAAGATAGATCAATTTCCCAATCAAACGTCGATATCGAGTTGGGTCCTTGAGAACATCACTTCCTGTTGTTGTCAATACCAAATCAGGTTCCATAGGTACTTTGGCAGGTTTTACTCCGAGTAAACCGGCTTCCTCCAATATATCCAGGGTATATTTACGTTGGCAAATGAAAATCTCAGCTTTGGAACGTGCAACTTCTACACCAAGGAAGTATTTTAATGGTCCGAGATCTTTAATTCGGAAACAACCACTGAGAAACTTCTTGAGGTTACTAATTGCTTCCTTATCATTCCCTGTAATGATCATGTCGTCAACGTAAAGCAACACCACAGTAATAGAATTTTCATGAACCTGAGTAAACAACGAGTAATCAGCACGTGACTGTTGGAAACCAATTTCTTGAATGGCAGATGAAAATCATTGGAACCAATTGCGAGATGCCTATTTGAGTCCGTATAAGGACTTGTGGAGTCGACAAACCATGGTCTCCCCCTGTCGATGATAACCAGAAGGCAGTAGCATATATACTTCCTCATGTAGTGCACCATGAAGAAATGCTTTTTGCACATCCATATGGTGCAAAGGCCAATTCCGAACAGCAGCAACAGTCAAGAGACAACATACAGTAATTAGTTTAGCAACCGAAGCGAATGTTTCTTTGTAATCGATCCCCTCACGTTGAGTGAACCCCTTTGCGACAAGGCAGGCTTTGTACCGTTCGATGGTACCGTCAGAATGGTACTTGATCTTGAAGACCCATTTGCATCCAATGGGTCGTTGGCTAGGAGGCAAATGAACCATAGTCCAAGTGTGGTTGTCTTCAAGAGCTTGAATTAAAGAATTCATGGCTGCAATCCATTTGGGGTGATGACAGGCCTGCTCATAAGAAGCTGGTTTGACCAGGTGAGATATGTTGTGTACAAATGATTGGTGAGCAGAAGATAAACGAGAGTATGAGACATACCGTTGAAATATCGCATACCAGACATAGAGGAATGGACGACACTGGGCTTAAGCAAAGCAGCATGATGAGTCTGATAGTCACTGAAACGAACAAGTGGATGTTTAATGCGGTCGGATCGATGAAGTAGAGGAAGAACGGGCTGGGGTGAAGGAGCGGGTTCAGTTGGTGGCGACAAGGTATCTGGTGTGGGTGGTGAAAGGTTCTCTGCGTTGTTTGTGGGATAGGTTGAACTTGTGGTGTCTGTAAATGGGGAATGGGAAAATGATAATGACGAGGTGCATGTGTTAGAGTTTGAATTGGTGGGGTCTGTAGGTGGGTTTAGATTTGATGGTGTAGATGTTTGGTCTGAGACTAAAAAGGAATTTGTGTCATCATAAGGAATAGGTAATACGGGGGAAGTTGATTTTCTGGTGGTGAGGTAGCAAGAGGAAAAATGTGCTCGTGAAAAACGACATCACGAGATGTGAAGATTTGCTTCCTATCAAGGTCATAGACTCGATAGCCCTTTTGGCCAAGAGGATATCCCAGAAAAAAACAGCGACGTGCACGTGCGTCAAACTTGTGCGAGGGAGTAAGATTGGTGGCATAACATAAACACCCAAAAACCCGGAGATGAGAATATTCGGGTGATGTGCCGTGCAAGAGTTCATAGGGAGATTATGTGAAAGTAAGGGTGTAGGAAGGCGATTTATTAGATAACAAGCGGTTTGGATACTTTCCCCCAAAACTTTAAAGGTAAATTGGCTTGAAAACATAAGGCACAACCAACATTCAAAAGATGCCGATGTTTGCGCTCAACCACCTCGTTTTGTTGAGGAGTGTGAGCACAAGTATGTTGGAAAATGGTGCCATGAGTGTCTAAAAACGCATGCATTGATAAAAATTCACCCCCATTGTCGGCACGTAAAGCTTTAATTTCAGGATTAAATTGCGTTTTGACCCAAGAAAAAAATGATTTCAACAAGTCTTGTGTATCGGTTTTAAAACCCATGAGATGAACCCATGTGAAGCGAGTAAAATCATCAACAATAGTTAGGAAATAACGTGCTCCGGAGTGTGTATGAATTTTGTGTGGTCCCCAAATATCACAATGAATCAAATCAAAATGTGCAATCGATTTTATTGAACTTGAAACAAAAGATAAGCGAGTTTGCTTTGCTAAAGGACAAACATCACAAACATGCTTAGAATCAAATATGATTTCTGGGATGGTATGGGATAAAGAGTGAAGAAGGGCTGATGATGGGTGTCCAAAACATTGGTGCCAAAGTCCCGAGGTGCGGTTAACATGATTAGCTAGGTGAGGGTTTTGGCTTGGTGTGAGGTAGTAGAGCCCATTAAAATGCTTGCCCAGGCCAATCGTCCTCTTCATATCCATGTCCTGCACAACACAAAAATTCGGATAAAATATCACGATACATCTCAACGCTTGAGTTAATTTACTCACAGACAACAAGTTCACACAAAATTTTGGCACATGTAAAACTCCATCAAGAGATATCTCTGGTGATAATTTAATAGACCCAATGCTTGCAATTGCAGCTTGTCCTCCATTTGGTAAACCAACAAAATCATGTTGTGTTTTAGTTTTTTTATGACTGGGTGATATATGAGAAATGTGATCCGTTGCCTTGCTATCCACAATCCAATATAATGTTTAATGCAGATCATGTTGTGCAATATTACAGGTGGGTGTATATATACCTGTTGCATTTGCGAATGGTTGATCTTTATCGTTCTTATTGTGAAGTAAAGCCATGAGTTGATTGTACTCCTCGGTTGTGAACGTTGGGTTGTTGGAGGTTGATGCCTTGGTTGTGTCAATGTTGGTGGCTTGTGACTGAAGCACTTCAACATTGTGAGATGCTGGATTTGTACCTTTATTCCTGGGCTGCACATTCTTCCCATGCCATTTGTGACCTTCGGGAAATCCAATAAGGAAAAAACAACGTTCTATTGGATGTCCTCCTTCACAGTAGCTGCATTTGAATGTCTTGCGTGAATTGGAGCTGCTAGCACCAGAGCCTTATTTTGGCGTTGTCGAACGACTTGTTTGCATGGCGTGGGCAGCAGGTTCATGACGATTTGCCATATTTATTTGGCGTTCATGTTGTAGAACCAACCCATGGACTCGTCATGTATCTGGGAGTGAACTCATCATCAAGATGGAGCCTCGTATGGTTGAGTAACTCTCGTTTAACCCCATTAAAAATTGCATGACCTTCTATTTTTCCTCCCTTTCTGCACGTATCTTGGATCCCTCACATTCACAAGCAATTGGCTCATGGTATGATGCCAATTCATCCCAAAGAACCTTCAACTTTGTGTAATAATCTGAAACGGATAGTTGTCCTTGTCGGTGTTCGACAATTTCTTGTCGAATTTGATAGATCCTTGAATGGTTTCTTTGCGAAAATTGATCCTCAAGATCCTTTCATGCTGCTGATGCGGATTTGCAGTAGAGTATAATGTGAGCGATGTTGCCTTGCACGGACTGCCAAATCCATGACAAGACCATGTCGTTACATCTATGCCAAATTGAATACTTGGCATCAGTGATTGCAGGGCTCTTGATTGATCTATCAATAAACCCAAGTTTGTTCGTGGTGCTGAAAGCGATGCGCATAGAGCGGCTCCACTGTCCATAGTTGTGTCCATCAAGAAGCTGTGAGACTAAAACAAGACTTGGTGAATCTGAGTTGTGTAAGATGAGAGGATCAGATGCGTGTGGCATTGACTCTGTTGGTTTTTCGTCACTCATGTTGGTTGTGTTTAATGGAAGGAATTTAGGTTGCGTTTGTAGCGGAAGTGGAATGGGCTTCTAGAGTCACCAAGATCGGTGCTCTGATGCCATATGAAATTGTTATGTGAATGTATTTTTGTATTGCATAACTAAAGTTGTACAGAGGTATGAATTTATACAAGAATTGTGATGCTATTCTAGGTAAACTGAAACTAATTCTATGCTATTACAATCCTCTCCTACAATCACTCCAAGATGGATTATTGTATCCTACAATCACTCCAAATCATATCAGATAGTTGACTATTTTATTTCCTTTAACACCTCGAGATCCTCACAAAGAGGATCCGGCGAGGGTCCTCTCTCCCGCAATCTATTCTCTTCTTTGTTGGATTCTGTAACATAGTAGATTTTTTTTGTGGATTTTCCAATACAAGTGATACAACCACGCAGTGTTCAAACCAAATGCTAGGCTGAAAAGCAAAAGTTAAAAGGAGTAGGGTTTTTTCCTTTCCTAGTCTTTCTCTCATTCTTTTTTTCATATTTGAACGGTTACGATTAAGCTACGTCAACATTTTGTGTTAGTTTTTTAATAACCCGAAGAAGATAAAATGCAATCTATGAGAAGAGAGATGAAAGAGAAGGAAAATAAAAAGGGAGAGAGCGTCCTATTCTTAAGTTAAAAGGACGAAATCGATCTATCATCCAGAAGCAACCTGCATAATGATGTCTTTGACTTCTCAAGAATCACATCAAAATCGATGAATATACAATCTTTGGCTTCAAGCAACTTGATGTTCTTTCGAGAATTTTTTTCTATATATTTTTCTAGAATTTTCCACTGGGACTGTAAAATTCCTAGAAAAACATGCCACGCAACAATGTCAATAGAAAAATCTAGAAAATTTTATTTTCTTGTGCCACAAGACTTCTGATTTGACCGACGACATGAGGCCAATGGCCATCGATGTTTGCTCTTTTTGTATACTTTCAGGGGTCTAGACTATTTTCTTGTTTGAAACAAAAATGAAGAAGACTATTTTCTTTGTGGCCGATAAATCAAAAAGAGAAATGGTATCAATATTTTTTTTTTAAATGAAATTTTTTATAAGCGCTTTGCTACTTTATATTTTTTGTATAATATCTTATAATATTGATATAAAAATTAAAATTTTGGGACTTTTTATGCAAGTAATTTTATACCAAATTTTTTTTAAACCAAATGATGTGGTTGTAGATGATTGAATTATTAATTCAGTGTCAATTAACGTACAAATCTCTTATTGGTAACATATCATTTGATTTGCAAATTTGATTTAAAATTTTGATCCTTTAATATTATCATTTTGTGTGATTTAACCATTTAATTTTCCCACTGTGCTACATCTTACTTGCTGGCATATCCTGGGACATTTTGTGTGATTTAACCATTAATCCAGCCGGCTTAAATTTATTTAAACAATTTTGGGGCAATGAATCCATGTAATATCCAGCTTGAGAATGTCATAATTCCAAGTTTGGTTACTAAAATAACCTAGTCTCATACACTAGACAATGTTATTTCTAAAAATTCCTACTTAAGCGTTAGGCGACTGATCACCGTCTTGATTAATTCTTAGGCATTTAAAAATTAAGAAATGACTCCTAGACTTGCCTAGCTAGTCACGTCATCAATAAAAAATAAGTATGCTTAATTATATCAAATTTGCAAACCATGTGATAGTGTCATCAATAGAAAATAAGCACGTTAATCAAAATTTAAGTAATAATCTAACCATCAACAGTCACGTCATATAGTTTACAAAATATGATTTAAATAGATTATCTCCCAGCATTACCCTTATTCTCATGTTAAATCAATTAAGGAATTTAAAAACATCCACACACCATTGACATACAATACATAATAAAAACTCAAACCAAGCGATCTTAGGTTAGATTTTCGCCAAAGATGAATTTGAACCACATTATTGTTAGCCCATCATGAGGCTTAGCCTACTCCCCTCCCCATAATATTGTTTGTTCAAAAAAAAAAAAAAAAAAAAAAAAAAAAAACCTTCCCAAATTTGTTAATAAACCCTTGAATATTTCCAAATATTAGGGAGGGAGATCAATTTTTTAAACCAAATTTACAAATTTTGTTTAAAAATTTGGTCTCCCTTGCATTATCCTTTTCAAATTAAGAAATGCTAAATAGACTCTCTTAAAGTCGGACTCTCTATAGACTATTTGCCAAATCACAGTTTAACGTCAATTCTTATACTAATATTATAAAATATTATGCTAAAAATGTGAGATGACAAGAGATTTGATGGAAAGTAACACTTTTAAAGTCTTTTTCAGCATTTCTCTTTCAAATTATTTTACATAATTAATTAGGCTTGCCGACCATCTATAAATATTTGTAAATAAATAAAAACAAAGCAGGTGTCTCCACGCTTCTTCTATATCTCCTCTCTCTCACGCCTTGTGTTTTTCTTGCTTCCATCCCAACCATGGAAGCAGTCCAAGCTACAGAAGAAGAAATAATCACAACCCTACGTCTGGACGATGTCAAGCCAACCTTGCCATCTGTTGATAAGTCAACGTCGTTGACTGATCACGAGCTAAATCTTGAAGAAGTAGAGAAGATTATAGGGTACAAATTCGAGAACAAGGTTTTGCTGCAGGAGGCTTTCACACATTCTTCCTTCGTCGCCGCCGAGTGGTCTGGCTCGTCCTACGAGCGTCTGGAGTACGTCGGGGACGCGGTGCTAAATTTGATGTTCAGCAGAGAACAGTACCTTTTGTACCCCGACTTGGCACCTGGGCCGTTGACACGGCTCCGGGCAGCCAATGTGGATACGGAGAAGCTTGCGCGTGTGGCGGTCAAGCATGGGTTGTACCGGTACCTGCGGCATAGGAAACCCTTGCTTGAAGAACAAGTAAGTGACAGAGATTTAAAGCTGCTTAAAACTTTTTGAATCATATTTTGCACTGGGTGTGGTTTCTGTTTAGGGTTGAGCATGAAACATGTGTTTAGATGATAATTGAAGTCAATTTTGATAACCTGTAAGTTTAACATTGTTTATTTGCACTTAATGTGTTTGTTCAATTGATTTGATTGCTGATTAGTATAGTTTTCAACGAATTAGGTATTTCTTAATCTGTTGGATTGTTGGATTTTATGGCGCATTGCTTTGGTTATACAACTTCGTATCCAAGCAGCATCTCCTGTAGGGCAACCAAAATTTGGTTAATGAAATTGAATCGTTTTAAGGAAGAGAGAGAGAAAAAGATTTGGCGAAAGTCAGTTTTCGCAGAACTAAATTTGACTTATGAATTTATTAAAGGAGTTTTCTTTCAGAAGTTAAAAAGAAAATGACTGTTTGAATTTGTTATGATCAAAAGTTCTGTTGAAAATGTACACAGATTCGAGAATTTACGCGAGCAATTTCTGACTATCCACTGCATTCCAATGGTCTCATTGATGCTCCAAAGAACCTTGCGGACATTGTTGAGTCCACAATCGGTGCAGTTTTCATGGACTGCAAGTCAATTGACATTGTGTGGAAGGTAATGTAATTTCATGTCGCTCTTTATTATGTTTGCACATATTTGTTTCAATACTGTGACTAGTACTGTTTTTCGTTTCGAAAACTAGGTGTTCAAGAATTTGTTGGAGCCTATAATAGATCCGAAGACGATAAAGATGCATCCGGTGTCACAACTTCATGAAGTGTGTCAAAAAAACAATCTGAAACTCCGATTTGTCGATCTGTGGGAGGAGAAACACACGGTTGAGGTTTTTATAAACGATCAAATTATTGGAAGAGGCACTTACAGTCTCAAGAAGGAAGTTGCACAAAATAGAGCAGCAAAAGATGCATTTGACAACATGTGGAATGTAATAGGTCAGGAGAAAGACAAAGTTCAAGACCATCAAGTAGACAATGGTCAATTGGAGGATTAATTAATAATATGATGTAATTTGTATGTACTCAATATCTGTAATTTATAGTGTTGTTCTTCATATTAGTTTAAAATGTTGTCGAAAAATTGGCTAATATATAATCTAATGCGTGTGATCTTCTGTTCTATTTTAATCGATTTGAGATATGACCACTCGAACCCCTAATAATTGAAGTTACAAGGTACGTTTTAGTGAAGAAAACTAATTAGATAAACCATGCAAATTGACATCTACGTTTTCACTCAACATGCACTGGACTAAGGGAATTATTATCTGATCCCTATTAGTGTAAAATGTTGATGGAAAATTGGCTAATACATAATCTAATGTGTGTGTGCCTTCTGTTTCATTTTAATCGATTGGAGATATGAATGCTCGAACCCTTAATTGAAGCTAGAAGATAATTTTTTTTGAAGAAAATTAATTAGACAAACTATGCAAATTGACATCTGCATTTTCACTCAAAATGCACTGAACTGAAAGAAGTATCTGATACCTATCCTAAACACTAAACTGCACTGAACTGAGGGAAGTATTTGATCCAAACCTATCCTAAACACTAAACGAGATCTATATGTCTTGCCTTGCGTTGCGTTGCATGTTCTTGGATCCACATGCCTCAGATATTCTCTCTACAGTTATGATATTTGTTTTTTTCTCTGCTTTACCTTTATATTTGTTTGAAAGTTGATCCTAAACGTGAATTTCCACTGACATGCTCTCACATGTTACACCCAGCACTACTTTGTAACGTCCCAAAATAGCAACATGACTCTTGTGTTCAAATCTTACGTAACGTCGGTTTTCCTGCAGAAAATATGCCAACTTTAACCGTCTCTTTCTCATTCATATATTAAAACCTTTCTCATTCATATATTAAAACCATTGCATGCACAAACCTGGTTTTACAAACAAAAATATTATTCATTCTGCTCAATTTGTTCTAGTTCACTAATGTCAGTAATTAAGCCCATTTTCAAGGCCCCTCCTACTTGAACGGTTACGGTTAAGCCACATCGACATCTTATATTGATTTTTTATAAAGACAGACAAAAAATAAAGTACAAGAGGAGGGGAGAGAAGGGAATAAGAATAGGAGATAAGAGAATCCTACTCTATTTTCAAGACCCTCATTTTCATCAACATTAATGCTCACCATGCTCATATGTCTAGCCAAGGGTTCAAAGTCCTAGAGAAACCACCATAGTGTTTTACTTTCAAGATTTCGGACCCTATTAATTCCACTGTTGTGGATGTAAATTTTCGTTCAAGCGGATTGACCGAAAGCTTCCAAGAAAGATGACACCAAACACCAAGGTCAATGTCTAACACCGGTCTGGTGATAGCCGAAGGGCCTTCGACCCCTAAGTTAAAAATATTTCCAAATAAACTGAAAAGTTTGTAGAGAGTTCTAAATTATCAATTTAATAAATGACTTGGGCTATATATAAAGGTGATGGCCAACAATCGTCTGCGTTGCAAAATGACATGTGGTGTCATCTCCTCTGTTGATAGAGGAATACCATTTGGGTAGATGCGTAGCATGAAACATCCGGAGATCTCTTACTTTATCTTGGACACTTCAAGAAAGAAGTAGTCTTTATCGTGTAGTCATGGAGGAAGTGTTGGACCTTATCTAGAAATTCTTGGGAACCCTCCCCTCTTACTCGCATGCCCTATGGGCTCTAGTGTGCAGGGGGTAGTCCACCGCTCCCTCCGGGAGGGGAGTGGGGTGATATGTTGAGGGGTCAAGCGTTCTGCTTAAACATTTTTCTATTAATTGGGCATTGTGTCTAATAGTGCCATCAAGTAACCCAATAAACGAACAGAGCAACCAAAGGCAAAATCCTATCCACCACTTGAAAATCAGCAAAGAAAAATAAACGAGTAAATAGAGATTTATTTAACGAGGTAAAACCCTAACACATGGAAAAAATCCTCGAGCACACATTCAAGAAAAATAATTCACCAAGGAAAAAATGGAGACAAATCATACCTGAACTAGAGATGACTTACTAAACTCGAAGACTATCTTGTACTCTCGTTCTTGCTAGTTGTCTCCTCTTCGTCTCCTCTTGGTCGCACACATCTGAACGTGAATGTAGTCACCTCAGAACACAGCTTATCATAGACGAATGATATGATATGCTAGATTCTTAGTGTTTTTGTTGGCCCTAGAAATTATAGTGCATGCGTGGGGCGTACGCCAGTAATTATGAGCTAACTATGTCCTTCTTGTGACAACGGGTGTGCCAACTAGCTATTGAGCTCGGTCGGGTGAGTAGAATAGATGTGGTGGTGGTGGTGGTGGTGTCACACAAGCGATTACAAAAGAAACACATCTCAACCTTGGGTTTGAGAGCCTAAAGACAAGGTTGCCTAGATCATTGTCAAGTTCATGGTTGCCTACATCAGATCCAGCCATCTAGACTATATTTGTGAAAATATAGGTGCACGAATCAATATCAGGCTATAAGCACATAGGTAGTCGAATGAGATAAGTGTTTTTATGATAAACGTGGTTCGACCGTCTGAATGTCGAACTGCAAAATGCACCTGAGAGTAACTAATCATAGAACACTTCACTTCACTGGGAAGTTGATGAGGTGACATCTTTTAGTGAAAAAGATAAAAACTCTTCACTGGCCGAGATTTAGATAGATAACCAACCAACCAAAAACAGTGTTGGTCACTTGTTTGGACTGAAGATGATCCTAAATTGCTTGGTTCTACGGCTTCATTGTTGTTCACTTATCCAAACTGAAGGTGTCGCAGGTTGCCAACACAGTGTTGTTCACTTATCCAAACTAAAGATGGTGTTGGCGGGGAAGTTATGATAGTTAGTGTTTTTCTCAGGGGTGTGAGAAGGGTTTTGCGTAGACCAATGACTTTTACGTAGAGCGTTTGATTTGTTTGTTGAGTTGAAAGAGCTTTCTAATGTTGCAGAGCTTTTTCTATTTATAAAGCAAGACATTCATGATAAACAAGACTGCTGAGATAGTACTTGCTCAACATTTGCCTGAATATTCCTTATCCTCTATTAGCTGAAACTTCATCTTCATCTAGTCTCGGCCTCTTTAATTCTCACCAAGACTCTGAACCTAGCCCTATTACGCAAGCATTTGTGCCCTTACACTTTAGTGTCAATTCGGCGTGAGTTTACTCTGACGAATACCATTACTGTGACCGAATCTGACGACAAAGATTTGTGAACTTCGCATAATTAGTAGCCTTGTCTTCATGCTTTAGAATCCAAGAGCCGAGTCGAGTTCCTTCCTCGGCCGTAATCGCAAGACGCAGAAGTCAGCCGCACGCTCAACGCAACATCAACACATTTTACCCCTCGGTCGAGCTCGGCCGTCGAGTTGGCATGCCCCGCACACAATCGAAGGACGTAGTTAGCTCATTAGTTACTCGGCCTGCACGCCACGTAGGCTTGATAGTTTTTAGGATCAACATTTTGGCATGCCCGGTGGGACACAGTGCTAAAACTACGAAGTTGATGCCAATTGAGACACGATCAGTTAAGAAGAAAGCAGTTATGGGAAAATCAATGACTGATTTGTCAATTCAAAACATCAGACAAAATTTACCGCAGACACAAAACGCTATTATTACCGCGATACCGGAGTCCGCGAGCGCGACACGCCGAGAAAATGAAGCTGGTCTCGGCGGTCAGCCTCGTAATGCAGAAGTCCCTAACAGAACCACATGCATTTTCAATGAGGTGGTAGTGAAGGACTGTGATGAAAATGGTGGTGAAGGCGCTGATCCACCAACAAGGTAGTTTCTCCAAATACGACTGGATGAACAATCTCGGCAAGTTGAACAGATATTCAGTTGAGGAATAGACAGTCTGCGCGAAGTAATATGTAGTACCAATGAGACATACACCAGATTGCTTGAAATGCTGGTTTATAAAATCTGTGAAGATAGACCCTCCGATCATTCTCGGCAATTGCCACCAAGGAATAATCCTTTACCAATAATACAGGCCGAGCCAATGCCTGCTCGGCTCAAGCCAATTCACTTGGAAAAGAAAGGAGGATCAAGCAGTAGATCGGATGGATCTGACCAGAAGGTAGAAACAACATTCATCGATGTGACCGAGATCTAGAGGATGATCGATTTGGCCTTGAAAAAGGGGCCGAAATTCCCAAAATTCATCTACCCATACCCTGCCTACTTGGAGAGATTTGAATATCCTAAAGGTTTTAAAATCCCAGATTTCAGTTTGTTTGCTGGAGAATCATCTTTATCCTCGTTAGAACATGTGGCTCGGTTCACTGCGCAGTGTGGAGATGTTAATAGCGATTTCCATAAATTGCGGCTATTTAACTTCTCATTGACAAGCTCGGCATTTGCGTGGTACATCAATCTCCCACCAAACTTCATCCAGAGTTGGGAAGAGTTGGCCGAAAAATTTCATGAGTAATTCTATCGGCCGGGGATGGAAATGTCGGTCTCCTCACTAGCCAGGATGGCTCAAGCATCAGATGAGTCACCAATGGATTATCTTACCATGTTTAAGTCGGTGAGAAATTGGTGCCGAGTACCCATTCCTGAAGTTGAATTTGTTAGACTGGCTTTAAATGGGCTGGACGTGGAGTACAAAAAGAAATTCCTAAGAGAAAACTTCTGAGACATGCACGAACTAGCTCAACATGTTGAGCAATATGACTACCTACTCCGAGAAGAAAAAGTCTCAAAGTCTCCATCCTGAGGAACCATTTACAAAAACCCCACGGTTAGCTGAACCTGAAGAATATGTTAGTGTTGATGCGGCTGAGATAGTAATCGATAAACCGTATATATGTAAAGCATTAACTTATGCCAATCCCAAGGATGTCAAAACTCGCTCGGCCACCAAAGAATCTATCACCAAAACATCAAAAGTTTACACTTTTGACATTACTAAGGCTGACGCCATCTTCGACCAACTACTACTTGCCAAGATCATCAAACTTCGGCCTGGGCATAATATTCCTAAGGCTGAAGAATTGAAGGGAAAAATATATTGCAAGTACCATAACTCGAATAAACATACGACAAACAACTGTGTCGTATTTCGAGATGTCGTCCAAAGCTGGATTGATAACGGCAAACTCAAGTTTCCTGAAAAGAAAATGAGCGTTGACATCGACCCGTTTCCTACGGCGACGGTTAATATGGTAGATGCCCGTCTAACTGGGGACAAAGGGAAAGGGAAGGCCAAGTTCGTTCCAGTACAACACATCCCAAAACAGAATTCTAGGCCACGGCTCAAGATCGATTTATTTTCGAACGAGCCACCCAAAGTTCTTTTAGGACCGGCTATCATCGAGTCTATGACAGATTTCAGCACCGAGGAAGAAGATAAATCAGTAATTCTATGCAGTCGGTGTAAGACAAACATCACCACCAAGCCAAACGAAAGGCTGTTTCAGGCTATGATAAAACAGTCACCCTTCATGACCGTAACACATCAGAAGACGCTCAGTGCAGACAGACTCGGCCCCAAAACGCGGTCGATCGAACTACCCCTAGTCAGACGGTGCCTCGACTTCGATGCACCATTCTATAACGAGGATTATTATGCATGAAGTTCTAGCAGCTCGAACTCTTCGGCAAAGCAGAAAACCTTCAAACCTCCTGAACCGCGCGATCAACGTTGGTACATCTATCATTCCCTTAAAGGTATGTACACTGCACTGTCCAAATCACAAAAGCGTCGGCGCCAAAGAATAGATTGCATGGCCCGCCAACAAGCAGCCCAGGAAACTTTGGCCCCCAAGTGACAGCCGAAGAACAAAACTAGCAGTGATGACGAGCGACAACCTTCGGCCATCATGATAGAGTTGCTCCAAGAAAGACAAGTGATCAATCCTAATGTGGAAACCACATTTGAGGAGGCTGACAAGCGAATTAAACTTCTCATTTGACCCGGAGAAATGAATGAGCGCTTTGAACATTTCAAGAAGGAAGCCGAGAGCAAACTTCCCCCGTTACCCATAAATGAGCCTTTGATCAGAGTTAGACGGAACCTACATCCCCCGTTCCTCGAAGAGGCATTGGAGTATATGTGAGAGTTCCACAAAAAGCATTCGGCTAATGATTTACGGTTTGTCGAAAGCATGCCAAGATACGATTAATCTCGTTCTGGCCTGTCCTGATGCCGAGCGAATTATCCAAAAGAATTCGAACCTAGGGTTGAAAGCTAGGTTTCAGCACATATGTGAGGCTCGAGTCCTCGGCTTTGACGTCGACCCATATACCGATACCACTTCGAAGTTTTTTCGAACGAGCTTCCCTTCTCTCTTGAGGATCTCCAGCACTTACGATACCACTTCGAAGTTTTTTCAACCGTTTCTCTCTTCAGCCTTACGACCGAGGAAACGAAGCGCGTTGCACGCTTAGATGCCTACCTAGACATCAGGGACGCCTGTATCATATATCAAGAGCAGGCTCGTGGCACGACGCAAGTCCTATACCCTGTTTTGGTTCCCGATGAACCTGAGGCCCTTGACCAACGGAAGAAAATCCTCAAAGATGCTTTGCAGGAACATACCCTAGCAACGGTCGATGCGGTTAACCCAGATACTCTCCATGACAGGAGTCCGGAAGAGAAATGCCCGATAGACGAAGGGCCGACAGAGGTGGGAGATACCGAGCCGATGGGTCTTTCAAGCCTTGACAACATGGAAATCAGTATGGTCCACGATTTGCCCACAGATTCTCAACCACGCACGTCCCAACCAAATTTCCTAGACGGCGATGTAGTGGCTGAAAAAACTACTTAAGTCGACTTTGTACTCACTACTGAAGTCGAGTAAGCAACAAAAGAAAACAACATCAAGGCAGCTCTTGCCGAACTATTTCCTCATTCGTCAGCAGCCAATCTCCATCACCTGAAGCCGTTGTATGTTACGGCTCATATCGAGGGATACCCAATATCCAAAATTTTCGTTGACTGTGGAGCGACAGTCAATATCATGCCTGCAACTATCATGAAGGCGTTACGTTGCTCTAACGATGAACTTATTCCATCAGGGATCACCATGAGCAGTTTCGTTGGTGACAAATCCCAAACCAAGGGAGTCATCCCTTTAAAGGTGACCGTCGCAGGTCGCAATCACATGACTATTTTTTTCATAGTCGACTCCAAAACAGAGTACAATGCGTTGCTCGGTCGGGATTGGATTCATCAAACAAGTTGTATCCCTTCATCGCTATATCAAGTTCTCATTTTTTTGGGACGGCAAGACAGTTGTGGTTCATCCAGCCGATCGTCAGCCATTCGAAGCTAACATGATCCAAGCATGATACTACGACGATCATGTCGGCTACATCACTTTATACAGCCTCAACGAAGAATGACGGCCGACTCAGATTTCTGTTCAGAAGGCCGTCGAGGTTGACGCCGAAACTGTTCACCAGGATTCGAAGAGACTCGGGTTGGCCAACTTCATCACAGATCCTGATGTCTAACACCAGTCAGGCCAAACACCGAGCCGCAGTTTCATCGACCATGGAACGATTGCTGGCTCATTGGTATGCTATCTCCCAACAGCCGAATTTCAGGCGTCAACCTCGTGGAGTTCCTCGTCGAAGGAGAAAATGGCCCCTTCCTCTCTCTCGACAAAATCCAAGCTGCCCCGGCCGAGCTGGAAGATAGCCGACCCCAAGTCAAAGACCCATCGGACGAAATAAATGTGGGGATGGCCGATAACCCTCGACCATTATTTATTAGCGCTTTGTTACCCTAACATACCAAGACTGAACTCTGTAAGTTACTTAGCGAATTTGAAGATTATTTCGCTTTGAGTTGTCATGAGATGCCTGGTCTTAATCGAACCCTCGTTGAGCATGAATTACGCATCAAACCTGGTTGCAAGCCCTTTCGCCAGCCTTCTCGAATGTTCTCAACCGAAGTTCACCTTGGCATAAAAGAAGAACTGGTTGGACTTTTAAACGCCGGGTTTATTCTAACCGCTTGATACGTCGAATGGTTGGCAAATATCGTGCCAGTATTGAAGAAAAGCGGTCCCTTACGCATTTGTGTTGATTTCCGTAATTTGAATCTGGCAACTCCCAAAGATGAATATCCTATGCCGATCTTAGATTTGTTAATTGACGCCGCAGCTACTCATGACATGATGTCTTTCATGGATGGTCATGCCGGCTATAACCAGATCTTTATCGCTGAGGTCGATGTTCATAAAACCGCTTTTCGTTGCCTTGGGGCAATCAGAACATTCGAGTGGGTAATTATGCCATTTGGCCTTAAAAACGCTGGTGCTACATACCAACGCACCATGAACGCTATCTTTCATGACCTAATTAGCACAATAGTTGAGGTGTATATTGACAACGTGGTGGTTAAATTGAAAAGCCGCCGAACACATCTAGATGATCTTCGGCAAGCTTTCATTCGTATGCGACGACATAATCTCAAGAGGAACCCGGCTAAATGCGCCTTCGGTGTATCAGTCGGTAATTTCTTTGGATTCCTTGTGCATCATTGAGGAATTGAGGTGGATGAGAACAAGGCACACGCGATCATCGCTGCCCCACCCCCGACGACAAAGAAACAACTACAGTCCTTACTCGGCAAGATAAATTTTCTCTGCCGTTTTATATCTAATTCGGTGGGAAAAATGAAGGTGTTCTCTACGCTTTTGAAACTGAAGGAGTCAGATAGGTTTGAGTAGGGTAGAGAGCATCAAGCAGCTTTTACACAAATCAAGGTCTCCCTTACCACGCCACCGGTACTCGTACCACATCGGCGCGGTAGGCCTCTTAAGTTATATATTTCAGCGGTCGAAGAGGCTGCCTCATCGCGCAAGACAACGATGTCGGCTGCGAACAAGCTATCTTTTATCTTAGTCGAAATCTGAATTCACCTAAGATCAATTATTCACCTGTCGAGAAACTCTGCTTGGCTTTGTTTTTCGCCGCCACAAAACTTCGACATTACATGCTCCCATCAGTTATGCAAGTCATTGCCCAAACAGATGTCATCCGTTACATGCTCACTCGGCCTATAGTAAAAGGCCAAATTGGGAAATGGACAATGGCATTATCAGAGTTCAGTTTGCAATACGTGCCTAAAAAAGTCGTTAAGGGCCAAGCTTTAGCCGATTTTTTGGCCCAACACCCCTTCCCGTATGGTGTCAGGGGTAATGACGTTGAAATCGGCTTGGTTGAAGCACGTGATAACTACTGGACAATGTACTTTGATCGATCTAGTACCTCCATCTCGGCTGGTGTCGGCATCGTCGTTCAATCCCCTAACCACCGCCGTTGGTATTTTTCTCTCAGGCTCGATTTCGATTGTACAAATAATCAGGCCGAATCTGAAGCTCTTATCATCGGCCTTCACGTCTTCCATGACTTACGAGCAACCCGTGTCTTCGTCCTTGGTGATTCAGAACTTGTGATTAACCAACTCAACGGTATTTTTCGTTGCATGAGTTGTACTTTGGCACCTTATCACATGGTTGCCAACTATTTGGCCGAGTCATTTGAGAGGATTACATTCGAGCACATCTTGCGTGGTCGAAACATTGATGCAGACGAACTGGCATAAATAACCCCCGGAGCATAACTCCTGGTGGGCAAACTAGGCCAGGCAATACCTGTAGGACAACGATCTTACCCGGCCTTGGTTAATCAGGACGTTCTCCAGCGCAATCACGTGATACAAACATGGGTAATGTCCTTACCCTCGTTGTTGGAGCGAGAGGATCGTGTAGAGATTTACGCCGTCGAGGCGCTACCAAACGATTGAAGAAGGGCAATTATGCGGTATCTCGATAATCGTAGGGACAAACACAACCGAAAGACAAGAGCTCATGCCACAAACTACGTGTCGTACCAGAATAAGTTATATAAAAAAGGTGAGGACGGTTTATTGCTATTATGCCTCGGCCCGAAGAAAGCAGCCTGAATGATTACAGAAGTACATGAAGGAATTTGCGGAGCCTATCAATCGGGACGCAAGATGCGTTGGCTGCTTCGTCGACATGGTTACTTCTGGCCGAGCATATTGAAATATTGTATTGAGTATGCACGAGGATGCGTGCAGTGCCAAATTCATAGGCCTATACAAAGAGCCCCAGCCGAATTACTTCATTCAGTTACCAAACCTTGGCCATTCAGAGGATGGGCAATGAATGTGATCGGCAAGATCACACCATCTTCTGGAGCAGCAAAACATGCATGGATACTCGTGGCAACCGATTATTTCACTAAATAGGTCGAGGCAAAATCATATGCCGAATTAACATCCAAAGAGGTTTGCAATTTTATGGAAGAACATATTGTAACCAGGTTCGGCGTGCTAGAAACAATCATAACTGATAATGGCATAATTTTTATAGCTGATAGGTTTAAGGAGTATACGACGGGTTTGAAAATTCGACTCGAACAATCTACGTTGTATTATCCACAAGCGAATGGACAAGCCGAGGCAAGTAATAAAGTTTTGATCGGCATTCTCGAAAAAATAGTAAAAAAAAGGCCCGGCATGTGGCATTTAAAGTTGAACGAGGCTTTATGGGTATACAGGACTTCACCCCGGTCAACGACGGGGACCACCCCATATGCGTTAACATATGGGCATGACGCGATGCTACCAGTCGAACTAAGTATAAATTCTCTACGAATGATTAAGCAGAGTAGATTGTCCAGCACCGCATACAATCAGGCCATAATGCAAGAGATAGAAGATTTGGAGGGAGATCGACTTAACGCTTACAATCTTTTAGTGGCACGAAAGAAGATCGCCGAGCGAGCCTATAATCAACGGGTCAGACAAAAAACTTTCGACGAATGAGAGTTAGTATGGCAAACAGTTCTACCCACATGAATGAAAGACCCTAGGTTCGGCAAATGGTCGCCGAATTGGGAAGGACCGTTCATCGTCCATAAAGTCCTCGGCAAGGGGGCATATCACCTCAAAGATCGAACCGGCGCAGTTCACAAGCTAGCAATTAATGGGAAATTTTTAAAGAAATATTATCCTACTACTTGGGAGATGCGAGAATAAAAGTTAATTTCATTAAAAAGTTCGCAAAAGGTTACATAAGTTGGTCGATCAGTTTACAACCAAATGATTTTATGGTGATGAAGGAATGAGAGATTCAAGAACAGCCTTCAATTCCAACCACCACACCTCGCCCATGGTAATCTCAGCTTGCCGATTCTTCTTGTCCATCTTCAGTTGTTCGGCGCGTTTCACGCAAGCCGCATACTCAGTTAAGCAGGACTTGCCACTCGATTCAAACTCCTTTGCAAGCTCGGAGGTAATCGCCGACCTTCAATTTTGAAGGTCGGTAATTTGGCGGTCGAGGTCGGCCAATGTCTCTTTCCTCGCATTCAACACTTCGATATTCGGATAAAAGGCCTCTCGAGCAGTCGTTGCATCTTTTAAGTCATCTTTAGCCCGAAGAGCTTGCTCGAAAACATTGAAGTATTCTCGGGTTCGTTCCAGGGTAGAAGACGCTCGAGTAACAGCGTCGTTGCTCAGTTGACCCTCAGTCGCAAGATCGTTCAAATATTTCCCCACATAGCCAAGACCGTTGCATTCGAGGACTCGAGAAGCTGAGAGAGACAGAAGCTCCTGCAGTTTGACCAGAATATTCGACTCGGCCATTGATACAGAGGGCCCGGTAGTAGCTGCCGAAAGACCAGCTATCCCCGAGGTATTCGAAAGAAGAACGTTGAATTCGACTTCCCATGAAGGCTGCACAGAAAAGAAACTTGTCAGCAAAAGTCAAATTACAAAAAGGAAAGGAAAGAGAATTTTAGACCTTCCGAGAGGAGACTTCGGCCATGTGAGCTGGTTCATTACTCGAACCTAAAGAGCTTAATGGCCGAGCCCAATGTTTAAGACTGCTTTTCAATTCACGCGGCCGATAAAGGTTATCTTTGTTCGATGGCCATCGAGGTGGCCAAGAGATGTAGATAACACTCTTTAGCGCGTAAAATTTTTGGTGAAATGAGAACGTGGGCATCTGACATTAATTTTTCCTGGTTTAGAATCCCAAGACAGAATGTGGATTAACGAAAAGCAATGTGAGTACTTACGTAAGCCGAAGTGGCTTCTTGAGGAGGGATGCCAAGGTCTTGATCTTGCGGGTGAATCGGCGTTTCCGCCGTCGCTTCAGGCTCAATGGTAGGCATTTTCCACGATTGGATGAAGGATCGACCTGGTCGCCTGTCTCGACTGTCGCAGGAGGTTCGACTTGGTCGCCTGTCTCGACCACTGCAGGAGAATCGATCTGGTCATCCATCTCGACCATAGGAGAAGGATCAACCTGGTTATTTACCTTAACCACATGAGGATTTATGGGAGGAAAGAAGGTGACTACAACAGAATTATACCTCTTCTAGGACGACCGCTGGTCGTTTTTGAGTTGAGGGGAGATTCTTTGCAACCGAAGGAGGAACCTCCTCCAAGATAGGCGCAGCAGTCGGCTCTGGAGTTGCAAGTTCTTTGACCGGCAAGGCAGCAGATGGTTCGACAGCAACTGGAGGAATAGGTCGAATTTCGGGTGTTTGACCAGTTAGAATTGGCCGCTTTTTCGTCGGAGCCTGGAAGACAGGAGCATGAGGAGATACACTAGGTGTGGCTGCTCTTGTGGTCTGGCTGGAGATAACGTGAATCTCCCGTTCTCCCTTATTCGCCAATTTCTTGACACGTTTCTGGGGACGAGGAGATTCACCTACCGTCTTGATCTCTTAGCGAGGCCGTTTGCTCGGTAGGGCTCATGTGGCAGTTTTAATCCTCTTGGAGGAGGAAGCCAATTTTTTCTTGTTCGCAGCCGCAGCGATCGTATCTACCTATTTTGACACTCGGCCGCCTGAAAGAACGAAATCAAGTCAGTAAATTCGAATAAATGTGTGAATAATAAAGGTGGGAGCCGTGTACCTTGGGTTGTCTATTTGGAATGAGGGGTATGAGCTTTATTAAGTCGGTCGCCAAAAATTTTGTTGACGACATCCTCGACCAACGCACCGAAGAAGTTCTGGGTATACTCCTTCCACCAATCACCAAAAGTGTCAGTGCTAAACGACTTTGGAACGGTTAGTCGAAGGCGAAGTTTTTGGCACCGTTCTTGAAACTCATTCTTGGTATCCGTGCACTATTTCTCTGAAAAGCCGGATAGACGTCATCGGCTTATGAGAGAGTGAGAGGTGAGAAGAGGTACCGGACAACCCTGGAGGTAGCCGAGTTGACGAGCAGTAAAGTGAGGTTGGTATACTTCCCAACTTGCTTGGCGAGCATCGCAGCCGAGGGGAAGGTCGCGCGTAAGCACGAACGACCCCCAGGATTGACGGAGATTAGCATCATCATCTACACTCTATGCTGAAGTGGGGAGTTTGATCAACGACGGGTATTCTCGACGACAACAGATCAAGAACCCGTCGTCGGAGAGAACGTCGAGCCCGAAGAAGTATCTGAACACTTCTTCGGCCTGGTGAGGAGGTACTGGTCGAGAAGCTAACTGAAGGCCGAGCGCTTCAGTAGGTGAGAAGCTGGCGATTTCTGGCTGAAAAGTGACGAAGTAGACTTGCAACCAGAGTTGGAAGACCAAGAGATGACCGTTCTGGTACGGGTCAATCTTATAAAGAGTCATCTTGGCTAGGCAGCGAAGGAGGTTGGCGAGAATAGCTGAACTGAGCGCCAGGGTGTGACCACTAGCTAGGGCTTCGGCCACCGGCATGTTCTCGACCAAGCATTTATTGGACTTGGTGCAACAAATGAATTTATTGTACCAATAGAAGATGAAGGCTTCATGTTCTCCCCGTCGCAGATCCTTTTCTCCTCGACTGGCAAAATAGAGGCAAAGGGTGTTGTAGTTGAGAAAGTTCTTTTGAAGTTTTTGAACTTTTTGAACTTCTTCCTTTGAGGGTTCTTGACCTTCTCCGCTCAATGTTTCAACGGCCCGTTTGTCGAAAAGAGCCTTCAGATCAATGTTTGATGGGTACCCAGAAAGGGCGGCGTCGACTGAGATGCCAGAAGGGGAAGTCCCTAAGATTGCGGTAATGTCAAGGATGGTGGGGCTTCAGGGCCGAAAGGGAGGACCATGGTGTTGATGGTCGAGCACCAGAAGCTCAAAGCTGTTATAAGAAGCTCCTTGACCATGACGATTTCTACGGATGAAAGTCTAATGGCATCGTAAATACCAAGAGCTTTCTATTGTTCGCCTAAGATCCTTTCCATTCGTGCAACCCAGGCTGCCCAGGTTGCGGTGGTCGAGGGCCAGGAGCCTTGGGGCGTTGCTGAATCCCACTTCGACCATTGAAACCCTTGCAGCAAGGGTTTCAAGCATTGATCCTGGAAAAGTTCGGTGATGGATGGTGGTACTGCATCCTTGAAAAGAGGGTCGAGGATCTGGTGAGTAGTGCTCATGTCACTCTCAAAGCGCGGTGTCTTGATTGAGCATCGGTCGATAATTTGCTCTCATTTTTCATATTCCTTGGAGAGCTTGGTGGCGAATGAGGCCATCGATGAATATTCAGAGGTTTTTCTGGGTTTGAAGAGGGTTCTTTTCTGGGGGTTTGAAGAAGAATTTCTGGGTTTTGAAGGCAAAGAACAAGAAATCCCTAAGTTTGAAAGCGTAAAATAAAAATAGGAAGGATTCGGGTATTTATAGACGTTTTGAGAAGGAAGGTTAAACGTTCAAATTTCAAATTTAGGGATAAAATAGATCGGGAAAGTCACTGATCATTAAGGGAATATAGAGAATCCAGGGGAAGAGACCGAGATTTTTGGGGTTTGAGGACGCACGATTATATGTTGCGGCAGTTTTAATGGGGAGTAACATTTCGACGGCTGCACGTCTTCAAGGTCATGATTGAAAGCTGTTAAGGTGTTTTGGGAATCGACACGTGGCAAGACAGTTGGAAGAATCGAGAAACCGAAGTGATGTCTCATAAATGAGCGTGATGATTCCCAAGGACGCGATGGTAATTCCCGAGGAGGTTTAGTTTTTATGAATACCTGAGAATGGTTTTGCTTCTTCAAGACTGAGGTTCGGCCAGGGATTGTTGGTCAACAGCCTCAGAAGCAAGGGGACAATGTTTGGACCAAAGTTTGTGTTATTGGGCCGAGTTTAAGTTTGTTATTGGTCCAGTATTATTCCAGAAATATTATGGGCCGTCCAGTAGCCATAGGCCGGCAAGTCAGGATTGGTCGAGTCCTATTGGGAGGATAAGTGATTTGGATAAAGGCAAGGAGGTCGAATCCTGGTGCAATAAGAAGTCTCGGCAGGATGATGACGCTGACAACCTGGAAATGAATGTGACTTAATAGAAGGCTAGGTTCAAAGTCCTAATAGAAGTGGGATTGGTCGAGATAGGGATGGGTCAGAATAAGGAGTCTTATTCCGAGAAGGATTCTAACTCGGCTATGAAGAGGTTCGCCCCTATAAATACAAGACTCAGTACATCATTCAGAACCTCTCCAACTCAACACACAAATCTGCCCTGCGCAAACCCTCGCTCTACGCGAAACCTCTCAACAATCTTGAGATTTTTATTTTCTTTTTCGCCAACACATCTTCAGTTTGGATAAATAGCACTGTGAAGGCAACCGGCGATACCTTTAGTTTGGATAAACAGCACTATTACCGTAGAATCAGCTGACCGCGAAGCACCTTCAGTTTGGATAAACAGCACTGCGAATGGGCTAACGGGTTACCTATCCAAGTCTCGGTCGAGAAGGATTTTCGAATCCTTATTGGCAGAGGTCATCTCATTAGCCTTCTCGGCGAAGTGAGGTGTTACGAATTACTGAGCTCGGCACGTTGAACGCCGAGTTGTTTTATGATTGGATACTCACAAGTTAGCTTTAGAGTTCGGCATTCTGACGGCCAAACCACATTCACCATCAAGACGTACATCCGCTTTGAGTATTTGTGCCATTACACTTTAGTGTCAATTCGGCGTGAGTTTACTCTGATGAATACCATTAATGTGACCGAATCTAACGACAACGATTTGTGAACTTCGCATAATTAATAGCCTTGTCTTCAGGCTTTAGAATCCAAGAGCCGAGTCGAGTTCCTTCCTCGGCCGCAATCGCAAGACACAAAAGTCAGCCGCGCGCTCAACCCAACATCAACACATTTTACTCCTCAGCCGAGCTCGGCCGTCGAGTTGGCACGCCCCGCACACAACCCAAGGACGTAGTTAGCTCATTAGTTACTCGGCATGCGAGCCACGTAGGCTTGGTAGTTTTTAGGGTCAACAGTATGAAAAGAATTAATCTTAAATCTCATATATGAATGCAATGATTTACTTACCATATTATGTCTCCAAAATCCTTCCAAATGTGAAGAGCAGGTGGCCGATTGAGTCTTCAATGCTTTTTCTAGAAACTCTAAGGCTAACTTATTAGAGCATCTCCAACAACATGTTAAAAGAGACTTGTTTGGCTATTTTAAGGCAAAATTTAGCAAGGATCAGAAGAAAAAAAAATGGCTCTAAAATATTAGCTATTTGGCTTGCTGTTTTATATTCTAGTCAGTTGCTCGCTAGATAGATTTATGAAGGAGGAGAGAGAAATTAATTGGATACTTAAACATATATATTATAGTTGTACATGTAACCCCTATTCAATAGGAGATCATGACAAATCAATAAGAGATGAGATCTGATCTGAAATGGTGGTGGCATATCTGATCTGAGATGGTGGTGTTGGATCTGATGCTAAGTAGGTTTGCCACTACAATGGTTTTTGAGGGATGGTGAGTAGAACAAGGGAAATGGAATTTGAATTTTTATCAAGAGAGACTAAGAGGGTGGGTGAGATTGGAGAAGAGAAATGCACAAAGGGACGAGGAAAGACGGGTGAGGAAAAGAGATGAGGAAGACGAAATGGTAGGTGCTGAGAAAAAAAGGATTTCGTTGTGGATATGACAAAAATATTTAAATGTATTTAATACAAGCATCATCTCAAAAGTCAGATTTGATTTCTGATTTATCTATATTATATATGACTGTCAGGTAATGACTGTATTGTGGCCAACCCCTTGGGTTGTTTGGGTAAAACAATAATAACAATTTAGGATGCTGCTATTGACATTCTAAAAAAAGTCATTCCACACACCAAACTTTCAATACATAGAAAGAAAAATATACTTATGATAAGTGCAAAAATATATTTCTTGAAGTACAAATAAGATCTCCCAAACTTTAAAAGTTAAGTAAAAAATAACTAGTATTATCAGAAGGTGTGGATAAGCAACATAAGTATAAGCATTAATGTTGGATATGCTCAAACGACCATATATCAATCACGTATTGAGTAATTTTCCAATTGAATATTAGCAACATATCGACAAAGTCCCTAATAGTGACCACTTTAGCAATTAAAATTTATAATTTTATTACCCAAGTCAAATTCCCCTTTTTTTTCCTGAAAAATCTATTCGTGTTCTAGACCTCTGGTCTCATCCGATTTTCCGCAAGAAACTTGAAAAACTGGCCAAAATTTTCTCGTTGTATAAAAACTTAGCCAACCTATTCTCTTTCCAACAAAGACTTGATGTAAAAGTACTAAAACACCCTCAGTTAGTAAATTTTGTAGTTGCCTTTGTTCTCTAGGCAATCTTCTCTTAAAACTCTTGGTCCTCTTTTCTATGTGGCACACATCACTTGTGACACAACTCTCTGTCAACCCATGATACGGTTGATACCATAGGAACGACGACGATGTTTGCTAATTAAAGTGAGAAGCAATGGAACATAAGAAGCGAAGATGAGTGAGAGTAAAAATTAATTACATAGTACCAAATTTGGTTTGGTTCAGAAAAAATGCAATATTTGCTTCTCTGTTTATATGTGTTTATCATTCAGGAACTTTCTTCAAACCGGTATATCCAATATCCATGAAAGAGTGACAGAGAGGTGTTTATTTTTACTTATGCAGGTTATGAAATTTGAAATGATATATAATATAATGTTTATATGTGCCTTCATTTCCATTTTAATCGATTTGTGATATGACCGCTCAAACCCTAATTGAAGGTAGAAGATAATTTTCATGAAGAAAACTAATTGGACAAACTACATATACATACATACATATGCAAGTTGACATCCAATCCACGTTTTTGCTCAATGTGCATTTAATTAAAGTTTATTCATTCCAAGCCAATCCTAGACACTAAACGAGACCTATATGTGCTGTTGCATTGCATTTTCTTGGATTCACGTATACGTACATGTATGATTTTGTTCTTCTGTATGCTTGAATTTTGAACCTAAATTTGAACCTCCACTGGCATGCTCTAAGTTCAGCAGTCTCACATGAGACACCCATCAGGCCGTCACTATTTTTTAAACGTCCCAAACTAACAAGAATCTTGTGTTCATATCTTACGTAACGTCTGTTTTCTAGCACAAAATTGAAAACTTTAACCGTCTCCATCTCACCCATAAATTGAAACCATTGCATGAACAAACCCAGTTGCAAAAACAAAATTCCAATATTCACTCAAATTCTTCTGCTGCTCAATTTGTTGTTATTTTCACTAATGGCATTGAGTTCCTTTTCAAGACCCTCCAAACTGATGTCGGTTTTGTCAACATTGCTTCTAGCCATGCTCATATCTCTTGCCAAAGCTCAAAGTCCTAGAGAAACCACCGTAGTGTTTTACTTGCAAGACTTGGCGTCTGGACCCAATGCCACTGTTGTCCCTATCACAGGCATCCAAGGCAAGCCTCAGTCTTTCACCTCATTCGGCACCATTTTCGCCATTGACGATCCCATCACCGAAACTCCCGATGAGAGATCGAGCCAAGTCGGTCGAGCTCAAGGCATTCTAGTGGCCTCGTCCTTGTCTGGCTCCAATGTGCATGTGTCAATGTCACTTGCATTCACCAATGGGCAGTACGATGGCAGCAGCCTTGAGCTACAAGGCACCAGCCGCCAGTTTGAGAGGGTTAAAGAGGTCTCAGTGGTTTCAGGCACTGCATCATTCAGATATGCAAGGGGTTATGCTACCCTTGAGACAGTTTTTTATGATAATAAGACCTCCTACTCAGTCGTCCGGTGCACTATTAGGTTGCTTCTCAATAGTACTTAATAGTTAACCTCTGTTTTTTATGGTTCAATGTTCTCAGAAATAAATTGGATCTTTAGTAAGGGCAAGCACTTTCCCATACGCAGATCCTGAAGCTGGCAAGCAAGCCTTTGTGCTAGCGTGCAACAAAAACACATATCTTAAGACTCACACCCAAGTGAATACGTCTTAAGCCCACATGCATCACATTATGCTCGTTTCTCGCGATTAGTATTATCATCTAGTGATATTTTTTCGCAATCTTAAATACGTAAGAGGTCTTAGATTTAACTTCCTTAAATGACGAGTTTGATACTAAACAACTGAAACTCATATGAACTCACACTACGTATATATGTAGTGTACATGTTTTTTTTTTTTTTTTTTTTTCGAGATAGTTTTGGTTTGTAGTTTTTAATCAACCCTTGAGGCTTGAGAAGATATATGTGCCTCATCTTTGTTTAATTATCTGCAAAGCCTGCGAATAATCAACCAAACAAAACGGACTAATTTATTCTCAACGAGTTTTTGAAATTTGAGAAAAGTCATGAATCCATGAAGACATAAATAAGGAAGTGAATGAATGAGGATAGAATCAACTATACGTACTCACATATATAATTTTTTTTATTTCATATGTTTTAGTAAACGCAGCGAAGTCAGTCCAACTAATTCCAACTAAATACATATTTATCAAAGGGTAAAAATAACGGACAATATTTGTGTCCACCTTGTGAGTGCTCCTCCTTGTTCACTCATTGCAATTGATATGTTTTAACCGTACAAATGTTAAAATCAAAATCCTACGCAACCCTACAAGCTGTACAAATACACGGTGACCCATTCGGCTTAGGCCTCTTTCAATTTTGTTTAAACTCCTTGATTTTGTAAGCAAAAACAAAAAGTTCTTTGATTTTGTTGGCAGGGTTGCTTTTTCAGCCAATTAGATGTTCATACAGCTTCAAGCCACCTATTAATAAAGGTATACTCTTTCTGAATTGAAATTCTTTACTTTTTACAGTAGTTGGCTTCAATGTGGTTGAATTGAAGGCAAAACCTTGGCAGATTGTTGTGAGCTGCAAAATACACAAAGCACAACAACATTAGTCCCACATCGACGCTGCACAAAACGGCAATAGCCTTTATATGGTCTTTTCCGCACTCACAGTTCACGACCTTACTTGAACAGGATCTGTTCTATAGGTTGTACCTCTGTATCCTTGATTTCTAAGGAGACAGGAACCTCAGTCTGGTGGATGAACTCTGACCGTGTGATCAGAGCGTGATTAACAGCCTTGTGACCCTCGGATCATTCAGGCAGTAGATGATCGTTCTCAGTCATCTCTTCAGCTGGCTGGGGTGGTCACACGGTTGTCTGACAGACCTCCCCACTTACCAACTCTTTTTTATTTATTTTTGTTTTAGTTTTTTCCTAGTGTCCAATTGAGCTTTTATAATTTTTGTGGATTATGTTTGGCTTACAGGACCATGAAGGTATCAAGGCTTCCTTCCATCAATATCATCGTTCATGAATTTTGTTTTCCCTTTTTCAACGGTTTTTATCACAAATGTTTTCCGAAAATTGATAATAACATATTTTGGACTTATAGGCCCTACATGTGTGCCTAGTCAGTAAATTTACGTAACTCTTGATAGAAATTAATGGAAAGAACTCAATTGATCTGTGGTGCTCAATTTTAAGAGCGATATGAATTCATTTTGAAATTAAAAGACCAAAATAAAGACTTTGGTACATAAAAACCTTTTTTTTTCAAAATTACGCAATTTAGGATTAAACTCATCATATATGTGTCTTTGTCATTTATGTGAATTAAAAGATAAATACCTATTGTACTTTAAAACTCAACACAATTTGATGGATTATACTTACCGCATCAAAACTTGTCATTGGTGAATCATAAATTGATTAAATTTAGGGAGTGGTTCTGCCCCTAAAAAAAAAAATCATTATGCAGTTCTTTAACGTGCTATGTTTTTTTTTTTTTCAAATTTCTTCATAAAAGGAATACTACTTAACTATTTTTGAGTGTCGATAACAATACTTTAAAAATCGAAATAAACACATAAAATTAAAAATTGAAATAATTTCAATACTCACATGCATGGTTAGTAAATTCGCATATAAAATGCGTATTTTACACGTACAAAAGTATTTTTGAAAAATACTTATGTTTTTCATACACGTCTTATTGTTTTATTAAATTGCACGTGTTTTAAAATTCCGATGTTATACAGGTACTTGCATATTTTTTACATTTGATACACTTTATTTAGACATATTTTCAATAACACACTTAAACATTTATGTATTCTATACGTTTGCTAAAATATTATTAAAAACAAAGATAAGTAAATATTTTTCAAAATATTTCTCTAACAAAATTGCCGAATAATACTGACACACCCCGACCCGAGGATCAGGGCGTGCTGGCCGTCACAAACGTGACGTAACCATTACGCAATGCGGAAGCAATATGATAAAGAGTATGAATAACTAAAAACCGACTACTAGCAATACACTCCTAACAACATGCTAGAGAGATAGTTAAAGTATGAAATACACATAATCAGAGCATAAGGTTCAAATGCAGTCAAGTAGGACAACTACTAAGTTACAACACCCGAAGGTGAATCCTACATGAGTGAAGTCCGTCAGAACAGCCGTGGGAATCCTCGAGAGCCACCAAACACTCCTAACTACAACCTGGAGGGGCGCAAAACAAGGTGAGTGGGTCAGTAAAACAAAGCTTTCAAAATCTTTCCTTTAAAAACGTATATATCCCCTCGCTGTAAAAACCTATATACTTTCCCAGAAAAATAGAATATATAAATATATATAGCCTCGGAATCTCAAACACCCTCATTCATCATTTTCAGAGAAATATGTCATGCCATAAGCCAAAAACATAATATGGATGCATCAACAATAATCAGGTGAAATAATAAATCAACCGGAGACCCTGCAGTGGTCCTGTACGGCTGATTCTAAAGCTCATTATCCAATCCAGCCGGAGTCACCAACTGTGACCTGTACGGCCCTGCCGGAGTCGCCAACTGCGACCTGTACGGCACTACGCTGCACATGAGTCGGAACTACCTATAGTAGTCTGTACGACTCGGATGGTGTAATAATACGCTCTAGTGATTCTCTCATCAATCATCTGTGCACATAATCTAAGGTCACCTACTAGTCGGAACCGTCTCTAATGGTCTGTACGACTAGCATGTCGGAACCACCTCCAGTGGTCTGTACGACTAGCATCTACTTGGATCCAAGGTGAGCGTGTGATGCGGTGAATAACATAAGCACTAACACCAGGGGTGCAGGTTATGAGCTATCAACATAAATCTCATCCAACAATTCAATTCATCAAATGTAACTCACCTGATACTAACCTGTGCGTCCGCAGCACCAAATCAAATATATGCATCATATAATATCCATTCACATATTTCATGCAATTTCTATGTATGGCACTTCAATCACATAATTCATATAAATCTATGCATGGCATTTCAAAACATATTTTCATTTTAATTCAATTTCTGGGAAAAATCATTAAGTATATAGGCGTATAATGAAAACAAAACTGCCCACTCACTGGTATGTCGCAGGGTCGTAACCCCCGTGACGCCTCTGACTGCGCTCGTCCTCAGGGTAGATCTCACCTCTTTGGAGCCTCAAAACCTTCCAAATCGCGTCGGGAAAATTTCACCAAAACCGGCCACCTTCGAACCTTATGATCCCAACGTCCCAAACCTTCAAACGAAGCACTCCGAGCTTCGTGGGGACTTCCTTAATCTCGTGGTAAGCTTGGATTGTCCTAAAATGCAACCATTTAAAAGTTGGTGAATAGTGACAATCACGGGCCTCGTGATTTCAACGTGAAAACGTATGAACCCTTACCTGAAATGGGTACCAATGGGTTCGTATGGTCTCTAGGAGTATGATGGTGGTCTCAACCACGTCGATCCGTGAAGGTTTGACAATCTCTAGGTTGTCCGTACCGTTTGAATGAGAAGGAAGAGAGGGACTGTGCATGCGTATGCGGGAGGGAGAGAGAGAGAGAGAGTGTGAAAAAAAATAATGGTGTGCGTGTGTGGTCAACAAGCACCCCAACCACACAAAATAATTCCAACTTAATTTTCAACAATTTTTCCCAAAATAAACTTAGGATAGGACAATAAAACCCAAATGAAATGTCACATACCGTAGAAGATTCAAGGGCAATCCCGTCATTTCACATCCTCGATTAATTAATTCCGGGACGGGCTGTGACAATCTACCCTCCTTATAGAATTTCGTCCTCGAAATTCACATAACCAAACCAATACTAGTAACCATAAAACAACCTCGGATACATCTCTCTCATTCGATCTTCAGTCTCCCAAGTAGCTTCTTCTACCGAGTGGTTCCTCCACAATACTTTCACCATGCTCACTGTCTTATTCCTTAGAACCTTGTCCTTCCAATCTAAAATAGTCACTGGTTCTTCATCATACGTCAAATCCGGATTAATCTCCAAAGGTTGAGGAGGAATCACATGCGAATGATCCGAAACATAATGTCGAAGCATCGAGACATGAAACACATTATGCACCTTGGATAACTCCGGAGGCAACTCCAACCTGTAGGCAACCTCACCAACCTTTTCGACAATCACATAAGGTCCTATGTACCTAGGACTTAACTTGCCTATTTTCCCAAATCGAACCACACCTCTCCAAGGTGATAATTTCAAAAATACCAAATCACCCACATTATATACTCGATCAGTGGCATGCCTATCCGCCAAACTCTTTTGCCGATCTTGGGCCGCTTTCAAGTTAGACTTAATCACTTGAACATTCTGAGTAGTCTCCTCCACTATCTCTGGGCCTACCAAAGCTCGCTCACCTACCTCAGACCAACATAAAGGCGTACGACAAGCTTTACCATAAAGTGCCTCAAAAGGTGACATACCAATACTCGAATGAAAACTGTTATTGTAGGCAAATTCCATCAAATCCAAGCGGTCATGCCAAAAATCACCAAACTGTAACACTGAAGACCTTAACATATCTTCCAACGTCTGAATAGTCCTCTCAGATTGACCATCTGTCTGAGGATGATAAGCAGTGCTGTAAAGCAATCTCGTACCAAGAGCTTCTTGAAAAGCCACCCAAAACTTAGAAGTGAATCTTGGGTCTCGATCAGAAATAATACTCACCGGTACCCCATGATACTTCACAATCATTCTAATAAACAATTTAGCCAACTTGTTCAAAGGATACTTCTCCCTCACTGGAATAAAATGCGCTGACTTGGTAAGCCGATCTACGATCACCCAAACACCATCAAAACCATAGTAATGTTTTCCGACTTCCATAGAGGAACGGGAAGCGGTTGCATCAACCCAAATGGCTTCTTCCTTTCTGCTTTAACTTGTTGACAGACGATGCATCTACTTACATATTCAGCAATTTCCCTTTTCATACCCGGCCAATAATAAAATGGTCGAATGGTATGATACATCTTAGTTCCTCCTGGGTGCATAGCATAAGCCGAACAATGAGCTTCATCCAAAATTCCTTTCTTTAATTCCTCATCATTAGGCACATACATCCGGTTCTCTTGCATAAGCATACCATCTGATTCCCTGATTCTAAAATCCTTTTTCTTACCTTTCTCAATAGCCTCGATTATCTCCTGAGATTCCTCATTATTCATCTGAGCTTCACGTACCCGATCAACCAATACCGGCCTGACTTGGAAACTAGCAAGAAATGCTTCCATTCGATCTTCCATTTCCAGTTCCACTCCAGTAGACCTCAAATCTGCAAGAAGAGGAACACGACAAGCATACAAGGCATTAAGTCGTCCTTGAGGTTTCCTACTCAGTGCATCAGCTACTACATTTGCACGACCTGGATGATACTCAATCGTACAGTCATAATCGCTTAGCAATTCCAACCATCTTCGCTGACGAAGATTAAGATCATGCTGAGTAAAAAGATACTGAAGACTCTTATGATCTGTAAAGATCTTACATTTCTCACCATAGAGATAATGCCTCCAAATCTTCAAAGCAAAGACAATAGCTGCCAACTCAAGGTCGTGAGTAGGATAATTCCTTTCATGAACTTTCAATTGCCGAGAAGCATAGGCAATCACTCTATTATGCTGCATCAAAACACATCCCAAACCATTCAATGAGGCATCACTGTAAATCTCAAAATTACCACCATCATCAGGAAGTACCAATACTGGCGCATGAGTGAGACAATACTTCAACCGCTGGAAACTTTGCTCACAATTATCATCCCATTCGAACTTAACATCCTTCCTGGTTAACCTCGTTAGTGGCAAAGCAATCATAGAAAAATCTTGCACGAATCGTCGATAGTACCCTGCTAGACCAAGGAAACTCCGTACCTCAGTGACGGTTCGTGGTTGCTCCCAATTTTCCACCGCTGCAATCTTTTGAGGATCTACTTGAATTCCTTGTGCCGATATCACATGCCCCAAAAATGCCACTCGATTCAACCAAAACTGACATTTACTAAACTTGGCATATAATCGATGCTCTCTCAATTTCTCCAAAACCAAATGAAGATGTCGAATATGCTCTGATTTCAATTTAGAATATACCAGAATATCATCAATGAAAACAATGACAAATCTATCAAGATATTGCTGGAATACTTCATTCATCAACCTCATAAAAGCTGCTGGTGCATTAGTCAATCCAAAAGGCATCACCAAAAATTCATAATGTCCATAACGGGTCCTAAAAGCCGTTTTAGGGACATCCTCCTCTTTAATCTTCAACTGATAATAGCCAGATCTCAAATCAATCTTAGAGAATACACGAGCACCCTTAAGCTGATCAAACAAATCATCAATACGAGGCAATGGATAACGGTTTTTAATCGTTACCCGATTCAATTGCCTATAATCAATGCATAATCTCAGCGTTCCATCTTTCTTTCTCACAAACAATACTGGGGCCCCCCAAGGTGAACTACTAGGTTGAATAAAACCTTTATCAATTAATTCCTGCAATTGAGCTTTTAACTCTCTCAATTCAGCTGGAGCCATCCTATATGGAGTCAAAGATATAGGATTCGTACCTGGAAGCAAATCAATAGAAAACTCCACATCTCTGTCTGGTGGCAATCCAGGCAAATCATCGGGAAATACATCAGGATAATGTCTGACCACTCCAACTTCCTCCACGCTACTAGGAGCCACATCATTTAGCACCACATGTGCTAAATATCCCTGACAACCTTTAGATAATAACTTCTTTGCTCTCACGGCAGAAATAACACCATGCCTCACCCCACTTCTCTCGCCCACAAAAGTAACCTCAGGTAGTCCAAGACGATGAAAAGTGACAGATTTCCCGTAACAATCTATATGGGCACGATTATAATGCAACCAATCTGCCCCTAAAATCACATCAAAATCCACAATATCTAACGGGATAAGATTAGCTGGCATAGCTACATTCTCTATCATCACTGGACATCCTGGATAAACACTATCAACATAACATTTATCCCTTCTAGGCATAGCAAACTCTAAATCAAACCCTAGATGTGTAGAATGAGGTTGTGTCATTTGAGCAAAAGTATGAGAAATCACAGAGTGCGTAGCACCACAATCAATCAAAACTCTAGCAAAGTGACCAAGGATGTTTAACGTACCCATAATCAAATCTGGATGGTTCTGAGCATCCTGCAGTGAGATGTTGTTAACACGTCCCTGGTTTTGCTGTCGTCCTCCACGACCTCTGCTACTCTGATTACCACGTCCCTGAGAACGTCCCTGACCTGTCTGGCTAGACTGCCTAGATAATCCTGCACTGCTAGCAGCAACTTCTCCCTGCTGGAACTGACCTCCCTGATACCACTGCGATCCACTAGCCGGCATAGAAGGATAAGGAGTATAACCTCCAATATTCTGGGAATACCCACTCTGAAAATAAGGATCCTGGGAATACTGATACTGCCCTGAAGCATAGGGAGCGGCATCACCCTGATAGTGGTAAGTAGCACCACCCTGACTCATCTGCCCAAAACTGCCTGACCTGGGGTTTTGCTGAATCGGCGCTGGAGGAGGCATAACAGATTGCTGAGGCCTCTGCTGACTCTGGGGACACTGTGCAGCTCTATGTCCAGTCTGTCCACATGTATAGCAAGCACCACTAACTCTCTTGCACTCCCCAAAATGTCTGGAATTACAACGACGGCAGAATGGAGGGCCTGAACCACCAGCACCACCAAAATCTCTTTGTCTCTGAAACCTGGGTCCACTAGTAAATCTTCCACCTCTCCTCGGACCTGTGGCACTAAATCCCCCGCTAGAAGAACTCGAGCTCACTCCACTTTTCTTGAAATTCTGGGTCTTACGGGGTCCCGAAGTCAAAGCACATTTACCCTTATCATCTTTCCTCTGATTATCCCCATTCTTATCTCTCTCTTCTTCACTTTCACTAGGCAAGTTTTCGGAATCCTCAATCCGAACCAAAATCTCAGAAAACTCATGATAAGTGGTGCAAGGAATAGCACTAGCAATTGTCCTCCATCTCTTCTTCGTTCCCAACTTAAAGCGACGAAGCATCTCCACTGGATTAGCAGCCACTTCTGGATCATAGCGAGATAAATCAGTAAACTTCCTATAGTACTCATTTGCCGACATTTTCTTTTGCTTCAGCTGAGTGAACTCCTGCTTCTTGCGATCAATATACTCTGGAGGAATAAATCTTCTCCTAAATGTTTCCTTAAATGTTTCCCAATCAACTGCTACCTCAGGTGACATAAACTTAGTCTCATTCTCCCACCAACTTGCAGGTTCTCTTCCTAAAAACCATGTAGTAGTCTCGACCCATCTACTAGCAGGAAAGTTCCCCTGACTTTGCATCACCTGATAAGTCTTCTCAATACGATCTAACCACTTTTCTGCCCCCTCATGACCTTCATTACCAACGAAATGCTCCAACTTCAGATTATATACAGTCTCCAGGGGTGTTCTCTGAGGAGGACGGAATGAAGTCTGAAAGGCCTGGGCTATAGCTTCCCCTAACTGGGCTACATTAGGGAAACTGGGCTCAGAAGAAGAACGTGGATCCCTACGAGGCGGCATAGTTCTGACAGAAGACACCAAAGATAATCAGAAAGCTCACAATTATACAGGACTGCAACCTAAGCTCTGATACCAAACTGACACACCCCGACCCGAGGATCAGGGCGTGCTGGCCGTCACAAACGTGACGTAACCATTACGCAATGCGGAAGCAATATGATAAAGAGTATGAATAACTAAAAACCGACTACTAGCAATACACTCCTAACAACATGCTAGAGAGATAGTTAAAGTATGAAATACACATAATCAGAGCATAAGGTTCAAATGCAGTCAAGTAGGACAACTACTAAGTTACAACACCCGAAGGTGAATCCTACATGAGTGAAGTCCGTCAGAACAGCCGTGGGAATCCTCGAGAGCCACCAAACACTCCTAACTACAACCTGGAGGGGCGCAAAACAAGGTGAGTGGGTCAGTAAAACAAAGCTTTCAAAATCTTTCCTTTAAAAACGTATATATCCCCTCGCTGTAAAAACCTATATACTTTCCCAGAAAAATAGAATATATAAATATATATAGCCTCGGAATCTCAAACACCCTCATTCATCATTTTCAGAGAAATATGTCATGCCATAAGCCAAAAACATAATATGGATGCATCAACAATAATCAGGTGAAATAATAAATCAACCGGAGACCCTGCAGTGGTCCTGTACGGCTGATTCTAAAGCTCATTATCCAATCCAGCCGGAGTCACCAACTGTGACCTGTACGGCCCTGCCGGAGTCGCCAACTGCGACCTGTACGGCACTACGCTGCACATGAGTCGGAACTACCTATAGTAGTCTGTACGACTCGGATGGTGTAATAATACGCTCTAGTGCTTCTCTCATCAATCATCTGTGCACATAATCTAAGGTCACCTACTAGTCGGAACCGTCTCTAATGGTCTGTACGACTAGCATGTCGGAACCACCTCCAGTGGTCTGTACGACTAGCATCTACTTGGATCCAAGGTGAGCGTGTGATGCGGTGAATAACATAAGCACTAACACCAGGGGTGCAGGTTATGAGCTATCAACATAAATCTCATCCAACAATTCAATTCATCAAATGTAACTCACCTGATACTAACCTGTGCGTCCGCAGCACCAAATCAAATATATGCATCATATAATATCCATTCACATATTTCATGCAATTTCTATGTATGGCACTTCAATCACATAATTCATATAAATCTATGCATGGCATTTCAAAACATATTTTCATTTTAATTCAATTTCTGGGAAAAATCATTAAGTATATAGGCGTATAATGAAAACAAAACTGCCCACTCACTGGTATGTCGCAGGGTCGTAACCCCCGTGACGCCTCTGACTGCGCTCGTCCTCAGGGTAGATCTCACCTCTTTGGAGCCTCAAAACCTTCCAAATCGCGTCGGGAAAATTTCACCAAAACCGGCCACCTTCGAACCTTATGATCCCAACGTCCCAAACCTTCAAACGAAGCACTCCGAGCTTCGTGGGGACTTCCTTAATCTCGTGGTAAGCTTGGATTGTCCTAAAATGCAACCATTTAAAAGTTGGTGAATAGTGACAATCACGGGCCTCGTGATTTCAACGTGAAAACGTATGAACCCTTACCTGAAATGGGTACCAATGGGTTCGTATGGTCTCTAGGAGTATGATGGTGGTCTCAACCACGTCGATCCGTGAAGGTTTGACAATCTCTAGGTTGTCCGTACCGTTTGAATGAGAAGGAAGAGATGGACTGTGCATGCGTATGCGGGAGGGAGAGAGAGAGAGAGAGTGTGAAAAAAAATAATGGTGTGCGTGTGTGGTCAACAAGCACCCCAACCACACAAAATAATTCCAACTTAATTTTCAACAATTTTTCCCAAAATAAACTTAGGATAGGACAATAAAACCCAAATGAAATGTCACATACCGTAGAAGATTCAAGGGCAATCCCGTCATTTCACATCCTCGATTAATTAATTCCGGGACGGGCTGTGACAATCTACCCTCCTTATAGAATTTCGTCCTCGAAATTCACATAACCAAACCAATACTAGTAACCATAAAACAACCTCGGATACATCTCTCTCATTCGATCTTCAGTCTCCCAAGTAGCTTCTTCTACCGAGTGGTTCCTCCACAATACTTTCACCATGCTCACTGTCTTATTCCTTAGAACCTTGTCCTTCCAATCTAAAATAGTCACTGGTTCTTCATCATACGTCAAATCCGGATTAATCTCCAAAGGTTGAGGAGGAATCACATGCGAATGATCCGAAACATAATGTCGAAGCATCGAGACATGAAACACATTATGCACCTTGGATAACTCCGGAGGCAACTCCAACCTGTAGGCAACCTCACCAACCTTTTCGACAATCACATAAGGTCCTATGTACCTAGGACTTAACTTGCCTATTTTCCCAAATCGAACCACACCTCTCCAAGGTGATAATTTCAAAAATACCAAATCACCCACATTATATACTCGATCAGTGGCATGCCTATCCGCCAAACTCTTTTGCCGATCTTGGGCCGCTTTCAAGTTAGACTTAATCACTTGAACATTCTGAGTAGTCTCCTCCACTATCTCTGGGCCTACCAAAGCTCGCTCACCTACCTCAGACCAACATAAAGGCGTACGACAAGCTTTACCATAAAGTGCCTCAAAAGGTGACATACCAATACTCGAATGAAAACTGTTATTGTAGGCAAATTCCATCAAATCCAAGCGGTCATGCCAAAAATCACCAAACTGTAACACTGAAGACCTTAACATATCTTCCAACGTCTGAATAGTCCTCTCAGATTGACCATCTGTCTGAGGATGATAAGCAGTGCTGTAAAGCAATCTCGTACCAAGAGCTTCTTGAAAAGCCACCCAAAACTTAGAAGTGAATCTTGGGTCTCGATCAGAAATAATACTCACCGGTACCCCATGATACTTCACAATCATTCTAATAAACAATTTAGCCAACTTGTTCAAAGGATACTTCTCCCTCACTGGAATAAAATGCGCTGACTTGGTAAGCCGATCTACGATCACCCAAACACCATCAAAACCATAGTAATGTTTTCCGACTTCCATAGAGGAACGGGAAGCGGTTGCATCAACCCAAATGGCTTCTTCCTTTCTGCTTTAACTTGTTGACAGACGATGCATCTACTTACATATTCAGCAATTTCCCTTTTCATACCCGGCCAATAATAAAATGGTCGAATGGTATGATACATCTTAGTTCCTCCTGGGTGCATAGCATAAGCCGAACAATGAGCTTCATCCAAAATTCCTTTCTTTAATTCCTCATCATTAGGCACATACATCCGGTTCTCTTGCATAAGCATACCATCTGATTCCCTGATTCTAAAATCCTTTTTCTTACCTTTCTCAATAGCCTCGATTATCTCCTGAGATTCCTCATTATTCATCTGAGCTTCACGTACCCGATCAACCAATACCGGCCTGACTTGGAAACTAGCAAGAAATGCTTCCATTCGATCTTCCATTTCCAGTTCCACTCCAGTAGACCTCAAATCTGCAAGAAGAGGAACACGACAAGCATACAAGGCATTAAGTCGTCCTTGAGGTTTCCTACTCAGTGCATCAGCTACTACATTTGCACGACCTGGATGATACTCAATCGTACAGTCATAATCGCTTAGCAATTCCAACCATCTTCGCTGACGAAGATTAAGATCATGCTGAGTAAAAAGATACTGAAGACTCTTATGATCTGTAAAGATCTTACATTTCTCACCATAGAGATAATGCCTCCAAATCTTCAAAGCAAAGACAATAGCTGCCAACTCAAGGTCGTGAGTAGGATAATTCCTTTCATGAACTTTCAATTGCCGAGAAGCATAGGCAATCACTCTATTATGCTGCATCAAAACACATCCCAAACCATTCAATGAGGCATCACTGTAAATCTCAAAATTACCACCATCATCAGGAAGTACCAATACTGGCGCATGAGTGAGACAATACTTCAACCGCTGGAAACTTTGCTCACAATTATCATCCCATTCGAACTTAACATCCTTCCTGGTTAACCTCGTTAGTGGCAAAGCAATCATAGAAAAATCTTGCACGAATCGTCGATAGTACCCTGCTAGACCAAGGAAACTCCGTACCTCAGTGACGGTTCGTGGTTGCTCCCAATTTTCCACCGCTGCAATCTTTTGAGGATCTACTTGAATTCCTTGTGCCGATATCACATGCCCCAAAAATGCCACTCGATTCAACCAAAACTGACATTTACTAAACTTGGCATATAATCGATGCTCTCTCAATTTCTCCAAAACCAAATGAAGATGTCGAATATGCTCTGATTTCAATTTAGAATATACCAGAATATCATCAATGAAAACAATGACAAATCTATCAAGATATTGCTGGAATACTTCATTCATCAACCTCATAAAAGCTGCTGGTGCATTAGTCAATCCAAAAGGCATCACCAAAAATTCATAATGTCCATAACGGGTCCTAAAAGCCGTTTTAGGGACATCCTCCTCTTTAATCTTCAACTGATAATAGCCAGATCTCAAATCAATCTTAGAGAATACACGAGCACCCTTAAGCTGATCAAACAAATCATCAATACGAGGCAATGGATAACGGTTTTTAATCGTTACCCGATTCAATTGCCTATAATCAATGCATAATCTCAGCGTTCCATCTTTCTTTCTCACAAACAATACTGGGGCCCCCCAAGGTGAACTACTAGGTTGAATAAAACCTTTATCAATTAATTCCTGCAATTGAGCTTTTAACTCTCTCAATTCAGCTGGAGCCATCCTATATGGAGTCAAAGATATAGGATTCGTACCTGGAAGCAAATCAATAGAAAACTCCACATCTCTGTCTGGTGGCAATCCAGGCAAATCATCGGGAAATACATCAGGATAATGTCTGACCACTCCAACTTCCTCCACGCTACTAGGAGCCACATCATTTAGCACCACATGTGCTAAATATCCCTGACAACCTTTAGATAATAACTTCTTTGCTCTCACGGCAGAAATAACACCATGCCTCACCCCACTTCTCTCGCCCACAAAAGTAACCTCAGGTAGTCCAAGACGATGAAAAGTGACAGATTTCCCGTAACAATCTATATGGGCACGATTATAATGCAACCAATCTGCCCCTAAAATCACATCAAAATCCACAATATCTAACGGGATAAGATTAGCTGGCATAGCTACATTCTCTATCATCACTGGACATCCTGGATAAACACTATCAACATAACATTTATCCCTTCTAGGCATAGCAAACTCTAAATCAAACCCTAGATGTGTAGAATGAGGTTGTGTCATTTGAGCAAAAGTATGAGAAATCACAGAGTGCGTAGCACCACAATCAATCAAAACTCTAGCAAAGTGACCAAGGATGTTTAACGTACCCATAATCAAATCTGGATGGTTCTGAGCATCCTGCAGTGAGATGTTGTTAACACGTCCCTGGTTTTGCTGTCGTCCTCCACGACCTCTGCTACTCTGATTACCACGTCCCTGAGAACGTCCCTGACCTGTCTGGCTAGACTGCCTAGATAATCCTGCACTGCTAGCAGCAACTTCTCCCTGCTGGAACTGACCTCCCTGATACCACTGCGATCCACTAGCCGGCATAGAAGGATAAGGAGTATAACCTCCAATATTCTGGGAATACCCACTCTGAAAATAAGGATCCTGGGAATACTGATACTGCCCTGAAGCATAGGGAGCGGCATCACCCTGATAGTGGTAAGTAGCACCACCCTGACTCATCTGCCCAAAACTGCCTGACCTGGGGTTTTGCTGAATCGGCGCTGGAGGAGGCATAACAGATTGCTGAGGCCTCTGCTGACTCTGGGGACACTGTGCAGCTCTATGTCCAGTCTGTCCACATGTATAGCAAGCACCACTAACTCTCTTGCACTCCCCAAAATGTCTGGAATTACAACGACGGCAGAATGGAGGGCCTGAACCACCAGCACCACCAAAATCTCTTTGTCTCTGAAACCTGGGTCCACTAGTAAATCTTCCACCTCTCCTCGGACCTGTGGCACTAAATCCCCCGCTAGAAGAACTCGAGCTCACTCCACTTTTCTTGAAATTCTGGGTCTTACGGGGTCCCGAAGTCAAAGCACATTTACCCTTATCATCTTTCCTCTGATTATCCCCATTCTTATCTCTCTCTTCTTCACTTTCACTAGGCAAGTTTTCGGAATCCTCAATCCGAACCAAAATCTCAGAAAACTCATGATAAGTGGTGCAAGGAATAGCACTAGCAATTGTCCTCCATCTCTTCTTCGTTCCCAACTTAAAGCGACGAAGCATCTCCACTGGATTAGCAGCCACTTCTGGATCATAGCGAGATAAATCAGTAAACTTCCTATAGTACTCATTTGCCGACATTTTCTTTTGCTTCAGCTGAGTGAACTCCTGCTTCTTGCGATCAATATACTCTGGAGGAATAAATCTTCTCCTAAATGTTTCCTTAAATGTTTCCCAATCAACTGCTACCTCAGGTGACATAAACTTAGTCTCATTCTCCCACCAACTTGCAGGTTCTCTTCCTAAAAACCATGTAGTAGTCTCGACCCATCTACTAGCAGGAAAGTTCCCCTGACTTTGCATCACCTGATAAGTCTTCTCAATACGATCTAACCACTTTTCTGCCCCCTCATGACCTTCATTACCAACGAAATGCTCCAACTTCAGATTATATACAGTCTCCAAGGGTGTTCTCTGAGGAGGACGGAATGAAGTCTGAAAGGCCTGGGCTATAGCTTCCCCTAACTGGGCTACATTAGGGAAACTGGGCTCAGAAGAAGAACGTGGATCCCTACGAGGCGGCATAGTTCTGACAGAAGACACCAAAGATAATCAGAAAGCTCACAATTATACAGGACTGCAACCTAAGCTCTGATACCAAACTGACACACCCCGACCCGAGGATCAGGGCGTGCTGGCCGTCACAAACGTGACGTAACCATTACGCAATGCGGAAGCAATATGATAAAGAGTATGAATAACTAAAAACCGACTACTAGCAATACACTCCTAACAACATGCTAGAGAGATAGTTAAAGTATGAAATACACATAATCAGAGCATAAGGTTCAAATGCAGTCAAGTAGGACAACTACTAAGTTACAACACCCGAAGGTGAATCCTACATGAGTGAAGTCCGTCAGAACAGCCGTGGGAATCCTCGAGAGCCACCAAACACTCCTAACTACAACCTGGAGGGGCGCAAAACAAGGTGAGTGGGTCAGTAAAACAAAGCTTTCAAAATCTTTCCTTTAAAAACGTATATATCCCCTCGCTGTAAAAACCTATATACTTTCCCAGAAAAATAGAATATATAAATATATATAGCCTCGGAATCTCAAACACCCTCATTCATCATTTTCAGAGAAATATGTCATGCCATAAGCCAAAAACATAATATGGATGCATCAACAATAATCAGGTGAAATAATAAATCAACCGGAGACCCTGCAGTGGTCCTGTACGGCTGATTCTAAAGCTCATTATCCAATCCAGCCGGAGTCACCAACTGTGACCTGTACGGCCCTGCCGGAGTCGCCAACTGCGACCTGTACGGCACTACGCTGCACATGAGTCGGAACTACCTATAGTAGTCTGTACGACTCGGATGGTGTAATAATACGCTCTAGTGCTTCTCTCATCAATCATCTGTGCACATAATCTAAGGTCACCTACTAGTCGGAACCGTCTCTAATGGTCTGTACGACTAGCATGTCGGAACCACCTCCAGTGGTCTGTACGACTAGCATCTACTTGGATCCAAGGTGAGCGTGTGATGCGGTGAATAACATAAGCACTAACACCAGGGGTGCAGGTTATGAGCTATCAACATAAATCTCATCCAACAATTCAATTCATCAAATGTAACTCACCTGATACTAACCTGTGCGTCCGCAGCACCAAATCAAATATATGCATCATATAATATCCATTCACATATTTCATGCAATTTCTATGTATGGCACTTCAATCACATAATTCATATAAATCTATGCATGGCATTTCAAAACATATTTTCATTTTAATTCAATTTCTGGGAAAAATCATTAAGTATATAGGCGTATAATGAAAACAAAACTGCCCACTCACTGGTATGTCGCAGGGTCGTAACCCCCGTGACGCCTCTGACTGCGCTCGTCCTCAGGGTAGATCTCACCTCTTTGGAGCCTCAAAACCTTCCAAATCGCGTCGGGAAAATTTCACCAAAACCGGCCACCTTCGAACCTTATGATCCCAACGTCCCAAACCTTCAAACGAAGCACTCCGAGCTTCGTGGGGACTTCCTTAATCTCGTGGTAAGCTTGGATTGTCCTAAAATGCAACCATTTAAAAGTTGGTGAATAGTGACAATCACGGGCCTCGTGATTTCAACGTGAAAACGTATGAACCCTTACCTGAAATGGGTACCAATGGGTTCGTATGGTCTCTAGGAGTATGATGGTGGTCTCAACCACGTCGATCCGTGAAGGTTTGACAATCTCTGGGTTGTCCGTACCGTTTGAATGAGAAGGAAGAGAGGGACTGTGCGTGCGTATGCGGGAGGGAGAGAGAGAGAGAGAGTGTGAAAAAAAATAATGGTGTGCGTGTGTGGTCAACAAGCACCCCAACCACACAAAATAATTCCAACTTAATTTTCAACAATTTTTCCCAAAATAAACTTAGGATAGGACAATAAAACCCAAATGAAATGTCACATACCGTAGAAGATTCAAGGGCAATCCCGTCATTTCACATCCTCGATTAATTAATTCCGGGACGGGCTGTGACAAATACACATACATATTTTTCACGTACTATACTTATATCGTATTTTACTAATTTTGCTCACATGTTAATAAAAAAAATAATTACAATTTCTATTTTAACTCATTTGCTAAAAAAAAAAAAAAAGCTAGTTTGAACTCATTCCACTTCCAAGTAAATAAAATGTGGAGGATTTGAATCCCCCATTCCCCCCAATTCTCATTTGTCAAAAAAGAAATATTTTGATTTTATCATTTAAACTACCTATTAATAGAACTCTCATTGTCAATCAAAAGAGAGTTAGAAGACTATTAGTCTTCTATCACACAAAAAAAAGAAGAGGAAAACTAACGAAAAGTCCAAAAAAACTTTAGTTTTAATGAAAAATGACAAATAAAGGTGTAGTGAATAAAGGTAAAAATGTGGTTTTTCGTTAAAAGTGAACAATACCGGAAGTGTTTCGTTAAAACTCAAAAAAAAAAAAGTTGTGGGCAATATTATAATTTCACATATCTAAATTTTAGTGATTCTTATTGAAGCTTCACTGATGTTAAAGTATATCACTATTAAAATGAATGAAAAAACAAAAACCTTCCACTCTCACTCTCGGTTCCTCTCTCTCTCCCTCTCTTCTTCCGATTTTAAAAACAAAAATAAAAAATGTCCATACATAAAATATGTAAACATATGCTAAACGAAGGGCCCATGAAGCAGTCCAACATGGACGCATTCCTAAACGAAGGGCCCAGATCCTTCTGGAATCCAAAAGTCCAAATGTGAAAGAAAGTTCTTGGAAGGCCGGAACCAACAAAAATGGAATTCCAACGACCAGAAAGAAAACCAATTTCTCTTCCTATTTGGTGGTTTCTTCACCAACACGAACTCTGACTCTGATTTCTCAGAACTACAAAAAGCTTCCAAATACGACCAACGAGCAGAGAGAGGTAGAGAGAGAAACAGGAGAGAGAGATGGATTTCGAGCTGAGAAGAGCGAGAGAGAAGCTGGACAAGGAGCAGAAGGAGAGGAAGCAGAGGGCGAGGCAGAAATTGGAAAGGGAGAGGAAGGCGAAAGAAGAAGCTAAGAAGCAGAGAGAAGCCATTGACGCCGAGCGATCCAGACGCCTTTTCGATGCCGCCCAAGCCCAACTCAAGGTCCGTTTATCGAATCCCATCAGTTACCCGATTGCTTTTGATTGTTGAAGTTGGTCCTTTTTTTCTTGAATTTAAGCTTGTTTTGTACATTGATTGCTCCAATTATTTGGGAATAGTGTTCGAAATTGCGTAGGGCTTTGAAATTTTGTGACTTTATTGGTAGAAAATCGCGTAGTTCTTCGAAAGTTCCTGACTTTGTTTGTAGAAAATCGCCTACTTCTTTGAATGTTTATGACTTGATTCGTATAAAATTAAGTATTTCTTTGAAAGTTTATGACTTTACTGATTGCAAATTCTCGTTTTTTTCGTTAATCCCTGGAAATTTTTGAACACACAATGCCTTGGCATTCAATGTCGTTGCAATTGAATAGCTAGTCCCAGATGTCATCCTTATTTTTTCAGAGCACAAGGCTATGATTACAATTTACAACCCGCGTAAACCTTAACGGCTGTTGATTTACTCCTCCAGTCTTAAACGTACCAAATACATCAGTATGCACATGCTCCCATTAATCTGCATTACCTAAAAAACCCGTCTTTTATCTTTGTTATTAGGGTAGTGATGTAACAGTGAATCATTTCAAGGGGAGGTTCAAATTTTTTGCAGTAGATTAATTGCCTTTTTGATAACTCCAACTATATTTCTTCAGGTTGATCAACAAATGCAAGAAAGTTTACTTGTCGGACGGGGAATCATGTTTTACCGCGTATTAGAAGCTGTACGTTGCCAGGGTAGTGGAGATAAGATCAAGTTGCCAGCTTCCTGCTTCAACGAATTGCAAGATCAAAACACGTTTGATCAGGGACCCTTGTACTTTAAATTGTCAACAGTTCATCAAGTGGGTTCTTCAGAAATGATTGATGCTGATAAGGGGAAGGGCAGGAGCACCCATTCGGGTGTTTTGGAGTTCACTGCAGACGAAGATTTTGTTGGGCTACCTCCTCATGTATGGCAAAACTTATTTCCGGTAGATACACCAAATATTCCTTTGATAGAAGTTCGCTATGTATGGCTTCCTAAAGGGACTTATGCAAAACTTCAACCTCTTAGGGTAGGTTTTTCAGACTTGCCCAATCACAAGGCCATCCTTGAAACAAGCCTTCGTCAGCATGCCACCCTTTCTGAAGATGATATATTTACAGTCAACTACGGGGAGCTGGTCTATAAGTTACAGGTCCTTGAGTTAAAACCCTCTTCAAGTGTATCTGTTCTAGAAACAGATATTGAAGTTGACATAGTTGGTGCTGATACTGATTCAGAAAAGACTCATGAGAATGTCCTTAAACCACTTACATTTGGAACATCAGAATCTGGAACGGTTGATGAAGGGCACTACTCGTATTACAAGTTCTCCATAGATAATGATACTTGGAAGAAAATTGCTTCGGGAGATGCCAAAGTTGAGGTGAGGATAGAAGCGGAGCCAAATTCTGGGGATACTGATATTTACATCTCGAAGCATCCTCTCATATTCCCAACAAGGCACCAGCATGAATGGTCTTCCCATGACATTGGTTCGAAGGTATTGATCCTTAGCTCAAAAGACAAGAGCTTGGAAGCAGGAACTTACAGTGTTGGTGTGTACGGATTTAAGGGAACAACCAAGTACCAAGTATCTGTGAATGTTCAAGATGACAGTAATCGGACAGTAGGTCAGCAGGCCGCCTCGTCCTCATCGTCAATGGACATGGATACTGTAGAGTGTAAGAATTGTAAACGTTATATACCCAGTCGGACTATAGGACTTCATGAAGCCTATTGTAGCAGACATAATGTTGTTTGTCAGCACGCTGGTTGCGGAGTTGTTCTCAGGGTTGAGGAGGCCAAGAATCATGTTCATTGTCCGAAATGTGAGCAAGCTTTTCATCAGGGGGAAATGGAAAAGCACATGAAAGTGTTCCATGAGCCACTTCACTGCCCCTGCGGAATTGTGCTCGAGAAGGAAGAGATGGTAAGCAATACTTTCTACCCCTTTCCGTATTGCATCATTCCATTTTCATTGGTAAAATTTTCCCATTTATATTAACCTTTTTTTCTATAAATTTCTTGTAACGGGCATAACGGCTGAAGCTTTCTGTCCTTGTGTGCAGGTGCAACACCAAGCCTCAGTTTGCCCCCTTCGCCTTATTGCGTGCCGATTCTGTGGGGACATGGTTCAAGCTGGAAGCTCCGCTATAGATGTTCGGGACAGAATGAGAGGATTGTCTGAGCACGAGAGTGCGTGCGGGTCGAGAACTGCCCCGTGCGACTCGTGCGGGCGTTCTGTCATGTTGAAGGAGATGGACATCCACCGGGTTGCCGTGCATCAAAAGAACTAAAAACGCCACACGTGAGTATTCCAAGTTTCCCAGCAGCATTGCCAAAGCTTGCTTGTGTGTTTCTATTGTGTCCTTGTAAAATATGAAGTACGATGTTCTGTGTATTGATCAAATTGACCTGAGAGAGAGAGAGAGAGCCAAGGATATGATTGTATTATTTGAATGATTGATCAGATTGTCTCTCCTTTTTGGGGGGTCATTAAATAATAAAAGGAAAACTAATAAAGACTTAAAAACTTTGAGTTTTAACAATAAAGACAAAATAAATGATAAAGTAAATAGTATTATGATTGATTTTTTAGTGTAAAAATGTGGTTTTTTGTTAAAGTGATCAGTATCGGGAGCTTTTCGTTAAAATTTCCTTAAATCAAATCAAATTGTATCCTTTGTGCATGTGACAATGGATCTGTGACAAAAAGTGGGAATATTTGATATATTTATTTTGAACAAACGATACTATTTTTATTAAGAAGAGGATGTAAGTTTAGTCTCATAATGAACTAGTAATAATATAGTTTAAATTTATCTTTGACGAGAATCTAAAACCTTTCATTTACAAGTTACAAGTGAAAATAAATATTTTTAAACGTACTAAAGTAGCAATATAGATATCAGCCCACTCGTTGCTGCGGATTATGAATGGCGATCTGCACCGAGGAAAAACCGAAAATGGCCCCCTACCAAATCCCACAATTTTCTTTCTCCTTTCTCCTTTTCTCCTTTTCTCCTTTTCCTTTTCCCCTTTCCCCTTTTCCCTTTCCCTTTTCTTTTCATTCAGATGACAGATTTATTAAGGGTACAAGTGTAATACAGTTAGAAATACAGTTAGTAATACAGTTAGTAAGGTTGTTAGGATTTCTCTTATAAAAATAGTTGTGTAACATTCATTATCTCAATCAATACAAAATCATATTTCTCTCTCTAAACTCTCTCTCTCATATCTCACTATTCATCTTTCTGTTCATCCTTTCTCCTTGTTTTTCCCTTCAATTCCCAACCATTGCAATGTAGTTAACATGGTATCAGAGCCACCAGGCTCACGCCATGGATTCTGGTGGTTTCTCTTGGTAGTAGTTTACATTTTTTTTTCTAGTATAGTTTCTCTTCAAATTTCCATTAGATTTTCGGTGTTTCCGTGATTGTTCTTGGGTTGAATTTTCTGCGATTGTTGGAATCGCGATTGTTGCGGTTGTTGAGTTGATTATTTTGGTTTGGAGATTTCTCCACTGACGCCTCCGCTAGCTCCAAGAACTGAAGCTCTCCGCCGCCGTCCATCATCTGGGTTGATTTGTTTCTGGGTTTGATTTTCTTTGAGTCTTGAAATGTTGGGTTTGATTTTCCGATTTGGGTGTTTGAGCCAAAAGGTGTCTCAAGTTCTCAGTGAATTTTAGTGCGGTTAGGATTTTGAGATATGGAGACTGGTTTAAAGTTGAAGAATGGTTCCGAAGGAATATGTCGATTGGCGCTCGGGAGAGTTGAAAGTTCTGGGAATCTTGAAGTGTGAATGATGCGTATGGAGAATCAGAGAAATTGCAACCCAGACGATGGCATCAACAACTTAATCCACATAGAGGTCGAATTCGGGTTCCAGAGAGATGAAGCTTTGATTATTCCCAACTGGGTTTCGGAAGTTCTTGCTCGGAATCTGACACTTTCCCAGAAATTGGTGCTTCAGTCGATGATATTTCCGCCGACGTTGCTTCGCCAGAATCGGTGCTATCCTCAGAAACTTGTACTGCTTCGTCGGAATTGAGATTTTCCTCAGAATTTGGTGCTTCTTGTTCGTAGGAATCGGTGTTTTTCCCAGAAACTGGTGCTTCTTGTTCACCTGAATGAGAAACTTGCCCAGCAATTGGACCTTCTTGTTCACTGGAATTCAACATTTTCCCACAAAATTTTCTCTCTCAAAACTTGATCAAATGAAATGGTTGATTGCGCAATGCAAGAAGCATTAATTTCACAGAGACTTCTATGTGTCTTTCACCACCATCTTCGTTTACTTCTTCGTGTTTTCCGCTCCAAGAACGATGTTCGGGTACAGATTCAAGGTTCGCAGAATTGTCAGGTTCGTTCATATCTTGCACTCTATGTGTTTGATGAAGTGTCGCAGTCAAGTTCTTTGCTTCAAATTGCATAATTGTTAGAGGCCGATAGCCGTAAGTGTTGAAATCATGGAATTTGTAAATAAATGAGGTGTTTGTTGAAGGAATACAAAGGCCGATAGCCATTCCTTTATGTTGCTCGATTAGTTCTTGGGTGTTTAAGATTTGTGCACTCGAAAAAGGTCGATTGCCAAGAGTGTGTTGAATGCAATTGGTTTCCTCCACAAGGCCGATAGCCGGAGTGAAAAGTTCTATCTCAGATATTGTGTGTTACTCCTTAAAGGCCGATAGCCGGAGTAACGTTCTTGAAAAGTTTTGTTTGTTGTTATTGTGTGCAACTCCATTAAGGCCGATTGCCGGAGTGCAGTTCTTGTTCCCTTTTCTTCATTGAAGGCCGATTGCCAAAGAAGGTTGTGTTTCTTGATTTCTGTGATTGTAAAGCTTGTTGTTTGATGACTGTGGATGCTGCTGAAGCATAGATTGTGTTGACTGATGAATGGGAGATTGTTGATTCTGTTGAAGACTAGATGGATGTGATTTCACCATAGAAGGTTTGTTAAGATTTAATTTGTGCTTAATCGATTTCTGAGAGGACTGCGACTGAGTTGGTTGCTGTTGCTGCTATTCTAGTGGAGATTGGTCAAGTTTTGGGATATATCCTTGCTACTGCCACTTCTGTTGTGGAACTATCTGTTGCATTTGGCTTTGAGAATTAGAAATCATATCAAAGGTCTGTGAAGTTCCAGACATATTTTGCATGTTTGAAATTTGTCCAATTAATTTTGGAATAGGAGTCTGGGTTAAACCGGAAGAAGTAGGTATTGCAGATGAAAAGCCAGCAGAACTTTGAAGATCATTCAATAATGGAAGGTGAATTGAGAAGAACATGAGGAGCAAAAGCAAGCTCAATTTGTTGCATTCTACAGCACATCCATTTGTTCATATTTCAGTGTTTGCTATTTGAGATTTTGCTGCAATTTGGCTATAAAGCTGTCCTGCATATTCACTCAGTTGTTGAAGTTGCAGAGAGTCGGTGAATATATTTGGGGCAGATTGATGTTCAATGCTGCTCTGTAGCTTGTATCTGTCATAAAAGGTTCTTGTTGATATAACACTCGTGCCTTTGCTATGCAGCTATAACAAACTCTTTGTTCAGAAAAGGTTCGACATAATTTCCATATTTGCAGAATCAAGGTTGCAGTTGGTTCAAGCTGTTCTGTTTTTCTGGGTTTCATAGTAGAGATTGCAGATGTTCTTCCAATCTCAAACTGGGTTTCCTCGGTTGACATTGAGGGGGAGTATTAAGGGTACAAGTGTAATACAGTTAGAAATACAGTTAGTAATATAGTTAGTAAGGTTGTTAGGATTTCTCTTATAAAAACAGTTGTGTAACATTCATTATCTCAATCAATACAAAATCATATTTCTCTCTCTAAACTTTCTCTCTCTCTCATATCTCTCTGTTCATCTTTCTGTTCATCCTTTCTCCTTGTTTTTCCCTTCAATTCCCAACCATTGCAATGTAGTTAACAAGATTGACCACGTGTCGGATCATACGACATGGGCCGCCTGTCAACGACCAACGGTCAAAACACAGAAAATAGCCGTTTGAGTTTGAGAGTGACGGGATGTGCCGACCTCTTCTTAACCTTCCTACTTGTAGATATCCTATTGGACACATCTTTTATAAAATACTGCCTTTTTTACTTTCTAATTCGCACTCAGACTTTGCATTTAATTTGCTCATCATCTCCGACTAGCAATGTTGGTGTCGGAGATGGGTTGGCGGATAATCAGTGAGGAATGCGAGTGGCAGGAGATTGGGGCGGTGGTGATGGAGGAAAGGTTTGGTTGGATGAGAGAGGAAGCGGTGGAGAAGCGGAGAAAAGAGGAAAAAAGAGGAGTTGTATTGCCCAAAAAATGAGACAATTACTATCCATCGAGGCAATAATTATCCTTACTTAATTGACGGAACAGTTGTTGCTTTAGCGGGATGAACTTGCTCTTAGTGACAAACAAGTGGGAAAGTTTGACATATTTATATAAGAAAGATGTCCGCCCACTAGCTGGTGCCGGTGCGGATCATGAATGGAATGCCGATCAGCACCGACGAAAAACGGAAAAGGACCCCTACCAAATCCCACTATTTTCCTCCTCCTTTTACCCTTTCTTTTCATTCAGACGACAGATTGTAATCGTTGTTCTGTGCTTTTAGAACTCGGAACATACGTTGCGGGCCACGTGTCAACATCCTACGGTCAAATCACAGAAAATAGTAGCCGTTTGAATCTGATAACCTACATTTTCATAACTTATTCAGTGGCAGGCATAAAGAGACACTGAACTCACCTTCCCACGTGCCGACAACCAAGTCCTATTGGACCCACTTATTATTTTGCATTTAATTTGCTGAATCGTAAATACAATTGGGACCAAATTTTCTGGACTTAAATTGAGTCTGGTTTTTCTACGATTTCAATTGTTAGTTGACATGTGTTTATATACTTATTTTTTTTTTAATTTTATTGTCATAAATTTAATATATGTCAAATAATAATTAGGTCCGCATAGACCACATTCATTTTGGTGCATAAAATTTGATCCGAATACAATCACACTCTCATCTTTTATAATCTAATTTTTCTTTTGTAGCTTACAAATAATTTCAGCATTTCCTTTCCTTTTTTTTACTCATTTCTTAATTGATTTCATAATTTTAAATTAATTTATTCAATCAAACCGTTTAAAGAAAAATGAAAAATAAGAGATTGAAAAATATAAAAAATGCGAGTGTAAAAATTACTTTGCAAATATACATTGATTCTCCATTAAATGAAAATCAAAAATTTAAAAAGAGAAAAACGTAACGGAAGCGACTGTTAGTAATATCAGTGTCATCAACATTCGACTCACGCCTTTTAAGTTTTTAAACAAAAGAAAAGATTGCGTCGATTTCCTACCGGAGCAGGCGCATTTCAGCGCGAGTCACGCTCTGTCTTCCCCGGCCTGCGACTTTCGATCGTTTTTCCATGCTTTGCAGTTGGACTGAAAACGCTGCATTTCAAGGACCTCCGGCAGGGAGGTAGGAGAGAAGGAGTGAATTCAATTCGTACGGCGAAATACAGGTAAAGACTACTTTGCTGCTTCTGGATTTTGAACCTTAATGCTTGTTTGGTTGCCGAGAAAATAATGAAATACTCAATCTTTACTTGATTTGGTTTTTTGCAAGTGTAAAATTTTAAAGTTTTGTTGGTTGTTTGGTTACCGAGAAAATGTACCCTTCAGTCCATTTTCCAGTGGATGTTTTAGTTCTGGATCGATGAGAAGTTTGATCAATAGTTTGCTTGGTTGTTCTGGCAAAAACTAAAAAGGCTTTACTGCTTGTTTGGATGCTGAGAAAATGTGAGAGAAAAATTTCGGTTTTTACTGACAAATATGTTTCTTTTTCCCCGCAATTTCGTGTTCTTAAGTTGTAACTTCTAATCTACCTTTCAATTCAAAGGAGTTTGACAGATTATTCAACAAAATTACCTGTTCATTGCTGCTAGAGAGGGATTCGTTTTACTGCTGTAATACTGTTAAAAAATTCTTACTGTTGGCATCTGAATTACTGAAATTGTTTTGGGTTAAATCTACGAGTTAATATCTCCCCCTCTTAAGATTTGCTTTTGTTCAGAAACTTAATTCTGCTTTATATTTTGAGGTGATGCAAAAAGCATACTTTGATGCACTAAACCATATAACACTTTGCTTCTGTTTTTGGGTAAAGTTAAGATCTTTAGGCCTATTTACAGGGAACCCATGTGTTCCTTTTCTTTTTGGATACATTTATATTTTTATTTATATTTTGTTTATTTACATCATGTTATCCTTTTTTTTTTCTTTTAATTATTTGGTATCAGCCGCCACTCAGCACTACAGTCGGGTAGTATTCCTCTTCATTTGGTAGTAAGAGGTCTTAGGTTCGAATCTCGTGGATGGCGAATTCGATACCAAATTAGGCTACCCATTGTGTGGCTTAGCTGAACCCCCCTCCCCTTAGTGTAAAAACATCGATGTACTACAAAAAAAATTATTTGGTATCAACTTGCAGGTCATGAAAAGCGAACTTAACCTTCCACTTACTATGAGGAATACTAAAAGGCCATAGTTTTAGTAGCATCATAGTTATGAGTTAATATTGATGGGATTGGGACTATCAAAGTTATTTGTGAAATTACGATTTTGCCTTTCTCTACAACTTAAAACCACAAGGGTTTTATAGAAGTAGAGGCCTGAAGTTTGAGCCAATTGATATTCTTATAAAGGGACGTTGTTTTCCAGTGGACCACTAACTCCAAGTCTCTTCTCTTCCTCTTACTATGCAATAGAGGATTTTACTAACTCCATAATTCCTTGGTAAAAATCCTCATAAAACCACTCTTTTCTTTGTTCTCAGTAAAATAAACGGTGCTGTTTGCAAACCACCCTCCCCATCCTTTTTTTCTTTTTTTTTTTATCCTGGTGTAAAATATTTAACTGAGAATGTATAAAGCTTACCTTTTGTTTTCTCCAAATTTACAGGAGAATCATTCACATATATTACTTGCAAGCAAGATATGGCGACACTGAATGATATAGCAGTTGCAGCAGCTATCAATATCCTCACTGCATTTGCTTTCTTTGTGGCTTTTGCCGTACTTCGGATTCAACCCGTCAATGATAGAGTCTACTTTCCAAAATGGTATCTTAAAGGGTTAAGGTGTAGTCCGTTTGGCGGAGTAAGCAAGTTTGTGAATCTGGACTTCAGGTCGTATGCCAAATTCTTGAATTGGATGCCTGCCGCATTACAAATGCCAGAACCTGAGCTAGTTGACCATGCAGGGTTGGACTCTGCGGTTTATTTGAGGATCTACTTGACAGGGTATGCTTTGGTAAATCATATTTTTTGTTTTAGTTGTTGCTTTGGACAGTGTAAATGTTAATGTTTCTTTGATTATGTAACTAATTAGCATCTATAGATGTGATGTGTGTACAACTTCCCATAATTAGGACATGAGTACAATGTATGTTGTGGTACATAACAGACACTGAACTTTTAAACTGAGAGTTATCACATTTGCTAAGACCGTGTCCCCTTATATTTTGACATAAGTAAAGATTATTTGATTGGCATATTGGAAGTGTTTCATGTCTATTGTCAACCCATATCCTCTCTGCAACTCTTCTCCTTGCATAAAATGCTTTTCTACAATGGTGGAATGTAATATGTCAACTGAATACTTCTCTTCTTTCTAGATGTGATTTGTAATGTTTGCCTTCTTCGACTGATTACAAGATTTTGGCCCCTTAAAGTGCAGGCTAAAAATTTTTGTTCCCATCGCGTTCCTAGCCTATGCAGTGATGGTTCCAGTCAATTGGACTAATCGCACCCTAAAGAATTCAACTGTAGTATACAGCAACATAGATGAGCTCTCTATCTCAAATGTTCCTCTTGGATCTCATAGGTATGCAGTACTTTCTTCACTAAGCTCTACTATTGCATCACTTTCCTTTAAGTTTTGCTTTTTTTTTTTCCTCAAGTCCAACTTTTAATTTCTTGCAAACGCAGTTCCTAATTATTTAAAAATTTGACCTTTGAGGAATTAGTTTTCTTAATTTTCTCAACTGAGGGTAATTAGCATTCTAGGTTAATATGCAAGATTTAATCTAAATTGAGAACTGCCTAGTTTATTTCCTTCTGGTGATCACTTACATTTGATGGGACTCATTTATATGCTACTGTGCATTGAAAACTTGTTTGCATTTCAAGGAAATTTACCTTCTCATGATTATTTAACATCTGATGCAGATTTTGGACTCATTTAGTAATGGCCTATGCTTTTACAATTTGGACATGCTACATATTGAAAAGGGAGTACGAGAAGGTTGCAACAATGAGGTTGCATTTTCTTGCATCAGAACGGCGGCGCCCTGATCAGTTCACAGTAAGATCAACTTGATTATTCTTAAGTTTATGTGACAAATAAATTGACATTGAAGCACAGTAGTCGGGACATAACATTAACAGGCACTAGCAAGGGCCGGGGTCAAGCGGTTACATTTACATCATTAAATTGTAAATGTTCAATATATTTACATACCGAGTCTCGTTTTCTCGGTTTAATCATCAATCTAGATGAATATTTCTTCTGTGTTTGTGCATACTATTATCTTTACTATACGTGATGTACTCCCACTCCTATGCGCTATCCAGTTACATTATTGAGTGGGAAAACCATAAAATGGGTGTTCTTTAAACATTTCTATCTACTGTTGCTGATCTAACTGTTGTGAAATACGTATATTTGGTGTAGGTACTGGTTAGAAATGTGCCACCAGATCCTGATGAAACGGTTAGCCAGCTTGTGGAACATTTTTTTCTGGTCAACCATCCAGACCACTATCTCACTCATCAGGTTTGGTCCTCTTGCTTTTCTTTACATCCTTAATACTGATTCACCACAGAAACGGGCATCCAAGTCATAAAAAGATTTCAATTTCAATAGTCCCTGCTCCGCTTTCCAAAACTATGGAGGGGTCTAAATAAAGTAGGGTTGTTCTATAGTAACAAACATGCAAACACGTCAGTATGTTAACTGTTGTATTGATTACTGTAAAAGGGATTTACACCCATGCTCTTCTTCCATGTATTTCGGTTATATATTTAATTTCTTACTGAATTATTTGCATGCAGGTTGTTTACAATGCAAGTAAACTTTCTGAATTAGTCAATGAGAAGAAGAAAATTCAGAATTGGCTTGACTACTATCAACTTAAACTTTCTAGAAATTCATCTAAAAGACCATCTAAGAAGGTATTTGCATTATTCTTCTGATTTCTTTCTTTGTTTTTGTCTTTTTGTTTCCTTCCCTTTTCTTTTCATCATGCTATTTCTCATTTCCATTAACAATGTCTTGTGAGCAGACTGGATTTCTTGGTCTTTGGGGTAAACGGGTGGATGCAATTGATCTTTATACATCTGAGATTGAGAGGCTATCAAAAGAAGTAAGTATCCCTTAACTACTGTAAAATTTGTTCCACCTGTCTTGCTTACTGTTGCTTCTATCTGACACTGGACAAGGAAAGCTCCGGAGTGAGCTCAAGTCCTGATTGGCTACTTCTTTGTTTTTTATAGATCAACCATTATACGAACACTTATGTGCTTTCCTTTTCTAATCAAATTTATTGTTTTCAGATGTCCTTGGAGAGAGATAAGATTACAAGTAGCCCTAAATCTATCATGCCGGCGGCTTTTGTTTCCTTCAGAACTCGATGGGGTGCTGCTGTTTGTGCACAAACTCAACAATCCAGAAACCCAACTATATGGTTGACTGAGTGGGCTCCAGAACCCCGTGATGTTTATTGGGATAACTTGGCTATCCCCTATGTTGCATTGACAATTAGGAGGCTTGTTGTTGCCATTGCTTTCTTCTTCCTCACCTTCTTTTTTATGATCCCCATTGCATTTGTACAGTCCCTTGCAAACATTGAGGGTATTGAGAAAGCAGTCCCCTTCCTAAAGCCCATTATTGAAGTGTGAGTATTTTCTTTCTGTGTAATATATCTTTATTTGAATGTTCCCTGGCTGGATTGGTAAGTTCTTAATTACTTTTTCTTACCGTCATTTTGCAATAACAGCATCCTGTTTTCATGCAGGAAATTCATAAAATCATTTATCCAAGGTTTCCTACCTGGAATTGCTTTGAAGATTTTTCTTATATTCCTTCCCTCTATATTGATGGTAATGTCCAAATTTGAAGGGTTCAGTAGCGTATCAGCTCTAGAGAGGAGATCGGCAACTAGATATTATATTTTCCAATTTGTCAACGTATTTCTTGGGAGCATAATCACCGGAACTGCATTTCAACAACTAGATGAATTCATCCACCAATCTGCCAATGAGTATGTCCTTATATTTGCACATCTACTCCTTTTAGTTTGGAGTATCCTGACGGTTAGTTGTTATATGGAATGTATTTGTCATTTCATACAAATACACTAATGTGAGATCGTGGAAGAAAGTAAGTCAATCAAGTTTTGACGTCATCTCTTGTGTGCATAAATTGATACATCTGCAATGAATATAAGCAACTTCTGCTCTGTATCTGATGTCGACATAGCTGCTTGATGCAAAAAGTTTTGATAATTAATTGGCTATTTGCAGGATCCCGAAGACAATTGGTGTTTCAATTCCAATGAAGGCAACCTTCTTTATCACTTATATAATGGTTGATGGGTGGGCCGGAATTGCTGGTGAGATTCTAAGGTTGAAACCCTTGATTATATATCACCTGAAAAATTTCTTCTTGGTGAAGACTGAAAAGGATAGGGAAGAGGCTATGGATCCCGGAACCCTTGGTTTCAACACCGGTGAACCTCAAATACAACTATATTTCTTACTTGGCCTTGTTTATGCTGTGGTGTCACCAATCCTACTTCCGTTCATAATAGTATTCTTTGCCCTGGCATATGTTGTTTATCGTCATCAGGTAAGTTGCAACATTTTCCAAGAGAAGGGTTTAGTTGTTTTTTGGTTGAGATATTCATTTCTTGACCGAGTAATTCTGCTAAATTCTAATGCATTTCGTTGGTCGATTCTAGATTATAAACGTCTATAATCAAGAGTATGAAAGTGCTGCGGCATTCTGGCCTGATGTCCACGGGCGCATCATAACAGCTCTAATTGTCTCACAACTGCTGCTGATGGGATTGTTAAGCACAAAAGAAGCTGCTCAGTCAACTCCACTGCTCATCACACTCCCAGTGTTGACCATATGGTTCCATAGATTCTGCAAAGGCCGTTACGAACCTGCTTTCATCAGACATCCCTTGCAGGTTTGTTCCATTCACTATTGGTTGACCTAGTTCTTCGTTGTGCTGGTCAAAGTGATTTGACTGTGATGAACATTTTCTTATGGTGGATTGCAGGAAGCAATGATGAAAGATACATTAGAACGCACAAGAGAGCCGAATCTGAACATGAAAGGCTTCCTTCAAAATGCGTACATCCACCCTGTTTTCAAGGGTGAAGATGACAGCGAGAACGATGCACCTGCCCAGGAATTTGAGAAGGAGCCCGCAGTAGTCCTTACAAAACGCAGTTCTCGAAGGAATACACCAATGCCCAGCAAATACAGTGGTTCTTCTTCATCAGCATCCATACCCGAGGACGATACTCAGAAGATGATCCCTTAAGAGTGTTGCAACTCTTTGTTTAGTTAGCTGTACATTTTTTTCGACGAAAAAAATGAAGTTAGCTGTACATTTTTGGCTTCGGAGGTTGTAAAGGAATTGTAGAGAGAGTTATTAGGATCTTCATTGTGTAGAGAAAAACAATACAACACAGCACAACAAAGCCTTTTCCCACTAGGTGGGGTCGGTTGTGGGGGATGCAACGCGAGGACTTCCCAAGCGGTCACCCGTCTTAGTACTACTCTTGCCCAAACTCGCTTAAATTCGAAGTTCGGATGAGATCCGGTGCATGTGAGTTGGTATGATCGCATTCCACGGATTCGATGTAAGATAGGAGTGCTGACTGTCGACTATTTGACACCCTCCCCCTCCTCCTTCATCCGGGTTTGGGACCGGCAATGTAAGATAAACTTAACACAGGCGAAGTTGTGTACAGAAAAACAAAAAAGGAAGAGAAAAAAAAAAAAAAAAAAGCCTTTCGATTTTAGATTTGAGGTCGGATTCGAACTAAATACGACTATTCTGCGGTTGTGGTGGAAAGTATTCTTATTCACTTCAATCCCGTCGAACCTCTTGTTGTGAATGCCCCTTTTGTTGTTCATGAAAAGCTTCGATCGGGTTGCTCTACCATGCCATCTATAGGGCACCTTTCATGCAACTATGAGACCTCTTGTATTTTGGTTCCACCTGGACACACTGATCCAACATTTGCGAGGTGGTATTCTAACATACGGCATGTCGAACCAGGTGTTTTGTGCGGCAAAACACCAATAGCTAGCCCTGCTATGTCATGTCCCACCCAAGGTATTAGACATGTCCCACCCAAGGTATTAAATATCGGTAATATCGAAAATATCGGTAATTCGAAAACACGGAAATATTGATGAAAATATCGGGATAATATCGATATCGATAAAAATTATATGGAAACCACGGAAATTGTAAGAAAAACTTGGAAATTTTTATTGAAACTTTGCAGGATGTTTATTTAGTCAACTATCTATTAGTTTATCACAAAAAATTGGAAGGAAATGCATTGCATGATGGATTTAACTGATTTAAGTTGATTATATAGCGAGCCGGCAAACATTGTGAGGATAGAAAATATGTAGTAATTAATGAAAAAAGTTTAAACACACTATAATCATTTATATATAATGAATTAGTACAATATTTTACACTGTATACATTGCATAGTAACATACATGAGTGACTTAGCACCGCATAGAGTTCTTATGATATTCAAATCTCTATGTGTAAAGTAAGTGTATTGTGAAGAGTAGTCAGAATGATAAATTCTCAAAATAATTTTGCATGTAATTGTTAACATGCGTTAGTAATATCTGTTATTTTCTCCTTCTTTTCTTTATTTCTTTTTCCAAAACAAAAAAAAAAAAAAAAAAAAAAACGCAGAGAATCCAAAGCAATCCAGCTTTCTGTCATTTCCTCCATCTCTTCCCCTGGCTTTGCTTTTTCCCAACACCAAATCAACCAAATCCCTTCTTCCCACCCCCCACCTTTCTTTCTTTCCCCCAACCCTTGGCGAAACCAGATCCCTTCTGTCCGATTTCAAAACCCTCATCCCCTCATCCCCCCCCCCCCCGGCAACCGCTTTTCCCTGCTTCCTTCCCCCCCCCCCCCCAACTTTTTGATGGTTCCCCCCAAAAAACCGCTCTTCCCTGCTTCCCCCCCCCCCCATTTGTCCTTCCTTTCCCGACCCCCCCACCCTTACGTCCACGTTCTGCCTTCCCCCCCAGATCCAACCACTGAAAATTGTAAATTTCCAAAAATCCCTCTGTTCCTACTGGTTCCCCAACCTGTCTGTGCTCCAGATTCCCACCCCCGCCGTGGCTCGTCTTCACCCCCCCCCCCCCCCGAATGTTTCAGATTCCCTCTTGCCGTGTCTCCGGCGTTCTTCTCCGGTCGGCATGGTTTCAAAATATCGCGATAATTTCGGAAATATCGCGATAATATCGATAATATCGCGATATTTTGACGAAAACCAGTTGGATAGTGATTAAAATATCGGTACCATGAAAAACCGATAATATCGGCGAAATATCGCCGATATTATCGGCATTTTGTTCCTTGGTCCCACCTACCCCAAAATTGAAAGATTCAGATTCTCTCCTCCCCTATCCCTTACTTGCATTCAGTCATTCAAAACAATTCCAAGCTAATTCAAAAGTGAAGATTTGTTATGAATGAAAGGGGAGGATATGAGGGATTGGGAAATAGGAGGAGAGAGAACCAGAATGCAAGATTGACCTTAAAACTTCTAAGTTATGTGTAATATACAGAAGAATGGATAGAAGAAGCACTTTTTATTTGTGAAGGATGAAGAGAATTTCTTGTTCCATGGACATTACTTTGCTTCTTCCACAGTGAATCAAAATTCCAAAATTCTATATTTCTTACTTCTTACCAAATCCACCGCATTCATTAGAAAAAAAAAGAAAGTAATAAAAAAAGTAAGAGAAAAAACAAGATGTATTTGTCAGTTTGCCATCTGAACTTATATAGAGGTGCCAATTTCCCCCTGACTTTAATTTTAGCTGATTACCTCCCTGAACTTTTATAATTAGCCAATTTCCCCCCTTAACTTTAACTTTAGCCGATTACCCCTCTAAAATTTTATACCTAGCCAATCCCCCCCCCCAACAAAACATAAGATTTTTTTCATCCAATTTTCCATTCTTTTTGCCCCTATATAGTTGTCATGTGTTGTCTGCATAATCAAAATGGATAAAAATTGAATGAAACCTTTTAAAACCTAGCATTATGAGAGAAATTGGCTATTTATAAAAGTTCAGGGGTAATTGACTAAAATTAAAGTTCAAGGAGAAAATTGGCTAATTATAAGTTATGGGAGTAATCGGCTAAAATTAAAGTTCAATGGGGAAATTGATAGCTCTATACAAGTTTAGGGAACAAATAAAAAAAACATGACAAAACGAAAATCCAACAGCCCCTTTCTTCTGATTGGATGGTGACAATCCATTCCAACTCATCTCTGATTGGTAGGTTGAACTTGGCTGTGAGGCCCAGTCGACTCATACTCCTCATCCTCTTTCCGTCTTTTCTAGTTTCCACAGTCTTGACTCTTGAGAGAGAATGGACGAAGTGATGACGGCTGCGGATGTGACGATATCGTCTTCGCCGTCAACAGTGGCGTCGATCCCATCGGACCTCTCTCTCTACACTGCGTTCCTCGCCTGTCCTCTCGCTCAATTCCTCAAGCTCTTCACCAGCTCGTCCGTACAATTTCGCATTTCTGCAGCTCAATTTTCCAATTTGAAATTAAATTAGGAAATTTAGTGTCAAATTGGTGTGAAATTGAGTGATGTGAGTGTTTTTAAGGTACAAAGAAAGGAGATGGGACTCGAAGAGAATGCTTGATTCCCGTGAACATTCCGACACATTTGTTCACGGTCAATCATTTTACTTAAAAATCTTTACTAAATAAAAATAAAATAACAAAAATAGCTTCAATTTATATCAAATCATTTTAGCTCATTATTTATTAAATTGAGGATATTTTGTCATTTTGATCATTATTTAATAAAACTTAAAACTTCTGAGAGAGAGTCGGAATGTAAAATTGACTTTAAAACTTCTGAGTTACATGTAATGTACTGAAGAAGGAATAGAAGAAGCATTTTACTTGTGAAGGATGAAGATAATTGCTTGTTCCATGGAAATTACCTTGCTTCTTCCATAGTGAATCAAAATTCCAAAATTTTATATTTCTTGCTTCTTACCAAATCCACTGCATTCATAAAAAAATAAAATAAAAATAAAAAAAAAAAGTAAGAGAAAGAAAAATCCAACAGCCACTTTCTCCTGATTGAACTCGGCTGTGGGGCCCAGTTGACTGATACTCCTCCTCTTTCCCTCTTTACTAGTTTCCAGAGTCTTGCTTGTGAGAGAGAATGGATGAGGTGATGAAGGCTACGGATGCGACGATGTCGTCGTCGCCGTCGATCCCATTGAACCTCGTTCTCCTCGCTGCGTTCCTCGCCTATACTCTTACTCAGTTCCTTAAGCTCTTCACCACCTGTTCTGTACAATTTTGCATTTATTTTCCAATTTGAAATTAAATTAGGAAATTTTAGTTTCAAATTGGTGTGAAATTGAGTGATGTGAGTGTTTTGAAGGTACAAAGAAAGGAGATGGGACTCGAATAGAATGCTCAATTCCTGCGCAATGTTGTCGTCGCATTCCGTCATGTTTGTGCACCATCAATCATGTTAGTCAAAAATCTCCATTAGTCAGAATGACCGCAATGATAAATGGTAAACAAGTTTAGAGACCACTTCTATCGATTTCAAATCACAAAAACCAAAGTGAGGAGTTACGTTAATCTCAAAGACCATTTTAACTAAAAAAACCTTTTATTAAACTTGAAATCGTTTTACCTAGAGATGGGCAACGGTTATGACGGACGGGTAACCGCAGTTATTTACTCATAACCGTTTATGTTCATACCTGCATAACTGTTTACCTGTTGGGTAATTGCATAAACGGTTATACCCATACCCATAACCATTTATAAACGGTTAACCATACCCACAGTGGCGAAGCCATAAATTTTCAGGAGGAGGGGCGGGATTTCAAAGGGTAGAAGGTTCTAAAAATTTTAGACAACCAAATAGTGGAAAATATTAATGTCTGTTATAATCCGTACCTATCAAATGACCAAAATGCCCCTGGTGATGGTGTCTTGAATAAATATATGTTGAGTTATGACTTTTGGGAAGAGCAAAATGATAAAATGTTATCATATTTGATAATCATTGACTCTCCCCTGCACATTTCAAGAATGATCAGGAGAAAGCTGCTACGCCTTTTGTTTTTTAGTTCCAATTTATAAAGAGAAGCACTTGTTATACTTGCTCATTCACTGATTTGAATTCCTTGTACAGTTTGTTGTACAACCAAATTCTATATGTATTAGTCCTATATATAGTTCTGTTAAATACCAGAGTGCTCCCAAATCTTATATGGCTTAAGATCATAAATTCATGAATTTCATGATAAGAACTGATTAATAAAAAAGTCCAGATTAAAAGAAACAAAAAACAAAGAGGAATAAAGAGAAAAATTTAGCACAATAATGCCTAAATAATAATAAATTGTTTATTTTTGCTACTTTTTTTTTTACTGTTTTACTTAGGGATGTGTTGCACCTTTGCTCTAGTTGGAGTAGGGCTGGAAAAAAATCCTAAAAATCACAAACCGAACCGAAAAATTCCCGAAACCAAACCGAAATTCCCGAAAATTTCGGTACCTAATACCGAACCGATCCCGAAATTTTGGTACGGGAATCGGTCTCAAGTTTTTGGGATTTCGGTATTCCCAAACCAAACCGAAAAATATATATATTATTTAATTTTTAAATATATAGGATCACATCTTTAAGGGGAACATCATCTACCTACAATGGTGAAAATTGAAATACTGAAGGAGCACTGGAAATCAATGATTAAACATATATAGGAAGGAGCCCTAAGATAGACAGTGGAACATATGCAGAATTTTTAAATCACAGGATATTGATAGATGGATACATAGATGCAGAATAAACATGAGAGATTGATAGATGAATACATGGATACATGGATAGATTATAAGTTACAATTTGCTTGAGCAAACTTTACATCTATCTATAATATTTATATTATATATGTACATAAGTTTACTCAAGCATATATTAACGTTTTAGACGTAATTTTGAGGACTAGCATGATTATAGATAGATTTACTAGTTTACTCAAGCATATATTAACGTTTCATATTGGCAGATTGCTTTTGACTAGGCAGATACTAACTGGGCCTTACCATTTGATTGGCAGATTTGTATGCTTATATTAGTAGAAACAAATTGGCAGATTGGGCATGCCTATATGTCAATTTTTCAATATAAAAGGTTGAATTTTAGCCCAAAACCATTTTGGGATTCCCGATTTATCTCGAAATCCCGAAACTATTTCAGGATTCCCGAAAATTTGGTTTGGGATCGGTATTGAAATTGGGATTCTCGAAAATTTCGGTTTGGAAATCAGGACAAAGGTTTCGGTATGGAAGTTTCAGGATTCCCAAAAATCGGGATTCCCGAAAATTTGGTTTGGGATCGGTATTGAAATTGGGATTCCCGAAAATTTCGGTTTGGGAATCGGGACAAGGGTTTCGGTATGGGATTCCATACCGAACCACCCCTAAGTTGGAGGTTGAAAAACAAAAGGTCACAGGGAAGGCCGTGGATCTGCTGTCCCCCAAGTACATATCTCATCTTTAATTACGTCCATCCACTTAACCATAATTTAACACTGTCAAATTTAATATATAAAAATAAAATAAAAACATCAACAATAAAATAAAAACCCACCACCAGGAGTCATGACCTTCTTCCTCCTCTCCAATACCACGACCTTCTTAGCCCCAATCCAACACATCAGCGGCAACCACCCCACATCGCCATGACCTAGCCTCCTCAGATCAGGTATCATGGTCGTTGGGGGGTGCCTTGGTGGCGTCAATCTCGTCGGTTTCAGTCAGAAGATTGTGGAAGAGAGACAGCAGCAGCAGCAAAACCAGTTGGGTTTTCCGGCGAGGGGAGGGGCGGCCGCCACTCCTCGCCCTCACGTGGCTTTGCCACTGCATACCCATAACCGTGTACCCATTTAACCATAACCATTAACTCGTTTACCCGTTTTTGAACCCGTATCCTTTTTTTTTTTTTTCCCATTTACCCTTTTTTCATCCGTCTACATGTTTTTTTTAACAATTTAAAAATTACAAAAGAAAATTTTGTCATAATTTTCATTTTCTGACAATTAAACACCGTTATAGGTACATTTTAGCTTGCATTTCCCTATTTTAGACGATTAGACGTAATAAACATGTAATATGTATGGGAAACATAGAAAAGTATCGGATACAAAACACGTAATATGTATGGCCAACGAAGACGTAATAACTGAGTAGATTCCAGTCTGACGTTTTCAATGGGCTTACGGAGGTCTCAGAATCGAGTAGAGGCAAGTTTGCGACTTAGCAGCATGTCTACGAATGACGAATCGCACTTGTTGTCTCATGCATCCTCAGCTGGTCTGGATGTAACAACTGTGGTTCTAGCTTCCTTCAACTGTGGTATGCGGCCAATGCTATTGATATGCAACCAAAAAATAGGAACAGAAGCCGAATTAAGTTCACGCGAAGCACATCAGGAAGACAGTCCTGAAAAAGAAAGATTGGCCGAGCCTTTTGTGACAGAAATTGAGGAACTATAGCAGGTAGCTGAAAGACTGGCAGAGATGAAAGAGAGGGCAGCGATGAGGGAGAAATAAGCGGAGGACGGGATGTTTGAGACTTTGAGTTTGACGGAAAGATTGAAAATTTAGAGATTTTAATTTTTTTTTAAATTTTACATATATTAAATTAAATGGGTAAATGAATACCTGTTATAACCGCAGATAATATTCATAACCGCCCATTTAAATTTCATGGATAAACGGTTATACCTATAACCGTTTGTTTGTCTAAACAATTACCTATAACCGTAACCGTGAACTTTAAATGGACGAGTAACCGCAGTTACCCAAACCCATGGATATTTTGTCCATCCCTAGTTTTACTAGGGCCAACTTGGGCATAACTAAGTGTTTAGAGTGCATTTATTGTACCAAACTATCTCGGACTGAACTAGTTTTAGGGTCTAAACTGGACTGATTTATATTAGACTAAGTTGGACTGACTTAGTGAAACATTTGAAGTAGTATCAAACAAAGAAACAGGAATAAAAAAATAATAATAATTAATTCTCTTTTTCTTTTTCTTTTTTCTTTTCCTTTTTCTTTTTCCAGAACTCTTTTCTTTTTTAGTCCTGGTGAAGCTGAATCCCTTTGTTTTTCGTCTTCAGTGCTGTAATACAAATAATTGTGATCTCTCGAGTCTTTTTTAATGGCTGATTTGTCATCATAAACAAGCATACCCAAAGATGAACTTTGGCTGCACTATGTGCACATACCTTAATCTGAAGATTGCCCAAAAATTCAATCTGTGAGTTAGTTTTTTCTTACTAGTTTGTTTAAACATATGGTCAATCGAAATTCATATTTGATAAATTTACAGATTGAAGATGACAGACACAGTTGTCCCAAATTTGATTGTTCATGAACTTCTAAACCAAAATAACTATGAGGAATGGAGTTTGCGAGTTGAAACCTACCTGTTGGCAAAAGGTCTTTGGGAAGTTGTGGAAGCCACCACTGAGCCTCCTAAACGAGAAGATGGTGAAGTTGAATTTCAAGCTTGGAGGAAGAGTAATGCGGAGGCTTTGCACTCCATCCAGGTTTCTTGTGGGGCCGATACTTTTTCTTTTATTAGGGGCACCCGCAGAGCCAAAAATTGCCTGGGATATTTTGGCAGAAAAGTTGAAGCCAGCTGAAGCATCCCAAGCCACAGGAACCGGTATGTGCACCTTCGCATTTTCCATATAATTAGGCATTTGTCTTTGGAATTAACTTGGATCCTCACAGGACGAGGAGAAGTTCATTATCAAAATACTTTGTGACCGATTTACAGAATTTATGTTTGTGATCAAAATTGTTAATGTTATAAATCACTTGATAAAGATTTTTTTTGTAAAATTAATAAAATATGAAATCATTTAGTGATTGAACTCTTTAAAAACATATGGTTAGATTCAATACAAGCGTTACAAACCATGTATATCTATTTGCTACAATTGATTGACTAAACAACCTTTTAATTGATTTTCTACAAAGATAATTTTTGTTAAGTGATTTATAATTTGAAATTTTTTTATCATAAACACAAACTGTGGATCAATCACAAAGTTTTTTTTTTATGAGGAACTCCTCAATTTTGAGGTGCCAAACATACCGCTTTGCCTTTTTGTCGTACTGTATACAAAGTGTAGCGAGCCCAATTTATTTGGCCTTCCAAAAGGAAAAGCCACTAATATTTGACATTTTTTTGGTTCATATTCATTAAAAAGAGCGACATCTTCTTTTTTTTGTCAATAAAAAGAGAGACGTCAATTGTGTGAGTAGTGTCATTTTTGGCTTCGGCCTGGCTTTTTTCAATTGAATCAGATCTATCCTTAATAGAATAGTTCAATTTAAACAACAGGAAAAATAAGAAAGGAAAAGGGAGAAATATATTTCCCAATAGAGAATGATGCGACATAAACATAAATGATTCCATTTTTCAGAAATTATATCCGACGACCACACGAATAACAACCCAACCACTGATGATGCGGAGCTAGAGGAATGGTCGGCAATAGATTCATGTATTATGTCTCGATTCAAACTCCTTTCAAAACTACATTGTTATTTTCATTCTAAAATCGTTGTTTATTTCGTTTTTTACGTTTTTTACAAGGAAAAAACTACAATGCATGATGCTATCGACTTTGGATTCTTATTAACAGTTGCAATTTACAAAGAAAAAAAGACGGTATTCAATAGTAAAATAGAACAAAAGTACTCTATATACATATAATAAAATTAAGAAGAATAAGAAAAATCCGTAACAAGTATATAGTCTATATGTTTTTCTTTTGGTGATCAGGGTAGCAACTATATGTTACGTACATTATTTATGGGGATATATATGTAACGTTAGCTAGCTTGGCAGGACACGATCACAACCACGTTAATCAAACTTTATGGGATTTAGTGGAGAAGAAAGAGTGGGATGCTGCAATGGAGCTTCTTAAGCGACATCCCAAGGCAGTAACTGCAAGAATTGGGGAAGGTGGGACAATTCTTCACTGGGCTGTCATTTCTAAGAAGGTGGACATTGCAAAAGAATTGGTGCACTTAATGAGACCAAAAGACTTGGAAATACAAGGCTCTATGGGTCATACCGCTCTTCAGTATGTTATAGAAAGAACTCCAGAAAGCGTCGAACTAGCAAAATGCATGGTTGAAAAGAACATGAAGTTACTCGGTATTGTCCTTCCCGAGAAAACCATCCCACCTTTGGCCGGCAAAATTACCCCACTTCTTCAGGCTCATGGTCATAGTCAAGGAGTAAAAATGGCTCAATACCTTTATTCCGTCACTCCGCACGAAACCCCGATGGATTCCGAATGTGCTATGCTTATTATCCAGGGTCTTATGTTAAAAAGATTTGGTAAGATCAACATTCAAATGATAATTATTATGAGTGCTACTAGATCCATCCCAGTGTCTTATTTTCCCACCCACATGATAATCTCACCCACCATAGAAAATTAAAAAGGTAAAATGTTATTTCCCCACCCACCATTATTCCCAAAATAACCATAATATTTTTTTTTTAAATAACTCTAATATATCTTTAAATAATATTATAAATAAATAAATAAAAATAGAAAAAAAAATGAAAGAAAATGCAAGACCTAAGACTTAGACATTCATCATCTCCTTCACACCTAACGCCACCCTGTAAAGACCCCAGATCCCCAAACCACTCTTCTTCCTCCTTTTTTGTCAAAACGCAGATCTCACACCCAATTCTCTTTTTTCTCCATTGAAGTTTCTCGCATGCATCTAGCACACGCCCATTCCTTCCTCCAACCTTTCCGTCCATTCTAACCCAAATCTTTCCGAACCTCTTTCCACCAAAGATATCACACCCCACCCACCATTATTTATTTATTATTTTAAATTATTTTTTGTTTTTTCAAAATTTTAGTACTAAATTAAATAGGGGTTTAAGAGTCTTCTTTTAAAATGATAAATATGTTATTAACATTTTCATTAAATGGTGGGTGGGGAAATAAGACACCGGGGTGGGAATATCACCACTCATTATTATTAGTGGCGCCTTAATTTTTTTTCCTTGTGTAAATACTATAAAACCGCTGTATATTAATAATGTTGAGACTAGACTAATTTTATAACTAGATCTATAGAGGTTATTTCTAAACACTCCACAATATGTAGATATTGCGTGAGATTTAATTAAGCGTCGCCCGGAGTTAGTCATTGCTAAAATTTTTTACGAAAGAACACCTTTAAATGAACTAGCTGGTATGCGTTCTGCATTCTTAAGTGGAAGCTCGCTCAATTTCTGGGAACAATGGATTTATGACGGTTAGTAATGCTTTCCATTTTCTCTTCATTTTAAATTTTATCCTAATTAAGCTTTCTATATTCTTGTATTCTTATTAGACGCAGCAATAGAAAATTATCGGTTCAAGGAACTAGTTTATATCGCGTATTAATGTATAAGTGGGCTCGTCTTCTTATCTTGATAGGGATATGTTGGAACCCTCTGTTTGTCCCACATCGGCTAGGGAAAGGAAAGCAAAGCAATTTAAATAGAATTACCCCACTCTAACTAATACCGAGGCCTTTTGTGATAAAAGCCCACACCTGAGGATTATGCAGGTGGTTAAGTGGGAACAGTATCGGTGTTGTTGGAGTGGGCCCTCGGCCCGTCGACCTGAAAAATTCCACATGGTATCAGAGCCAGGAGGCGGGCCCGTACAGCCACGTGATTGGATGGGTCCCCATTTGGCCCCGCGCAATGGGTGAGTCCTGACATGGCTCCACGTAGGCCACATGATTGGGTGGGTCCCTATTGACCCCGCGTGGTATCAGAGCCAGGAGGCGGGCCCGTACAGCCACGTGATTGGGTGGGTCCCCATTGACCCCGCTCTGGTATCAGAGCCAGGAGGCGGGCCCGTACAGCCACGTGATTGGGTGGGTCCCCATTTGGCCCGCGCGATGGGTGAGTCCTGACATGGCTCCACGTAGGCCACGTGATTGGGTGGGTCCCCATTGACCCCGCGTGATGGGTGAGTCCCGACAAAGCTCCACGTGGTTGCAGATGTTGATTTTCAAGTTGAGGAACCTATTCCTACCACTGATGATGATGTTTGTATAAACGTTCAAAACCCGGAAAATGGCGACCAGAGTAATAAAAGGCAAAGGCATCTCATTGGCTCAGGTACGCATGTTACATGACAGACGTGCCATTTGTTTTTGTTAATGTTTTGTTGTTTCATAAATTAAGGTACCACAACTATATATAAATCAGTTAGCAAGCATATTTTAGGAGAAGCCCTTATTCTTGAAGTCAAATTGGCAAGGTCAATCTCCCTATTGGTTCTGTATATATCATTTTTATTTTCCCTTTTTATTTAACTTGATTTATAGATGCATTTGGATGCTTCCTCTTTTTTTTTTCACTCCTACAGTCCTACTACTATGGCATCTACCTCGACAATGGATATGTAGGAGGTCATCTTCTTCATATTTACCACTTTTCTAACTTGGTTTCAAATGATGGTGGGGCTTATATCTTCTATTAACATACATATCAAGTCTTCGTCTTATATTTTTATCCATTGCAACCTATTAATTAATATATTATTCTATGTTGCAATTTATGTTTTACAATACAACTATGTATTATAAGTAGACACTTCTTTACAAGTCATATAATAATTTAATCAAATTTGAATAAAACTGCTTAGGCCCCGCAGTCCGACTAACAGCTTTTAGAACATTGGTCAAAGCTATCAAATCTAGTGGTACTAAAGTTTGATTATTGTGTTTGTTTTTGAATTATTTGAAATATTTATGGAGTTTGGAACCTTTTGCCTTTTTATTAAAATCGATATTTTACACTCACCTAAACTAAAAAAGAGAGTTTAAACCTGGGACTGAGTGGATTGAAGAAAAATGTCTAATTACCAGGGTAATCCACCACCTACTAGGTCTTTTGTATGTGGGTTAGAGTTGTTGATTTTGGTTTCAAAGAAACTCATCTCCAACAACTGTAAAAATGTGCAGGCACAAGAAGGCTATGTACGCATTATTGATTTTGATTTCGAAGAAATTCACCGCATTTTTGTACCATATTAAGTAAAGCTAAAAAGATCAAATTTTTGTACCATATTATATGGTTTAAACGGGGATATAACCTTTTTTTTTTTTTTTAATAAAAAGGGGATATAACTAATTGGTAATTGAAGACTTTACTGACAATTTGGAATTTCAATGCAGGTACAAGTTTATTTCGTGGACTAGTTGTCAAGACCTTCGGTAAACTTTTGGGCACGCTACATTATGAATTGATTTCTATGGAAATTCATTTCACACATTATTTTTAGTCTTTTATTATAGTCTCTTACATACATTTCTTTAATTTTGATTATTGATTCTGTTTGTTTTATTTAATCTAATGTCCATATATAAATATGGGTGTGTGAAAAACTTAAAAGGGTGTGTAAAAATTACTCTTCTTTTTCTTTTCCAATTTATGGTCTTAATAATTTTTAATTATTACTTTCTTTTTATTTTATTTTTTTTCAATTATTTTCTAATTCTATATACATAATTAAGGGTATGTTGTTTGATTTGTTTTTTGAATGTCAACATAGGATTCAATCGTATATATCAAATGAAATTGGCCCACCTTCAGATCTTTGAATTTCTATCTCGCATGTGTGAAGTGACGAAAAATAAAGATGTCAAAGAATTGCAAGGCTTGGAAACAGCAATGTTCAAAGCAACAGAAAAGGGCCATGCTCATTTATGCAGAGCAAATTATAAACTCTCGAGCATCACCAATGAAAAAGGCCGGAACATCTTTCAATTTGCAGTTGAATGTCGTCAACATAAAGTTTTTAGTCTATTATATGGACTAGATCCTCAACTTCACCGGGGATGGTTTGTAAGTATGACAGATAAGTCGAGCAATAACATGTTGCATGTGGTAGGAACTATTTCCTCCGCCGCACAGATTAATCTTATTCGAGGTGCAGCTTTGCAAATGCAAAGGGAACTGCAATGGTTCAAGGTGACTACTTATCTATAGAATTAATTATATATTATACTTATAAAATCCATGTTATTATATGAGAGACTACTTAATCATATTCGTGAAAATTGATGATGGAACCCCCTCCTTTCTCCTATTCACCATCTTCTCTCTTGTATATAATTGAAATTTATAAGGAAATCAGAAGTTATTTTATATATTTGTGGTCCATTCCTTCATAACTTGGACTGAAAATACCTTGAGACTTAGCCATAAGGATTTGTACCAAGAGATCAGAATTACTCTTCTGATGTATATAGTCACATCTCTTCTAAGTTTTTGTTGAATGACATGCGGGAGGTGGAACATTTTGCACAGCCTGTAGATCATGAAGTAATAAATAAAACGGATGAGATGACACCACGTGAATTATTTACCAAGGGTCACAAGGACTTGGTGAAAGAGGGTGAAAAGGCAATGAAAGATACAGCAACATCTTGTACAGTCGTAGGGGCTCTCATCGTTACTATCATGTTTGTTGCAGTATTTACGGTTCCTGGTGAAAATAAACAAGATACATGTATTCCTATATTCTTAAGTAAGAGGGCATTCATAACTTTTATAGTTTCACATGTTATATCACTATTTTCTTCCACAACTTCAGTAATTATATTTTTGGGAATCCTCACATCACGTTATGCGGAAGATGATTTCCTCAAATCATTGCCAACAAAAATGATATTACACTACTACAAAAGGGGATATTACTGGCGTTTTAAAACCGACAAGAAACATCACTTAACGTCGGATATTTGGCAAAAATCCGACATTAAATAATGCAATGTCGGATTGAGTAACCGACACCAATACTACCGTCACAAAACGGCAATAACGTCGCTTATTCCCCTTAATCCGCCACCAAGAAGTAAAGTAATATAAATACAAATAAACAATAGCGTCGCTTAAAAGCGACATAAGGCCTTACGTCGCTTTTAAGCGACATTAACAGCTCACATTATGGCGCTTAAAAGCGACGTCAACTAAAAATAAAAAATAAAAAAAGCACGCCTACTGTCAGTCTAAACCGACATCATCTAAGTTAAAACCATAAAATAATCCCGCTATTGTCGTTCTTAAAGCGACACCATATATTTTAAAAATCATTAATATATCAAAACTCCTGCAATTTTTAGTGAATATCAATTACAACAAACTATATGAAAATAATTTCTATAAGCCAAAACAACCATTAACAAAAGCTCTTAACATTTTATATTTCACATAACAAACAAAAATTTGTCCGTCATAACAAACATTAAATCCGACATTACAAATGCAACATACAAAAAAAAGAAACAGACTAAATGCTACCACAAGTGTCATACATATCCGACAAGAAAGCGAACCACATAAACTACTCAGCAAAAACGGAGCCCAAATGTGACCCAGTTCCTTGCCTGGATCCTTCTTCAGATCCTCCTTGTGATCCAAAAATCCTCGCCATGTCAACATCTAGTGGAGCACCTGCGAGCATTCCAGAAAACACTCAAATTGGAACATCATCGAAAGAAGGCATCTTGGGTCGATATGCAGGCATTTGATTTGGCGGCTGCTGCATGTATGGCATGGGTGGCTGCTGCATGTATGGCATGGGTAGTTGCTGCATGTATGCCATGGGCTGTGTCGGATACATCAGTTGTGAGGGAGGTTGCTGATTATAGCCTGTATACGGATATACAGATGCAGCAGGAGGCTGACTTTGGCCTGACATTTGGGTTCCTTGTGGGCATGAATATGGAGGAGGAGGATGACTCTGGCCTGAGTGTTGGGTTCCCGGGATATACGGTGGTTGCGGCTGAAATTTTTGCAACAACGCCGCCAACAACTGATTGTTTATCTGTGTCTAGTTGCGTGTTTCTTCAAGCTTAAGCTCTAGGTCTGCCGCCCGTTGAGCATTAACTTCTCCATTCCTTCTCAATTGATTGTTTTCAGTCGTCAACAATGCCACTGCACTCCTGGATGATCTTCTCAAAGAATTAGAACTAGAAGCTGAAGAAGATGTATACGACACCATATCCGGAGTCACACCATGTCCATATCCTCGTACTCTATTATGACGCTCAGGACCCATCGTCTCCACATAAACCCGGGTCCTAAGGTCATCACTATCCTCTTGACCAGACTCAATCATAGTTTGAATATGCCCCTCCACAGTTACCTTGCAATAAAAATTTTAAAAATAAAAATTTAACTAGACATAATATAAATTAAAATCAATAATATACTACCACCAAAAAAAAAAAAATTTACCCCAGTGCGCTCAGATGTTTCATCAATCCAAGTGTTATCCTTCCGAGTATGACATTGACAAAAAAACGCTACAGGATCCGCCTCATTCCCTTGCTTTTTTGGCTATAATTATAAGTCAAAAAAAAAAAACCAATTTTCAGAAACCAATAAATTAAAATTAAATTTCTAAGAGTTATGTATTTAATTAAAAAATTATCAACAATTTTTCAGATTGTACAACCCTTACAAATTCTGCTCGCATTCTTGCAAAAGATTTTGCACCCGTTGTGTGATTCATTGTTTTCATCCGCCTATTATGCTTATTTTTTGCAGCAATCTCCTAAAAAACAAAGAATTTATTCAACAAATTGCAGGCTAAAATAAAATAAATCACAAAACGTTTACCTTCGTTTTTTCCTTATTCCAATATGCTACCAAATTAGCCCACTGTTGAGGATCCACATTAAGAGGAGTCTTCCGGTGCTCCTCGACTGGTTTATCAGTATAATGTTTTTTTTTAGTTTGTTTCTATATTCTTTATGCGCATGCTCGGCAATATGAAGTGTCATCTCACGGATTATTGGCATTTTCGCAATGTCTTCTTCTTCAAAAATAATAGTTTCCTATACTCATAAAAAAATTTAAACAAATTAATAATTACTATGAACATTGATTTATTCTGCTCTCTTCAATTAACAAAACTTTTTTATACCTTTATTCGATTCCAGAAAGCTTCCCTGCCATTTTCCTTGATCTTACGCCAATCACTCACCAACGGCATATGTCTACAATCTCTAACTTCTACCGCTACATGTTTTGAAAATGCACTAGAATTTTCACTAATGCATTTTCCAGAATCATCAAAAGAACAAGGCTGTTTCTCCCAGTTGGGAACTAAAGGTCCCCTTCCTCTTTGAGGTGATCCTTACAAATACCAAGGAACAAAAATCATTATTCAACTTAGGCATCATACTAGATCGAATACAAAACAAAAAACAAAAATTAATAACCATAATAAATTAATAAAGGACCACCTTCGACTTCTTCCTCGTCAGCATGTTCATCTTCAAAATGATGATCCACAACAACAGTTTGTGGAAGAAGAAGTACAAAAACAGAAATATAGAAGGAGAAGAAACGGAAGTAAGGACAAAGAGAAGAAGAGAGATTATGGAAGAAAAGAGAGCACGGATAAGGACGAAGAGAAGTAGAGAGAAATTATGGAAGAAAAGAGAGCACGAACAAAATGGGGGAAGATTAGGGTGAAATATGGTTAAAACCGACGTTAGATCACTAATTTCGGATTTAAAAACTCGGGCGTCGAAATAACTGGAGCATGGTGTTGGTTTAAACCGACACCACTATCTGACATGCATCAATTCCTAAGTCTGACAAAATTTAATTATCTAAATGTGGCGTCGGTTTAGTTGAACGTGGCGTCGCTTTAATACCATCAATTCCAAAGTCTAGCATTATTTATTACGATGCAAGTGGTGTCGCTTTAATTACATTTTGGTGTCGGTTTAAAGCGACACCACATTCTGACATTTTTGCTACAAATCATCATAATCCAACTACTTCTGCCAACATTTATTAATCTTCAGGTGGCGTCGCTTTAATTGCATTTAGTGTCGGTTTAAACCGACACCACATTCTGACATACCTTACCGACCTACGCCTAATCCAACCATTTCTGACAAAATTTATTACCTCAACCTAGCGTCGGTTTAGATTAGGATGCTAGCGTCGGTTTAAATTTACTGCCTTTCTACTTGCGTCGAATTAAATGTTCTTGGCGTCGGTTTAAACCGACACCGACTCGTTCAAAACGAGCGGGATAGTTCCCGTCTAGTGCATTTCAAATTATTCGACCAATGCCGTCGCCTAAAAGCAACAGGAAAATAGTTTTTTTTTTAAAATGTTTAACATGTACAAAAATGAACTTAAATAAAATACGTAATAAAAAACAAAAATATAGTCTAATTAATACATAAAACAATTAATATATTTACTCCGTATCATCATCCGTTGTGTCGTCATCGGCATTGGCATAACTAGCGAACTGGGTAGGCAACGGTAATGATTCATGAAAATGAGTCTCTTCTAGGCCAACCCTTGAATGAAAAATTTGATGGTCGAGTATCTGATCATCCAAATTTGGTATGGCATAATCATCAATTGCATCATTATCCTGTAATACGTCAAACAAATCCCTTGGCTGGGTTCGAACAACTACGTGCCAATCTTTTTCAATTGTGTCCTCGACGTAAAATGCTTGTAATGCTTGTAATGCTTGTGATGCTAATATGAAAGATCGTCTTTAAATCCTAAACGATTGAAGTTCACCATAGTAAATCCATATTGATCAGTCTTCATTCCTCGTGGACTTTCACTATTAACCCATTTGCACTTAAATAACATCACAGCTCGACCCTTATCTCCTGCCTCAGCATGACCACAATATTTAACCTCAAACATATCTACAACTCTGCCATAACAATTCACTTGCCCAATTGCACCAGGAACATTTGCAGGTACAAAGACACCACAATTTTGATTCTTATGCTTATCATCCACAGATTTTATACGAAATATGAACCCATGAACAATGTGACTTTTATATCTACTCACAACCCTATTAGGATAATTAGCTAGCCAATGCAAGTCTTGAGATATCAACGTGTCATTAGGATGACATCTTGAATTCATCTATAATAAGAATGAAGATAAAAGTTGACATGATAACTATAAAGATGTAATAATTAAAATATAAAAATATAAATAAATAATGTGATTGTTGTATAAACTCACATGTTGCTTGAACCATTCTGGAAATTCGTTCTTGCTTAGCTCCTTAATTTGTCCCATAGTTAACCTTTCTCGATGATGTTTAGTTTTCAAGAATTCCTCATGCTGCCTAGGCATTTATGTCCAAATTTAGATAATTAATTTTTCAAATTTAAGAAAACCAATAAAACATTAAGGCGTATGATTAAACGTTCTTACCTTCTAAATGAGTTAACTTCATCACAATTATTTAGAATGTATCTATGGCACTGATCAGTAACATTTAGATCAAGCTCCACCTTTTCTCCTGAACCCATATAACATCCTTTGGAGTCAAAAATTGATAACCCACCAGACACTCCACGTCCAATATGATCTTCATTTCGGCCTCTACGGGTGCGACGAGACTCGAAATCTCTAAGATACATGGAACAGAAGGACAAGCACTCATCCACCAAATATGCTTCAGCAATAGAACATTCAGGACGACCCTTATTACGAACATAGCGCTTCAACGTTTGCAAATACTTATAATTATAAACGAAACACAAATTATTATAATTATAAATTAAATTTATGACTATAATTAATTGTAAAAAATTTATAAAAATTTATTAATTACCGTTCAATTGGATACATCCATCTATATGGAACAGGCCCTGCAAGAGCTGCTTCATCTGCCAAGTGAACTGGAAGGTGCACCATTACATCGAAAAATGCAGGAGGGAATATTTTTTCAAGTTGACATAATGTCAAGGCAATTCTTGAATTCAGTTGCTTGAATCCTTCCTCAGACTCCTTCTTACTACACAATTGTCTGAAAATTGCACTCAACTCTAATAATACCATAGTAACAGCTTTCGGCAAAATTTGGCGTATTGCAAGCGGGAGTAACTGCTGCATTAAAACATGGCAATCGTGGCTTTTCAACCCATGTATTTTTCGTTCATTCACGTGCACACATCGCGATAAATTTGATGAATATCCATCGGGAACCTGAATAGTAGACAACACTTTGCAAAACGCAGTTTTTTCTTCTCTTTTCAACGTGAATAATGCTGGAGGTAGGAATGTTCTATTTCCTTCTCTACGTGGGTGTTGAACACGTCTTATGTTCAAGACTTCAAGATCTGCACGTGTAGCCAATCCATCTTTAGACTTTTCTATATCTAGCAATGTTCCCACCACACTGTCACATATATTTTTCTCGATATGCATAACATCAAGATTGTGTCTAATCAACAGATGCCTCCAATAAGGTAGTTCATAAAAAATAGATTTCTTCTTCCACTGACTGTTACTACTTGTACTGCTCGAACTTCTTTTTCTGCGTTGCCCAACTGAAGCATCTTTCTTTGGTTCTCCAAACGTAAATCTCAATGTAGAAAGTTCTTCGAGACATTGTAAACCAGTCCACTGCCTTGGTGCACTACGATGCTCTCGACGACCATTAAAAGCTGTGGTTTACCTTCGAAACCTATGATTATCTTCAAGAAAGCGTCGATGCCCCATATAACAAATCTTACGATTCGCCAGCAAGTAAACAGATTCTTTATCATGCATACAATGTGGATAGGCTTTATAGCCATGTGTACTCCATCCTGACAACATTCCATAAGCCGGAAAATCACTTATAGTCCATAAGACGGCAGCCTTCATCGTAAAACTTCGGTTGGAATACGCATCATAAGTGGGAGTGCCCACCTCCCACAACTCATTTAACTCATCAATCAGCGGACGCATGTATACATCAATCTCTTTACCAGGACTGCGCGGTCCTGGTATTAATAGAGACAACAACAAATTTGGTTTCTTTATGCACATCCAGGGCGGTAAATTGTAAATAGAAAGCACCACAGGCCATGTGCTATGATCATTCCTCATTTTCCCAAAAGGATTAAATCCATCACTGGCTAACCCTAATCGAACATTTCGAATTTCTGACGCAAAATCCGGATATAAATTATCCAAATGCTTCCATGCTGGAGAATCTGAAGAATGCCTCATAAACTCATCCTAAGGACATTCAGTTGCGTGCCACCTCATATGTTCAGTTGTATGCTTCGACATAAAAAATCGTTGCAATCGTGGTTTTAAAGGAAAATACCACATAACTTTAGCTGCGATCTTTTTTCTCGATCTATCCTCTGCCTTGGCAATTTTATATCTTGATTCACCACAAACCGAGCACACGGTCAAATCCGAAGTATCTTTCCAATAGATCATACAATCATTGGGACATGCATCAATTTTCACATACGTCAGACCTAAGTCATTTATAAGTTTTTTTGCCTTGTAACAGGATTCAGGCAAACAATCCCTTTCAGGCAACATTCTTTTAATTAACTCCAATAAAGTGGTGAAGATCTTGTCTGGCATTCCCGCTAAACACTTGATCTGATACAGTCTTACAACTGCTTCCAATTTCTTAAACTCCTTACAACCTGGCCACAAATCTTGATATGCCTCTTCAAGCAACCTAAAAAAAATCTCCACCTCTTCTGGACGCCCTTCCCCAATAGGGGGTTCAGTAAACGGCCAACACCTTCTTCTGCTAATGGTTGGACAAATACATCATTAAGAAAATCACGCATACCAGCCACCTCACCTTCTGTTTCTTCTTCTCCTATTACCACATTTTGCTCTCCAATGTTTTGTTCACCATGATGTCGCCACCAAGCGTTTTTATAATCTTTATCCATATCATACAAAATGAGATGTTCAACAATAGTGTTCCTAACAAAAGTATATCGATTACAACATCTTTTGCAAGGACATCTAAACTTATCAGGACCAACACCATTTGCAACTGCTTGATCCAAAAACAAATTAATTCCAGCTGTATACGCTTCTAAATTTCGAGGTATCGTCAACCAACTCTTATCCATGTTTTACCACTTTACGAGGGCAAAATATTACGTTGACACTAAGATGCCTACAATCTTTCAATCCCTATCATGTAGGCATAACTATTAGAATTTTCAATTTCTATCTTTCAACCCTCGAACTCTATCACGATTGCAATCTTTTAATTTTCAACACCTATATATTATAGTAAAAACAAATTAAAATAACAACAAAAAGTTATCAAAATTATGCTCATCTAATCTATTCTAGTAAATAACAACAAAAAGTTATCAAAATAACAATTGTAGTTTTTAGAATTTTTTATGGACAATTTTTAGTATTTTGAATGTTTCACTTTTTTATTCTTCGTACTTTATATATATACATATATATATATATATATATATATATAGATGATGAATAATTTAAATAACTAATTTATATTTTTATTCAAAAAAATGAAGCAAAAGCATGGAACCACCCACTCACGTGGGAGTATATGTTTTTTATTTTCCAAAGTTTAAATATTTAAATTTATTAAAAATTAAAATGTGGCGAATTACTTTAGTTCCATTTGGTTCAATTGTAATTTTCTTAATTCTTGAAGGGTATTTATGATATTTTGACTGTTTTACCTATTTGAGCTTCTCACTTTATATATATAGATAAATATTATTCATTTCCATTTTCTTATAACAATTCAAGTGACAAAATTAATCAATTTGGCTAGATATTTATTAATTTCACAAAAATAGTAGAAATTTATCTAAGTACTTCAATTAGAATTTTTAAATAAATAAACTTGTGTATTATACAATTTAAAAATTAAGAAATTTAGTGATAGAAACCTGAATTATTGAAGAATTCTGTCATCAATCAATTCTTTATGTACTCAACCAGCACAAATAAATTCCCTACATAAATAAATTGTAAATAAAAATTAAACATAAGAGTAGAAAATAAAAATTAAACATAAAAGTAGAAAATAAAAATATTAGAAACAAGAAAAACTTACTGTAGTGAAGTTGGAAGAACAAACAAGAAAGTTGAGAGATAGAGGAACAACACGGGCAGGTTTCTGATTTCAAAGAACAAATAACAAAGATGCGAGAGAGGAAGAAGAAAACGAGGGGAGAGTATAAGGCCATCAATCTGTCGCTTACAACCGACACCGAGTTTCAAAATTTTTAAAAAAATAAAATCTATGTCACTCAGAACCGACATAGGATTTAAATATTAAAAAACAATAATTAGTGTCACTTTTAAGCGACACCATAATCGACGCAGGATTTAAAATATTAAAAAGGCTTTTTATTCAAAATGGTCCCTGAGATTTGCATCATCGATAAGTTTGGTCCCTGAGATTTAAAATCAATAGAAGTAGTCCCTAAGATTGTCCACCATCCATGATTTTGGTCCTTCCGCTGAAGCTTTTGGCCGGAAGTTTGGGCAATTTTCAAATCTTCGTAACTCAATCATTTCTTAACCAAATTCGACCCATAATATATCAAAATGAAGATAGGAAAGTGTAGAATAAGATTATATCTATTTGAAAGCCCAATGACTGCCAGAGATGGTCAGAAAATATCCTCAAAGTTGACTGGTCCGAGGGAAAACTGGAAAACTTGCCGGAAATTGGCCGAAAACTGGGTAAACTTTAAACATTCATAACTTCTTCAATACTCAACAAAATCAAGTGATTCAAAAATGAAAATAATACTTCTCGACGAGAAGAAGATAATGGTATGTTTTTCAACGGCTAAATCGCTGTGGTTTAGCCGGAAAACAGCTCGAAAGTGGCTGTTGAAAAACGAGTCAGCAACTTTCGAGCCATTTTCCGGCCAAACCACGGAGATTTAGCCATTGAAAAACATACCATTCTCTTCTTCTCGTCGAGAAGTATGATTTTTGTTTTTGAATCACTTGATTTCATTGAGTATTGAAGAAGTTATGAACGTTTAAAATTTACCCCGTTTCCGGCGAGTTTTCCAGTTTTTCCTCAAACCAGTCAACTTTCAAGCTATTTTCCGACCATCTCCGGCAAACATTGGGCTTCCAAATAAATATAATCTTATTCTACACTTTCCTATCTTCATTTTGATATATTATGGGTCGAATTTGGTTAAGAAACGATTGAGTTACGAAGCTTTGAAAATTGCCCAAACTTCCGGCCAAAAGCTTCAGCGGAAGGACCAAAATCATGGATGGTGGACAATCTCAGGGACCACTATTGATTTTAAATCTCAGGGACCAAACTTATGGATGATGCAAATCTCAGGGACTATTTTGAATGAAAAGCCTATTAAAAAACAATGATTAGTGTCGCTTAAAAGCGACACCATTACTTTATGTTGCTTAAAAGCGACACTGATTTGTTTAAAACGACACCAGTATTTAAAATTATTAAAATTTATGTCAGTTATAAACGACATTAAATGTTGGTGTCGGTTTAAAAGCGATGTAGATATTTTATGACGCTTATAAACGACAGTAAATCCGATGTCATGTTCGATTAATGTCGCAACTGTCTTATGCGCCACTACATTATATTAAACCGACATCACTCACTGACACTATAAGTCCCTTTTGTAGTAGTGTTAGGCCTTATCACCCTTTTTTTATCTATCGCGGCAATGATGATAGCTTTTTCTCAGCCCTTTCCATTATGCTTCAGGTGGGATTTTTTTTTTGGAGGGAGATAAGGAGGGATTTTTTTTTTTTTGGTCGATGGGAATATTTATAACAAAGTCCAAAAGGACAAATTACAAAGACTCCGCAGGTAAAAGCGAGAAATAAAAATAGCCCCAAAAAAGGGGTCGGTACAGACAGGACGCCACATATGCGCACAATGCATGAGTAAATGTTCCTATCTATACCTAAAGCAAAAATTACATAGGGGCCCAAAAACTAAGGCCCAATTGTAAAGACCCCAAAGAGACCACACAAAAAAACCTAATAACCCTAAACATAGCTTCCCTAGCCGCGTACACGGCCGAAACAGTGAAGACGGCCAGCGGACCAAAAAACCAAGAAAAACCACCACATAGAGCACAGCTTGAACCCATCATAGTCACAATGCCAGGGAAAAAGTGCCAAACCTGTAGATCCAATGAAACCACACCAAAACCCATCGCCACATTTCTACTCCTCAGCCGATACCAAGCACACAATGGGAAACTAAATGCCCAGAACCAAGCAGTCACAAAGAATGTCAGGTGGTGTAAACACCGTTCTGAAGAGATACCAGACCTTTGTAGAGGTGACAACATATAGTTGTCTTTGATCGAAGAGAAGCACAAACGCAGCAGCAAGCAAGTGTTGAGGTGAGATCCACCAAATTTGGAATTTGATTCGAAGTTTTGGAAGATTTTGACCACAGGGCCCAAATCATAACCCAAAGGCTCCAAATTAGATTACCATGATACATGGGTAAACAGCCCGGAGATAGTAGTCCATCCACACCACCCATAGATGGTGGGTTGCTCCACTGTTTCTTGACGGAAAACGGGGAGACCGCAGGTGCGGGGAAAGACAAAAGGCCTAAAGATTGTGCTTCATCCACTCCTACCAGAGAACAACTGTAGATCCCCAAATTCCAGACGGAAAAGAGGGCCATCGCAAGTGTTGGGCAGGAGAGAAGGATAGAGAGAAGGAGGAGGAGGAGGAAAACAAGTTTGAAAATGGTGCTGCCACCGACCCCAAACAGAAGCTATAGGTCGTCGGCAGAAATAAAGATGAAGTTTAGGGTTTCTTCTTGAAGCGGCGCTTATTTGAGAGAAAATGGTGTATCGGTGTCTTTAATTTTAGATAATGAGGGATTGGGACAAAGCCAATGAGGAGAAGTGAGAAGTTTCCAGAGAGAGTAGAGTTTTTAAGAAAAGAAAAAAAGAAAAATGTTAAATCAATAATAAAAAAAAATATTATAATATGTATTAAATAATATAATAGTATAGTTTGTTAATTATCCTGCTTCTTAGTCCGACATTGCACCAAACGCTTCACTAAGCTAGTCCAGCTTAGTCTAGTCTAAGCCAGTCCAGTTTAGTCCCTGCAGCTAGTCCAGTTCGAGACAGTCCGGTACAACAAACGCCCATACTCGGCCTCGTGTTAATGTTATTATAAATGATGTTTATTAGTTTTGGATTGCTACAATTTTTTTTGAAGTTTGTAATGAAAAGTTGTTTGGATCCTGTATCATAAAACCAAATCCACCCTGGTTGTAATGAAAAGACATTAATGTACGTGTTTGAACATTTAGTGTTCGTGTTGCATCCCTCCTTCTTTTGTATGTAAGATTTTAGGGTAGTAGCGAAAAGTAATTATGTGTACGCATTCTAGTACTGGTTAGAATGAATGATGACTTTTTTCAAATGCTAGCTTGGCAGCTCCCAACACACAAATGTAAAATTGACGGTCATAGATTGGTCAACAAAAGAAAATGGATGTTTATATCATATGAATAAGCAGCAACGTATTATATATTTGGATGAACTGTCAATTTAGTCATTAAATTATCACTTAAGTGATAATTAGGTTGCTAAACTATTTTTTTTCCATAAAAATCGGTCTTTGAATAATAAAAATCTATCAATTACATCCCTAATATTAGATTCGAAACTACTATATTTAATTTTTCATTAATTTAAATCATGTTACTTGCATGTAATACATATTAGAGGGTAGATTGGTAATTTTTCATAAATAAATAGTGTTTGGAGTTATCCTTGAATGATAAATAAGACGTTAAATCCGTAACCTATATAAAATGTTAATGACTTATATGTGAGAAAATAACGGTATTACACTCTGTGTCAAGTAACTTAAGTTGATGAAAAATTAAATAAAATAACTTTGAATATTAACCATTTTTAATGGATATAGATAGGTAGTTGTTCGTCCCATAAGTATCCATCCTCCTAAGCTTTCCCAAATCTAGCTTTCCCAAATCTAATTTCCCAATTCAATTTTCCCGATTGCAATGGCTGACACTCTGAGCCCTAATCAGGCAACCCAGAAGCGGAGGCTCCCAATGGCCGCTAGTCTCCAGTCTCCAACCAGCCCCTTCTTCCTCGGCTCCAATGACGACAACCGCGCGCAGCACCCGCCGCCGTGATTCGAAGGAAGTCCGTTGCGCTCAATCTGCTGCCACAGCAGGGAGGCCCCAATTACGGCCTCGGAAAGGCGCAGATCCTCGAGCTGTTCCAGAATTGCACCAAACTCGCCAGTGAAAATGCGAAATCAAGATTTTCAAGTAATTGAAAGTTTTGAAATTAATTTTTTTAACAAAAAGTTTCAATTTTTTTAGTATTTTATTTCTCAAATGAGTGAGCCATTTTTACTGTATTAGATTTTGATGTTTGTTGTGAAATTTTCCTTAAATGTTCGATTTTGATCTGTTGGGTGCGCAGAAAATTAATCAGAAAAATACATGGGACCTCAATTTGATTGACCATTTAACGGACATTATTAACGTTGAAGAGGTAAAGGATGCAGAGACGAATTTTCAAAAGGTAAATTCCGCATATTGATACTACGGCGTTTCGGATAAGTTTTGGAGTTTGAAATCCATCAAGACCAAGATTTTGGTAAAACGACTTTTGAAGTGAGTGGCCGAAAGTTCACATATTCGATTGGATATGCTATGTTTGCTTAAATATGTATCACTTCTCTATATGTGCCTTGAAGCTGGAGTCAAAATTTACTCAATGAGGGTGGATTCGGTACACTCCGAGGCATATAAGGACCTTGGTGGGATGAATAGAGTAGGCCAAGAATCCGAACAAGGTTGGGTTTGCTATCGGCTATACTTTGCCCGTTCGTTTCTAACTGAAGTGTATTCACTTGCAAGATAAAAAAAAAGTATATTGATTTTAAAAGTGGTTCTGTACTTGATTCAGAACAATTTTCTAACCTGCGGACAAAGTAAATTTCGTGAAAGTTGCGTTCTTGGCATATTAGTCATTATACCGTTTCAAGGTAGATAAAATCAATAGCTTTGTTGTATTAACCTTTGCATTTATAACCTATACAATGAATTAGAGAACATACAATCAATGACCTTTCCCGGCAGGAGCAATGTGATTTTTTTATGGTTTATCGGAATGATGACTCTGGTATAGTTATCTTTAAGCAGCTCATCTGTAAATTGTAATAGTAATTTCTTTCACATTGGACTTGTGCTCCATTGATCTTGTTAGTATCTTGAAACTGTTGTAATTTTAGATACCAGAGTAGAGGATGCCAATGCCGACAATGGAAAAGGTGCGGCTTGTTCCAAGAATGAGACGCAGAAGAAGGTTGACTGTTCTCTGACTCACTACAGTGATTTATTGAACTCCCGTATACTAAATGCTGACATAAATCCATACATGCAGATATCTCCCCTATCAACGCATACTACAGTGATTTATTGAACTCCCGTATACTACATGCTGACATAAATCCATACATGCAGATATCTCCCTTATCAACGCTGGAATCATCTTTTGAGGCTCTAAATGTCAATAAGTTTGACGGTGATCACTCATCCTGTGCTATCCTTATTACTAGTTTTATATTGTGAGATGCGAGGCCAAGGTTGTGATACAATTTTGTTTGTATTTTCAGTTGCATTTGCAGTTGATCCCCTCTATCATCAGACGTCTGCACAATTTGATGAAGGTGGGGCCAAGGGTCTTTTAATGAATAATCTTGGAGTATATGGTGGATGCAGAGTGCTCTTTGACTATTCGGAAGCACCAGGGAAGCGTATAGCATCTGATAATCAACTTGATAAATCAGATACCATTGATCTTTCTTTTGCTGGTGGTGAGTTGCGTTTTCGGTATTCTATTGAGTTCTTCGAAATATCATCTTCCCATTTTTTTTCCAAATGAGAATGATGTGGTTTACTAAGATTAACTTTTTCTTGATGTTTTATAGAATATGTAGAACATATGGTATTGAACATGCGAAATCAAAGATGAAATTTCACCAATTCTCAGGAGTTTAGTTGATCGATTTGATGAGGATAACAGAAGGCCACCAGATGAGGCGTCATGTCTTCGAGCGTTTACTTCATGATGGTCAGCAGGTCAATCCATAGTTTTGACAGAAGCTGGACAGAGCAGGCTGACCTGCTTTCTCACCTCATCAGAAGGTTACTATTGCACTCTGAATGATGGCCTATGCCTCCCCAGCCGATTCGATGGATGATACATATGGTATGTTTGAGTCTACATGCATTGATACTCTTGGTGAATTCTATGACACAATTGTTCAGCTCTACAAAGAGGAGTACCTTCGTGAGCCAAATCAAGAAGATCTGGATCGGCTTCTTCATAAAGCTCAAGGTTCTAAAAAAACGCTAGACGCTAGTCAGGCGGCGGGCTGGGGCCTAGCGCCTAAGCGGCTAGGTGGGTTAGGGCCTAGCGCCTAGGCGGATTTAAGTAATACATAATATAAATTAATTAAATTTACTACATAATATATATGAATCAGCATTGATACTATGTTATTTAAAAAAAATAATAAAGAATATATATAGGTATATATGTTAAATATGAGTATATATATGTAAAGCTCCAAAGTTGTATCATTCCGTAAGCCCATATTGTTGGGCCTCTCAATAAAATAAAAGGTTGGCCCTGCAACAAATGCTAGCTAAAGTTACTAATTGCTTAAAAGTTTAAAACCCTAAAGCAGTCCACCTCTCTGCAATTACAAATTATTTTCTACAACCTGCTGCCGCACCCATCTCTCCAGTTGCAGACTTACCTTCAACAAGCCGTCGCCATCACCCATCCCTGCAATTGCACAAATCTCTTCTACCTCTCTCTCTCTCTCTCTCTCTCTCTCTCTCTCTCTCTCTCTCTCTCTCTCTCTCTCTCTCTCTCTCTCTCTCCATCTCCATATTCGACTCCTCTTTTAGCAAACAGAGAGGCAGACGGCGAGACTCGGGGAGACAAGAAGGTTGTGAGTCTCGCGACATAAGTTTTTTCCCAGGCCGCCCAGACCGCCCAGCGTCCGCTGAGCCCACCTAGCCTGCCCAGGCGGCCGCCTTACACCGCTTAATGTCCTTGCCGATTTAATGAACGATTTCAGGTTAATAGCAGCGGAGCACCGCCACCTAGCGCCTAGGCGCCGCCTGGACCGCGTTTTAGAACATTGGTAAAGCCGAAGACCGTGACTTTCCGGGCATGATAGGGTCATTAGACTGCATGCATTGGAATTGGAAGAACTATCCCACCATATGGCAATGAGGCTTTAGTGGAAAGTCGAGAAAACCAACTATTGTGTTAAAGACGGTTGCCTCGTATGATACATGGATCTAGCATGCTTTCTTGGAGTCCTTGGATCCCAAAATGACATTATAGTTCTTGGGCATTCACCCCTCTTCAATAACTAGACGGAAGGTAAATCACCTCAACTTGACTATTACATCAACGATCGTCAGTACAATATGGGGTATTACTTGGCAGATGACATCTGCCAAAGTGGGTGACACTTGTCCAAGCAATTCCAAACCCTGCGAATGATGCCGAAAAGTGGTTTACCTTACGCAAAGAGGCATACCGGAAATATGTTGAGAGAGCTTTCGGTATTCTACAAGCATGGTGGAAGATCATCAAGGAACCGACAAGAGGTCTTGACACAACATGATTGTGTAGGATGAGCAAGATGGGTATATTGATGGAGAGTCTGATCACCAAGATGATCCAAATAGGTCAAGAAGGGCTCGTGCAAAAATATATGATGGGCCTAATTTGCCTTTGAATCCAAGAATTGGTAATATCTTTTTAAATGAGTACATGAGGCATTATAGGATGATACGTTCCCGTGCCACAAACAAGTACCTACAACAGGATCTTGTTGCACATCTTTGGGCCAAAAGAAGCATGTAGTAGGCGTTTTATGTTGTTAAATGTTTTTAAAAATATTGTTAAATGTTTTTTTTTATGTTGTTTAATATTATTTAATGTTATTTAATATTGTTTAATATTGTTTCATGTTATTTCATATTACTTAATGTTATTTAATGTTGTTTAATGGTTTAGGAAGTTATAGGAAGAAAAAAATAGAATTTTTTAAATTTTTTTAAAAAAAAATTTGTAAAAAAAAAAAAACTGTAAAAAAAAAATTCAAATATAACGGCTAGCTGACGTCAGCACTTAGCTGTTACATATGAATTTCGACCCAGCCCGGGGGTGGCTGGGTTGGGCCAACCGATTAGCCATTTTCTCATTTTTTGGCCCAATGGGGCCCACGAGCCATTTGGCCTAACTCTCAGTTGGAGACGGTTTTCGTGTCATTTCAGGCTATTTTTGACACGCCCCAATCCAAATATCCTAATGATACCTGGATGGTACGTGCTGATTGACACTCGAGAGTGACGAAAGTCATAAAATACCTATAACAATGTAAGAATATACAAATACTAGAAGACAATGATAAGATCTTGAATTAAACATAAGTGCAGCTACAAATCTGAGACAAAACATGCATAAATATGTCCAGAGCACATAACTAACAAATGTACGAGTGCAAATACGAAATCAAATTACAAACATCATAAGAAAGCCATACACAATTGGAAGACCACGAAATCACTGATAGGGAAAGGCCTCAATACTCGGGTCGTAGTCCTCGTCGCTAGGTCTTGAGGGGACGCAAAACAGAAAAGGTTAGTGGACCATAATTTATAATAATACTAGTAATACAAAATTCATTTCCTTTATGAATTAACTAATGTAAATGGGCTGGGCTATTTGAGTTGGGTTAGGAGGACTTGGGCTGAATTTGCATGCGGATCGGGTCGACCCGAGTTATTCATGGGTCACCGGACCCATCGAAAGAGAACGCCGGCTTTTTGGCTGGAAATTCCTCCCGACGCCGATTTGGGTACGAAACTCAATTAAAACTTGTAATTTGAACATAAAAATAATGCTGAAGTGAAAGGAAGCAAGATTATACCACTGTGAGACTCAACCTTGGTCGAGATTGGCCTGAATTTTCACGGAGGTCGTCGGAGTTCCTCGCCGGATTCTGGAAATGGATAACTGGATGCATGCATGGTTTAAAACTACGAATTCAAGCCCAATATTCATCACAGATCGACTACAACCACAGAAATAGGTTAATCGTACCTGAGAATGAACTTCAAGAGAGCTCAAGCTCTCGGGTCCAATGGTGCTATGTTTCACAGGGCACCGATCTCACATGCAAGACCACCACCGTGATCCTTGCTTCCACAGATTACGAAATAAGTGAATTAGAGGTTTGATTTGGTAAGAATTCGAGGTGAGAAGGAAAGTGGAGCTCTCGGAGCTTAGAGAGAGAGAGGTTGAGTTCGAATGAGAGATAGAGCGTGAGACTAATTTCAGAATTGAGGAAAAAAGAAGACAAGATCACGGGTGGGAAAACAAGAAAGGAAAAGTGTGTGTGTGGGCCGGGTTTTTGGGCTAAGGTTATGACAGCCCAATGACTTGGGCCTAATAACTAAACCCAATACAAGGCAGAAAAAGTCATTTACTGTTATTTGAGTATGGGCTGTTACAATTTTCGGTCATCTGATCGGATCAGTTGGAGATGGCCTAAGTATGTCCAATCAGTTTGGCAATCAAATTTATTTTATTTTATTTTATTATTTTTGCTGATTTCCCAAATAGGTAACTGTTGTAATTGAATTGATTTCAAAGCTTCAGCTAGTAAAAGCTTGAATTTCAATTTTTGGATCAAAGTACAAGCTTGAAATTTTCATTTGTCAAAAGGGTTGAGAAGATTTTTGCACTGTGGTTAATGAATTAACTCATCTAGTATTTTACTAGAAATATTAAACTATAGATTGTCGATTGTGAATCTAAATTATTAATTTGATTTATCGCAGCGTATTGTTCAGATGGTTAATTTAGTATATCTTTGTTAAAAAATAAAATGTACAATTCAGATTCACAATCTAGCAAAAGAATGTCACCTAGTCTTTAGAAAGAGAGAATTGTGCTGAGCATTTGAAGATATTTCTTGTTTTCAGTTGTTGCTAAACCAGAAGTAGATTTTCCGAAGAGTGATTGGTTGGATATTTTGGCCGGAAGAAACGAATGGTTTGTGTTTTCTTTTTCTTTTTCTTTTTTTTTTTGAAAAACTGGTACAACAGAACCAGGGCTAAGAAGCCACACGAGCAGAAAGCCAACAGAAGGCCAACAGCAAACAGAAACAAGACAAGCTTTGCAGGGATTTACAAGAAAAGAGACGCGGCACCGCATGCCAATGCATCATCCCCACAAAGCTAAGAACCTAATGAGGACAGGGCAAACCATCGTTATTTAAAACCAACACCAAGGAGGATGGGGGTCGGTCAACCCCCGAGACATCGCACACCTCCTTCGACTTCTGCGACGCTAAAAGATCCGCCGCTTTGTTGGCTGATCTCGGAGCCCAAGACCAGCGACAGACCTGAAAAGAATTCCTAAGGTGCCGGACTTTCGCCAAGATGGGATACGCCTTCCAGCTGCCATTCTCCAATCTACCATTCAAACAAGAAATCGACTCCAGAGAGTTTGATTCCAAAATAAGATAACGAAAACCCTGAGAGATACCCAACTCACAACCATGCAAAATAGCCAAACCCTTCGCTTGGCTAATACAGGAAGCCTTGATAGCCTACCCGATCAATCCTGTAATTAAGTGGGCCACCAAACCAAAGAGCTTCCACCCAAGGACATTAGAGGAAAAGATGCTCAATCGTTTCATCCTTGGCATTACAGATAGGACACAACGGTGATAGGGCTGATTTCCTACGAAACAGATTGAGCATGCACCTTCCATATAGTTTTCCAAATCTGAGGAAAGACAGAAATAACATGTGATCTAAACAGGTCCGCCATATGAGACGCCAGTGCATGCTCCCAATGATAACCCGACTTCACCGTAAATCTGCCTTGTTTATCATTCGGCCAAACTAGCCGATCTGACATGGACACACCTCCAATCTCAGTGTCACGAATGACAGCCATCTCCTCCTAAGGAATAATACCATCCAAGAAGTCGATATCCCAGGATTGTGTAGTTAGACAGATTAAGGTCTCAACACGAGTATTCCTCGACACATTGACTCCCCCCTCGGACTCGGGTGTCCTTGAGGGAGACAAGGGGGCCACTTATCCACCCAAACCCGAACATCTCGGCCTCCCATAATTTGCCAGTGGGCACCTCCAAGCAACAATTCGCGACCCACCAACAAACTAGACCACAACCAAGATGGACGACAACCCCTGGCTGCATCAATGAAAGAATAATGAGGAAAATACCGTGCCTTCAATACTCGAGCCCAAAGGGAAGTAGGATTGTCAAGAAGACGCCAACACTACTCGGCGAGAAGAGCATTATTAAACTGTTGAAAATTGCGGAAGCCTAATCCACCTTGATGCTTAGAAAGCCCAAGAGTTTTCTTATCCACCCAATGTATGTGGCGAGCTCCAGTAGCCTTCCCCCACCAAAAGGCAGAAATCAAAGCATCTAATTCATTACAAACTACAACAGGAAACTTAAATAAATGCATCGAGTAGGCCGGTATGGCTTGCACCATTGCTTTAATCAAAACCTCTTTACCAACCTAAGATAAAGTGCATCTCTTCCACCCCTGAAGTTTACCCAAAATTTTGTCCTTTATATACGCCAAACCCTGTCTCTTAGAATGTCCCCAAAGTGCAGGAACCCCTAAATAGATTCCAGGATCCGAAACATGAGTCATGCCTAGAATCGAGCCCAACTCCACCGTTACCAAGTGAAATGAAAACAAATTTTTCCTCTTTACTCTTTCTCTCGTAAGTTTTCCTTAGCTCCTAAGGTTCTGAGATTTTACATCGTTATCATGGTATCTCCTAAGGTTCTGAGAATTCATAAAATTCTCTAGGAACCTTGGTTTGTGAAGCGCCCCTCATGTCCCACCTGACCTTTCCCACTCCCAGAGGAATTCATTAAAATCCCCTCGACACAACCACGAAATCGGGGAAGGAAAAAACTGACAATTCATCCATCCCTAGAAAGCATCCTTTTTCTGCCCTGTATGAGGTGCCATAAACGCCAATAAACCTCACCCAATGTTGCTCCCCCAATTCTCTAACACGAGCATCAATGACACTGCTTGGAAGAGAATAAAACCTTGACTTCCAGAGAGGAATCCCACCATAAACTAAGACCACCTGCCTTGCCCACCGGAGCTACATTAAACCCATCCACAAACCCCATGCGCATTCTCACACCATCAATACGATGATCTTTCATCTTCGTTTCAGAGAGAAAGACCATTGCGGGTCGATATTTTGGTATCAGCCCATAAAGAGCTCGAACTACCGTGTCCGACCCAAGACCACGGCAGTTCCATTCATGGTGGACTTGCAGCTGTTGAAGGCCAGCCGCCACCGCCTCGGGTAGACTTACCAGTCCTTTGCGCCAGAAATGCCACTCGATCCGGTTCCGAGCTCTCCTCCAAAACGTTCCACATCTTCTGACATTTAATCGGTACCTCTTGTAATTCGTCCTCCGCATAAATCGGCCTCTCCATCATAAAGCACCGTTCCTTAATACCCATCATTCGAAACTTGTCAGCTTCCAGCTCTTTATTACTTTCAGTACTCTCTTCATTACGAACCCTCTTATGACACCTTCTGAACTTCGACATTTCCATCTCCTCAGACAAACCTTGAGAATCACCTGGAGTCGTAACCTGAATCATATCTCCTTGGTTTAGACCCAATAGTTGTGGCTCACCAGCATGACAAGTTTGAGTAGTATTCCTAAAGGCATACCCCGCCGTCTCATGGTGTGGTATTTGAGTCCCTTCAGCTATCAATTGCCTTTCAGAAGAACTGGAGCCCTGCATAGCTTGATTTCTGACTTGCCTAAGCCGTCATACCCGTCCCCTACTTGTGCCCGTACTCGTGCTCCCTTGCTGTGGATCTGTAACGAGAGGTGTCGAAGCCTCCATTTCCTCATGACATAATAAACGGCTTTGTTCCTTAGAAAAGTCCCAGATGGTCCAAATGTATATCACAAGACTCATGCTTTAGGGACAAATCAATCAAAAATGTATGCGATGGGGGACCATTACAACAGGAATAGATCTTATCCGGATTCTCTTTGTGAGGATTCCGGCGATCACTTCATCATGTCCGTTCATCTGTCATCCTGTGATTAGAAATTATTATGAATTTTTTTATTTAAAATTGATTACAAACAGTAACTGACAAAAACTAACCTCGATGAACGGAAACGATAAATTAATCCCCGAATTCTCATCCATTACAACAATTGGATGGTGGTGATTTTTAGTTGCAGTTGAGTCTGGGAAATGAGAAACATGGGATTAATTTCCTACAGTTTCTCTCTCCCCCTCTTTTTTTGGAGTTTTTTTTTTTTCTTCGGCGTTGATTTTCACTCTTAATTTTTCATCGAAATGAGAGTGTAAAACTAGATTTCCTACAGTTTCTCTCTCCCTCTCTTTTTTTGGAGTTTTTTTTTTTTCTTCGGCAGTTATTTTCACTCTTAATTTTTCATCGAAATGAGAGTGTAAAACTAGGGATCGAGACTTGAAACCACACAGATTTTTTTCAGATAAATTAACGATTGTTATTTTATGGTTTTGCTCTTACCTGTCATTCATGATATTTGAAATGACTGTGTAAAGACTAGGTGCTCATCCACTCCACTACGTTGTTGCCCAAAATTGTACAAGTAGGACCCTCGTTGGTTCAAAATCTTATCACAAACCTTGAGTTGGAAGTAGATTTGGCAATCCGTTAATAGGTCATGTCGGATTAGTGGATCATGTAACAAATTGTCGTGCCTAATGTTTAAATCTAACAAACAATATCTTATTAATACGGATTTTCTATATTCTTGGAGATTCCTACACTTTAGGAATTGACGTGCGTCGCAAGTAAGCATACTTCTGAAAGGGAACAATATTTATCTCTATATATCATTTGAAATTCTCCCAGTTTAATACGGATTCTATATCATAAAAAGTCTCTCTCCCAACTAATATAAATACTCCCTCATCTGGAGCATATCTCTGGTAACGCAATCTATGCATCCGTTACGTATTCTCTAACCTATTGCTTGAGTCTTAATATTGCTTACTAACTTGACCGTCAGAGGCTTTTGAATGATCCCACACTGGTACCTTAGGTTGATCATGGTTGTTTACTTTCTTACATGTGACCAAACTTGCGTAGCTCGTCCGCCCTCGAAGGTGCGTGAATTTGATTTCAACATTTTTTTTTTTACTCTATTACTATTAAATACATAAATTTTCACAAAAAGTGCAAATTAAAAATGCGAACTCTGGACTTCCAATTGTTGTAAAATCGACGGTGTGCAGTGGAATAAACAAGACACAAAATTTACGAGGTTCCTCTACAGTCAGTGTGACTGGAGTACGTCCTCGGGGCAGCAGTGATGCTTTCATTATAATTTAGAATAATAGAAGTACAAAAATAACTCTCTTTATTATCTCCTCTCCTCTTCCTCTCTTTTTCTCTCTTCCTCTTCCGTGAACTTCTTGTGTATCGTTGCAAGCATACGGAGTGCTCTATTTATAGAGCAGCTCCGATCAACTCCATTAATTGTACATTTGAAATCTACAACATATACTTTGAAAATGTGATTCCTACAATTCCAAAGTCTACTGCCAATATTTTCATTAGTCTGCAATGTTGAAAATCCATTTGTGGGCATTCAATCATCAGCCAATGTTGTCAACAATGCTGATATTTTCAACACCAACATGATTAAAATGAACACTTATTTGCCACACCAAAATTACTTGTGCTATTACAATTTATAGAAAACACAAATTAAAATAAAAAAATTTAAAATTTAAATCTCAGCATTTTTTGGGAGGTGCCGATTCACTTTTGCAAGGGGTCCCCAAAATATGAGGGTCGGCCCTGCCTTCGTTGAATAACAACTGAAAGGTGAGTTGAGTTGGAAGTTGCAAATTCAAAATATAAACACACATATTATGATTTCTTCTCTTATTCTTAATATTTATATAGAATAGTGTTGTGCTTTTTCTTTTCTTTTTTTGTCAATAGTTACATGGCGTTCTAGGAAAAGAGGGTCTCGAATTTGAATGAGGAGGGCCATAAGGGTGGTTAATTTCCCCTATTGCACTCAGCCTTCTCAAGTGGTGTTAGAACATAGACCTACTTGTCGGCTTAAGATTTTTGGAACGTTTTAGTAGCGACGGCCCTGAGGGTAGCTGGATAAGGCCTAGGGTCTCTGATCCCGGGGGGCCCCAAATTTTTTTTCATAAAGCCTGTATCTAACATATAAATATATACAAGTTATGTCACATATCAAGAATTTGCTGCTGGTGCAGTGGAAATGGGGAGCCCTTCTTATCTTAAGAGAGTGTGTTAATGTGTGTTCGATACTCGATGGTAATGTATTATTAAAAAATATTCATAAATAAATAAATAAATGAATCCCACTATAAACCACCCACTACGACTCGGACTCTATAATCTCCAGGACGTGCCTGTGTTTTTCATCAAGAATGTCTTAAAATAGAAGATGAAGAATGATGTCATCGGGACGACTACAGGTCATCAGGGGTGGCTAGAATTCGTCATTGGATGACCAAAGGTGGCCTGAGATAAAGAGATCTCGTGGGAAAAAATCACACGGGGGTGCCTGTGTTTTTCATTGAGAAGTATGATTTTCGTTTTTGAATCACTTGATTTCGTTGAGTATTGAAGAAGTTACGAACGTTTAAAGTTTACCCTGTTTCCGGCGAGTTTTCCAGTTTTCCAGTTTTCCCTCGGACCAGTCAACTTTGAGGTTATTTTCCGACCATCTCCAGCAACCATTGGGCTTCCAAATAGATATAATCTTATTCTACACTTTCCTATCTTCATTTTGATATATTATGGGTCGAATTTGGTTAAGAAACGATTGAGTTACGAAGCTTTGAAAATTACCCAAACTTCTGGCCAAAAGCTTCAGCGGAATGACCAAAATTATGGATGGTGGACCATTTCAGGGATTACTTCTATTGATTTTAAATCTCAGGGACCAAACTTATGGATGATGCAAATCTCAAGGACCATTTTAAATAAAAAACCAATAGAAAATGAAGATGATGTCATTTTGATCTCTCCGGGGTCTGGACATCGGCTCAGCTCGAAGCGGCGGCTTGACGGTGTGGGTCACGCGGAGGCTCGACTGTGCGGCTTACACGGCTTCAAGTCGTGACTTGGCGACGTGGCATAGCGGGGCGCGCGATTAGGGTTTTTGAAAACACCTTTTTGATTTTTTTTTAAATCGAATGAGAGAGGAAGAAAGTGAGAGAGAACGTGGGAGTAGGGAGAGGTTTATTTTTTTATCTTTTTTTTTAAAATTAGAGATATTAAAATCACATGTAGGTGAGGTTTAAACAATAAACTACAAAATTTTGTTTTGTGAAATTACGTTACTACCTTTAACTTTTTTATTGTGATAGAAAGACTAAAAAGTCTTTTTACCGTATTTTGGTTGACAATGAAAGTTCTATTAATATGTAATTTAGATAATGTAATGGTGAATAATAATTTGAGTAGAATGTATAATTTGGTAATCGAAAATTAGGGTACATGCTCACTCGTGAGTGTTTCATGCAATCAGGTTGAGAAAATATTGACATTTAAACCGTATTTTAGAAGATTTGTTTTTTTTTTTTTAAAGAACTTTGATTGCGATGATATATGGTTACATTAATTTCTATTTAAGTACGGTTATATATATATATATATATATATATATATATATAATTATATCAATCCTTATTCAGATGGAAGTCATATACTAACTATAAATTATAGTTAGAAACTACATTTTTATAATACAAACAATAATTCCGAAGAAGGTTTCAGATTAATTAACTTTGATTTAACACATCCCAGCCTACCTACATGTTATCAATGGGTATATATATGAAATCTGCTCACGGATTGATGGCCAGTTTACAGAGACGGCTTAATATCCAATTTAAAGGAAAATTCTCGCTCGACGACACCATGCATCGTTTACAGTCTGTACTCCCAAAATTGTGGACCATGCTTGATGAAGCCTCCCAAAATTGACTCGTTCTTTTTTCATTGCCGTATGATTTTATGATTTTTAAGCCTACCACCCCCACTCAATCAACCTTATTACCTGTGTTTGCAGTCACAAAGTTGGCACCACTAAAATGTGTACGAAAGAAAACAATTTCTGATCACTGTTGTGGAGAATTCTAGTGGTGCCTAGAACGTTTAAAAAGAAGGTGGGACCTGACAGCTACCATTGTTGTGGAGAATTCTACCGGTGCCTATAACGTTGGAGAATTCTAGTGGTTCCTAGAACGTTTAAAAAGAAGATGGGACATGCTAACTACCACTGTTAATTCTAGTGGTGCCTAGAACGTTTAAAAAAGAAGGTGGGACATGACAGCTAAGTTGAACATCATCAGTGTGTAAGTCATCACATCATCCAGTAATTTCGTCAAAGTTTTTTGGGTGTGACTGGAATGACAACAACTAAATGTTACAAATATATCGCTGCGTAAAATTTGGTGACAATGAAGCAAAGATATAAGAATAAAAATTTAGGATAAATTACGATTTGATCTCTTGAATTATCATTTTAGTTAAAATTGATTTCCTAAACTATTTTGTGGTAAATTAACTTTTTGAACTATTTAAATTAGTCAATTGATTCACAAAACTGCATCAAACCGAATTATGCTCAATCTTACATAGCAATACCAAACTAACCTTAAATTGGATTGACTTAGAATAGACCAAGTTAGACTGATTTAGTGAAACATTTGGTGTAATATCAAACTAAAAAGTAGGATAATTAACAAGCTTTAATATTATATTATAAGTAAATCACATAAAACTATCTCAATTAGAAGTCGAACCACAATCTCATACCTCGTGTTTTAAATACTGTAACGTCATTACTTATGAATTCATTGCAATATCACACAACTGTCAACCTTTATATTAATTTTTTTGTTACATGTTGACATGCCAGACGCACGGCCAATTGGGATAAAAATTTATTTATTATTTATTTACCAATTAAAATTAATTGAAAACAAATAATTTTGGGCCCCCCATCCCCAATCCTCCGTTACCCCATTCCTTCACCCTTCAGCCGAAGCTCCCTGTAGTCCAACCCCCACTGCCGGCCCACAACGTCTGCATTCCTCAAAATTCCTTCCATTCCTTCCATTCCTTCAGTTCCAGAGATCCAATATGTTGGTTTGGGTTTTCAAAAGAGAAAACGAAGAATAAGAATAACACAGAGACGGGGAGTCGATAGAGTAACGGACAGCGTATCTTTAGGAACCAACCAACGCTCTAACCTTCGAGGAATTTCACAACCCTCGCCCTAAATCCGGTGAACTTCCCATCCCAAGGATAAATCCATGGACGACAAACCCATATTCCAGTTGTGGAGCTGGGAGTCGGGTCGAGCAGGTAGAGAACGAGTGGGGAAACAGAGTAGTTACCGTGGGCGCCCTAATCACGCGAACGACGAGTCGATAGAGCAACGTCTCAGAAATTGTAATGTTTCTATTATTTTTGTTTACAAGAGATAAGCATCTCTTATAGAGAGCCGAACACAAGTGGACAAGCCAAAGTGATGATTACAAGAGGAAAACATGGAAGAGGAAAATAAGGAAAGTAAAGTAATGTAATGATGGCTAGCTAGAGGAATAATTACAAGCCTGTTTGTCTAAAACAATGATGGCTAGTAGCTATTGTTGACTTGTTGACACATCCTCTCAAGTTGGTGCATAGATGTCATGAATGTCCAACTTGCTTAGTGAGTTGTGAAATACTGTACTTGTGACTGCTTTGGTGAGCATGTCTGCTAATTGATCTTCAGATTTGACGAATGGAACTTCAATAAGTCTTGCCTCAATTTTCTCTTTAATAAAATGTCCATCCACCTCCACATGTTTGATTCGATCATGTTGAACCGGATTCTAAGCAATGTCAATCGCAGCCTTGTTGTCACAATGAAGATGCATAGCATGCTTGGGCCTAAATCCCAAGTCTTTCAGTAAATTCTTCACCCAAAGCAATTCACATACTCCATGTGCCATGCTCCGGTATTCTGCTTCAGCACTTGATCTTGCAACGACCTTTTGTTTCTTACTACGCCAAGAGACTAGATTTCCTCCAACAATAACAAAGTATCCTGATGTTGATCGTCTGTTAGTTACATCACCAGCCCAGTCAGCATCAGTGTAGCCTTTAACGTCTAGATGATTATGTTTTGAAAACATTAATCCTTTCCCAGGAGCTGACTTTAAATACCTCAAGATACGGTTTACAGCATCCATGTGTGTTTCACTTGGTGCATGCATGAACTGGCTCACCATGCTAACTGCATATGTTATATCTGGTCTAGTATGTGCAAGATATATTATCTTACCAACAAGTCGTTGATATCTCTCTTTGTTGGTAGGCATCTGATCAGGATATTCACCAAGTTTGTGATTCAACTCAATTGGGGTATCTGCTGGTTTGCATGCTAGCATCTCGGTTTCCGTCAAAATATCAAGAACATATTTCCGTTGTGATAGAAATATTCCTTGTTGTGAGCGGGCCACCTCAATGCCCAAGAAATATTTTAAGGCACTGAGATCTTTCATCTCAAATTCACTTGCTAAATACTTTTGCAGTGCTGCCTTCTCTTCTGGATCATTTCCTGTAACCACCATGTCATCCACATATACAATAAGAGCAGTGATTTTACCTTTCTTATGCTTTAAGAAAAGAGTATGATCTGAGTTGCTTTGCTTGTATCCGAAAAATTTCATCGATTTGGTAAATCTCCCAAACCAAGCTCTTGGTGATTGCTTTAAACCATACAACGACTTTTTTAGTTTACAAATGTTATTGGTCTGATTGGGATCCAGCTTGCATCCTGGGGGAAGCTCCATATAAACTTCTTCTTCCAAATCTCCATGCAGGAAAGCATTTTTTACATCGAACTGTTGCAAAGGCCAGTCAAGGTTTGCTGCCAGGGATAAGAGTACACGAATAGTGCTTATCTTAGCTACAGGGGCAAAAGTCTCTCCGTAGTCAATGTCGTATGTCTGCGTGTAGCCTTTTGCCACTAATCTTGCTTTGTATCGCTCAATAGTGTCATCTGCATTGAATTTTACTGTGTATAACCACCTACAACCAACTGCTCTCTTCCTCTTGGGTAGGTTAGTTAACTCCCAAGTGGAATTTTTCTAGAGTGCCACCATTTCTTCATTCATTGCACGAGTCCACCTGGGATCATTCATAGCATCCTCTACACTACAAGGAATAGATACAGTGGATAATTGATTTACGAATGCTTCACATGATGTAGATAGCTTATGGAGGGACACATGGTTAGCAATTGGGTATTTAAGCTTGGCTCTAGGATCAGGATCATATAATTGTTTAGGAATTCCTCAAGATTTTCGAGGGGGAAGTTGATATTTAGTGGACTCAATTTTACTTGACTCAGGTATACTCTCATCAGAAATAGAATTAGATTGATCAGTTACCTGTTGATTGTGTTCCAGGGCTGATTGATCGTGTGGTACTGTCGAATAAGGCAATTGCAAGCATTCTGGACTTAACGTTGCTGGATGCACTTCTGTGTTTGTTGTTGGAGTCGATGATTCTGTTTCTGCATGTATCGTTTGATTATAGTCGTCTGCCGACTTATCGACATTGATCTCAGTTTCTGACATTTCTGCAACAATTTTAATGTTGCTAATGTCTTGGGTGTCCTCTTCAAACATACTATTCTCCCCCTGAACAGGATACTCAGTGTCTCCTGTTGAAAAATATGTTTCTCCCTCTTAAAATTGGACATCCGCAGTGATATACAAAGTTTGGGTAGGAGGATGAAAACATTTGTATCCCTTTTTTGTATCAGAATAACCCAAGAATACACAACGGAGGGCACATGGATCAAACTTCCCCCGTTGATGTGGATAAACCTGTACATAAGCCACACACCCGAAGACACGTGGTTCTAAGTTTGGGATAGATGGAATTGTGAGAAGATGGTTAAGTGTTTGGAATGGTGTTTGATATTGGAGAGTGCTGGATGGTGTCCGATTTATGAGATATGTTGCAGAACACAGTGCCTCTCCCCAAAACTTATGATGCATGTTGGCACCATATAAAGATGCACGAACCACTTCTAAGAGATGTCGATTCTTCCTCTCTGCTACACCATTTTGTTGAGGTGTATATGCACATGTGGTTTGATGAACAATACCATGCTCCTGCAAATAGTTGTGTAGAGCATGATTGACATATTATCCTCCATTATCAGACCTGAGTGTCTGAATTTTCTTGTCAAACTGAGTTGCAACATATTGATGAAAGATATTGAACTTGGTAGGGACTTCACTCTTGTGCTTCATTGGAAAAACCCACGTCATTCTAGTACAGTCATCTATAAATGTCACAAACCATCTAAAGCCAGAAGTGGTAGGAATTCTGGCAGGACCCCAAACATCAGAATGAACAACCATGAATGGCATAGAACTTTTATTTAATCTTAATGGATAAGAAACACGATGACTTTTGGCCAAAATACAGATTTCACAATGGAGATCGGATTCTTTGAATTGGGAAAAAAGTTTAGGAAATAAAAGTTTATGATAACCAAATGAGGGATGTCCTAATCGCCTGTGCCATAACCAAATCTTCTTCATTCGGGTTGATTCGTCTCTGCTTACATGATGCACTTGACTCAATCTATTGTTGCAATCTTCCGTTAAGTCCAAATAATATAGTTTGCCTCTTCTAGTACCACAACCAATCACGTCCCTGGTGAGCAGATCCTGGAAAAGACAATATAATGGCCAAAAGGAAACAGAACAATTAAGGGAATCAATAATTTAAGAAACAGATAAAAGATCGTAATCTAGGGATGGTACCACTAGGACGTGATCAAGATTGAGTGAGGAAGTTAGTGAAAGAGAGCCCTCTCCGGTAACCGGAGAGATTGAACCATTAGCACTGGTAATGAATGTCTGGTTGGCTATTTTTAGTGAGTGAAGAATGTTAGCATCAGACGCCATGTGATCTGTGGCACCTGTATCAATAATCCACGATCTATTACAAGTAATAGCGGATGTAGAATTAGATATACCTGAGGTGTTCAAGGCTTTTGGGACATGGTCAGATGAGCTAACATCTTGAGAAGACTTAGAGGTGGTAAATGATGCTCTGCTGGATTCCTTCTTTCGTCCTTTGTGAACCCATCCTTCTGGATAGCCAATAATCTCATAACAGCCTTGAATAGTATGATTTTTCAACCCGCATTTGGTGCACTGCATAGGTGGTCGATTACGAAATCGATCAGCTGTTGAGGAGTTTATGTTTTGAAGTCGAGGTCCTTGTGGAGATTGCGAATTTGTGGTAAAGAGCACAGTAACTTCAGGCATGGTGGCACTTTCTGACATGGTTCCTTGTCGGTTGCTTTCACGTTTGACATGAGAGTAGGCTCATTCAAGACCAGGTTTGGGCTCCATCCTCAAAATCTCACCACGAATTTGATCCAACTTGTTGTCTAATCCTGCAAGAAAAATGTAGACTCGAAGTCGCTCAATTTCTTGTTGCCTTGATGAGATATCATATGGGTCCTACATTTTAGAGGGACTAAGTTGATCAAGTTCTTGAAAAATCTCTGTGAGATTGCTGTAATAGTTAGTAATAGGAGCTCCATTTTGCTTCATGGTAAATGACCTTTTATGAAGATCATAAATGTTTGCTTCATCAGAGCTATCTGAGTAAGTCTTTTTTATGGCATCCCATACCTGCATGGCTGTGTCGTAACTGATGAACTGCTTCATCTAATTGGGCGTCATAGCATCAAATAACCAACTTTTGACTTGGCAATTTTCAGCTCGTCATTTGTTATACAGTGGGTCTGTAACTGCAAGCTGCTTGGTATCACCAGAAAGATGCCCATGTTTTTCTCGACTAGCAATTTTCATCTCTATGACTTGATGCCATAGAGAATAGTTGTTCTCATCAAGTTTAATTCTGCAGAGAAATTGGAATTATCATTTTGAATGGTGACCACTTGTGTGGTGGAGTTTGATTCACCTGGTGTGAAGAACTGAATTGGTGGGTTTGATACTTCATCATCACTAGCCATTGTATAGGCTTAAGATTAGTGAAGTTGAAATAAAAAATAAAACTGATATGGTGATTGAGATATGACATGGCGGAAGCCTTTTTTTCTTTTCTGTTTTTGAGGTTCAAGAGTCAGTCATGATCGACTGCTCTGATACCATCTCAGAAATTGTAATGTTTTTATTATTTTTGTTTACAAGAGATAAGCATCTCTTATAGAGAGCCGAACACAAGTGGACAAGCCAAAGTGATGATTACAAGAGGAAAACATGGATTTATTTTTAAACCATAGGATATGAGATTATGATGTGATTTATTTTTATATTATTTAATCAGTATCTATTAACATTTTATTATTAATTTATCTTTTTATTTTATATATAATCCTGTTCCTCTCTTCGTCCTGTCCCTCTCCCTCTCTGTCCCACTCTCACTCCCCTCTCCCTCTTTTTCTTGAAGGAAATCATTTTCATTAAATCATTCTTATTAAATAATTCATATCCTTGAAATTCGATTCAATGATTATAAACAAAGATTTATTTTAAAAATTATAATAATTTTATCTATTAAATTAGATTTCAATAGTCTGAATTTTTTAATGAGTTGACGATGAGAATTAGGTTGATGGGAATTGGAGAGGATCCCTTTCCCTCTTATTCACCCTTTTTTTCTTCCTCCTTTTCAGTGACCACCGTCTCTCTGCCCTCTTCCTCCTTTTCTCCCGTTTCACTCAAATTACTCTGGCTTTCTTCTCCTTCTTCAAAGTTAAAAAACTTTGAATTTGTTTTGTTTTGTCTCAAAGGAAACTGCCTAGCAAGGGAGCTGCTGGGTAGCGGAGGAAGCTAGAATTGCGGTTTACAACTTGACGTTGGATCAGATCCAGAGCGGAACCAGCCAGGTGTTCCTCCGTGAAGCAAGGAGGGGAAATCTGGGCTGTCGGTTCGTTGAGTTTTATAAGAGGGAGAGAAATCAATTTGAAGCAAAGAGGGGGTTGACTTCGCGGGAGACTGGCATTACGACGACTTTAGGGCTTACTGTCTCAATTAATTTGTCCCGGTGGAGCTGGATCCCTTTGTTTTTTGTCTTCAGTATGTGCTCCCATGTCCAGTTGATAGTGATCTCTCGAGTCTTTTTTTAATGGCTGATTTGTTATCATAAACGAGCATACCCAAAGATGAACTTCGGCTGCACTATGTGCACATAGCTTAATCTGAAGATTGCCCAAAAATTCAATCCGTGAGTATTAATTTTTTCTTACTAGTTTGATCTAACATGTGCTCCATCCACATAAATTTACAGGTTGAAGATGACACGCACAGTTGTCCCTAGTCCAATTGTTCATGCACTTCTAGACAAAAATAACTATGAAGAATGGAGTTTGCTAGTTAAAACCTACCTGTTGGCAAAAGATCTTTGGGACGTCGTGGAAGCCACCACTGAGCCTCCTAGACAAGAAGATGGCGAAGTTGAATTTAAAGCTTGGAGGAAGAGTAATGCCAAGGCTTTGCACACCATCCAGATTTCTTGTGGAGCCGATACTCTTTCTTCTATTATGGGAGCCAGTACAGCCAAAGTTGCCTGGGATATTTTGGCAGAAAAGTTGAAGCCAGCTGAAGCATCCCAAGCCACAGGAAACGGTATGTGCACCTTCGCCTTTTCCATATAATTAGGCATTTGTCTTTGGAATTAACTTGGATCCTCACAGGACGAGGAGAAGTTCATTATCAAAATACTTTGTGATCGATTTATAGAATTTTATGCTTGTGATCAAAATTGTTTATGTTATAAATCACTTGGTAAAGATTTTTTATGTAAAATTAATAAAATATGAGATCATTTATAATTGAACAGTCTAAAAATAGGTGATTAGATTCAATACAAGCGTTACGAACTATTTATATTATTTGCTACAATTGATTGGTTAAACAATTTTAAAATTAATTAATTTTCTATAAAGATGATTTTTATTAAGTGATTTATAATTTGAACAATTTTTATCATAAGCACGATCTGTGAATGAATCACTAATTTTTTTATTTTTTATGAGGAACTCCTCAACTTTGAGATGCCAAACATGGAGGAGGATTCTCTCCTCATTTTTTCTCATCTACTTTTATCCTCATCCTGTTTGTGTGATCACGGTTAAACCACGTTTTTTTGTCTTATTATCTTTATAAAAAATTAATATAAAATGTTGACGTGATTTGACCGTGATCACACAAACAGGGGAGGATGGAAGTGGATAGGAAAAAAGAGGAGATAATCCTCCTCCGCCAAACATACCTCTTTGCCTTTTTGTCGTACTGTATACAAAGTGTAGTGAGCCCAATTTATTTGGCCTTCCAAAAGGAAAAGCCACGAATATTTGACATTTTTTTGTTTGTTAATATTCATTAAAAAGAGAGACTTTTTTTTTTTAATCAATAAAAAGAGAGACGTCAATTGTGTGAGTAGTGTCAGTTTCGGCTTCGACTTGTCTCCTTTTAGTTGAATTAGATCTATCCTTCATTGAATAGTTCAATTTAAACTACAACAAAAATAAGATAGTAAAAGAGAGAAAAATATTTCTCAATAGAGAATGATGGGGTATAAACATAAATGATTCTGCTTTCCAGGGGAGATATTTGACGATCACACGAATAACGACCCAAACATTGTTGAGGCAGAGCCAAAGAATGATGCCATAGAAGAATCGCCCCATGAAGGTATTATGTCTCGATTCTCACAAAGATTTTTGTTCAATATTTATTAATTAAACTCCTTTCAAATTTTACATTGTTATTTGCACTCTAAAATAGTCATTTATTTTGCTTTTTTCAAAGAAAAAACTAAAATGCATAATGTCATCGACTTTGAATTCCTATTAACAGTTGCAATTTACAAAGAAAAAGAGACGGTATTCAATGGTAAAACAAAACCAAAGTAGCAACTATATGTTTCCCAATAGAGAATGATGCGACATAAACATAAATGATTCCATTTTTCAGGGGAGATATCCCACGACCACACGAATAACAACCCAACCATTGTTGAGGCAGAGCCAGAGAATGATGCCATAGAAGAATCGCCCCATGAGGGTATTATGTCTCGATTCTCACAAAGATTTTTGTTCAATATTTATTAATTAAACTCCTTTCAAATTTTACATTGTTATTTGCACTCTAAAATAGTCATTTATTTTGCTTTTTTCAAGGAGAAAACTAAAATGCATAATGTCATCGACTTTGAATTCCTATTAACAACAGTTGCAATTTACAAAGAAAAAAAGACGGTATTCAATGGTAAAATAGAACCAAAGTAGCCACTATATGTTTCCCAATAGAGAATGATGCGACATAAACATAAATGATTCCATTTTTCAGGGGAGATATCCCACGATTACATGAATAACAACCTAAACATTGTTGAGGCAGAGCCAGAGAATGATGCCATAGAAGAATCTCCCCAAGAAGGTATTATGTCTCGATTCTCACAAAGATTTCTGTTCAATATTTATTAATTAAACTCCTTTCAAATTTTACATTGTTATTTGCACTCTAAAATAGTCATTTATTTTGCTTTTTCCAAGGAGAAAACTAAAATGCATAATGTCATCGACTTTGAATTCCTATTAACAGTTGCAATTTCCAAAGAAAAAGAGACGGTATTCAATGGTAAAACAGAATCAAAGTAGCAACTATATGTTTCCCAATAGAGAATGATGCGACATAAACATAAATGATTCCATTTTTTAGGGGAGATATCCCACGATTACACGAATAACAACCTAAACATTGTTGAGGCAGGGCCAGAGAATGATGCCATAGAAGAATCTCCCCAAGAAGGTATTATGTCTCGATTCTCACAAAGATTTCCGTTCAATATTTATTAATTAAACTCCTTTCAAATTCTACATCGTTATTTGCAGTCTAAAATAGTCATTTACTTTGCTTTTTTCAAGGAGAAAACTAAAATCATAATGCCATTGACTTTGAATTCCTATTAACAGTTGCAATTTACAAAGAAAAATAGACGGTATTCAATGGTAAAACAGAACAAAAGTAGTCTATATATACAATAAATCAAAGAAGAATAAGAGAAATGCGTAAGAAGTATATAGTCTATATGTTTTTGTTTTGGTGATGAGGGTAACAACTATATGTTACGTAAATTATGGGGATATATATGTAACGTTAGCTAGCTTGGCAGGAGACGAAGAACTCGTTAATACAACTATTTCGGGTTTCGTGAAGAGCGATGATTGGGAATTTGCAATGCAGCTTCTTAAGCGATATCCCAAGGCAGTAAGTGCAAGACATGAGGCCGGTGTGACAATTCTTCACTGGGCAGTCTCTTTGAAGAAGGTGGACATTGCAAACGAATTGGTGGAATTAATGAGTCGAGAAGACTTGGAAATACAAGACGATGTTGGTCTTACCGCTCTTCATTATGTTATAGTTAGTACTCCAGAAAGCGTCGAACTAGCAAAACGCATGGTTGAAAAGAACGAGAAGTTACTCAGTATTGTCCTTCCTCCCTCGAAAACCAGCCCACTTTTGGCCTGCAAAATTACCCCACTTATTCAGGCTCAGGGTTATAGTCATGAAGGAGGAGAAGAAATGGCTCGATACCTTTATTCCGTCACTCCGCGCGAAACCCTGAAGGATTCTGAATGCGCTATGCTTATTATCTACAGTCTTATGTTTAAAAGATTTGGTAAGATCAACATTCAAATGATAATTATTATTAGTGGCGCCTTAATTTTTTTTCCTTGTATAAATACTATAAAACCGCTGTATATTAATAATGTCGAGACTAAGCTAATTTTATAACTAGATCTATAGAGGTTATTTCTAAACACTCCACAATATGTAGATATTGCGTGGGATTTAATTCAGCGTTGCCCGGAGTTAGCCATTGCTAAAGACTTTGAGGAGAGAACACCTTTAAATGAACTAGCTGGTATGCGTTCTGCATTCCTAAGTGGAAGTTCGCTCAATTTCTGGGAACAATGGATTTATGACGGTTAGTAATGCTTTCCATTTTCTCTTCATTTTAAATTTTGTCCTAATTAAACTTTATATTTTCTTTTATTCTTATTAGACGCAGCAATAGAAAATTCTTGGTTCAAGGAACTAGTTTATATCGCGTATTAATATGTTAGTGGGCTTGTGTTCTTATCTTGATAGGCATACAAATAAAACCAATGCCTACCATTAAGGAACCTATTCCTACCACTGATGATGATGTTTGTATAAACGTTGAAATACCGGAAGATGGCGACCAGAGTAATAAAAGGCAAAGGCATCTCATTTGCTCAGGTACGCATGTTACATGGCAGACGTGCCATTTGTTTTTGTTAATGTTTTGTTAATGAGTTAGCAAGCATATTTTAGGAGAAGCCCTTATATTGCAAGATAAACCCATTGACCATATTTTAGGAGAAGCGTTTATTCTTGAAGTGAAATTGGCAAGGTCAATCTCCCTAATGGTTCTGTATATGTCATTTTTATTTTCCCTTTTTATTTGAGTTGATTTATAGACGCATTTGGATGCTTCCTCTTTTTTTTGCACTCCTACATTCCTACTACTATGGTATCTACCTCGACAATGGATATGTAGGATGTCATCTTCTTCATATTTACCTCTTTTCTAACTTGGTTTCAAATGATGGTGGGGCTTATCTTCTATCAACATACATATCAAGTCTTCGTCTTATATTTGTATCCATTGCAACCTATTAATTATTATATCATTCTATGTCGCAATTTATGTTTTTTTTAGTACAACTATGTATTATAAGTAGACACTTATTTATAAATCATATAATAATTTAATCAAATTTGAATAAAACCGCTTAGGCCCCGTAGTTCGACTAGCGGCTTTTAGAACATTGGTCAAAACTATCAAATCTAGTGGTACTAAAGTTTGATTATTGTGTTTGTTTTGGAATTATTTCAAATATTTTTGGAGTTTGGAACCTTTTTGCCTTTTTATTAAAATCGATATTCTACAATCATCTAAACTAAGGAAAAAATAGAGTTTAAACCTAGGACTGAGTGGATAGAAGAAAATTTTCTAACCAAGGCAATCCACCACCTACTAGGTCTTTTATATGTGGGTTAGAGTAGTTGATTTTGGTTTCCAAAGAAACTCACCTCCAACAAGTGTAAAAATGTGCAGGCACAAGGAGGCTATCTAAAGCATTATTGATTTTGATTTCGAAGAAACTCACCACATTTTTGTATCATATTAAGTAATGCTAAACAGATTAAATTTTTGTACCATATTTTATGGTTTAAATGGGGATATAAGGACATCTCTAACCGAGGGTTGGCCAGAGGGCTCGTTTTAGCCCTCTGGCCTTCCAAGATATTAATATTTTAATGAACAGTACATGGTCATATTTGCCTCCATCTCCAACCGAGGGTTAAAGGGCCATAGGGCTCGTTTTAGCCCTGTCACAAAAAACCGTGTCCAACCGAGGGCCAAAAGGTCATAGGGTCAAACATAATTTATTATTTAAAAACTACAACTTAAATTCAAATCCAACGGCTAAGTGACGTCATCTATAGGAAGTTATATGCTGACGTATTTAAGTTTCATGTTGTTAAATGTTTTTTTTTATGTTGGTTAATGTTATTTAATGTTGTTTCATATTGTTTAATGTTGTTTCATGTTACTTAATTTAATTTAATGTTGTATAATGGCTTAGGAAGTTATAGGAAAAAATGGAATTTAAAAAAAAAAAAAATTGTAAAATAGAAGTTATAGGAAAAAAAATATGAAACAAATTTTGTGAAATAGAAGTTATAGGAAAAAAATGGAATTTAAAAAAAAAAAAAAGGAAATAAATTTTGTAAAATAGAAGTTATAGGAAAAAAAATAGAATTTAAAAAAAATATATAACAAATTTTGTGAAATAGAAGTTATAGGAAAAAAAATTTGTTAAAAAACTGTAAAAAAAAAAAAATTCAAAAATAATGGCTAGTTGACGTCAGCTAGCCGTTATATTCAAAAAAAATTCTATTTGTGTCGGTTATAGCCGACACTATCTCTTTTATTTATGTCGGTTATAACCGACAGTTTAAAAAAAAATCTAGCCAGCCTAGGGCTGGCTGGCTGGCTAGAAGGGGCCAACCCTTTGGCCCTTTCAGATTCCGTGGAGCCCATGAGCCTTCTGGCCTAACCCTCGGTTGGAGACAATTTTCGGACTATTTTCGACCCTCTAAACCCTTCGGTTGGAGATGGCCTAACCTCCTCTCTTCTTTTTTCTAGATAAAAAGGGGATATAACTAATTGGTAATTGAAGACTTTACTGACAATTTGGAATTTCAATGCAGGTACAAGTTTATTTCGTGGACTAGTTGTCAAGACCTTCAGTAAACTTTTGGGTACGCTACATTATGAATTGATTTCAATGGAAATTCATTTCACACATTCTTTTTAGTCTTTTATTATAGTCTCTTACACACCTTTGTTTAATTTTGGTTGTTGATTCTATTTGTTTTATTCAATCTAAGTCCATATATAAATAAGGGGTGTGAAATACTTAAAAAGGTGCGTAAAAAATCACCTTATTATAGTTTCTTACACACCTTTGTCTTAAAAGGGTATGTAAAAATCACTTTTCTTTTCTTTTCCTATTTATTGTCTTAATAATTTTTAATTACATTCTTTTTATTTTATTTTATTTTCAATTATTTTCTAATTCTATATACAGAATTAAGGGTATATTGTTTGACTTGTTTTCAATGTCAACATAGGATTCAATCGTATATATCTAATGAAATTGGGCCACGTTCGGATCCTCGAATTTCTACATCGCATGTGTGAAGTGACGAAAAATAAAGATGTTGAAGAATTGCAAGGCTTGGAAAAAGCAATGTTCCTAGCAATAAAAAAAGGACATGTGGAGTATATTACTCATTTATGCAGGGCAAATTATAAACTCCGTAACATCACCAATGAAAAAGGCCGGAACATCTTTCAATTTGCAGCTGAATGTCGTCAACATAAAGTTTTTAGTCTATTATATGGACTCGGTGATCAAGGCAACTGGGAACGGTTCGTAATTGAAAAAGATAAGTCGGGCAATAACATGCTGCATGTGGTAGGAACTATTTCCTCCGCCGCACAGATTAATCGTATTCAAGGTGCAGCTTTGCAAATGCAAAGGGAACTGCAATGGTTCAAGGTGACTACTTATCTATAGAATCAATTATATATTATACTTATAAAATCTATGTTATTATATAAGAGACTACTTAATTATATTCGTGAAAACTGATGATGGAACCCCCTCCTTTCTCCTATTCACCATCTTCTCTCTTGTATATAATTGAAATTTATAAGGAAATCAGAAGTTATTTTATATATTTGTGGTCCATTCCTTCATAACTTGAACTGAAAATACCTTGAGACTTAGCCATAAGGATTTGTACCAAGAGATCAGAATTACTCTTCGGATGTATATAGTCACATCTCTTCTAAGTTTTTGTTGAATGACATGCAGGAGGTGGAACGTTTTGCACGGCCTGTAGATCATGAAGTAATAAATGAAACGGATGGGATGACACCACGTGAATTATTTACCAAGGGTCACAAGGACTTGGTGAAAGAGGGTGAAAAGGCAATGAAAGATACAGCAACATCTTGCACAGTTGTAGGGGCTCTTATCGTTACTATCATGTTTGCTGCAGCGTTTACAGTTCCTGGTGAAAATGAACAAGAAACAGATCTTCTTGTAAGTAAGACGGCAGTCATGACTTATATAGTTTCTGATGTTATATCGCTTTTTTCTTCCACAACTTCAGTAATGATAATTTTGGGAATCCTCACATCGCGTTATGCCGAAGATGATTTCCTCTTATCATTGCCAACAAAAATGATATTAGGCCTTATCACCCTTTTTTTATCTGTCGTGGCAATGATGATAGCTTTTTCTTCAGCCCTTTCCATTATGCTTCATGGAAAATCATCCATTGCTATTCTACTTACTTTGCTTACAAGTGTTCCAGTTGCATCTTTCATATGGACGCAATTTCCCCTCCTTCTTGAGTTAGTCATTTCTACTTATGGAGCAGGCGTGTTTGACAGGAAAATAAAAAATTGGCCTCGTCAAGACCCTAAATACTCTGCCTCATGTTAATGTTATTATAAATTAGGCTTATTAGTTTTGGATTGCTACAAATTTTGCTTTAAGTTTGTAATGAATAGTTGTTTGGATCGTGTATAATAAAACCAAATCCACCCTGGTTGTAATGAAAAGACATTAATGTACGTGTTTGAACATTTAGTCTTCATCTTGCATCCCTTCTTTTTCATGTGACATTTTACCATAGTTGCAAGAAGTAATTATATTTATACATTCTGGTACTGGTTAGAATGAATGATGACTTTTTTGAAATGCTAGCGTGGCAGCTCCCAATACACAAATGTAAAATTGACAGACATAGATTGGTCAACAAAAGAAAATGAATGTCTATATCATATGGACGAGCAACAACATATTATACCTTTGGGTGAACTGTCAATTTAGTTCTTAAATTATCACTTGAGTTAAAATTAGATCTTTAAAATAATTTTTTTCAAAGAAATCAGTCATTGAATTATAAAAATATGTCAATTACATCCCTAATATTAGATTCGAAGCTACTATATTTAATTTTTCATTAATTTAAGTCACGTTACTTGAATATAATACATATTGGAGGGTAGATTGGTAATTTTATTGTAAAGAAATAGTGTATAGAGTTAATTTTGAAGGGTAAATTAGACGTCAATCAGTAACCTATATGAAATGTTAAGGGGCTTATAGTTGAGAAAATAACGGTATTATAATATAAGAGTGTCAGCCATCCTCATAAGCTTTCCCAAATCTAATTTCCCAATTCAATTTTCCCGATTGCAATGGCTGACACTCTGAGCCCTAATCCGGCAACCTAGAAGCGGAGGCTCCCAATGGCCGCTCGTCTCCAGTCTCCAACCAGCCCATTCTTCCTCGGCTCCAATGACGACAACCGCGAGCGTGCGCAGGCTCGCGCAGCACCCGCCACCGCGATTCGGAGGAAGTCCGTTGCGCTCAATCTGCTGCCACAGCAGGGAGACCCCAATCACGGCCTCGGAAAGGCGCAGATCCTCGAGCTGTTTCAGAATTGCATCAAACTCGCCAGTGAAAATGTCAGTTCAGATTTTTCAAGTAAATGAAAGTTTTGAAATTAATTTTTTTAACAGAAAGTTTCAATTTTTTTAGTATTTTATTTGTCAAATGAGTGAGCCATTTGTACTGTATTAGATTTTGATGTTTGTTGTGAATTTTTTTCTTTCTTTAAATGTTCGATTTTGATCTGTTAGGCGCAGAAAATTAATCAGAAAAATACATGGGAGCTGAATTTGATTGACCATTTAACGGACATTATTAACGTTGAAGAGGAAAAGGATGCAGAGACGAATTTTCAAAAGGTAAATTCCGCCTATTGATACTACGATGTTTCGGATAAGTTTTGGAGTTTGAAATCCATGACCCATCAAGACCAAGATTTTGGTAAAACCACTTTTGAAGTGAGTGGCCGAAAGTTCACACATTCGATTGATACGCTATGTTTGCTTAAATATGTATCACTTCTCGATATGTGCAGGCTTGCTGCACTCTTGAAGCTGGAGTCAAAATTTACTCAATGAGAGTGGATTCAGTACACTCCGAGGCATATAAGGTCCTTCGTGGGATGAATAGAGTAGGCCAAGAATCCGAACAAGGTTGGGTTTGCTGTCGCCTATAACTTTGCCCGTTCGTTTTTTACTGAAGTGTATTCACTTGCAAGACAAAAAGAAGTATATTGATTTTAAAAGTGGTTCTGTACCTGATTCAGAACATTTTTCTAACCTGCGGACAAAGTAAATTTTGTGAAAGTTGCGTTCTTGGCATATTAGTCATTATACCATTTCAAGGTAGATAAAATCGATAGTTTTGCTGTATTAACCTTTGCATTTATAACCTATACAATGAATTAGAGAACATACAATCAATGACTTTTCCTGGCAGAAGCAATGTGATTTTTGCATGGTTTATCGGAATGATGACCATGTGGTATAGTTATCTTTAAGCAGCTCATCTGTAAATTGTAATAGTAAATTATTTCACATTGGACTTGTGCTCCATTGATCCATCTTCTTAGTATCTTGATACTGTTGTAATTTTAGATACCAGAGTAGAGGATGCCAATGCTGACAATGGAAAGGATGCGGCTAGTTCCAAGAATGAGACGCAGAAGAAGGTTGACTGTTCTCTGACTCCCTACGGTGGTTTATTGAACTCCCGTATACTAAATGCTGACATAAATCCATACATGCAGATATCTCCCTTATCAACGCTGGAATCATTTTTTGATGTTCTAAATGTAAAAAAAGTTTGACGGTGATCACTCATCCTGTGCTATCCTTATTACTAGTTTTATATTGTGAGATGCGAGGCCAAGTTTGAAATACAATTTTGTTTGTATTTTCAGTTGCATTTGCAGTTGATCCCACTCTATCATTAGACATCTGCACAATTTGATGAAGGTGGGGCCAAGGGTCTTTTAATGAATAATCTTGGAGTATATGGTGGATGCAAAGTGCTCTCTTGATTCTTCGGAAGTACCAGGGAAGTGCATAGCATCTGATAATCAACTTGATAAATCAGATACCATTGATCTTTCTTTTGCTGGTGGTAAGTTGCTGTTTCGGTATTCTATTAAGTTCTTCGAAATCTCATCTTGCCATTTTTTTCCAAATGAGAATGATGTGGTTTACTAAGATTAACTTTTTCTTGATCTTTTATAGAATATGTAGAACAAATGGTAATGAACATGCGAAATCAAAGATGAAATTTCGCAGTTTAGTTGATCGATTTGATGAGGATAACAAAAGGCCACCAGATATATATACATGTGATTAAGAATCAGCAGAGCAAGTTGATGCTGCCTATAACAATGAAGCTGATTTTGATTGTGATGTATCTGAGAATTGGGGGAACTGGGATTATGATCATGATGACCAAACAAGCGTCTGGAGGACTTTAACTGTGAAAGTTCAAATTTCCCTAGTTATCATGAGGTTTTTCGAACATACTATTCATATTAAGTTTGAATCGTAAATATTTGTTCCATGGGTTTTTCATTTTAGTTTTATGAATAATTGAAGAATGACTTCATTCCCTGATAATTTTCAACTTTTGTAGAATAATGAACCGGGTGCTTACCATGAGCTTGATATGGGTGAAAGACTTGAGAAAGTTGATGGGTTTTTGTTCTTAAGTCTTGGATTTACTTCCAAACAAAATGCATGGGTAGGTCCTGATCATTGGAAGCATCGAAAAATTAAAGGTCAGGTTCAGTGATCATGTCATCAACTAATATTTGTATGTGTATCTCTTGTGGTTCAATAGTATGGTAACACATCACATAATCTGTTTTTTCAGTTTCAAAGAACGATCGTCCTGCAGAAGAACCAGTGACTGTTAAACAAAAGAAGACCAAAGCACAGCAGGATCTTGATTTCACAAAATCCTTGGAAGCAGAGTTCTCAGATATTTTTGCTCCCCCCAAAAATCCAAAATCCTTACTGCTCCCTGCAAGTGGAGCACCTCGTACTACAAAACTTCCTGAGGATTGCCACTACTAACCAGAAGAGCTTATAAAGCTATTTCTTCTACCTCAAGTAATGGTAATGTGTGTCAACAATCAAACCACATATTTTTTGGTGTACTCTATTTCATGATATGCTCTTTTTTGCTGTAGTACCTTGGAAGGCGGCGCAGGAAGTCCTCGGGTAATAAATTCTTTCTCGCTGATAACAAATAGATATACCAATAATTAATTTTTTGGAACGTCCATTTGTTTTCTCAATCCTTTTATTTATTTATTTTGTTACTGATGAAATGTGCAACTAATTCATATAGAGTACTTGGTGTGTTATCAGATGAATCAAGGAAAAAATGTGACGATGATGAGCAATTTCTGTACGACGAAGATGAAATTGGACGTGGGGGCCAATATGATGACCAAAATATCCGTAGTGATATGGAGGACTTTAGCACACTTGTTTCTCAGCCTCGCCGGGTTGGTTCCAAACTTTTCAGCTTGACGTAATTTGAGTTAGCTCCACGAGTCGGAATCTTAGTGGTTTTACGAACTTGATTTCAACTTATTTAGTTTAAAGGTTTATAGTTGGACGTCTAGTTTTATAGATGTTCATCCCGGAGATAATAAGGATTGCAATATTATGATTTATGAATAGCTTTACACTTATAGTATGTAATTCAAAATCCATTAAAACAAATCTCTGCAGTTTTTTATTACAGTTTGCTTCCTACATCTAACCAATACAGGTTAACAAAATTGAAGTGCACTACGACAAGACTTCCAAACAAGTGGATGTGCAGACTTTGAAAGAAACCCTTTGGAACCATGTACAAGAATCTGTTCATACGTCGATCCAGGTCTGCTAAGTTATTTATTTATATATTTTTCAGGTTTTCAGTGTTCTTAGGCAATAAACATGTAGGAAACCATCTTTATTAAAAAAAGTTAAATTACATAAGAAGGCTTGACTGGGGACTTATTCATATGCTGATACAAGCCTATAGATTTATTTGATGTATGATTTCCGATTGAGTGGTATCCTCTTTTTTCTTCATGCTGCAATCAAACTGTCTGTGAAACTTACTCGTTACCTACTAACATGTGGAGATCATGGAACATGAATTGTGGCAATTTCAGCGTGCCACTTGGAATGGTGTACGATGTGATCTATCAACAGAAATACATAAATACCTTTGTCTTGTATTGGGTACATCCCACTAGATGATATATTTTATACCATAGAAAATCAACAAGTGAATGATATTTAGGAATTTCTATTACTTCAGCCTTGTTTGAAAGTGCTTTTAGATAGCTAAAAGTGCTTCTGACAATGTATAGAAAAAATTTAAAAAGTATTTATGGGTTATAAAAACGTCTACACTGGTTTCGAGAAGTACTGAAATGTTGTTTTATGAAGAAACGCTTATATTTGGTTCTTGTAAAAGCGCTTATTAGTATAAGTGCATCATAAAGAAGCATTTCGAAACTGAATTTCTGCATCTACCATCCTACTGTTTCGTATTTGAAATTACATGTTTCTTTAGAAGGTGTAAAGTCTGATTAATTATTGAAAATTCTGAACTTGAAAAAGGGTGAAGAGCAATTGGTGTCGCTCCAGCAAATTTTGGGTAACTTTCCAAGTGATTGCAGGGCAGCTGAAACTATCAATGACATCTCCCCTCATCTGTGTTTCGTCTGCCCTTTACATTTAGCCAATGAGCATGGTTTAAGGATCCTGGGCTCCCCCAATCTGGATGATCTCAGCAATCACCTTACCTGAAAGTTTGGGAGCATTTTCTCAGCTGTAATGTTTTTGTACTGTACTGTTATTATTTGAATAGAAAATGGAAAATGTCTCTGAAAGTGTACTTTACAAGGTTTTATATTTAGGAACCCGATCTCCTCCGAACCTAAAAAATCTGAGCATAAGGATCAAATGATCCGGACCATTGAAATTTGATTCAACGGCTATAATTATTATAACTTTTAGAGGAGCCCCTTGTGTGTAGCCGTTGGATCAAATTTTAACGGTCCAGATCATTTTATCCTTTGGCTTAGATTTTTTGAGTTCAGAAAGGATCCGGGTTCTTATATTTAAAGGAAAACTAATGAAAAGAGCTTGAAAACTTTGATTTTTAACGATAAGGACAAAATAAAGGGTAGAGTGAATAGTACCAGATTTGACTTTTTAGTGTAAAAATGTGGTTTTTCGTTAAAGTAAACATTACTGCGAGCTTTTCGTTAAAACTCCCATTATTTAATCTATTGGTTTTCCTCTCAATTATGGTTTGACACCTTGAACTATCACTCCAGTTGAAATTAACCTCCTAAATTATTTTTTTGGTAAATTAACCCCCCAAACTATTTAAAATCAGTTAATTAATCCCTCGTCGTTAGATTGCAGAATCAATTTCGTCAAATTCAAGGGCAAGTTAGTCATTTCATCATTAATTGTTACTTATCAGTTATAATCACTAATAAAATTTTGACACATGGACATAAAATAATTCAAAATTATATAGCATAATGAGAAAACATAAAAAACCAAACGCTTATATAAAGGACCATCTTACATTGTCATTACACATTATTTTGTTTTCATATGTCATAATTACATTGTTGGTTATAGTTGATAAGTAAGAATTAATGAAGGAAATATTAATTTTCCTTTGAATTTGACGAAATAATGGATAAAATCTATCGACAAGGGATCAATTGGCTTATTTCAAATAGTTCAGAGGGTTAATTTACAAAAAAAAATAGTTCAGGAGGTCAATTTCAAATAGAGTAATAGTTCAAGAGGTCAAATGACAATTCACCCATTAAATTAATGTTCAAAATGACAATTAGCTGAAGTGGTTAAATTTAAGGATGTAAATTTTTGCACGCAAAATCCTACATGTTCAAATTCCTTCCCTTCTAATGTTGCACGTAAAAAAAAAAATTAGTGTTATTCACACAGTCATTTTTAATTGTCACACACGATCTCAATTTTTGGTTATCGAATCGAATGAATTAAAGAAAATTAATAGCAAAAAATTAACAAAGATGTGTAAAATGTAAAAATGAGTATGAAAAACTAGAGTGATTCAAAGAATATAGGAGTGACTTATGGGTTGTTAATGCAAGTGAATTTTACTGCAGGTTAGAAAATACTAAACTAGAGCAATGCTCATAAATACAAGTAACTTGTGAGCCGTTGATGCAAATGAATCCTACAATACATCAATGATTTTGCACATAACTAATATTGTTACTAGTAAGTTATGGGTTGTATTATCCAGGTGATCAAGACTTTTTCTTCAATCCATTGCGTTTCGATTTCAAATCATTTTAAATTGATAGAATAATATTGAATATCTTTTGTAGTAAATATTGATAGTAGCATAACTTAAAATATTATTAAAGAATGAATAAAAACTTTAAAAAAACAAAAAACAAAAACTAGTGTCCCCACACAGTCTCTACAGTACTCTAGTAACATAACATTCAATTATTCAGTCGAATGACATTGACAATGTCAAATAAATAGAATTTTACGACAAAACAATAGGCCACGTTTCCGGATCCCTTCCAATTAAATCCTAGCGACCAAATAGCTCAGCCATTTTCGTAAAATCATGCGGCTGAAATCGTTCTTTCTTTTCAACTTTCACACACTCTCTCTTTCTTCTTAATAGTTTTGCCTTCTTCTCCGGTGGCGATCGACGAAGCGGAACCGCAGAGAAGAAGAAGAAAATGAGAGAATGAGAGGGGACCGGGGTTGAAGGTCGGGGAAATATGCCGTGATAATTGGGTGGAAGTGTGAGGGAGAGGTGAGTGACGGAGGGAGATGCCCAGGATCCGGATGAGCGAATCTGGAGAGGATAAAAAGAAAGTAAACAATGACTTCAATCAACTAGCTACGTGTCACTGTATCTGTCAATGATGTCACCTTGGCTTCTTGACGAGTTCCTTGCTTTTCATTATCAATGAGGATTCTCTCCGATCGACTTTGTTAGGATTCAAAAGATTATTTAATTGTGTCCATTTATCGCATTTATTGTATATCGTAGGATGGGAAAACTAAACCCATGATATACGATAAATAAACATATTTTTTATCACATAATATATGATAAACGATTACAATTAAAGAATTCTCAAAATCCTCATAAAGAGGATCTAGAGAGGATTTGTTGGGTCATTATCTTGCATTAAAAATACTGAAAATATGACTTTAACCCCTCAAATTCAATTTCTTTCACATAAAACCCGACATAAATTTTTTATTGGAATAAAACCCTATGACTAGACTCCACCTAAGCAAATTCATTAATTATGTTTGACTTTACACATTTTAAATTTTTCAAACGCCTAAAATACCCCTTTTTGCATGTTTAATGTGCACAATTAAACATATGTAGATTTTAAGGAGGATTAATGATTTTACAAAAATTAAAAAAATACTAATATTCTAAATGCATTGCATGTTATATGAGAATTCAAGATTTCCACATTTTGTAATTAATTTGGTTTATTCATGTTTCTCTCACTCCATAAAATTTGCTTCTAATTTGATATAGGAATTAATTTGGCGAGTTTTCTTAATCTTAACAACATTTTTCAATTTAAATATATATATTTTAAGTGAAATAGTCTATCTTTTAAAATATTTATCAATAAAATAATGTACCTATTGTTCAAATTTTAGGATAAAAAATTTACCTGTTCTTATTTAACAATAATTTATCCACAATGTTATTTTTGTATGAATATAATTTACCTACTTTTAGATTTTACTAGCAAAAGTGCCCGCGCGTTGCTTCGGGTGTTTAAAATATTTTGATAATATGTACATACAGAAAACAGAATTTATTGAAATTAGATTTATATACCTAAGATAGAGATTGGCAGTGACACACCCCGTCCCGAAGGAGGGCGTGCTGGCCGTCACGCCCTCCTTCGGGACGGGGTGTGTCAGTTGGTATCAGAGCTAAATAGGGAAAACTAGACTCAACTAAACGACGTGGCTCTGTACGAGGCGGTATTGTTCTGACAGAAGACACTAGAGAATTCTCAAGTTGGTATCAGAGCCTACACGCCCTCCTTCGGGACAGGGTGTGTCAGTTGGTATCAGAGCTAAATAGGGAAAACTAGACTCAACTAAACGACGTGGCTCTGTACGAGGCGGTATTCTGACAGAATTCACAATGGTATTTTTAAGCTTCCGAACTGTGTAAATGGTTACGTCACTCTCACGTGACGGCCAGCACGCCCTCCTTCGGGACGGGGTGTGTCAGGCAGTGTGCAATTCCTCACTGTTATAAAGATAGAGATGCTATGAAAGCTATATTCATGTACATAAGTTCATAATATCAAAATCGTTCAAATACGAAAAATATTCATGTCCATATCAGAAGCTTGGCACCACACATCTGCTCAGTGTTTATGATTTTTCCTGGTCAATCTTTTGGTCTTGCTTGTTTGGGAATGACCATCTTTTTATTGGTCATCATGTTATTTTTTGCTTTGTCCAGAATTTTTCTCTTGCTATATATTAAGAATTGGAATCAGTAAGAATTGAATATAAAAAAACTAAATTTTTTCAATCTATTTAATGTAACATCCCACATCGCCCAGGGGAGTGATCCTTAAATGTATATTCTCATCCCTACCTAGCACGAGGCCTTTTGGGAGCTCACTGGCTTCGGGTTCCGTAGGAACTCCGAAGTTAAGCGAGAAGGAGGCTAGAGCACTCCCAGGATGGATGACTCACTGGGAAGTTGCTCGTGAGTTCCCAGAAACAAAACCGTGAGGGAATGGTAAGCCCAAAGCGGACAATATCGTGCTACGGTGGTGGAGCGAGCCCGGGAAGTGATCCGCCCCAGGCCGGGATGTGACAATTGGTATCAGAGCCAATCCCTGGCCGGAAGTGTGCCGACGAGAACGTCGGGCCCCAAAGGGGGGTGGATTGTAACATCCCACATCGCCCAGGGGAGTGATCCTTAAATGTATATTCCCATTCCTACCTAGCACGAGGCCTTTTGGGAGCTCACTGGCTTCCGGTTCCGTATGAACTCCGAAGTTAAGCAAGGAGGCCAGAGCACTCCCAGGATGGGTAACCCACTGGGAAGATGCTCGTGAGTTCCCAGAAACAAAACCGTGAGGGAATGGTAAGCCCAAAGCGGACAATATCGTGCTACGGTGGTGGAGCGAGCCCGGGAAATGATCCGCCCCGGGCCGGGATGTGACATTTAAACAATGAATTGATGGAAGAGCGAAAAAGAGAAACCAAAAAAGGCCATTATTCAATTATATGGAGAATTACTTGATACGTACAAAAGGTTTGAAAATTAAATTAACATTAAAAAAAACAGAGATGAGATGGAGTGGAAATCACATACCAACATCAAGCTTAAAATTGTAGTGCTATCTGCAATTAGTCCTATCAGGAGCTTCTGCACTGGTTGATGTCTCGATCTTTTCCTTAGCTGTATGTACAATGTAGACTTGGGTAGATGAGAAGCGGAAGAATATAAAAATATAAGTTAAAGTTACAACTTAACAATCTATGTTGATTCATGTCCAACACATAATAAGAATAGTGAATCATTTTTCACCTTGTGCACTGGTTTGTCATTGTCACTCGAATTCACAAATTCATTTACTCTGAATTTCTTAGTTATGGTCAGGGAAAGAATGTTTAAGCAAAAATATGTTTCTATGTTTTCCCACTAAACTACTTGTTAAACCAAAGCCAAACGTCAAAAATAAAAAATAAAAAATAAATACCTTCGTCAAACCTCTTGGGCCTCAAGTCCACCGACTCCACCCAATACTCTGGCGCCTCAGAAATTTTTCCACCCTTAGTAGCCTAGATCATCCATGTATCAGTATAAATACGGAAAAAAAAAAGTAAATGCAATTTATTAGAACAAAGAATTTGGGATCAACAAAGTTTGTCCAAACTTACAGCGAGGCCAATAAACAACAACTGAGGATAATTTTTCGTTTTGCTACATTGAGAGGGGAACCCAAACCTGATATTAAAAAACAAAATATTCAGTAATAATGCAAACGATTCAATAAGTAGTATCAGTTGAGGATGCATAATTCAAGGCTCTAAAGCATTGAGTACAACACCAAACCTGTTGGTATGGCACAACTAAGGATGCAAACTTTGTCCAACTGAACAAGGGGCTTGATTTTGGAAAGACGGCCAGAATGAACAACAATGTATTCACTCGAAATGTGCCTGGAAAACTCTACTCATAGTTTACAAATCTGCAATTCTCAAAGCTTAATCATATAAAATCACATATATATATATATATTATGTATATATATATATATTATGTATATATATATATATTATGTGTATATATATATATATATATATATATTATGTATATTATATGTATGTAGTAGATATTATTGCTGACCTTCGGCAGAAGTAGAGTTCAGTGTGATAAACTGAGGTATATTTGACCTTTATCCTCATTTCCATGGCCTTAGGTGGAGCAACCTTCACCCTCTCCATCACCAACAGCTTCCCTGCTTCCCATGCAACCGCTGTTGCAAAATCTACAACACAGAAATCCCAAATTGAGGAGTATTAAATCTCTATAAAGACATGCAAAATGAAGAACAATGGACCTAGCGGGCAAAGAAGCTGATTGGTGTTCATAAAAAAGATATTTTAGTTTTAATTACCTTATATCATGAATAAAATAAGGATAGATTGTGTTTACCCATTCTTTTGTGCAGGAAAGGAGGCTGGTTTTGCATGATTTGGGAATGACCTTTTTTGTGGCAATTTTATACGATGTGATCAAATTTTTGCACGTTTGTCTTTTTGGAATGTACATTAGATAAAATTTTGATTGAACATATGAAAAAGATAATGTTTTAGTATGGTGTAAATACAAAATTACAGGTGTGTATTAGTTGGGATAGCAAAAGCTTTACAAATGAGATTATAATTGAGGGTTAAACTGCTCAGTCATCATATGCATTCACAGAATGTAGACTGATTGGTATGTTTAAGCAGTAACGACAACACTTTTGGTTTAGGATAGTTAGCAATATGTGTAGTACATGTATGACTCTAATTGTTTCTTAATTATTAACTATTATAAGACTAAAATCTCTTCTCAAGCTTGTAAAGAAGCTTGAGTTTAAATTGATTTTTCTAATTCGAACAAAACTCTACTCAGATACTTCAAATAATGGAAATCATACAAAAAGCAAGCATCCTGGTAGCTAGTTAGTAAATGAAATCGTGTTATTGTTAATAAGTTAAACGTATGAGAGATAATTTTATCAAAATAAATAAAAGATAGTGGAAGAATGGTGTACCTTCAAATGAATGATGATTGGAGGCCATGCTATACAGAAAAGCTGGTTATGCTGTAAAACAACAATAAGCAGGAATAAATTTGTATGCATCAAATTGTTTTCAGAACTGGAAAAGTCGGGAATATTGCTAACTACTTGCTGGGAGAATTTTTTAGGTGTTTTTGTTCAAAACTGGCTCTACAAACATGCATCAATTAAGGTACGTAATTCTACAAATAAAGAGCACGTATGTAATTTATCAATCTGCCCAGTTTTCATAGATTTCATAATTTATCAACCTACAAACATGCTCTTCATAAACCGATTGACTTTTCTAGTTCATTCGAAATACCCCCATTAATTGAAAAACAATTATCAATTACAAAATAAGCATGTAATCCGATCAAACCCAATATCCAAGCAAATAAAATCACACAAAATTAAACACTAAAAAGAAAAACACAAACTCCACTGATCCAAATAAGAAACGGAGAGACAATTGTGAAAAAATGGAGGCAGGGACGGCATACCCAAACCAACAGTAGCGTCCCAGCTCATGCGAATTCTCAGACTTGTCAGTAGAGGAAGCCAAACACAAAATATGCCTTAGCCGACAAATTCTCAACAAACCGCTACAACTCACAGCAAAACGAAACTGTTAGGGTTTCATTCAACCGCTACAACTCATGCGAATGAAACTGTTAGGGTTTCATTCAAACGAAACTGTTAGGGTTTCATTCAAACGAAAACAGAGACCAACACTCTGAAATTCTTGCACCAACGGTCGCGAACGCTCGAAACCAATTTTATAAGCTTCGACAAAACCTTGACTACCTTAAAATTTTGATCCCGACGGTGGCAAGATGAGAACAAAACGCTGACCAACAAAGGGTTCGTCACCGGAGAAGACCGGAAACAAAACACCCAATAAAATCAAACAAAGGGTTGCACACCGGAGAAGACCCGAAACCAAATCCAAAATAAAATTAAAGTCAGGATCTCTTCTAAAACTATTCTGCGAAGAAAGAGTAAAGATTTGGCAGCAAAAGAGAGTGAAAATCGCACAGCAAGGAAGGTGAAAAACAAAGAGGAAAGGTCAAGTAGAAAAGATGCGGTCCAAGCAGAGAAAGAAACGATGAAAGACGCGTGACCGGGAAGGGCAAAGGAGACTTTTTACTGTATAAAAAATGAAACAGTAGGGATCCAAAGAAGAAACTCGAGGGCATTTCCGCCCTTTCACTGTTCACGAACAGTGAAAAACGGTGCCAAAGAAACTGATTTACCTACTGTGACAATAATGTATCTACAATACTACATAAAAGATTTACCTGTTTTTAACAACAATAGTGTATCTACAATTTTGTTTTTGTATGAATATAAATTGTGGCATGAATTGTAAATAACCTATATTAATAGGTTACTTGTTTTCTTATGTGGCAATTTATTTAAATTTTGGGTTTTTATTAGATGATGATTCATAGGTGGGCTTTTATCCGAGATATATGAGTTGTATGAGCCTATATCTAAACAACCCTTAAAAATACATTGCATGTGTTTCTTCTGACACACCAACCAATCGCATCAATAAAACCTTTTAATCATGGATTTGGATTTCATCCGGATTTACTTTGTGGTGATCCTAAAGATCTTCACATTTTAGTTATTTTTTTGTGTATTGTACGGTCATAAATTATTTGATTGTTTATTTAAAATTAAACATAAATAATACTTGACGAAAACTGACTGCACGAATCACGATGTATGATGAACAGCTAGAATGTGGGGATTCTTAAGATCCCCACAAATGAATCCGAAGAGAATCATCTTTCCTTAATCATTTCAAAGGCCTATTTCGTTCAACATGAATAATAATTCGTCATAGTGTAACATTTTCATTCTAATAGACTAGTATTTGTTTTGTACAAGTCAAAAAATTTTCCACACAATCACATACTGTTTTTCTCTTCTAACGCAATTTTGTTTAATTTTGTATAATATTTTTGTTAGATTTAAAGATCGTAAATAAAGACAAGTGCTATGTAGCTCAGTTTATTAAGAGCATTCATCTTTACATCCTAAGTCTCGTGTTCGATCTCCCTCTCCAGTAATTTAACTTAGATATTCTATCGTTTGAGAGTCTTCTTATGGTACAATATTTTATATTGTTGGGACTTAACAATAAATTGTCAGGTGAGAGTTTATGGAGAATTCTACTTTAAAAGTAAGAGTCTTTGACCCATCCCGTCCTGAAGGAGGGCGTGCTGGCCGTCACGTGAGAGTGACGTAACCATTTACACAGTTCGGAAGCTTAAAAATACAATTGTGAATTCTGTCAGAACACCGTTGGATTCCTCGTGGCCACCAAAGCTCTGCTATCTCGAACCTGGAGGGGCGCAAAACAAAATTGAGTGGGTCAGTAAAACAAAGTTTTTTCTCGAAAATCATCTCAATATCAAAGCTCTAACCCCTCGCTGTAAAACCTGTATACTTTCTCAGAAAATAGCATATATAAATATATATATATATATATATAGCTTCAAAAATCTCCAAACACCATTCGTTATCACTTCATCAGAAAATATGTCATGCCATGCGCCAAAAACATAATATGGAAACATCAATATAAATCAGGTGAAATAATAAATCAACCGGAGACCCTGCAGTGGTCCTGTACGGCTGATTCTAGAGCTCAATATCCAATCTAGCCGGAGTCACCAACTGTGACCTGTACGGCACTACACTGCACATAAGTCGGAACTACCTGTAGTAGTCTGTATGACTAGGATGGTGTAATAATACGCTCTAGTGCTTCTCTCATCAATCATCTGTGCACATAATCTAGGGTCACCTACTAGTCGGAACCACCTCTAGTGGTCTGTACGACTAGCATGTCGGAACCACCTCTAGTGGTCTGTACGACTAGCATTTACTTGGATCCAAGGTGAGCGTGTGATGCAGGTGAATAACATAAGCACTAACACCAGGGGTGCAGGTTATGAGCTATCAACATAAACCACATCAAAATAAATAGCTCACCTGATACTCACATGTGCGTCCACAGCACCAATTCACATATATGCATCATATATCAATTCACATATTTCATATAAAATTCTATGCATGGCATTTCAAATCACATGATTCATAAAATCTATGCATGGCATTTTTAAACATACTTTCAAATCACATTTCACTTAAATAGATTTTCTGGGAAAAACTCATTTATATAGGTATACATGGAAAACAAAACTGCTCACTCACCTGGAGTCCACGCTATAACTCCCTAGAACAAGTACCGAGGCGTCCCGCACGATCGGCGCCTAGAACAATTAGTAATCACATCTCATAATACTTGTCGATAGAACACGTAACTCACATAAAACACATCCTCAAGGGCAATCAAGAGTGATTCAAAACTCATTGACCATAAGTCAACCGTCGATCTTTGATCGACGGTAGGGTCCACAACCCTACATAACTCAATCCGGAAAATCCGCATATCAGATTTCCCATCCGTAACTTCTCATGATTCACATTATGCTTATAGAACAACATACTAAAGTTTCGTTATGATCCAACGCTTGGATCTCCGCCAATTTCCAAAACTGGGTGGCGATTAACCTTTTATTTTATGAACTTACAAATCCAATTCAGGAAGATCCATACGTTAGATTCCCGATCCGTAAGTTCCTACATTCTTCAAATATTAATTACTACAATATATCAAAGTTTGGTGACGATCCAACGGTTGGATCGCCAATTCATATTTTTACCTAACCTCGAATCGTAAAGAATCTGACTCCATAGTCCACTTACGTCAAACCACTATCAATCAAAACTGAGTTCAAGATATCAAACATAGCCTAGAAATAACATTGACGGCCCACTAGCCTCGCGCCGCCGCCTGCGCCGCCGTGGGTGGCGGTCGGCCGCCCCGCCTCACCGGAAAATTCAACTTTATCCAAAAATTCTCAAAATTTGCAGAATTGAAGATCTCAAAGAGTAGAACAACTTTCATACCTGTGACCAAGGCCAATTCGGTCAATAAGAGCTCCAATTTCCGCAAAAATCGTACGAACCCTAGAATTTGGTGTGATTCGATTCGACCTCCAAACTTGTTCCAACGCCTCAACCACTGCCTGGGCTTTGTTATAGGCCTCAAGAGTATGCCATGGGTGGTGGTAATTGGAAGAAATTGCTTCGGGGTTGGGTGATTCGAAGCCAAAACCGCCGCATCCCTCCTTGTGGTTTCACCCATTTTCAAGGCCAAATCTCTCCAAATTTGAGATGGAATGGATAGAGGAAGGGTCCTAGAGTGTTTCCCATGAGGTTTCTTGAAGCAATTCACCGGAAAAACGGGTGAAAATCATCGAAAATAGGCATGGGTGCCGACCGGGTCAAGGAGATCCGGCCGATCCCCCGTGCCACTCTTTCCCTCCTTTCCTCCTTTCTCTGTTCCAATTGGCCGGGATTTTGTCTCTCTTCTCTCCATTCGTCCAGCTCTCTCTCCTTTCTCTCCCGAAGCTCCTGCTCTCTTCCTCTGGTTGGGCAATTGCTCTCTTCCTCTGGTTGGGCAATTCTGCCCAATCTCTTCTTCTTCCTTTCCTTCTTCCACCAGTCACGCGCACGCACGCACACACATAATCTTATTTCTTTAAATCCCAGCCATCCATTTATTTCTTTATTAAATATGGGCCGTCCACTTTCATAAAAGAAATTCCAGATTTTACTATTATAATTCCTAAAATGCCCAAACTTCAAACATCAATATCTTCTTCGATATAACTCCAAATCACGAACCGCTTGCGCCCATGCGTCCGTAGTGACGAGTACTACGAGAATATGCCAAGAAGCAATTCTTACGTATCATGACAAGCGGTCAACACAAATCAAGGCATATGCTTCAAAGTGCCTTTTCGAAATTCCACGTAATAAAATTATAAAAATCATAATTTTTCGGGACAGGCTGTCACAGTCTTCTTATGACACAATATTTTATAATGTTGGCATGAAAGTTAACAATAAATTATGAAGTGGTAAAGAATCCCACTTTAAAAAAGAGTCTCATTAACATTTCTCGACAAGTATACTTACAAAACAAAATGATTGAAATTGATATTAAGGAATCTGGATCCCCACCAGATATTATTTGTGAGGATCCTGGAAATTCGTAAATTATATCCGTTCATCGTATATCGTGCTGTCAGAAATTACTTTAAATATTTTTATTTAAAATTAAATACAAATAGTACCTGACAAAAACTGATCGTACGATGTACGATGAACGGACACAATTTACGGATCACCAGATCCTCACCAAAAGATATGGAGAGGATCCTGTTGGTTAGCTAATAATGTATAGGGATAGGATCAATGGACAACTATCGTTACAAATACTTTTACACTCTTTTTAAGTTTTTTAATTACATGATATCTAATGGTTCTTATTTATTCATGATATAGTTAAACTATGACTAATCATTAAAAATATGCTCTCTGTTTTTTTTTTTCTTTTTTTCTTTTTGAAAGCGACTAACATGTAATTATACAATGCTTCAATTCATAAAGAACGTGTTAGAATCATCCACACAATCAAACATCCTTTTCACATTTTTTGTCTTTACTTGGAAACGCATATTATTCTCCCCCTTTAAACAATCAAACAAACAAAATTCCACTTAAATTTATTGGCCGCTTAATCACGAAATTAAAAATTTAGCATCTCTAATATTACACTAAAAAAAAAACTTGTTTCTAATAAACCAATACGAAACACGGGTTTTCTTGTTCACCAATCACACTCGAAACATTAATACACTCTTTACCATTATGATAAATCATTTATATTTTATTTATTTCTCAATAAAATTTGATTCATTAAACACATTTATTTTAATATATCTATAAGTGAAGAACAACTTACATATCACGCAGAATCAAACAAGACGTCACAATATGATGAATATGTTATGTGTAAGTTTATCGTGTAGATAAGACATCAATCATTTTATTTATTTTTACTATAACACATGAAATAATACAATATAGATACGTGTTTCAATTACTTATAAATTTTTTAGCTTTTTAGTCAAAATGGTTCATAAGATTGATATAACTCTTCAAGTTGATTCCTGAGATTTTAAAGAGATAGAAGTGATCCATGAGTTTGTTCATCGTTAATCATTTTGGTTATTCCGTGAAAAACTTATGTTAAATAAGGATCAAGATGACAAAACACTCCCAGTTTAATAATCAATTGGCCAAAACAATTTGACAAAATTGAGGTAGTTATGTCATTTTTTTAATTATTTAATAAATTTTTTTATAGAAAAATCAAAATAATTGACAGTAGATAATCATTTTTATTAATTTTAAATTTCAAAAATCAATGTCATCGGAGGCATTTTGGATAGAAAGCCTAAAAATTTCTGGTATATAGCAAGTCATATATTTTCTGAACTTTTACAGCCGAAGCACTTGGCTCACAACTGGAAAGACCAAACCACAATCACCTCTCTCATTTCACTATACAAAATCTCAAAATCCAACAAAAATAAAATAAATCATGGCCTTCATTATGAGCATGACCCCAGGCATCCGATCGTCACAGTCATCGTCCCCCTCACCGTCATCGCCACCGCTCTCTCAACCACAACCACCAGTATCTCTGCCAGTCCGTACAATCCCCGGAGCCTACGGCTGGCCGCTGCTGGGCCCCGTCTCGGACCCATGCACTACTTCTGGTTCCAGGGTCCCGAAACATTCTTCAAAAAGCGCACCGAGAAGTACAAGAGCACGGTGTTCCGTACGAATGTCCCTCCCAGCTTCCCGCTGTTCCTGAACGTCAACCCCAACGTCGTCGCCGTCCTCGACTGCAAGTCCTTCTCGTACATGTTCGACATGGAGTTGGTCGAGAAGAAGAATGTTCTTGTCGGCGACTTCATGCCCAGTGTCAAGTTCACCGGCGACTTGAGGACCTGCGCTTATCTTGATGCATCTGAACCCCAACACTCTAAGGTACATTTTTTTCTTTATTTTTTTTGCAAATATTGGGTTCTAGTAGATTTCTTTTGTATACTTTTACTGATATCTTACTCTAAACTAATGTAAATTACAGGCGCGGAAGTTAAATTACTAGGGTAGGGAGTAAAAGTACATATACTCTAGCTAATTTAACTATGCTTAGATCTAGAAAATTTGGTTGTTTTAATGATTTTACAACATCGAAGTGCTAAACTAACCGATCTCAAAAAATAAAAAATTATGTCTATTAGGATTAAATGATGAGTTTATTAGGATAACACGATGGATCTATAAGTATGTCCAATCAGTTTGGCAATCAAATTTAGTTTTATTTTATTTTATTATTTTTGCTGATTTCTCAAATAGGTAACTGTTTTAATTGAATCGATTTCAGAGCTTCAGCTAGTAAAAGCTTGAATTTCATTTTTTGGATCAAAGTACAAGCTTGAAATTTTCATTTGTCAAAACGGTTGAGAAGATTTTTGCACCGTGGTTAATGAATTAACTCATCCAGTATTTTACTAGAATTATTAAACTATAGGTTGTCGATTGTGAATCCAAATTATTAATTTGATTTGTTGCAACGTACTGTTCGGATGGTTAATTTAGTATATCTTTGTTAAAAATTAAAATGTACAATTTAGATTCACAGTCTAGCAAAAGAACGTCACCTAGCCTTTAGAAAGAGAAAATTGTGCTGAGCATTTGAAGATATTTCTTGTTTTCAGTTGTTGTTGAACCAGAAGTAGATTTTCCGAAGAGTGATTGGTTGGATATTTTGGCCGGAGAAAAGAATGGTTTGTGTTTTCGTGTTCCTTAGAAAAGTCCCATATGGTCCAAATGTATATCACAGGTGTCATGCTTTAGGGACAAATCAGTCCAAAATGTATGCGATGGGGGACCATTACAACTGGAATAAGATCTTATCCGGATTCTCTTTGTGAGAACTCTAGGTATCACTTATCGTGTTCGTTCATCTGTTATCTTGCGATCAGAAATTATTTTGAATTTTTTTATTTAAAATTGATTACAAACAGTATCCCACAGAAACTGGGCGCAATGTATGATGAATAGACACAATTCTGCGAAACTTAGAAGGAGGATTTGGAGAGGATCCTCATCCATTACAACAATTGGATGGTGGTGATTTTTAGTTGCAGTTGAGTCTGGGAAATGAGATACATGGGATTAATTTCCTACAGTTTATCTCTCCCTCTATTTTTTTGGAGTATTTTTTTTTCTTCGACGGTGATTTTCACACTCTTAATTTTGGGTAAATTACATTTTACCCCCTCAGGTTTGGAGTCGATTTCAATTCCTTACAACATCTTTAAAACATTTCAGTTTCATATATTTACTTATCATTTTATTTCAATTTCATACATCCGTTAGAAAATCCATTAAGTAAACCGTTAAGTGATGATGTACCCATTCCTTCCCTCCCGTCGACATCGTACCGCCTCAACCAGGCTCAGATGGACCCTCGAGTTCCAGAGCTCCTCTCCTTCTCCATTATTGTTTCTCTCCTTCTCCACCATCGTTCTTGTTTTTGCAAGGACCCAGATCCGCCACACCATCGCTCTTCCTTTTCCTCCTTCTTCCTTCTCCCTCCTCTTCTCCCTCCTCTTCTCCCTCCAAACCCCCATAAATTTCTGCACTTCTTCCAGAACCCACAAATCAAAATTAGCAAATCTTGAAGCCCCATTTGACACAGAGACCTTAAAAGAGAATTGTAAGTCCATACACAACTCAAATTAACCCTATTGAGCTCAAAGAATTTTAACCCTAATTTCGGATCGTTTAACCGTTTAATAACCTCAAAAGCAATCGAATAGGAAATGGAGATCTTGGAGTCTCAAACCCAGAAGGTCAGACGGGCTGTGAAGAATAGGAGAGTCATCTGCAACGCCGCGCCAGCTGAGCTTGTTTGAGGCGTGCAAAGTCGACGGGAAGGAAGGGATGAGTAGGTGCAGTGGATAAGGGTGGTCGAAGGAGAAGGTCAAATCGCTGGAAAACCAGACGGCGGCGGAGGTTAGGGAGAGTTAGAGTTTTGACAGGGAAGATAGGTTTTTGGTTTTTTTTTGGATTTGAGAATGAGTTCAGATTTAATGGGGGAATGGCTAAGTGATGGGGATAGGAGAAGGGGTGGTGCTCGGGTGGGGAAGATGAAGACGATTTTTGGGCTTTTTGTTTTTTTTGTTTCTTTAGTTAATTATTTTAATATTTTATTAAGTGTTTAGCCACGTGGCACAAATGTGGCAGCCACGTCATCCTAAATGGGGACCCCATATTTGTCATGTCATCACTTAACGGATTTTCTAACGGATGTATGAAATTGAAATAAAATGATAAGTAAATGTATGAAACTGAAATGTTTTAAAGATGTTGTAAGGAATTGAAATCGACCCCAAACCTGAGGGGGTAAAATGTAATTTACCCCTTAATTTTTAATCGAAATGAGAGTGTAAAACTAGGGATTGAGACTTGAAACCACACAGAAATTTTTAAGATAAATTAACGACTGTTATTTTACGGTTTTCCTCTTGCCTGTCCTTAATGATATTTGAAATGACTAGATGCTCATCCACTCCACTACGTTGTTGCCCAAAATTGTACAAGTAGGACCCGCGTTGGTTCAAAATCTTATCACAAACCTTGGGTTAGAAGTAGACCTGAAAAACGTGTCGAGTCATGTCGATCTGTTATATTAACGGATTCTTAACAGGTGATCAGATAAGGATTCGATTTATTAACAAATTGTGTCGGGTGTGCCTAATGTCTAAATTTAACATACAGTATCTTATCAAGTCCTGGTAATGATTCGACTTATTAAAGGGTGACCCGATAGTAACTCGACTCGTTAACAGATTAACCTGAAACTTGTTATTTTTATGTCGTTTTGTAATGGGTTAACGTGTCGTGCAAGAAATTCCCGAACCTAATTGGAAGGTTGTGCAATAGTTTTTTCTATTTTTGTTGATACGTAATGCGCTATGCAAAAAGATCAAAAGGTGTTCAATAGTATGAAACTACAATTCATGAAAAATGTTTTCTCTAGGGTTTAGGTAATTTGGTAGCCACCTATTAGTGGCAAAGTTTATTTTGCTACCCTGAGTTCTTAGGGCGTGTTTAATTTGATTCCGATAGGAAGTGAAAAACGTTTTCATCTCACAAGATATGAAATCTACTGTACAGAAAGTGATTTTAATCGACATTTCCCGTCTTTTGGTAAATTTAATTTCTATCAACTTACCAATACCATCTTAATATCTTCTTCACAGATAAAAAACTTTGCCTTGGACATCTTGAAAAGAAGCTCCAAGACATGGGTGCCTGAGCTCACTGCCAGCCTCTCAACCTTTTGGGACACAATAGAAGCAGATGTTTCCAAAGATGGGAGTGCCAGCTATTTGATCCCACTCCAGAAGTTCATTTTCAAGTTTTTCACTAAATGCTTAGTTGGAGCTGGCCCGGCAAGCTCGCCCAAGATAGCGGAGTCTGGCTACGCCATGCTCGACAGGTGGCTCGCCTTCCAGCTCCTCCCCACTGTCAAGATTGGTGTGCTTCAGCCCCTGGAGGAGATTTTCCTCCATTCTTTTGCATACCCTTCTTTTCTTGTCACGAGACTACAACTAGCATTACCAGTTTATAGAAGAACATGGTAAGTTACTTCTTGTTAAACAACTTATTAATCTCATGCCTTTCGAAATATATTTGAATTCGAAACTTTTTTCTACTTGCATTCATTAACATACTTTAGACGACATGTCCACATAAAAGTTTTCTTGTCAGACTGTATATTTAAACTATTGATCAAGTTGATTATTCTTTGATGTTCTGGATTCACGAACAACATAAATGTTTGTATGTCAACAAAGGATTAGTAAGACGGCATTATCATTCATGTCCTATAGGAGTCGCCAATATAATACACGCTATTAGAGGTGTGATCAATAAATATGGTACAAATCCGTTACTTGACAAGTTTAATGCCATCTGTATCTTTGTTTCATGTGTTCATGAATACAAATGGACTTGTTTACAGGTAAAGAAGTAGTAATGAGAGGTGAAACCGATTTCGGACTGACGAAAGAAGAAACAATCCACAACCTTCTCTTTGTACCTGGTTTCAATGCGTTTGGTGGGTTTTCTGTCTTTCTGCCAAGTTTGATAGGCACAATAGCAAGCGACACCACCGGTTTACAGGCCAAAATAGTCAAAGAAGTCAGAGAAAACGCCGGTTCAACTTTGAGCTTCAACTCGGTGAAAAATTTGCAACTGGTTCAGTCCGTAGTGTGCGAAGCCCTCCGGTTCAACCCACCGGTTCCACTCCAATTTGCCCAAGCCAGAAAGGATTTCCAACTGAGTTCACACGACTCAATCTTTGACATCAAGAAGGGTGAGTTGCTCTGTGGGTTTCAACAACAGGTCATGAGGGATGAGAAGGTCTTCGATGAACCGGACACGTTTAAACCGGACCGGTTCATGAAGAACAAAGAGTTACTGAACTACTTGTACTGGTCCAACAGACTGTAGACCGGTTCACCAAGTGAGTCCAACAAGCAGTGCGCTGTGAAGGACTATGTGACCCTCACTGCTGCTTTGCTTGTTGCGTATGCATTTCAAAGATATGATTCAATCACAGGAACCGGTACTTCAATCACAGCCCTTGAGAAGGCCAAGTGAGAGAGTGGGGCGCGATCGTGGCCGTTGAAATGTGTACGTGATGGATTATATGGTTTTTTCGGAAATTTGGTGCCTGTGTAGGGGTTTGTAGGTAATTAAGTAGAGAATGACAGATATTTGAGGGAAAAGGCCAAGCCTTGGGGTGGCCAGATTCAATTAAGTAAAGTGAACTATAAATTCAAGGAATTTATTGTGGATGATGGCTTCTAGTGTGGGGTGGATCGTGGGTTGTGGGTCATGGCCCATTGGTCTTGCCGACACCTAGACTTGGCATTTTAGACCTGACCCGTTAACCCGATCTGACCCGATCTGTTAAAATGAGTATTTGGATGAGTGTTTAACGGGTCGAGTGGTTAACGGGTCAACCCGTTAAGCACCCGTTAAATAACGAGTCATTTTGGGTGAACCCGTAAAACCCGTTAACCACCCATTATTGAGGGCTTTTGTGTAATTTCAATATTCAATAATGAAACCCTCACTCTGTCTCGCATGTTCTGGCTCCTGTTCTCTCTGATCTCCCTCATATTCTTCCTCAGAAATTAGTAATTTCTAGGCTCTCGTTCTCTCTAGTCTCCCTCATCTTCTTCCTCATGTTTTTCGATCTGAAACAAGATTATTCCTATTCCTCGCACTGCACCCTGAAATTTTTCGATCTAATCAAATTACCACTCTCTCCAGTCTCCTGCTGCAACATATTCAACTACCTGTAATCTCAACCACCCTAGAAACTTCTTCTCATCCAAAGTCCAAACCCCACTTCAATTCCATCTCTGGCTCTCCCCGCACCTTCCTTGCCAAATCTCGATCATCAACAATCGTTTCCATGGTGCCCCAAAAGAAGGTAATTACGTTCACTCTTGCTCTATAACTTCTGTTTGGCTGCCAAGAAAGAATCTTTATATAAAATTACGAATACCATTTTGTTTTTTGGTTAATTTACAAATACCCTTTTGTTTGTTTGTTGAGAAAATGTGAATTTCGTAAATTTCCAGGTGAACAAGCTCAACAGCGGCTGGGAGAAGAAGTGGTACGGAGCGGGAATCTTCTCCGAAGTGACGGAGGAAGTGGAAGTCGACGTCTTCAAGAAGCTGGAGAAGCGGAAGGTCCTCAGCAACGTCGAGAAGGCTGGGCTTTTGTCCACGGCAGAGGAGCTCGGGTCACCTTGTCGTCGATTGCAAATAAAAAATAAAAATGTTAACGGGTGAAACGGGTGAAACAGGTGACCCGTTAGCTTAACAGGTTGGGTTCGGGTGATCCGTTAATTTAACGGGTTGGGTTTGGATGACCCGTTAAATTAACGGGTCGGATTGAACCCGACCCATTTACAGGTCTACCGACACCACTTCCTTGACTTTGTTTGGTATGATTTGACAGAAACGTGTTCACATCGCGAACCACTTAGTGTTATGTGTTTTGCGTAAGATCTTACATCTTTATATGTAAAATCTTTTTGTTGATTTTCCAGACCACTCAGTGCTGCGAACCATAAAAAAATTGCAATCGTGCATGCCCCAATTCAAGAATCAGGGCCGGTCATGAGAATTTGGGGACCCTAGGCGAGTTTTCGAAATGGGATCCTAATATTTTCTGATTTCTAGTTCTTTGTACATTGATATGTATAAAAAAGAATTCGTTAAATACATAAATATTATATTTCCACATCCAATATCATTAAAAATTAATATAAAAAGAAGATAAATATACAAACATTACTTAAACATTAAACGGCTCAAGTTTTTAGACTCAAATGTACTAAATGTTTGTAGTCAAGAGTCTAAGATTGAGAGCGAAGAACAATAAAACTTGATGATCAAGGGAGTAAAGAACAATAAAACTTGATTGATGAGTATAATAAATTCAACAACGACAATTGTTTCTCTTGTGCTTTTTTCGTAAAATAAGCATCACACTAACGAATCGAATACTAAAACAATCCATTGAATAAAAAATTATTGAAAAGAATATAAATTCAAATTTTGAATACCTTAAAGTACAATCTTCAAGATCATGTGATAATTGGTTTAAAAATTCGATAGAAATGGGGAGATTAGGAAGTTGAAAGAAAAAAAGATTGCATAGGGACTTGAGTTTTATAACTTTATATGCATTTGGACAGATAGATTGTCAGTAAATTTGAAAAACAAGAAAAATTTAGTGACTAAAAAAGGCATCTTTGTGTTTTGAACTCAACACTCCAAAGAACAAGAAAGCCGAACATTTCCACTGCACCAACAAATGAATTATGATATCTCTTACTTTTTTTGTATTTATATGTTATTTACAGGATATAAAAAATTATTGGGGGACCCGTAAGTCCTTTGGCCTAGCTCTTGGTCGGAGACGGTTTTCATGTCATTTCGGGCTATTTTTAGCCCTATGACCCTCTGGTCGGATAGGTTGGAGATGGCCTTACAGAACCCAAAACGTAATCAATCGAAATTACGTCGGTTTTGAATAATTTTTAAAATTTGTAAATTCATTATTTTAGCCAACTTTTGAAACTAGTGTGTTTGATATTTGTGGACATCGTGATGTATGATTAAAAGTTCTCAGCAAGTGGTGGATGTATCTAATAGTTAGGTATTTTTTTCAAGGATTTGGATTCTCTCCGAATCCCCTCTTTGGAGATCCCGGGGATCAATGCACAAGCACCATTCATCAAAGATCGTACGGTTACAGTTAAATATTTTTTATATTTTTAAAAGTAACGCAGTCTCGTTTTGCGTAAAAAACATTTAATTGTGGCCGCACGATCTTTGATGAACGGTCCTAGTGCATTGATCCTCGGGATCCCCATGGAGAGAATCCAAATCCTTTTTTCAATTCAATGCTTTTCGGGTTCAAATATTTCCTTCTTAGTTTAGAGTAAAAATATCGTTTTGTGAAAAAAGAGTCCTCTAACTTTTTTTTTTTTTTTTGTCAAAAGAGTCCTCTAACATTTGGTGCTACAATGATACAATATAGTTATATTAGTTCGAATTCCGTTGATCACAAAAAAAAAAAAAAGATTAATAAATTAAATTAAATTAAGATAATTTTTTAAGGATTTACCACCGTATTCCGAGAAATGAGAGTCGAACAGAAACCGGTGGGAAACATGGCGATTGAGTGACACTGTGCCCCTCATCACTCAACCGCCCCATTCCAACACACGCATCGACGCCCACCAACTCTGATAATGGCGATGGAAATCCCGATGGATGTGATAAAGCAGGTGCAGATCTCGCTTCGGAAAGAAGCGGAGCTGTCATCGTACGACCCAGACGACACGCCGCTGCCGAATCTACCTTCCGTCAAAGAAACACTGGCGGAGTTGGATCCATCCCCGCCGTACCTGAGGTGCAAGCATTGCAAAGGGCGGCTGCTGAGGGGCGTTCAGACGCTGACCTGCGTCTTCTGCGGCAGAGAACACTGCAAGGACCTCCCTCCCGACCCCATCAATTTCCGGGACACTTTTGGGTACCGTTGGCTGCTCCAGTACCTGAGCTTAAGTGGATCGGTATGCGACTTGATTTTCTATGTTTTGTTTGGTTGATGAGAAAATTGAGATTAAGATGGGGAAATAAAATGGGGATTCCTTTTGTTGTGTTTGGCTGATGGGAAAGAAGCAGAATTTGAATTCTCAATGCGTTTATTCAAGAAAAATCACCAGTTTAACAAATTATATGCTTTCTTGCTTGTGGATGATGAAAAAGATTGAAGCTTTGATTGTTTTAGTTTGCTAAATTTGTTTTACCAGCTTATTCTAGCCGCCCAACAGCGTAATGATGTCGAAAATTCTTTATCTGATTCGAAGCTATTTATGTTAATCTATAGTGCATGGAAAATTAAAATGGTTGAAGGTGATTTTGAGATTGTGCAGAGATGTAGAAATAGTACATAGTATATGATGTGTATCGACATCTACATAGTACTCGATATTAAGCAGACCACACACGTAATTCGTAGGTGTGTGGGAAATTATAGTTTTGTAGTCCATTTATTCCGCAACCATATCATCTAAGTGGGAAATTATAGTTTTGTCTGCCTATTGTTCGTTTGCTAGAAATGAGGTTTATTGTCCTCTCGTCAATGTAGAGACTTTGAAATTAATTTTGTGGGGCTTCTTGAATACTTGGTAAAGTTTGAGACTTTGGTTTGCAGGAGATAGTTGATTTACCTGTTGGAGCAAATGAATTAAACAGAGCACAGACTGCGCGGAAGGATGAGTTAAGTCTGTCTGATCTCTTAAATCTTGAAATAAAATGGACCTCTAAGCCAGAGAAAATTGAGACTGATCTCCCAAATGAGATCCCCAATCTGCTCAAATTACCAGATTTGGCTGGACTCAATCTTGACAACTTTTTCTTTGAAGGAAAGAAAGATGGTGCTTGGAGTAATTCCAAAGAGTTGTTCGGGTCTAGCACACAGATTGTCGGTAAAGAGAGTTTCCAAGGCCATGAAACTCTTAGGTTGTTTGAGAATGTAAAGCCTTTTGAGACAGTTGTGCAGACTACTGAAGGAGAGAGTGGTGATTCTGGTTGGGCGGCAAGTTTGCAGTTTGCTGCTTCTGAATCACAAGCTTCTGGAAACCTTCCTCAAGCGTCTGAAACCCTTCCTCTAGCTTCTGAAATCCTTCCTCGAGCTTCTGAAAGCCTCCCTCAAGCTTCTGAAAGCCTTCCCCAAGAATCAAAATCCCTTGACCCCTTTGTGGGTTCCACGGTGGATTTTTCTGCCCGCATAGGCACGGTATTTGGATCTGTAGTGGACTCAACGAATGAAAAATCAAACCATAGTGTGACTGGGTCTGCATCCATGTCCTCCAACTGGTTTCAAGATGATCTGTTGGGCGTTTCCAACTCTGGGTTTTCTGGAGGGCCTGAACGGTTGGAAATCCTTGCTGAGGTGAAGGGTGGAATAGCTGAAAATGTGAATAACTCTTTTCCTGATGGTGTCGATTGGGTTCAAGACAACCAATTGCAGATCACTAGCAACAAGGATCTTGATAGTAAGACTACTGTGGAGAATGATGATTCGTTTGATGCTTGGAATGATTTCGCAAGCTCGAGTAATGCAGCAAATCTTGTGGATAGTTCTGTTAAACAAAGTGTTGTGGATTGAGTTCAAGACAACCAATTGCAGACCACTAGCAACAAGGCTCTTGATAATAAGACTACTGATGCTGATTGTGATTCATTTGATGCTTGGAATGATTTTGCTAGCTCCAAGAATGCATCAAATCTTGCAGATAATTCTGTATAACAAAGTATTAATCAGACGGCATCTGTTGACCACAATTCAGAAATAAATTTGTTCGGCACTAGCAGCTCTGGTGACTTGGATTTTGGTAGCTTTTTGCAACCAGATTTCTCAGCAGGAGCATTTAACAGTTCCAACAGTTCAACTGAAGTGGACAGAGTGCAGCCAGAGCCTTCTGTATTAGACAGGTGTGTGTATAAGCCAACGTTTATCGGTGCTATAATAGCTGCAGAATCCTGTTTCGAATCACCGTGGAATGCTAATTTGCCGTTTTCAATAATGTAATACGTGAAGCTTCATGGAAAATACTTGTGCTCGTTCTTTAAAGAACCTATGTTAACTCCTTTTTCTGTTGCGTGTTTAGGTTGGCTGATGCAAGCACTAACGATGGAAAAAAATCTGAAGATGTGGTGGAGGGCGGAGATGTTTCCAGCGTAAGAGCAGGGTCAAAATCTGACGATGTGGAGAGAATAATGTCACAGATGCATGATCTCTCGTCTATGCTCGAAAGCACTCTTTCAATCCCTCCCAAGCAAGACGGATTACATCCACCCTCAAAGGATTGAGACGTAATTTATTTATGTGTTTTTATCATGCAATGTTTGTTGTGCATCATGTAATTCTAGTTTTATATGTTCCATTTGTTCGCAATTTTGTATTTTATTCTTTATAATCTTATGTAGAAATCAGACAAATATATTGGAAGTTTTTTCTACACGGCGATCGGAATGCCTGTGATCAGACGGTATGTGTATTTTAACCAAAAGGCAGCAAGTGCAGAAAGAATTGAAGAAGAATATGAAATTTTACACACAAAAAAAACAGAGTTGGGAAGGCGGGGTCTGTAGGACAACCGTGTGACCACTCCAAGCATCACAGGGCTGTTAATCACGTTCTGATCGCACGGTCATGGTTCATCCACCAGATTGAGATTCTTGTCTCCTTAAGAATCAAGGATACAGAGGTACAATCTATAGAACAGACCCTGTTCAAGTAGGTAAGAATTGTGAGTACGGAAATGACTATATATAGGCTGTTGTGGTTCCGCGCAGCGTCGATGCGGGACTGATGTTGTTGTGCTTTGTATATTTTTGCTGCTCACAAGTCACAACTATCTGCCAAGGTTTTGCCTTCAATTCAACCACATTGAAGCAACTACTATAAAAAAAATCAAGGATTCCAATTCAGAAAGAGTATACCTATTGAGAAAGGAGAAAGCTGTTGATAAAGCTGTAAGGAAGATTATGATGGGTTTGGAAGCAGAGGAAATGAGAAGTAGAGCTTGGGAACTTGCAGAGCAGGCAAAGAGGGCTATTGAGAAAGGAGGATCATCACATTCTGATTTGAATGCCCTAATTGAAAGTGTTGAAATCCCGTGGTTAAAATGTTGGAGCACACATTTGGATGAGGCATTACTTAAAAATTTTAGATGCTTTTTTAATCAAAATGGTCCCTCATATTAGTATAAGTCTTTAATTTGGTCCATAGCAATGAAAATTAATAAATGTAGTCCCTATGTTTGAATTTCCATCACCAATGTGATCCTTCCGTTATAACTTTGTTTGTTTGTTGATCCGACATATATATGGGACTATAAACCCAATAAAGCCGTGCCACATGAATTATACAAAATAATTAATTCTTTTAAACTATTTAAGGAGGTGTAGTCAAACTTAAATTTTAGAGAATTTAAATAGATTTTAAAATCCTAGTGTAGTCAACTAAAGAATTTTTAGAATCCATGAAAATCTAGGTGTAGTCAGTCGAGATTTTAATAGTCATTTTTAAAGTTCATCCAAATGTAGGAGCTAAAGATTTTGTAGGATTTCATTAAATTGTGGATTTTGTGGGATTTAAGAGCAAGAAGTGTATATAACCAAGATCAAATGGAATCCTACCTCACACCTTAAGATTTCAAATCCATGGACCTCTTTGAATGTCTGACTCTCTCTTCCTCCTACTGGCTGCTAGCCACTTTCTTTGTTTTATCTTCTTCCTTCATCTCCAAAAATTTTCCTTCAATTTTCGCTGATGGGTCATATCATTTATGGATAGAAATGATATTGGGTTGCATAATCTATCTATATATAAAGAGAATGGAAAAAGTGAATAGTGATTTTGGTGTTATCAAGCTTCAACAAAAAGATTTGGACAAAAATGAACCCAAGACAAAAAACTTCAAATGCATTCCAAAATAATACATCAAATCAGGCAGGGGCATTTTCGTTATTTTAACCGTTTTTTAATAATAATAATAATAATTATTATTATTATTATTTTAAATTAGTAACTTACAATAGGCTAGCAATAATGTGATTCAATTTCGCTATTTTTAAACATATTCAAAACATCTTAAGAAGCGTGTAATGCAGGTTATAAAAAAAATCATTCGCACGCGGATAATAATATGATTAAATTAGTTGTCAAATGTTTTTTTTTTTTTTTCGTAACAAACTATATTATCTACACTAAGGGGAATGTGTGAACTTATCCTCACAATGGGTTGCAACAATGGTAATTTCCAAACTACTGTGAGACAGTGGCATACTATACCAATTGGGTGTATCGAATATCAGGACGGTGAACTAAAAACTTCTCATCTAAGCCGTTATCTACGCTTAGTTTCTTAAATGTAAGGCATCTTTATTACCAAGTCAACTTTGCACTTTAGAAATAACAGGGCACAGCCTTGCCAGAACGGGCTACTCATTGTAGAGCATGATCATATATAATGTTCAAGATGTAAGACATAATCATTATTTTGATAGAAGTGTATTGATTAAGTTAATAGAGTTTTGTAACGGTCCGCTACCTCATCAAGGGACATAAAATTGGGCAGACCTTTATTCGAAGAATAATTTGAACAAAACATGGATCCGGATATAGAATTTTCTACTACAGAATTTTCAACCCCAAAAGAAGAATAATTTGAAGAAAACATACCTATTGATGGATTCAGAAACTTGGAGATTCGCAAAAGGTTGAAGGCTTGATTCTTGAAGCAATATCTGCTGCTGCCAATTTGTAAGAGAGAACAAATAGGTTTTTCTCCCCAAATTTGAAGTATTGAACCATCTTTTTTGACCTTTGAGTTCTTCCACATTCCATGATTGATTGAAAGCATTAAATTTTTTGGAATAAAGTTAGAGTTAGAGACCTTTGAAGTCTTGCACGCTCAAGACCTTTGGAGTCTCCCAGCCAGAATCCCTCAAGACCTTTGGAGATCTTTCATTCTTTTATAAAAAAAATATAAATAATAAATATTTATATTTATATTTTTTATTAAATAATGAAAACAAGGCGGGTTCGGGTACGGGTTCGGGACGGATACCCCTATAACTATAACCGAACCCGAAACCGAACAATTTACCCAACGGTTACCCATAACCGTAAAAAAACCCGAAATTTGATCCCCAAAACTAAACCGTTCGGATCGGTTACCTACGGGGATCGGGTTTGACGAATTAAATTGCCATCCCTAGTGGCACCATTTCTGGCCGAAAATGGTTCCTTATGAGGGATTTGTAATTCATGGAGGGGTGGAGCCACAACTGTCATTCTAAAAGAGCCACTTTCTCAATTCTTGAATTAAAACCTGGACTCCAAGATTGTAAAACAACAGAATGTGTTGATTCCCTTGGAAAATTGTCAAAACATCCAAAAGAGTACAGACGGAACAAATTATGCATATGAATATATTATTTACTTTGTGTTTCATAGTTTGAACCTTCGTTTATGCAATCTCACCGTTGTTTTTGCTTTCTTGTATGCCATATTTTTCACACAATTCTTACAAATCATGGCAACAAAATCTTATTTTTTGTGTTTCTGGATAATGGGAGGGCGTGCCTATTAAGGATTCAGTAATGTGCCGATGTTTCAGTTCAGCAAGCTCATTTTGTTGTTTTTGTGGTGGGGGGGGGAGAGAATATTGTTGTTCGATACCATGTTCATGACACTATTTTTTGTGTTTCTGGATAATGGGAGGGCGTGCCTATTAAGGATTCAGTAATGTGCCGACGTTTCAGTTCAGCAAGCTCATTTTGTTGTTTTTGTTGGGGGGGGGGGGAGAGAATATTGTTGTTCGATACCATGTTCATGACACAAGGTAGAGAATGATTGATTGTCACTTTGGAAGACCATAATGATAGCATAAATATGTTACAAACCATGGCAACAAAGTGTTTAAAGTGATAAAAAAGAGAGAAGGAAATTAGAGTCTAATCCTTGAATAAGTTCAACTTTTGATTAACACCTGGTATAAGATTAAGAATTGAATTTAGTCTCTTGAACCGCTTTACATGTCATCATGCATATTCCATGTCATTTTTACCCATTTTACATTGATTTTATGGTTTTCTTTTTTCCAATTCTATCTTCGTGAACAATAATTGTTTTTATGAGAGATGTTGCAAAATTTATTACTCATTTGAAATTCAAATATTTGCATTTAATTTATTACTCATTTGAGAAATTTTGTAGAATTTATTACTCATTTGATATAAGGTGATGATTTTCTCTCTCCCTCTCACTCTCTCACTCTCTCTCACTCTCTCCCTCTCTCCCTCCTACAAGACAACTAGCCATATTGCTCCATGGTGAGTCGGTGACCACCACTTCTCTCCATAGCGTCAGCCAAAGGCTCACATTATCTCCATAAACTCCCTTTCAATCCTCGAAATAAAAACTTGGACTTCATGATTTTTTATTTTGCATCTTCTAGTTTGAATTGCCTCAAAAAAATCTATTAATCTGAATGAAATTTTCCATTTGGTGATTGTTATACCTAAATATATGAAGCCCTTTTTTCCATTTTTCACAACAATAGTGATCTCAACAAGAAGCCTTTTTTCGTATAGCTACATTATACTTTTGAGAACTATACAGGTACATACATTTTGGTACATGTACTTCGTACAATATTTCGATACATATGTTTCGGTACACGTGTCGGTACACATGCTTGATACATATATTTCAGTACACATGTAAATGTACTATATTTCGGTACATTTATATACTTCGGTACATATACTTCGGTGCACATACTTTGGTACACATATTTAGGTACAATCATTTTATAATTGTTTGGTATATACTCTTTACTTTGCAACTTGCATAATGATAGACTTTATGTATTTTGTATTTTTTTCTTAACGTTTCATTAATATTTTTTTTGTTATGGTTTTCCATTCAGGTGTATTTATTAATAGAGGAAGTCAATGATGATGGCCAAAAAGCTGGATCAAATAAATCAAAATTTTAGTTTGACAAAAAAAAAATCAAATATTTAATAGGGGCATTTTAGGAATGAAAAAAACGAATTTAAGTTTCTATTAACAATTAATTATGAATTTAAATATAAATGCTTATGTGGATATCTAGTCAAAGGACTATAATTAATATTTAATCTTACATTAGATTTTAATTGAATTTCAATTTTATCAAAGGATTAATATTCAATTGTCAAAAAAAAAAAAAAAACCCTCAGAAATGGTGGAAGAAAGAGACAAATGATAAATCTCATCTTTACTGGGGGCCTGAAAAGTAACATGCCGGTAAGTAAGTCATAGATTTGATAAAAGTGAGGAGCAAGGACAAAGAAGAGTAAATTTTCTTGGTTGAAACGAGCAACAAAAAAGCAATTACAAAGGTCGGGAAGAAAAAAGACAATGCGAAGATGAAAATTAAAGGAATCAAGAGAATGAGGAAGGGTGCGGATGTGGGTAATGTACATTGTATTGCCTACCCAAATAAACATTAGAAGGAGGACCCGCATAGGGCTCCATATGAGCAACCAAAGACGATTGACGATTGACTCGTCATGTGATGGGTAACACCAGTGTCGGGATGCCAAAGTGGGTCAGGCTGCTGTTCAAACTGGGTTCCAGCAAAGGGTGCGGCCTGATCAGTTATAGCGCCAAGGAGGGCTCGGAGCAGGCCATCTGGGCTGAGAAAAATTGGGCAGAAAATTGGGCCGAACAGGAGCAAGGGCTGCGCCAGTTTTTGTTGATGGGGATGTTGCCAGTGATGCTGGACTGGGCCGGCAGCATTAAAGGGCCTACCACAACCACTTGAATTAAATTATTGAGTGAAATCCAAAAAGCACCAAAAAATGAGGTAAGGATTTTAACTTTATAAGAACGAGTGGTTCTGATGTGTTTTAGATTTATAAGACGATCTTCGATTGAGATATTAAATACGTCAAATAGAATTAAAAGATATTTAAGATTCTGTTTGATATATCGTATAAAATACCAAATAATACTAATAATAATATGAAATATGGTATTTGATGTCTGTTTGAATTAAATAAGCGGATTAAATCATCCGGGCCTACCTTTTATATACGGTCTTTACCCTCTTCCTTATATCGTTCAAAAGCACGGTACAAATTAGTCGGGCTTCTCTTCTTCCTCTCCAGACGGCGGTTTCCAAACGCTCTCTCTTCCTCTCCGGACGGCGGTCTCCAAACGCTCTCTCTTCCTCTCCAGACGCGCTCCTCTCTCGTCTGAGTCCCAGGTTCGTCTTCTCAAATTCTTCTTCTTCGTTTGCATCACAGTTCGTCTTTTCATTTTTCTTCTTCTTCCCAGGTTCCGCTCCTTCCTCTGTTCTTCCCCCTCCTCCTATATTTCTTGCAATTTTCTTTCAATTGGTTGAATCTAGTTATTGTTTTCTCTCTGATTATGCAATTGATTATGTAATTTTGTGTTTTAATTATAATTTTCGAATTTTAGGGTTTGCTGTGGGGTCAAATTTGGGGTCGAGTTAGAATTTTCACTACAGAAGCTCACACACACTCTCTCTCCTCGCCACTCGCCCCCAACTTTCTCCTCATCTTTATCGTTACGCTGCTGCTTTTTTGCGGCTGCCCAAAAACCGCAGCGCTCGCCTGGTACGCCTCTTCGATTTTGGGTATAAAGTTCCCATTTTTATTCATATGGGTTCTTATTTTTGCTATGTATGTTTAAGATTTTGCACCCACCGGGATCAAATTTTGGTGGGTTATGTGAATTGGGCATCGAATTTCTGATGCTTTAAGAGAAATGGGTTGTCAGTGATTTTTTGATATTTCAATAGTTGGACTTGTGTGGCTGCATGCGTTTTTTGATTTCTGCTGGGTTTAGCTAACTGGGTTGTGCGGTTAATCTGTTTGTTCTCCAACTTTCTTACGATTTAAGTGCTTTTAGGTGAACTGCTTCCTGTGCCTATTTGTTCTGTCTTAGTAGCTCAGAGGTATGAAATTTGATATTATTTCGTGTTAATTTTTAATTGAATTTGAAGAATGAGGAATGCATATCTTGCTTGTGATTGGTGATAGTGGGAGTGTGCTTCCTGTGCCTATTTGATTGGGTGTTGAAGTATTGCTTTGTTATGATTTCCTTTTGGTCTGGCATTCTGTTGATTGGGTGTTGAAGTATTGCTTTGTTTTGGTTTCGTTTAGCAGTTGTGGTTTACTGAATAGAATTGTTGATTGGGTGTTGAATAGAATTGTTCTGGTTTCGTCTAGCCAAGATGTTATCCTGACTCGTTTAACTGTGTTTCTCTGATTGTTCTTATCCTTCCTGCTACTGTTTTTTCTTGCTGCTGATGCAGTTTTAATCTGCTGGTGTGGTTTTCTTCTGTTGCTCTTGACTTTTAGGCTTTCTTCTGTTGCTCCTGGTGTGGTTTTCTTCTGTCTGCCTGAGTTGCCTAGTTATCATTTCACCAAAGTTTTCAAGAAAAAGAACAAAAAAAATGCACATTGTTTTTTGAGTTTGAAAAATATTAAATTTGTGACTTATTTTTTGTGTGTAACTTTACACCGTGTGAAAGTAAAAGTCATGATGACTTTTGTTTCAAACAAAAATTCAGAGTAGCCGACACTCTCAATTGGAAAAGAAGAAAAAGCTGTTGGCATTTTTTCGACTTTGTAAAGTAATTGCCTTTTAGAAAAAAGAGTGTGTGAGTGAGAAATTGAGAAGAAAGGGAGAGCTGCTGCTCTTCTGGTTTTTATCACTGACTATTAAATTATAAGGAAAACTTGAAAAGAGTTTGAAAATTTTGAGTTTTAACGATAATGACAAAATAAAAGGTAAAGTGAATAGTACCATGATTGACTTTTTAGTATAAAAATGTGGTTTTTCATTAAAGTGAACAGTACCGAGAGCTTTTCGTTAAAGTTCCCATATATGCACAATTGATTATATGCTATCTTATTGTGTATGTAATTATAGGAATGGAAAGTGAACAAAGTAGTTAACCAAAAGGAAGTAGAAGGGTTTGGAAACAATATGAAGAAGATGCATTGCTGTCCATACTTGAGGAGGCCGTTGTTAAGAATTTGCGATGTGATAATGGTTGTTTCAAACCTAGAACAATGGCTCAGTTTGAAGCAGCTATTAATTTGAAATGTCCTAATGCCAATATAAAGCAGTTCCACATATTGAGTCCAAAATGAGGAGGTGGAAAAAAGATTATGCAATAGTTTATGACATGGTAAATAAAACTGGTTTTGCATGGAATGATGTGCGAAAATGTATTGAGGTTGATAGCACTAAAGTATGGCAAAATTATGTGAAGGTAATTCTCTAACATAATACTAGATTGAGAGGACAAATCAAGGCACTGAATATTCTTTTTGAAAAGCCATAGAATGAGAGGACATTCTTGTCTTTGGATGGTGCAATGAAAATAGTCTTCGTACTCATGTTACTTGGACAAAGAAACCACAATTGACATTTCAAACCAACAATATATTTTGTTAAAAGCAGCATGCATAGCATGTATATATTGAGTACTTGGACAAACTGCTTCTTATTGAAAGCAAAGCAGCAACATGCATATATTTTGGCTATCTAGACAAACTGTTTCTTACTGAAACCAACTTACATTTGCATATTTTATGAACTTGGATATGTGGTTGGATTAATCTATATAACATAACGACTGTAGTTGTTTTTTGTGAACCTTCTTTTATGTTATGGGAAAGTATTTTGAATTTGATGTATGGAATTTACTATTTTTCTTTGTTATTTGAAAATTTGTGTGGTTTTCAATAGGTATAAATATGAGAAAAGTTCAACAAACAAAGAGAGATTTGTCAAATTTTTTTTCCCCTTGTCCTATCCGGTTCAGTACCCAACACAGTATAAATAATACGGTCATTAGTCCGATACTGCGCTAAATGCCCGATTAATTTAGTCAGGACTATCGGGTGGTTATTTATCCTATCCGATAGATATAGTTAGTATAGTCCGAGCCATTGAACTTTTCATAAAGTTTTCAAAGCTGTTACGGTGTTGTTTGGCACTGGGAGATGATAACAATGTTTTTTAGGCTTAGTTTAGAACTGCTTTTAAAATGATTGAAAATGCTTTAAATGGAAATATTTTTGAAAATCTCTTGTAAAAATTCATGTGGATTTAAAAAAAATACTTTAGTGCTTCCTGCAAGAAGCACATGTTTAGTGTTTCTTTCAAAAAACACTTAAAATGTTTTTGAAACTCAAAATAAATTTCACAAAAAACGATTTCACTCATTTCAAAAGTATTTCTAAGCGAATTCTTAAACTTCTAGTATTTGATTACATGATGATGTAAAGAATATTGAATTTAATTAATTTTCTCTTGCAGCCAAAATTAGCACATGATTTTGTTGACCGTAGACTGAAATTCTTGCGTCTTGACTTTTGACTAGTTGCATTGACTCAGTTCCCTCTTTGTAAGTTCTTTTCTTTCCCACCTTCAATTATTCAGTATAAATTGTAGTCCCCCAAGGACTCTTCACTTCACCAACACACGTTCAACATCTCTCCCTCTTAATTACTTCTACCATAATATAATCTCCTTTTATTTTCTTAATCTCTTGGATTCTGCTGAAATATTTAAAGTTTTGGATTCAACTTCTTGCTTTCAGATCTGTCGAGCTCCACAGAAAAATGAAGGTAATTAGGGTTTCTCTTTCTGCAGACAACTTTTTTATGCGATTCTTTTACATAAAAGATATGCATGCATAACTGATGTTGCTACTTTTGGGTAAACCCAAAACTAGAACCTTTTGAAAATCTTGAATAGCCTGCACTTTTTTACACTAATTTGTCAACACTTGGTTCTGAATTTTGATCGTTGCTTATATTTCTGACTATAATTTGTTTTGTTTCATGACAGAAAGTAGTGTTGGAATTGGAATTATACGACGAGAAGGGTAAGAAGAAAGCCCTGAAGGCCATCTCAGGGTTTGAAGGTATAATTCCATGGCCATACTACTCTCCTTTTCAACATATTACTCCGATTTCAATAGTTTCGAATTAGCAGACCTTAGAACAGTTTGTTGGTCTGCACTCAAGTTCGAATCCACATCTATGGAGTGACAAACTAATTTAATTTTGTTAATGGAATTTTCCTTTTGCAGGGCTTGATTCAGTTTCAATGAATATGAAGGACAAGAAACTGACGGTCATAGGGGACATAGATCCAGTGGAATTGGTGGGTAGATTGAGGAAGCTTTGCTGGACGAAGATAGTCTCGGTCGGAATGGCAAAGCAGGAGGAGAAGAAAGAGAAGCTGAAGAAGAAAGATCCGATGGATGAAATGACTGAGCTTACAAAGGCCGACCAAGCTCATTATCCTCGTAAATCTCCACAGGATGAGAAGAAAGTGGAGCCAAAGGAGGAGCCGAAGAAGAAAGATCCGAAGGACGAAATGGCTGAGCTTATGAAGGCCTACCAAGCTCAGTATCCTCCAATGCCTTCATATTATAACGTAAAAAGTTCAGAAGAGGATCCCAAAGCATGTGTCATTGGCTAAATGGTTGGTAAAATTTAGTTGATATGGTGTTCTTCAAGAAGAGAAATCATAGGTACAGTGGGTAAAATCGCATAGAAGTTTGGGTAATAAAATGGGTTGGTGTTAATTTTCTATGATCTAGAAGTCTGGTATGTCCCTTCGGGGACATCCGATAAAATTGGAACGATACAAAGACGAGAAGTCTTTCTGGTATTTCTGGTCTGCTACTTTGTATTTTTGTTTATATTTTTTATGTGGTATTTACTCAGATAATCAATGAATGAAAATCAGCCTTTTTTAGTGCACGATTCTTGTTTGATCACTCGTTGATTTTGTATTTTGCCAAATAAACTCTGCAATGGTCATCCACCAAAAATTTCTACGGATGTCGAGCGTGCAAAATGCTGCATTTGCTTGAATATATGGCATGATGTTACAGGTGCTCCTTGCTTCCATAATTTCAGCATGCAAAATGCTGCATTTGCTTGGATATATGGCATGATGTTACAGTTGCTCCTTGCTTCCATAATTTCTGCAACGGATGCTTCTCTGAGTGGTTAAAGAGATAACAGGAGAAACGTTCAAGTGTACTATATCCCCAGTGTCGAGCAGCTGGACAGTTTGTTGGAAGAAATCACTTCCTGCTTAACGTTGTGGAGGAAATACTAAAAGTGGATTCTTCACTGAAATGCTCCAACGATGAAGTGGCAATTTCTCTTATGCAGCAGTACGATTAATCTTATCTTAAACTCTGAAAAGCATCTTTGCGGAAAAAGGGCTCGCTCCCAAGTGGATGACGAAGATGATAATGCGTCTAATCCATACCCTCAATGTGGTAATGAATATGGTGGGTTTCGCTGCAATCAAACCACTATCCATCTGCAATGTCAAGCATGCGGAGGAATGATGCCTTCGCGCACCAATAACAGTGTACCTCAACACTGTTTAGGATGTGATGAGGCATTTTGTGGTACATATTGGCATGCACAAGGGGTTGCACAAAGTGATTCTCACTGTGTGCGCAGTCGCGAGACTTTCAAACCAATCTCAGAACGGACCATCTCTAGAATCCCTACTTCGGCGCATGAAAACAATCGACATGAACAAGCTATCACTGAGAAGCGTATTGCACAGTTGGGGAGAACATTGCAGGATGTCGTTGCAGAATGGCTTGCAAAGTTGAACAACAAAGAAATTGATCGAACGAGGATGCCGCTGAATCATGTTGAGGCAATAACTTCTAGGACACCTACGTGCAATTACTGTTATGAGAAGCTGATCTCCTTCCTCTTGTAGTTGTTTCGGATTTCGATTCCCAAATTTCATCTACCCAGCATCAAACGGAAAATTGCTGGTATGGATATGCATGTCGGACACAGCACCATAATGAAGAACATGCTTGTAAAAGAAATCATGTGTGCCAGCCAACTAGGGGTACTTATATGTAGATCTTCTTTCTCTTGTTTCCTCTGTTTTGAGAATTAGAAATTTATTACAAGCTTATCTTCTCTGGTACTACTGAGATTTTCTGGCAGCCAACATTTATGCATAAGAGTTGTTTACTTTTGTTTGCTCATAAGTTTCGCGTACATATCATTGCACGACTCCAAACCTACACATGCGAAGCAACTTGAAAACTTTTGTAGCTCTGTGCATCCCTGAGGGCATGATGAAGTGGTAATCATTTCATAAGACATGATTAATGGATATGATCATCTTGCAATACTAATTAAACAAGTCGAATTTAGACCGGTTTAGATCGATTAGTAAACAACAGAGGGTTTTCAATACTCTGGTCTTACAACATTAATGCATTATCATAGATTCACAGGTCCACAGAAATGAAATCATCATCCATATTTTACAAACCAAACGTTTAAATTCAAATTCCACAAAGTACCAAAATCTACCTCTCCTTGGACATAATTTGGAAACAAACTTGAAAAAGGAAATTCGGAAACTAGAGCTCATAAACTTGTTGAAGCTCCTTTTTCACTGAAGACTAGTTCGATACAACAAACTGTCGTATAATATAACCACCATAAGACAGTAAGAAAAGAGGGAAAGTAGAACCAACACTCAAACAATTCCACTCCATTTAACCCATCAGTTTCAAGCCTTCTGAGAGATGGTAGCTGTGCCAATGCTGCCATTGAAAAACAATATTCACAATCCACAAGTCCAAGAGTAACAAGATGAGAGAACGAACAAGTCATCTCCCAACCAATTTGGAAATTTTGCACCTCCGTATCTTTCTATCACAAATACTTTCAAGTTTATATGGGACATGAGTACCTGTAAAATTTGTTATTACGTGAATACTAACATTTGAAACATGTTTATGATTTAAAATTTACACAGCCAGATCGTAAATAAACATATAAACGCACGTTGACGAAATAGGTACCATTGCAAATCATATCTTTCGGTAATCAATCCTTATGTTCGGGATGTGAGAAATCTTGGGCCAATCTTCTCCCATGTCTGGTAATCATATCCTTCGATAAGTCTTCTCAAATCGGTGGGCAACTCAGCTAGATATCTACAATCTGACACCAACAACGTTTATAAATTATACATACTGCATACCGTGTCTGGTAATTTCTTTATTGGATTCTCACCCAAGTTGAGGTACCGTAGATGCTTAAAGTTGCTAATCGAATCAGGCAACTCCCAGATACAATACCCACGTAGTTTGAGAACTCTTGAACACTGTAGCACTAAAAGGAGATCAAGTCGTACTGTCGACGGAATATAGCTTTCAAGAATGAAGGTGCGCAGATACTTAGCTTCATAAATAGTGTCAAATCTCTCAAAATGAACAATAGGTGAATATTGCATATAAGAAAAATGACGACCCTTTCTCACAATATCCAATGAGAAGTCGTGGTCTTCTAATCTAATGCAAAATTCTCCAGATACGTAAGTCGCCGAATCATGCATCAGATCATGCATGATGAAGCAATCATTTGAAGACGAGTACTGAAAAAATGACCGTGAGATTAGATCATCAAAGTATTTCTCTCCAACATCTTCCAACCTAGTCTTCTTTTGGGGTTGTAAAAGATCTTCGGCCATCCACAACAAAATTAATTCAGACTTCTGAAATACATTATCTTTGGGAAATATCGAACAATAAGCAAAACAACGCTTCAGCACTGAAGACAAGTACTGGTAGCTTAGCCATAGAGCTAGCAGAATTTCAATCTTTGCATCTGACAACTCCCATATGTCACTTTTTAGCACATTTTCCCATTCCTCCACATTTGGTTCAGAGCGTAAAAGACCACCGAGAGATTTTGCAGCTAAGGGGGGCCTTTACACTTGCTAACAATTTGTCTTCCAATTACCTCAAGATTTGGATCTACAATAACACTTGCATCTTTGAAGGCATGTTTTGCAAATAAAGACCAACAGTCTTCCTTAAGTAAGTGCTCTAAATAGTGGGTTTGAAGAGTACCCATCGTAGATGCAACACCATCATTCCGTGCGGTGACAATGATCTTACTTCCATGAGCTCCAGACTCGAAGGGGAGTTTTAAGGAATCCCAAATATTGTAATTCTCGTTCCAAACATCATCAAGAACAAAAAGAAACTTCTTCCCCGCCAAAGCATCTTTGAGTTTAACTTGAAGCTGGTTTAGGTCTGTGGTATGACAGATTTGAGAGAAGTGACTGATGCATAAATTGTTTGTGTGATCTTAACAACGTCAAATTCATCAGAAACACAAACCCATGCCTGGAGCTCAAAATGCTGCTTCACTCTATCATCATTGTACAAGAGCTGAGCAAGGGTGGTCTTTCCGATCCCACCTATGTCCACAATGGGAATAATGCCAATCTTACTACAAGTGACATCATTTGATAGCAACAATTGAATGATGGTTCCCTTCTCATGATCCCTTCCATACACATCAGAGTCTTCTACTAAAGAAGTTGAAAGCAATGTTTGTGAGATTTTGTGTCTACTACCTCTTTTCAAATCAAGGGCATCTTTCTGTTCTACAATGAAGCTTAGCCTCTCAAGAATTTCCTCTATCTTGCTGTCTAAAGACTCATAAAAAACATGCAAAGAAGCAGAGATGAGGTCTTGTACCTTGCTTGTGCTACTTCCAAATTCAGCTTCAATTTTTCGCCTCAACGCTTCTGTCTTGATCTCGTCCAGTAGGTCCTCAGCATCAAGGACTGCCTCTTTAAGCTCGTGCAGCCACAGCCTCACATGTGGGTTACGTAATTGCTTTTGCTCGGCATCATCATAAACAGCACTGACAGACGTCAACTTGATCCTCAACTTCTTCAGCAACCCATCAGTCAGTTTCTTTCCTCTGATGAAGTTCTTGACCTCTTGAGAATCCAATTTCACAAATACTTCTGGAAGAAACCCGAGAGAGCAGCTCCACCTACCAACTCCAAAGCCATGATCGATCTCTTCTTTGCAAATGGAAATTTTGTGACACAGTTGAGAGAATGTATCACAACTAATCAAAGACGCGTTAGAATCTGGTCTTATCCGCGTAGACTTAAAAGGTGATGACTTCTGTAGAAATAGAAGCGTATTACAAATCTACAACACATGAGAGCCACTCGTTCTATAAAGCAAAAATCTTTCCCTAATTTTTTGAGAGTAATTTTATTCGTATCATATTTTTATACCACATTTCTATATTATCTTAGGTGGTATCTGATGTGGATAATCAGATCATTTGAAAAATTTGTAAAACCCAATGAAAGAAAGGAGAAAGACTTATCGTATACCACAATTATCATTTGATTAACTAATTTTTCAAAATTATTAGTTTATTAAATAATGAACTAAATTTAAAAATCTGATTAATTTAAATGATATGGCTGTATACATCAAATGCCACCTAAAATGATATGAAAATATAGTACAAAAATATGGTATGAATAGCAATACTCATTTTTTTGGTGCTTTTTGGATGTCACTTGTCAATAATTTAAATCTAGTGGTGGTGGTCGGCCCTTTAATGCTGCGGGCCCAGTCCAGCATCATTGGCAACATCCCCATCAACAAAAACTGGCACAGTCCTTTGCTTCTGTTCAGCCCAATTTTCTGCCCAATTTTTCTCAGCCCAGCTGGCCCGCTCCGAGACCCTCCTTGGCGCCATAACTGCAATACATTCCAGCATATCCAGACCTGCCCGCACAGGTACTGTGGGTCTGATCAGGCCGCACCCTTTGCTGGAACCCAGTTCGAACAGCAGCCTGAGTGCCTGACCCACTTTGGCATCCCGACACTGGTGTTACCCATCACATGACGAGTCGATCGTCTATGCGGGTCCTTCTCCTTCTAATGTTTATTTGGGTAGGCAATACTATGTACATTACCCTCATCGGCACCCTTCCTCTTTCTCTTGATTCCTTTAATTTTCATCTTTGCATTGTCTTTTTTCTTCCTGATCTTTGTAATTTTTTTTTTCTTGCTTGTTTCACCCATGATAATTTAATCTTCTTTGTTCTTGCTCCTCACTTTTATCAAACCTATAACTTACTCACCGGTATGTTACTTTTCAGGCTCCCTGTAAAGATGAGCTTTATCATTTGTCTCTTTTTTCCACCATCTCTTGAGGTTTTTTTTACCACTTTAAACACTTTGTTGCCATGGTTTGTAACATGGTATCATTCTCTACCTTGTATTCTACGAATGTAACAAACATAAAGATTTGCAAGAATTAAGAAATACGCATTGGACTCATTCCACCCAAACATAGAAGACACATGAAACTTGAAATGAAAAGGTTTGGCCAAATCTACTAATACTATTACACTAATGCGGCATTACTACTCACCATCACCATCAACTATCTCATTCAAAGCTTTTTTTCTCACAAATCCCTTTCGTTTCACCCTGAATTTCCACAAAGAAAAAACCAAAATTCTAGAAGTTCAACAACCATGAGAATGAGACTTAATACATTATTATTGAAACTCCACACTTTTATAAAAGAAAATTGGTGTATTGGTCTTGAATTGTGATGATATTGTTGTTTTGGTATTTGAATTAGAAGTCCAATGAAATTGATATCTAAATTTGACAGAAAGAATTGTTATTGGCACTCCAAACTTTTTATAATTAGTAAAAAAATTACACTTGAGAGGAGTGTATTATGCTAAATTTGGAGTGCTAATAACAATTTTCTTGACAAAATGTGGAACTTCAGTTTTATTGCCAACTTGTACGTAAAAATTAAGCACGTTAAATGATATTCTACCTTAGCAGCGTAGAGGATGTTCTACTACCAAAAGTGCGGATTTCTAAATCCCACCCATATACAATTACTTGAGTTTCTCAAAACCTAAAGCAAACAACTAATTTGACTAAAATTTGTCCCTCATGTATTTTCCTCATGCAAAAAACTAATATAAGGTTCTAACCATACAACCAAAACCTCTAAACAGCTGCAATCAGTGCACCGGACAGCATGACACCACTTTCAACAGTGACAAACTCATCATCACGTAGCAACAACATCCCTGTTGAGCAGCGCTTGGGTTTTAAGAAACGGAAAACAAAATTGGATAAAGTAATGTTATTTTCTAACGTGCCCTTTGTGAACTGTCCTTTTTTTTTTTTTTTTGTATCTAACGTCTCCGGGTCTTTGACCCGACTACTCACTAGGCCACCCGCCTGACCCCACAACATTTGGTAGGCAAGAAACTCTAACAATTACTAGGTGGGTACCTTCAGAGGTGTCGAACCCCAGACCTCTTGGTAACAAACCAAGGGCCTGACCATTAGACTAAACACTCTTAGGTTGCAAACTGTCCTTAGTTGAGCAACATATTCAGATATTTTCTTGATGGCTTCCACCTACAAAGGTAAAAGCAGAACATCAAAAATCATACCGCAAGTGTCCCTGTAGAACCTTTCCAACTGAGGAAAAATAAAGGAAGTTATCAAGACTGACCTGCTCAGCCAAAAACTCAGTTTCAACAAAATCTGTTAACTGCACATCTTTGTTCTTCTCAGCAACCTGTTAGTCGTAAATTCGAGGATGAACATAGTATAGTAAGATTGTTAATTCATAACACGAACCAATCGATGTTACTGGTACAAAATATAATCAACTAAACCTAAAAAGGCAAAAGCCTTCTCTAACAATAGATACATATAAACAGTCACTTGAGATATAGACATGGGTGTACATGGAAGAATAGAGACACACTGAGTCGTAGTGAGCAAAGAGAGATAGTGAAATTTTGGAGGAATACTGGTTGACAACGAACCACGCGGCCAAAGCTCTTGGTGGTGGCGATTCAGTTGCGAGAGACAGTTCGAAAAAAAAAAGTAATCAATAAATCTTACAGAACTGTAATAAGTTAGTCATGAGCTTCAGATCATTGGCATTTCAATTATAAGGATTCATCATTTCAATTTTAAGATATAATTAACAGTTTACAAAATTAGAGGCAGGTAATGGCATAGCGTACCGGCTTCAAGTATGCTAGAGTTAGACATAATCTGGATATGTAGAGGTGTTTTCTTTTCTGAATTTTTCCTGCAACGGTTCATAGCTGGTTTCTACAAATATTGAAAACGTGAACCGTTAGTATGGATGGGTGTTAAATTTATCTTGTAACAGTAGGACGGATAAGAAAACGAAATGAAGGTGCATATATAATCCATGTTTGCCTCTTTTTTCATCTGCTCTATCAGATAAATGTGAGTACTAAATGAGTGCATTTAAATTAAAAAGAGTTGACAGAGGCATAATTGGAAAAAGAAAAGGTCTTTATATCAATAAAAATCAAAAGATGCTTCATAATTGGACAAAGAAAATGAGAAAAATGATAGGATGAAACAAAGAAAGGCCCATAAAATTTTGCATTCTCAGCAAGTATAAAAACAGAGGCATTTCCAAACAGAAGATACAATATGCAGTAAAAGGAAAATAAAACCCGAGGAGGAAAAATAAAAACCAAAAAATAAAAAAATTGTAAACCTCAGTAGCAACATATAATGCATACAAATGAAGCATTTATTTATTTTTTTTTCAAATGAAAACTTGTAAGAAAATCAAAATCCAAGTGAATACTTGCATCAATAAAGTCCCCAAAGCAGCACAGAAGGCATTTTCACTGATAGCACCAATCCAGTAATTTAAAGCAGCACAGTCCACCAAAAGCAAATCCATGTATAGCCGAATCATTAACCGCCTCAGAGCTCACCTGAACATATCAAACCAGGCGAGTGCATTTTAAGTTTTATAATTCAAAAACATTTCTGCAGGCCAGATTCCAGTCCTTGATTTGTAGAATTTGATTTGTTGGTTTGAGCGCTTGAGTTTGTTCTTTTATTTTAAGCAAAGAAAACTTGAAGGAAATGCCAAATAAAAACCCCAATATCTTACCTGATCACAAATCGGTGAGAGAGCTTTTGGGAAAAAGGGTCGGAAAGGATTTGGAGGTGGAATCTACAGAGTCAAGACGATGTTGCAGTCCGGGTGTCGGCCGACGATCAAAATTTCTTCTTGGGTTTTTCGGTGGATGGTGAAGATGGGTTTGTAGTGCAGCGGCGGTGGGGATTTGTCAACGATGAAGCGGTGAGCGAGAAAGAATCACTAATTGTGAGAGAAATTCTGGAAATGGATATGTTGATATAAATAAACATGTATGCAGTGATTGTTTGAGTGGCAAGATGTCTAGACAAAGTTTTTTCTCTAGTTCTCATATCTCTGTAAGACCTTTTGAAAGGATTTGTAGTGATGTATGGGGACCATCTCCAGTTGTATCGATTGAAGGCTATAAATACTATGTGATCTTTGTTGATGACTTTACTACGTTTACTTGGTTCTTTCCTTTGACTTATAAATCTCAAGTTGCATCAGTCTTTGAGCAGTTTTATGCCTTTATTCAGAACCATTCTAAAACCTCAGTACAATATTTTCAATCTGATGGAGGGGGTGAATACATGAGTTCAAATTTTCAGAAGTTTTTAAGAGCTAGAGGTATTATACATTTGGTTTCTTGTCCTTATACCCCTCAGCAAAATGGGATGGCTGAGAGGAAACATAGGCACATAATTGAGACTGCAATCACATTGTTGAATTCAGCTAAGTTACCTCATAATTTCTGGACACATGCTTGTATTCATGCTATTTTTCTCATAAATAGAATGTCATGTTCTTCTCTGGACATGAATTCTCCTTATTTTAAACTCTTTGGAAGTCATCCTGTGTTAAATTCTGTTAAAGTGTTTGGGACTGCAGTCTATCCTTATCTTAGACCCTATGCAAAGAATAAATTGGAACCAAGAACCGAACAGTGTGTTTTTCTGGGATATATGTTGGGTTACAAAGGTGTGGTCTGCTATCACAGATCCATAAAGAGATTGTTTATCTCTAGGCATGTTGTTCATGATGAGACAGTTTTTCCTTTTCACAAACCATCCATAGTTCAAAGCAAACATGATGTTTCATCTTCTTCTATGATTCATCCCATCATTGTTCCTTCTGTATTCTCTGTTCAATCTGCAAATTCAGCTAGTATGGTCGAATTGGGTGATGATCAAGCTTCTGTTCAACTTAGCTCTTATGCAGTACATACTTCTCATGGTGCACATAACAATGTCTCATCTTCAAGAGTAGCATCTGCTAGTTCATCTTCTTTACAGACCTCATCAAATCCCACTACTCCATTCTCTTCATCAACATCTCCATATGCCTTGTTGCCTGTCCCAAGTTTTCCTCAACCTGAGGTAAATTCAAATCTTGCTACTTATGATAATGTACAAGTTAATGATGACAATATTGATGCTTCTCCTCTATCCTTGTCAACTCATCCAATGCAAACAAGATTGAAGACAGGGACTATTTCTCGAAAAGACTACACTGCATTTTCAGCTAGTACATCTCTTGAATCTTCTGACAGCTCATTTGTTTCTAGTGATTTTTCTTGTCTTGGTTTCACTGCTGTCTTCGATATTAAGGAACCTACAGAACCATCATCATATAAACAGGCTGTTACTTGTGAGGCTATGACAGAGGAATTCATTGCTCTTCATAAACAAGGAACATGGGAACGTGTTCCAATGCCTACTAACAAGAATGTAATTGGCAGTAAATGGGTATACAAGATCAAAAGAGATCAAATGGCAAGATATCAAGATATAAGGCAAGATTAGTAGCTCAAGGTTTCTGTCAAGAACATGGTTTGGATTATGAAGAAACCTTTAGTCCAGTGGTCAGACACAGTACTGTTCGGATTGTTCTGGCTTTAGCTGCTGCAAATAAATGGCCTTTAAGGCAATTGGATGTTAAAAATGCATTTATCCATGGAGATTTGCAGGAAGAGGTTTTCATAAAGCAGCCTCAAGGTTTTGCAGATTCATCTAATCCTGATTATGTCTGTAAATTGATTAAGTCTCTTTATGGCCTTAAACAGGCACCACGGGCGTGGAACTCTAAATTTACAACATACTTGCCTTCTCTTGGTTTTGTGGTTTCCGAATCAGATACAAGTTTATTTGTCAAGACACAAGGTGATGCAGTGGTTATTCTTCTTCTCTATGTTGATGATATAATCATCACTGGATCTGATTCAGTATTGGTTCAACAAGTTATTTCAAATCATGGAGAGGTATTTGATATGAAGGATATGGGGACTCTCACATTTTTTCTTGGATTACAGATCACTTACCAAGATAATGGAGCTCTGTTTATTTCTCAATCCAAATATGCCAAAGACTTGATCACAAAGGCTGGTATGACTACTTGTAAGCCTTCTCCTACTCCTTGTAAACCTCATACACAAATGTTGCGAAATGAAGGAACTCCACTCACTGATCCAACTCTTTTTAGAAGTTTAGTGGGTGCACTGCAGTATCTCACTTTTACCAGACCTGATATTGCGTTTGCTGTCAATTATGCATGTCAATTCATGTCCAATCCTACTGATGTACACTTTAGTTTGGTAAAGCGCATCTTGAGGTATTTACAAGGGACTGTTGAGTGTGGTGTCACTTATTCATCTACTGATACTATGGATCTGGTTGCATTTAGTGATGCTGATTGGGCATCGGATATCAATACCAGAAGGTCCACCACAAGATATGTGGTGTTCTTGGGTCAAAATCCAGTGTCTTGGCAGTCTAGAAAACAAGGTAGTGTTTCAAGAAGTTGGACAAAGGCCGAGTACAAAGCTCTAGCCAATGCCGCTGCAGAAACAGCTTGGATTCGATTGATTCTTAAAGATTTGAAAGTGTTTCTGCCTTCTTCCCCACTGTTGCATTGTGATAATGTTTCCACTATTGCTCTGTGTACTAATCCTGTTTTTCATACCAAAATTAAACATCTCGATACAGACTTTCATTTTGTTCGTGAACAGGTTCAAAAGGGAGATTTACAAGTGGAGCACATTTCTTCTGCAGATCAGGTTGCTGATATTCTTACAAAAGGTCTTCATGGACCTGTTTTCTTACATCATTGTATCAATCTCAAACTGGGATTCCCAATTGCGATTGAGGGGGGGTATTGAGTATGATGTAGACAGATGGCATTATCCTGTATTGACAAATGTCATAATTGTGTGAAGTTGGTTGTTGAGATGTTAGCTTAGTCAATAAGCTACTGTGCTTACTATAAATGGGATATTGCATCATATTGTAACATATACTTCTGTCATTCATTACAATCAATATACAAAGATATTTTCCTCGTCACTAAGTGTGGCAATGAGTAAACTCAACAAGGCTTTATCAGTTTTAATCCATTCCTTATAAGCTTGTGTGAGTCCTTTAGTAACCCCACCATCCAAAGAAATCAGATACTTAGGAGGACAAACATTAGTACCATCAAAATGATCGAACATGTCATACCCTTCAAGCACAGAATGGAATTGAAAAGACCATTTTGCAAAGTTGTCTTCTTGCAAACGAATGGTAAACATGCCTAACAAACCATCAATCTTAAACGAAGACGCCATCATGAATCACAGAATCAACACACACCAATTCAACAATAGACCTTCAAGATTTGCAAAAAAAAAAAAAAAATAACCTGGCTTCGTGCCCGAATTCTTCAATAACTGGCTTCGTGCCCTAACTTTGCAATTATCTCAGAACTCAACCAATATCAACAATTTGCAACAATTTTCAATAGTATGGCTTCGTGCCCTAACATTTCTTGCTTATACAATCAACAATTTTCAACATACAATCAAGAGAACAACAATTCTTCATGATCAAATATCAACAGATTTCACCGTAAAAGACAATCAGCTTCGTGCTCAAGAATGGCTTCGTGCCTCGAATTTGAACCAACAAAGTATGAATTATAGAGGAATAAGAACAGATACCATCAAATCTTCAAAGAATCAGCATGAAGGATGAAATTGAAATACATCGACACGGCACCGACGACTGCCTCAAAAAAAAAAAAAATTCCAACTCCACGCACAAGACCTTCCACCGCTTTGAATTCCAGTACTAATTCTCAAGATCGAATCGAGAACCTTGCTCTGGATACCATGACAACAGAGTTGCAGAAGCAGAAAATCAAGAAACCCATCGACAAGGAAGAGAGAGAGAGAGAGAGAGGAAAATATCTTTGTATATTGATTGTAATGAATGACAGAAGTATATGTTACAATATGATGCAATATCCCATTTATAGTAAGCACAGTAGCTTATTGACTAAGCTAACATCTCAACAACCAACTTCACACGATTATGATATTTGTCAATACATGATAATGTCATCTGTCTACATCATACTCAATACCAATTCCATAAGTATTAACCCATAACTATGATGCTATTAAAACTACGGTCTAGTTGTATTCCTCAGAGTAAGTGGAAGGTTAAGTTTGCTTTTCATAATCTGCAAGCTCGATACCAAATAAAAATAGAAAAAAGAGATAACATGATGGTTATTATAAATAAACAAAATATAAATATAAATATAAATGTATCCAAAAGGAAAAGGAACACATGGGGTTCCCTTTAAATAGGCCTAAAGATCGTAACTTTACCCAATAACAGAAGCAAAGTGTTATATCGTTTAGTGCATCAAAGTAAACTTTACCCAATAACAGAATTAAGCTTCTAAACAAAAGCAAATCTTAAGAGGAGGAGATTTTAACTCGTAGATTTAACCTTAAACAATTTCAGTAATTCAGATGCCAACAGTAAGAATTTTTTTAACAGTATTACAGCAGTAAAACGAATCCCTCAATTCTAGCAGCAATGAACCGGTAATTTGGTTGAATAATCTGTCAACTCCTTTGAATTGAAAGGTAGATTAGAAGTTAGAACTTAGAACACAAAATTTCGAGGAAAGAGAAACATATTTGTCAACAAAAACCAAAATTTTTCTAGAGAACAAATTGTACTGCGTTCCTCACCTCTGCTCTCGAATCAAAGATGGCCCCAGCCATCAGATTGTACTGCTACAATGGCGGAATGTAATATGTCAACTGATTACTTCTCTTCCTTGTAGATGTGATTTGTAATGTTTGCCTTCTTCGACTGATTATGAGATTTTGGCCCCTTAAAGTGCAGGTTAAATTTTTCTGTTCCCATCGCATTCCTAGCCTATGCACATGGTTCCAGTCAATTGGACTAATAGCACCCTAAAGAATTCAACTGTAGTATACAGCAACATAGATGAGCTCTCTATCTCAAATGTTCCTCTTGGATCTCATAGGTATGCAATACTTTCTTCACTAAGCTCTACTATTGCATCACTTTCCCTTAAGTTTTGCTATTTTTTTTCCTGAAGTCCGACTTTTAATTTCTTGCAAACGCAGTTCCTAATTATTTAAAAATCTGACCTTTGTGGAATGAATTTTCTTAATTATCTCAACTGAGGGTAATTAGCATTCTAGGTTAATATGCAAGATTTAATCTAAATTGAGAATTGCCTAGTTTATATCCTTCTGGTGATCATTTACTTTTGATGGGACTCATTTATATGCTACTGCGCATTGAAACTTGTTTGCATTTCAAGGAAATTTACCTTCCCATGATTATTTAACATCTGACGCAGATTTTGGACTCATTTAGTAATGGCCTATGCTTTTACAATTTGGACATGCTACATATTGAAAACAGAGTACGAGAAGGTTGCAACAATGAGGTTGCATTTTCTTGCATCAGAACGGCGGCGCCCTGATCAGTTCACAGTAAGATCAACTTGATTATTCCTAGGCTTATGTGATAAATAAATTGACATTGAAGCACAGTAGTCGGGACATAACATTAACAGCCACTAGCAAGGGCTGGGGTCAAGCAGTTAAATTTACATCATTAAATTGTAAATGTTCGATATGTTTATATACCGAGTCTTGTTTTCTTGTGTATATTTCTACATGATGTATTCCTGCTCCTATGCACTATCCAGTTACATTATTGAGTGGGAAAACTATAAAATTGGTGTTCTTTAAACATTTCTTTTCACTGTTGTGGATCTAACTGTTGTGAAATACGTAAATTTGGTGTAGGTACTGGTTAGAAATGTGCCACCAGATCCGGATGAAACAGTTAGTCAGCTCGTGGAACATTTTTTTCTGGTCAACCATCCAGACCACTATCTCACTCATCAGGTTTGGTCCTCTTGCTTTTCTTTACATCCTTAATACTGTTTCACACAGAAACGGGCGTTCAAGTTATAAAAAAAAATTTCAATTTCAACAGTCCCTGCTCTGCTTTCCACAACTATAGAGGGGTCTAAATAAAGCAGGGTTGTTCTATAGTAATAAACATGCAAACACGTCAGTATGTTAACTGTTGTAATGATTACTGTGAAAAGGGATTTACACCTGTGCTCTTCTCCCATGTATTTCGGTTATATGTTTAATTTCTTACTGAACTATTTGCATGCAGGTTGTTTACAATGCAAGTAAACCTTCTGAATTAGTCAATGAGAAGAAGAAAATTCAGAATTGGCTTGACTACTATCAACTTAAATTTTCTAGAAATTCATCTAAAAGACCATCTAAGAAGGTATTTGCATTATTCTTCTGATTTCTTTCTTCCTTTTTTTCTTTTCATTTTGTTTCCTTCCCTTTTCTTTTCATCATGCTATTTCTCATTTCCATTAACGTCTTGTGAGCAGACTGGATTTCTTGGTCTTTGGGGTAAACGGTTGGATGCAATTGATTTTTATACATCTGAGATTGAGAGGCTATCAAAAGAAGTAAGTATCCCTTAACTACTGTAAAATTTGTTCCACCAGTCTTGCCCACTGTTGCTTCTATTTGACACTGGACAAGGAAAGCTTCGGAGTTAGCTCAAGTCCTGATTGACTACTTCTTTGTCTTTTATAGATCAATCATTTATAGGAACACTTATGCCCTCTCTTTTCAAATCAAATTTATTGTTGACAGATATCCTTGGAGAGAGAGATAAGATTACAAGTAGCCCTAAATCTATCATGCCAGCAGCTTTTGTTTCCTTCAGAACTCGATGGGGTGCCGCTGTTTGTGCACAAACTCAACAATCCAGAAACCCAACTATATGGTTGACTGAGTGGGCTCCAGAACCCCGTGATGTTTATTGGGATAACTTGGCTATCCCCTATGTTACATTGACAATTAGGAGGCTTGTAGTTGCCGTTGCTTTCTTCTTCCTCACCTTCTTTTTTATGATCCCCATTGCATTTGTACAGTCCCTTGCAAACATTGAGGGTATTGAGAAAGCAGTCCCCTTCCTAAAGCCCATTATTGAAGTGTGAGGATTTTCTTTCTGTGTAATTTATCTTTGTTTGAATGTTCCCTGGCTGGATGGTCAGCTCTTAATTACTTTTTTTGTCAATGTATTTTCCAATTTGCAAGATATCTAGTTAGATCGGCTACTAGATATTATATTTTCCAATTTGTCAATGTATTTCTTGGGAGCATAATCACTGGAACTGCATTTCAACAACTAGATGAATTCATCCACCAATCTGCCAATGAGTATGTCCTTATATTTGCACCTCAACTCCGTTTAGTTTGCAGTATCCTGATGGTTAGTTATATGGAATGTACCTTTTCATTTCATACAAATACACTAATGTGAGATCGTGGAAGAAAGCAAGTCAATCAAGTTTTGACATCATCTCTTGTGTGCATAAATTGATAGACTGCAATGGACATAAGCTTTGTCTGCTCTGTATCTGATATCGACAGTGCTGCTTGATGCAAAACGTTTAGATAATTAATTGGCTATTCGCAGGATCCCGAAGACAATTGGTGTTTCAATTCCAATGAAGGCAACCTTCTTTATCATTTATATAATGGTTGATGGGTGGGCCGGAATTGCTGGTGAGATTCTAAGGTTGAAACCCTTGATTATATATCACCTGAAAAATTTCTTCTTGGTGAAGACTGAAAAGGATAGGGAAGAGGCCATGGATCCCGGAACCCTTGTATTGTTGGTTCCACCTGAACACACTGATCCAACCTAATGCGAGGTGGTATTCTAACATACGGCCCGTCGGACCGGGTTTTTTGTGCGGCATAACACCAATAGCGAGCCCTGCAATGTCATGTCCCACCTACCCTAAAATTGACGGATCCAAATTCTCTTCCCTCCTATCCCTTTCTTTCATTCTCAGCCATTCAAAACAATTCCAAGCTAATTCAAAGGTGAAGATTTGTTTTACACGCTATGAATGAAAGGTGAGTATATGAGGGATTAGGAAATAGGAGGAGAGAGAATCAGAATGCAAAATTGATCTTAAAACTTGTGAGTTATGTGTAATGTACCCAATAAGGGATAGAAGAAGCACTTTACTTGTGAAGGATGAAGAGAATTTCTTGTTCCATGGAAATCACTTTGCTTCTCCACAGTGAATCAAAATTCCAAAATTCTATATTTCTTGCTTCGTACCAAATCCACTGCATGCACACAAAATAAATAAATAATAATAATAATAAGTAAGAAAAAACAAGAGGTATTTGTCGGTTTGCCCCCAGAACTTGGACTTGTATAGAGGTGCCAATTTTCCCCTAACTTTAATTTTAGCCGATTACCTCCCAGAACTTTTATAGTTAACCAATTTTCTCCTGAACTAATGTTACGAGAGAAATTGGCTATTTATAAAAGTTCAGGGGGCAATTGACTAAAATTAACGTTCAAGTAAGGAATTAGCTAATTATATGTTCAGGAGGTAATCAGCTAAAATTAAAATTTCGGAAGGGAATTGACAATTCTATACAAGTATGCTACAAAAAAAATCTAGCAGTCCCATTCTCCTGATTGGACGGTGACAATCCATTCCAATTCATCTATGATTGGCGAGTTGAACTTGGCTGTGGGACCCAGTCGACTCATACTCCTCCTCTTTCCTTCTTTTATAGTTTCCAGAGTCTTGACTCTTGCGAGAGAATGGACAAGGTGGCGACGGTTGTGGATGCGACGATGTTGTCTTCGCCGTCAACAACGGCGTCGATCCCATCGAACCTCGCTCTCTTTGCTGCATTCCTTGCCTGTGCTCTCACTCGGTGCCTCAAGCTCTTCACCACCTGGTTCGTACAATTTTGCATTTCTGCAGCTCAATTTCCAATTTGAAATTAAATTAGGAAATTTTAGCATCAAATTGGTGTGAAACTAAGTGATGTGAGTGTTTTTAAGGTACAAAGAAAGGAGATGGGACTCGAAGAGAATGCTTGATTCCCGAGGAATGTTGTCATCGCATTCTGCCACGTTTGTCCATCATAAATCATTTTAGTCAAAAATCTCTATTAAATACGAATAAAATGACAAAAATAGCTTCAATTTATGTCAAATCATTTTAGCTCATTGATAGGTGCATTATTTATCATATTTTCATATTAATTATCCCTAAGTTTTGTTAAGGAATTGATCTTAAAAGAACCTTATTACTTTCCTTTTCTCTGTTTCAAACAATCTGTGCACTCATGACGTTTTTGGTGATAATTCGACTTTCTGGAGGAGTTTTGATACAAGGCCAATTGGAGAAGGTAGCTAAGAGGCTGAAGATCGTCGTGTCCAAATTTCATAATTTTCCATGAAGCCATTCATTCCAGTTTCACAAATCAATCCCGCAGAAGTTGTTTTCCCGTCAGAATTGCGCAGCTGTGGGAGAATGAAGATTTGGAGGCTTTCCTGATTTTTCCTAGTGGTGTGCGATATATGCCTGGAAATATAAGAGATAAAGCTACGTTTCCCATATTTTTACAGAATTTTCCAGAAGGGAAATCGACCCCAAAAATGGCGTGCAAGACAGATGACGTGTTTCCCAAGCCAAGAAGGATTCTTTCCTAGTTTGTGTCATTAATTGTTTAGGAGTTTGTTTTGTTTTAGGAGAGTTTCTCCCAGACCTTTTAGGGGTTTTCTAGTATAAATAAGGTGCCCTAAGCTCTCTCTAAAGGATCATCCATGATCCGCCCCCGCATACCCATATCACCCACACCATACTACCATTCACCATCTCCGCAATTTGTGAAGAAGAGCTTAGGGACGTGCTTTGCCATGGATTTTGGGTTCGATCTTTCTTTTATTTTTATTTTTATGTGTAACTAAGTTATTTTCTAAGGTTTATGATGAAGCCATGACATGAATATTTGCGAAGTACTTTGTTAATTATTGTCCGATTATATGCCATGTTATATTCTTAATCTTTGTGAGTATTTTATTCTAGGTTCGAGTTTCTAATGACTGATCACCTTTAGGAATTTTGCATTTAGATAGTTAGATAAATCTATGAGAATGACCAATCAATTAGGTTTATTGGAACTAAGATTAAGAAGAGTAGACAAACTAGTGAGGATGACCAATATCAAGCTAGTCCTGGTTGACATGATTCTTCTACGCTTAATGGTTTTTTATGTGTTTAATTGTATGCCTAACCAATAGGATATAATTATCATGTAGAGATACAAGAGTTGATGCCTGACCAAGGATTAATTCATACCTTAGAAAGAACAACCTTAACATTGGCATGGTAATTGGATAGTAGTTGGCTCTAGGAAAAGTAAATAGGATTGTTATTGGTGGATTCATAACCTTAGGTTTTCTTGTGTCGTTTTGTGTGTTTTAATTAATTGTCTTTTATTTTTCTTGTTAATTTTAGTCTTAATCAATTACTCAATTATTCAATTCAATTCAATCATTTGTTTTTTTTAATTAAGTCTAGCGTGATTAATCGGTTAAATTGGTGTTAAAGCAATCCCTGTGGGATCGACCTTATATTTGCATATCTTACTACAATTGATTTGTGTGCTTGCAAGTTTAATTTGGTTTAAATTAATCTATTATTTAGGTTAGTTTAAATACACATCAAGTTTTTGGCGTTGTTGCTGGGGATTGTGTCACATCCCGGCCCGGGGCGGATCACTTCCCAGGCCTGCTCCACCACCGTAGCACGATATTGTCCGCTTTGGGCCCCGACCACGCCCACGGTTTTGTTTCTGGGAACTCACGAGCAACTTCCCAGTGGGTCACCCATCCTTGGAGTGCTTTGGCCCCCTTCTCACTTAACTTCGGAGTTCCTACGGAACCCGAAGCCAATGAGTTCCCAAAAGGGCCTCGTGCTAGGTAGGGATGAGAATATACATTTAAGGATCACTCCCCTGGGCGATGTGGGATGTTACAGATTGCCCCTTAATCCCAATTTGGCTTGTTTGATTGCGCTTGACTAAAATTTATTTTTCGTTTTCTATTTTTATTTGTGTAGTGAGTTTATTTTTCTTTCTTTCTATTTTATGTTTTATAAATAAATAAAAAATAAATTTGCAGCAGTTTGCTAGTTTTCAAACCCACTGTAGGATTCTCTTTGCGCATGAATTCTTTGTCCATTAGTATTAGGATTACTTGTACTGCCTTCTTTTACCTTCTTTCCCTTATTTTTGTTTTACGAAATTTTTTAATTTTCCTTTCCCATTGTTACTTTTTAATTCCGTTTCATTGTTTCCTGTAGGAGGGAAGAGATGGCTTATCAAAAAATTTCAATGGAACATTGGCCTAGTTCTCAATTCTCAGAATTTATACAAGAAGCCACACTCGTTGAAGCCGAGACACCTTCATGGGAAGAAACTTTTGCACTGATGGTTCAAGCTAATACGCAATATCAACAAACCACCTCTCAAATTTTGCAAGCTCTCCAACAATGGCAGCAAGCGTTCCAACAAAGGCAACAAGCGTTCCAACAAGAGGAGCAAGCAAACGCTCATGCAATAGCAAATTTGGAGAAGCAAGTTGGACAACTTGCTGGGATATTGAGTGAAAGAGACCAAGAAATATTTTCAAGTAAACCTGAAGCTAATCCCATTGAGCGAAGTGTGTGCCATGTACAAGTCCATGCAACTGAAAAATTCGAGAGCGAGGAAAAGATGTATAACCAGCTTGGTGAACCACCCAACGAGGAAGCAGAAGACGAAAATGACGATGCCACCCCACTTTCTAAAATCCCTACTTATGAAGAGGAGTTGCCCTTTCTGCAAGGCTTCACGAATCCATATAAAGAGGAGCCAAACATTGAGTTAGGAAGCCAAAAGGAGGAAGAAGACAGAGATAGAGACAAGGGATGCGACAAGTCGGATTTTCAATTGTTTGAACCAAGTCCACCTCTACCAAGTGTTGCAGAGTGCTACATGATAGATTCCATTGAACCAAATGCTGATGATATTGTCATTCTAAATTTTTCCATGGAGCCGCTTGAAGTCCGCTGCTCAAATTACGGTAGAGAGTTTGGAATTGAACCAAAATTTGATGTCATGTACGCTCAACTCAATTCCATTCCAATGGCCAAGATATGGTGGAAGAGACAATGGAAAAAAGTGAAGAAGAGAAAAAAGTCTTAAGCTTTGAAATTGAAGAACCAAAAGTATGCAGTGCCTCATTGCCTTGTATCAACACCAAATTTCAAAGCTACAAGGTGAAAGAAAGGGAAAAAGAAGAAGATTCATGGAGTGGTTCCTCATTTCAATGATCTACCATCATCCACTTAATTTCGGCATAGTCTAGCTCATGACTATAAAGAAGTGCTTCTTGGGAGGCAACCCAAGTTTTCTAAATTTTTCATTTGTTTGCGTAATTTTTAATTTTATTTTTTGGAGTCAGTTTTTAATTTCTTTCTTGTTTTGCAGGAACTTGGGCTGTCCAAGATTCTAGTTTGGGGGAGTTCGTTATATGGCGATTCGTATCACGCTTGAACGTTGATCATTCATGCTCCAATGAAAAATCCGGGGAAGCTTTCACACTCTCTTTTTAAATGTGTTATTTGTTATGTTTTCTTTGTTCTACACATTGGGGACAATGTTTGATTTTAGTTTGGGGGGAGGATTTGAGGATTTAGAATTTCGTTTTTGTGTTCTGTTTTCATTGAGTTTTCATGCTGTCTATGTTTGCTTAAAACTGTTTTAATTGGAAAGGAATTTGAAGATTTTTCTCGCGCAGTCTTCTTCAATTTTTTGTCTTCTTTCCAGCCATATAAAGACAGTGAAAATCGGATTTTTCTTTGAAAAGTTATGATCAAATCTTTGTCTAAAGGTCGAAACTGCCTGTGGTACTGTCATATTGCAACTTGCTGTTTGCAACCTCTGTTGGCATATGTTTTTTTTGTGTTTATTTGTTCTATTTTCCGTTCTTCTATTCAAGTCTTAATGTTATTAAAAAAAATATAAAAAATAAAAAGTGTCAAAAATTCAAAAAGATTATCTTTTTCTTGAGTTGTTTTCTTTTAGTTAGACCTTCCATAAGTCAATGATAATACTTGCTTTCTTCTATGTCACAAACTTATTTGTATTGGTTCTTTTTATGTGAAATTTCAATTGTTTTATATGGTTAATCAGATTCTTACATGATCATTCTCAAGTTTATTTTTTTTTTACAAATAACCAATGTTAGTATGATTAGCTTTTAACTTAGAGAATTATATGTGGATTTTAAGTGAAAACTTATTGAACCCTTGTGAGATTTTGAGCCTCTTGCATATTCTTTCTTGTGAGTTTCATGATAGCATTATCATTCACTAGAACTTGCTTCAATATCTCTTAAGGCGAAATCCTAAGTCATGCAACATTAGAGATATGATTAAGGCCATGTTTGGATAATTTGAGCTTTTCTAACCAACCTTTTATGTTATATTATCCCTAGTTACCCTTTTGAAGCCAAACACTTAGCCTTTTCTTTCATCACCCACATTCATCCCTACATATTTAACCTAATTTAGTCCTACTCTATAACTTTAGGGATACCAAGTGGACATCAAGGAAGATAAAGGTTGGGTTCTACAATAAGAAGTGGCGTGTACCGAGGTACCATGTCTAGTATTATTTTTATTCTTCTGTGAAAAAAGAAAAAAAAAAGAGAAAAAAAAATCAAAAAAAGAAAAAGAAAAGAGAAAGAAAAAAAAAAGAATTAGAAAAGAAGAGTTCAAAATTGTTCCATCTTTATGACATGAGTCCTGGACGCCAATAATAGAAGATTCACGTTTCAAAAGAGGGCCGACCGAATTACATTATGAAGATATATTGGTATTTCTTAAGTTTTAGTTTTTCCTTATCCTTTCTTTGATAGCTCATACCTTAGCCTAATGTTACAACCCTTGTAAAGACCTTTGATCTTTGGTGTTGCATTGATTTACATTAGTGGAGAGTTGATATGAAGAGCAAGCTTGTGGGGTTTTATATTGCATATCATGATTTGAATGAAACACTCTACCCCTTAATGTGTGATTTCTTCTTGAGTGATATTCATTGTGGAGGATTTGAAGTGGAAGCTTTGGTTTGCATATACCTATCCAAGTTGAGTTAGTTGTATTGATATTGGTTACGTCACTCACTACATTTGAGAGTGTTGTGTAAGGTTTGGTTAATTTTATTTTGAAAACTGTTTAATTCTCTTAAGTTTGGTGACCGTCACTCGATTGCATTGAGGCTAATTTATGGAAGGTGTTGTGGTCTATTTTTATTTGACAAAGGAATAGGGCCGGCGGCAGAGGGAGATAGGGAAGAAAGATGTGTGTTTGTAGAGTTGTAGGGGAATTGTGTGTGTTTCCCTCCTACATTGCACCTTTATTTATAATAATAATAAGAGAAGGATATTCCTTGTTCTCCAAGGAATATGAGATACAATGAGAGAGAAAAAACCCTAATCAAATCTAATCTAGGATTTACACAATCACACTTAAACTAGGAATGTTTACAACACTCTCCCTTGAGAGTGTAAATACTCAAGGTAGATTTAGCATCATGCAGAAGTTAATGAAGTCGACTCGTCAGTGCTGATTCCAAGGAACAACGCTTATTCTCAATAAGGTAGGAACTTGCATAAGTAGTAAGTCTCACTAAAAAAAACCCTAAGGCTATGGCAAAAAACCGAGTAGGGACAAAATCCATAGTCTAAGGAAAAATGTGTGAGAAATGCAAAGTCAAAAGAAACGTCTACAGGACGTCATCAGGGATATGACCAGCCCAAGGTGGGTGCCTCATTAAAACCTAGTTAGGTAGCAAAAACCCAGTAGGAAAAATGCTCCTAATCGTAGGGAAAAAGAGTACATTAAGATCAAGCAAGTATCTACAGGATACTCCCCCTGAGTTTGACATAATTCCAAAGAGAAATAGCAAAGTTACAACTCAGAAAGTTTACGTATACCAATTCCATGAACAAGCTTCTGAAACGTCGCCTTCGGCAGTGATTTGGTGAAGAGATCAGCCAGATTGTCTTGTGAATGGATTTGTGTGACTTCAATCTTCTGATGCTCTTGTTGTTGATGTGAAAAGAAAAACTTCGCCGCAATGTGCTTGGTGTTGTCTCCTTTGATGTAACCCTTATTGAGCTGTTCAATGCAAGTTGCGTTGTCTTCAAAAATCGTCGTCGGGGCATTAACGGCGGGATAAAGATCGCAGGAGCTTCGAATATGGCCCACTACTGCTCTCAACCAAAAACATTCCCGAGTTGCTTCATGTAAGGCGAGAATTTCAGCATGGTTAGATGAAGTGGCAACTAAGGTCTGTTTAGTTGACCTCCAAGATATTGCGGTGCCTCCAACGGTAAAGACATAACCCGTTTGAGAACGCACCTTGTGCAGATCAGATAAGTATCCAGCGTCGGCATAACCAACAAGGCGAGAATCAACTTGAGGAGCACAGGGTGCGGTACTACTCGAGGATTCATAGGGATAGAACAAGCCCAAATTCGTAGTAAACTTAAGTTAATAGAAGATGTCTTTCACGCCAGTCCAGTGTCTGCGTGTTGGTGCATTGCTGTATCTTGCCAAAAGATTAATAACGAAGGAGATGTCGGGTCTAGTGCATTGAGCTAAGTACAATGAAGCGCCTATCTCACTTAGATAAGGAACTTCAGGCTCCAAAATCTCTTCATCATCCTCATTCGAACGGAAGGGATATCGTTTTACATCTAGCGTACGAACGACCATAGAAGTACTAGAAGACTTCGCTTTATCCTCATTAAAGCAGCGCAACACCTTCTGGGTGTAGTTCGATTGATGTACTAGGATTCCATTTGAACAATGCTCTATCTCGAGACTGAGACAGTATCGAGTCTTACCTAGATCTTTCACCTTAAATTCCGACTTCAGGTGCGAAGTAGTTCTCGCGAGCTCTTCAGGAGTTCCAATGAGATTCATGTCATCGACATATACTGCAACAATCGCAAATCCGGAATGTGACTTCTTAATGAACACACAAGGGCATAGTTCGTTGTTCACATATCCCTGACTAGTCAAATACTCACTCAGACGGTTATACCACATTCTTCCAGATTGCTTCAAACCGTTGAGTGAACGCCTCAGCCGAATTGAGAGCGTGTTCAGGGGTTTGAAAATATTTGAACCAGTCAATGTAAGTCATTCGGGAACTTTCATATAAATTTTCGTATCAAGATCCCCATAGAGATACGCGGTTACTACGTCTATCAGTTGCATATCCAGTTTTTCAGAAACTACCAAACTGATAAGGTAGCGAAAAGTAATCACATCCATAACGGGTGAATAAGTTTCGTCATAGTCAATCCCGAGGCGTTGTGAGAAGCCTTATGCAACAAGATGAGCTTTGTAACGCATAATTTTGTTCTTCTCATTACGCTTCCGAACGAAAACCCATTTGTAGCCAACGGGCTTCACATGTGGATGAGTAGGAACTATAGGTCCAAACACCTTACGTTTCGCAAGCGAATCGAGTTCGACTTGGATTGCTTGTTTCCTGTTTGACCAATCAGCTCTACGTCGACATTCATCAATGGAACGCGGTTCAATGTCATCCCTCAACATGATCTCAGTAGCTACTGTAAATGCTAATGCATCGTCGACAATCATCTCATTTCTACACCACACATCATCTAAGCTAGCATAATAGACCTAAATCTCATGATTCTCGGGATGAGGATTTGTCTCTTCAAGGACGTTTCCGTAGTGTAGAATTTCTTCATGAGTTGGGTAGAATGAGTAAGCGATAGTCGGATTCACTGTAGGCTCTTCAGGACCTTGTGCCATGGTTTTCCTCTTCCGGGGGTGTGAATTCTTTGAACTAAGGGGTCTGCCACGCTTTTGTGTAGGGGCAGAGATTGGCTAACCGCTAATGTACGTGGATCACCAGAATTGGAATCCCAGGCTTCCAGTAGGTTAGTCTGTCGTACATTTGGTACATCTATCTTTGTAGGTGTATTCGTAGCTAGAATATGTGATCTTCTCACGCACGCTAGATCGGTGAAAGCATCTGGCATGCTTTGAGCTATGCTCTGAAGATCTAATATGCGCTGCACTTCAGTTTTAGATTGAGCGGTGCGGGGATCTAAATGAGACAAAGTGGGAGTCGTCCACGATAATTCGCGTCGTTCTTCAGGAACGTTGACGTTCTTATCTCCCTTTAACGACGGGAAGACTGTCTTATAAAAGTGACAATCCGCGAAACGAGTTGTAAACAGATCGCTTGTCAAAGGTTCTAAGTAACGAATAATCGAAGGAGAATCATATCCGACATAGATTCCCATCCTTCGCTGAGGCCCCATTTGTGTACATAAGGGTGGCGAGATCGGCACATATACCGCACAACCAAAAACACGCAGATGCGATATGTCGGGTTCGCATCCGATAACCAACTGAAGGGCACTAAATGGTTGTGTCGCAACAGGCCTCAGGCAGACCAACTTTGCTGCGTGCAATATTGCATGGCCCCAAGTAGCGATCGGGAGCTTGGTACGTATGACCAATGATCGAGCAATCATTTGTAAGCACTTAATGAAAGCCTCTGCCAGGCCGTTATGAGTATGAACATGGAGTACTGGATGTTCAAGTTCAACCCCAACCGGCATGCAATAGTCATCAAATTTTTTAGATGTGAATTCTCCAACATTATCCAATCGAATAGATTTGATTGGATAATCAAGGTGGTGAGCCTTGAGCTTGATAACCTGAGCCAATAGTTTGGAGAATGCAGCATTCCTTATGGACAACAAGCACACGTGTGACCAACGTGTGGAAGCGTAAACCAAAACCATAAAATATCTAAATGGTCCGCAGGGAGGTTGAATCGGTCCACAAATGTCCCCATGAATCCATTGTAGAAAAATAGGAGGATTCGAACGAATCTTGTCATAAGAAGGCTTAGTAATAAGCTTTCCCATTAAACATGTTTGACATGCGATTCCATGGATCGAACCTAAACTTCGGGTTAGTGGATGCCCGTGTGAAGATTTGAGGATACGGCGCATCGTTATTCGTCCAGGATGTCCCAAACGGTCATGTCAAAGTGTAATTTCGTGCACGGTCCCTGTAGTAGGGCAGGCCACATAGTGGCATTCTATGGGGCGTATGGTCGTAGTATACAGACCACTCGGGATACGTTTCATCTTCTCTAGAATATGCTTCTGGCCATATTCGTAGGAAGTTATGCACAGAAATTCAACTCCGTTTTCTACGTGGGTTTCAGCGTGGTAATTGTTATCTCTAATGTCCTTGAAACTTAGTAACGTTCTTCCGGAAAGTGGGGAATATAGTGCCTCAGCAATGGTCAAAATTGTACCATTGGATAACATTATGCGTGCTTTTCCGTGTCATTCTATCAGGTTGGATAGGCCTGAGAGGGTTATCAGAGGTGCATTCTTAGGTATGAAGTTAGTGAAATAGATGCGTTCACGCAAAACAGTGTGTGTGGTTGCACTATCTGCCAGACAACTAACTTTCCCACTAGTCATACCTAGAATGAAAAATTAATTTGAATCGGTCACATGCATAAAAGTTTATAAAAACAAATATCAATTCAAAATAATTTCATGTATTCAAGGATTAAAACTTAATATCCAAAACAAATCACCAACTAATAATCCAAAACATAAAGGAAAATTGTTCAAAAATCAACCAAAAACAAGGGGGAGGTTCGGCCACTAGGTGGAATTCGGCCCCAAATGTCTTATTTCAACGAAAAAATAAGTCTATGTCTAAGATTCTAATCTTCCATAGGGGTGGTATCCTCTTGAAAGTCAGAAACCTCCATCTTTGTAGTCTTTGGTTCATCCACTTGCACGAAGTTTGATTCAATCTTCCTACGACAAGAATGATATTCATCTACAACCTTCTTAGGAGCTCAGCAAACACGGAACCAATGGTCTTTTGAACCACAGCGATAACATATATCTGCATCCATGGTTTCAGGTGCTTTGCCTTTATTCTTGATGTTCGGGGCCTTGGGAGCGAGGTTTGGGCGCTTCTGGGCTTTGTTTCCTCCATTGGATGGGCCTTGACTCTGTTAACCTTGGTGGGATGGCTTCTGGCCACCCCTACCACGCCTCTTTTGGGGTTTTGGGAACTTGGTGAACTTCTGAGCTCTATATTGTTGTTGCATGACAATATTAGAAGCAGAGAAGGTCGAATATGTCTTCTCCAGGAGATCCTATTCGATCAAAGTTTCATTGCAAAACTTGAGAAGTGATCGGATTCGACAAACTTCAGAATTATATTCATTCACAGACTTAAAGTCTTGGAAGCACAAGTGATGTCAGTCGTGTCTTGCTTCAGGCAAGAATATGTCCTTTTGGTGATCAAAACGATTAGCCAAAGCGAGCTATAATGCACGTGGATCCTTCTTAGCAAGATACTTAGTTTGCAAAGCGTCATGGATATGTCTTCGAATGAAGATCATAGCAGTAACTTTTTCAGCTTTGCCAACAGGTTCATCTGTTGCTTCTTCAATGGCAGGACGCAAGTTCTTTGTAGTGAGGTGGAGCTTCACATCTTGAACCCACTTGAGGTAGTTCCTTCCAGATACCTCCAAAGCTGTGAAGTCAAGTTTGTTCAAATTTGACATGTTCCTATCACAGAATAGATGGACAAGATGTGGTTAGTGTAATGGAGAAAGAATCAATCCATTCACGTAGGAGTAGAACATACAGGTTCTAATAGACATGTATTGGTTTAATTTTGCACGAAAAACTTCGGGTTTTCATGGGTGATATGTTTAAGTGAAAACTTCAGGTTTTCAAACAAGGCATGTTTATAAGAAACTTCAGGTTTCAAAAATAATTATGAACTTCAGGTTCATATATTCCTGCAGGCAAACACAAATATATATGCAAGCAAATATGCAACAAGTATATGCAAAAATATAACTTTTAGGTGTATAATTATAATTGAATTTTAATTTATTTGGACTTCGGGCCAAATTAAAGTGCGGGTGAAAAAATATAAAACCCTATTAGGCCTAAAATAATTAGGCGAATAAAATTCGGGACCCAAAAAAATATGAAACCGCGGGTGGCTAAAAAAAATTGGTCCGTGAGACATAGGCCTAAAAATTGGGCTAGGGAGAGTCTTGGGTGGGGCTGCAGGCCCACGGGAAAAACTGGGCTGCTGGAGGCAGCAAAAAAAATTCTTTTTTTTCTTCGCGGGCTGCTTCAGGCAAGCCCAAAGAAAATTTTATTTTATTTTAGTTTTTTTTTTTTTCGGACCGTGGAAAAACAGTTGGGCCAAAAAACAGGAGGCCCTAAAAAAATATTTTATTTTATTTTATATTTTTGTTTCTCACACGGTCTAGGCTGTGACAACACACAACAGCAGCAAACTCAACAGGGCGCTGATGCAGGCCGAAATATGGAGCTTCATAGAGCTCGGGTAAAGAGGGTTCAAGACACCCCAGCGACGCTGGGTGTTGGAGCACAGCATAGTGGACGTCGGCGTCGCTTTTGGCGACTGTCCTCCGGGGGTTTATGGCACAGCGGAGCATGAGGAACCAACTGGGAACAGAGATTGGAGAAATCTCTACGTGATATCAAAACCCTAGAATTTCGATTGTTATTTCAAAGAAAAAAAAATTGAATTTCAGACAAGAACTCGTCGGGGACGACTGCAGGTTATCGGGGGTAGCTGGGCATGGCCGCAGGCCATGTTGTTCGACAATTGCATTAGTGGCGACGCCTTCTGGGCGTTGGGTCTCGGTGTTGGGCCTGGAGCCGTAGCTCCAGGATGGGTTCTCGGCTCGGGAAAGCATGGGGGTGGCCCATCGTGGGCACTGGTTTTCTGGGAAGAAAAAGGGCTGCATGTTCTCGGTTTTGGGTGAAAGACCCCATTTGCAGGATGGTGGTCAAGGGTTCGAAAGAACCTTAGGTTCCCAAAATTGTTTTATATATATTTTTTCAATTCATTTTTTGATATATGATTCAATTCAATATATATTTCAATGAATCACAGATGTAATTTGATGCATAAATGCATATACATATGTATGATTCAATTCATGACAAATATCAAATTCACATAATTGAACAATTATGGTTATGAGGCATACACAATTTATGTAGAATCTAAAATACGTAAAACGTAAAGTTGAGTCATGCATCATGGTGAATGTTCATGCTATCAGGGCTGCAAAATATCGAGTTAAAAACCGTTGTTTTGAAAGAACCTGATTACGTGATGATATGGATGAACTGGTTTGATGCAGAAAAATTCTTCAACGTCAGATTCCTAAGGGCAACGGTATGAGCGTGCTGATAACGTGTTGTGGTCTATTTTTATCTGACAAAGGAATAGGGCCGGCAGCAGAGGGAGAGAGGGAAGAGAGATGTGTGTTTGTAGAGTTGTAAGAGAATTGTGTGTGTTTCCCTCCTACATTGCACCTTTATTTATAATAATAATAAGAGAAGGATATTCCTTGTTCTCCCAGGAATATGAGATACAATGAGAGAGAATAAACCCTAATCAAATCTAATCTAGGATTTACACAATCACACTTAAACTAGGAATGTTTACAACGGAAGGTCTATTGTTTCATTGTTGTCTTTTATTTTTGTTTTGCTCGAGGACCAACAAAAGCTAAGTTTGGGGGTATTTGATGGGTGCATTACTTATCATATTTTCATATTAATTATCCTCAATTTTTGTCGAGGAATTGATCTTAAAAGAACCTTATTACTTTCCTTTTCTCTGTTTCAAACAATCTGTGCACTCAGGACGTTTTTGTTGATAATTCAACTTTCTGGAGGAGTTTTGATACAAGGCCAATTGGAGAAGGTAGCTAAGAGACTGAAGATCTTGTATCCAAATTTCATAATTTTCCATGAAGCCATTCATTCCAGTTTCACAAATCAATCCCGCAGAAGTTGTTTTCCCGTCAGAATTGCGCAGCTGTGGGAGAATGAAGATTTGGAGGCTTTCCCGATTTTTCCTAGTGATGTGTGATATATTCCTGGAAAAATAAGAGATAAAGCTACGTTTCCCATATTTTTACAGAATTTTTCAGAAGGGAAATTGACCCCAAAAATGGCGTGCAAGACAGATGACGTGTTTCCCAAGCCAAGAATGATTCTTTCCTAGTTTGTGTCATTAATTGTTTAGGAGTTTGTTTTGTTTTAGGAGAGTTTCTCCCAGACCTTTTAGGGTTTTTCTAGTATAAATAAGGTGCCCTAAGCTCTCTCTAAAGGATCATCCATGATCCACCCCCGCATACCCATATCACCCACACCATACTACCATTCACCATCTCCGCAATTTGTGAAGAAGAGCTTAGGGACGTGCTTTGCCATGGATTCCGGGTTCTATCTTTCTTTTATTTTTATTTTTATGTGTAACTAAGTTATTTTCTAAGGTTTATAATGAAGTCATGACATGAATATTTGTGAAGTACTTTGTTAATTATTATCCGATTATATGCCATGTTATATTCTTAATCTTTGTGAGTATTTTATTCTAGGTTCGAGTTTCTAATGACTGATCACCTTTAGGAATTTTGCATCTAGATAGTTTGATAAATCTATGAGGATGACCAATCAATTAGGTTTATTGGAACTAAGATTAAGAAGAGTAGACAAACTAGTGAGGATGACCAATATCAAGCTAGTCCTACTTGGTTGACATGATTCTTCTACGCTTAATGGGTTTTTATGTGTTTAATTGTATGCCTAACCAATAGGATATAATTATCATGTAGAAATACAAGAGTTGATGCCTAACCAAGAATTAATTCATACCTTAGAAAGAACAACCTTTAACACTGGCATGGTAATTGGATAGTAGTTGGCTCTAGGAAAAGTAAATAGGATTCTTATTGGTGGATTCATAACCTTAGGTTTTCTTGTGTCGTTTTGTGTGTTTTAATTATTTGTCTTTTATTTGTCTTGTTAATTTTAGTCTTAATCAATTACTCAATTATTCAATTCAATCTATCATTTGTTTTTTTAATTAAGTCTAGCGTGATTAATCGGTTAAATTGGTGTTAAAGCAATCCCTGTGGGATTGACCTCGTATTTGCATATCTTATTACAATTGATTCGTGCGCTTATGAGTTTAATTTGGTTTAAATTAATCTATTATTTAGGTTAGTTTAAATACACATCACTCATCATTTATTAAATTGAGGGTATTTTGTCAATTTAGTCCTTATTTAATAAAACTTAAAACTTCTTAGAGAATCATAATGCAAAATTGACCTTAAAACTTCTGAGTTACGTGTAATGTACCAAAGAAGGGATAGAAGAAGCACTTTACTTGTGAAGGATGAAGATAATTTCTTGTTCCATGGAAATTAAGTTGCTTCTTCCACAGTGAATCAAAATTCCAAAATTCTATATTTCTTGCTTCTTACCAAATCCACCGCATTCATTAAAAGAAAGTTATAAAAAAAGTAAGAGAAAAAAAAATCCATCAACCTCTTTTTCCTGATTGAACTTGGCTGTGGAGCCCAGTAGACTCATACTCCTCCTCTTTCCCTCTTTTCTAGTTTCCACTAACTTGCTCGTGAGAGAGAATGAACGAGGTGGTGACGGCTGCAGATGCAATGACTCGTCTTTGCCATTGACGGCATGTCGATCCCATTGAACCTCGCTCTCGTCGCTGCATTCCTCGCTTGCGCTCTCACTTAGTTCCTTGAGCTCTTCACCACCTGGTCCGTACAATGCAGCTCAATTTTCCAATTTGAAATTAAATTAGAAAATTTTAGTGTCAAATTGGTGTGCAATTGAGTGATGTGAGCGTTTTCAAGGTACAAAGAAATGAGATGAAACTCAAAGAGAATGCTCGATTCCCGCGCAATGCCATTGTCGCATTCTGCCACGTTTGTCTACTATAAATCATTTTAGTAAACGATCTCTATTAAATAAGAATAAAATGATAAAAATAACTTCAATTTATGTCAAATCATTTTAGTTCATTATTTATTAAATTGAGGGTATTTTGTCATTTTGGTCGTTAATTAATAAAACTTTTCACATAATGACCAATATGATTGATGATGGACAAACTCAGGGACCACTTCTATCGATTTCAAATCACAGGAACCTAAGTAAGGAGTTATGTTAATCTCAGAGATCATTCTGACCAAAAAACCTTGTATTAAACTTGAAATGGTTTTACCAGGGCCGACTTGGGCATAACTAACTGGTTAGGATGCATTTGTTGCACCGAACTATCTCGGACTGAACTAGTTTCAGGAACTAAGCTGGACTGACTTAGTGAAGTGTTTGGAATAGTATCGGACTAAGAAACAGGGATATAAAATTTAATAATTAATTCTCTTTTTCTTTTCTTTTTCCTTTTTCTTTTTCATTTTCATCTTCTAGAACTCTCTTTTTTTTTCTTTTTCTTTTTTTTGGGTCCCGGTGAAGCTGAATGCCTTTGTTTTTTGTCTTCGGTGCTGTAATACAAATACTAGGGATGTCATGAGCCTTTTAATAGTGGCTGATTTGTTATCATAAAAGAACATACACAAAGATGAACTTTGGCTGCACTATGTGCAAATAGCATAATCTGAAGACTGCCCAAAAATTCAATCTGTGAGTATTAGGTTTTTCTTACTAGTTTGTTTTAACATATGCTCGATTGACATAAATTTGTACACTAGCGGAGCCAGTTAAAGCCTAGGAGGGTCAAATGACCCTCATAACAATTTGAAAATGTTGTATTTATATGTGTCACATTGATGTACCATGGCTTTTATATTTATAGTTGACCTTCCTCACAAGTGTAATTTGCTTATACTTGAGGGTCCAACACTTAATTTCATAATATCATTCTTTGCCTCTTAATCAAATAAAAGATATTAAATTTCATGTCCTCACATCCAGTTTCTTTTATTAGAATTCGCACCCAAGTGCATATGTAAGCTTTCTGCCGTTGATGTAAAGTGTTATCTATGATAATGTAATTAATTAATCCTAACGGCATCAAGGTTGGAAACATAGAATATTTTTTATGCTAAATAAGTTGATACTTATGATCATTTCCTAACTAATTTTCATTTATAAGTTCAATTTATCATAAATTTATCGTCACTTAAAATTGACTCTCCTTAATAGAATTTCTTACTCCACCACTGAATTTATATTTGATAATTTACAGATTGAAGATGACAGACACAGTTGTCCCAAGTCCAATTGTTCATGAACTTCTAAACCAAAATAACTATGAAGAATGGAGTTTGCTAGTTGAAACCTACCTGTTGGCAAAAGGCCTTTGGGAAGTTGTGGAAGCCACCACTGAGCCTCCTAAACGAGAAGATGGTGAAAACGAATTTAAAGCTTGGAGGAAGAGTAATGCCGAGGCTTTGCACTCGATCCAGGTTTCTTGTGGGGCCGACACCTTTTCTTTTATTAGGGGCACCCGCACAGCCAAGGTTGCCTGGGATATTTTGGCAGAAAAGTTGAAGCCGGCGGAAGCATCAACCGGTATGTGCACCTTCGCCTTTTCCATGTAATTAGGCATTTGTCTTTGGAATTAACTTGGATCATCACAGGACGAGGAGAAGGTCATTATCAAAACACTTTGTGACCGATTTACAGAATTTTATGCTTGTGATCAAAATTGTTAATGTTATAAATCAATTGGTAAAAATTCTTTTTGTAAAATTAATAAAATATGAGATCATTTAGTCATTGAATTGTCTAAAAACAGATTGTTAGATTCACTACAAGCGTTACAAACCATCTATATCTATTTGCTACAATTGATTGACTAAACAACTTTAGAATTAATTGATTTTCTACAAAGATGATTTTTATTGAGTGATTTATAATTTGAACGATTTTTATCATAAGCATGAACTGTGAATCAATCACGAAGTTTTTAATCTTTTTTAATTTTATTTTAATTATTATGAGGAACTCCTCAATTTTGAGGTGCCAAACATACCTCTTTGCCTTTTTGTCGTACTGTATACAAAGTGCAGTGAGCCCAATTTATGTGGCCTTCCAAAAGGAAAAGCCACTAATATTTGACATTTTTTTTGTTCATATTCATTAAAAAGAGAGACGTCAATTGTGTGAGTAGTGCCAGTTTTGGCTTCGGTCTGGCTCTTTTCAGTTGAATTAGATTTATCCTTAATAGAATAGTTCAATATAAACTACCGCAAAAATAAGATAGGAAAAGGGATAAATATATTTCCCAATAGAGAATGATGGGATATAAACATAAATGATTCCATTTTTCAGGGGAGATATCCCACGATCACACAAATAACAACCCAAACATTGTTGAGGCGGAGCCAAAGAATGATGCCATAGAAGAATCTCCCCATGAAGGTATTATGTCTCGACTCTCACAAAGATTTCCGTTCAATATTTATTAATTAAACTCCTTTCAAATTCGACATTGTTATTTGCAGTCTAAAATAGTCATTTATTTTGTTTTTTTCAAGGAGAAAACTAAAATAATAATGCCATTGACTTTGAATTCCTATTAACAGTTGCAATTTACAAAGAAAAATAGACGGTATTCAATGGTAAAACAGAACAAAAGTAGTCTATATATACAATAAAATGAAGAAGAATAAGAGAAATGCGTAAGAAGTATATAGTCTATATGTTTTTGTTTTGGTGATGAGGGTAACAACTGTATGTTACGTACATTATGGGGATATATATGGAACGTTAGCTAGCTTGGCAGGAGACGAAGACAACCACGTTAATCAAACTATTATGGATTTCGTGATGAGGGATGATTGGGATGCTGCAATGGAGCATCTTAAGCGACATCCCAAGGCAGTAACTGCAAGAATTGGGGAAGCTGGGCCAATTCTTCACTGGGCAGTCCTGTATGGGTTATACCGCTCTTCATTGTGTTATAGAAAGAACTCCAGAAAGCGTCGAACTAGCAAAATGCATGGTTGAAAAGAACAAGAAGTTACTCAGTATTGCCCTTCCTCCCAGTCAAACCATCCCACTTTTGGCCGGCAAAATAACCCCACTTTTTCAGGCTCATTGGCTTGGTCATGAAGAAGGAGAAAAAATGGCTCGATATCTTTATTCCGTCACTCCTTACGAAACCTTGAATGATTCCGAATGCGCTATGCTTATTACCAAGGGTCTTATGTTAAAAAGTTTTGGTAAGATCAACATTCAAATGATAATTATTATTAGTGGCGCCTTAATTTTTTTTTCCTTGTGTAAATACTATAGAACTGCTGTATATTAATAATGTTGAGACTAAGCTAATTTTATAACTAGATCTATAGAGGTTATTTCTAAACACTCCACAATATGTAGATATTGCGTGGGATTTAATTCAGCTCCGCCCAAAGTCAGTCATTGCTAAAGATTTTTACAAGAGAACACCTTTAAATGAATTAGCTAGTATGCGTTCTGCATTCTCAAGTGGAAGCTCGCTCAATTTCTGGAAACAATGGATTTATGACGGTTAGTAATGACTTCCATTGTCTCTTCGTTTTAAATTTTGTCCTAATTAAGCTTTCTATTTTCTTTTATTCTTATTAGACGCAGCAATCGAAAATTCTTGGTTCAAGGAACTAGTTTATATCGTGTATTAATATATGAGTAGGCTTGTGTTCTTATCTTGATAGGCATAGAAATAAAACCAATGCCTACCATTGAGAAACCTATTCCTACCTCTGATGATGATGTTTGTATAAACGTTCAAAAACCGGAAGATGGCGACCAGAGTAATAAAAGGCAAAGGCATCTCATTTGCTCAGGTACGCGTGTTACATGACAGACGTGCCATTTGTTTTTGTTAACGTTTAGTTGCTTCCTCTCTTTTTTTCACTCCTACAGTCCTACTACTGTGGCATCTACCTCGACAATGGATATGTAGGAGGCCATCTTCTTCATATTTATCTCTTTTCTAACTTGGTTTCAAATTATGGTGGGGCTTATCTTCTATCAACATACATATCAAGTTTTCATCTTATATTTTTATCCACTGCAACCCATTAATTAATATATCATTCTATGTTGTAATTTTTATTTTTCAGTAGAACTATGTATTATAAGTGGACACTTATTTATAAGTCATATAATAATTTAATCAAATTTAAATAAAGCCGCTTAGGCCCTGCAATTCGACTAGCGACTTTTAGAACATTGGTCAAAGCTATCAAATCTAGTGGTACTAAAGTTTGATTATTGTGTTTGTTTTGGAATTATTTGAAATATTTACGGAGTTTGGAACCTTTTTGCCTTTTTATTAAAATTGATATTCTACACTCATCTAAACTAAGAAAAAGAAGAGAGTTTAAACCTGGGATTGACTGGATTGAAGAAAAAGGTCTAACCAACAGGCCAATCCACCACCTACTAGATCTTTTATTTGTGGGTTAGGGTTGTTGATTTTGGTTTCAAAGAAACTTAACTCCAACAACTGTAAAAATGTGCAAGCACAAGGAGGCTATGTACACATTATAGATTTTGATTTCGAAGAAACACACCGCATTTTTGTACCATATTAAATAATGCTAAAACGATCAAATTTTTGTATCATATTATATGATTTAAACAGGGATATAACTTTTTTTTTGATAAAAAGGGGATATAACTAATTGGTAATTGAAGACTTTACTGACAATTTGGAATTTCAATGCCGGTACAAGTTTATTTCGTGGACTAGTCGTCAAGACCTTCAATAAACTTTTGGGTACGCTACATTATGAATTGATTTCTATGGAAATTCATTTCACACATTCTTTTTAGTCTTTTATTATAGTCTCTTACGTATACGCATTTGTTTAATTTTGGTTGTTGATTCTGTTTGTTTTATTCAATCTAATATCTATATATAAATAGGGATGTGTGAAAAACTTAAAAGGGTATGTAAAAATCACTTTTCTTTTCTTTTCCTATTTATTGTCTTAATAATTTGTAATTACTTTTTTTTTCAATTATTTTCTAATTCTATATACAGAATTAAGGGTATATTGTTTGATTTGTTTTGAATGTCAATATAGGATTCAATCGTATATATCAAATGAAATTGGCCCACGTTCGGATCCTTGAATTTCTACCTCGCATGTGTGAAGTGACGAAAAATAAAGATGTCAAAGAATTGCAAGGCTTGAAAAAAGCAATTTTCCTAGCAATAAAAAAAGGGCATGTGGAGTATATTACTCATTTATGCAGGGCAAATTATAATCTTAGTGACATCACCAATAAAAAAGGCCGGAACATCTTTCAATTTGCAGCTGAATGTCGTCAACATAATGTTTTTAGTCTATTAGATGGACTAGTTGATCAACGCAGCCGGGGATGGTTCGTAAGATGGAAAGATAAGTCAAGGAATAACATGCTGCATATGGTAGGAACTATTTCCTCCGCCGCACAGATTAATCTTATTCGAGGTGCAGCTTTGCAAATGCAAAGGGAACTGCAATGGTTCAAGGTGAGTACTTATTTATAGAATTAATTATATATTATACTTATAAAATCTGAGTACTTATTTATAGAATTAATTATATATTATACTTATAAAATCTATGTTATTATATAAGAGACTACTTAATCATATTCGTGAAAATTGATGATGGAACCCCCTCCTTTCTCCTATTCACCATCTTCTCTCTTGTATATAATTGAAATTTACAAGGAAATCAGAAGTTATTTTATATATTTGTGATTCATTCCTTCATAACTTGAACTGAAAATACCTTGAAACTTAGCCATAAGGATTTGTACCAAGAGATCAGAATTACTCTTCGGATGTATACAGTCACATCTCTTCTAAGTTTTTGTTAAATGACATGCAGGAGGTGGAACGTTTTGCAGAGCCTGTAGATCATGAAGTAATAAATAAAACGGATGAGATGACACCACGTGAATTATTTACCAAGGGTCACAAGGACTTGGTGAAAGAGGGTGAAAAGGCAATGAAAGATACAGCAACATCTTGTACAGTCGTAGGGGCTCTCATCGTTACTATCATGTTTGCTGCAGCGTTTACGGTTCCTGGTGGAAATAAACAAGATACAGGTCTTCCTATATTCTTAAGTAAGAGGGCATTCATAACTTTTATAGTTTCAGATGTTATATCGCTCTTTTCTTCCCCAACTTCAGTAATGATATTTTTGGGAATCCTCACATCGCGTTATGCCGAAGATGATTTCCTCAAATCATTGCCAAGAAAAATGATATTAGGCCTTGTCGCCCTTTTTATATCTATCGCGGCAATGATGATAGCTTTTTCTTCGGCCCTTTCCATTATGCTTCATGGAAAATCATCTATTGCTATTCTACTTACTTTGCTTGCAAGTGTTCCAGTTGCATCTTTCATATGGATGCAATCTCCCCTCCTTCTTGAGTTAGTCATTTCTACTTATGGAGCAGGCGTGTTTGACAGGAAAACAAAAGATTGGCCTTATGAAGACCCTAAATACTCGGCCTCGAGTTTATGTTATTATAAATGATGCTTATTAGTTTTGTATTACTACAAATTTTTTTGAAGTTTGTAATGAAAAGTTGTTTGGATCCTGTATAATAAAACCAAATCCACCTGGTTGTAAGGAAAAGACATTAATGTACGTGTTTGAACATTTAGTCTTCGTGTTGCATCCCTTCTTATTTTGCATGTAACATTTTATTGTAGTAGCGAAAAGTAATTATGTTTATGCATTTTGGTGTTGGTTAGAATGAATGATGACTTTTTTTTTTAAATGCTAGCTTGGCATCTCCCAACACACAAATGTAAAATTGACGGTCATAGATTGGTAAACAAAAGAAAGTGGATGTTTATATCATATGCACGAGCAACAACATGTTATACTTTTGGGTGAACTGTCAATTTAGTTCATAAATTATCATTTGAGTGAAAATTAGGTCCCTAAACTTTTTTTTCTTCAGAAAATCAGTCATTGAATTATAAAAATTTACCAATTACATCCCTAATATTAGATTCGAAGCTACTATATTCAATTTTCCATTAATTTAAGTCACGTTACTTGTGTGTAATACATATTGGAGGGTAGATTGGTAATTTTACATTAAAAAAGTGCATGGTGTTAACTTTGGAGGGTAAATTAGACATTAGATTAGCAACCTATATGAAATGTTAAGGGCTCATAGGCGAGAAAATAATGGTATTACACGCTAAGACCATCTCCAATGGTGACCTAAAACCTAAAAATATTTAGCCTAGAAAATTTAGGTTTTTGCCCAGAAACAGCTTTTCTACTCCAATCATTATGGCCTAAAATTTTAGCCCGAGATTATCAAAGAATGAGTTAAGGCTTTCAAAATTAACCTTTTAAAAAAAAATTATATAGACTATCCTAAATTAATTTTATGAACATTTTAACCTAAAAATATTTAAATTCCGATAAATTTTGAAAAATCACTAAATCAATACATGAAAATCATGATAAACCACATAAACTTAATACAAACGACATTTAATGAACCACATAAACTTAATACAAATGACAATTAATGTCACATCCCGACCCGGGGCGGATCACTTCCCAGGCCCACTCCATCACCGTAGCACGATATTGTCCGCTTTGGGCTTATCATTCCCTCACGGTTTTGTTTCTGGGAGCTCACGAGCAACTTCCCAGTGGGTCACCCATCATGGGAGTGCTCTAGCCCTCTTCTCGCTTAACATTGGAGTTCTTACGGAACCCAAAGCTAGTGAGCTCCCAAAAGGCCTTGTGCTAGGTAGGGATGAGAATATACATTTATTGGATCACTCCCCTAGGCGATATGGGATGTCACAATCCACCCCCCTTAGGGGCCCGACATCCTCGTCGGCACACTTCCAGCCAGGGATTGGCTTTGATACCAATTTGACACACCCTGACCGAGATCGAGGTATGCTGGCCGTCACGTGAGCGTGACATAAGCCATGTGCACGAAGCGGAAGCGTTAAGATAAGGAAATTTCGAATGAATAAAAGCAAACATCCAGAATGGCTAGAAAGGAAATAAGTGTTAATACACCTTCAGAGCATAATTAAGTCTAAGTGCAGTCAAGCATAGAAATTACTAAATCAAACAGTAACCAATAATCCTACATGGATGATGTACTGTTAGAACTTCCACCCGAATCCTCGTGAGCCACCAACAAAGCTACCTAATACCTGGAGGGGCGCAAAACAAAGTTGGGTCAGTAAAACAACGCTTATATAAAACTTTATTTTCCTTTGAATATACTAACCCCTCGCCGTAAAACAAGTATAACTTTCCCAGAAAATAGAATACGTAAATATAAGTCAAATCATGCTCAGTATATCAAGATTCATTTGAATGTATGCCATGTATATGCTATGCCGAATATCACAATATAATAAATAATAAGCCAAGTGATGCAATTCAACATAAATCATCTGCTAGCCGAAGTCACCTAACGTGATCTATACGGCAGAAACTAGAGCTCATTCCAATCATATCTCAATCTCATAACTCAACATATTTATACATATCTGCACACATGTCGGTACCACCTCACGTGGTCTGACCGACATGCTAGGTGTATAATGAATACGCTCAAGTACTACAATCATATGAAAGATGTGCGCTAATCGCGGGTCACCTACAAGTCGAACCCACTAAAAGTGGTCTATACGACAGGCTATGCACCTATCTTGGATCCAAGGTGAGCGTGTGGTGCGGGAGGTGAACGATCATGTGAAGCTATGCCCCTAACTCTGGGCGGGAGCACTAACACCGAGGTGCAGATTAATGAGCTCAATATGCATCACAATATCACCAACTATTTCATACTCATTACCAGCATAATATACTCACCTGGGCTTACCTGGGCCTCCGCATCACCATGCTACCACACGCTCACCTTGGATCCAAGATAGGTGCATAGCCTGTCGTATAGACCACTTTTAGTGGGTTCGACTTATAGGTGACCCGCGATTAACGCACAACCTTCATGTGATTGTAGCACTTGAGTGTATTCATTATACACCTAGCCTGTCCATCAGATCACGTGAGGTGGTACCGACTTGTGTGCAAATATGTATAAATATGTTGAGTTATGAGATTGAGATATGATTGGAATGAGCTCTAGTTTCTGCCGTATAGATCACATCAGGTGACTTCGGCTAGCAGATGATTTATGTTGAATTGCATCACCTGGCTTATTATTTATTATATTGTGATATTGGGCATAGCATATACATGTCATACATTCAAATGAATCTTGATATACTGAGCATGATTTGACTTATATTTATGTATTCTATTTTCTGGGAAAGTTATACTTGTTTTACGGCGAGGGGTTAGTATATTCAAAGGAAAATAAAGTTTTATATAAGCGTTGTTTTATTGATCCACTCAGCTTTGTTTTGCGCCCCTCCAGTTATTAGGTAGGTTTGTTGGTGGCTCACGAGGATTTGGGTGAAAGTTCTGACAGTACATCATCGATGTAGAATTATTGGTTACTGTTTGATTTAGTAATTTCTATGCTTGACTGCACTTAGACTTAATTATGCTCTGAAGGTGTATTAACACTTATTTCCTTTCTAGCCATTCTGGATATTTGGTTTTATTCATTCGAAATTTCCTTATCTTAACGCTTCCGCTTCGTGCACATGGCTTACGTCACGCTCACGTGACGGCCAACATACCTCGATCTTGGTCGGGGTGTGTCAATTAATAAACCACATAAACTAAAAAAAAAAAAAATTTAAAAAAAAGACAATTAATAAACCACATAAACTTAATACAATCGAAAACTCATAAACTACATAAACTTAATAATGATAGTCTTGACTTCGTGATGGACTTGGGTGATAGTCTTGAGATGAATCATCATCTTGAAATATACTCCTTGTGGCTTCCCTTCGTAAAATGTCCTTTTGCTTACCACGTAAGTATTTCTTCCTCTTTGGAGTGTATTGGTCGAGGTCCTCCATCATCAAATTAATTTCGAACCTTTCTTGCTCCCTATCCCCTTGTTCCTTCATGGCCAAACGCATTTGGGCCAATTCTTCTTGCCGACGGCACTGGTTTTCGTTCATTCTTGCCATTTCGCTGGCAACTTGTGCACGTATTGGTTCTTGGGACTTCCCTTTTCTCTTTGCTTCCTTTTGCTTATCTCTACCTGAGGATCTTGCAAAAGAAGAAGTTGAGATCATTTGTTCGATACCTTCATTGTCGGCAAAATTCACACCTTTATTGACATCATTTGGGGGTGGGGCTTCACTATGAAATATCTTCATCAAAGGTCCAATTACGACCTCTAACATGCTCTTTTGCCATCTTGAAAAATTTGGAAATGAGAAGAAATGGTAGAAAGAAAAATTGGAAGAATTGTAGGAGAAAAGTGAGTTTTGTGTGGATGTTTGAACAAATACATTGGTATTTATAGAGTTTTTGGTTGAATTTTAAGTTAAATAATTTTTAAAATTATTTTAGCCGTTGGATTTAAATTTGGACCATTAGATCTTTTTTTTACCGTTAGATTTGATTATATTTGATCTGAGCCGTTCGATTCAATAAATATATAAATATAAAACTAAAAAATAATAATAATTTGAACCTGGACCGTTGGATTAACCAACGGCCCATTTAAACGTAGCTGTTAGGCCACTTGACGTCTAACAGACGGGGGAACACCCCCACGTGGGCTCATTATTTTTTTCAGCCAAGCCTAGCGCGTGCGCGCATAGGCGATTGGAGTTTGGGAACTGGGCTTGACAGCCTTGGTTTCAGTCTCACTTGGTGGGGCCCATTGTGCTTTGTGGCCTAAAATTGGGCTGGAATTTGACCCCCATTTGGGTTTTAGGTTTTAGGTTTATTTTAGGTCATGGGTTGGAGTGGATTTAGAGGGGAGAAAGGGAAATTTTAAGTTTTAGGCCATCATTGGAGATGGTCTAAGTGTGTCAAGTGCTTTAAATTGACGAAAAATTAGATAAAATAATTTTGAATATAATAGTAGGAATGAAATTAGCAATTTTGAATAAATTTAGAGACTTATTTTACCAAAAATATAATTCAAATATCTAATTTTTATTGAAGTGATAGTTAAGGTTTAAATCGGCACTTCTAACCCCCCAAATTTCAAACAAATCAAATGGAGGGAAACCTGTTCGTCCCATCAGTATCCATCCTCATAAGCTTTCCCAAATCTAATTTCCCAATTCGATATTCCCGATTGCAATGGCTGACACTCTGAGCCCTAATCCGGCAATCCAGAAGCGGAGGCTCCCAATGGCCGCTCGTCTCCAGTCTCCAACCAGCCCCTTCTTCCTCGGCTCCAACGACGACAACCGCGAGCGTGCGCAGGCTCGTGCAGCACCCGCCGCCGCGATTCAAAGGAACCATTGCGCTCAATCTGCTGCCACTGCAGGGAGACCCCAATCACGGCCTCGGAAAGGCGCAGATCCTCGAGCTGTTCCAGAATTGCATCAAACTAGCCAGTGAAAATGTCAGTTTAGATTTTTCAAGTAATTGAAAGTTTTGAAATTAATTTTTGTAACAAAAAGTTTCAATTTTTTTAATATTTTATTTGTCAAATGAGTGAGCCATTTTTACTGTATTAGATTTTGATGTTTGTTGTGAAATTTTTCTTAATTGTTTGATTTTGATCTGTTGGGTGCGCAGAAAATTAATCAGAAAATACATGGGAGCTGAATTTGATTGACCATTTAACGGACATTATTAACGTTGAAGAGGAAAAGGGTGCAGAGACGAATTTTCAAAAGGTAAATTCCGCCTATTGATACTACGATATTTCGGATAGGTTTTGGAGTTTGAAATCCATCATGACCAAGGTTTTGGTAAAACCACTTTTGAAGTGAGTGGCCGAAAGTTCACATATTCGATTGGATATGTTATGTTTGCTTAAATATGTGTCACTTCTCTATATGTGCAGGCAAGGTGCACTCTTGAAGCTGGAGTCAAAAATTACTCAATGAGGGTGGATTCAGTACACTCCGAGGCATATAAGGTCCTTGGTGGGATGAATAGAGTAGGCCAAGAATGCGAACAAGGTTGGGTTTGCTATCGGCTGTAACTTTGCCTGTTCGTTTTTTACTTAAGTGTATTCACTTGCAAGACAAAAAGAAGTATATTGATTTTAAGAGTGATTCTGTACTTGATTCAGAACAATTTTCTAACCTGCGGACAAAGTAAATTTTGTGAAAGTTGCGTTCTTGGCATATTAGTCATTATGCCGTTTCATGGTAGATAAAATCGATAGTTTTGCTGTATTAACCTTTGCATTTATAACCTATACAATGAATTAGAGAACATACAATCAATGACCTTTCCTGGCAGAAGCAATGTGATTTTTTTATGGTTTATCGGAATTATGACTATGTGGTATAGTTATCTTTATGCAGCTCATCTGTAAATCGTAATAGTAATTTCTTTCACATTGGACTTGTGCTCCAGTTTAGATACCGAGTAGAGGATGCCAATGCTGACAATGGTCAAGATGCGAGGCCAAGTTTTATATTGTGAGATGCGAGGCCAAGTTTGTGATACAATTTTGTCTGTATTTCCAGTTGCATTTGCAGTTGATCCCCTCTATCATCAGACGTCTGCACAATTTGATGAAGGTGGGGCCAAGGGTCTTTTAATGAATAATCTTGGAGTATACGGTGGATGCATAGTGCTCTTTGACTCTTCGGAAGTACCAGGGAAGCGCATAGCATCTGATAATCAACTTGATAAATCAGATACCATTGATCTTTCTTTTGCTGGTGGTGAGTTGCGTTTTCGGTATTCTATTGAGTTCTTCGAAATCTCATCTTCCCATATTTTTCCAAATAATTTTTTAATTAAAAAAAACCACCTGGATCTTAAAAAAATAAAAATAAAAAAAAATGAAACCTAGCTCCCCGCAACCCCCAACCCCCGCAAACAAACCCAGAAACCTTAATCACCCCCCCCCCCCCAAAACCCACCTCCCTCTTCTCCACTCTCTTCACCTCCCCCTCCCATCAAGAAACCTAGCAAACCACCCTTAGCAAACCAGACCACCACCAAGCAGCAAAAAAAATTCAAAATTTGAAGGACAAAATTAAATGCATTCCTCGTTGTCGGAGCCGACCGACTTGCCAACGAGCAAGGCACGGATGGGCGATGGAGGGTGAGGTTGCGGGGGAGGGAAGGTGAAGTTGCCGCAAGGGGGGGGGGAAGAGGGAAGGGTTAGGCCGCCGGTGGGAAGGACGGCGAGGTCGGTAGGGGGGAGCCGGGGAGGGGGGGAGATGCGCGGTGGGGGGGTGGGGGGTGGGGGGTGGGATGGTGAGGTCGCAGGGGTCAGGGCGTAAGAAGGTGGGTCGCCGGGAGGAAAGGGAAAAGGAGTTGGGCGGGTGTGGGTGGGGTGAAAGTTTCTGGGTTTGTGGGGGGTCGGGGAGATGGGATGGCTTTCATTTTTTAATTTTTTTTAAGATCCAGGTGGTTTTTTTTTTTTAATTAAATTTTTTTTTTGCCACGTTGTCATCCACGTCAGCACTTAACAGATCAATGGATAGAAAATGTAACAGAGGTATTATTTTGAAATAAAATAGTACTTAAGGTATGAAAGTGAAATGCTTTGAAGATGTTGTAAGGAATTGGAATAGACCCCAAACCTGAGGTATGAAAGTGTAATTTATCCTTTATTTTATTACTGATGAAATGTGCAAGTAGTTTATATAGAGTACTTGGTGTTGTATCAGATGAATCAAGGCAACAATGTGACGATGATGGGCAATTTCCATACTACGATGATGAAAGTGGACTTGGGGGATGACACGCCCCGATCCTGATGCCATCAGGATGATCACGTGTTGACCGATACTCGAGGGTGACGAAAGCCATTTATTGAATGCAAATGCTGAAAATAAGGAATAAATAAGACTTATAAATATAGAAGAATAAAGAATATGCAGTTAAGGAACGTGTTCAGAGCACATGTCTAATCTAGAACACTAAAAAAATTAATATAAAATTGAATAACAAAGGAGTGGGTCCTACACTGAGAGGACACGAAGATGTCAATGCAGAAGTGCCTTCACGCCGGAATTGTATACCTCGATTCTAAGTCTTGAAGGGGGCGCAAAACAAACATGAGTGGACCAAGTTGATATATATATATATATATATATATATATATATATATATATATATATATATATATATATATATAATAAAACAATTATCAACGTACTAACCCCCAGGTTTTATGAAAACACATATATCATGATAAACATAGGTTTTCCGAAACCTAACATGTCATGCAATGTCTCGAATCATAACTTGTATATATAATAATCACTAGTGAATGTCCAATATCCCTCCAGGCCCCATGCCAGCTCCCCGTCTCTGAGCGAACAATTAGGAAAATATCCCTTCAGGCCCTGTGCCAGTTCCTCGTCCTTGTGCTAAATAGCCAGAGGAAAAACCCTTCAGGCCCTATGCCAACTCCACAATCGATGCCTGGGACGGACCGGAAACTATCCATCGCCCCGTAACGGAACCGTCGCCCAGGACGGACCGAAATCTATCCCTCGTCCCGTAGCAAAAATGAGACCACTAGGTAAGTACAAAACCATTGAACATATATATATATATATATATATATATATAGTATAAAGTCATTCATCATCTATACTATAAAGAGTTGTTCTAAACATGTTCTAAATATCATATCGTCATCCATCAGATATTCTATAAGAATACGGGTTATAGGAAAAATAGTAATAATTCAAACTAGCCTCAGTAAGCATGTTATCTCATAAAACGTAATCATTAAATCATGTATGCATTTCTACTATCAAAACATGCATTTTTAGAGAGGGGTCCACTCATTGATACTTAGCCGCCGAAGAGCCACGTAAACTAGCGAACACGGAATCGCCACAATAATTGCCCCTAAGCACATAAATGGTAAATTTAGTCAAACTCTACTCAAACGATTGAATTTGGGAAAATGGACTTCAAAAACGGGTCCAGGACGTCGAAATTAGCTTAGGAGGGGTCCCGGACGAAATCCCAAAAAGTCAACCCTAGAAGTCAATGTTGACCGTTGACTGGTCAAAGTCAAAGTCAACGGATCAAAGTCAACAGGTCAAACCTGTTCGGCTGGTTTAGGGTTAGGGTTTAGGTTTAGGGCTTTAGGATTTAGGGTTGGACTTAGGGGTTTAGGGTTTTAGTAAGGCCCAAAGGCCTTGGTTTCAAAAACAACAAATAAATAAATAAAACTTAAAAAGGGTTGGGTTGCTCAAAAAGGCTGGCCTTAAAGGGTTTTAAAGGGTAATGGGCCGGAGGCCCAATTTGGATGGCCCAAAGGCCTTTAGTATAATTAATAGAACAAAAACAATTTAAAATAAAGAGTTTGGGTTTAAACGGGCCTATGCCCGAGTTCTAAACAGCCCAAAGGGACTTGGTTGGAAGGTCTTTGGGCTTGAAAGCCCGGCCCGAGTTAAAACCATGGGCCGCCGGACCCAATCGAATGAGAAGGCCGGATTCCGGCCGAGAAATTCCCAAGCTCCGATGGAGCTTAAAACTCAACCAAATCATGTCATTCAATATACCAAATTGAAGCCCCGAAAGTAAGGAATCGAAATATACCATTGGTTCCCATCATCGTGACCGGCAAACGGCCTGGAAGCCACGGGTTCGCCGGGAAAACTGAGCTTGTCGTTGGAATTTCTGGGCAACCTTTAAACATCTATAACTTTGTCAAAACTCAACGAAATCGAGTAATTCAAAAATGAAAATCTTAGTTCTTGAAGAGACGAAGAGAATGATACCTCGCTCGACGTCTAATTCGCCGTGATTTTGCCGGAAAATGCCTCGAAAGCCTCGGAGGTCGCTGGAAACTGGGTAAGATTCAAATGGATATAACTTCTTCAATACTCAACGAAATTGGGTGATTCAAAAAGGTAAGTTGTAGTAAGGGAGACAAAGAGATTGATACATTGCACGCCGGCTAACTCACCGGGGTTTGGCCGGAAATTGGCTCGAAAGCCGTCGGTTTCTCGTCGGAAATCCAAGGAAGGCTCCCCGATGTGTTTCTTCGTGGTTTGACGTCCAAAACACAACCACGGGGTCAGAAAAGAACTATAGGGATGAAAAGAGAAGCATTTTGAGTGTTTTGAGGCTTACCCAAAACGGAAGGACGAGGAACTCGTCGGAGTTTCTCTGCGCTCCACAGAGACAAAGAGAGAGCTAACGTGGTGATGATGGTGATGCTTTTAACCCTTGATGGGGTGTGGGCACGGGTATGTGTGTGGGTTGGTCCTCGGGGAGAAAAAGAGAGCCAAGAGAGAGCCAAGAGAAAGATAAGAGAGAGAAGAAGAAGAGTAGGCCTAGCAAACGGGTCATGTCTATCGTGTTCGTGTAACACCTGTTATCTTAATGGGTCGTGTCGTGTCACACCCATTATCGTAACAGGTCCTTAACAGGTCGGGTCACTTTACCTAACGGGTAAAGTGACCCGACCTGTTAAGAAAAAAATATATTTTTTCTTAAATTTGCACATACCACACATTGCCACATAAATATTACTTCAAAACATTAAAACACATTTGTCGTTGTACTACATCTACACTCGAAAATAAGAGTCTAATAAAAAAATAATACATACACTACTAATCTATATTTTCACTTTCATGATCAGGTTGCATTCCTATTGTCACTTCCACTGACCCTCCATCACTAAGGTTCGTAAAATCTTGCTCTACAGTATCCATTGCTTCAAGAAAGAAAAACAAAATTGTAAAATCTTGCTCATACCAATTTCATACCATATCCATTTCAAATTCACATATCCATTTCAATTTCACATATATAATTGCACTCAAATAGTAAGCAAATTTCCCATATCCATAATTCCATATCAATTGCACTGGCAAACGCCAAACAGTAAGCATCTTCATATGATATATAAGAGTTTTTATCATTTATAGCCATAATCTCAAACTTCAAATTCATAAATATCATTTTTTATAAAACAATTCAAATATAGCCAAAAGTTGCCTTATTTGGGTAACCCTCTGTTTAAGACCTCAGGTGCAGAATCATGAGAGCATACAATCACAATTTCCATCAAAATGAATAGTTGCATAATACTATTTAAAAATATGCAGAAACTGTATAAAAAAAACATAATTTTTCTGAAAAAATACCAATTAATTAGCACACAAGAATATTCGAAAGTTGTAGTTTTGTGAAATTTCATCATCGTCTTGATTGTAGGCTTGTATATTAAGAAATAATTTGATTGACTTAATTTCCATCCGAATAAATACATCTTCATAAAATGTTTAATTTCATCATGCTCCTCTATCTTAAACCATTAAAATGAAAAAGAACAAAGAAGGAAAGAACATAAAGAAAATCTCTATTCAAAATCCCAAAAGCCCTAATTCAGAGTCCCTATTCAAAATCCCCAATTCAGAAACATGAATTTCAGAAATTCCGAATTCCAAAAGTCCTAATTCATAGTCCCTATTCAAAATCCCTAATTCAGAAACCTGAATTTCAGAAATTCCTAATTCCAAAAGCCCTAATTTAGAAACCCTATTTCAGAAATTCCTAATTCGAAAAGCCCTAATTCAGAAACCCTTGAGTTTATTGCAGGAATTTCTTACCTTGTGCAATGAGGAGGAGTGGGGACTGAGACAGAGAGCTCGATTCAGGAGTCGGATTTGGCTGGTACTGGTATGGACAGTGGGCGAACCAGTAAGGAGTGAGGAGACTGAGTGAGGGTGATAGTCTGGGTGAGGTCGAGACTCGAGGACGACGATGAGAGTGAGCCGGTGAGGTCACTGATTCGAGACTAAGGTGAGGCCCGTGAGGAGGGTGAGCTGCCGCTTCCGCGTGAGGTCTCGAAGACGAAGTGACAAAGTCAATAGAGAGAGACAGAGAATGATTTGAGTCTGAGTTAATGAGAGAGAAGAGGAATAACCTACAATGGACAGTTGAGATTAAATCTCAGCCGATCCAATGGTTATCAATTTTTTAAACTTAATAAAATATATATATATATATATATAATTATGAAATGGACGGTTGAGATTTAATCTCAGCCGATCCAATGGTCATCAATTTTTAAAATTTAATTAAATATATATATATATATATATAATTATGAAATGGACGGCTGGGATTAAACCTTAGCTGATCCAATGGCCATTAATTTTTTAAATTTAATTTAATATATATATATATAATTATTATAGTTTTTAGGGGTATAAAATTGTTAAATTAATATATATAATTATTATAGTTTATTCATACTTTTATTAAGTATAACATAAGATTTTGTGGTATCCACTAGTGTAAATATTTTAAATTGAAGATCGTATTCAATCATTGTATTCATATAGGGTCAATGAGTGTAACTGTAAAAAATCATCAAAATCGGAGTTAAAATAACCATTAAATCGTGCTTTTTCTTTTTATAACCGTCTAAAAGTTTTGTCCCGTTACTTGATCTTTGAATGTTTGTTTTTTGCAACTTTTGGCGTATGTGATCTCGAAATATATACAAACATGTTTGATGGTTGGATCATTGAAACTAGTTTCGTAGAATGCGTATCCCATCAAAACAATAGATTCACTAAGACTGAAGAATTTATTCATACTTTCATTAAGTATAACATAAGATTTTGTGGTATCTACTAGTGTAAATATTTTAAATTGAAGATCGAATTCATTCATTGTATTCATATAGGGTCAAGGAGTATAGCTGTAAAAAATCATCAAAATCGGAGTTAAAATAATCATTAAATCATGATTTTTCGTTTATAACCGTTGAAAGATTTTGTCCCGTTACTTGATCTCTGAATGTTTGTTTTTTGCAATTTTTGGCGTATACGATCTCGAAGCATATACAAACATGTTTGACGGTTAGATCGTTGAAATTAGTTTCATATGATGTGTACCCCATCAAAACGATAGATTCACTAACACTTAGAGTTTATTTATATTTTCATTAAGTATAACATAAGATTTTGTGGTATCCACTATTGTAAATATTTTAAATTGAAGATCGAATTCATTCATTGTATTCGTAGGAATAAGGAGTGTAGCTATAAAAAATAATCAAAATCAGAGTTAAAATAACCGTTAAGTCGTGATTTTTCGTTTTATAACCATCGAAAAGTTTTGTACGGTTACTTGATCTCTGAATGTTTGTTTTTTGTGATTTTTTGTTGATACGATCTCGAAACATATACAAACAAGTTTGACGGTTGGATTGTTGAAATTAGTTTCGTATAATTCGTATCTCATCAAGTTCAATGGTGTATATATATATTAAGTAGATTTAAATCTATTTATTTTGTACGTATAATTGACCGGTACACGGAGTAGTACATCACGTGTCATTATAGAAAATAGTGGGATATGTGTGATAAAAAGTTAATAACTTAAAAAAAAAAAAAAATTCTCACCACTTCTATTAATTTTCATTTTTCCCTCTCTCTTTTGTTTCATTTTCAGCTTTTCTTATAATTTTCATTTTCCCTCCCTTTTCCTTCAAAGGACACGGCAGGAATGGAATGGAATTATGGAATCAATGGATGCATATTAATTAATAATTATTATAGTTTTTATAAAATTTAATATATATATATATATATAATTACTATAGTTAATATTTTGGGGGTATAATTATTATAGTATATATAATTATTATAATTATTATAGATAATTTAATATATGTATATATATATTATAGTTTTTAGGGGTATAAAATTGTTAAATTAATATATATAATTATTATAGTATTTTTTTAGGAAAACTAATGAAAATAGCTTGAAAATTTTGAGTTTTAACGATAAGGACAAAATAAAGAGTAAAGTGAATAGTATCAGGATTAACTTTTTAGTGTAAAAATGTGATTTTTCATTAAAGTGAACAGTACCAAGAGTTTTTCGTTAAAGTTCTCTATTTTTTTAGGGTTATGAAATTATATATACCCGAATCAACCCGTTATCTTAACAGGTGTTTATCAGGTTACCCGATAACGACCCGATTCGTTATCATGTCGACCCGAACACATGTTAATTTCATATCGTGTCGTGTCGGATTATCGGATCGTGTCAGGAATTGTCAGACCTAAAAATAGGGAGAGAAAGAGAAGAGAGAGAGTTTACACGGAAAAAAAAAGGAGAAAGAAATGAGAGAGACCGGGGGACAAAGCTCATAGGGTGGGCCCCATGTGGCTCACTAATTAAGATAAAAAAACAATTTTTAATTGGGGGTGGGGTGTAACAGGGGACAATATGACGACGGAAATATCCAGAGTGACGTGAAGGACTTTAGCACACTTGTTTCTCAGCCCCGCCAGGTTGGTTCCAAACTTGTTTGTCATGTCATATGGCCTATGACATGGGTTGTGGTGGTTTTACCAACATTATTTCAACTCATGTAGTTTAAGGTTTACAGTTGGATTATGTCTAGTTTTATGAATAGTTTTCCACTTTTAGCATGTAGTTCAAAATCCGTTAAAACAAATCTGTGCATTTTTTTGCTTTACGGTTTGCTTCCTACATCTAAACAATACAGGTTAACAAAATTTAAGTCCACTACGACAAGACTTCCAACACAAGTCGATGTGCAGGCTTTGAAAGAAACCCTTTGGAACCATGTACAAGAATCTGTTCAAACGTTGACCCAGGTCTGCTAAGTCATTTGCTTATATATTTTTCAGGTTTTCTGTTTTCAGGTTTTCCGTTTTATTAGGCAATATAACATATAGGAAACCATCTTTATTAAAAAAGAAGTTAAATTACATAAGAAAGTAAATACCCAAACTTTGCCTTTTGCTTGTCCTCAAGCAAAATAAATCTAGAAAACAAAAATAAAAGCTAACGAACTAAAAACTTCAATGAAATTTAACTAAATGACAATTTTGACTTTAAGTTGCAAGCTATAAAAAACGTTAAAAACCAGAACATCTTTTTAAAAGTTCCAACCAATCCCACTACAGATTCTAAGCCATTTAAAATCAATTAGAAAATAATTCATGAACTTTCTTTGGTGTAAAATGAACCAACATAACTAAGGAGACTCGAGTAAAAACCCTTACCTCTCGTCCTTTTTATTCAATACTTCACACATACTAACTTGAAACATAACTATTTTTTTTTTTTCGATTTTTCTCTTCTTTTTTTTTGTGTTCATATATGTCTTTTTTTCAATAACAATAGTGGACGTGCAACGTCAGTTCACTTAAGCTTTCGGTCCAACCCATGTAGTGAGCTTTAAGTCAATTACTCCCAAACCACTAATGTGACAACCCGTCCCTAATTTTACGTTTTTATAAATTTTAAAAGCGTGAATTGACGAAAATGCCCTAGAGTCAAGGACTTTGACTTCCGTTGATCATCGTTTAGAGAAACGTATAACTTATTCTTTTAACGTATTTAAGTAATACTCATCACTACGAACGCACAGGTGAAAGCCGTTTATGAGTCCGAATTCTAACGGTATAGTTATGGACGTTTGAAGTTGGTTATTTAAAGGTAGTTAAATTAATTGAACTCCCACCTTGTAGGATTGTGAACCAATCTACAAATGGGTTAAAGGGACCAATCCGTTTAAGAAGGAGAAAGAGTGAGAGCCAATCAGGAAAAAAAAAAAAAAACCCAAACGTCCCGTCCGTACACCCGCGCACCCCCCGTGACCACCCATCTTCCAAGGTCGATTCCGGCTAGCTCCGGTGGAGTTTTCGACACCATCACCACCCTCTTCAAGCTCTCATTCCCCCCTAAAAAACCCAACCAAGAACCACCTTGATTAACCACTGTATGAGGCGGTTTAGGGCCACGAAAGTCGCCGGTTCTCGAGGTGCTCCGGTCACCATTTTCAATTTTCCGACGAATCGACAAAGCAATGGCCAATACCACCACTTGGGCTTTGTAGCCCATCATCCTAGGAGAAAATCCCAACTAACCTTGACCCCGTTGGACCACCGTAGACGACGAATCGACGCCGGGAAGCTTTAGGCACCCGCCATCTAAGAAAACAGTTAGATGCAGCCATAAAACAACCCGAATTTAACATGGTACTTGATTTCTTTAAGGAAATAAGTTATGATGGTTAACAGCGTAGAGATTAACCATGATTTTATTTTGGCCTATCACTGGGTTTAGTTCCGATTGAGAATTTTGGGACGTTAAAATGGGTATACCAAATGACGCTGGGGACGCCCAGGTAAGCTTCAGGTGAGTACATGTTGATGATAGTGATGGCAGTGTGTATGGTTATGTTTATATGCATTTAATGCTCATTATCCTGCACCTTGGTGTTAATGCTCCGCCCGAGGACATGGCCTAGCATTCACGTGATCGTTCACCTCCCGCACCACACGCTCATCTTGGATCTAAGGTAGGTGCCAGCCTGTCGTACAAACCACGTTAGGTGGTTCCGACTCGTAGGTGACTTGTGATATTTCGCACAGCCTTCACGTGATCGTAGCACTTAAGCGTATTTATTTACACCCAGCCTGTCGTACATACCACCTTAGATGGTTCCGACTCGTGTGCATGAATTGGTAGATGAGCTATATAAGCAATTTGACATTGTCGTACAGGTTGCAATAATAGGCAACTCCGACATTGTCGTACAGGTTGCCTATGAGTCGTACATGTTGCATTAGAGGAGTAGGAACGGGGAGAGGAGGAGTGAAGGGAATTGAGGAACTAGAAGAGCCACGTGGGAAATTGAAAGATAATAACTTTGGGTGTTGAAAATAAGCCAGAAAGGAAAGAAATTAGTCATACCCAACAACTGAAATGGCAGATCGAGCTGAGGATGCAGCAACTATAGACCTCGTGGTTGCAGATTGACTCAAGAACCTTTCCGATCAGACTCCCTGTTTCCAATGGACATCGTGGTTGCAGATTCGGCTTCTGAGGAAAATTGAGTGTGAATATAACAAACTAAATCACCAGAAAATCATCACGGATATAAATCAAATATCAAAACCTCAGTCTGCTTTTGCAGAGATCAAAGGGAAGTAGTAAAAAGGAAAGACCCACTTTTTCCCCCTAATTTTTTAAGGTATATATATACTCAGATTCAAAAAGGAGCTGCCGCACCTGATGGTGGCGGTGGTTCCGCTGTAGGAGAGAGTTCGAGAAACAGGGGTTTGGCTTTTTGGTTCAGAACAACATATGAATCAAAACAGCTGTGGATTGAGTAAGAAGAAGGAAGAGAGAGGGTAAACGCAGCAGCGGTGGAGGAGCGGTCGGCGGTACTTGCTGTCAAAAGGAGCGAACGACAGCTAAAGAATGGAATAACAGATGACCAACACGTATCCAATAGGCCAAATTAGGGGTGGGCAACGGGTACAGAAACCGAGGGTCGGGGCGGATAATCAAGGTTCGGGACGGGTACGGGCCGGTTCCTAATTTTTAAAAAGAGAAACGGGGCTGGCCAGGCTGAGGCTTTAGAATTTTAGGGGTTGACCGGGTCCAGAAGAATAAAAAAAAGGGTACCCAGGGACCTGTTTGGGTAACATCCCAATTTAAAAACATTACTGTCTCACTCTCCGAGGCTTCCCGTGAGTTCTCACTCTTGAGAACTGAGAACATTGTCAAGCACCCACCCCCACTTTTCGCACCTGCTTGTACTTATCAGCTACAAAAGTCCTACAAGTTCATAATTGCATCAACATATTAAAAAAATAAAAATTGATCTCTTTCTTTAAGTTCACCTACTGGCTACTAGGTGTGGCAGAGCCAAGGATTCTCAATCTCGATGCTTTTTCTCCCTCTCGGAGAACACACACACACCCCCAATCTCTCGATCCTTCTCCCTCATTCCTCTCATTGTTTCTTTTTCCCCATCTCTACAACTCTCTTTCCCGGAGTAGACACACCCCACTGCGACCTCCACCACAGTTTCTCACACCTTCTCGAATACTCTCTCCTCTCCTCAGTCTCTTCCCTATCTCTTTCTTTCTCACCCAGTCTCTCTCTCCCCCAACGCCTCTGTCTCCGGTTTCTCACACCTTGGATCTGTCGATTCTCGACCCCCTCCCTCTTGATCTCTCTCTCCCCAAGCCTTCTGATTTTTTTTTTTGTTTGGTTTGAGGTTTTAAAACAATTGGGTTTTGGTTTTGGGTTTTTGGTTTGGATTTGTAGGTGTCGGAAGATCTTGCAATTCACAGATAAGAGGTTCCAGCCTATGCATGTTTTTACCATCGATGTCGAGTTCGGAGCTCGAATGGTCACCATCGATGGTCGTCCCTTCTTGTTTTCTGTTTGGCTACTAAGAAAATAGAATTTTCGTGGTGAATCAATTGGGTTTATGGTTTTGTACCAGATTTGGAAACGGCGCGGCAAGTGGATGTGGGTCTTGATGTCGGAGACCGAGTCGAAGTTCTGGAGGATGGCGAGTCCGGGAGGCGATCAAAATCAGAAGAAAAAAAAAGGACCCATGGATCCGTCCCGAACCGGCCGGGTTAGGTCTGGTTCCAGTAATCAAATTTGCAATACCCCGCCCGATCCGGCTCGTTTTCTTTTTAAGCGGGTCCGGTCTGGTCCCTCCAAATTTGGGCCCGGCCCGGCCCGTGCACACCCCTAGGCCAAATTACTCATTTTACTGTTGAGAATAAGACTGAAAAAAACAACGGGGAAGAATGCAAAAGATAGGGGCAATTCAGTCATTTCATTGTGCTTAAGAACGGTGAAGCTGCTGAACTGCGTTTTAGTATGTACAGAATTTCCCATTTCCACCTCCAAAACTTAGAGCTGCTTCTCTCTAGCCTGGGCTCTCTCCATCTTGCTCCCAAACCTTAGCCCATCTCAACTAGGCCTGGGCACGGTTCGGTACCGGGGTGGTACTGAAACTGAACCCGTAGTAAAATTTTGGTACGGTTCGGTTCGGTATGAATAGTTGTACCGATTTAATACCGAACCTTATAGGTTCGGTTCGGTTCGGTCCAAGTATAGGTTCGGTTCGGTTTTGGGCCTTTAAGGTAGAAGGCTTGTTTTTCAGTTTTTGTAAAAAAGAAAGCCCAAATCAGTTTTTGGCCCACAATTGATTCGGTATGGTTTGTTACCGAACATAGAACCGAAACCGAATCGAAACCGAACCGACTAAGCTCCAAACCGAACCGATGTTGTACCGATACCGAATGAACCAGAAAAAAAACCGAACCGACCGGTTCGGTTCAGTTCTCGGTATTTTTTGCCCAAGCCTAATCTCAACTTCATTTCTCTACCATCATCACAAAATCAAAACTACGGCGGACCTCTCGAATCAAATATGGCCCCAACCATCAGATTGTACTGCTACAATGACGGAATGTAATATGTCAACTGAACACTTCTCTTCTTTCTAGATGTGATTTGTAATGTTTGCCTTCTTCGATTGATTACGAGATTTTGGCCCCTTAAAGTGCAGGCTAAATTTTTTTTTTTCCCATCGCATTCCTAATTTTTTTTTTTCCCATCGCATTCCTAGCCTATGCAGTCATGGTTCCAGTCAATTGGACTAATAGCACCCTAAAGAATTCAATTGTAGTATACAGCAACATAGATGAGCTCTCTATCTCAAATGTTCCTCTTGGATCTCATAGGTATGCAATACTTTCTTCACTAAGCTCTACTATTGCATCACTTTCCTTTAAGTTTTGCTATTTATTTTCCTCAAGTCCAACTTTTAATTTCTTGCAAACGCAGTTCCTAATTATTTAAAAATCTTTCTACATGATGTATTCCTACTCCTATGCACTATCCAATTACAATATTGAGTGGGAAAACTACAAAATTGGTGTTCTTTAAACATTTCTTTTCACTGTTGTGGATCTAACTGTTGTGAAATACGTAAATTTGGTGTAGGTACTGATTAGAAATGTGCCGCCAGATCCTGATGAAACAGTTAGTCAGCTCGTGGAACATTTTTTTCTGGTCAACCATCCAGACCACTATCTCACTCATCAGGTTTGGTCCTCTTGCTTTTCTTTACATCCTTAATACTGATTCACACAGAAACGGGCGTTCAAGTTATAAAAAAAAAATTTCAATTTCAACAGTCCCCGCTCTGCTTTCCACAACTCTACAGAGGTCTAAATAGGGTTGTTCTATAGTAATAAACATGCAAACACGTCAGTATGTTAACTGTTGTAATGATTACTGTGAAAAGGGATTTACACCTGTGCTCTTCTTCCATGTATTTCGGTTATATGTTTAATTTCTTACCAAACTATTTGCATGCAGGTTGTTTACAATGCAAGTAAACTTTCTGAATTAGTCAATGAGAAGAAGAAAATTCAGAATTGGCTTGACTACTATCAACTTAAATTTTCTAGAAATTCATCTAAAAGATCATCTAAGAAGGTATTTGCATTATTCTTCTGATTTCTTTCTTCCTTTTTTTCTTTTTGTTTCCTTCCCTTTTCTTTTCATCATGCTATTTCTCATTTCCATTAACAACGTCTTGTGAGCAGACTGGATTTCTTGGTCTTTGGGGTAAACGGGTGGATGCAATTGATTTTTATACATCTGAGATTGAGAGGCTATCAAAAGAAGTAAGTATCCCTTAACTACTGTGAAATTTGTTCCACCAGTCTTGCTCACTGTTGCTTCCATCTGACACTGGATAAGGAAAGCTTCGGAGTTAGCTCAAGTCCTGATTGACTACTTCTTTGTCTTTTATAGATCAATCATTATAGGAACACTTATGTTCTTTCTTTTTCAAATCAAATTTATTGTTGACAGATATCCTTGGAGAGAGATATAGGATTACAAGTAGCCCTAAGTCTATCATGCCAGCAGCTTTTGTTTCCTTCAGAACTCGATGGGTGCCGCTGTTTGTACACAAACTCAACAAGCCAGAAACCCAACTATATGGTTGACTGAGTGGGCTCCAGAACCCCGTGATGTTTACTGGGATAACTTGGCTATCCCCTATGTTACATTGACAATTAGGAGGCTTATAGTTGCCGTTGCTTTCTTCTTCCTCACCTTCTTTTTTATGATCCCCATTGCATTTGTACAGTCCCTTGCAAACATTGAGGGTATTGAGAAAGCAGTCCCCTTCCTAAAGCCCATTATTGAAGTGTGAGTATTTTCTTTCTATATAATATATCTTTGTTTGAATGTTCCCTGGCTGGATGGTCAGCTCTTAATTACTTTTTTTTACCGTCATTTTGCAATAACAACATCCCATTTTTCATGCAGGAAATTCATAAAATCATTTATCCAAGGTTTCCTGCCAGGAATTGCTTTGAAGATTTTTCTTATATTCCTTCCCTCTATATTGATGGTAATGTCCAAATTTGTAGGTTTCAGTAGCGTATCAGCTCTAGAGAGGAGATCAGCTACTAGATATTATATTTTCCAATTTGCCAATGTATTTCTTGGGAGCATAATCACTGGAACTGCATTTCAACAACTAGATGAATTCATCCACCAATCTGCCAATGAGTATGTCTTATATTTGCACCTCAACTCCTTTTAGTTTGCAGTATCCTGATGGTTAGTTATGTGGAATGTACTTTTTCATTTCATACAAATAAACTAATGTGAGATCGTGGAAGAAAGCAAGTCAATCAAGTTTTGACATCATCTCTTGTGTGCATAAATTGATAAGACTGCAATGAATATAAGCTTCACCTGCTCTGTATCTGATGTCGACAGTGCTGCTTGATGCAAAAAGTTTTGATAATTAATTGGCTATTTGCAGGATCCCGAAGACAATTGGTGTTTCAATTCCAATGAAGGCAACCTTCTTTATCAATTATATAATGGTTGATGGGTGGGCCGGAATTGCTGGTGAGATTCTAAGGTTGAAACCCTTGATTGTATATCACCTGAAAAATTTCTTCTTGGTGAAGACTGAAAAGGATAGGGAAGAGGCCATAGATCCCGGAACCCTTGGTTTCAACACCGGTTAACCTCAAATACAACTATATTTCTTACTTGGCCTTGTTTATGCTGTGGTGTCACCAATCCTACTTCCGTTCATAATAGCATTCTTTACCCTGGCATATGTTGTTTATCGTCATCAGGTAAGTTGCAACATTTTCCAAGGGAAGGGTTTAGTTATTTTTTGGTTGAGATATTCATTTCTTGACTGAGTAATTCTGCTAAATTCTAATGCATTTTGTTGGTCGATTCTAGATTATAAACATCTATAATCAAGAGTATGAAAGTGCTGAGCCATTCTGGCCTGATGTCCACAGGCGCATCATAACGGCACTAATTGTCTCACAACCATAGTCTGAAATATCGATAATATCGACGAAATATCGAGGATATTTCAGTTTTTTCGAATCACGGATATTTCGGAACATATCCATGTACATATCGTACAAATATCGACAATATCGACGATAATATCGGGAAATATCGATGTCGATAATTTCGCTCACACTTCAGCAATATTTTGTCAAAATATCGGTGTAATATCACTAAAATATCGAAAATATCGATGTAAAGGAAGGAAAAAAAAACACAAAAGGGATTTGAACCCCTCCCATTTTACTCCTCCAACACCTTAACCACCATATATCACTTATGTTTCAGTGATAATATGCTAAAATATTTATATTTATATGAGTGGCATGTTAACAATTACATGGAAAACTATTTTGGGGATTTATCATTTGATGAATACTCTTCACAATAAACTTACTCTACACATAGAGATGATGAAGATAGTGAAAATTTTGAACCTCATAGGAACTTTATGTGGTACTAAATCACTCATGTATCTTACCATGCAATGTATAAAGTGTAAAATATTGTAGTAAATCATTATATATAAATGATTATGGTGTGTTTAATATTTTTTTTATTAATTATTACATATTTTCTACACTCACAGTGTTTGCCAGCTCGCTGTATAATCAACTTAAATCAGTTAAATCCATCATGTAATGCATTTCCTTCTAATTTTTTTTTTTTTTTGATAAACTAATAGATAATTGACTAAATAAACATTCTCCAAAGTTTCAATAAAAATTTCCAAGTTTTTCTTACAATTTCCATGGTTTTTATTCAATTTTTATCGATATCGATAATATCCCGATATTTCCATCAAAATTTCCATGTTTTTGGACTATCGATATTTCCGATATCATCGATATTTTAGACCATGCTCACAACTGCTGCTGATTGGATTGTTAAGCACAAAAGAAGCTGCTCAGTCAACTCCACTGCTCATCACACTCCCAGTGTTGACCATATGGTTCCATAGATTCTGCAAAGGCCGTTACGAACCTGCTTTCATCAGACATCCCTTGCAGGTTTGTTGCATTCACTATTGGTTGACTTAGTTCTTCGTTGTGCTGGTCGAAGTGATTTGACTGTGATGAACATTTTCTTATGGTGGATTGCAGGAAGCAATGATGAAAGATACATTAGAACGCACAAGAGAGCCGAATCTGAACATGAAAGGCTTCCTTCAAAATGCGTACATCCACCCAGTTTTCAAGGGTGAAGATGACAGCGAGAACGATGCACCTGCCCAGGAATTTGAGGAGCCCGCAGTTCTCCTAACAAAACGCGGTTCTTCTTCATCAGCATCCATACCCGAGGACGATACTCAGAAGATGATCCCTTAAGAGTGTGTTGTAACTCTTTGTTTAGTTAGCTGTACATTTTTGGCTTCGGAGGGTGTAAAGGAACTGTAGAGAGAGTAATTCGGATCTTCATTGTGTAAAGAAACAATCGAGGAAGAAAAAAAAAAAAGGCCTTTCGGTTTTAGATTTGAGGTCAATGTTTAATTTTATTGGTAGTGAAATTAAATTTAACAGTTTGTTATATTCGGCGGATTGCTCTAGCACGTCATTTATAGGGCACCTTTAATGTCATGTCCCACCTACCCTAAAATTGACGGATCCAAATTCTCTTCACTCCTATCCCTTCCTTTCATTCACAGCCATTCAAAACAATTCCAAGCTAATTCAAAGGTGAAGATTTGTTTTACACGCTATGAATGAAAGGTGAGTATACGAAGGATTGGAAACTAGGAGGAAAGAGAATCAGAATGCAAAATTGTTCTTAAAACTTTTGAGTCATGTATAATGTACCCAAGAAGGTACAGAAGAAACACTTTACTTGTGGACGAAGAGAATTTCTTGTTCCATGGAAAGTACTTTGCTTCTCCTTAGTGAATCAAAATTCCAAAATTCTATAATTCTTGCTTCTTACCAAATCCCACCACATTCATAAAAAAATAAAAAAATAGTAATAAAAAAAGTAAGAGAAAAAACAAAAGAGGTATTTGTCGATTTGCCCCCAGAACTTGTATAGAGGTGCCAATTTCTGCCTAACTTTAATTTTAGCCTATTACCTCCTGGAACTTTTATAATTAGCCAATTTCCCCCCTAAACTAGTGTTACGAGAGAAATTGGCTATTTATAAAAGTTCAGGAGGTAATTGACTAAAATTAAAGTTCAAGTTCAAGTAGGAAATTAGCTAATTATATGTTCAGGGGTAATCGGTTTAAATTAAAGTTTCGAGGGAAAATTGATAGCTCTATACAAGTTTAGGGAACAAATCGACAAATATGCCCAAAAAAAAAAAATCTAGCAGCCCCATTCTCCTGATTGGACGATGACAATCCATTCTAATTCATCTTTGATTGGCGGGTTGAAGTCAACTGTGGGGCCCAGTCGACTCAAACTCCTCCTCCTCTTTCCCTCTTTTATAGTTCCCATAATCCTGACTCTTGCAAGAGAATGGACGAGGTGACGATGGCTGCGGATGCGACGACGTTGTCTTCGCCGTCAATAGCGGCGTCGATCCCATCGAACCTCGCTCTCTTCGCTGCGTTCCTCGCCTATGCTCTCGCTTAGTTCCTCAAGCTCTTCACCACCTAGTCCGTACAATTTCGCATTTCTGCACCTCAATTTTCCAATTTGAAATTAAATTAAGAAATTTTAGCGTCAAATTGGTGTGAAATTGAGTGATGTGAGTGTTTTTAAGGTACAAAGAAAAGAGATGGGACTCAAAGAGAATGCTTGATTCCCGAGGAATGTTGTCGTCGCATTCTGGCACGTTTGTCCATTATCAATCATTTTGATAAAAAATCTCCATTAAATAAGAATTAAATGACAAAAATAGCTTCAATTTATGTCAAATCATTTTAGCTCATTGTTTATTAAATTGAGGGTATTTGTCATTTTGGTCCTTATTTAATAAAGCTTAAAACTTCTGTGAGAGAATCAGAATGCAAAATTGACCTTAAAACTTCTGAGTTACGTGTGATGTACTGAATAAGGGATAGAAGAATCACTTTACTTGTGAAGGGTGAAGATAATTTTTTGTTTCATGGAAATTACTTTGCTTCTTCCACAGTGAATCAAAATTCCAAAATTCTATATTTCTTTCTTCTTACCAAATCCACTGCATTCATTAAAAAAAATTATAAAAAAAGTAAGAGAATAAAAAATCCGTCAACCCCGTTTTCCTGATTGAACTAGGCTGTGGGGCCCAGTTGACACATACTCATCTTTCCCTCTTTTCTAGTTTCCACTGTCTTGCTCGTGAGAGAGAATGGACGAGGTGATGATGGCTGCAAATGCGACGACTCGCCTCCGCTGTTGACGGCGGCGTCGATCCCATCGAACCTCGCTCTCCTCGCTGCGTTCCTCGTTTGAGCTCTCGCTCAGTTCCTCAAGCTCTTCACCACCTGGTCCGTACATTTTGCATTTCTACAGCTTAATTTTCCAATTTGAAATTAGGAAATTTTAGTGTCAAATTGGTGTGAAATTGAGTGATGTGAGTGTTTTTAAGGTACAAAGAAATGAGATGGAACTCAAAGAGAATGCTCGATTCCCGCGCAATGCCATTGTCGCATTCCGCCACGTTTGTCTACCATAAATTATTTTAGTAAAAAATCTCCTTTAAATAAGAATAAAATGACAAAAATAGCTTCAATTTATGTCAAATCATTTTAGCTTATTATTTATTAAATTGAGGATATTTTGTCATTTTGGTCCTTATTTAATAAAATTTTTCACAGAATTACTGAAAATGATTGATGGTGGACAAACTTAGGGACTACTTCTATCGATTTCAAATCACAGGGACCAAAGTGAGGAGTTATGTTAATCTCAGAGACTATTTTGACTAAAAAACCTTCTATTAAACTTGAAATGGTGACCGACTTCGGGATAACTAACTGGTTAGGATGCATTGGTTGCACCGAACTATCTGGGACTAAACTAGTTTCAGGGATTAAGCTGAACTGGTTTAAATTAGGCTAAGCTGGATTGACTTAGTAAAGTGTTTGGAGTAGTATCGGACTAAGAAACAAGAATATAAAATATAATAATTAATTCTCTTTTTCTTTTCTTTTTTCCTTTTCCTTTTTCTTTTTCTTTTTCATCTTCCAGAACTCTTTTTTTTTTTTTTTTTGTTGTCCCGGTGAAGCTGAATCCCTTTGTTTTTTGTCTTCGGTGCTGTAATACAAACACTATAGGGATGTCATGAACCTTTTTATACTGGCTGATTTGTTATCATAAATGAACATACACAAATATGAACTTTGGCTGCACTCTGTGCACATAGCTTAATCTGAAGGCTGCCCAAAAATTCAATCTGTGAGTGTTAGTTTTTTCTTACTAGTTTGTTTTAACATATGCTAGATCGACATAAATTCATGCGGAGTCAATTAAAGCCTAGGAGGGTCAAATGACCCTCATAACAATTTGAAAATGTTGTATTTCTATGTGCAACATTGATGTAGCATGGCTTTTATATTTATAGTTCACCTTCCTCACAAGTGTAATTTGCTCGTACTTGAGGGTCCAACACTTAATTTCATAATATCATTCTTTGCCTCTTAATCAAATAAAAGATATTAAATTTCATGTCCTCATACTCATATCCAGTTACTTTTATTCGAATTCGCACCAACGTGCATACGCAAGCTTTCTACCGTTGATGTAAAGTGTTATCTACAATAATTTAATTAATTAATCCCAACGATATCAAGGTTGGAAACTTAGAATATTTTTTATGCTAAATAAGTTGATACTTATGATCATTTCGTAAGTAATTTTCATTTATAAGTTCAATTTATCATAATTTTATCTTCACTTAAGATTGATTCTCCTTAATAGAATTTCTTACTATGCCACTGAATTTATATTTGATAAATTTACAGATTGAAGTTGACAGACACAGTTGTCCCTAGTCCAATTGTTCATGAACTTCTAAATCAAAATAACTATGAAGATTGGAGTTTGCAAGTTAAAACCTACCTATTGGCAAAAGATCTTTGGGACGTTGTGGAAGCCACCACTGAGCCTCCTAAACGAGAAGATGGTGAAGTTGAATTTAAAGCTTGGAGGAAGAGTAATGCCGAGGCTTTGCACTCGATCCAGGTTTCTTGTGGGGCCGATACTTTTTCTTTTATTAGGGGCAGCAGCACAGCCAAAGTTGCCTCGGATATTTTGGCAGCTAAATCGCTAAAATGGTTCATGAGATTTGCATAACTCATCACTTTGGTCCCTGAGATTCCAAATCGATAAAAGTGGTCCCTGAAATTGTCCACCATCCATCATTTTGGTCCTTCCGTTAAAAACTCCGTTAAGTGTCCTAGAGTTCTTGACTGGAAGTTTGGGCAATTTTCAAAGCTTCGTAATTCAATCGTTTCTTAACCAAATTCGACCCATAATATATCAAAATGAAGATAGGAAAATGTAGAATAAGATTATACCGATTTAGAAGCCCAGTGGTTGCCGGAGATGGCTGGAAAATAGCCTCAAAGTTGACTGGTCCGAGTGAAAACTTGAAAATTCGCCGGAAACTGGGTAAACTTTAAACTTTCATAACTTCTTCAATACTCAACGAAATCAAGTGATTCAAAAACAAAAATCATACTTCCATACGAGATGAAGAGAATGGTACCTTTTTTTATGGTTAGATATCTGCGGTTTGGCCGGAAAACAGCTCGAAAGTGGCCGTCTTGGTCTCTAGTTAGCCACTTTCGAGCCGTTTTCCGGCCAAAAAGGGCGATTTAGCCATAAAAAAAAAAAAAGGTACCATTCTCTTCGTCTCGTTGAGAAGTATGATTTTCGTTTTTGAATCACTTGATTTCGTTGCGTATTGAAGAAGTTATGAGACGTTTAAAGTTTACACAGTTTCCGGGGAGTTTTCAAGTTTTCACTCGAACCAGTCAACTTTGAGGCTATTTTCCGGCCATCTTCGGCAACCATTGGGCTTCAAAATGGTATAATCTTATTATACACTTTCCTATCTTCATTTTGATATATTATGAGTCGAATTTAGTTAAGAAACGATTGAGTTACGAAGCCTTGAAAATTGCCCAAACTTCCGGCCAAGAGCTCCGGGACACTTAACAGAGTTTTTAACGGGAAGGACCAAAATGATGGATGGTGGACAATCTCAGGGACCACTTTTATCGATTTGGAATCTCAGGGACCAAAGTGATGAGTTATGCAAATCTCAGCGACCATTTTGGCGATTTACCCTATTTTGGCAAAAAAGTTGAAGCCAGCTGAAGCATCCCAAGCCACAGGAACCGGTATGTGCACCTTCGCTTTTTCCATATAATTAGGCATTTGTCTTTGGAAATAACTTGGATCCTCACATGACGAGGAGAAGTTCATTATCAAAATACTTTATGACTGATTTACAGAATTTTATGCTTGTGATCAAAATTGTTAATGTTATAAATCACTTGGTAAAGATTCTTTTTGTAAAATTAATAAAATATGAGATCATTTGATCATTGAACTGTCTAAAAACAGATGGTTAGATTCAATACAAGCGTTACAAACCATCTATATTTATTTGCTGCAAATAATTGACTAAATAACCTTAGAATTAATTGATTTTCTACAAAGATGATTTTTATTGAGTAATTTATAATTTGAACGATTTTTATCATAAGTACGAAATGTGAATCATTCAAGAAGTTTTTTTTTATTTTTATAGGAGGAACTCCTCAACTTTGAGGTGCCAAACATACGTCTTTGCCTTTTTGTCCTACTGTATACAAAGTATAGTGAGCCCAATTTATTTGGCCTTCCAAAAGGAAAAGCCACTAATATAGTAATATTTGACATTTTTTTTTCATATTCATTAAAAAGAGAAACGTCTTTTTTTTGTTGTCAATAAAACGTCAATTGTGTGAGTAGTGTAAGTTTTGGCTTCGGCTTGGCTCTTTTCAGTTGAATTAGATCTATCCTTAATAGAATAGTTCAATTTAAACTACAACAAAAATAAGATAGGAAAAGGGAGAAATATAGTTCCCAGTAGAGAATGATGGGATAGAAACAGAAATGATTCCATTTTTCACAGGAGATATCCGACGATCACATGAATAACAACCCAATCATTGTTGAGGCAGAACCAGAGAATGATGCCATAGAAGAATCTCCCCATGAAGGTATTACGTCTTGATTCTCACAAAGATTTCCATTCAATATTTATTAATAATTAAATTCCTTTTAAATTCTACATCGTTTTTTGCACTCTAAAATAGTCATTTATTTTGCTTTTTTCAAGGAGAAAACTAAAATGCATAATGCCATCAACTTTGAATTCCCATTAACAGTTGCAATTTACAAAGAAAAAGAGATGGCATTCAATGGTAGAACAGAACATAAGTAGTCTTTATATACAATAAAATGAAGAAGAATAAGAAAAATGCGTAAGAAGTATATGGTCTATATGTTTTTGTTTTGGTGATGAGGGTAACAACTATATGTTACGTACATTATGGGGATATATATGTAACGTTAGCTAGCTTGGCAGGAGACGAAGACAACCACGTTAATCAAACTACTAAGGATTTCCTGATGAGGGGTGATTGGGATGCTGCAGTGCAGCTTCTTACGCGACATCCCAAAGCAGTAACTGCAAGAATTGGGGAAGGTGGGACAATTCTTCACTTTGCAGTCTTTTGTAAGGAGGTGGACATTGCAAAAGAATTGGTGCACTTAATGAGACCAAAAGACTTGGAAATACAAGACTATGTGGGTCTTACCGCTCTTCATCGTGTTATAACAGAGATTCCAGAAAGCGTTGAACTAGCAAAATGCATGGTTAAAAAGAACAAGAAGTTACTCAGTATGGTCCTTCCTCCCCAAAACATCCCACTTTTGGACGGCAAAATTACCCCACTTATTCAGGCTCATAATCCTAGTCGTGAAGATGTGGAGAAAAAATGGGTCAATACCTTTATTCCGTCACTCCGCACGAAACCTTGAATGATTCCGAATGCGCTATGCTTATTACCCACGGTCTTATGTTAAAAAGATTTGGTAAGATCAATATTCAAATGATAATTATTATTAGTGGCGCCTTAATTTTTTTTTCCTTGTGTAAATACTATAAAACCGCTGTATATTAATAATGTTGAGACTAAGCTAATTTTATAACTAGATCTATAGAGGTTATTTCTAAACATTCCACAATATGTAGATATTGCATGAGATTTAATTCAGCGCCGTCCGGAGTTAGTCATTGCTAAAGATTTTTACGGAAAAACACCTTTAAATGAACTAGCTGGTATGCGTTCTGTATTCTTATGTGGAAGCTCGCTCAATTTCTGGGAACAATGGATTTATGACGGTTAGTAATGCTTTCCATTTTCTCTTCATTTTAAATTTTGTCCTAATTAAGCATTCTATTTCCTTTTTTTCTTATTAGACGCAGCAATAGAAAATTCTTGGTTCAAGGAGCTAGTTTATATCGCGTATTAATATATAAGTGGGCTTGTGTTCTTATCTTGATAGGCATACAAGTAAAACCAATGCCTACCATTGGGGAACTCATTCCTACCGCTGATGGTGATGTTTGCATAAACGTTCAAAAACCGGAAGATGGCGAGCAGAGTAATAAAAGGCAAAGGCATCTCCTTTGCTCACGTACCCATTCTATTAATTAATATATCATTCTATGTTGCAATTTATGTTTTTTAGTACAACTATGTATTATAAGTAGACACTGATTTGTAAGTTATATAATAATTTAATCAAATTTGAATAAAATCGCTTAGACCTTGCAATCCTACTAGCGGCTTTTAGAACATTGGTCAAAGCTAGGGGTGGTTTTGGTACATTATCGTACCAAAACCTCTGTACCAATTACCATACCAAATAATTGGTACAACAAAATCTATTATTATTACCGTACCAAACTTTCGGTATACCAAATAGTTTGGTTGGTATGGTATGCCAATGGTAATTGCCACTTTGTTTTACGCCACTTAGTTTGCCCAAAATCTAATATTTTTTAATTAATGTAGAAGTGTAAAAAAATATAGAAAAAATATATAAACGCTCGTAATGACAAGCTTTACGACTTTCGTGAAGAGCTTAACTTTGAAATTCGCCATTATAATCATTTAAATCATAGATTAAAATTTAACCGTTGATTGTTGTTTACATTATTTACGCTTCATTTTTCTCATTAAATTTTATTTTTTTCGGATTTTCTTTTTTGAAAACATGATCAATTAGAGGATGCAGGAAGATGAACGGTTTGAATCGTTGATATTATATTCAGAGTTTTACGGTTAGTGAAAATATTGCTTGATGTTTATAAAGTTTCTACAAACTATATGACATCGACTCATATTTCAGTTAACCGTAAATATTGAAATGTGATATCAAAGATCTGAACAGTTCATCTTCTTACATCCGCCAGATGATCATGTTTTCAAAAAAGAAAATTTAAAAAATGAAATTCAGTAAGAAGAATAAAGCGTAAATGACAATCGACGGTTAAATATAAATTTAAGGTTTATGGATTATAGTGTTGGATTTTGAAGCTGACCCTTTCATAAAAGTTATAAAGCTTGTCACTATAAGTGATTGTATAATTTTTTTTTTTTACATTTTTTACACTTCTACAATAATTATTATTAATTTTATTAATTTTGCCCTCAAATAATTATATGAATAAATACATAATATAATATTAATAATATTGGTAGGTACGGTATACCACCGGTACTGGTTTTGGATAATAGTACTATACCGAAATAGTATGGTACGGTACAAATACCGTACCAATACCAATTGGTACAAATTTTTGGTAATAATTTGGTATGGTATGGTTGGTAGGGCGGTTGGTACGGTCATTTGGTAAAAATTTCCACCCCTAGTCAAAGCTATCAAATCTAGTGATACTAAAATTTGATTATTGTGTTAGTTTTGGAATTATTTGAAATATTTATGGAGTTTGGAATCTTTTTACCTTTTTATTAAAATCGAAATTCTATACTCATCTAAATTAAGGGGAAAAAGAGAGTTTAAACTTGGGACTGAGTGGATTGAAGAAAAGGTCAAACTACTAGGGCAATCCACCACCTACTAGGTCTTTTATACGTGGGTTAGAGTTGTTGATTTTGGTTTCAAATAAACTTACCTCCAACAACTGTAAAAATGTGCAGGCACAAGGAGGCTATGTACGCATTATTGATTTTGATTTCGAAGAAACTCACCGCATTTTTGTACCATATTAAGTAATGCTAAAGATATCAAATTTTTGTACCATATTATACGGTTTAAACGGGGATATAACCTTTTTTTTTATGATAAAAAGGGGATATAACCAATTGGTAATTGAAGACTACTGACAATTAAGAATTTCAATGCAGGTACAAGTTTATTTCGTGGACTAGTTGTCAAGACCTTCGGTAAACTTTTGGGTACGCTACATTGTGAATTGATTTCTATGGAAATTCATTTCTCTGTTTTTTTAGTCTTTTATTATAGTCTCTTACACACATTTGTTTAATTTTGGTCGTTGATTCTGTTTGTTTTATTTAATCTAATGTCCATATATAAATAGAGGTGTGTGAAAAACTTAAAGGGGTGTGTAAAAATCACTTTTCTTTTCTTTTCCTATTCATTGTCTCAATAATTTTTAATTACCTTCTTTTTATTTTTTTATTTTCAATTATTTTTTAATTCTATATACAGAATTAAGGGTATATTGTTTGATTTGTTTTGAATGTCAATATTGACACAGCCCGATCCGGAATATCCACTAGAACTCCGAATCAAGCTGTGTTGGCTGACACCTGGAATGTGACGAAGCTGTAAAGTGTGATAGAGTGAAAAATGTGAATAAATTTAAACTTAAAAGTGTCTAAGCACCGCGAGCGGTAATGGACCCCTCTTCACACGTGACGCAGAGCAAAAATAAAATATAGTGAGTTAATATAATGATTATACCAATACAAAAGCCACCTATACTAGGAAGTGCCACTAATCCTCGTCGATACGGAAACTTTGCTACTAGAACCATGAAACATATATATATACATTCCCAGAAAATAGCATACATCTCTATATACTAAAACCCATGGTCTAAAATATCCATAATATCCCGATATTTCCATTGAAATTTTCGTGTTTTTGGACTATCGATATTTCCGATATCATCGATATGATATTTCCGATATCATCGATATTTTAAACCTTGCCAAAACCCAAAGGTGTGGTACTGTGGATGAACAGTGTGCTGACCATTTTGCCCCTCGGTTTTTGTTTTGTTTGCTTGCTGTTTTCTCTTTGTTGCAGTGAAAAGACCTTTTTGCCCATTCGATGCACCCCTCGGTTTTTGTTTTGTTTGCTTGCTGTTTTCTCTTTGTTGCAGTGAAAAGACCTTTTTGCCCATTCGATGCACGCGTCGATCATCGATGTGCATCGACTGCTTCTCTACTTTGTCCTTCCGTTTTCGCTTTCCCTTCTCACAATTCTCTGCTTCTGTCACTCTCGAACCTCGCTTTCTTTCACTCTCAAACGCCGCCTTCTCTCCTCTCCGACCTTTGCGATCTTTCTCTCACAGATTACTCACGGTTATCCCCATTCTTTCCACGCGTCCGTCATCGTGCTTAAGGAAAAGTCTTCGTACTCCATTTGTTCCAAAAACCACGATGCAGCAGAAATCTCTCTCACAACCATCCTCTCTCTCAAAATCAACGAGCGACAACACAATCTCTCTCAAAAACTGCGAATCACAGCATGAATCTGGTCTCAGTTCAAACCCAGAAAACGTTGGGTTTCATGGTCAGTTCTCCGGCGGATTTGGGGCTTTTTTCAGTTTTTTTTTAATTCTTTTTCTGGGTGATCTGCATCATTTATTTGGGTTAATTCCTTGGTCAAGGTCTTCTTATCGAAAAAGTAGTGGCAGTAGGTCGGGTATGAGGTTTTTGAGCTACCTACATATTCTTCAATTCTATATCTGGTCGTTTTATTTGGTTTTGTTTTTCACTAATTGCATGCATCATAGAATTAATAGAAAACTAAGCTTTTGAATGAAAAATATAGGTGCAGTTTAGGAGCTTGATGGATCTTGATCAAGGCCCCAATTTATTGGTGGACAGAACAACGCAGACCCGAAGTTCAAATTTTATTGTATGAATCCAAATTGCTTTCAATATATGTTTAAATGTTAACACTTTGCAGATTTTTAGTTCATAAACAATGGGATGATGCAATTGTTCAAAGTTCTTTATCATTAAGGTAAGTAAATTTTGTTTTCTGCTTTTAGCCTTATGTGATTAAGAAAGTTTAGTCATTTGTTTATTGACTTATTAATTGGTGAGAAGATGAAACATTTTCCTGCTGGTTGCTAATAAAGTAATACAATCTCACAAAAGGGTTTTCGTTTTCTTTTCTTTGTTTGCTTTAATTATATATTGTTTTTTATAAAAATTATCGTACATAGTTTTGGAAATTTTTACTTGGCTAGAGAAAGGGGAAGAATATAGGAAGAGGAGAATTACATGCTCTGATAGAAATGTTGCATTCTTATTTGTGTAACTGGTTACACGGTTGAAAAAACAGTTGAGTGATGTTGTTTGTCTCTTCATAGTTTCGTCAAGCTTTAAAAAACACTGAAAATAAATTAAACTTATGGAGGTAAAGCAAACAAAATTTTGACAAAAAATGCGACTGTTTATAAACGTCGGGTTTTAGACTGTATATATGCTTTGTAAAAAAAGTTAAATCTTTTTTACAATTATGCTTTTTTTTAGTTATGCATTGCTTTGAATGGAAAAAAATAATTTACTTTTACTATTTTGTGTGTGGTTGTTTGATCTAATTTCATTTTTTATTTCAGGAAACCTTGCTGCTTGAATTTTAGGGTTTTGTATAGAAGCTTGCAAGCCCTTTCTGATTAAGGTATATAATTTATGTTCTTCCTCTTAAATCTTAAACAAAATTTTAAATTTTTTAGGTTGTATTTTGTTTGCTGATCTGTTTTCTGTAAAAAATAATACTAATAATAATAATAATTAATTTTTGGGGATTTGTTTGTGTGTTTGGATTTTTAGTGTGGGTATATGATTTGGTTCTTTTTATTTTGAGGCAGCAGTGGTCATCATTTTTTGTCGCTTTTGTGTGTAGGGTTCCAGGTGCTTGAGGTTCCTCTCTCACTCACCTTTTTTTTTTCAATTCGTGATCGAGTTTCCTTTTTATGAATGTTGGATCTATTGCTTTCGACAAATTGTGCACTTTGTTTGCTGTGGTTAATTTTGTATGATTTGACTTGGTGAATTTTTGGGAAAATCCAAGTTGAATCACGATCTGTTTGCAGTGTGTCAGCGATGAAGTAAAACATTTTATGGTGGACAATCAATTGGAAACAGCTTCAAATGGGAAGTTTTCGCAAGGGACGCATGGAAGTGGGGTTATGCCTGATGCTAATGGAGAATGCTTTTTGGAATTCCATTAAGGGAAATTTTGGGTTTTATTGAAGAAATTTTAAAACCTGAAAGCTTGGGTTTCCTGACATTTTTGTTTCGGGTTTAGTTTTTGTGTTCTCTTTTCGTGGTTCAAATTTTTGTGATTTTAATTTTAAAAATTTGGGTTAAAGAAATTTTTCCGAGTTAATTCATTATATTGTATGAAGTATAGTTTAATCCATTCTCTTTTGATTGAGGTATGAATTTACTTGGAAATGTTTATATGCAGGTTGACTATGCCATTTGAGAAACTATGGTATTCCTATGTTCTGTAATTATTTTTAATTTATTCTGGATTCGTTCAAGTTCCAGTTTGCACCATTGGAAGATGTTTATCTAATTCCAAGTATCTAATTGGTTTTGTACCAATATACAGTACTCAAACGGTCTCAACGAATACCCGCTTTCTCCCTCTTTCCCATGATGATTGCTGCAGAGTACCACGCCCAGAGAAGATGAGAATCCAGCCTTCCCAAACTTAACCTGCCTTCTCGGCGATGGAGCATCAACAGGTACACTTGAAATTCCTTATAAAATTATGTAATTATTATTGACATGGTGCAACGTTTGCTATTAACTACTTTGAAATATTTGAGAAATGTAGAGTAAACAAAAGAGAAAAGGAATTTTAGAGGGAGAATGATATAATAGTTGCTCTGTAATTCTAGGAATGAATTAACTATTCAACACAGAGAGAGAGCTAGCAACTTATACAACAACTAATCACCTTGCTTAGCTCTCATGACACATACTTAATAGACTAACAAACACTGACAACCTCTAAACTGTTCTGCTGAGCTGGACCATTATCCTCTGTTTATATCCGGCCACTCATCTTTCGGCAATCATTAATATTTGCAAAATCTAGAGTTGCAGAAACCCCATTTTTACTGAATATTAATTTTAGTTGATAATTAATTGATGATTAATCTATTCCATTATTATTAATTTAACGCCAAATACTTTGAATATTCATTAGGAATTGACAAAGTAGAAAGCTTTAGATAAAGCTAGAAAGCTTCAGGTAATAATCATGAATGTACTTTGGGTTATTCTTCTTTTCATAAGCTCAAAATGCAAATGGTACTTGAAATGCAGTGCTTATTTTGTGGTTCACAATTTTCCCGAAAGGTATTAAGATAGCTTCTTGATGGTGGGAATAATACAAGTAAAAAAACTGCATGTTTCGAACGAAAAAAACACTAGCGTACACTTGGAAATAGCTGGAGGTATTAGCAAACCTCACTTTGTATATACATGCTTTACAATTCGTGGAAAACCACATGACTCCTGAAAATGATAGTAGCAAAATTATGTATTGGGACTGATATTTTATTAACATGCTTCTTGCGGTGTTGGAGTTATGCCAGGATGGGTAGTTTACCCTTTGGTGTGGGTTGATGGTTGTACACACATTACATTTGTGTTACAATACTTATTTTGTGAATGATTTATTTCTACTCTTCGTTTAGGCATTGAAGCTGAAGCAACTCTAAACTTAACATCTTGATAGACTAGAAGTAAATATCTGTTTTGTATTCTCCATATTTCTGTCTAACTTCTTCTTCAGTGATAGTTTAGTTAATTTCTTTTTACTTTCTTACAGGTTACATACATATGAATTATACGAAGTAAAGAGTTTCTGGTGATGAGAATTATCAGGTATCTGCAGTAATGAGAATGCAAAGTAATAGGTTTGTCATCTTTTGATTTATATTAATTTCTTATTATTTCGCACGTTAATAATTATGCGGAGATTATATTTTATTGTGTTAATGTGTAGTGTAGATAATTTTAACAAACATTATAGAATCCATGTTGAAAAATTTGAATGTTCTGTGATGCAAAAGGTTATGATAAATTGCAAGGTAGAGATTCTATTATAAGTTCTTCAGTTGATTTGGGACAGGTAATATAAACTTTTATCTAAAGTTTATTTGTTTTGTTTCTTTACGATGCTTAATTTCATCTGGAAACAAATAGTGTTTATCATCACCAAGTGGTACAGAAAGTATTTTAAATTGTTTTTTAACCAATCTATTGCCAAGTTTTCCAACAGGTATCTTATTTTATTTTCCTTTGTTTTGCAAGAAAACAAAGCCTTTCCATGCTCGAGAGTTAATGTGTGCTCAAGAGTTAATCTGTTTTGTTGGACCATTCTGTTATAATATTCTTTGTGGTTGCAAGTTTGAAAAAAGGAGGATAGATCTTTTTGTTTACTGAGAAAAAGGGAAAATGTAGGGAGACAAATCAATTGTATGAACAAATTAGCACGGTTCATGCAAATGCTATATAAGTTAGATTGCTGATTTGTTACCTTATTTCTTCATTGGTGATTTGTATTTTCAATGATTTTCCATTCTTGGGTAATAAGTTTTTGTCAAGAGTTAATGTGATCAGTTTCTTTTCTTTTTAATTTATGTTCTGTGTGGTTTTGTGTCATGTGATTAGAGGTTCCAAAAGAGAAACATGACTTTTTATTTGGTCAGAGGAAAAAAAAGGGGGGGGTGGAGGGGAAGTTATGTTCAAATTTGGTTTTTCAGTTCTCTTGAGAAGAAATTATGTCACTATTGATATTGCAGGTGTCCAGCTTGCAAAAGTTACAAGGTATGCTACAATCTATGCTTCTTTGGTAGATTTGATTCAAATTGGTAGATTTCGGTAAGAATCTTTTATCTTTTCTTTCAGTTAAAGGACAGTTAGGACTTAAATTTGTAAAAGGTGTCGATATTAGAACAATGGTAATAGAACCGCCAATTCATATGGTTTGTAAATAGATTTCAACATATATGTAAATATTATTGCATATATGTATTTAGAACTTTCCGCATATTTTATACAATTTTTAAACCCGCAGCATCGAGCGGGCACTATTGCTAGTAATATCTATATCTCAAAACCATAATCAGCATAGTAAAACCACAATCTGCCGTGTCAAATATCTCAGCAAAGAATAAGTAATTCAGGTGAAATAAATCTATGAAAAGTAATATGTTAGCCGGATCCACCTATTGTGGCCTGTACGGCTGAACCCATATCTCATCAATCAATGCTAGCACATAAGCCGGAGTCACCTATAGTGACATGTACGACTTATCCATATCTCATCAATCAACGCTAGCACATAAGCCGGAGTCACCTATAGTGACCTGTACGGCTTATCCATATCTCATCAATATCCAAGTAATAGGTCAGCCGGATCCATCCATTGTGGCCTGTACGGCTGAACCTATAGCTCATCCAATATCCAATATCCAAAATCCCTGCACACGAGTCGGAACCACCTCTAGTAGTCTGTACGACAGGCTGGGTGTAAATAAACACGCTCGAGTGCTACGATCACGTGAAGGCTGTGCGAAGTATTGCAAGTCACCTACGAGTCAGAACCACCTAATGTGGTCTGTACGATAGGCTGGCACCAAATCTGGATCCAAGCTGAGCGTATGGTGCGGGAGGTGAACAATCACATGAAGGCTAGGCCCTGTCCTCGGGCGAGAGCACTAACATCGGGGTGCAGGTTGATGAGCTTTAACCACATCTCAACACAACATGTACAATTCATAGGCAACCAGTAGGACAATGTTGGAATTGCCTAAAACATCAATATAGTTATACCATAACTCAATCATTTCCACTAATACCATAAACTCACCTTCACATTTCAAAGTGTTCACTATGATTATAAGCAGATAACATACATATGGATATGCCATGATCCCATCTAAAAATCAACCATATCATAGTGCATTCAAATATATATATATATATATATATATATATATATATATATATATATATATATATATAAACACACACACATACACATAATATGGCGTAAAATGCACAATCTATAATGCCCTACTCCTGAACTATTTGTTTGCAGGAATAATTATCGGTGACAAGCCCAACTAAACCATAGTTTAACTAACTATCAAAACTTACGATTTCTTACTTCCATTTTCTCTATTCCTCACACGTTGATTTATGACCACATTACCACCAAATCATAAAGTTAAAACTCACATTTTCACCAATTTCCTTCACTTTGCTCAATTTCCCAAACAAGGCTTTTGTCTCAATTATTGTATGGTTGCATCTAACGTCTCGTTAGATTGCCTACGTACCCTAAACAGGAATCAAGCCATTCGTAGTTCATAATTTCAGAATTCAAACCAAATCCGAATATATTTATTTACTCCAACAAATACTACAATTGTACTACTACTCAAACCACCGTAGTTAGGTCTCAAAAGCATAATTAGAATAATAACATTCGCATAAAAACACAATGACGGCTCCCTGGCCGTGCGCCGCCGCACCAGCAGCCGCGGGTGGCGGTCGGCCACTTTGAATCCCCGGAAAATATCAACTATTTCCAAAAATTACCAAATTTTACAGGCAAGTAGATGTCAATGAGTGGAGAAACTTTCATACCTGCGGCCAAGTCCAATTTGGCCGGGAAACACCTCAAATTTGCCACGAACCGCCGGAAACCTTTGTTTTTGGGTGTTCTTGATTCGACTCCAAAACAACTCCGACGTCCCAACCAATGGGCTTTGTTCCTGGAATTTAGGGGAGTCTATTGGTGGTGGTAATTTAAGTGGTGGTAATTTAAGTGGTGGTAATTTAAGGAAATTGTTTCAAAAATTGAAGGATCAAGGACAAGAACACCCACACCCACCGGTGCGGTTTTTCTCGGATTAAAGGTCAATTTCTTTTGATTTTGGGGTACAATGGGATAAGGGAACGATGCAGAGTGGTTTCCTGGTGGATAGATGACGTGACTCACCGAAGAAATCAACGAAAACCCGCCGGAAATGATGGAGGGAGCTGCGTCGGGTTATGGGTCGAAAGGAGGATCCGTTTTCTCCCTATTTCTTTCTTCCCTCATTTCCCTCCTTTCCTCTCCTCTTGATTGGTCACTCCTCACCTCCTTCTTTATGGTTGGGCAAAAGCCCCTTCTTTTTCTCTCATCCAATTGGGCAGCAGCCCTCATTTTCCTCAGTTCCCTTCTTTCCTTCTTCTTCCCCTGATTCCCTTCTTATTATTCTCATAACAACACTTAACGGTGAAAGTCTTTTTCTCCTTCCGTGAGAATCTTTCTCACCTTTGTGTGAGTGGTCTTTTCGATTAAACCAGTGTTATCGCTGGCTCTAGCTACGGCTAGGGTCGGTGGTAGTCCATGCTTTTTCTTCCTTTTTCTTCTCTTTGCTCTCCCTGTTGTCTACACTTTCCCTCATCCCTGCAAATATCAGTTGCCTCATCCGAAATCTATCCTTGCTTTTATTCGTACCTTCTCGAACTCCAATCCCCTTGATCCATCCCATTCCATACCCCTCCATCAATCTTCCTTCATCTTTTTCATCAATTGGCTTTGTCATCTCTCTTTCCATCATCATTTCCAACCGATTTCCACTTTTTTTCAACGTGATACTTCGCGATTCTATGGGAGGGTGTGTAGAGCTTCGGCTCGAGTGTTCGCACCACCACCTTAGTTGGCCTTTCCCGGTGTTCGCCCTTGGTGGCGATGTTGCTCGCTTCCCTGCGGGCTTCCTTTGCTTCGTGGAGACGGTTGGTATGGTGGTCCCTGGAGGATGAGGAGGCTTTCTTTTTCATCAATTTTGGGGTTCTTGCAGGTATGCCCTTTAGCGATGGCGGTGGGCGTCGGATCGAGGTGATCGATGTTTACTTTTCTGGTCGCGGCTGTTGTAGGCGCAGGAGGAGGAGTAGTGTGTTTCTGTGTTCTGTTTTTGTGCGGGCTGGGCTCCAAAGCTGGCTTTGGGCCTTGTCCTTTGTGTTGTGTTGGCCTTCTTTTTGTGTGAATATTGTATCCTGCCTTTGTTTGTACTTGTTTTTTTGTTGGTAATAAAATTTACCTGTTGACCAAAAAAAAAAAAAAAAAAAAAAAAAAAAAACAACACTTAACATAATCATAATAATAATAATAAAAGAAATGAATATAATAAATAACAATCCTACCAACAGACTTTCGGGTTCATAACTTAACCAAACTTTAACCGTAACTCCAAAATCACTTCTACATGTGCCTACGCGTCTGTAAGATCGAGTTCCATCCGAATATGTCAAGAAACATGATAAAATATACGAGAATCACAAACGTCCTCAAAAAATCACGCTTTTCGTAATTTCACGCATTAAAATTATAAAAACCATAATTTTTAGGGACGGGCTGTCACAAATATAGGATTCAATCGTATATATCAAATGAAATTGGCTCATGTTCGGATCCTTGAATTTCTACCTCGCATGTGTGAAGTGACTAAAAATAAAGATGTCAAAGAATTGCAAGGCTTGAAAACAGCAATGTTCCTAGCAATAAAAAAAGAGCATGTGAAGTATATTACTCATTTATGCAGAGCAAATGATAATCTCAAAGACATCACCAATGAAAAAGGCCAGAACATCTTTCAATTTGCAGCTGAATGTCGTCAACATAAAGTTTTTAGTCTATTATATGGACTAGGTGAACAACTGTTCGTAAGTTGGATGGATAAGTCGAGGAATAACATGCTGCATGTGGTAGGAACTATTTCCTCCGCTGCACATATTAATCTTAGGGGCATTAAGATATAGGTCCAAAAAATTGACTTGCTATTGGCTTTAGTACCATTTTTTGAAATTTCTGATTTAGGTCCACTTAACTATTTTTTAAACCTATTTTACCCCTTGTTTTCAAATTTTGAATATTTAAACATTTGCAATCTACTAAACATTTAAAAAACGTTTCAATTCTTTACTTTTTAATAAAATAAAATATTTTTATCATAGATTAAGTTGCAAAAATATACAACCTAATTAAAAGGTACTAATACATAAATGTACATATACCTATAAGTAAGATATCAAACGAAGAAAATATATCTAATCAATAAGTAGATAAACGAATTGAAAGGTACAAATACACAATTTACCTACCTATAAGCAAGATAAATTGCTATGTAATATAGGAAAACATATAGAAGCAAATTGTGATAGAGATAGATAATAAAAATAGAAAAATATAATCTGCCTATAATAGAGGTATTTTATATAACAAAATCTTGTGATACAGGTAGATAAATATCGGCCATGAAATCAATTAATTTGAGTAAAAATACAACTCAAATGAAGATCCAACTTTCACCACCAAATTAACTAATTTGAACACAACAAGCAATATGATGAAAGAAGCCAACCAACCTCCATTCTTTGATCAAACATAATCAAATTTCATATATAGTGGACGCCTAAGAAGAGAAGAGGAAAACTGAACAATGATAAAGAAGAAGAAGAACATTCGCAAGGCAAATGATAAATCCTAACTAAGAAAAAGGTTTTAGATCACAAACTAAAAATAAAGAACAGATAAATGAAGAAGAAATGAAGAGGCATATGATATATAGGAAGTAATTTTATTCCAACAATTATCCTATCATTAAGGGAATTTTATTCTTTAAACCTCAAGTAGGTTAAATGTCACAGCCCGTCCCAGAAATGTATGTTATTTTATTCTCGAGAACGTGAAATTACTATTTTACCCTCGGACGCTAGAATGTGGTGTGTATGTGATGGGAACTAAGTGATTACATAATTGAATTAAATCCCTAAGTTTTGGACCTAAGTGAACAAAAAAAAAAAAAAAAAGGGGATTTAATTTTGTTTGGTTTGGTTGTTGAATTTTGGACCACACACACAACCATCCCTTTTCTCTCCCTCTCTCTCTCTCTCTCTCCCGTGGACTCCTCTCTCCCTCTCGGATTTCTGCAAATTCCGTACAGTTGTACGGACAAACACCGAACCCTCCATTTCACACACGGATCGAAGATCTGGAGGTTGGTTTTAGACTCCTAGCAAGCTCAGGAACTCGTCACTATCTTTGGTTGGAAGTATGAACGTCGAGAACTCGGGTTTTACGAAACCCCGAGTTTTGAGCACAGTAACTCCGACATGATCGTGGAGGTTTTAAGGTGTTTTGAGGCTCAAAAAGGTAAGCTTTAATCTTTTCTAACACTTTAAGACAGTTTTGAGAAGTTTTGGACATCGGGTTTGTGAGAACCAAGGAATTCGATTTGAGACACTATTCATGTGATCGTATTTGTGGACGTTTCAGTGAATTCTAAGCTTATAGGAAGCTTTAGGGCATTCTCACAAAGCTCGGAGAAGAACAACGGAACAATTTCGACGTTGGGAAGCCCAGTTAGAGGAGTTGCAAGATGTGGCCGGAATATCGCGAGTTCTCTGGCGAGATTCCGTGAATTTCAAGCCTTGAAATTGGTAAGGTTTTGTTCCTCTTGTTGTAAGCTTTAATTTAAGACCAATTTCATAAATTTTGGGTTAAAAACGAAGAAGATATGAAGAAATGAAAAATTACCCAGTTTCCGACGACGGCGACGGTCGCCGGAGTTCAAAGGTAGGAGACGACGGAATATTCCGTCAAAGTTGACGGAATATTCCTAACGGTGACTAACGGCGTCAGGTTAGTTTTAACGGAATATTCTCTTTTTGGACGGAATATTCCTGACAGCGTCAACTGACGCCGTCAGTGTGACTGTCACGTGGCCGCGCGTGGGGGCGCATAGGTCCGTACGCTTGCCGGCGCGTGGGGCTTCGAAAAATTTTTATAAAAATTTGGGGATGATCCTGAGGTTGTGTAGGTCACTGTGGTATATTCATATACCCAATTTGACAATATATGAGAAGTTATTAGCTAAAGTTGGTTATGTGCTATTAAATAACGTTATTTCAGTTATTTCTCATATAGGCGAGACCTATCCGGAGGACGAGCGCCGTCAATCGGGGCTCGGGGCTTATGATCCTTCGATATATCAGTGAGTGGGCTTTTGTTTTCCGTATATACCTATATAAATGAGATTTTTCCCAGAAAATCAATTTAAGTGAAATGTGATATGATATGCCATGCAAAGAATATATCTATTTTATTCATGCATTAGTAGTTGCATATAATGGTAATTGGTGCTGGGGACGCACAGGTAAGTATCAGGTGAGTATATATATCGATGACAAAGATTTTTATGTGAAATGATGATTATGTGAGATGTATTGAAAGCTCATAAACCTGCACCCCGGTGTTAGTGCTCCCGCCCAGAGTTAGGGGCATAGCTTCACATGATCGTTCACCTCCCGCACCACACGCTCACCTTGGATCCAAGATAGGTGCATAGCCTGTCGTATAGACCACTTTCAGTGGGTTCGACTTGTAAGTGACCCGCGATTATCGCATAGCCTTCATGTGATTGTAGCACTTGAGCGTATTCATTTATACACCTAGCCTGTCAGTCAGACCACGTGAGGTGGTACCGACTTGTGTGCAGGATATGATTTGATATGATGAGATTGATTATGAGCTATAGTTTCAGCTGAGCTGATCACTCGGCTGACATGTTATCATCTATGATGAGTTTATTTCACCTGATATAGTTACGTGATTTTATGAGATATATTTGGCATGACATATACCTTGCATATCACTACTGTTGGCATGATTTTGAGTTTATGAGTTGAGATGAGTATATATGTATATATGCTATTTTTCTGGGAAATTATACAGGTTTTACGGCGAGGGGTTAGAACCTTTGAAAAGAGAAAAGGTTTTGAAAAGATTTGTTTTTGCCCACTCACGCGTTTTGTTTTTCGCCCCTCCAGGTTCTAGGTAGCAGTGCTTTGGTGGCCACGAGGGATCCAACGGTGTTCTGACAGAATTCATAAAAGTAGGATTCACCCTCGGGTGTTTTATCTTAGTAATTGTCTTTGACTGCGACTAGAAGTTCTTATTGCTCTGAATGTGTATTTATACACTTAGACTCTCACTAGCATGTTACTTGGATAGTACGGCTAGTAGTTGGTTTTTATTTATTCGTATTTCTATTTATCTTTTTAGCTTCCGCACTGTGCACATGGTTACGTCATTCTCACGTGACGGCCAGCACGCCCTCCTTAGGACGGGGTGTGTCATTAAACTTATCACAAATACTAATCCTAAAATCAAGGGATAATATTGATTCCTTATAAGTACTTTTAGGGGTAAATTGGTATGAAAATGAAAAAAAACTGACATGGAATATAATTGGACTCATCTAAAAAATGACTCACAAAATTGGATTCATATCAAGTTTCCCCTTAATCTTATTCGAGGTGCAGCTTTGCAAATGCAAAGGGATTGCAATGGTTCAAGGTGATTACTTATCTATAGAATTAATTATATATTATACTTATAAAATGTATGTTATTATATAAGAGACTACTTAATCATATTCGTGAAAATTGATGATGGAACCCCCTCCTTTCTCCTTTCTCTTTGTATATAATTGAAATTTATAAGAAAATCAGAAGTTATTTTATATATTTGTGGTCCATTCCTTCATAACTTGAACTGAAAATACCTTGAGACTTAGCCATAAGGATTTGTACCAAGAGATCAGAATTACTCTTCGGATGTGTATAGTCACATCTCTTCTAAGTTTTTGTTGAATGACATGCAGGAGGTGGAACGTTTTGCACAGCCTGTAGATCATTAAGTAGTAAATAAAACGGATGAGATGACACCACGTGAATTATTTACCAAGGGTCACAAGGAATTGGTGAAAGAGGGTGAAAAGGCAATGAAAGATACAACAACATCTTTTACAGTCGTAGGGGCTCTCATCGTTACTATAATGTTTGCTGCAGCATTTACAGTTCCTGGTAGAAATAAACAAGATACAGGTCTTCCTATATTATTAAATAAGAGGGCATTCATAACTTTTATAGTATCAGATGTTATATCACTCTTTTCTTCCACAACTTCAGTAATGATATTTTTGGGAATCCTCACATCGCGGAAGATGATTTCCTCAAATCATTGCCAACAAAAATGATATTAGGCCTTATCACCCTTTTTTTATCTATCGCGGCAATGATGATAGCTTTTTCTTCAGCCCTTTCCATTATGCTTCATGGAAAATCATCTATTGCCATTCTACTTACTTTGCTTGCAAGTGTTCCAGTTGCATCTTTCATATGGATGCAATTTCCCCTCCTTCTTGAGTTAGTCATTTCTACTTATGGAGCAGGCGTGTTTGACAGGAAAATAAAAGATTGGCCTTATGAAGACCCTAAATACTCGGCCTCGTGTTAATGTTATTATAAATGATGCTTATTAGTTTTGGATTGCTACAATTTTTTTTGAAGTTTGTAATGAAAAGCTGTTTGGATCCTGTATAATAAAACCAAATCCACCCTGGTTGTAATGAAAAGACATTAATGTACGTGTTTGAACATTTAGGCCCTGTTTGGCAGATCGGATAAAGGATCGGATAGGACTAGTTATACGGTCGCGGGTGTTTGGCGCTCACTCGTACTAAATAAGCGCCGGATTAAATTAACCGGTCCGCTTATTTAATACGGTATACGCCGGACTAATAAAACCAACCAAAAGGCTCGGATTATTAGTCGGCCCTCTCTCTCTCACCTTCTCTCGGCCCTTTCTCTCTCGCCTTCTCTCGGCGTCGTCGTCCTCCCCGTCACCTTCTCTCACTATCGCCGTCCTCCCCGTCACCTTCTCTCACCATCGCCGTCCTCCCCGTCGTTTTCTGTCGCCGTCGCTTTCTCCTAGTCCTCGTCGTCTTCTCCTTGTGGCCTTCCTCATCGCTTACTCGTCGTCCTCCCCTGCAACTGGGTCTTGCAAAGAAGCATGGTGCGGCGGAGAGATGATTTCAATTTGGGATTCTTCTGCAGTAAGGGAAGAAGAAGAAGGGAGAGAGAGGGAGGGAGTTTGGGGGTGCGACGGAGAGATCTGGGGAACAATTATTTGGGATTCTTCTGCAGTCGGGGAAGAAGAAGAAGGGAGAGAGAGGGAGGGAGTTTGAGGGGTGCGGCGGAGAGAACTGGGAACAAAAGTGATGACTGTAGATTTTTTTTTTTTTTTTTTTTTTTAAGTTTAATTTTTTTTTAAGTTTAATTCCTCCTATCCGGTATAAAACCAAACACAATATAAATAATACGGTCATTAGTCCGATACTGCACCAAACGCCCGACTAATTTAGTCAGTACTATCCGGTGGCTATTTATCCTATCCGACAGAAATAGTCAGTACAGTCCGAGCTGCCAAACGAGGCCTTAATCTTCGTGTTGCACCCCTTCTTCTTTTGCATGTGACATTTTACTGTAGTAGCGAAAAGTAATTATATCCATGCATTCTGGTGGTGCTGGTTAGAATGAATGATGACTTTTTTGAAATGCTAGCTTGCAGCTCCCAACACACAAATGTAAAATTGACGGTCATAAATTGGTCAACAACAGAAAATGGATGTTTATATCGTATGCATGAGCAGCAACGTATTATACCTTTGGATGAACTGTCAATTTAGTCCTTAAATTATCACTTGAGTGAAAATTAGGTCCTTAAACTATTTTTTCAAAAATAACCAGTCATTGAATTATAAAAATTTGCCAATTACATCACTAATATTAGATTCAAAGCTTCTATATTCAATTTTCCATTAATTTAAGTCACGTTACTTGCATGTAATACATATTGGAGGGTGGATTGGTAATTTTTCATAAAGAAATATTGTATGAAGTTAACTTTGGAGGGTAAATTAGATGTTAGATCCGCAACCTATATGAAATGTTAATGGCTTATACGTAAGAAAATAACGGAATTACACTAAATGTGTCAAGTGACTTAAGTTGACGAAAAATTAGATAAAATAACTTTGAAAATAATAATAAGGATGAAATTAACAATTTTTAATGAATTTATGAACATATTTTATCAAAAATATAATTCAAAAATATAATTTTGACTGAGTAAATAATTTAAGGTCACCTTATACCTTTTCAAATGGACGGAAAACTGTTCGTCCCATCAGTTTCCATCCTCATAAGCTTTCCCAAATCTAATTTCCCAATTCGATTTTCCCGATTGCAATGGCTGACACTCGGAGCCCTAATGCGGCAACCCAGAAGCGGAGGCTTCCAATGGCCGCTCGTCTCCAGTCTCCAACCAGCCCCTTCTTCCTCGGTTCCAACGACGACAACCGCGAGCGTGCGCAGGCTCGCGTAGCATCCGCGGCCGCGTTTCGAAGGAATTCCATTGCGCTCAATCTGCTGCCACAGCAGGGAGACCCCAATCACGGCCTCTGAAAGGCGCAGATCCTCGAGCTGTTCCAGAATTGCATCAAACTCGCCAGGGAATATGTCAGTTTAAATTTTTCAAGTAATTGAAAGTTTTGAAATTAACTTTTTTAACAAAAAGTTTCAATTTTTTTAGTATTTTATTTGTCAAATGAGTGAGCCATTTTTACTGTATTAGATTTTGATGTTTGTTGTGAATTTTTTCTTAAATGTTCGATTTTGAGCTGTTGGGTGCGCAGAAAATTAATCAGAAAAATACATGGGAGCTGAATTTGATTGACCATTTAACGGACATTATTAAAGTTGAAGAGGAAAAGGATGCAGAGACGAATTTTCAAAAGGTAAATTCCGCCTATTGATACTACGATGTTTCGGATAAGTTTTGGAGTTTGAAATCCATCAAGACCAAGATTTTGGTAAAACCACTGTTGAAGTGAGTGGCCGAAAGTTCACATATTCGATTGCAGGCAAGCTGCGCTCTTGAAGCTGGAGTCAAAATTTACTCAGTGAGGGTGGATTCAGTACACTCCGAGGCATATAAGGTCCTTGGTGGGATGAATAGAGTAGGCCAAGAATCCGAACAAGGTTGGGTTTGCTATCGGCTATAACTTTGCCTGTTCGTATTTTACTGAAGTGTATTCACTTGCAAGACAAAAAGAAGTATATTGATTTTAAAAGTGGTTCTGTACTTGATTCAGAACAATTTTCTAATCTGCGGACAAAGTAAATTTTGTGAAAGTTGTGTTCTTGGCATATTAGTCATCATACTGTTTCAAGGTAGATAAAATCGATAGTTTGCTGTATTAACCTTTGCATTTATAACCTATACAATGAATTAGAGAACATACAATCAATGACCTTTCCTGGCAGAAGCAATGTGATTTTTTTATGGTTTATCGGAATGATGACTATGTGGTATAGTTATATTTAAGCAGCTCATCTGTAAATTGTAATAGTAATTTCTTTCACATTGGACTTGTGCTCCATTGATCTTGTTAGTATCTTGATACTGTTGCAATTTTAGATACCAGAGTAGAGGATGCCAATGCTGGCAAAGGAAAAGATGGGGCTAGTTCCAAGAATGAGGCGCAGAAGAAGGTTGACTATTCACTGACTCACTACAGTGATTTATTGAACTCCCATATACTAAATGCTGACATAAATCCATACATGCAGATATCTCCCTTATCAACGCTGGAATCATCTTTTGAGGCTCTAAATGTAAAAAAGTTTGACGGTGATCACTCATCCTGCTCTATCCTTATTACTAGTTTTATATTGTGAGATGCGAGGCCAAGTTTGTGATACAATTTTGTTTGTATTTTCAGTTGCATTTGCAGTTGATCCCCTCTATCATCAGACGTCTGCACAATTTGATGAAGGTAGGGCCAAGGGTCTTTTAATGAATAATCTTGGAGTATATGGTGGATGCAGAGTGCTCTTTGACTATTCGGAAGTACCAGGGAAGCGCATAGCATCTGATAATCAACTTGATAAATCAGACACCATTGATCTTTCTTTTGCTGGTGGTGAGTTGCGTTTTTGGTATTCTATTGAGTTCTTCGAAATCTCATCTTCCCATTTTTTTTTCCAAATGAGAATGATGTGGTTTACTAAGATTAACTTTTTCTTGATGTTTTATAGAATAGGTAGAACATATGGTATTGAACATGCGAATCAAAGATGAAATTTCACCAATTCTCAGGAGTTTAGTTGATCGATTTGATGAGGATAACAGAAGGCCACCAGATAAATATACATATACATGTGATCAAGAATCAGCAGAGCAAGTTGATGCTGCCTATAACAAAGAAGCTGATTTTGATTGTGATGTATCTGAGAATTGCGGGAACTGAGATTATGATCATGATGACCAGACAAGCGTTGTGGAGGAGGACCTTAACTGTGAAAGTTCAAATTTCCCTAGTTATCATGAGGTTTTTCGAACATACTATTCATATTAAGTTTGAATCGTAAATATTTGTTCCATCGGTTTTTCATTTTAGTTTTATGAATAATTGAAGAATGACTTCATTCCCTGATAATTTTCAACTTTTGTAGAATAATGAACCGGGTGCTTACCATGAGCTTGATATGTATGAGAGACTTGAGAAAGTTGATGGGTTTTTGTTCTTAAGTCTTGGATTTACTTCAAAACAAAATGCATGGGTAGGTCCTGATCATTGGAAGCATCGAAAAATTAAAGGTCAGGTTCAGTGATCATGTCATCAACTACTATGTGTATGTGTATCCTTGTGGTTCAATAGTATGGTAACACATCACACAATCTGTTTTTTCAGTTTCAGAGAACGATCGTCCTGCACAACAACCAGTAACAGTTAAGAAAAAGAAGACCAAAGCACAGCAGGATCTTGATTTCACAAAATCCTTGGAAGCAGAGTTCTCAGATATTTTTGCTTCTCCCAAAAATCCAAAATCCTTACTGCTCCCTGCAAGTGGAGCACCCTGTAATACAAAACTTCCTCCTGAGGATTGCCACTACTAACCAGAAGAGCTTATAAAGCTATTTCTTCTACCTCAAGTAAAGGTAATGTGTGTCAACTGTCAACAATCATACCACATATTGTTTGGTGTACTCTTTCTATTTCATGATATGCTCTTTTTTGCTGTAGTGCCTTGGAAGGCGACCATTTATTTTCTCAATCCTTTTATTTATTTATTTATTTTATTACTGATGAAATGTGCAAGTAGTTTATATAGAGTACTTGGTGTTGTATCAGATGAATCAAGGCAACAATGTGACGATGATGGGCAATTTCCATACTACGATGATGAAAGTGGACTTGGGGGACAATATGACGACGGAAATATCCATAGTGATGTGAAGGACTTTAGCACACTTGTTTCTCAGCCTCGCCAGGTTGGTTCTAAACTTTTCAGCTTGATGTAATTTGAGTTAGCTCCACGAGTCGGAATCTTAGTGTCATATGGCCTATGACATGAGTTGTGGTGGTTTTACTAACTTGATTTCAACTCATGTAGTTTAAAGGTTTATAGTTGGATTATCTAGTTTTACAGATGTTCATCCTGGAGATGATAAGGATAGCAAATTATGTATAGACCATAGTTTTACACTTTTAGTATGTAATTCAAAATCCACTATAACAAATCAATGCAGTTTTTGCTTATGGTTTGCTTCCTACATCCAAACAATACAGGTTAACAAAATTGAAGTCCACTACAACAAGACTTCCAAACAAGTCGATGTGCAGACTTTGAAAGAAACTCTTTAGAACCATGTACAAGAATCTGTTCAAACGTCAATCCAGGTCTGCTAAGTTATTTTTTTAATATATTTTTCAGGCAATATAACATATAGGAAACCATCTTTATTTAAAAAAAAAAAAAAAAAAAAAAAAAAAGAAGTTAAATTACATAAGAAAGTTCGATTGATTGGTGTCCTTTTTTTCTTCATGCTGCATTCAAACTGTCTGTAAAACTTAGTAGTTTCCTACTAACATGTGGAGATTCAGGCGTGCCACTTGGAATGGCATACGATGTGATCTATCAACAGAAATACATAAATACCTTATATTGGGTACATCCCACTAGATGATATATTTTATACCGTGGCAAATCAACAAGTGAATGATATTTAGGAACTTCTTTGAATTCAGCTCTGTTTGGAAGCACTTTTAGATAGCTAAAAGTGCTTATGACAAATAGAAAAAGTTAAAAAGTATTTTTGGGTCATAAAAGTGCTTATTAGCATAAGTACTGAAATGTTTTTTCACGAAGCACTTTTATTTGGTTTGTGTAAAAGCGCTTATTAGCATAAGTGCATCATAAAGAAGTATTTCCAAATGGAATTTCTGCTTATCCCATCTTGCTATTTCATATTCAGTATTACATTTTTCTTTAGAAGGTGTAAATTCTGATTAATTATTGATATTTCTGAATTTGTAAAAGGGTGAAGAGCAATTGGTGTCGTTCAAGCAAATTTTGGGTAACTTTCCAAGCGACTGCAGAGCAGCTGAAACTATCAAATTATCAATGACATCTCCCCTCATCTGTGTTTCATCTACCTTTTACATTTGGCCAACGAACATGGTTTGAGGATCCTGGGCTCCACAAATCTGGATGATCTCAGCATTCACCTTACATGAAAAAACAGTTTGGGAGCATTTTCTCTTGGATCCAGTCAATTGGACTAATAACACCCTAAAGAATTCAACCGAAGTATACAGCAACATAGATGAGCTCTCTATCTCAAATGTTCCTCTTGGATCTCATAGGTATGCAATACTTTCTTCACTAAGCTCTACTATTGCATCACTTTTAAGTTTTTGCTTTTTTTTTTTTCCTCAAGTCCAACTTTTAATTTCTTGCAAACGCAGTTTCTAATCATCTAAAAATTTGATCTTTGAGGAATTAATTTTCTTAATCTTCTCAACTGAGGGGTAATTAGCATTCTAGGTTAACATGCAAGATTTAATCTCAATTGAGAACTGCCTAGTTTATTTCCTTTTGGTGATCACTTACATTTGATGGGACTCATTTATATGCTACTGTGCATTGAAACTTGTTTGCATTTCAAGGAAATTTACCTTCTCATGATTATTCTGATGCAGATTTTGGACTCATTTAGTAATGGCCTATGCTTTTACAATTTGGACATGCTACGTATTGAAAACAGAGCACGAGAAGGTTGGAACAATGAGGTTGCACGGCGGCGCCCTGATCAATTCACAGTAAGATCAACTTGATTATTCTTAAGCTATGATGCATGGACACGGACACGGATACGGGGATACGATACAACACGACATGGGGATACGTCAAATTTCTAAAAATGAAGACACGATACGGCAAGGATACGGCAATTAAAAATAAGATAAATAAATAAATATATCTAAATATTATAAAATAAGCATTCAAATATACTATTCAAGTTCAAATTTATTTCGATAAACGTCAAATTTACTTCCACAATGTACCATGATCATTTTCAACATTTTCAACTGGATTAATATTAGTATTCGCATGATTATCAGGATGATTCATTTTCTTAAATTATCAACATGTAAATCGTAAGAATCAATCCAAAGTAGTTGCATAAAAAGTTACAAGTCAAATTTATGCTAAGAGATTAACAAACAACATAAAAACATATATAAATATATTATGATCTAAATTATTCTGGACCACTAACAATAATATTATTATAATATGCAAAAACAGAAAAGCAAAAGAAGCTTTTCGTTTGGCTTCAGAAAAGCAAAAGAGGACGGAAATCAGTTAAAGCAGAGGACTCTAGCAAAAAGAAAAAGAAAGCTTCAAGAAAGCATGGAATTCGAAACCTAGTTACCAGCTCTCACCAGCAGATGCATAAGATACGATGCAGCAGTAGCAAACGGAGAGGACAGGAGTAGTTGCCGAAGACGTTTCTGATGTTCGAGTGAGGAAAAACAGGTAGATCTGAATTTTATACACAAAATCGTTTCGATTTTTGGTCATAGAATCGTTTCGGTTCAGCTAATCTCAATCAACTGTCAATTATCACGATTCTATGCGGATTAAGTGTAATTATCTTGATTTTTTTGTGTGATTATCCTCTGATTATAGTTTAAAACGTATCCGAAAAGTAGGATACTCGTATCTCAACAGGAAGGCAGTAAGGTACGCGTATCCCATCAGTCAACAACGTATCTGTTGATTCGGATACGTATCGATCGCGTATCCGCACGTATCGCCTTGCGTATCCGTATCCCCGCGTGTCAGATACGAGATACGTTGGTCTTCTCCCGTGTCCATGCATCATAGTTCTTAAGCTTATGTGATAAATAAATTGACATCGAAGCACAGTAGTTGGGACATAACATTAACAGCAACTAGCAAGGGCTGGGGTCAAGCGTTTACATTTACATCATTAAATTGTAAATGTTCAATATGTTTACATAATGCGTCTCGTTTTCACGGTTTAATCATCAATCGAGACGAATATTTCTTCTGTGTTTGTGTATACTAGTACCTTTACTGTAGATAATGTACTCCCACTCCTATGCACTATCCAGTAACATTATTGAGTGGGAAAACTATAAATTTGGTGTTCTTTAAATATTTCTTTTTACTGTTGTTGATCTAACTGTTGTGAAATACGTAAATTTGGTGTAGGTACTGGTTAGAAATGTGCCACCAGATCATGATGAAACAGTTAGTTAGCTTGTGGAACATTTTTTTCTGGTCAACCATCCAGACCACTATCTCACTCATCAGGTTTGGTCCTCTTGCTTTTCTTTATATCCTTAATACTGATTCACACGGAACGGGCATTGACAGCTCTATAAAAATTTGGCTAAAATTAAAGTTTAGGAGAAAAATTAACAGCTCTATACAAGTTTAGAGAATAAATCGACAAATATGCCAAAACAAAAATCCAGCAGGCCAGTGACAAAATCCATTCCAACTCATCTCTGATTGGCGGGTTGAACTTGGCTGTGGGGCCCAGTCTGTGTGATGTGAGTGTTTTTAAGGTACAAAGAGAGGAGATAGGACTCGAAGAGAATGCTTGATTCTCGCGGACATTCTGCTACGTTTGTTCACCATCAATTATTTTAGTAAAAAATCTTTATTAAATAAGAATAAAATAACAAAAATAGCTTCAATTTATGTCAAATTATTTTAGCTCATTGTTTATTAAATTAATGATAATTTGTCATTTTGATCCTTATTTAATAAAACTTAAAACTTCTGAGAGAGAATCAGAATGCAAAATTGAACTTAAAACTTCTGAGTTATGTGTAATGCACCGAAGAAGGGATAGAAGAAGCACTTTACTTGTGAAGGATGAAGAGAATTTCTTGTTCCATGGAAATTACTTTGCTTCTTCCATAGTGAATCGAAATTCCAAAACTCTATATTTCTTGCTTCTTACCAAATCCACCGCACTCATGAAAAAAAAAAAGTTTTAAAAAAATAAGAGAAAAAAAAATCCATCAGCTCCTTCTCCTGAATGAACTCGGTTGTGGGGCCCAGTCAACTCATACTCCTCTCTCCCTCTTTCCTAGTTTCCAGAGTCTGGCTTGTGAGAGAGAATGGACGAGGTGATGATGGTCGCGGATGCAACGACTCGTCTTCGCCATCGACGGCAACATCGATCCCATTGAACCTCGCTCTCCTCGCTCCATTCCTCGCATGCGCTCTCGCTCAGTTCCTCAAGCTCTTCACCACCTGGTCCGTACAATTTTGCATTTCTGCAGCTCAATTTTCCAATTTGAAATTAAATTAGGAAATTTTAGTGCCAAATCGGTGTGAAATAGAGTGATGTGAACGTTTTTAAGGTACAAAGAAAGGAGATGCGACTCGAAGAGAATGCTCGATTCTCGTGCTATGACGTCATTGCATTTTGCCACGTTCACTATTAATCATTTTAGTAAAAAATTTCGATTAAATAAGAATAAAATGACAAAAATAGCTTTAACTTATGTCAAATCAATTTAGATCATTATTTATTAAATTGAGGGTATTTTGTCATTTTGGTCCTTATTTAAATTTTTTTTTTATAGAATGACCGAAATGATTAATTGCTATGTTAATTTCAAATCACAGTGACCAAAGTGAAGAATTATGTTAATTTCAGATACCATTTTGACTAAAAACCTTCTATTAAACTTGAAATGGTTTTACCAGGGCCGACTTGGGCATAACTAAGTGGTTAGGGTGCATTTGTTGCACCGAATTATCTCGGATTTAATTAGTTTCAGAGACTAAGTTGAACTAACTTAGTGAAGTGTTTGGGTAGTATCGAATTAAGAAACAGGAATATAAAATAATAATAATTAATTCTCTTTTTCTTTTCTTTTTTCTTTTTTCTTTTTTCTTTTCCTTTTTCTATTTCTATTTCTTTTTCTAGAACTCTTTTTTTTTCTTTTTTGTCCCGGTGAAGCTGAATCCCTTTGTTTTTTTGTCTTGAGCACTGTAATACAAATACTAGGGATGTCATGAGTCTTTTTATAGTGGATGATTTGCTATCATAAACGAACATACACAATATGAACTTTGGCTGCGCTATGTGCACATAGCTTAATCTGAAGACTGCCCAAAAATTCAATCTGTGAGTATTAGTTTTTTCTTACTAGTTTGTTTTAACATATGCTCGATTGACATAAATTCATACACTAGCGGAGCCAATTAAAGTTTAGGAGGGTCAAATGACCCTTCTCACGATTTGAAAATGTTGTATTTGTATGCGCTATATTGATGTAGTTTGGCTTCTATATTTATAGTTGACCTTCCTCATAAGTGTAGTTTGCTCATACTTGAGAGTCCCAACACTTAATTTCATAATATCATTCTTTGCCTCTTAATCAAATAATCCAGTTAATTTTATTCAAATTCGCACCAAAGTTCATAGGCATGATTGTTTTTCGCTGTTGTTGTAAAACGTCATCTGTTATAATGCAATTAATTAAATCATAACAATATCAACGTTGGAAACTTGGAATATTTTTTATGCTAAATAAGTTGTTACTTATGATCATTTCTCAAGTAATTTTTTGGGTAAATGACAAAAAACTATCTCAACTATTGGTGTCACGACACTTTTATACCTCATTTTTTAAAATTGACAATGTCATACCTCATCTTACGAATTTGTGCCAATGTCATACCTCCATCAGTTTTTTTGTTAAGTGCTGACGTGGCTACATGCGGGGCCTACTCACTAATCCAACTGGATTAAAAAATTATTAAATATATTTTTAATAATTAAAAATTAAAAAAATTAATATTTTTATAATATTAAATTTCTCTCTCTCTGTCACCCCTACCTCTCTCGCCTCTCTCTCTTCTCTGCATCCCCAAAACCCCTTCCCACTCGTCCCCCCCCGCAACCTTCCTCCACCACCTTCCCCAAAAACCCAGATACCTGTGTCCCCCCTCCCCAAAAACCCAGCTCCCCTTAGGAATCAAGGGGGGAAAAAGAAGAGAAGAAAAAAGAGAGGAAGTTTTCCTTCCTTCCCGTTGGTACTTGCACCCGCACACCCAACCCAACCAACTCCGGCGATTTTCGCCATTATTTCCGTCAAATCACCACCATCCAACACCCACAACCTCCCCTCTACGATGTTCACCCAAATTTGGGGATTTTTAAGCCCAAAAATCGTGTAAAACCGTGCGGGTGGCCGGAGGTGTTCCACGGCGATTCCTAATCTCTGCAACCTTCAACCCAAAATCACAACAAGCTTTGAACTTGCTTCGAGTGGGGGAGATGCAGAAGCTTTTCGTTTCTTTTGTTTTTTTTTTTTTTGAAATTGGCGAATTCAAATTTTAAGGTTAGGGTTTGGGTGGAATTGGGATATTTACAGGGATTAATTTGGTGAGGGTGATGGGTGTGTAGGAGGAGGGGGAGGAGCTCCAATGGGAGGGAGGTGGAGATGGAGGAAGAGAGGGCGGCCGGGGGGGGGGGGGGGGGGGAGGTGGAACACGGGTCGATGGGAGAAGGGGAGCTGGGTTTTTGGGGAGGGTGGTGGAGGAAGGTTGTTGGGGGGGGGGGACGGGTGGGAAGGGGTTTTGGGGATGCAGAGAAGAGAGAGAGGCGAGAGAGGTGGGGGAGAGAGAGATAGATATTTAATATTATAAAAAAAATTAATTTTTTTAATTTTTAATTATTAAAAATATATTTAATAATTTTTTAATCTAGTTGGATTAGTGAGTGGGCTCCGCATGTAGCCACATTATCACTTAACAGAAAAACTGACAGAGGTATGACATTGACACAAATTCGTAAGATGAGGTATGATATTGTCAATTTTAAAAAATGAGGTTTGAAAGTGTCGTGACACCAATAGTTGAGGTAGTTTTTTGTAATTTACCCTAATTTTTATTTATAAACTCAATTTATCATAATTTTATCGTCACTTAAGATTGACTCTCCTTAATAAAATTTCTTACTCCGCCACTAAATTCATATTTGATAAATTTACAGATTGAAGATGACAGACACAATTGTCCCAAGTTTAATTGCTCATAAACTCCTAAACCAAAGTAACTATGAAGAATGGAGTTTGCAAGTTAGAACCTACCTGTTGGCAGAAGATCATTGGGACGTTGTGGAAGCCACCACTGAGCCTCCTAAACGAGAAGATGGTGAAGTTGAATTTAAAGCTTGGAGGAAGAGTAATGCCAAGGGTTTGCACTCCATCCAGATTTCTTGTGGGGCCGATACTTTTCCTTTTATTATGGGCGCCAGCACAGCCAAAGTTGCCTGGGATATTTTGGCAGAAAAGTTGAAGCCAGCTGAAGCATCCCAAGCCACAGAACCGGTATGTGCACCTTCGCCTTTTCCATATAGTTTTTTTTTTTTTTTTTTTTTTGGTTTTTTGGTCAGTGGGATCCAAAAGGATCGCCTTTTCCATATAGTTAGGCATTTGTCTTTGGATTTAATTTGGATCCTCACAGGATGAGAATTTAGAGAAGTTTCTCCTCAAAATACTTCGTGGCTGATTTACAAAATGTTCTTATGATCGAACCTGTTAATATTATACATTGCTTTGTTAAGAGTGAGCCCAATTTATTTCGGATAGGATCCTATCCAGATCTTCTTTGTGAGGATTCCGGGATCATCTCATCGTGTCTGTTCATCTGTCATTATGTGGTCATAAATTATTTTAAATTTTTATTTAAAATTAAACATAAATAGTAATTGATGAAAACTAAATGCACGATGTTCGATGAACGAACACGATAAAGTGATCCCTGGGATCCTCAAAATGAGGATTCGAAGAGGATCCTCATCCAATTTATTTGGCATGAAGACCAAAAGGAAAAGCCACTAATATTGACATTTTTTTGGTTGCATATTCATTAAAAAGAAAGACGTCATTTTTTTATGTTTTTTTTGTGTGTGTTAATTGTGAGAGTATTTTGGCTTCGGCCAGGCTCTTTTCAATTGAATTAGACAACAGCTAAAATAAGAAAAGAAAAGGGAGAAATATACTTCTTAATAGTGAATGATGCGATATAAACATAAGGACGATTACACGAATAACAACCCAACCACTGTTGATGCAGAGCTAGAGGAATGGTCGACAATAGAGTCTGGTATTATGTCTTAATTCTCACAAAGATTTCCGTTCAATATTTATTGATTAAACTCCTTTCAAATTCTACATCGTTATTTGCATTCTAAAATAGTCGTTTATTTTGCTTTTCACAAGGACAAAAATAAATGCGTGATGCTATCAACTTTGGATTCTTATTAAAACATAGAAAAAGAGACAGCATTCAATAGTAAAACAAAACAAAAACCCTTTATATACAATAAAATTAAGAATAATAAGAAAAATCCGTAACAATTAAAATTTAGAAGAATAAGAAAAATCCGTAACAAGTATATAGTGTGTGTTTTTCGTTTGGTGATGAGGGTAACAACTATATGTTACGTACATTATTTATGGGGATATATATGTAACATTAGCTAGCTTGGCAGGACACGAAGACAACCACGTTAATCAAACTTTGCTCAATTTAGTGAAGAAGGAAGTTTGGGATGCTCAATGGAGTTTCTTATCCAACATCCCAAGGCGGTAACTGCAAGACTTTGCGACGCCGGTTCAATTCTTCACCTGGCAGTTATTGATAAGAAAGTGGACATTGCAAAAAAAATTGATGAACTTAATGGCACCAGAAGACTTGGAAATAAAAAGCCATTCCGGTTTAACCGCTCTTCATCTTGTTATATACTTAATTCCAGAAAGCGTCGAACTAGCAAAATGCATGGTTGAAAAGAACAAGAAGTTACTCAGTATTGTCTTTCCTCCCGAGAAAATCGACCCACTTATGACCGGCAAAACCACCCCACTTCTCGCGGCTCAGGGTTATGAGGAGGAGAGAAAATGGCTCAATACCTTTATTCTGTCACTCCGCGCGAAACCCTGAACGATTCCGATTGCGCTACACTTATTATCTACGGTTTTAGGTTCAAAAGATTTGGTAAGATCAACATTCAAATGATAATTATTATTAGTGGCGCCTTAATTTTTTTTTCCTTCTATAAATACTATAAAACTGCTGTATATTAATAATGTTGAGATTAAACTAATTTTTATAACTAGATATATAGAGGTTATTTCTAAACAATTTTATTCTTTTTTCACTCCGCAATATGTAGATATTGCGTGGGATTTAATTCAGCTCAAACCAAAGTTAGCCATTGCTAAAAACTACTACGGGGAAACACCTTTAACTGAACTAGTTGGTCTGAGTTCTGTATTCTTAAGTGGAAGCTTGCTCAGTTTCTGAGAACAATGAATTTAAGACGGTTAGTAATGCTTTCATTTTCTCTTTATTTCAAATTGTCCTAATTGAGCTTTCTATTTTCTTTTATTCTTATTAGACACAGCAATAGAAAAATCTTGCTTCAAGGATCTAGTTTATGTATCGTATCGTATTAATATGTAAGTGGGCTTGTGTTCTTATCTTGATAGGCATACAAATAAAACCAATGCCTACCATTGAAACCACTGATGATGTTTGTATAAACGTTCAAAAACCGGAAAATGGCGACCAAAGTAATCAAAGGCAAAGGCATCTCATTTGCTCAGGTACGTATGTTACATGACAGACGTGCCATTTGTTTTTGTTAATGTTTAATTGGTTGTTTCATAAATTAAGGTACCACAACTATATATATATATAGACACACACACACACACATATTGTTCTTCTGTCATTTGTTTAATTAAAGTATGGTACTTCTATCACTGGAAGATACATAAAAAAACAACTTTAAATTATTTGATTATTTTCTCTTTTGTTCAACTTTAAGTTATGCTACGGGACTCGCTCAAAAAGGAAGTCTTAATAGACTCCCTAGACACGACTTAGAGCATTTTTAATGGGAGTCTCTATTTAGGGACTCCCACCACCACCACCACCACCACCGTTGAGTACTTATTTAAGAATTAAAGAGAATCTTTGTATCTAAAGGAATATTGCCTCTAATGGGAGAGTTAGAATCCCTAAATTTGAGGTTTGTACAATTTTATGCGATAATTTGATTAGGTGTATATTTTTTGAATTAATTTAACATTACGTTGTCATAAAATATTTTTGTGAACATTTTAACAAAAAAAAAAAATTCAAATTTTGACACCACTTTTTTTTCTTCACAAAAATTTAACTAGAATGAGTGAATTGAGTACAAGTGAACTGGGTATAGGAGATAAAGTTGTGGTATGTTTTGGTTAGATAATTTAGTATTTATAGGAATGATGAGAGAACAACATGACAAAGTAACTCAAATTGAAACTGTTAATCTTTCAATGGAGGCAATATGAAAAGAGAAAAAAAATTTAAAAACCAACATGAGAGAGTAATCTAAATTGAAATGGTTATTTAATCGAAACCGTTGATATTTCAATGATAAAAAAAATTGAAAAGCAAGAATCAATCTGGATCCTCTATTTTAAATGGCTGAAAAGAAAAAAAAAAGACAAGGCCATGTGACTAGGACGCATGCCTGCTTTTCCACTTAAATTGTCTTATTGGGTCCCTCATTTCAATCCATATAGAGTTCTTATATGTGGGTACACACACCAAGTATCTGACGAGTCTCTATACTTTAGGAACTTACTTTCCAATTCGTTGAAAATTTATTTTATACCTATATTTGTTTTATAATCATTTTATACTATGGTTATCAACTCTACTAGATATGCTCTTACAAAGTATTGTGATGTATGGGTCTTACTCTCACTAATAAAATAAAAAATAAAAAAAAGTTGAAATTAGAAAACTCTTTTATCTTCCTCACTTTCTGCTCTTTACTGTCTCTGTCTTCCTCACCCAACCTTTTTCCTCCCCACTCTCTCTCCTCTGCGATGAAACCCAGAAGCTACTGTGCTTCTCTCCAGAATTTCGAGTTATTTTCTCTCCCATGGCTCCAAAGTTCAAAACATCCATTGGAAACTACTCGGTAAACGCACGGAAAAGGTAACACAAGATCTGAAAATTGTGTACTTCAAATGGAAACGGGAAATTGATGACAAAAACGTAGGGAGAAGAATTTGAGCAATTTGAACGCGAAATATCTGTATCTTTCACTGTTGATGAGTTAACTCATCATTTGTTTTCAACGATTTATGCCCATTTTCTTACTAAATATCGAGTATTTATCAAATATAATAAAAAATTAACTCTTAATTTCAAAAATGTCACTTTTTATAAAAACTTTCAAATGTATCCAAAATATCACATTTTAGCTACTGTTGTCTCAAACTTCAGTCCAACTTCACATTTGCTTCTACACTCCACCACCACAACCCTATCCCCTTCGACCCCTGTTGGAAATGTGCCCTAAAACCAATCATATGATGATACTTTACGGACATTTCACATGTTAAACTAATCTAGTTTAATATAAAGGGCAAAGATTATTGTTTTAAGCTGTCTCATATAAATGTTATATGCTTAAACGATAAGTCCAAGGAATATATAATAGGGAGAATGTGATCTAAAGAAGTTAGATTCATGAGAACATTCTCTTTCGTACATATCCTAAATGTTCTTGATCATAGGATTGCCAATTGGGCATTGACAGTCCGTCAAGATCAGTACGTGCTATGTCTTCTCTTAGGGAGAATGACTGGTCTCGACTCATTGGTGTGACTGACACCAAGACAAGCATGTAGGTGCTCAATAAAGAATGAGTCCACTGAACACGATCAACAAGGAGTTCTCATACTCATGTCACATGAGAACTTATGGTTGGGATAATGCAAAGTAGTCCTTTGACCTGAGGCATCATAGTTGTCTTGTGGTTAGGTCCTTGATCTTTGACTATGTCAAAGATACTCCGTCAGAGGGTGTCCACGACATAGTTGGGGTTAAGCCACTTAGCCATCGAGGCAAGTGAATGCGCAACAAAGGATCTCTAACCTTCAAACGTTGAGGGAGAATACTCTATGATATGATTAAGAATCTCTGGCCAGAGTATGAATGAGATTTAGGAAATCGTTCCAAATCACATTCAAGACAATCATATAAGTAAATGAATCACATTGGATAGTAGACATGAATAAACTATCAAACCAAACGATGTGGTCAAGAGTATTGTATTAGAGAAAGACCGTATTGCATTGTAATCCTAAACTGAATAGGTTCTCCACCTCTTCTGATTAGCTTAGGTAGCCATGACATACTGCTAGGTGTCACTCATGGTTTGTGGAAGCCCTAAAGTTGAGTAATCACTAAAGGGAGATTTGAAAGTATGTTTTAATTCACAATCGATCGTTAAGAGTAACAATTGCCCACTACCTTGCTAAAAGGAACCTAATGGATTGTACACCGAGTAAGGTAGAGATTGAAGAAACAACGGAGATGAGTAATAATTAAATGGTTTAATTATTTATGGCTAGGATTAATTAATACGTTAATTAATCAAACGAATATGTTCGTGATAGACCTCGGGTTAGTTTTGGGCCGCAAGGCCCAATGGGATTTGAATGTCAAGCCCATTAACTCAAGTTGTATGACAACTTGAATACACAAAGGGCTTGTAAGCCTAATAAACCCTTAAGGCCAGCCATATAGAGAAGGGGTAGTGAACTTGGCTTAATTGCAAGTTTGCCACTCCATTGTGAGATGGTATAACGACAACTTTATAGCCATTTCATCCTTAGGGTTTCTTTTGGAGAAAAGATGAGAAGACAAAGCTCTCTTTTCTCTCTAAGAGGCCGGCCACCCTAGAGGAAATTAGCTAGCAATTTCAATTCCTCTAGGTCACTCATCTCTTCATCAATGCTCTCCTTGGTGTGGAAAAATTAGAGGTTCTCTATTTTGGGAACTTGGAGAATCCATTCTACCATACTCATCCAAGAAATCCATGAAGCTAAGAAGTAAGGAATGAAGGCCCTATCTCTTGGGTGATTAGCCTTTGCTTATGCAAAGAGGAATCAACAAAGGTATAATATTTCTCAACTCACTTTGTTCTTGAGTTGAGTCTTGGTTCACCCAACTACTAGGCTTTGAATTTCATGGGTAATGTTTTATTTTGAGTGCATACAAGCATGATTCCGCCTTTAATTGTTAATTGCATGCCATAGATGTTGCTCAAATGAACATGTTTTTCAGAAATTTTCCTTCAAGTGGTATCAAGAGCCTAGGTCTAGTAGTTGGTGAATCCTTTTGGGTTTTGTAGTTCATAGTTTGTGATTTGAATGTTGTAATTGTTACAAGCTTTATTCTTGCTTCTTTGAATGTAAATTTTGTTAGAAAATTTGCCATCTCAAATGTTGTAGATGTAGTTCATATGAGCATGAATTTTGGAGCTAAAATTTGATGCCATGTCTATGGGGAAATTCGACCAAATCCAAAGGGTGGATTTTTGGGTTCATGTTTGTCTTGTTAAAAGTGTTTTAAATTGACTTTTGGAACCCCTAAGTACCCTAGGATGTTAACCCCCTTTAGAGTGGTGAAATTTTGAATTTTATTGAGTGAAAACATTCATGGAGCTCTTATGAGTTTTCATGTGTGTTCTTCAATGTTCTTGATGTTCTTAACAAGAACAAAAAGTTTGGTGTTTTGATTCAAAGTTTTGGTTGTTTACATAAAGTCTTTGTTTTGTGATGGTTGGTGTGATTTTTCCATCAACAAGTCATTATGAAAATGTGTTTGAAAGTTGAAAGTGTGTTTGAATTTTTTGTACATGATTGGTACTTCTCTTACACACCCATGCTTCTTTTACTATTCACACCATACCAATCACTTACATCTTTCCATCACCTTTTAAACCTAAAAATCAACTCACACACATCACTCACACTCTCTCCAAAACCGGCCAACCCTACAAGTAGGGTACTTTTGGGGCTTTTATGCAATTACATAAAGTTTTGATACTTTTGTGTATTTGTACTTTGACCCGAAAGTTTACGGTTTTACGTAAAGGCCCAAAAACACTAAAGGACAAATTGTTTTGTTCCTTTATTGAAGTTTTTGTTTTGTTGAAATTTTTGGGTTCTAGTTGTAATTACATAAAGTAGTGGACTTTTGTGTTTTTACAAAGTGACCTCAAAAGTTTGTGTTTTACAATATAGCCTAATGGTTGAGGTTATTGCTTTTTGGCCCAAATTAGTAGAGAACAAAATAGTTTTGTATCTTTAAATCAGAATTGGATTTTCATTTTATTTAGCTCTATCTAAATCAATTCTATGGATACAAAAACCAAATGACAATGTTGCATTCAAGTTTAATTAGTTAAAGCGTTAATTAATTAAAGAAAGGGTGATTATGAACCTAAGCCTACGATAATTGAGCTATATGAAAGGGCGTCTCAAATTTGTTTGAACCATGGGAATGTGTAGATTAATTTTGGTTATAATTTGATACGATCAAATGTTGTAAAAGAGCATAAGCTCTTCTTTACTTTAAAGTAATTTGTTTTGATCAAATGTTGTAAAAGAGCATAAGCTCTTCTTTACTTTGAAGTACTCCTTTCTTGTTTATTTGATATGCATGAAATTGGAGTAGTTGGGTCCAATGCCCAATAGGAAAAACACGCCTTAATATGATTAAACGCGTAACTAAAATCAATCTCCCTCCCTAGACCGAGATCCAACACTAGGCTCGTGTTGGATCGAGTAAAAGGTTCATAGTCATCCTAAGGCCCTAAGGCAACTATATAGTCCATCTATGAATGCAAAGCTTATGTTAGTAGTATCATATACTCTTGCTTTAAAAAACCGTTTTACAAGCTTAGTGGGAGTATCATATACAACTAAATCAATCACATGGACCAATAGTTGTAATAGGACCAAATTGTTTTAATAAGATTAAAATGCATGCTTAAATGTGATGAGACCTAAAACCCTCAACCAAACCATTATTAAGTTGACAAGCGTGAGAGTGCTTTGAACACTCTTTCGTGGCCTTCCACCGTGGTAGGCTCCGATCGTTTGTGACTCGTACACCGACTTCACCCTATCATGGGGGAGTACAAAGTGCGTGCTTACACTCAGGAGGAGTTCTATATGCATACATGATGTTGTGAAGGTAGGTAACGAGAATGATCAACATCATATCATTGTGAGGTTGTTCTTGAACCCCTACCCGAACTTGCATGGTGGGAATGACTTAACTAAGTGCAATGGAGCCAACATCATATCATTGTGAGGCTTCATTCTCTAGAGGCCAAATAAGATGGGTACTTACATTAGATGTAAATGAGTAAGCATACTCTCTCATTATTATTGTTGCTAGCCAACATCATATCATTGTGAGGTGGACTTGGTAATAGTGAGCCTCCCATACCCTATTAAGAGTTTTCTCCAAAACTCTCGAATTCCGATAAGGGATATGGAATTTGCCAAAAATAGTGGGTGGTGCTATTTGATTTAAAGACCTGGATCAAATGGCTTAAAATCAATCAATTTATATTCGTTATATAATTATTTACCGATATATTTGCAAACGCTATCCAAAACTTGACAAAGAAAAGCCGAAGGCTTTAGTTTCCGGACTTGGTACCACAATCCCATAGATTGTCTTGAATGGATTGTATATGTACCTAAGTAGTCTCATCCTCACAATTTTCCTATTGATAATGTATTATTGGAAGAACATGTTAGATAAATCTATCATAAAGAGGACAACACTTTCAGTGTCATAGTTCTTCACTTACAAATCGTTGTATGAAGAAATAAGAGTTGCTTAGAACAACCCTTAGTTTATGCAAACACTAGTGCTTGTTTCTTTGTTAAATGAACAAGGAACTTGAGAAGTAAGCACAAGGGCATGGACACTTTATGTGCCATGATTCTTCACTTTATGTGACGGCCAGCATGCCTCGATCTCGGTCGGGGTGTGTCAGTATTTGTGTCTATTTAAGTGGAATTTTAGATGTATATGAAATATTTTATAAAAAGTAATATTTTTGAAATTAAAGATTAATTTTGTACTATATTTGATAAATACTCCTAAATATCAAACAGAAGCGTAATTTAAGCAAATGGGCAAGGTCAATCTCCATATTGGTTCTATAGATATCATTTTTATTTTCCCTTTTTATTTAACTTGATTTATATTATATATGCATTTGGATGCTTCCTCTTTTAACTTGGTTCAAATGATGGCGGGCTATCTTCTATCAACATACATATCGAGTCTTGGTCTTCTTGGTCTTATATTTTTACTCATTGCAACCTATTAATTAATAGGACCCATTTCTTCTTCTTCATAGGTAACTATTAGATAATTGTTTCTCTCCGTCATAGATATAATTTTTTCTCTCTTCGTCATAGATAGATAAAATTTAATCTGTACGTCATAGGTAAATAATTATATAGAAAATTAGATTTTAATCCTTGAATAAGATGAAATTTAGAAAAATGACTTATACAAGATTAAAAATTGATTTTAGTCCCTACTCTATTTAATACTAGCATATGTATTCAATGTCTCTTTTTTTATTTTATTATAATTTTATGGTGTTCATAAATTAAATTTTAAGAAAATATCATAAATTTTAATTCTCATTTAAGTAAGTATCTTATATAAGAAAATATTTTCGTAGAGATTTTTAAGTACACTTATGTTTTTGCATATTTTTTTTATGTGTCACTAATTAATTAGTATATTTAGGTAAGAACATTTCGGTATACTAGGTTAGTATAATATGTTTAGATACGGACATTTCGGTACACTAGTTTAGTATAATATATTTAGGTATCAACATTTCGGTACACTAGTTTAGTATCATATATTTAGGTACGAAATTTTCGGTACACTTATGTTTTTGCATATTTTATTATGTGCCACTAATTCACTACAATATATTATGATACGGATGTTTAGGTACACTAATTAGAGGAAGTTAAATAAAATTAATGAATTAAATGTGTATAATAATAAATTTAAAATTTAATGAAATGACATTAAATAAGATATCTATTAAATATTAAAAAAAAATATTATAAATTTAAATTAAGTACACATTAAAAGACTAAAATCAATATCCAATCTAACACCAAATTTTTATTAAATTTTAATCTTCTTAAAAAATTAAAATTCAAAAACCCCAAAACTGTATCACATATATGCTTGTAACTTTGACAGATGTGCATTGAGGTGATTGCAGGTGCTTTATGGTTACAAGGCAATGAGTCAAAACTAAAAACTCAAATTAAAACAAAAAAAATGCATAAACTAGGGACTCAATTAATTCTTTTAATTTAGTTTAGGATTATGGTGAGCCACTAGTACTATGGTTTAGTAATATTTATCTTCACTTGTAAGTGAGAGGTCTTAGGTTCGGTAAAGGTGAGTTTGAATCACATTATTGCTATCACATTATTAGGCTAAGCCCATCCCTTCTCATTTAATGTAAAAAATATCATTTGTTAAACAACAAAAATTTAGGATCATAGTGAGCACAAACATTAGAAATTCAAAATTTGAATTTTATCATATTTTGCACCGTTGACTGGGTCCACATTAAAAGATCCCTATTGTCTCTCTCTCTCAAGGTAATGAACTAGTTTTGGTTTAAGGAGCCCCTAACATTATTCAGGACCTCGTCGTTCAAGATTTGATGTAATCGTCTTCATTCAGTCAATAATATATAGTTTTCCTTCAAACAAAAAAAAAAAAAAAATCTGTGAGTTTGAGACTTGGGGTAGAGTGTAAGGGGAGCCAGCCACTTATATGGTTTGGTAGTATTCTTTTTTATTTGTGAGTAGTGTTTAAAATATCATTATGTAAATTTATAAAATTTTGACATCAGTTGCCTTCCATGGAAATGATTAAAATTTGCAATGGAATGGATATGTCAACTCATTAAGATTTAGTTGAAATTAGAGAAAATTTCTTATAAAAATTCAAAAGTTCAAAATCTAAAATAGTTTCTGGCAAATTTTTTGTAGTAAATCGGTAAATATCGTCGATATTAATTGATTTTTTATATCTCGCCGATATAAGTCCCTTCTTTCTGTATATGGAATTCATACTCTCAACACGTGCCCTCACGTGGCAAATTTTCAAATCTAACACAAATTAGGTGATATGGAACACACAAATTAGGTGACATGGAGCACGTGTAGCTGTGGGCTTCACAAGCGCGTGAGGCAACCTTCTCTAATACCATGAACATGTAGTTGAGGTTTTATCATAAAATGAATTGACAGTGTCGGGAGTAGTTCAACCACTTATAAGCACATGAAAGATCACTTATTTCTCTGATGTTAGATTCATACTCTCAACAAATTATTCTCTTTCAATTTCCGTATCCTCCTCCTGTCTCAATCGTTTGAGGTTTAAAACTATTTCGCAAGAAAATAAGATTAAAACTTCTAAATCAATTAACAAAAACACTTATAAATCTATCCAAATCCTCGTCTAATAAGAAAAAATTGATCGAGATGGGGAAAAAAAATCGCTCACCACTCTGTCAAAGGCTTCGCCTATGGCCGCTTAGGCTTTACCTAAAGTTTGATTATGGCGTTTGTTTTGGAATTATTTGAAATATTTATGGAGTTTGGAACCTTTTTATCTTTTTATTAAAATCGATATTCTACACTAATTTAGACTATGGAGAAAGGAAGAGTTTAAACCTAGGAAGGAGTGAGTTAAACAAGAAAGCCTAACCACCATGACAATTCACCACTTACTGGGCCTTTCATATATGGGTTATAGTTGTTGATTTTGATTTCAAAGAAACTTACCTCCAACAACAGTAAAAATGTGTAGGCACGAGGAGGCTATTTACGCATTATTGATTTTGATTTCGAAGGAACTCACCGCATTTTTGTAACATCCCACATCGCCCAGGGGAGTGATCCTTAAATGTATATTCTTATCCCTACCTAGCACGAGGCCTTTTGGGAGCTCACTGGCTTCGGGTTCCGTAGGAACTCCAAAGTTAAGCGAGAAGGGGGCAAGAGCACTTCTAGGATGGGTGACCCACTGGAAAGTTGCTCATGAGTTCCCAGAAACAAAACCGTGAAGGCGTAGTCGGGGCCCAAAGCGGACAATATCGTGCTACGGTGGTGGAGCGGGCCCGGGAAGTGATCCGCCCCGGGCCGGAATGTGACAAATTGGTATCAGAGCCAATCCTTGGCTGGAAGTGTGCCGACGAGGACGTCGGCCCCTAAGGGGGGTGGATTGTAACATCCCACATCGCTTAGGAGAGTGATCCTTAAATGTATATTCTCATCCCTACCTAACACGAGGCTTTTTGGGAGTTCACTGGCTTCGGGTTCCGTAGGAACTCCGAAGTTAAGCGAGAAGGGGGCCGGAGCACTCCCAGGATGGGTGACCCACTGAGAAGTTGCTTGTGAGTTCCCAGAAACAAAACCGTGAGGGCGTAGTCGGGGCCCAAAGCGGACAATATCGTGCTACGGTGGTGGAGCGGGTCTGGAAAGTGATTCGCCCCGGACCGGGATGTGACATTTTTGTACCATATTGAGTAATGCTAAGAAAATCATATTTTTGTGCCATATTATGTGGTTAAACGGGATATAACTAATTGGTAACATATTCATTGAAGACGTCGCTGACAATTTGGAATGTCAATGCAGATACAAGTTTATTTCGTGGACTAGTTGTCAAGAATTTCAACAAACTTTTGGGTACGCTACATTGTGAATTGATTTTCTTTGGAAATTGATTTTTACACATTTTTTTAGCCTCTTTTATAGCTTCTTACACATCTTTATTTAATCTGGTTGTTGATTATGTTTGTTTTATTCAATCTGATGCTCATAAATAATTGAAAATCACTTTCCTTTTCTTTTCCTATTTATTGACTTAATAATTTTTAATTAATTTCCTTTTTTTTTTATTTTCAATTATTTTCTAATTGTTTATACAATATTAATGGTATATTGTTTAATTTGTTTTGAATGTCAACATAGGATTCAATCGTCACTCAGTACTACGGTCTGGTGGTATTCCCCTTCACTTGGAAGTGAGAGGTCTTATGTTCAAATCTCGTGGATGGCGAATTCGATACCAAATTAGGTTGCCCATTATGTAGCTTAGCCGAACTTCCCCTCCCTCCTAGTGTAAAAGTATCGATGTACTTAAAAAAAAAAAAAAACATAGGATTCAATCGTATATATCAAATGAAACTGGCCCATTTTCGGATCCTTGAATTCCTACCTTGCATGTGTGAAGTGACAAAAAATAAAGATGTCAAAGAATTGCAAGGCTTGACAAAACCAATGTTCCTAGCAGTAGAAAAAGGGCATATGGAGTATATTACTCATTTCTGCATAGCAAATCCTAATCTCATATTCGTCGCTAATGAAAAAGGCCGGTTTATGTTTCAAGTTGCCGTTGAATGTCGCCAACATAAAGTTTTTAGTCTATTATATGGAATATATAATCAAAACTTCCAAAGAACGTTTGCATGTGTGGCAGATACGTCGAAGAATAACCTAATGCATGTTGTAGGAACTATTTCCTCCTCTGCACAGATTATTCATATTCGAGGTGCAGCTTTGCAAATGCAAGGGGGAACTACAGTGGTTCGAGGTGACAACTTATCTATAGAATTAATTATAGACTATTTAATCATATTCGTGAAAATTGATGATTGAAACCCCCCTCCCCCTCTCTTCCTTTCTCCTATTCACCGTCTTCTCTCTTCTATATGATTGAAATTTATGAGGAAATCAGAAACTATTTTATATTTGTGGTCCATTCCTTCATAAAATGAATGAATTTGTACCAAGAGATCAGAATTCGGATGTATGTAGTCACATCCCTTCAAAGTTTTTGTTGAATGATATGCAGGAGGTGAAGCATATGTCAAATGCCTCAGCTCTTGATGCAATTAATGATACAGATAAGATGACACCACGTGAATTATTTACCAAGGGTCACAAGGAAATGGTGAAAGCGGGTGAGAAGGCAATGAAAGGAACCGCAACATCTTGTACAATCGTAGGGGCTCTCATCGTTACTATCACGTTTGTTGCAGCATTTACGGTTCCTGTTGGAAATAATCAAGATACAGGTCTTCCTATATTCTTAAGTAAGAGGACATTGAAAACTTTTATAGTTTCAGATGCTATATCATTCTTTTCTTCCACAACTTCAGTAATGATATTTTTAGAAATCCTCACATCACGTTGTGCTGAAAAAGGTTTCCTCAAATCATTGCCAACAAAAATGATATTAGGCCTTATCACCCTTTTTTTTATCTATCGCTGTGATGATGATAGCTTTCTCTTCAGCCATTTCCATTATGCTTCATGGAAAATCATCTATTGCCATTCTAGTTACTTTGCCTGCAAGTGTTCCAGTTGCATCTTTCATATGGATGCAATTTCCCTTCCTTCTTGAGTTAGTCATTTCTACTTATGAAGCAGGCCTGTTTGACAGGAAAATAAAAATGTGGCCTTGACTTAGTGTGATACCTAAATAATTGGCCTCGTGTTAACGTGATAAATGATGCTTATAAGTTTTGGAGTTGTTACAAATTTTTTCTTTTTGAAGCTTGTAAGGAAATGTTGTTTGGATCCTATATAATAAAAGCAAATGCACCCTGGTTGTAATGAAAGACATTGTAATGAAAAGACATTGATGTTGTTTACATTTCGTGTTGCATTGCATCCCTCCTTCTTTTGCATTTCATGTGACATTTTACTGCAGTAGTGAAAAATAATTATGACTATATATTTTGGTATTTGATTGACCATTTAACGGATATTATTAAGGTTGAAGAGGAAAACGACGCAGAGACAAATTTTCAAAAGGTAAATTGCGACTTTTGATACCATGATGTTTCGGATTAGTTTTGGAGTTTAAATCTATCAAGACCAAGATTTTGGTAAAACCACTTTTGAAGTGAGTGGCCGAATGTTCACATATTCGATTGGATGTGCTATGTTTGCTTAAATGTGTATCACTTCTCTCTCTGTGCAGGCAAGCTGCAGTCTTGAAGCTGGAGTCAAAATTGACTGAATGAGGGTGGATTCAGTACACTCCGCGGCATATAAGGTCATCTTCAACCGAAAGAGCTATGTTCAGTCCTCGTTTAGATTATAATCATGCAAGAAATTAACTTTTAAAGAATAGTGTCAGACCATATTTATATATCATTTCTAACCAAACCAAAAGGAGGTATTTTTTAGCCACTTCAATAATTTATTATTTTAAGTTTTTTTTTTAATTTTATTAGTTAATTGAATTAAACTACCATATTTGTTAAATGTTGTTTAAGTTTTATGTAATTAAATATTTTAATTATACTTGCATGTTAACCAATTTAGACATTAATTCAAAGATCACATTTTAATTAAAATACTTCTTCTTGAAACCTGATCTACCCAAACCACCGGTAATCAAAGTTGCATTGCCTTGATCGAGTCCTATTTGCTCAGCAGACATTCCAATACCAAAGGCCCAGTTAGAAATTTTAATTTTTTTTTTTTTTTTTAAATTTCGTCTAAAAAAAACTGTCTAAAAAATAAATAAATAAATATTTAAACTCCAAGTTCTGTTTGCTCAACAGACCTTCCAGCACAAAAGGCCCAAACCACCAGTAATCGAAGTTGCATTGATGTCATGTTACTGTTAGACCACAGTTGGGCTTCTTCCCTTTTCGGGCTGGCAGGCTGGCTTTCTTTTGTTAGCTCGCTGGCCATTTGGCTGGTTTATGGCCTAATGGGGCTCAAATTTTTTTGGCCCAGCCCTCCATTGGATATGAGTTTTGTGTTAAATTGGACTATGTTTTGGCCTATGACTCTTTGACCGGCTTAGTTGGAGATGGCCTAAGGTCCTTGGTGGGATGAATAGAGCAGGCCAAGAAGACGAACAAGGTTGGGTTTGCTATCGGCTACAACTTTGCCCTTTTGTTTTTTACCGAAGTGTATTCACTTGCGAGCCAAAAAGAAGTAGTACTGTACTTGATTCAGAACAATTTTCTAACCTGCAGACACAGTAAATTTTGTGAAAGTTGCGTTCTTAGCATATTAGTCATTATACCATTTCAAGGTAGATAAAATCGATAGTGTAGCTGTATTAACCTTTGCATTTATAACCTATACAATGAATTAGAGAACATACAATCGATGACGCAGAAGAAGGTTGACTGTTCTCTGACTCACTACAGTGATCTATTGAACTCCCGTATACTAAATGTTGACATAAATCCTTATTACTAGTTTTATAGTGTTGAGATGCGAGGCCAAGTTTAATACAATTTTGATTGTATTTTCAGTTGCATTTGCAGTTGATCCCCTCTATCATCAGAGATCAGACGTCTGCACAATTTGATGAAGGTGGGGCCAAGGGTCTTTTAATGAATAATCTTGGAGTATTTGGTGGATGCAGAGTGCTCTTTGACTCTTCGGAACTACCAGGGAAGTGCATCGCATCTGATAATCAACTTGATAAATCTGATACCTTTGATCATTCTTTTACTGGTGGTGAGTTGCGTTTTCGTATTTTCGGAAGTACTGGACTATCTCGAACTGAACTAACTTCGAGAACTATCTTACATCGTGTCCCAACTTGCTTGTTTTATAATCTGTTAATCACAACTGGGAGTATTAGTTTTTTCTTACTAGTTTGTTTTAACATAAAGGTCGATCGACATAAATTCATATTTGATAAATTTACAGATTGAAGATGACCGACACAATTGTCCCAAGTTTAATTGTTCATAAATTTTTCTGGTGGTGAGTTGCGTTTTCATATTTTCGGAAGTATTGGACTATCTCGAACTGAGCTAACTTTGAGAACTATCTTACATCATGTCCCAACTTGCTTGTTTTATAATCTGTTAATCACAACTGGGAGTATTAGTTTTTTCTTACTAGTTTGTTTTAACATAAGGTTGATCGACATAAATTCATATTTGATAAATTTACAGATTGAAGATGACCGACACAATTGTCCCAAGTTTAATTGTTCATAAACTTCTAAACCAAAATAACTATGAAGATTGGAGCTTGTGAGTTAAAACCAACCTGTTGGCAAAAGATCTTTGGGACGTTGTGGAAGCCACCATTGAGCCTCCTAAACGAGAAGATGGTGAAGTTGAATATAAAGCTTGGAGGAAGAGTAATGCCGAGGCCTTGCACTCGATCCAGATTTCTTGTGGGGACGATACTTTCTCTTTTATTAGGGGCACCAGCACAGCCAAAGTTGCCTGGGATATTTTGGCAGAAAAGTTGAAGCCAGCTGAAGCATCCCAAGCCACAGGAACAGGTATGTGCATCTTCGCCTTGACGATATAGTTAGGCATCTGTCTCTGGAATTAACTTGGATCCTCACAGGATGGGAATGAGGAGAAGTTTCTCCTCAAAATACTTTGTGACCGATTTACAGAACTTTGTGCTTAGGATCAAAATGGTTACGTAAAGAGTGAGCCCAATTTATTTGGCATGAAGACCAAAAGGAAAAGCCACTAATATTTGACATTTTTTTGGTTGCATGTTCATTAAAAAGGGAGAGTTTTTTTTTTTTTTTTTTTGTCAATAAAAAGAGAGACGTCAATTGTGTGAGTAGTGTCAATTTTGGCTTCGGCCTGACTCTTTTTAGTTGAATAAGATATATCCTTAGAAGAATAGTTCAATTTAACCAACAGCAAAAATAAGAAAGGAAAAAGAGAGATATATTTCCCAATAGTGAATGATGCGATATAAACATAAAGGAATCCATTTTTCAGTGAAGATATTAGATGATCACACGAATAATAACCCAACCATTGTTGATGCGGAGCCAGAGAAAGGGTCGGCAATAGAAGAATCCCGAAGGTATTATGTCTCAATTCTAACAAAGATTTTCGTGCAAGATTTATTAATTAAATTCCTTTCAAATTTTACATCGTTTTTTGCATTCTAAAATAGTCGTTTATTTTGCTTTCTACAAGGAGAAAACTAAAATCCGTGATGCTATCGACTTTGAATTCTTATGAACAGTTGCAATTTACATAGAAAAAAAGATGCTATTCAATAGTAAAACAGAAAAAAGTACTTTATATATATACAATAAAATTCAGAAGAATAAGAAAAATCTTTAACATTTATAAACAACCTAACCACTGTTGATGTCACATGATCAACACAATTCCAGCTAGGGGTGGTTCGGTATGGGATTCCATACCGAAACCCTTGTCCCGATTCCCAAATCGAAATTTTCGGGAATTCTAATTTCAATACCGATCCCAAACCAAATTTTCGGGAATCCCGATTTTTGGGAATCCCGAAACTCTCATACCGAAACCCTTGTCCCGATTCCCAAACCGAAATTTTTCGGGAATCCCAATTTCAATACCGATCCCAAACCAAATTTTCGGGAATCCCGAAATAGTTTTGGGATTTCGGGAAAAATCGGGAATCCCGAAATGGTTTTGGGCTTTTGGACTAAAATTTGACATATTATGCTTTTGGGCTAAAATTCAACTTTTTACATTGAAAAATTGACATATAGGCATGCCCAATCTACCAATTTGTTTCTACTAATATGTGCACCCAAATCTGCCAATCAAATGGCAAAGCCCAGTTATATCTGCCTATTCAAAAGCAATCTGCCAATATGAAACGTTAATATATGCTTGAGTAAACTAGTAAATCTATCTATAATCATGCTAGTCCCCAAAATTACGTCTAAAACATTAATATATACTTGAGTAAACTTTTGTACATATATAATAAGGTAAACTGCCAATTTAGTCCCTGAATTATCACCTTAGTGAAAATTAGGTCTCTAAACTATTTTTTCAGAAAAATTAGTCCCTGAATTATAAAAATCTGCCAATTACATCCGTAATGTTATATTTGAAGTCACTATATTCAATTTTTCGTCAATTTAAGTCACGTTACTTGCATGTGATACACATTGGAGGGTAGATTTGTAATTTTTCATAAAGAAATAATGTATGGAGTTAACTTTGGAGGAGAAATTGGTAATTTTTCATAAAGAAATAGTGTAAGTTAACTTTTGAGGGTAAATTAGACATTAAATTCGCAACCTATATGAAATATTAAGCACTTATAGACGAGAAAATGATGGTATTACACTCTAAAGTGTATCAAGTGACTTAAGTTGATGAAAAATTGGATAAAATAGCTTTGAATAGAATAGTAGGGATGAAATTAGCAATTTCTAATGAATTTAAGGACTTATTTTACCGAAAAAATAATTCAGGGACCTAATTTTCACTGAGGTGATAATTCAGGGACTAAATCGGCACTTCACCCTATATAATATAAATATTATAGATAGATGTAAAGTTTTCTCAAGCAAATTGTCACTTATAATCTATCCATGTATCCATCTATCAACCTCCTATGTTTATTCTGCATCTATGTATCCATTTATCAATCTTCTGTGATTTAAAAATTCTGCATATGTTCCACTATCTATCGTAGGGCTCCTTCCTGTATATGTTCCATCATCGATTTCCAGTGCTCCTTTAGTATTTCAATTTTCACTATTGTAGGTAGATGATGTTCCCCTTAAAGATGTGATCCTATATATTTAAAAATTAAATAATATATATATATATATTTTTTTTTTTTCGGTTTGGTTTGGGAATACCGAAATCCCAAAAACTTGAGACCGAAATCCCTATAAATACACCTTTATTTCTCCAAAAACCTAAGTCCAACTCTCTTCTAAAATTCTCCAAATTTCTCTAAACGCTTTTCCCTCAAATTCTAACTTTGGCATCGGAGGTTCTTCGGCCAAAGCCTCCCCCCCCCAATCCATCGTGGGCGCGTGAGGCTCTTGGCCTTGACCTAAGGTGTTAATAGTTTTGAGGTGCATTTTCGTCCAAGAAGAAGAAAGCGAAAATTTGCATCCACAAATTGGTGCTTTCATTGAGAGCCTTGATTCAAATGCTCGTAAAAGACTCACATTCAAGGTTTTGATTTTCTTGTTCACTTGTAGATTTTTCGTACGTTATTATTCTTGGAATTTTTATTTATAAAAAAACTTTGATAAAACGTAAAAGATACAATGACTACAAACTCGGAAACGATAATGAACGGAACTTCCTACGTTCAAGGATTTGGACCAGGACGATCCACGAGGCTCAACGCGATGACGAGTCAAGTAGCACCACCCCCAAGGGGCACCACCATGGCTATGCCTACGGCAGCCACTGTGGTAGCTCACGGCGAGATAGGGACTCATGGTAAAGGCCTCGCCTTGCAGCCACAAGCCCAGGCCCACGCCACAAGGGAGCCCAACTAGGCCCAGCGCAAAGGAACCCAAGCTGCAGCCGTAGTTGCCAAAGCAACAAACCAAGGCCCACAGGCCCAAGAAGCTACACAGGCATAGGCCGTGCCAAGAGAAACCCAGCGCCCCGCGCCATTCCAAGCTCTATGGGCCCAAGCCCAGGGTCTACCGAGCTGAGCCCAGGCCCAACATGCACTGCATGCAATCCAGCCCACTCTAGTGGTGTCCCAAGCAGCCCAAACCGGTCTCAGACCGATTCAACCATCCCGGCTCCAAATTTCTGGATCGACGATTAAACCGGGGGCATTTTCACCATATTTCTCAGCGGATTTGACATTCCTCAACTCAAATCTCGCACCCAAAGTCTACCACACTTCCACTACTCAAGGAGACGCGTTCCTTCCAAGCTCTTCCAACCCAAATGGGGAATAACACTTTGACGAACGCCCTCGCATAGTAGACGACTTTGGTGAATCAGCTCTTGCAGTGCACTGAGATGCAACGTGCCCTTTATGAGGTGTCCTAAACTAGGACAAGAGCAGACGAGGAAACTCTCCAGCAACCTCCCGGTAAACAGCCACATAACTAGGCACGAACCGAGCGTTCCAATAGTGTACACTCTCGATTAGGCCCCTGAGATAACGTATACTCCCGTCTTAGCTCACGGAAGAGCGTGCATTCTCGATTTGGCCCACAAACGAGCATACACTCACGGTTGGTACCACACATCGGTAATCAACATGGGCAACCTTATAGGCAAAGTGTTCATTCGCAGTTAGGCCTGCAATGAGCCAAACGAGCATACACTCACGGTTGGTACGACACTTCGGTAATCAACATGGGCAACCTTACAAGCAAAGTGTTCATTCGCAGTTAGGCCTGCAATGAGCATCATCCACCTAGCATCAGAGTAGGCAGCACAACGGACGGAGAGAAGCAGTCATTCAATCCGGCTTAAGTTTAACTGGCAGCCTGCGAGGAATTTCCTTGCCAGCTAGGAACGAACCACGTACACCACCGCGGCGGCATTGACGAGCCAAACACGTAGAAGAACTTCCTAAACCAGCAGGTCAAGACAGATGGTAGTTGAGAGCTCCATTACCCCAACAAAGGCAAATTCAAGAAGAAGTAGAGAAACTATTGACCAAACGATTGCGTGATTTCCAACGCAACGAGGTCACCGATGAGGCCTTACGTAGGGACATGATCAACATGAGCAGGTTACCTTTCATAGATGAGATCGAGCAGGCAGAGCCTCCATGTAAGTTTAGCATGCCGCATTTCACATCTTTCAAAAGAGATAGAGACCCAGAAAGACAGTTGAAGCACTACCGAAGCGCGATGGTCCTTTATCGGAACAACGATGCTCTTATGTGCAAGATATGCACCACCACTTTACAAGACGAGGCGCAAGATTGGTTCCACACCCTACCACCACGATCCATTCGGAATTTTGATGATCTTTCCTTGGTTTTCACTAAAGAATACTCATCCTACCGCTTGATCAAGAAAAAGTCTGATCACTTGTTCAACGTGAAGAAGAACAAAAAAGAGTTGCTCTGCAACTATGTGAAGAGGTTCAAAGCAGAGAAAGTGAAGATAGTCGGATGCGACGACTCAATAGCTAGTGCATCATTCCAAAAAGAATTCTCAGTAGACCACTACTGTTTGGGGAGTTGATCATGAAAGAAAACCTAACTCTGGCAGAGAAGCATGCACTTTGGGACAAGGCTCAGCGATCAGATAAGGCTCCAGAGCAGCCTCGAAAAGAATCGGCAGTAGCTTAAAAGAAGGAGGACGGGAAGTAGTACAACAATAAAAGAAGGTAGGGGGCCAAGCGAATGGACCGATCCCCTGCTAAAGGAAGCCCAACGCTCAAGAACTATTCAAAGTTCTTTATCTCGATCAATCAAATCCTTCGCGACATCAAGAGTGAACCATGGTTCAAGCTGCCAAAGCAATCAAAATGAGATATTTCCAAGTTAGACCACTCCAAGTACTGCGCATTCCATCGAGGTCCCGGTCACATAACTGACGACTGCTACACTTGGAAGAATTACCTAGAGAAGCTCGTGAAGGAAGGCAAGGTCGACAGATACTTGGACAGGTTGGCTGCGCACCCTAGAAGAAATGCGGATGCCGATGAAGAGCCACCCAACAAGACGATTCGGATCAACGACATCTTCGCTGAACCTGAGCACTTGGGGGCCACCAATAATTCAAAGATGAGGAAGATCTAGCAGGCTCTACTAGTCTCGCAAGTCCACGTAGTTAACACCCAACCTGGACCCATTATTGGCTTCATCGAGCAGGATGCCAAGGGCGTCGACTTCTAACATGACGATGCATTAGTAATATCTGTCCAACTAGCCCATGCCATAGTCGACAGAATGATGGCTGACAACTGAAGTGCAATCAATTTATTTCAACTCTCATTAATTTAGAAGATGGGCCTGGAAAGCACAATCATACTCACCGGATTCAACGGACACACTTTGACTGTCATCGGCCACATCACACTTAACGTGAAAACACCGCCAGTTGTCTCAAAGCAGACATTCACAATAGTAAGCGACCCATCTCCCTACAATGGGATTCTAGGAAGACCTTGGCTAATAAAGATGGATGCCGTTACTTCCGTCAAGTATAAAAAAATCCGATTCTACATCCCGGGATGAGGAGTTAGAGACATCAAGTCTGACCAAGCCGTATCTTGATGATGCATTGTGCAAGTATTGAAGGAGCTAAAGAAGAAGATATTTACCCCCGTAGAGGCTACTGAGGTCCAAAGGGACGATGAAGCTACCAAATAGTAATTACCGCAGACGGATCAAGAAGATGGTGTCCAAACTGGCGCGCAAGCAGACGAGATGGGATGGAAACCAGAAAAGGACGTCGAGCCTATCATTTTTTATCCCCAGCAGCCGGAGAAGATGACTGGAATTGGCTCACGTCTGAGCCCAGCAGAAAAGGAAGAACTTATGACTTTCCTTAAGGAAAATCATGACGTCTTTGCGTGGTCACCTTCTAACATGCCTGGCATCGACCCCAAGATAGCTTGCCACAAACTGCACGTCGACCCCGTTGGCAAACCAGTGATCCAAAAAAGAAAGCATTTTGCGCCCAAGCGAATGATGATCATCGAAGCAGAAATTAACAAGCTAATGGAGGTCAGATTCATAGAAGAGGTAACGCACTCAGCATGGTGTGCTAACGTCGTGCTAGTGAAGAAGAAAGAGAAGGGCAAATGGAGGGTTTGCGTGGACTACACCGATCTCAACAAAGCATGCCCAAATGATCCTTACCCACTTCCCCGAATCAATCTATTAGTAGATTCGACTTCTGTACGCATACTCTGGCTACAACCAAATAGCCATGTACGAGCCTAACAAGGAGAAAACCCCGTTCGTGATCCAGCGTGGTACCTACTGCTACAAGGTCATGCTCTTTGGCCTCAAGAACGCGAGAGCCACTTATCAAGGATTGGTAAACATGATGTTCAACAAGCAGATTAGAGTAACCATGGAGGTCTATGTCGACAACATCATATTGAAGGGCAAGTAGTGATCAGACCACATCTGCAACTTGGCAGAAACTTTCGACATCCTTAGAAAGTACAAGGTGAAGCTCAATCCCACCAAATTCACATTTGAAGTACCTTCAAGCAGATTCTTAGGGTACCTATTAATCCTACATAGTCCAGACGCTCCTTAATGAGTGATGAAATGGGCGTTGGAACTTGGCCAATACAGTTTAGTTTTTTGACCTTGCACGGCGATAAAAGCCCAAGCCTTAATGGACTTCATAGCGGAATTCATGCCTAGCCTAGGCAATGCAATAGAGCCGCCCAATGACGCCCCGGAGGCAGCTGAGCATACCTTAGCTGCGCCTGCTCCACCAAATGGAGACTTCTGGCATTTGCATGTTGACGACGCATCCAACTTCAAGGGTTTGGGAGCAGGCGTGGTCCTTGTCACCCCAGACAGCTCGATGCTCGAGCATCGATCACTCTAGACTTCAAAGCATCTAACAATGAAGCGGAGTATGAGGCCCTACTAGCAGGCCTCCGAATGGCAAAAGACTTGGTGGTGAAAAAGCTTGCAATTTATTCTGATTCCTAGCTAATCATTAGCTAGACTACTGGGGAGTACACGGCAAAACATCCAAAGATGGCGCAATACCTAGAGAAGGTACGAAAACAACTTGAGGCATTTCAGATTTATACCCTTACTTAAGTTCAGCTAGTAGACAACACTGACTTGGACGCGCTAGCCGGCTTAGGCTCCGTCCTCGACCACTAACTCAAGCGCTCTATTCCGATGGAGTACCTAGACAAGCCAAGCATAGAGGCGGAGTAAGTAGCCGAGGTGTCACAGGTTAGTACAATTCCAAACTGGTGAAGTTCCATCATAGACTACCTAGTCAATGACACACTCCTCACGTAAAGGTTAGAGTCTAGAAAGCTCCAAATAAAGGCAGCATGCTACTACATGTAGAGCAAAATTCTCGTCTGAAGATCCTACACTGGACCACATCTCCGCTGCCTAGCGCCTCTTGACGACCTAAAGGTTCTAAGCTCAATCCACGAAGGTGTTTGTGGAAATCACTCTGGAGGCCGATCCTTAGCGCAGAAGGCTCTTAACGCAGGTTACTACTGGCCCACCATGCATCAAGATGCTAAGAAGTTAGTACAAAAGTATGACCACAGCCAACACTACAAACTGGTACCAGCATTGCCTGCCAACGAGCTACACCCGCAGATGAGTCCTTGGCCGTTCATGCAGTGGGCAATCGACTTGGTAGGGCCAATGCCACCCGCTACTAGGGGTAGAGGCATGATGATCGTGGCAATCGATTACTTCACCAAATGGGTAGAAGCAGAGCCTATGACGACCACGACTCAGGCAGACATAGAGCGCTTTATATGGAGGAACATAATTTGCCAATTTGGCATTCCTTAATCCATCGTCACTGACAACTGCCCGCAATTCGTGGGCAAAGATTTGACGAAGTTCTTCCAAAAGTATGGCATCAAGCAGCACATGTCCATGTTGAGATGTCCTCAAGGCAATGGGCAGGACAAGGCATCCAATAAGATGATTCTCGACTGCCTCAAGAAGCCCCTATCTGACAAAAAGGGAAAATGACCAGACGAACTCCCCGGATGTCTATTGGTGTATCGCACCACCAAACGACGAGTCACCGGTGAGACTTCTTTCTCTTTGGCATTTGGTTCAGAAGCAATCATTCATTATAATGTCATTGTGCCAAGCATCAACACTCTACTGCTAAGCATCGAGCAGAACAGTAAGGATATGGCCACAAGCCTAGATCTGGCAGAGGAGAAACGTGAGCAGACCATCACCCGCATCGCAGCCTACCAACAACAACTTCTCTCTAGCTACAACAAGAAGACCAAGATCCGGTAGTTCCAACTCGGAGATCTAGTCCTGAGGAAAGCCTTCATCACTGCCCGCAGAGAAGGCTCCAAAAAAATGGATCTCATCTGGGAAGGTCAATACAAAGATCAGCAAAGTAGGGGGCAAGCGTAGTTACACCCTCGCCACCATGAACGACAAAGAGATTGAAAAGCAGTGGAACGCCTACAATCTGAGGAAGTACCATGTGTGACCTTCCGCTACACCAAAGCCGGAAGACTCAAGCAGCTCGACGGGCACCACCTCGCGAGCCGAGGATTATCCAGTTGTTATGTAGTCTCTATTTTACAGCTAAGTTTTCGTTCATTTCACTTGTTTTTCAATGAGGAATTCAGAAGTAATTTACAACTTGGCTCGACTGCATGTTTACAACAACTGATCACTCATGCACTTCAAAAGAAGACCGCACCCTTTTTAGGGACTCACAGTAGAAATTGCACCCCCCGAGAGACCAACCATACTCTCTAGTGCGAGAGGGTAATCCAATTCCCTGACACCCACATGGGTCTGCTCTCCAATGCAGGAGAATAAACTTACACTTTGAATATCTAAACGCGGATAAGTCAGGCAGCGCTAGTGTAACTAGATGCACGATGGCTTGAGCTAGGATTCCTAGAAGTAGCCACAATGGTCTTTTTCAAGGTTTAGCTAACTGAAGGATTTTGGATCTCTTGGCCTAATCCGTAGGGAACTGGGCCCCAAAGATGGAGGGGGCACATTACGCAATACGCCCTATGAACAGTTGCCTTGGAACCTTAAAGTTGCTACCGAGTGCACTAAGGTAGCCTACGGCTTCCAGAAGACTGCCTATGGCCTGCCTTTCGAGCAGTAAGCCGTGCTAAACTTATACAACTGCACGTTTCTGTGAAAGGTTAGTTAGCGCGCATATACGAAGCTTCGTCTATTGCCGACATGCTACGCAGTCGATAGGCTTCATTTCTGCTAAAGTGCGGAACGACCTACACCAAGTCCTAAAGTGTTGTGATACTTGCTACACAACCTATGAAATTGGAGAAAGCCAAGGTTAACGACCTAGTGGTCACGTGGATTTGTCTGCTTCTGTAAGTAAGGCATCCGATTGTCGACCATATGGCTAACAACTTTGCAAAGTTCTACACCAACTCCCACGGCTGCATAGGCTACGTGGGCCCGTCTGCTTATAGAAATGTAGCACGCCTGCCACTGGTCTATAAAGTCTAAAGGTTAGGGCACGAACAAAAGAAGCGAGGATGGAGAAAAGCGAAGGAAGCAAGTTTATTAAATTTTCTAGTAAAATTGATAAATGACTAACAAAGACCGAAGGAGTTCAAGCAAAGAAAAAAACAACAAGGAAACAAAGAAAATCCTAAATACTACCTAGAAGACTAAATTAAATTTCAGCAGCTTGGACACTCCACGACTACTCGGTTGCCACACCTTCACCAGCCGTGACATTCTCAGTAGTGGTACCATCTGGCGTTTCACTCCTGGCTGCTCCAGCCTGGGCATCAGCTTCTCTGACTACTTCATCGATAGAAGCCTTGAAAGTAAATGTGAACAAGTCTTCCGGAGAAATGGAGAAGGTCTCGAAGTCTTTACTGGCAAACTCAAAGTCAAATGGCCTCCCAAAGAGATGGTCTACATAACCCAGCTTGTAGAAATTGGCCTGACTCTAAGTAAGTGAAGCCTGGAACCCAGCCTTTTCACCAATCAACTGCTCATTCTCCTTAAGCAGACCAGCACGGACCCGCTGCAGCTTCTCCACTTCCTTCTTCAAACTGTCGTTGATCTTCAAAACACCCTGAAGTTCTAACACTTGAGGATCGAGCCTATCGACGACATTCTTGAAGTGGATCACTTGGTTATAAGCAACGATCAGTTTTTCATCCTTTGCGTAAGTAGCGGAGCGAAACTCAGAGATGGCACGCTCAAGGTTTTTAATCTGAGGTGTATACCACTCGATCTCATTCTTTGCACTTTCATACTTAACTTAGATCCCGCCAAGCCTGGTCTTCAAACCCACAATCTTCTGGCGAGCGGTCTCAAGCTGTAAAGAACTAAGGTCAGAGATATTAGACCACTTCAAAGCGACAAGCTCAGATTCCAACCTTTTGACTTTCTCGACCGAAGAGTAAGCTTCGGCTGCCACAGTCTTTGCCACCTCATTGGCAGCCTTGGTGTCCTCTTGATCAAGGAGCATAGACTTGGCAGCTAGAATCGCCATTTTCTGCATCATAGCCAGCAGAGCAATCCTCGTATACTTGATCGTATGCTTCGTAAAAGAACTTGGGCCAATAATCCCTTTAACGTCATCAACAAACTTGGCACACACATCCATGTCTTCAAGTCGATCTGGTCTCAAGAGCACACAAATCTTAATAGCTTCCCCAGAAACAGACTTGGTGGATTTCTCATAACTGCCCGCACGAGCAATCTCCTTCTTCTTAGCATGGGAATAAGTCCCAGCAGCAAGGGGAAAGGGTTTTGACGCCACTTTGGCAGTAGAGTCCACTTTATCGTCTTTCGAAGATGGACCAGACTTAGCCCCCGAAGAACGTCTAAGCACAAATTTCAAAACTAGGGGCACATCGGAACTTCTATGCTAAGCAATCCTGCCAGCAATCGAACTAGCCACCTTCGAAACGACTTGCGTCGCTGGCACAGATCTAGCAGCCTCATCTTTCTCACCCTTGGAGGAAGTCAAGTCAATCACGAGCTTTGGGGCAGCCATCAAACCTCCGAGAGCAGTGGAAGAAGTCTTTGGCTTTTTCTCAACCGGCATCTCCTGAGTAGGCAGGGAAGATCCCTTCTTTCCACCTTTATACGTGGTAGGCTCAACTACAGTGATTGGACGAGCCAACACCTCAACCTTGATTCATTTTATCTCCTCTCTCGGTGGTAGCCCACCTTTCTCCCAACGAAAAGGACTAAGCAGCCAACGCCACTCATGGTACTCGGAAGGGATGCCAAGGGTAATGTGCACCTTCTTCATATCTGAAGAAGTCTTAGAAGTTGAGCCAAATTCCGAATCTACAAGAATGGAGGAAGACGATTAGTAAATTAGAAAACAACTTAGCAAAAGTACAAAGCAGCCAAAGGATTAAGCAGTCTACTTACCGGAGATGAAAACCGTCGGAACATGCAGTTCGGGGGAAGAATTAGACTCTCACTCTCCACTTATCTTTAAAGTCTCTTTGGCCCAGTCATGATCTCCCTTGCTCGAATGATCAAAGAACCTATGGTGGAATCACAGCTGCCTAACTCCTTCAATGTGGGCAATGTCAAATAAATACCAAAATTCGTTGGCAGTCAAGTCCAAGTCAAAGAATTGGCTCAGATTGTGAAATCCCACCATCACACGAACCACATTTGGAGAACATTGAGCAGGGGCACACTTCATGGAGCAAAGCACTTATTGGAAGAATCGGGGCATGGGAAAAGTGAATCCCAACACAAAGCTGTAGGGGTGAAATTTGATAGCTCTCCGGCCCCGCTACATGGTTTATGGCTGCTGCCCTCCTTGACGCGCTTCAAAAGCACCCTCGACGAAATGGCGTGCCTGTATGACTCAAGGAAGTACCTAAACGAGTCATCGGAGCTAATCTTGAAGTGAGCAGCCTTGAAGCAGCCCACCTTACTCAAAGACCCGCCTTAACGATACAACGGCGGAACACCATCATCACCCTTGTGGCTTGAAGAAGACATGCTCGAAGAAATTCTACAAAGGGTCAAAAAAAAAAAAAAAATTCATTAGACAGCTGCATCAAAAAAAAAAAAAAAAAAGACCTGAAGCATCAGGCCCCACTGCCTAGACTATTATCACGCCCCAGATCCGGGGTCAGTAGGAAAAATCTCGAACCCAAATTCGGTGCTCAAGCTAAAAATAAAAAGAAATAAAAAGAAAGTGAAACTGGGTGGAAAAATATGAAATTCCTCTTATAACAAGAAATCGATAATTCTTTACAAGGCTAAAATAAATAAATACAAAATTCTATCCTCACACTTAATCCGATCTCATCTCATCTACCCTTTTTGACTATTTAGTTCTTAAATCTGCATAACAATAGAGGGGTGAGCTTCAACAGCTCAGTAGGGACATAACCTTATCACAGTAAATTGACAATATTAAATTAAGTGTCATGAAATCATATAACCAAACATCAAATCATAAATGATAACAATGCATGTATGCAATCCAACTTCTTCGATTACCCACATTAATTTATATAATAAAACACGCAGACCTGTACTTCCCATACCATGCATTTTACCCCTGCGGAGGTAGTTCAAATGTTCTATTATAGAAACTAACCCCCATATGATATCCCCAGTTCATAAACCCCTTTTGCTAGTCATCTTATCTAATTCATTGATCTCCAGCCCAAATCATCCACATCGACAATTCCCGTTGATATCCTATTCTAATGTGCACACCGGGCTCGCCTGGAACTGGTTTCACAACGAATAGATTCAACTACACAAAAGATCCTTTCCAACTACCCTCATTTCCCGAATTCAAATCTCAATACTGAAGTTCCAAAGACATCAACATGAATGATGGACAAATAATGTCATTCCATCTTTCACATGTATCACAGTATATTCTCAACGAATAGGATTCCAGCAATAATTCCATAACCAAGAACAAGTAAACACTTAACTGAAGCAATTAGCCAATTATTATCCAATCACATTAATCAACCAAAAAGATCAAGAATATTATAGCACTTCACAAAATTTAATAAAATCAATTTCCGTAAAGGTTTGCCTTATTTCCCCTACCTGGATTCCAAAGCTAGAACGAAGATTCACGTCACTACCGGAATAGCTAAGCTCCACGTACTTATCCACGTCACTATGAAATAGTTAAGTTCCACGTACTTGAGCAAGCTCCTTGATCATTTTTTTAATGCCATGTATTACTCTATTTTCTTTTCTAATCTCTCTCTCTCTAACATATATAATGTATATACACACACGTACATATATATATATGTATATGTATGTATATATGTACACACACATATACACGGACATACATGCATGGCTTCCTAGCAGCCAACATATGTTTCCTAAAATGGTGTATAAAAGAATGAAATGCAACCTCTATTTATAGTAGAAATGGTCGGCTCCTTACATTGTAAAATATATTATATGTAGGGGTAGAAATGTAACCGACGAATGGCCAGTTGACAAGTGGGTTTCAAGGTGTCGTTGTGCATGGGGTAGATGACTTGGGATTAACACATGTGGCTTTGCCAACAATGGTGGAAGCTGGTGGTGTCAATGGAATCCCTCAAAACCTCACACCTCATTGTAAATATAACAGCTATCAAGAAAATGAAGTGCTACGTGTTGGACTATGAAGGAAACCATCTAATTGTTGGACACCTCCAAGCAAAATGGGATAGACTTCAATTGCAAGACTACACCTTGCTAATTGTAAGAAACTACCGACTAGAAGTTGACAGCAAAATGCAAAAACTAATATGTAATATATACAATATATATATATATATATATATGGAAAAGAAATAAACAATATCATAGTAGTTTCAAAATACCATTTGTTCTATATTTTAAAAATACGGGTTCTCACAACTACACCGCTACACTTAGCCCAATAGGCCTCTCGGCCCAAATCAGCAGCAAGGGGGCAGGCGCCCCATCGCACACCTTAACCCAGCAGCTCTTGACCTCTTTCTCTTTCACTCAGGCACACGGGCCCGAGCCCGTTCAAAAAAAAAAAAGAATAAGAGAAGGAGGCCTGCGCCTCCTAGGCCCAATCACCACGCTGGCACGGGCCCAAGCCCAGCGGCCCAATCCAAACTAGGGGGGTTAGTGCCCCTGCACCTCCTTTCCTCTCTCCTCTTCTATACGGGCCCAAACCCAGCGGTCCAAACGCAGGCCTAGGCACAACGGCCTAGACCATGGTGCCCCAGCGCCTAAATCAAAGCCAACCCTCAGCCCGAGCTGAGCCGACATCGCGCTGAGCCACACATGGCAACAGCCCAGTTGTGATTTCCCAGCCACTTTTTCACACCTTCTTGACCCCCGTCGAGCAAAGTTTCAAGCCTCGAGGCTCCCAAAAATTACGAAGACAAGGAAAAATTAATTTTTTCTTACCTTGGCGAGATGTGAAGATGAAGAAAGCAACGAAAGACGATCCTTTGCACGGGCAAGTGTAGAAGATTGCTAGGGAGGGGGAACAAATATCCTCTAGTTCTCTCTTGTAGGGTAGAATAAATTGCTCTCTAAAGTTGATTTAATAATCTACTTAAGGTAGACTTAAATAGACTTTAGAAGTAATTTATTTCCCTTTCCTAGAAGGATCTAATTTCCAATTAAAGAGGAAATCTACATCAAAACATGAAACAATCTTATGTTTCCTAAAGCAAGATCTCTACACTGCTGCCCTTTCCTGGGAGCAACCCAACAAGTGTGGGGGCATTTGTGGAGCCAAAAATAATCAAGAAAAATATGGAGGTGACACGTGGATTCTTGGGTTAAAAAGACAAAATTACCCTCGAGGCACACCGGAACTCCCACGTGCAAGAAGTAGACAATAACGGCTCAATCAAGGTCAAAGATGATCAAAATAGGTATTTATTCAAAACCTCTTTCATCGATCCTCTTCAAATCATCCCCACAAGGTAACCCCTATTTATTCTTTTCAAATTAGGATTAATTACCAAAATGAATTGATTAATTTTCTAATTAATTGGTTAATTTTCTAATTAATTTCCTAATTGATTGCAAGATATTATTTTGACATAATATCTTGCAATTAGAGCCAAAAACCACCATAAGTGGCTGGACCCCTTTTCTCCAAATAGGGGCCGGCCACACCCCTATAAATACACCCTCATTTCTCCAAAAACCTAAGTCCAACTCTCTTCTAAAATTCTCCAAATTTCTCTAAACACTTTTCCCTTAAATTCTAACTTTGGCATCAGAGGTTCTTCGGCCAAACCCCGCCCCCCATTCATCATGGGCGCGTGAGGCTCTTGGCCTTTGACCTAAGGTGTTAATTGTTTTGCAGGTGCATTTTCGTCCAAGACGAAAAAGGCGGAAATTTGCATCCACAATGAGGGTTAACAACTATATGTTGCGTACATTATTTATGGGGATATATATGTAACGTTAGCTAGCTTGGCAGGACACGAAGACAACCGCGCTTCTCAAACTTTGGTCAATTTAGTGAAGGGTGGTGATTGGGATGCTACAATGAAGTTTCTTATCCAACATCCCAAGGCAGTAACTGCAAGAATCACCGAAGAAAGTGGGATAATTCTTCACTTCGCAGTCGCGTTAAAGAAGGTGCACATTGCAAAAAAAAATTGGTGCAATGAGACCAAAAAACTTGGAAATACAAATCTCTACGGGTTCTACCGCTCTTCATCATGCTGTACAATTTTATCCAGAAAGCGTCGAACTAGCAAAATGCATGGTTGAAAAGAACAAGAAGTTGCTCAGTATTTCCATTCCTTCTATATATATCACCCCACTTCTCAAGGCTCAGTCTAATGAAAAAGGAGAAAAAATAGCTCAATACCTCTATTTTGTCACTCCGCGCGAAACTCTGGACGATTATGGTAGCGCTACACTCATTACCACCGGTTTTAGGATAAAAAGGTTTGGTAAGATAAACATTCAAATTATAATTATTATTATTGGTGCCTTAAATTTTTTGCTTTTTCCTTCTGTAGATACTATAAAACCGCTGTATATTAATAATGTTGAGACTAAACTAATTTTTGTAACTAGATATATAGAGGTTCAACAATTTTATTCTTCTTTCACTCCACAATATGTAGATTTTGCGTGGGATTTAATTCAGCGCCACCTAGAGTTAGCAATTACTATAGACTATTGCGGGAAAACACCTTTATGCGTTCTGCATTCTTAAGTGGAAGCTTGCTCAGTTTCTGGGAACAATGAATTTATAACAGTTAGTAATTGTTTGGGTTAATATTTAACATTGGGCTTTGTAATGATAAGGCCCAAGGATGCCAAAGCCAGTGGGAACTTGCCTGAAGCTCAGTCGACGGGCCTGAAACAAAATGAAGCTGTCTCAGTCAAGGCATAGGCCATATGCCTATGATCGAGGTGACAAGTGACAGAGACCAACTCACAATCAGCTAAAAAGCACTTTTTAGTGGCATGGCAAGTAAATAGATGATGACTCACTGCCTTCCGAAAAGCCATTGGCCAAAAGCAAAAGCTCAGGGGCACGAGCCAAATTGCTTATAAAAAGGGAAACAGGCACCAGAGACAAGGACACTCAACCAACCAATCAAAAGACATACAAACTCTGCTCTCAAGCCAGATTCGTACCCAGAAAGCTGAAATTTGTCTAGATTCAGTCTTTTTAGCAATAGTTTCCTTAGAAAAGTCATCTTTTGTCCATTGTAGAAGCTCTGCTACCATCCTTAGTGTTGTAGTATCGATTCCTTCCTGTAAAACCTATTTACTTTCTATCCGTTTTAGCATACAACCTTATGTAAACCCAAAGAGAAGTGACTGCAAGAAGTTCAACCTTACCCGACAAGGTGAAATCTTGCCCGAGTCTCTTTGTTTGTACTTGTATTTAGTAGATCTGTCGCTTAATATACTTTTCATCATGTATTCAAGTCATTATCAACTGTTTTCTACCTAAGAAATCCCATTTGCATTCGAATCTGGTTGAGTTAATGAACCTGTTCTCATTAAGGTAAACTTGGATCGAAGAAATGGTTAAAAGGGCCCCTGAACTCCCTTCATCTTGAACATATAAGATTATGAAATAAAAGTCCTTGTTTACAAGGCAAGAAAAAGAACTTAATGCAGACTTAACCCATCTGTGACAATCCTTGGATGAACTAGAAGTTTGAGTAACTTGGGGCGCAAGTAATCAACTCAAGTCACACCTATTCAACATCTGTTATACTGAGATAACAGTGACACGCCAAGATCCTTGTTAGTTTTGACTGTGAGCCTCAGGGCCTATACCTAAGGCCCCACAAAAGCACCTTTCAAACTAACTTTGAACTCTCATTACAGCACACCAAGCAGCAAGAGCTCGCCCGACAACCAAACCAGGTGCCACCTCTTAGGGGAGTTGTGTGAGGAAAATCTTACCCGAACATAGTTTTGGCATTCCCAATAATGGTTTCCATTTTCTCTTCTTTTTAAATTTTGTCGTAATTAAGCCGTATATTTTCTTTTATTCTTATTAGACACAGAAATAGAAAAATCTTGCTTCAAGGAAATAGTTTATATTGTAACGAAGTATAGGCATGCAAATAAAACCAATGCCTACCATTGATAACAAAAAGGAGCCTACTCCTACCACTGATGATGATATTTGTATAAACGTTCAAAAACCGGAAAATGATGACCAAATTAATCAAAGGCATCTCATTTACTCATGTACGTATGTTACAATATGACAGATGTGCCATTTGTTTTTTTTGTTTTTTTGTTTTTGAACAATTGATATTTACACTAAGGAGAGAGGGTAGGCTTAGCCTCACAATGGGCTAGCAATAATTTGGTTCAAATTCGCCTTTGGCGATAATCGAACCTAATACCTCTCACTTACCAGTGAAGAGAAATACCACTAGACCATAGTGCTAAGTGGCACTTGCCATTTGTTTTTGTTAATGTTCAATTAGTTGTTTGATACCACTTAGTACTACGGTCTAGTGGTATTCATCTTTACTTGTAAGTTAGAGGTCTTAGGTTCGATTCTCGCCAAAGGTGAATTTGAACCATATTATTGCTAGCCCACTATGAGGCTTAGCCTACGGGGACTGGCCCAGCAGCTAAACTGCTGGTTTTTAGGCCAAAACAGCCCGGGGATAACAAGCCCAACACGGTGGGCTGGCGTAGGTGTGTGCACGAAGCCCCGATTATGGGCAAGCCCAGCAATTGTTGGCTTGGGTTGATGCGCTACAAAGCCTAGCCGAGGATGGCTTTGTGTGTGGGCTGAGGCAAAGGGGATGAGCCCAGCAAGCCTGCTGCTTGCTGGTGATGGGCCAATGGCTCGGAAGCAAGCTTCAGGCTTTGCTGTAGTGGGCTAAGGGGTTGCAAGCCCAGGTTAAACCCTACCAGGCCGAGGCCTGGTGTCTATGCGTGTGCAGCAAGCCTAGGATGTCAAACGACGTCGTCCCAAGGCGGTGGCATGGCTGCAGGCTAGCCAACTCGGCTCAGTACCAGTGGTGGCGCGGCGTGGAGCCGTCTTAGCAAAAAACTCCCAGATTTTTATTTTTATTTTTATTTTCGAATTTCTAGGGTTAAAAACCATAATTGCTTCTAAATCAATTTTGATGCTTTGACTCACAAATTCCACATAGCATAGTTGCGTATTGCATGAACAAATATATATATTGACAAAATATATGAACACATATGCAATATATATAATTGAAAGGAAAATATAAATATAGGGGTTTCATGAATCATGGGGAATGTTTTCATGCTTCAAGATCGTTTCAAATATCTTAATTTATTTATAAAAAAAAAACCTGATTAGCAAAAAACAATTGGACCTTTGAAGTTGTAGAAGAAAGCCTCCTCCAGGATCCTTGTGTCGTAGGCCTAATTTACTGAACTGTATTTAGGGCTAGGGAGAGAGGGGGCCGGCGGCACAGTGAGAGAAGATGTGTAATTATGAAGTGTGTGTTATATCACCTCATTGTACCTTTATTTATAGTAGTAGCCTAGTACGGAAGGTTAAATCATTACCCTAATAGGGTTACAACTCCAATAGTATAATATCTAACTTAGAGAATATTCTAAGATATCTTTAGATTATACTAGAATTTACACAATCACATTCCTAATCTAATAGGACTGCAATCGCATTATTTTCTTGAATATATTTAAATTGAAAAATATTGTTGACATTAAGAAAAGTTCCAAATTAATTCATACATCAATTAGAAGCAGATTTTATGGAGTGAGAGAAACACGAATCAACCATGCTCCTGAAGCCTCCAAAAAATTGACCTGTTCTTTTTTCAAAGCAATGGCCATATGAATTTATGAGTTTTTAAGGCAACCACCTACTGAATAAATTATATTACCTAAGTTTGCGGTCGCAAAGTAGGCACGATTAAGTGTGCACAAAGAAAACGTCTGGTCACTGTTGTGGAGAATTCTACGGGTGCATAGAACGTTTAAGAAGAAGGTGGGACATGACACATAAGCTGAACATCATCGTCATCAGTGTGTATGTCATCACATCTTCCACTAATTTCGTCACAGATTTTTTTTGTGAGACTAGAATGGCAACTAAATATTAGGGTATACTTTGGTTCGTTTTGTGTCAATAATACAAAGATATTAAAATAAAAATTTACACTTATTTTTATTATATTAGCACACAACATCACCATGACGATATACCGTGTCATATGACAAATTTTTAAGTGCTCAGTATTCAAGCAGATACTCCACGTGTCCTAAAATAAGTTGAGGAATACAAAAAAATATATCATTTCCTCTACTTGTATTATGACATGTGGATGATCGCTTTGCAGAAAAGAATCAAAATAATATGATGCCCTTTCAGAGACATAGTTATGGGCATTTGTAGGACCATGAATTTTTTCAACCGTAATAAGGCAGATCGGAATACGTATACCTTAGAAGTTCAATCATGAATTTAACAACTCTGATCGAATTGAATTGCTCAAACAGATAATGGATGCTACCATATCTTGTTGTACTCTAGAATGGTATGCGAAGTCCACCAACCATTCTTGTTCCACAAGACACAGGAACCTGATCTGATTGGAGATTACATAAGTTTTCTATATTCTTGGAGATTCCTATAATCTAGGGATTGACGTGCGTCGCAAGTAAGCATACTTCTAAAAGGAAATAATATTTATCTCTATATATCACTTGAAATTCTCTCGGTTTAATACGAATTTTATATCATAAAAAGTCTCTTTCCCGACTAATATAAATACTCTCTCATCTAGGGCATATATCTGGTAACGCAATCTACTCATCCTTTACGTATTCTCTAACCCAGTGCTTGAGTCTTAATATTGCTCACTAACTTGACCGTCAGAGGCCTTTGAATGGTACCACACTGGTACCTTAGGTTGATCATGGTTGTTTACTTTCTTACAGGTGACCGGACTTGTGTAGCTCATCCGCCCGTGAAGGTGCGCCAATTGATTTCAACATTTTTTTTTTTACTCTATTATTATTAAATACATAAATTTTCACAAAATAATACAAATTAAAAATGCGAACTCTGGACTTCCAAAATGATTAAAATGAACACTTATTTGCCACACCAAAATTACTTGTGCTATTACAATTTATAGAAAACACAAATTAAAATAAAAAAATTTAAAATTTAAATCTCAGCATTTTTTGGGAGGTTATGGGGGTCGGCCCTGCCTTCGTTGAATAACAGCTGAAAGGTGAGTTGAGTTGGAAGTTACAAATTCAAAATATAAACACACATATTATTATAATTTCTTCTCTTATTCTTAACATTTATATAGAGTAGTGTTGTGTTATTTTTTATTTTTTATTTTGTCAATAGTTAGGTGGGGTTCTGAGAGGAAAAGAGGGTCTCAAATTTGAATGACGAGGGCCATAAGGGTGGTTAATTTCCCCTATTGCACTAATCCTTCTCAAGTGGTGTTAGAACTTAGACCTACTTGTTGGCTGAAGATCTTTGGGACGTTTTAGCAGGGTCGGCCCTAAGGGTAGCTGGATAAGGCAATCGCCTAGGGTCTCTGATCCCAGGGGGCCCCAAATTTTTTTCATAAAGCCTGTATCTAACATATAAATATATACAAGTTAAGTCACATATCAAGAATTTGTTGCTGGTGCAGTGGAAATGGGGAGCCCTTCTTACCTTAAGAGAGTGTTTATGTGTGTTCGATACTCGATGGTAATGCATTATTAAAAAATATTCAAAAAAAAAAAACCCAAATGAATCCCACTATAAACCACCCACTACGACTCGGGCTCTATAATCTCAAGACGTGCTTGTGATTTTCATCAAGGATGTCTTAAAATAGAAGATGAAGAATGATGTCACCGGGACTACTACATGTCGTCGGGGGTGGCTAGAATCCGTCATTGGATGACCACAGGTGGTCTGAGATAGAGAGATCTCGTGGAAAAAATCACGCGGAGGCGCTGAGGTGGACGCAGAAATTGAGGAATGAGGGATGACATATCAAAATGATGTCATTTCGATCTCTACTGGGTTTGGACATCGACTCAACTCGAAGCGGCGGCTCGACGGTGTGGCTCACATGGAGGCTCGACTGTGTGGCTTACACAGCTTCAGGTCGTGACTTGGCGGCGTGGCGTGACGTGCGATTAGGGTTTTGAGAACACCTTTTTGAATTTCTTTTTTTTTTAATTAAAGAAGAGAGGAAGAGAGTGAGAGAGAACGTGAGAGTAGGGAGAGAGGTTTATTTTTTATCTTTTTTTTTAATTAGAGATGTGAAAATTACTTGTAGGTAAGATTTAAACAATAAACCGCAAAATTTTGTTTTGTTAAATTACGTTATTACCTTTAACTTTTTGTTGTGATAGAAGACTAAATAGTATTTTTACCTTCTTTTTGTTGACAATGAAAGTTCTATTAATATTTAGTTTAAATAATATAATGGTGAATAATAATTTGAGTAGAATATATAATTTGGTAATCGAAAATTAGGGTACATACTCACTCGTGAGTGTTTCATGCAGGTTGAGAAAATATTGACATTCTAGTCGGAAAAGGATACTCGCCGGATCATTTTCCTAGCGATCTTATGATCGTGATTGTTCATCATACATCGTGCGGTCAGTTTTCGTTACGTACTATTTATATTAAATTTTAAATTTTGAAATAATTTCTGACCGCACGATATACGATGAACTGCCAGATTATGGAATCCCTATGATCCTTTTCCATTCCGGTAACACCCAAAAAAAACTTTGAAGAAATTACTGGAAGTTGTGATGACGTACACACTGATGATGTTCAACTTAGCTGTCATGTCCCACCTTCTTTTTAAACGTTCTAGGCACCACTAGAATTATCCACAATAGTGATCAGAAATTGTTTTCTTTCGTACACACTTAATAGTGCCAACTTTGCAACCGCAAACGCAGGTTATATGGTTGATTGAGTTGGTGGTAGGCTTAAAAATCATAAAATTCATACGGCCATAGCAATGAAAAAAGAACGAGTCAATTTTGGGAGGCTTCATCAAGCATGGTCCACAATTTTGGGAGTATACACTGTATACGATGCATGGTGTTGTCGAGTGAGAATTTTCCTTTAAACTGGATATTATGGCATCTCAGTGTACGAAAGAAAACAATTTCTGATTATTGTTGTGGAGAATTCTAGTGGTGCCTAGAACTTTTAAAATTCTAGTGGTGCCTAGAACGTTTAAAAAGAAGGTGGGACATGACAGCTATCACTGTTGTGGAGAATTCTAGTGGTGCCTAGAACGTTTAAAAAGGTCGGACATGACAGCTAAGTTGAACATCATCAGTGTGTACGTCATCACATCTTCCAATAATTTCGTCAAAAATTTTTTGGGCGTGACTAGAATGACAACAACTAAATGTTACAAATATACCACCGCTTAAAATTTGGTGACAGGATAAATGGTGGTTTGATTTCCTAAATTATCATCCTAGTTAAAATTAATTTCTTAAATTTTTTTTGGTAAATTAACCACCTGAACTATTTAAAATCAGTCAATTAATCCATTGCCGTTAGATTGTGGAATCAATTCCGTCAAATTAAAGAGCAAATTAGTTATTTCATCATCAATTGTTACTTGTCAGTTATAACCATCAATAAAATTTTAACACATGGACCCAATAATTCAAAAACATATAGCATAAAGAGAAAACATAAAATAACCAAACATTTACATAATGGACCATCTCGCACTATCATTACACATTATTTTGTTTCACATGTCATAATTTCATTGGTAGTTATAGTTGGCAAGTAAGAATTGATTAATGAAAGACTAATTTTTCTTTGAATTTGACGAAATAGTGGATGGAATCTACCGATAAGGGTTCAAGTGGCTAATTTCAAATAGTTCATGGGGTTAATTTACCAAAAAAATAGTTCAGGATATCAATTTCAACTGGAATAATAGTTCAAGAGGTCAAATGACAATTTACCCAAAAATTTATATATATATATAAACACGCAACGTCACCATGATGATATACCGTGTAATATGTGAAGTATCGCTCGAAAACCTAATACTTACCAAACACCCAAGCACTGTTTTTTTGTCATTTAACATATTTACATCAATTTTATATAAAGTTTACCAAACACTCATACATTGTTTTTTTTTAAATCACTTTTTCAAAAAAGGTTTACCAAACATACAACAACTTTATTTTACAGCTATTTATTCTCACAGCACAGCACAAACAGTAATTTTAAAAAAGCACAGCAATAGGGGTGGGCACTTGGAATCAAAAACCAAAACTGAAACACAAACCAAATCGAACCGCACCGAATGGTTTGGTTTTGCGGTTTTGAAACGATTTCGATTTGAAATCGTACCGCAATGTAGGGAAACTATTTGGTTTCGGTTTTGGCTTTTGAAAACCGCACCGAAACCGAACCGTACCACAAATATTATAAAAAAGGGTAATGCTAGGGAGTATGAATTTGTAAACTAAATTTGTAAAGAAATTATTTGTCACCAATAGAAAATAAGCAAGTTAATCAACACAAGTTATCAACAACCACATTTTGACAAAAAAAAAATATCAATAACCACGTCATTTCATTTACAAAATTTAGTTTATAAATTTAGTCTCCCTAGCATTACCTAAAAGAAAAACATTTAATTAAATATCCATATTAGATGTTATGTTCTAATTGGATGTTTGTTAAGAGTCCATACATTTAGTGTGAACTCATTATAGAGAATTTCATCACTTTCATGCTTAGACCATCTCCAACTCTTAGCTTAAAACCTAAACTTAAACTTTTTAACCCAGAAAATTTAGGCTTAACCCAAAAACAGTTTTTCTCCTCCAACCCTTCTGGATTAAATTTTTAGCCCGAGAGTAATAAAGAATGAATTTAGGATAATTTAAAAAAAAAATATTATGTAGACTATCCTAATTTAATTTTATGAACATTTTAACAAAAAAAATTCAGATTCCGATAAATATTGAAAAATCTCTAAACCGACACCATGAAACTCGTGGAACACTATGAAAGAATATGAAACACATAAAATGTGATGACCCGTCCCTAATTTTCCATGTAATTTCATTCCCAAGTGTGTAAAATGACGATTATGTCCTTGTTGGCAAAGTGACGTGGACGTAGTTATTCAGCTTTTAGTTTATTTTTCCTATTATCGTAATTAACAACAGCTTTCACCCCAGCATTGGTACGTCACCATTTGAGGCGCTGTATGGGAAACCTTGTCGTACACCGTTGTGTTGGTCCGAGGTCGGCGAAAGGGTTTTGGTGGGTCCTGAAATTGTAGATGAGATGACACAGAATATTCAAGTGATAAAGGATAACCTGAAGGTAGCACAGGATCGACAAAAGAGCATAGCAGACAGACATTCGACAAACAAAGTATATGCAGTTGGAGATTGGGTATTCTTAAAGTTGTCACCCTGGAAGGCGTTGTACGTTTCGGAAAGAAAGGGAAGCTAAGTACTCGTTACATTAGGCCATATCAGATCATTGAGTGAGTTATAACTAGTGTTTTTTAATAGATCTCGAAACCATGAACGCATAGGCGAAAGCCGTTTGCGAGTCCAGGTTATAACGGTATAGTTACGGACGTTTGAAGTTGTGATACTATATATTTTAGGAATTATTTAGACTCCTACTTCGTGGGAAAGAGACCCAATCAGATATTTGGGTTAAAGGACCAATCAGTTAGAAGAGGGAGGGAACGAATCAGATTTTAAGGAGGGTTAGGAGCAGCCAATCAGGAAGGAGAGGAAGGAGGGGAAAGGAGAGAGACCCGAGTTGGGTCGTTTTCGACCCATGAACCCTCAAATTTGACCCGGCCGTATCTCCCTCATCCGAACTCCGTTTTGGGTGATCTTAGTGTCCATGGAAAGCTCTTGACGAGCCCTACATCTCTGCAGTGTTAGATTTCCCATTTTCTTTTCCATATTTGCAGTTCGAAGCCACAAAGCCCACGACTATTCCAGCGGTTTTATCATTTTTTCGGTGATTCCAGCAATCATTTCCTTCGAGTGAGGTATGAAACTTCATCTACTCTTCCTAATCTTCAAGTTGGTATGCTTAATTTGTGCTTTCGTGTTCATTTTAGAGTTGGGTGTTTAGAACCCTAGAAATCCGGTATTCTTCGGTGAATTTGGACGGTTTCCGGTTAGAATTTGTCATCGGCCTAGTTGTGAAAAATGTTTCTCTCGTTGAGCTCTAGCTACCACATAAATTTGAGCTTATTTAGTTAATGTTGAAAGTTCAGGTTTTCTAAACCTTCCACCTTGACTATCCCGCGTGTGGCGGTGCGTGGGACCGTCCACGAGTGTTATCTAAGTACCAAATACCTTCTAGTGACCCTGTGAATCTATGTCTAGCTCGATTTCTTGAAATTCATATCCCGGAGGCGAGGTATGTGGAGATACGAGTATTTGGTGACGTGACGTGTCGATCCAGGACGTATGTCGGCATCGGGACGTGACAGAAGCTCTTTCTCTCTCTCTGTCTCTTTTCTCCTTATCTTATTCACATCGAGCCTCTTCCCTCTGTAACAACTAAGACTCATCATCAAATCTCACAGACCAAACCTAAAATCACCACCATCGTACTCCTCTCATCCCCACGAGTCCATCCGTACAAGCCGATTCTAAAATGATCGAGTTTTGAGCATCCAACTTGGAGCTTCGACTTGGATGTAAGTTCTTCGACAACTTTCCGTTCAAGTTGCAAGATGTTGGAAGGTTTGGAAACATCTACACAACTCCCTGGAGTCCCTAGCCTAAGTTTGAAGTCAAGACAACGAGAAAACACACGGTTTTGAGATGAAGAAAATAGGTCTGAGACTTTCGAAAGCTTTTTAGTCCATTTCCATCCACTTTTTGAACTTTTAAAAGGTACAATCTTGTTCTTCTCTTCCCAAGCTTCATTTCCATATAAAGTACGTCGAAAATGGTTGAGAAGCGAGAAAGATATGAAGTTCCAAAGTTTTTACAAAAATTCGGCTAAATTTTCCAGAATCCGATGAACTAGACGGCAACGGACGGCAGAGGTCAACCGGAGAAGAAGGGGAATATTATGTTAAATTAACGGAATATTCTGACGCCGTTAAGGTAATGCCGTTAGACTTAACGGAATATTCCGTCAAATCTGACGGAATATTCTCTGGGGATCTGCCAGCGCATGTAGGCGCGTGGCCTACGCATGGGGGCGCGTGGCCTGCGCATGGGCGCGCGTGTGGCTGCATGTTGGTGACATGTGAGGGCTCGTCCGGCCTCATGGCGGCGAGTGGTTGTCGTGTACAGGTCCATGATGTCGTGTAGAATGTTTTCGTATATTTAAACCCTCCGTTTAAGGAAATTATAGGGGATTTTCTTAGCCTCTTAGTTTATGTCCTAATTAATTAATTACTATAGTTGTTTCACATATAGGAGAGAATTATCCCGATGAGGTACGAGGTCAAGCAAGTCTAGAGGGCTACGATCCGACTACGTATCAGTGAGTGGGCATTTGTTTTTATATATATTATATATAAAGCTTTTTAGTTTCCACAAATACTTTTAGATTGATATTATGCCTAGCATGCCATGTTTTATTGAATTTTAAAGATGCTATTATATTGTTGAGATTTATATATTGTCGTGGCATGTTCATATACATTATAATTGCTCATCATGCATGCTTGCACCGGTGTAGTACTCGCCCCAGACCAAGGCCAGGCTTCACGTGTATGTTCACATCACACCGCATGCTCACCTTGGATCCATTGTAGGTGCCAGTCATGTCCTAGGTTGCAATAGGCAACTAGGATTCGTATGTGATGTGCCTAGCGCCAGTCTTCACGTGATTGTAGTACTAGAGCGTATATTATGATTACACCCAGTCCTGTTCATGCAAGAATTCCTCTGCATGAACTCGTGTGTTAGCATATATTGATGAGCACTTGATTTTCTTATGCAACGGATTGAGATATCATGACTTGTGTATTTCTGGCATTATTGTTGATTTACATTTGATTTCATACTTATATGTAGTATGATTTTCTGGAAACTATACATGTTTTACGGTGAGGGGTTAGTATGTTCAGAAAATAAATGTGTTTTATAAACCTTTGTTTTTGCCCACTCACACCTTCTGTTTTTTGCCCCTCTAGGACTTAGTTAGCTGAATTCTCTGTGGCGTACGAGGAATCTCTGCTGGTTTTGACATATCCCTAAATAAATGTAGGAGCTTATTTCCGGTTGTGTAACAAGTACCTTAACTAGATTTAACTGCTCTACTTATGTCATACTGTCATCTATGCTCTAAACACTTATGTTTTTATGGGTTCTTCTCACTACTGCGCACTCTCTTTATTAGCTTAAATAAATGTTAGCTTTGGTTTAAATTTATCCATATTTTTATGCATCACTTTCCTTTTTGGTTACATCACCTTCGGGTGTCAGCCAACATGCCTCGACTCCGATCGAGGTGTGTCATAAAATAATTTTTTTTAATTACTTTAGCCGTTAGATTTAAATTTAGACCGTTAGATCATTTTCTTACTGTTAGATTTGATCATATTAGATCTTAGTCGTTGGATTCAATAAATTTATAAATATAAAACTGAAAAAAGTACATATATATGGTGGGCCAGCTCCACTAACCCAGTGGGAATCCTAGGCTAAATTTGCCCCAGAAATGAGTTTTGGGTTAAAACTTATATTTGCCTCAAGGGTTGGAGCAAGTTGGAGTAAGTTTAGAACCTAAAATTTGAGTTTTACTCCAAGAGTTGGAGTAGGTCTTAGTGATGCTCTCGGTCTCAAATCAGTCTCACTCTCAAAAGTTCAAAATCATCTCATCAACCCACAGACAAAATGATAGAAGTATATCAAACCCATAGATGCGAGGTCATGCAATTTGTGAATGCAAATTTCTTCCTCCTTGTTCTTGGACAAAATTCCACCTACAAAACAAATAACACCTTAGGTCAAGGCCAAGAGCCTCACGCGCCCACAATGAATATTGGGGGGGGGGGGGGGGGAGGTGGGGCTTTGGCCGAAGAACCTCTGATGCCGAAGTTAGAATTTTGAGGGAAAATTGTTCGGAGAATTTAGAGAATTTAGCAAGAGAATTGGAATTGAGTTTTGGAGAGAATGAGGGTGTTTATATAGGGGTGTGGCCGGCCAACTTGGGAGAAGATGGACCGGCCACTTGGATGGTATTGTGGGCGAAGTTCATGAATTGTGTTTAATTAGCAAATTAATTGAATAATTAATCAATTAATTAGCTAATTAATATAATAAAAAAATAATGATTTAGGGGTTACCTTGTGGAGAAGATTTGATGAGGATGGATGAAATAGGTTATAAATAAATAGCTATTTTGGGCACTTTTGACTTGATTGAAGAATGATTGTCCACTGCTCGCGAGTAGGAATTTCGGTGTTCCTGAAGGGTAATTTTATCCTTTTTACCCTAGAATCCACGTGTCGCCTTCACATTTTTCTCGATTATTTTTTGCTCCACACAATTGATACAAGGCATTTGCTGAAGCATTGGATAGTCACAATTTTAGTAGTTGTTCAATTGTTGTAGGTTTTGCTGCAAGTATTTACTGCCTTAGAGTGATATTATCAGAATGAGAACGCATTTGCTGCCTTGCTGGAGGTGCAAAGTCCCTTGAAGGCTTGAATATGCACATTGACCTTGCATCCAGGAAATGTTTGAATTTGAAATAAGGTTTTGAACTATATGTTTTTCTTAAAAATATTAATGGCGTTGGGAGGAGGAGGAGGAGGAGGAGGAGGAGGAGGAGGAGGAGGAGGCGTTTTTATATTTACTTGAATTACATGTCATTATTGTATTTTTTTTAAATTAAAATGTTAATTATTGAATTCCAAATATATCCTTTTAGGCTGATATTTCTTTTTACGTGACCTTTATTTTAGGAAGTAGTTTTTGGTTTGTTGAATTTGATGAGAACGTGGATTTCTCTCCCACGTTTGATTTTGTGATCTCCCATTTTTGAATCTTGAATGAGTTTATCCAATTCAATTAATGGTTGTTTTCACAATTTTATCTTGTTATCATTTGAGATAATTAGACATATATGTGATATGCTATTTACTCTTTGTTTTCGGCAGCTTGATGCTGGTATATTATGACACACCCCGTCCCGAAGGAGGGTGTGCCATTTGGATGGCCCAGATTAAGGGAAATCTGAAATCGTTGGCTCGGATGTAAGGGAAAGAAAATAAAAAGATGAAGGAAGGTTTTGTGTGTATGTGTGACTGGTGGAGAAAAGAAGAAAGAGGATTGGGCAAAACTGCCCAACCAGAAGGAAGAAGAAGACAGCTCCGGGAGAAGAGAGAGAAGCTTCTGGCCAATCAGAAAAGGGGAAAGGAGGAAAAGAGAGAGGGCGAGAAGCGGAGGAAGAAGAACAAAAATGGGTTTTCAACCCGCGACCAGCGCGACCCGGTGGGTTTTCCACCCGTGTCCGTCAAAATTTCTTCATTTTTCCGGTGAGTTACTTCAAACCATCACTTGGAAAACCCTCTATGATCTTCCCTCTTCCTATTACACCCCAAAAATCAAAGAATTTGGCCTTGAAATTGGATGAAACCGTACGGTGTGTGCGGTGGCTTAGTGTACAAATTCTTCAAATCTTGAAACGTTTTCTTTCAATTACTAACACCATTAGCATTCCCTTAGGACCTGGAACAAAGCCCAAGCATTAGTTGGAGCATCAGAGTGGTTTTGGAGGTCGAATCGAATCACACCAAATTCTAGGGTTCGTACGGTTTTTGCTGAAATTGGAGCTCTTATTGACCGAAATGACCTTGGTCACAGGTATGAAAGTTGTTCTACTCTTTGAGATCTTCAATTCTGCAAATTTTGGTAATTTTTGGAGAAAGTTGAATTTTCCGGCGAGCCGGGGCAGCCGAACGCCACCCACGGCGGCGCGTGGCCAGTGAGCCGCCAATGCTATTTTTAGGCCATAATTCATGTTCTGAATTCATTTTTGGTGAATGAATGACGTATGATGATCATTCGAACCTAAATTCGTTACGATGCGGGGTTAGGCCAAAATATGAATTGACGATCCGACCGTTGGATCTACACCAAATTTTGTTACGTTGTAATATGTAATATTTGAGGATTATAGGAACTTACGGATTGAGAATCCGATTTACGGATCTTCTGGAATTGGAGTTGTAAGTTCATAAAATACAATGTTAGCAGTCACTTAGTTTTGGCAATTGACGGAGATTCGACCGTTGGATGGTAATGAAATTTTAGGATGTTGTTCTAGAGATTTATTGTGGACCTCTAGAAGTTACGGATTGGAAATCTGAGTTGCAGATCTTCCGAATCGAACTACATAGTGACGTGTTTTATATAAGTTATATATTCTATCGATATGATTTCTGAGGCATGATTTGATGATTGTTCTAGGCGCCGATCGTCATGACGCCTTGATGTGTTGTGCTAGGGAGTTGTAGGGTGAACTCCAGGTGAGTGGGCGGTTATTTTCCGTATATACCGCTATAAATGAATTTTGCCCAGAAAATCAGTTTAAATGAAATGTGTTATGAAATGCGTTATGAAATGTCATGCAAAGTATCTAAATGTTTAATTATGCATTATTGATTGTTTATATTAATGTCGGTGCTAAGGACGCACAGGTAAGTGACAGGTAAGCTTATATGCTAGTTATTGTGAACGAATGATGAAATGTGATATGATTAGAGCTCATAGACCTGCACACTGATATTAGTGCTCACGCCCAAAGAGGGGCTCAGTCTTTCACATGTTGTTCACCTCCCGCACCACATGCTCGCCTTGGATCCAAGTTAGGTGCTCAGTCATGTCGAATAGGCCACTATAGGTGGGTTCGACTCGTAGGTGACCCGCGATTTATCGCTCAGTCTTCACGTGATTGTAGCACTAGAGCATATTAGTGTATTATCAGTGATGTTGTGCAGACCACTAGAGGTGGTATTGATGTGTGTGCAGGGTATATATATATGATTTGATTATGATGATTATGAGTTATATGATTTGTTGAGTATGTTATGAGCTATATACGGCCGAGGGCCGAGATGATATTTGAGTATTCAATCACATTCACAGGGATGCTTTGGCATTCAGTTGATACTTTGGCATGGCATATGCATACTTTCATACATACATGTTTTCCAGCGGATTCTGAAGAAATATATATGAGTATATACTTTATTTCTGGGAAATTATACAGGTTTTACGGCGAGGGGTTATAACTTTTGAAAGGAAAGGTTTTGAAAAGAATTGTTTTACTGACCCACTCAACTTTGTTTTGCGCCCCTCCAGGTTCGAGTTAGAGCAGAGCTTTGGTGGCCACGAGGAATCCAATGGTGTTCTGACAGAATTCACAAATGTAGGATTCACCTTCGGGTGTTATATCTTAGTAATTATATCTTTAAAGCTTCCGAACTGTGTAAATGGTTACGTCACTCTCACGTGACGTCCAGCATGCCCTCCTTCGGGACGGGGTGTGTCATGTTATGCTATTTACTCTCTGTTTTCGCCTGCTTAATGCTGGTACGTTGAGTAGGTTTCATCAAGATTCTTTACTGCTTCAGGTTTTATCAATAGGCTGGTACGTTGATCCATCTTCTTAGTCTTTTATAGTTTACGTGAATACAAAATTGCTCTAAATTATTACATCATAAAGAAAAGCTACGCTCTTTACCTACTAAAGCTATGATCATTTGCAAATTTTAATTTGTGGAGAGGGTTTTTTATTCGGCAATTTTTTGGGGGACATATTTTTTGAATTTTGAAATTCAAATATAAAGATGATATGTACCTCATTAGTTTTCCAAATTGCAAATAAAGATGATATGTACCCATTAATTTTCAGGTTTTGTTTCTATTTGGATCCCTCCTGGCGTTGGAACGTTGGAATCCCTCTTGGGGTTGGAACATTGGAAAAAGAAAATTGAAAAAATGGCAAAAAAGTTGGAGGAGGTCAAAGAGCAAAAATTGCCGAGTTGTTTGTGATAAACCAAAGAAGCCTGAATCAACTATGTTTGCTGCTGCAGTATAATCTTGCTGTGGTATCGTTGTTGCTGTTTAGTTCAGTATGGACAAGGAGTTCGAGACTTAAATTGAATTGTAATTTATGTATGTCTTGTATATTGGTTCATATCCCACAAGGATTAGGAGTATACAAAAATCTGTTCTTCATTGTATCTTTCAGTTTGTTCTTTGATCTTTTTTATTTTATTTTTGAAAATAAATATAAACGTACCGATAATATATATAAACGTACCAAATACGTACCAAGAAAATATATAATGTAACATACCAAATATGTTTTTTTTAAATAAATATAAACGTACCAAAAATATATAAATGTACCAAATACATACGAAAAAGAAATACAAACGTAACAAATACGTACCAAGAAGATATATAAAGTAACGTACCAAATAAGTACCATGACGAAATATATGTACCAAATATGTTTTTTTTTTTAAATAAATATAAACATACCAAAAAGATATATAAACGTACCAACTACATATAAAAAAAGAATACAAACATACCAAATATGTACCAAGAAAAAAATATACGTTTCATGTGTCATTTGAAAGACTTTTTATTGAAATTGGATACTACAATATTTATCTACAAGATTTTAGGAGTTTATATATATATTATCTAAGAATTAAAAGGTACATTAAATATAATAGCAAGTCACGTTCATGTGTAATTTGAAAGACTTTTTATTGAAATTGAACTCTACAATATTTATCTACAAGTTTTTAAGAGTTTTGATGTATTATCTAGGAAATAAAAGGTATATTTATAAAATGGCAAGTTGGGTAATTTTACATTATAAAAAACGCTACTTCTAATGCATCTGACACCTAAATTGTAGGAAGATGTTTAATCAAAACTCTAAAAGGCATGAGTGTTTAATTCCAAAATTTTAAAAGCTAGGCATCTGTATCAAAACGCCCCTTTTTTTTTTCATTTTGTATGTAAATGATTTGAAACCGAATCGAAACTATTTGAAACTGGTCGGTTTGGTTTCATTTCGGTTTTGGCTTCAAAACTGCACAGAATCAAACTGCAAAATTTTTTAGTTTCACTCAAAATCGCACCAAACCGAACTGTGCTCACTCCTACACAGAAATACCAAACTAGCCTTAAGCTAGACTGACTGAGAATAGACCAAGCTGGACTGATTTAGTGAAGCCTTTGGTGTAGTGTCAGACTAAAAAGTAGGATAATTAACAAACTTTAATATTATATTATATTATGTGTAAATCATACAAAACTACCTCAATTATGGGTCGAACCACAATCTCCTATCTCATGTTTTAAATACTGTAATGTCATTACTTATGAATTCATTGCAATATCACAAATCCGTCAACCTTTCTGTTAATTTTTCTGTTACATGTTGACGTACGAGACACACGCCTCACTACATCACCAACTGGAATAAAAAATTATTTATTATTTGTTTAACAATTAAAATTAATTGAAAACAAATAATTTTGTTCCCCCACCCCCAAAACTAGAAATCCCCAATCCCCAATCCTCCGTTACCCCATTCCTTCACCCCTCAGCCGCAGCTCCTTGTAGTCCAACCCCCACTGCCAGCCTACAACATCTGCATTCCTTCCATTCCTTCAGTTCCAGAGATCCAATATGTTGGTTTGGGTTTTCAAAAGAGAAAACGAAGAATAAGAAGAAGAACACACAGACGGGGAGGTCGATAAAGTAACGGACATCGTACCTTTAGGAACCCAACAACGCTCTAACCTTCGAGGAATTTCACAACCTTCGCCCCAAATCCGGTGAACTTCCCATCCCAAGGATAAATTCATGGACGACAAACCCATATTCCAGTTGTGGAGCTGGGAGTCGGGTCGAGCAGGTAGAGAACGAGAGGGGAAACAGAGTAGTTACCGTGGGCGCCCTAATCACACGGACGACGAGTCGATAGAGCAACGGACATCGAGACGTTGCAGAAATCCCCGGATGGTCGCTGCATCGCAGGGCATCCCCTCTATACCACCACATTTGGGGTTTACCATTTCTAAATCACTAATTTACTGCCTGTTTGGGTTAATATTTGAACATTGGGCTGCAAGTGTGAGGAAGCCCAGAGATGCCAATTAAAGGAAGACTTGCCCAAAGCCCAGCATCCAACCCATATACAAATTGGCACTTTCCCATTAATGCATCGACCATGTGCCTATGTTTTATATGTCAAGTGATGGAGACTAACTCACAATCAGCCAAAAAGTACTTTTTCAGTGGCAATACAAGTAAAAAGATGATGAGTCACTACCCTCCAATTGCTTTCGGGCAAGAACAAAGTCACAGCAGTTGGGCTAATTGGTTTATAAAAGGAAGAAGAAGCCCCAGAGACAAGGACACTCAACCAATCAAACAAACAAACATACAAACTTTGCTCTCAAGCCAGATTTACATCCAAAAGCTGTAATCAGCCCAGATCTCAGTTATTTTCAGGATATTTCCCTACAAAAGCCATCTTTTGTCTTGTTTAGAAGCTCTGCTATCACCCCTAGTGGCGTAGTATCGATTCCCTTGTGTAAACTTGTTTACCATCTATCTTTTTTTAGCGTAGAAACCTCTGTAAACTCAAAGAGAGTGATTGCAAGAAGTTCAACCTTGCCAGACAAGGTGAAAACTTGCCCGAAGCTCTTTGTTTGCTTTATGAATTTGTAGATCTATTACTTAATTTATTCTCCAGTATGTATTCAAGTCATATCCGCCTGTTTTCCCACTTTAAAAGTCTTATTTGTATCTGGATCTAGTCAATCTAATGGATATGCTTTCATTTAAAACCAATCAAGAACCAAACAAATGACTTAAGGGATCTAGACTCCCCTCATTCAAACATACAAGACTATGAACTGAAAGTCCTTGTTCGCAAGGCAAGAAAAAGAACTTAATGTGGACTTAACCCATCCACGACAATCCTTTGATAACAAGAAGTCTGAGTAACATGGGGCCCAAGTAATCGACTGAAACACTCTTGTTCTACATCTGCTATACTGAGATAGCAGTGGCACGCCTAGCACTTGGTTAGTTTTGATTGCGAGCCTCAAGGCCTAAGGCCCCACAAAGGCACATTTCATAACTAACTTTGTCATCTTCTTGTATCATATCAACAAGCAAAAGCTCGACTATACATCTATAGTGCCAATCTCTTGGGGAGCTGTGCTGAGGACCGATGACCCCTCTTCGGAGAAATCTTTGCCCGAACATAGTTTTGGCACGCTCAGTGGGACCCATTTAGTCTTGTATGCCAAGAAGAAGAAGGAAGAAGAAAACCTTAAGGTGGAACACGGAATACGGGCTACCCCAGTGTTTACCAAAATCAACCATGACAAATCATCCAAAGGATTTTCCTTCCCTGCAAGAACCAGCTATTCTAGAAAGCCCGACTTCATCCGAGAAGTCAGGAGGGAAGGTGACTAATAAGACTTGCAAGCCGCCATGGTGCAAGTATTGAAGAGTATGGAGAAGATCACTCTGGAAACCAGATGAGAAGTAAGCAGACTCTGTTCTTTAACAGGGAGTTTGCAGAGAAAATTAGATCTGGAATACTCTACCTCGAAAGATAGCCATGCCAGGGAAGCGATGAGGGAAGAGAGTCCTAAGAAAAAAACCAGTTATCCCCCTATTTCCTTTACTTGAGGAAAAAAGGGATAAATGAAAGAACAAGGAAAGATCTGGATCCAATCAGCCAGTGTTGGAGGAAATCCTAGAAGCGGAGTTGCTCGACCCACTATTAGTTTCACTAGATAGTAGGGGGCAGAGTGAGAAAGAAAGAACAAAGTATGGGATGCCCCAATTAATCGGAGAATCCAGCGGGAAAGGCGAACCTACCAAGGCAGACAAGCCTCCTCCTTATAGGCCCCCACCATTGGCCAGTAAAAGAGGGGATGCCAAGTGGAAGAAGCCCGAACCAAGAAAAAAGACTTTCTCGGGCAATGATCGTAGTCCGAAGTGGGAACTTCCTCATAACCCTCCCAACAATGCAGCTCACCAGCAGCTCAGGGATGAATTGGCCGAGTTAAGAAGGATGATAGCCCAGAATGCTCAACCCCAAGCTCGTCCACTGTTCAGGATCACCTACCAGAAGCCCTACCCGGAGTATATTGATGAGTAGAATCCCTTTCCAACCAACTTCAAGATGGTCGCGTTTCCTACTTTTAGTGGGGGGGATAGCAATGTATCCTCTAGATATCACATCTTCAAGTTCTCCAACCACTATGTGGCATTTGAAAACAATCCTAATTATAAGTTGAGGTTGTTTGGGAACTCGTTGGTTGGCTTAGCATCTCAGTGGTACTCTTTGTTGCCCCCCAATTCTATTGCTAACTGTGGGCAAATGGAGATGGCATTCCATGAGCAGTTCTATAGGATGGAGCCCAAGATGTCTATCAATGACCTGGTGGAGGTGAAACAGTACGAACATGAGTCTAAAAAGACTTCATGATGAGGTTCAAGAGGACAAGAATGAGGTGCCAATTCCCTATTAATCATGCCCAACTCATATCCATTGCTCAGAAGGCCTTGAGGCTGCCTTTGAGGAAAAAGTTTTATGATGTACAGTTTAATGAGTTGCAAGAGTTAGTGATTGTTGCCACAAAATATGAGAAGCTATTGCTGGAGGAGCAGCAAGTGAAGCACTCATCTAAGGCTCCTCATTTCTACAAAAGTAAAGCTACAATTCACCAACTGGAGTTTGAAGAAGCTGAGCCAGAGTGAAATGATGACCATGGGAGAAAAAGGATGGACATGTGTACGGCAGAGATGACGACCCCCTTTAAGCCTTTAATAGTGAAGGGGTTAGTCTAACTAGTCAAAGATCAGAAAGTGGTGATGAATGATGGTGGTTTTGTCCCTATGAAACCCCCTAAATACTAGAGTTATTCTTTTGATTTAACCAAAGCTGGGAAGATCTATGAGTAGTTGGTGCGGGCAAAAGTGATTGTGCCCGACAACATCAAGAAGATGCCTAAGCCAGAAGAGCTGAGAGGGAATAAGTATTGCAAACTGCATTATACTTTCAATCACTCCATAACTAACTATGTCCAGTTCATGGATTGGATATAAGACCTTATAGTGAAGGGAAATTTGTTGTTGGAGAAACCGCAGGCCAATATGATGATTGACACTGACCCCTTCCCACAAGCCCCAATAAACATGATCAACCTGACGTGGGCTGAGAAAAGGAAAGGAAAAGCCACCTAGGAAGTAAAAGCGGAAAGGAGGCCAGTTGATAGACTAACAGAAAGAGCTATCAAGTTGCCCGAGAAGCCCAAGGCAACCATAGTCAAATAAGTGGTGTTATGCAGCAAGTGTTAATGTGAATGTGAGTTGGAAATACCAGCGTCAGGAGCCGTTATTGATCAGAAGGAAAGAGAAAGAAGAACAAGAAATCTGCATGAGCATCATGTGGGCAGCTGAGAAAAAGACTTCCAGGAATGTTTTCCAAAAGTTAGGAGGAGATTCTCAACCAAAGGGCTTGTTAGAGGTATTCAGAAATTATGAAGCCTATGAAGAGGTGGAGGACAGAGAAGCCAAGATACCAAAATGGGTGGATGTGAGGCCACCCCAGCCAAGCTATGTCGGTGGAGATGTCAGGATAAAGGGGAGGACAGTGAACCCAGTCACAAAAAAAAATCATGCCCGACTCAAGCGAAAATGGTATATGGTTGGAAATGATGAGAGGTCTGTCAAGGAAATGGGAGCTTCCACGATCAAAAGAGTCCAGAGGCAGGACAAAGCCCACATAAACTCATTGAAAGTCCCCACTACCTCGGAAACCTCAGATAATGTGAAGTTTGAGAGAGTACCTCATGGGGGAAGAAATCAACTTCAGTGGAGGAAAAAGGAGGTAGAAAAGGCAAACAGCAAAGCTGAAGGGGAATGAGATCATGTGCCACAAAACCCTCATCCAGGAAAGTACAGAATCTTGAGGATAGCTCAAGAGGATATGGTGATGATGCCAACCCCAAGATGGAGCCCGAAACCAATTTGTTTTGGAACTATCTCACATGAGAGGGGGTTGCCCTCACCATTGTTGGATGATACTCTCTGTGAAGTCCCAGAACAAATGCCAAACTTTGGCATAACTCAAAAGGAAGCGCTTCCCGAACTGATGTTGCCAAAAGAAGCACATGCCTAGTTAGATGAATTCATGAATCACGTTGGGGGCAAGAATGAGGACTTACCTGGACCTAGCAACTTCCATGTAAACATGACATGTGTTTTATCTGCCATATTTTGCACCAAGCATGACCAACCTGCCATAATGGAGGGTGATCACTTGGCAACAGAACCTATGATGGCACATGTTAGTGTTAAAAAAGCGGGAAAAGAAGAGTTGGACATAATGGGTTTGCCCAAGCTCACAAAGAAAGAGCCCGAGAGAATATACTCAGACAGAACGGTCTTCAGTCGCCCAAGTTTGACCATAACCAACCATCTCAAGCCTATTTATGTAACTACGCATCTGGAGGGAGTGCCCTTCAAGAGGGTTTTGATTGATGGAGAAGCTGCCATCAATGTGTTGCCATATAAACAAATGAAAAGGATGTGTAGAAGTGAGGAGGATCTCATCCCCACGGATTTAACAGTTTCCAGTTTCTCTGGAGCCATCACTCGAACTTATGAGATATTGCCCCTGGAGGTTGACTTAGGTTCCAAGCAAATCATGCTAGCCTTCTTCATGGTAGACAGCACTTCCACTTATGGAGCTTTGCTAGGCCGAGATTGGATCCATCAGAGTTTCTCTGTGCTTTTCACCCTGCATCAACAAGTAGCAGTTTACCACAAGGAATGAGCCATGAGACTAGGATTTTGGGAAATTGTGGAGGCCGAGTCACGGCCATTCCTCCCTATAGCTAATGTTGCAGAACCCAGCTTTTACGATCCTAGTATTGGGATTCTCCAATGCTTAGGAGCTTATGAGAACGGCAGCCCGACTAAGGTGACGGCCTAAAAGCTTCTGGAACAAGGGTTATTCCTCACCAAGGAGGAATGGGATAGGCCCCATATTGTCCTGACTCCCCAACACCAGTAATGTCAGAACAAAGAAGGAATGACCAAGTAATTGCAGTCAGGTCCTTAATCAAAAGACTGTTGGTGTATATAAGAGAGAGAAAGCAAGAAAGGGAAAGTTTAGCCGAAGAACGAAAAAATGAAGCTTCAAGAAGCCAGAACAAAGGTGAGGAAGAGCTTTTTGGTAGAGAGTTGGAGGCAGCCATACAAATGGCTGAATGTATATATGACCTGGATGGGCTAGAAGACTTGCCCGAGAATCCAGAGTTGGTCGAATTCTTATGTGCAGAACCTGACAAACCACCACCAGAGGTGCAAGACCCTTTGGAGACCATTGATTTAGAGATTGAGGAAGATCCAAGGCCTATACAGATCAGTGGCCTGCTTGAAATGGAAGATCGGGCAAAGATAGTCAGCCTTTTGCACGAGTTCAAATATTGTTTTGCTTGGCATTACACTGAGATGCCAGGTTTAGATTCAACCTTAGTAGAACACAGAATACCTATTAAGGAGGGATATAAACCTATGAAGCAAGCCCCACGGAGGATGTCAAAAGAGATCGAGGAAAAAGTCAAGGAAGAGATTGAGAGGCTAATGAAGGCTGGATTTATTAGGCCAGCCAAATATGTCGAGTGCTTGGCCAACATTGTACCTGTATTAAAAGCTATAACTAATGCAGTTCGATGTTGCGTTGACTATAGAAACATTAATGGAGCCACGCCTAAAGATGAATATCCCATGCCCATGGCTGACTTATCCATAGATGCAGTTGCCAAACACAAAGTCTTATTTTTCATGGATGGGAATGTCGATTATAATCAGATAAAAATGGCTAAAGAAGATATACACAAAACAGCTTTTAGGTGCTCTGGTCATGTTGGAGCATATGAATATTTAGTAATGTCATTCGGGCTCAAAATTGCTGGTGCAACCTATCAAAGAGTGATGAATGCCATTTTTCATGACTTGATCGGCCATAGCATGGAAGTATACATTAAGGGTAAATTACACTTTCATACCTCAGGTTTGAGGTCTATTTCAGTTTCTTACAACATCTTCAAAACATTTCACTTTCATACCTTAAGTATTATTTTATTTCAAAATAATACCTCCGTTACATTTTCTATCCATTGATCTGTTAAATGCTGACGTGGCTGCCACACATATGCCACGTGGCAAAAAAATTAATTTTTTAATTTTTTTTTTAAAACCTGAATTTTCTAAAAAAAAAATGAATGCCTAACCCAGAACCCAAAAACCTGCAACAAGAAGAAGAAGAAGAGGGAGGCAGAGGAAAAAAAAAAAAAAAACCAAACTCCACATTTACAATTTCGTTACAACTTCTCAAAAAATTAAAATCTTTAACCAAATTTAAAAATCAAACTCCATATTTTCCAAGCGACAAAGTTTGCATCTGGCTTACTTGAGCTCAGAAACCAATCCATTTTGTCCAAAAAAAAATTCAGAAAACGAAAATTTTCTGAGAAACCAAGCAAATCATGAATCGGAAGAGAAAATGAAAGGCATACCTGTTCCACCATCGCCGACGATGACGAGCTTGAAGCTCGGGTAATCCACAGTCTGCTGATTCGGCAAAGCCTGCAAAATTTCACCCAAAAATTTCAAACAAATTAGTAAAAAATTGGTTTTCTCAGCTGCCAAACAAAAAATACAAAGATCAAAAGAATTGGACAGAAATTTTCCCGAGAAAAAAAAAAGCGAGGACTTACCATTTGTGTCTAACACTGTGGGGAAGGGAGGAGGGTCGTGCGGGGGGGGGGGGGGGGGAGAAGAGAGGAGGGGGGTCGCAAGGGGGTTCTGGGGTTTTTTTTTTTCCCCTCTTCCTCTTCTTCCTCTTCTTCTTCTTCTTCTTCTTCTTCTTGTTCTAGGTTGCAGGTTTTTTTTTTGGAGGGGGGGAGGAACTGGGTTTGGGGTTTTTTTCTTTTTTTTTTTTCCCTTCCTCCCTCTTCTTCTTCTTCTTCTTGCAGGTTTTTGGGTTCTGGAACTTCTGGGTTAGGGTGTCAATTTTTTTTTTTTTTTTTTTTTTGAGAAAATTCAGGTTTTTAAAAAAAAAAAATTTTATTATTATTTTTGCCATGTGGCAGACATTTGGCAGCCACGTGCCATATATGTGGCAGCCACGTCAGCATTTAACGAATCAATGGATGGAAAATGTAAAGAAGGTATTATTTTGAAATAAAATAGTACTTAAGGTATGAAAGTGAAATGTTTTGAAGATGTTGTAAGGAATTGAAATAAATCACAAACCTGAGGTATGAAAGTGTAATTTATCCATACATTAATGACATCATGGTGAAGTCTAAAATTGAAGAACAGCATTTGGTAGACCTCAGACAAGCCTTAACAAGAATGAGGATCCATAAGCTGAAAATGAATCCAAAGAAATGTGCTTTTGGAGTAAGATCGGGCAACTTCTTGGGATTCCTTGTTCATCAAAGCAGGGTGGAGGCTGACAAGAACAAAGCTCGGGCAATAATGGAAACACCTCAACCCACCAATAAAGTACAACTTTAAAGGCTGCTGGGAAAAATCAACTTCTTAAGAAGATTCATTGCTAACTTGGTGGGCAAAATTCAGCCGTTAACTCCTCTACTAAGATTGAAAGACAAAGAAGAATTTGAGTGGGGCCCACCACATCAAAAGGCTTTCGACATCATAAAGGCTTACTTGGCCTCTCCACCAGTGCTCATGCCACCTCAGAGAGGGAAGCCTTTAAAGCTTTATATTTCTGCCTTTGAGAAATCAATGGGAAGTTTGTTGGCTCAAAATAATTAAGGTGGGAATGAACAAGCAATATACTATCTCAGTAGAATCCTTAGTAAGCTAGAGACAAGATATACACCAGTTGAGAGGTTGTGCTTGGCTCTATACTTCACTATCTGCAAGCTAAGGCATTACATGTTACCTTGCCACGTCCACATCATCCCCAAGACAGATGTGATCAAGTACATGCTGTCAAAACCAATGCTAACTGGGAAAATTGGAAAGTGGATTCTAGCACTATTAGAGTTCAGCTTTCAATATGTGCCTCAAAGAGCGATCAAGGGACAAGCAATTACGGACTTCTTGGCTGAGCACCAAGAGTCCCAATGGGAGATTGTCAACATCCCAGAAACTCTGGAAGTGGCCAGTGTATGGATCCCGCTAAACAAAGCTTTCTCGAGCAAAGAAGAATGGATCAAGCAAGAAGTAAAAAGAATAACTAGCCTCTGGATTACTCCTTGAAGACTATATTTTAATGGTTCTTGCACTCAAAATGCTGCTGGAGCCGGGATTGTCATCATTGATCCCAGGGGTACTCACCATTGTTATTCTTTCCTCCTGAATTAGGGGTAACTGGAGTTGAGGTGTTTGGTGATTCAGAATTAGTGATCAATCAGTTAAATGGAGAGTACAAGTGCAGACACATCACCATGGCAGGTTACTACTTGGCATCTACACAACTATTGAGCTACTGGGGCATGGAAATATCAGTCAGCCACATCCCTAGAAAGGCAAACACAATTGCCAATAAGATGGCACAATTGGCTTCTGGAGCACCGATCTAAGAAAGGAAATTTAAAGGGGATATAAAAGTTCAGAGAAGAAATCTCCCTTCTATCTTTGAAATGGGATTTAGCCTAGATGTGTTGACTGGAGAAATAGAGATAGAGGATTGGAGGACACTTATTGTTCAGTATTTGAAAGATCCATCATTCCCTATAAGTAAGAAAAATAGACAACAAGCAACTAAATATGTTTTGTGGGAGGGAAATCTATTAAGGAAGACTCTAGATGGACTGCTGTTGAAGTGCTTAGGCCAGGAAAAATCAATGAGGGTAATGGTCACATGCAGGGATCTGTGAGGCACATCAAGCTGGAACTAAGATGAGATGGTTGCTTAGAAGATATGGCTATTTCTGGCCCGAGATGGAGAAAAACTGCAAAGCTTATATCCGAAGGTGTGAAGAATGCCAAAGACATGGACCTCTCCAACATGTGCCCTCAATACCCTTGAACCTCGTGGTCAAGCCTTGGCCCTTTAGAGGGTGGGCAATGGACTTCATCGGGCGAATTTATCCAGCTTCTAGCAAAGGACATACATTCATAATCGTGGCAACAGATTACTTCACCAAGTGGGTGGAAGCTTCAGCGGTGAAGACTATCACTTCAACTGCAGTCAAGAAGTTCATTGAAACCAAGATCTTACATAGATTTGGGGTACCTGAGACAATTGTCACAGACCGCGGGCCATCTTTTATTTCAAGGGAAGTAAAGGAATTTGCAAGTAAGTTCAAGATAAAAATGATTTGGTCTAGTCCTTACTACCCCCAGTCAAATGGTCAAGCAGAAGCCAGCAACAAGGTCTTCGTAAACATTATCAAAAGAATGGTGGCAGATAGTCTAGAGAAGTGGCATGAGAAGTTGGGAAACACTTTGTGGGCTTACAGAACCTCCAAAAGGGCGGGAACTGGAACAACTCCTTATACCTTAACCTTCGGGCAATATGTTGTACTCCCCATGGAGATTAATGTGAGTTCTGTTAGGATTCAAAATCAGTACGGGCTGCACAGTGAAGAATATATTCAGGCTATATGTCAAGGAGTTGAAAATCTTGATGTAGCCCGAATTGAAACTCTAGATAAAATTCAAGAGGGAAAGAGGGTTGTCACCTGAGCATACAATAAGAAGGTAAAATTAAAAACCTTCAAGGAAAGAGAGTTAGTTTGGAAAACAATTCTGCCTTTGGGAGCTTAAGTTAGAGGCTTTGGGAAGTGGAGCCTGACTTGGGAGGGTCCTTTCATTATCAACCAATTCCTAGACAAATGAGGATATTACTTGGCAGATGTAGAGGGAAGCTTACAGAAACATCCAATCAATGCTAAGTTTTTGAAAAAAATATCACCCAACCTTATGGGATGTTAGCGATTGCTACATCGAGGAAGTGTAAGCATTGCGAGAAATCTAAAATCAGCTTATGTGCTCATCATAGTTGAGTTTCAAGGCAAAAATGCAAGCTAAGGTGGATTAAAAGAAATCATTTTCATTTCATTGAATGTTGAAGTTACATAAGATTTAGCTCAATAATTCTACATCCTTAGTTCGGGCAGCTATCCTAGAATGCCTTGAGTGCAAACCATTGCTCCTCCAACTTCTCAATTTCGAAGACACCTATGTGATCCTTGCCTACATAACAGAGCATTCTTCCACAAGTCCTACCAAGGCCTTTGACGTTGATCCGAAAGCCAACAAGGTCGTGGTAGTTGATCTCAAAGCATACACCTATGATGATGAAGTGATCAAGAAAGCAGAAGTTATGGAGAAGCATGGGCTTGTGGATATCAATGCAAAAGAAGATAGCTTTATATCCACAAGTAGAATATACCGGTATGATTAAAGCTACTCGGCTGCTCTTCAATGCCATAGAAATCCTGAAACAGAAGCTGGAACCAGTGCACCTTTCTGAGGATATTATAGAAACTGATTTCCCCTTGGGCATGTTGTCCTCAATAGCAATTGGGACCTGAGAAGTCCATCCAGGTCCCAAGGAGTGCATTCCCTCTTCCTCGAAGAAGAGTTCAGTGTGTATGCCTGCTCGAGGGCGATGAAGGCCATTGAGCAAACGACGCATGGTGGAAATCCCCTCACCAGTCTCATAGGGAGATTAAGTTCGAGCCATTTTGGGTGCCATTGAGAAAAGATTGGAAGAAAATTGAAATTTGGGGGCAAGAATGGAGGAACGAAGGAAGGTTCTGAAGACTCTGATGATTTTGGGAATTAAGGAGATTTGTGGGCTTGAAAATTCTAAGGTATTCAGCCAAAGGGTTTAAAAGGGAATTATATAGTGAGCGGTTACTTAGTGATGGAATTCGTGGGTTAGTGCAAAGGTCTTGGTTAACAAACAATTGCTTTAAATGGTATGAGTCCCGAGTGAAAGCGTGTGACAACCATTTAATCATTATTAGCGTCTTGGGCTGCAGAATCAACAATGATTAAAGGGGGCACTGTTTGGGTTAATATTTGAACATTGGGTTGCAAGTGTGAAGAAGCCCAAAGATGCCAATTAAAGGAAGACTTGCCCGAAGCCCAGCATCCAGCCTAGAGACAAATTGGCACATTCCCATTAGTGCATAGACCATGTGCATATGTTTTAAATGTCAAGTGATGGAGACTAACTCACAATCAGCCAAAAAGTACTTTTCAGTGGCAATACAGGTAAAAAGATGATGAGTCACTACCCTCCAATTGCTTTCGGGCAAGAACAAAGTCACAACAGACGGGCTAATTGGTCTATAAAAGGAAAAAGAGGCCCCAGAGACAAGGACACTCAACCAATCAAACAAACAAACATACAAACTCTGTTCTCAAGCCAGATTTACATCCAAAAGCTGTAATCAGCCCAGATATCAGTTCTTTTCAGGATATTTCCTTACAAAAGCCATCTTTTGTCTTGTTTAGAAACTCTGCTATCACCCCTAGTGGCGTAGTATCGATTCCCTTGTGTAAACTTGTTTACCATCCATCCATTTTTAGTGTAGAAACCTCTGTAAACTCAAAGAGAAATGATTGCAAGAAGTTCAACCTTGCCAAACAAGGTGAAATCTTGTCGAAGCTCTTTGTTTGCTTTCTGAATTTGTAGATCTATTACTTAATGTATTCTCCAGTATGTATTCAAGTCATATCCGCCTGTTTTCCCACTTTAAAAGTCTTATTTGTATCCTGATCTGGTCAGTCTAATGGATATGCTTTCATTTAAAACCAATCAAGAACCAAACAAATGACTTAAGGGATCTAGACTCCCCTCATTCAAACATACAAGACTATGAACTGAAAGTCCTTGTTCGCAAGGCAAGAAAAAGAACTTAATGTGGACTTAATCCATCCATGACAATCCTTTGATAACAAGAAGTCGGAGTAACTTGGGGCGCAAGTAATCGACTGAAACACTATTGTTTCTGTTATACTGAGATAGCAGTGGCACGCCTAGCACTCGGTTAGTTTTGATTGCAAGCCTCAAGGCCTACACCTAAGGCCCCACAAAGGCACCTTTCAAAACTAACTTTGTCCTCTTCTTGTAGCATATCAACGAGCAAGAGCCCGACTATACATCCAAAGTGCCAATCCCTTGGAGAGCTGTGCTGAGGACCGAGGACCCCTCTCCGGAGAAATCTTCGCCCGAACACTACCTACCGGTATTAAACTATCCCAAATTTTGCAGAAAATCCAAATATCCAAACTTTGAGAGAGATTTTCAAAACCTTTTTGAGAATTTGAGAAAAATAATTTGAGGGTGCCAAGCCGTATTCATGGTGGTGTTTTTGGCTGAGCGGCAGCCTCTTTCTAGAAATTGGCTGAGGGTGCCAAGCAATCAAAGTTTAAATTTAAATTTTTGTTTCTTTTTTAGTTTCTCGGATTTTTTCTAATTTGTTCCTCATTCCACGTGTCAATCGGTGGGATGGTCCACGTGTTTAATAAGGCCAGTTTGGGATACCAATTGGGCGAGAAGCATGCACACGTCTGACACGTCAGCATTTAACAGAAAAGTTGACAAATGTTGACATTACAACAAATTCGTAAGACGAGATACATATGAGATTGTAATGTGATTTATCTTTATATTATTTAATCAGTATCTATTAATATTTTATTATTAATTTATTTTTTATATAATCCTCTTCCTCTCTTCCCCTCTTTATCCTGACCTCTCCTTCTCTGTCCCACTCTCACTCCCCTCTCCCTCTTTTTCACCCTTTTTTCTTCCTCCCTTTCTCTGACCATTGTGTCTCTCCCCTCTCCCTCCTATTTCTCCCGTTTCACTCAAATTACTTTGGCCTTCTTCTTCTTCTTCTTCAAAGTTTGAAACTTTGAATTTGTTTTGCTTTGTCTCAAAGGAAGCTCGAATTGGAACCAGCCAGGTGTTCCTCTGTGAAGCAAGGAGGGGAAATCTGGGCTGTACTATCATAAACGAGTCTTTTTTAATGGCTGATTTGTTATCATAAACGAGCATACCCAAAGATGGAACTTTGGCTGCACTATGTGCACATAGCTTAATCTGAAGATTGCCCAAAAATTCAATCTGCGAGTATTAGCTTTTTCTTACTAGTTTGTTCTAACATATGCTCGATCGATATAAATTCAGATTTCATAAATTTACAGATTGAAGATGACAGACACGGTTGTCCCAAGTTCAATTGTTCATGAACTTCTAAACCAAAATAACTATGAAGAATGGAGTTTGCGAGTTGAAACCTACCTGTTGGCAAAAGGTCTTTGGGAAGTTGTGGAAGCCACCACTGAGCCTCCTAAACGAGAAGATGGTGAAGTTGAATTTAAAGCTTGGAGGAAGAGTAATGCCGAGGCTTTGCACTCGATCCAGGTTTCTTGTGGGGCCGATACTTTTTCTTTTATTAGGGGCACCCGCAGAGCCAAAATTGCTTGGGATATTTTGGCAGAAAAGTTGAAGCCAGCTGAAGCACCCCAAGCCACAGAAACCGGTATGTGCACCTTCGTCTTTTCCATATAATATTATAAATCACTCTCTATAGAGTAATCAGCCCAATTTATTTGGCATGAAGACCAAAACGAAGAGTCACTAATATTGACAATTTTTTTGGTTGCATATTCATTAAAAAGAGATTTTTATTTTATTTTATTTATTTATTTTCAATAAAAGGAGAGAAGTTAATTGTGTGAGTAGTGTCAATTTTGGCTTTGGCCTAGCTCTTCTCAGTTGAATCATATATATTCTTACTTTCTTAGTAGAGTAGTTCAATTTAAACAACAGCAAAATTAAGAAAGGAAAACGAAGAAATATATTTTCTAATAGAGAATGATACGATATAAATATTAAGGATTCCATTTTTCAGAGAAGATATCTAACAATGACACGAATAGCAACCCTACCACTGTTGATATGGAGCCAGAGGAACGGTCGGCAATAGAAGAATCGTCCGATAAAGGTATTATGTCTCGATTCTCATAAAGATTTCTGTTCAATAGTTATTGATTATACTCCTTTCAAATTCTACATCGTTATTTTCATTCTAAAATAGTTGTTTATTTTGCTTTTTACAAGGAGAAAACTAAAATGCATGATGCTATTGACTTTGCATTCTTATTAACAGTTGTAATTTACAAGGAGAAATCCGTAACAAGTATATAGTCTATATGTTTTTCTTTTTGTGAAGAGGGTAATAACTATATGTTACGTACATTATTTATGGGGATATATATATATATAACGTTAGCTAGCTTGGCAGGACACGAGGACAGCCACGTTAATCAAACTTTATGGGATTTAGTGGAGAATGATAAATGGGATGCTGCAATGGAGTATCTTAACAACCATCCCGAGGTAGTAACTGCAAGACTTAGCAGATACAATGAGACAATTCTTCACAAGGCAGTCTTGGGTGAGAAGGTGGACGTTGCAAAAAAATTGGTGAACTTAATGAAACCAGAAGACTTGGGAATACAAACCCATAAGGGTTCTACCGCTCTTCATCACGTTGTGACCATAACTACAGAACACGTCGAACTAGCAAAATGCATGGTTGAAAAGAACAGTAATTTACTCAATATTGTCTTTCCTCGCAACAATCTCCCCCTACTTGTCAGGGCTCAGTATATTGAAGAAGGAGAAAAAATGGCCAAATACCTCTATTTAGTCACTCCGTGCGACACCCTGACTGAATCCCATTGCGCTGAACTTATTATCACCGGTTTTAGGTTAAAAAGATTTGGTAAGATTAACGTTCAAATGATAATTATTATTAGTGGCGCCTTAATTTTTTTTCCCTTCATAAACACTATAAAACCTCTATATATCGCTATTTCTAAACAATTTTATTCTTCTTTCACTCCACAATATATAGATATTGCGTGGGATTTAATTCAGCGCCGCCCAAAGTTAGCTATTGCTGAAAGCCGTCCAGAGTTGGCCATTTCTAAAAGCCACTTCGAGAATACACCTTTAAATCAACTAGCTGGTATGCATTCCGCATTCTTAAGTGGAAGCTCGCTCAGTTTCTGGGAACAATGGATTTATGACAGTTAGTAATGCTTTCTATTTTCTCTTCATTTTTAATTTTGTCCTAATTGAGCGCTCTATTTTCTTTTATTCCTATTAGACACAGCAACAGAAAAATCTTGCTTCAAGGAACTAGTTTATTATATCTCGTATTAATACATAACTGCGCTTGTGTTCTTATCTTCATAGGCATAGAAATAAAACCAATGCCTACCATTGATAACAAAAAGGAGCCTATTCCTACCCCTGATGAGATTCGTATAAACGTTCAAAAACTGGAAAATGATGACCAAAGTAATCAAAGGCATCTCATTTCCTCAGGTGCGTATGTTACATAACAGACGTGCTATTTGTTTTTGTTAATGTTTAATGAGTTGTTTCATAAAGGTACCACAACTATGTATGCATATTGATCTTCTATCATTTTTTTAAGTGTTATACTTCTATCACTGGTAGACATAAAAAAAACAACTTTAAATTATTGGAATGTTTACTGTGGAATCAAAAATAATCTCAAAAATCATGGAGGTGACATGTGAATTTTTTGACAAGAAAAACGAGATTACCCTTGAGGCACATCAGGATTCCCACATGCATGCAATGAACAATAACGGCTGAATCAAGGAAGAGTCAAATGTGGTCTTTATGGAATTTATTCAAATTCCTCTTATCACTCCTCATTGATTTTATTCAATAAAGTAACCTAACCTCCAAAACTTCCTATTTAATTAGGGAATAATTACCATGATAATTGCTAGATATCAAGATAGTATTTCACATAATATCTTGCTGTTATTCACCCATTACCACCATATATGGCCGGCCACTCTCGACCCAAAAGGCTGGCTAGCCACCCTCGTATAAATATTCCAATTAGCTCACTAAAATGCTAAGCTGTTTGCTACCTACAAATTCCTAAATACATTCTTTTCAGCCACCCTCGTAGACGCTAGACGGCTGACCACTGCCCAAATTAATGTCTAGGTATTTAAAAAATAAGAAATGACATCTAAACAAATTTGGCGCCCGCCTAGCCTAGGTAGCCCTAAGCCCCCACCTAGGCGAGCCTAAGTGGATCTAGATGGGCTGGGCAGTTTTATGACTTTTATTTATTTATTTTTATTAAGAAAACGGTTTAGGGTTGCAACTCTCTCCCAATTAAAATTTAAAAAATTTCCATTTTGCATTTTATTTTTTTTAATAAATTGTAAGAGACTTGTTGGATGATTGGATGAACACATTATATGCTTGTTTCCTATGTTCACAATATGTTCTAGTAACTTATAATTTATATATTATTCTATGCTGAAATTTATGTTTCCCAATATAACTATGTATTAAAGGAAACACTTATTTATAAGTCATATAATAATTTAATTAAGTTTAGAAAAACCGCCTAGGCCCCACCGTCCGACTAACGGCTTTTAGAACATTGGTCAAAGCTATCAAATTTAGTGGTGCTAAAGTTTGATTATTGCCTGTTTCGGAATTATTTGAAATATTAATGGAGTTTGGAACCTTTTTATCTTTTTATAAAAATCGATATTCTACACTAATCTACACTAAGGGGAAAGAGAGAGTTTAAATTTGGAACAGGGTGAGTTGAAGAAGAAGGTCTAACTACCAGGACAATCCACCGCCTACTAGGCCTTTCAAATGTGGGTTAGAGTTGTTGATTTTGATTTCAAAGAAACTCACCTCCAACAACAGTAAAAATGTGTAGGCACGAGGAGACTATGTACGCATTATTGATTTTGATTTCGAAGAAACTCACCGCATTTTTATACCATATTGAATGATGCTAAAGAGACAATATTTTTGTACCATATTATGTGGTTTAAACGGGATATAATTAATTGGTAACATATTCATTGAAAACTTAGTTCACAATTTGGAATTTCAATGCAGGTTTTCGTGGACTAGTTGTCAAGACTCTCAGTAAACTTTTGGGTACGCTACATTGTGAATTGATTTTCTTTGAAAATTGATTTTCACACATTCTTTTTAGCCTCTTATTATAGCTTTTTACACACCCTTAATTAATCTGGTTATTGATTCTATTGTTTTATTCAATCTCATGCCCATAAATAAATAGAGGTGTGTAAGAAACTTAAAAGGGGGTGTGAAAATCATTTTTCTTTTCTTATCCTATTTATTGTTTTAGTAATTTTTAATTATTTTCCTTTTAGTTTTTTATTTTCAATTATTTTCTAATTCTATATACAGTATTAATGGTATATTGTTTAATCTGTTTTGAATGTCAACATAGGATGCACATTCAATCGTATATATGAAATGAAATTGGCCCATGTTCGGATCCTTGAATTTCTACCTCGCATGTGTGAAGTGATTAAAAATAAAGATGTCAAAGAATTGCAAGGCTTGGAAACAGCAATGTTCCTAGCCACAAAAAAAGGGCATGTGGAGTATATTACTCATTTATGCAAAGCAAATGCTAAGCTCCGAACCATCATTAATGAAAAAGACCAGAGCATCTTTCAAGTTGCAGCTGAAAGTCGTCAACATCAAGTTTTTAGTCTAGTAAATGGGGTAGGCCATCGTGAGACTCGGAGATGGTTAGTAAATAGGCAAGATAAGTTCAGCAATAACATGCTGCATATGGTAGGAACTATTTCCTCAGTCGCACAGATTAATCATATTCGAGGTGCAGCTTTGCAAATGCAAAGAGAACTACAATGGTTCAAGGTGACTACTTATTTATAGAATTAATTATATATATACTCATAAAATCTATGTTATTAAATAAGAGACTACTTAATCATATAGTGAAAACTGATGATCAAATCCCCCTCTTTTCTCCTATTCACCGTCTTCTTTCTTCTATATAATTGAAATTTATAAGTAAATCAGAAGCCATTTTATATATATGTGGTCCAGTCCTTCATAACTTGAACTGAAATCCTTGGGACTTAGCCATAAGGATTTGTACCAAGAGATCAGAATTACTCTTCGGATGTACAGTCACATCCCTTCTAAGTTTTTGTTGAATGACGTGCAGGAGGTGGAGCGTATTTCAAATGCCACAGCTCCTGAAGTAATAAATCTGACAGATAAGATGGCACCACATGAATTATTTACAAGGGGTCACAAGGAATTGGTGAAAGAGGGTGAAAAGGCAATGAAAGAAACAGCAACATCTTGTACAGTTGTAGGAGCTCTCGTTGTTACTATCATGTTTGCTGCTGCGTTTACAGTTCCTGGTGGAAATAATCAAGATACAGGTCTTCCTACATTCTTAAGTAAGAGCACATTCATAACTTTTATAGTTGCAGATGCTATATCGCTCTTTTCTTCCACAACTTCAGTAATGATATTTTTGAGAATTCTCACATCGCGCTATGCCGAAGATGATTTCCTCAAATCATTGCCCACAAAAATGATATTAGGCCTTATCACCCTTTTTTTATCCATCGCCACAATGATGATAGCTTTTTCTTCAGCCCTTTCCATTATGCTTCATGGAAAATCATCTATTGCTATTCTAGTTACTTTGCTTGCAAGTGTTCCAGTTGCATCTTTCATATGGATGCAATTTCCCCTCCTTCTTGATTTAGTCAATTCTACTTATGGAGCAGGCGTGTTTGACAGAGAAAATAAGACATTGGCCTCGTAAACCCTAAATAATTGGCCTTGTGTTAACGTGATTATAATTGATGCTTATTAGTTTTGGAGTTGTTACAATATTTTTTGAAGTTTGTAATGAAAAGTTGTTTGGATCCTATATAATAAAAGCAAATGCACCCTGGTTGTAATGAAAGACATTGTAATGAAAAGACATTAATGTATGTGTTTGAACATTTAGTCCTTGTGTTGCATCCCTCCTCATTTTGCATATGATATTTTGGCGCAATAGCGAAAAGTAATCATGCCAATGTATTCTGGTGCTGATTAGATTCCTACCGATTATTCTCATTCCTAGCGCTATCATTCTCCACGAAAAAATAAAAGCCAACTCTCATTAATTGTTTTTTTCAGTTGGTTATACAACATTTGATTTCGTCGTGGATCATGAGAAATTTTTCACAAACTTTTCATAAGCACCTGCAATGGCAGCAATAAGCTACACCAATAAAGCTAGATCTTTATCCTCTCTCCTCCTAGGGATAATGCCGGTGTTGTGTCGACGTGTTCGAAAAAAAAAATTATAAAAGAATGTTTAAACTCTACTTCAATCCTAAACTCCTTCTCACGCAGATAAGCCAAGAAAATTGTTCAGATTTTTACTCACAAACAAATTAATTAGAAGGACCAAAAGGGGGCTATTTTTTATGAATCTCTCTTTTTTTAATATGAGAAAGCTGCAGAAGTTTCATTACTAGCTAACCAAAAGGCAAGTGAAGACACAAGACAGGTATTACAAGGGAACAACACTCCTCAAACACCAAGTCGGAGAAAGAATATATCAGATGAATACCTACTAACAAACCATAGGGACCAATATATGACCAACATCAACAAATAAAAAATAAAAAGTATAATTTGGAAAAATAATAATAAAACATATAAATATATATATATATATATATATATATATATATATATATTTAAGTTGTTAGAAACCGATGACAATAATAACAAGTATACCGATTTATGTCCACGTTGAAAAGTCTAATTTGGCCATCAATTTGAGAGAATAATGGATGGATTCTAACCGCTAGCCATCTCGAAAGAAGATGTCAAAAATGCCACTTAGACGTATAACAGTAATAAATGACATACGATTTACTCCAACCAAGATGTCAAAGCTGGCATAGAAAAGAAGGCACGTGGACAAAGAGATGTCAAAATTGGCGCTGCCTTCAAATATAGTTTTTGCTATTTCCAAAGATATTTTACTTGCCTTACCTTAAATGTTAGCATCTTCAAGTATTATTTTATTTTTTTAAAACCAACAACAACCCAACTTTTATTATTTTTGTTTAAAAAAATACATAAATGAAGCAATAAATTTTGGCATATCTAGTGGAAGGAAAAATTAACAATATGTCAAATTGCCAAGTCAGCAATCAAACTAGAATTTGACGTTTTGAATTTGACACGATGCTCTAAGGTAAATTAGCCAATTTTAACAAATTTAGATTCTTAGTTTATCAAAAACAGTTTAAGGGTCAATTTGAAAAGGAGTAATAGTTGATGGAGTAACACTAAGGCTGGAAAAAATACCCAAAAACAGGGAACCCGACCGGAATCATACCGAACCTTGTTAAGTCTAGGAATTAGTATAGGTTTGGTTTTCCTTAAACAAACTTGTAATGTTTATATTCTTTTCATCACACCAAGCTCAAACAAAAATTAAGCACGCTACGAAATGCCATCAGAGCCACAAGCAAGACGAAGACTCAATAATAGCACCTCACATGATACAGGTTTGTTTCATGCATATTCATGATCGTTGTCTAGTGGTTTTTGCCTAGACAAATATATGCTCATGTACTCCTGCAGGTGACCTGTGACTGGCACCGAACATGCCATAACACAACATAGTCATGTCCTATCACCAGTTGACAGGTGCCATGACTCTTAGCTGGTTACTGCTAACGGTATACATGAAAATATCACTATGAGGTGAAATTTTTGTGTGGTACTGATGAGCTTATCCATTTAGGATACACTCTTGGCTTTGTTGAAAAAGATTCACTCCAAATTCCTTTCAACTTCTTGTTGTTCGATTGAGAGAAGTTTGTGCAATTCCTGAATCTACATTTTCACTTCATTTAAGCTTGCATTCATTTGTTTCGTTAGATAGACCATATTTGGTCTGGATAAGTGGGCGAAGTTTGTCGATTTCGCTGAGATAGACAATACACTAGTACAAAAACATATTTGCGCGACGGAGCAAATTTCGTCGCGCAAAGTATGTTTGCGCAACGCTAAAAACAAAACGTTGCGCAAAGGACGTTTGCGCGACGCCTCCTGTACGTCGCGCAAGATTTTGGCGCCAAACCAAGAATGCTTTACCGCTTTTTTCCCAACATTGCGCGACGTAGGTGCTCTTTCATCGCGCAAAACAGCTTTGCGGGACGGAGGTGGCGTCGCGCAAAGATGTTTTATAATTTATTTAAGCCACATATAAATTTCTTTATAATTTGTTGAATTACCAAATTCAAATTGCCATACTATTTGACAATTCATATAAGTAGGATTCAATTTGAAAAGCTCAGTTTTTACCAAATGCAGAATTTAGACCCATCAAAATGATAGATTCACTAACACTTAGAGTTTATTTATACTTTCATTAAGTATAACATAAGATTTTGTCTCATTCCCCTAGTGTAAATATTTTAAATTGAAGATCGAATTCATTCATTGTATTCATATAGGATCAAGGAGTGTAGCCATAAAAAATCATCAAAATCAGAGTTAAAATAACCGTTAAATCAGGATTTTTTTTTTTATAACCATCGAAAAGTTTTGTCCCGTTACTTGATCTCTGAATGTTTGTTTTTTACGATTTTTGGTGTATGGGATCTCGAAGTATATACAAACAAGTTTGATGGTTGGATCGTTAAAACTAGTTTCGTACAATGCGTATCCCATCAAAACGATAGATTCACTAACACTTAAGAGTTTATTTATACTTTCATTAAGTATAACATAAGATTTTGTGGTATCCACTAGTGTAAATAATTTAAATTGAAGATCGAATTCATTCATTGTACTCATATATGATCAAAGAGTGTAGCTATAAAAAAATCATCAAAATCGGAGTTAAAACTACCGTTAAATCGTGATTTTTTCGTTTATAACGGTCGAAAAGTTTTGTCCCGTTACTTGATCTCCTTATAGCAATTCAACTCATCTTCTTCGAAAATTTTACGGTGCTCCAAAGTATCTATACTTCAAGGTTTTTAGCGGTTAGATAGTGGTCATTTTATCATTGACCAATAATCTAACCGTTAAATACTCCGGAGTATACTAGAAAATCCTAATTGAATTTTGCTCATTTCAAAGTTTGTTTCTCTAGTGAAGTTATTGGATTGGTTTGCTAACAATTTTGTAGATATGAAAGAAATTGGAAGATGAACACAAGAGTGAGGACGAGGCTGCAGTCTATGAAGCCACCTGAGAAGAATCAAAAAGTAAAATCGTTTTCAACGACGAAGGTGTGCATGCGTTGCGCAAAATAGCTTTGCGCGACGTAGGTGCACCTTCGTTGCGCAAATTAGTTTTGCGCGACGAAGACTTCCGTCGTGCAAAACTGCTTTGCACGACGAAGGTGCACCTACGTCACACAAAGCTATTTTGCGCAACGCATGCACACCTTCGTCGTCCAAAGTTAATGACTTTGTGGTATAACATAAGATTTTGTGGTATCCACTTGTGTAAATATTTTAAATTGACGATCAAATTAGTTCATTGTATTCATATGGGATCAAGGAGTATAGTTGTAAAAAAAATCATCAAAATCGGAGTTAAAACTACCGTTAAATAGTGATTTTTTGTTTATAACCGTCGAAAAGTTTTGTCCCTTTACTTGATCTCTGAATGTTTGTTTGTTGCGATTTTTGGTGTATGCGATCTCGAAGTATACACAAACAAATTTGACGGTTTGATCGTTGAAACTAGTTTCGTAGAATGCATATCTCATCAAAACAATAGATTCACTAACACTTGAAGTTTATTTATACTTTCATTAAGCATAACATAAGATTTTGTGGTATCCACTAGTGTAAATATTTTAAATTGAATATCGAATTCGTTCATTGTATTCATATAGGGTCAAGAAGTGTAGCTGTTAAAAATCATCAAAATCGGTGTTAAAACTACCGTTAAATCGTGATTTTTCGTTTATAACCGTTGAAAAGTTTTGTCCCGTTACTTGATCTCTGAATGCTTGTTTTTTGCAATTTTTGGCGTATGCGATCGCGAAGTATATACAAACAAGTTTGACCGTTAGATCGTTGAAACTAATTTCGTAGAATGCGTATCCCATCAAAACGATAGATTCACTAACACAAAGTTTATTTATATTTTCATTATGTATACATAAGATTTTGTGGTATCCACTTGTGTAAATATTTTAAATTGCCGATCGAATTAGTTCATTGTATTCATATAGAATCAAGAAATGTAGCTGTAAAAAATCATCAAAATCGAAGTTAATATAACCGTTAAATCGTGGTTTTTTGTTTATAACCGTCGAAAAGTTTTGTCCCGTTACTTGATCTCTGAACGTTGTTTTTTTGCGATTTTTGGCATTTGCGATCTTGAAGCATATGCAAACAAGTTTGACGGTTGGATCGTTGAAATTAGTTTCGTAGGATGCGTATCCCATCAAAACGATAAATGTACTAACACTTAGAGTTTATTTATACTTTCATTATGTATAACATAAGATTTTGTGGTATCCACTTGTGTAAATATTTTAAATAGCCGATCGAATTAGTTCATTGTATTCATATAGGATCAAGGAGTGTAGCTGTAAAAAATCATCAAAATCGAAGTTAAAATAATCGTTAAATCGTGATTTTTTCGTTTATAATCGTCGAAAAGTTTTGTCCCGTTACTTGATCTGTGAATGTTTGTTTTTTGAGATTTTTGGCGTATGCAATCTCGAAGCATATACAAACAAGTTTGATGGTTGGATCGTTGAAATTAGTTTTGTAGGATGCGTATCCCATCAAAACGATAAATTCACTAACACTTAGAGTTTATTTATACTTTTCATTAAGTAGTGTAAATATTTTAAATTGACAATCGAGTTCATTCATTGTATTCATATTGTCACACCCCGATCCCGACATACGTCCTGGATCGACACGTGACGTCACCAAATACTCGTATCTCAACATACCTCGCCTCCGGGATATGAATTAAAGCACCACTCAAGGTCCAATTGGTGTAGCAAATTCCGTATACTTTATGGCTGCATCTAACCTCCTCGTTAGACTGCCTACGTACCCTCAACAGGGATCAAGCCATTCGTAATTCGTCATTCATTACACTTCGACGTTTATCACAATACGTTCAAATCGAAAAGCATAGCATTCCTCAATCAATTATTAGAGCTTAACAAGCATGAATTACTAGATTCATGGCAACATAACAAACCCACATGACATTCAAGGTTTCCATTCCATTCATCATATAAATCACTATGTTTTCAACATGATACCTCCATCGAGAACATTAACATATCCAATAACCAACGAAGCACAATATTGTTCTCAAGCCACATTGATCACTAAATAATCATAATCATAACAATCATATCCAATGTCATTCCACAATCCCGTCAATTAATCCATTCATGAATCAAGGATGCATGATCTTAGCATTTAACTACATTAATCAATCAATGAGATAACATACCATTTCACCAATTCAATTAGAGAACTCTATATAATTTCCTACTTGGGTTATGAGTAATAACATGGTATATAAATTCACAAGGTCTATTGTGGGTAATTCCCATTCACTCAAATCTAGGGTTCCAGACTAATCTTATGGGAATGAGCGAAAGCAAAGATTCCTGACCACTCAACGGAATCCAAAATACCAAACGGTTTCTCGTATTTTACCCAGACCTGTCATATGTAAGATCAGTGCCTACATCAAGGGAATGGTGCACTGGCAAATTAGAACCCGGTTAAGCTGCGAAGCTCGGGTGAGTGACAATAATACAATTATGTGATATTCAATAAAAACATGTCATTGATCCCGATCTATAAACATCGAGTACAGAATCATGCTTTATGAAATCATAATCAAGTTGCTGAAAACTCCGAAGGAGTCACCCAGACATCCCACGACTTTTCCCATTCAAACCACCAAGATTCTCAAAAGCCATCGTTCTTATGTACATTAAAAACTAGGGTTAGAGGAACGCAGTTCGGCCGAAGCCTACATAAGTAACCAAACAAGAAGTGGCCCCCCAATGCGGATTAACCAAGCAGAGCCACTCTTACGAAAGTAACCAAGTAGGCAGTGACCCCCCAATGCGGATTAACCAAGCAGAGTCACTCCTACAGCTGCTAGGAAGTGATCACCCAATGCGGATTAACCAAGCATGATCACTCCTAAGCATACATGGCCATAAGGATCGCCCAATGCGGATTAACCAAGCACGATCCATATATAGTATGGTCCCCCAATGCGGATTAACCAAGTAGGACCACTAATGACCCCCCAATGCGGATTAACCAAGCAGGGTCAAGATAATCAAGTAGGTAGTGACCCCCCAATGCGGATTAACCAAGCAGAGTCACACCTACAGAATTGTTAGGCAGTGATCACCCAATGCGGATTAACCAAGCATGATCACCCCTAAGTATGAATGGTCATAAGGATCGCCCAACCCGGATTGACCAAACGCGATCCATATATAGTATGGTCCCCCAATGCGGATTAACCAAGCAGGACCACTAATGACCTCACCAATGCGGATTAACCAAGCAGGGTCAAGATAATCAAGTAGGTAGTGACCCCCCAATGCGGATTAACCAAGCAGAGTCACACCTACAGAATTGTTAGGCAGTGATCACCCAATGCGGATTAACCAAGCATGATCACCCCTAAGTATAAATGGCCATAAGGATAGCCCAACGCGGATTAACCAAGCGCGATCCATATATAGTATGGTCCCCCAATGCGGATTAACCAAGCAGGACCATCCATGTACCACTGCTACATGGTGCAGTTAGATCAACACACAAACCACTTACCCTTAACTCATCTACTATGATTACATTGTAATCACCTGCACTATCAACTTCTCACGACCACTATCTTATCATACAAGCATAAAAGTTCTACATAATACTCCTAATAGGATTCTAGGATCACACCGTCAAAAAAAAAAAAAAAAAACAATCATACACATCATACTCATCTAACCACATTTCATAAACGTTTCCAAGCTACAGTCGGATCACTATTAATAAACATAGATCGATGCTAAAAATAAAAATAACAATTCAATAGAAAGCACATTTAATAAATATGTATAACTCAATATGGTGCCACTAATACATATATCGAGACACACGTCAATTGGGAATCGTGATGAGCCAACTAAGCTCCATCAAGCCTCAACAACAAACTAGAGATAAATGACACTCTAGAGTAAAGCACGTTGACTAGAACGTCAACCGTCGATAAGGTAGGTCCATTAAGGTCAACAATCTAAGGTTATTCAATCCGGAAGATCCGCACATCGGATTTTCGATCCGTAAGTTCTCAAAGGTCCAACAACTAATAACTAGGATGTTCACAAAATTGTACGACGATCCAACGATCGGATTATCGTCAATCACACAAACAAGTGGCGGTCCAATTTGATCACCACACCAAACAATTGAATTTCAGGAAATCGAGCTAGACATAGATTCACAGGGTCACTAGAAGGTATTTGGTACTTAGATAACACTCGTGGACGATCCCAACTCTAATTGACTAATTGAGCTCAAATTTACGTGGTAGCTGGAGCTCAACAAGAGAAACATTTTTCACAACTAGGCCGACGACAAATTCTAACCGGAAACTGTCCAAATTCACAGGAGAAAATCGGATTTCTAGGGTTCTAAACACCCAACTCTAAAACGAATACTAAAGCATGAACCAAGTGTACCAACTTGAAGATTATGAAGAGTAGATAAAGTTTCATACCTCACTCGAAGGAAATGATTGCCGGAATCACCGGAAAAATGATAAAACCGCCGGAATAGTCGTGGGCTTTGTGGCTTCAAACTGCAAAGATGGAAAAGCAAATGGGAAATCTAACACTAAAGAGATGTAGGGCTCGTCAAGAGCTTTCCATGGACACCAAGATCACCCAAAACGGAGTTCGGATGAGGGAGAGACGGTCGGGTCAAATTTGAGGTTCACGGGTCGAAAACGACCCAACTCGGGTCTCTCTCCTTTCCCCTCCTTCCTCCCTCTCTGATTGGCTGCTCCTAACCCTCCTTAAAATCTGATTCGTTCCCTCCCTCTTCTAACTGATTGATCCCTTAACCCAAATATCTAATTGGGCCTCTTTCCCACAAAGTATGAGTCTAAATAATTCCTAAAATATATAGTATCGCAACTTCAAACATCCATAACTATACTGTTATAACCCGAACTCACAAACGACTTTCGCCTATGCGTTCGTGGTTTCGAGATCTATTCAAAAACACTAGTTATAACTTCAAAAGGTCAACGAAAGATAAAGATTGATTATGAAACTTCCAACTCGATAACTAATCAATTAAAATCTAAACTTAAATTAATTAATATTTCTCAAAAAATAATATAAAATCTCAATAATACAAATACGTAGATTAAAACAGTGAAATCCAGGAACGGAATTTCACACATATAGGGTCAAGGAGTGTAGTTGTTAAAAATCATCAAAATCGGTGTTAAAACTACCGTTAAATCGTGATTTTTCGTTTATAACCGTCGAAAAGTTTTGTCCCGTTACTTGATCTCTGAATGCTTGTTTTTTGCGATTTTTGGCGTATGCGATCTCGAAGCATATACAAACAAGTTTGACGGTTGGATCGTTGAAACTAATTTCGTAGAATGCGTATCCCATCAAAACAATAGATTCACTAACACTTAAGAGTTTATTTATACTTTCATTAAGTATAATATAAGATTTTGTGGTATCCACTAGTGTAAATATTTTTAATTGAAGATCGAATTCATTCATTGTATTCATATAGGATCAAGGAGTGTAGCTGTAAAAAATCATCAAAATCGGAGTTAAAACTACTGTTAAATCGTGAATTTTCGTTTATAACTGTCAAGTTCAATGATATATATTTGTTAAGTAGCTTTAAATTTATTTATTTTGTTATAACACTTAAGAAATTGAATGGTATATATATTTATTAAGTAGCTTTAAATTTATTATTGTAGTTCAGATAGGATTTTTGTTAGAAAAATATATTATTGTGTTTTATGTAAAAAAAAAAATGAATTTGAAAGGAGTAAAGTCACATTTTCAGTAAATTTTATAATAAATTATTTTTTTTAAAATATAACTTGCGCGACGTCACAATTGGGTCATTGCGCAAACACACTTTGCGCAAAGCACCACCAATGCATTACGCAAAGACTGTTTGCGCGACGAAGACTGCGGTCGCGCAAAACTTCTTTGCGCGCTATGTCGCGCAAAACTTCTTTGCGCGCAGTTTTGCGCAACGAATACACACCTCATTCCATTGATTGATGATCTACTTGATGAATTATATGGAGCAAAGTACTTCACTAAGCTTGATCTTAGATCCGGGTGCCATCAAATTAGAATACACGAGAGTGACATTGCAAAAACAGCTTTTAGAACTCATGAGGGACACTATGAGTTTCTGGTAATACCATTTGGCCTCACTAATGCTCCTGCAACATTTCAAAGCCTCATGAATGACATATTCAAGCCCAATTTGAGGAAGTTTATCATTGTGTTCTTTGATGACATTTTAATCTACAGTGCTAGTTGGAATAAACATTTAGTACATCTGCAACAAACACTGGAGTTGTTACTCAAGCATCAACCGTTTCTCAAAAAACAGAAGTGTTCATTTGGACAGCAGCAGGTGGAGTATTTAGGTCACATAGTGTTCACTGAAGGGGTTTCTGCGGATCCTACCAAAATTCAAGCTATTGTCGATTGGCCTGCCCCTAAGAATGTGAAGGAATTTAGGGGATTTTTGGGTTTGACTGGTTATTACAGGAAGTTTGTTCCTGGTTATGGCAAAATATGCCAACCATTGTACAAGTTGCTGGTAAAGACGGATTTCTTTGGACACAAGCCACGGAGGAAGCCTTTCGACAGCTGAAACAGGCCATGACTTCACCCCAACTCCTAGTTCTGCCAACTTTGCAAAGCCATTCATTGTAGAGTGTTATGCTTCTGGTTTAGGCATTGGAGCTGTTTTGCAGCAACAGGGCCGACCTATAGCTTTTGCAAGTCAGACACTTGGTCTTAGAAATCAGGCCTTGTCCACATACGAAATGGAACTCATTGCAATTGTGTATGCAGTTAAAAAATGGCAGAGTTGTCTCCAAGGACGCCATTTCATCATTAAAACTGACCACAACAGTTTGAAATATTTCTTGAGTCAAAGAGAAAATACCATGTTTCAACAAAAATGGGTTTCCAAGCTGTTGGGGTTTGATTATGAAGTGCAGTATAGACATGGCAAGGAAAATATTGTGGTAGATGCTCTCTCTAGGGCCCTAGGTTCAAACTTCCTTCCTGAGCTACCCTTGGAAGAAGATAAGGAAGTGTTAGCTATCACATACCCCTAATTTAGGTGGTTGGATGAGTTAAAAAGAGATTTAGAATTGGATCCTTGGGTTAAGCTAAAAAAACAAGAAGTTGAAAAACAAGCTCAAGGCACTGGACAAGGTGTAGTTACCTCTAAGTATCACATTGACAATGGGTTTTTGAAGTACAAAAGGAGAATTGTGTTAGGTGTGGATTCAGTTTAGAGGAGAAGGGTATTTGAGGAACATCATTCCACTCCCACAGCAGGTCATGAGGGTGTGCTGAAAACTTATCAGATGCTGAAAAAAGGTTTTTATTGGGTTGGGATGAAGAAGGATCTCAAAGCTTGGATATCCGAGTGCAAAATTTGTCAACAGAACAAATACGAAACTATCTCACCACCTAGGTTATTACAACCCCTTCCAATACCACAGCAGGCATGGACAAATATAAGCATGGATTTCATTTGTGGCATTCCCTCTTGCAAAGGGAAATTTGTGATTTTGGTGGTAGTGGATTGGCTATCAAAGCATGCACACTTTATAGCTTTGGGACACCCTTACACTGCTAGCATGGTAGCCCAAGAATTTGTAGAAAATATCTTTAAGCTACACGGCATGCCTCAGACCATTGTTAGTGACAGGGACACTATTTTCCTCAGTGCTTTCTGGAAGGAGTTTTTTAAACTGCAAGGTTCAAAATTGTGCTTGAGCTCAGGGTACCATCCTCAAAGTGATGGCCAAACAGAAGTTGTCAACAGGTGCCTAGCGACTTATCTGCGGTGCTTTACTAGTTCTCAACCCAAGAAGTGGCTCCAATGGCTCCCATGGGCTGAATGGAGCTATAACACATCATTTCACACTACCTCCAAGTTCACTCCCTTTGAAATCGTGTATGGCTTCCCTCCTCCACACATTTCTTCTTATGAAATTGGTACGGCAAAACTGGAGAGTGTGGAACAAGGCATGATTGCTCGAGACAAAATGTTGAAAATGCTTAAAACTAACTTGGCCATCGCGCAGAATAGGATGAAGGTGCAAGCAGACAAACACATGATTGCCCTATCAACTACAATCACTAGCAACTCATACCTATCACAAACTGCACCCTAAGTTCTATGGCCCTTTTGAGGTGTTAAAAAAGGTTGGTGAGGTGGCCTACAAGTTAAAGCTTCCTGAGACCTCCAAGATACACCCAGTTTTCCATGTCAGTTGCTTGAAGAAACACATTGGTCCTGATGTTAATCCGGTGCCATTGTTGCCATTGGTGACTGATGATGGTTTACAGGTCCAAGAACCTATGCAAGAAGAACAATGTTGCTGTGGTGCAAGTGCTGATTCATTGGAAGGGCAAGGTTGTTGAAGAATCAACTTGGGAGGACTATGATAAATTCACTGCAAGATTTCCAGATTTTAAGTTTTAGCTGCAACCTTATTTTAAGTTTTAGCTGCAACCTTGAGGACAAGGTTTTATTGAGGGATAGGGCAATGTTATAGCTGTGGTTATCTTAATCACAAGCTTAGTTTTTAAATAAGTATTTTGGATTAGTCATGCCAGCTGGCTTGTAGTGTTTGGGAAACAATACATGTAACCAATTGTGGTAGTATTGAGGACAACGAATATTCATCAGAAAATATTAAAAATATATCTCTCGTCTCTTTTGGCTGGTTTGGTATTGTTGTGCTTTGAAAAAAAACCGTTTCTGCTGTGCTGTGAGAATAAGCAGCTGTGAAATAAAGCAGCAGAGTATTTGGTAAACTATTTTGTAAAAGTGTTTTTGAAAAAAAAAAAACAGTATTATAGTGTTTGGTAAACTTTTATGTAAAACAAATGTGAAAAAAGTCGGTTTTTCAAAGCTGGGTTTTGCAGCTTCTTGTTTTTGGTCTTTTTCACCCAAAACTGTGAAAAAAAACTGAATACCAAACACCAAAAACTCTCCCAACTTTCTTTCATAGCAGTTTTTTTTAAAATCACCTCAACACCAAACAGGCTCTATCTCCTTCGTCCCTCTATCCCTCCATTACTACTGCACCTTGTAGGTTGAGTTGAGTGATTTGCGAGTAGCTGCATATCACATGCCCATTCATCTGCATCATCATCCCCGATCTCTCCGTTATCATCTTCATCTGCATCATCATCCTCCCCTTGTTCCTCCCCGGTCTCGCTGTTTCGAGTCTCGACAGCAAAAGGTTAGTCTCACACTCTCACTTCTGGTGTGTTTAATTTTCTGTTCAAATTGGTTCTGCTCTATTTACAGATTTTCCGTCCATTATTTTATACAGTTTTAGAGGTTTGGTTTGAATGTTTGCTCTCTGTGGTTGTTTGGATCTTTGAGATAGATGTATGTGAGTGGATCTTTGAGATAGATGTATGTGAGTGGAAAACATTCAATTTGGAAAATTAAATTAGAAATTGGGGGTTTTAGTGTTAAATCGAATTTCAGGGTTAGGAATTTTAGGGTTTTAGTGTTAAATTGAATATTAAGATGTTGATGGTGTTGCCTTGAATCTTGATTTTGCTCAGGTTGTCGACTTTGTGAAGGAGCGCCTGGGCAAAGAGGTATTTGATCTTCACATTGTTTCGTCAATACATAAGTTCCTTATGTGTGTTTTGTATTTGATGATTTTGATCTTCATAAGAATTGAGAATTTGGCTTACGTGTTTCGTTCTTTTGGCGTCACAGGTTGAGATGGGTGGCTGCAAAGGACCCATAACAACATTCATTGTTGAACCCTTCATTCCCCACAATGAAGAGTTGTACCTTAATATCGTCTCAAACCGACTTGGAAACAGCTTAAGCTTCTCCGAGCGTGGAGGAATTGATATTGAGGAGAACTGGGATAAGGTATTTTTGGATGTCATGTGTTACCAAATTCTTATTCAAACGCTATTCTTTGTTATTTTCAATAAAAAGATAAAAATTCCTAGAAGTGCATCTTCTATGAGCTCTATTCATCTACCTTAACGCTCCATATTTATAAAAGAAATCTACTTTATGCAGGTTAAGACCATATTTGTCCCTACTGGAGTTGCTTTTACATCAGAAGTTTCAGCTCCACTTGTTGCAACCCTTCCCTTGGAGGTAAGTCTTTTATTGATATGGTATTTCGGTATCATTTCTGTATAGTTTACTTCTGACCAGAAAAAAACAAATAATGTATTCGATTTTGCTTGCATCATCTCTCTTGAGTTCATGTTCGTTTTAGTTTAAATTGGAAATCATTGACAAGTATTATTCTTGAATATAGATCAAAGCAGAACTTGAGGACTTTATCAAAGCCGTGTTTGCTCTATTTCAAGGTGTGTTAAAAAGTTTGGACCGTTCCATTTCGTACTAGATTGGTTCTAGTGAGAACAATTTTGCTAATTATCATTCTATTCCAGATTTGGACTTCACTTTTTTGGAGATGAATCCTTTTGCATTGGTTGATGGAAAGCCATATCCTTTGGATATGAGAGGCGAGCTGGATGACACTGCTGCTTTCAAGAACTTCAAAAAGTAAATTTCATTCACTTCAGTTGGTTTTACCTTCTCTGTTTTGTTATGTATATGCCAAGCTATTTACTAGTGTTTTAGGGTACTACTTTCAATACCACCTTACATTATTATTATTATGTTTCAGGTGGGGCAGTATTGAATTTCCAATGCCTTTTGGAAGAGTTATGAGTCTTACAGAGAAATTTATTCACGGGCTAGATGAAGGTACACACAGAAGCCTTCAACTTTTAAATGAGTAATGTATTTATACTTTCTGTTAATACTCAGTAAATACGGTGTCTAGACGTTCCAAATCCTTTGTTTTTGTCTAGGAAAGGAAATTGCATCTTCTTGGCACTACCAAGAAGTCAGCTGATTCCTAGTTTGTCCTATTTACATTTTCACTATGTAGCCCGAAAGCCGGGATTCCTGCTGTTATGGTTTATCTGAATGCATGTCTCTAGGAGTGTATTATAGAGTTCAGAGCTTTCTGACCCTTGAGAAATAAAGGTCATCTTTTCCCAGTCAACTGGTCTGCATGTACTTCATTCTTTAAATTGGAAACCTGGTCCTTAATGTCTGTCAATTGTAATTTCATATTGGAATAAAATCTAAAAAATAATATCCACGGACCGGAGAACGGGGCAGTTTACTCTTCAACCATGCTCCTAATGCCATAGCTATGTTCTAAGAAATAAAATCTAAAAATCAAGCAGGAAGAAAAAGGTAGTTTTTTTCTGAAATCAATGATGTTCTAGTAGTTGAAAAGAATAGGCCTTGGGCCAATCAGTTGCAGTAAAGGACTAGCCATGAACCCTAAACCCCCTTGTAGACACGTAAATTTAGAAATTTTGCGTTTACACCTCTATTGCGCATTCCAAATTCAAACTGTCTAATGTGTTCTGTATCTTCTAATCTCACACCAAAAATAACAAAATGAACATGTTTGCTAGAGGGCTCCTGAGTTCTATCACAACTACCTCTCCCTTATATTTATAATTATACAAATATAGAAAGGTATACATAACTTATTGGCGATTGGAGGTGACCATCTACAAGTTGCAGAAGACCTGGAAAGGGGTCTCCAGTCTCTCTACCACCCTTTATTAGGCTAGGTCATATAGATATATATGATATGAGTAGGACGCGTCTTTGGTAAAGTGATCGATAAATTACATGCGATCAATTGTCATAAATCGTATGAATGCATCAGTTGCTTCTGTTACCTTCCTACTTGTTTACTAGTTAGTCTCTCTGGTCATGTGTCTGGTTGAATGGCTTGTACGAAGTAAACTGTTTTTGTACGGTACTTTGATCATATCAATTAGTCTAAAGAAGTTTTGGTACCATTGATTGATTACAATGTCTGCTTACTAGAGTGTTTACTGGGCATCCTGAAACATGTTTTAGTTGTTATAAATAGTGATTCAGATAATCTTTAAAATTTATCACTGATTCCCAGTGTGGAGGAAGTGACAACACTAAAAGGTCAGCTTGCGACCCAGGGCGAGCAGATGAGTATGATTGTACGGGCCTTACAGATGTCCGGCCTCCAAACCCCAATGCCAGCACCTGATCTTGCTCCACCTTTGACCTCCCAACCACTTCGCCCAGCCGATACCCAGTAGCCGGATGTATCAAACCTAGAAGACTACTTGTTGTAGTCTTTTCTTTTTTGTTCAGACATCTTGTATGTACATTTTCATATATTTTATAATTAAATACTTTTTCTTGGTTTATTAATTATTGTTTAGAATTTACTTACAATATTTATTAAAAATTAAATAAAAAATATTTTTGCAAAAAAAAAAAAAAAGGGTTTGCGCGACGAAGAAGTGACATGCGACGCGCAAAGTGGTTTTGCGCGACGTAGGTTATACGTCGCGCAAAGTAGTTTTGTGCGAAGCAGGTCACTTCTTCGTCGCGCAAACCCTGCTGTCACTACCTTGGCACAACGGTTGGTGCGCGACGAAGGTTCGTTGGGCTAATTTTTGCGCGACGATTTTTGACTTTGTGCGACGAAGGACCTGCGTTGCGCAAAGTGTTTTTTGTACTAGTGATACTTGTCTCGCAAGATACAAAAACCTGATCCGATATAGAATCAGCCAAGTTTCCTATATTCTTAGAGATTACTACGATCTAAGGATTTGGTGTGCGCCGCAAGTAATCACACACCTAAGAGGACACAATGTCTACTTTTAGATATTCTCCGGGATTCTCACGGTTTAATACGGATTCTATATCCTAAAATGAAGATTTCTCAATTGGTATAAATGCATACTTCTATGGTCATCTCTGTTAACGCAACTATCGCATACTCTATTCTTTAGCCCCTGCTTGAATTTCATATATTTGCTTACTAACTTGATCGTTAGAGAGTCTTTGGTCATCACCTCATGGGTCCTAAGGTTGTTTATGGCTGTTTGTTATTTTACAGGTAGTCGAGCTTGTACCTCTCCACTCCTCGTGGCAGTGCGCGAAATTGGTTCCAACACCTAATTGTAACGAGCTGGACCTAAAATCCTATACAATACTTGAATTCTCGATGTAGATGCTACATAGTTGGTTCTCATCCTTTAGAGACTACAAGTGCAATAGGAGCATTCGTCGACAAAAGGCACCTTAAGATTATCATCTCATGGCTATTGAGAACGAATCAAATCAAATGGTTGTATTTCTCAATCTTTCTAACTTGCTCCTATGGAACCAAGGTTGAAAAGATTGAGAAAAATCAGTCATTCACAACCACTGATGAAGGATTCCTCGAAAAGTTAAGGATTAGTAATCCTTTATAGAAATCAAATGGATTCAGTCTTTCGGACTACAATGAAAGTGTGTTGAATCAAGAGCATACAGTAAGCGTCTTTATTATGGACCTTTATTCTGGCGCCACTTATGAAAGGTCAAGCCGATACAATAGGCATTGCAATGCGAAGAGCTTTGCTTGGAGAAATAGAAGGTACATGTATCACACGCGCAAAATTTGAGAAAATACCACATGAATATTCTATAGTGGGTATTCAAGATTCCGTACATGAAATTTTAATGAATTTGAAAGAAATTGTCTTGAGAAGTAATCTGTATGGAACTCGTAACGTGCCTACTTGTGTCAAGGGTCCTGGATTTGTAATTGCTCAAGACATTATCTTACCACATTCTGTCACACCCCGATCCAGATATACGTTCAGGATCGTCACGTGAGGTCACCACATACATGTTCATATTTCATGCCCCGCCTCTGAGACATAACTAAAACACAACTCGAAGATCCTACAGCGTAGCAACTTTTCTTTTATCTTATGGCTGCATATAACCATTACGTTTGACTGCCTACATACCCCACGACGCAATCAAGCCATTTGTAGTTCACACTTCTATTAAACTCTGAGATTTCTCTTAGTACTTCCTAACAGAAAATCATTTAGCTCTAGAATTTCTCAAAGGAATTCAACGGGCATGACTCACACGATTCTAGACTATATAACGAACCCATATGTCAACCAAGGTTTTTCATTCACATATATAATAACATTTTTAAGCACAATTTCACAAACGATAGCATACAACATCTCAATGAATCAACAATGCATAAAATTAAGGGAACTTTCATGAAAAGAGCTTGGGCTAAATTTATTTTAATAAAAAAACCATGCTATAACTTTATTTAATGAAAAAGACTTAAATTTTAATGAAAAACTCTTAAATTTTAATCAAAATGACAAAAGAATTTAAATTTTAATGAAAAAGACATAATTTTAATATTAAAATATACACATCCAATCATTAGGAACTTCACGTACAAGTGATAAGTCATTAATTACATATACACATCCAATCATATATTTATTACAAATTATAATAACGAATACAGAAAGAGGAGTTTTTAAAATGCGAGATCTAAAAACATAAATCTCCGTGGCACTGGTAGTAAGTACTCCCCCTTTAGCCGGTTTATTGATAGATATCTTCCGGATGCATTGATATTCCCCTTCTTTTCATTCTAGCTATCGATATGTGAAGGGAGAAAAAGATTCGAGATATAATCAAATATCTATAACTAATACCTATCCCTCCCTTCTTTTGTTCTTTGTTTTTTTTTAAATAACTAAGAAAAAGTGGCTTCGCCTTGAAACTATGAACTCGGGCCAGACTCAAATTAAATTAATAATAAAATTGAACTATGGTTGTTGGGGGACAAATAAAAAAATTGTTTACACTCTCAAACATAAATGAAGTATCTGTAAAAAAAATTACAAGATTTGGATAAATAAAATTCATGGTATCCTTCTTATTATTAATTACTAAGAATTTAAACAAAAAAATAAATTTATTTGATAGAAACCATTAACAACAGAAAACAATAAAATAACCCTTAATATTTATATTTTCCAACAGTTTGGTTGGTTCTTATGATGTTCCTTCAAAACCAAATATATTAGGCCTCTGAAAAGGAAAAGAAAAATGGAAACAACTCATGCAGCATAAGCAGTTGCCAATTTGACTATAGTTGTGCATAGCAAAACAGAAATTGCAAGCAACCAAACAGAAACATTGAAATATTTTTTTACTAGCTAAGCGATATACTTTGTTGCCACTTAGTACTTCTATTTAGTGAATTTATCTTCACTTGTAAGTGAGAGGTCTTAGGTTCGATTATCACTGTGGAGCCACAAATAATCACAAGACGACATGTGGATTTTTGGGTGAAGATGACAAATGTACCCTCAAGGCACACCGGGATTCCTACGCGCGAGCAGCAGGCAATCATCCCTCAATTGAGTCAAAAGTGCCCAAAATAGGTAACAATTCAAAACCTATTTCATCAAATCCTTTCGACAAGGTAATTCCCAAGACCTAATTTATTCCATATATTCTCTATTTCATTATTTAGCTAAATCAATTAGCTAACTAACATATTTCTTCCATATCTTCTAAAATCCTCCTTTAAATCAAAATAATTGACTAATTAAGGGATTAATTGCCTAATTAATCCCCTAATTGTTAATTAAATCACCCAAAAAACACCCTAAAGGCCGGTTATCTTTCTCCCAAAAGAGGGGCCGGCCATTTCCTTTATTTTCCCACTTTGACTTGCCTTTTTCACATTTGGTTAGCTAATCTTTTTTATTGATTAGCTGACCATGCCATAAAAATCATATATTCATTCCTTTTGTAATGTTAATTAACCAATTAATATATTTACCTAAATAATATATTAATTGCTAATTAAAATCATCCATTTAACCCCAAAACTCCTAAATGGCTGGCCATCCTAGTGAATCTCCCCTATTTAAACCCCTTTCTTCTCTTCAAAACACAATTCCAATCCTCTTGCAAAAAATCCCAAATTCTCTAAACACTCTTTCTCTCTAAAATTCTAACTTTGGCATCGGAGGTTTTTCGGCCAAAGTCCCCCCCCCCCCCATTCATTGTGGGCGCGTGAGGCTTTTGGCCTTGACCTAAGGTGTTACTTGTTTTGTAGGTGCAAAATTGTCCAAGACCAAGGAGGAGAAAATTTGCATCCACAAATTGGTGCTTTCATTGAGAGCTGAGATTCACACTCGTAGAAGACTCTCGCGCAAAAAGGTTTTTTCTCTATTTTCTAGTCCACTTGTATTTTTTGTACATTCTTATTATTAGAATTTTTTATTTGCAAAGATTCTTTGGTAAAACGTAAAAGAAAAATATAATGGCTAGAAATTTAGAAAATTCAACAAGTGAAAATTCAAATATTCAAGAAGTGGGACCGCGGCGATCCACGAGGCTAAATATGATCTTAGAGGGAGCGGCACCACCACCATAAGGCTCCACCATGGGAACCACCGCGGTGGCCACTACGGCAATCACCCGCGGCGAGGTCCATGGCTCCACCACCACGGCCCAAGCCGTGCTATCCAAGGCCCACGCCACCAAAGCCACGGCCCGAGCCATGCCACTCCATGCCCAACGCGAGCCCAATGCGTTGCCAATCCGAGCCCAAGCCTCGCATTCGCGAGCATTACGCGCCGAGCAGCCCACTCTCGTGGCCCAATCTGCTCCCGCAGCTTAGCCTGCTCCCGCCGAGCAGCCCACTCTCGTAGCCCAGCCTACTCCGGTCGAGCAGCCCACTCTCGTGGCCCAGCCTGCTCCCGTCGAGCAGCCCACTCCCGTGGCCCAGCCTGCTCCCGCCGAGTAGCCCACTCCCGTGGCCCAACCTGCTTCCGCAGCCCATCCTACTCCCGTGGCACTCTAAGCAGCCCAAAGTCGGCCCAAGATTATCTCAACCATCCGGACTTACCATCGAGCCGGGGGCATTCTCACTATATTTCTTCACGGATTCGACATTTCCTAACTCAAATCCCGCACCCGGAGTCTACCACCATTCCACTGCTCAAGGAGGCACATTTCTTCCAAGCTCTTCCAATCCAAATGGCGAACAACACTTGTCTCAACAAGTCATAGAGTTGACGAGCACCCTTGCATAACAGACGACCTTGGTGAACCAGCTCTTGCAGCGCATCGAGATCCAACATGCCCCAGACGAGGTGTCCCAAAGTAGGATAAGGGCAGACGAGGAACCTCTCTAGCAGCGTCCCGGTAAACAGCCACTCAACCAGCCACGAACCAAGCATTTGGGCAGGGTACACTCCCGATTGGGCCCCCGAGATAGCGTATACTCCCGTCTTAGCGCGCAGAGGAACGTGCACTCTCGACTAGGCCCACGGACAAGCATACACTCACGGTTGGGGCCACACTCTGATAATCAACATAAGCAGGCTTCCAAGCGAAGTGTTCGTTCGCTGCTCAGCCCGCAGGGAGCATCATCCACCTCACATTGGAGTAGGCAACACGACGGACGGAGAGAAACAGTCACTCAATCCGGCTCAAGTTCAACTGGCAGCCTGCGAAGAACTCGCTCGCCTGCTAGGAACGCACCACATGCACCGCATACGCGGCATAGACGAGCCAAACACATGGAAGAGCAGCTTATACCAGCAAGTTACTACTGGGGGTAGTCGAGAGCTCCGCTACCCCAACAAAGGCAAATTCAGGAAGAAGTAGAGAGACTCTTGACCAAGCGATTGCATAATTTTCGACGCAACAAAGTCACCGACAAGGCACTACAACGGGACATGAGCAACATAAGCAGGTCACCTTTCACGGACGAGATCGAGCAGGCAAAGCCTCCATGCAAGTTCAGCATGCCACATTTCACATCTTTCAAAGGGGATGGAGACCCGGAGAGACATTTGAAGCACTATCAAAGCGCAATGATCCTCTATCGAAACAACGACGATCTCATGTGCAAGATATTCGCCACCACTCTACAAGGCGAGGCACAAGATTGGTTCTACACCCTGCCGCCACAGTCCATCCGGAGTTTCGACGAACTATCTTTGGTTTTCACCAAAGAATATTCATCATATCGCTCGATCAAGAAGAAGTCCGACCACTTGTTCAACGTCAAGAAGAACCCAAATGAGTCGTTTCGCGATTACGTGAAGAGGTTCAAAGCAGAGAAAGCAAAGATAGTTGGATGCAACGACTTGATAGCTAGAGCAACGTTCCAAAAAGAACTTCTAGCAGACCATCCGTTATTTGAAAAATTGATCATGAAAGAAGATCTAACTCTGGCAGACTCTTTCGCTTTGGCAGACAAACATGTACTTTGGGACGAGGCTCGCTGATGCACATTCAAGGACTTGAAGAAGTACCTGACATCACTTCCCTACTACCCAAATTAGAAGCAACGGAGGAATTATTCGCATGTTTGACGGTATCTGAAGCAGCAATAAGCTCTACCATCATACGAGAAGAGCTGGGGTCCCAATTAACTGTATTCAATAGTTCAAAAGCTCTCCTCGATGCTACCAGAAATTCAAAAGCTAACTTTGGCAATAGTTGTTGCAACCCCGAAGCTCAAGTTTTACTTTCAAACGCACGCAGTCATCCTCATGACGCACTATCCCACCCAATCCAGACGCGCGACGATAAAGGCGTAGACCTTAGCAGATGCAAAATTTTATGACGAACGCAACAACTGGCCCAAAAGACAAGCCAAGGGCAGACGAACACTGGAAGGACACACTCGAAAATAAGTTTTTTCCTCGTCGCCCCAAAAGATTCTACATAGGAGCAACATGTACCGGCAGTTGAGCACCATATCCTGCTGCGCGTCACACGGCTTCAGCCGACACTTGCTTCATAATTCAACTCTAGGGTGGCCTAATACCGGCAGTTGAGTATCTCTTGCTACGTGTAACATGGCCCAGCTCCACGACTCCCTACCACGCCTTCACGCCTAGCCTAGGCGACGCAACAGAGCGACCTGACGACTCTCTGGAGGCAGCCGAGCACGCCCTAGCCATGGTTGTTTCGTCTGATGGAAACTTCTGGCATTTGTATGTCAACCACGCATCCAACTACAAAAGCTCGGAAGCAGGCATGGTCCTTGTCACCCTAGACGGTTCGATGCCCGAGCAAGCGATCACTCTAGGCTTCAAAACATCCAACAATGAAGCAGATTAAGAGGCCCTATTAGCAGGCCTCCGAATGGCAAAATACTTGGCGATGAAAAAGCTCGCAATTCATTCTGATTCCCAGCTAATCACTCGCTAGACTACTTGAGGCATTTCAGACTTACACCCTCACTTAAGTTCCGTGGGCAGACAACGCCCATGCGAACGCACTAGCCGACCTAGGCTCCGCCCTTGACCACCAACTCAAACGCTTTATCCTGGTAGAATATCTAGACAAGCTAAGCATAGAGGCGGAGCCGGCAGCCGAAGTGTCACAGTTAGTAAAACTCCAAACTGGCAAGATTCCATTGTAGACTACCTGGCCAATGGCACATTCCGCAAGGAAAGATTAGAGTCTAGAAAGCTCCAAATCAAGGCAGCACGCTACTACATGTGGAACGGTATTCTCATCCAAATATCCTACACCGGACCACATCTCCGCTGCCTAGTGCCTCCCGACGATTTGAAGATTCTAAGCTTAATCCACGAAGGCGTTTGTGGAAACCACTCCGGAGGCAGATTCTAAGCATAGAAGGCTCTTAACGCAGGCTAGTACTGACCTACCATGCACCAAGATGCTAAAGAGTTAGTACAAAAGTGCGACCACTGCCTGCTAGCAAGCTACACCCGCAGACGAGTCCTTGGCCATTCATACAGTGGGCAATTAACCTGGTATGACCTATGCAGCCTGCTACTGGGGGCAGAGGCATGATGATCATGGCAACTGATTACTTCACCAAATAGGTAGAAGTAAAGCCCATGACGACCACGATTCAGACGGACATAGAGCACTTCATATGGAGGAACATCATTTGCCGATTTGGCATCCCTCAATCCATCGTCATGGATTTGGCCAAATTCTTCCAAAAATATGGCATCAAGCAGCACATGTCCACGCCGAGATATCCTCAAGGAAATGGGCAGGCCGAAGCATCCAACAAGACGATCCTCGACTGCCTCAAGAAATCCCTCACCAACAAGAAGGGAAAATGGCCAGACGAACTCCCCAGTTGTCTATGGGCATATCGCACCACCAAAAGACGAGCAACCATAAGGAGATGGCCATAAGTTTATATCTGGCAGAGGAGAAGCGCGAGCAGACCATCACCCGCTTCGCAGCCTACCAGCAGCAGCTCATCTCCAACACAACAAAAAGGCCAAGATTCGGCAATTCCAACTTGGAGATCTAGCCATGAGAAAAGCCTTCATCACTGCCCGCAGAGAAAGCTCAAAAAATATGGATTTCATCTGGGAAGGTCCGTACAAGATCAGCAAAGAGATCAAGAAGCAATGAAACGCTTATAACCTGAGGAAGTACCATGTGTGACCTCCTACTATATCAAGACCTAAAGACTTAAGCAGCTCAACGGGCACTACCTCGCAAGCCGAGGACTATCCAATTATTATGCAGTCTCCTACAACTAAGTTATTCGTTCGTTTCACTCGTTTTTCAATGAGGAATTCAGAAGTAATTTGTAACTTGACTCAACTACATGCCTACAACAACTGATCATCCCTGCACTTCAAAAGAAGACTGTGCCCTTCTCAGGGACTCATCGTAGAAATTGCGCCCCCTGAGGGACCAACCATGCTCTCCAGTGCGAGAGGGTAAACTAATTGCTCTCCAGTGCGAGAGGGTAAACTAATTCCCCGACACCCACATGGGTCTACTTTCCAAAGCGGGAGGATAAACTCTACACTCCGAATATCCAGACGTGGATGAGCCGGGCTGCCCTAGTATAACTAGATGCACGATGGCTTGCGCCGGGATTCCTAGAAGTAGCCACAATGGTCTTTTTCAAGGCTTAGCTAACTGAAGGATTTTGGGTCTCTTGGCCTAATTCGTGGGGAACCGGGCCCTAGAGACGGAGAGGGCACATTAAGCAGTACATCCGAGGGACGGCTGCCCTGGAACCCTAAAGCTGCTACCGAGTGCACTAAGGTAGCCTACGGTTTCCAGAAGACTGCCTATAGCTTGCCCTTCGAGCAGTAAAGCTATGCTAGACTTATACAACCGCACATTCTTGTGAAAGGTTAAACAAGCTAGTATGCATATACGAAGCCTTATCCACTGCCGACATGCTACGTAGTCGATAAGCTTCACCTCTGCCAAGCGCGGAATGATTTACACCAAGTCCTAAAGTGTTGTGATACTTCCTACGCAACCTATGGATTTGGAGGAAGCCAAGGTTAACAGCCTAGTGGTTACGCGGACTTGTCTGCTTCTGTAAGTAAGACATCCGGCTGCCAATCCTATGGTTAACAACTTTGCAAAGTTTTACACTAACACCTGCGGCTGCATAGGCTACGCGGGCCTGTCTGCTTATAGAAAAGTAGCACGCCTGCCACTGGTCTATAAAGTCTAAAGGTTAAGGCATGAACAAAAGAAGCAAAGATGGAGAAAAGCGAAGGAAGCAAGTTTATTAAATTTTCTAAATTGATAAACAACTAGCGAAGACCGAAGGAGTTCAAGCAAAGCAAAGAGCTACAAGGAAAAACAAAGAAAATCCTAAAGGCTACCTAAAAGACTACACTTCAGCAGCTTGGACATCCCATGACTACTTGGTCGCCACACCTTCAGCAGCCGCGATGCTCTTAGCAGCAGTATCATCCAGCACTTCACCTCCGGCTGCCCCAACCTGGGCACCAACTTCTCCAATTACTCCATAATAGCAAGCCTCTCCAAAGGTGAACTAGACTTAGCTCCAAACAGACATCTTGGTACAGACTTCGACACTGGGGGCATGATACGCTGAACAATCCTATCAACAATCGTACTAGCGATTCTCGACATGGTAGGTGCCACAGGCTCAGATCTAGCAGCCTCATTTTTTTCTTCTCATTGGAAGAAGTTATGTCAATCATAGGCATCTCGGCAGCAGGCGGACTCTCATGAGCAGCGGATGAAGTCTTCAGTTTTTCTCAACCCAACATTTTAGCAGGCAGAAGGCCTACATGCCCAGCATTTCAGCAACCTATGAGGTTCCACAACCTCCTCATTTCTCTCAGTCGCCAGCCTGGCCCGAGTCAGGTCCAAAAGCCCAAAGGATATGAGCCATACGGCTCGCCTAGCACTGCGCCCCAGCGCCACAATCTGCAGTCCAAGCCGCACAAGCTACCCTTGGCTCTAACCAAGCCGAGCTGCCCAAGCAGTAGTCCCTACCACGACATCTCGTCGACCCATGCCGAGCCAACTCCTGGCCCCTGCCAGACGACGTGCCGCACCACCCCGACGGCTGCCCCCAATAGCACTATCCAAGAAGAATACAAAGAAAATTGAATTTTCTTTACATCGGTGCGGCGCGGAGAAGATGAAGAAAGCAACGAAAGATGATCCTTTGCACGGGCAAGATGTAGAAGATTGCTAGAGGAGGGGGAACAAATATCCTCTAAGCTCTCTCTCTTGTAGGGTAGAATAAACCACTCTCCAAAGTTGATTTAATAACCCACTTAAGGTGGACTTAAAAAGGCTTTGAGAGAAACTTATTTCCCTTTCCTAGAAAGATCTAATTTCATATTAAAGAGAGAATCTACATCAAAACATGAAGCAGTCCTAAGTTTCCTAGAGCGAGAAGATCTTTACACCTGCTGCCCTTTCCTACGAGCAGCCCAACAGGTGTGGGGGCATTTGTGGAGCCAAAAATAATCACAAGGCGACATGTGGATTTTTGGGTGAAGATGACAAATGTACCCTCAAGGCACACCGGGATTCCTATGCGCGAGCAGCAGGCAATCATCCCTCAATTGAGTCAAAAGTGCCCAAAATAGGTAACAATTCAAAACTTATTTCATCAAATCCTTTCGACAAGGTAATTCCCAAGACCTAATTTATTCCATATATTCTCTAGTTCATTATTTAGCTAAATCAATTAGCTAACTAACATATTTCTTCCATATCTTCTAAAATCCTCCTTTAAATAAAAATAATTGACTAATTAAGGGATTAATTGCCTAATTAATCCCCTAATTGTTAATTAAATCACCCAAAAAACACTCTAAAGGCCGGTTATCTTTCTCCCAAAAGAGGGGCCGGCCATTTCCTTTATTTTCCCACTTTGACTTGCCTTTTTCACATTTGGTTAGCTAATCTTTTTTATTGATTAGCTGATCATGCCATAAAAATCATATATTCATTCCTTTTGTAATGTTAATTAACCAATTAATATATTTACCTAAATAATATATTAATTGCTAATTAAAATCATCCATTTAACCCCAAAACTCCTAAATGGCTGGCCATCCTAGTGAATCTCCCCTATTTAAACCCCTTTCTTCTCTTCAAAACACAATTCCAATCCTCTTGCAAAAAATCCCAAATTCTCTAAACACTCTTTCTCTCTAAAATTCTAACTTTGGCATTGGAGGTTTTTCGGCCAAAGTCCCCCCCCCCCATTCATCGTGGGCGCGTGAGGCTTTTGGCCTTGACCTAAGGTGTTACTTGTTTTGTAGGTGCAAAATTGTCCAAGACCAAGGAGGAGAAAATTTGCATCCACAATCACCAAAGCCGAATTTGAACCACATTATTGCTAGCTCATTGTGAGGCTAAGCTCACATCCTCCCCTTTAGTATTGCATGTTAAAAAAAAAAGTGATATACTTTGTTATTTAAGAAGCTCAAGTGGTTAACTTCAAATTTTCTTTTTTTGAACACTATTGAACTAAGCGCCTCATTTTTCAATTCCCTTCATTAAACATATAATCCTTTTAAGAATTTGATTAAACATTTTATTCTACAATTTTATTAGAGGTATGCTCAATTATATTGGTACGTTTGATTGCCTATAATATTGGTACATTTTATTTTATGGTAAATTTGGATTTCTAGTACATTTTGTTTTTTGGTACATTTAGAATCTAAACGTACCAAAAGTCGGTACGTTTATTTTCAGATGTACCATAAGTTTTAAATACATTTTTTTATATAACTACATGTAAAATTTTAACAAATTAATGAAGTTTTCGGATGAAAGTATTAATGATTTTTTTGAATGAAGGAGGAGACTAATTAAATATAATAACAAAAATAAAAAGTTACTATTATTTTGTGATAATGAGGAATTAGTTAAATTAATAATTTTTAAGAAAGCTACCAATTTAAAATTCCTAGATTGTAGGAAATTAGTTGTTAGCTAGATTAAGTGGAGATATATTAAACAAATAGAAAAATGCTGAGTTGGCAATTGATCAAAACATGTTAATCAAATTTGTAAAGTAACAGATGTTTAATCTAAACGAGTTGGAGGATGGGGACCTAGTGCAGTGACACTACAGCCAAAGAAACTCCCACCTCACCCAAGTTCTATTCCCCCCACCCCAAAGCTTAACTAATGACAAAAAAAAAAAAAAACCTAAACAAGTTGAAAAAAAATGTAGAGGATCCTAATTACTCCCATATATATTACCAAATCCCAAGTTTAGAGGTTCGGGACTCTCATTGGAGCAAATATGCCTTTAACGAACACTAAAATAATCTCATAAGTTGCGGTGGAATCTTTGTTTTACAGGCGTCCATTAGAGATGATCTATGTATGAGATCAAATTTTTTATAACATCAAAAGAAATGCTTTATGGCCAGCAATGCTATGTTATGTGACCGTCGTATGCCACTAAAGCTCAAGAGAAAATTTTATAGGACGGCAATAAGGTAAATAATGCTTTATGACACGGAATGTTGGGCGGTGAAGCATCAACACGTACACAAAATGAGTGTAGCGGAGATGAGAATTCTTCGTTGGATGTGTGAGCACACGAGAAAGGATAAGATTAGGAATTAGGATATCTGAGGTAAATTAGGGGTAGCCGAAATTGAAGATAAGATGAGATAAAATTGATTAAGGTGGTTTGGACATTGAAACGAAGACCTACAAACGCTCTGGTAAGAAGAGACGATTACGAGATAGAGGCTCAGGGCCACAGGGCCTCAGGGCCAAATACTTACCTTGCGTCTCAGCTATTTCTTGATATGAAACGTAAACTGACACCTCCCTTGGGTTTCTGGAACTGCGGAATGGTTCAATAAAAGATGAGAAAAGGGTAATTAAAACTTTTTATTTAAGTTTTTTGTTAAAATTATAAAAAGTTAGAAAGTTTGGCTAAAATTCAATTTATGCCTCTAAAATTGGCTACTTTTCCAAATTTCCCTCTTTAAAAATTGCATAAAGTAGTGACATACTTAAGAGAAAAACGTCAATATGGGTATACAGTTGCTTGCACACACTAAAACACCCTCACCGCATTATATCTCACTCAACCGACTCGTAGTTTTCACCATATGTGTCTAATGTTGAAGTGCATCAACTGCACTGAATTACTCTTTCTAAAATCAGCAATTACACACACTGACCTTAGCAAAATTCCTAGACTAAATGTACATAAATAAAAGTTATACCTTTAAAAGACTTTGCCTCCTCACTCTACTTATAATTGTCACCACATTGTGTGATGCGTCCTTGCTTTGTTGTAATTACACATGCTTCGCGTGTGTGATCTAATTCTATTATCGGGGCCATGATTTGTTTCATACTATTATTAAGTGAAGCGTGCTTGCCAACCGCTTTCCCAAAATATCAATTGTATTTCTAATTTTTTCTTATTACTTTTGATTGCAATAAAATTTAGAGGATAAAACAATAATAATCTATATATTAAAAAATATATATATTCTGTCGTGTTGTGAATTGGTGTGCCCACGTAGTGATGCATAAAGAAGCAACCAACCACAAGTGGTTTTGGTGGCACCAATTAAGGGCCTGAAGCGGGATAGTAATAGGAAGATTGAAGTTGGATAGTACTAGAAAGATGAAATAGTAAATTGGATAGGACTTTCTCTTTATATTATTTACTCCTTACAAGTGTAAAACTTTCCTAAGTGACTAAATGTAAGACTACCCCATTTTCGTACCATTTTAGTAAACAATTGTACCGAGAAATTTATATTCTCGCATTTACTGCAAATTCTCATAGCAACTCCACTCCTGAAAAATGGGTCGGCACCCAGCCCATTTAATCAACTCAATGAACAGCGATTGACTCCAATGAACAATAATTGGCCAAATGCATCTCCACAGAAGAAAAAAATGCCCTGGCACAGAGTCTAAAAAATGCGCTGGCACAAATGCATCTCCACCCCTACAAAATGCACTGGCACCCAGCTCATTTAAAATAGTATTAATTTTTTCTATAAAATAATAAAAAAATAGTTTTAATTTCCGATAGGATTTTTAACCAATCTTGTCAAGCCACATGTTATTATCTGAAAGTATTATTTTGTGGATAGATTTTCAATAAGATTTTCAACCAATCCCGACGCGCTACGTGTCACTATCTGTTTACAATAATTTTGCCAAGATTTCGATCAGATTTTCAACCAATTGATTGTTGAGCAGGACACTTCAATGCAACTACCATAGTGGCACTTAAGCCGTCAAATTGACTTGATCAAGCACCAGTGGGGATTGCAACAAGGTGAAGATTAAAAGGAGCTTGTGGTGGAAGAATAAAGTTCTTAGTTTATTCGGTGTGTTTTTTTAAGTTTATTTCCTAAGTTTTATGTAATTTTTTTTGGTGTGTTTTTTTAAGTTTATTTGGTGAGTTTATGTAATTTTATTTCGTGTGTTTTTTTAACTTTATTTGGTGAGTTTATGTAATTATATTTGGTACTAAAAATGTTACATCCCGGCCCGGGGCGGACCACTACCCGGGCCCGCTCCACCATCGTAGCACGATATTGTCCGCTTTGGGCTTACCATTCCCTCACGGTTTTGTTTTTGGGAACTCACGAGCAACTTCCCAGTGGGTCACCCATCCTGGGAGTGCTCTGGCCCCCTTCTCGCTTAACTTCGGAGTTCCTACGGAACCCGAAGCCAGTGAGCTCCCAAAAGGCCTCGTGCTAGGTAGGGATGAGAATATACATTTAAGGATCACTCCCATGGGCGATGTGGGATGTTACAATCCACCCCCTTAGGGGCCCGACGTCCTCGTCGGCACACTTCCGGCCATGGATTGGCTCTGACACCAATTTGTCACATCCCGGCCCATCCCGGCCCGGGGTGCATCACTTCCCGGGCCCACTCCACCACCGTAGCACGATATTGTCCGCTTTGGGCCCCGATCACGCCCTCACGGCTTTGTTTCTGGGAACTCACGAGCAACTTCCCAGTGGGTCACCCATCATGGGAGTGCTCTGGCCCCCTTCTTGCTTAACTTCGGAGTTCCTACGGAACCCGAAGCCAGTGAGCTCCCAAAAGACCTCGTGCTAGGTAGGGATGAGAATATACATTTAAGGATCACTCCCCTGGGCGATGTGGGATGTTACAAAAAATAAATAAGAAATTACATCTAGTACTAAAAATAAATAAAAAATTACATCTAGTACTAAAAATAAATAAGAAATTACATCTAGTACTAAAAATATATAAGAAATTACATAAAGTACTGCAAATAAATAAGAAATTACATAAAGTACTAAAAATAAATAATAAATTACATAAAGTACTAAAAATAAAGATGAAATTAAATAAAGTACTAGAAATAAATAAGAAATTATACAAAGTCTGAGGAGCTAGGATATGTGGTGCTAGGATCTTCGTTGCTAGGATATGTGTAGCTATAACCTCCTCGACTTGTTTCCTCGTCTCTTGCACGCCTCATTCGCACCACGTCTCATTTTTCTGATGTCCAAAAATATTTAGAATTCGAAGACATTCCTTCTAGAGGCTTGTTCAGAGAGTCACAATCTGCTTGAGCCATCATTTCTTCTCTAAGCAGCTGGCTTTCTCGATTAAGTATTTGTCTTTGTCTCTCATTAGTCGCATCATGTCTCTCAGTAGCCGCTAAGATTGCTTCCATAGTCGCAGCTTTTGCCTCATCTGTAGCCGTTTCCCATGCCATGTTCAGTTCACCTTGGCGAGCAAGTTCATCCATATATTTTGTGTAGTCATTTTTGGAAGAACTCCCTTTTTTCTTTGCCGCCTTTTTACCTTGAGGCCTTAGGGACTGACGAGTTGACTGGGTCTCCGGCACTTCTTCAGGCGTCCCTTCCCGCTTTTCAAATGTGCCACCTTCCTGTTTGGCCGGGTCTGCTTTTGGCAAACTGTGTAGAGGGATGCTATGCATGACAACTTTTGGATCGGTTGGCACAAGTTTGTATCTAGGACAATCTTTGACAACATCCCAACGTTCCCATTTGGTGAATGATTTGCTGTTGTTCTTCGCATTGTAGAATGCTTGTGCTTGTAGTGTCTATAAAATGTGGGATAAGACAATATTATAAAATGCGGGTGTAACACAAATAAATAAATTAAAATATTGATGCGGGTGGAATACATATAAATAAATAAAAATATTGTCACATGATCCGCCCAACTTCTCCCACTCCCACTACTTAGATTAGTGGAAGCATAAGAGAGAGTGTTTTTCCAACAAGTAAGGGATGTGTTGAGTTTTTTCCAACTACCTTGAAGACCTTGACTACTTCTTGTGCGATCTCCATGCCTATCGCAAAACACTTCCGTAATTCCACTCCACATTTCTTGCAACTCTATCTCATTACCTGTAAGCGGGCCATGAGTAATTTGAACCCAGGATTGACACAACGTAACATCTTCGATGAGCTTCCACGTAGCCATTCTTTTCACAAAAAAGTATATGAAAGCTTTGGTTGAAAGTGTTGAAAATATTGAAATGTGGTGTAAGGTGGAAGATGATGGTTAGATATTATTTTTTTTAAATTTTTTCTATATTTTAAAATAATTTTTAATAATTTTTTATTAATTTTTATTAAGTTAATTAATCTGGACCGTTGGATTTGAAAAAGATTTTTCAAATCCAACAGCTCAGATGTGGACACGTGGCCAATAGTCATAATTCTGATCGTTTGGTTTTTTTTTTCTTTTCGTTTTTAGGATGAAAATCGTGGACCGTTGATCTTGGGATCGAACGGTCCAGAACGCGCCACGTCACTAGCCGTTGGGTTCGAATTTCAAATTTTTTTATCGTTGGAAATCCAACGGTCCAAAAAACTAGCCGTTGGAAATCCAACGGCCCATAACGAGCCACGTGGCCACTCACCCGGTACCAATTAGTGCGCTGCAACAACGAGCCCGCCGCCTTTTTTGGTTAGGAACGCACGCTCACTTGTGCATGTTTCCCACGCGCTTGATGCAAAAAAAATCTGTAATGGGCTGTGATGTCATGCTAACGTCAGCGTGACGTCACACAGCCCAACACATTGCTCAGCACATTTTGGGCCAACCTATGGACTGGCTTAGGCTGGGTGCCAACCTATTAGGCTGGCTTGGACCATTTTTTGTGCAGGCTGGCCTTTTTTTTAGGCTTTCAGCTCGCCTACCCCAATGGGGTGGTGTTGCTCTCAAGTCTCAGCAAAAGGTTTTCTCACCGTCCTAACACCCAATTCATTGTTTCATTTTTTTTTTTATAACATTTTCTTTTTTAACTAGCCCTATCAATTGTCTTTTTATAACCAAGCCCTAACAAATTTTACATGTTTAAACTGCGCTTTTTTTTAAGAGAAATGCTAATGAGATTCTCTTAAAAATGAGATTGTCTGGACTATCCGTCACCTCATGTCTTTTGTACAATATTTTATAATATTAACACATAAATTAATGTTAAAATGTGAGATGACGAAGAATTTATGGAATGTCCTACTTTGACAGAGTCTCTTTTAACATTCCTTTTTTTGAAATGCCAGCTCCGGAACACAAATGCAAATTGACGGCCATAGATTGGTCAACAAAAGAAAATGGATGTTTATATCGTAGGGACGAGAAGCACCGTATTATACCTCTCAAAACCCCACAAAAATTTCAAACACATCAAATGGGGGGAAACCTGTTCGCCCCATCAGAATCCATCTCTCATAAACTTTCCCAATTCCAAACCCTAATTTCCCAATTCGATTTTCCCGATTGCAATGGCCGACACTCTGAGCCCTAATCCGGCAACCCAGAAGCAGAGGCTCCCAATGGCCGCTCGTCTCCAGTCTCCAACCAGCCCCTTCTTCCTCGGCTCCAACGATGACCACCGCGAGCGTGCGCAGGCTCGCGCAGCACGCGCCGCCGCGATTCGAAGGAAGTCCGTTGCGCTCAATCTGCTGCCGCAGCAGGGAAACCCCGACACCGGCCTCGGAAAGGCGCAGATCCTCTAGCTGTTCCAGAATTGCATCAAACTCGCCAGTGAAAATGTCGGTTTAGATTTTTCAAGTAATTGAAAGTTTCGAAATTAATTTTTTTAAAAGAAAGTTTCAATTTTTCTAGTATTTTATTTGAGAGTGAGCCCTTTTTACTGCATTAGATTTGATGTTTGTTGTGAATTTTTTTTTAATTTTCGATTTTAATTTGTTGGGTGCAGAAAGAAAAATACATGGGAACTGAATTTGATTGACCATTTAACGGATATTATTAAGGTTGAAGAGGAAAACGATGCAGAGACGAATTTTCAAAAGGTAAATTTCGCCTATTTTTACTACGATGTTTCGGATTAGTTGTGGAGTTTGAAATTTATCAAGACCAAGATTTTGGTAAAACCACTTTTGAAGTGAGTGGCCGAATGTTCACATATTCGATTGGATACCCTATGTTTGCTTAAATACGTATCACTTCTCTATATGTGTAGGCAAGCTGCACTCTTGAAGCTGGAGTCAAAATTTACTCAATGAGGGTGGGTACGGTACACTCCGAGGCATATAAGGTCCTTGGTGGGACAAATAGAGCAAGTCGAGAAGATGAACAAGGTTGGGTTTGCTATCAGCTATAACTTTGCCCTTTCGTTTTTTACTCAAGTGTATTCACTTGCAAGCCAAAGAGAAGTATATTGATTTTAAAAGTGGTAGTGCACTTGATTCAGAACAATTTTCTAACCTGCGGACAAAGTAAATTTTGTGAAAGTTGAGTTCTTGGCATATTAATCATTATACCGTTTCAAGGTAGGCAAAATCGATAGTGTTGGTGTATTAACCTTTGCATTTATAACCTACACAATGAATTAGAGAACATACAATCAGTGACCTTTCCTGCAGAAGCAATGTGATTTTTTCAAGGTTTATTGGAATGATGACTATGTGGTATAGTTATCTTTAAGCAGCTCATCTGTAATAGTGATTTATTTCGCATTGGATTTTTGATCCATTGATCTTGTTAGTATCTTGATAGTGTTGTAAGTTTAGATACCAGTGCTGAGGATGCCAATGCTGACAATGGAAAAGATGCGGCTAATTCCAAGAATGAGACGCAGAAGAAGGTTGACTGTTCTCTGACTCACTACAGTGATTTATTGAACTCCCGTATGCTAAATGCTGACATAAATCCAAACATGCAGATATCTCCCTTATCAACGCTGGAATCATCTTTTGAGGCTCTAAATGTAAAAAAGTTTGACGGTGATCACTCATCCTGTGCTGTCCTTATTACTAGTTTTATAGTGTGAGATGCGAGCCAAGTTTATAATACAATTTTGTTTGTATTTTCAGTTGCATTTGCAGTTTATTCCCTCTATCATAGACGTCTGCACAATTTGATGAAGGTGGGGCCAATGGTCTTTTAATGAATAATCTTGGAGTATGTGGTGGATGCAGAGTGCTTTTTGACTATTCGGAAGTACCAGGGAAGTGCATAGCACCTGATAATCAACTTGATAAATCAGATACCATTGATCTTTCTTTTGCTGGTGGTGAGTTGTGTTTTCTGTATTCTATTGAGTTCTTCGTAAATCTCATCTTCCCATTTTTTTCCAAAAAAAAAATGATGTGGTTTACTGAGATTAATTTTTTCTTAAATCTTTTATAGAATATGTAGAACAGATGGTATTGAACATGCGAATCAAAGATGAAATTTCACCAACTCTCAGGAGTTTAGTTGATCGATTTGATGAGGATAACAGAAGGCCACCAGATATATATACATGTGATTAAGAATCAGCAGATCAAGTTGATGCTGCCTATAACAATGAAGCTAATTTTGATTGTGATGTATCTGAGAATTGTGGGAACTGGGATTATGATCATGATGACCAAACAAGCATCGTGGAGGAGGGCCTTAACTGTGAAAGTTCAAATTTCAATAGTTATCATGAGGTTTTTCGGACATACTATTCATATTAAGTTTGAATCGTAAATTTGTTCCATCGGTTTTTCTTTTTAGTTTTATGAATAATTGAAGAATGACTTCATTCCCTGATAATTTTCAGCTTTTGTAGGAAAATGAACTGGCTGCTTACCATGAGCTTGATATGGATGAGAGACTTGAGAAAGTTGATGGGTATTTATTCTTAAGTCTTGGATTTACTTCAAAACAAAATGCTTGGGCAGGTCCTGAACATTGGAAGTATCGAAAAACTAAAGGTCAGGTTCATGGATCATGTCATCAACTAATGTGTACGAGAAGAAAGAATGCTTTCCAATATGGTTTGTATTCTTCTCATTCAGAGGTATATATACAATCATACACAATCCTATCATAATAAGGAAAGAATAAATACAATTGATTACAAGAAATACATCCCAAACTAGGAAACCCAAGATAATAGGAATCCCTCAATCGTAGGAATCCCAATACAAGCCAACACTAACCCCCCCCCCCCCCCACCCCCAAGTTGGTGCATATATGTTGCACATGCCCAACTTGTCTAGAAACCTTGAGAAATTGTCGCTAGAAATTGCCTTAGTGAGAATGTCCGCTACTTAGTTTTCAGTTCCTATGGGAGGAACCTCAATTACTTTACTGTCCAACTTCTCCTTAATAAAGAACCTGTCAACCTCCACATGCTTGGTCCTATCATGTTGCACTGGATTATGAGCAATATAACGAGCTGCTTTATTATCATAGAATAACTTCATTGGCTGAGCATGTTTTACCCTCAAATCTTGTAACAGAAATTTAGGCCATACGATTTCACAAATACCAAGTGCCACACCTCTATATTCAGCTTCTGCGCTTGACCTTGCTACTACATTTTGCTTCTTCTTTACGTTACCAGGCTTCCCCCAACAAAGGTGAAATACCCAGATGTTGAGTGCCTATCATCCGTCGATCCTGTCCAGTCAACATCTGTATAACCCTCAACTCTCAAATGCCCATTCTTTTGAAACAGAATTCCTTTGCTCGGGCTTCCTTTCAAGTAACTCAATATTCTCATAACGGCACTCATGTGTTGTTCTCTGGATTATGCATATATTGACTAACCACACTTAATGCATGAGCAAGATCCGACCTAGTATGGGCCAAATACATTAATCTTCCTACTAACCTTTGGTACCTCCCTTTATCAACCGGTATCTGGTTCTGATTGATATCCAGCTTCATCCCTTATGCCAACGCAGTAGCCACCAGCTTGCATGCCAACATATCGATTTCTTCCAACAAGTCAAGAATGTACTTCCTTTGTGATAGAAATATCCTGGACTTGCATCTCGACACTTCAGTCCCAAGGAAATATTTTAAAGAACCAAGATCTTTCATTTCGAATTTCGTGGACAAATATTTCTGCAAGGTTGCTTGCTCAACGGGGTAATTACAGATAACCACCATATCATCCACATATACAATGAGAGCTGTAATCTTTTCGTTCTGGAATAATGTGTGATCCTAATTACTCTGCCTATAATAGAATGCTTTCATGGACTTAGTGAATCTACCAAACCAAGCTCTCGAAGACTCCTTCAATCCATACCTACATAACTTTTGTTTCTGCATGTCCGGATCATTACACCCTGGTGGAAGGTCCATGTAAATCTCCTCGGTTAGATCTCTGTGGAGGAATGCATTTATTACGTTGAACTGTTGCAACGACCAATCTATGTTCGTTGCTAAGGACAGTAGAACACAAACTGTATTGATCTTGGCCACTGGTGCGAATGTATCAATGTAGTCGATGCCATATTTCTATGTATACTCCTTTGCCACCTATCTTGCTTTAAAGTGATCCACTGTTCCATCCATTGTTCCATTTGCATCCTAGATGTTTCTTTCCGGCTGGTAAGTTAGTTATTTTCCAGTTAGCATTCTTCTTCAACGATCTCAATTCCTCGTTCCTTGCATCTTTCCAGCAGGAATGTACTAAGGCCTCCTGCACACTATTAGGAATAGATACAATCGATAATTGATATACAAATGACTTATTTGATTCAGACAGGTGACGGGTAGACACATAATTATTTAATGGATATCTCACTCTTGAATTTGAATTTGGTTCACTTACGGAGTACTTGTGTTTACACTTAGGATCTGTCTCGTAAGTAGGTTTAGGAATACCTCGGTTAATACGCTCTTGAAGGCTACGAAGTGGAGGTGCATTTGGTGTAGAAGGCGATTGGTTATGCGTACTAACAAAAGACGAGTCCATATTTTGACCTGAGACAACATCTGGAGAAGGATCCCGCGCTAGTTGTTGCTCAGTTTCATTTAAAAACATGGGATTCAGCTCCCTTTCAAGCCCAAAACCTGTGGGTTGGTTTTCCTCCCGAGGCCAAGGAGCCGGTTCCTGTTTGCTGGCTGTTGTTAAGTGGGCCGTTGGTCAGTGGGCTGCTGTTCAGTGGCCTGTTGATCACCAGATGCCGTGGGCTCCAAATATGAGAGCTGTTCTTCATGCAGCTTATTTCTAGCCGCGAGGAAGGCATAACCCAAAAACATGCATGTGACGCAACGGATGGCTTGAGGCTCAAGTTTACTTTTCCGTTGGGGTGGATAAAGGTGAACAAAAACAATGCACCTCAAGACCCGCGAGGAAAGTTTCGAAATCGACGGACAGCTAGTTTGAGCCATGAGGGCCTGAAACGGTGTCTAGAAGTTGAGAGTGCGGGAAGGAAGACGATTAATAAGATAGGCCGCGGACGTGGGTGCTTCACCCCAATAATGTAGAGGAAGATGTGCCTCAATAAGCGAGGCACGAACCACTTCTAACAAGTGTCTATTTTTGCATTCGGCAACCCCATTCTGTTGAGGAGTATACGGGCACATGGTCTGATGAACAATACCATGCATATCAAGGAAGAACGAAGTTCCGTATTAACATACTCTCTGCCGTTGTCACTTCGAAGAACCTGGATATTCATGTTATGCTGCACAACAACCATTTTATGGAACTTTTGAAAGGTCGAACTAACTTTGTTTTTCGACTTTAATAAACTAACCCAAGTCATTCTTGTACAATTGTCAATAAAAGTGACAAACCAGTGAGCACCACCAAGAGTAGCTATTTTCGCGAAACCCCACACATCAGAATGCACAATCATAAAAGGAAGGATAATACTTGGGTATTGCCTTGTTAGTGCCCAATTTTTACAAACTTATTAGATGGCCCAATAATTATCCAACACCTGTCTTTAAAACTCACACTCAAATTATTGCTATCCTGATAACCAAACACCTATCTTCTTCCTCCCTTCCCTGTGCCAGCCGCCCCTTCAATCCCAACCGCATCCCTCTAACCTCTTTCCTCCGTCATCGTCATTCCTCTCCCAACCCAACCAAACTATTGCCCTTCCTCTGCAAATTCGACCAAACCAGTGTACCGACCAAAACTGATTTTTACAAGTTCCATGAATTCGACTACTCAACGATTTCATAAGATACAATTAATCATCGATTCTAAAGCTGATGAACGACGATGACTGCTGGTGGTGGGTGGGTGAGGACGGTTGTCGAAGGTGCAAAGGACAACGAAGATGGCGACCCCCATCTCCATATGGGTCTTATTTTGTTCATCTTGAAAAAAAATCATTTTTTTTTATTTGCAATTAAGATAAATGGCAGCCATGGTGGTGATTGGAATAGGCGAAGGAAGATGAAGGAAAAAGGGTGAAAAAGTTGCAGGGAAGAAGAAATGAGGTGTTTGGTTGTGTGTTTAAAGGTGTTTGGTTGTGTGTTTAAGATAATTCTTAGAATACAAGTGTCCTCAGATTAGTGGGCCACATAAGCAAGTTAGCATATTGGGTACTCACATGTGAGTACCCAAGTATTATCCTAAAAGGAATGGAACTTTATTTAAACTTGGAGGAAAAGAAGTTCAATGGCTTTTAACCAAATCACAAACATTACACTTTAATTGAGAAACATCGTTCTTAACAAACAAACAAACTAGGAAATAACTTATGTAGATAACCAAAGGAAGCATGCCCAAGGCATCAGTGCCACACCCAGATGTCCGACACTTTTTTAGTATCCCCTTGAGAATCCTTTACAGAAAAAGCTTAAGTCAGCAGGCCAGAACCACTGGTAGTCAACTCCAAGTAATAAAGCTTCCCACGTCTAATACCATAACCAATCGTCTTCCGCGTTCGGATGTCCTCAAAAACACAAAAATAGGGCCAAAAAATAACCAAACAGTACAAAGAAAGGGTTATTTGGGCAACAGGTAACAAATTATAATTTAAGGAGGGAACCACAAGAACAGTGACAAGTTTCATGGTATCAGAAAGGGCAACCATGCCTTCCCTGATAACTGAGGCGACATCCCCATTAACAACATTTACCACAGTTTGTGTGGAGTTTTTTAGCAATGAAACCTGTCTAGAATCACAAGTCATATGTTCAATAGCTCTGGAATCATTTATCCATGTATTATTCATAACAGGAGTGGAAATATTTAGTGCATTGCCATCACTACTACCTGCCGCATCAATCATGGCAGATGCCTTGTCCGCTATCTGATCTAAATCTTTCTTGTTTTGTGCAACATAGGCTCGGGATTTGTTGCAGCGAGGATCATGGGTTTTATCCCAATTTTCGAGATATCCAATCAACTCAAAGCATCGGCTCTTGGAGTGTCCTGTCATGCCACAATGTCGGCACTTACCTTGGGGACGGTCCCGGCTTGTCTAGCTAAGGCGAGTTTGTCCTGGCCGATTTTGTGACCCGGCTCGGTCCGACCATAAGGAAGATCCATGAGTCTTTGCTGCCATGGCAGTAGGTTCATTCTTGTCAATTTCCGTCTTCATTGCTTCCTTTCAATCGGCTTCATGATGAACATAGGCATAAGAAGCCTAAAGCCCAAGCGGGGGATCCTTCTGCAACACTTCTCCATGAACCTGATCAAACACTTCATCGAGGCCACCAAGAAACACATAGACTCGTTGTCTCTCAGAGGATTTGTGAAACGTTTGAATGTCGTTCTCACTCCATGGACACTTTATTAAAGTTATTCAATTCCTAGAAAATCTTAGTTAGTTCCTCGAAATACGTAGCCAAAGGTCGGCCATTCTGACGAAGACGTGATGCCTTCTGATTCAAAGAATAAATTCTAGCCTAGTCATTCTTATCAAAGTAGGTTGCCTCAAGAGTGTCCTAAATCTCCTTCGAAGTAGATAACCGAATGTACCGTTTCATAATCTCCAGCTTCATTGAAAAATATAGCCAACTCTTAATTCTTTGATCTTCAGAGAACCAATCATCATATTTAGGATCATCTTCGTTAGGTGCCTTGATAGACCCACAAAGGTACCCCATCTTCTTCCTTCCAGTGATATGGATTTGAATGAAAGGAGCCCATAAATCATAGTTCTTCTCATCCAATACCATACCAATGTTGAAGCTAGAAATACCCATGTGTATTTCTTATCATTCCAAAGCACAGCAGGATCTTGATTTCACAAAATCCTTGGAAGAAGAGTTCTCATATATTTTTGCTTCTCCCAAAAATCTGAAATCCTTACTGCTCCCTGCAAATAGAGCACCCTGTAATACAAAACTTCCTGAGGATTGCCACTATCAACCAGAAGAGCTTATAAAGCTATTTCTTCTACCTCAAGTCAAGGTAATGTGTGTCAACAATCATAACCACATATGTTTTGGTGTACTCTTTCTTTTTCATGATATACCTTTTTTTTTTTGCTGTAGTGCCTTGGAAGGCGACGCAGGAAGTCCTCAGGTAATAAGTTCTTTCTCGCTGATAACAAATAGAATACCAATACTTAGTTTTTTGGAACGTCCATTTGTTTTCTCAATCATTTATTTGTTTATTTTATTACTGATGAAATGTGCAAGTAATTTATATAGAGTACTTGGTGATGAATCAAGGCAACAATGTGACGATGATGGGCAATTTCCATACTACGATGATGAAAGTGGACTTGGGGGATAATATGATGATGGATATATCCATAGTGATGTGGAGGACTTTAGCACACTTGTTTCTCAGCCTCGCTAGCTTGGTTCCAAACTTTTCAGCTTGACGTAATTTGAGTTAGCTCCACGAGTCAGAATCTTAGGTCATATGGCCTATGACATGAGTTGTGGTTTTACGAACTTGATTTCAACTCTAGTTTAAAGGTCTACAGTTGGATTATGTCTAGTTCTATAGATGTTCATCCTGGAGATGATAAGGATTGCAATATTATGAATAGTTTTACACTTACAGTATGTAATTCAAAATCCGTTAAAACAAATCTGTACAGTTTTTGCTTACTGTTTGCTTCCTACATCTAAACAATACTGGTTAACAAAATTCAAGTTCACTACGACAAGACTTCCAAACAAGTCGATGTGCAGGCTTTGAAAGAAACTCTTTGGAACCATGCACAAGAATCTGTTCAAACGTGGATTCAGGTGTGCTAAGTCATTTATTTATTTATTTGTTTATATATTGTTCAGGTTTTCAGTTTTCTTAGGCAATATAACATATAGGAAACCATCTTTATTAAAAAGAAGTTCAATTACATAGGAAAGCTTGATTGGGGATTTATGCGTATGCTGATACAAGCCTAGATTTATTTGATGTATGATTTCCGATTGAGTGGTGTCCTCTTTTTTCTTCATGCTGCAATCAAACTGTCTGTGAAACTTAATCGTTACCTACTAACATGTGGAGATCATGGAACATGAATTGTGGCATTTTCAGCGTGCCACGTGGAATGGTGTACGATGTGATCTATTAACAGAAATACATAAATACCTTTGTCTTGTATTGGGTACATCCCACTAGATGACATATTTTATACCATAGAAAATCAACAATTGAATGATTTTTAGGAACTTCCATAACTTCAGCCCTGTTTGGAAGCACTTTTAGATAGCTAAAAGCGCTTCTGTCAATGTTTCGAAAAAAGTTAAAAAGTATTTTTGAGTTATAAACACGCCTGCACTTGTTTTGAGAAGTACTGAAATGTTTTTTCATGAAGTATTTATATTTGGTTCCTGTAAAAGCGCTTATTAGCATAAGTGCATCATAAAGAAGTATTTTCCAAACGAAATTTCTGCATCTACCATCCTACTGTTTTGTATTCGGTATTACATTTTTCTTTAGAAGGTGTAAATTCTGATTAATTATTGATATTTCTGAACTTGAAAAGGAATGAAGAGCAATTGGTGTCGTTCAAGCAAATTTTGGGTAACTTTCCGAGTGACTGCAGAGCAGTTGGAAGTTGGAACTATCAATGACATCTCCCCTCATTTGCGTTTCATCTGCCTTTTGCATTTGGCCAATGAGCATGGTTTGAGGATCCTGGGCTCCACCAATCTAGATGATCTGAGCATTCAACTTACGAAAAAGTTTGGGAGGGAAAATGATCATCCTTGGATTCTTTTCCTGAGAATTCCGGAGATCTCGTGATCGTGATCGTTTATTGTATATCATATGGTTAAAAATCATTTTAAATTTAAAATTTAAAATTCAATATAAATAGTGTCTAATAAAAACTGAACGTACGATGCACAATGAACGATCACGATTATAAGATTCGTTTTTCGTTTGGGAGCATTTTCTCCGCTGTAATGTTTTTGTACTCTACTGTTATTATTTGAATAGAAAATGGAAAATGTGTCTAAAAGTGTACTTAACAACTTGGTTTTATATTTAATCTATTGGTGTTCCTTTCAATATTTTAAAATAATCTTGAAAATGACCTGTAGCTGAAGTGGTTATATTTAAGAACATACATTTTTGCATGCGAAATCCCATGTTCAAATTCCTTCCGTTTCAATGTCGTACGTAATAAAAAAAAGGTAATGCTATCTACACATTCATTTTTAGCATCCATCATTTCAATTTTTGATCATCGAATTGAATGAATTAACAAAGATTAATAGCAAAAAATTAACAAAAATGTGTAAAAAAGAAAAACGGATGTGTGAATAGCACTATTAAAAAAAAGTAAATTGCTAGGAAAATAGCAATAATGCATCAAAGTGTAGTAATTGGGATTTTCTGATGGTAAAGAAATACTAGAGTGATGCTAAGAATATAAGAGTGACTTGGTTGTTAATGCAAGTGAATTTTACAACTGGTTAGGAAATGCTAGACCAGAGCAATGCTCATAAATACACAAGTAACTTGTGAGCAGTTGATGAGAGTGAACCTTACAATACATCAACGGTTTTACACACAACTAATATTGTTATTAGTAAGACCAGATGATCAAGACTTTCTCTTCAATCTATTGCACTTTAAATTCAAATATTCTTCAATTGAGAATTTAAGGTAGAATATCGTTTGTAGTAAAATTGATAGCAGCACAAGTTGAAATATTATTCAAAAATCAGCAGAAACTGTGGTGTCTACAGAGTCTCTACACTACACTAGTAACATAACATTCAATTATTCAGTCAAATGACAAATGTCATATATATAAAATGTAGGTCAGGCCGACCTACAAGCTTGCACAATTTTGAAAGTACGACAAAAAAAAAAAAAAAAAAAATTAGTTTGGATTTCATCTGGATTTAAATTGTGAAAATTATAGAAATCCTTATATCATTCGTTCATCATATATCGTGCAGTTAGAAATTATTTTAAAATTTTTATTTAAAATTAAACACAAATAGTATTTAACAAAAACTAATTGCACTAAGGCCATCTCCAACCGAAGGGTCCAAAGGGCCAGATGGTCGAAAATAGCCTGAAAACCGTCTCTAACCGAGGGCTAGGCCAGAGGGCTCTGGAATCTGGGAGGGCCCCACGGAATTGGAGAGGGCTGGAGGGCTGGCCATTTTTTTTTTAAAGTGTCGTTATTCCTGTCGGTTATAACCGACAGTAATTCTTAAGAAATAATTCAAAATGCAACGGCTAGCTAACTAGCCGTTGCATTTGAATTTATTTATTTTTTTTACAGTTTTATTATTATTTTTTATTTACAAAATTTTTCATATAACTTCTATTTTTTCCTATAACTTTTATTTTACAAAATTTGTTTCATATTTTTTTAAAATTCCATTTTTTTCCTATAACTTCTATTTCACAAAATTTGTTTCATTTTATTTTAAATTCTTTTTTGTTTCCTATAACTTCTATTTCACAAAATTTGTTTCATATTTTTTTTAAATTATATTTTTTTTCCTATAACTTCTTAAGCCATTATACAACATTAAATTAAATTAAGTAACATGAAACAACATTAAACAGTATGAAACAACATTCATAGGGTTTGGAATTGCTTGGACAAGTGTCGCCCACTTTGAATTTAAGTTGTAGTTTTTAAATAATAAATTATGTTTGGCCCTATGGTCCTTTGGCCCTCGGTTGGAGACCGTTTTTTGTGATAGGGATAAAACGAGCCTTCTAGCCCTTTGACCCTCGGTTGGAGACGGAGGCAAATATGACCATGTACTGTTCATTAAAATATTAATATCTTGGAGAATCTTGAAGGACCAGAGGGCTAAAACGAGCCATCTGGCTAGCCATCGGTTAGAGATGGCCTAAACGGCAACAGATAAGATGCTAGGATCTTCACAAAGAGAATCTTCATCCAAAAAAATCAATCAAAGCAATAGGCCACGTTTCCCTTCATGAACAGTGAGAAGGACGGATCCTTTCCAATCAAATCCTGCCGACCAAATACCTAAGCCATTTTCGTAAAATTATGCGCCTGAAATCATTCTTTCCTTTTAACCTTTACACTCTCTCTCTTTCTCCTTAACATTCTTGCCTTTTTCTTCGGTGGCGATCGATGAAGCAGAACCGCATAAAAGAAAGAAGAAGAAAATGGGAGGAGACCGGGGTTGAAGGTCGGGAAAATATGCAGTGGGAATTGGGTAGAAGTGTGACGGAGCAGTGAGTGACAGTAGGGAGGTCCGCAGGATCCGGATGAGTGAATCTGAAGAGGATAAAAATAAAGTAAACAATGACTTCAATCAACTACCTACATGGTATTCCAAAAAAAAAAAAATAAAACCAACTACGTACATGTCACTGTATCTGTCGGTGATGTCACATGGCTTCTTGACGAGTTCCATTCTTGTCATTGTCTTGCATACCCTTAAAAATACGTAGCATGTGTTTCTTCTGACACACCAACCAAACGCTTCAATAAAACCTAATCATTTCAAATACGTGTTTCGTTCAACAAGAATAATAATTCATCATAGCGTAACATTTCATTCTAGTACACTAGTATTTGTTCTGTACAAGGGAAATGATTTTTCCAAACAATCACATACCATTTTTCTCCTTAACGTATTTTTGTTTAATTTTGCATGATGATTTTTGTTAGATTAAAAAATCGTAAAAAAAAGTAAGTGTCTTGTAACTCAGTTTATTAAGAGCATTCACTCTTACATTTGAGGTCTCATATTCGATTTCCCTCTCCGGTAATTTAACATAGATATTCTATTGTTTGAGAGAGCCTCCTTATGACATAATATTTTATAGTGTCGGGAATTAACATTACATTTTGAGGTGATAGAGAGTACATAGAAAGTCTCACTGTGAGAGAGTCATCTTATAACACAATATTTTATATTATTGATACGGGAATTAACAATAAATTGTGAGGTAGCAGAAAATCCTACTTTGCTAGAGTCTCGTTAACATTTCTCAACAAGTATACTTGAAAAACAAAATGTATGAAATTGATATTAGCTAATCTTTAATATTAGAAAGCCAAAATGAGAGTTTGGTGTCTCAAGGCTTCACCAAAAAATTTTAGACAAAAAAAGTCAAAACTGGCCGAGAATAATAGAAACAAATTTGCAAGGGTAATTTTGTCATTAAAAAAACAGAAATTATAAAAAAAAAAAAAAGGATTAAAGCCACGTGGGTTAAGCTGTAAAGAGAAGAAGTTTTGCGGAAAAGAGATATAACTGCCGAACGTGGGATTCAAAATCAAAAAATTAACCCTTCACGTTCTACAAATTTTTACACGAATTGGGGTTCTTTTCCAACTCAATTTATAGGAGCGAATGATACCCCATAACTTCCTCTCCCAATCATGGTCCACACAGCAATCGAAGAACAGGATAGAGGAACAAGGAACACATGCATGGTGTACTGGCATTGTTTAATTTCATTTTGGGTTTTTCTTCTATAGTTTTTATTTTTATTTTTGTTCGCTGCAGAAACGTAAAGCAAGTAAAGGCAGAAAAGTAGGTTCGTTTACAGGATTTTTATGGGCTTTTGAAACTGCAATTAGCAGTTGCAATTGGTTTTATTCCTTTCCCATCTTCTTCACTCTCAGGTATGGTTATCCAATTGGCTAACTTGAAAATGGTTATCTAATTTCGAGCCGTTTTCCGGCCAAAATACGGCTATTTAGCCATCAAGAAACATATCATTCTTTTCGTCTCGTCGAGAAGTATGATTTTCGTTTTTGAATCACTCGATTTCGTTGATCATTGAAGAAGTTATGAACGTTTAAAGTTTACATAGTTTCCGGCGAGTTTTCTAGTTTTTCGGCGGACCAGTCACATTTGAGGCTATTTTCCGGCCATCTCCGGAAACCATTGGGCTTCCAAATGGTATAATCTTGTTCTACACTTTCCTATCTTCATTTTGATATATTATGAGTCGAATTTGGTTAAGAAACGATTGAGTTACAAAGCTTTGAAAATTGCCCAAAGAGTTTTTAACGGAATGACCATTTGTGATGTGTTTGATCAATGTCAGGGACCATTTCTATTGATTTTCAATGTCAGGGACCAAAATGATGTGTTTGATCAATGTCAGAGATCATTTGTGATAAAAACCTTTTTTTTTTTATTTTGTTCGCTGCAGAAACGTAAAGCAAGTAAAGGCAGAAAAGTAGGTTCGTTTACAGGATTTTTATGGGCTTTTGAAACTGCAATTAGCAGTTGCAATTGGTTTTATTCCTTTCCCGCAAAAACTAAATCACCTTCACTCTCAGGTATGGTTATCCAATTGGCTAACTTGAAAATGGTTATCCAATTTCGAGCCGTTTTCCGGCCAAAATACGGCTATTTAGCCATCAGGAAACATACCATTCTCTTCGTCTCGTCGAGAAGTATGATTTTCGTTTTTGAATCACTCGATTTCGTTGATCATTGAAGAAGTTATGAACGTTTAAAGTTCACCCAGTTTCCGGCGAGTTTTTCCAGTTTTTCGGCGGACCAGTCACATTTGAGGCTATTTTCCGGCCATCTTCGGAAACCATTGGGCTTCCAAATGGTATAATCTTGTTCTACACTTTCCTATCTTCATTTTGATATATTATGGGTCGAATTTAGTTAAGAAACGATTGAGTTACGAAGCTTTGAAAATTGCCTAAAGAGTTTTTAACGGAATGACCATTTATGATGTGTTTGATCAATGTTAGGGACCATTTCTATTGATTTTGAATGTCAGGGACCAAAATGATGTGTTTGATCAATGTCAGAGATCATTTGTGATAAAAACCTTTTTTTTTTTTATATTTTGTTCGGTGCAGAAACGTAAAGCAAGTAAAGGCAGAAAAGTAGGTTCGTTTACAGGATTTTTATGGGCTTTTGAAACTGCAATTAGCAGTTGCAATTGGTTTTATTCCTTTCCCGCAAAAACTAAATCGTCTTCACTCTCAGGTATGTTACTTTGATGTTTGATTTATTTTTAATTTCCCTTTTTATCATTAACTCCAGATTTGATCAAATATATAGGCTGATTGGTAAATCCCCAGTGATCGATGCGTTTTCAATATGTGTTGGTGGTTTCATTCTTTTGGGTAACTTTGTTTAATTCTTTTTTCCTCTTGTCCATGAATCAATTTTAATTAATTTAGTACAAATGTTCATTTTTGGTTTCTGGGAAATCCAAAATTTGAACCTTTTTTATTTGTGTAATCAGTTTTGAAGTTTGTTTCACAGGGAAAATATGGAAGAAGGAAGAGAAATAATTAACCGTACAATGCAAGCCACTCAAACTAAAATCTAAAGACAGAGTCAATCGAAACACTATTTTGTGTTGTTAAAAGAGATTAGCCATCTACAGAGCTAGGGAAAATCCCCAGATCCAGTTTGATTTTTCACTCTTCAATTTCTTTGTTCCTTGCAGATTTGTGACTAAGGATTGGGACTACAAAGTAGAAGCTCTGAAAATTTCCGTTCTAAAATTGGAGATGTCTCGTTAGTGATTCAAGTGGGTATTGATGTCTTCATTTTCCATTTTACCCATCACCAATTCAATTCAAAACCTATGCCATGCTTAACTATTAATTGAAAAATTGCAGGAGATAATAAAGCTAGAATTGAATCAGTGTGTTGTGAAGCAAAAACATTTCCCACAAATAGCTGCTGTCAGCATCCCTTCCGCAAGTGCATGAGTCATGCCCACTTCCACTTCCTGCATCATCAAATTTTAAATAAGAAAGAAACCCTCTTTCTCTTCGTAAAGTAGTTTACAATTCCATTTTTTTCTCACTCCAAAATCTTTTAACTCTCATACTGGCATCCAAAATCTTTCATTCTAACTCCAGTTCATTCATCGATACCCATTTTCTTTATTCTTTGCAGATTTGTAAATAAGGATTGGGACTACAAAGTCGATGTTCTGAAAAATTCCTTAGTCGAAAAGGATGACAGATTATTGAAGATGTTCTCCTTTGTGAATCGCAGCCGTCATCAGTGATTCGAACAGGTATTAATGTCTTCATATTTTAGAGTTGTATACATGTCCATATTGTGTTACCTGTTCAATAGAGTTTTTGCCAAAAAGAATGAATTTTATTTTATTTTTGAAAACGAAGAAAAATAAATCATCTCTACAGAAGAGGAATAATGCAGATAAGGTAACAATCTCTGACATATTGCTTCTATCAATTCCCTCCATACTTGATATGTTGAAGTCCTCTTGAAATCTTAAAACTAAAATTTCAATTTGATGATTCTTAATAAAGGTAAAATTGAAGAAAAATATGAAAACATAGCATTGAAATTCAACAATGAAAAATGATGCTTGCACAAATTAGATCACAGTTAAAAGATTCATGAAATTGTACACTATCAAATTGACAAAGCACATAACATTGAGAATTTCGAAAAGGAAAAAACACAGACTAACACAAACTAATAGGAGGGAGCCAAACATATACCATCATAACCAAAATTAAGACAGTAGGCATAAAAAAGTGATGCCTTTGACGGCATTCAAAGTAAATATTAAACATGTTGTGCGATTGTCTACCATCTAACAAAATTAAGAATGGATAGGGAAATACCTTAGTAATGCAGTAATTCTGTTTGTAATTTCTGTTTGAATGCTCCACTAATTCACTGCACCAAGCATATTTAACCAAAAAGAAGTGAGGAGAATGTAGACAGGGAATTGATATTAGTAATGCAAAACCACTAAATGAAACGCATATATACCCACTACCGATTAATAGTCCAAGTCTGTAGTCCCTATTTAAGCTAGCCAAAATGAAACTCAAAATGAATTATGGTAAGTATACATATGTGTGATTGAAAATAATAAGAAATTGTTGTGATGGACACACACCCACAACTTATAAAATAATCACTTAAGAAATATAAGAATATCTAAAATAACACATCTTTGGGGCGCGTAGTGCCTGTGATGCAAAAAAACCTCTCGCATGCACTAACGTGCATGTAGATAGGCTAGTTAATAGATAATGATTAAATAATATAAAATAAATCACATCACAATTTCATACCTTACGTTTTAAATATTTTTTTTTAACGATAAATTTGTTAAATTAAAATGTTAGATAAGGGAGCTGACAGGATTCTTACTTATTACAATGTCATATGTATCTCATCTTACGAATTTATTACAATATCAAATCTTTGTCAAATTTTTTTGTTAAATCCTGGCATGTCCGACACGTGCCTACTTCTCGCCCAACTGGAATTCCACATTAGCTTTGTTAAACAAGTGGATCGTCCCAACGATTGACACGTGGAATGAAGAACAAATTAGAAAAAATGGAAAAACTAAAGAAGAAACAAAAATTTAAATTTAAACTTTGATTGATTGGCACCCTCGGCCAATTTCCAGAAAGAGGCTGCCCCTCAGCCAAAAATACCACCATGAATACGGCTCGGCACTCTCACATTATTTTTCTCAAATTCTTAATAAGGTTTTGAAAATCTCTCTCAAAGTTTGGATATTTGGATTTTCTGCAAAATTTGGGGTAGTTTAATACCGGTAGGTAGGAAATTAGTGATTAGGAATGGTAAGCCCCAAATGTGGAGGTGTAGAGGGGGTGCCCTGCGATGCAGCGACCATCCGGGGATTTCTGCAGCGTCTCGCTGTCCGTTGCTCTATCGACTCGTCGTCCGTGTGATTAGGGCGCCCACGGTAACTACTCAGTTTCCCCTCTCGTTCTCTACCTGCTCGAACCGACTCCCAGCTCCACAACTGGAATATGGGTTTGCCGTCCATGGATTTATCCTTGGGATGGGAAGTTCACCGGATTTGGGGCGAGGGTTGTGAAATTCCTCGAAGGTTAGAGCTTTGTTGGGTTCCTAAAGATTCGATGTCCGTTACTCTATCGACTCCCCGTCTGCGTGTTCTTCTTATTCTTCGTTTTCTCCTTTGAAAACCCAAACCCAAACCAACATATTGGATCTTTGGAACTGAAGGAATGGAAGGAATTGAAGGAATGCAGCTGTTGTGGGCTGGCGGTGGGGGTTGGACTAGAGGGAGCTGCGGCTGAGGGGTGAAGGAATGCGGTAACGGAGGATTGGGGGGGTTGGGTGGGTGTGTGTGAGGTGCTTCCGGCATGTCAACATGTAACAGAAAAATTAACAAAAAAGTTGACGGATGTGTGATATTGCAATGAACTCACAAATAATGACATTTTAAAACATTATGGTTTAATCCATAATTGAGGTAGTTTTGTATGATTTACTCATAATAATATTAACGTTTGTTAATTACCCTACTTTTTAGTCTGATACTACATCAAAGGCTTCACTAAATTAGTCCAGTTTGATGTATTCTAAGTCAGTCCAGCTTAAGACTAGTTTGGTATTGCTGTGTAGGGGCGTGCACAGTTCGGTTCGGTTCTGTTTAAAACCGAAATGAAACCAAACCGAACAGTTTCAAACAATTTCAGTTCGGTTTCAAACCATTTACATACAACATGACAAAAAAAATCTGTCTTCCTCTTTCTCACACCCTCCCCCCTCTCCTCTCCTCCTCCTCTCAACATCATTAGTAGTTTTTAAGAAAAACATACAGTTCAAAACCTTTCAAACCATTTTCAAACATTTCCTGGATGCAAGGTCAAGGTGCATATACAAGCCTTCAAGGGACTCTGCACCTCCAGCAAAGGCAGCAAATGCGTTCTCATTCTGATAATATCACTCTAGGGCAGTAAATACTTGCAGCAAAACCTACAACAATTGAACAACTACTAAAATTGTGACATTATAGAATTTTAAAGTGGGAACCCTCTCTTTATCTTTATTTGGTGTAACTACTTGAGCTGGATTAGAAGAAACTTTCACGTCCGGTTTTGATCCAATGCTTCAGCAAATGCCTTGTATCAATTGAATGACCTCGCTTCTATGGGTTTGATATACTTCTATCATTTTGCTTCTGTGGGTTGATGAGATGAGTTTGAACTTTTGAGAGAGACTGATTTGAGACCGAGAGCATCACTAAGCAGGAAAGTGATGAAATTCTCTATAATTGAGTCCACACTAAATGTATGGACTCTTAACAAACAACCAATTAGAACATAACATTTAATATGGATATGTAATTAAATGTTTTTCTTTTAGGGTGTTAGAGAGATTAAATTTGTAAACTAAATTTGGTAAACTAAATGATGTGGTTGTTGATATTTTATTTTTTTTTGTCAAAATGTGGTTGTTGATAACTTAAGTGTTGATTAACTTGCTTATTTTCTAAGGAAAACTAATGAAAATGGCTTGAAAACTTTGAGTTTTAACGATAAGGACAAAATAAAGGGTAAAATGAATAGTACCAGGATTGACTTTTTAGTGTAAAAATGTGGTTTTTCGTTAAAGTGAACAGTACCAGGAGCTTTTCGTCAAAGTTCCCTATTTTTTATTGGTGACAAATAATTTCTTTGCAAATTTAGTTTAAAAATTTATACTCCCTAGCATTACCCTTTTTTATAATATTTGTGGTGCGGTCCGGTTTCGGTGCGGTTTTCAAAAGCCAAAACCAAAACTAAATAGTTTCCCTACATTGCGGTACGGTTTCAAATCGAAATCTTTTCAAAACTGCAAAACCAAACCATTCAATGCAGTTCGATTTGGTTTGTGTTTCGGTTTTGATTTTCAGTTCCAAGTGCCCACCCCTATTGCTATGCTTTTTTAAAATTACTGCTTGTGCTGTGTTGTGAGAATAAATAGCTGTAAAATAAAATTGTTGTATGTTTGGTATACTTTTTTTTTTTTGAAAAAGTGCTTTAGAAAAAAATATCTGAGTGTTTGGTAAACTTTATATAAAATTGATGTAAATATGTTAAAAGACAAAAAAACAGTGTCTGAGTGTTTGGTAAGTATTAGGTTTTCAAGTGATACTCCACATATTACACGGTATATCGTCATGGTGACGTTGCATGTTTATATATATAAATTTTTGGATAAATTGTCATTTAACCCCTTGAACTATTACTCCAGTTGAAATTGCCCCCCTGAACTATTTTTTTGGTAAATTAACCCCATGAACTATTTGAAATCAGTCACTTGAACCCTTATCGGTAGATTCCATCCACTATTTCGTCAAATTCAAATGAAAATTAGTCTTTCCTTAATCAATTCTTACTTATCAACTATAACTACCAATGAAATTATGACATGTGAAACAAAATAATGTGTAATGACAATGAGAGATGGTCCATTATGTATATGTTTGGTTTATTTTTATTTTTATGTTTTCTCTTTATGCTATATGTTTTTGAATTATTCTGTGTTCATGTGTCAAAATTTTATTAATGGTTATAGCTGATAAGTAATAATTGATGATGAAATGACTAATTTGCCCTTGAATTTGAGTGAATTGATTCCGCAATCTAACAGCAATGGGTTAATTAACTGATTTTAAATAGTTCAGGAAGTTAATTTACCAAAAAAAGTTTAAAGGATCAATTTTAACTAAGGTGGTAATTCAAAAAGCCAAACCGCAATTTATCCTAAATTTTTATTCTTATATCTTTGTTTCATTGTCACCAAATTTTACGCTGCGGTATATTTGTAACATTTAGTTGTTGTCATTCTAGTCACACCCAAAAAAATTTTGACGAAATTATTGGAAGATGTGATGACATACACACTGATGATGTTCAACTTAGCTGTCATGTCCCACCTTCTTTTTAAACGTTCTAGGCACCACTAGAATTCTCCACAACAGTGATCAGAAATTATTTTCTTTCGTACACACTTAATGGTGCCAACTTTGCGACTGCAAATGCAGGTGATATGGTTGATTGACCGGTTGGTAGGCTTAAAAATCATAAATTCATACGGCCATAGCAATGAAAAAAGAACGAGTCAATTTTGGTTTCATCAAGCATGGTCCACAATCTTTCCATTTTATAAATGCAGAGTATATACTGTATACGATGCATGGGTCGTCGAGTGAGAATTTTCCTTTAAACTGGATATTAAAACGTCTCTTTAAACTGGACATCAATCCGTGAGCAGAATTCATATATATACCCACTGACAAGGTATTAAATATCCGTAATATCGGAAATATCCATAGTCCGAAAACACGGAAATATTGATAGAAATATCGGGATATTATCGATATCGATAAAAATTATATGGAAACCACGGAAATTGTAAGAAAAACTTGGAAATTTTTATTGAAACTTTGCAGGATGTTGATTTAGTCAATTATCTATTAGTTTATCACAAAAAATTGGAAGGAAATGCATTGCATGATGGATTTAACATTATCAAGTTGATTATATAGCGAGCTGACAAACATTGTGAGTAGAAAATATGTAGTAATTAATGAAAGAAGTTTAAACACACCATAATCATTTATATATAATGAATTAGTACAATATTTTACACTTTATACATTACATGGTAAGATACATAGTGACTTAGTACCACATAGAGTTCCTATGAGGTTCAAATTTTTCACTATCTTCATCATCTCTATGTGTAGAGTGAGTGTATTGTGAATAGTAGTTATCAAATGATAAATCCCCAAAATAGTTTTGCATGTAATTGTTAACATGCCACCCATATGGATCCGAGATTGGTTGACGTTGTCCATAAGCAAAATCATTTGAAGATTGAGTCTCGGATTCTTTCTATGAGTCGCTCGATTCCATCCCAACAGGAATGGGATATGAAGGGTAGGGAAATGGTTGGTTATGAGTATAACCATAGTTACTACTTCCCACTCCAACAGAGTCCGAAGTTCTAGATAACGAGTCATCTTCTTGACTTGACAAAATCCCCTTGCCTATTTCTCTACGAGTATAGTCCTTCCCTATGGCACCAATTCCTGGTCCTGCCCGCCTACTGCCATGGTCATTATCCTGTGTTGCATGCGTGAAGTTTGCCTCACCAGTGGCAGTGAAGGGGCTCATAAATCCGGGAGGTGGTCCATAATAGTTTCCATATCCACCACCACTACCTCCAGCTCCACTATATCCTTCATCATTCCCACCTCCGGTGGTAGGTGAGTCTCCTGATCTTGTACTAGAGCTATCATTAGTATCAGCACGATGTTGTGGTTGTGTAGGATTGGAAGAAGGTGGAATTCCAGTGTTTCTTGGTCTTGGGCGCAAAAGTTCTTCCAAAGAGTCAGTGCTGCTAGATCCCACCTCCTCCTCTAATACTCTTTCTACATTTATCCCTTCATTACGTGCTTCTTCAGCAACTCTGGGAGCTGGGTTGCCTTCATCATCATCTAAATGAAGAGGTCTAATCCACTGATAAAGTTGGTTACCCTTTGTATCATCATCTTCAGCAACAATATCAAACACATCTAGTGGGTCACCACGGTCGACATGATCTATTTCTGCTTCCTTATCTCGAACTTGAAGCTTCATGTTGTAGTAGCAATAAACTAATTTTTCCAACCTACTATGAGCCAACCTATTTCTTTGCTTTGTGTGTATGAGTGCAAATGTGCTCCAATTTCTTTCACAAGCAAATGAGGAAGCTGTTTGTGATAATACTTTGATTGCTAACTTTCTCACAGTTGGTGCATCGGTCCCATACATGATCCACCATTCAGCTACAATGAAAAACAATGTTGATAAGCCTAATAACTCCAACAAATTCTATTATAAACTTATACTGAAATATGTTTACACTCACTAGGAGACATTTTTGTTCGAGCAGCAACTGATGTTGGTTCTCCAAAAGTTCTTCTTGCATCTTTAAACCATGTTAGCTGAATTCAATAAATCGTGTTAGTTTAATCCAACAAAATAATTATTATAATTTAAGTAATTGTGTACCTCATTTCCAAATTGGCCAATTGTTGGTGATGCAGGGTCTAATTTAGAGTATACATTATGTACAGCACGTATAAGGGTACCATCATCTCCAACACCGGGTCTGTATTGGTATCGAGGATTCAAATAATATGCTGTTCAAAGAAACACATACTCTAATAAGAGAAATAATACTTATGCAACTAAAGAAATGAATTGCAAATTATGACATAATTTATACCTGCAGCATGCAAATTGTGGTATAATGTTTTATACCATCGATCTTCAATTATCTTTATGACCCACCTTGCACCATGTTTTCTTTCCAATTCATCCTTCACTACACGCATCAACTCATATATTGCCCCCATAGTAGGATACACTTCTGTGTCAACGATCCGTAAAACTTTGTAAAGAGGTTCAAACACTTGGCACACATGTTCTGATTGATTCCAAAAAGCATGATCAAGCACTATACTTTCCACCATACGACCTGCATTTGAGCGGCTCAAATTGTGGTTGGCCCAATCGTCACTAGTGAATAGATGCTTCAACCCTGCTTTCTTCTTAAGTAGGCTGTCTAATGCAATATAGTTGGTGGCGAATCGAGTGGTAGCTGGACGAATAATTTATCCTTTGCAAAATTCACGCATCTTTGCCAACAACCAACCGTGATTGTAAATATAATTTGTGATCGTTCTAGCTCTTTTTACCATAATAGCAACATTCTCTCTCTTCCCCATTGCCTCAAACATGAGATCAATACAATGTGCTGCACATGATGTCCAAAACACATTATGATGCTTCATTAACTTTTTTCCAGCTTTGACAAATGCAGAACCGTTGTCGGTCACGACTTGGACAACATTATGCTCTCCAACCTCCATGATTACATCCCTCAATAATTTGTAAATATACTTGTAGTTCTTTATATGGTCTGAAGCATCAACAGACTTCAAAAAAATTGTCTTTCCCTTGGAGTATACCATGAAGTTTATGATAGACAATCTGGTCGGGCCAGTCCATCCGTCACACATGATTGTGCAACCATTAGTTTCCCACTTTGACCTCAACTTGTTACCATACTCGCCAATGTCTTTATACTCCATATCCAAATATTTGTTTCTTATCTCATAGGGAGTGGGAGGTTGTACTCCAACACCGGCTTGTTGACATCCCACTACCATATTTTTGAAATGATGTGATGATGCTTTCTCAGCAGGGACATTTTCATAGATAAAGAACTTGCTAATTAGACGCCCCATTCCCTCCTTCACATTACCTCCAGTGAAATAACTCCAAACACTCTTTTGACGTGCTTTGGATGACTTATATAAACTTGGGGCTATTGGTGGTGTTGGTTGTGATTCTCTAAGACTGCCTTCTCGTCTCATTTGTGCACCACCACTTGTCCCGGAACCTTGTGCTCTATTAGGAATTTAATGAAGGTGTTCTCTTTCCCATGCTGACTGTTTGGAGGCACGTAATACTTGTTTCAAACTGCGTCGTTCTTCAGGTCCCATGTCATCATCACATTCGTCCTTATCGTCATCATCATCACTGTCAACCGCTTCGCCAATGACTTCTCCTCGTAGCCCAGCTCGAATATTTTCCATTCCATGTGTTATCTTTTCCTTCTGCTATTTTTTATTTTTTAATAATGTGCTGATGAATGCCTTCACTTATGGGGGGACATTATCGCATCGTTGGACATTTTTTGCTGGATCTAATCCACTAAGATGGTACTTAAGTCATGTCACTCCGCCACTCTTCATTACCCGATGACAATATTTGCAAATTGTGCCATGTTTGTTTCCGTCTATTGGGTCTCCATGTTCCCAAGCTGGATCACGTTTAGTAACTCCACTGGACATCTTAAACGTACCTATATTTATTTTTCATAAAAATTAGACAATTTTTATTTGGCCAAAAAATATAGTAGTGATGACGGTTATATAAGAGAACCTAAATAATAAAGTTATTCTACAGAAGAATTAAATACGAAGTAAAGAAAATGATTGTAAAAATTTAAGTAATTATAAAAATAATATGGAATAATAAAACCTAATATTAATGAATAATAATCCAATTTGATAAAAAAAATAATCCTAATATAAAACATAGTGATGAATAATAATCCAATTTGATAATAATCCAATTTAATAATAATCCAATTTAATGAATAATCCAATTTGATAATAATCCAATTTGATAATAAAAAAAACCTAATATTAATGAATAATAATCTAATTTGATAATAAAACCTAATATTAATAAAATAATAAATAACATTAAACATATTAAAATTATCCTGGGGAATAATTATACAACATTACTTAATTACTTACAAAAATTAACATGTAATTGTTAACATTACTTAATTAGTTACAAAAATTAACATGCAAGTATTAATTACTTAATACTTGCAATAATATTTTTGTTGTTGTATAAATTAACATACAAAAATTAACATTACTTAATTAGTTACAAAAATTGACATGCAAGTATTAATTACTTAATACTTGCAATAATATTTTTGTTGTTGTATAAATTAACATACAAAAATTAACATTACTTAATTAGTTACAAAAATTAACATGCAAGTATTAACAAAAATTAACATACAAAAATTAACATTACTTAATTAATTACAAAAATTAACATGCAAGTATTAAGAAAAATTAACATACAAAATTTTTTTTGTTGTTGTATAAATTACAATAATATAAATATAAGTTTTTAAACTTACCTTAAATATGGAACCCTTTGTGTTCAAGGTCTGGAATGGCTTTGAAAGGGGTAAGGGAAGAAGAAGAAACGAAAATGCTCTGAATGGCTTTGATACAAATGTGAAAGAATATAACAAACAGTGGCACACTGTTTTGAATGTGAAAGAATATCACAGACTCACAGTGGCACACGGTTTCATTATGAAAGCACTCTATTATTTTTGTCTTGTCAAAAACTGTACAAGTTATAAAACTTGCCAGATACAGACTATTAATTTTGTCTTGTCAAAAATTGTACAAGCTGTAATGTAAAGGCTGTAAAAGTAAGCATATTTTTTGGTTCTTTTCTTACAAAATTTTTGGTCTTCACGTGTTTTGGTTCTTCTCTTACAGAATATTTGGTCTTCACATGGAGAATATTTGGTCTTCTCTTACAGAATATTTTTTTGTTCTTCTCTGACAGACATACAAAAAATCGTACACACACAAACACACACACACACACACAGAAAAAATCGTACACACACACATACACACAAAACCGTGCACAAAACCATGTGCCAAAACTGTGTGTGACCATGTGCCACAAACGCACGCACGCACGCACGAGATCTCGATCATTCCACCCCGCACGCACGCACGCACGCACGCACCCTCCCTCCCTCTCATTCTTTCTTATTCTCCAGTTCTATCCCCCATACGAAACCAGATCCCTTCTTCTCTGGTCCCTTCCTCCCCCCTTCCCAAAACACCTCGGACGGCGTCCCTCGCCCCCGGCTCTTGCCCAGATTCCCCCCTCCCTCTTCTTTCCCCCTCTCCAGATTCTTCCATCCCCACGCCCCCGGGGCCCTTGCCCAGATTCCTCCCCTCCCTCCAGATTCTTCTTCCCCCGCCCCCCCCAGATTCTTCCTCCCCCCGCGTTCACGTCCCCCAGATTCTTCCCCCCCCCCCCCCCCCCCGCGTTCACGTCCCCTTCCCAGAACACCAAAATCCCCCCCACCACAAAAACAATCCCCCATCCCCTCCCTCCAGATTCTTCTTCCCCCGCCCTCCCTAGATTCTTCCCCCCCCCCCCCCCCCCGCGTTCACGTCCCATTTCCCAGAACACCAGAATCCCCCCACCATAAAAACAATCCCTCATCCCTCCACCTCCCCCCTTCTTCCTAGAACACCTTCCTCTACAGATTGGCACTCGGACGTTCTCGAAGCCCCTGTTATTTCCCTCACTTCTGTGTTTCGTGTTCCCACCCCGCGGCCCTTCTCCTTTCAAAATATTGCGATAATTTCGAAAATATCGCGATATTATCGATAATATATCGATATTTTGACGAAAACCAGTTGGATAGTAATTAAAATATCGGTACCGTGAAAAACCGATAATATTGGCGATATTTCGCCGATATTATCGGCATTTTGTTCCTTGCCCACTGATAACATGTAGGTAGGTTGGGATGTGTTAAATCAAAGTTAATTAATCTGGATCCTTCTTCGGAATTATTATTTGTATTATAGAAATGTAATTTATAATTATAATTTACAATTAGTATATGACTTCTATCTGAATAGGGATTGATATAACTCTATATATATTGATATAACCCTAATTAAATAGGAATTAATATAACCATATATCATCCCAATCAATGACACACCCCGACCTGAATTAAGGCATGTTGGCCGTCACGTGAGCGTGACGTAAGCCATGTGCGCATTGCGGAAGCGATAAAGAATAGAACTTACGGATAAATTAAAACCGAAACACTACCAATACTAGTGTAAGAAGAAGTGTGAATTCCAAGAATACAGAGTATAAAAGTCTAATTGCAGTCAAGCAGAATAAAGTACTAAATAACCGATACCCTCAGGTGATCCTACATGGATGGTGATCTGTCAAAAACTGCCTTGAGGGCATTCGCTATGCCAACAACAAGAATTCTACTTAGAACCTAGATGGGCGAAAAAACAAAGTTGAGTGGGTCAGTAAAACGAAGCTTATATGAAAACCTTATCTTCCTTTGAATATACTAACCCTTCGCTATAAAACAAGTATAGTTTTCCCAGAAAATAGAATACGTAAATATAATTCAAATCATGGTCAGTATATCAAGATTCATATTTATATGTATGACATGCCCAATATCATGAAATACCAATTATAAGCCAGGTGATGCAATTCATAATAATCATCTGCTAGCCGAAGTCACCTGACGTGATTTATATGGCGAATCTAGAGCTCATTTCAATCACATCTCAATCTCATATCTCATCACATAATTCATCATGTATATACGTCACATATCTCATCATATCTCATCATGTATATACATATCTGCACACGAGTCGGAACCACCTCACGTGGTCTGACCGACAGGACTGGGTGTAAAATAATAACACGCTCTAGTGCTACAATCACGTGAAGACTGTGCGATAAATCGCGGGTCACCTACGAGTCGAACCCACTTATAGTGTTCTATACGACCGGACTGTGCACCTAACCTGGATCCAAGATAAGCGTGTGGTACGGGAGGTGAACATCACGTGAATAACTGTGCCCCTAACTCTAGGCGGGAGCACTAACACCGGGGTGCAGATTAATGAGCTCAATATGCATCACAACATCACCATCTATCTCATAATCATTACCAGCATAATATACTCACCTGTGGCTTACCTGGGCCTCCGCAGCACCATGCAACAATATGCATAATCATGATAATGCATATGCTAAAATACGATGCAAGTATGGCATGACATTTAAAACACATTTCCTTTAAATACGTTTTCTGGGAAAAACGTCAAGTGTGTGTGTGTGTGTGTGTGTACACACACACTGAAAACAACTGCCCACTCACTGATAAGTTGAAGGGTCGTAACCCCCGTGCCCAGCCTGGTTACGCTCGTCCTCCGGATAAGTCTCGCCTATATGAGAAACAACTATATAGGCGTTATTTTAGAGCACATAAACAAAACTAGGTAATAACTTCTCATACAATTCTCAAATTGGGTATATGAATATACCACCGTGATCTACACAACCTCAGGAACATCCCCATATTTTTAGAAAAAATTTCTAACCACCTACGCTCCGCCACGCGCTGGCCAAGGCACTGCCAGACGCGCCCCTACGCACGGCCACGTGCCAGGCACACTGATAGTGTCAGTTAACGCCGTCAGGTATATTCCGTTAATTTTCTAACGGCGTCACCCAACGCCGTTAGCATATTCCGTCAAAACCGACGGAATATGCTTCTTCTTCTCCGATGAGTCACCGGACGCTGGCGACTTCGCCGGTTTCTGGGTAAATCTTTAAAACCACTATCCTCCTTCATTTCTTCACCATTTTCCACAAAATTGGTACCAAAATGAAGCTAATAACATGTAGAATCACGTTATATAAGTTTGAAGGCTTAAAATTCACTAGACTTTCCTCGAGAAAGCTCAATAGTTCGGCTTACCTAGAATCACGTCGATCTCGGCCCTTCGATGTCCATTTCCTTCCAACGAAGTACCCCGAGACTCGTAAGGACCTCATTAAGCTCTTTGTGAGCTTGAAATTCCCTAAAACAAGTAGTTTTACGTCCATATGAATAGTGCATGAAAATTGGTTTCTTGGGTTCTCAAGGTATCGAAGGTATCCTTACCTGAAATGGGTACCAATCAACTCGAAATGGCATGAGGAATGCAATGGTGTGCTCAAATCCCTCGATTTGTCACGTTTCAAAGGGTTTTGGGTGTCGTCCATACAAGGGAGAAGAGAGATGGAGTGAGTCTGTGTTCGAGAGAGAGAGTTGACGGAAGAGAAAGCGAGAAAGAGAAATGGTGATGTATGTGGTCCAAATGCAACCAACCAATCACAACAACCCATTTTTCTAAGTTCCTAATTGGTTCCAAAATATTAGGAAGAAAATGGATTGGCCCAATTCCAAAGCCTAAAACACAAACACATAACCAACGCTCAAGGGTATTTTTGTCTTTCCACACCAACGAGAAAAATATTTCAGGACGGGCTACCTACCCTCCTTATAAAAATTTTGTCCTCGAAATTTATACAACCAATACAATCCACTAATAATCATAAAACAACCTTGGGTACATCTCTCTCATCTGATCTTCTGTTTCCCAAGTAGCTTCTTCCACTGAATGATTTCTCCACAAAATCTTTAACAAATGCACTGTCTTATTCCTCAAAATTTTATCTTTCTAATCCAAAATAGTCACTGGTTCCTCATCTTACGTCAAATCCGGATTAATTTCCAAAGGTTGAGGAGGTATCACATGCTAATGATCTACAACATAATGACGAAGCATCGAAACAAGGAAAAAACCATGTACCTTAGACAACTTTGGAGGCAACTTAAGCCTGTAAGCAACTTCACCGACTCTTTCAGTGATCAAATACGGCTCGATATACCTAGGACTTAACTTGCCTTTCTTCCCAAACCGCACAACACATTTCCATGGTGATAATTTCAAAAATACCCAATCATCAACTTTATACACTTGATCAGTGGCACGCCTGTCAGCTAGGCTCTTTTGTCGATCCTGGGCCGCTTTCAAGTTAGACTTAATCACTTGAATATTTTGAGTAGTCTCCTTCATAATCTCAAGGCCCACTAACACTCTTTCGCTAACCTCTAACCAACACAAGGGTGTACGACAAGCTCTGCCATAAAGCTCCTCAAATGGTGCCATTCCGATGCTAGAATGATAACTGTTGTTGTAGGCGAATTCCATTAAATCCAACTTTGCCTGCCAATTATCACCAAACTGAAGTACAGAAGATCTTAACATATCTTCTAAAGTTTGAATCGTCCTATCAGATTGTCCATCTGTCTGAGGATGATATGCCGTACCATAGAGTAGTCTCGAACCAAAAGCTTCCTAGAACTCCGTGATACTTCACAATCTTCGATATAAATAATTCAGCTAATCGGCTTAAAGAATATTTCTCCCGCACTGGAATAAAATGTGCTGACTTAGTAAGCCGATCAACAATCACCCAAATTCCATCATAACCATTCAGTGTACGAGGAAGCTTGTACACAAAATCAATAGTGATATTTTCCCATTTTTACTGTGGAACGGGAAGTGGTTGCATCAACCCAAAAGGCTTCTTTCTTTCAGCTTTAACTTGCTGACAAATAACACATCTACTAACATATTCAGCAATTCCTATTTTCATACCTGGCCAATAATAAAATGTTAGAATGGTATGATACATCATAGTGCCTCCAGGATGCATTGCATATGCCGAACAGTGCGCTTCATTCAAAATTTCTTTCTTTAATTCCATATTATTCGGCACATACATTCTCCCTTCTTGCATAAGCATGCCATCTGATTCTCTAACTCTGAAGTCTTTCTTTTTCTCTTAATTCCTTAAATGAATTAGCTCTTGAATTTCCTCATCATTAATCTGTGCCTCGAGCACTCGATAAATTAATACTAGCCTGACTTGAAAACTAGCAAGCAAGGCTACTTCTCGTTCTTTTATTCCCAAATCCATTCCAATATACATCAAATCTGTAAGGAGAGGAACACGAGAAGCATACAAAGCATTAATCCGACCTTGGGATTTCCTACTCAAAGCATCAACCACTACATTAGCACGTCCAGGGTGATACTCAATCGTGTAGTCATAATCACTAAGCAACTCTAACCACCTCCGCTGCCTAAGATTAAGCTCTTTCTGGGTGAAAAGATATTGAAGACTCTTGTGATCCGTGAAGATCCTACATTTTTCACCTTAAAGATAATGTCTCCAGATCTTCAAAGCAAAAATAATGGACATAAATTCCAAATCATGAGTAGGATAATTCATCTCATGAGGCTTTAACTGACGCGAAGCGTAAGCAATTACTCTACCATGCTGCATCAACGTACATCCTAGACCATTCAAGGAAGCGTCACTGTAAACTTCAAAATTACCGCTATCATCTGGGAATGCTAAAACAGGTGCATGAGTGAGATAATACTTCAACTGCTGGAAACTTTGCTCACAATTATCATCCCACTCGAATTCAACTTCCTTTCTTGTCAACCTCGTCAGTGGTAAGGCAATGATTGAGAAATCCTTAACAAACTGTCGATAATATCCTGCTAAGCCAAGAAAACTCCGTACCTCAGTGACGGTTCGTGGCTGTTCTAAATTCTCAACTGCTGCTACCTTTTGAGGGTCTACCTATTCACTTGCTTAACGAATCCAACAAATATGTTATCAATATTACGGTCTGCAACTCGCAGTATTGATAACTTATCGTTGTCACGATAAGCAAGTAAATAAGTGCAATATTACCATCTTGCCCCTCATTGGAAAATATACACACACCGTCTAAACAAAGCCTCGATTGCGCTCTTGCACTACTCCTCAGGCAACATCATCAATAAAAACAATGACAAATCTATCCAAGTATTGTTGAAATACCTTATTCATCAAACCTATAAAAACTGCTGGTGCATTCGTCAATCCGAATGGCATCACCAAAAACTCATAATGACCATAACGAATTCTAAAAGCCGTCTTAGGGACATCTTCACTCTTAATCTTCAACTGATAGTAGCCTGACCTTAAGTCAATCTTTGAGAACACACAAGCACCTCTGAGTTGATCAAGTAGATCGTCTATACACGGCAATGGATAACGGTTTTTAATCGTTACCCCATTCATTTGCTTATAGTCAATACATAGTCTCAAAGTCTCGTCTTTCTTCCTCACAATTAAAACTGGAGCTCCCCGGGGCGATGTACTAGGCTGAATAAAACTCTTATCAACCAATTCTTGTAACTGAATCTTTAATTCTCTTAACTCCGCAGGAGCCATTCTATATGGAGCTAAAGATATAGGATCCATACCTGGAAGTAAATCAATGGTGAACTCCACATCTTGATCTGGTGGCAATCCAGGTAAATCATCAGGAAATACATCAAGAAAATGTCTGACCAACTTTTACATTCTCCACGCTACTAGGATAAACATCATTCAATACTACATGAGCTAAATATCCCTGGCAACCTTTTGATAACAACCCTTTAGCTCTCATAGCTGAAATAATTCCATGCCTCACCCCACTACATTCGCCCACAAAAATAACCTCAGGTAATCCAGGACGATGGAAAGTCATTGTTTTCCCGTAGCAATTTATATTGGCACGATTATAATGCAACCAATATGTGCCCAAAATCACATCAAAAATCAACAATATCTAATAGAATAAGATTAGCTGGCATAACTGCATCCTCTACCATCACTGGACATCCTGGATATACACAATCAACATAACATTTCTCCATCTAGGAATAGCAAACTCTAAATCAAATCCTAGAGGCGTAGGATGAGGTTGCGTCACTTGAGCAAATGTATGAGAAATAACTGAGTGCGTAGTACCACAATAAATTAATACCTTAGCAAAATGACCAAGAATATTTAACGTACCCATGATCAAGTCAGGATTGTTCTGAGCATGCTGTAATGTCATGTTGTGGATACGCCCCTGATTCTGCTGACGTCCGCCACTACCCATCTGACCATAATTACTAAATCCAGGAACTTGCTAGATCGGTGTTGATGGTGGCATAGAAGGCTGCTGGGGCCTCTGTTGATTCTGAGGACAATTTATAGCTCAATGTCCCAACTGCCCACTAGTAAAACATCCACTGCTGTCCCGCCTACACTCACCAAAGTGCCTGTTATTACACCTACAACACAAGGGAGCACTTCCTCTACCTGAATCTCCATGCCTCTGAAATCTAGGGCCTCCAGAAAATCGACTACCTCTCATCTGACCAGTGGCACTAAAACCTCTGCTGGAAGAACTAGAACTAGCTTCATTTCTTTTAAAACTCTATGTCTTACGAGGTCCTTAGGATGATTGACCCTTGCCTTTATCATCCCTCCTCAGTTTCCTATCTTTTTCTTCTTCCCCCTCACTCTCACTGGGCATATTCTCTGAGTCCTCAATTCTTAACAAAATCTCATAAAATTCTTGGTATGTAGCACAGTGAGTAGTGGTCGCCATAGAACGTCATTTCTTTTTAGTACTCAGCTTAAAACGTCTAAGCATCTCAACTGAATTAGCAGCAACTTCCGAATCATAGCGAGACAAATCAGTAAATTTCCTGTAATACTCATTTGCTGTCATCGTCCTTGTCTTAATTGAGTAAACTCTTGCTTCTGACTATCAATATAAGCTGGAGGAATAAATCTCTTCATAAATAATCGCTTAAAACTTCCCTATCAGCAGCTTCTTCTCGAGTTAATTCAGAAGCCTCATGTTCCCACCAGGATGCAGGTTCCTTACCTAAGAACCATGTGGTCGTCTCGACTCACTTATCAGGAAGAAGATTTCCTTGACTTTGCATTACTCGAAAAGTCTTTTCCACATAATTGAACCATTTCTCTGCTCCTTCAGGTCTTTCATTTCCCATAAAATGATTCAACTTCAAATTATATACAGTCTCAAAAGGAGTCCTCTGGGCAGGATGAAATGCAGACTGTATAGGATTAGCTATAACTTCCCCTAATTGGGCGATATTAGAGAAACTAAGTTCAACTAAATGACGTGGCTCTCTACAAGGCGGTATAGTTCTGACAGAAGACACCATAATACTTAGGGAATTCACAAAATATGCAGGACTGCAACCTAGAGCTCTGATACCAAACTGACACACCCCGACCTGAATCAGGGCATGCTGGCCGTTACGTGAGCGTGACGTAAGCCATGTGCGCATTGCGGAAGCGATAAAGAATAGAATTTACGGATAAATTAAAACCGAAACACTAGCAATACTAGTGTAAGAAGAAGTGTGAATTCCAAGAATACATAGCATAAAAGTCTAATTGCAGTCAAGCAGAATAAAGTACTAAATAACCAATACCCTCAGGTGATCCTACATGGATGGTGATCTATCAGAAACTGCCTTGAGGGCCTTCGCTATGCCAACAACGAGAATTCTACTCAGAACCTGGAGGGGCGAAAAAACAAAGTTGAGTGGGTCAGTAAAACGAAGCTTATATGAAAACCTGATCTTCCTTTGAATATACTAACCCCTCGCCGTAAAACAAGTATAGTTTTCCCAGAAAATAGAATACGTAAATATAATTCAAATCATGCTCAGTATATCAAGATTCATATTTATATGTATGCCATGCCCAATATCATGAAATACCAACTGTAAGCCAGGTGATGCAATTCATAATAATCATCTGCTAGCCGAAGTCACCTGACGTGATCTATATGGCGAATCTGAGCTCATTTCAACCACATCTCAATCTCATATCTCATCACATAATTCATCATGTATATACGTCACATATCTCATCATGTATATACATATCTGCACACGAGTCGGAACCACCTCATGTGGTCTGACCGACAGGACTGGGTGTAAAACACAGGCACATCCTGAGATTATAGAGCCCGAGTCGTATTGGGTGGTTTATAGTGGGATTCTTCTTTTTTTTTTAAATATTTTTTAATAATACATTACCATCGAGTATCGAACACACATTAACACATTCTGTTAAGGTAAGAAGGGCTCCCCATTTCCACTGCACCAGCTACAAATTCTTGATATGTGACTTAACTTGTATATATTTATATGTTAGATACAGGCTTTATGAAAAAAATTTGGGGCCCCCCGGGATCAAAGACCTTAGGCGCTTATCCAGCTACCTTCAGGGCCGACCCTGCTAAAACGTCCCAAAGATCTTAAGCCAACAAGTAGGTCTATGTTCTAACACCACTTGAGAAGGCTTAGCGCAATAGGGGAAATTAACCACCCTTATGGCCCTCCTCATTCAAATTGGAGACCCTCTTTTCCTCTCAAAACCCCACCTAACTATTGACCAAAAAAAAAAAAAACACAACACTACTCTATATATAAATGTTAAGAATAAGAGAAGAAATCAAATATGTGTGTTTATATTTTGAATTTGCAACTTCCAACTCAACTCACCTTTCAGTTGTTATTCAACGAAGGCAGGGCCGACCCTCATATTTTGGGGGACCCTTTGCAAAAGTGAATCGGCACCTCCCAAAAAATGCTGAGATTTAAATTTAAGTTTTTTTTATATTTAAATTTGTGTTTTCTATAAATTGTAATAACACAAGTAATTTTGGTGTGGCAAATAAGTGTTCATTTTAATCATTTTGGAAGTCCAGAGTTCGCATTTTTAATTTGCATTCTTTTGTGAAAATTTTTGTATTTAATAGTAATAGAGTAAAAAAAAGGCCAAATTTTTTTCATGATCCTTGTGGTGATACCCTACTTTTAAATAGACTTCTGTGATGAAAAAACTATTAATTGTAATCCTATGGTGAAATTCGGTATCAATCATAGTCCAAATTAGATTTTACCTCGTTCTTTTGTCATTTGTAGGGGCAAAATTGTTATTTTTGTTTTTATTGATTCCATCAACCAATCATAAAGTGTCATATGGACATAAATTTTTTTATTTTTAAAACTTTTAGAGCTACAATAAAATAAAAAATAAACAATAAAATTACAAAGTTCATATTATCAGACTTTCTCATTTCAAGAGAGCCAAGAGTCCAAATTTAAGATTTAAAAAATTACAAAGTACCTCGCGGCATTTAGGTTAAAATATAAGTTATTATGCAAACATTGAATTTAGTTTCATTTCAAGAAAAACAATGGTGGACGGGATGGCTAGGGTTATGAGAGAGAGAGAGGGGGGAAGGTGGTGGGTGGTCGTTGTGGATGTGGATGTGGCTGTGGCTGACAAGGGTAGGGATTGGGGAGGGATTTCTTATTCTTTTTTTTTTCCTTCTATTTTAGTTGATTATAAAAAAGTGAAATTACCAAAAAGAAAAGGAAAAAGAATGGAATGACCTTTTTACCCTTGCATGTGGATGAAATTTCCAAAATTTCAATTTGGACTATGATTGATAACGAACTTCACCATAGGGTTAAGATTAACATTTTTTTCACCACAGGGATCGATTTAAAAGTAGTGTCTCATCATAAGGATCAAGAAAAAAATTTAGCCTAAAAAAATGTTGAAATCAAATTAACGCACCTTCAAGGGCAGACAAGCTACGCAAGTTCAGTCACCTGTAAGAAAGTAAACAACTATGATCAACCTAAGGTGCCAGTGTGGTATCATTCAAAAGCCTCCGACAGTCAAGTTAGTAAGCAATATTAAGCAATGGGTTAGAGAATATGTAAAGGATGCGTAGATTGCGTTACCAGAGATATGCCCTAGATGAGGGAGTATTTATATTAGTCGGGAGAGAGACTTTTTATGATATAAAAATCTGTATTAAACTGGGAGAATTTCAAACGATATATAGAGATAAATATTGTTCCCTTTCGAAAATATGCTTACTAGCGACTTACGTCAATTCATAAATTGTAAGAATCTCCAAGAATATAGAAAATCCGTATTAATAAGATATTGTTTGTTAGATTTATACATTAAACACGACAGTTTCTTACATGATCGGTTAATCCGATACGACCTATTAACGGATTGATACGACTTTACTCGTTTGCCAGGTCTACTTCCAACCCAAGGTTTGTGATAAGATTTTGAACCAACGGGGGTCCTACTTGTACAATTTTGGGCAACAACGTGGTGGAGTGGATCAGCACCTAGTCTTTACACAGTCATTTCGAATATCATGAAGGACAGGTAAGAGCAAAACCGTAAAATAACAGTCGTTAATTTATCTTAAAAATATATGTGCGGTTTCAAGTCTCCATCCCTAGTTTTACACTCATTTCGATGAAAAATTAAGAATGAATAAAATCACCGCCGAAGAAAAAAAAAATACTCCAAAAAAACAGAGGGAGAGAGAAACTGTAGGAAATTAATCCCATGGATCTCATTTCGCAGACTCAACTGCAACTAAAAATCACCACCATCCAATTGTTGTAATGGATGAGGATCCCAAAAATTACTTTATTGGGTCCGTTCATTATACATTACGGTTAATTTTCGTCAGATACTGTTTGTAATCAATTTTAAATAAAAATGTTCAAAATAATTTCTAATCGCAGGATGACAGAAGAACAGACATGATGAAGTGATCATCAGATTCTTCACAAAAAGAATCCGGATAAGATCTTATTCTTGTTGTAATGGTCCCCATCGCATACATTTTGGACTGATTTGTCCCTAAAGCATGACTCCTGTGATATACATTTGGACCATCTGGGACTTTTCCAGGGAACACGGAAAACACAAACCATTCTTTTCTTCAGGCCAAAATATCCAACCAATCACTCTTCGGAAAATCTACTTCTGGTTCTGCAACAACTGAAAACAAGAAATATCTTCAAATGCTCAGCACAATTCTCTCTTTCTAAAGACTAGGTGACGTTTTTTTCTAGACTGTGAATCTGAATTGTACATTTTAATTTTTAACAAAGATATACTACATTAACCATCCGAACAGTACATTGCGACAAATCAAATTAATAATTTGGATTCACAGTCGACAATCTATAGTTTAATATTTCTGGTAAAATACTGGATAAGTTAATTCGTTAACCACAGTGCAAAAATCTTCTCAACCATTTTGACAACTGAAAATTTCAAGAATGAAATTCAAGCTTTTACCAGCTGAAGCTTTGAAATCGATTCAATTAAAACAGTTACCTATTTGGGAAATCAGCAAAAATAATAAAATAAAATAAAACTAAATTTGAATGCCAAACTGATTGGACATACTTATAGATCCATCGTGTTCTCCTAATTATTAAGTATACAAGTTAGAAATACAGTTAGATAAACAGTTAGAAAGTTGGTTAGTATTTGGTTAGAGTAGTTAAGCTTTCTCTTATAAAAACAGTTGTGTAACCTTCATTCTATCAGTTAATACAAAAGCATAGTTCTCTCTAATCTCTCTCTCTCTCTCAAACTCTCTGTGTTCATCTTCCTTCTCTTCATCTTTCTTCTTGATTTTCTCTTCAATTCCCAAACACTACAATGTAGTTAACATGGTATCAGAGCCACCAGGGCTCACGCCATTGATTCTGGTGGTTCCATTTCTCATTATTTTTCATCTGTTTCTAGCTTAGTTTCTTTCCAAATTTCCATTAAATTTTCAGTGCTTCCGCGAGCTTGGGTTGCTTTTCTGCGATTGTTGGGATCGCGATTGTTGCGATTGTTGGGTTGCTTTTCTCCTCTTCAATGTCAGCTCATTTATTCAACTCCAGCAACTACTTTCCTTCAAATCGTCCATCGAAGCGTGCTGGGTTTGCTGGGTGCAAGCCATTGGTGGGTTCGAAGCATGTCCTCCCTCAGGAGATGCAGTTTTAATTACCAAAGATGATCTGGAAGGGTACCATGGAACTTACGACGACACTTCTCGGGTTCCATGCCTTTTCGCAATGCGAGCAGAAAGGTCTCACTCTCTGCTCTTTCTGCAGATTTTGGTATGGTTCTCTGCTTCTTCCTTCCATAACGTTTCACTGAACTTGCACTGGATTTGGGTATGGTTCTTGAAGTTCTTGGAGTCTAGTTGCTGTTCAAGATTGAAGTTCTTATCGGGTTCTTGATTTCTGGTTTTCACAGTGCACATAATCTGTTTGATTAAATGTTTCAGTAAGAAAATGTTTGATTTCTGATCAAAACAGAGGTGTAGATCTTCGTTCATATCTTCTCTAGTTCGGGTACAGATTCAAGGTTCACAGAATTGTCAGGTTCCTTCATATCTTACACTCTATGTGTTTGATGGAATGTCGCAGTCAAAGTTCTTTGCTTCAAATTGCATAATTGTTAGAGGCCGATAGCCATAAGTGTTGAAATCATGGAATTTGTAGATAAATGAGGTGTTTGTTGGGATAGAGAGGCCGATAGCCATTTCCCTTTTATGACCCACTTCAGAAAGGCTGATAGCCATAAGTTTGTGTAGAATTCTTGTTGCGAGGTGTTTGTTGGGATCGAGAGGTTGATAGCCATTTCCCTTTTTATGTTCCACTTCAGAAAGGCCGATAGCCAGAAGTGTGTGTAGAATTCTTGCTGTGATTTACTTACGAAAATTGAAATTTTATCGCTTCAGAAAGGCCGATAGCCAGAAGTGTTTGAAGGTTTACAGAGGATTAATTGATGATGGGAGCAAGGCTAGGAGTACATGGACAAGAAGGATTTCATTGTTCTGCATTTCTCAAGCACTCATACAATCTCAAACTGGAAATCCCAGTTGAGATTGAGGGGGAGTATTAAGTATACAAGTTAGAAATACAGTTAGATAAACAGTTAGAAAGTTGGTTAGTATTTGGTTAGAGTAGTTAAGCTTTCTCTTATAAAAACAGTTGTGTAACCTTCATTCTATCAGTTAATACAAAAGCATATTTCTCTCTAATCTCTCTCTCTCTCTCTCAAACTCTCTGTGTTCATCTTCCTTCTCTTCATCTTTCTTCTTGATTTTCTCTTCAATTCCCAAACACTACAATGTAGTTAACACTAATCAGCCGCAAAATCACCATGATTCTCCTCCTATGGAACTGCCGCAGTCTTGGGTTGGAAGTGGTAGTTCAGGCCCTCCATGGCCTAATCAGGAAATATAGACCCTCTGTGGTATTTGTATCGGAAACAAAAATGAAATGCCATAGAATAGAAGGTATAAGAAGAAGAATGGGGTACAGTAAGTGCTTCAACGTCCCACCAACTGGTGCTGCGGGAGGTTTGAGTTTATGGTGGCACGAGCCAATGGAAATTCAAGTGGCATTCTCAACAAAAAATATTATCCATACTTCTATAAGTGAAACGGGGAATGGTGATTGGTTCATGGCGTCCTGGGTATACGGTAATCCTTATAGGGCGGAAAAGAGGAGCTTCTGGGACTGGCTTTCTCGTGTTTTGGAGCCCACGGAGACCCCCTGGTTTTGTGGTGGAGATATGAATGAGTTCTTATGGGATCATGAGAAGTGTGGTGGTCGTGATGATGTCCACACTCGCCCGCGCCTCCTGCATGAGTTGATGTCGAGAATGGAGCTCCTTGACTTGGGTTTTTGTGGGCCTCAGTTTACATGGCGAGGTACCAGGAATAATTCATTGGTACAGGAAAGGCTGGATCGTGGTCTTGTGAATAGTAGCTGGCAAACCAGTTGGCCGATGACTTCGGTTGCCCATGGAATCGTCCGAGCCTCTGACCATTGTCCGATCATTGTTAATACGGAACCGGTGCCGGGGAAAAGGAGAAAGCTTTTCAAGTTTGAAGCCTTTTGGCCCTTGGAAGAGGACTGCCGGGGGGTGATTGAGAGAAGTTGGAGGGCAAGGGGTGTGGGGAGGGGTCCGGTTGAGAGGGGGCTTGGGCGTTTAAATTCATGCAGGGGAAATCTAATAAACTGGAGTAGACAGAAATTTCGTGGGGATAGGAAGGTGATTAATTCTCACATCTCCCGTTTGGAACAACTACAAAATAATTGGGAGGAGCATGTTGAGGAGATTAGAACCCTTTCGTTGACTGTTGATAATCTGGAAAAGAAGGAGGAGCTTTTTTGGTGCCAGCGATCCCGTGTCAAATGGCTAAGAGAAGGGGACTAATACTATAATTCCCGCTTCTTTAATCAAACTACGATCCAACGGCGACGCAGTAATAAAATTTTGAAGATCCAGGTTGGGATGGGGGATTGGCGGGAGAGCGAGGTTGGCATTTGGCGAACTGTCAATGATCACTTTATTAAGCTGTTTACCACTGGGGGTCGGCGGGAGTGGGGGTCGGTGCTTGGGTGTGTTCGCCCATCTGTTTCGGAGGCGATGAACTCTCATCTTTCGGGATTAATCTCTCTAGAGGAAATCAAGGAAGCTGTGCTCCAGATGGGGGGATGAAGATAAGCGCAGGTCGTCAAGTCGCCGGTGAACTTGACACTGGGCATGAAGTCGCCGACAAGAACATTCTTCTTCTCGACCAACTCCATGTCGAACAGGTACGAGAAGGACTTGCAGTCCAGGACGGCGACGACGTTGGGGTTGACGTTCAGGAACAGCGGGAAGCTGGGAGGGACATTCGTACGGAACACCGTGCTCTTGTACTTCTCGGTGCGCTTTTTGAAGAATGTTTCGGGACCCTGGAACCAGAAGTAGTCCAGGCGGTCCGAGACGGGGCCCAGCAGCGGCCAGCCGTAGGCTCCGGGGATTGTACGGTCTGGCAGAGATGCTGGTGGTTGTGGTTGAGAGAGCGGTGGCGATGACGGTGAGGGGGAAGGTGACGGTGACGATGGGATGCCTGGGGTCATGCTCATCATGAAAGCCATGATTCATTTTATTTTTTATGGATTTTGAGACTTTGTATAGTGAAATGAGAGAGGTGATTGTGGTTTGGTATTTCCAGTTGTGAGCTAAAGTGCTTTGGGTGTAAAAGTTCAGAACAAAAACGACTTGCTATGTACCAGAAATTTTTAGGCTTTTTATCCAAAATGGTTCTGAAATTTGTATCACTCTTCATTTTGATTCATAAAATTTAAAATCGATAGAAGTGATATTTGAGTTTATCCATCATTAATTATTTTGGTTATTCTATAAAAGATCTCATTAAATAATAAGAAAATGATAAAACTACCCTCAAACTTTTGTCAACTTGTTTTGGCCAATTGATTATTAAATTGAGGGTGTTTTGTCATCTTGGTCCTTATTTAACAGGAATTTTTCATGGAATAACCAAAATAATTGATGATGAACAAACTCATTGATCACTTCTATCTCTTTCAAATCTCAAGGATCAAATTGAGGAGTTATGTCAATCTCATAGACTATTTTGGCTAAAAAGATGAAGTTTTTATAGGTAATTGAAGCACATATCTGTGTTGTATTATTTCACATGTTACAATAAAAGTAAATAAGATGATTGATATGTCTTATCTACAAGATAAATACTTGCACATAACACGTTCACTATATTGTGACGTCCTGTTTAATTCCGCGTAATACATTTAAGTTGCTCTCCACTTATAAGGTATATTAAAATAAATTTATTTAATGAATCAAATTTTATTGAGAGATAAATAAAATAGAAACGATTTATCATTAATTGTAAAGAGTATTAATGTTTTGATTGTGATAGGTGAACAAGAAAATCCGTGTTTCTTATTCGTTTATTAGAAAAAAAAGATTTTTTTTCTTATTTCAGAATAATGAGGAGACCAAAATTTTAATTTCGTGGCTACGCAGCCAATAAACTTAAGTGGATTTTTGTTTGTTTGATTGTTTTAAGGGGGAGAATAATATGCGTTTCCAAGTAAAGACAAAAAATAGGAAAAGGATGTTTGATCGCGCGGATGATTCTAACAGATTCTTTATGACTTTATGAATCGAAGAATTATATAATCGCTTTCCGAAAAAGAAAAAAAACAGAGAGAGAGAGAGCATATTTTAATGATTTAGTCATAGTTTAACCATGATATAATGATATTATACATTACTAGCCTATCTGCACGCACTAACATGGGTGCGAAAGGTTTTTTTGCATCACAGGCACTACGCGTCAAAGATGTGTTGTTTTAGATATTCTTATATTTCTTAAGTGATTATTTTATAAGTTGTGGGTGTGTGTCCATCACAACAATTTCTTATTATTTTCAATCACACATATGTATACTTACCATAATTCATTTTGAGTTTCATTTTGGCTAGCTTAAATAGGGATTACAGACTTGGACTATTAATCGGTAGTGGGTATATATGCGTTTCATTTAGTGGTTTTGCATTACTAATATCAATTCCCTGTCTACATTCTCCTCACTTCTTTTTGGTTAAATATGCTTTGGTGCAGTGAATTAGTGGAGCATTCAAACAGAAATTACAAACAGAATTACTGCATTACTAAGGTATTTCCCTATCCATTCTTAATTTTGTTAGATGGTAGACAATCGCACAACATGTTTAATATTTACTTTGAATGCCGTCAAAGGCATCACTTTTTTATGCCTACTGTCTTAATTTTGGTTATGATGGTATATGTTTGGCCCCCTCCTATTAGTTTGTGTTAGTCTGTGTTTTTTCCTTTTCGAAATTCTCAATGTTATGTGCTTTGTCAATTTGATAGTGTACAATTTCATGAATCTTTTAACTGTGATCTAATTTGTGCAAGCATCATTTTTCATTGTTGAATTTCAATGCTATGTTTTCATATTTTTCTTCAATTTTACCTTTATTATCTATTAACTAGCCTATCTACATGCACGTTAGTGCATGCGAGAGGTTTTTTTGCATCACGGGCACTACGCGCCCCAAAGATGTGTTATTTTAGATATTCTTATATTTCTTAAGTGATTATTTTATAAGTTGTGGGTGTGTGTCCATCACAACAATTTCTTATTATTTTCAATCACACATATGTATACTTACCATAATTCATTTTGAGTTTCATTTTGGCTAGCTTAAATAGGGACTACAGACTTGGACTATTAATCGGTAGTGGGTATATATGCGTTTCATTTAGTGGTTTTGCATTACTAATATCAATTCCCTGTCTACATTCTCCTCACTTCTTTTTGGTTAAATATGCTTGGTGCAGTGAATTAGTGGAGCATTCAAACAGAAATTACAAACAGAATTACTGCATTACTAAGGTATTTCCCTATCCATTCTTAATTTTGTTAGATGGTAGACAATCGCACAACATGTTTAATATTTACTTTGAATGCCGTCAAAGGCATCACTTTTTTATGCCTACTGTCTTAATTTTGGTTATGATGGTATATGTTTGGCTCCCTCCTATTAGTTTGTGTTAGTCTGTGTTTTTTCCTTTTCGAAATTCTCAATGTTATGTGCTTTGTCAATTTGATAGTGTACAATTTCATGAATCTTTTAACTGTGATCTAATTTGTGCAAGCATCATTTTTCATTGTTGAATTTCAATGCTATGTTTTCATATTTTTCTTCAATTTTACCTTTATTAAGAATCATCAAATTGAAATTTTAGTTTTAAGATTTCAAGAGGACTTCAACATATCAAGTATGGAGGGAATTGATAGAAGCAATATGTCAGAGATTGTTACCTTATCTGCATTATTCCTCTTCTGTAGAGATGATTTATTTTTCTTCGTTTTCAAAAATAAAATAAAATTCATTCTTTTTGGCAAAAACTCTATTGAACAGGTAACACAATATGGACATGTATACAACTCTAAAATATGAAGACATTAATACCTGTTCGAATCACTGATGACGGCTGCGATTCACAAAGGAGAACATCTTCAATAATCTGTCATCCTTTTCGACTAAGGAATTTTTCAGAACATCGACTTTGTAGTCCCAATCCTTATTTACAAATCTGCAAAGAATAAAGAAAATGGGTATCGATGAATGAACTGGAGTTAGAATGAAAGATTTTGGATGCCAGTATGAGAGTTAAAAGATTTTGGAGTGAGAAAAAAATGGAATTGTAAACTACTTTACGAAGAGAAAGAGGGTTTCTTTCTTATTTAAAATTTGATGATGCAGGAAGTGGAAGTGGGCATGACTCATGCACTTGCGGAAGGGATGCTGACAGCAGCTATTTGTGGGAAATGTTTTTGCTTCACAACACACTGATTCAATTCTAGCTTTATTATCTCCTGCAATTTTTCAATTAATAGTTAAGCATGGCATAGGTTTTGAATTGAATTGGTGATGGGTAAAATGGAAAATGAAGACATCAATACCCACTTGAATCACTAACGAGACATCTCCAATTTTAGAACGGAAATTTTCAGAGCTTCTACTTTGTAGTCCCAATCCTTAGTCACAAATCTGCAAGGAACAAAGAAATTGAAGAGTGAAAAATCAAACTGGATCTGGGGATTTTCCCTAGCTCTGTAGATGGCTAATCTCTTTTAACAACACAAAATAGTGTTTCGATTGACTCTGTCTTTAGATTTTAGTTTGAGTGGCTTGCATTGTACGGTTAATTATTTCTCTTCCTTCTTCCATATTTTCCCTGTGAAACAAACTTCAAAACTGATTACACAAATAAAAAAGGTTCAAATTTTGGATTTCCCAGAAACCAAAAATGAACATTTGTACTAAATTAATTAAAATTGATTCATGGACAAGAGGAAAAAAGAATTAAACAAAGTTACCCAAAAGAATGAAACCACCAACACATATTGAAAACGCATCGATCACTGGGGATTTACCAATCAGCCTATATATTTGATCAAATCTGGAGTTAATGATAAAAAGGGAAATTAAAAATAAATCAAACATCAAAGTAACATACCTGAGAGTGAAGACGATTTAGTTTTTGCGGGAAAGGAATAAAACCAATTGCAACTGCTAATTGCAGTTTCAAAAGCCCATAAAAATCCTGTAAACGAACCTACTTTTCTGCCTTTACTTGCTTTACGTTTCTGCACCGAACAAAATATAAAAAAAAAAAAGGTTTTTATCACAAATGATCTCTGACATTGATCAAACACATCATTTTGGTCCCTGACATTCAAAATCAATAGAAATGGTCCCTAACATTGATCAAACACATCATAAATGGTCATTCCGTTAAAAACTCTTTAGGCAATTTTCAAAGCTTCGTAACTCAATCGTTTCTTAACTAAATTCGACCCATAATATATCAAAATGAAGATAGGAAAGTGTAGAACAAGATTATACCATTTGGAAGCCCAATGGTTTCCGAAGATGGCCGGAAAATAGCCTCAAATGTGACTGGTCCGCCGAAAAACTGGAAAAACTCGCCGGAAACTGGGTGAACTTTAAACGTTCATAACTTCTTCAATGATCAACGAAATCGAGTGATTCAAAAACGAAAATCATACTTCTCGACGAGACGAAGAGAATGGTATGTTTCCTGATGGCTAAATAGCCGTATTTTGGCCGGAAAACGGCTCGAAATTGGATAACCATTTTCAAGTTAGCCAATTGGATAACCATACCTGAGAGTGAAGGTGATTTAGTTTTTGCGGGAAAGGAATAAAACCAACTGCAACTGCTAATTGCAGTTTCAAAAGCCCATAAAAATCCTGTAAACGAACCTACTTTTCTGCCTTTACTTGCTTTACGTTTCTGCAGCGAACAAAATAAAAAAAAAAAGGTTTTTATCACAAATGATCTCTGACATTGATCAAACACATCATTTTGGTCCCTGACATTGAAAATCAATAGAAATGGTCCCTGACATTGATCAAACACATCACAAATGGTCCTTCCGTTAAAAACTCTTTGGGCAATTTTCAAAGCTTCGTAACTCAATCGTTTCTTAACCAAATTCGACTCATAATATATCAAAATGAAGATAGGAAAGTGTAGAACAAGATTATACCATTTGGAAGCCCAATGGTTTCCGAAGATGGCAGGAAAATAGCCTCAAATGTGACTGGTCCGCCGAAAAACTGGAAAAACTCGCCGGAAACTGGGTAAACTTTAAACGTTTATAACTTCTTCAATGATCAACGAAATCGAGTGATTCAAAAACGAAAATCATACTTCTCGACGAGACGAAGAGAATGGTATGTTTCTTGATGGCAAATAGCCGTATTTTGGCCGGAAAACGGCTCGAAATTGGATAACCATTTTCGAGTTAGCCAATTGGATAACCATACCTGAGAGTGAAGACGATTTAGTTTTTGCAGGAAAGGAATAAAACCAATTGCAACTGCTAATTGCAGTTTCAAAAGCCCATAAAAATCCTGTAAACGAACCTACTTTTCTGCCTTTACTTGCTTTACGTTTCTGCAGCGAACAAAAATAAAAAAATAAAAACTATAAAAGAAAAACCCAAAATGAAATTAAACAATGCCAGTACTCCATGCATGTGTTCCTTGTTCCTCTATCCTGTTCTTCGATTGCTGTGTGGACCACGATTGCTGTGTGGGTTCGTCGAGTTTTATAAGAGGGAGAGAAATCAATTTGAAGCAAAGAGGGGGTTGACTTCGCGGGAGACTGGCATTACGACGACTTTAGGGCTTACTCTATCAATTAATTTGTCCCGGTGGAGCTGGATCCCTTTGTTTTTTGTCTTCAGTATGTGCTTCCATGTCCAGTTGTAATACAAATAATAGTGATCTCTCGAGTCTTTTTTTAATGGCTGATTTGTTATCATAAACGAGCATACCCAAAGATGAACTTTGGCTGCACTATGTGCACATAGCTTAATCTGAAGATTGCCCAAAAATTCAATCTGTGAGTATTAGTTTTTTCTTACTAGTTTGTTCAAACATATGGTCAATCCACATAAATTCATATTTGATAAATTTACAGGTTGAAGATGACAGACACAGTTGTCCCAAGTTTAATTGTTCATAAACTTCTAAACCAAAATAACTATGAAGATTGGAGTTTGCGAGTTAAAACCTACCTGTTGGCAAAAGATCTTTGGGACGTTGTGGAAGCCACCACTGAGCCTCCTAAATGAGAAGATGGTGAAGTTGAATATAAAGCTTGGAGGAAGAGTAATGCCGAGGCTTTGCACTCCATCCAGATTTCTTGTGGGGAGGATACTTTCTCTTTTATTAGGGGCACCAGCACAGCCAAGGTTGCCTGGGATATTTTGGTAGAAAAGTTGAAGCCAATTGAAGCATCCCAAGCCACAAGAACCGGTATGTGCACCTCACAGGACGAGAAGTTCACTATCAAAATACTTTGTGACCGATTTATAGAATTTTATGCTTGTGATCAAAATTGTTAATGTTATAAATCACTTGGTAAAGATTCTGTTTGTAAAATTAATAAAATATGTGATCATTTAGTCATTGAACAGTCTAAAAACAGATTGTTAGATTCAATACAAGCATTACAAACTATCTATATTTATTTGTTACAATTGATTGATTAAACAATTTTAGAATTAATTAATTTTCTACAAAGATGATTTTTATTAAGTGATTTATAATTTGAACAATTTTTATTATAAGCACGAACTGTGAATCAATCACAAAGTTTTTTTATTTTTTTATGAGGAACTCCTCAACTTTGAGGTGACCAACAAACCTCTTTGCCTTTTTGTTGTACTGTATACAAAGTGTAGTAAGTCCAATTTATTTGGCCTTCCAAAAGGAAAAGCCACTAATATTTGACATTTTTTTTGTTCATATTCATTAAAAAGAGAGACGTTTTTTTTTTTTGTCAATAAAAAGAGAGATGTCAATTGTGTGAGTAGTGTCAGTTTTGGCTTTGGCCTGGCTCTTTTCAGTTGAATTAGATCTATCCTTAATAGAATAGTTCAATTTAAACTATAGCAAAAACAAGATAGGAAAAGGGAGAAATATATTTCCCAAGAGAATGATGGGATATAAATATAAATGATTCCATTTTTCAGGAGATATATTCGACGATCACGCGAATAACAACCCAAACATTGTTAAGGCAGAGCCAGAGAATGATGCCATAGAAGAATCGCCCCATGAAGGTATTATGTCTCGATTCTCACAAAGATTTCCGTTCAAATCTACATGTTATTTTCATTCTAAAATCGTCGTTTATTTCGTTTTTTACAAGGAAAAAACTAAAATGCATGATGCTATCAACTTTGGATTCTTATTAACAGTTGCAATTTACAAAGAAAAAAAAACGGTATTCAATAGTAAAATAGAACAAAATAGTAAAATAGAACAAAAGTACTCTATATACATATAATAAAATTAAGAAGAACAAGAAAAATCCGTAACTGTTGTGGCCTATATTTAATAAAGAGATGCGGCAAAGGGAAGAGAGAGAGTGGAGAATAGGCTTGAGGAATTGTGTGTTAATTTCCCAGTCCTTGTGCCTTTATTTATAGTAATAAGGTGGAGAGAAACTTGCTCTCCAAGTAATACAAAGTATATTAGGAAAGATCTTCTAGATCCCAAAGAATTCCTATTCTATCTCTACTTAGGACTTACACAATCACATATTGATAAGAACATATGTCACAACACTCCCCCTTGAGTGTGCAAATACTCAAGTAGATGGCGTATCAGATCTTCAAGCAAATGTAGAAGCAGTTGATGAAGTCGTCTCATCTAGTCGGCACAAGTAGCGAATGTGAGTCTTAAAATAAGCAGAATAGTGCATGGGTAGTAAAACTCACAAAACCTCGCTATGGCAAAACCCAAAGGTGGGACAAAAAATCCATAGGCTAAGGAGAAAAGTGAGAAGTTGCATTAAGTCAAAACTATACGTCTTCTAAACGCAAGTAGAAGAACTCACAAGGGTATGACCAACCCAGGATGGGTGCCTCGTTAAAACCTAGTTAGGTAGCAAAAACCCAGTGGGAAAAATGCTCATAATCGTAGGGAAAAAGAGTACATTAAGGTCAAGTGAGTATACTTCTGGATACTCCCCCTGAGTTTGACAAAACTTTCAAATGAAACTACAAGCATCGCAAATGAGAAAGTTACGCATACCAATTCCTTGAACAAGCTTCTGGAAAGTAGACTTCGGCAGAGACTCCGTGTAGAGGTCGGCAAGGTTGTAAGGGATCAGACTGCTTGACTTCAATCTTCTGATGCTCATGTTGATGTAGACACAATATGCTTGGTGTTGACCTGTTGGATGTATCATGATCTGGTCGATACATACGGCGTTGTCTGCATGGATCGTTGTTGGGATTGAACGATGGATGAAAAACGAAGGGATTTTGAATATGCTCAACAAGAGTTCTCGACCATATCTCTCACGTGATGAGACATAGTGAGTCTTGGAACGATTCAAAGGTTTTGCAACAAAAGGTCTATCTGGTTGACCTTTAAGATATTGCAGTGTTCCTTAATGGTAAAGACATAACCATGCGGGAACGTACCTTGTGCAGTCAGACATATGTTATGATTCAGCGAATCCCATAAGGTAGGCATCATTCTAAAGATCAAGGGGGTGTGATCTATTCTGAGATGCATAGGGATAGATACGCCCAAATCCGTAGTGATGGAAAAAACGTCTTTAATCACCAAATTTGGTGGTGGCGTGTAGGCGCAGTGTTGAATTATGCCAAAAGATTATCAGCACATAAGATGTCCGATTTAGTGCATTTGAGCTAAGTACAACAAACGCCCATGGTACTTAGATATGGCTGCCTCACGTTCCAATATGGAACCTTATGCTCCATACCCTCCGTAAGGGTCTCATTTGAATCTAGCATACAGACGATCAGGGTATATTCAGACGTAACACCTTTTGGGTCTAGTTCGGATTTTGTACACGCAGGGGCATATATCCCTAACTAATCAAATATTCACTTAGACGGGTATACCACATCTGACCAGATAGTTCTGCATCCATAAAGTGAAGGCCTCTTAAAGAATCGAGAGGGTGTTCTTGTGGTCTAGAACTATTTGAATCAGTACATGTAAGTCATTTGGAAACTCCATGTAGGTTCGTATCACGATCCTAAAGATACTACAACCACATTTGCAATGCTGCAATCAATCATATGACGTATGAGAGAAACCTTGCGCCACAAGGCTTCATATGGCACTATTTAATTCATCTCATTCGTCATCAATTGATTCTTCTAGTTGACCAATCAGTTCTACGTTGACATTAATCAATGGAACGCGGTTCGTTATCGTCGCTTTTCATTTATGTCGGTAGTAACCATATAAATGAAACATCATCTATGATAATCTCATTCCAATTCCATATCTCATCCAAACTAGTATACTGGACCAAGAACTTCAGGTCTCGGTAGTAATCCGGATTTAATCTCATGAGATGAAAAGGTTTGAGACAGCGATCGAGGGGCAGATTCGTTTGTGCCTTATTCCTCTAATTTTGAGGAAGTGAATCCTCAAACCTAGTAATCTACCATACTTCTGGTGTAGGGTAGATTAATTGGCTAGCCGCCAATGTACGAAGGTCGGCCACAGAAGTGGTATTCCTGCTTTCGGGATGAATATCCGTCGTACATTTGGTACACATCTTTGCAGGCACATTTGCAGCTGGTATATGTGATCTCGTCACTTTTGCTAGATCAGATGAAGTGTCTAGTTATACTCTGATGATCTAGATTAGCATCGAGATTAGACATAGTGGGGACGTCTACGATAATTCATGTCGTTCTTAGGAACGTTGACGTTCTTATCTCCCCCTAACAACGGGAAGACTATCTCATAAAAGTGACAATCCGCAAAACAAGCAGTAAAGAGATCGCTTGTCAAAGGATCTAAGTAATGAATATTAGAAGGAGAATCATAACCGACATATATTCCCATCCTTCCCTAAGGACCCCTTTTTTCTTGTGTACGTAAGGGCGGCACAAAATGGCACATAGACCGCACAACCAAAGACGCGCATATGCGATATGTCGGGTTTGTATCTGGTAACCAACTGACACGCGCTTTATAAGGTTGGGTTGTGACGGGCATCAGGCGGTCCAACATGGTTGCTTGCAATATTGCATGGCCCCAAGCAGAGATCGGGAACTTTGGTACATATGACCAATTGATCGCGCAATCATTTGAAGGCGTTTAATGAATGCTTCTGCTGGGTCGTTCTGGGTATGAACATGGGACTGGATGTTCAACTTCAAAACCCAACCGACATGCAATATCCATCGAAAGTTAAAGTTTTCGATGTAAATTCTCCAACTTATCAAATCAAATAAATTTGATCAGATAATCAGAGTGGTGAGCCCTGAGCTTGTTAATCTGAGCTACTAGTATGGAGAATGCAGCTTGTGGACAACAGCCACACGTGTGACCAACGTGTAAAAACATCAACCAATACTATACAGTATCTAAATGGTCCGCAGGGTGGTTGAATCAGTCCATAAATGTCCTTTTTGAATCATTTGTAGAAAATATGGAGGGTGCTAAGTTATAGTACGTGCCTAGTATGATGTCTTTACTTCTGGTAAAAGGATGCCCAAAACGGCACATCACAGATCATCCTAGATATCCCAAATGTACATCCATAGCGAAAATTCCTTTGGAATCGTGGGCTTCTGGCCGGCCACATAGTGGGCCTGAATGGGCTTAATCCACTCATTAAGCGTTCCATCTTCTCTAGAATACGTTTTTGGCTATATTCATAGGAAGTGCAATATGGTAATATGTCAGGGAATTTTACTCCATTTTTCTACATTGATTTCAATATGGTAATAATACTCTCGAATATCCTTAAAGCTTAAAATGCGTTCTTCTGGAACGAAGTGAGTATAAAACGTCCCTTTATGGTAAAATGAGTACCATTGGACAATATAGGGCAGTGCCATGCCCCACAATCAAGTTGGATAAGCCTGAAAGGTTGTCAGGGGATGATTAGGTATGAAGTTAGCATAGAACCAGACTGTTAACTTCCCCACAAAACATACCTAAGTGTGAGTTAATTGTAGTCACATGTGGTAATTATCGTTAATTAACTCTTATTCGAGAATAATAGTGACATCCAAACACCAATCTTAAATCCGAGAACAAAAGAAATTATTCACAAATTAAACCAAATATACAAGGGGGTTCGGCTCACAGGTCTTCCATGTCAAATTTCGCTCTTTCAAATGTGTTAGGTGGAGCAAAATTAGTCAAACAGATTGACTATTGGAATGGTATCCTCAACAACATTGGTAAAAGCACGAAAAGTGCGTAATCAATGATCTATTCCATCAAAACTGAATTAGATTTTGCAGGGTTGAGGTTTGGGAATACTATCCCTTATTCTTGAAGTTTTTAGGTGCCAAGGATTATGCTTCAGGCATGATACCGCCTCTTAGCAGGCCTGATTCTACCATATGTTGTAAAACAAACCCGAAAATGGGATTGTGAGAGAGAGAGACAGACCCAGACTTGGTTCGGTAGGCTCTAACCGAAATTGGAGGGGTCTGTTCGGTAGGCCTCTACCGAAGCAGAGCATTACCGTTTGGTGCACCTCTGCTGAAGCAGAGCATGCCATTTCAGTGCATCCCTGCCTAAGTAGAGCACCTTCATTCGGTAGACTCCAACCGAAACTGGGTCTATACCGTTTGGTAGCTCCCAGCCGAATTGCTGGGGTACTTTTCTCTCACAAGTGTAGTAGTAATCAGATTCGACAATTTGGTAAACTTCCGCTCTCTATACCGGTACTTCAGAAGCAATTTAGATATAGAAGAACGAGAAAGATTTTCTTCCAGTCAAAATTCGATCGGATATAAACTTCAGAATTGTACCTATTCATGGACGTAAAGGTTTCAATCATGTTTTGCTTTGGGCAAGAATTTATCTTTGCATGATTGGAAAAGGTCCATAGCGAGTCAAAGAGCCATGGAGTCCTCGGCAGTGAGGTACTTCCATTTAATATGCTTCAGGCATAAATCTTCGAATAAAGATCATGGCGGAGGCTTATTCAGCTCTTCCACAACATAACTGGCTACAATGATTTCACTACTAGTCGTAGTCAAGTGGGATGTCACGTCTTGTGTCCACATAAAGTAGTTTCTTATTCGAAACTTCCAAATCAGTGAAATCGAACTTGTTACGGTTCGACAATACGCTGAATGGCGGAAACAAGAATGTGATTGGTGTTTTAGGAAATAAAATTTCCATAGACATCAAAGTTAGAACACTCAGGTTCTAAGACATGGTTTAGTTTAAACGGATTTAAGCATGGAAAACTTCGGGTCTCAACATGAATGTTGCGCGTTAAGAAACTTCAGGTTTCGATGGCACTTTTCCGAAACTTCGGGTTCGGAAGTATGAACTTCAAGTTCATAATACCTGCAAACAAATGCAATATATACAAAACAAAAATATATAAAGCAAGAGAAAAACAAATATGTTATAGTGGGTAGCTTCAGGACCCTTTATGTGAAAGTTTAGGGAAACGGCCCTAAAAAAAATATATGGAGCTTCGGGTCCAAAAAATAATTATTGTAATCAGCTTGGCTACGGGCCAGCGCTAAAAATTTGGATTAGTGGAACCCAGGCCCAAATATGGGCTAAGAAAGAAAAAGTGAAAACCAAATCCCGATTTATTGGGTTTAGGGTTTCATATGGGCTAAGTAAATAGGCCCAAAAGAAAAACATTTTTTTTCACGAATTGGACTGCAGGTCCAACTGGAAAGAAATACGCTGAAAGCCCCAAAAAATGGAGAATGAGCCCAAGCCTAGAATGGGCTGTTTGGCAGGCTGTTGATGCAGCAGGTCTAAGAAAAACAAAACGGCCCTTGAGGTCTTAAGCCCAAAAAACTGGGGCTGTTTGTTGGGTGTGGGCCGAGAAAAGGAAAGGCCTAAGGCCTCTTATGCAAGATCCGAGCCCATCTGCAATGGGTGAAGGGTTTTGTCGGGAAACAATGGAGACCGATGGCGTCACAGGGGACGGCGGCGAGCATGGATCACAGAGGTCGAGGTCATCGCCGTGGAATCACAAAAAATGAGATAGCGGAAGGCGGCTGGGGAGGTTCCAAGGATCGCAATGGGTGTCGACCGGAAAAATTGATCTCCAACGTCGAGATCGACGATGGTGGATAAATTTTGGTAGACGCCTAAAACTACGTCGTTCTGTGCTGGGGCCAGGAGCTACGTGGCTCAACTGGGCTTGGCTCAGCTGTGGGCTGCAAGCCATGGTGTAGACACAGGCCAGTGCGAGCTTGGTGCTCAAGCACTGGGCTCTCATAGATAAGGCCCAGTCTAAAATAGACTAGGGCATCTAGGTCCATTACGAGTTTCTAGGGTTTCAACATCTTTTTGTTTTTTTCTTTGCTTTTTCTTCCTTATTTACACATATTCAATTCATATAATAGCAATATTATGGATATAATGTATAAACAATTTATGTAGAATCTAAATTCTTAAATCTTAAAGTTGGGTCGTGCATTATGATGAAGGTTCATGCAATCAAGGCTGAAAAAATATCGAGATAAACACCGTTATTTTAGAAGAACCTAGATTGCGTGATGAATATTGTGAACGGGTTGGTAGAAGTTCTTTCTTCAATTTCGGCTTTCATCTTCAAGCTTGTATCACGTTCAACATAAGGAAAAAAAAATTGAATCAACAAAAGTATATGAATTCAAGAAAATTAAAATTGAATAAAAAAATAATTGAAATGTGAAGACGAATAAATTCTCTTTAGCACAGCGTGAAGAGCGTGCTGATTACGTGTTGTGACCTATATTTAATAGAGAGGTGCGACAAAGGGAAGAGAGAGAGTGGAGAATAGGCTTGAGGAATTGTGTGTTAATTCCTCAGTCCTTATGCCTTTATTTATAGTAATAAGGTGGAGAGAAACTTGCTCTCCGAGTAATACAAAGTATATTAGGAAAGATCTTCTAGATCCCAAAGGATTCCTATTATCTACTTAAGATTTATACAATCACATATTGATAAGACCATATGTCACAACAGTAACAAGTATATAGTCTATATGTTTTTCTTTTGGTGGGTAGCAACTATATGTTACGTACATTATTTATGGGGATATATATGTAACGTTAGCTAGCTTGGCAGGACACGAAGACAACCACGTTAATCAAACTTTATGGGATTTAGTGGAGAAGAAAGATTGGGATGCTGCAAGGGCGTTTCTTATCCAACATCCCAAGGCAGTAACTGCAAGAATTAAGGTGGGACAATTCTTCACTGGGCAGTCTTTTATAAGGAGGTGGACATTGCAAAAGAATTGATGCACTTAATGAGACCAAAAGACTTGGAAATACAAGACTATGTGGGTCTTACCGCTCTTCTTCGTGTTATAACCGATATTCCAGAAAGCGTCGAACTAGCCAAATGCATGGTTGAAAAGAACAAGAAGTTACTCAGTATTGTCATTTCTCCCGAGTAGACTTGTAAACGGGTTGGGTTTACTGGATTTGGGTCGAGTTTAATCCGATCCGTTAATTTAACGGGTTATCCGAATCCAACTTATTAAGCTAACGGATCATCTGAACCTAACCCGTTAAACTAATGGATCTCCTGTTTTATCCGTTTCACCTGTTAACAATTTTTTTTTTCTTTCATCCAAATCAATTATAGCCCCGTTTTATATAGTAAACAAAAATTCATGAGGGGAAGCAAAGTGTTGTTTATACTCAGTTCCTCCTCCTCCGCAGCAAAAGATGTTTCTGGTGGGAGGCCAAGGGACTCGCCCCACCTTCTTCGAGATGGCGGCGGCTCAACATCTCCCCGCCAGTCTCCGCGCTGCCCTCACCTATTCCGTCGGCATAAGTTCATTTCCTTCCTTTCTTTGAACTTCGATTGATTGTTCCTCTCTGGGTTTTGGTGGGATGCTGCAAAGATTCGATCTTTTAATCTTCTGTTAATTAAATTGAGTTAAATTAATGTCAAAGTAATTTCAACAAACCCGTATTAGCTTTACGAAGACCCTTCCTCCACAGGGTTCTCGACTACGAGGATGAGTTCTTCTCCTTGCTCATGCTTGTTCTCGAAACCCATAGCTTACGAACAACGGGCACGTTTTCGGAATTCCGATTCTTCAATCTATCAGTGGCTGTTCTCTTCTGTTGTCACTTTGTTCAGGAATTGATTTTGTTTCCTGGGTTCTGTTTGTTTTTTTCTGCAGATGTTTGTTTTTCGAATCGCAATAGTGCAATGAAAGACAGACACACAGAGTGAGGGTTCCATTATTGACTATTGAAATTATACAAAAACCCTCAATAACGAGTGTTAAAGGGTTTCGCGGTTCACCCAAAATGACCAGTTAATCATCCGACCTGTTAAACACTTACCCGAATACTTATTTTAACGGATCAGATCAGGTCAGGTTAATGGGTCGGGTTTGAAATACAAGGTCTACTCCCGAGAAAACCATCCCACTTTTGGCCTGCAAAATTACCCCACTTATTAAGGCTTATGATCTTCATGAAGAAGGAGAAAAAATGGCTCAATACCTTTATTCCGTCACTCCGCCCGAAACCCTGAACGATTCCGAATGCGCTAGGCTTATTATCCAGGGTCTTAAGTTCAAAAGATTTGGTAAGATCAACATTCAAATGATAATTATTATTAGTGGCGCCTTAATTTTTTTTCCTTGCGTAAATACTATAAAACCGCTGTATATTAATAATGTTGAGACTAAGCTAATTTTATAACTAGATCTATAGAGGTTATTTCTAAACACTCCACAATATATAGATATTGCGTGGGATTTAATTCAGCGTCGTTCGGAGTTGGCCATTGCTAAAGATTTTTATGGGAGAACACCTTTAAATGAACTAGCTGGTATTCGTTATGCATTCTTAAGTAGAAACTCGCTCAATTTCTGGAAACAATAGATTTATGACGGTTAGTAATGCTTTCCATTTTCTCTTCATTTTAAATTTTGTCCTAATTACGCTTTCTATTTTCTTTTATTCTTATTAGACGCAGCAATAGAAAATTCTTGGTTCAAGGAACTAGTTTATATCTCGTATTAATATATAAGTGGGCTTGTGTTCTTATCTTGATAGGCATACAAATAAAACGAATTCCTACCATTGAGGAACCTATTCCTACCACTGATGATGATGTTTGTATAAACGTTCAAAAACCGGAAGATGGCGACCAGAGTAATAAAAGGCAAAGGCATCTCATTTGCTCAGGTACGCATGTTACATGACAGACGTGCCATTTGTTTTTGTTAATGTTTAGTTGTTTCATAAATTAAGGTACCACAACTATACATAAATCAGTTAGCAAGCATATTTTAGGAGAAGCCCTTATATTTCAAGATAAACCCATTGACCATATTTTAGGAGAAGCCTTTATTCTTGAAGTGAAATTGGCAAGGTCAATCTCCCTATTGGTTCTGTATATATCATTTTTATTTTCCCTTTTTATTTAACTTGATTTATAGATGCATTTGGATGCTTTCTCTTTTCTTTTTTTTCACTCCTACAGTCCTACTACTATGGTATCTACCTCGACAATGGATATGTAGGAGGTCATCTTCTTCATATTTACCTCTTTTCTAACTTGGTTTCAAATGATGGTGGGGCTTATCTTCTATCAACATACATATCAAGTCTTCGTCTTATATTTTTATCCATTGCGACCTATTAATTAATATATCATTTTATGTTGCAATTTATGTTTTCCATTACAACTATGTATTATAAGTAAACACTTATTTATAAGTCATATAATAATTTAATCAAATTTGAATAAAACCGCTTAGGCCTTGCAGTCCGACTAGCGGTTTTGAGAACATTGGTCAAAGCTATCAAATCTAACGGTACTAAAGTTTGATTATTGTGTTTGTTTTGGAATTATTTGAAATATTTATGGAGTTTGGAACCTTTTTGTGTTTTGGAATTATTTGAAATATTTATGGAGTTTGGAACCCTTTTGCCTTTTTATTAAAATTGATATTCTACATTTATCTAAACTAAGAGGAAAAGAAGAGTTTAAACCTAGGACTGAGTGGATTGAAGAAAAATGTTTAACCACCAGGGCAATCCATCACCTACTATCTTTTATATGTGGGTTAGAGTTGTTGATTTTGGTTTCAAAGAAACTCACCTCCATGAGGCAGCGGCTTCTGTGCTACAGGGACTGTAGCTTCTCTAGGGTTTTTTTTTTGTTTTTTTCTATGTGTTGGGCTTCAAATCTGTTTTTGGGCCCCTTTATGTTTTATGGTTCACTTTGTGCTTACTTTGTATTTGGACCATTATTTTGTGTGTAATGTGTGTTGTTAGTAATAAATTGTCCACTTTGTCCAAAAAAAAAGAAGAAAAAAAAACTCACCTCCAACAACTGTAAAAATGTGTAGGCACAACGAGGCTATGTACGCATTATTGATTTTGATTTTGAAGAAACTCACTGCATTTTTGTATTATATTAAGTAATGTTAAAGAGATCAAATTTTTATATCATATTATTTGGTTTAAACGGAAATATAACCTTTTTTTTTTTTATAAAAAGGGGATATAACTAATTGGTAATTGAAGACTTTACCGACAATTTAGAATTTCAATGCAGGTACAAGTTTATTTCGTGGACTAGTTGTCAAGACCTTGTGTAAACTTTTGGGTACGCTATATTATGAATTGATTTATATGGAAATTCATTTTACACGTTCTTTTTAGTTTTTTATTATATATAGTCTCTTACACACATTTGTTTAATTTTGATCATTGATTCTGTTTGTTTTATTCAATCTAATATCCATAGACCATATATAAATAGGATTGTGTGAAAAACTTAAAAAGGTGTGCGAAAATCACTTTTCTTTTCTTTTCTTATTTATTGTCTTTTTTTTTTTTTTTTTTTTTCAATTATTTTCTAATTCTATATACAGAATTAAGGGTATATTGTTTGATTTGTTTTGAATGTCAAGGATTCAATCGTATACATAAAATGAAATTGGCCTATGTTTGGATCCTTGAATTTCTACCTCGCATGTGCGAAGTGACGAAAAATAAAGATGTCAAAAAATTGCAAGGCTTGGAAACATCAATGTTCCTAGCAATAAAAAAAGGGCATGTGGAGTATATTACTCATTTATGCAGAGCAAATTATAAACTCCAAGACATCACCAATGAAAAAGGTCAGAACATCTTTCAATTTGCAGCTGAATGTCGTCAACATAAAGTTTTTAATCTATTATATGGACTAGATGATCAACGCACCAGGGAATGGTACGTAAGTAGGAAAGATAAGCCGAGCAATAACATGTTGCATGTGGTAGGAACTATTTCCTCCGCCGCACAGATTAATCTTATTCGAGGTGCAGCTTTGCAAATGCAAAGGGAACTGCAATGGTTCAAGGTGACTACTTTTCTATAGAATTAGTTATATATTATACTTATAAAATCTATGTTACTTATAAGAGGCTACTTAATCATATTCGTGAAAATTGATGATGGAACCCCCTCCTTTCTCCTATTCACCATCTTCTCTCTTGTATATAATTGAAATTTATAAGGAAATAAGAAGTTATTTTATATATTTGTGGTCCATTCCTTCATAACTTGAACTGAAAATACCTTGAGACTTAGCCATAAGGATTTGTACCAAGAGATCAGAATTACTCTTCGGATGTATATAGTCACATCTCTTCTAAGTTTTTGTTGAATGACATGCAGGAGGTGGAACGTTTTGCACAGCCTGCACATCAGGAAGCAATAAATAAAACGGATGAGATGACACCACATGAATTATTTACCAAGGGTCACAAGGACTTGGTGAAAGAGGGTGAAAAGGCAATGAAAGATACAGCAACATCTTGTACAGTTGTAGGGGCTCTCATCGTTACTATCATGTTTGCTGCAGCGTTTACGGTTCCTAGTGGAAATAAACAAGATACAGGTCTTCCTATATTCTTAAGTAAGAGGGCATTCATAACTTTTATAGTTTCAGATGTCATATCGCTTTTTTCTTCCACAACTTCAGTAATGATATTTTTGGGAATCCTCACATCGCGTTATGCCGAAGATGATTTCCTCAAAGCATTGTCAACAAAAATGATATTAGGCCTTGTCACGCTTTTTTTATCTATCGCGGCAATGATGATAGCTTTTTCTTCAGCCCTTTCCATTATGCTTCATGGAAAATCATCTATTGCTATTCTAGTTACTTTGCTTGCAAGTGTTCCAGTTGCATCTTTCATATGGATGCAATTTCCCCTCCTTCTTGAGTTAGTAATTTCTACTTATGGAGCAGGCGTGTTTGACAGGAAAATAAAAGATTGGCCTGATGAAGACCCCAAATACTCTGCCTCGTGTTAATGTTATTATAAATGATGCTTATTAGTTTTGGATTGCTACAATTTTTTTTTGAAGTTTGTAATGAAAAGTTGTTTGGATCCTGTATAATACAACCAAATCCACCCAGGTTGTAATGAAAAGACATTAATGTACATGTTTGAACATTTAGTCTTCGTGTTGCACTCCTTCTTCTTTTGCATGTGATATTTTACCGTAGTAGTAAAAAGTAATTATGTCTATACATTTTGGTGCTGGTTAGAATGAATGATGACGTTTTTTGAAATGCTAGCAGCTCCCAACACACAAATGTAAAATTGAGGGTCATAGATTGGTCAACAAAAGAAAATGGATGTTTATATCATATGCACGAGAAGTAGTGTATTATACCTCTCAAAGAACGGCCTTTCCCCCCCCCACCTCCCCCCAAAAAAAAATTTCAAGAACATCAAATGGAGGGAAACCTGTTGTTCCCATCAGTATCCATCTCAAACGCTCCCCTACTCTCATAAACTTTCCCAATTCCAAACCCTAATTTCCCAATTCAATTTTCCAGATTGCAATGGCCGACACTCTGAGCCCTAATCCGGCAACCCCGAAGCAGAGGCTCCCAATGGCCGCTCGTCTCCAGTCTCCAACCAGCCCCTTCTTCCTCGGCTCCAACGATGACCACCGCGAGCGTGCGCAGGCTCGCGCAGCACGCGCCGCCGCGATTCGAAGGAAGTCCGTTGCGCTCAATCAGCTGCCACAGCAGGGAGACCCCGATCCCTGCCTCGGAAAGGCGCAGATCCTCGAGCTGTTCCAGAATTGCATCAAACTCGGCAGTGAAAATGTCTGTTTAGATTTTTCAAGTAATTGAAAGTTTTGAAATTTTTTTTTTAACAAAAAGTTTCAATTTTTTTAGTATTTTGTTTGTCAAATGAGTGAGCCATTTTTACTGTATTAGATTTTGATGTTTGTTATGAAATTTTACTTAAATGTTCGATTTTGAGCTGTTGGGTGCGCAGAAAATTAATCAGAAAAATACATGGGAGCTGAATTTGATTGACCATTTAACGGATATTATTAAGGTTGGAGAGGAAAACGATGCAGAGACGAATTTTCAAAAGGTAAATTTCGCCTATTGATACTACGATGTTTCGGATTAGTTTTGGAGTTTGAAATCTATCAAGACCAAGATTTTGGTAAAACCACTTTTGAAGTGAGTCGATTGGATGCGCTATGTTTGCTTAAATATGTATCATTTCTCTATCTGAGCAGGCAAACTGCAGTCTTGAAGGTGGAGTCAAAATTTACTCAATGAGGGTGGATTCAGTACACTCCGAGGCATATAAGGTCCTTGGTGGGAAGAACAGAGCAGTCCAAGAAGATGAACAGGGTTGGGTTTGCTATCGGCTCTCACTCTGCCCCTTCGTTTTTACTCAAGTGTGTTCACTTGCAAGCCAAAAAGAAGTATCTTGATTTTAAAAGTAGTATTGTACTTGGTTCTGGACAATCTTCAGAAGTATTGGATTATCTCGAAATGGACTAGATTCAGGGATTAAGTTACTGAACTGACTTAGTGAAGCGTTTGGTGTAATATCGAACTAAGAAGCAGGATAACTCTTTCCCCTTTTATTTCTTTTTCTTTTTCTTTTTAGCAAAAGGTGCTAGCTAACAGAAACAGCAAAACAGGGGAAAAGAAAAGAGGAAAATGATCCTTGCCGAATTCTTTTCTTGGGGATCCCGTAATCGTTTATTGTAAATCGTACGGTTAGAAATTATTTTAAATTTAAATATAAATAGTATCTAATGAAAATTGACATCATAATGTACGATGAACGATCACAATCACGGAATCTACAAAAAGATCCAGCGAGAATCCTTTTCCAAGAAAAAAACGACAAAGTGAGAAAGAGCAAAACAGGGGAAAAGAAGAACAACACAGCAAAAGCAGTTGAGAAGGAAGCGTTAATTAGGCGGAGTAGGGAGTCATCTGTCTTCCCTTTTCTTTTCCCCGTCCAACTCCCTCTCTCTGTTTTCCTTTTCCTGTCCAACTCCCTCTCTCTTTCTTCCCTCTTCTTTTTTCTCCCGTCCAACTCCCTCTTTTGGTGCAGTATCCGTAACTCAAAAATAAAACCCAGAATCCAATCCAAAAATCCAGAATCCTCCATTTCAAAAAAATCACAGTCCAACACCTACAAATCGACTTGGCCATCTCTGCAAATCTATTTCAATCAATCTCTACATATCGACGTCAATCAATCTCTGCAAATCCATTTTACAAAGATCCCGTCTTTTGGAAGTTTGCGTTTCGACGGAGACGATTGACTACGAGCGGTGCGAAGCAGACCGGACGAGTCCAAGGTGAAGTGAATCAGGTGTTGGAGACGGGATTAGCAATCATCTCCTTTGGAAGGTCTCGCTAAGACCACCCAGCGAAGGAGTTAGTCAACACTAGTCCGACTTAGTCCCATTAAAATCAGTCTGGCTCGCACCAAACACGAACGAGTAATCTAGTCCAGTAAAACTTAACTAAGACAAACAAACGCGCCAACGCGCCCTTAGTGTATTTCTCTTTTGCACTCAAATTTAAATTTTTCTTCATATAATTTATATGATTGGATTAATTAGAAAATTGATTTATCATAATTGAAGAGTCATAAATTGGTTTGTCAACGAGACAAAGTGGACACAGTCACTCACATCTTGCACTCCATCCAGATTTCTTGTGGGAAGGATACTTTCTCTTTTATTAGGGGCACCAGCACAACCAAAGTTGTTAAAAATATGAAACTGCTAGGGTTTCGGTTTCGAGGGTTTAGGATGTGCGACAGAGGTAATAAAGGTAGTTTAATTTCATTCAACTTCTTCTTTACATCGAGTACAAGATGTATACAATAATACATGAGGCTATTCTAGGAAGTCAACTATAAATATCAATACATGATTTACACGGATCAATTTATTCCTATAACTAAGGAAAACAAGCAATCTTCAATGATACTTCAAGATATTGTCGTTCAATACTCCTCCTCAAGGTGGAGTGTGAATGTCAATCACACCCATCTTGCCGAGTAAGGATCGAAACATAGCTTGTCCAAGCGGCTTGGTGAATATGTCAGCTAACTGTGCTCCAGTACGAACGTAAGCTGTTGTGATGATCCCTAACTGAATGCGTTCATGAACGACATGACAATCGATCTCTATGTGCTTGGTGCGCTCGTGAAACACGGGATTGGTTGCTATATGGAGAGCAGCTTGATTGTCACAATATAGTTTTGCTGGCATACAATGATCAACTCGTAGATCAGCTAATAAATATTTCATCCATGTAAGCTCACATGTAGTAGAAGCCATGGCACGATACTCTGCTTCTGCTTCTGCTGAAGACCGAGAAACGGTCGTTTGTTTCTTAGTTTTCCAAGACACCAATGCACCTTCAAGAAATATACAATAGCCCGTGACAGATCTCATTGTAATTGGGCATCGAGCCCAATTGGCATCACAATAACCAATTAACATTAAGTCCCCTTTTGAAGGGAATAGAAGTCCTTGTTTAGGTGCCCTTTTTAAGTATCATAAGAGGCGATGAACAGCTTCTAGATGTGGTTTTCTGGGTTCTTGCATGTATTGATTGAGTACATGAACTTCGTATGAAATCTCTGGCCTGGTGATCGTGAGATAAATAAGTTTACCAACAAGCTCCTATACTTCGAAGCATCATGAAGAACTTGTCCCTCCGTTGGAGATAGCTTTAAGTTTTCTTCCATGGGAAACTTTGCAGGTTTGGCACCAAGTAAGCCAGCCTCATCAAGAATATCAAGTGTGTATTTTCGTTGAGAGATGGAGATGCCTTGAGAGGACCGAGCCACTTCTACACCGAGAAAGTATTTTAATGGTCCAAGGTCCTTGATTCGAAAATGAGTGTGAAGGAATTGCTTGAGGTCACGAATGGCTACTTCATCATTACATGTGATGATCATGTCATCGACGTAGATTAGTACGGCTGTGAATGAGTGATCACATACCTTGGTAAATAAGAAGTAATCAGCCTTGGATTGTTGATATTCGGCTTGGTGGATGGCGGTGGAAAATTTGTGAAACCAGCTATGAGAGGCTTATTTGAGCCCGTAGAGTGACTTGTTGAGTCGGCATACATTATGCTCCCCTTGCCGACGAAGACTAGGAGGTAGCTACATATAGACTTCTTCCCCAAGATCCCCATGGAGGAAGGCATTTTGGCCATCCATTTGGTGAAGAGACCAATGTCGAATAGACGCCACAGCCAGTGGCAAAGCCACGTGAGGGCGAGGAGTGACGGCCGCCACTCCCCTCGCCAGAAAACAGGACTGGAACTCTTGGTCAGCCCCTCCCCTCGCCGGAAAACCCACTGGTTCAGTGGTTCAGCTCCCTGCAATCCGGTGATGTCTGCGTTCTGCTGCGCGCAGCAGCAAACTGCGTTTCCTTTTTTTTCAAATCCGGTGATGTCTGGGTTCTCCACTCCCTCCTTTCCCTCCCTGTTCTCCTTCCTGATTCGCCTTCCATCTTCCTTATTTCCCTTCCGCATCTCTGTGCTCCCTTCTTGCTGCCCTCTCGCAGCGCCTCCTCCCCCTCTGTTTTTTTTTTTTCTTCTCCTTTTCTGATTGGTCCTTCTCTTTTTTTTTTTTTTTTAAATTTGATTGGTCCCTTCAACAACACATACCTGATTGGGCCGAAACCAAGCCTCTAATTGGTTCTCATTTCCAAACAGTGGGAGTTTGATTAATTCAAAACACAGTGGGAGTTTTATTAATTCAAAACCTATAGTTTAGTAAAACAATTTCAAATGTCCGTAACTATACCGTTATAAACTGGACTCGTAAACGGCTTTCGCCTATGCGTTCGTGGTTTCCAAATCTATTTGAAAACATTAATTGTGACCTCTAAAGGTCAACGAATTTTAAATAATTAATTTTCAAACTTCAAACTTCGTAACTGATTTAATTAAAATCTAAATTAAAATAAATTAATATAAATTCCAGAAAAATAGTATAAAATCGCAATAATACAAACACGTAGATTAGAACAGTGAAATCCAGGCACGGGATTTCACATTTATCCTCAGGATTTTGATCGTATAGACCTTATGAATCTTCCAATTCAACTTGACAATTACATTCACGATATGAAGATGCATAGTGAGTTTTCATCATTGAGAGGAATTGGTGATCTTGCAAACGAGTTGATGAAAACCGGGAGGTGTGCAAGCTATATGTTAGTGTATAAGCTTCTTACATTAACTTTAGTGTTACCGGTTGCAACCGCTTCGGTGGAGAGAGCTTTTTCTGCTATGAAGATTGTGAAAACACCATTGCGTAACAAAATGGGAGATCAATGGTTAAGTGATAGCATGCTTGTTTATATTGAGAGAGATGTATTTGCTTTTATTGATAATGAGCCTATTATGCGACGTTTTCATGATATGACACCTTGCCGGCAATAATTGTAATTTGTTTGTATTGGTAAATTATGGAAGACATTATTATATAAAAGGATTTGGTTGTTGCTTTTTTTTTTAACTTTGCAATCTTTTAACTTAGCCCCTCCCCCTGTCAATTCTTGGCTTCGCCACTGGCCACAGCCAAAAGGCATCGAACGGTAATGAGTTTGGCAACGGGGGCGAAGGTCTCTTTGTAGTCGATACATTATGCTCTGATACCATGTTAACTACTAGGGTTTCGGTTTCTAGGGTTTAGGATGTGCGATAGAGGTAATAAAGGTAGTTTATTTAATTTCATTCAACTTCTTCTTTACATGGAGTACAAGATTTATACAATAATGCATGAGGCTATTCTAGGACGTCAACTATAAATATCAATACATGATTTACGCGGATCAATTTATTCCTATAACTAAGGAAAACAAGCAATCTTCAATGATACTCCAAGATATTGTCGTTCAATAAAAGTTGCCTGGGATATTTTGGCAGAAAAGTTGAAGCCAGCTGAAGCATCCCAAGCCACAAGAACCGGTATGTGAACCTTCGCCTTTTCCTATAATTAGGCATTTCACTTGTATCAGATGAATCAAGGCAACAATGTGACGATGATGGGCAATTTCCATACTACGATGATGAAAGTGGACTTGGGGGACAATATGACGACGGAAAGATCCATAGTGATGTGAAGGACTTTAGCACACTTGTTTCTCAGCCTCGCCAGGTTGGTTCCAAACTTTTCAGCTTGATGTAATTTGAGTTAGCTCCACGAGTACGAATCTTAGTGTCATATGGCCTATGACATGAGTTGTGGTGGTTTTACGAACCTGATTTCAACTCCGTTAAAACAAATCTGTGCAGTTCTTTGCTTTACAGTTTGCTTCCTACATCTAAACAATACGGGTTAACAAAATTGAAGTCCACTACGACAAGACTTCCAAACAAGTCGATGTGCAGGCTTTGAAAGAAACTCTTTGGAACCATGTACAAGAATCTGTTCAAACGTTGACCCAGGTCTGCTAAGTCATTTGCTTATATATTTTTCAGGTTTTCCGTTTTATTAGGCAGTATAACATATAGGAAACCATCTTTATTAAAAAATAAGTTAAATTACATAACAAAGTAAATACCCCCAAACTTAGCTTTTTGCTTGTCTTCAAGCAAAATAAATCTTGAAAACAAAAATAAAAGCTAACGAACTAAAATGAAATTTAACTAAATGACAATTTTCACTTTAAGTTGCAAGCCATAGAAAACATTAAAAATCAGAACATATTTTCAAAAGTTCCAACTAATCCCACTACAGAATCTAAGCCATTTAGCATCATTTAGAAAATAATTCATGAACTTCCTTTAGTGTAAAGTGAACCAACATAGCTAAGGAGACTCGACTAAAACCCTTACTTCTCGTCCTTTTTATTCAATACTTTACACATACTAACTTGAAACGTAACTATTTTTTTTTTCGATTTTTCTTTTTCTCTTATTTTTTCATATATGTATTTTTTTTCAGTAATAGTAGTATACGTGCAATGTCAGTTCACTTAAGCTTTCGATCCAACCCATATAGCGAGCTTTAAGTCAATGACTCCCAAACCACTAAGGCTTTAGGCAATAGGTGTAGAACACCTTCACTATGTCCATTTGTTCTAACATTTAACATCATTTATGGATATTAACTTAAAAATAATGAAATTTTTTTAAACTGACTCAAAATTTTAAAAACCTAAAATTTCTTACTTTCCACCCCCAAACTTATTTCACACTTTGTCCTCAAGGTGTGGAAAATAAAATAAAGTAATAACAAACTTAAAACAACAAAAAGAAAAATAAACAAAAAGAAAAGACAAAAATGAAAACTAGAAGAAGAAAAAATAATAAACAAAACGGAAAATAAAAGAAATGAGAGGGAATTGGACACACCTGGATTCGACGGGATGACCTCGTGCTTGATGGGTTGATGTGAACTATTGGGCTAGGAAAGATCCATGTCAGCTACAAGCTTGATGGGTTGTTGAAGTTCAATCTCGGAAGCAAGCCCAGAACCAAAAATAGATAAAAATGCTGAAGATGTAATAAGAAAACACCATCATGAGGTGTCGAACTGGTGACCTGCTGGTCCAACATGAGTCGCTGAGCCTCTTCAAACGAACCACACGTGCTGATGGGAACCATAGCAGATTCATATATAAACTAAGCTTTAGTTCTCATTTTTAATTCCCAACCCCAAAACTTAGAGCTGCTTCTCTCTAGCCTCCAGCCGTGAGGGCTCTCTCCATCTTGCTCTCAAACCTTAGCCCATCTCAACTTCATTTCTCTACCATCATCACAAAATCAAAACTACGGTGGACCTTTCACTTTAATTGACTGGAACCATGACTGCATAAGCTAGGAATGCGATGGGAACAAAAAATTTTAGCCTGCACTTTTAAGAGGCCAAAATCTCGTAATCAGTCGAAGAAGGCAAACAGTACAAATCACATCTAGAAAGAAGAGAAGTATTCAGTTTACATATTTCATTCCGCCATTGTAGAAAAGCATTTTATGCAAGGAGAAGAGTTGCAGAGAGGATATGGGTTGACAATATACATGAAACACTTGCAATATGCCAATAAAATTATCTTTACTTATGTCAAAATATAAGGGGACACGGTCTTAGCAAATGTGAAAACTCTCAGTTTAAAAGTTCTGTGTCTGTTATGTACCACAACATACATTGTACTCATGTCCTAATTATGGGAAGTTGTACACACATCACATATATAGATGCTAATTAGTTACATAATCAAAGAAACGTTAACATTTACACTGTCAAAAGCAACGACTAAAATGAAAAATATTATTTCGCAAATAACTTTGATAGTTCCCAATCCCATTAGTATTAACCCATAACTATGATGCAATTAAAACTACGGTATAGTAGTCTTCCTCAGAGTAAGTGAAAGGTTAAGTTCGCTTTTCATGACCCGCAAGCTCGATACCAAATAAAAATGGAAAAAAAGATAACATGATGGTTATTATAAATAAACAAAATATAAATATAAATATAAATGTATCCAAAAGGAAAAGGAACACATGGGGTGCATTTTTGCTCACCACTATTTAATGTGGCCGTTAGATGAGTTTTCATTTTGAGATTTATGTTTATCTGCTATACGAATATCGAAATTCAAACTCATCTAACGCTGATAAATAAGGTGGTGAGCATACACCACACTAAATGATGGTGAGTAAAAATGCTACCCATTGCAGAGCATTTTTGCTCACCACCATTTAGTGTGGTGTATGCTCACCACCTTATTTATCACCGTTAGATGAATTTGAATTTCGAGATTCGTGTAGCAGATAGGCACAAATCTCCAAATTCAAACTCATCTAACGGTGATAAATAAGGTGGTGAACATACACCACATTAAATAGTGGTGAGCAAAAATGCACTCTATGTTATAGAAAGAACTCCAGAAAGCGTCGAACTAGCAAAATGCATGGTTGAAAAGAACAAGAAGTTACTCAGTATTGTCTTTCCTCTCGAGTATACCATCCCACCTTTGGACGGCAAAATTACCCCACTTTTTCAGGCTCATTGGCTTGGTCATGAAAAAGGAGAAAAGATGGCTCAATATCCGTCACTCCGCACGAACCCCTGAACGATTCCGAATGCGCCATGCTTATTGTCAAGGGTCAGTTAAAAAGATTTGGTAAGATCAACATTCAAATGATAATTATTATTAGGGGCGCCTTAATTTTTGTTTCCTTGTGTAAATACAATAAAACCGCTGTATATTAATCTCTAATAATTAATAAAACATTCATTGTTAACCAAAATCTTATGAAATTACCAGTTTAACCCTCTAATTAAAACATAACATGAATAAAAAATATGAGGCAGAAATGTAATTTCACACAACCAAATTTTGCGTTTTTTTAAAGCAACACCTACATGTAAGCCTAACATATCTCTAGTTAAAAAATAAATAAAATAAAAATAGAAAAAGACTTCCCACTTCCACATTCTCTATCACTCTCTTCCTCTCTCCCTCTCTCCTTCTATTTCAAAAACAAAAATAAAAAAATTTCTCACACTGTGTGTGCCCATATGCGACACACCCATATGCTAGTAATATTGAGACTACGCTAATTTTATAACTAGATCTATAGAGGTCATTTCTAAACACTCCACAATATGTAGATATTGCTTGAGATTTAATTCAGCGCCGTCCGGAGTCAGTCATTACTAAAGATTTTTACGGGGAAACACCTTTAATTGAACTAGCAGGTATTCGTTCTGCATTTTTAAGTGGAAGCTCGCTCAATTTCTGAGAAATGACGGTTAGTAATGCTTTCCACTTTCTCTTCATTTTAAATTTTGTCCTAATTAAGCTTTCTATATTCTTTTATTCTTATTAGACGCAGCAATAGAAAATTCTTGGTTCAAGGAACTAGTTTGTATCGCGTATTAATATATAAGTGGGCTCGTGTTCTTATCTTGATAGGGATACAAATAAAACCAATGCCTACCATTAAGGAACCTATTCCTACCACTGATGATGATGTTTGTATAAACGTTCAAAAATCGGAAAATGGCGACTGTGGAGCCAAAAATAATCATAAGGCGACACGTAGATTTTTGGTGAAAAGGACAAAATTACCCTCGAGGCACACCGGATTTCCTACCTGCGAGCAGTGGACAATCATTCTTCAATCAAGCCAAAAGTGCCCAAAAAAGGTAACAAATTCAAAGTTATTTCATCCATCCTCATTCCATATTATCTACAAGGAAATCATTCCATAACCTTCAAAACATTCCATATAAATTAAATTAATTGGCTAATTAATGGATTTATTACCTAATTAATCCACTAATTACCAATTAAAACACCCATTAGACACCAAAAACACCCCAAAGGGCCGGCCACCTTTTCTCCAAAGGGGACCGGCCATGTGCTATATATATGACCCAATTTTCTCTAAAAACGTAAGTCCACTCTCTTGCAAAACTCCCAAAAACTCTCTAAACAATTTTCTCTCTAAATTCTAACTTTGGCATCAGAGGTTCTTCGGCCAAAGCCCCCCCATTCATCGTGGGAGCGTGAGGCTCTTGGCCTTGACCAAAGGTGTTGATTGTTTTGTAGGTGCAATTTTATCAAAGAAGGAGAAGGCGAAAATTTGCATCCACAAATTGGTGCTTTCTAGTCCACTTGTATTTTTCGTACGTTCTTATTATTAGAATTTTTTATTTGCAAAGATTCTTTGATAAAATGTGAAAGAGAAATACAATGGCTAGAAATTTAGAAATTCCACAAGTGAAAATTCCAATATTCAAGAAATGGGACCGCTAAATGTGATTTTAGGGGGAACGGCACCACCACCACAAGGCTCCACCATGGTAACCACCGCGGTGGCCACCCCGGCAATCATCCCCGGCGAGGTCCATGGCTCCACCATCACGGCCCGAGCCATGTCACTTTATGCCCAACGCGAGCCCTATGCGTTGCCAAGCCAAGCCCAAGCCTCGCATTCGCGAGCATCACACGCCGAGCAGCCAGCTCTTATGGTTTCCCAAGCAGCTCAAGTTGGCTCGAGAATATCTCAACCATCCGGAGCAACCATCGAGCCAGGGGTATTTTCACCATATTTCTCCGCATATTTGACATTTCCCAATTCAAATCTTGCACCCGGAGTCTACCACACTTCCACTGCTCAAGGAGGCACATTCCTTCCAAGCTCTTCCAATCCAAATGGAGAACAACACTTGTCTCGACAAGTCATAGAGTTGACGAGCGCCCTTGCACAACAGACAACCTTGGTGAATCAACTCTTGCAACACACCGAGATCCAACGTGCCCTGGACGAGGTGTCCCAAAGTAGGACAAGGGCAGATGAACCTCTCCACCAGCGTCTCGGCAAACAGCCCCTCAACCAGCCACGTTCCGAGCGTTTTGGTAGTTTACACTCCCGCCTGGGTCCTTGGGATAGCGTATACTCTCGTCTTAGCGCTCGGAGAAGTGTGCATTCCCGATCAAGCCCACGGACGAGCATACGTTCATGGTTGAGGTCACACTCTGATTATCAACATAGACAACCTTCCAGGCGAAATGTTCATTCACAACTAAGTTCGCAATAAGCATTCTCCACCTCACATCGGAGTAGGCAGCACGGCAGACGGAGAGAAGCAGTCAGTCAATCCGACTCAAGTTCAACCGACAGCCTACGAGCAGCCCGTTCACTTTCCAGGTATATGCCACATGCACCGCAGCTGCGACATAGACGAGTTGAGCATATGGAATAGCGGCTTAGACCCATAAGTCACGATTGGAGGCAGCCGAAAGTTCCACTACCCCAGTAGAGGCAAATTCAAGAAGAAGTTGAGAGGCTTATAACTGAACGATTGCACAATTTCCAACGTAACGAGGTTGCTAACGATGCGCTTCGACAAAACATGACCACCATAAGTCACCATTCACGAATGAGATCGAGCAGACAGATCCACCTCGTGGGTTCACTATGCATCACTTCACTCCGTATAAGGGAAAGGAAGATCCAGATCGACATCTCAAGCACTACCGCAGTACCATGATCTTCTACAGGAACAACGACGTGCTTATGTGCAAAAATTTTGCCACAACTCTACAAGGCGAGGCACAAGACTGGTTTCACACTCTACCACCGTAGTCGATTCGGAGTTTCAATGAACTTTCCTTTGTTTTCACTAAGGAGTATTCGTCTAACTGCTCAATCAAGAGGACATCCGACCATCTCTTCAGCATCATAAAAGACCATTGGGAGACTATTCGCGATTATGTCAAAAGGTTCAAAGCGGAGAAGGCTAAGATTGTTGGCAGCAATAAGGACATAACAACAGTAGCTTTCAGAAATGGGCTTCCCATCGAACACCCTTTATTCAGAAAACTGATCATGAGAGAATAACTGACCTTAGTAGCTTCGTATGCTTTGGTGGAAAAGCATGCACTATGGGATGAGGCCAAGCAGTTTAACAAAAACGAGTTAGAAAAAATGCACATGGAATGTTCCCCGACCAGAGAAGACTCAGCAGCCAAAATATTCACCAAGTTCACAGTTCCAATCGGCCAAATTCTCCGTAAGCTCAAGAACGAACCTTGGTTCAAACTGCTGCCACCCATGAAAGGTGATCTTACCAGGTTGGATCATACAAAGTATTGCGCATTCCATCAAGGACCGGGCCACACTACTAATGGCTGCCTGAAGTGGAAGCAGTATCTTGAGAAGCTGACAGATGAGGGTCGGTGCAATGAATATCTTAATAGGTCAACAAAACGGCCTACACAAGCAAGGGAAGTTTCTATCACCCCCTGAACCCCGTTAGGGTTTTTTCCAAATAAGTTCGAAGTCTCAAGCAGCTCGACAAACAAGACCTTGCAAGCCCAGGATTATCCAGTTTGTTATGCAGTTTCTACTTTCTAGCACAGTTGATTTATTATTTATTCTCAATGAAGATTCAAGAAGTTATTCATAAGTCTGGCTTGACTGCTATCTACAACAACTGCTCAAAATCCCATATGGGTCTGCTCTCCAATGCGAGAGGATAAACTAATTGCTCTCCAATGCGAGAGGGTAAACCAATTGCTCTCCAGTGCGAGAGGGTAAACCAATTCCCCGACACCCATATGGGTTTGCTCTCCAGTGAGAGAGGATAAACTAATTGCTCTCCAGTGCGAGAGGGTAAACCAATTCCCCGACACCCATATGGGTTTGCTCTCCAGTGTGAGAGGATAAACTAATTGCTCTTCAGTGCGAGAGGGTAAACCAATTCCTCGACACCCATATGGGTTTGCTCTCCAGTGCGAGAGGGTAAACTAAATCCCCGACACCCATCTGGGTAAGCTCTCCAGTGCGAGAAGGCCACATAGTTCAAAAGATCGAATGCTTGAAAATCAACTAAGCAATAAATGGTTAGGGGGCAGTAGCCACTTTTACACTTAACAGTTCGCTCATCCAACACTTCATTTTCAGCAACTCCAATCTTGGCAGCTTCATCCTTGACTGCTCTATCTATGGCAGTTGAAGAATCAAACTTAAGCAGTTTCCTCATTTTCAGCAGGTAGCCCAACCAATTACCCATTACATGCCACTTCCTCGGCCCATGCCAAACCAATCCTTGGCTTCAATCAAGTCGAGCTGCTCAAGCAATGGCCCCTGCCACATCACCTCCTTGGCCCATGCTAAGCCGACTCCTGGCCCTTGCCAGCCGACGTGCCGCACCACCCCAACGACGGCCCCGTGGCAACACCACCCAAGAAGAAGACAAGAAGAATTAAGTTTTTATTACATTGGTGCGGCACGGAGAAGACGAAGAAAGCAACGAAAGATGGTCATTTGCACGGGCAAGATGTAGAAGATTGCTAGAGGAGGGGGAACAAATATCCTTTAAGCTCTCTCTCTCTTGTATGGTAGAATAAATCACTCTCCAAAGTTGATTTAATAACCCACTTAACGTGGACTTAAATAGGCTTTGAGAGAAATTTATTTCCCTTTCCTGGAAGGATCTAATTTCATATTAAAGAGGGAATCTACCTCAAAACAGGAAGCAGTCCTAAGTTTCCTAGAGCAAGAAGATCTCTACACATGCTGCCCTTTCTTACGAGCAACCTATCAGGTGTGGGGGCATTTGTGGAGCCAAAAATAATCACAAGGCGACACGTGGAATTTTGGTAAAAATGACAAAATTACCCTCGAGGCACACCAAATTTCCTACGCGCAAGCAGTGGACAATCATTCTTCAATTAAGCAAAAGTGCCCAAAAAAGGTAACAAATTCAAAGTTATTTCATCCATCCTCATTCCATATTCTCTACAAGAAAATAATTCCATAACCTTCAAAACATTCCATATAAATTAAATTAATTGGCTAATTAATGGATTTATTACCTAATTAATCCATTAATTACCAATTAAAACACCCATTACACACCAAAAACACCCCAAAGGGCCGGCCACCTTTTCTCCAAAGGGGACCGGCCATGTGCTATATATATGACCCCATTTCCTTTAAAAACGTAAGTCCACTCTCTTGCAAAACTCTCAAAAACTCTCTAAACACTTTTCTCTCTAAATTCTAACTTTGGAATCGGAGGTTCTTCGGCCAAAGCCCCCCCCCCCCCCCCAAATTCATCGTGGGCGCGTGAGGCTCTTAGCCTTGACCAAAGATGTTGATTGTTTTGTAGGTGCAATTTTGTCAAAGAAAGAAAAGGCGAAAATTTGCATCCACAGCGACCAGAGTAATAAAAGGCAAAGGCATCTCATTTGCTCAGGTACGCATGTTACTATGGTATCTACCTCGACAATGGATATGTAGGAGGTCATCTTCATATTTACCTCTTTTCTAACTTGGTTTCAAATGATGGTGGGGCTTATCTTCTATCAACATATATATTAAGTCTTCGTCTTATATTTTTATCTATTGCAACCTATTAATTAATATATTATTCTATGTTCAATTTATGTTTTCCAGTACAACTATGTATTATAAGTATACACTAATATATAAGGCCCCGCAATCTGACTAGCGGCTTTTAGAATATTGGTCAAAGCTATCAAATCTAGTGGTACTAAAGTTTGATTATTGTGTTTGTTTTGGAATTATTTGAAATATTTATGGAGTTTGGAACCTTTTTGCCTTTTTATTAAAATCAATATTCCACACTCATCTAAACTAAAGGGGAAAAGAGAGTTTAAACCTGGACTGAGTGAATTGAAGAAAAATGACTAACTATCAGGGCAATCCACCACCTACTAGGTCTTTTATACTTGGGTTAGAGTTGATGATTTTGGTTTCAAAGAAACTCACCTCCAACAACTGTAAAAATGTGCAGGCACAAGGAGGTTATGTACGTATTATTGATTTTGATTTCGAAGAAACTCACCGCATTTTTTATCCGTATTAAGTAATGTTAAAGAGATCATATTTTTGTATCATATTATATGGTTTAAACGGGATATAACCTTCTTTCTTTTTTTTTGATAAAAAAGGGATATAACTAATTGGTAATTGAAGGCTTTACCGACAATTTGGATTTTCAACGCAGGTACAAGTTTATTTCGTGGACTAGTTGTCAAGACCTTCGGTAAACTTTTGGGTACGCTACATTATGAATTGATTTCTATGGAAATTTTTTTTTTTTTTTTTCAAAGGAAATTCATTTCACACATTCTTTTTAGCATTTTATTATAGTCTCTTACACACATTTGTTTAATTTTGGTCGTTGATTTTTGTTTGTTTTATTCAATCTAATGTCCATATAAATAAATAGGGGTGTGTGAAAAACTTAAAAGGGTGTGTAAAAATCACTTTCCTTTTCTTTTCCTAATTATTCTCTTAATAAATTTTTAATTACTTTCTTTTTATTTTTTTATTTTCAATTATTTTCTAATTCTATATACAGAATTAAGGTTATATTGTTTGATTTGTTTCGAATGTCAACATAGGATTTGATCGTATATATCAAATGAAATTGGCCCATGTTTGGATCCTTGAATTTCTACCTTGTATGTGTGAAGTGACAAAAAATAAAGATGTCAAAGAATTGCAAGGCTTGAAAACAGCAATGTTCCTAGCAACAAAAAAAGGGCATGTGGAGTATATTACTCATACATAGTAAATTATAAATTCAGCCGCATCACCAATGAAAAAGGCCGGAACAACTTTCAATTTGCAGCTGAATGTCGTCAACATAAAGTTTTTAGTCTATTATATGGACTAGATGAACAACGCAAGTGGGGATGGTTCGTAAGTAGGAAAGAGAAGTCGAGCAATAACATGCTGCATGTGGTAGGAACTATTTCCAACGTCGCACAGATTAATCTTATTCGAGGTTCAGCTTTGCAAATGCAAAGGGAACTGCAATGGTTCAAGGTGACTACTTATCTATAGAATTCATTATATATTATACTTATAAAATCTATGTTATTATATAAGAGACTACTTAATCATATGGGAGATTTTGGATGCGGTCCTTAGTTATGAATATTCTTTGATTGAAACATTGTTGGTTTTTAATTTTTGATCGAAGTCTCTGAAATTAATGTGATAATTTATTTCTATGTACGTTACTATATTTTTTAAATTAAAAATTAGAAATTTTAGTTGTTTATATAAATGAGATTTTAAATAAAAAAAATCATAATTTGTGGGATTAAAAATATTAAAATATAAATATACTATTGTGTGTATGTGTGTATATAAACATGGGTACATTCATCAAAATTAACTAAAAAAATTATTGTATCAAAACATGCGTACATTCTTCAAAATCACAAAAAAAAAGAAAGATATTAGGCTTAATAACATTAGTAAATTTCTTCGATTAAACTTCACATGGATACATTTTAAAATTAAAGAAAAAAGAATGTACCCATATAAGTTTAAAAATGGATTAGAAAAAAATTGAATAGATTTTATATTAAAAAAAAGGGTACATTTTACATATAACAAATTGTTATATTTAAGAATAAGTACAATTTAAGATTAAATTTTTTTACATGAATGGGTACATATAATTAGCATGGGTACATTTAGCAAAAATAAAAAGTACAAATAAAAAAAATATATATGGGTACAAATACAAATAAACTTTAAAAAATATGGGCACAAAAAGAAATTAATATATGGGTACAAATTAAAACTGAAAAGAAAATTGGTACAAGTTAAAAAAGAATTACAAATTAAAAATTGGTACAAACTAAAACTAAAAATATATGATAAAAAATTTAGTCATAAATATAAATATACTAATTGTAACATTTTTAACATTAAATGAATATATTTAGAAATAAAAAAATATTTTATTATTGAAATAATTAATGATGTTATTAATACCCAAGGACCTTGATCAAAAATTGAAAATGAATAAAATTTTAATCAATAGAGTAGCAAAATAAATGATGAGAACCTAATTTCTCCTAATCATATTCGTGAAAATTGATGATGGAACCCCCTCCTTTCTCCTATTCACCATCTTCTCTATTGTGTATAATTGAAATTTATAAGGAAATAAGAAGTTATTTTATATATTTGTGGTACATTCCTTCGTAACTTGAACTGAAAATACCTTGAGAATTAGCCATAAGGATTTGTACCAAGAGATCAGAATTACTCTTCGGATGTATATAGTCACATCTCTTCTAAGTTTTTGTTGAATGACATGCAGGAGGTGGAACGTTTTGCAATAAATAAAACGGATGAGATGACACCACGTGAATTATTTACCAAGGGTCACAAGGACTTGGTGAAAGAGGGTGAAAAGGAAATGAAAGATACAGCAACATCTTGTATAGTCGTAGGGCTCTCATCGTTACTATCATGTTTGCTGTAGCGTTTACGATTCTTGGTGGAAATAAACAAGATATAGGTCTTCCTATATTCTTAAGTAAGAGGGCATTCATAACTTTTATAGTTTCAGATGTTATATCGCTCTTTTCTTCCACAACTTCAGTAATGATATTTTTGGGAATCCTCACATTGCGTTATGCCGAAGATGATTTTCTCAAATCATTGCCAGCAAAAATGATATTAGGCCTTATCACCCTTTTTTTTATCTATCGCGGCAATGATGATAGCTTTTTCTTCAGCCCTTTCCATTATGCTTGATGGAAAATCATCTATTGCTATTCTACTTACTTTGCAATGATGATAGCTTTTTCTTCAGCCCTTTCCATTATGCTTGATGGAAAATCATCTATTGCTATTCTACTTACTTTGCTTGCAACTGTTCCAGCTGCATCTTTCATATGGATGCAATTTCCCCTCCTTCTTGAGTTAGTTATTTCTACTTATGGAGCAGGCGTGTTTGACAGGAAAATAAAACACTGGCCTTATGAAGACCCTAAATACTCGGCCTCGAGTTGTGGATTGCTACAATTTTTTTTGAAGTTTGTAATGAAAAGTTGTTTGGATCCTGTATAATAAAACCAAATCCACCCTGGTTGTAATGAAAAGACATTAATGTACATGTTTGAACATTTAGTCTTCATGTTGCATCCCTTCTTCGTTTGCATGTGACATTTTACCGTAGTAGCAAAAAGTAATTATATCTATGCATTCTGGTGCTGGTTAGAACGAATGATGACTTTTTTGAAATGCTAGCTTGGCAGCTCCCAACACACAAATGTAAAATTGACGGTCATAGATTGGAATCAACAAAAGAAAATGGATGTTTATATGATATGCACGAGCAGCGACGTATTATACCTTTGGGTGAACTGTCAATTTAGTCCATAAATTATCACTTGAGTGAAAATAAGGTCCCTAAACTATTTTTTTTCAGAAAAATTAGTTATTGAATTATAAAAATATGCCAATTATATCCCTAATATTAGATTTGAAGCTACTATATTCAATTTTCCATTAATTTAAGTCACGTTACTTGCATGTAATACATATTGGAGGGTAGATTGATAATTTTTCATAAAGAAATAGTGTATGGAGTTAACTTTGGAGGGTAAATTAGACGTTAGATCCGCAACCTATAAGAAATGTTAAGGGCTTATAGGCAAGAAAATAATGGTATTACACTCTAAGTGTGCCAAGTGACTTAAGTTGACAAAAAATTGGATAATATAGCTTTGAATATAATAGTAGGGATAAAATTAGCAATTTTTAATGAATTTAGGGACTTATTTTACCAAAAATGTAATTCATAAATCTAATTTTCACTAAGGCCTCGTTTGGTGGGTCGTATAAGGGATCAAATAGGTCTAACAATACGGACCCGGTCGTTTGGTGTCCTCCCGTATTAAATAGTCGCGGGACTAATTTAGTCAGTCTACCTATTTAGTAGGGTATATACCTACATAATAAACCCTTCCAAAAGGAGAGGATTATTACTCTGGTTCCATTCCCCTTTCTTTCGCACTTCGTTTCCCTTCCCTCTCTCTCGCATTTCGTTCTCTATGACACCTCATCTCGCCATTGTCCTTCTCACCGTCGTCGTTCTTGCCGGCACCTTCAACGCCAATGGCCGCCACGTCTTCCTCTGTTACAAGAGCCCCAAGGCCCGGCCGTCACGCGTCGAAGGCTCTAAGTCTGTGGGTGTTAATTGCAAAGCTTCGGAGTCGGAAATCAGTTGGGGGAAGAAGAAGGGAGAGAGAGAGGGAGGGAGTTTGGGGGGTGCGGCAGGGCCAGGGATCTCGTCGTTGATTTGGCTATGGAGGCTCTAATGATGGCGCTGTTGGGGGATTTTGAGAGCGCACCACTGATGGGATTTAGGTTTGACGGTAAGGAAGGCGGTTCAAATCAGACTGTAAAAGTCATGGAGCCAGTGGCCAGTTTCAATTAATGATAAAAATTTTGAAGAATGGAGGTTGCAAGCGAAGAAGATGAAGTTTCAGAATTATTAGAATGAATTTCAATAAAAAAAATAGGGTAAATTACATAAAACTACCTCAACTATTGGGCCAATCACAATTTCATACCCCATCTTTAAAAAATGTCAATGTCATACCTCATCTTTGAATTTGTTACAATTTCATACCTTCCGTCAGTTTGTCTGTCAATTGTTCCGTTAAATAATGATGTAGCTTTAGACGGGCCTACTTTTTATTAAAAATTAATTAAATATTAAGAACTAAAAAAATAAAATCATTTAATTTTTCTTTTTCATAGGGGACCCACCTTTCTTCCTTGCTCCCGTCTTCCTCTAACCCAAAACCAGAACCACCCAACCCAGACCCCACTCGCCTTTGCCTCCTCCACTTCCAGTTTTTCCTCCCGTTCCTCCACCTTCTTCAACCACGTCGTTCCCCCCCACCCCCGGCGCCTCAACGTCGCGACTGCGGCCCCCTCCACCCAGTCCGTACGATTCTCCTTCGACCGCCCAACCTCTCCCAACCGATCCATCTTCGTCTCGTCGTGTAAGTTCCTCCTCATTCTTCTTCCATCTCTCTCTTCTTATTCTCTCTCCAACCTTCCAAATTTGTTTATTCGGCGGCTCCAAGTCAGAGCCAGAAGTCCATTTTATAGTCATCATCTTCGTTGCCCTCTGTAGAATATCCTGCTACCTCCATAGTTCCAAGCAGTTGCTCATGAAGGCTGCGAAGGCCATTTCTGAAAGGAAATCCGAGGCTGCGACAGAGATTTCGCCCTGATGACGATGACTTAACTTTAAAAACCCAATTTTTTCCCAAAAACTTATCAATCATTTTGGATTTGAAGATTTTGGATTTTGATTAAGGAGAAATTCAATTTTACCTCTCGAAGTCCCGCTGGTTTTCTTGCATTTTCTGGGGTTTCGATTTCATTTCCCTTTGATTTTTAAGGAATGGATTTTCTGGGAATTGAAGCCACACAAAGAGAGAAGAGATTAGGCGGTCTGGGGTTAACACTTCCTCCTTCCACACCCACAAAAGCATGAGCTTCCTATACGAAGCAAAAGGCGAACACGGCCTGGGAGAATGACTTCTAAATTCACAACAATGAACAGAAACTTTTTTAAATTAATAGTAAATTGTAGCAATTGTCCCTTAACTTTAATCAAATTGGAGCAATAGTCACTCAACTAAAAATCCATTACCATTGGTCCATCAACTCATCAAAATGTGTAGTTATGGTTTTTTTCCTCAACTTCGTCAGAATTTTGTCAAATTAAGTTATGTTGGAAGGACCATTGCTACAGTTGGGGTCCCTCAACTCATCAAAAGGTGTATATATGGTTCCTTTTGTCAACTTCGTCAGAATTTTGTCAAAATGAGTTACGTTAGAATGACCATTGCTACAATTGGGTTAAAGTTGAGGGACCATTGCTCCAATTGGGTTAAAGTTAAGGGACCATTTATCCAGTTGGATTAAAGTTGAGGGACCAATGGTAATGAATTTTTAGTTGAGGGACCATAGCTGCACGTTTTGATGAGTTGAGAGACCAATGGTAATGAATTTTTAGTTGAGGGACCATTGCTCCAATTGAGTTAAAGTTAAGGGCTCATTGCTACAATTTGCTCTTAAATTAAACTCCGCAATCATCGAATCTGAATCTGAGATCCAACAGAACCAACCGAAGGAAATTGAAAGAGTCAAAATGTAAACAGTAAGAGCTCAGCGATCTTTTTGGCGCTTGAGAAAATCCGAAAAAATAATTGAAAACAGATTCAGGGAAATGAAAAACAAGTAAAGATTCGGGTATAATGGATAAAGATTACAGGGAGAAAGTGAGCGTGGTGCAGAGAGAGGCGGAGGGTAAGGGAGCCAAGTTTGTGGGATGAAGAACATTTTTTCTTTTTTAATTAATTTTTTTTTCAAAATAACTAATTAAAATACTTTTTAATTAATTTTAATTCTTAAATAAAAAAATTCTTAATTTATTATTAATTAATTAATTTTTTATTTCAGTTGGCAAATGAGTGGGCTCTACTCCTGCCACATCATCATTTAACAGACAAATTGGCAAAAAATTTAACAGATGTATGACATTGCAACGAATTCATAAGTTGAGGTATGATATTGACATTTTTTAAAGATGGGGTATAAAACTGTTACTGGCCCAATAGTTAAGGTAGTTTTATGTAATTTACCCAAAAAAAATATAATGAATTAATCTTCAACAAAAAGAAGAAGAAATTGCGTGGTTGTTGGTTTTAATTTTTACTTATTTAATCTTATTAAACATTTGACAGTGTTAAATTGGAAATTAAATTAAAAGACACTAGCATATGGGCACACACAGTGTGTGAGAAAATTTTTTATTTTTGTTTTTGAAATAGAAGGAGAGAGAAAGAGAGTGGTGGGAGTGAGAAGGTTTTTTTTTAATTTTTTTTAATTTTTAATTTTTAAATTAGAGATATGTTAGGATTACATGTAGGTGAGATTTTGAAAAAAAAAGCAAAATTTAATTGTGTGAAATTACATTTCTGCCCCATATTTCTAATCCATGTTTTGTTTTAATTAGAGTGTTAAACTGGTAATTTCATAAGATTTTGGTTGATAATGAATGTTTTATTAATTAGTAGAGATAATTAGAAGACATAATTGGAAGTTAAATTAAACAATTTGTTTTTTTTTTAATTTGACCCATTTGGTGGTCGTGAGCGTGTAAATTTTTTTTTTCCATTAATCATTAATTTTTATGTTAAAAATATTAATACTTTGAATTCCATTTATCCTGTATAATATCAACATAGTATAAATAATATGGTCATTAGTTTGATACTGTACCAAACGCCCCACTAATTTAGTCAGTACTATCCGGTGACTATTTATCCTATCTGACCGAAATAGTCAGTAGAGTCCGAACTGCCAAACGAGGTCTAAAATGATAGTTCAATGACTAAATCGGCACTACTTCACCCTGTAGCTTTTCAAACCTCCCAAAATTTCAAACAAATCAAATGGAGGGAAACCTGTTCGTCCCATCAGTATCCATCCTCATAAGCTTTCCCAAATCTAATTTCCCAATTCGATTTTCCCGATTGCAGTGGCTGACACTCTGAGCCCTTATCGGGCAACCCAGAAGCGGAGGCTCCCAATGGCCGCTCGTCTCCAGTCTCCAACCAGCCCCTTCTTCCATGGAAGGAAGTCCGTTGCGCTCAATCTGCTGCCACAGCAGGGAGACCCCAATCACGGCCTCGGAAAGGCGCAGATCCTCTGAGCTGTTCCAGAATTGCATCAAACTCGCCAGTGAAAATGTCAGTTTAGATTTTTCAAGTAATTGAAAGTTTTGAAATTATTTTCTTTTTAACAAAAAGTTTCAATTTTTTTAGTATTTTATTTGTCAAATGAGTGAGCCATTTTTACTGTATTAGATTTTGATGTTTGTTGTGAAATTTTTCTTAAATGTTCGATTTTGATCTGTTGGGTGCGCAGAAAATTAATCAGAAAAATACATGGGAGCTGAATTTGATTGACAATTTAACGGATATTATTAAGGTTGAAGAGGAAAACGATGCAGAGACGAATTTTCATAAGGTAAATTTCGCCTATTGATAGTACGATGTTTCGGATTAGTTTTGGAGTTTGAAATCTATCAAGACCCAGATTTTCGTAAAACCACTTTTGAAGTGAGAGGCCGAATGTTCATATAATCGATTGGATACGCTGTGTTTGCTTAAATATGTATCACTTCTCTATCTGTGCAGGCAAGCTGCACTCTTGAAGGTGGAGTCAAAATTTACTCATGAGGGTGGATTCAGTACACTCCGAGGCATATAAGGTCCTTGGTGGGATGAACAGAGCAGTCCAAGAAGATGAACAGGGTTGGGTTTGCTATCGGCTCTCACTCTGCCCTTTCGTTTTTTACTCAAGTGTATTCACTTGCAAGCCAAAAAAAAGTATGTTGATTTTAAAAGTAGTATTGTACTTGGTTCTGGATAATTTTCTAACCGGCAGACGAAAGTAAATTTTGTGAAAGTTGCGTTCTTGGCATATTAGTCATTATACCGTATCAAGGTAGATAAAATCGATAGTGTTGCTGCATTTGAGGAAGGCCAAATCGGATAAAGGATTTATGTGGTTATAAGGTATTCGAAAGATAACCATGTGCTAAAAAAACTCGGATTTAAATTCCTGTGATGTACTCTATTAGCAAATTTAGTCCAAAATGATTTTTCCGATAACTATCTGTTAATACATGGGTAAAATTGTACTTTGACATGTGCACTCTTCCTCGTCTCTCTGCTCTCTCTGTAATTTGAACTTTCACAAAACCAGTTCTGAGAAAGCCGTCATTGAGATCGGCAGGAAGCTTCAAGACTGGCCTCTCGTTGCTTTCTACGAACAGCAAGAAAGCCGTCACTGAGATCTCCAATTTCGATTCGGGCTTGCTGCAGCTTCAGAACGAACCTGTAGAAGAAGGTGACGCTGTTGATGATGGCGGTGGTCACTTGCCGGGAATAATGGATGACGTTCTCGGTTTCTTCACTGAGATTTCGGTGATGCCGGACTGCTCGACCGACTTTCCTACGACGCGTGACCATGGTAAAGTTGCTGAATTTCATTTCAAATTGAATGCAATGTTGGTTTTGCCTATTTTCTTTGTGCCTGTTGCTTTAATTTTCTAATGAAGTTGTGAAGAATTGAAAAGAAATCACGTTTCTGGGAGGAAGCTTTGATTTGTTTCGAAGAAATCGAAATTTATTCGAAACCTGTTATGATGATTTTCGTTCGGTTCGATTTTGTGTTCTTTTGTAATGGTAGATACCGGAGTTGGAATCGGAGACCTCTTAATCTCTTTGTGATTGCGAAACAACGATTGACAAGATAATTTGAAACAAACTGACATGACATTTGTGCTGGCAAGTTTATGCTGATTGAATTTGAATCAGACATGGTGTTGTACAAATACAAATTACAGACCTTCTTCTTATCCATACTTCTAGGACATGGTGTTGTGAAAGTACAAATTACAGACCTTGTTCTTATACATTAGACAGTATAAAGACGAGGAAAAAGAAGGTGCACACGTCAAAGTACAATTTTACCCATGTATCGCCAGATAGTTAACAGAAAAATAACTTTTGGACTAAATTTGCTAACGAAGTACACTACAGGGGTTTAAATCCAAGTTTTTTTAGCACATGGACTATCTTTCGAATACTTTATGACCACAGGGATCATTTATCTGATTTGGTCTTTGAAGAAAGATAGGCTCCAACATAAAAACTAATTGACAATATGGAAAGTAGCCCAACTTACTTATAGGCCCATACAAAATCCCTCATTCCATCAATGTGAGCCTTATTCTCAACATATCCCTTAATGTGTGGTGAATTTTCAAGCCTAACACATAGACGACACAACGGGGTGACGCGGAGCATGTGTGGCCGTTTGACTTCACACATGGATACCATTAAGAAAATTGGGTTTCACCATAAAATCAATTAGCAATATGGGAAGTAGCCCAACTTACTCATAAGCTCATTCAAAATCCCTCCTCTCATAACGTAGAACTTATTCTCACCGGTATTAACCTTTGCATTTATGACCTATACAATGAATTAGAGAACATCCAATCAATGACCTTTCCTGGCAGAAGCAATGAGATTTTTTACGGTTTATCACAATGATGGCTATCTGGTAGAGTTATCTTTAAGCAGCTCATCTGTAATAGTAATTTCTTTCACAACGGATTTTTGCTTCATTGACCTCGTTAGTATTTTATTACTTTTGTAATTTTAGATATCCTTATTACTACTTTTTTAGTGTGAGATGCGAGGCCAAGTGACACACCCCGACCGAGATCGAGGCGTGCTGGACGTTACGTGAGCGTAACGTAACCATAAGCACAGTGCAGAAGCAAGATTAATAAGGGAAATACGAACAAATTAAAACCGAGCAACTAGCAATCCTAGTTAAGATAGCCTACTAGTGCGAGAATAAGTGTGAATTACACAACCAAAGCTTAACTAGCCTAAGTGCAGTCAAGCATAAAAGTACTAATTAAACAACACCCGAAGGTGGTCCTACATGAAGGATGTCTGTCAGAATCTCCGTTGAATCCTCGTAAGCCACCAACAAACGCTACCTGATACCTGGAGGGGTGCAAAACAAATACGTGAGTGGGCAAAAACAAAGGTTTTCTAAAATCATACGATATCAAAAGCGCTATTCCCTCGCTGGAAAACCTATATAATTCCCAGAAAATAGGATACATATATATATATATATATGTATATAAATATAATTCAAAACCATGCTCAATGTATCCAAAACCACATAAATATATGTATGCCATGCCCAATGCCTCATAATATCACAAATGTAAGTCAGGTGATGCAATTCAATATAACTCATATACTAGCCGAAGTCACCTAACGTGATCTATACAGTGAAATCTAGAGCTCATTTCAATCATGTCTTAATCTCATATCTCATCACATAATTCATCATGTATATACGTCACATATCTCCACATATCTCATCATGTATATACATATCTGCACACGAGTCGGAACCACCTCACGTGGTCTGACCGACAAGACTGGGTATAAATAATAATACGCTCTAGTGCTACGATCACGTGAAGACTGTGCGAATAATCGCGGGTCACCTACGAGTCGAACCCACTAAAAGTGGTCTATGCGACAGGACTGTGCACCTAACTTGGATCCAAGATGAGCGTGTGGTGCGGGAGGTGAACATCACTTGAAGGACTATGCCCCTAACTCTGGGCGGGAGCACTAATACCGGGGTGCAGATTAATGAGCTTAATATGCATCACAACATCACCATTCATCTCATAACTATTACCAGCATGATATACTCACCTGTAACTTACCTGGGCCACCGCAACACCATGGAACAATATGCATAATTATGATAAAGCATATGCTAATATATAATACGAGCATGACATGGCATTTCAAATCACATTTCCTTTAAAACACGTTTTCTGGGAAAAACGTCAAGTTTGTACACACACACACACACACACACACACACACACACACACACACACACACACACACACACTAAAAACAAAAGCCCACTCACTGGTACGAAGCTGGGTTGTAACCCCCGTGACTAGCCTGGTTACACTCGTCCTCCGGATAAGTCTCGTCTATATGAGAAACAACTATATAAGCGTTAATTTAAAGCACATAAACGAAACTTGGTAATAACTTCTCATATATTGCTCCATTTGGGTATATGAATATACCACAGTGATCTACACAACCTCATGAACATCCCCAAATTTTTAGAAAAACTTTCCGACCACTCACGCACCGGCCAAGGCACAGCCTTACGCGCCACCACGCGCGGTCATGCAACAAGCACACTGACGACGATAGTCAACGCCGTCAGGTATATATCGGGGAATATTCCGTTAAGTCCCAACAGTAATAGTTAAAACTAACTGACGGCGTCAGAATATTCCGTCGTCTTCAACCTCTAACTCTCCGGCAACCGTCGCCAGCGCCCGAAACTGGGAATTTTTCAAAATCTTGCATCTCCGTCAAAACTTAACCATTTTTCACTATTTTTGTGTCAAATTGAAGCATACGAAGAATAGAACACAAATATACCTCTAATAAGTTCCAATGATCACTGGATCTTGCCGGAGAACCCTCGAAAGTCCGGCCATCTCTGCAACTCCTACGTTCTACGTTTTTCGATGTCCAAAACCTTCAAACGAATGTTCCCTAGCTTCATGTGGACCTCCTAAAGCTTCCTAGAAGCTTGAAATCTACTAAAAACCACGTATAAGAAATTGCATGAACAGTACATGTATAGAGGTTACGATTTTTCGTGAAAACGAAGCTACTCTTACCTAAAACTGGCATCAATGAGTTCTTGGGCTTGCAAGGAGTACAATGGTACCTTCCTCGACCTCGATCTGTCAAGTTCCAAAGGGTTTTAGGTGTGTCCGTACGAAATGGGAGAGAGAGAGAGTCTGCGAGAGAGATAAGAAAGTTTGGTGTGTAAAATGGCCTAATGGTATGATACATTTTAGTTCCTCCTGGATGCGGCATATGTTGAAATGTGTGCCTCATCAAGAATTGCTTTCTTTAACTCCTCATTATTTGGCACGTACATCATATTCTCTTGCATAAGCATGCCATCCGTCTCTCTAACTCTGAGATCTTTCTTTTTCCCTTGATTCCTCAAATGAATTAGCTCTTGAATCTCTTCATTATTCATCTGAGTATCGAGTATACGATCAATCAGAATATGCCTAACTTGGAAACTAGCAAGTAAGGTTTCTTCTTGTTCTATCACAGCTTTTTCTTATTCTTCTAATTCCAATTTCACTCCAGTAGACCTCAAATTTGCAAGAAGAAGAACACGAGAAGCATACAAAGCACTGATCCAACCTTGGGATTTCCTACTCAAAGCATCAGCCACTACATTAGCATTTCCAGGGTGATACTCAATCGTCCAATCATAATCACTAAGTAACTCTAACCACCTTCTCTGCCTAAGATTAAGCTCCTTCTGGGTGAAAAGATACTGAAGACTCTTGTGATCTGTAAAGATCCTACACTTTTCACCATACAGATAATGTCTCCAGATTTTCAAAGCAAAGATAATAGCTGCTAACTCCAAATCATGAGTAGGGTAGTTCATCTCATGAGACTTCAACTGCCTCGAATCATAGGCAATTACTTTACCATGTTGCATCAGAACACAACCCAGGCCATTCAAAGAAGCATCGTTATAAATCTCAAAGTTACCACTATCATCAGGAAGTGCCAAAACCAGAGCATGAGTGAGACAATGCTTAAGCTGCTGAAAACTCTGCTCACAATTCCCATCCCACTCAAATTTAACTTCCTTCCTAGTCAACCTTATAAGTGGTAAAGCAATAGCTGAAAAGTCCTTAACAAACCGTCGATAGTAACCTGCTAAGCTAAGGAAACTCCGTACCTCGGTGACGGTTCGTGGCTGTTCCCAATTCTCTACAGCTGCCACCTTCTGAGGGTCTACCAAAATACCTTGAGCTGAAATTACATGTCCTAAGAATGCCACTTCATTTAACCAAAACTGGCACTTGCTAAATTTAGCATACAGCTGATGTTCCCTCAATTTCTTCAGCACTAAAGTGAGATGTCGAACATGATCTGATTTTGTCTTAGAATACACCAGAATGTCATCAATAAAGACAATGACAAATTTATCCAAGTATTGCTGAAATACCTTCTTCATCAAACCCATGAAAGCTGTTGGTGCATTCGTTAATCCAAATGGCATCACACAAAACTCATAGTGACCATAACGAGTTCTGAATGCCATCTTAGGGACATCTTCACTCTTAATCTTCAGCTGATAGTATCCCGACCTTAAGTCAATCTTTGAGAACACACAGGCACTTCTGAGTTAATCAAATAGATCGTCTATACGCGGCAATGGATAACGGTTTTTAATCGTTACTCGATTCAATTGCCTATAATCAATAAACAACCTTAAGGTACCGTCCTTCTTCCGAACAAATAACACTGGGGCTCCCCAAGGTGACGAACTTGGCTGAATGAAACTTTTATCAACCAACTCTTGTAACTGAATCTTCAATTCTCTTAACTCCGCATGAGCCATTCTATATGAAGTTAAGGAAATAGGATTCGTACCTGGAAGTAAATCAATGGTGAACTTCACATCTCTGTCTGGCGGTAATCCAGGTAAATCCTTAGGAAAGACGTCCGAAAAATGCCTAACCACTTTTACATTCTCCACACTAATAGGAGCAACATCATTCAATACTAAGTGAGCCAAGTACCTCTAACAACCTTTCGTTAACAACTTTTTGGCTCTCACAGCTGAAATAATATCATGCCTCAATCCACTAGGCTCACCAAAGAATGTAATCTCAGGTAATCCAGGACGATGAAAGGTCACTGATTTCCCGTAACAGTCAATCTTGGCACGGTTGTAATGCAACCAATCTGTGCCTAAAATAACATCAAAATCCACAATGTCTAAAGGAGTAAGGTTAGCTGGCATAACCACATCCTCCACTAATACGGGACAACCTGGGTAAACATCATCTACATAACACTTCTCCCCTCTAGGCATTGCAAACTTTAACTCTTACCCAAGGGGTGTAGATTGAGGTTGAGTCAACTGAGCAAATGTATGAGAAATCACAAAATGTGTAGCACCACAACCAATCAACACTTTAGCATAATAACCGAGAACATTTAACGTACCCATGATTAAGTCAGGATTGTTCTAAGCATCCTGAAGAGAAATGTTATGGATACGTCCCTGAGTTTGTTATCTTCCTCCTCGACCTCTGCTGGCATGAACACCTCTGCCCTGAGCACTGCGTAGCTGACCTGACTGGCTGTGCTATCTCGACGACCTCGCGCTACTAGCAGCAACATCAACGTGCTAAGGTTGTACTCTAGACTGCCACTGCGATCCACCAACTGAAAACTGCTGACCGTAGCCACTCTGCTGATAAGGCATATAACCCCCTGCAAACTGGCCAAAACCACCTTGCTGATAAGGATCCTGAGGGTACTGATACCGTCCTGAAGGATAAGGAATTGGATCCCCCTGAAAATGATAAGTGCTACCACGACCTGCCTGCACATAACCACTAAGTCCTGAAAACTGCTGAGTCGAAGCTGGCGGTGGCATAAGGGACTACTGGGGCCTCTGCTGATTCTGAGGGCAATACCTAGACAAATGTCCCATTTGTCCACAAGTATAGCACCCGCTACTACCTCGACGACACTCTCCAAAATGCCGATTATTGCATTTACGGCACAAGGGTGCACTATCACCACATGAATCTCTCTGCCTTTGAAATCTCGGGCCTCCACTAAATCTACCTCTTCGCCTTTGGCTCGTGGCACTAAAACCTGAACTGGAAGAACTCGAGCTTGTGCCATTTTTCTTAAAACTCTGAGTCTGGCGAGGTTCCTGAGATGAATGTCCTTTACCTTTATCATCCCTTATATGCTTCTTATCATTTTCTTCCTCTTCCTCACTATCACTGGGCAACTTCTCTGAGTCTTCAACCCTCAACAAAATCTCATAGAACTCCTGGTAAGTATTACAGTAAGTAGTGGTCACTATAGTACGCCATTTCATTTTAGTACCCCAAATAAAACGGTGTAACATCTCAACCGGATTAGCAACAACCTCCAGATGATAACGAGACAAGTCGGTAAACTTCTTGTAATACTCATTCGCTGACATCTTCCCCTGTTTTAGATTGGTAAACTCTTGCTTCTTACTGTCAATGTAGGCTGGAGAAATAAATCTTTTCATAAATAAACTCTTGAAAACTTCCCAATCAACTGCTTCCTCTCGAGTTAACGCTCGAGCCTCCAGTTCCCACCAAGATGTAAGTTCCTTACCTAAAAACCAAGTAGTCGTCTTAACCCATCTATCAGGAAGAAGATTCCCCTGACTTTGCATTACCCGGAAGGTCTTCTCTACATGATTAAATCATTTCTCTGCGCCTTCAGGCGCTTCATTTCCCACAAAATTATACAACTTCAAATTGTATACAGCCTCAATAGGAATCCTCTGAGCAAGACGTAACGCAGACTATATAGCATTGGCAATAGCTTCCTCTAACTGAGAAATATAGGGGAAACTAGGTTCAGTTGAACGACGTGGCTCTCTACGAGGCGGCATAGTTCTGACAGAAGGCACAAAAAACAATTAGGGAATTCACAAGATATGCAGGACTGCAACCTAGAGCTCTGATACCAAACAGACACACCCCGACCGAGATCGAGGCGTGCTAGTCGTCACGTGAGCATGACGTAACCATAAGCACAGTGCAGAAGCAAGATTAATAAGGGAAATACGAACAAATTAAAACCGAGCAACTAGCAATCCTAGTTAAGATAACATGCTAGTGCGAGAATAAGTGTGAATTACATAACCAGAGCTTAACTAGCCTAAGTGCAGTCAAGCATAAAAGTACTAATTAAACAACACCCGAAGATGGCCCTACATGAAAGATGTCTGTCAGAATCTCCGTTGAATCCTCGTAAGCCACCAACAAACGCTACCTAATACCTGGAGGGTCGCAAAACAAATACGTGAGTGGGCAAAAACAAAGGTTTTCTAAAATCATACGATATCAAAAGCGATATCCCCTCGTTGGAAAACCTGTATAATTCCCAGAAAATAGGATACATACATATATATATATATATATATATAATTCAAAACCATGCTCAATGTATCCAAAACCACATAAATATATGTATGCCATGCCCAATGCCTCATAATATCACAAATGTAAGCCAGGTGATGCAATTCAATATAACTCATATGCTAGCCGAAGTCACCTGACGTGATCTATACGGCGAAATCTAGAGCTCATTTCAATCATATCTTAATCTCATATCTCATCACATAATTCATCATGTATATACGTCACATATCTCATCATGTATATACATATCTGCACACGAGTCGGAACCACTTCACGTGGTCTGACCGACAAGACTGGGTATAAATAATAATACGCTCTAGGGCTACGATCACGTGAAGACTGTGCGAATAATCGCGGGTCACCTACGAGTCGAACCTACTGAAAGTGGTTTATACGACAGGACTGTGCACCTAACTTGGATCCAAGATGAGCGTGTGGTGCGGGAGGTGAACATCACTTGAAGAACTATGCCCCTAACTTTGGGCTGGAGCACTAATACCGGGGTGCAGATTAATGAGCTCAATATGCATCACAACATCACCATTCATCTCATAACTATTACCAGCATGATATACTCACATGTAGCTTACCTGGGCCACCGCAGCACCATGCAACAATATGCATAATTATGATAATGCATATGCTAATATATAATACGAGCATGACATGGCATTTCAAATCACATTTCCTTTAAAACACGTTTTCTGGGAAAAACGTCAAGTGTGTGTGTGTGTGTATATATATATATATACTAGAAACAAAAGCCCACTCATTGGTACGAAGCTGGGTTGTAACCCCGTGCCTAGCTTGGTTAGGCTAGTCCTCCGGATAAGTCTCGCCTATATGAGAAACAACTATATAGGCGTTAATTTAAAGCACATAAACGAAACTTGGTAATAACTTCTCATATATTTCTCCATTTGGGTATATGAATATACCACAGTGATCTACACAACCTCACAAACATCCCCAAATTTTTAGCAAAATTTTCCGACCACTCACGCGCGGGCCAAGGCACGGCCCTACGCGCCCGCACGCGCGGTCATGCAACAGGCACACTAACGACGTCAGTCAACGCCGTCAGGTATATACCAGGGAATATTCTGTTAAGTCCTAACGGTAACAGTTAAAACTAACTGACGGCGTCAGAATATTCCGTCAAACTTGACGGAATATTCCATCGTCTTCAACCTCTAACTCTCCGACGACCGTCGCCGGTGCCCGAAACTGGGAATTTTTCAAAACCTTGTATCTCCGTCAAAACTCAACCATTTTTCACGATTTTGGTGTCAAATTGAAGCATACGAAGAATAGAACACAAATATACCTCTAATAAGTTCCAATGATACTGGATCTTGCCGGAGAACCCACGAAAGTCCGGCCACCTCTGCAACTCCTACGTTCTACGTTTTTCGACGTCCAAAACCTTCAAACGAACGTTCCCTAGCTTCGTATGGACCTCCTAAAGCTTCCTAGAAGCTTGAAATCTACTAAAAACCACGTATAAGAAAGTGCATGAACAGTGCATGTATGGAGGTTACGATTTTTCGTGAAAACGAAGCTACTCTTACCTGAAACTGGCATCAATGAGTTCCTGGGCTTGCAAGGAGTACAATGGTACCTTCCTCAACCTCCGTATGAAATGGGAGAGAGAGAGAGAGTCTGTGAGAGAGGGAGAGAGAGAATGCACGGGAGATAAGAGAGTTTGGTGTGTAAGTGTGGTCCTCACACTTCCACCTAAGCCTCAACATAACCATGGTTACTCCAAAAATCCAAATCTTCAAGTAGGGTTACCAAATAAAACTCCAAATATGAACTTCCCATGCAATGCTCAAGGGCAATTTCGTCAATTCACGTCAACGAAAATTATTTTCCGGGACGGGCTGTCACACCAAGTGTTTAATACAATTTTGTTTGTATTTTCAGTTGATCCCATCTAAGGGTCTTTTAATGAATAATCTTAGAGTATTTGGTGGATGCAGAGTGCTCTTTGACTCTTCGGAAGTACTAGGAAAATGCGTCGCATCCGATGTTCAACTTGATAAATTAGATACCGTTGATCTTTCTTTTGCTGGTGTTGAGTTGCGTTTTTTTTTTATCTTTGGAAGTAATGGACTATCTCGAAGTGGACTAGCTTCAGGAACTAAGTTGGACTGATTTAGACTAAACTGTACTGACTTAGTTGAAGCGTTTGGGGTAATATCGAACTAAGAAGCAGGGTAACTCTTTTTAGCAAAAGGTGCTAGCTAACAGACACAGCAAGACAGGGGAAAAGAAAAAAACAACGAAGTGAGAAAGAGCAAAACAGGGGAAAAGAAAAACAACAAAGCAAAGGCAGCAGAGAATGAAGCGTTAATTGGCGGAGCAGGGAGTCCTCTTTCTTCCCTTTTCTTTTCCCTGTCCAACTCCCTCTCTCTTCCCTTTGTTTTCCTTTTCCTGTCCAATTCCCTCATCTTTCTACCCTCTCCTTTTTTTCCCGTCCAACTCCCTCTTTTGGTGCAGTATCCATAACTAAAAAATAAAACCCATAATCCAATCCAAAAATCCAGAATCCACCTGTTTGCACCTAAAATGTGCCATTCGGGCTAAATATGGCAAATATGGCATTTGGAGGATGATGGAGCAAAACATTGAACCTGGAGAGATATTTGGTGCAAGTGGGATAGTTTAAACATTATAATATTGCTATTCCCTTTTTGTTTAGGTGGTGGAGGTTTGCCAAGAGATTTATTTAATCAAAAGAATACAAGCTTTGAAGAGGATGGAAAGACACCATGCAGGCTTTCGGGCAAGAATATGTGGTGAAAGAAGCTAGCTTGCTTCTTTTAATTATTTTATAGCAAGTGGGAAATAGACATGTGGTGGAGATGCAACTTGCCTATTTTTATTTCACAATGCAAGCTGGCAGGGGGGTGCATTCGGACAGATTCAAGGTTCTCAGCAAGGGCTCTTTCAGATCTCTATATAAAGGAGCAGAAGCACAAGGATTATGGACACTCAACCAATCAAACAAATATACAAACTTTGCTCAAGCCAGATTTGCATCTACGAAGCTGTAGTCAGCACCAACTTCAATCCTTATCAGGATCAGCCCTCACAAAAGCCATCTTTTTCTAGTTTATTAGCTTTGCTACTCATCCAGTAGTATCGATCTCTTTTGTATTTTCTGTACAACTCATTTCCAGTTTGGCATCCCTCTGTACTTAGAATGCTTTGTACTTTGAATAAATGCATTTATGTACCACACCAATCATCTACTTTCCTCAGTCATTCACACTTCTAGCAACCTTGTCATTTACATATTGTTCCATCTCTCCATATAAGTAAAGTCCTTAGTTTTAAGGCAAAGAAAGAACCTTGATTTAAGCTACTCCCACTCAATGGCACAATCTCTTGGTTTGAAGTCAATCTCAGGCGCAACCTCAATCATTTAGAACCCGTCTACTAGCGGCATCTAGTAGTGGCACGCCCGCACCAACCAATTTCATGTTTGAGTAAATTCCCGGCATGCCCGCAAGGCCCATGGTGAATTTAGGGAGCGAACACCACCATTTCAAAAAATTTAGTCCAACACCTACAAATCGACTTGGCCATCTCTGCAAATCCATTTCAATCAATCTCTACATATCGACGTCAATCAATCTCTGCAAATCCATTTTACAAAGATCCCGTCTTTTGGAAGTTTGCCTTTCGACGGAGACGATTGGCTACAAGCGGTGCGAAGCAAACTGGACGAGTCCAAGGTGAAGCGAATCAGGTGTTGGAGACGGGATTAGCAATCCTCTCCTTTGGAAGGTCTTGCTAAGACCACCTAGCGAAGGAGTTAGTCAACACTAGTCGGACTTAATCCCATTAAAATCAGTACGGCTCACACCAAACACGGACTAGTAATCTAGTCTAGTAAAACTTAATTGGGGCAAACAAACGCTCCCTTAAGTGTATTTCTCTTTTGCACTCAAATTTAAATTTTTCTTCCTACAATTTATATGATTGGATTAAATAGAAAATCGATTTATCATAATTGAAGAGTCATAAATTGGTTTGTCAACGAGACAAAGTGGACACAGTCACACACCTCTTGCAATCTTACATCATGTCCCAACTTGCTTGTTTTATAATCTGTTAATCACAACTGTGAGTATTAGTTTTTTCTTACTAGTTTGTTTAAACACATGGTGGATCGACATAAATTCATGTTTGATAAATTTACAGATGGAAGATGACAGACACAGTTGTCCCAAGTTTAATTGTTCATGAACTTCTAAACCAAAATAACTATGAAGATTGGAGTTTGCGAGTTAAAACCTACCTGTTGGCAAAAGATCTTTGGGACGTTGTGGAAGCCACCACTAAGCCTCCTAAACGAGAAGATGGTGAAGTTGAATATAAAGCCTGGAGGAAGAGTAATGCCGAGGCTTTGCACTCCATCCAGATTTCTTGTGGGGAGGATACTTTCTCATTTATTAGGGGTACCAGCACAGCCAAAGTTGCCTTGGATATTTTGGCAGAAAAGTTGAAGCCAGCTGAAGCATCCCAAGCCATAGGAACCGGTATGTGCACCTTCGCCTTTTCCATATAATTAGGCATTTGTCTTTGGAATTAACTTGGATCCTCACAGGACGAGGAGAAGTTCATTATCAAAATACTTTGTGACCAATTTACAGAATTTTATGCTTGTGATCAAAATTGTTAATGTTATAAATCACTTAATAAAGATTCTTTTTGTAAAATTAATAAAATATGAGATCATTTAGCCATTGAATTGTCTAAAAACAGATGGTTAGATTCAATACAAGCGTCACAAATCATCTATATATATTTGCTACAATTGATTGACTAAACAACCTTAGAATTAATTAATTTTCTACAAAGATGATTTTTATTGAGTGATTTATAATTCTGAACGATTTTTATCATAAACACGAACTGTGAATCAATCATGAAGTTTTTATTTATTTTATTTATTTTTATGAGGAACTCCTCAACTTTGAGGTGCCAAACATACCTCTTTGCCTTTTTGTCGTACTGTATACAAAGTGTAGTAAGCCTGATTTTTTTTTTTTTTTTGTCAATAAAAAGAGAGACGTCAATTGTGTGAGTAGTGTCAGTTTTGGTTTCGACCTGACTCTTTTCAGTTTAATTAGATCTATCCTTAATAGAATAGTTCAATTTAAACTACAGCAAAAATAAGATAGGAAAAGGGAGAAATATATTTCTCAATAGAGAATGATGGGATATAAACATAAATGATTTCATTTTTCAGGGGAGATATCCGACGATCACACGAATAACAACCCAAACATTGTTGAGGCAGAGCCAGAGAATGATGCCATAGAAGAATCGCCCCATGAAGGTATTATGTCTCGATTCTCACAAAGATTTCCGTTCAATATTTATTAATTAAACTCCTTTCAAATTCTACATAGTTATTTGCACTCTAAAATAGTCACTTATTTTGCTTTTTTCAAGGAGAAAACTAAAATGCATAATGCCATCGACTTTGAATTCCTATTAATGGTTGCAATTTACAAAGAAAAAGAGACGGTATTCAATGGTAAAACAGAACAAAAGTAGTCTATATATACAATAAAATGAAGAAGAATAAGAAAAATGCGTAAGAAGTATATAATCTATATGTTTTTGTTTTGGTGATGAGGGTAACAAATATATGTTACGTAGATTATGGGGATATATATGTAACGTTAGCTAGCTTGGCAGGAGACGGAGACAACCACGTTAATCAAACTATTATGGATTTCCTGATGAGGGGTGATTGGGATGCTGCAGGCAGTAACTGCAAGAATTAGTGAAGGTGGGACAATTCTTCACTGGGCAGTCTTTTTTAAGAAGGTGGACATTGCAAAAGAATTGGTGCACTTAATGAGACCAAAAGACTTGGAAATACAAGACTATGTGGGTCTTACCGCTCTTCATCGTGTTATAACCGGTATTCCAGAAAGCGTCGAACTAGCAAAATGCATGGTTGAAAAGAATATGAAGTTACTCAGTATTGCCCTTCCTCCCGAGAAAACCATCCCACTTTTGGCCGGCAAAATTACTCCATGATGAGTCAATTTCAAATTATATATTTTACCTCGTTCTGAGTATATTTTGGTAGAATTTTGATATTTTGTTTTATATTTTCAACATAGGACATTTGACTTCCTTTGGAGCAAAACATGATCAAACGGACGAATTTTGGAGAGATTCAAATTGGAGGATGTTTGTGTGTCTCTTGGCGTGTTCATTTCAAAATTTCAAAAATTTCTACCAAGCGATTATTTTCTGGCAATTAAATAAAGGAGCAGTGTGCTTTGCTGGAAAGTGACTTTTTTTTGGGCTTTAGTGCAGTTTTTGGAGCCCAAGATGATCTCAGATAGGTTCGTGGCCTTCTGGAGAAGTGTTCAGAATAGTCCAAGCTTTAAATCCAGCTATTTGGATCAGTTTTGGAGCTGATATGGGTCCAAAACGTGGCTGTGAAGGATTTTGGGCGAATTTACCAAGTCAATTTAGGATTATGTTTCCTAATTTATTTCAATTTATTTGGTTTTCTAGTCTTATTCTAAAACCTTTTACTAGGAGGATTTAATTAGAGTAGTATAAATAAGCCTTTTTGGCTGGCCCTAGGTTTTCCTCCTTAATGCAATGTTTGGAGAGAAGATTTGGGGAAAAGCTTAGAGATTTCAAGACTTTTATACTTTCAAGTTGTTTTCATTCTTTTTAGGCTTTTTATTCAAAATGGTCCCTGAGATTTGCATTATCCATAAGTTTGGTCCCTGAGATTTAAAATCAATAGAAGTAGTCCCTGAGATTGTCCACCATTCATGATTTTGGTCCTTCCGCTAAAGCTTTTGGCCGGAAGTTTGGGCAATTTTCAAAGCTTCGTAACTCAATCGTTTATTCACCAAATTCGACCCATAATATATCAAAATGAAGATAGGAAAATGTAGAATAAGATTATATCATTTGGAAGCCCAATGATTGCCGAAGATGGTCAGAAAATAGCCTCAAAGTTGACTGGTCCGAGGGAAAACTGGAAAACTTGCCTGAAACTCTCCGAAAACTGGGTAAACTTTAAACGTTCATAACTTCTTCAATACTCAACGAACTCAAATGATTCAAAAATGAAAATCATACTTCTTGACGAGAAGAATAGAATGGTACATTTTTCAACAGCTAACTCGCTGTGTTTTGGCCGGAAAACGGCTCAAAAGTGGCCGTTGAAAAACGAGTCAGCAACTTTCGAGCCTTTTTCCGGCCAAACCACAGTGATTTAGCAATTGAAAAAGTTACCATTCTCTTCTTCTCTTCGAGAAGTATGATTTTTGTTTTTGAATCATTTGATTTCGTTGAGTGTTGAAGAAGTTATGAACGTTTAAAGTTTACCCAGTTTCCGGAGAGTTTTCCAGTTTTTCCTCGAACCAGTCAACTTTGAGGCTATTTTCTGACCATCTCCAACAACCATTGGGCTTCCAAATGATATAATCTTATTCTACACTTTACCATCTTCATTTTGATATATAATGGGTCGAATTTGGTTAAGAAACGATTGAGTTACGAAACTTTGAAAATTGCCCAAACTTCCAGCCAAAAGCCGCAACGAAAGGACCAAAATCATGGATGGTGGACAATCTCAGGGACTACTTCTATTGATTTTAAATCTTAGGGACAAAAGTTATAGATGATGTAAATCTCATGGACCATTTTGAATAAAAAGCCTTCTTTTTATTATTCAATAAAGACTTTGTGATTTCTATTATGAATATGCGTAACCAATTCTCTTTGCTAGGGTAAGGCCATGATCCTTAGCAAGAATATGTAGTCTCCTTTTAATTTGCTTATAAATTTATGCATGCAAGTTTTGAGTTGTTAATCACCAGTTTAAACTATCTATTTGTCTTATTGATTCGTGATCATTAGGATATTTAGAAAAGTAATTTGATGCAATTTTGGCGGAGGGCTGTCCCTAAAATTGACTAAGGCTTCTTGTGGTTAATATGTGTAGCTTCTTAGGATGGACGACAGGTCTTAAGGGTCATATGGTTGTTCAAAAGGTTTTCACAAAACTTATTGAGTCTTGCATGTTCACATTCGATCTGGACACCATGGACGGGGCATGTTACAAATACGTTCTATGTTAGAGGTTCCAAGTAGGATATACTTTAGGAAAACCTAACCTTCAAAGTTGCATGTGTAATTCATAAGTAATTGATAAAACTACATAGGATTGCTAAGATAACGGCGGAACCCTAGTACTTTCTCACTTTGAATTCTAAAAAAATTGTTTCCTTTTTCCTTCTTTAAAATTGCAGATTTTAGTTAACCTTTTTAATTAAATTTGTTTTTCTTAATTTAGGTTATTAAATCACCCTTATCCAAAACTTTGTTCTAATTAATTACTTGGGAATTGATTTCACGTTAGTCTATTTAAATTAATCCCTTTGGAGAATGACCTTGCTTGAGCCAACTACACTACAATAACCTTGTTTCTCTTGCAAGTATTTTAGGTGTTTTTAACACTTTTTGCGCAAGTGGTAAAAATCCTATCAAGAAAATTGGCGTCGTTGCCGGGCATTTTTTTAAATAATTTGTGTTTATCATATTCTTAGTTAATTATTTTTGTATATAACTTTTTATTTACTTGATTTTTTTTTGTTTTAGGTTACAACTTGATTTTGCGAGCAGTACACTAATGGAATTTGTTCCTTCCGGGAAAACCATCCCACTTTTGGCCAGCAAAATTACCCCACTTATTCAGGCTCAGGGTCATGAAGAAGGATAAAAAAAATGGCTCAATACCTTTATTCCGTCACTCTGCACGAAGCCCTGAACGATTCCGAATGCGCTTTACTTAGGCCATCTCCAACCGAAGGCTCCAGAGGGCCAGAGGGTCGAAAATAGCCCTAAAACCGTCTCCAACCGAGGGTTAGGCCAGAGGGCTCGGGAATCTGGGAGGGCCCCACGGAATTTCAAAGGGCCAAAGGGCTGGCTGCTTTTAGCCAGCCAGCCAGCTAGCCCCGAGCTGGCTATTTTTTTTTTTATTGTTTTCCTATTGCTGTCGGTTATAACCGACAGCATTAAAGAAGAATTTTTTAATACTGTCGGTTATAACCAACAGTAATAGGTATTCACATGCAAATTTTTTTTTATTTACTATTAGTGTCGGTTATTTGTGGCCCAAAGATGTGCAACAAGATCCTGTTGTAGGTACTTATTTGTGGCGCGATAACGTATCATTCTATAGCGCCTCATGTACTCATTTATAGATATACTACCAGTTCTTGGATTGAAAGGCAAATTAGGCCCATCATATATTTTTGCTAGAGCCCTTCTTGACCTATTTGGATCTTCTTGGTCGTCATCGGACTCTCCATCAATATACCCATCTCGCTCATCCTCCACTATCATATTGTGCAATATGATGCAAGACATCATGATGGAGTCCAAATTTTCTCGACTCCACCCTCTTGCCGGTTCGCTGATGATCTTCCACCGTGCTTGTAGAATACCGAAAGCTCTCTCAACATCTTTCCGGTATGCCTCTTGGTGTAAGGTAAACAACTTTTCTGCGTCATTCTTAGGGTTTGGAATTGCTTGGACAAGTGTCGCCTACTTTGGGTAGATGCCATCTGCCAAGTAATACCCCATATTGTATTGACGGTCGTTGATGTAGTAGTCAAGTTGAGGTGCTTTACCTTCCGTCAAGTTATTGAAGAGGGGTGAACGCCCAAGAACTGTAATGTCATTTTGGGATCCAGGGACTCCAAAGAAAGCATGCCAGATCCATGTGTCATATGAAGCAACTGCCTCTAACACAATAGTTGGCTTTCTCGACCTTCCGCTAAAGCCTCCTTGCCATCCAGTGGGACAGTTCTTCCAATCCCAATGCATGCAGTCTAATGACCCTATCATGCCCGGAAACCCACGGTCTTCAGCTTTGCGAAGGAGCCGATTCAGATCTTCTTGATTTGGCTCGCGGAGGTACTCGTCTTTGTAAACCTGAACGATTGTGTCACAAAATTGTTCAAGAGTATCAAGGCATGTAGACTCAGACATACCATGGGTTTCATCTATCGAATCAGCTGAGGAGCCATAGGCCATCATTCGGAGTGCAACTGTAACCTTCTGATGAGGTGAGAAACCAGGGCAGCTTGCTCTGTCCCGCTTCTGTCGAAAGTACGGATTGACTTGTTGGACATCACGAAGTAAACGCTCGAAGACATGACGCCTCATCCGAAAGCGACGTCTAAAATCCTCTTTTGTGTATACCGAGTTGGGGTTGATGTAGTTGTTCATCAGATTGGCATGCGTCATCGCTCTATTTCGTGGTTTGTAAGAGCGACCAGCAACAGAGCCACCCCATTGAGGTTGTTCCTCAGTTGGCTGACACACCATGGCCGCAGCCATGGCTGCTGCTCTGTTTTGTTTGTTGCGCCTTACTTGAACTTCTTCATCAGACTCCTCATCTTCTCGTCTCATTTGCGCCCATTTTGCTTCTCTTTTGGAATTGGATGAGGACCCCCAGTTGGAATCCGAAGAGGATCCAAAGTTGGAATTCATTGCGAACTTGAAATGAAAGAGATTGAATTGAAATAGATTGAATTCAAAGTTGTGTGAATTATATCCCAATATCCACCCTATTTATAGCAAAAAAAAAAATTCAAATCCAACGGCTAGTTGTAGTTTTTAAATAATAAATTATGTTTGGCCCTATGGCCCTTTGGCCCTCGGTTGGAGACCCTTTTTTGTGATAGGGCTATAACGAGCCCTCTGGCCCTCGGTTGGAGACGGAGGCAAATATGGCCATGTACTGTTCATTAAAATATTAATATCTTGGAGAATCTTGGAGGGCCAGAGGGCTCAAACGAGCCCTCTGGCCAGCCCTCGGTTGGAGATGGCCTTATTATCCAGGGTCTTATGTTAAAAAGATTTGGTAAGATCAACAGTCAAATGATAATTATTAGGGTAAATATCAGTTTACTACCCTCATATTTTATGATTTTCAACATTTGGTACATCAAGTTTTTTTAGTCCAAGAGTTATACCTAAAGTGTTAATTTTGAGACAGTCTCATACATCCGTTAGTCAAACTGTTAAGTCTCCCGTTAACTGATGACGTGGTGCTCATGTGGATAATGACTGGGCGCCACATGTCATTAACGGGTCCATATAGAAATTAAAAATTCAAAAAAAAAAAAATTGGTTTTCTTCTACCTCCCCCAACATCTTCTTCGTCCCTTATCCCTCTATTCTCTCCCCTGCACCAACCCACCAAACCTTCCTCTCCTCTCCTCTTCGACTCGTCATACATCCACCATTCCCCCTCCATCTTCGACTCCACCCATCCACCCACCCTTCCCCCTCCACCTTCGACTCCACCCATCCAACCCACCAAACCCTAATCTGCATTGTGCCACTCTAGCCGCTTGCCCTTTCCTCCCCCAAAACCATCATTTGTATTTTCTTAATCCAAATTTCCTAATCATCTCAAAATTTCCACATCAATTCATCTCCTAATTTCAATAATCTGTAATAATCCCCAAACTTAACCGCAGATCGTACAACGTCGTTCAAGTCGCAAAACCCTCTCGAGAAACCCTTCATCTTCCTCGACAGCTTCACCGTTCAATTCACCGACGCCCAAGACATAGACGGGGACCAATTCAGCGTCCTCTTCGACCATCTTGGCATCTCGACGGCTTGGAGTAGCCCGTCGTACAATCTGATGGGCAAAGCTCGAGCAGGTCGAGTGCGAACTCAGGCCGATGGTGCCGGCGCTGGTGGCTAGCGCAAGGGACGAGTAGAGAGGGAGAAAAGAAAGAGGGGTTAGTCGCTGGATTGGATGAGAGGGTTCAAGAGAAAACTGTGAGGGGAGCGGCGCCGACGAAGAAGGTGGAAGGGAGATCGTGGCTTTCTGCTTTCTGTGTTGGGAGAAGAAGAAGAAGAAGGTTCGGGGAGAGAGAGAGGGAGTCCCGACCCTCTGCGTCACCTGCAACCGCAAGAGTGGGGTGGTGAAGGAAGGTTTGGGTTGGGGGGGGACACAGGTCGACGGGAAGATCTGGGTGTGGGTGGAAGGGTGGGCACATGGGGATTTGGGGAAGACGATCTGGTTTTGCCTTTTTTTTTCTTTTTTTTTGAACGTTTCTTTAAATATTTTTTTTTTAATTTTTAATTTCCATGTGGATCCCTTAATGACACGTGGGGTCCAATCATTGTCCACATAGGCGCCACATCATCAGTTAACGGCAGAGTTAACAGTTTGACTAACAGATGTATGAGACTGTCCCAAAATTAACAGTTTAGGTATGACTCTGGGACGAAAAAAACTTGATGTACCAAATGTTGAAAACCATGAAACTTGAGAGTAGTAAACTGATATTTACCCTAATTATTATTATCAGATACCATTGATCTTTCTTTTGCTGGGGTTGAGTTGCGTTTTCGGTGTTCTATTGAGTTCTTCGTAAATCTCAACTTCCTATTTTTTCCAAATGAGAATGATGTGGTTTACTAAGATTTACTTTTTCTTGATCTTTAATAGAATATGTAGAACAGATGGTATTGAACATGCGAATCAAAGATGAAATTTCACCAACTCTAAGGAGTCTAGTTGATTGATTTGATGAGGATAACAGAAGGATAGTAGATATATAGACGTGTGATCAAGAATTAGCAGAGCAAGTTGATGCTGCCTATAACAATGAAGATGATTTTGATTGTGATGTATTTGAGAATTGCGGGAACTGGGATTATGATCACGATGACCAAACAAACGTCGTGGAGGAGGGCCTTAACTGTGAATATTTATCCAACAGATCTCTGCTCACAGCATTGTAAATATTTGTTCAAAAATGGTTTTCCAAACTTTTCAGCTTGACGTAATTTGAGTTAGCTCCATGAGTCAGAATCTTTGTGTATGGTCTATGACATGAGTTGTGGTGATTTTACGAACTTGATTTCAACTCATGTAGTTTAAAGGTTTATACTTGGATTATGTCTAGTTTTATAGATGTTCATCCCTGAGATGATAAGGATTGCAATATTATGATTTATGAATAGCTTTACACTTTCAGTATGTAATTCAAAATCCGTTAAAACAAATCTGTGCAGTTTTTTGCTTACTGTTTGCTTCCTACATCTAAACAATACAGGTTAACAAAATTTAAGTTCACTGCGACAAGACTTCCAAACAAGTCGACGTGCAGGCTTTGAAAGAAACTCTTTGGAATCATGTACAAGCATTTGTTCAAACGTCGATTCAGGTCTGCTAAGTCATTTATTTATTTTTCAGGTTTTCAGTTTTCAGTTTTCTTAGGCAATAGAACATATAGGAAACCATTTTTATTAAAAAGAAGAAGTTAAATTACATAAGAAATCTTGATTGGGGATTTATGCATATGCTGATACAAGCCTAGATTTATTTGATGTATGATTTCCGTTTGAGTGGTGTCCTCTTTTTTCTTCATGCTGCAATCAAACTTTCTGTGAAACTTACTAACCAGGATCTTCGCCGGATCCATTCCTTAGGAATCCTAGGGATCACGCAATCGTGTCCGTTCATCGTATATCGTGCGGTCAGTTTCCGTTAGGTACTATTTATATTTGAATTTTAAATTTAAATTTTACATGATTTCTAACCGCACGATATACGATGAACGAACACGATTACGTGATCCTTACGGAATAGATCCGCCGAAGATCCTGGTTCCTTACTCCCTACCTACTAACATGGGGAGATCATGGAACATGAATTGTGGCAATTTCAGCGTGCCACTTGGAATGGTGTACGATGTGATCTATCAACACAAAATACGTAAATACCTTTGTCTTGTATTGGGTACATCCCACTAGATGATATATTTTATACCATAGAAAATCAACAATTGAATGATATTTAGGAACTTGTATAACTTCAGCCCTGTTTGGAAGCGCTTTTAGCTTCTGACAATGTACAGAAAAAAGTTACAAGTATTTATGAGTTATAAAAACGTCTGCATTTGTTTCGACGACGATGAGGTCGGAGTCGAAGTAGACGATGCGGCGGACGCCCGCTGGAAGGAGATCCGCAAGGTAGATGCGCGCGTAGTTCAGGGACTGATCAAGGTGCGGCAGACGGAGTATGAGATCTTGCCCGGGACGAGGTTGGAGTCGAAGTGGTAGAGGTGGAAGGTGAGGTAAGGGAAGGTGGTGGTGATGACGTGGTGGAGGTCAGAGGAGCGGCGACTGCGGTGGGAGGCGGCGATGAAGTGGAAGACTATGTTTTCGGGGCAGGTAGCGTGACGGAGGACGGAGAAGACGCCGGCAACGGAGCCGCGGAGGTAGGTGGTGTCCAATGTCATGGCGATGTGGATGATGGAGGGGTCGTTGTGGGAGTTCTGGTCCAACGAGGACCATGCGGTTTGGGGGCATCCTCGTCCGTTGCGGAATGCAGGTGCTTCTCGGAACTTGGGGTGCTCGACGGCGGCGGAATTTGCTGGAAATTGTACGGCTGCAGCCAGGAAGTGGGTGATGGGGGAAGGGGTGGGTGATGGGGGGGTGGGGATTCTGGGGAAGAAGGGGATCTGGGTTTTGGTTGTTTTTTTTTTTAATTTTTATTTTAAACTTTTGTTTAAATAATTATTTTAATATTTTACATTTTTTATTAAATTTTTAGCTCTATGACACAAATGTAGCAGCCATGTCAGCACTAATGGGGACTTTATATTTGCCACGTCATCACTTAACGGTTTATTTAACAGATTTTCTAACAGATGTGTGAAATTGAAATAAAATGATAAGTAAATGTATGAAATTGAAATGTTTTAAAAATATTGTAAGGAATTGAAATCGACCTCAAACCGGAAGAAGTAAAATGTAATTTACCCTAGTTTTATATTTAATCTATTGGTGTTCCTTTCAATATTTTAAATTAATCTTGAGAATGACCTGTAGCTGAAGTGGTTAAATTTAGGGTTTTTATCACAAATAGTCTCTGACATTGAAATTCAATAGAAATGGTCTCTGAGATTGATCAAACACATCATAAATGATCTTTTCGTTAAAAACTATTTGGGCAATTTTCAAAGCTTCGTAACTCAATCGTTTCTTAACCAAATTCGACCTATAATATATCAAAATGAATATAGGAAAGTGTAGAACAAGATTATACCTATTTAGAAGCCCAATGGTTGCCAGATATGGCCGGAAAATAGCCTCAAATGTGACTGGTCCACGGAAAAAAATGGAAAACTCATCGGAAACTGGGTAAACTTCAAACGTTCATAACTTCTTCAATAATCAACGAAATCGAGTTATTCAAAAACGAAAATCATGCTTCTCGACGAGACGAAGAGAATGGAATCTTTCTTGATGGCTAACTTGCCGTAGTTTGGCCAAAAAAGGGCTCGAAATTAACTAACTTGAAAATGGTTATCCAATTTCGAGCCCTTTTTCAGCCAAACCACTGTGAATTAGCAGTCAATAAAGGTACCATTCTCTTTGTCTCGTCGAGAAGTATGATTTTCATTTTTGAATCACTCAATTTCGTTGAGTATTGAAGAAGTTATGAACATTTAAAGTTTACCCAGTTTTCGGCAAGTTTTCCAGTTTTTCCGCAGACCAGTCATATTTGAGGCTATTTTTCGGCCATCTCCGGCAACCATTAGGCTTCCAAATGGTATGATCTTATTCTACACTTTCCTATCTTCATTTTGATATATCATGGGTCGAATTTGATTAAGAAACGATTGAGTTACGAAGCTTTGAAAATTGCCCAAAGAGTTTTTAACGGAATGACCATTTGTGATGTGTTCGATCAATCTCAGAGACCATTTCTATTGATTTTCAATGTCAGAGACCAAAATAATGTGTTTGATCAATGTCAAAGACCATTTGTGATAAAAACCCTTAAATTTAAGAACATATATTTTTGCACGCAAAACCTATTTTCAAACTCCGTCCTTTCTAATGTCGCACGTAACATAAAAAAAAAAAGGTAATGTTATCTACACAGTTTTTTTAGTTGTCACACACTATATCTATTTTTGACCGTCGGATTGAATGAATTAAAAAAGATTAAGAATACAAAATTAACAAGGATGTGTTGAAAGTAAAAATGAGTATGGGAATAACATTCTTAAAAAAAAGAAGTCAATTGCCAGGAAAATAGCAATAATGCATCGAAGTGTAGTACTTGGAATTTTCAAATGGTGAAGAAATACTAGAGTGATGCTAAGAATATAGGAGTGACTTGTGGGTTGTTAATGCAAGTGAATTTTCCGCCAGATTTGTAAAATACTAAACTAGAGCAATGCTCACAAATACACAAGTAACTTGTGAGCCGTTGATGCAAATGAATCCTACAATGTATCAACGGTTTTGCACACAACTAGTATTGTTACTAGTAAGTTGTGGGTTGTATTGATCAGGTGATCAAGACTTTTTTTTTCAATCCATTACGTTCCGATTTCAAATTTTTTAATAGATTAATATTGAATATCGTTTTGTAGTAAATATCAATAGTAGCATAACTTAAAATATTATTAAAGAATGAACAAAAACTTTTCAACAAAAAGGAAATTAACAAAAACTAGTGTCCACACAGTCTCTACAGTACACTAGTAACATAACATTAATGTGGGCCAGACCGACCCACAAGCTTACACAGTTTAGAAAGTACGACAAAACAATAGGCCACGTGTCCCCTCATGAACAGAAGATATTTTTAATTTAGAAAGTAACACAAGTGGTACACCACGTGTTTTAATAGGAACTGTGAAAAATTTTATTTTTTAAGCTATTAATTTTTTAACATACATATATTACTCCGTGTACGGATCAAAAAATCTCTTTATAAACAGAGAGAAGGATTGTAATCCGGATCCCTTCCAATCAGATCCTGACGACCAAATAGCTCAGCTATTTTCGTAAAATCATGCGGCTGAAATCATTCCTTCTTTTTAACTTTCACACTCTTTCTCTTTCTTCTTAATATTCTTGCCTTCTTCTCCGGTGGCGATTGACGAAGCGGAACCGCAGAGAAGAAAGAAGAAGAATAAAATGAGAGGGGACCGGGGTTGAAGGTCGGGGAAATATGCCGTGAGAATTCGGTGGAAGTGTGAGGGAGAGGTGAGTGACGGAGGGAGGATGAGCGAATCTGGAGAGGATAAAAAGAAAGTAAACAATGACTTCAGTCAACTACCTACATGTCACTGTATCTGTCAATGATGTCACCGTGGCTTCTTGACGAGCTCCTTGCTTGTCATTGGATATGACCCTATTAGGTCATTATCTTGCATTAAAAATGCATAGCATGTGTTTCTTGTGACACACCAACCAAACGCTTCAGTAAAACCAATTTGGATCCCCTTCGGATTCAAATTGTCCTCACATCTTAACCATTCATCATACATCGTGCGGTCATAAAATTATTTGACTTTTTTTATTTAAAATTAAATACAAATAGTACTTGACAAAAATTAATTGCACGATATACGATGAACGGTTAAGATCTTCACAAAGTAGATCCGTAGAAAATCCTCTTTCCAATAAAACATCTCAACCATTTCAAATACCTGTTTCGTTCAACAAGAATAATAATTCATCATAATGTAACAATTTTCATTCTAGTAGATTAGTATTTGTTTTGTAGAGTAAATTGTAGCTATGGTCCCTTAACTTTAACTCAATTGGAGGAATGGTCCCTCAACTAAAAATCCATTACCATTGGTCCCTCAACTTTAATTCAACTGGAGAAATGGTCCCTTAACTTTAATCCAATTGTAGCAATGGTCCTTCCAATATAACTCGTTTTGACAAAATTTTTGACATAGTTGACGAAAAGAACCATAATTATACACTTTGATGAGTTGAGAGATTCTAATTGTATAAATGGTCATTCCAACATAGCTTATTTTGAAAAAAATTTGACAAAATTGATGAGAAGGACTATAGCTACATATTTTGATAAGTTGAGGGACCAATGGTAATGGATTTTTAGTTGAGAGACCATTACTCCAATTTGATTAAAGTTGAGGGACCATTCGTACAATTTGCTCTTGTTTTGTATAAGGGAAATAATTTTCCACACAATCACATACCGTTTTTCTCCTCTAAAGCATTTTTGTTTAATTTTGTGTGGTGTTTTTGTTAGATTTAAAGATCGTAAATAAAGACAAGTGTCTTGTAGCTCAGTTTATCAAGAGCATTCACCCTTACATCCTAGGTCTTATGTTCGATCTCCCTCCTCAGTAATTTAACATAGATATTCTATTGTTTGAGAGAGTCTCCTTATGACACAATATTTTAGAGTAAACTGTCAATTTGCACCCTAAACTTTCACCTAGCTTTCGATTTCCCCCTTGAACTTTTCGATTGGAAAATTAAGGACTCAAACTAATTTTTTTAGCCAATTTGCCCCCTACCATTAGTTTTTTAAACATTCCATCCATATTTCTGTTAAGTGAGACCATGTGCATAACATGTGAGAGTAGTTAAGTCGTTTCACTCTTAAAAATGATTAAAAACTAAAAATAAATAATTAAAAAAAAACTTTCCCTCTAATTCCTATCCTCAATTTTATTTTTCACTCATTCCTATTCATGAGAAATGACATATGGTGTTATTGTCTTCAAAAGTATCTAAGATGGTCTTTTTCTTGAAGCATGTACGGCCATTTTTATTTTCTCTAACAAATTAATAATTTGACAAATGCTCATGGCGTTATTGTCTCCAAAGAAGTGCATTAATATAAGAAACATGTTCATAATACTCATAAAAAATGCTCAAGATAATTACATACTTTTCATAATGTCATAATAATCCCAATACAATTCCACAAAATGATCCTTAACAATTGTGTATTTAATTTTTATTTATTTCTTTTTGGTGAAGAATATATACTTGATTTGTTCACAATAGATTTTTAGGTCTAATTGTCATCTACTGCAATCTTATTGATATAGAAGTACGAACATGTTTCTTATATTAATGCACTGCTTTAGAGACAATAACGCTATGAGCATTTGTCAAATTATTAATTTGTTAGAGAAAATAAAAATGGCAGTACATGCTTCAAGAAAAAGACTAACTTAGATACTTTTGAAGACAATAACACCATATGTCATTTCTCATGCTTAGGAATGAGTGAAAAATAAAATTGAGGATAGGAATTAGAGGGAAAAAATAGAGGGAAATTTTTTTTAATTATTTATTTTCAGTTTTTAATCATTTTTAAGAGTGAAATGACTTAACTACCCTCACATGTTGTGCACATGGTCTCACTTAACAGAAATATGGATGAAATGTTTGAAAAACTAACGATAGGGGGCAAATTGGCTAAAAAAATTAGTTTGAGTCCTTAATTTTCCAATTGAAAAGTTGAAGGGGGAAATCGAAAGTTAGGTTAAAGTTTAGGGGGCAAATCGACAGTTTACTCTAATATTTTATAGTGTTGGACTTAACATTAAATTGTCAGGTGAGAGTTTATAGAAAATTTCACTTTAAGAGAGTCTTCTTATGACATAATATTTTATAATGTTGATATAAGAATTAACAATAAATTATAAGGTGTTAGAAAGTTCCACTTTAAAAAAAAAGTTTCGTTAACATTTCTCGACAAGTACACTTACAAAACAAAATGTATGAAACTGATATTAGCTAATAATGTATAATACCATTATATCATGGTTAAGCTTTATTTTTTATTTTTTTGAAAGCGACTAACATGTAATTATATAATGCTTCAATTCATAAAGTCATAAAGAATGTGTTAGAATCATCCACACAAACAAACATCCTTTTCCCATTTTTTTGTCTTTACTTGGAAAGGCATATTATAGTTTATTGGCCGCTTAGTTACGAAATTAAAAATTTAACATCCTTAACATTACTCTTCAAAAAAAAAAAAAAAAACCTTTGTTTCTAATAAACCAATACGAAACACGGGTTTTCTTGTTCACCCATCACACTCGAAACATTAATACACTCTTTACAATTAATGATAAATCATTTCTATTTTATTTATTTCTCAATAAAATTTGATTCATTAAATACATTTATTTTAATATACCTACAAGTGGAGTGCAACTTACATATCATGCAGAATCAAACAAGACGTCACAATATGATGAATATGTTCTGTGTAAGTTTATCTTGCAGATAAGACATCAATCATCTTAGTTACTTTTATTGTAATACGTGAAATAATACAATACAAATACGTGTTTCAATCACTTACAAAAATTTTGGTTTTTTAGTCAAAATGGTCAATGAAATTGGTATAACTCCTCAAGTTGATTCTTGAGATTTTGAAGGGATAGAAGTGATCCATGAGTTTGTTCACTGTCAATCATTTTGATTCTTTCGTGAAAAACTTCTGTTAAATGAGGACAACAAAACACCCTCAGTTTAATAATCAATCGGCCAAAACAATTTGACGAAAATTGAAAGTAGTTCTGTCATTTTTTTATTATTTAATGAAATTTTTTTATAGAATAATCAAAATGATTAACAGACAATTACTTGTATCGATTTTAAATTTTAAAATTTAAAGTGAGAAGTTATATTAATTTCACGATGCATTTTTGAACCGAAAGCGTAAAAATTTCTGGTATACAGCAAGTCATATATTTTCTAAACTTTTACAGCCAAAGCACTTAAGCTCTCAACTGGAAAGACCAAACCACAATCACCTCTCTCATTTCACCGTACAAAAATCTCAAAATCCAACAAAAATAAACTAAATCATGGCTTTCATGATGAGCACGACCCCAGGCATCCCATCGTCACCGTCACCGTCCCCCTCACCGTCATCGCCACCGCTCTCTCAACCACAATCACCAGCATCTCTGCCGGTCCGTAAAATCCCCGGAGCCTACGGCTGGCCGCTGCTGGGCCCCGTCTCGGACCGCCTGGACTACTTCTGGTTCCAGGGTCCCGAAACATTCTTCAAAAAGCGCACCGAGAAGTACAAGAGCACGGTGTTCCGTACGAATGTTCCTCCCAGCTTCCCGCTGTTCCTGAACGTCAACCCCAACGTCGTCGCCGTCCTCGACTGCAAGTCCTTCTCGTACCTGTTCGACATGGAGGTGGTCGAGAAGAAGAATGTTCTTGTCGGCGACTTCATGCCCAGTGTCAAGTTCACCGGCGACTTGAGGACCTGCGCTTTTCTTGATACATCTGAACCCCAACACTCTAAGGTACATTTTTTTCTTTATTTTTTGCAAATATTGGGTTCGTGTAGATTTCTTTTATATCTAAACTAATCTAAATTACGGGAGTGGAAGTGAGATTACTAGGGTAGAGAGTAAAAGTACATATAATCTAGCTAATTTAACTACGCTTAGATCTACAAAATAGTTAGAAAATTTGGTTGTTTAATGATTTTACAACATCGAAGTGCTAAACTAACCGATCTCAATTTTTTTTTTTTTTATGTCTATCAGGATTAAATGATGAGTTTATTAGGATAACACGATGGATCTATAAGTATGTCCAATCAGTTTGGCAATCAAATTTAGTTTTATTTTATTTTATTATTTTTGCTGATTTCCCAAATAGGTAACTGTTTTAATTGAATCGATTTCAGAGCTTCAGCTAGTAAAAGCTTGAATTTCATTTTTTGGATCAAAGTACAAGCTTGAAATTTTCATTTGTCAAAAGGGTTGAGAAGATTTTTGCACTGTGGTTAATGAATTAACTCATCCAGTATTTTATTAGAAATATTAAACTATAGATTGTCGACTGTGAATCCAGATTATTAATTTGATTTGTCGCAGCGGATTGTTCGGATGGTTAATTTAGTATATCTTTGTTAAAAATTAAAATGTACAATTTAGATTCACAGTCTAGCAAAAGAACGTCACCTAGCCTTTAGAAAGAGAAAATTGTGCTGAGCATTTGAAGATAATTCTTGTTTTCAGTTGTTGCTGAACCAGAAGTAGATTTTCCGAAGAGTGATTGGTTGGATATTTTGGCCGGAAGAAAAGAATGGTTTGTGTTTTCTGTGTTCCTTAGAAAAGTCCCAGATGGTCCAAATGTATATCACAAGTGCCATGGACAAATCAGTCCAAAATGTTTGCGATGGGGGACCATTACCACTGGAATAAGGTCTTATCCGGATTCTCTTTGTGAGGATTCCGGGGATCACTTCATTGTGTCTGTTCATCTGTCATCTTATGGTCAGAAATTATTTTGAATTTTTTTATTTAAAATTGATTACAAACAATACCTAATGGAAACTGGTCGTAACGTATGATGAACATACACGATTCTCTGGGATCCTCAGAAAGAGGATCCGAAGAGGATCCTCATCCATTACAACAATTGGATGGTGGTGATTTTTAATTGCAGTTGAGTCTGGGAAATGAGATACATGAGATTAATTTCCTACAGTTTCTCTCTCCCTCTCTTTTTGGAGTATTTTGTTTCTTCGTGATTTTCACTCTTAATTTTTAATCGAAATGAGAGTGTAAAACTAGGGATCGAGACTTGAAACCACACAGAAATTTTTAAGATAAATTAACGACTGTTATTTTACGGTTTTCCTCTTACCTGTCCTTCATGATATTTGAAATGACTTGGTAAAGACTAGATGCTCATCCACTCCACTACGTTGCTGCCCAAAATTGTACAAGTAGGACCCCGTTGGTTCAAAATCTTATCACAAACCTTGGGTTGGAAATAGACCTGGCAAACGGATTGAGTCGTGTCAATCCGCTATATTAACGGATTCTTAACAGGTTATCCAATAAGGATCCGATTTGTTAACAAGTCGTGTTGGGTGTGCCTAATGCCTAAATTTAACATACAATATCTTATCAGGTCCGGTAACGACTCGACTCGTTAACGGATGATCCGATAGTAACTCGACTTGTTAACAGATTGTCTTGAAACCTGTTATTTTCGTGTCATTTTGTAGTGGGTTAACATGCCGTGCAAGAAATTTCCGAACCTAATTGGAAGGTTGTGCAATAGCTTTTTCTATTTTTGTCGATATTTGATGCGCTATGCAAAAAGTCAAAGGGGGTTCAATAGTATGAAAATACAATTCATGAAAAAGGTTTTCATAGTATGAAAATACAATTCATGAAAAAGGTTTTCATCTCTTTAGGGTTTAGGTAATTTGGTAGCCACCTGTTAGTGGCAAAATTTATTTTGCTAACGTGAGTTCTTAGGGTGTGCTTAATTTGATTGAAGTGAAAAACGTTTTCATCTCACAAGATATGAAATCTACTGTATAGGATGTGATTTTACTCGACTTTTCCCGTATTTTGGTAAGTTTAATTTCTATCAACTTACCAATACCATCTTAATATCTTCTTCACAGATAAAAAACTTTGCCTTGGACATCTTGAAAAGAAGCTCCAAGACATGGGTGCCGGAGCTCAATGCCAACCTCTCAACCTTTTGGGACACAATAGAATCAGATGTTTCCAAAGATGGGAGTGCCAGCTATTTGATCCCACTCCAGAAGTTCATCTTCAAGTTTTTCACTAAATGCTTGGTTGGAGCTGACCCGGCAAGCTCGCCCAAGATAGCGGAGTCTGGCTACGCCATGCTCGACCGGTGGCTCGCCCTCCAGCTCCTCCCCACTGTCAAGATTGGTGTGCTTCAGCCCCTGGAGGAGATTTTCCTCCATTCTTTTGCATACCCTTCTTTTCTTGTCAGTGGAGACTACAACCAGCTTTATCAGTTTATAGACGAACATGGTAAGTTACTTCTTGTTAAACAACCTATTAATCTCATGCCCTTCGAAATGTATTTGAATTCAAAACTTTTTTCTTGCTTGATGTGTCGTCTAGATTCACAAACAACATAAATGTTTGTTTGTCAACAAAAGATTAGTAAGACGGCATTACCATACATGTCCTATAGGAGTCGCCAATATAATACACACTATTAGAGGTGTGATCAATAAATTTGGTACAAATCACGTTACTTGACAAGTTTAATGACATCCATTTCTTTGTTTTATGTGTTCATGAATACAAATGGACTTGTTTACAGGTGAAGAAGTAATAAAGAGAGGTGAAACCGATTTCGGACTGACGAAAGAAGAAACAATTCACAACCTTCTCTTTGTACTTGGTTTCAATGCGTTTGGTGGGTTTTCTGTCTTTCTGCCAAGTTTGATAGGCACAATAGCAAGCGACACCACCGGTTTACAGGCCAAAATAGTCAAAGAAGTCAGAGAAAACGCCGGTTCAACTTTGAGCTTCGACTCGGTGAAAAATTTGCAACTGGTTCAGTCCGTAGTGTGCGAAGCCCTCCGATTCAACCCACCGGTTCCACTCCAATTTGCCCGGGCCAGAAAGGACTTCCAACTGAGTTCACACGACTCAATCTTTGACATCAAGAAGGGTGAGTTGCTCTGTGGGTTTCAACAACAGGTCATGAGGGATGAGAAGGTCTTCGATGAACCGGACACGTTTAAACCCGACCGGTTCATGAAGAACAAAGAGTTACTGAACTACTTGTACTGGTCCAACGGACCGCAGACCGGTTCACCAAGTGAGTCCAACAAGCAGTGCGCTGCAAAGGACTATGTGACCCTCACTGCTGTTTTGCTTGTTGCGTATGCATTTCAAAGATATGATTCAATCACAGGAACCGGTACTTCAATCACAGCCCTTGAGAAGGCCATGTGAGAGAGTGAGGCGATCGTAGCGGTTGAAATGTGTATGTGATGGATCATTTGGTTTTTCGGAAATTTGGTGCCTGTGTAGGGGTTTGTAGGTAATTAAGTAGAGGACAGATATTTAAGGGAAAAGGCCAAACGTTGGGGTGGCCAGATACAATTTAAATAAAGTGAACTAGAAATTGAAGGAATTTATTGTGGATGATGGCTTCTAGTGTTGGGGTGGATCGTGGGTCGTCGGTCATGGGCCATGGGTCTTGCCGACACCACTTCCTTGACTTTCTTTGGTATGATTTGACACAAATGTGTTCACATTGCGGACCACTTAGTGTTATGTGTTTTGCGTAAGATCTTGTAGCTTTTTGTGAAAACTAAATGCTAGTGATTTTTTTTTATTTTTTATTATTCTGAACAATATTATTTACATTAAGAAGGTAGGGAGTGAGCTAAGCTTTATAATAGGCGAGCAATAATGTGATTTAAATTCACCTTTGACTTTACAAAATGATAGTGTTTTTTTTTTTTCTAAACAATATTATCTACACTAAGAGGGTAGAGAGTGAGCTAGGTCTTACAATAGGCGAGCAATAATGTGGTTCAAATTCACCTTTGATAAGAATTGAACCTAAGACATGTCATTTATAAGTGAAGAAGAATCTTACTAGACTGTAGTATTAAGTAGCTAATGGTAGTGATTTTAACACTCATTATTTAAAGTCCTAGACTCGTAGGATGAGTGTCGAGTGAAACATTCAATCTAGAACAATGATTGGTAGCTGAAAGAAAAGGAGGAGCTCCTATTGAATTTAATTAGTGTCCAATCACAACTGGACTCATGTCCAAATTTTTTTTAAAGAAATAAAACTTGAACCAAATCATAGACACTTGTAAGTTTTAATTGGATAAGAGCATGAGCTCCTACTTTTCTTTCAGCAGCCAATCATTGTTCTTCAATCTAGCATGGAATGGCTAAAAGCTATAGGAAATCAAAAGCGTTTCTAATAGCGTCTGATAAAAAAAGTTAAAAGTGCTTCAAAGTCCAAAAACACTTTCCAATGCTAAAGCACTCGGAATTTTATAAAAGTTCAACGTGCTTCTAAATAAAGTACTTATGAGCGAAATTATACATATACTAAAACCCAGTTATCTGGCACTGTTAATGAACAATGAAATGACGAAACTACCCTTATTTTCTTCTCTGTCCGTTCTTTTTCCTCCTTGGCATAGTGAATTTACATATTTGTCCATGCTTGCCCACGTGTCGATCATCGTCGGCTGCTCCCCTTCCACTGCATCTCGAATTTTCCTTCCGTTTCCACTTCTTTCTCCCACAAAGCTGGGCTTTTCATTTGCTACACGAACTCCAGTTCTCTCTCCCGATTTTGAACGAATGTATTCCATTCCGATTCCAAAAAACCCTAATCCCCTTTTCAGTAAATTGAAATAGTACTAGCTGAACAGAGTTTCTCTCTGCAACTCCTCTCCCCCAGGCTTGATCCTCAACTATGGAGGAAAGCTCGCTTCTCTTATTCTCCCCATTTAAACCCCTCGCTTTTACCCATTTGATCCGCGTGTCAATCATCGTTCTTCTCTACAATTCGACTGGGTTTTCATCGCTTTACCATTTGGTTTGTGTTTTGTCTCTCGCCAATCTCTCTGCTTCTCTCCAGGTTTTGCTCTTGCTTTTAGTTTCTCTCAAATCTTCTGTTCTTAGTTGTTCTTTTTTGGGGGAATTGTTTGGGTTCTGTTTCCAAAGGGGTTATGTATCACTGTAAACCTTTGATTTTTCGCTGTTTTACGGAAGCTTATAAAATTTGTTTCAAAGGTTTATTTTTTATTTTTTATTTTTCGATTGCTGACGCGAGAGTTTCAGAGTGTTTCCCTCTTTTTCCATCTGCGATTCCGGGTTTTTGACCGGCCTTCTAACGAATTTTTAGTGTAATCTGGCCACGGCCTGCCTTCAGATCATTGTTCAAACAAGTTTTATTCAACTAAGGTAGGTTTTCTAACACCTGTGTGTGAGTTGTTATTTTGAATTTGTGTTGATTTGGATGAAACACTAACTGTTTGGTTTTGCGGTGAGTTGTGCCAGTTTATGCAGGCTTTGCCTACTAAAAGCAGATTTTGCGTTTGGTTTGGGTATGCTTTCCCTCCGCTGAGATTTGGTACGAGTTGGAAGGCTGTTGTTGGTTTGGGTTTGCTTTCCTTGCTTCCACTCCTTCGTAATTGAGTATGCATTTCTTATTTGAATAAGTGTATTTGTGTTTTTGTTTTTGAAGCTTCATTTTGTATGATTTCATTTTAATAAATGTGTCAAATTTTAAGAAAGCAGGAGTGCCTTGATGAATTGTTTCTTGATTTTGTGTGATTTCATTTAGATAGATATCTTAAAATTTGAGAAGGCAGATGGGCTTTTAACATTTGTTTTTCATTGTTTAAGCATCTAATGTTATCAACTAAGAGACCAAGTTTTCCTGCATTACTATAATTACATTTTTTTTTTTTTGAGAAATATGATAGTTCATTGATATAAGGAGAAGCAGTAGAAAGAAAGTTCCAGGTTCATCATTTATCTCTGGCGTTATGATCACTGTATGAAGATGACACTTTTACAATTTTTTTCTCTTTGGATTTCAGTTGTTTACCATTTATCCTTTTGCTATTTAGTTCTTTTCAGGTTTGTGAATGTTTGGCCTGTGTTTTAACTGTACAACAGCACACTTTTTCTAGAAAATGAATTTTAGCTCAATAATCTTACTCAACCATTAAATGTATACTTATTCAAACTTTACCCTCATGTTACAAATGTTTTTACAGGGCATGTCTCAGCAACCATCAATACAGAATGCAACACCAAAAGACTTATAGGGATATAAATGGAGCTTTTACCATATAACTCAAGGTATTTTTAAATTTAGGCACTTTTAATCATCTATCTGTGAAACCAACTTTACTCTCATTGTTAATATTTGTTATACAACCACAAATCAAATACATACGTCCCGTTGTTGTGAAACTAATGTTTTTTTTTTAGAAAATGTTAATTTCTGTCATCGTGTCAGGCCCAAAAAAATGCAATTCCAATGGTAACCAATCATATGTAATAGTATTTATATTTGTCGAAACCTATAAATAATATTTTGGAAATTTTATTGATCTTACGATCCTTGCTGCAAAGCATTTACAATTGTACTCTATTTTAATCTCTGGCAGCCGAATTGAGATCGGTCTGAAAGAGCTATGTGTGTATACCGTTTTCAAGATAAGGTGTTCATGGATCTCAACTTTTAATTTGTTTCTCAATTTTCATTTTTAGTTTTGGATTTATAAAAACCATCTATTGAATCAAATACTGGTATGATCCCTTACAAGAGAAAAAAGCTTCATTTTTTTCTTAATATTTTAGTTTTTGTTAATTTTTTTCACAAAGTAGCTTAGGTGGTAGGTGTATTTCTAATTAGCTACAGAAGTTATATATTTTTATGAGTACAGTATGGATGCAGGTTTGTTGTATTGCTTTTTGGGATAAGATTACTCTAAATACACAGGAAAAATTGAATTGATATTATTGGTTTGTATGCAGAAATCTCAATTACCCAGAAATCTGAAGTTGTAAAGGTACTCATCTCTCTCTCTTTGACTTTTGCTTCGTTTTTACCTCTTTTTCCATTTTTGGGTAACATTTTGTGCTTCATAATTGGCTTTAATACGAAGTTTTTTGAAGCTATTGAAACCCATTTGGTTCTGTTTGATTGATTGTCTATTTAGGATTTTTTCTGTTTGCTTGGTGGGTTTAGGTTCATTTGGGTTTATATTTGATTTAGAGTTGGTTAATATTTTTATTAGTTACAGATCACATTTAATGTGAAAGTTTGAATCTTTGTGGTTTTTTCAGTGGTAATTCTTGGGTACCTAGACATTTATCCAATAAATAAGTTCATGACATTGTTTTCAGGGAAGGGTAGAAGTCCTAGGCAGCAATCTCTCTGCAATCATCGCGGGGAAAATATCGTGGTCATTTTGAGCTCGGATTCAGCCAGCCCGTGGTAAGCCTTTCTTTTTCGATTGCTTTCATTTGTTTATGTGTGAATCAATAAATTTTTTTAGGAATAATGAATGTCACCAATGCTGATAAATCGATTCTTTGTTCGAAACTTGAACTGTAGATGTGTGCAAAATATCCATACATGGATCAGTGCTATAGACTCTTCTCAACCTATGGACCTCAAATTTTGCTGTGTCTTCCATCATTTCTCCTACTTCACCATATATGGAGCTATTACATTTGCAATCATATTAATTCCTTGAAAACAATAGTTATCTTTCTAACATGCTAATTTTGGAATATATTGTCGTTACCTTGCTGTACATTAAAATGGAAATATGAAAAATACAACCGGTTTAAGAAGCTAATCTCTATTTATGTTCTTGGTTGTCTACGATAAGTTTTAGTTATGTGAACTAGAAACCATTTATGATTTAACTTTGAAAGTCTCTCTTAGCACCCCTCTGGGTAGTTTCGTGAATGAGAAAGATAGTAGGAATTCAATTCATTATTTTAATTCAAACATGTTGAAGTTTCTTTTTGCATTTTCATATGCTCTGACATTAGGGTCTAGATTGTGGTAACCGTTGTAGGAAAAGTAAGTGTTGAAAGTAACTGGCCTTTTCTGTATCATTGCTCATTTCTTCTACAAAATATTGTGCACAAATCAAGAAGAACGAGGACAAGGGAGACGGGGAGATCTAGATTGATGGACAAAGAGTCTTCCTTTTTGTTTTTCCGTTGTCTTACGGTATAGATCCCCTTATTTAATTCAGTTTTTTTTGTTTCCAAGAGCAGTTTGAAGGATTTAAAATGTTCTCATTTGGTGTAGATAGGGTTCACACTCCTCACTACATTGTAAGTTTGACTGACTCATCCTATAACAATTGCTTCATAATTGTAATATTCATAACCAGATGGCTTTTTCGACTGTGATTCGATTGTTGTTTTCCTTTTCAATTGTTCTTCAATTTTGTTCCGGTTTGTGTTTGCGGTTTCCATTTGATGTAATCCCTCCTCTCAGTTTCCTTTTTAGAATTTTTTTTCTTTTCCTTTTCACAATGTTTATATTTTTCTCCATGATGGAAGTTTTAGGGTCTATGATTTCATTTTTGGTTACGAATGTGCATTAATAGCTATTGGTTTATTTATTTATTTAATTTTATTTTTTTATAATTTAGATCCTGCAAGTTCGAGGCATTGGTGATAGAAATAAATTTGTTGCAATTAATTACAAATCATATGGGCAGAGGTTTCCTGATTTGGTAAAATGGTTTTACCAAGTCTTCTTCCTAATAGGTAATAGATCATCTATTATTGTTTTTACATTCGATTTGATTCCAATGAGTTGCACATATATAATTTGGATTTGATTCCTTTGCTTCATAGACAATTTTTGAAATTCTTTTTCTATTTCTCTTCTAATTTCAGTCAACTACGCTAGGCGAAATGAAAACAGATCCATTAGATTAAGGAAGTTCAATGCTACTCATTGTCCTTATTGTAGATAGGGTTGTAAATAGATTTTCTACATCTATATAAATAGTATGGCTTATCATATATATATTTAAAAACTTTCTACATATTTTGTACAATTTCAAAACCCGCAGCATCGCGCGGGCACTCTTGCTAGTTTTGTATACTAAAGCCCAATGGTAAAAAACATTGTTCATAAACACAGTGTAAAGATGAAAATGCCCCCAATCTTTTTGTTCTTTCACGTTATCATTTTTGACATCAACAGTGGAATGACTAATATGCCCTTATTGGATACGTGCAGGTCATATACTCTTTCATTCTTCAGCTGTCATTCTTTCATTTTGAGAGCAAGTACCACCCATCGCTCCACTGCTGTTTTTTTTTAAGGGGGACAACTGGTGGTAAGCCACGGTTATCCACTCATTTCGGGGGCCAGAAAGACCACAGAGGCATTTCAGCATCCCCTTGGCCACAAATCTGGCTTCCACACCAGTATCGGGTTTCGAACTTGAGACCTTCAGTTTTTAACTTGAAGAAAGCCTCGCAATCCCCTTTTACCACTGGGCACCAGCTCGTGGTTCCGCTTCACCGTTGTTGCATTTACCCTTTTTGTTCCTCCCTCTTGCTCAATCCATTACTATGATTCATATTTTGTTCTCTCAACTAAAGAACCACGGCCTGTTTCTCGAACTCTCTCCCGCAGCGGAACCACCGCCATCACCAGGTGCCGCAACCCCTCTTTGCCTCTGAGTATATTTGTACCATAGGAAAGGTAGGGGAAAAAGTAGGTCTTCTTTTTTACTACTTTGCTTTGATCTCTGCAAAGAAATTGGATCCTCTCCGAGGCAAATTCTTGGGATCCTCCTGACCTAATAACACGGACCGTTGGATTTTGATCCAACGGCTACAAACAAGGAGCCCTTTTAAAAGTTATAATAATTGTAATCGTTTGATCAAAATCCAACAGTCCATGTTAGTGAGTCAGGAGGATCCTGATGCTTTGCCTTGGAGAGGATCCAATTCCCTCTGCAAAAGCATACTGCAATTATGATATTTTATTTAAATCCCTGATGATTTTGTGGCGATTTAGTTTTTTTTTTTCCCCAAAGATAGCAATATATTAGATACGAATAGGAATGTTTACATCCTGAGCTAGAATGTTAAACAATAATTATGGGCCAATACAATCCCATACAAAATCTCGACCCTCCTTGAATACGAACTTAGCTACCGAGTGAGCAGCATGGTTGCTCTCCCTAGACACGAATGCAAACGTAACAGACGTCAAACTACGCGCTAGAGTCTCAATATCACCAAGTATGCATTCAAGGCTAAAGTCAATAGGAACTTCCTTCCTGAGCATCTGAACGATCATCTTGGCATCAGATTCGATAATAACTTTATCCAACCCATAATTAATGCAAGCCAGGATAACTTTATCATCTTGGCGATTTAGTTTGTTAAATTCACACCAATTTTCCATATTTTGACACAAATGTGTTCACATTGCGGACCGCTTAGTGTTATGTGTTTTGCGTAAGATCTTGCATCTTTATATGTAAATTTTTTTTTTGTTGATTTTCAAGACCGTGCAACGAACCATAAAAAAAAAAGAGTTTTAACAAAACACTCCCGTTATTGTTCACTTTTAACGAAAAACCACATTTTTACCTTTAACTAACACTATTCACTACACATTTAAAAATGAATTTTTATTAAAAGAGAAGTTTTTTTTGAACTTTTCGTTAGTTTTCCTTAAAAAAAATTGCAATTGTGCATGCCCCAATTCAAGAATGAAGGATTATACTAGTGAATTTAAGTCCCTCTTTGTTTTTTAATTATTTGGCCCATAGATCTTGTAGCTTTTTGTGAAAACTAAATGCTAGTGATTTTATTTTTCTAAACAAACAATATTATCTACTATAAAGGGGTATGAGAGTGAGTTAAGTCTTACAATAGACGAGCAACAATGTTGTTCAAATTCACCTTTAATGAGAATTGAACCTAAGACCTCTCACTTATAAGTGAAGAAGAATACTACTAGACCGTAGTACTAAGTAGCTAATGGTAGTGATTTTAACATTCATTATTTAACCTCCTAGACTCGTAGGATGTGTGTTGAGTAAAACATTCAATCTAGAACAATGAATGGCTGCTTCTAGAACAATGAATGGCTGCTGAAAGAAAAGGAGGAGCTCCAACCGAATTTAATTAGTGTCCAATTACAACTGGACACATGTCCAAATTTTTTTTAATGAAATAAAACTTGAACCAAATCACAGACACTTGTAAGTTTTAATTGGATAAGAGCATGAGCTTCTACTTTTTTTTTTCAGCAGCCAATCATTGTTCTTCAATCTAGCATGGAATGGCTAAAAATTATAGGAAATCAAAAGCGTTTCTGATGGAAAAAGTTAAAAGTGCTTCAAAGTCCCAAAAACACTTACCAATGCTAAAGCACTTGGAATTTTATAAAAGTTCAATGTGCTTCTAAAAAAAGTACTTATGAGCGAAATTATATATATACGAGAAGAGAAAAAAAGCCTAAATTACTGTTCATTCACCAGCATCATGCCATTTTTACCCCTTCTTTGTTTCTTTGGTTACTGTTTATTGTACAGTGTGATTCCGTTTTTACCCTTCTTTGTTTCTTTGATCTTCTGGCTCTTCTCGAGTCTGCTGCTTCGTTTTTGTTTATCTGAGAAGGGAAGGATCTAGATGTACACGCGTGGCGTTCTAGTGAGATTTCTCCTCCACCGCTTCCTTCCTCTGCACCGTTTCCTTCCTCTTCAACTCCGAATCGATACCGAATATTGCTCAACCAAATTTTCTCACCATTTCATTCCGTACTTCTCCACCTCTTCATTCGTGCTACACTATGAATCGAAATAAAAAACTGCTCATCCAAATCAATTTCAGTTAACTCAAATCCCTAAAACCCAAATTTCTCCAGACCGTTGGAATCAGTTTGCTGTTGTTGTTGCTAATCTACAGGTAAAGCTTAAATTTACATACAATCTTTTGTTTTTCTTGATTGGAATTTGGAAAGAATTAGTTGTTCTTGGAAAGAATTACAGAAAATTGGAAAAGGGAAATGGGAAAGCTAGGAAATGCATGCAAATGGGTTTGGGAAAAGGACTTTTCTTTGGGCTTTTGGCTTTCATCCCTTCTGCGTTTGCTTTTCCTCATGTTTCTCAAGAATCATACAGAAAATAAAAAGCATTAAGAAAAGGAAAATCACAAGATTAAGAACCTGGGGCTGCAACAATCGAGCTTCTGTGGCGAAATATCAATTGGGTTCCGTTTGATCTTCGGTGCATCTTCGGTTCCTCTTTATGAGGTTCCGAAATCGCCCTCAATCCCAAAGTTTAGTAATTTATGCAATTTTTGTCGAAATTTATGTTTTTTTTTTCTTCTGAAAATTGTTAAAAAAAAATGAGGATAGGAGTAGTAAAAAGAATGTACTGAAAATATTTGTTTTGGAAGAGTATATGTCTTGATCGGATGAGCTTTGTTTTCCTTTTTTGATCTTATTGATTTTTTTTTCTTTTCCCCATTTGGGCTAAATAGTTCTCAAACTTCCGAGCAATTATCGATAATCGTTGGTGCTGTGAATAAATTTAGAGCACTATTAGCTGATGCTGGATCTGCGAAAAAAAAAAAATTGGGATAGACAGGGTGTCACATCCTGCTCGAGGCGGATCACTTCTTAGGTCTGCTCTACTATCGTAGCACGATATTGTCCGTTTTGGGTCTCAACCACTTCCTTACGGTTTTGTTTATGGGAACTCACAAGCAACTTCTTAATGGATCACCTATTATGGGAGTGCTTTAGCCCTCTTCTCGCTTAACTTCGGAGTTCTTACGGAATTTGAAGCTAGTGAGCTCTCAAAATGCTTCGTGATAGGTAGGGATGAGAATATACATTTAAGGATCATTCCCCTGGATGATGTTGGGATGTCACAATCCACCCTCCTTAGGGGTCTGACGTCCTCTTCGGCACAGTTCCGGCCAGGGATAGGCTCTGATACCAATTGTCACATCCCGACCCGGGACAGGTCACTTTTCGGGCCTGCTCCACCACCGTAACACGATATTGTCCGCTTTGGGCCCCGACCATGCCCTCACGGTTTTGTTTCTGGGAACTCACGAAAAACTTCCCAGTGGGTCATCCATCATAGGAGTGCTCTAGCCTCCTTCTCGCTCAACTTCGAAGTTCCTACGGAACCCGAAGCCAGTGAGCTCTCAAAAGGCCTCGTGCTGGTAGGGATGTGAATATACATTTAAGGATCACTTCCTTAGGCAATGTGGGATGTCACACAGGGCTCACAAGGAAATTTGAGCTTTCGTCAAATAAAATATCTTCTTCTTTTTTTTTTTTTTTTTTTTTTAATTCATGTTAATTTACAGTAATTTATTTTATTATTTGGTGTTTAATTCTTTTGTTGTTGTTTTATGATTATGGGGTTTTGTTTTCAGACTCGAACGCCGTTGTCTTCCGAAGTCCTCTGTAAACAAGGTAAGCAATTTGAAAATTTTGGCAGATTGAAATCAGAGTTTCAATTTACACATTTGTTTAGATTTGATTTTATTGAAGCAAATTTATGCATATTTTCCATCAGCTTTTTCTTCTGTTACTTTGGATAGGTCCTATTGTCCAGATTTTGAGCATCTTCTAAAAAAATTTTATGCATAGTATTTAAATGTTGTGGCATTTTAAAATTCTTGCTTCTGTGGTTGTGATATGATATTATTATATATTTGCTTTATTTAATTACAATTTAGGTGTGATGAAAAATTTAAAATTTAATTTCATTATTTTCTTCCTAGCTATTGATCTGTAGTTTGGCATTTACAATTATTTTGCACATGATGCGAAAAAGAACTAGAAATAGCAAAAGAAATCAGGGGATACAAGAAGATCATACTTCTGACACTGCAAATGGAATATAAATGTTTAATGAAAATGTTTGCCATGCTGATGGTGCACATGCACAAGGTGATGGCATACTAATATAATGGTTGTTCTTTTGCTTTGATGTAGAAGTAAGAAGATTGCTTTGCCTCTTATGTATCCTGCTTCTTTCTGTTCCACGAAGTTGCCAAGAAAAAAAGTACTTTGTGATCGTTTTCTTTCTTACGGTGATGTGTAGATAAAAGCTGTCTTTTTTTCTTTGTATCAGCAACCTATTACCCATTCATGAGCATGTTTTTTTTAAGAAACTTTTGATTTTTCTTCTGTTTAATTTCTCATCCGATAGGTTCAATATTAATAGTCCAATTAACATCCACATTGGAATGACAATCGAGAAATGCAATGACATACTTCTAATTCCATCCTCATTAATGGTCTTAGTAACAATCAAGAATTGAATGACATGTTTCTCATTGTTTGTTTCTGTTACAGATCTACAAATGATGATGAAAGCTTTTCGTCACTGGTCTTTGGAGAAACAAAGGCATGCATATAAAAGATGTAATTGCCTAGAACCTTTGTTTCAGTTGAAGCATGTCATCAAAGAGAGTAGTCAATTAACAGTTACCAATTGATATTAGGTCTTAAATATAATTTTAGCTTTCCTTTTTTTTTTGTTTATAAATTAAAACTTTTTAGAGAGTTTTATTTTTATGTAAGATGGGTGAAATATAATTTTTATTTTATTTTTGTAATATTACTTTGATTTGCAGATATGTCATTGCAGCAATACTAGATATATTTTCAATTTAAACAACATCCTATATATTTTCATACTGCATGTTGTGTGGGTAACCTCAAACAGATATGTCAAACATTTTTTTTCTAATTTGTTGTAGTGTTTCCACTTTTTGGTGCAGAGCTCCACGATTCGCTAGCGTGAATCTTGGTATCTTCATATGCATGCAATGTTCAGGGTCCCATAGGAGTCTTGGGGTACATATATTAAAGGTATAATTTTCGGTTATGCAAAAACTTCAAATTCGTTTTATTATTTGTATGGTACTCAATTCCATATTTTATGTGTTATGCTAATGAGTTTCGGTTCTATGTTTTCCTGCATTATTCTGATGATTTGGATGCTTTTGTAGGTGAGATCTGCCACTTTGGATACATGGCTCCCAGAGCAGGTTGCATATATCCAATGTAAGTACCAATGTTGTTATACCGGCTTCTTTCCACATGGTTGCAGAAAAAAAAATTATTTTGTTTGTTGTAAGTTCATAAAAAAACTTCAAACTGTGTTTTCCTTTTATTTTTTTGGGTTTTATTAGTTTATATGAATTTTAATATATTTTGTAAATGAGTAATGAGCAGAATTTTTTTTTTTTTAAAAAATTACCAGGTTAATGCTGGGTTTTATGTTCTAATTTATGGGTTTTGGTTAAAAGGGGTTTAGATATTTAGGTTTGATTGCTTTGTTTTATTTGCTTTTAGGGTTTTGGAGAGTTTGAATTTAGGGCAATGGGGTTCAAGGTTTGCATGAATCATTCGTGCATAACAGCCAATACACGCGAATGAAAGAAAGGTTGATCTTTGCAGTTCGGCGGATTTGCCAGTCTTTGCTCCAAGTGCAGGTAATTTGTTAGCCCTCTTCGATTTTGCTTACCAAGTTTTAATTTTTCAACCATTTTAAAGTTGCGATTTTTTCAATGATGTGTTTTATGGTGTTTGAGTTTGGAGACTTTGGACCCAGGTGCTTCTAGACATCTTGAAAAACCGCTACGAAGGAGGTTGTTATTAATGATTAGACCAACAATTATCCACATTCTCTAAATAGGATTTCACCCAATATGAAGTAAACCCAATACTTAGAATTGTATACCTCTCGGACAATTGAAAAAATTGATATCACCTTTGCATTTGTATGTTATCAATGTAAAGATTATTCTTTTGATCAGTTAGATGTCACAGTTTTTATAATCAATGTTTTGGTTAGCTATAAATCCACACACCATTTTCATAAAATTTGTTTTCTGCCAACATATTAATTTTGCTCAATGATAATGCATAATTGGAATATTTTTTATAGAAATGATGTAATGGGTTAATCTGAAATTCCGAACTTTAGGTGATGATTGAACTCATACATGACTGCTACTGCACATGCTCCTCTTTTTTAGTTGTTGGGTTTTATTTTTATTTCATTTTTTGGTAAATACAATTCGTTTTGCAAAGAACTGACTTTTATCTTATTTATAGTTCTCCATGCATGTAGTTTTACCTTTTTAATCTCGAGTATCTGGTTGGCTTTATTTATCAGGCATATAGTTGTGATTCTGGATGCTGACATGATTAACCACAGGTTGGTGTTCCTTGAGAACTTGGTGCGGAGAAATGCAAACATGTTACAGCGTATTATGGGAATATTACTACTACTTTTTTTTCCCTTTCTGTAAATTATACTAGATTTTAACTGAGACCAGATTGTATAAGACAAAAGTATTGTTTTGCAATCACATTATGTATTTTGATTTTCTGGTCTGGGAATTTATATTCAGGTTCATATAACTGCTTTCTAGAAGTACTTCTATGTTTTTTAGGAAGCATTTGGACTTGGATAGGAACTTCAAACATGTTTCAAATAAATGCACTTCTAGCAGAAGCGCGTAAAAGCAGAAGGTGCTTCCTATAGAAGGGGTTCCAAACTAAAAAGCCCTTTGTTTCATTGCAAATTGAAGAATTGGTTTTGGATTTCAGGTTAAGCTCTCTGAGTACATTGGGAAGAAGTATGTGATTCTCCTTTTCAACCCATTGCACTTCACATTTGTTTGTCCTGCAGTTAAGTATGTTTTCACAATCAGCATTTCTGCATACAAATTTTTAATCTTTATTAGATGCTTATCTATCTTAATCTGATTGATTTGCTAAAATTTGTGCCCCCACCTTGCAGAAATCACTGCTTTCAGAAATCACTGCTTTCACGTTATCATTTTTTGCCTCAACAGTGGAATGACTAATTTGTCCTTATTGGATATGTGTAGGTCATCTGCTCTTTCATTCTTCAACTATCATTCTCTCATTTTGAGAGCAAGTACCACCCACCGCTGTTTTTTTTAAAGGGGGACAGCTGGTGGTAAGCCACTTTTATTCATCATTTTCGGGGGTTGAGAAGACCACTGAGGCATTTCGGCCTCCCCTTGGCCACAAGTCTAGCTTCCACACCAGCAGCGGGTTTCGAACCTAAGACCTCCAGTTTTTAACTTGAAGAAAGCCACGCAATCTCCCTTCACCACTAGGTACCAGCTCGTGGTTCCACTCCACCGTTGTTGCATTTACCCTTTTTGTTGCTCCCTCTTGCTCAATCCATTACTACTTTGATTCATATTTTGTTCTCTCAACCAAAGAACCACGGCCTGTTTCTCGAACTCTCTCCCGCAGCGGAACCACCACCATCACCGGGTGCCGCAGCCCCTCTTTGCCTCTGAGTATATTTGTACCATAGAAAAGGTAGGGGAAAAAGTAGGTCTTCTTTTTTACTACATCCCTACTCCTCCACTCTCCTCCGTACGCACGCTCATCTTTCCTTATTCTTCCTATTTCTTCTCTTTAATTGGTAATATTTTTTTGTTTTGAAATTAGAATTTTGTTTTGTGTGATTGAACCAAGAAACTTCACATGGTTGCAGAAAAAATATATATTTTGTTTGTTGTAAGTTTGTATGAATTTTAATATATCTTGTAATGAGTAAAAAGAAGAAAAATAAAAAAACGAGACTTTCCCGGGTTAATGATGGGTTTTATGTTCGAAGTTATGGGTTTTGGTCAAAAGGGGTTTAGATATTTTGGTTTGATTGCTCTGTTTTATTTGCTTGAGATATGGTTTAGGGTTTAGGTTTTAATCAGTAATCGGTACTCATTTAGTTATTTGTTAGTATGTTTTCTAAATAAAAAAATCATGATTTGTTCCCTGTTTAATCTTTCCATGAACTCTTTATTTCTCAATATTGTTCCTACTTGGCAGTGTTTCAATATATTTGTATTTAATTGATTAAGTTTGTGTCTTTACAGTTTTGAAAGGAAGTTTCAAAGTGTTTCCAAATGCAGGACAAGAGAAGAATGTGATGAGCCCCAAAAACAGTGAAGTAAGAAATTAAGTCCAGAGAAATAAAGCATGTGAATCATTTTTGTTGTACATAAGCTGTTAATATAAAGTTAGTGTAATTTAGGTTCAAATTGATGATGTGAACAATTTATTTACTCTCTGATTTGTACTTAGAAAGCCACCATTTTAACTGTCCATAAGCTCTTATGGCACGTTTACGTAAGGGTAATCGGAATAAAGAAAGAGAATTGAATTCCGATTACGGAGTACTCCGGTGTTTACTAAATATTAAGGAATCAAAAAAGTGGTGGACCCCACACGAAACAAGGAATTCAATTCCTGAAATTGGAGGAATGGGATTCCCTAGTTTTGTGAGGTATTTGAATTCCTTGAGGGTAAGGGAATCAGGAATGCATCTTTTATTCCTATTATGCCCTCACTTGTTTCTTATTATTCCAACATTGCCCTTCATTTGACACTCATTATGTCATTTTTAATAAATAAATAAAACCTATTTATATATTTTTATATAGATAATTTTATTATATAAATTTAATTAAGAATTTAATTTAATTAATTAGTATGAAAATAATTTATTTATGTAAGGGCAATTTAGTCATCAACTTAGTTTTCATTCTGATTGAAGTGAATTAGTAAATAACTTATATAGACTCAACATCATTCTTGTCATCTTTTAATAAATAAATAAAACCTATTTATATATGCTTATATAGATGAATTTTATTATATAAATTTAATTAATAATTAAATTAAATTAATTAGTATGAAAATAATTTATTTATGTAAGGGCAATATAGTAATCAACCTAGTTTTCATTCCGATTGAAGTGAATTAGTAAACAACTTATATGGACTCAACATCATTTGTACTCCGATTCCAGACAGTTTTAGTAAACAACTTCAACAGGAATCTGATTCTGATTCCACCTCATTTCAATTCCTCCTCAATCCAATTCCCCCTCAATCCAATTCCTCTCAATTTGATTACGGATTAGTAAACGTGCCATTAATGTAAATTCAATAAAATATACATGCAAACTGAAGACTTATTTCTACCATTTAGGTTCAGCTGCTTTGATCGGTTTCTAAATTATTTGGAGATGAGTGTGTTAAATTGTAGTTACGGTTTCAAACCCGCGGCAGAGCACGGGGCAACTTTAATAGTGGTTACTATAGAATTACTCACTTGCCCACCAACCTGGCTTCGATTCTCTAATTAACCCGAGGACATCATGGATGAATGGTCAGCTGAGCTGCTGGTGCAACCCAGTTTCTTGTATGCTCGAACAAAATGGACCGATGGAATTGAGCTTTTATAGAACTCTTTGACCTGTATTTCAAAGAATGCAAGCATACCGAGTAACCCTAAGAATTTCATTGGGTTCTTTTCCCCTCAATAATTTTCAGCCTAATTGGAAGCACCTACATAGAAGAAGCTCAGGAAGTGAAAAGTTCCTAGATCAAATACCAAAAGAATTCAACATTAATCAATCAAGCTCAAGATAGGATTTAGACAACCATCGATACTGACATTTACTGAAGAATTTACGGTTTCAGTCTTACAAGTGGAACATTCTGTATACTTTTTAACTGTAAATACAAATAATTCAGTTTGGTAAATGAAATTGATCGCATATCATGCCCGATTTAAGGTGAAAAGAATAACCTAGTAAAAGTTTATCGCTAACCAAGAGAGGAAGTACCATGTTGAAGAAGATTAGCCTTTGGCTGTTCCCAAAATGCTAGGGAGCTTTTTACACAGTCTGGACATTTCCTTGCGTCTGAGTGTTGGACTTTGTAAGCCCTTCTTTCCACCCTCTCTGACGAGCCCTAAGCTCCCATAGTGCGGTCTGTTTCCGCTGTGCCTCCAATGTTGCTTCAGCTTTCTCCCTTGCTTCTTCACATGTTTCCATCCCTGAACTGCACTTGTCTGCTTCCTTTTGATACTGGGACGCAATCTTCTTGGCCTCCAGCAGAGCCATATCCGCTCGTTGCTGACTTTCCAAAGCTTCAGCTTCCCGAAGCTTCAACTCCTCAGTCAAAAGATCCACAAAGTTCTTTTCAGTGTCCTCGTTCACCTCCGGCTCATGCTTTACACAGTCTGCATAATATATGCCAAATAAATAAATGGAGTTATAGACAATGCAAGGCATATAAGAATAAAAAAGAATCCAAAACTTTACGTAGGCAATCAATCACCACTTTGCATGTCAATGCTACTTGTATCTCCATAAGGTTGGTTCAAACAAATAAGCATCAGATACAGAAATCCATCCTCGAAAGCGAAATCAACAACTTTAATAGAAATATTGAGAGGAAGACAAAAGCAGACTTGAGTTCATTTGTAAACAATGATAATTGCACAAGGAAAGCAGGCCAGATCGAGTGACAGTCCCACAAAAGAAAACACACAACTGACAGAGTCATCTCACATTATGCCGAAAAAACTGAATACGCGCTTACAAAAGGGATTTGAGGAAAATAAAGTAAACAGTGAAGAGTTCAAAGTGAAAAATTTGTCTACTGGAAAGGATCTAAAATTGAAATATTTTGAGATAATATTACTGGGATTGGATGATATATTTGCCACATTAGTATCCAACATAAACATGAGAAAGCATGCTGCTTTATGGCAAGGAGAAGCTTTATGTCGGTAATCTCACAACTCATTCAATATACAACATCACACACACACACACACACACACGCATATATATATAAACACATAGTGATATAAAGCAATCAATTATATTACTACCCAATAAGTGCAGATAAACTTCTACATGAAAGAAACTAACCTGCAAATGAAATGTTGCTGAGTCCTGCAAAAGAAAGAAGAACCAATATAAGTATACATCTGATAGTAATGCAAATCAACTAACAGTAGCTTTGAAAGTCCAAACTTTATGACCTGGATGCTGAATTAAACACCAACCCAGAAAAATGATGGATTGAAATCAGTGAATCCAATGGAACTTTGAGCTCATTGTTATCAAAATCAGCACAAAATGTGTAAGACCCAACAAAACAAAAGTGAAAAAATACAAGAGATTTAGTCAGATCTGGTAAAAATGGATCACGGGCAAGTGAAGAAAGAAGAGTAATTACCAATGGGGATGGGCAGGAGAGGCTGAGAAGAGCAATCGCAGGTGCAGGGAGGGCAAACGAAAAAGGAGGAAGAAGAAGAGTGGGAGACGGCGGCTAAGCCCTCCATGACGTGCCAGTATAAAGGTGGGCCAACTATGTACCCGGCTATGCACAACCCAACTATCACCAGCCCCGCCTTCAGCACCGCCGGACTCGTCGCCATCTCTCTCTCTCTTAATCTCGGCTTTTTCCGCAGCTTCTGAAATCGAATCGGAAGTAGCGGAATTGGGAGTCGGCAACGTCGATTCTCAACGGTTCGTTAGCCGGTGTTCAGTTCGGACTTGGGGATATCAAAGATGGGTGCTTTCTCATCCGCGAGAGGCCGTGACGCTGTTTTTAATTTTTATTTTTAAATTTAAAATTACACTGTTTTGACTTTTGAGAGTTTAATCGACAAGTTGGTCCGGCCCGAGAAAAAAAAAAAGTTGGTCGACTGGGCGGTGTTACGAAGAAGCGATTTAGGTTAACAAAGGTTGGTCAAGTTAGTAAAGATTTGTATTGGATCAACATTTAGGTTTAAGTTTTAAAGGATGTATTCAATTGAGAATTTAACGGATTTTAATTCTTTTAATGAATTTATGAATATTTAATCAGGATTTTAAGTGATTATCTGAAATTCAACTTGAATTCAATTCGGATTTTAAGATAATTTATTAGAATCCTTAAAAATTCGGATGTATTCAATTATAATTTCAAAGAAGTTTATAACATTCTAATTAAGAATTTATTTTAGAATTTTAAAAAGTTGAGGAATTTGAAGTAATTTGAGAGATTTCGTAATGTAATTTAAGCATTCACAAATCTCACATCTCCTCCTGAGATTTCGAGATAATTGAATCAAATTTTTTCATAAATCTCTACAAATCAATTAACTCCCTTAAACTCTATAAATTTATAAATTCATTAAAATCTTTCAAATTCTCAATCGAATACCTATCGACAATTTCAAGTGATCTATAAAAATAAAAAATAAAAACTAAAATCTTTTCAGTAAATTGTGAAAAAGTTTTTGTAGTATGCAGATGCTCTACCTGGGATGAAGTAGCATCCACTCCCCGTTAAACTTTCTTCCAAACAAAAAAAGAGAAGCTGTTTTAATTTCCCGATTTATTTATTCATCTTTTAATACTATGTTTGGATGAGGGAAATAAACTTGAAATTTGAATAAAAGTCAGAATTTGTAAATTGACATGCACCAATTCTCTTGTTTGGATTCATAAACATAAAAATTTAGAATTTCCACTTGGAAAAAAACTTGGAATTTGGGACCTCCAATTCCCAAGTTTAAATTCCATGTAAATAGGTGTCATTTCCCAATTTCTATGATTGAGAGCTTAAAAATAACAAATTCCGTATTCAATTTCATTGTTCTTTTAGGTTAACCAAACAAGAAAATTCACAATTTCTAGAAAATAAAATCCCGTCAATTCAATTTCCGTCATTTTAAAATTCCTTAGTAATCTTAAATTTCTTCATCCAAACATAGTGTAAAGGAAATCAATTTCCTGTTTTATTTGTGTTAAGTTGTGTTTGGGTTAGCATTATCTGTAATGTTTAGTATGAATTCTCAGAAGCTTATGTTGCGGTAAAAGTTGAATGAAATTAAAATTTTATGTGGATTTTGTAGAGTTTTTCCATGATTTGCTAGTAAATTTTGAGTAAAAAACTTTTGTAGACAATGCGATTGTCGAGTCTCGCAAAATCTTATGCATGCACACTTAAAAAAATTATTTTAGACAATTTGAAAGTAATCTAAGAGCATCTTCAATAGTGTATGCAAACTCAGTAAGCAATGTTGTCTAGTTTAAGATGAATGTGCAAATTTATCCACTTACGGAGCTCAAAACGTAATTAATTGAAATGACGTAGGTTTTGAATAAATTTTGAGATTTGTAAATTTATTATTTTAGCCAACTTTTGAAACTAGTGTGTTTGATATGTGTGGACATCGTCATGTATGATTAAAAGTTCTCAACAGGTAGTGGATGTATTTAATAGTTAGGTATTTTTTTCTTTCAATTTATTGTGTTTTGGGTTCAAATCTTTCCCTCTTAATTTAGCGTAAAAATATCGCTTGTAAAAAGAGTTCTCTAACCAATTGGTGCGACATAGGGATGGCAACGGTTCGGTTTGGGAACAAAAATGTTATATCATTCATCCCCATAACCACAAAAATTAACCATATCCATAATCGCAAATTAACCATTGGAAATGATCCATAAACATACCCATCGGGTAACGGATTCGCCATCGATTAACAAGTATATCCATCTTCGTCAATACAAAAAATATATTAGTTCAATTAAGACATTATAAGTTAGTAGATATTAATTTCTTCATTAAACATTTGATGTATAAAATGATCCAATTAATGGATCTTGTTGAGTATAAAAATTAAAATACTGATGATGTTGGCTTGTCATTGATATCTCATATAAGCACCATTGAGTTCATATCAAGGTCTAAAATATCGCTGATATTAGAAATATCAGTAGTCCAAAAACACGAAAATTTCGATGGAAATATCGGGATATTATCGATATCGATAAAAATTGAATAAAAACCACGGAAATTGTAAGAAAAACTTGGAAATTTTTATTGAAACTTTGCAGGATGTTTATTTAGTTAATTATCTATTAGTTTATCACAAAAAATTGGAAGGAAATGCATTGCATGATAGATTTAATTGATTTAAGTTGATTATATAGCGAGCTGGCAAATACTGTGAATGTAGAAAATATGTAGTAATTAATGAAAGAAGTTTAAACACACCATAATCATTTATATATAATGAATTAGTACAATATTTTACACTTTTTACATTGCATGGTAAGATACATGAGTGACTTAGTAACACATAGAGTTCCTATGAGGTTCAAAATTTTCACTATATCCATTGGGTAAGACAAAATTTTGGGCCTTGGTGAGAAAGCACACGGGCCCGAGTATGGAGCAATTGGAATGGAGCCCAGCCCGCCAAAAAAAACAGTCCAAGAAGAGCACAAAAGTTGCAACCCAGACAGACAGCAAACCCTAGCACCGATTGTGGAAAAGCATTGGATTCCCTTGTTCCTTGTCTGCACATCTCCTTGAGCCAATAGCCAAACGGCTCCTTTTTTTTTCTTGTGCTGAGAGCCAACTACTAATCTCACTCAGTGGGGTCATATATTTAATATGGCCTAGGGTTTGCTGTCAACTCCAATGCTTCTATTATATATATAATATTATATATATATATATGGTTTTTTTTCTCTCGGTCTCGGATAACCACACACACACACACACAGACACACACCCTAAATCTCTCGATCATTCTCCCTCTTTCCTCTATTTTTTTCTTCTTCGGTTCTCCCCCTAATCTATTCTCGGCAACTCTCCTTCCCAGAGCAGACAGACACACACACACCCCACTTCCCTATGTTTCCTCCTTGTTTCTTCTCCCCTATCTCTGCAACTCTCATTCCCGGAGCACAGACACACCATACCCACGGGCCACACCCCACCGTGACCTCCACCACAGTGGCGCACACTTCAGCGAGCACCATCACCACCTATGGACCGTTCCTCCTCCCTTTCTCACCTCCCTGCGAGCACCATCAGGCAAGGGGAGGCCTTGTTTAGGCCGTACGAGGCGGATGATCCATCAAACCCAAGCAGGTTTTGGGATCCGGAGAAAAGGATTGCTCATTTTGATGGGTCTGAGTGTCTGAGTGTGGATTGCAGAGAGAGGCCGACGACGCCGACGACGGAGCCTTGGCGATATTATCGCGATATATTGACGAAATTTAAGTGTATATGTGTAAAAATATCGGTCTCTTAAAAAAACGATATTATAGACCATGGTTCATATTGATTTTGATTCAAAACTTTACTTTCCTACAAAATGCAATTTTTGTATTCTCAAGGTAATGGTTCAGTGAATAATGGATATTCAAATATATATATATATATACACACACACACACACACACACAAATCATTTCACAAGAGGGGTCCCCATTTTTCTAGAAAAATGAGGACACCCTCTTGACCATTAGATTTGACTTTAATGAAATTGTGTGGCCTGTGTTTTAATCTCAACCATATAATTTTATTAAAGACAATCCAACGGTCAAGAGGGTCCCCATTTTTTTAGAAAGATGGGAATTTCTCTTGGTAAGGGGCCTATACACACACACACACACACACACACACACACACACATTATACTATTATATTATATATAAATTATATTATTTACCAATCGGGTTGGATTCAGTTATGGATACGGTTTGGGACCTCTGTAACCATATCCAAAACCATAACTGAATAATATAAATGGTTTTTCCCCATATCCAGAATATACCCAAACTTTCATACCCAAATCCGTTCCATTCAGACGGTTATCCACGGTTATCGGGTTTAATGGTTAGAATTGACATCCCTAAGGCTACAATGATACAATATAGTGATATTAAGTTCGAATCTGGTTGATTATAAAAAATAAAAATAAAAATCGAAAAAAGAGGAGATTAATAAATTAAATTAAATTAAAATTATTTTTTTAAGATTTAGCATCGTATTTCGAGTAATGAGAGTCGAATAGAAATTGGTGGGAACTATGGCAGGTTTACCACCGTATTCCTAGTAATGAGAGTCGAACAGTAACTGGTGGGAACTATGGCGATTTAGTGTCTCTGTGCCCCTCATTACTCAACCGCCCCATTCAAACACACACATCGACGGCCACCAACTCAGATAATGGCGATGGATATCCCCATGGATGTGCTAAAGCAAGTGCATATCTCGCTTTGAAAAGAAGCGGAGATGTCGTCGTACGACCCAGACGACACGCCGCTGCCGAATATACCTTCCGTCGAAGAAACACTAGCTGAGTTGGATCCATCGCTGCCTTACCTGAGGTGCAAACATTGCAAAGGGCGGCTGCTTAGAGGCGTTCAGACACTGACCTACGTCTTCTGCGGCAGAGAACACTGCAAGGACCTCCCTCCCGACCCCATTAATTTTCAGGATACTTTTGGGTACCGGTGGCTGCTCCAGTACTTGAGCTTAAGTGGATCGGTAGGCGACTTGATTTTTGTTGAAGTATACATCCATACATCCATGTGACTTGGAGTCAGATGCTTGCGGTCACATGGCCTAGAGCCACCAAATCATAGATATCAAGGTTGTCATCATTGTCTCAAAGTGTAAAATAGTCATCTTCCCTTAATTGAAGGGAGTTGACTGATTAGTTTCATAGCCTAGGATTTGGTGTAATCTACTTGCTTTAAGGATTAGATTAAGCATAGGTTTATCCGATCATTAGGGTTTCTTGGTAGGTTGCCTATAACCGTTCCTCTCTCATCTCTTCTTCTATTTATACTTGTTTCCTTGTACATTGTTACTTATGAAATACATTACAAATTAAATCAGAAAATCAACATGGTATCAGAGAAGGTTCTTTTGTAACATGTCTCTGCCATTATTCTGTTGCGAATTGCTTTTTCAAAGTCTGAACTATGGCTGAAGAAAGTTCTGTGAATCTTAAGGAGGGGGGAATTCACATGTTCTTTCCTCAAATGTTTCAGATATTGAGGTTAACACCAATCAACGTTTATGTTCAGTTTTATTGAACGAATTCAATTACCTACCTGGTCGCGAGCTGTTTCTCTAGCTCTCGGTGGAAAAGGAAAATTAGGGTTTGTAAATGGAAGTGTGGAAGTTCCAGCCCGTTCATCTCCCACGTACAATACATGGTTGTGCAAGGATCAACTTGTTATGTCTCTGCTTCTCAACACCATGGAGAAGCATGTTGCTGAGATTTTCAATTACTCCAATTCCTCTCAAGACCTGTGGAAGGCCTTGCAAGATATGTATGGAAATCAAAACAACTATACTCGAGTGTTCCAACTGAAGAAAGACATTGCAAGTATTCAGCAATGAGGGAAAGCTTTTGTTCAACATCTTGGGAGCCTCAAAACCATGTGGAATGAGTTGGATGTTTATCTTCCACATACCACAGATCCTGTCATTCTCCTAAAACGTGCCGAGGAAGACAAAATTTACCAGCTATTAGGGAGTTTGAGCCCTGAGTATGAAGATCTAAGGAGTCACATCCTAATGAGTCAAGAGCTGCCCACTTTTAACATTGTTTATGCTACTATTCAATGAGAAGAAGCATGAAAGAAGGTGATGAATGCTAAACACAGTTCAAGATTGACGGAGTCTTAAGCATATGCCTCAAATTCTAGGCACTTAGAAGTCAATGTGTACAAGGGCAGAAACACACACTTGAAGTGCAAATATTGTGATGTTGTCGGGCATATAGAAGAGAAGTGTTGGGAACTTCATCCTGAACTTAAGCCTAAGTTCACCAAAGATGGAAAAATGATACAAAAGTCCTCACAGCAATCTCACTTCAAGGCTCAACTTGCCGCTATTCATTCTTCTCCTACCATGTCACAAGGGTCTACAGAATTCACGACAAACCCATTGACCCTTATCAATGAGTTTGCTGCCTACTTGCAAGGTAAGGGACATGAGGGAGCTTTATCTGGTCCTAGTCACGAAGGAAGCAACCACACAGCTATGTTGGGAAAATTTGCTGGGTTCCTTGCTGAGAATGAAAAAGTACCACGTGATGAGACACCAGGTATTCTCAAAGCCTTTTCTATTGCCCTATTAGCTAGTGTTGAAAATGATTGTTGGATAATTGATTCAGGTGCCACTGATCACAGGACAAACAAAGTTACAAATTTGCATAAGTTTAAATCTTTTCCAAGCCCTTCACATGTGTCAGTTGCAAATGGAAAAAAATGTCCTAGTTTAGGCAAAGGAGAAATCAACCTGCTTTCAAACAAAACACCTTCCACTGCCCTATATGTACCATCATTTCCGTTCCAACTTCTTTCAATTGGAAAAATCACAAACACCCTAAACTGTCGTGCTATTTTCTCACCAAATAATGTACTGTTTCAGGATGTTCTCACCATGAAGATGATTGGTGAAGGGGTTTTCATAAATAGACTTTATTACCTGTGCAAGAATTCCTGTTTTACTCGAGCTCTTCAAGCTAAATCAAAGTCCATAGATGAAAACCAACTATGGCATAGGAGATTAGCTCATCCTTCTGAGTCCATTTTGTCGAAACTATTTCCAAATTTTTGTAAGTCACATACTACATGTGATACTTGTCAGTTGTCAAAGTTACTAGGCTGCCTTTTGGTAATTTCATGTCTATAACAAGTAAGCCTTTTGAATTGTACACACCGATGTATAGAGACCAACAACTGAATCAATGGAAGGATTTAAGTACTTCGTCTTGTTTGTTGATGATTTCTCTAAAGTTAGCTTCGTATATCTGATGAAATCGAAAAGTGAAGTCTTTACTATCTTCAAAATCTTCCACATTCATGTCAAAACTCAATTTCAATCAAATATTAAGGTGTTAAGATCAGACAATGGCACTGAATTTATGTCCAACAACATGTTTCAATACCTAAGTGCACAGGGCATTATTCATCAAACAAGCTGTGTAGGCACCCCACAACAAAATGGGGTGGCAGAAAGAAAAAATCGAGATCTTTTGGAGAAAACACGTTCTCTCATGATACATATGAGTGTTCCCAAAAGGTTTTGGTCATTTGCCATCCTTACTGCGACTTATCTTATCAACAGACTTCCAAGTCAAGTGCTAGGGTTTAAATCACCCTATGAAGTGCTTAAGGCCAGAAAAATTGATTTGACACATCTCAAGGTGTTTGGTTGTGTTTGCTTTGTTCACATCCAAGCACTAAATCGAGACAAACTAGATGCAAGGGCTACTAAATGTGTGTTTTTTAGGTATTCTTCCACCCAAAAGGGATACAAGTGTTTCAACCCGGTCACTAAGAAGTGCATTGTATCAAGGGATGTAAAGTTTGAAGAAGGCTGTCTTTATTTCACCAAGAATTGAGCAACTACAAGTCAGGGGGAGGAAATGTTCGATCTATTTCCATTGCCTCAAATCTTCAACAACCCTATGTTGGAAGAGAGTTCAGTCGCTGAAATTCATGATCTTGGAGAAGTTCATGATGACTCAAACACTTCTAGACTCCAATCTGGCAGTGAAAGAGACCAAGAACCACACTCAGATCATTCTCACACTTCCCATGTGTCTCAAGTGATCAGGAGAAATCCTTCTAGGATCAGAAAACCCCCAACAAAGTTGCAGGACTATGTAAATTATGCTTCACGGTACCCTGTCACTCAAAGTTTCAATGCATTCTCTTCTACTCATGCTGCATTTCTCAGTGTTCTTAATAAGCACTGTGAACCAAGAACTTTTCAGGAAGCAATCATTCTCTCACATTGGAAACAAGCCATGGCAGAAGAGCTTAAAGCACTTCAAGAAAATCACACCTAAAGTCTAGTTCAACTTCCTACAGGAAAAAAAGGCTGTTGGAAGTCGTTAGACTTACAAAACCAAGTTCAAAGCTGATGGTTCCATCGAGAGACACAAGGCTCGGCTTGTTGCTCGAGGTTTTACCCAAACCTTTGGGGTGGATTATAAGGAAACATTTGCCCCCGTTGCCAAGATGAACACAGTAAGAGTTTTACTCTCTGTGGTTATCAATTATGGATGGTCTCTCTATCAAATGGATGTGAATAATGCATTTCTTCACGGAGAACTGCAGGAAGAAGTGTATATGCAGCCTCCTCCAGGCTATGATCGCATTAAAGATAATATGGTTTGCAAATTGCACAAGCAATATATGGATTGAAGCAATCTCCACGAGCTTGGTATGTAAGCTCAGCTTAGTGCTGGAAAAGAATGGTTTTTTGCGAAGTAATGTTGATTCATCATTATTTGTCCGAAATGGTACAAATGGGAAGTTAGTGGTGCTTATCTACGTTGATGACCTTATTATCACTGGGGATAGTGCCGTTGAGATTGAAGTTCTGAAGCTCTCACTACACTAAGCTTTTTCTATCAAAGATTTGGGAAGGTTGAAATACTTCTTGGGAATCGAAATGGCAATGTCTTCAAAAGGGCTGTTTCTCCATCAACGAAAATATGTGATGGATCTTCTCAAGGAAACGAAAATGCTCGACTGTAAACCTGCCACCACACCTGTTAATTGTAAGCTGAAACACGTCATTGATGGAGAAGCTATGCATGATGTAAGATACTATCAAAGGTTGGTAGGCATGCTCATCTATCTCACGATCACTCGTCCACCTATGCAGTTAGCATGGTCAGTCAATTCATGCATTCACCTACTATACATCATCTCAACAGTGTTAAGCGGATTTTGCGATACCTCAAAGGTTCCATAGGGAGAGGGATTATCATGTACAATAACCATTATACTGTCATTACTGGATACACATATGCAGATTGGGCAGGGAATGCAATTGACAGAAAATCCACCACTGGCTATTGTACATTTGTTGGTGGAAATCTGGTAACATGGAAAAGTAAGAAACAACAAGTTGTCGCTCGCTCCAGCGCAGAGGCTGAATATCGAGCAATGACAATCACCGCTTGTGAACTAATCTGGCTTAAAAGGTCTTCTTTCAAACTTAGGGTTTCCTAGTTCTACATTGATGTCACTTATGTGTGATAATCAGGCAGCAATACACATTGCTGCTAATCCTATGTTCCACGAGAGAACCAAACATATTGAAGTGGACTGCCATTTCATTAGGTCTTAAGTTCAAACTCAAGTCATCCAGACAGCATTCACACGAAGTCATGCTCAACTTGCAGATCTTTTCACCAAGGCACTGTCATCAGTTCAACTTCATCGTCTCTTGGGCAAGCTTGGATCCATTAATCTCCTCGATCCAGCTTGAGGGGGAGTGTTGAAGTATACATCCATACATCCATGTGACTTGCGGTCACATGGCCTATAGCCACCAAATCCTAGATATCAAGGTTGTCATCATTGTCTCAAAGTGTAAAACAGTCATCTTCCCTTAATTGAAGGGAGTTGACTGATTAGTTTCATAGCCTAGGATTTGGTGTAATCTACTTGCTTTAAGGATTGGATTAAGCATAGGTTTATCCAGTCACTAGGGTTTCTCGGTAGGTTGCCTGTAACCTTCCCTCTCTTATCTCTTCTTCTATTTATACTTGTTTCCTTGTACATTGTTACTTATGAAATACATTACAAATTAAATCAGAAAATCAACAATTTTCTATCTTTTGTTTGGTTGATGAGAAAATTGAGATTAAGATGGGAAAACTGAAAGAAACGAAATTTGAATTCTCAATGCGTTCTTTCAAGAAAAATCACGAATTTTTAACCAATTATGTGCTTTTCACGAATTTTAACCAATTAAATGCTTTCTTGCTTGTGGATTATTAAGAAGGTTGAGCTTTGATTGTTTCAGTTTGCTAAATTTGTTTTACCAGCTTGTTCTAGCCGCCCAACGGCATAATGATGCCAAAAATTTATCTTCTGATTCGAAGCTATATATGTTAATCTATAGTGCATGAATTGAAGGTGGTTGTGAGATTATGCAGAGTAGAAATAGTACATTGTATAGGATTTGTATCAACATCTACTTAGTACTCAGTATTAAGCAGATCACACTCGAAATTCGTAGGTGCTCCATATTTTTAGTCCATTTATTCAGCAACCATATTTTGTTTGCTAGAAATAAGGTTTCTTGTCTCTCGTCGACGTAGAGACTGAAATTAATTGTGGGACTTCTTGAATACTTAGTAAAGTTTGAGACTTTGGTTTGCAGGAGATAGTGGATTTACCTGTCGGAGCAATTGAGTTAAACAGAGCACATACTGCGCGGAAGAATAAGTTAAGTGTTGCTGTGAGTAGTATTAAAAGGGTATGTAAATATTAGGAGTCCTTTATTAGGAAGGATATATGTTTGTGTCCTTTTTTGTTTATTATTTCCTTATGGAACAAGGATTGTATCTTGTATATATTTTCAGTTATGTAATACCATGAGAATTAAGCCGTAAAATTCTATTTGGTATCTAGAGCTAGGATTTCGATCCAAACCCTAACCAAAGTTGTGTATCATGTTTGCACAGACTGTCTGCAAGTCTGACCGTACTTTTTCTGGCGGCTTTGCTGTCAGTGTATCAGTGTGTATTGTGTTGTGCCGAGAAGGGTACCTGCTGGTATCATCGTGCCGTGCTCTGTTGCTGTTGCAATCAGCAATTGTTGCCTGCAATTGCTGCGGGGCCTTGCTGCCTTAATCGATGTGTGAATTGTTCCCTTGTTGCACCGTGTGAAATCTGTGCAGCATGGAAAGTCGTGCTCTGCTTCTTATTGCAGCGTGGTTAATGGTGCTTTTCAGCACTATTTATCGTGCCTTTCAGCACTATTTATCGTGCCGTGTTGATCAAAAGAGAAATAAAAGGGAAAAAAAGGCTTGGCTGCCGCTTGAACTGCAGCGTGCAGTCCAATTTTTTATACTTAAGTGTTGCTGCTTGTTTTTCCTTGCAGCGTGTGGTTCTGTAATTGGTGTGGTGTTGTGATAGCCGTGTATTACTGTCTCGTGAGTTATTACAATGGCGAATATAGGTTGGATTTTGGATTCCGGTGCAACGGATCATATGACGTATGATAGAACTTAGTTTCAGTCCGTAAAAGATTCTCATAAAAAATGTGTGGCAACTGCCAATGGTACTACTGCTGCTGTTGTTGGAGCGGGAACAGTGTCTCTTACACCCTCTCTTCCCTTACATAATTGTTTATTGGTTCCGTCATTGTCCCATCACTTATTATCTGTACCTCAAGTCAATGAACAATTGGATTGTGTTGTAGTAATGTATCCTTCATTTTGCTTGCTTCAGGATATTCAGACAAAGGAGATCATTGGGCGTGGCACTAAGAGAGAGGGGCTATATTATGTGGATGACGTGGTTCCTGGAAGAGCTAATTTGGTTCGTGCGTCACGTTACAGTAATTTACAGAAGGTATTGTAATTGCATCGTCGTTTAGGGCATGCATCATTGGGTTATTTGAAACATATATTACCTGATTTGTTCAATGGTATTGAAGACTCATAATTGAGATGTGAAGTATGTATTCTAGCCAAAAGTCATCGTGCTTCATTCCCTCCTAGTATGAATAGAAGATCTTCTCCATTTGAACTAGTACACTCTGATGTGTGGGGGCCTTCCCCTGTTAGTACTACTTCAGGAATTAGGTGGTTTGTTACTTTCGTGGATGATTGCACTCGTATGACGTGGTTGTATATGTTGAAAAATAAAAGTGTGGTTTGTGATGTGTTTCGTCTGTTTGAACATATGATTAAAACTCAGTATTCCTCTGATATGAAAGTTTTGCGTTCTGACAATGGTGGAGAGTACATAAATTCTGAGTTATCCCGGTTTCTACAAGATCGTGGAATTATTCATCAAACTACATGTCCGCATACTCCGCAACAGAATGGGGTTGCTGAGAGAAAAAATCGTCATATCTTGGAAACTGCTCGTGCCTCGCTTATTGGTGTGTCTGTGCCTAAACGTTTTTGGCCTGAAGCCATTACCTATGCCGTGTATGTGATTAACCGTATGCCATCTCGGGTTGTAGAATTCCGTACACCTCTTCAAGTATTGACTGAACATGTTCCTGTAGTATCCACCAATACCCTTACTCCTCGTGTGTTTGGATGTGTAACATATGTTCATATTCACATGATTCATCGTAGCAAATTGGATCCATGTGCCCTTCGGTGCGTTTTTGTTGGGTTTGCCTCCTAACAGAAAGGGTATAAGTGTTATCATCCTAAAACTCGACATATGTATGTGACTATGGACATTACTTTTTCTGAATCAGAGTATTTTTATTCTTCAATCCCATCACTTTCAAATCACCAGGAGGAGAACACTAGTGTTGATCAGGTTGATCTTGGGTGGTTAGAGGTACCAAAGGATGTGATATGTAGTTCAGGGGGAGCATGTGTTGACGACAATGATGAAAATGGGACACCAGTTTCTCGGCAAGAAACTGTCGAGAATGATATAGGCCTTCAGTTGCAGCCTACCGAGACAGGTGCTAGCTTTCAGCAAGGTCCTGCCGAGGAAGCTATAACAGTCCAACAGCCTACTGCCGAGCCAAGTACTTTAGGGGAAGAAGTGATGCCTGCCGAACCCATATCACCATCTCTCTCTAGCTCGATAGTGCCACCCAATGTGTCTTCTCTAAATATACATGAGGTAAGTACTACAGATGCTCATGTAACTAATCCAAATAATGATGTAAGTACGTATAAGTTGCCGCCAAGGCAAAATCGTGGTGTTCCTCCTAACAGGTTTTCTCCTGAAGGAAAATTAAAGTATCCAATAGCAAATTATGTGTCATGCAAGAACCTTGCGCCTGAACTCCAAGCATGGGTGAATGAGGTGGAAGCAATCCAAGTACCAACCCGAGTTGAGGAGGCCTTAAAGGATCCTAAATGGGCTGCTGCAATGGATGAAGAGATGATGGCACTACATAAGAATGATACATGGGAAGTAATGGAACTACAGAAAGGAAAAAAACCAGTTGGGTGTAGATGAGTCTTTACAATTAAATACAAGGCCGACGGATCAATAGACAGGTATAAAGCAAGGTTAGTAGCAAAGGTTATACTCAAACGTATGGTGTTGATTACCAGGAGACTTTTTCCCCAGTAGCCAAGATGAATACGGTACGTGTTCTTATTTCATTAGCCGCGAATTTGAACTGGCCACTGAAACAGTTTGATGTAAAAAATGCTTTTCTTCATGGGCATTTGGAAGAAGAAGTATATATGGATTTTCCTCCAGGATATAATGCCGGATGGAAAACCGGAGTGTGTAGGTTGCAAAAGTCGCTTTATGGGCTTAAGCAATCGCCTTGTGCATGGTTTGGTAGATTTACCCAAGTCATAAGAAGGAATGGATATTACCAGAGTCATTCCGACCACACGTTGTTTGTAAAACGGAGAAATGGCAAAGTGACAGCTTTAATTATTTATGTGGATGACATGATATTAATAGGTGATGATGCAGAAGAGATGGTAAAATTAGAAGAGAGTCTTGCCGTTGAATTTGAGATGAAAAATTTGGAAGATTTAAAATATTTCCTTGGAGTAGAAGTGGCTCGTTCGTCTAAAGGTATTTTCTTGTCTCAACGTAAATATGTTCTGGATTTGTTGAAGGAGACAGGCATGCTTGGATGTAAACCCGTGGATACCCCTATTGTTGAGAAACATTATTTAGGGATTCATCCAGATCAGAAACCAGTTGACAAAGGTAGATATCAGAGACTGGTAGGGAGACTAATTTATTTGTCCCACACTCGTCCAGATATTGCCTATGCAGTAAGTGTGGTGAGTTAGTTTATGCACTCATTAAGTGTGGATCACATGACTACAGTTATGGGAATTTTGGCGTATTTGAAGTCTGCTCCGGGGAAGGGAATTTTGTATGAACATCATGGCCATATGAGGATTGAGGGATTTACTAATGCTGATTGGGCAGGAGATGTGACTGATAGGCATTCTACGTCCGGGTATTTTACATTTGTTGGAGGTAATTTGGTTACTTGGCGAAGTAAGAAACAAAAGGTGGTGTCACGATCGTCCGCAGAAGCCGACTACAGAGGCATGGTGCATGGAGTGTGTGAGATCCTTTGGCTACGAAAGTTGCTTTGGGGTCTCGGCTTTAAGTAAAAAGAGGCGATGAATTTGTATTGTGATAATAAGTTGGCGAGAGAAATATCAGAGAATCCAGTACAGCATGATAGGACAAAACATGTTGAGGTTGATCGACATTTTATTAAAGAGAAGCTTGAGAAGAAGGTGGTGTCAATACCATTTGTGAGCTCGGAAGAACAACTTGCAGATATTTTTACTCATGCTGTGTGTAGTAGGTCTTTTGGTGACTCACTTGTCAAGTTGGGCATGTGTGATATATATGCTCCAACTTGAGGGGGAGTGTTGCTGTGAGTAGTATTAAAAAGGAATGTAAATATTAGGAGTCCTTTATTAGGAAGAATATATATTTGTGTCCTTTTTTGTTTATTGTTTTCTTATAGAACAAGGATTGTATCTTGTATATATTAAGCCGTAAAATTATACTTTAAGTCTGTCTCATCTTTTAATTCTTGGAATAAAATGGACCTCTAAACCGGAGAAAATTGAGACTGATCTCCCAAATGAGACCCCCATTCTGCTCAAATTACCAGATTTGGCTGGAGTCAATCTCGACAACTTTTTCTTTGAAGGAAAGAAATATGGTGCTTCAAGTAATTCCGAAGAGTTGTTCGGGTCTAGCACACAGATTGTCGGTAAAGAGAGTTTCCAAGGTCATGAAACTCTTAGGTTGTTTGAGAATATGAAGCCTTTTGAGACAGTTGTGCAGACTACTGAAGGAGAGAGTGGTGATTCTGGTTGGGCGGCAAGTTTTCAGTTTGCTGCTTCTGAATCGCAAGCTTCTGGAAACCTTCCTCAGGCTTCTGAAACCGTTCCTCTAGCTTCTGAAAACCTTCCTCAAGCTTCCGAAATTCTTCCTCGAGCTTCTGAAAACCTCCCTCAAGCTTCTGAAAGCTTTCCCCAAGAATCAAAATCCCTTGACCCCTTTGTGGGTTCCACGGTGGATCTTTCTGCCCACATAGACACAGTATTTGGATCTGTAGTGGACACTACAAATGAAAAATCAAATCATAGTTTGACTGGGTCCGCATCCATGTCCACCGACTGGTTTCAAGATGATCTGTTGGGCGTTTCCAACTCTGGGTTCTCTGGAGGGCCTGGACAGTTCGAAACCCTTGCTGAGGTGAAGGGTGGAATAGCTGGAAAGGTGAATGACTCTTTTCCTGATGGTGTTGATTGGGTTCAAGATAACCAATTGCAGATCACTAGCAACAAGGATCTTGATAACAAGACTACTGAGGAGAATCATGATTCACTTGATGCTTGGAATGATTTCGCAAGCTCGAGTAATGCACCAAATCTTGTGGATAGTTCTGTAAAACAAAGTAGTGTCGATTGGGTTCAGGACAACCAATTGCAGACCACTAGCATTAAGCCTCTTGATAATAAGACTACTGATGCGGATGATGATTCATTCGACCTTGGAATGATTTTGCTAGCTCGGATAATGCATCAAATCTTGCAGATAATTCTGTAAAACAAAGTATTAATCAGACAACATATGTTGAGTCACCACACTTCAGAAATAAATTTGTTCGGCACTAGCAACTCCAGTGACTTGGATTCTGGTAGCTTTTTGCAACCAGATTCCTCAGCAGGAGCATTTAACAATTCCAACAGTTCAACTGTAGTGGACACAGCGCAGCCAGAGCCTTCTGTATTAGACAGGTGCGTGTATAAGCCAACTTTTATCGGTGCTATTATAGCTGCAGAATCCTGTTTCGGATCACCGTGGAATGCCATATTTGCCGTTTCCAACAATCTAATACACGTGAGTTTCAGCTCTATTAAAGAGATGATAAAATTAGATGGTTAGATGTTTATAACCATACGTTTGTACCATACATTGTTTATAAACCTTCCATTAATAGATCCGCCCCTGTTTATAACCATATATTGCTTATAAACCTTCCTTTAATATATTGTTTATAACCATATATTGTTTATAAACCTTCCATAGTTTGTTTACTTAGTCGACTTTTATAGTTCTATATATAACCTTCAATTCATGCATCACAAACGCAAACCATTACCCAAATACTCTACTTCCTCCATCTTCATTTCCAAATCCCAATCATGGGCAGCCAAAACCATGAGTTCCACGTCTTCTTGTTCCCTTACATGGCTCACGGCCACATTGTACCCATCTTAGATATGGCCAAGCTATTCGCAGCGCAAGGAGTGAGGACAACCATAGTCACAACTCCTCTCAACGCTTCAACATTCTCCAAAGCCACTCAGTCAAGCGAAATCAATTCCGGCAGCGTCAAAGTCGAAATCAAAACCATCAAGTTCCCTTCTATAGAAGCCGGTCTGCCAGATGGTTGTGAGAATCTCGACTCACTCCCCTCACCAGAATTAACCACCAATTTCCTCAAAGCAACAAGCTTGCTCCAAGAACCGCTCGAGCAGCTTCTGCTCGACGAAAACCCTAGTTTCCTTTTGGCAGACATATGTTTTCCTTGGGCAACTGATGTAGCTGCAAAGTTTGATATTCCGAGGTTGGTTTTTCATGGCATTGGTTTCTTCGCCTTGGCTGCCTCATATAATATGAGCAAGTATGAGCCTTTTAAGAACAGTTCGTCCGATTTAGAACCTTTCGTAATTCCGAATTTTCCTGGTGAGATTACGATGACAAGAGCCCAAGTGCCTGCTTTTGACAAGGAAAATATTGAAAACGACTTGACCCGAATGCTCAAATGGGCCAAGGAATCTGAGCAAACGAGCTATGGAATTGTTGTGAACAGTTTCTATGAGCTCGAACCGGTTTATGCAGATTATTACAGAAATGTTTTGGGGAGGAAGGCTTGGCATATAGGCCCTGTTTCTCTATTCAATAGAAGCAATGAAGAAAAAGCACTTAGAGGAAAAGCATCTTCTATCAACGAGCACGATTGCTTGAAGTGGCTTGATTCAAAAGAACCCAATTCGGTTGTTTATGTGTGTTTTGGAAGCATGGCTAAATTCAATGCCTCTCAGCTTAAGGAGATTGCAATGGGGCTTCAGGCTTCTGGGCAGGACTTCATTTGGGTAGTGAGGAAAGGACAAAATGATGACATGGAGAAAGAGGATTGGCTGCCAGAAGGGTTTGAGCATAGGATGGAAGGGAAAGGAATAATAATACGAGGGTGGGCCCCGCAGCTTCTGATTCTTGACCATAGGGCTGTTGGCGGGTTTGTAACTCACTGTGGGTGGAACTCGACGTTGGAAGGGATTGCGGCTGGATTGCCGATGGTGACGTGGCCGGTGTCGGCGGAGCAGTTTTACAACGAGAAGCTGGTGACCCAAGTGCTGAAGATAGGTGTTGGAGTGGGTGCTGAGAAATGGGTTAGTCTTGTTGGGGATTTCGTTAAGAAGAAAGCTGTTGATAAAGCCGTAAGGAGGATTATGGTGGGTGAGGAAGCAAAGCAAATGAGAAGTAGAGCTTGGGAACTTGCAGAGCAGGCAAAGAGGGCTATTGAGAAGGGAGGATCATCACATTCTGATTTGAATGCCCTAATCCAAGAGTTGAAATCTCGTGGTTAAAATGTTGGAGCACACATTTGGATGAGGCTTTACTTGATGAATATTTTAGAAGGCTTCCTAGCCAAAATGGTCATTTAGATTGGTATAAGTCCTCCGTTTGGTTAATAGCAATGAAAATCAATAAATGTAACCCCTATCTTTGAATGTCCACACCAATGTAATCCTTCTGTTATAACTCTATTTGTTTGTTGATGTAGCATATATATGGAACTATAAATCTAATAAAGTGGTGCCGATGAATTATACAAAATAATTAATTCTTTTAAACTATTTAAAGGGGTGTAGTCAAAGTCAGATTTGAGAGGATTTTAAAATTCTAGTGTAGCCAACTAAATATTTTGTAGGATTTTATTAAGTTGTGTATTTTATGGGATTTGAGAGAAAGAAGTATATATGACCAAGGCCAAATATAATCCTACCTCACACCTTAGGATTTCAAATCCATGGACCTCTTTGAATGTCTAAGGGCTGGTTTGGTATTGCTGTGCTTTGAAAAAAAGCTGTTGTGAGAATAAACAGCTGTGCTGTGAGAATAAGCGGCTGTGAAATAAAGCAGCAGAGTGTTTGGTAAACTTTTATGTAAAACAGATGTGACTGTGTGAAATGACCAAAAAGGGTATAATACTAGATGTGCTATTAATTTAATTTTCTTAACAAATAAAAGTGAATTACTAAATATACTTTATTTTTAGAAGAAAAATATTTATAAACTTTATCTTAAATATTAATTAGTATGACAAACTACTTCAATTGAAATATTTTACACTGAATAGCTAGGATTCATTAGTACAATATTGTTAATGTACTTGAAAGTAGTCTAATTAGATGCATTCATCAAACTTGTTGCTATTCTATTTCTTAATGCCTCTATCTCATTGATCCTTCAACTTGATAATTTTGATATTCATCATCATCATCATCACTACTGTCGCTCTCTTCACAATAGTCTCTGGGGTCATCAAAATGACGATCACGTTCAGAATACCTCCGTATGTAGTTATGAAGAGCCATTGTAGCAATGACAATCTTCACTTGCTTATTGAACAGGTAATTAGGCATATCCCTTAAAATTGCCCATCTTTTCTTCCATACCCTAAAAGTTCGTTCAATGATGTTCCTAAGAGAAGAATGCCTGTGGTTGAATACCTCTTTATGACCCGCTGGTTCGACCCTAATTTCTCCACAACATGGTGCTGTTTTTGATATCAGCATTCAACTGAACTTCTAGAATCCCAAAAAAAAAATCCTGAATTTGCTAAAAATACCCGAAACAATGTGTACAATGTAGTCCAAATTTTTCAGTCAGTCGCCATTCAATCAAATCAAACCGAGGAATAGGCAACATAGTTTTGATTAAAACCAGTCAATTGAAGTATGCAACACGTAAAAAACAAAGGAAGTATAGCAAGTGAGGCAATACAACAACAACAAAAAAGTATCAGCGAGGAATTGATCAAACCAGTCAACTGAAGTAACAATACGCAAATTCAATGTCAATACAAACATATAATTTTCCAATTCTGCCAACATATCAAGACCCAAAACAGCAAAACAAACACAACCCAATTCACCAAACGACCCAAATATACAAAAGTAAATGTGAATTTTCAACTATTTTGACCAAATAAATGACTTTCCAATTTCCATCCTAATTTCATCAATTTCTCAGTAAACAAACACGCAAAAAAATATAATCAGCAGCCAATTCAACAATTAACAAACGAATTACAGAGAATCAACTAAAAAAATCAGCGTAAAGCGATGGAGAAAACGAGAGAGAAATCTCACAGGTCGAGGGAGTGAGAGTGCGCGCGATTGGTTGGATTGGAGACGAACCGCTCATAGAGAGAGAGATCTCAAAGGAGTTGCAGTGAGGGGCAATAAACGTTTGGGTGAAGATGATTGAAATGAAACCGCGATTTTCAGAGGGAAAAGAGAGGAACGAAGGGATTAAAAACTTCGTGGGCTGAAAACATGAAGCCAAATCAGAAGCAGAGCAAGGCTTTATAAGAAATTATCCCTTACCTAAGCCCAAATCAGAAGCAGACCTTCTAAAAAAATGAATAGAGAAGTAATCAAACGTCTCTCTCAATTTTTCTTGTTTCCTCCACAAACCCTAATTTTTCCCCAATTAATTTTTTCCCAATTAATTTTTTCCACCAACCATATCATCTTCCCCAATTAATTGTTTCCCACCCCTCCATCCCCAGTTGTTTTTCCCGACACCTATCCCCAAATTGAAAAATCCAAACAAATAAATAACAAATTTTTACAAGAGAAGCTTACCAAGGGAACCTGGAGAATGAGAGAACGAGAGAGATCGCTGATTTTTGGAACGAGAGAACGAGAGAGTGGTCTGGGGTTCGGGTATGCGAGAGCTGAAGGCGAGAGGGACAGGAGGGCAATTTTGGGTTATTGAAAAATTCATTAAACGCACCATTGTTCACCCGTGTTTTCTAAAATAAGCTGTTTTTGGAAGCTGCTATTTGCAGCTTCAGGTCACCTTCAGGTTTTGGGCTTCTTTTCACCCCCAACTTTGAAATAAAGCTACTTTTCAAAGTTTACCAAACACCAAAACCCTTACCAGCTTTTTTTCATCCTAGCTTTTTTTTTAATCACCTCACTCCCAAACAGGCCCTAACTCTCTCTTTCTCTCACTGTTTGCCAACCACTTTGTTTGGTTTATCTTCTTCCTTCATCTCTACAATTTTTTCTTCGATTTTCTTAGATGGGTCGCATCATTTATGGATATGTAGTAGTGTTGTTGGGTCACAATTTTTCACATCTTCAATTTTTTTTTTCACGCAGCAATCACTTCTTGTTCTTTGCCCTTTTTTCCACTTACCCTTTTGAGAGTTTTCTGAGTTTTTTAAAGGGAAATCAGGTTCTCATCCCTCTTTCTTCTATTGCATTGATTAAAACTTTATTTCTTTTTAATTTTTGATCAAGGTCCCTAGCTTTTAATGAATGTCATTATTTCAGTTATAAATTATTTACATATCAACATAATTAAATTTTACTTCTAAAATATATTCATTTAGTGTTAGAAACATTACATTTAAACTTTGTATCATATATTTCTATTTTTAGTTAGTACCATTTTTAATTGGCAACCCTATTTAATTTGTACCAATTATATTCATAATTTATTTATAATGTACCCATTTTTCTTTATAAATGTATCACTTTGTTAATTACATGTAAAATGTACTTTTTTTTTTTAGAATGACGTGACAATATCTGGTCAATAGATGATGATTTGTAACTGAGCAATGCTACACTTATCATCTAATTGTACCATGCATTATAACATCTCTCGAATAGAGATGGGCCCCAACAACACACGTGAGTTTTAGCTCTATTAAACATATGGTAAAATTAGATGTTAAGATGTTAATTTATAACCATACATTGTTTATAAACCTTCCATAGTTTGTTTACTTAGTCGACTTCTATATATGACCTTCAATTCATGCATCACAAACGCAAACCATTGCCCTAATACTTTACTTCCTCCATCTTCATTTCTAAATCTCAATCATGGGTAGCCAAAACCGTGAGTTCCACGTCTTCTTGTTCCCTTACATGGGTCACGACCACATTATACCAATCTCAGATATGGCCAAGCTATTCGCAGCACAAGGAGTGAGGACAACCATAGTCACAACTCATCTCAACGCTTCAACATTCTCCAAAGCCACTCAGTCAAGCAAAACCAATTCCGGCAGCGTCAAAGTCGAAATCAAAACCATCAAGTTCCCTTCTGTAGAAGCCGGTTTGCCAGATGGTTGTGAGAATCTCGACTAACTCCCCTCACCAAACTTATCCGCCAATTTCCTCAAAGCAACAAGCTTGCTCCAAGAACCACTTGAGCAGCTTCTGCTCAACGAAAACCCTAGTTTCCTTTTGGCAGACATATGTTTTCCTTGGGCAACTGATGCAGCTGCAAAGTTTGGTATTCCGAGGTTGGTTTTTCATGGCACTAGTTTCTTCGCCTTGGCTACCTCATATAATATGAGCAAGTATGAGCCTTTCAAGAACAGTTCGTCCAATTTGGAACCTTTCATGATTCCGAATTTTCCTGGTGAGATTACGATGACAAGAGTCCAAGTGCCCGCTTTTGACAAGGAAAATATTGAAAACGACTTGACCCGGTTTCTCAAGCGGACCAACTGACCAAGGAATCTAAGCAGACGAGCTATGGAATTGTTATTAACAGTTTCTATGAGCTCAAACCGGTTTATGCAGATTATTACAAAAACGTTTTGGGTAGGAAGGCTTGGCATATAGGTCATGTTTCTCTATGCAATAGAAGCAATGAAGAAAAAGCACTTAAAGGAAAAGCATCTTCTATCAATGAGCACGATTGCTTGAAGTGGCTTGATTCAAAAGAACCCAATTCGGTTGTTTATTTGGCGGCGCGTAGGGGAACCCGAGGTCTCTCTTTGGGTTTTTCGACGTGCTGAATCTGAATCCGCTGTTCGTTTTTCGAAATTCCATCATTTTAATAAAGTTTTATTAAATGTACTCTCTTTGTGTTTAGGTGCAACGGTTGGAAGCGATCCAGTCCATCCTAGTTCGAGTGGCTCTCCGATAATGGAGTACTTGTGAGTGACCCCTTCTAAACCTACATATTTTTATAAAACATTAGCCTAGCATGCATTTCATATTTCATGATTTGAATATGTTTTATATATTGTTTTTCATATTTCTATATTTACAGTTTACGAGATAGTTATGATTTATCGCACTTACGTTTTACCAAAGGTTATGAATTATGGGATTTTCATATATGGAATTCTATGGATTTATGGATATGATTATAACGGATTTACGAGATGAGGTTATGAGCCTTCGAGCTCTGGATTTGATATGAGATTTTTGAGGTATGTTTCCGGTGCTTATCTAGCGGGTTATCATACAATAGATCCACACAACACGGGTATAGATGTCTATGGCCATAGGACACAGTTGGTGAGGAGTGAGATGAGATATTATGATATACCCCCAGCTTCACTGCTGAAAGCAGTGTCAGACAGCTTCACTAGTCACGACTAGTGTCTATGTGTGATGTATATATTTTCTTCTCCGGCGTAACCTGAAGTCGTATAGCTTCACCTTTGGGTGATGAGGCCTACCATGTTTCTTCATTGGCATAACCCAGTGTTGTACAGCTTCACCTTCGGATGATGGACATGTACTGCCTTCAGGTGACTATGATACCCCTAGAGAGTACAGTGTTAATGAGATTTACGGATTTTCCTTCGAGTGAGGATTCTACTAGTTCCGAGCACTGTTTTATACGCATTGGTTTTACAAATGATTTTCATGGCATGCTAGGGTTTTCTTAAAAACCTATTACGTAATATTATATATGTTTTCAAAACAGGGGGTTAGTATGTTCAGAAATAAACTGGTTTTCGTATTATTAGTATTAATATTAATTATGGTCCACTACCTTTTCTGTTTTTGCGCCCCCTTCAGGACTTAGATTCGAGGCGTACGATCCCGGCATCAAGCCACTTTTGCATAGGTATCTTTGAGTAATGCATGTACTAATTCATAGGTATCTTTGAGTCATGCATGTACGATCCCGACTTAGATTAGATGCACGTGACCAGTGAAATTATTTCGATTTTTGAGTCATGCATGTACTAATTCATATGCAATCAATTAGTACCTAGAGTGTGACTGGGGGAGTCATTTAATCCAATTCTCAACTCTTTCTTCCCCCAACACGATTGTGAGATTCATATCCGACAATTATTGAAAATAAAATAAGTCAAGAGTAAAAAAAAAAATTATTCTCTTCTCCCTCTATTTTTGTTTTGGCAAGATGATCAAGAGTATATTTCTCTTGAGTTCAGTTTAGGCTAAGATCCGTCATCTAAACTTACATTAAATGTATCCAAACTTACTCAAATGGAGAGCTTGTTTGATGTACTTTTAAAATAATTGAAATCGCTTTTGGTGAAATTGAATTTGAGTTTAAAAAAAAAAAAACTTTTGATGATCAGGATTATTACTTAAATGTTGATTAACGTGCTTATTTTCTATTGATGGCACGTCATTTTGATTTGTAAATTTGGTTTAAAAGTTTGGTCTCCTTAGCATTACCCCAAAACATTTGGTAACGAAGGGCATTGGATAGCATATTTGCATAAATATTTTATTGGTTTTGCCAACTATTACATTTAGGTAAGAAACTTTCTTTGTCTTTTCATTTTTATCCTACTTCTCCCTGTTTAGCCAAAGATTTGTCGTTTATTGTCGTTATTTGTGATAATTTTGGACCTAACAAAGAAAAATTAGTTGCTAAACTCAAAGGTATTGTTTTCTAACATAACACTAATTAGTATCACAATTATTGTCAATTAAAAAAAAATAACTCGAGAATGCTCTCACAATTAGGTAAGAAACTTTGTTTTTCTTTTCTTTTTTGTTCTTACTTCTCCTCGTTTATCCAAAGATTTGTTGTTTATTGTTGTTATTTGTGATAATTTTGGATCTACCATAGAAAAATTAGTTGCTAAACTCAAAGATATTTTTTTCTAACATAACACCAATTAGTATCACAATTAGTCAATTTAAAAAAAAAAAAATGATTGCACACCCCGACCAGAGTTGAGGCATGCTGGCCGTCACCCGAAGGTGACGAAGCCAAAGTGTACGTGAAGTGGGAAAAACATGAATAAATTTAAACTGAAGCTAGAATTTGTTTAAGCGAAAAAAGGAGAGTGCACAGTTGTGGGAAGAACCCATATTACACAAGTAGTCATAGCATAGATGACAGAGCGACATAAGTAAAATAGTCAAACCTCGATAAGATGATTAGTACACAAAAGGAAATAAACTCCAACATTTACTTGGGTGGATGTCAGAATTCGCCAGTAAGCTCTCGTTCACTAAGAAGATTCAGCTAACTAAGTCTTGGAGGGGCGAAAAACAGAAAGCGTAAGTGGACAAAAACAAAGGTTTGAGAAACACGTTTATTTTCATAACATACTAACCCCTCGCTATAAAACAAGTATAGGTTCCAGAAAATCATACGACATATAAGTATGAAATCAAATGTAATTCGTCAATAATTCAAGAAACGCAACAAATCACAATATCTCAAAGGAAAACTAATGAAAATGGCTTCAAAACTTTGACTTTTAACCAAAAACCACCTACTAACTTTATTTAATGATAAGGACAAGAGAAATAAAAAAATAAAAAAATACATAACAAAAGTTTGGTGCTTCAGCCTCATCTCTTTGAAGCTCACCTCCTCCGCACCAACTCCTTCACCGCCGGCATCCCCACCCTCCCCGAACTTCGCCTTCGATTCCCGGCCAGCAACCGCCATGGTGATGAGCTTGGCGACAAGGAATGAGAGGATCAGAGCCAGCGACGCCGTCCACTACCCTTGTTAGCCTTCATTCTCTCTTTCTTCATCTTTTTCTGCTCCTCTTCTTCTCCACCAACCTTTCCTCATAAGCCTCAAGGATTTCATGGATCAGCTGCCGGTTCGGTGAACCGTCCCACCGTGCCCAAAAACTCATGTAGCACCTGAAGCAGTCGCACTGGAACGTAGGAGGGTGGTCCACCCAAAACTATTTCAAACCCAGATTTTATCCAAGATGCTAGAAGACATTACTAGCAACAGATTACAACAAAACCAAGCTAATTTTACCTCATCTTTTCAAGGGTTGTAGCTTGATTCCATTAGAGCAACTCTCACCGAGAACCCCTGCTTGGATTATCCTACTTCCCATTACAGAATTTAACATGCAATGGTACCATAGGGATCCCCAGCTTGTGCAGGTCTTGTATTTTGGTGGTTTGGGGTCTCAATTAAATTGGAATTTGTGGTGATGGTGCTTGGAGTTCTTTTTGGCTATGGTGGTTTAGAGAGAAGGCAGAGAGTTCGAAAAGAGAGAGAGAGAGAGAGAGAGAGAGAGAGAGAGAGAGAGAGAGTTCTGGAGTGTTCATAGGGGAAAAGGAAAAGAAGAAAGAAAAGGGGAAGAAAACAGAGTGTGCCAGGTTACAAACACAACACAATGGTGTAGTACCGTTAAGTTTCATAAACAATGTAGTAAGTTTCATAAACAGTGTAGTAAGTTTCATAAACAGTGTCATAAGTTTTAATAAACAGTGCAGTAAGTTTCATAAACAGTGTCGTAAATTTCATAAACAGTGTAAAAGTTTCATAAACAGTGTGAAGACATGAGTCTGCGCGTCAGATTTTATTTTTTATTTTTTTTAAATTAAAATTATGTCATTTTCATTAAAATTTAAGTTCTTTTGTCCTTTTTATTAAAATTTAAGGGTTTTTCATTAAAATTTAAGTCTTTTTAATTAAATAAAGTTATAGTATGGTTTTTTTATTAAAATAAACTTAGTCCAAGCCCTTTTCATGAAAGTTCCCATATCTCAATCATGGCATATGAAAATCAGGTGCTCATCAATATATGCTAACACACGAGTTCATGTACAAAAATTCTAACATGAACAGGACTGTGTAATCATAATATACGCTCTAGTACTACAATCATGTGAAGACTAGCATTAAGCACATCACATACGAGTCCTAGTTGCCTATTGTAACCTAGGACATGACTGACACCTACAATGAATCCAAAGTGAGCGTGTCGGTGTGATGTGAACATACACGTGAAGCTTGGCCTTGGCTCGGGGAGTGTACTACACCGGTGCAAGCATGCATGATGAGTAGATAATATGTATATATGAGTAGATAATATTTATATAAACATGCCATGACAATTTATAAATCACAACAATATAATAGCACTTTTAAAATGAATTAAAACATGGCATAATAGGCATAATATTAAATCCAAATGCATTTGTGGAGGCCATATTTATATATTATACATAAAGCTTTATATATATATATATATATATATATATATATATATATAAAATAACAAATGCCCTCTCACTGATACGTAATCAGATCGTAACCTCCTCGCCTTGCTTGACCTCGAAGCTCCTCAGGATAATTCGCCCCTATATGCGAAACAACTATAATAGTTATTTAATTAGAAAACTTCATTTTAATTGTCACATCCCGGCCCGGGGCGGATCACTTCTCGGGCCCGCTCCACCACCGTAGCACGATATTATCCACTTTGGGCTTACCATTCCCTCACGATTTTGTTTCTGGGAACTCACGAGCAACTTCCCAGTGGGTCACCCATCATGGGAGTGCTCTAGCCCCCTTCTCGCTTAACTTCGGAGTTCCTACAGAACCTCAAGCCAGTGAGCTCCCAAAAGGCCTCATGCTAGGTAGGGATGAGAATATACATTTAAGGATCACTCTCCTGGGCGATGTGGGATGTCACATTAATCCTTGGCAAAGATGACTTTTAGATTAAAACCATGAGTAAGATCAAAATCTAATTTTAGTCCCTTGATACATTAATAACCTCATTTATTAATTATATTTTTATTTATTAATTATTTATCTTTTTCCTTCTAATTTTAATGTATTAATTTTATTTCATTATAATTATAATTTTCATTTCATTCATTGTAATATATTTTGTTGTGAACATTTAGATAAACTAATTTTTGTTATACAATATACGTTGATGTACTTTATCTTCTTCATTTAGGTACATTAAATTTATCATAATACATTTTGGTGCATACATTTAGGTACACATATTTCGGTACATACATTTCGATACAAACATTTAGGTACATTAATTCAATATAATACATTTCGGTGCATACATTTCGGTACACACATTTAGGTACATTAATTTAATATTAATACATTTCGGTGCATATATTTTGGTACATACATTTCGGTACTAACATTTAAATATATTAGTTCAATATAATACATTTCGGTACTAATATTTAGGTACATTAATTGAATCTTTCAAGTTTGAAGAATGTTAAATAAAATTAATAAATTAAAAAACTCTTTTTTGGTCAAAAAATAAATTAAATTTGTGTATTAATAAATTTAAATATTTAATGGGAGACATTAAATAAAATGCACATTAATTATTTTGAATTAAGGACACATTAGGGACTAAAATCAATATTCAATCTAACACCAGGTTTTTATTAAATTTTAATCCTCTTGAAGGATTAAAGTTCAAAAACCCCAAATTATAATAACCTACATAGAAATGCATTATTGCATTAATTTCATGGACTTTAATAAAAAACCGAAAACCAACAAGGTTTTAATCAAAGAACATTGATAAATAAGAACCGCATCCAAAGTCATCCTTAAAAAATATTCAAAAAAAAAAAAAAAACCAAAAACAAAAGAATCCCACTACAAACCACCCACCACGACTCGGGCTCTATAATCTCAGGACGTGCCTGTGTATCTCATCAAGGATGTCTTAAAACACAAGATGAACAATGATGTCACCGGGACGACTACAGGTCGTCAGGGGTGGCTAGAATCCGTCATTGGATGACCGCGGGTGGTCTGAGATAGAGAGATCTCGTGGAAAAAAATCACACGGAGGCGCTGAGGTGGACGGAGAAATTGAGGAATGAGGGATGACATCAAAATGATGCCATTTTGATCTCTGCTGGGTTTGGACACTGGCTTAGCTCGAAGCGGCGACTCGGTGGTGTGGCTCACGCGGAGGCTCGACTGTACGGCTTACACGGCTTCAGGTCGTGACTTGGCGGTGTGGCACGGCGCGCGATTAGGGTTTTGAAAACACCTTTTTGAATTTTTTTTATTTTTTTATTTTTTTTAAATTGAAGGAGATAGGAAGAGAGTGAGAGATAACGTGGGAGTAGGGATAGATGTTTATTTTTTATCTTTTAAAAAAAAAATTAAAGATGTTAAAATTACATATAGGTGAGGTTTAAACAATAAACCACAAAATTTTGTTTTTTGAAATTACATTACTACCTTTAACTTTTTTTTGTTGTGATAGAAGACTAAATAGTTTTTTTACCCTCTTTTGGTTGATAATGAAAGTTCTATTAATATGTAGTTTAGATAATATAATGGTGAATAATAATTTGAGTAGAATATATAATTTGGTAATAAAAAATTAGAGTACATGCTCATTCGTGAGTGTTTCATGCAATTAGGTTGAGAAAATATTGACATTTAAACTGTATTTTAGAAGATTTTTTTTTTTTTAAAGAACCTTGATTGCGATGATATATATTAATTCCTATTTAAGTAGGGTTATATCAATATATATATACAGAGTTATATCAATCCCTATTTAGATAGAAGTCAAATACTAATTACAAATTGTAATTAGAAATTACGTTTCTATTATACAAACAATAATTCCGAAGAAGGTTCTAGATTAATTAACTTTGATTTAACACATCCCAGCCCACCTACATATTATTAGTGGGTATATAGATGAATTCTGCTCACGGATTGATGTCCAGTTTAAAAAGACGCCTTAATATCCAGTTTAAACATCAGCGTGTGCGTCATCACATCTTCCAATAATTTCGTCAAAATTTTTTTGGGTGCGACTAGAATGACAATGAGTATTTATCAAATATAGCAATAAATTAATTTTTAACAAAAAAAAAAGTCATTTTTTATAATTTTTTTTAAATACATCTAAAATTTTACTTAAATAGACACAAATACCCTCAAATTTAAAAATTAAATAAATTAATGGCTTTTTAGCTACCATCGCCTTAAGCTCCGATCCAACTCACCTACACTCCACCACCACAACCCTATTCCCTTCGACCCCCTCATTACCGACATTGAGTGCCGTCGCGGTTACCGCAAGTGGGAGCAACAGAATTTCAATCATGCCTTCAACGCCTTTTTTCTTACTAAATTCATTTTTAGTTTTAAATATAAAAATAGTTTTTAAAGTTAATCCACATGTTGTTATATGATTGTATTTGTGAGACTCACTTGGCGCCATATCATCACACTAGCAGAGCAATTGACAGATTTTTCATGAAAAAATTAAAATGATCACGATGGACAAATTCAAAGAAAGACTAAAATGATTCACGATAGACAAATTCAAGATCACTACTATTGATTATCATTAATTGTTAAGGACCAAATTAAGGAGTTATGTCAATGTCACGAACCATTTTGGCTAAAATAGGGATGGCAACGGATCGGTTTAGGGACGAAAATACTATATCCATCCCTATAACCACGAAAATTAACCATATCTATAATCGCAAATTAACCATCGGGTATTATCCATAACCATACCCACCGGATAATGGATTCTTCATTGGTTAACGGTTATATCCATCTTCGTCAATACAAAAAATATATTTGTCCAATTGACTAATGATAATTTAGTAAATATTAATATCGTCATTAAATATTTGATATATAAAATAATTTAATTAATGGATCTTGTGGAGTATAAAAATTAAAGCTAAACATTGATAATAAAATAAAAAAAACACGTTGGTCCGACTAGGCGATGTTATAAAGAAGTGATTTAGGTTAACGAAAGTTGGTTGAGTTAGTAAAGATTTGCGCTACATCAACATTCAGGTTTGAGTTTTAGGGGTGTATTCAATTGAGAATTTGAGGGATTTTAATTCTTTTAATGAATTTAGAGATATTCAATCAAGACTTTAAGTAATTCTCTGAAATTCAACATGAATTCAATCCGAATTTTAATATAGTTTATTAAAATCATCAGAAATCCGGGTGTCTTCAATTAGAATTTCAAAGAAGTTTATAACATTCCAATTAAGAATTTATTTAAAGAATTTTAAAAAGTTGAAGAATTTGAGGGAATTTGAGAGATTTCGTAGTGCAATTTAAGCATTCACAAATCTCACATCTCCTCCTGATATTTCAAGGAAATTGAATCAAAATTTGTCATAAAATCTCTACAAATCAATTAACCTCCCTTAAACTCTATGGATTTATAAATCCATTAAAATATCTCAAATTCTCAATTGAATACATGTCGACAATTTCTTTTGACGAGCGATCTATAAAAAAAATAAATAAAAAACTAAAATCTTTTCAGTAAGTTGTCAAAAAGTTTTGTAGTATGCAGATGCTCTATATCTGGGATGAAGTAGCATCCACTCCCCGTTAAACTTTTTCTTCCAAACAAAAAAAGAGAAGCTGTTTTAATTTCCCGATTTATTTATTCATCTTTTAAAGGAAATCAATTACCCGTTTTATTTGTGTTAAGTTGTGTTTTTTTTTTTTTTTTTTTGGAAATTGTGTTAAGTTGTGTTTGGGTTAGCATTATCCGTAATGTTTAGTATGAATTCACAGAAGCTTATGTTGCGGTAAAAGTTGAATGAAATTAAAATTTTATGTGGATTTTGTAGAATTTTTCCATGATTTGCTACTAAAATTTGAGTAAAAAACTTTTGTAGATAATGCGATTGTCGAGTCTCGCAAAATCTTATGCATGCACACTTAAAAAAAAATTATTTTAGACAATTAAAAGTAATCTAAGAACATCTTCAATAGTGTATGCAAACTCAATAAGCAATGTTATCTAGTTTAAAATGAATGTGCAAATTTATTCACTTACGGTGCCCAAAATGTAATCAATTGAAATTACGTAGGTTTTGAATAAATTTTGAGATTTGTAAATTTATTATTTTAGCTAAGTTTTGAAACAAGTGTGTTTGATATGTGTGGACATTGTGATGTATGATTAAAAGTTCTCAACAGGTAGTGGATGTATTTAGTAGTTTGGTATTTTTTTTCAATTCAATGTGTTTTGGGTTCAAATCTTTCCCTCTTAATTTAGCGTAAAAATATCGCTTGTAAAAAGAGTTCTCTAACCATTTGGTGCCACAACGATACAATATAATAATATTAAGTTCGAATCTTGTTGATTATGGAAAAAAATTGAAAAAAAGAGGAGATTAATAAATTAAATCAATTAAATTTGTTTTTTAAAAGATTTACCAACGTATTCCTAATTTCCTAGTAATGAGAGTCGAACAGAAACTGGTGGGAACTATGGCGATTTAGTCTCTGTGCCCCTCATTACTCAACCGCCCCATTCCAACACACGCATCGACGGCCACCAACTCTGATAATGGCGATGGAAATCCCCATGGATGTGATAAAGCAGGTGCAGATCTCGCTTCGGAAAGAAGCGGAGATGTCGTCGTACGACCCAGACGACACGCCGCCGCCGAATCTACCTTCCGTCGAAGAAACACTAGCGGAGCTGGATCCATCGCCGCCCTACCTGAGGTGCAAGCATTGCAAAGGGCGGCTGCTTAGGGGCGTTCAGACGCTGACCTGCGTCTTCTGCGGCAGAGAACACTGCAAGGACCTCCCTCCCGACCCCATCAATTTCCGGGATACTTTTGGGTACCGTTGGCTGCTCCAATACCTGAGCTTAAGTGGATCGGTATGCGACTTGATTTTAAATCTTTTGTTTGGTTGATGAGAAAATTGAGATTAAGATGGGGAAATAAAATGGGGATTCCTTTTGTTTTGTTTGGTTGATGGGAAAACTTGAAAGAAACAGAATTTGAATTCTCAATGCGTTTATTCAAGAAAAATCACCAGTTTAACAAATTATATGTTTTCTTGCTTGTGGATGATGAAAAAGATTGAAGCTTTGATTGTTTTAGTTTGCTAAATTTGTTTTACCAGCTTATTTTAGCCGCCCAACAGTGTAATGATGTCGAAAATTCGTTATCTGCTTCGACGCTATTTATGTTAATCTATAGTGCATGGAAAATTAAAATGGTTGAAAGTGATTTTGAGATTATGCAGAGATGTAGAAATAGTACATAGTATATGATGTGTATCAACATCTACTTAGTACTCGATATTAAGCAGACCACACACGTAATTCGTAGGTGCTACAGTTTTGTAGTCCATTTATTCCGCAACCATATCATCTAAGGGGGAAATTATAGTTTTGTCTGCCTATCGTTTGCTTGCTAGAAATGAGGTTTATTGTCCTCTCGTCAATGTAGAGACTTTGAAATTAATTTTGTGGGGCTTCTTGAATACTTGGTAAAGTTTGAGACTTGGTTTGCAGGAGATAGTGGATTTACCTGTTGGAGCAAATGAGTCAAACAGAGCACAGACTGCGCGGAAGGATGAGTTAAGTCTGTCTGATCTCTTAAATCTTGAAATAAAATGGACCTCTAAGCCAGAGAAAATTGAGACTGATCTCCCAAATGAGATCCCCAATCTGCTCAAATTACCAGATTTGGCTGGAGTCAATCTCGACAACTTTTTCTTTGAAGGAAAGAAAGATGGTGCTTCGAGTAATTCCAAAGAGTTGTTCGGGTCTAGCACACAGATTGTCGGTAAAGAGAGTTTCCAAGGTCATGAAACTCTTAGGTTGTTTGAGAATGTAAAGCCTTTTGAGACAGTTGTGCAGACTACTGAAGGAGAGAGTGGTGATTCCGGTTGGGCGGCAAGTTTTCAGTTTGCTGCTTCTGAATCACAAGCTTCTGGAAACCTTCCTCAAGCTTCTGAAACCCTTCCTCTAGCTTCTGAAAACCTTCCTCAAGCTTCTGAAATCATTCCTCGAGCTTCTGAAAACCTCCCTCAAGCTTCTGAAAGCTTTCCCCAAGAATCAAAATCCCTTGACCCCTTTGTGGGTTCCACGGTGGATCTTTCTGCCCACAGAGACACAGTATTTGGATCTGTAGTGGACTCAACGAATGAAAAATCAAACCATAGTGTGACTGGGTCTGCATCCATGTCCTCCGACTGGGTTCAAGATGATATGTTGGGCGTTTCCAACTCTGGGTTTTCTGGAGGGCCTGAACGGTTGGAAATCCTTGCTGAGGTGAAGGGTGGAATAGCTGAAAATGTGAATAACCCTTTTCCTGGTGGTGTCGATTGGGTTCAAGACAACCAATTGCAGATCACTAGCAACAAGGATCTTGATAGTAAGACTACTGTGGATAACGATGATTCGTTTGATGCTTGGAATGATTTTGCAAGCTCGAGTAATGCACCAAATATTGTGGATAGTTCTGTTAAACAAAGTGGTGTGGATTGGGTTCAAGACAACCAATTGCAGACCACTAGCAACAAGGCTCTTGATAATAAGACTACTGATGCGGATGTTGATTCATTCGATGCTTGGAATGATTTTGCTAGCTCGAAGAATGCATCAAATCTTGCAGATAATTCTGTAAAACAAAGTATTAATCAGACGACATCTGTTGACCACACTTCAGAAATAAATTTGTTCGGCACTAGCAGCTCCAGTGACTTGGATTTTGGTAGCTTTTTGCAACCAGATTTCTCAGCAGGAGCATTGAACTGTTCCAACAGTTCGACTGTAGTGGATAGAGTGCAGCTAGAGCCTTCTGTATTAGACAGGTGCGTATATAAGCCAATGTTTGTCGGTGCTATTATAGCTGCAGAATCCTGTTTCGAATCACCGTGGAATGCTAATTTGCCGTTTTCAATAATGTAATACGTGAAGCTTCATGGAAAATGCTTGCGCTCGTTCTTTAAAGAACCTATGTTAACTCCTTTTTCTGTTGCGTGTTTAGGTTGGCTGATGCAAGCACTAACGATGGAAAAAAATCTGAAGATGTGGTGGAGGGCGGAGATGTTTCCAGCGTAAGAGCAGGGTCAAAATCTGACGATGTGGAGAGAATAATGTCACAGATGCATGATCTCTCGTTTATGCTCGAAAGCACTCTTTCAATCCCTCCCAAGCAAGACGGATTACATCCGCCCTCTAAAGATTGAGACGTAATTTATTTGTGTTTTTATCATGCAATGTTTGTTGTGCATCATGTAATTCTAGTTTTATATGTTCCATTTGATCGCAATTTTGTATTTTATTCTTTATAATCTTATGTAGAAATCAAAGAAATATACTGGAAGTTTTTTCTACACGGCGATCGGAATGTCTGTGATCGGACGGTATGTGTATTTTAACCAAAAGGCAGCAAGTGCAGAAAGAAGTGAAGAAGAACATGAAATTTTACACAAAAAAAACATAGTTGGGAAGGCGGGGTCTGTAGGACAACCGTGTGACCACTCCAAGCATCACAGGGCTGTTAGTCACGCTCTGATCGCACGGTCATGGTTCTAGTAAGGTATGAGTTTTGAGTACGGAAATGACTATATAAAGGCTGTTCCGGTTCCGTGCAGCGTCGATGTGGGACTGATGTTGTTTTGCTTTGTATATTTTTGCTGCTCACAAGTCACAACTATCTGCCAAGGTTTTGCCTTCAAATCAACCGCATTGAAGCAACTACTATAAAATCAAGGATTTCAATTCAGAAAGAGTACCTATTGAGAAAGGAGAAAGCTGTTGATAAAGCTGTAAGGAAGAGTATGGTGGGTTTGGAAGCAGAGGAAATGAGAAGTAGAGCTTGGGAACTTGCAGATCAGGCAAAGAGGGCTATTGAGAATTTCAATCTAGAAGAATAATTTGAGTTCTCTTTCGGCTGAAAGTTAAAACATAAAGGTCCATATTATTTCTTAGAAATGAACCCAAAAAAAAAAACAGAGGTTAACTATTAAGTCCCCTTTGTATAAAAAAAATAAAAATTAGGGGTGTGCTATCCACACATTTCATTTTACTTCTCACACACCCCTTGATAATTTCTATCCGTTGATCTTCTTCAATTCATCCGATTCGACGGCCGAAAATTAAAAAGGTATGTGAGAAGTAAAATGGGTGTGTGGATATTACACCCCAAAAATTAATAAGTACTATTGAGAAGCAACCTAATAGTGCACCGGACGACTGAGTAGGAGGTCTTATTATCATAAAAAACTGTCTCAAGGGTAGCATAACCCCTTGCATATCTGAATGATGCAGTGCCTGAAACCACTGAGACCTCTTTAACCCTCTCAAACTGGCGGCTGGTGCCTTGTAGCTCAAGGCTGCTGCCATCGTACTGCCCATTGGTGAATGCAAGTGACATTGACACATGCACATTGGAGCCAGACAAGGACGAGGCCACTAGAATGCCTTGAGCTCGACCGACTTGGCTCGATCTCTTATCGGGAGTTTCGGTGATGGGATCGTCAATGGCGAAAATGGTGCCGAATGAGGTGAAAGACTCAGGCTTGCAAGTAAAACACTATGGTTCTGAACGCTAAAATTATTTTCGACATGTGGCATTTTTTTCTTGTTTTGGGAACACGACTCTTTTCCGGACCAAACGATATAACAAGAGATTCAGAACAGTAACTCAACTGAAATAATTTATATAAGTGAGTGAGGGCATAATTCATAGTCTCCATGTTTACCGACTACATCAATTATTTAGAATGACGTGGCAATATCCGGTCAATAGCTGATGATTCGTAACCGAGTAATGTTACACTTATAATCTAACTGTACCATCAATTATAACATTTCTCTAATAGAGGTGGGACCTAACAACAAATGTAGGTTTCATCTCTATTAAAGAGATGGTAAAAATAAATGGTAAGATGTTTATAACCATACATTGTTTATAAACCTTCCATAGTTTGTTTACTTAGTCGACTTCTATATATGACCCTCAATTCATGCTTCACAAACGCAAACCATCACCCTAGTACTTTTACTTCCTCCATCTTCATTTCTAAATCCCAATCATGGGTAGCCAAAACCGTGAGTTCCACGTCTTCTTGTTCCCTTTCATGGGTCATGGCCACATGCATGATACCAATCTCAGATATGTCGCAGCGCAAGGAGTGAAGACACCCATAGTCACAACTCCTCTCAACGCTTCAACATTCTCTAAAGCCACTCAATCAAGCAAAACCAATTCCGGCAGCGTCAAAGTCGAAATCAAAACCATCAAGTTCCCTTCTGTAGAAGCCGGTCTGCCAGATGGTTGTGAGATTCTCGACTCACTCCCCTCACCATAATTATCCGCCAATTTCCTCAAAGCTACAAGCTTGCTCCAAGAACCGCTCAAGCAGCTTCTGCTCGACGAAAACCCTAGTTTCCTTTTGGCAGACATATGTTTTCCATGGGCAACTGATGCAGCTGCAAAATTTGATATTCCGACGTTGGTTTTTCATGGCATTAGTTTCTTCACCTTGGCTGCCTCATATAATATGAGCAAGTATGAGCCTTTCAAGAACAGTTCGTCCGATTTGGAACCTTTCGTGAATCCGAATTTTCCTTGTGAGATTACGATGACAAGAGCCCAAGTGCCTGCTTTTGTCAGGGAGAATATTGAAAATGACTTTAACTGGATGCTCAAACGGGCCAAGGAATCTGAGCAAACAAGCTATGGAATTGTTGTGAACAGTTTCTATGAGCTCGAACCGGTTTATGCAGATTATTACAACAATGTTTTGGGAATGAAGGCTTGGAATATAGGCCCTGTTTCTCTATGCAATAGAAGCAATGAAGAAAAAGCAATTAGACCATCTCCAAAGGAGATGTAAAATATGCCAAATAGGATTAAAAGACATTCAAGTGTTCTCCAATGGATATGCCATATATGATATGGCATGTGAGTCATTTGACTCTTTGCTTTCTAGCTGCCTTTTTTGACAGCAAACAAAGAATGAGTCAAATATATTTAATTTAATTTTTTAATGCATGGGTTCCATTAACAACCAATAGAATACAAACTAAAACTAATTTTGATTATTTTTTAATAGTTAATGTAACTCTAGGCCCAATAAAATAATAAAATAAATCTTTGACACATCCATTGGAAAAGAATAAGATTTAGCGTTTATATTCAATTTGTCACATCAGCCATCAAATAAAATTTTGACATATCATTTAGAGATGCTCTTAGAGGAAAATAGCTTCTATCAACGAGCACGATTGCTTGAAGTGGCTTGATTCAAAAGAAACCAATTCGGTTTATGTGTGTTTTGGAACCATGGCTAAATTCAATGCCTCTCAGCTTAAGGAGATTGCAATGGGGCTTCAGCCTTCAGGCTTCTGGGCAGAACTTCATCTGGGTTGTAAGGAGAGGACAAGATGATGACATGGAGAAAGAGGATTGGCTGCCAGAAAGGTTTGAGCTTAGGATGGAAGGGAAAGGAAAATAATAAGAGGGTGGACCCTGCAGCTTCTAATTCTTGATCAGAGGGCTCGTTTTACCCCTCTGGCCCTCCAAGAAATTAATATTTTAATAAACAGTACATGGTCATATTTCTTACCATCTCCAACCGATGGCCAAAGGGCCATATGGCTTGTTTTAGCCCGATCACAAAAAATCGTCTCCAACCGAGGGCCAAATGGCCCAACATAATTTATTATTTAAAAACTATAACTTAAATTCAAATCCAACGGCTAAGTGACGTCAGCTAGCCGTTGGATTTGAATTTTTTTGGGCTATAAATAGGGTGGATATTGGGCTATAATTCACACAACTTTGAATTCAATCTATTTCAATTCAAGTTTGCAATGAATTCCAACTTTAGATCCTCTTCGGATTCCAACTGGGGGTCCTCATCCAATTCCAAATTGGAAAAAAAAATGGGCGCAGATGAGACGAGAAGATGAAGAGTCAGATGAAGAAGATGAAGCATGGCACAACGCACAAAATAGAGCAGTAGCCATGGCTGCGACCATGGTGTGTAAGCCAACTGCGCAACAACCTTAATGGGGTGGCTTTGTTGCTGGTCGCTTTTACAAACCACGAAACAAAGCGATGGCGCATGCCAATCTGATGAACAACTACTTCAACCCCAACTTAGTGTACGCAGAAGAGGATTTCAGATGTCGCTTCTGGATGAGGCATCATGTCTTTGAGCGTGTACTTCGTGATGTCCAACAAGTCAATCCATACTTTCGACAGAAGCGGGACAGAGCAGGCCGCCCTAGTTTCTCACCTCATCAGAAGGTTACTGTTGCACTCCAAATGATGGCCTATGGCTCCCCAGCTGATTTGATGGATGAAACACATGGTATGTCTGAGTCTACATGCCTTGATACTCTTGAACAATTTTGTGTCATAATTGTTCAGGTTTACGAAGACAAGTACCTCCGCGAGCCAAATCAAGAAGATCTGGATTGGCTCATTCGCAAAGCTAAAGACCGTGGGTTTCCGTGCAGGATCAGGTTATTAGACTGCATGCATTGGGATTGGAAGAACTGTCCCACCGGATGTCAATGAGGCTTCTGCGGAAGGTCGAGAAAGCCAACTATTGTGTTAGAGGCGGTTGCCTCGTATGACACATAGATCCGGCATGCTTTCTTTGGAGTCCCTGAATCCCAAAATGACATTACAGTTCTTGGGCGTTCACCCCTCTTTAATAGCCTGACGGAAGGTAAAGCACCTCAACTTGACTACTACATCAATGACTGTCAATATAATATAGGGTATTACTTGGCAGATGGCATCTACCCAAAGTGGGTGACACTTGTCCAAGCAATTCCAAACCCTAGGAATGATGCTGAAAAGTTGTTTACCTTACACCAATAGGCATATTGGAAAGATGTTGAGAGAGCTTTTGGTATTCTACAAGCACGGTGAAAGATCATCAGCGAACCAGCAAGATGGTGGAGTCGAGAAAATTTGGACTCCATCATGATGTCTTGCATCATATTACACAATATGATAGTGGAGGATGAGGGAGATGGGTATATTGATGGAGAGTTCGATGACGACCAAGACGATCCAAATAGGTTAAGATGAGTACATGAGGCGCTATAGAATGATACGTTCCTGTGCCACAAACAAGTACCTACAATAGGATCTTGTTGCACATCTTTGGGCCAAAAATAGCATGGAGTAGGTGTTTAAGTTTTATGTTGTTAAATGTTTTTAAAAATGTTGTTTAAGTTTCATGTTAAATGTTTTTTTTTATGTTCTATAATTTTTACGTTGTTTAATGTTATTTAATGTTGTTTAATATTGTTTAATATTGTTTCATGTTATTTAATGTTATGTAATTGTTTGGACCCAAAATTACACCATCGACCCAAGTAATTGATGTCGTTGAGTAAGCATACCTCTACACCGTCAATGGAAAAGTGAAGATATTTTTATTAATATTAAAATAACATTATGGTTTTTATCATAATTATCTTTTAACAATGATTTATCTTGACATTTTCTTATGAAAATAATATATCTCCAAGCTAGGAAACAAGCGGCACAATTCAGATTGATGATGATGTTTGGCATGTGGATGTGTGGTTTGGATCAGTTTTGGTTAAAAGATATGCACGACATCATATAATGAAGTGTGCAGAACAGGATGATATTATGACATCACTTGGAAGCTACTAATGGGATTGGATTCTAAACAGATTATTATCCATTTAAAATATGGTGATAATTAAAAAAATGAATTTGACATTCATTTAGATGGGGTCAGGATGCATGCGACAATAAAGATGATGGCTTTGGGTGATGATGAGACAAGAAGCCTAGGGAAGCTAGGCTTTTGGTGATGATGTGAGGATGAGATGAGAAACATAGGTAGGCTAGGTTTTTTATGCATGGTGATGGTGTTGTCAGATTGAGTGCAAAGTCATAAGAATTGATGATATGATTACAGTGTGCATGCCGTGTGAAAGGGTATTTCGAGATTTCAAAATGACACTTGTTCCTCTTGTAAAGTCTATAGGCATAAGGAGACTAGGGATATTTTTGCCGAAATATGTTAAAGATAACATCAGTTATTTTGATATTGTTTTTGGGAGAATATTCAGAAAAGGTCTCTATTGGATTGGTGATCAAAGATACTTGCTATAAATACAAAGCTGCAAGTAATGAAAGACCCTCTCCAATTCAACACAAAATTGCCCTGCACAAACTCGTTCTACGCGAAACCTCTTAACAACCTTGAGAAATCTCTCATTTTTCCCTTTCTCGCCAACACATCTTCAGTTTGGATAAACAGCACTGTGAAGGCAACCAGTGATATCTTCAGTTTGGATAAACAGCACTATCGCCGTAGGATCAGCCGACCGAGGAGCACCTTCAGTTTGGATAAACAACACTGCTTTGAGACCGACTGGTTACCTATCCAAGTTTCGGTTAACAAGGATTTTCGAGTCCTTATTAGCAGAGGTCATCTCATCAGCCTTCTCGGCGAAGTGAGGTGTTACCAGGTTACTACATTCGGCACATTGAAAGCCGAATTTGATATTGAACTTCACAGAACTAGCATCCTTGTCTTCAGGCTCTAGAACCCGAATGCCGAGACGTGTTCCTTCCTCGACCGCAGTCGCAAGATCAAGAAGTCAACAGCGTGCTCAACGCAACATCAACATATTTTACTCCCCGGTCGAACTCGGCCGACGAGTTGGTACGCCCCGCACACAACCAAAGGACGTAGTTAGCTTATTAATTACTCGGCCTGCGCGCCACGTAGGCTTGATAGTTTTTAGGGTCAACAGTAATGTTTAATGATTTAGAAGTTATATGTAAAAAAAAAGAATTTTTACAAGGTTTAAAACATATTTTGTAAAAAATAAATTTAAAAATAACGGCTAGCTGACGTCAACAACTAGCCGTTACAAATTTGAATTGGAGCCCGGCCCGGGGCCGGCTGGTTGGCCCTATGGCCTTTTTTTGTCCAATGGGGCCAACCCTTTGGTCTGGCCTTCGGTTGGAGACCGTTTTCGGGCTATTTTCGGCCTTCTAACGCTCTGGACCCTTCGGTTGGAGATGGCCTAACTCACTATGGGTGGAACTCGACGTTGGAAGGGATTGTGGTTGGGTTGCTGATGGTGACGTGGCCAGTGTCGGCAGAGCAGTTTTACAACGAGAAACTGGTGACCCAAGTGTGTTTGAGTGGGTGCTCAGAAATGGGTTAGTCCTGTTAGGGATAGCGTTAAGAAGAAAACTGTTGATAAAGCTGTAAGGAGGATTATCGTGGGTGAGGAGGTAGAGGAAATAAAAAGTAGAGCTTGGGAACTTGCAGAGCAGGCAAAATGGGCTATTAAGAAAGGAGGATCATCACATTCTGATTTGAATACCCTAATTGACGTAGAGCTTGGGAACTTGCAGAGCAGGCAAAAAGGGTTAAAATGTTGGAGCACACATTTGGATGAGGCTTTACTTGGTAAATATTTTAGATGCATTTTTAGCTAAAAATGGTCTCTTAGACTGGTATAAGTTCTTAGTTTAGTCCATAGTAATGAAAATCAATAAATGTAGTCCCTATGTTTGAATTTCCACCACCAATGTAATCTTTCCGTTATGTTTCTGTTATAACTCTGTTTGTTTGCTGATCTGGCATATATATGGGGACTATAAACCTAATAAAGTGGTGCTACTTGAATTATACAAAATAATTAATTCTTTTAAACTATATAAGGGGGTGTAGTCAAACTCGGATTAGAGAACTTTAAAATCCTAATGCAGTCAACTAAAGGATTTTAAAGGATTTTTAGAATCCAAGAAAATCTAAGTGTAGTCAATCAAGATTTTAATAGTCATTTTTAATCCATCCAAATATAGGTGTATTAAAAAACTAAAAATTTTGTAAGATTTCATTAAGTTGTGGATTTTGTGGGATTTGAGAGCAAAAAGTATATATAACCAAGACCAAATAGAATCTTGCCTCACACCTTAGGATTTCAAATCCTTTGACCTCTTTGAATGTCCGACTCTCTTTGGGCTGGTTTGGTATTGCTGTGCTTTGAAAAAAAGTTGTTTCTGCTGTGCTGTGAGAATAAGCAGTTGTGAAATAAAGCAGCAGAGTGTTTGGTAAACTTTTTTGTAAAAGTGCTTTTGAAAAAAAAAAAACAATATTACAGTGTTTGGTAAACTTTTATGTAAAACAGATATGAAAAAAGCCGATTTTTCAAAGTTGAGTTTTGCAGCTTCTTGTTTTTGGCTTTTTTTCACCCAAAACTGTGAAAAAAAGCTGATGCTGAATGTTTACCAAACACCAAAAACTCTCCCAGTTTTTTTTCATAGCAACTTTTTTTTAAAATCACCTCAACCTCAAACTGAAGCTTTCTCTCACTGTCACCAGCCCCTTTGTTTGCTTTATCGTCTTCCTTCATCTCTACAATTTTTTTCTTCGATTTTTGTTGATGGGTCGCATCATTTATAGATAAAAATGATGTTGGTTGCATCATTTCTCCTATTTGGTAGTGTTGTTGTTGGGTCACAATTTTTCACATCTTCAATTTTTTTTTTTTTTTTTTCACGCAGCAATCCCCTCTTGTTCTTTGTCCTTTTTTTCCACTTACCCTTTTGAGATTTTTCTGAGTTTTTTTTTCTAATCACCGGGGCCCTCTGCCGATTGTTGCTGTTTCTACAGCATGGGTTCATGTATAACAAGCGTATTATACGCAAATTTACTAACATGCACGTAACTATTGAAACTATTTCGATTTTTGATTCATGCGTTTACTAATTCATATGCAATCAATTAGTACTTAGAGTGTGATTGGGAGAGCTAATTATTTAATCCAATTCTCAACTCTTTTTTTACTCAACATGATTCATGAGATTCATATCCGTCAATTATTGAAATAAAATAATTCAAGAGTAAAACCAAAAAAAAAAACAAAATTTATTCTATTCTCCCTTTGTTTTGGTTTTGGCAAGATGGCAAGATGACCAAGAGTATATTTCTTTTGAGTTCAGTTTAGGCTATGATCCATCACCTAAACTTACATTAAATGTATCAAACTTACATAAATTTAGGGCTCGTTTGATGTGATTTTAAAATGACTGAAAGCGCTATATATCGTCTCTTATCAAAAAAATGACTGAAAGCGCCTTTGGTGAAATTGATTTTGAATTCCAAAAAGTATCAAATATGTATTTTTTGTAGGACACACTTCAAGTACTTTTTTAGTATCCGCTTAGATTTTTACTAAGGATTGGTTTCACTCACAAAAAATGTTTTTAAACATTTTAAAAATATTTCCAAATAAGCTCTTAAAGTGTTGTTATTGACACTTCTTACGTATAAAAATGATGTTGGGTTGCATCATTTCTCATACATAGTAGTGTTGCAGGGTCCCAGGGTCCCAGTTTTCACATCTTCAATTTTTTTCTTGGACGCACCAATCAATTCTTGTTCTTTGTCCTTTTCTCCACTTACCCTTTTGAGATTTTACTGAGTTTTTATTGTCACCGGGGCCCTCTGCTGATTACTATTATTTCTGTGGCATGAGTTCATGTGTGAAAAAGGAGAATTGGGAATTGGGTTGTGAAGGAAGAGGAGAGAGAGAAAGAGTCGGAAAACAAAGAGATTAGAGGAGTATTGACAAAAAAAAGAGATTAGAGGAGTTTTGACAAAAAAATAGAGATTAGCTGGGATTGGAAATGGATAAGAATAAAATGGGGGAGGAAGTAGGATTGGAAAGGAGTGCAGTTGGGGATTTGAGGAGTTGGGTTTATGAGATAATCTTTATTTTATTTTTATTTTTTGCTCCAACTGATGCCAGTTGCAGAGCTTGAACCAAATGCAATTTCATCTGATTAGATTTATGACCTAAGTACATTTATAATTATTTGATTTATTTGACGATGCTGCAAAATTTATCTAAATTTCATAGAAATGTGTTATATAAATCTTGTCAAATCTTCATGAAGTCTACATAATCCTATGAATTTCATCACTTATCAAAATCTATTAAAATCCTCTCAAATCCTGACTTGACTACACCATTTTTCTTAAAAACAAAATAAATAAACAAAAATACCGAGACATAAGAAAATGGAGCAGAGGAAGAGGGAAACGACATGGCGCCATGACTCTCAACTTTCCGATGGACTGGACAAGATCGAACTGCACAGCAGCGGGATCCCCAGCTTTTGCCCGATCTGAGTCAGACTCGGGTTGGATATCTTATTTACATTTCCTAGTACATCACAAGCCCGGAAGCACGGCAGTGGCAGTGGCGAGGGTTGATGCTGTACTGTGGCCCCTTGTTCGAGATGTCAATGTCGACAAGGACTTTTTGTTTTGCAGTGACGGGTCAGGTCAGCTGAAATGGACGAGTATTGGAAGCTGAACTTTCAAGAAACCATGGATTCTCATAAACTGTTTTCCCGTTAATTTGTTTTTGTTTTTAGCAAACAATATTATATACATTAAGTGATGGAGAAGTGGATTACATTTCATAATAGGCTAGCAATAATGTTGTTCAAATTCGTATTTGGTGAGACTTGAACCTAAAACCTCTCACTTACAAGTGAAGAGAAATACTATTAGACTGTAGTGCTAAGTAGTCACGTTGATTTGTTTTTCACATTGCAATTATAATCTCAAATAAGGTATTCTTGCTTATTGTCCTGTTTTGTTTTATGGGTTCTATTTCAAGTGGAACACAATAAAAAGTTTGTGGATTCTAAGTAAAGTGTATTAAACGTGAAGGGTACACAAGTACGCTTACTATACGTTGAAATTCTGAAAAACGTGCAACTTAACAAATCATCGGGACGTGTATAGAAATAGAAGTATTTTTAAAAATACTTATGTAAGTGTATAACACGTTTATTATACTCGAATTTACTAACTATGCACTTGAGTATTGAAATTTTCAATTTTTATTTCATGCATTTACTAACTTATAAGGATTCAATGAGTACATAGAGTGTGATTCGTAGAGTTATTTAATCCAATTCTCAACTCTTTCTTCCCCCGACCCGATTTATGAGATTCATATCCGTCAATTATTGAAAATAAAACAAGTCAAGAATAAATAAATAAACGTTTTATTGTCCTCTCCCTCCATTTTGGTTTTGGCAAGATGATCAAGAATATATTTCTCTCGAGTTTAGTTTAGGCTAAGATCTGTCGTCTAAACTTACATTAAATGTATCCAAACTTACTTAAATTTAGGACTCGTTTGAAGTGCTTTTAAAATAACTGAAAACGTTTTTGATGAAATTGATTTTGAGTTCAAAAAAAACTTTTAAGTACTTTTTGGAAGAAGCACCAGATATGTGTCTTTTGCAGGAAGCACTTCAAGTACTTTTCCAGTATCTACTTAATTTTTTACCAAGGATTGATTTTAAAAACATTTTCATAAAAAATGCTTTCAGTCATTTTAAAAACACTTCTAAGTTTTAAACAAGGTCTTAAAGTGTTGTTATTGACACACCAAAATAGTCAAACTGCACTCCTTTTATAAAGAAATTTGAGAAAAAAATAACACTATAAAGAACTGCATAATGATTTTTTGGGAGGGGCAGAACAACTCCCTAAATTTAATCAATTTGTGATTCACCAATGGTAAGGTTTTGATGTGGTGAGTGTAATTTGATGGCTTATGTTGAGTTTTAAAATAGGTATGTATATTTTTCTTCACATGAATGACAAAGAGACATATGTGTGATGAGTTAATCCTTAATTGTGGCTAGCCCATAATTTTGAAAAAATGTTTTGTTCTTAATTTTTTTTTTTTAAACTTATGGTCTTTGAAATTGTCCAAAGTCTTTATTTTGATCTCTTAATTTCGAAATCAACGAATATCGTCTTTAAAATGATCACCGCACATCAATTTATTCATTCCGTATACATTCCATCAAATGTTATGTTAATGCACTGACTAGGCAAACATGTAGGGCCTATAAGTCCAATAATATGTTATCAATTTCGGAACATTGTGATAAAAAGCATTGAAAAACGAAAACAAAATTTATGAATGATGATGATATTGATGAGATTTAAAAAAACGTGTACTAAACGTAATATGTATGCAAGTACGTGTATTATACGTTGAAATTTTAAAAAACGTGCAACTTAATAAATCATTAGGATGTGTACAGAAATAGAAGTATTTAAAAAAAATACTTACGTGCATGTATAACATGTGTATTATGCACGAATTTACTAACTATGCACTTGAGTATTGAAATTATTTTGATCTTTGATTTCATGCGTTTACTAACTCATATGGATTCAATTAGTACCTAAAGTGTGATTGGGAGAGTTATTTAATCTAGGAGAAATTAGATTCTCATCCCTCTTTTTGCTACTCCATTGATTAAAACCTTATTCTTTTTCAATTTTTGATTAAGGTCCCTGGATATTAATAACATCATTAATTATTTCAATAATAAAATATTTTTTATTTTTAAATATATGTAACAGCACGTCCCGAAAAATTATTCTCGAAGGTGTGAAAAGACGAAAATGCCTTTAAGCGTTGGGTGAGTGTCTGTGTTTCGGGTTAAGAAATTGGGCCAATTATATAAAGTCCTAAATAATTGGACCCAATTAGAACAAAACTTCTTTTGGTCTTTGATTGGTGGCTTTTGGACCACACACACAAACCAACACATCCTTATCTCTCTCACTCTCCCGTGGACTTCTCTCTCTTTCAGACTCTCTCTCTCCTTCTCTTTCGTACGGACGGAACCCAGAAACCCATTCCAAAACCTTGCAGATCGAGGGTGTTGAGGACACCATTGTGTTCCTGAGGTCCATACGAACACATTCATATCATTTTCAGGTAAGAACTACTTCAAATTTACGTGGAAACCCTAGGTCCGATTTGGTCACTGTTCATGCTAACGTGAAAACGTTTGTTTTTGGGAATTTCAAGCTCACAGGAAGCTTATTGAGGTCTTTACGAAGCTCGGAGTGCTTCATTGGAAGAAATTGGACATCGGAATCGCGAGATCGGAGAGTTTCAATTTCAGCCGGAATTTTCGAGGCTTTTTCCGGCGAATCCTAGGCGAGTTGGGGGTCGAGTCAGGTATGGTTGTGTTCATCTTTGTAAGATCTTCATTTTGGTATAAAGTACGTAGAAAATGGTGCAAAAATGAAGAAGAAACCATAGTTGGAAGTTTTTCTAGAAACCGGCGAACAGTCGCTGGTCACCGGCGACTCGTCGGAGAAGACAGAGAATATTCCGTCAGTTTTGGCGGAATATGCTAACGCCGTCAGTTAGTTTGGACGGATTCCGTTGGGTTTTAACGGAATATTCCTGATGGCGTTAATTGACGCTGTCAGTGTGCAGGTCACGTGGCTGCGCGTGGAGGCGCGTAGGGTCGTGCCCTTACAGGTGCGTGGGTGGTCGGATAATTTTTCTAAAAATATGGGGATGATCTTGAGATTGTGTAGATCACTGTGGTATATTCATATACCCAAATTGAGCAATATATGAGAAGTTATTAGCCAGTTTTGTTTATGTGCGTTAATTGACGTTTATACAATTATTTCTCATATAGGCGAGACCTATCCGGAGGACGAGTGTAGCCAGGCTAGGCACGGGGGTTACAACCCGGCTACTTATCAGTGAGTGGGTTTTTGTTTTCCGTATATACCTATATACTTGCTTTTCCCATAAAATGAATTTAAAGAATTATATAATTTGAAATGCCATGCAAAGTATCTATTTATTTTATTTATGCATTAGTGATTGCATATAATAATGATGGTGCTGTGGACGCACAGGTAAGTGACAGGTAAGTTTATATACTGGTTATGATGAGAATGAATGATGTGATGTGATTAGAGCTCATAAACCTGCACCTTGATATTAGTGCTCCCGCCCAGAGTTAGGGGCATAATCTTTCATGTGACGTTCACCTCCCGCACCGCATGCTCGCTTTGGATCCAAGTTAGGTGCACAGTCCTGTCGAATAGACCACTATAGATGGGTTTGACTCGTAGGTGACCCGCGAATCATTCGCACAGTCTTCACATGATTGTAGCACTAGAGCATATTATTCTATATACAGTGATGTTGTGCAGACCACTAGAGGTGGTATTGATGTGTGTGCAGGATATACGATATGATTGAGTTGATTATGAGCTATATGATATGATGAGATTATTATGAGCTATATACAGTCGAGGGCTGAGTTGATTATGTGGTATTCAATCACATTCACAGAGTTATGATTTGGCATTCAGTTATGATACTTTGGCATGGCATATATACATTCATACATACATATTTTCCAGCAGGATTTAGAGATTTATATATATGAGTATATACTTTATTTCTGGGAAATTATACAGGTTTTACGGAGAGGGGTTATAACTTTGAGAAAAGAATGGTTTTGAAAAGATTTGTTTTTGCCCACTCACGCTTTCTGTTTTTCGCCCCTTCAGTTATTAGGTAGTGTTCGTTGGTGGCATACGAGGAGCTCATCCGACGTTCTGACAGAACTCACTTATGTAGGACCACCTTCGGGTGTTATCTCTATTTAGTACTTTCTGCTTGACTGCACGTAGACCATTTATGCTCTGGTTGTGTAAACCATCTTAATTCTTGCACTAGCACACTATCTTGATTTGGGTTGCTGGTTGCATGGTTTTAATTTGTTCGTATCTTTCTGATTAATCTTGCTTCCGCATTGTGCACATGGTTACGTCACTCTCACGTGACGGCTAACACGCCCCACTTTCGGGTCGGGGTGTGTCATATATCCCTTTAGTGTTAAAAATGTTACAATTAGTATATTTATATTTATGGCTAAATTTTTTATCATATATTTTTATTTTTAGTTTGTAACCATTTTTAATTTGCAAACCTTTTTTTAATTTGTACCAATTTTCTTTTCAGTTTTAATTTGTACCCATATATATATATATATATATATATTTTTTTTTTTTTTTTTGTGCCCATATTTTTTAAAGTTTTATTTGTATTTGTGTTCATGTGTTTACCGTCACGTGACATTGTATAATTAATCAATGCTAGAAAAATTACATATGGTATATTTATGTTTTATGGCTAAACTTTGTATCATATATTTATATTTTTAGTTTGTACCCACTTTTAATTTGTAACCTTTTTTTTTTTAAATTTGTAGTATTTTCTTTTTAGTTTTAATTTGTACCGATGTATTAATTTCTTTTTGCGCACATATTTTTTAAAATTTCATTTGTACTCATAATTTTTTAATCTTTTATTTGTACCCTAATTTATTTATAATATACCCATTCTTCCTTATTAATGTACCACTTTGTTATATGTGAAATGTACCAATTTTTTTTGTAAAATGTACCAATTTTTTTAAGACTATGGATACATTCTTTTGTCATTTATTATTTCTTACTGTTACATAGTTTTTATCCATTTATTCAATCAAAATGTTTGAATTTTTTTATCGTAGCCGTTTCTAATAGTATTGTCACATCCCGGCCCGGGGTCCCACCATATCCCGGGCACGCCTCCACCGTAGCACGATGTTGTCCACTTTGGGCCCCGACCACGCCCTCACGGTTTTGTTTCTGGGAAACCACACGAGAACTTTCCAGTGAGTCGCCCATCATGGGATTGACCTCGCACGCTACTCGCTTAACTTCGGAGTTCCGATGGAACCCGAAACTAGTGAGCTTCCAAAAGGCCTCGTGCTAGGTAGAGATGAGAATATACATATAAGGCTCACATGATCCACTCCCCTGGGCGATGTGGGATCTCACAAGTATTATGATGAGGGATTTTAAATTTATAGGATTATAAATCTCATAAAATATGAAACAATTAATGTTAAAACTATAAAAATATAAATATTAATGGTAATATAATGAGGTGTACAAAGTCAAGAGACTTTGATCAAACTTTGAATATCATTAAGGTTTTAGTTAAAGAGTGTTAGTGACTAGGGACCGCATCTAAAGTATCCCTTTAATCTAATTCTCCACTCTTTCTTCCCCCGACCCGATTTATGAGATTCATATCAGTCAATTGAAAATAAAATAAGTCAAGAATAAAAAATAAAAAAATTCTCTATAGAACAGATCATGTTCAAGTAAGGTCGTCATATAGGGAGAGCACAAATGGCCTTATAAAGCCCAATTCTCTTTCTGACATCGTCGATGGGGGACTAACTCTACCCACGCCAAAAAGCATTTAACACAAACAACAACAGTCTGCAGGTGCATTTCAGTCTAGGAAAAGCAGTTTACAACAGTTCGGAAACAAGTACAAGAACTAAAACATGATACAGATTAAAAGTAAAATTACAACAACGAAAACAAAGTGCACATTGAAAGCAACATATTACAAGAGTTTTCAGTCTTCATGGTTTTGGTATTTCATCTCTGGTGGGGATTGACCAGCTGGGGTGACGATAACATGGCTCGACTGCTACTCCTGTTCAGTCTTCTCCGGGTGCCAGTTTTCGACCTCCACGGGACCGCGCCTGCCTCTGTTGGAGGAGCCCTTCTTGCAGCTGTAAGACACTGAACAAGCCGTCTCATACATGCCATGGCTGTTGGGTGGTCCTGGAAATTAAATCAAGTAGAACTGTTTCATTAAAAAATGAACGGGTTGAGGGAAGCAATCCGAAAAAAAAAATGTATTCGAAGAACTTACAGCGATAGCGATGAGGTCCATGACTTTAGGATCCTTCAAGCACTTAGGAAGACAACTTTCTGTACGTAGTCAACGTCCCTGCGATAAAAATTTCAAACATTAATTAAAAAATGTAATTATTATCCTCATTTGCTTGACTTGGACTAAAAATTTAATCTCCCTAACATTATTTCTTTAATTAAATTAGACGACATTCGATGTTTGGTGAACTTACAATGCTGAGACATGAATAGTTAAAGTGGAGAACGGTCCACCATCCACCATATTGTATGTTATAATTCCTATTTAAAATTACACGCTCATTCCTGAACTTAACTATTTCAATTAAGTTAGACAAAAGGACGACTAATATTTGATGAAATTGAAATTGTTGGGACTGGACTAGTTAAATTTTTTTAGACACGCATCAATCTTGTTTAGTCCAAAGACCGCAGACGACCATAGATCTGGAAGTAATAACTATTAAGAGTAACTTACTGTTGATGACATGAGCAAACCATTATCTAAACTTTAAAGGATGCGTTTGTTTGCCATCATCAGGCTTCACTAGATTGGACTGGATTAAGAGTAATCTCATTTAATGATTCACACCTGGAGATCCACATCGGTAATTGAAACTCAGAGGTCGGCTCATGTTGGGCCTATTTGTTTTCAATTGGAACTCAGCGGTCGTCTCTATATTAAGAGTTCATACTTGTTTTCTTCCCGGTGGTGACATGCTCATTGGTTTGCACACAAGGTTGGCTCACGTTGGACCCATTTGTTTTCAATTGGAACTCAGCGGCCGTCTCTATGTTAAGAGCTCAAACTTGTTTTCTTCCCGATGGTGACAAGCTTATTGGCTTGCACGGGCCTGCACCGTGGTTCTGATACTATGTTGAATTTTTGGATCGCGAGGCCCGCCCCACTCTAACGACACCGATACTATCTCCAACTTTACCACCTGCCAAATCCGTCAAGTGTGAAGTTTTACTATAAAAAACTTTAGTATTAATTAGAGTAAGATAATTATATTTAAACCTCTTGGTTTCTTTCCCATCGATGTGGGACTTTAACAATTACGAGGGACTCGCCTCGATTGAATGGCTCACCAGACGATCTTAACGAGACCCCTCCTGAAAAGTAGAGGGACGGCTAAGACCATCCCTAGCAATCACGTATGCTTCGCTTCGCCAAAACCTGATAGCGTGGATCAATTAGTTGTGCTCTCCCTCGAGCGAATCCTCAGCACAATTTCTTGGGTTTTCTTTCTCTCTCTGTTTTCTTGGATCGATTGGCCGATCTCTACATGTTTAGGGTTTGATTATGGGCTGGATTCTTTTTGTGCTTCTTCTGTTGTGATGGTTGCATTGATTTTTATTTTCTGAATTGGGTTTCTGTTGCGATGGCTTCTTGTACTTCTCCATGTTTCTGTTGCGATGGCTTCTTCTCGACGGGAATTTTTTTTCTTTGATTCTCTGAATTGGGTTTTTATTTTTCAAGTGGGGTTCTGCTATATAACTCGAGTTTGTGTATCTAATGTGATCGTTTCTTTGATTTCTGAATTGGGTTTCTGGAATTTTTTTCTTTTATGGTAGGAATTGGTCCTTTTTGTTCCAAGAACGCTTATATTTAGCTTTGTACATCGATTTTTCGATTGGAGTTCTGCTACTTTGGTGGTGGATTTGGGAATTGGATGTTGAAAATTTTGATGTTGGTTGCTAGATGTAGTTGGATCCCGCAGAATGCAGATCCTCAAAATATTGGTACCTTTTATGGCACCTTTACGTAAAGGTAATCGGAATAAGGAAAGGGAATTGAATTCTGATTACGGAGTACTCCGTTGTTTACTAAATATTAAGGAATCAAAAAAGTGGTGGACCCCACAAGAAACAAGGAATTCAATTCCTGAAATTGGAGGAATGTGATTCCCTAGTTTTGTGAGGTATTTGAATTCCTTGAGGGTAAGGGAATCAGGAATGCATCTTTTATTCCTATTATGCCCTCACTTGTTGCTTATTATTCCAACATTGCCCTTCATTTGACACTCATTATGTCATTTTTAATAAATAAATAAAACCTATTTATATATTTTTATATAGATAATTTTATTATATAAATTTAATTAAGAATTTAATTTAATTAATTAGTATGAAAATAATTTATTTATGTAAGGGCAATTTAGTCATCAATTTAGATTTCATTCCGATTGAAGTGAATTAGTAAATAATTTATATAGACTCAACATCATTTTTGTCATCTTTTAATAAATAAATAAAACCTATTTATATATGCTTATATAGATGAATTTTATTATATAAATTTAATTAAGAATTAAATTAAATTAATTGGTATGAAAATAATTTATTTATGTAAGGGCAATATAGTAATCAACCTAGTTTTCATTCCGATTGAAGTGAATTAGTAAACAACTTATATGGACTCAACATCATTTGTACTCCGATTCCAGACAGTTTTAGTAAACAACTTCAACAGGAATCTGATTCTGATTCCACCTCATTTCAATTCCTCCTCAATCCAATTCTCCCTCAATCCAATTCCTCTCAATTTGATTACGGATTAGTAAACGCGCCATTAGAGTATCTGACCAGTGGACTGTAAAGAGGGGCGCCATGGCTCAGAAAAGGATGAGGATTCTCTCCTCTTTTTTTTCCCATACACTTCCATCATCTTGTGTGGTCACGGTTAAGCCACGTTTTTTTGTCTTATTATCTCTATAAAAAAATCAATATAAAATACTGACGTGGCTTAACTGTGACCACACAAACAAAGGGAGGATAAAAGTGTATGAGAAAAAAAGGAGGAGAGAATCCTCCTCCCTCAGAAAATGTATAATGAGTGGGGAGCAATTAGGAACCACCAAATTGACCAAAAAAAAAAAAAAATTTAGGAACCACCAAGAACTAGCTATTTATGTTATGTGTTAATATTTTATTTTAGTTTTCCATTTTTATTTTTATTATCGGGATATTATGCAAAGTGATTGGATTGCAATTTGTAGTGGTTAGAAGTGTTGTATGTATCACGAATTTGAACTTAAATCAAATTTGATGAGGCAATTTCATATTATATATTTTATCTTATTTTTAGTATGTTTTGGAAATTATTTTGGTAGAATTTTGATACTTTGCTTTATATTTTTAATATAGGACATTCGACTTCATCTGGAACAAAACATGATCAAACAGACGAATTTTGGAGTGATTCAAATAGGAGGACGTTCGTGTGTCTCTTGGCGTGTTCGTATCAAAATTTGGGAATTTTCTATCAAGCGGTTATTTTCTGGCGATGGAATAAAGAAGCTGTGCGCGGTGATAGAAAGTGACGATTCTGGGCTTAAACTACGTTTTTTGAGCCCAAGATGACCTTTGATGGGTTCGTGGCCTTTTGGAGATGTGTTCAGAATATTCCAAACTTTAAATCCAGCTATATTAGGCCGGTTTTGGAGCAGTTTAGGGGTCCAAAACGTGGCTGTGCAGATTTTAGGCGAATTTTACCATTTAATTTAGGGTTATGTTTCTATTTTATTTTAGTTATTTGGTTTCCTTCGATTGGAAGACCTATTATTATGAGGATTTATTTTAGTAGATTAAAAAGGGCTTGGCCGGCCCTAATAAAAGCTTCTTCTTCTCCGTGCGTTCTTGAGGGAGGAAATTGGCCTAGCGTGGAGATTTTCAGACTTTTACATTCAAGGTTTTTTCGATATTTTATTATTTCAATAAAGAACTTTGTGATTTTTATTATGAATATGCATAACTAATTCTCTCTTTGCTAGCGTGAGGCCATAATCCTTAGCAAGAATATGTAGTATCTTTTTAATTTGCTTATGAATTTTTGCATGCAAGTTTTGAATTGTTAATCACCGGTTTAAACTATTTGTCTTAGTGATTCGGGACCATTAGGATATTTAGAAAACTAATTTGATGCAATTTTGGTAGAGGGTTGTCCCTAAAATTGACTAAGACTTCTTGTGGTTAATATGTGTAATTTCTTAGGATGTACGACAAATCTTAAGGGTTATATGGTTTTTCAAAAGGCTTTCACAAAACTTAATGAGTCTTGTATGTTCACATTTGATCTGGACACCACGAACATGTTACATGTTAGATATACGTTCTATGTTGGAGGTTCCAAGTAGGATATACTTTAGGAAAACCTAACGTTCAAAATATACATGTGTAATTCATAAATAATTAAAAGAACTACATAAGAATGATAGGGTGACGGCAGAACCCTAGTACTTTCTGACCTTGAATTCTAAAAAATTGTTTCATTTTTCCTTCTTTAAAATTGTAGATTTTAGTTCACCTTTTTAATTAAATTCGTTTTTCTTAATTTAGGTCATTAAATCACCTTTTTCCAAAACTTTGCTCTAAGTAATTAGTTGAGAATTGATTTTGCGTTAATCTATTTAAATTAATTCATGTGGAGAACGACCTTGCTTGAGCCAACTATACTACAATAATCTTGTTTCTCTTGCAAGTATTTTAGGTGTTTTTAACCCTTTTTGCACATGTGGTAAAAATCCCTATAAAAAATCATTGAATTTTTGTTTATAATGCTTTAGTACTTTTAAATATTTGTTATTTGGGTATGGAACAGAAAGAGGTGTAAAAGGGAGGCATTTGAAAAAGAGCATTGATATCCGTTCACTACAAAATTAAACGTCATTAGCGAGGGTCAAATGCTGTCGAAAAAGGCAATTTGCCATCGCAAATACTTATTTACGATAGGAAAAAGCCCTCGCTGGGCGTCAGAAATTGCTCCATTGGAAATAGTTTTTCTCGATCAGCCGTCGAAAATGCTTCATTTCCAAGGCATGAGGCTTGTCGTTACTAGTTATCTTTTTTGTTGGAAATGAATTTTCAAAATGGCAAAATTATTTTATTTTTGACATGTCAATGTGGTCGCAAATACTTATATGCCCGTTGAATATACTTTCTGAACGACGACATCTCTTTTTTCCGATGATTTTCTTATGACCAAAACATTGTGTCAAAAAATGTTTTTCCAACAGTAAAATGTTATTTACAAGAGCATATAATTGTCGCAATTACCATTACTGACAATTAAGAATTGTCAAAAATATGCAAAAAGACATATTTATGAGGGTCAAGAGGCGTTGGAATATGGGCGATTATCCTATTTTGTCGATAAAAAACAAAAGGATACAAATACAATTTTTTTTTATAAGTTCAATAATATTTTCAATGGCAATTTTTATTGAATGAATTGTTTTATATTAATGAAACCATATATTCAACTACATGTACAAAAAATCAATGTAAAAAATTTAAAGTACTTGTTACAATCCTATGATACGTCTTGTAATGCTAGTTTTCCATGCCCGCTTTAACCAGCCATTGAGGAGTTCGAATGTAGAAGTGCTTCAACAATGAAAATCCCACCTTCATGACCTTGGCCGTGGTTGATATGTTTATTTACCTACAATGACAGAGTAATTGTTTAGCAGCAACCAAAATCCATGTAATTCATTGGAACCGATTGACCAAAAGCCTTGAGCATTGAAAGAAATTAGATTGAGACTATTAAGGATCAAATAGCAAAAAGCCTTGAACATCATATACTACATTCGCATCTGAATGATACCTTCAAACACAATTATTTTTTTCAACACAATAGAACTCATCCAATATGCATTACACAAGACGGGGAACTTGAATACTAATATGACCATTAGAAGAGCTTCCAACCATTGAAGATACTTTTAATAAATAAGCATATTGTCTACAGATTATCAACCACATTACACTGGCCAATTCCAATTTCTCAATGGTAGTCGTGAGAAAAAAGCATAAGCCCAAAAACATGATGGAACATTTGTGTTGAGATAATCATAGAGATCATCTTCAATCTCAATCGGATTGGAGTGACCACAACAGAATGGATTTGTAACAAGTTCTCTCATGAAGAAAGATGCTATAATATTGAATGAAACCGTATATAAAGTTGCTTAAAGAATTGCAAGACAAAATTAGTTAAATGAGAACAATATACCAAATTACAAATAATAGGGCTGGACTAATACCAGATTTTTGCCTTCCACAATGGCATGCTTCTGAGAGGGAATGACTCGCTTGATGACACCCACCCTTGTCTTTGCCTCTTGTTATCATTACTTGCAAATGAGATTAGAAAACTATTAATTAATAAATAACAGATTAGAAAACTATTAACACCCACCCTTGTCTTTCTAACCCATTTCAAATTAAACCAGATATCCCCTGCAGAGCCAACAACAAACAACATTACAACCAAAATTTGTGGTATTTCAATGGCTGATTAACATCACACTCACATCAAATCTTATAGCATAAGAAACAACCCCATTTCCTAAAATAAGCAAGTGGTCTCATCGAATTTCCTGATAAATACAATTTTCAAGGAAAAACTTGGATTTACAAGTAAAGTAGCAAATAACCCAGTTTCCAAACGCGTTCCAAAATGTCATAACCCTTTGAGACATTTCGTCAAACACTTGGTGGTCATCCTACGCTTAACGAAAAATTATAAGAAAAAATGGGTGCTTACTGTTACATAAGAAGCCGCGGACTTGGGTGCGCAGTTGACGGAAACTCGGCGCGGCTGTGGTGTGTAGCAAAGGAACCCATGGTTTTCCCTTCTGGAGTTAAGTTCAGATCAGCGAATTTGGAGGGGTTTGTTGTTGCAGAGTAAAAGGGAGGACGAGTTCGCGAGGAATTCGCCGGGTTTGCAATCAGAGATGGTTTTGCTTTTGATTTCGAAAAGGTGGAATTGGGCTCGGGTTTGCAGAGGTGGAGGCGTGTAGAAATTTTTGGATGAAGGCAAAGATAGAGAGCAACAGAGAAGATGGTGCTGATTTTGATGAACGAAATGAAGGCTGGAGGCTAGGGTTTTGTTTCTGAAAAAGGAAACACGGAGAAGCTGTTTGAGAGAAGTGAAAAGGACGAGAGAGAGCTAAAGGGCGCTGAGTGCTCTATTTGGAAATAGAGAGTTGAGTTTGTAGAGGTCTATGCCAAAATTTTGGCAGCCCTCCAAAATTTTAGTCTCCCGCCTCCTCCAAATTTTGTTAATTGTATATCTCTTAATAATAGAATAGATATGATTCTTTTTTTTTTTTTTGGTCAAATGTATGATTACATTTGAATTGATCGTTTTAGGGGATACATGTTCTTTAAAACTAATTTCAATGATCCAACCGTCAAAATTGTTTGTGTATACTTTGATATCACATACGTCAAAAATCGCAAGAAATAAATATTCAGAGATTAGGTAACGGGACAAAACTTTTTGACGGTTATAAACGAAAAATCACGATTTAACGATTATTTTAGTTCCGATTTTGATGATTTTTTACAACTACACTCCTCGACCCTATAAGAATACAATGAACGAATTCGATCTACAATTTAAAATATTTACACAAGTGGATACCATAAAATCTTATGCTATACGTAATGGAAGTATAAAATACATTCTCAATGTTTGTTGAATCTATCGTTTTGACGAGATACGCATTCTATGAAACTAGTTTCAACGATCCATCCATCAAACTTGTTTGTATATACTTCAAGATCGCATACGTCAAAAATTGCAAACAAAGAACATTAAGAGATTAGGTAACGGGACAAACGATTATAAACTAAAAATCACGATTTAACGGTTATTTTAGCTCCGATTTTTTATAACTTTTTGTAGCTACACTCCTTGACCCTATAAGAATACAATGAATGAATTTGATCTTCCATTTAAAATATTTACACTAGTGGATACCACAAAATCTTATGTTATACTTAATAGAAGTATAAAATAAACTCCTAGTGTTTGTTGAATCTATCGTTTTGGTAGGATACGCATTATATGAAACTAGTTTCAGCAATCCAATCGTCAAACTTGTTTGTATATACTCTGAGATAGCATACGTCAAAAATTGCAAACAACAAACATTTAGAGATTAGGTAATGGAACAAATTTTTTGACGGTGATTAATGAAAAATCACGATTTAACCGTTATTTTAGCTCTGATTTTGATATTTTTTTACAACTACAATCTTCGACCTTATAAAAATACAATGAACTAATTCGATCTTCAATTAAAAATATTTACACTAGTGGATACCACAAAATCTTATGTTATACTTAATGGAAGTATAAAATAAACTCTAAGTGTATGTTGAATCTATCGTTTTGATGGGACACTCATTCTACAAAACTAGTTACAACGATCCAACTGTCAAACTTGTTTGTATATACTCTGAGATAACATACATAAAAAATCGAAAAAAACAAACATTCATAGATTAGGTAAAGGGAAAAAAATTTGATGGTTATAAACGGAAAATCACGATTTTACTGTTATTTTAGCTTCGATTTTTTTTTTTACAACTACACTCCTCGGCCCTATAAGAATACAATGAACTAATTTGATCTTCAATTTAAAATATTTACACTAGTAGATACCACACAATCTAATATTTTTTCTAGTCAATGATCTTTTTCAACGACAACTATATGCCCTCATAAATAAATATCTATTTTCGAGAGCCATTGGTTGCCCTCGAAAATAGATGGTCATTTTTTACGGCCTCTACTTCCTCTCGCAAATACACAATCACTTCCGAGAACAAATAATCATCATCGAAAATAGGGAAATTACTACCGACGACCACTTGTTGCCCTCGGAAATAAACAATTACTTCCGACAACTAAAACATGCCCTTGGAAAAAATAATACTATTACTGACGAAAATATGTTTCGTCGTAAACAAATGTGGCACCAAATTTTCCCTCCGAAAAAAAGCTATTCTGACGGCGAAGGAACCCCTTTCCAAGGGCATTTTGGGTGTTGAAAATAGTATACCTCTTCTCGACATATTTCTGACGGAGCATAATTTTTGGTCGGAAATAGCGGTTTTTACGAGCGTATTTGTAGGTCCTCGGAAAATGTTGGTAGCAAATGACCATTTTTTTTGTAGTGGTTCTTGATGATTTGTTACTGATATGATGAACATAAGTGGATTTGCATGGATGACGTCAAAAAGTGCATTGAAGTTGACAATGATGCAACATGGCAAGCTTATGTACGAGTTCAAATCCTATATTTTACTTATTGATTAGTTATATTCTTCTCGTTATTGACACACGTTAAGTTTTAGTATTGCTATGTTGATTTAATCTTAGAAGCATAAAGATGTTGAAGAATGGAGAAGAACACATTTTCCACCTTATGATAGAATATTTGTATATATATTTGGAAATGATTGTGCTACGGGTAATGTAGTTGAAACTCTGCCAAAATGGTGGAGGAGCAAAGCCATAATGAGGTTGATGCAAGTGATATTAGAGCTAAAAATGATGTTTCTCCAGTGCACCAACAAAGCCAACAAAGAAAACAATCTGCAAGTAGTCAAAGAAAGAGGAAAAGAGCTACGGGAAGTTCAAGTGATGGAACTGAGGTACTTATCGATGGATTGAAAGATTTTTATGTTGAAAATGGGAAAATGATCCTGATGGTAATAGAAGCTATAGTTCAAGGTACTACAGATCATAGTAACATAGCTAAAGAACTTAAAGAAATGGATCTTTCTCATATGGATCAAATTAATGAATTGAATCTTATTTTGAAAAAACCACAAAATATGGACGTGTTCAAGTCATTACATGCCCAACTCAAAAAAAAAAAAAAAAAAAAGTCCAAAAGCTTCTAAGTGAAAAAGCAAGCGAATGATTATATTATGTCACAGCCCGTCCCGGAATTGTGTAATATTATTTGGTTTCGAGCATGGAAGTTATTAAAATGCCCTTGGACGTTATGGTGTGTTGTGTGTATTATGTACTTGGTGGGACAATTCTAATACTTCCTAAGTTTTTGGAAAAAGACTTAGACTTAGGTAAGTTTTATTTGTTTTGGTTGGTAGCCCACATGGACTACACACACACTCTCTCTCTCTCTCTCTTTCTCTCTCCCGTGGACTTTCTCTTTCCTCTCTTTCTCTCTCGGATTTTACTGAAAACCTGTACAAGTTGTACGGACGAACTTCAACTGGAGCTTTCAGGCATAGATTGAGGTTTTAAAGGTAAGATTCTTACTCCTCGTAACCTCTTAAGTCCATTGGTACCTTTGTTTGGACTTAAAACCCTCGAAAACCCGTGAAAATCCTAGCTCCGATTTGAGGTACTATTCATGCTTACGTTAAATGTTGATTTTTTAGGAATTTTAAGCCCATAGGGAGCTTTAGGAGGTCCTTACGAAGCTCAGAGTACTTCGTTGGAAGAAATTGGACGTTGGGAAGTCGAGATCGATGAGTTTCAAGTTTTGGCCAGATTATCGAGGTTTCTCTGGCGAGATTCTGTGGATTTTGGGACTTCAAAGTGGTAAGGTTTTGTTCTACTCTTCAAGAGCTTTCATTTGGTTCAAGTTTCATGCGATTTGGTTAAGAAATGGACGAGTTTTAAGGTTTTAAAGAATTTTCCAGTTTCCGGCGACGGCGACAGCACCGGAGGTTCATTGGGGAAGAAGAGCGAATATTCCGTCAAGTTAATGGAATATTCTTAATGACGTCAGGTTAGTTTTAACGGAATCTGTTAGTTTTGACGGAATATTCCTTAACTGCCGTTACTGTTCCGTTACATGTGCCAGGCATGTGGCGACGTGTGGCCGGCATGTGAGGGCTTGAAAAATTATTCTAAAAATATGGGGATGTTCCTGAGGTTGAGTAGGTCTCTGTGGTATATTCATATACCCAAATTGAGCAATATATGAGAAGTTATTAGCTAGAGTTGGTTATGTGCTATTAAGTGACGTTATTTCAGTTATTTCTCATATAGGCGAGGCCTATCCGGAGGACGAGGGTAATCATTCGAGGCTCGGGGGCTACGACCCTTCGACATATCTGTGAGTGGGCTTTTGTTTTCAGTATATATATATATATATATATATACACACTTGACGTTTTTCCCAGAAAACGTATTTAAAGGAATGAGATTTAAATGCCATGGTATACTCGTATCATATTTTAGCGTATGCATTATCACATTTATGCATAATGTTGCATGGTGCTGCGGAGGCCCAGGTAAGCTACAGGTGAGTTTATTATGTTGGTAATGGTGATGAGATATGATGATGATGATGATGATGACATATATTAGAGCTCATAATCTGCACTCCGGTGTTAGTGCTCCCGCCCAGAGTTAAGGGCATAGTCCTTCACGTGATGTTCACCTCCTGCACCACACGCTCATCTTGGATCCAAGTTAGGTGCACAGTCCTGTTGTATAGACCATTTTAAGTGGGTTCGACTCGTAGGTGACCCGCGATTAGTGCACAGTCTTCACGTGATCGTTGCACTAGAGCGTATTATTTTACACCCAGTCTTGTCGGACAGACCACGTGAGGTGGTTTCGACTCGTGTGCAGATGTATATACATGATGAGATATGAGATTGAGATATGTATATACTTGATGAGATATATGATTGAGATGTGATTAAGATGAGCTCTAGATTTCGCCGTATAGATCACGTGAGGTGACTTCGGATAGCAAATGATTTATAATACATTGCATCACTTGGCTTACATTTGTTATATAGTGATATTGGGCATGGCATACGCATGTCATACATATATGTGGTTTTGGATATATTGAGCATGGTTTTAAGATATATACGTATGTATACTATTTTCTGGGAAATTATATAGGTTTTCCAGCGAGGGGTTAAAGCTTTTGATATCGAAATGATTTTAGAAAAGCTTTGTTTTTGCCCACTCACTCTTTTTGTTTTGCGCCCCTCCAGGTATTAGGTAGCGTTTGTTGGTGGCTTACGAGGTTGCAGCGGAGGTTCTAACAGACCATCACTCATGTAGGACCACATTTGGGTGTTGTTTAATTAGTACTTTTTATGCTTGACTGCACTTAGGCTAGTTAAGCTTTGATTGTGTATTCACACTTATTTCGAATTCTTCTTATCTTTATCGCTTCCACAAAGCGCATATGGTTACGTCACATTCACGTGACGGCCAGTATGCCTTGATCTCGGTCGGGGTGTGTCATTATGTGGTGTCTTTTGAACCCTGTATATTTCTTTCACTAGCAATAAATTTGTTTGTAATTCTTTTATTGATTCTCACTGTCATCCAATATTTATTAATTTTGCTTATATTTTTTATAGAAAAAAATAAAAATAAAACAATAAATTAGTCACTGTCCGAGCAAACACCAAACTGAGGACAATACTATTTTTATTATCCTGTTTCTTAGTTCGACAGTGCACCAAATGCTTCACTAAGTCAGTCCAACTTAATCTATGTTAAGCTAGTCCAACTTAATCTATGTTAAGCTAGTCCAACTTAATCTCTTAAGCTAGTTTAGTCTAAGATAGTCCAGTGCAACAAACGCATCATAATGGACTAAATGGAACAATCCAATAACGAAAATCCACTACTATTGTGCTCAAAGCCCCATTTATTGGCCGAGTACTCTAGTATAATATTTGACCCTTCAGTGGATCATCACTTTCATTCACGTACAACTCTATGTTAAAGACTACCATTCACTTTCATGCAAAGTTCACCTCTAGATGTCTCATGCCATACATCTACCAAAATAATATTCGTATATTGAAGGTGAAAATTAGTCTTTTTTTTTCAAACAATTTTAATATCAAGTATAAGCAACAACTACAAACCGGAACGGCCGATTGAGTTTGGTTAATTCTGTTCGTGTTTTAATCCGAGTATTGTTCTATAGACAAAAGTCACATGCAGTTGGTGGAAACACATTTTGGTCAAATTAGAAGGGTTACTGAAATGCACATAAAAAAAATGGTCGTGTAGTATTCATGAGCTTTTGTAACGAAAGCCAATTTGTCCTTATTAAACACATATTTACAAAATTTAGAGATGAACTTGAGACAAAAAAAAGGTCGGACCAAGTGGAAACACCTCATAAGTTTGAGACAATTATGAAATTCACCCTTATACTAATACAATCAGCAAAGACAGTAACATTACAACTCTGTCTTATCGATCTCGTAATTTTTTATATTAATCAGAAACTTGATCATGATGTAATGTTCTTAGGGCAGAAATGCATGAAGAGCAAAGCCAACACAGCTGACTTGACTATAGTGGCCATTGGAATCCCATATTTACCCTTCCCAAACAAACCTTTAACAAACGGCCAAAAACATAGCACCACCCAAACTCTACACATATTCTCCCCGATGCCCGCCCCATTCACCCCAAGAGCCGGTGGTTGCAAACCCAACGCGGCCGTGAACAGAGCTGTGAATTGCAGAAACAAGAGGACTGTGGCTGGTACAAATATTGGAGACTCATCAAAAGTAAACCTACCAGCATTAGCATCATAAGTAGCTTCTTGGTCACTAGAAGAGGAATATTGCTCCTTTTGTGTGACTTCAAATGTCACCTCAGATATGCCCAAAAGCTTAAATACCACAGTTACAAGTCCAAATAATGATGCAGTTAAAGTGGTTATTTTGCTCCATGGTCCCACTGTCAATTGGTTCCACCAAGCCCTAATTGATCGGCCAGAATCAAGGTAGGAATGTAGTGTGTATAAATGTTTAATGAGAAACAAAGCAGCAAATATTATTAGAGTCGGTTCTTTGACCTGCAAAACAAAAATCAACCGAGTTTGAGTACATATAGGGACACCAAATTTCATTCATAAAAGAATGTGATATTATTTAATCGACATTTAAATTATTATGTACTTTAAATACTGTCATACTATTTGGTGACAGATTAATTTGAAGTGTAGACTTCGTAATTCCATCATTAACAATGTTTAAACCAAACTTAGCCCCAGTTTGGGGTTGAGGTGATTTTAAAAAAAGCTGTTATGAAAAAAAGCTGGGACAGTTTTTGGTGTTTGGTAAACATTCAGCTTCAGCTTTTTTTCACAGTTTTGGGTGAAAAAAAGCCAAAAACAAGAAGCTGCAAAACCCAGCTTTGAAAAACCGGTTTTTTTTCACATCTGTTTTACATAAAAGTTTACCAAACACTATAATACTGCTTTTTTTTCTTTCAAAAGCACTTTTACAAAAAAGTTTACCAAACACTCTGTTGCTTTATTTCACAGCTGTTTATTCTCACAGCACAGCAGAAGCAGTTTTTTTTCAAAGCACAGCAATACCAAACCAGCCCTTAGTATAGCAGAATCTAAAAGCAGTTATTATTGGTACTCCAAAAAAGTCATCATGCTTGCGCTGGTTGACTATTTTGAAATGCTAATAACAATTCCAAACTAAAAACACATTATAATTAGACGATGACTCTGTTTACCTTGGGCAAGAAATGTGAGTTGGTAATGATACAGTAGGCTGGCAGAAGAGCATAGCATAGATCAGGAACGGAGAGTAGTCCCCAAATTAGTATCCGCAAGTAAGCCAAGCACTGCCTAAACTCAAGCTTGGCATAGAGGGTGGCAAAGATGGGACAATTTTTGCTGAACAAAATTTCTAGCAGCCCTGTGATCCATCTCTTCCTCTGGATCAACATAACATGAGTAGTTGAGGGTCCAGTGCCCAGAAACCCTGGTGGTTCTGGCATACATAAGATAGACTTCCACCCTCTTGCATGGATCTTCATCCCTGTTAGGACATCTTCTAATACCGACCCATCAACCCAACCCACCTGAAAACCGGTCGGCCCAATTAACAATGTCAAAACATCTCCGAAGCTTGTTAACTCTTTATTTTTCAATTAAGGGAGACCTCTTGTTAACATTGGAAAGAAAATATTGTTCGTTACCTTTTTGCCCCATAATGTATCATCTTCGTACTCAGAACCAGCAACTTGGTACGCTATCTCGATCGCACAGGAAAGGTCGTCCAGTTGATCAATATTTTCCTCTAATAAAATTTGAGTTGCTGATCGGATGAGCTCTGGAGAATTTCCAAAGCATTCTTTGTTTAGTCTCTCACTCGTCAAGTTCCCTTTTAAAAATCATTAATAAGTTGATTAATCACTAATGACTGATTATTTATGTTCAATAGTACACATAATCTACATCTTGGATGTTAAGATACCTTCATTATCTATTAGAGATAAACCATAGATAACTTTACGTCTGTGAAAGCATCCTGTCCCTACATAGATAGGTCCTTGGATCCCAGCTAACCCAGGCCAAATTTTCTACAAAAAGTTAAAAGCCTTCTACATTAATTATCTAGGTCCATGTACGCCAATCCGCCATAGCGAAAAAAACTTAGCTACCCCATGTTTGTATCTCTAATTCTATCACGTATTAAGAGATATGAACACGTGACAGAGGTATGGACACGTGACATGCAAATTTTTCTTATCAAAGTGGAGTAACTGTAAACTAATATACGCACTTTTATAGCCTCAACCACGTTACTTCCAAATGGATCATCTTTCAAAGTGTCGTAGAACATTTGGGGAATCTGAACAAATGCACCTTCTTTTTCATGCTTGAGACCAAGCAGTAGGCACATCGCGTGAAGAACGATATTTGGATTGTTGGCATACATGTCGCAGTCCACGTTCAACATAAATGGAGCATTTGTCATAACACCAGACACCCTCGTCTATGTACATAAAATTAATTCAAAAAATTAGTCACTATAGGTAAAATGGACATTACACTAGCTAATTAAGCCCAAGTATAACAGTAATATACAAATTTTACAAATGAATTTAGAAAGAGAGATGGTAACATTTTTTTTAGTCAAGCAAATAATTCTCACCAAAGCGTTCATAGCGCCAGCTTTGTAATGATGTGAGTGATTTGAACGCTTCTCCCTGGCTACGTAAACCAAATGTGGCAGACCATTAGAAATCCTCTCTTTGGCATCCCATATCACCTGTACAAAAATTAATTCAAATTAATGATAATGTTTATTTAGGTTTCATTAGTAAAATCTTAAAGGATAGTTGCAAAATGTAAAAAGTCGGTCGACCACAATATTAGTCGGTCAACCAACTTTGTAGCATATATAATTAGAAAATCTGAATAAGAGCTATTATATATTTGCCACTCCACAAAGATCGTCATGCATATAAATGTATCTTTACCAATGATACTGAACTTATTGCGAGGTTTTTTTTTTCTTGTAGTGTGAATTACCAAACATATAAAAATAAAAACCTTGATTATAGTGGGATGGTTCCGGCTGTCTATGCGAGCAAAATCCACATAGTCTCTAGAAAAATCAAGAGGTGCCAAATTTTGGACAGCATCTTCAATTTTTTTGCAGAGCTTTTCATACTCATCCTACAAGATTAAATTAGATACATGATACATATATACAAATTCAAATAAGCATATAGAAGGCCAAATTCTACCTTCATTTTCGTCCATTCTTGATGGAATCCTGATGGATTATAACTTGACAAAATGGGATTGTTAGAGAAGTATCTGAATGGTGCTCTAACTTGAACATGGTACTTTTTGCAAAAGGGTACCCAAAGCTTAGCAAATTTTGAGGCTTCGATGAGAGTGTAGAGAGTGAGAGGTGAACACCCATCATCTGATACATAGCAAGCTAGCTTGTGAGTTGGATAATCAACGGCTAGAAGAGAGAGCACTGTGTTCACGGTAATGATAGGTGGCTCTAGCTTTGCATCTGCTGTTGTCACAAACATGTCCACCGGAGGAATCTCCGAAACGCTAATTACGTATTAAGCATACACAATAACACATTAATCAACATGTTAATTACCATAAGAACTTTTTTTTTTTTTCAATCGGGTATAAGCAAAGGTTAAAGAATTATGCGACAACAGAACTACACATGAACATACGTAAATTAATTATATTTAAAAGTACTAAAAAGGACATGCATGACATACTGTTGCAAGAGGTTGTGAGGGTTTGTTTTGTATTCAACAGGAGTCCATTGGGTGATGAGAATAAGAACCCAATTGAAAGCAAACCAAGACTCACACGTGAAGGCAAGAAGCCAGACAAAACCATGGTCTCTGAGAGAGAGGAGACGATAAACAAGGACACAGACGAAGAGGAACAGAATTGCAATTTCTAGGGTTTTCTGCAGTGGATTGATTTTAAGGGCAGTTTTTTCACAAAGAAGAAGAGATTGAGGATTTGCCATTAGCTAGGTAAAGATAAGAAGGTGTGCTACTGTGGATAGAATTCAGGTCCAAGGCGGTTTACACACACACACACACACACACACACACATATATATATATAGATGATCGGCGTCAGCGTCAATCATTGTAGAAATTATATGTCTATCTAGATATATGTTGTCTGCCTCTATATCTCGGCTTTCGGTGAAGTGGTGGTCCTAATCTTATCTGAACTACGAAAATAATTGATGACCATAAGAGTTAATTATTCAAACGGGATGGAAAAAGGTTTTAGGTTGGTGTAAGCTAGCTCATCATACGCTTAATTGCCATAAGATTTTACCGTTTTGTCTTGAAAATTTCCTGATTAGACTATGCAAATTAAAATTAGAAATGATTCGCCTTCTAAGTTTGTTTACATATACACTTCTTATTGAATTGTTCATGTGCATTACAGACTGTACATCCACACATGGTTGCGTCCCCATTCTTCTTGGTACTTTTCAATACAAAAATATATATTCGTTCAATCAGCGCATGATAATTTAGTAAATATTAATTTAGTCATTAAATATTTGATGTATAAAATGATTTAATGAATGGATCTTGTAAAGCATAAAAATTAAAGCTAAACATTGATAATGTAATTAGCTGATCTTTGATATCTCCCATAAGTATTATTGAATTCTCATAGATTTTAATTCATATCAGAACTTTTGAACTTTCTCACAAAATGCAACTCACACAGTGCAATTTTTGTATTATCAAGATAATGGATTAGGTGAATAATGACTATACATGTATGTGTATATATATATTATTTAATACTTTAATATTACATATAATTATACTATATATTATTCGGTTCGGATTCGGTGACAGATACAAATTGGGAACCCTATAACAATATCCAGAACCATAACCGAATAATATTCATGGTTTTTCCCCTACCCAGAATATACATGAATTTTCATACCCAAATCCAATCATACGGGCGATTACCCACACTTATCGAGTATGACGGTTAGAATTGTCATCCCTAAGCCATATCATGTAAGTGGAAATTATAGTTTTGTCTGCCTAATGCCTATCGTTTGTTTGCTAGAAATGAGGTTTATTTGTCCTCTCGTTAACATAGAGACTTTGAAATTAATTTTGTGGGCCTTCTTGAAGAGAGATTTTTCAGTGTGATCGATACACGGGGTGATACACCACGTGTCATCAATGTTCTAAAAAACGCCCTAGGCAGCGCCTAGGCTTTCGGCGGTGGTCTCCCGATGTGATTTGGGGGACATCGTTACAAAAGTCGGTGGGTATCTAGGCGGCCGCCTAGGCGGTCGCTAGGCACTCTAGGCAGTTTGAAATTCTTGCCAGCGTTGAAGGCTTTGCAACTTGTGCCGTTTCGAACTCTCATCGGATTTGGAACTCAACTCTTGCATATGCATCGAAACTCCTATCTGCGTCCGCATCTGAATATAGCCATTGCTTTGCTAGAGGTTTCTGGAAAAATAACGAGAGAGAGAGAGATAGCCATGGTTGCTTTGCTAGAGGTTTGTGGAGAGAGAGAGAGAGAGAGAGAGAGAGATTTCTGGGATTTTGTGATATGGTTCACGGGTTGATAAGAAATAAAGTGGGAAGAGAGATGTTGTTTGCCACGCCTATGTCATTTATTTTTTGTCATTTTTTGTCTATGTCATTAGGGAATAAGAAATTTATTTTTATATAAAGAAACAAGGTTGTTTATTAAATAAGAAGCAAAGCCCAATAATAATTAAAATATGTGAGCTGAGTAAATGTTATAAAACTAACATAAAAAGCCCTAAAATTTTACAAATATACTCATACTTTATAATATATATATATATATATATATATATATATATATATATAATAAATATGGGATGCAAAGAAGCAAAGGAAAAGTCCAATGGAGTGCTCTCACGACCTCAAGGTCAGCAAAGAGGAGGTGATCGCCAAGCTCAAGGACGACGGAGACTTCGACAGGCTCCGCCGCAGCATCATCCTCAAGCTAAAAAACAATGAAGAATTGCGAGAAAATATTGCTTCTATTGTGAGGCAATCGGCCGCGCTTAATCGTGAAGGTGCTGAGAATATGAAACCCAGACAGCTTTCCGATGACATTTATCAGGAGGTTGGGGACCAAGTAATGAGCCACATATCTGATGGGTTGTGGGGTATAATCAGATCAAGTGATGGCATGAAAAGTGAAATAGCAGAAACTGTTCAATCCGTCTACAATAAATTGACTAACCCAAATGGGGAAGCTGAGGGTGAACCCTCCACTCGTGATGTTCCAGTTCAAAACGAAGTTGACAGTAATGGCTTAGTTGTTGCTGCCGTCAGTGAAATTGATGATAAGTTGTCTGACAATGAGCCAAAAATACCACCGGGATTTTGTTTTTCTGGCAATTATCGGAAAAATGATAATGATGCGTTACAACTACCTCTACCTCATGTTAAAGGAGCCATTGAAGAATGGAAGGGAAGTTCACACCAGTTACAAGATAGGATGGATTCTATTGATAACAGAATGGCACCTGGCATTTCTACAGACATGGAGCACAAGCAGGCATGTGATGGTAGTGATAAGGACCCTGATGTGCCTCCGGGTTTTGGTTGATGAGTTTTCATGCATTTCAGTTTTCACCGTTACTATTTAAACATCAAATTCAGAAACAATGCAGTCGAGGATCAATCTATGGTGACTGCTTAATGAATCTTATATTGAGTCCCTACAATGGGAAAGTTTCTCTGTAATTCCCTTGATAGAATGTGATACTGTTGACATTGTATTGCATGTGGGCATCTGGCTCCTGGGTATTTAGTGTATTCAAAATTATTAGCTTCCTTAGATGTAGACCTGATGACTCGATATGTGAGTTAACAGGAAATCTAATGTTTATCATTCTTGAGCAAGGATTCTTCTCACTTCCTAAAAATAAAATAAAAAATAAAAACTATATATATATATATATATATAATAAATATACATAAATCCGCCTAGGCGCTAGGCCCCTGCCCGTCGCTCGACTAGCGTTTAGCGTTTTTTAGAACCTTGCGTGTCATTATACAAATGATGGGATATATGTGCTAAAAAGTTAATAACTTAAAAAAATAAAATTTCTCACCATTCATATTAAAACAATGGTGTACCACTTGTGTTCCCGTCACAATTAAAAATTTATCATTCTTGAATACTTAGCAAAGTTAGAGACTTTGGTTTGCACGGGATAGTGTTGGATAAATATCAACAATCAATGATAATTTTTTATATGCTAATAAATAATAAATGCGAATAAATAATTTAACAGAGTATGAAAAAAATGAAATAATATTAAACAGACAAACTGAAGATCAAGGCTTGCGTACCACAATGTCCTCAGTGCTTGTAGTTGTACAGACTTTGGCTTCACCAGGATTCAACGATCTAAGTCAAGATTCCAGCACCGAGAAGCTAGACTTCTGGCGAATTTCTTTGTGGTTCTCTCTGTAAGAAGGTTTGGGATTGTAGAAGATGAATTTGATTTTTCTGTGTTCTAAATGCCATGCAAATGGATGTATATATAATTGAGTTATGCATGTTCGCAACATGTATGAATATGGGATGCGTTTTTGGAAGACATCTTCTCAGAGGGGTGGAGTTCTTTCATCGCTTCATACTTCATCTGAAAAGATGAGTCTTTCATCTCTTAATTATATATATTTATTATATATTAGATATATATTAACTATCAATTAATTAGTACACTCCAAAGTCCAAATTCAAGGTTGAGTCCAATTTTATTCTCCATGGTCCATCATTCCAATCACTTTCTAATAAGGACAAAGCCTTATAAGGTGAAGGAACCTTTTGGTGGTGACCAATGGTCGACAATGTAGAATGATATTTCTACTCAAAATTTCCAACGAGGACAGTGAATTTACGTGTTGGAGCAAATGAATTAAACAGAGCAGAGACTGCGCAAAAGGATGAGTTAAGTCCATTTGATCTCTTAAATCTTGAAATAAAATGGACCCCTAAGCCAGAGAAAATTGAGACTGATCTCCCAAATGAGACCCCCAATCCGCCCAAATTACCAGATTTGGTTGGAGTCAATCTCAACAACTTTTTCTTTGAAGGAAAGAAAGACGGTGCTTCAAGTAATTCTGAAGAGCTGTTCAGATCTAGCACACAGATTGTAAAGAGTTTCCAAGGTCATGAAACTCTGAGGTTGTTTGAAAATGTAAAGCCTTTTGAGACAGTTATGCATATAAAACTTAAGTACGCTCAAGGTTCACTTCAATTGCATGCCTTTTCAATGAGAGGCTACATGTATTTATATTCCACTTCAGATTACATTAGTAAATCAAATCCCTATTTACAAGGCTATTCAAAATTCAAAACTACAATAGAAAAGATTTAACTTTGAATATACAGTAAACAAATATTTGAAAGAGTTTGAAACTAATCTAACTCTTCTTGGATAACTCTTTTACTCGATCACAAACTCCTGAAGACTCGTAGAGTGTACGACTTGGTCTAACATCCCCTTCCAAGCTGACAGGAGAAGATACGACTGGAAGCTTGGATACAAGAAGTTTGAACAGAGAAGAAGACAGTCATTTTGTAAACAAATCAGCAATCTGATCTTGAGAACAAATATAATTCACAAGTAACTGACGACGAACCACATTCTCACGAATATATTGATAATCTACTTCCAAATGCTTTGTTCTTGAATGAAACACAGGGTTTGAAGTGAGGGCAATGGACGCGATATTTTCACACCAAATTATTGGACTTTGAAGGCGTAAATTCAGGTAGCGGAAAAGAGACCTGAGCCAAGATAGTTCAGCAGCTGTGTATGCCAACTGCATATACTCAGCTTCTGAACTTGATCTAGACATCGTTTTTTGTTTCTTAGAGCTCCAGGAAATAAGATTAGAACCCAAGTAAATGCATAAACCACCAGCGGAATGCCATGTGTCAGGATTCCCAGCATAATCAGCATTAGAAAATGTCGTGAGGTGTGCAGTGCCAGGTTTATACAAAAGACCATGGTTGTACGTGGCCTTTACATAACGAAGAATCCTCTTGACTGCCATCCAATGTGTATTCCTTGGAGAATGCATGAATTGACATACCTGGTTCACTACGTAAGAAAGATCAGGTCTCGTGATGGTAAGGTATTGAAGTGCACCAACAACACTTCTATACAACTCTAGATTGTCATGCGGCTCACCATCATAAGCACTCAACTTCTGGCCACAAAGAACTGGGGTGGAAATCGGTTTGGCATCCAAGAATTTTGTGCGTTTCAATAAGTCTAGCGCATACTTTGCTTGATTCAAAAACATCTGATCACCTACATATTTAACTTTAACGCCCAGGAAATAATTAAGAGGGCCCAAATCTTTCATTGAAAACAAAGTCCCCAACTTCTTGATTAAGGGAGTCATTTGTCTTGGACTATTTCCTGTCAACAATATATTGTCCACATATATCAAAAGAATCAAGTATATACCTATGTGATTGTAAACAAACAGGCTATAATCACAAGTAGAAGCTTGGAACCCTAATTGGAGCAAAAATTCTAAAAACCGATGAAACCAAGCTCGGGGAGCTTGTTTTAAGCCATATATACTCCATTGCAATTTGAAAACATAATTAGGATACTGCTTATCAACGAAACCAGCAGGTTGTCGCATATACACCTCTTCAGTAAAAAAACCATGCAAAAATGCATTTTGTACATCCAGTTGTCTGATGTGCCACTTTTTTGAAACAGCAAGGCTAAGAATAAGTCGTATGGTGCTGTGCTTCACCACAGGGCTAAACATTTCTGTAGAATCAATTCCAGGCTTCTGATGGAACCTATTTGCACATAGCCTCACCCTATGCCTTTCTACCAAGCCATCTGCACGTTTTTTAATCTTGAACACCCATTTGTTTGGTAACAAATTCATACGTGGATGAACTATTGAACCATGGCATTTCTCCATTCCTGGTGCTTGATTGCTTGACTAAAACAGGTTGGTTCAACTGGAAAATGATCAATGTTAACATGCAAAACATATTTAGGATTAGGTTTTTGAATGCCTGACTGGGAACGAGTGGTCATTCTTTGTGGTTGCACTGACTGTGGGTATGAGGAAGGAGCACCATGATTATCAACTGGCACGGTATGATTCATATCGACATATGGTACTGCCTCTTGCTCATTTGAAGGGTTGGTAGACCTAGGATTCTCTAAAAACATGATGGCTGGCGTGTTTGAAAGAATAGGTAAGGTGGTGGTTGGCGTATGTGAAGGAATAGGTAAGGTGGTGACTGTGGTTTGGTTATTTGAAATAGGATCAGGCGAATTTGATGACGTAATAGTTGGGTGGGTTAGAGACTCTAGTGACTAGCTAATGGATAACGGATTAGCATTCTGTCGTGGAGATAATATTGGAAAAGTAAATAGTAATTCAGGAGAAGTATTACTACCAATGTGTCCAATGCTTTCCAGTTAAGATGTGAGTTCCTTAAATGGAAGCGTGTCCTCATTGAATAGGACATGGCGAGACAAGTATATTCGTCTCGTGGACAAGTCTAAGCATTTATACCCTTGATGATTAAGTGAGTAACCTAAAAACACACAGGGTTTGGACTTTTGTTAGAGTTTATGTTGTGCGTAGGGCATTAACCAAGGATAACACTAACAACCAAACACTTTTAGAGTCTCATATTTTGGAATTTTGTCAAACAGCTTTTCATATGGTGATTTATGAGAGAGAACACGACTTGGCAGCCTATTAATTAAGTAAGTTGTTGTTAAACAAGCATCAACCCAGTATTTATTTGGAATATTTGCATGAGAAAGCATGACAATACTAGTCTCAACAATGTGACGATGTTTTCTTTCCGCAATACCATTTTGTTCAGGGTGTTTTGGGCACAAAAATCTTTGTGAAATACCGAAAAACATGACTCTTATACTCACCTCCTTCATCACATTGAAGAGTTTTGATTGAACTGTTAAACATATTTTCGACGTGTCTTAAATTTCACAAATATTTCAAATACTTCAAATTTATTTTTCATTAGGAAAATCCAAGAATATCTAGAAAAATCATCCACAAACAACACGTAATAACGAAAACCTTCAATTGAATTCACGGGAGAACACCAAACATCTGAATGTAGAAGTTGCAACGGAAATTTAGAGACGGACTCTGAGTTACTAAATGGTAATTTAGTACTCTTTCCTAGGGGACATGACTGACAAAAGGTTACATTTGAAGCACAAAGAATTTGCACTCTTTTATTTGAAATTAAAAACTTGACAATAGATGAGGCAGGATGACCAAGGCGTGAATGCCATTTCTAGGCTGAGACTCGAATGCCTACACACACTGAAATAGGATAATTGAACTATCCACCGCCACCTGAAAATGGGTATAAGCCATTCTCACATCTCCCGTGGAAAAAACGTCTTCCGGGTCTTGAGGTCCTTGATAAGAAAAAAATGAGGAAAGATAAGTATATAACAATGGTTGTCTAGGGTAAACCTATGCACAGAGATAATGTTTGTGGAGGCAGTGGGGCATCTTAGGATATTTTTTAAATCAAATGAGCAAGAGTTAGTTTGCATTGTATTCGAACCAAGATGAGATATAGAAATTCCAGAATCATTACCTACACCATCAACATTGTCATTACCGTTATACTCCTTTGGATTAACCAAGTTCTGAAGATCTGGAGTGACATGGGCGTTGGCACCAGTATCTAGTAACCACTGCCCATTATTCTGACGATTCAGTGTGATTGGAGATGAGGCCATGGCAGTGTGCCTCTTGGCTGGAATCCTTCATTCATACGCAAAGTTCATCCTTTGATAGCAATCTAGGGCAGGATGCAATTGTTTTCCACAAATTTGGCACGTAAGCCTTTCACCTGAAGCATTAAACTTCTCACCATTGCAGGCAAAATTGGGCCTGACATTGTTGTTGTAATTGTTGTTGCGAGGATTGAAAGCTTGCTGGTTTCTAGCAGCACCTCCACTAGTAGACGGAGCCATCTATTTCCACGAAGTCGTCTACCACGACCTTTTGTAGTGACAAATGCATTCACAGGAGCAGCCTCCACGAGTGGAGTAGTTTGCTTAGTCATTCACCTCTCTGTTGTCAGTAAGAGTACCTCAAGTGTAGAGTACATGATAGGAGTATCACGTGCTTGAGCAGGGTTCACTGTTATCTCATAAGCAGCACCCAGATTGTTCAAGATAATCTAGACAAGTTCATCATCATCCACAGGTTTGCCAGCTAGGGCAAGGTTATCAGAAATAGCATTCATACGATCTAAATTATCAGCAATCGACAAATCACCTTTCTTGGTTTGCAAAAGTTCATTACGAAGAAACAGGATGCAATTTTGGGACTTAGAGGCATAGCGTTGCTCGAGAGCCTCCCAGGTAGCACGCAAAGTCTTCTTGCTAGCCACGACCGAGAGCCTCCCATTAATCCAACTTAGTACCATTTGATCATGCTGCACCTATACTGTGTACGCAGGATTGGTGGTTGCACTTCTAGGTAGCTGTTTGGGAGGGCAAACAATGGACCCATCAACATAACCCATCATGTCATGACTCTTAAGGATTGGTAGAATCTGAACCAACCACAAATGGTAGTTAGTACGATCTAGCTTAATGTTGACCACTGTAGTCATGGAAGAGAAGGGGTTCATGGTGGGATTGGAGTTGGTGGTTGTTGTGGTTGCAGCGCCGTTGCTAGAACCAGCCATAGGAAAAAAAAAATTCAAGACCTGTGTCGTTAGACAGCTAGGGCTCGTATACCATATAAAACTTAAGTATGCTCAAGGTTCACTTCAATTGCATGCCTTTTCAATGAGAGGCTGCATGTATTTATATTCCACTTCGGATTACATCAGTAAATCAAATCCCTATTTACAAGGCTATTCAAAATTCAAAACTACAACAGAAAAGATATAACTTTGAATATACAGTAAACAAATATTTGAAAGAGTTTGAAACTAATCTAACTCTTCTTGGATAACTCTTCTACTCGATCACAAACTCCTGAAGACTAGCAGAGTGTATGACTTGGTCTAATAGTGCAAACTACTGAAGGAGAGAGTGGTGATTCTGGTTGGGCAGCAAGTTTTCAGTTTGCTGCTTCTGAATCACTTCCTCAACCTTCTGGAAACCTTCCTCAAGCTTATGAGACCCTTCCTCTAGCTTCTGAAAAGGTTCCTCTAGCTTCTGAAATCCTCCCTCTAGCATCTGAAAACCTTCCCCAAGCTTCTGAAATCCTTCCTCGAGCTTCTGAAAACATCCCTCAAGCTTCTGAAAGCTTTCCCTAAGAATCAAAATCCCTTGACCCCTTTGTGGGTTCCACAGTGGATCTTTCTGCCCACATAGACACAGTATTGGCATCTGTAGTGGACTCAACGAATGAAAAATCAAACCATAGTTTGACTGGGTCTGCATCCATGTCCACCGACTGGTTTCTACATGATCTGTTGGGCGTTTCCAACTCCGGGTTCTCTGGAGGGCCTGAACAGTTCGAAACCCTTGCTACGGTGGTGGTGGAATAGCTGTAAATGTGAATAAATATATTTTCCTAGTGGTGTCAATTGGGTTCAAGATAACCAATTGCAGATCACTAGCAACAAGGATCTTGATAATAAGACTACCGAGGAGAATGATGATTTATTTGATGCTTGGAATGATTTTGCAAGCTCGAGCAATGCACCAAATCTTGTTGATAGTTATGTAAAACAAAGTAGAGTCGATTGGGTTCGAGACAATCAATTGCAGACCACCAGCAACAAGGCTCTTTATAATAAGACTACTGATGCGGGTGATGATTCATTCGATGCTTGGAATGATTTTGCTAGCTCAAATAATGCATCAAATCTTGCAGATAATTCTGTAAAACAAAGTATTAATCAGACGACATCTGTTGACCACACTTCAGAAACAAATTTGTTTGGCACTAGCAACACCGGTGACTTGGATTTTGGTAGCTTTTTGCAACCAGATTTCTTAACAGGAGCATTTAACAGTTCCAGTAGTTCAACTGTAGCGGATAGAGTGCAGCCAGAGCCTTCTGTATTAGACAGGTGCGTGTATAAGCCAACTTATATGGGTGCTATTATAGCTGCAGAATCCTGTTTCAAATCACCGTGAAATGCTATATTTGCTGTTTTCAATAATCTAATACGCGAAGCTTCATGGAAGATGCATGTGCTCATTCATTAGAGAACCAATGTTAACTCCTCATTTCTGTTGCGTGTTTAGGTTGGTTGATGCAAGCACAAACCATGAAAAAAAATCTGAGATGTGGCGGAGGACGGAGATGTTTCCAGTGTAAGAGCAGGGTCAAAATCTGACGATATGGAGACAATAATGTCACAGATGCATGATCTCTCGTTTATGCTCGAAAGCACTGTTTCAATTCCTCCCAAGCAAGACGTATTACATCCGCCCTCTAAAGATTGAGGCGTAATTTGTTTGTCATTTTAGCATGCAATGTTTGTTGCGCATCATGTAATCCTAGTTTTATTTGTTCCATTTGTTCTCAATTTTGTATTTTATGAAATCAAAGAAATATATTGGAATTCTTTTTGCACGGCGATCGGAACTTGGATGCAATAATGCGGAAAGAATTGAAGAAGAATAATGAAATTTAACCAAAAAAATTGTGCCCGTGATCGGACGGAATGTGAATTTGAGAACCAAAAAAGTGCATAAAGAATTTAACCAAAAAAAAGAGTTTAGAAGGGAGGTCTGTCAGACAACCCTGTGACCACCCCAACCGGTTTTTACAGCGGCTGAGAACGATCATCCACCGCTTGAATGATCAAAGGATCAACAAAGCTGTTAATCACGCTTTGATCACACGGTCATGGTTCATCAACCAGACTGAGGTTCCTGTCTCCTTTGAAATCAAGGATTCAGAGGTACAACCTATAGAACAGATCCTGTTCAAGTAAGGTCGTGGCCATTGAAGCGCGAGACAACCTCATAAAGCCCATCACTCCTTCTCACATGGCCGATATGGGACTAACTCTAACCATGCCAAAAATGCAATAAAAGACAGCAACTTTTGAGACAAACAACAGCAGTCAGTCTAGGAAAAACATTTTACAATAGTTACAAACACTAAAATATCATACAGATGAAAAGTAAATTACAACATTGAAAGCAAAGTGCACATTAAAAGCAACATATTACAACAGCTTTCAGTCTCCATGATTTTGGTATTTCATCTCTGGTGAGATTGACCAGCATGGGTGACGATAACATGGTTCGTCTGCTACTCCTGTGCAGCCTTCACCAGGTGCCCGTTTTCAACCTCCGCGCCCGGGTTCCTGTTTTCGACCTCCGCGCCCACCTCTGTCAGAGGAGCCCTTCTCGCAGCTGTAAGACACCGAACAAGCCGTCTCATGCATGCCATGGCGGTTGGGTTGTCCTGGAAATTAGCGATGAGGTTAATGACTTTACGATCCTTCAGCCTCTTAGGAAGACACAACTTTCTGTAGTCAACGTCCCTGCAATAAAAAATCATCAATTGACAAATGTAATTATGTTGATCGTTTGCTGACTTGACCTGAACTCGACTATTTTAATTAAATTAGACCAACAACATTCGATGTTTGGAATAGTTAAAGTGGAGAACGGTCCAACATATTGTATGTTACAAGTCCTATCTAGAGTGTTACAGGCTCAATCCTGAACATGGCTATTTCAGTTAAATTAGACTAAATGACGACCAATATTTAACAAACTTGAAATTGTTGAGACTTAACTAGTTAAATTGTATTAGACACACATATGTTAGAACTGGCTTGAACTCAATTCCAATCTTGTTTAGTCCAAGACACAAGACGAGCTTAGACCTTTAAGTATTAACTATTAAGAGTAACTTACTTTTGGCCTTGTGCGAGCCTCATATAGCAACGAACGATAAGTTTAAGCAGTCGGAGGGAAGGCTCTACAATAGTAATCATGTCAAGCATCTTCCTAAGAGCTTGAGTGATTACGAAAAATCAATCCGTGAAAGCGCAGCAGTACTTATGTCCCTCAGCACTTATAATCCTCTCCATTGTGAATGTAGCCACCTGCATATACAAATTAAAAGATTTTTCAGCATAATTAAGTTTTGTTATTCTGATGCTGGGTACTTATTCGACCTGGACAAAGTAAGACCGTAAACGGATTATGTCTTTAATGTTGCTGAAACTGCAAATATCTTGGAAGTCTACTAAGCAGACTTTAGTTGCTATGTCCTGGAACCATGGTGTGATACTTACCATCTATGTGGCTGCTAGTGAGTGCACATGGCTTAGAGCTGTTGTCAAGCATAGTCAAAGCACTTGTAGATTATCGTCCATCGTTGACGTCCCAACGATATTTGAGGATAATTCTCCATGTTTTTCTTCTCTCATTCGCAACAATACCAGATTCAAAAATGATACATCAAAAGAGACCATACATTGCGCCAAGCACCAAAATTGTTCCTCTCATCCTCAACAAGAGCATCAGAAGATCGTAGTCAAGAGAATTAGTTCCCAGACAATCTCACTAATCTCTTCACCAAGTCACTACCGAAATTCAGTTTTTAGAAGCTTGTCCGAAGATTGGAATGCATAAACTGTCCGATTTACATTCCTTATAGTCTAATTAAGGAGTTTTGTCGAACTCATGGGTAGTATGTAGTAGAAGTTGACCTTAATGTACTCTTTTTCTTTTAGTTCAGGAGCATTTGTCCCACTGAGATTTGCTAACATGACAAGGCTTTAACTAGGGTCTTAGGTTGGTCATACCCTGATGTGAGCATTCATCGCTATTTGATTACTTCAAACTTCGACCTTACACTTCTCACCCTTTGGGTTTTGTCGCACTTCGTGTGTGAAATTGCCTATGCCAATCGAAGACTTCAATAATCATCCGAGAAGACTTGATGCGATAACTTCTTAAACTTTACACTTTAAGAGTGAGTGTTGTAGTTAATATTCTTTAGGAATGTGATTGTATAAATTTAGAAGCAAGATTCCAATAGCATTTGGATATCTAATCCTTTATGGCTTGTATTACTTGTGAGGCAAGAAAAGTCCACGTGGCAAGTATAAATAAAGGCACACGGCACCAAGGAGCATAAGTGAAAATACAATCGTTGAGCTTCCTTCTCTCTCTCTCTTGCCATCCATCTCCTATCCTCACTCTCTAAATTGTGCTAATTTGGGGTTTTAATTTTCTGATATATTCTTCTCACCAAGGAGGGGAAATATATATTGTACAAGATTGATTTACAAGGAAAGAAACACCAAATAATATCTATCATAATTACATCCTGATTACAAGGACCCAAACAAGTAACTAAGCTAATTACAAAGGTCAACTCTCCAACAGTCCCCCTCAAGTTGGTGCATAAATGTCGTTCATGCCCAACTTGAAGAAAGAGTTGTAGAATGCTTGACTGGCAACATCTTTAGTTAAGATGTCTGCTAATTGATCCTCTGACTTTACGAACGGGAATTGAATAATATTCCCATCCAACTTCTCCTTAATGAAGTGTCTGTCAACTTCCACATGTTTCGTGCGATCATGCTGGATTGGGTTGTGTGAGATATCAATCCCTGCTTTATTATCACAAAACAAATTCGAAGCCTACATTGAAGGACACCTGAGTTCTGCGAGTAACCTCCGAAGCCATAATAATTCACATACTCATTTTGCCATACCCCTATATTCCGCATCTGCACTTGATAAAGCAACCACTTTCTGTTTCTTACTCTGCCAAGTCACTAAATTTCCCCCCACAAATGTAAAGTAACCCGATGTGGACCGTCGATCAGTAATATTCCATGCCTAATCTGCATCGGTATAACCTTCTATCTGGTAATGACCATTCTTGGAAAACATGATGCCTTTACCCAGGGAGGATTTTAGTTATCGTAGAATGCGTTCAACCGCACCCATATGCATATCACTTGGGGAATGCATAAATTGACTAACAACACTTACTGCATATGCAATATCAGGCCTAGTATGAGATAAATAAATTAACCTCCTAACTAACATTTGATAACGATCTCGGTTAGTGGGAACTTGATTAGGGTGCACGGCAAGATGGTGATTTTGGACTATAGGGGTGTCAACCGGTTTACAATCAAGCATTCCAGTTTCAGCTAACAAGTCAAGAACATATTTTCTTTGAGATAGAAATATACCCTGTTTAGATCGAGCTACTTCTATACCCAAGAAATATTTCAATCCACCAACATCTTTCATCTCGAACTCAGCTGCTAAGTAATCTTTCAGCCTTGAGATTTCCTCTTTATCATCACCCGTAACAATCATATCATCCACATAAATAATAAGTGTCGTCAATTTACCCATTCGACGTTTCAAGAAAAGTGTATGATCGGAATTGCTCTGCTTGAACCCATACTTCCTCATAGCCATCCGAAACCTACCAAACCATGCCCGAGGTGATTGTTTCAATCCATACAATGCCTTATTCAACTTACACACCATTCCGGGTTGTGAACCGATGCAGAACTAGGTGGAATATCCATATACACTTCTTCTTTAAGATTACCATGTAAGAAAGCATTTTTCACATCAAATTGTTGTAATGGCCAATCCAAGTTAGCCGCCAACGAAAGTAACACTCTTACCGTATTAATCTTTGCTACCGAAGCAAATGTTTCTGTATAATCAACATCATACGTCTGAGTGTATCCCTTGGCCACCAATCGTGCTTTGTATCGTTTAATCGACCCATCAGCTTTGTACTTGATGGTGTACAACCATCGACATCCCACTCTCTTATTTCCTCGGGGTAGCAGAACTAAATCCCATGTTTGATTTTTCTGAAGTGCATCCATTTCTTCCTCCATTGCCTTGGTCCATTGATCATCAGATAATGCCTCCTTCAATAAACTTGGTGTGCTATCATTGGATATTTGTTGTACAAAAGCTTTGCCAGGTTCTGATAATTTATGTGATGACACATAGTTGGCAATGAGATATCTAGAGCTTTTCGTTGTTTCCGATGAATATCGATTGGGTGGCTTTCCTCGGTTGTGCCTAAAAGGTAATTGATAATTCGGAACATCGGATACATCAATAGGGATAGTAGATATTACCTCAGGAATATTCTCTGGAGTATGGTCATATGGTGGTATTATATTTTGAGACGAGGCGGGAGTAGTATCAGTAGAAGTCTCAAGATCGGCAAGTGGCAGCATTGTTGTCGTGGGTAAGCACAGCACTGCCGTGCCTGCCGCTAGTTCTGTGGGCAGCGATGTTGCTTCTGTTGGCTGGGCTGGCAGCACAGCCACTGCGGGCTCAACTACTGGCTCGGCTAATAGTGGCAGCGAAAGATCAATGGTAGCAACCATGGTCCAAACCTGCTCGTCATGCAGTGTCTCCCCCTGAAGAGGAAGGTTGGAAGAAGCCGAAGAGTAATACATCTCAGACTCAGAAAAAGTAACATCCATGGTAGTATACATCTGACGTGAAGGAGGGTGGTAGCAATGGTACCCTTTCTGATGTAGTCCATACCCTAATAAAACGCAACGGAGAGCACATGGGTCAAGTTTTGTCCGTAGATTTTTAAGTAGATGAACAAAGGCAACACATCCAAAAACTCGCGGTAGGAGCACCAAAACGGACAGGAGAGGCACGAATGTAGCAAGAACTTGCAAAGGTGTAAGAAAATTCAATACTTTGGATGGCATGAGGTTGATAAGGTAAGTGGCAGTCTGAAGAGCAACATCCCAAGATGAGCGGGGAACATCCGCCCCAATCAATAGCGATCGAGCCGTTTCTAATAGATGGCGATTTTTGCGCTCAGCCACCCCATTCTGTTGAGGAGTCTGAGGACAAGTAGTCTCGTGGAGGATTCCGTGATTAGTTAAATAATGTGTAAAATCATTATTAGCATATTCACCACCATTATCAGAACGCAAAATCCGAATTTGAGTAGAAAACTGTGTCTGAGCCATGGTGTGGAATGTCTTAAACGCCAGAAACACATCACTTTTATGCTTCAGAAGGTATAACCATGTCATCCATGTGCAATCATCTATGAACGTTACAAACCACCTAACACCAGATGAAGTAGTAATCGGAGATGGTCCCCAAACATCTGAATGAACAAGACCAAAAGGAATATCACTTTTATTAGAATTCAACGGATAAGAAACCCGATGACTCTTGGCAAGTACGCAAGTGTCACATTTAAAGTCTGAAATCGAGCAACCAACAAATAAATCCGGAAACATATGCTGTAAATAACTGAAAGACGGATGACCCAAACGGTGATGCCATAACCATATCTGACGCCGTTTGTGATCAACGGCTCCTTGGGCGAGATGTACCCGTCCTGTACTGACATCGTCCACAAAATAGAGACCCCCCCTCTTAGTACCACGACCAATTATCTCCTTCGTGAGAATATCCTGAATAAGAGAAAACTTCGGATACAATAGTACACAACAGTTTAATTACTCAGTAGCTTGGCCAAAAGACATCAATTTATGCTTTAGTGAAGGTACAAGTAGTGTATGCGGCAAAGAGAGGGTAGGCGTGAGGCGTACAGTGCCAGCGCCAGTTACCGGTGAGGTGACACCATTAGCATTAGTAATATTTCGTCGAAGTGGAACAGTATCACAAGCTAAACCAATGGGGTCATAGGTCATATGATCTGTGGCACCGGAGTCAATGATCCAACCAGACTGAGTATCACAATTATTCATATTAAAAGCATAACCACAGTTACCTGAGGACTCCGGAGGCATGTCGGAAGAACTCGGAACTGGAGGAGGACTCATGGTAGGGTCAGTTAGGGTAGTAGTGTTTAGGGTTGTAGTGTTTAGTATAGGGGTAGTATCGGTTAGGATGAAATTGTTTCCACCGTGGAGTGGTGGTAGGTTCTCCATGGGAGGGCTGAGTTTGCTTGAGGGAACGGGCAGAGCAAAAATCCTAGGATCTCTGCTCTGATACCATGCTAATTTGGGGTTTTAATTTTCTGATATATTCTTCTCACCAAGGAGGGGAAATATATATTGTACAAGATTGATTTACAAGGAAAGAGACACCAAATAATATATATCCTAATTACATCTTGATTACAAGGACCCAAACAGGTAACTAAGCTAATTACAAAGGTCAACACTCCAACAAATTGTCCATCAACAGTTTCTGGTCTTTTTAACTAAATTTAACTTAAAAATAGATAGCACCATTGGAGATGATTTGTGCTCCCTATTTCTCCTAAGTTTACGTAACAATCCTCAGTTTCAAATGGCGACATGCTAGCTTAGTTTTGTCCTCTTTTGTTTCGTGGTTTTCATGTATATGCCACACTGCACTTGTTTCTCCGAAGATATATAACTACATAGCCATCAAATCCATAAAGGTGATGCATGTGAGAACCCATTAAATTTCAAATAAACACTTAATAAAATAAGTTATAATTTCTTTTATTTTTTCTTCCTTATACAAATACAATCAGGAAAGACAAGAACATTACAACTCTGTCTAATCTGATCTCCTAACTTTATATTAATCAGAAACTTGATCAGGATGTAGTGTTCTTAGGGCAGAAGTGCATGAAGAGCAAGGCCAACACAGCTGACTTGACTATAGTGGCCATGGGAATCCCATATTTACCCTTCCCAAACAAACCTTTAACTAATGGCCAAAAACATAGCACCACCCACACACTACACATCATCTCCCCTAGTCCCGCCCCATTCACCCCACGAGCCGGTGGTTGCAACCCCAACGCGGCCGTGACCAGAGCTGTGAAGTGCAGAAACAATAGGGCTGTGGCTGGCACAAATATGGGAGACTCATCAAAAGTAAACCTAGCATCATAAGTAGCTTCTTGGTCACTAGAAGAGGAATTTTGCTCCTTTTGTGTGACTTCAAATGTCACCTCAGATATGCCCAAAAGCTTAAATACCACAGTTACAACTCCAAATAATGATGCAGTTAAACTGGGTATTTTGCTCCATGGTCCCACTGTCAATTGGTTCCACCAAGCCCTAATTGATCGACCAGAATCAAGGTTGGAGTGTAGTGTGTTTAAGTGTTTAATGAGAAACAGAGCAGCAAATATTATTAGAGCCGGTTCCTGGACGTACAAAGCAAAATCATCTGAGTTGAGTACAGCTAGGACACCAAATTTCATTCATGAAAAAATGAGATATTATTTAATCGACATAAATCATTATATGTACTTTAAATATTATCACACTATACCAAGCTTAATTTAAAAATAGCTGTTATTGGTACTTCAAAAGTAATCATACATTCTTCTTTGATGAAAAAGGTATAGAAAACAAGACTGCAAGCCGAGTGACTATTTTAAAATGCTGATAACAATTCCGAACTAAAATCGCATTATACTTAGATGACAATTCTATTTACCTTTGGCAAGAAGTGTGAGTTGGTAATGAGGCAGTAAGCTGGCAGAAGAGCATAGCATAGATCAGGAATAGAGTGCAGTCCCCAAATTAGCATCCACAAGTAGGCCAAGCATTGCCTAAACTCAAGCTTGGCATAAAGGGTGGCAAAAATGGGACAATTTTTGCTGAACAAAATTTCTAGCAGCCCTGAGATGCATCTCTTCCTCTGGATCAACATAACATGAGTAGTTGAGGGTGCAGTGCCCAGAAAACCTGGTGGTTCTGGCATGCATAAGATAGACTTCCACCCCCTTGCATGGATCTTCATAGGACATCTTCTGCTACCGACCCATAAACCCAACCCACCTGAAAAAGGGTCGGGCCAATTAACAATGTCAAAACTTCTGTCAATTAACAGAGACTATTTCCAACATTAGAAAGAAAAATATTTTTCGTTACCTTTTTGCCCCATAATGTATCATGCTCGTACTCGGAATGAGCAACTTGGTATGCTGCATCGACCGCACAGGAAAGGTCGTCCGGTTGATCAATGTTTTGCTCTAATAAAATTTGAGTAGCTGATCGGATGAGCTCCGGAGAATTTCCAAAGCATTCTTTGTTTAGTCTCTCACTGGTCAAGTTCCCTTTGAAAAATCATTTATAAGTTGATTAATAATTAATGAGTGATTATTTATGTACACATAATATATATCTTGGATGCTAAGATACCTTCATTATCTGTTAGAGATGAACCATAGATAACTTTACGTCTGTGAAAACATCTTGTCCCTGCATACACAGGTCCTTGGATCCCAGCTAACCCAGGCCAAATTTTCTGCAGAAGTTAAAGCCTTCTACATTAATTAGGTCCATGTACGCCAATCTGACATAGTGCGAAACTAACTTAGCTACCCCATGTTCATATCCCTATTTCTATCACCAGACTAGAGGTATAAGCACGTGACCTGCAAGTTTTTTTCGTCAAAGTGGAGTAATTGTAAACTAATATACGCACTTTTACAGCCTCAACCACTTTGCTTCCAAATGGATCATCTTTCAAAATGTCGTAGAACATTTGGGGAAGCTGAACAAATGCACCTTTTTCATGCTTGAAACCGAGCAGTAGGCACATCGCATGAAGAACGATCTTTGGATTGTTGGCATACATGTCGCAGTCCACGTTCAACATAAATGGAGCATTTGTCATAACACCAGAGACCCTCGTCTATGTACATAAAATTAATTAGAAAAATTAGTCACTGGGTAAAATCATGTATTTTACACTAGCTAATTAAGCCTAAGATAACAGTAATTTACTAATTGAACAAATGTATTTCAAAAGAGAGATGGTAACATTTTCTTAGTTAAGCAAATAATTCTCACCAAAGCGTTCATAGCGCCCGCTTTGTAATGATGTGAGTGATTAGGACGCTTCTACCTGGCTACATAAACCAAATGTGGCAGACCATTAGAAATTCTCTCCTTAGCCTCCCATATCACCTGTACAAATATTAATTCAAATTAACAATAGAAAGTTTATTAGGTTTCACAAGTTAAATTTTAAGGAATAGTTGCAGGATGTGAAAAGTAGATGAACCACAATATTAGTCAGTCAACCAACTGTGGAGCATACATAACGAATATAATGAGCTGTTATATATTGCTACTCCACAAAGGTCATCTTGCATATAAATTTACCTTTATCGATGAAATTGAACTTATTGGGAGACTTTTACTTCTTGTGTGAATTACCAAAAACAAAAAACAAGAACCTTGATTATAGTGGGATGGTTCCTGCTGTCCATGTGAGCAAAATCCACATACTCTCTAGAAAAATCAAGCGGTGCCAAATTTTGGACAGCATATTCAATTTTTTGGCAGAGCTTTTCATACTCATCCTACAAGATTAAGGATAGAGACATCATACATATATACAAATTCAACTAAGCATATATAAGGCCAAATTCTACCTTCATTTGTGTCCATTCTTGAAGGAATCCTGATGGACTATAACTTGACAAAATGGGATTGTCAGAGAAGTATCTGAATGCAAAAGGGTACCCAAAGCTTAGCAAATTTTGAGGCTTCAATGAGAGAGTAGAGAGTGAGAGGTGAACACCCGTCATCTGATACATAGCAAGCTAGCTTGTGAGTTGGATAATCAACGGCTAGAAGAGAGAGCACTGTGTTCACAGTAATGATAGGTGGCTCTAGCTTTGCATCTGCTGTTGTCACAAACGTGTCCACCGGAGGAAGCTCCGAAACCCTAATTACGTATTAAGCATACACAATAAGACATTAATCAGCATGTTAATTACCATAAGAACAAATATTTTTTCAATCTGGCATAAGCAAGGTTCAAAGAATTAGGCGAGCAGCACTACACATGAGCATACGTAACTTAATTATATTTAAACGGATAACTTTGATCTAGATAAAAAAATTTGAGCTGTTGTCGAATTTAGTCCAATGTTTTATTTTTCAACTTTAATTAAATTTCTTAATTTATGAGTCTTTACTCAAATTTTTAATTTGAATATTTAAATAAAAAAATCTAACTACTTTCATAAAAATAGTTGAAAAGAAAAGTTATGTGTCAACATATATAATACTTATACGATAGGTTAATAAAATCATTCAACCTGTGATAGAGGTATTTACATACGTACAAAAATAAATCTACTTATCATCCATGAAAATAGTTCAAAGAAATTGCATTTTCCATACATTTATAATCCATTCTAGTATATACGCTCATATTTAGTACCTACAACATAGATTAGTTACCATTGTTAACCTGTGATGGAGGTAGAAGAAAAAATTGAGATATCATGAACTAGGAGCAGTAAAAAGCAGAATAACATTTAATTCTTATATTTAATCATAAATTTGGGTAAAAGATAAACCTATTAATAATAGATGACATTTATCCCAACTTAATAAAAAGATGATAGAAAAAGCTGAAGTCAATGAATGGACCTAACCCAACAAAGTGGAATACACTTAATCAAGTTTACTTTATTTAAAAGTAATAAAATGAACATGCATGACATACTGTTGCAAGAGGTTGTGAGGGTATGTTTTGTATTCAACAGGAGTCCATTGGGTGATGAGAGTAAGAACCCAATTGAAAGCAAACCAAGACTCACACGTGAAGGCAAGAAGCCAGACAAAACCATGGTCCCTGAGAGATAGGAGACGATAAACAAGGACACAGACGAAGAACAGAATTGCAATTTCTAGGGTTTTCTGCAGTGCATTGATTTTAAGGGGAGTTTTTTCACAAAGAAGAAGAGGTTGAGGATTTGCCATTAGCTAGGTAAAGATAAGAGCTGTGGATAGAGGTCAGGTCCAAGGCGGTTTAAATAAGTATAATATATATAGATGGCCGGCGTCAGCATCAATCATTGTAGAAATTATATACCTCTCTATATCTCTTTAGACAGACTTTCGGTGAAGTGACAGTCCGAATCTTATCTAGACTACGAGAATAACTGATGATCATAAGAGTTATTCTGTAAACGGGATGGAAAGGTTGGTGAAAGCTAGTTCATCATACCCGTAATTGCCATAAGATTTTACTGTTTTGGCTTAAAAATTGCCTAAACAAACGATATTATCTACATTAAAGGAGTGGAGGAGTGGGCTTAGCTTCACAATGGGCTAGCAATAATGTGGTTCAAATTCACCTTTGGTAAGAATCGAACTAAGACCTCTCACTTACAAATAAAGAGGAATCTTACTTACAAATTAAACTATGCAAATTAAAGCTAGAAATTATTTGCCTTCTAATTAAATTTGTTCATCATACCCTTAATTGTCATAAGAGTTTACCGTTTTGTCTTTGAAAATTGCCTGATTAGACTATGCAAATTAAAATTAGAAATTATTCGCCTTCTAAGTTATTTTTTTCTTTGTTCCGCCATCTAGGTTTTTGTTTCCTTTGTTCCGCCTTCTAAGTTTGTTTACATATACACTCTCTGATTGAATTGTTCATGTGCGGTACAGACTGTACAGTACAACCACACATGGTTGCGTCCCCATTCTTTTTGGTACTTTTCGAGTTTAAATTGTCTACGTATGCTTGAAACAGATATAGGTCTTAGTCCAAATACATTGTTCATCTGAAATGACATCGTGAAATCTTTTCAAGAAGAAAATGACAGTGATTTAATTAAGTAACAAGATGTTGTAGCATATTTTATGGTCGAGCCTTGCAACGTATTATATAATTAAGCAGAATTCAAAGTAATTATCTGCATATAAAGGATAAATTAAGAGGGTGAGAGATCTGTTACATTTTATGGTGAGATCATAATAAGCATGCTTTCAGTCTCGGGGTTAGTAGAGAAGCCCACCCCAAACAGGTGCGTAGCAAATAAGAAGTATTTGTAAAATTAATTTGATTAGCGCAAGAAAAAAAAAAAAAAAAAGTGGTAGGATTAGATTTGCTTTCATAAAAAGGCCAATGTAAACTATAGGTTAGAGTAGTTTGTATAATTACCACGAGATATGAATGATTGGTCCGATTGGGTATTTATCATAATTAAACAACTGGTAATGCCATATATTTGATTACTTGATAACAAATCCTAAACATACCTTAAATTCTTAGTGGTTTATCATCTGCCCCAATAGGCCAATCTTTTTTGTTCAATAAGCTAGCTCTTACTCCAAGGAAGATAAAAATATGGCAAAAGCCAAGCTTATCTAGCTCTTAGATGATAAGGGAATACAATATGAAAAGCAAGGCCAAGATAGCTGACTTGAATGTAGTGCACAATTCCAGATTTTCCCTTCCCAAACAGCCCTTTGACAAATGGCCAAAAGCATATCACCACCCAAACACTTGACATTACTTCCCCAAGTCCTGTGCCTTGTGAACCATGAGCCAGTGGTTGCATCCCAAACAAGCTCATAGCCAGCGCTGTCAATTGCAGAAACAAGAGGGCTGTGGCTGACACAAACATTGGAGATTCATCAAATGTGAACCTACGAGCATTCGCTTCATCGTAGTCACAAGAATGGGCAGGTTGGTCTTTCTGTGTGACTTCAAATGTGACCAGGGATATTCCTAAAAGCTTGAAAAGCAAAGTTACGAGTCCAAGTAACAAAGAAGTTGCTGAGGATATTTTTCCTGTGAAGCCCATTCTCAGAAAATTCCACCATGCAGTGATTGATTGGCCTGAGCGAAGGTAGAAACACAGTGTGGCTATGTTTCTAAGAAGAAACACAGCAGCAAACATTATGAGAGCTGGCTCTTCCACCTGCATATTGGACATTCAAATGAATGCTTGCTTAGTAATTAATCATCCAAAACACACATTGGAGCATTGAAAATTTATGTTTAATACGTTAATGGTTTTGGTCGTTTTAACCTAACTGGATGTTATAAGTGCATTAAGGGATTGAAACGCTACCACGTGAACGCCTATTAGACAAAAACGACCAAGACTATCCGAATCAAAGTACAAAAAGAAGCCATTTTGAGAGAACATAATAACCTAAATTTGAGACTAGAAATGTCTCTAATCCTAAAATAAACCACGTTTTGTTGCTACTCCTCCTAATTAATAGTACCTTAGGCAAGAAACCTGAGTTGGTAATGATGCAATAAGCTGGGAGAAGAGCATACCATAGCCCCAGGAATGCAGTGTAGGGCCCATATTAGCAGCCATGTGTAAAACAAGCACTGCCTGAACTGGAGTTTAGCATTAAGGGTGGCAAATATGGGAGTATATTTGCTGAACAAAATTTCAGGGAGGCCTGTGACCCATGTCTTCCTTTGGGGCAACAAAACAAGTGAACTTGAGAGTGCAGTGCGCACAAATCCTGGTGGCTCTGGCATGTATAAGATTGAATTCGATCCCGTCGCATGAAATCTTCAGCCCGGTTAGGCATCTTCTGTTACCGATCCATAAACCCAAACTACCTGCAGGGATAGGTAAGCCTAAATTTAATTAGTTGATACATTTGGATGACTCTGATTAGCATTTTTCTTTTTAGGAATGATTTTCAAATGAAGACTAAGAAATTGAATGGTTCTGATTACAAACTTTCTTCTACAGTTAGATTATTTGCAAGTGATGAAATAAGCGCATTCTCTCAAGAGGAAATGCAAGTGTTATAAAAAAAAAAAATTACCACATTAAATTTGAACAAATATTAATCATCGTAGCTCAAAACTATTGAAACACTGCAAGAGGGGCAAGGTTTATCCTTGTCCTCATGTGAAGAGGTTATCTTTTGCAACATTTCATCATGTGGCTATCTTTTTATGGACGGGTGATTCACCTTTTTAACACATTACAAACATTGATTTGTTCAGTAACGTCATTAAAATTATGAAATAGTTGCAAGAGAATCTCTTCCTCGTGTGGCTCCGCACTAGTCCCAGTGATAATCACATGGGATTACTTAATTATATAGTACACTAGAAGCATGTGATCATTGTGATATCATATATCTTCTGAAGGAGGTTTTACCAAGTTAAAAATATATCATGCACTTTACAAAATTAGATACCAAAGCCTAGAATATTTTGGTCTTCGATGGTGAACGCTAGGGTAGTACTACCGCCATATTAATTTTTGTGAGCGGTCTAACAACAATTTCCGGCTATGCGCACTTTGCGATTGATGAGCTGTGAAACCCACTTGCATTAATGGCTGACGCCATAAGTGAGCTTAGGAGCAACACTCTAATTTCTACATAAGGTGTAGAACAGTAGCGTGAAACCAACAGACTTAGATATGGTGGATAGGGGAACCAAAAAAAATATATGGTGGATGGGGGAATTCCGTACTTCCCAGTACCAAACAACCCTTTCAGAAATGGCCTGAGGCATAGCACCAACCACTTACTACTTATAACCTCTAATTGGCCTGACCCTAACTCGTTTTGAGCTGGCCGCCGCATGCTCAACAAAGCAGTAGCAAGCACGGTTAACTGCACCAGCAAAATAGTTGTGGGAGGCACGAAAATGGGAGACTTGTCAAATGCGAATCTGCCAGCTTCAGTGTCTTCAGAGCCTTCATCACTTGAACTAGACTGATCTTTTGTAACTTCAAAGACTGTCTCAGATATACCTAAGAGTTTGAGTATGACACCAATAAATCCAAATAACCAAGCATTCATTGTAGTTATCCTTCCCGTTCTTTGATTATTCCGCCATGCTCGGATCAATAGACCGGTTCGAAGATGCTCTGGTAAAGTGTAAATATGGTAAAGGACGAAGAGAGGAATTGGTATATAGTAGGTTGGTTCTTGGCCTGAATCTAAAGCAGTTAAAAAGTGTAAAAACTCTTGAACAACGATGACACTGACATCATCAAATTCGTTCACCAAATAATGTAGCAATATATACAGATTTTCTTAATGTATAAACAAATGAAGCATTGCCACCATTTTAGCGAAAGCAATGACGACCCGATTAGTAAATACTTAACTTGCATGAAGCGTAAAATATTACATACACACACACATATATATACACATACATATATATATACATATATATATATATGGAATTGCTTAAGGCGAGGGATCCCCATTTTTTTGTAAAAATGGGGACACGCTCCCCACCGTTGGATTTAACTTTAATGAAATTGTGTGGTTGAGATTGTGTGGCCTGTGTTTTAATCTCCACCACACAATTTCATTAAAATCATTCTAACGGTGGGGAGCGTGTCCCTATTTTTTTGAAAAAATAAGGATCCCTCCCCTTAAGCAACCTGATATATATATATATATATATATATATATATATATATATATATATATATATATATATATTCCCACCTGGGGCAAGAAATGTGTGTTGGTGATGAAACTATAAGCTGGCAGAGCAGCATAGCACAGTTCAGCAATTACAACGTAGGCCCCAAGAAACGACCCAGAAGGCAGAAGTAAGCCAAGAATATCCTAAATTGGAGGTCTGCAGATAGAGTGCCAAATATGGACAGTTTTTACTAAGCAGGATTTCAAGCAAGCCAGCTGCCCATCTCTTCTGCTGTGTCATGGAACTAGAGGGAAGAAATTCAACAATGCTAGAAATAATTCAAGTAAGAATTTCAAGTGCTCCAAACCTTCTGATAAGACTGGTACTTCTGCTAAAATATTTGATATTTCTAAAGGGTCTAACAATCTTAAACCAAAACTTTAAAATGTTGCCAAGCTTAAGTGTTTTTTCTGCAAAACTCGAGGTCATCTAAGAAAGGATTGTGAACTGTTTAAGGATTATCTAAGAGCTAATGGAAAAGAGGTAGTTAATGTATGTGAAGAGTCTTTTGATCAGTGGGAGTAGTTTGTTATTCTATTTTACAAAGAGCAATTGCTGCATTAAGGACAGTTGCAAAATAAAGTTTGAGAAGTGCTGCTATTGTGAAGTTCGAAGAGCTGGTGTGGCAGTAATGTTCTTCTCTAAAGTTAAGTTTATGTTTAGCTAGTTTAATTATCAATTAGTATAATTGGTCTATTGCATTCAGAGATTCAATTTTTGTAATTGATTGGTCTGATATATATATATATATATATATATATATATATATATATATATATATATATGTTTTGGATTCAGTTTGATGCTTTGAGAATCTTTGTGATTTGACTTGAGCAGTTGGTTGAATTCATATATTGGTAATTCATTATATTGGAATGACTTACTAGTTGATAGCACGGAAATTCCTGCGATGAAAGAGACAAGAACACGTGTACAAAATAATTTTTTGTATTAATTTTTTAGGTTACAATCTCTTTTACAATTTGTTCCTTTGATTCGATCTCCGTAAGATGTTGGTTTGTGGATGTTGTTGATCCAAGGGCCGTCAAGGCTTGATCTTGGATGAACGGGAAGTTTCTTCAAGGGTCGTTGATGGCTTGATCTTGAAGGTGGATGAAGGTTTCTTCAAGGGGCCGTTGGGCTTGATCCTGAAGTTTGGATGGACGACGAATGATGAATGATCTTCAATGGCTTTTGGGCTTGTTCTTGAAGAACGGATGAACGACGAACGATGAACGAACTTCAAGGGCTTTTGGGCTTGATTCTTGAAGAACGGATGTTGTTGGTCCAAGGGCCGTTGGGGCTTGATCTTGGAGGAATGGGTGTGTTGATCCAAGGGCCGTCGGGGCTTGATCTTGGAAGGTTGAACGAAGTTTCTTCAAGGGCCATCGGGGCTTGATCTCGAAGGTGGATGATTGTTGATCCAAGGGTCATCGGGGCTTGATCTTGGAAGAACGATGAACGAAGAACGAAGAGAGTTTTCTTGATCCTTCGGGATTTGCTTGAGAGCTTTTAGAGTTTCAAAGCTTCAAGGTTTTGGTGTGATGTGAATTCGTCTCCTTTGGCCTTGATGGAGAAGCCTATTTATAGGCTTTGAAAATGAATTACCACCACAAATTTTCTTGGTGAAGTAAGTGGAGGTTGTAGGTGAAATGGGTGGAGGTTGTTGGTGAATTAAGTGGAGGTTGTAGGTGAATTAAGTGTATGATGTAATTTTAATGCAATGGTCAACATTTATTTCATCGAAATTTCAATGTCTACAAATAGTTTTACTATCTGTTAGACTTAATTGTTTTGAATTAAGTTGGAAAATAGTGGGAGTAGACAATTTTAAGGTCTGCTTGTATCAGTTTGGTCATAATGTTATAAGTGCAAATTGAACATATGTGATTTGAAGTTAGCATTTACATAATGGTTGTAATTGACAACTTTTGGTCCTGTGTTTTGAAATGCACGGGTAGATTGTTCATGATGAAACTCAAAAGACTTAGTGATCACCTGTTGCAAACTTGATAGAACTAATTTACTTTTTCATACTTGCTCAAGTGAGAGAATGTTAGAATATGAGCATGAGTATAAATCCGTGGATTGAGTTATTTGATTCAAGTTTGGATAGGAAGTCTTATTGAGAATGGATTGGGAATCCATGTTATGCTGAAACACTATGTTGGTTGTCTATATGGATTTTAATAGGGGAATCCTTATAGAACTTGGTTAGGATTATGTTGTATATATAGTGGCCTCTGCTCTCGCAGTTTATACGCCCTATCATCGAACTAAGACCTATTATTAGTTAGAGCAAACTAATTACTGGAGAGAGGAGAAGGTGCACTGCTTGTTTGTTGCAGAACCTAGAATGGCTGCTTCTTCAAGTTCGTCTGCAGGTAAGTTTCTTCTCTGTGCTACAGGCTTATGAATTGGGTTTGTGTTTTGATCATTGTGATTCATAATTACATGTTTTTGGTATATGTTTATTCTAACATGTGGTATCAGAGCCAGGTTACATGTTTATGAATTCTGTTATTAAAATCAATGGGTTCGAAAGCTTGAATAAATAATGAATAAATATGTCTTATGTTGCGATCTAGAGGAATCGAACTTGGGTTCTGGTATGTGGTTTTTTGTGAATTACGACAAAACGGGTTTTAAAATATTACCGTTTAAATTTTCCAAAAGATTTTTCTGTTGGATTTCCTGCAAAACTATTGGTTGGGGTTCTCTCCCCAATTTGGGGTTTTCGATTATAGAAAGCATTCATCTAGTTTGTTCTGGGTTTTTCCTTTAAGCGTTAAAAGCTTCTGTTTTCAAATTCTAAATCGCTTCCGCTGTTCCAAATTGAAATCTGCAGGAGGTATGTTTAATAATTCATATTGTATGTTTGCTTTATATTTCAATGCATAGATTGGGTCAAGGTTTTCTATTAAGTTTTTTAATAAAAATTAAAATTACGATAACGAAACCCACAAAGAACTAATCCTATTGAAATTATCGAAAGTAATCTGGATACCATGAATGATCAATCATGAATGAGACTGCAATTGCTTTATACCTTGGGAAATTGTGATATGCAAATTCAGATGCAGTTTTGTTTTCTTTTTTTTTGTTAAAACCATGAATGATGGTTACTATGCATGAGACATCTATTGGATGTCTACTGTTGCATATTTCATTATGAATTTGCTGAGTTCTTGATAAGTCAGTTTTTCTATGTATGCTTATCAACTATGTGTTGTTAAGTCGATATGTATGAATCACTCATGTAAGATATGATGTGCAAACTGCAAAGGAAATCAGGAGCCTAATCGGTTCATGTTTGTGATTCATTTGCAGTTTCTGCAATATCCTTGAAGACTTTGAACTTAGCTAATATCTCAATTCTCACTGGAGGGAGTAACTACAAGAAATGGAGGAGAGAAATAGGCTTATTGTTGACAATAAATGAGTATGACATCGCCATTGATACTCCAAGACCAGTGATTACAGATCAAAGTACAAGAGCTAAGAAGTCTGATCATGAAAGATGGACAAGAGCTAACAAAGTGGCACTTTCAATCCTGGAAAGTGGCATGACTTATACAGTTCGTGGAGGCATCAAGAAACATGAACTAGCAGCTGATTATTTAAAGGCCATTGAGAAGAAGTTCAAAGAATCACAGAAAGCAGAGATCAGCCAATATATGTCAATGTTGACAACTTACAAAATTGATAATACTGGTTCAATCAGGGAACACATTATGAAAATGACTGATTCTGCAGAGAAATTGAACTCAAAGGATGTCAATATTGGTGAAAAACAGTTGGTCTTCATGATTCTTCAAGCTCTTCTAATAAAGTACTCTCAACTAAAGGTGTCTTACAATACACAGGACAAGAGTTGGGATGTAGATGAATTAATTGCACAATGCGTTCAAGAAGAAGCTCAGCAAAGGCAAGAAAAATGCAAAGATGCTGAGATTGTGAACTTTGTGCAAGGAGGAAGAGGGAAAAAATTCAACAATGCTGGAAATAATTCAAGTAAGAATTTCAAGTGCTCCAAACCTTCTGATAAGACTGGTACTTCTGCTAAAATATTTGATATTTCTAAAGGGTCTAACAATCTTAAACCAAAAATTAAAAATGTTGCCAAGCTTAAGTGTTTTTTCTGCAAAACTCGAGGTCATATAAGAAAGGATTGTGAACTATTTAAGGATTATCTAAGAGCTAATGGCAAAGTGGTAGTTAATGTATGTGAAGAGTCTTTTGATCAGTGGGAGTAGTTTGTTATTCTATTTTACAAAGAGCAATTGCTGCATTAAGGACAGTTGCAAAATAAAGTTTGAGAAGTGCTGCTACTGTGAAGTTCGAAGAGCTGATGTGGCAGTAATGTTCTTCTCTAAAGTTAAGTTTATGTTTAGCTAGTTTAATTATCAATTAGTATATTTGGTTTATTGCATTCAGAGATTCAATTTTTGTAATTGATTGGTCTGACATATATATATATATATATATATATATATATATATATATGTATGTATATGTATATGTATATGTTTTGGATTCAGTTTGATGCTTTGAGAATCTTTGTGATTTGACTTGAGTAGTTGGTTGAATTCATATATTGGTAATTCATTATATTGGAATGAATTACTAGTTGATAGTTTTACTATCTGTTAGACTTAATTGTTTTGAATTAAGTTGGAAAATAGTGGGAGTAGACAATTTTAAGGTCTGCTTGTATCAGTTTGGTCATAATGTTATCAGTGCAAATTGAACATATGTGATTTGAAGTTAGCATTTACATAATGGTTGTAACTGACAACTTTTGGTCCTGTGTTTTGAAATGCACGAGTAGATTGTTTATGATGAAACTCAAAAGACTTAGTGATCATCCTGTTGTAAACTTGATAGAACTAATTTACTTTTTCATACTTGCTCAAGTGAGAGAATGTTAGAATATGAGCATGAGTATGAATCCGTGGATTGAGTTATTTGATTCAAGTTTGGATAGGAAGTCTTATTGAGAATGGATTTGGAATCCATGTTATGCTGAAACACTATGTTGGCCTCTGCTCTCGCAGTTTACACGCTCTATCATCGAACTAAGACCTATTATTAGTTAGAGCAAACTGATTACTGGAGAGAGGATAAGGTGCACTGCTTGTTTGTTGCAGAACCTAGAATGGCTGCTTTTTCAAGTTCGTCTACAGGTAAGTTTCTTCTCTGTGCTACATGCTTATGAATTGGGTTTGTGTTTTGATCACTGTGATTCATAATTACATGTTTTTGGTGTATGTTTATTCTAACAAGGACCTGTTGAGAATAAGTCTCACATTGATGGTAGGTGGTTACTCCTCATATTGCTAATTGGTTTATGATGGAACCTCAACTTTCTTCATGATATCAGAGCAGGTTGTCCCACGTGTGAAGCCAAACGGTCACATATGCTCCACGTGTTAGGCTTGAAAATTCGCCACACGTGAGGAGATGTGTTGAGAATGAGTCTCACATTGATGGGAAGAGGTTACTCCTCATATTACCAATTGGTTTTATGATGGAACCTCAGCTTTCTTCAGGACCACCTGTAGGTACACATCCTAGAAACGCTGGTGGGTCTGGTGCAAACAATAGACTTCCAACCTTTGTTATGGATTGAAAGGCCAAGTGAGGATGTATTCTGTTGTTGATCCGTACCTCCATCCCACCTAAGCAAGAAAAGGAATTAACAAAGAGAAAAACAAATACACAAATAGAGATTGAAAAATGAAGTGAAACTCGGAACTTGGACGCGTTGCTGCAATTAACCTTAGGAGTACTGACTTCTATGTTAAACTTTTAAATCTTATCTGATGTGATGAAATTTTCTTGATACAAAACAATATTTCATCAATATGTACCTTTCTTGGTGCCATATTCGTACTCACGATCTCCAACTCGGTGTGCAGCCTCAATACATTTCGAGACATGTTTCGACATTCTGTTTTCCCTTGCAAGGCATCACCACCTGATTAGGTGAATTCTTTTGAATTCCCAAAAGTACTACAGTAAAACTATGATCATGCATTCATTGAGTTTATACATTAGGTTTCATTGAGTTCATACATTAGGTTTAGACATTTAATTTGATTTACCACTACCGGTACCAATACTAGGGTTTCTTTCTCCAGTTTTGGCATCACTAGGGGGGATAGACCATAGATAACTTTTCGTCTATGAACACATCATGTTCCCGCATAAAAAGGGTCTTCATATATAAGCTTTGAGCCTTTGATTTATGGATCATCATAAACTTTGATACAAAATTAATTGTTGTGTGTACCTTCCGTACAAAACTACCATCTGATTCCCGAATGGATGGTCCTTGGGTCTGTCATAGAAGATCTGTGGAAACTGAGCAAACGCATTTTTGGTTTTGTTCTCGGATCCGAGCAACGCACACATTGCATGGAACATAATGTTTGGGTTGTTGACGAACATATCACAGTCTACGTTCGGCATGAAGGGTGCATTGGTCATTAACCCAGAGACTCTAGTCAACAAGACATACATCTTAGTGATCAATTAATTAAGAACTGGTTAAAATTAAGGGCCATTAGCAGGATCATTTTTTGGCATTTTGGTTGGAGAAATGATCAGGTGTCTTTATGTCATTGTTGTATCGTCGATATATGAGCAATATGTCGTCGTTGTTAAAAAAGATCATTACTGCAACCAAATATAAAAAATTATCATTCCTTCTAATTGCCCTAAAAGTAAATAGAGCGGATGATTAGATGTATATGAAATTAAAGATAATTGCCCTAAAATTAAATAGAGCGGATGATTAGATGTATATGAAATTAAACTCATGATACCAAAACATTCATGGCCCTGGCTTTGGAATGATGGGGATGACTTGGTCGTTTTTCTCTTGATGTATAAATCAACTGCGGCGGTCCATTTGAAAAATGTGAGTTTAGGTTATCCATTGGAAAATTTTGAAGAAAATTTATGTGGCTAGCTAGGTTAATGCAATGTGTAATGAGGGTGATTCTGCAGCCTGGCTCAATGTCAATTGGCAGGCATCTACATATTTATACTGGTATAGGTAGTTTGTTTGTGACTCCTGCGGGCTGCTTTTTTTGTGAGTATGGGGCATACAATTATTTTCTAATAATATTGTGATGAAAGCATATTTCTGGGTATGTGGCAAACGATTAGTTTGTAATAAAATTGTGATCAAAGCATATATCCACCGTTTATGTATATCAACTATGCATCCATAACATATCAACTATGTTGTCTATTCAAATTAAAACACATGAACAGCAACACCACCGAGCACTCAAAAACTGCTCGCAGATTGCGTAGCCATGGTTATAAAATTTGTGACAAGGCAGCCATATTCATTCTTAAGAGTTACTATATGGGAGTCCAATATTTTAGGATAATTTCAAATACTTGATTTCTGTACGTCCTCGGTCTCCTTTCCTTCGTCTCTATCATATTACTTGATTCCTGAACCAGATGACTTCTTATCTGATTCATTCATTCTTTTGGGCAACTGGAGAACGTGACTTACTGATGTCTAACTCTTCTAATACGAACACAATCAAATCTTGAATCTACATGTTTGTGTTGGTATTGTGTGGATGGAATCAAAAGAATTCATCTGAGGGAAAAACTTCCGATAGCCGCCAGTGTGTGATGCTATCAACCTTTGATTATGAAAATGTGACTCACAATTCATTAATGGCTCACAATCACTCATGCGCACTTAAAAAGTTTACGTCTCAAACACTACATCAACATAGATAATATTCTTTCTTAGAAAGTAGGGACCCCCCAACTAGGACTACCTAAAGAGGTCCTACCTCTCCCTATCAAGTGGCAAATTACACAAAAGGGATGGAGATTGCAAGTTTTTTCTTCTGGAGTCGTTCAAAAGAAAAGGTTATGATATTGGTTCACTTCGTGCCAATTGTTCTAAAATCATATTGGAATCGAAAGTAAAAATGGAAATTCTGAAAAATTCCGATTTTGTATACAACCTCAAATGGCTAAGACACAATTATTTAGCTAATTAGCAATTTGGGAAATGATCAGTTTCCCTTATTCTATTTTACATCAATCATACTGTAAGCTGGAATTTTTCGAATTCCGGCATCCACCATTGCTTTCCTCGCAGCAGCAGCAAGATCCCATCTCTCCTTCCCAGCATTAATGTTTGACAAAACAACATATCGTCCGCAATGTTGCGGCTTCAATTCAAGCAGTTTCTTCCCAACATTTCCCAGCTCAGCAGTCCCATGGATCTTACAAGAACCTAAAATAGCTCCCAACAGAGGCATCGGGCTCGAAAGGCATGCTCTTAATAACTTCAGCTGCCTCCCAAAACAGTCCTGCTCTGCCCAAGAGGTCAAACACACACCCGTAGTGTTCCATTATCGGCTCAACCCCGAAGTCATTGGACATTGATCGAAACAATTCCAAACCAAACTTCACCAGTTTTCCACGAGCACAAGCCGTGAGAATTAGGACAAATGTGACCTCATTAGGCTGCAAGCCTGCAAGTTTTCCATCCTCATTTTTTCAAACAAGTCCAAAGCCTCCCTCTCCCTACCATTCAAATAAAGTGCTGAAATCATTGCATTCCAAGTACAAACTTCTTTAACTACCATTTTCTTGAACACATATCCAACCGCTTGTCAAACAACCAGTCTTCCCGTAAAGATCCACCAACGCAGTCCCCAAAAACGCAGTCAATTCGATCACATTCCTAATAACATGCCCATGTATTTGCTTTCCACAATAAATAGATCCCGACCCATCTAAATTACCACACAAAGAAAAAACACTAACATAAGTAGCTTCCTTCGGCTTCACAAAATAACCAATCACATCTTCATGATTCACCATCATCTTAAAAAACCAAATTCCCTCAGTAAAACACCCATTTCTCCCGAACCCGTTGATAACGCTTGTCCACGAAACTACGTCCCTCTCCGGCATACTTTCAAAGAGAATATTAGCGGAAACCATATCCCCATTCTTCCCAAACCCATCAATCATTGCATTGCGTGCAACAACACACGGTTCAGAAATTTCCTCAAACACCTTACGCGCATCACACAATTTACCAAGCTCGGCATAGAAGCTCACAAACGAGGTCTGTATAAAAGGGTCGCGCAAAACGCCGCATTTTACGACTTGAGTATGAAGCGGGGAGCCCAGACTGGGCGATGAGGAGGAGGAAGAGGCGGCGGCGGCTTTGATGAGCGGGAGGGATGGTGTAGCTGTTTGGAGGGGCTTAGTGGGCAAGCATGTGGATGAAGAAGAGGAGGGTCTTGCGGGGTTGGCGGAAACCGAGGTGGGCTCTGATCGAAGTGTTGTAGAGGAGGGTTGGCATCCATTTGGAAGCGGAGGGTTTAGGGTTTTGGTTGTGGAGGAGATGACCGTTGGTGATTAGGCGGGAATGGATTTGTTTAATTTGGTTTGGGTGTTTGAGGAAGCGTTGGAGGAGTTGAAGTAGAGACTAGGGTGATTAGTTTGGCATAACACCAATTCATGTGTATGGACTTTCGTCCATCTCATTTTCTTCTTCTGAAACCAAAAATTGTGCTTCCATTTTATCATATTGAGAGTCGCCATTTTGCTTTTGTTTGTTATACAAACTACATCAAAGGAAATTGAACTATCGGATCTCAAATGTATGAGAAAATACGTTTAATATCAAAAAGTTTAAATTCAAAATAGACAACAACAAGGATTTTCCAACCGACAAGTCAATTCTAATCTGGCATGATGAGAATTGACAGCCTTCATCTTTGCTACCAAAAATTGACAGCGATCTAATCATATTTAATATGATTATTAAATATTTTTTTATCGTTATTCATATTATTTTTGTTCTAAAAATATTTATTATACAAATTAAATCATTTTTAATTGATTATTAAATATTATTTTACCGTTTTTATTACTTTTTCTTTTAAAGATATATATTATGATAAAATAATAATGTAATTTGACGCCACTTATTACAACAGTCTAGTGGTATTCTTCTTCACCTGTAAGTAAGAGGTCTTAGGTTCGAGTTCCGCCAAAGGCGAATTTGAACCACATTATTGCTAGTTCATTGTAAGGCTAAGCCCGCCCTCTCCCTTTAGTGCAGATAATACCATTTGTTCAAAAAAAAATGTAATGACATATGAGGTGGATGGCAAAACTTGTAATGACATATGAGGTGGATAGCAAAACGTTAAAAAAAATGTCAAAGTGTTACTTAAATTGTTAAATGTAAATTTTATAGTTAAAATTTGACTTTTTCATTGAAGATACTCTAATTTTTTGTTTTCTTTCCAGTGTAAAACTACACTTACCTACTTGTATCATTTTTCTAATAGAGGTAAGGTCTGTCAATACATGTGGATCCCATTTCTATTAGAGAGATGTTACAAATAATGGTTCAAATATATGGTAAGAGTAATATTTTATTTCTTTCTCTTTATTATTTTTATATTAAAAACTAGTGTACAATGACTATTTCGTGACATCAATAACATCTCTATTCAACCACCACAGGGTGACTCAGTGGTTAGGAATGAATTTTAGGTTTATATCTCACACGGCACATCCTGGGTTCGATTCCTGATGTGGGTGAATCGCAAGGTGGTGGGCGGGAAGAGACTGAAATGCCTCCGCGAGTCTTCTCAACCACCAAAAAAATGAACTATCATGGAAAACCACTAGTTGATCTTCTTTTCAATATATCTAAACTACATATTAATAAAACACTGCTTGTCAACTAAAAACTAATAAAATTACTACTATACCCTTTAATACAAAACTGAATGAAGATATTAGAAAAGAAAACAATGTGGGCATTAAAGTAATTTTGTACAAACAAGCTTTTACTGTTTTTTTTTTTTAAACCTCACAACTATGCCAGCCCTTCTTTTTTTGGAGATGCCTGCCAACCAGTTAAAAACAAATAACTTATCTCATAAAAAAATTAAAAAATAAATATTTAAAAAATATAAAATATATGTTTCTCAACACAGTTTGTGACCTTTGCCAGTGCCAAAGAATAAAAGAATAACATCTCTATTACCTCTTCTTCTTCGTTTGTCATGGGCCACGAAATCAGGTCGGCCCAAATAATAATCCAAAACACCAAACGACGTCGAAAACGCGTTTAAGTGCGGTCTCCTTCCATCCAACACGAAGAATAATCCACAAACTTGCTGAGGGTATCGCTTCCCGGGGCGACTAAGTACCAAACTGCTGAAATTTTTAAAGCCCAACCAAAACCATCGATGCCGACTGTTTCAGTTGACGACCCAAAAATTAAAAAATAAATCTCAGTCGGTGAAGCAGGATGCTGACAACTGTCGCTGCTGGTAGTTTGCGATCAGCAGCTTCCCGAGCCTTCTTCTTCTCCAAAGCTCTCCCAAACTCCGCCGCCACTTCCTTCTCACTCGCACGGACGCTCTCTCCCTCCGCCGTTTCTCGCTTCTCATTTCGCGCCATGGCCTCCGACTCTGCTGCCCCCTTCAACAAAATCCAAATCCAAAGAGACGACACGGTGAGTATCTGTTTGTTTGTTTACTCTTTCCATTTGTTTGTTATTGCTAAATTTCGTCGGATTTTGTGCGATAATTTTATTTGACAATTTGGATTAATAGGAAATGAGAATTTGATGTGTTCATGAGTAAATTAGGAATAAAAAACACCCCATCAACTATAAGTACAAAAACACTTCAAGTGCTCGATTTTTTTGTTCTTTTGAACAAGCGATCTTATCTACGCTGAGACTTCTCACTTACAATTACAAGTAAAGAGGAATACCACTAGACCGTAGTACTAATAGACACTTCAAGTACTCGATTGGTAAAGGAAAAACTCATCATATATCTACATGTTATGCTCTAATTGATTCGTAGTTGTGAAATTTATTTGGTGCCCTTGTTCTATTACAAAGTCGGATTTTTTTTTTTCTTAATGTATTTGGAGGAATCGAGATCTCTTGGTGTCAAGTTTTCGGATTTCTTTGTGGCGGAGTAATTGAAAGAAACAAACTTTATGCTCTGATTAGAAGAGTGTGACATCCAAGTTCGAATCCCCTGTTTAGATTAGATTAATTTAGTGTCGACAATCTATTGAATACAAAAAAAAAAAAGAAACAAACTTCATGCCGATGGTTGGTAGTAACTCCTACTGAACCTTATTTTCTAATATGTTCTTCTTCTTTGATCATAATGATCAGACATTTGATGCATATGTTGTTGGCAAAGACTGCGCTCCTGGGATTGTTGTGCTTCAAGAGTGGTGGGGTGTGGATTATGAAATTAAGAACCATGCTGTCAAGATTTCTCAACTTGCTCCTGGATTCAAAGCACTTATCCCAGAGTAAATTCTTTGAGCTTACGTTAACCTTGGCTAATATTATGTGTGTTCGTTGAATTATTTGCAATATTTGAATGTTAAGTATCTTCTTGCTTCTTTTTTTTGTAGCTTGTATCGGGGGAAGGTTGGTTTAGATGTTGCAGAAGCTCAACATTTGATGGACGGTCTTGATTGGCAAGGCGCTGTAAAGGATATCCAAGCTTCTGTTAATTGGCTGAAAGCAAATGGTTCGAAGAAGGTGTGGCATGGTTTGCTTCTAGTTTAATTTTATCACAATTGTCTTAATAGCTATGATTTGGGGTTGGTCTGGTCTAACGGTGTATATATGTTGCGGAAATATGATACTACGAAGATGCAAATTACATGTATACAATATTTTAAGCAAAAACTGTCCATCAGTTAACAAACAAAAATACATTACATAATCTCTCAGTTATGTCAATGATGCACTGCTAATTTTGTATGATTTGTTTTAAGGCATAACCTTACTCCGTGGTAAGTTTTATGCCTAACGTTGTATTATAAGAGAAATCACCACAGAACAGTTAGGCCACTGTATTTCTTATGGAACAGTTATGTAAAATTAGTCGGTACTAAAATTTGAACTTGACCTTTCTCTTTCTATATATATAGAAACTGTTTTGACTCAATGCAGTTCTTACTAGCATGCCATGATCCACAAAATATGGTAATATTCTGCCATGTTTATTAAATCAGTCCTCAATTTATGGTGATATCAATCAGTTATGATATGAATTTTAGAAAGTAAACTCATTTGCTAAATTAACCTATTGTTTAATTAAAATAGGTAGGTGTTACTGGATTTTGCATGGGTGGTGCTCTCTCAATTGCAAGTTCTGTTTTGGTCCCTGAAGTTGATGCTGTTGTTGCATTTTATGGTGTGCCGTCATCAGAGCTTGCAGACCCTGCCAAAGCTAAGGCTCCTGTTCAGGCTCATTTTGGAGAGCTTGATGGTTTCGTTGGCTTTTCAGACGTGACGGTATTGAATTTTTGTCAGCATCTTTCATCTTAATTAGTTTTAGCCTTTTAGGTTCCTTCTATATTTTTTATAAAGCTTTTTTTGTCCTTAGCTGAGTTGCTAACGCCTAATGGCTGCGTATTAGGGTGCACGTGAGCATAACATTGTATAGTTGATACCGCAATAATCTTTGGCCATTCATGTTCTGGAACCCTCATTTTCTTCTTGTTAGACCTATGTGAAAACCCACATAATGAATGGCCTGTATCTTTGCATTCCAAGAAGTGATGCAGGGATATGGTCCCGTGATTTCAATGTACCTTATCCTTTGTGGTTTAGACATTTCCCTTCAAAAGAAGCTCTTGTGATATAAGGTTGCGATGAGAGAATCTGGCTTTCCCTTGATTTTTCATTTTTGTATGTGCAAGTAGGCCTTGTGCTTCATCCGTTACTTAATTCCATGTGACAGTCAAATGGCATTAGTTTCGAAATGATGAAGGGCGATCTTTTTCCTCTTTAAGTACCTTTCCCTGAAATTATTGTCAAGCTTCATGCCTTCAAATCCTTATAGTATCAGCGGTTTAGCCATTTAGAAAGGGAAGAACTTCACAAAAGTTAGATATTGGTAATATAATGAGTAGTTCTTCTATACTCAAAGCAATATGTGCATAGGAGAATGCATAACATGAAACATTTGAATCACTTGTACAATTGCCTGTGCCGTTGGCAATGCAAAGGCTTGTGCATTCTTAAGCACATAAGATGATTGTACACCTGATTTTACCGCTACGATGATTAAATTTCTGAATTACTTTGAGGACTATATCCTTAAAAATGAGTACTAACAAAGGATTACTTATGTTGACATTTCGATCTTGATTTTTAGGCTGCCACATCTTTGGAGGAGAAGCTGAAAGCGTCAGGAATCCCTTACGAGGTTCACATTTATCCCGGCAATACCCATGCGTTCATGAATAGGTCTCCAGAAGCTGTGAAGAGGAGGAAGGACATGGGACTGGCTGATGAGGATGAAGCAGCATGTCAGTTGGCTTGGTCTCGCTTCCAGTCATGGATGTCTCGTTATTTGTCCGCTTAAGTTTTTATTAGTGTAGTTTTATATATCCGACACTCCGACATATGATGCTACTTTCCGGTTGCTAGTATATGCAGCAGGGTGTCCTATCCAGACTTTTGTCCTATAAATTAAGGGTGCTGATACACTTGTAACTACCTAACTTAATGGTTTGGCTAGCAATACTATGTGATCTTAAGTAAGTTCAGGTTTCCTTATTGGTTTGACTAGACTTATGGCCTTCACCATCGCTGTTCCCATCACCCAACCACGAGTCACCTATCACCATCATCACTACTCCCTTCCCATGGCCATTACCACCACGACGTTCTTATTGCCATAACTGCCGGCACCAACACATCACCACCTCTACTACCACTACATTTTTATGACCATCACACACATTGCCGCCACCACTGCCACTTTAGCACCACTGATGCCACCACCATCCCCTCCACCTTCACCACTGCTACCACCCCAAACATTATCACCGACACCACCACCATCGCTAGCGCATGTGTCAACATGTGTTGATTGCCGTCACCGCATCCACTTCAGCACTATTGATGCCACCACCTTCATCACCACTACCACCATGTCATTATCACTAACACCACCACCATCACTAGTGCATGTGTCAATAACTCGTGTAAATTGATGACTATATATGCACATTAAACATGGTACAAATTTCTATATAATTTTAAGAAGACATGAAACAACACAAATTCTGAAAAATGGAATTTCGTTATTTTAACTTCCATCATTTCAGAATGATCTTCAAATGTCTCATCCAACGGATGATAAATTGTGACTTCTTGTGTTGTGTGGCTCAACACGTATGTGAAGGGGCACCAGTAGAAAAAACACAAACACTTTGCGCGACGTAGGTACCTTCGTCGTGCAAAGTAAAAAATCGTTGCCTAAGGGTTTGCGCGACGCAACATTCGTCGCGCAAAAGCTGTCGCGCCAAGGCAGTGACGGTAGAGTTTGCGCGACCAAGATATAACCTGCGTCGCGCGAAGCTGTTTTGCTCGACGCAGGTTCTGTGTCGTGCAAAGTGGCTTGGCGCGACGCAGGAGGGTTTGCGCGACCAAGATATAACCTGCGTCGCGCGAAGCTGTTTTGCGCGACGCAGGTTCTGCGTCGTGCAAAGTGGCTTGGCGCGACGCAGGGCTTGCGTCGTGCAAAGTGGCCTTGCGCGATGCAGGTCCTGCGTCGCACAAAGGGTCTTTGCGCCACTCAGGGCCTACGTCAAGCATAGTTTCCTTGGGTGACGCAACCTACGTCGCGCAAACCTTTTTTTTTTTTTTTTTTTTTTTTTGTGTTTTGGTCTGAACTTATTTTTTTTTTTAACTTTTGATAAATATTGTAATTAAATTGTAAAGAATAATTAATTAACCAAGCAAAAGTATTTAATTATAAAATATATAAAAATGTACATAGAAGATGTCCAAACAAAAAAGAAAAAACTACAAGTAAACTAGGTTTAAAACATCAAGCTACTGAGTATCTGGAGGGTGAGGTAGCTCTGAGGTCGAAGGTGGATCAAGATGAGGTGCTAGTAGCGAGACTTGTAGGCCGGTCGTCTGTATGGCTCGTACAAGGTCTCTCACCTCCTCGCTCTGGGCCCTCAGCTGCGCTTTCATCTGATCGCCTTGGGCCCTCATCTGCTCCCTCATCTGATCGGCATGGGCCCTCATCTACTCTTCCTGGATCACAAGCTTACCCCTTAAGGTTGTCACTTCCTCCATCAATGCATCGACCTCTGCTGTGTTCGATCTAGAAGAAGAGGCACCCGTCTCACGAACCCGCGATTTCCCCATACCTCGAACAACCTGGCCATGATGACGACCAAGGTTCTGATCCAGGACTTCAGTCATGATCTGAAAACCTACATCCTTTGGTACCATGACGTCCTCGATCGGAGTCTCCGAGGGAAGCTGTGATGCTACTTCTTGGAAAACAGCTGTGCTCTTTTCCACCATAGTATCTTGTAATAATAAAGAAAAAACATATAATGTTTAATAACAAAATCTAAATAATATTTGAACGATTCATACATATAAGAATAATAATAATTACATATACTTACATAAAACTGCTCAGCGATTTCATTACCAGGTCGAACGTAAAAGTCCTTGAAATTGTCGATCTCTGGGAACTTAGAACCCTCCTGAAGAAAAAGAAAAAACATTAAGAAAATTGTATTAATCAATAATAATAAATAAATTGTATAAAATTTCAAAGTTAATATAGTTTTACCTAACGTCGTTCCTCAATCCTATACGAAAAGGGCTTCGAACCAGAATGGTGGATAAGTGTCTTTGACTCCCGAGCTTTTTGGCCAGCAACAGATTTCTTCTGTTAAACACACAATATACATGTTAGTGCAACTATTTGAAATAAATTAATAAAAAAATCTTTAAGAAATAACTAAAACAATAATAAATTATTATTAAAATATTATGTACATACCACAAATTTTGGGTCCGTAAAATGCTTGCAAAGCCACTCCCAATCCTCTGGCCGGTCCTTCAACTCGCTTGGAACATGTAATCGAGCAATCTCCAAACTATCCCACATCTTAAAATAATTGTGAAAATTGTTCTTCCAATGTTTGTACCGGATTGCTAAGGTCCCCTCTAAGTAGGCCATGGCCTCGGGGGATATGTCATCAAGATCATAAATGAATTACGAATATGAAAAATAATAAAATAATAGTAAGAAATTTAATAATATTAAAGATAATATATTTTGGTTTTTAATATTTGTAAACAAAATTAAAAAAAATGATAAAGGCTAAAAATTAATATATCAACCGACAACTCGTGTCGCACCGGTCCCTTCTTGTCCTTGGAAATTTCTGCCCAAGTCTCCGACTGAAAAGGACAATTGTCTCGAATAACAGTACCACAGCTACTAGCGATGAAGCTATGCTGCTGTGAGGTAGGCGCTCCACGATGTCGCGGGTCATACACAATCTTGATCTTGGAGCCGGTCTGACGTACGTTCTGTTTCTGCTTTAGCATTTGACTAGGCCCCCTGGTGTTTTTTTAGCTGGCCAAAAATACTTAAATGGTGAAAACCCTAAGCTTAAATTTGTACAAAAAATTCAACACAACCTCCCCTAATAGTATAGCATTTCCCAAAACCTTAAAACAATAAAATAACAGTAATTCACATGTTGCAACACATTTTCACAATCCAGCATATTTTCAACATCATAAAAATAATAGTTTTAAAATGAAAAAAAAAATACAACGTAGTGAGAATTAGGAAAAAGGTACCTGGCTGGGAGGCCTCACGCTCGACTCTGGATGCCGAGGAAGTGTGATCAGAAGGCTCTGGCTCGCGGCAGCGCTGGTGAGACCGCCATGCACTGAGCGGCTCAACCGACACTGATGACGTCGATGAGACGGGAACCTGAGACGCCGTAGAAGTAGCCTCAGCAAGGGGTGTATGCTCTTGAATCAATGGAGCACTCACGGGTGGAGCAGTAGATGCTGATAATGCGGAAGGCGCATTGGTCACACTCCGACGACGAGTGATCAACTCCGACATCTATACACTTTTTGAACCATAAAAATATAACATTAGAAACTAATCATTTCTTGCATTTGAAACTAATCACCACTTGGACTAACTTTTTAGGAAAATTTGCACAAACAAAGTCACTTTGCACGACGCACTTCCTACGTCGTTAATGCACAATAAAGAAATGAAAACAATGTCAACCATCTTGGTGCACAGCCTACAGCTACTGTCTTATGTATTTGGTTTCATCTTCCAAGCACAATTTATTTGCATGGGGATCTCTATTATTCATTTGACCAACCTGCAGGCTCTAAAATATTTGCAAGACTAAATTAGCTTCAAGAATTAATTCAACACTCTGGTCAACTACGTATTTCCAGTAGTTTAATTTGTCCTTTTTTTATTTAAATTTCCAGAAGTAAAGGGTACTCCAGCAATTCAAATTTCTAAGTGAAAAATTGTTTAAGCACGAAATTACTAAATGTATATCTAGTAAGCTAAGTAGCTTGTTACGTACATGTCGGCATGGTACTTCGAATCAAAATGGCATTTCATCTGCAACTAGGGCAAGAAATATTCATCATCTAATTACTTAATATGTGTATAATGATTGAAGATATTTTAAAGAAATCAAAGTCATAATTATACATGTTCCCAACTAATCTAAATTTCTTTGTTTAATAATTCTTTATCATAAATTTTAATCCATTCCAATGTTTACCAATAACTTATTGATGAATCGTGGTATGCTACAGAACACGTTATAGTTATCTTTTTCCATAAAAAAAAGAGAGAAAAAATGTCAAGTAGTAGTACCTTTCGAACACAATTATATTACGGTAATCCTGAATTTTTTGTGGCCGTCTTATCTGCACATTAAAATAAAAAATTTAAGCCACAACCATACATAGAGCAAGGATACACATATTAAAGGAACAAATATTTACTAGTTTGAAGGTATTTCTCCACCCATGGTTCAAAAGTTTATAAACCATTAGGCATTCAAACTGATAGTTTCATACAAACTTCTCCGTTCAAAATAAAATATCCATAAAGGCAAATACAAGAATTCGAAGCTATATAAAAAATACAAAATTAAAAGGTGACTAATATAAATTACCCCAAGAGACTGGATAGATCCTGCTTATTACGAACTGTTGCTGCAATCAACTTCATTTATGTCCATTTTTGTGAATGAAGTTATATGCCTTTGTGACCTGCAAAACCAGAAAACATCTTATTATTATATAGGAACAGTTTATACTCAATATCTTCCTATATCAAAGTTCCACTGTCACATGAGTAATTCACGGCATAGCCAGAAATTAAACCATCTAGAAGACTTCAATCAGTGATGAGGAAAGCGAGTCTGGGAACTAAGCTTCAGTGACTCAATACCTTGTCATTGAGCTACCATCAACTTGTTTCAATCAATGATGGGGCGAAGACCTGCTAGCGAAGGAATGCATCCAACAGTGTTCTGTCTCATTGGTCTTTGAACGAATTCTTTAAGCTCATTACTAACTGGTTGTTAGATTTTGGGATATGAAACTTTAAATTGAAAAACAAAAACTACCAGTTTATATTTGGTAATCATACAGAGGTCAAAAATCAAAATTCATACAATAGTTTTTTTAAAATAAAATATAAAAAAACCACAAGATGAGAACTTTCCAACTTACCAAGGCTAACTCAGGATCCTCCCCTCTTTTGAGAGCAGCTTCTATCTCAGGGTCACCAGAATGGTTGCGAGACCAATCCTGAATGATAAATTTGACCTTTAGAAACTTAGATAAACTAAAATTGAACTTAAAAAAAATTCCATTAGACAATGTGGCAGAACATTACCCTAAGACGACCAACCAAAATCTGGATAACAGAAGCGCCAACTTGGGCTGCAGCTGCAGCTTGAGCAAAGCTGAAGAAAAATGACCAAACCATCAACAAACGCAAGACTTAAAATTGAATTCATCTTAAAAGGCCATGGTGTGGTGTGTCTTCTACGAGCAAGGGTAATGGCAAAGTCGGCTTACATATTTTAATAAACCACACATGATAAAAATCACAAAGCAGCATTCTGATTTTATTTTTTTTCACCATCAAAACCTAATAGCTTCTGCTACAGGATTATAGATTGACATTCATGCATTTTTTACTAACTGGTTGTCAGATTTTGGGATATGAAACTTTAAATTGAAAAACAAAAACTACCAGTTTATATTTGGTGTACTAATCGTAAAGTGAAACTCAATTAAAATCAAATTAATAAAACCCAAACTAAACCAAATTCATAGCTTCGTTTTCACATTTTAATTTGTACAAGAAGAACACCTCCATGTTCATACACAAAACACACATACATCAACAAAATAATCAGAATTCATCATGCAATTTGAGCCTAAACCCTAAATAACAAAAACCCATCGAAAATCAGAAACCCTTACCTAAAAAAACCCATCGCAAATCAAAAACCCTTACCTTGATTTTGGGACTTGATTCGCGTCGGCTTCAAGATTCACGTGAAGGCCTGTCGTTTAGGTTCAAGATTTGTGAAGAGGAGAGAGGGAGATTTAGGGTCTACGGGGAAAGAAAGAGGGACGGGATTCAACTAGGTTCTGGGTTCTGGGTTCACGGGAAATAAAAAGGAATGAAGGTTCACGGGACGGGAAATAAAGAGGGAGGGTTCAGCTGGGTTTTGTCTAGATTCTGGGAAATAAAGAGAGAGGGTTTGAATAGAAGTTATAAAGAGGGAGGGTTCAAGATTTGGAAAAATTGAAAAAAAAAGCGCCTATTTTTCACTGTTGGAGCACGAAAATTATCACACCTTGCGCGACGTAGTTGTATAATTAGACGTCGCGCAAAGTGATTTTGCACGACGATTATATTAATGCATCGCGCAAAGTATTTATTTGAAAAAAAAAATTATTATAAAAATTACCGAAAATGTGGCTTTCCTCCTTTCAAATTCAAATTTTTTTAACATAAACCCCACAATAATATATTTTTCTAAAAAAAACCCACAATAATTAAACTTACATATATATCATTCAATTTCTTAAGTGTTATAAGTACGAAATAAATAAATTAAAATCTACTTAGTAAATATATATATCATTGAACTTCATGGGAAAAGCATTGTATGAAACTAGTTTCAAAGATCCAACCGTCAAACTTGTTTGTATATGCTTCGAGATCGCATACGCCAAAAATCGCAAAAAACAAATATTCAGAGATCAAGTAACATGACAAACCTTTTTGACGGGTATAAACAAAAAATCACAATTTAACGGTTATTTGAAGTCCGATTTTGATCATTTTTTACAGCTACACTCTTTAACCCTATATGAATACAATCAACCAATTTGATCGTCAATTTAAAACATTGACACAAGTGGATACCACAAAATCTTATGTTATACTTAATGAAAATATTAAAAAAGTCCAAGTTTTTGTGAATCTAATGTTTTGATGGGATACGCATTGTACAAAACTAGTTTCAACGATCCAACCGTCAAACTCTTTTGTATATGCTTCGAGATCGCATACGTCAAAAATCGCAAAAAACAAATATTCAGAGATCAAGTAACTTGACAAACCTTTTCGACGGGTATAAACGAAAAATCACGATTTAACGGTTATTTGAAGTCCGATTTTGATCATTTTTTACAGCTACACTCTTTACCCCTATATGAATACAATCAACCAATTTGATCGTCAATTTAAAACATTGACACAAGTGGATACCACAAAATCTTATGCTATACTTAATGAAAATATAAATAAAGTCCAAGTTTTTGTGAATCTAATGTTTTGATGGGATACGCATTGTACAAAACTAGTTTCAACGATCCAACCGTCAAACTTGTGTGTATATGCTTCGAGATCACATACGTCAAAAATCGCAAAAAACAAATATTCAGAGATCAAGTAATAGGACAAACTTTTTCGATGGCTATAAACAAAAAATCACGATTTAACGGTTATTTTAAGTCTGATTTTGATGATTTTTTACAGCTACACTCTTTAACCCTATATGAATACAATCAACCAATCTGATCGTCAATCTAAAACATTAACACAAGTGGATACCAAAAAATCTTATGTTATACTTAATGAAAGTATCAATAAAGTCCAAGTTTTTGTGAATCTAATGTTTTGATGGGATACGCATTGTACGAAACTAGTTTCAACGTTCCAACCGTCAAACTTGTTTGTATATGCTTCAAGATCGCATATGCCAAAAATCACAAAAAACAAACATTCAGATATCAAGTAACGGGACAAACCTTTTCGACGGCTATAAACGAAAAATCACGATTTAACGGTTATTTTAAGTCGGATTTTGATGATTTTTTACAGCTACACTCTTTAACCCTATATGAATACAATCAACCAATCCGATCGTCAATCTAAAACATTGACACAAGTGGATACCACAAAATCTTATGTTATACTTAATGAAAGTATCAATAAAGTTCAAGTTTTTTGTGAATCTAATGTTTTGATGGGATACGCATTGTACGAAACTAGTTTCAACGTTCCAACCGTCAAACTTGTTTGTATATGCTTCAAGATCGCATACGCCAAAAATCGCAAAAAAAAACCTTGCAGAGATCAAGTAACAGGACAAAACTTTTCGACGGTTATAAACGAAAAATCCCAATTTAACGATTATTTTAACTTCGATTTTAATGATTTTTTACAGCAACACTCCTTTATCCTATATGAATACAACGAACTGATTCGATCATCAATTTAAAATATTTACACAAGTGGATACAACAAAAGAAAAAGGCAATGCAAGAGCCCAACATAAAAGCAAAATGAAAAAAAAAAAAAAAAAAAAAAAACTTTGCGCGACGCAGTTTTCCCTATGTCACACAAAACAGCTTTGCGCAACGCACATACGTCGCGCAAAGTCTTTTTTTTTTTATAATTTTTTTTAAATTCTCATCTGTTTCCTTAAAAATTCTCAATTTCTCACATAAATCCCCAATTACCCATTAACCAGCATCCTTCCTTCTTATCACTTTTCAATTCTCAATTTCTCTATCTTTCCAATTTTCTGCTTTTTCGGCTCCAATTTTGTGTGGGTTCTGATTCAATTTCATATTTCTTTTTGGTATTTAGGATCTAAGTTTTTTGGCCTTTGACGAGCAGCGGCAGGCAAAGTATAAGATACCCTTTTCTTCTTTCTGTATTTCTTATGTTTAATTTCTAATTTTTATTCCATCATACCATGCATGGTGTTAAATTTCTGTGATCATTTGATCGGATTGGGAGATTTTACGTTGATTTTTGGCTCTTTAACCCTATACGAGTCTCAACCGTTATAATCGCAGTTTGCTGAAAATAAGATTTTAGACGTCAATCGAGTACCATGATTAATCAAATTAGGGTTTTGTGGCGAAGCCGGAGACTGCTTCGGACGACTCCGTCAATTTGATGGTGTGGCAGTGCATCATCCCCGGCAAATATGATTTGGTATTTTTTTAATGTTTTATAGTATTTGCTGTTCTGTCAGCGGACATGCTGCTGTGTACATATTCTCTGTGTTATTGGAAGCTCTGACGCACTTCAAATTAAGACTTGAAAACTCTAATCTTTTTTTCCCCTTTTTCTCTCCGATGTAGCCATGAGGTTGACCAGTGTCTTTCGGATGCAACCATGGCATGTGTTATAGTTTGTTGGAGTTCGCAATCAGAGTTACGGAATATGTAAGTGATTTTTGCAATTCCCTTTTTCTAATTCTGGACTCCTCTTGATTCTAATGTTATGACTAAATAAACGAAACGAGAATTAAGAGATAAGAACAAGATGAAGAGTGCAGGGATGTGAAAATCACTACCCATGTTACAATCAAAGAACGTGTCAACTGCATGTCTGTAATGTACATCAAGATCCACTTGGCCATTCAAAGTCCTTTTCCTCATCAGCATCCTTCTAGAGACTGCTGAGACTCGGCATCATCGGAGTAGGATTCTCTCTTCTCATATTCTAATCCATTTCCCTCATCTTCTCAATGTAAGGGATGTCAGTACTTTAGTGCCAAATTTGTAGATGCCCTTCTCAAGCCTATTTTGAACGATGTGAGCTATTAAAATGCAAATTTTAAACTAAAGCAACAAAATGAAACTTCTAATAATATAACCGTACGAGCTAATCAACAAAGGACAGAAAGAAGAAAAGCAAACAACATTATTAGATGGCAGACATCACGCCTGTAGTAATCACTAAGATGTGAGCTATTTAAAGCATTCAGAAATTTTATAAGACAACACTAACAACATTATTACCTGTTCGCAAATTGAACAAAACCACAACGCTTGCCTAATGGTATCTTCATAAGAACAAGCTCACCAAACTGACTAAAAACTTGCCTCAACATGTCATCATTCACACTGGGATCTAGACCCCCAACAAACTACGCACTGTTGTATTATTTGGATCAGCTTCGCCTGGATTTCCTTGAGTACTTGGGTAGGAAGCTGCAAATATAAACACATAAGCACTAATTTATCTGATAATATTAGAAGCACAGATAATGTTTTCTGCAGAAGAAATCCTTATCAGCCTGGTACGCATTGAAGAACTGATAGTTCAGTTTACACCAAGCTATTATGGTTCCACAAGTCACAATCTCAAAATGAATCAATTTGTCAAATTAACATGTCAAATAGAACTTTGTGTGCAAAACAACTTCCATGCAAATTATCTATTCTTTAATACACCCATTTATCCAAATGTCTATCTCCTCCAACTTCAAACTGGCAATGTTGAATGAAGCATTCCATATAACTGTTATTGTTAGCATATTACACGATACACCTCCCAACTAACAATAACCAACACTGTCTCTATTACTTAACATCCACCTCCCAACACTACCACTTTGATTTTCTAACAAAGGATTTGTCTTTTAACAAGAAACAATAGACATCATAACTATCAAGAGGTCATCAAACATAATAAATTACGTAAGAAGACACTTAAAAAATGAAGAAAACAACAAATCTAAACACGCAATTAAACATATTTCTCAAAATCTATACAAAGAGTTAGACAGATCATGTAGACTCTAACCCAGAGAAGTCCAAATGAAAAGGTACTTCATAAACCTATTCCTGATACAATATTGGAATGCCCACTTAACCACAAATTACAAAGTGGAACTCCTACCTAAATCACGGCGAAGAAAGGAAGATGATAAGATGCAAGCTCACAAAATTTTTAAAAGAGCTGATATTGACGCTCCAAAAATAGGCCAAGGGGGGAGTGCAGTGTCTTTTCTGGAATGCTAATAACAATTCCCAAATTTAATGGCAATTTCATTAAACATCTGAACTAGTCCATAGTCTTCAACTAAAAGTTTAAGCATTTCACTAAGCTCCCAATCAAACCAAACAAAAGCAAGAACAGAAGCATACATTTCCATTGAGTCCTTGAAATTCTGGGGAGTTGATTATCGCCAATGCAGGAGCTAGGTAAACAAATGACAGGCCCTGTATCACATGAATTCTTACAGTCACTCCCGAAACAAAAAGCACTGTGGAGACAACATTTGCAGTATCCTCCTACATACTCTAAATCCAGTCAGTTCAAACTATCCAACATTGTACCCTCCAGTAAACAAAAGCATAACATAAAATAAATATATGTGCATAACTACTCACATAAGTACCACCCATTGCCGGCACTATGACGAGTGGAATTAGAATTATCGAACCCAACATGGAAAGATAATGCTGAAACCCGTAGAGACCAATGGGAACTGCAACATTGTACCAACAAACACAAACCATATCAATCACAAAAAATTGACTTTACAAAAGCAAAATCGATTACATTTACAATGCTTAATCAAGACAAAAAAAATAAGTAAACCGCCGAAGAATCACAAACAAACATAATACATTTTGAATTATAAAAAAAAACCAAATCAAATGTATTGAATGCCAAAAAAAAAGAAAAAATCACATCTAGAAATACCTGATCAAAGAATGGAGACGATCAGACGATTTGTTGGGAATATTAGAGTTGGGTAGATGAGAAGCGGTGTTAAACCCTCAACCTCCTACTTTTTCCTTTACAAGTTTATATTAATCCTCATCCGAACTACAATAATAACTCTTGCTATCCTCACTACTATCATTTCCGGATTCCCATTCGTCTTCATCTTTGTTTGCCTCTTCCGATGCATTGTATTGAGGCAGATCACCAAGGTCAATTGATATTTCGAATTCGGGAACTCCAGGTACATCAAACGGTTCTTGGACAATATTAGTATCTCGGAGTGTTTCTTCACAAATTTCTATCAAAGATGATAATTGTTGGTCAGCGACGTTGTCGTCATTGTCATCATGATCTATTTCTGGAATATCATATAGGCCTCTTCGATCAATCTTCTGAACAACTTTCCAACTATTGCCGGCTTTAGGGTCGTCTAGATAGAATATTTGTTTCGCCATTATTGCCAAAATGTATGGGTCTTCATCGTACCAATGTCTCGTAGTGTTTACTGATAGTAAACCATGGTCTTGCTTAACACTCGTTCGGTTATGTGGGTTTGTATCAAACCAAAGACACTTAAACAGTATCACTTGACACCTATCTTTGTAGAGCAATTGTACTACACTAGTTAGTTTGCCATAAAAATCAATGTCTTCACTGTCGCCTGCACCCGGGACATGGACACCACTATTTTGAGTAGACAACTTGTCATCACGTGTTGCTCCCAAGAACTTGATCCCGTTGACATGACAACCCAAGAACAATTCAACGTGAAGCGGTCCTCTCGCCAAGTTATATAATTCTTCATCGTAAGAGGGTGAATTCAATTCCTTCAATTCGTTCATCTAATACAACATATACAAAAAGTTAACATGTTAGTGTAACCGAATTTAAAGATGGGCATGAACAAGTTGGAAAATATGCTCAATTCAAACCACATACAACTTACATGTACGTGAAACCACGAAGGAAACAAGTCACGGTGCTTCTTGGCATATAAATGTGAAGGATGTTCCCGCTTCATCAATTGTTCATGCTCTTCAAGGTATGGCAAAACATCATCACAATTGTTGAGTATGAACCAATGAGTTATCTCCATGTCCTTTTTGGTAAACGATTCGCCTTTTACAGGATCGCCAAATGGTCGTGCAATTTGGGCAAAAACAGACAGTTTCTCTTTTCTGACACCACCGTCATTATTGCGTTGAGGACAATTGAAAGCTATCTCAACATCTTCAAGATACATTGCACAAAAAGTAAGTGACTCATATGCGACCCATGCCTCCACAAGTGATCCTTCGGGCTTTGCCTTATTTCGAACACACTTTTTCAACTCACCAATATATCTGCACAAGTAAAAGGTATGCTACAAATTATTCAAAGCGTTCGTTGATCATGAATCTGTTATATATATAGACGCTTAATTAATTACCTTTCTATTGGATACATCCATCGACAGTTCACTGGTCCGGCAAGTAATGCCTCATCTGGCAAGTAAATCATCACGTGAATCATACTTGTAAAGAAAGCTGGGGGAAATATCTGTTTGAACTTGCATAAAACGTTCACAATGTCGTCCTGTAATTGTTTAACATCCGACTTCCGCAAACACCTTGCAATCAACTGCGAAAAAAATCTCGACAATAACACGATTGGTTTAACCACATCAAGAGGCAATAAGTGTCGAATACCAACCAAAAGAAGGCGTTGGAGTATCACATGACAATCATGACTCTTCATGTTTGAAAATTTACACCCCTTCACGTTCATGTAACGCGATATATTGGAAGCATACCCATCTGGAAACTTTACAGAAGAAATAAAGTTGAAAAACTCTTTCTTCCCATTCGGCTTAACTGTAAAAAAGGGATGGCCTTTCTTCAATGTACCACCGACTTTCTTCATCCACAAGGATGACCTAATGCCCATTCGTTCCAAATCGAGGCGAGCTTCCATCGTGTCTTTTGTTTTTCTTTCAATGTCTAGAATTGTCCCGACCAAAGTATCAAACACATTTTTCTCAATATGCATAACATCGAGGTTGTGTCTCAATTTTAACTTTGACCAGTACGGGAGCTCAAATAACATACTCTTGTGCGTTCAGTTCAGATGTGTGGTTGGTCTGGGGTTACTAAACCCTTTTCCGAAATGACCAAATTCCAAACGGTTTAACTGATCCAAAATCTCATTTCCGGACCATTCTCTTGGTCTTGGCCAAGTCTCTTTTGTGCCATAGAAGGCTTTATCATTCTGACGCCACTCGTTGTCCCAAGGGAGCCATCTACGATGACCAAGATAACAAACTTTTCTTGCATGCCAAGACGATGTTACGTTCTCCTTGCATATTGGACATGCCAAATAACCCTTAGTCATCCATCCAGAAATCATTGCATACGCGGGAAAATCGTTTACTGTCCACATCACTGCCGCTCGTATGGTGAACATCTGCCCAGTATATTTATCGTATGTACAAACACCGTTTTCCCATAAATCTTTTAGCTCATCAACCAACGGCCGCAAATAAACATCAATGGATTTTCCTAGATCTTCGGTAATTACTAGAGTTAACATCATGTATTCTTTTTTCATGCACTTCCAAGATGGCAGATTATAAGGAAACACGACGACCAGCCAAGTGTTGTGCATTTGGTTTAAAACCCCGAACGGATTAAATCCATCGGTGGCAAGTCCCAATCTAACATTGCGCGGGTCAGCTGCAAAATCAGGGTACATCCGATCGAATTCTTTCCATGCCTCTCCATCTGCAGGATGCCTCATAACATCGTCATTTACCCGTCTTTCTTTATGCCATCTCATGTCGGTTGCGATATGCATCGACATGTACAATCGCTGCAACCGAGGCTTCAATGGAAGATAACGCATTACTTTTTGTGGAATCTTGGTCTTTCTATTCTGTGATGTCATTTTAAACCTCGGTTCATTGCAGACAGGGCATTTATCCAACGATTTGTTCTCCTTATAGAACAATATACAATTATTTACACATGCGTGAATTTTTTCATACCCTAATCCGAGACCCTTCAACACTTTTTGGGCACTTTTATGATCTTCAGGTAAACAATTCTCCTTTGGAAGCATCCTCTTGATAACTCCCAAAAAGTAATCAAAACACTTGTTTGACAAACGAAACTTGATCTTGCCATGCATCAACTCCACAATTGCTGTGAGCACTGAAAAGTTCTCACAACCCGGATATAATTCTTGCTTGGCATTTTTCAATAGTTTTTCGTAGTTTTTTAATGCCTCACTGTCCATGGTTGGACGACCGTCATCTTCCCCTTCTCCCCTTTCCTGATTGGTGTTGCTCAAGGCGTATGGATAAACGTCATTTAGAATATTCATAACTTGTTCATTAGGATCCACATTAGATTCAACAGTTTCCACTCGTGTCACGTATGAAGACGAAGCTTGGTCTAATCGTTCTCCATGATGATACCAAGTAGTATAGGTTTCCATCATCCCATTTCTGACTAAATGAAATCGAACATTCTCAAATGTCTCCCACATTGAGTTGTTACACCTCCTACACGGACATCGGATATGAGTTGAACCTAGGTTGTGTCTAGTTGCGAATTCAATGAACTCGTATATTCCATCCAAGTACTCAACAGCACATCTATTATGATTATGTATCCACTATCTGTCCATTTTGTCTGCAATCCCAATAAAAGTACAAGAATTACAACAACTTCAACTATTGTCTTGTCACCTTATTCCTCCGGTAAGGGCCCTATCCCATTCAAGAATGCACAGTTATGTGCCGTAATTTACGATTCCAATGGATTAAATTTCGACGTGGGCTAATTTCGACAGCATCTCCTTACAGTTCTTCAAGTGCACGTCGTAGATACATAATATCCACCGTGTACTCAAAGAACATCAGGAAATGTAACCAAAATTTCCATTATCGAAACCTAATCCGTGGACCGCAAACTACAACACATAACTATGCATTCCCAAACTGTCCAAAAAATGGGACAATTCAAGAATTAATTGGACCGCAATCATGCTTTCGCATCCATGCACGAAATCCAACTAATTCTCAAACGGGAAACTAAGCTTTTCTTGAAAAAAGGGTACGAAGTTAAGTAGTATTAACTTCATACAACACAAAACAATTTTGTACGTGATGTACAAAAATATGTGCATACAAATAAACTAAATCACAATAATTACTAAAACTAAATAAAATAGATAAAATTAATAAAGATTAATTAAAAATTCAATCCCAAAAAACTCCATCATGACCAAAAAAGGGCATAGCATGCAAGCAAAGGTACGCAATAACAAGTTTTTTTATCTTATTAGTTTTCGTATTTATTTTAATTTAGTGTTTGTGTTTTTATTTTATTTTATTTTTGTGATCTATTGTTCTTATAATTAACGGGACAAAATTTTGTGTGTCACTTTACTTATTTTCTCATATTTTTCTTATCATCATAGGGTTTGACCTCCTTCAAATTAATGGCATTTGTGTTTTTTTGGACTAATAATTTTCTTAGGTCCGATCAGATTTCTCTAATTATTTTTCACATTTGCATGCTAGCTTTACCTTATGTTAAAATTGCAAAGGTTTCTGTTTATTTTTTTTTATTTTAATTAATTAATTAATAGTTATAGCATAAAAACTCCTTTAAATCCACAAAAATCTTAACTGAATTCACCGCCTGACTTGCACATATTGACGTCGAAGTCGGCAATAGCAGTGGTAATTGTGTTGCAACACTCATGTCTCTGTTATAGAATATGAATTAAGGTGGAATTTTCCTTTTTACCAGCAATGGTCTTTTAGAATGCTCCAAAACTTGGGCCATAACTATCATTTAGCATCCCGACCATACAAAGGATAACCCAACAAACAAACTTCAAGACAACATAGAAATTATACCTGCACAATAAGAAGACAACCTGAAGGAGTTCAAAAACCCTATGATGATAAATATATCCGTCACAACCCAAGCAATGGTCTTTCAGAATGCTCCTTCAAATTATACCAGTCACAGCTCGGATGCCCTATAAATTATACAATTATATCATATCAGAGTCTTCTCATGTAACAATTGTACATAAATCAATAGGGTTTGGTTCCCTTTCAATTAAAGCTATAAATTGCAAGAGACCATACTGCTAGAATTGAATCAACTTGTGGTGAGGCAAAAACATCCCCGCAAATAGCTGCAGTTAGCATTCCATCCCCCACAAATCCAACGTGTGCAGGCTCATGCCCACTTCCACCTCCCTGTATCATCAAGGTATTTAAATTAGAAAGCCTATCTCTGTTACATAGTTTACAATTCCATTTCATTCTAAAAGCCATCAACAAGGAAATATTCATTTTTACACCAGAACATTGAATGCAAGTATTGTCCTTCATTTTTTATCTTCTTCTCCCTCCTGAAACACAACATTAATAGAACTGGACAGCGAAGAATGAATGATGCATGGGATCGATTTTCCCCTGCTCATGGTAGAAGACATAAAAGATTTTTGTCCTTGAAGCTTTTCATTTTCTTTTCCTCGTCAGTATCCATGGGAAAAGAGAAGGGAACATAAGTGGACCTAAAAATTACTACAAATATAGTATTATATACAATCTTTTTCCGCCTGCAAATATCATATATTCTCTTTAACTTTCCAATTTATTGTATTAAAATCTTTATTTCCATTTGGTGTAGTAAATCAGATGGCAACTGCATGCAAGTAAATTCAAAGCTTTCAATTTCTACACGTTCCACTTGAGTCAATTTCTACATGAAAATTTGAAGTCATACAAAAAGAAAAAGAAGTCATACAAAAATAAATGAAAATTTGAAAAGTTGCAAAATTGTGGGGGAAAGAGAGCTCTTACCTTTGGAGTGATGAGTGTGAGTGAAGTGAAGTGTTGGAATTGGAGTGACGAGTGTGAGTGAAGTGAAGTGTTGGAATTGGAGTGATGAGTCAACTGTTGGGTTTTCTCAGTTTTGAGTGAAGTGTTAGAATTGGAGTGATGAGTGTGATAAATGATAGAAGGAAAAAAATTTCTGCTTTCACTTTGCGTGACGCAGATGGGCAATGGTCGCGCAAAACAGCTTTGTGCGACGCCAGCCTTCGTCGCGCAAAGCTGTTTTGCGCCACCATTGCCCATCTGCGTCGCGCAAAGAAGTTTTGTGCGACCACTGCCCATCTGTGTCGTGCAAAGTTGGGAAAAAAAAGCGGTAAAGTCCTTTGTTTGGCGCCAAAATTTTGCGCGACGCACAGGAGTGTCGCGCAAAGGTATTTTGCCCAACGGAACTTTGAGCGACGAAGGTTGTGTCGCACAAAACTGTTTTGCGCGACACAACCTTCGTCGCGCAAAATACCTTTGCGCGACGCTTTGTGTTTAGCGTCACGCAAAAACTTTTTGCGCGACGAAATTTGCTCCGTCGCGCAAAGTGTTTTTTCTGCTAGTGGGGTAATGTGTGATAAGTTGCAAACATTAAAAGAAATGATAATACTAGGGAAATCAAAATTTTAAACCAAATGATGTGTCACCAATATAAAATATGCACGTTAATCAATATTTAAGTAATAATCTAACTATCAACAATCACATTATTTGGTTTACAAAATTTAGTTTAAAATTTTGGTTTCTCTGACATTGCCCTAAACTAATAGTAGGGCAGATAAAGCTTGGAAAAATGCATGTGAGTTGCGAGAGCAAGTTGAGCAAAATGTTGAATGTTTGAATTATGGGAGAACCAGACTCCTTAACTAACGCCTTGGACTCACTCCATACCAACATTTAAATGTTAATCAAATGGAATGCAATGGACCACATCCATCCTTTTTGCCACGAATGAATTTAGTTTCCTTGCAAAATGGGATTTACATGACGAATTGGAAATTATTTGCAGAGAGAGAGAAAGTGATGGATCTTCACATGTTTCACGCCTCACTTGCAAATGAATGTAAATACTAAAAAGATGAAGCCTTGTTAATATTTGGATGTGAATGAAAAATTATGCTACTTGAACCCACTTGATTCCTAGATACATGCACATAAGAACCCTAATTTGGGTCTTTAGGTCTTGTCCTTTTTCTTTTGGAATGAGGATCCACTCCGGATCCTCTTTGTGAGGATCCCGGAAATCCTCACATCATGTCCGTTTATCATATGTCGTGTGGTCAGTTTTTATCATGTGTTGTTCATATTTAATTTTGTTCATATTTAATTTTAAATAAATGTTTTTAAAATGATTTCTAACCGCACAATATACGATGAACGGACACGATTTGAGGATCTCACAAAGAAGATCCCCACAAAGAAGATCCGGAGAAGATCCTCAATTCTTTTTTGTTGTAACGATTTTGGCATCTCCTAAACCCTAATTTAGGCATTCCAAGTTTCCAACCCTATCTTTTGGCACTTTCAACGCTAGTGTGCAAGATTATGAAATAATTTGGAGCTTAGAAGCTAAATGGGATTGTTAAACTCTTTAATTTCAATTAGTTTTCGGGTTTTTTTTTTTTTTTGGTCAAAGTTTTCGGGTGTTTATTGTCAAGCAAATACTTGGACATTTGTATCACGTGTCCAACTTGGCTCCCTTACATGTAATGAAAAATTCTTTCTTGTCTTCGAATTATAACCGAACACTTGAAAGAATCACTCACTAAATCACAATTAGAAAAGTTTAATTTTACAGACATTTAAACTGTGATTTGTCTATAAACAAAAATAACTAGTCACATATAAGTCAAGTATATTCTCTTCACGAGTCTTGAGTGTTAACAAGTCGTGAATGTGAACTTGTGACGATGACCATTCAGTTGTCTAAGAAAGGCAAAATTATTGAGAAGACTTGAGACTTTATGTTATGGTTCATATCAAGAACAAATATTTAATTTTATTTACTTATTAACAAAATTAGTTGGATTTATGCCTAACTAGTCATAACTAGTGGCTATGACCTCAATTTCTTTACCTTTCAACGTTGAAATTAAAGATAATACTAGAGAGATTAAATTTGTAAACTAAATTTTGTAAACCAAATGATGTGGACGTTGATGATTATATTACTACTTAATTGTTGATTAACGTATTTATTTTATATTGATCATTTAATTTAAAATTTTGGTCTTCTTAGCACAATCCCAAAATTAAACCTATAATTAATAATTTTTCCGTATTACTATGTAGTTCAGATAGTTGAAGAAAAATTGGTTAAACTTAAAAAAATTTATTCCAAAACTTAGTTATGCATGCTTAGGGTTGCTTGTTTGTACAAAAAGCACACAAGCTCTAATCAATTTACAGTACAGGGCAAGATTGGCCAAAAAATGGGGGGACAAGTTTGCTGTTAGGTTGACAATAATGATGAGTCCGGATCCTTGGATGATTCTCTTTGCGAGGATTTCAGAAATTCATAAATTGCGTCCGTTTATCGTACATAGTACGGTTAGAAATCATTTTAAATATTTTTAATTAAAAATAAACATAAACAATATTTAACAAAACTGATCGTACGATGTACGATAAACGAACACGATTCATGAAGTTTTAGGATCTTCACCAAAAGGACCCGAAGAGGATCCTGTTGGAATAATGATGGGTTTCATATAATCCATTGACTCTAATACTATTAAGAAAGAAATGCGCTGTTAGAGATCAGCAGAGATCCATATATAAATACATACAAAAAAAAGTATACTTTGGGAACTGACTCTCTGTTTCTTCTTTTGATATTTCTGTCCACTATATATAGTTTGCTTGTTTCATTGATCATCAAATTGCTTTGAATCTTGAGAGAAATTTATTTGAAAAGTTTGAAAACTGATGAATAATTGGATATATATATATATATATATATATATATATTACTATTGTTGACTAACTATAATTAAATTATAAGAAAGAAATTAAAGGAAGAATATATAGTGTGTTAATTTAAGGCATTGTGCTGATAGTTTAATTAACTTTGGAAGTTTTGGAAAATGAAAGCGATCGATGCCTTAATATCTCTTCCCTTCAGGCAGTAGTTTATATATATATACTTAATTAGCTCCTGTATGAATGAATTATATATATATATATATATGTATAATCTAAGAAGATGAAATGATTTTATAATTGATTAATTTATTTAATATTTGATCTTTGATTTTGGCATATCCCACGCTGCAATTTTATAAGGTTTGTATAGTCGTTATAAAGGTGGTAGGTGCAGGCATAAACTCATCATCAGTCTAAGTCTTCTCTCCAGCAGCCCAATAGTTTATGACCTAATTTGTAATATAATGTTGCTTAATATTTTCTTATGTTTTATTTTCTGCGTGCTTTATATGGTCAGCTAATGTTGAACAAATCCTCTGTCAGTAGTCAGATTTTTTTTTTTTTTTTTTTTTTTTTTAATTTTAGAAGAAGTCAGTAGTCAGATATGAAGATACCATAGAAGGAACGGCCTTCAAAGTAATTTGATTCTGGTTTGATTGTTTCTTAAGCTCAAGTAGAACTGCACTGCGCAACGGTGGATCCAACCCTAGTATGAAGAAAGAACTTAGTAGTTGACGACCTAACTCTGGGGATCTTGATTCTTTCTTTCCGCTTTATATGGGAAGAGAATAAGATTGGAGTTGTAGTTCGACAATCAAAGTCTTTATGTGTTGTTTGTTTAGCCTAATTCTTTCTTTCTAGCTAGTTGTTTTCTTTCACTATACAGTTGATTTGATTATTCATCAAATAATATAATATCCATTCTCATAATATAAAAAATAGAACAAATTAGTCATATCATTTCTCATCAGCATGCATGCGGCTTCTATTTCATTAGTAGACATGGTTAATTATGTAAGTTGGGATTTAAAACTACCCTAGAATTAACTAATCCAATCTCTTCCCTAAATCCTACGATTCTCAATCACTGAATTAAGGTCTCACTCATATGTCATTAATTACTTCATTTATATTCAAATGAATTAGGTTTGGCTTATGCAATTCGATCGTCACTCCTTTTACTAGTAGTTTGCCTTACCTTAATTAAATCGACCAGTTAATTAACCCAGAGTTCAGTTGCTTTTTAATGAACTACAAAGTTAAAGTTGCAGTGATCAAATTATGTTTAGGGTTTGTCCTGTGTAATTTAAATGGTATCGTGGAGTGGTTGTAAGAGATATGTTGTGACACCACCAATAGGTGAAACAATTTAGAAAGACTGACTGTAAGTATATACATATATATATATATATATATATATATATATATGATCCATCTGTAATACAGCACTAAATATGCATGCATGGGATTTCAAATTATGTACTATATTAACCGACCATATGTGACCGCAAAAGTAGCTTTAAACACAAGGTGACCAACAGACCAAGTAATTAATCTAAAAGCGATTCTGAAGTCGCCTTTTGGCTTTTGAACACAGATGGAAAAATGCACATAGATGAGAATATTGAAAAAGCAGTTGCATAAACTACTTTTGTCCCCGCGCATAGGCATGCACGTTTTCTTCTATTGTAGTAGCAGTAGTCAATAATTTACTGAATACAAACAAAAAAAAATGGCTTCCATAAGCAATGAGCTAATTTGAGTCTTTGACCATAAAAGAAAAGAAAAGAAAACGAATGAGCTCAGCTCTCGTTTCAGACTCGCCATTATAGAATCTAGAAAAAAAAAGATTGGAATGCTTTTGTGGAAAGCTCATTTGTTTATAAGCAATGCGTTTTTTTGTAATTAGAAGCACAATTAAATGAATTAATTAAATCTCAAGTGTTTTTGTAATCCAAATTCCTTAAGAATCTTTAAGTTTGTATTTGAGATTACTTGTGTATGAAGCACTTTTGTATATAAGAATATTTGTTAAATGTGTGTTCTATATACTGATCTCAAAGACTTATATTAATTAAGAATTAAATTGTTTTATGAAGAAAAAAAAAACACTTGGAAGTGCATCTTAGCATAGCACTTAAAAATATTTTCTAGAGAAGCACATGTATATTACACTTACATGATCCGAAATCGCCTCTAAATTTTCTGTCAAACTCTACCACGAACACTTTTGATTATCTAAAAACTCTTCATACCCATTCTTAAACCAGTAAAAAACAAACCCTATGCTCATTGGACGTTTTAGTCCTGTAATTATAATATGCACAAATACAACTTTTTATCAAAATTTCTGAACCAGAGCCATGGTCAACAAAATCTTATTCAGTTCCCTTTGGACAGCTGCCGCCACCTTTTTTAATTGGACCCTATTTGGTTTTCAAACTAAATATGTTGTACCACCCATTACCACATCTCTTTCTTAGCTAGATTGCTAAAAAACTAATATCCAAAATTGATATAAACTCATGTGTAAATTGCTAAAAGTGGAACTTTAATTTCAAAGAAGATTGTGGTTTTTCTAATTTGATCTTGTAGGGAGAAACTCTTTTACAATTAGTGACATCACGTGGTAACTATCAAACGGACGGATAATGTATATTATTTGAATACATCACAATTGTTTATACATGTTAATAGTGGTGTCACTGAGATAACATATTAGTTTCAAGAGAGTCTCTCAAAACCATATATAAACTTGTACTTTTTGATAAAGGAAAATTATTACAAAGTCACATGAGTCACGTCCAAGTACTAAGTAGAGATAACTTGGAGTTGAATTAATGAAGAGTGTATATAGGGGATGGGGCATATGCATATTGCAGCTGACAGAGGAAAAGATGGACGACCCATTTTGCTCTTTTTTGACGACTTTACGTGCCCTTTCAAATAATGCGGCCCCTTTCATTGACTAGAACTGAAAGGGCAATTGTAACATGCATGATGCAAGAGTGGAGAAATGTGGGCAAACATTATCTATTTGATTTGGTAATTAAACATGTCTGATGTTACCTTTTTTAAGTTCATGGAAACACGTAGTAGAACATTGTTGCACTATGTTTAATGTGTAATTATATGGTAAACTATAACCACAAAAAGAATTAATCATGCATTAGCGTTAACTACCTCTTAAGACCATCTCCAACCCTTGGGCTAAAATCTAAAATTTTTAGCCCATAAACAGTTTTTCTGCTCCAACCCTTCTGGCCTAAAATTTTAGCCCTAGATTATTAAAGAATGAATTTAGGCTAATTTTTTTCTTAAAGTAACTTTTTTAAAAGAAAAAATTATGTAGACTATCCTAATTTAATTTTACGAAAATTTTAACCTAAAAATATTTAGATTCTGACAAATATTGAAAAATCACAAACCGACACCATGAAACACGTTAAACACTATGAAAAAATATGAAACGCATAAAAGTTTTTTTTTAATTACTTTAGCCGTTAGATTTAAATTTGGACTGTTAAATTATTTTTTTTTACCATTGAATTTCATCAAATTAGATCTTAACCGTTGGATTCAATGAATTTATAAATATAAAATTAAATTAAATACATATATATGGTGGGTCAGCCCCACTAAACCTGGGCTAAATCTGACTTTTGTTTAGGTTTTAGCTTTTAGCCCACACATTTAGCATGGGTTGGGTTGGGTTTGGGGGGGGGATAAAACCTAAAAAATAGCATTTAGCCCAGGATTGAGTTTGGTCTAATCATGAAAATTTCAAAAAATGGCATACTAGATTTTGTTTGTTCAAATGGGGTAATTTGAAATTTATGGAATATGGTATTGTGGTAATATAGAGAGGACTAAATAGTTATGTTACACTTAAAAAAAAAAAGTTATGTTATACTTTTTTTTAATTATCATAATGAATGAAAATAAAACAATTTTTTTTTTCTACCTAGTACTACCACATCGTTAACCATGGGCAGACCCACTTACGGATCAGGATGATCTCAAACCATTTCTACCCTCCAAGTATTTTATATATATATATATATATATATGTATGTATATATGTATGTATATATGTATATTACAGAAAGAGAGATTTGAATTTAGAGTTTCGAGTGCAAAAAAAGATGAATACCCTTAAATTCCTCCATTTACCGTCCCTAATTCTCCCTTTCTCATAGATCTCTGCCTCTTCTTCCAAATTCAGGGCCCTTGGTAGTGGAGAAAGATCTTCCTCCTCTATAAGTCTAACTCCACCATTGTCTTTAACTTGGTTTTCAATGGTTCTTTATCTCTTATCCCAAAGTTTGGACTTCCCTTTCTTGTAATTATGGTCTGTAATTTTTTTAAATGTTAACTAGATTTTACATCTTTTATATTTGGATTGACTTTGAAAATGGGTTACATTATGTTAATTATCACACATTACACCATGAGAGTTTGAAATATATCGATATACGATAATATCGTTTGTTTAAAAAAAAATATATCAATATATGCCCTATGGTTATTTGATCGTTTGGTCCCTTGTTAATCTAATGAGGTACAAACTTAGAACTCATTCTTAGTTGATGTGGGACCATACTTGCACCAGGCTTATGAATCAAAACTAGTCATCACGGAGCTATGGTTTCTCCCAAAGCAATATATGCTTTGTATTGCAAAACAACAACCAATCACACAGTTTGATTCAAATGGTTCAAGTGTATATCTTACATAGCCTACAAACGAGTATCCCATCTGTTATTTCATCAAGCGAACAAAGTACAGTATAACCATATAGATGGATAAATATAAGGGAATTTTAATAAAAAGTTCACGGTACTGTTCACTTTAACGAAAAACCACATTTTTACACTAAAAAGTCAATCCTGGTACTATTCACTTTACCCTTTATTTTGTCCTTATCATTAAAACTCAAAGTTTTCAAACCATTTTCATTAGTTTTCCTTAAATATAATACTAATACGATTTTAAAAGCGTAACGCAAGAAAATTGAAACCCTTGTTCTTCTAATTTTTCTTTGTTGGAGACTTTTTTTTAGTCTAATAATTTAGAATTTACTTCTTTATCACACATACATACAACTGCATGCGTTTATAGACACACCAAACAGCCTAATATAACAAGCCAAATACACACTTGCGTATTCGACATGCAAAATATCTTATGCAATAATCTTCACTCATTTGATTTTGTAGAATCATGTCCATGACTTTTGCCACTTAAAACCATTATCACATTGTCTTTTTCAATAACAAAAAACAAATAAAGAACAAAACAAAGCCCAAGACTCAAGACTCATGAACAATTATTTCCAAATTTTAATTATTATTCATGTTTTTATATTTATCATTTTATTCTTGGATCCAGTATCTACAAAATAAAACCAAAGGATTAGGTCCATTTGAGAGGGCAGAGTCAACCCATCAACTCCGCTCCGAATGACGCAATGGTTCGGTGTCTTGAATCTGGAGAGTCCAGCAATCAGTCTATTCCGCATATAAAGAACAACTTGCATAAAACAGATTTACCATCCTACGAGGTCTAATTTTTCGGTCATTTAGTGTAATGTCTTATCTTTTATATTATTGTTAAACAGAAACACCGTGTTACAATGAATCCGTTCATTAAAGTCAGTTATCTCACACTTGGTTCCGGACCAATCTGACATCGGAACCGTTGACTCAGACTACGCTTTCCACGTGAGAGAGCAGCCGGGCTAATCGGGGGTCTGTGAAGTTATGGAACGCGTCAATCTCTCTCCTCCATTGTTTGTCATCAGAGCCAAATCGGACGGCTGTCCCAGCGCGGGACCCGTATGCATGTGGGGTCCAACTGCCTCCCTCCCCACCTCATCAGTCTGTAAATCGCCACCAACTGTAGGTGGCTGAGATATGAATAGGTAATATTATCATGGAGATTAAGAAAAGCTTTAGGTATGAAGACGATTGACACATCTAAAAAATATAATTCATTTTTATTTTTAATTTAATTTTAGATCACCTCTCTTTTTTTAAATATAATTTTATATACAGTTGATCAAAATAGAGGTCAAGGTTTGAAGTTTGAAGTAAATTTTTTTGGTCACTTGAGTTGCAAACTTCCATAATACGACGACATATTACACATTTTAGCTATTTCAAACAAATATCATTAAAAAAAATATCTACAACTCAAAGTGTGATTTCAAATATTATATAAACTAAAGCATGTACACTTTTGTTATCACTAATAATGACTTCATTTCAGCATACTGATGCAAAACTTTCTAACTAATTAGTCTTTGGTTTAGTAGTAATTGTCTTCAATCAGTTGTAGAAAGTCTTTATCACATACGTAAGAACGATATATATTTTTGCTGAACAAGATATCTAGTTGTGACTAGTCCAATTCAATAGTGGTATTTTTTTAACGTGTTAGCTGAGTGTAAGAATTATCCTTATAAATTTCTTATTTGAAAAGAAAAACAAAAACAAAAACTTTCCATATCTCATTTTAAACTTTTCCTAGTATGAAGATAAGACCAAAAGTCAGATATGGTAAATGAACAAGCCTTTACTCATGTGACCATTATATATTATATTTATAAGGTATAGTTAGTCATCACTCATGTGATATAAAGCAATATCCAAGTAGCTAGTAAATGCCTTCAATTTGAATCCCTTTTTTTTTTCTTTTAACCTTCCAATTGTAGCATCCTCTGGAACCTTATATTTTAACCACCACGAGGCAATCTAGTAGTTGGAGACGAATTACATGCTCGTATTTCACACGACACGTCCTAAGCTTAATTATTGGTGCTGGTGAATTACACGATTGTAACACGAGAAGGCTGAAATGAGTCTCTGAGTCTTTTTCATTCCCAAAAGTATGAACTGCAATGACAAAATCACCAACTGGTCCATTTTTTTTTTTAAAATCTCAATCTTATCATTTTCCCCAAGCACAAGCTAATTAAATTAAAATTAAAACCCTTCCCTTCCCTTCCCTTCCCTTCTCCCCCTCCTCATTCCTCTCCAAGTCCAAATCCAAAGTCCAACACAAAATATTCAAACTCACAAAAAACACAACTCACTTACCACACCACACATTCACTTCTACTCTCTCCCTCTCTCCCTCTCTCTCCCCCCCCCCCTCTCTCTCTCTCTCCTTCTCTCTCTCCATTGGGGAGGTCTTCTTCTAAAGTCCAACCCCCCCTTTTATTGCCGAGTCCATTGCACTCTCTCTCCCCCTTCACTCACACATTCACTTCCACCTACACACACATTCTCTCTCTCTCCACAATTTTCTTGGGATTTATGGCCAAAGGAAGTGGACTCTCCATTGATTCAGATCCATTTTCCTTCTCTCTCCACAACCCTATAGTCCTCAACTCCTTCCAGGAAGACCAATATAACCACCACCACCTCCCACCACCCTCCAGCACCAAAAGACAACAACTTCGCCACCACCACTCATCACTCATGCTTATGGACAACTCCACCGCTATTCACCGCCGCTCTCCTCCACCCCCTCCTGCTCCCACGACTATCCAGTTCGCAGTCAATCTTAACTGCTCCCACGACGACGATGTGCAGCACTCTCCTGGCTCACCACCACCCTCCACCGAGCAACGCAAAGTCATCGACGAGCGGGACTTCTTCGCCGATAGCAAGAACCGCCTTGATCACGAAAAGTCTGTCGTCTCCGCCGACCCCGCCGATAAAATAGACTTACATGGCCCCACAGACATGGAATTCAACGTAAATGTAAGCAACCCTTTTCGCCATTTTTGTTCTTGAGTCACGGATCCAGCCTACCTTAGGTATAGTCTTCTTCTTCCTCCTTCCTCTCCAGCCCTTTTTTTCCTGCCTCGGCGCCTAACCGCAAAGTGTTTCTCCTTGCTTTTTTCTTAGTCCAAAATCTCCGATTAAACCTTAAAGGCTGACCCTTCGAAAGCTCGGTTGTCGTATTAGACGTGCCTACCAACTGGATTCGTGTCTCTGATTTTGTTCATTGTGTTATTGATTTATCGATTTTTTTTTTTGTTCAACGTATTGTCGTTCATGAAATTTGAACTCAGAACCTCTTTGGACTTTTTTGTGGATTTTAATATTTTGTTTGTGTTTGTAGACTGGTTTGAATCTTCTCCTTACAAACACTAGTAGTGACCAATCAGTGGTGGACGATGGCATTTCATCCAGCAAAGAGGATAAAAGAGCTAAAAGTGAGGTAATGAAAATCTAACTGTTTTCTTTTCTCCTCTTCTCTAAAGAAATTTAGACGGTACTAGAGATTTTATCAAATTGAAGAAAAAAGGTTACACCTTGATCAATTTAGCTTTACATTGTTTGACATGTGATTGAATTTTGGTTCTTGAAATTTTTCCCAGCTGGCTGTTCTTCAAGCTGAGCTCAAGCGGATGAACGCGGACAACCAACGGTTGAAGGGGATGCTTAATCAGGTGACCACCAATTACAATGATCTTCAGGTGCATTTGCTGAATTTGATGCAAAGCCAGAAGGCTGATCAGAACGGTAGCGCTGCCGAAGGCCACGGAGTGGTGGTGGAAGATAAGAAGATTATGAATGGCAATAAAACATCACTAGTGGTGCCGAGGCAGTTCATGGAACTTGGGTTGGCTGCTAACAATGGTGACGCTGATGAGCATTCACAGTCTTCGTCTGATGAACGAAGTCGTGGTGAACGGTCTGGGTCGCTAGGAGATAATGTGAAGGCTGCAGGGCGCAGCGATGATCAGGGGATCGCTTTTGATCATGAAAAGAAGGATTTCGAGAGAAGGATTCGGAGAGAGGAGAGCCCGGATCAGCCGTCACAGAGTTGGGGGCCTAACAAAGTTCCGAGGCTCAATTCTCCGAAAGAGGTTGACCAAACTGAGGCTACAATGAGGAAGGCTCGGGTTTCGGTTAGAGCTCGATCGGAGGCGCCTATGGTATGTGTTTTTGTACTGAATTGGAATAGTGTTATGAGTGACATTGGATTTCTGTTCCAACATGTTTGTAGATTTGCTAAATTTGTTGGGTTTTGATTTAGATCACAGATGGATGTCAATGGCGAAAGTATGGGCAAAAGATGGCGAAAGGAAATCCGTGTCCTCGTGCTTATTATCGATGCACCATGGCTGCTGGTTGCCCCGTTCGAAAACAAGTAAGCTAAGCTCTCGTAGGTTAACTTTCTCTTATTAGATAGATATAAGACATGTAAACTTGTCAAACTGTTATTAGGATCATATATTTTTAGTCTTTGTAGTTTGTACTAATACTGTTGTGATCAAACAGGTACAAAGATGTGCAGAAGATAGGACAATCCTAATCACTACATATGAAGGCAATCACAACCACCCATTGCCTCCGGCAGCAATGGCAATGGCATCGACGACATCATCTGCGGCACGGATGCTGCTCTCGGGGTCTATGCCAAGTGCAGATGGCCTAATGGACTCAAACTTCCTCACCAGGACAATCCTCCCATGCTCCTCCAGCATGGCCACCATCTCTGCCTCGGCCCCATTCCCTACTGTTACATTGGACTTAACCCAATCACCAAACCCTTTACAGCAGCTCGAAAGACCACCAGGCCAGTTCAACATTCGGTTCCCAAACCCTAATCAGAATTTCACCAATGGCCCTGCCTCATTGCTGCCTCAAATTTTTAGTCAGGCGCTATACAACCAGTCTAAATTCTCTGGCCTCCAAATGTCACAGGACACAGACCGTGCCGCAGGCCAACTAGGCCACCAATCGCAACCAGGGCAGCAGCAGGGCTCATTGGCGGATCTTACTGCCGCCACCGCTGCCATTGCAGCTGATCCAAACTTCACTGCAGCCCTAGCAGCTGCCATCACGTCAATCATTGGCAATGCTCATCCAAACAACGACGTTACCAACCCTGCAACCAACTCAAACAACAACAATGCCAATGGCAATGCCACCAGCAACAGCAATGGCAATTGCAACAATTAACTTAGCAATCCTAGTCTTTCAGGGAATTAAAGCAAGCTATTATTTTTTTCCTTCTTTTTTAGGTTATTTTTTCTTTATTTTGGGATGGGAGAAAAGAAAGTGAAAATATACATGTTTTTTTTTTTTGGTGGAGGGGATAAATTAAACATAGATATTATTTTCTTTGTCATTTGGAATAATATGTTCAAATTGTATGTCAGTACAAAGTTCCATGAAAACGAAGAAAAAAACAAAGAAAGAGGAAAGCATGCAAATTGGTTTTTCCATTTTTTGTATGCATTCGGAAACGGAGAGATTGATGTTTTGTCACTCTCATCGTATATTTATTTATGTCAATGTTCTATGTTTTCCAATGGACCAATCAAACCTAACAAGAATTAAATTAGTCTCGGTCCGATGTCATTTACTTTAGATTCAATTCACATGTACACACATAAACAAATTATATGTATAACAAGTTTAATATTTAGTTTTTGTCTAAACACATTATAGCGACACAGTTTTATTATGAAATTTATAGTTCCGTGTCGGATCTCTTTTGTTTCATCTATTTTATCTGTATCCTCCTTTTCTTACCAAAAAAGAGAAGGGGAAGGATCTCCTCCGGTGGATCCCTCTTGTTCCTGTTTGGACCCCTTCATTGTGAAGTTGCTTTTATTAATTTCTACTTCCGTTTCTTCCTCACCTTCTTCCATTTTTGAGGTTTTTTTTTTTCTTCCAGTTTCTTAGTATCAATAGGCGATGGCATTTTGCCTAAATAGTAGACAGAAGTAATAAAAAAGTCGTAAAAAATAAATAGTTTCTCCCTCAAGAACGGAGTTATGTGAACGTTGTAAGTCGTTGCTCATGATAGATATTAGGTTCCTACTGAGTTCTACGTTATGAAATAGGTAAAATATCTTATCATTTGCCAAAAAAAAAAAAGAAAAAAAAAATCAAAGGCTAGAAGTAGAGGAGAAGAACAAAGTAAAAGACAAACAGAAAATGACAAATGGAAGGGAGAAGAAGGGATTTTATTCTTTATTTGGAGTTATGTGTATTGAAAGTGGAAATCAAGGGAAGGAGTCAATAAAACCGTCTAGGAGTCAATGGGGTTAGTTTTTTTTTTTTTTTTTTGGTGAAATGTTGCTTTATTCCAACACAATAATTACAAAAGAAAAGGCTCAGATACAAGCACATAAACAAAAAGAAGGGCCTCAAAAGCAACTAAAGAGTCCAAAACAAAAGTTTGAGCCCCATACAAAGAAATCACCGAAACAAACCCTAGCAGCTTCAACCCACCGTCGTCGGAAAGCCGCTCACCAACCAATAGAAACGAACATTCCTTGCACACACCTGAAAACAAGCTGAACAGAGCCCCAAAACTAGAAGAAAATTGAGTGAAAAAAGAACCCCAAAATAAAATCCCAAACACCGCCGAGCACCACACCAGTAGCTGCCACAAATTGAAAGAAGCTAGTGGAAAGAAGCAAACCGTTAGTAATAGGGCCAACAAAGTGAAACCCAAAACGAAGGAAGCCAGTGGGAAAAAGCAACCCACTAGCAACAGGGCCATCAAAGGTAATCCCAAGGAAGGAGGTGGTGTGAACACCCAAGCGAAAACTCTACACACCTTCCGGGTAAAACGCGAACAATCGCGGTACAAAGATGTAGAAATCAAACCAAGATGTGAAGTCGAAGAAGGATGGGGTTGATTGGGTTGAAGATGGAGTGAAGGGGTGAGGAAAAAGGAGAAAAGGATGGAAAGAAGATGTGAAGAAAGGGAAAAGGGAAGAAACGGCAAAAGAAAAAAAAGGGAAAAAAAAGTGGAAGGAAGGAAGAAGGAAAGTGGAAGGGAGGAGAAAGGGAGAAAAAAAAGGGGGAAAAGTGGAAAGGAAGTGGAAGGGAGGAAGGAAACCAGGGAAAAAGGGGCTACGAGAAATTAGGGGCACAAGAAGTTGGAGGAAAGTGGCGATCAGGCCCTGGAGAGGGGAAAACAGAAGCTTTGGGAGAAGGAAAGGAAAAGAAAAATGGAAAAGAAGAAGAAAAAGACTGCCACCGACCCTAGCAATGGCTAGGGTCGGCGGCTGCGGGAGGGACGAAATGGGGACCATGGATGAAAAAGGCTCTCACAAGAAGAGAAAAGCTCTCACAACGGGAGAGAAATTTAATTGGATTACCTTATTATGGGGTTAGTTTGACACGCAAGGAAAGGGTGCAAGGGGAAGACAGGGAAAGAGACTTCTTTTGGTTTTTGTCTGTCACGTTTGATGCCACCAACCCTTGCCATTTACCTATTTGGCCAAGCTTGTTCTTAGCTTCACCCAACTGATGACATGGAAAATGTTGTACTGCAAATCATAGAATTAAAAGTAGATAAATAGTTATACCATCTTTTAGGGTGGGTATTTTTGTGAGTCAACCGCCCAAACCGATCAACCCAACTAAAATGGGTCAGTTTGGATCGGGTTCTACTTTAAATATAAAAAAATTTACAATGATTTCTAACCGCACGATATACGATGAACAAATGTGATTGGAGGATCCCTATAATCATCACAAAGAAGATACAGCGAGGATATTGAATCCACATCGTGTCTTGCTCTCTGCTAAAGTCTGGAGCATATTGAATCCACTAAATTTTCTTTTTCAAAATTTAATAATAATTTAATAATATGTTGAATCTAGAATTCAGTCTAACTTGTTTTACTCTGATTTAAGGTGTAAGAACTCATGGAACAAGTGTTATTTCAAGTATTGAAAAGAAACCGCAGGCTTTGAATTTTGAAGAAACCGAGTAGACTCCAAGACCCGTTATACCCACCCAACCCGATCCAATTCGATTGAGCTTGAGTTGGGTGGGTTGGTCTACTAGTTGTCTTGGGCGACAATGGTTTGAGAAAATACTAACCTCAGCCTATTGAATTGGTCTACGGTTTAGAATTGAAACCGAGCTGAATAATCCGATGCCCACCCCATCACTCTCTTGATGTAAATAATTATAAATAAACGCTTCAAGGATAAAATTGGATAAAAAAGAATAGTGTTTGTACGAGACTTCAATTAATTTGGGCTTATAAAGCCACCTATAAATTATGGCAAAATTACCGGAAATTAAAAAGCATGAGAAAATCATTCTCTGCAGTTGGATGCATGTTGCTAGAGGAATACAATCACCTATTTCATTCGATGATTTTAGAAACTTAACTAGGCACCTCAAGAGACCATCGAACGGTATGCACTTGCATGAGAGCTATCTTAATTTCGTACGGTGCCTCGTTGTATTTTTTTCACCTGTAAGTTAGAGGTATTATGTTCAAACTTGTAAGTAACAAGTTCGATATCAATTTATTCCTCATCATTTAGTGTAAATACATATATATATATACACACACATGCCCTTTATGCAAAGCGATTCCCATTTTTTTTTTCAAAAAAATGTAGATTAAGTGTGGAGCCCACTCCACATCGAACTTTAATGATCCGAACAGTCTATTTTGTAAGTCTCAATTCATAGATCATCCTTGCAAAAATTCAATTCAATTCAATCCGAACTCATTTGGCTATTTAATTATCAAGATAAAATTTCATTGTTTCTTATATAACAAAGTATTCATTAATTTTTTTGAACTCAATTAGATGTCTTAAACATTTCCGATTTGGCTAATATTTTGCAATGATGATCTATGAGGTGTAACTTGAAAAAATAGATGGTTCGGATCGTTAAAGTTCGATGTGGTGTGGACTCTACAACTAATTCCCATTTTTATAAAATAATGGGAATCCCTTCCCTTAAAGGTTATATATATATATATATATATATATTTTTTTTTTTTTTTGAATAAACGATATTATCTACACTAAAAAGGAGGAGGTGGGCTTAGCCTCACAATGAGCTAGCAATAATGTGATTCAAATTCGACTTTGGTGAGAGTCGAACCTAATACATCTTACTTACAAATGAAGAAGAATACCACTAGACCGTAGTACTAAATGACGGTATAAATATATCTTCATATAAAAAAAATGGTGAATTCTTCGTTCAAGGGCTTAGAAGTTGACACTCCATGCTTTGATGCCATATGGGCTGCCCGAATAATTCATTAAAGTCCAGCAGAGCATTACTTATTTTTCTGGGCCTGGGCCACTTTGTGGGCTCCAATTTGTGAATTGTTTGTGGGCCCCACGAACATGGCCCAAAGCGTAAGTCTGCTCTGCCCGGACGATGTGGAGTATTTGGGGATTGTGACTTCACACAGAAGGCGCCACTGTCTGAGTTTCAAAACTGGACTGGTAGTTGCGGCCGAACGTAAGCTGCAATTTTCGGTGGGACCGACAGATGCCCAATCCAAACACGACACATCACCATGCCGGAACCCACAAAAATTAAAACAAATTGTGACCAGTTCGATTTTAGCTACTTTGACTCCACCATTGGCTGCAACATGAATCCCCATCTATTCCGCGAAGTAGCAGAACTTGCCTCTCTCTTCTTTGGTGCTTTTATGCTCTGACTTCAGTTTCCTTGTTGTTTCAGTTTCCATCTGATCCTTCGCAGTTCGTCGTCATAAGAAAAATGTAAGTAATTTAATTTAATTTTAATTTTGATTTAATGCATCAAAATTAAGTTCCTGATAATTTTGTTCATAGCTTAATGCTTTTGGATCGTTATTTTTTGCACGTATTTTAGATTGTTTTCTACTCGAGTTTGCACCTTTATTGCTGATCGAGTTATAGGGTTACTTAAAATCTGTTTGGTTCCTGAGAAAATATCAGAAAAGGTCAAAAGAAACGAAATTTGAATGAAATTTTATGTTTTTCAGTAATCAAACATAGACCATTTTAATGTTTTTGTGAAAGAATTTCCACTTTTAGTACTTTCTCAGAGTGTGAATTATGAGCAACAAATTTGCATACTTGTTTTGCAGTTCTCCAAAAATGGGTACCCAATTTCGAGCTGGTTTGGTCACTTCCTTTCTGTTTCTTCTTCTGTCCCATGTGGTGATTTCCACACCCAATGATGGGTTGGTCAGGATTGGACTGAAAAAGATGAAAATAGATCAAACTTGTCATCTAAATAGAAGAAGTAATGGAACACCGGGAGGTCCGATTAGGAAGTATCATTTGCGCGGTAATCTTGGGGAGTCCGAGGACACGGATATTGTTGCACTCAAGAACTATATGGATGCCCAGTATTTTGGTGAGATTGGTATTGGAACTCCTGCTCAGAAGTTCACTGTGATATTTGACACCGGAAGTTCTAATCTTTGGGTGCCCTCAGCAAAGTGTTATTTCTCGGTAGGTTTATTAAGTTTTTTCCTTCACAGGTTGTGGGTCTTTTTGTATTAGAACTGTTAAGCAACTTAAGTTTTCTTACAAGTTGGTTCGCTTTCGAATTGCAGGTTGCTTGCTATTTGCATCCCAAGTATAAGTCTAGCCAATCCAGTACATACACGAAGAATGGTACGCTTCCATTCCCTGCTTCAATGCATTCACGTTCTGATAAGATTAAGACTGTCCAATGGGGTTGATCAACCATAGCCTTAGCTGATACAGATTTAAACTTAATGTGATGGGGAAAAACTGACACACTTTAAAGAATGATGTAGATACTAGTTGTAAAAAACTTAAAGTTCATTTGCCATGTTTTTATTTTCCAATGTAGGCAAATCTGCCGCGATCCAGTATGGAACTGGTGCAATTTCAGGTTTCTTCAGCCAGGACCATGTCCAAGTTGGTGATCTTGTTGTTAAGGATCAGGTTAGTTTTCTTGACAGAAAGTTGATATGGTGATTTTTGGTGTAGTGGACTTTACCTTTTTACTAATTTTATTGGTTATAGGACTTTATTGAGGCAACCAAAGAGCCTGGAGTCACGTTTGTGGCAGCTAAGTTTGATGGTATTCTTGGACTTGGATTTCAAGAGATCTCAGTTGGAGATGCTGTTCCTGTCTGGTAATTCAATGCCACTTAGTTGTTGAATATATTCCGAACTAACACTCGGATTTGTGTATTTTACTTGCCTTTCCCCACTTGTAAGTTCTCGATGCTAATAATCTGTTTGACTTTAAATTTGCTATTATAACAGGTATAATTTGGTCAATCAAGGTCTTGTTAAAGATCCAGTTTTCTCATTTTGGTTAAATCGCAATACAGAAGGGGAAGAAGGGGGTGAGATTGTCTTTGGTGGGGTTGATTCTAGTCATTTCAAGGGTGAGCATACATATGTTCCTGTGACTCAGAAAGGCTACTGGCAGGTTCGCTATTCAAGACCTCTACATCTTTTGCAGATTTTTCTACTTGATATGTTATTCATATTCTTTGTTTTAATTTGTTTCATACCTCCTTTTTGTTTCTGTTATTCGCAGTTTGATATGGGTGATGTCTTAATTGATGGTGAATCATCTGGTAATGATCCAAAACTTGTTTTCGAAACCTTACTATGTTTAGACAGTTGATGCTTTCTATGGTCTAGGCCAGTTTTCTTGTTATGGTATTGAAAGATTGTCATGTCATGTTCCAGGATATTGTGCTAATGGCTGTTCAGCAATTGCTGACTCAGGCACCTCCCTATTGGCTGGACCAACAGTATGTTTTCTAGCCTACTATGTCGATATTCTTATTTCTCGTTACTGAGTTGTCAGTATATTAAGAAGCACAGCACAAGACGTACATATGATAATGCTGTCTAAGACATTCAAAGCCCACTTCACCTGTATAGTCTATCACGTTGTTATTGCATTGAGCAACTTCTGATTAATATTGTTGTATAATTTCACCTTTTCAGACTGTTGTCACTCAAATCAATCATGCCATTGGAGCCTCTGGTGTTGTAAGCCAGGAATGTAAGACAGTGGTTGAACAATATGGGAAAACCATAATAGAAATGTTGATGGCTAAGGTATATAGATTTGATTTCTACTAAATATTTTTATCAGTGCATTTCATTGAAACTTTCCTGTTCTTTCATCCTTTTAGGGATATAGATAATATTGCTATTGGTCGGTTTCTCTTTGGTTCCGCTTGCCTTAAAATCTCCTTGCAGCGAATTGATTTTTGCTTTTACTGGCATGATTTATAGGCACAACCCCAAAAGATTTGCTCACAAATTGGTTTCTGTACTTTTGACGGAACTCGTGGTGTGAGGTTAGATGCAGTTTAACCTATTTTCTTAAAGTTGTGGTAGAAAGGATGGTAATAATAATGAGGCTAATTAGGTCATCCTGTTTTAAATGTGCCCACGTCTTTACAGCACGGGCATTGAAAGTATGGTCGATCAGAAACCAGAAAAGCAATCTGATGGTGTGCATGATGCTACATGTGCTGCTTGTGAGATGGCAGTGGTATGGATGCAGAGTCGGCTAAGGAAAAATCAGACAGAGGAGCAGATCCTGGATTATGTCAACCAGGTAATTAAACTTCCTTTTTCGTCTCTCTGTGAAATGTTCCAAGCTTATGTTGGCATTTGCACTTGCAGCTCTGTGAACGACTTCCAAGTCCCAGTGGAGAATCAGTAGTTCAGTGTGACGCTCTATCCTCATTGCCCAGTGTGTCATTTACCATCGGTGGTAAAGTATTTGACCTTGCTCCAGAGCAGGTATGGTGTCATGACATTAACCCTAAATCTTTTCATCTTTCATTTGAGTACATGTTTAGACTTCTTATCAATTTTATTTGCATGTCCATTGCGAAACGATCTCCAAATTTTTACCATTTTTGTACTTAATGTTGAAACTTCCCTAATCTGGTTTTCTGGAAATTTAGTATTTCTTGATCTTAATTTTTTTTTTCCATCTCTACCATCATATGGGCCCCTGGGATGACCTTAGCAGTTTTTACAAGCATTTATCCAATTTAACTTTTTGGTCTTCATGAATGTCGAAAAGCATTTACTTTAAATTTGCCAAAACAAATATGTGAAGTCCACTGTAGGGTTGTCATCTTCTTATGCTGAAAAGTTAATGTATGGTTCTGAAGATACAAATGATTCAACAAAATTGAAGTTTTGATGGCTGGCCAACAAAAGTAGTATCAATAATAGTTGTAGGCCACGACAACCTGTGTGTTGCTAAAGGGTGACTGCTCCTAAGACTTAGGCTTCGTTTGTTACACATGATTGGATTGGAATGGATAAGACACTATTTTAAAGGTATGTTGAAAGACGAGATGAAAAACTTGTGACCAACTTAGAGGTAGGAGAAGGATTACCCAAGAAGAAAAGTTATCCGTTCCAATCCTCTCCAAAATGGGAGGATTAGATGGGAAAAGTTTTCTTCATATCTAATCCTCTTCTAATCCTTTCACAATGAAAAATCATTCTCATCTATCTTCAATATGCCTTGAATTTAGAGAGTAATCATTTCCAATCCAACCCTTTCTACCAAACGAGCCCTAAAAGTATTATAGGATTCATTTACCATTCAAGTTTTTGGTATGAGCATTAAGAACTTCTTCAGTAACTATGAGGCAATATAGCTTGGTCGTCAGACTTAAAATTTATTCATTACTGGTTAGGTTTCCGAATAGTCTAGAATTGACTTTATGCCGTGCACTATGTTGTTTTTATGGAATTGCATTAGTACACTTATGAAAGACTCATCAACTTTGAGCTGTCAGTGAGTTTTCTGCATGAAACTGTGTTGTAGTCTGTAGCATACTATGAATTACATTTAATTGGAGCCAGAGTAGCTGTTCCGTTTTTCCCTTCTATCTGTTTATGTCGTATATTATGCAAGTCGATATAATATTTCTAATAGCCATTATCGCCATTGTTGATAAAACCAGTCTTCGTCCTTTTTTGCTGATATTCAATTATTCATTTCGTGTATTATTTATCGCCCAACTAATATGTTAACGTGTGTTGGTACCGTGGATCAGTACATTCTCAAAGTTGGGGAGGGAGCCGCAGCTCAGTGCATCAGTGGATTTATAGCTTTAGATGTCGCTCCTCCTCGCGGACCACTGTGGTATTTCTCTCTTTCCGTCATTGCTCATAAGCGTCTTTCAACTTTTACATGCTTTCCAACAATGGTCATGCAGAAAGAGTATACTGCAGTAACTAAAAACAAGTAATAGTTTCTTAACCCCTGGTCACTAATGGTGGTGCATATGTATATGCGATGCAGGATTCTGGGAGACATTTTCATGGGTCGGTATCACACCGTGTTCGACTACGGAAACTTGTCGGTTGGATTTGCAGAAGCAGTTTAGTTCTGTATTTATTTTCAGCTTGCCTACTTATGTAAATAATCTCTGCTGACATCACAGAAAAGATTTGCAACGATGGAACTTGTTTATGTGATGGATCATGGACCACGAACCTTGTTTAATCGTGCCTATGTGAATAAATCAAAGACAAGATGTGCTAATATTGCAATATGTATAATCTATGGGGGCTGAAATTGAAGTACCTAACTTTTCTTAGGTGTCGCAATGACTGCAAGACACGAGACACTTTTAAGCTTCTACCAATATTTATACAGGTGGCAATTACAAATATTTTTTTATGAAAAGCTGATATCATTGGTCGAATTTTGAGCTCACATATCAGGCAAACCAACCTTTCCTTCCACCTGGGATGCTTTTGCTTTATGATAATACAAACCAACCACGGAATTGCATGCGTTATTGTGTGAAAGGTGTAAAATATCGATGATATCGGAAATATCGATGATATCGGATATATCGGTAGTCTAAAAACACGAAAATTTCGATGGAAATATCAGGATATTATCGATATCGATAAAAATTGAATAAAAACCACGGAAATTGTAAGAAAAACTTGGAAATTTTTATTGAAACTTTGCAGGATGTTTATTTAGTCAATTATCTATTAGTTTATCATAAAAAATTGGAAGGAAATGCATTGCATGATGGATTCAATTGATTTAAGTTGATTATATAGCGAGCTGACAAACATTGTGAGTGTAGAAAATATGTAGTAATTAATGAAAGAAGTTTAAACACACTATAATCATTTATATATAATGAATTAGTACAATATTTTACACTTTATACATTGCATAGTAAGATACATGAGTGACTTAGTACCACATAGAGTTCCTATGAGGTTCAAAAATTTCACTACATAGAGTTCCTATGAGGTTCAAAAATTTCACTATCTTCATCATCTCTATGTGTAGAGTAAGTGTATTGGGAAGAGTAGTCATCAAATGATAAATCCTCAAAATAGTTTTGCATGTAATTGTTAACATGTCACCCATATGGATCCAAGATTGGTTGACGTTGTCTATAAACAAAATCATTGGAAGATTGAGTCTCAGATTCTTTCCATGAGTCGCTCGATTCCATCCCAACAAGAATGAGATATGAAGGGTTCGGGATTACCAAACAAATGGGATTTGGAAACCAATCCCATATCGAAAATTTCGGTATTTTTCGGGATGGTTTTGGTTTGGGACTTTTTCTGTTTGGTTTGGGATTTTCGGGAATTTTTTCCAGCCCTACATTGTAAGTGACCAAATAAAAAATAGAAAAATTAAAAACCACATGCCATTGACTAAGTAATTAATTGACACAATTTAAAATATAATACCACAAAAAATGTGGAATATGTGCAAATTTATTTCTTGCAAAAAGAATTCAAAACAAAACCATGTATATAAATATTTTAGCATATTTTCACAAAAACATAATGATATGGTGGTTAAGGCGTTGAAGGAGTCAATGGGAGGGGTTCGAATCCCTCTATGCCCAAGATTGAGACTTTTCAGAAATTTTCAAGTATTTTTAGGTTTCATCTCGCGAAAATATCACGATATTTTCGATAATATCGCGATATATTTACGATAATTAGGGGATAAGTCATGAAATATCGTCATCTAAAAAAAACGATAATATCAACGATATTTTCGATATTTTGGACTGTGATTGTGTGATTTGTTTGGGATACTGTTAGCATGTAAACCTACATAAGTTTCTTTAATAGTCACGCTGGTATGTAGTAGAAGCGTCAATGATGCAATTTCATTTCCATTTTGGATTTTTCTATGCACGTAGCATGTAACGACCCGTCCCGACATTTACGTCACTAGGGACGTGAAAAGACGAAAATACCCCTACGGGGATTTCTGACATGCGTGTATGTATGTGTGTGAAATTGTCCAATGGTGCACTACCCTAAATAATTGGAACCAATCAAATTATTGGTCCTTGACAATTGATTGGTGACTAAGAGAACACACACACCTCACGTTCACTCTCTCTCTTCCCGTCACACTCTCTCTCTCGAACTCGTCACTCTCTCTCTTCCCTCACATACGGACCACACGCAAAGGACACCAAACCTTCACGGATCGACACAGAAAAGAGCTCCATTGTGTTCCTGAGGTCTATACGAACTCGTCAACACCAGTTTCAGGTAAGAACTCGTACGATTTCACGTCGAAAACCCAAGGTCCGTTTTGAGTACTATTCATCAACTTTTTATTGGCTTTGTTTTAGGACAATCCAAGCTCACAGAGAGCTTTGTGAGACCCTCACGAACCTCGGAGTGTATCGTTGACTCGAGTTGGACGTCGGGAAACCCCATTTCGAAAGTGGCCGGTTTTTGAGATTTTGCTCCGTTGTGATTCAAAGCTTTTTCGAGGTTTTTGAAGGTATAGCCCTCTTCCTCTCTTAATTTAGAGCACGTAGGAAGAAAAATGAGTTGAAATGGTGAAGAAATGGCCGAGATATGGCAAGTTGCAGGTTTCCGGCGACCGGTGGCGGGCGCCGGCGACCCAAGGTTGAAGACGACACGCGCCAGGCGCGTGCCATGCTCGTGGGGGCGCGTTTCACAGTGCCCTGTCAGGCGTGTGGGGGCGCGTGAGCTACAGGAAAATTATTTTAAAAATATCACGACGCTCGTGACGTCGTGTAGGTCTCGTTGGTATATTCATATGCCAAAATTGAGCTACGTATGAGAAGTTATTAGTAATTGTCGTTTATGTGCGTTAATTAACGTTATTTCAGTTACTTCTCATATAGGCGAGACCTATCCAGAAGACGAGCGTAGCCAGGCTAGGCACGGAGGTTACGACCCGTCTACATACCAGTGAGTGGGCAGTTATTTCCCATATATACCTATATAAATGAGTTTTGCCCAGAAAATCAGTTTAAATGAAAAATGATATGAAATGCCATGCAAAGTATCTATTTGTTTAATTATGCATTATTGATTGTTTATATTAATGTCGGTGCTAAGGATGCACAGGTAAGTGGCAGGTAAGCTTATATGCTAGTTATTGTGAACGAATGATGAGATGTGATGTGATGTGATATGATTAGAGCTCATAAACCTGCACACTGATATTAGTGCTCACGCCCAGAAAGGGGCTCAGTCTTTCACGTGTTGTTGACCTCCCGCACCGCATGCTCGCCTTGGATCCAAGTTAGGTGCTCAGTCCTGTCGAATAGGCCACTATAGGTGGGTTCGACTCGTAGGTGACCCGCGATTTATCGCTCAGTCTTCACGTGATTGTAGCACTAGAGCATATTAGTTTATTATCAGTGATATTGTGCAGACCACTAGAGGTGGTATTGATGTGTATGCAGGATATATATATGATTTGATTATGATGATTATGAGTTACATGATTTGATGAGTTGATATGAGCTATATACAGCCGAGGGCTGAGATGATATTTGAGTATTCAATCACATTCACATAGTTGCTTTGGCATTCAGTTGATACTTTGGCATGGCATATGCATACTTTCATACATCCGTATTTTCCAGCGGGTTTTGAGAAATATATATATATATATATATATATATATATATGAGTATATACTTTATTTCTGGGAAATTATACAGGTTCTACGGCGAGGGGTTATAACTTTCGAAATGAAAGGTTTTGAAAAGAATTGTTGCTGACCCACTCAGTTTTATGTTTTTCGCCCCTCCAGGTATTAGGTAGCGTTCGTTGGTGGCATACGAGGAGCTCATCGGACGTTCTGACAGAATTCCATTTATGTAGGACCACCTTCGGGTGTTATTTCTATTCAGTACTTCTGCTTGACTGCACGTAGACTATTATGCTCTGTATTATTGAAATTCACACTTCTTGTACACTAGTATTGCTAGTATTTCGGTTTTAATTGGTTCGTATCCTTGAATTGATCCTGCTTCCGCACAGTGCACATGGCTTACGTCACGTTCACGTGACGGCCAGCACGCCCTACCTTCGGGACGGGGTGTGTCATAGCAGCAATACAAAAAGTCCAGAAAAAATTCCTTCATTTGAAACGCCATGTTAATGTATTTCAAATTAATCACGTATGTTATAAAGTAAAAAAAAATAAGATATTAAATTTCACATAGTTATACGCAACTACTTAAGATACTGCTAGTATAGCATTTCGTATTTTATCCACAAATAACACCTATACGTTCTAGAAGTGTTAATGATGTGATTTCACTTTCGATTTGGATTCGCCTAAGTACGTGGTTGAAGCAGAATGAGTGACAATATTGAAAGCACTTTTAGCCCTCAAAGTCTCTAACCAACAAACTAAAAAGCGACACAAAAACAAACTTGTTACGTGTGCGGAGCCTTTTATGATTTCCATCTGTCCCATCACCCACACGGACAGATAGAACCAATCACTTTCTATAACGGCACGTCCAAGCAAGCAAATCCATCATCCATCTCTACTCATTCAAATGCCGGCTACAACAAACCCACCCTATCATGCTAAACCAAAGCAATCCCTCATAACCAACGACGAGTGTTGGCTCAGTTTGTAAGGTTTATATTTTACGTGTCGTCTTGTTTAAGTTTAAGTTTCGTTGCTAGCAGTCTTTGTTGGAGCACGATCTGTAAATTTTTACGTAAATTCATACCCGCGGTAGCTGGCAGTTAAGTGTCATGCATAACTCATTCCCGCCCGAGATGTGGGTATGCTCTGACGTTTGTAGCGAGAGTAACCAATCTATCCATAACTATTTTTTCACCAAAAAAAAATAAAAGCAAACCCTCATTTATTTTTTCCAACCCCAAAAACTCACAACATTGTAAAACTCAAATATTTTTAGATGAACCCAGATCCTCTCCGGATCTAAAAAAACTGAGCATAAGGATCAAATGATCCGGACTGTTGAAATTTGATCAAACGGCTACAAACAGGAGGCTCCTCTAAAAGTTATAATAATTATAGTCGTTGAATCAATTTTCAATGACCTGGATTATTTGATTTTTAGGCTCGATTTTTTTTAGATCAGGAGAGGATCTAGATTCATTTTACATGAAGCACAAATTATTACGTCTAGGTAAACCCAAAATTGAGACTAGCAACATGGACGCGATTCTATGACACCGACTCCTATGACCTGGCCTAGGGACTGTCGACGCCTTGGATAAATAAGATATCGTCACGACTCGTCATTGTGATTTGAAATTCCTAAATTTTGGAACTTAATTCGAGTATATGCCATTACCCCAAAATACTGAGTAGCTCCATGCCATTTGCATGATTGGCTGCGCCGTTGTTACTTCAGCTCACCTCATGCTTTGCGTTTAAAACTTAGCTAAGATAAGTGGGGCTGGGAACTTTATAAGCAATATTTTTAGGGGAATAATGGTACAAATCAAAGTAGGACCAATGCAGATCATAGGGATTCAAGTATTTGTTTATTGCCAAATAAAAAGTGCATAGCCTCTAATTCAGTACCATTTAATTGGTAGAAAAGCTAGCAAAGATTCCAAACTCACGCTTACAATGACGAGAATGCCTTGCATAAAACGGACTTATTTTCATCGTGACACCTTTGCCTAACAATATAATTTATATATGCAAACCCTCTTTGATTTACCGTTATTGAATTGAAATATTACATGACGGTAAACCGTTTCACAGAAATTAACTTTTTAGAGCCACTATCATGCAATTTAATTTACAAGACAAAGCAATCTGCATTATGCAACCCTTTCTTTACCCTCTGCCGCAAGGGAAACGAGACATCAATAAAATAAGCCACCTATGTAGTGTTGTCAAGGACCACAGTCCACAACTCTTCTTTTTTATATTTCTATTTCAGTTGCATCAAAGGCACGTAAACCTTGTCACTTCCACAAATACAACGCACGACACACATATAAAAAAAGTACCCCTCGATAACCCTCAATACCTACGTGTTCCCTTTGTTCATTTTTAGCCTCCACTTTCACGAGTAATGAGTAGTGAATGATGAGTTTTTCTCATGAAAAATGAACTACAATCATATGTTCTACTATCGTCAGATTGATTGTGAATCTGTGTCACACATTAATTATTTTATTTTCAAATTTGGATTTTATTGTTCATATTTTATTGTTATTGTTTAACATCCGATTGTGAATATGTATCACATATTAGCTCAACTCATTTCTGATTATATTATTTAGATTTCATATCTTGTCATAATATTGTTAGGCATTCGGTCATGAATCTGTAATATATTAATTTAACCATTCCTGATTACATTGTTCAAATTCAGTCTGACAAGATAAATATTTTATCTTACAACATAACACTGGCAAGAAAACATTACTCAGATTATATATAAACATGCAAATCATGTAGAACTATCTTACAAGCCACGCATAAAATTTTAGAGTTGTTGGTTTAGATACTCACTCTTGGTCCAACTAACTAAACAAGGTTTTGGCAGAGATTAGATATTTAGATGGTGGTTAAGTATGTGTGTGAGTGAGACAACAAATAGAAGATTTTTAATTAGGGTTGTTGTTGTTGCCATTTTACTTTTATAACCCCAAAACAACAACAAATCTCACCTGCTTAGTTACTGTGGATATGGTTTAGTCAATTGATAGGCTTTTGAATTGATTCCTCTCTTTAACTCTCTTGCAAGTTGCAAGTTCCAAACCACCACCCCACCTTCTACCTTTTATTGGTCCATCAAGTTTATCTACCATCTTGTGTTTTATTAATTAAGAGGTGGAACAATATATATATATATATATATATATATATATATATGTGTGTAACATTATTTTTTTACATAAGTTTTTGTGAAGTCCATTTTGTAACATATTTTAACGATCCGAACCACCTATCTTTTAGGCATCATTCATAGATCATACTAGCAAAAACTTAGACAAATCCAAAACCATTAAGACATTCGTTTGAAGTGAAGAATATGAATGGATACGATCCTAAAAAAAAACCCTAAACCCTTAATTCAATGGTCATATGATTTCAGATTAAGTGAGTTTTGGTAGACATTATCTTTGAGGGAAGGTCTAAGAGATAAACGATTCAAATCCTTGAAATACAATACGAAATAAGCCCCACAAGAACGCGTATTAAAACTTATATAAAAATAGTGATGTCACGAATTTACCCCTTATAATACACACACACACACACACACATATATATATATATATATATATATATATATTGGTTGGCATAATATTGTAGTGTGTACATTCGTACACGGTGGAAGTTAGAGAAGGACGTTTAATATTTTAACTAGCAAAACAAATGTCTAAGAGTAGATGAAACATGAGGTTTGAGGCAACGAAACGTAACACAATAATTAATCAGACATTGTATATGCTACGTGTGGTTTCTTAGTGTTTAATATAATTTAATATTTTCAATCCCTTAATTATTTAATTAGAGTTAATGGTAAGTACCTTTCTAAATTAATTACTACCAAGATTATTCTTTTCTCTTAGTGCCTTAAATGATACTTTTTCGTCTATGATTAATTGTAATTTTTTTTCTTTCTAGAAAGGAATTATTAATTTTTTTTTAAAAGGGACTGGCTAGTAGTTTTATCACAGCAGTGCATCCTTTTAGAGGCCGAGAAGATTCAAATAAGTATTTCAGCCTCCCATTAGCCACGATGTGTGATTCACCAGCACTAAAAATTGAACATAGGATATATCATGTCAAATACAGATCTGAAATTCGTCATCAACCACTAAGTTATCATGTGGTAGTTTCTGTAAAGGAATTATGAAAGTGCTTTATTTAGCATGGAGTTCCTTTTGTAGTGTGTAGGTTACATTTGTGGATCATCGTCTTTCCTTTGTACGCAATCTTAACATGAAAGTATTGAGGGACACGTCTCATGATTGCTTTACTTAAAGGACACAAAATCTAATATCTGATTATTTGGCTTTTTATCAAGTAGATATGGCAGTATAATCCAACGGTAAAAGAATAACACAAATTTATACAGGTTACGTCAACATCTACAGTCTAATAAAAAAAGCTAATACAAATTTGCTGCATAAGGCCAAATTCAGATCCGGAGATACTTGTGTTTGGAGCCGACGAATCAGAGAATTCGGACGATTTAAGAGAGCGAGAGAGAAAGAGATTCGGATTGTTCAAGGGCTTCATTTTTATGTGGTGGGCAGTGAGGGCCTCAAAATTTAAATTGAGTGATCCGAATTTTCTTATCTGTCAACTCCGAATACAGAAATCTAAAAAGAATATGAATTCCAACCAACTTGATTAAACTAAACATCTTTAACAGAAAGAAAACATAAAGCTACAAATTTTCACTAAGAAGAGAGAGACTACAAATTTACTATAAAAAAAAACTCAAATTTGATTGAATTTTCCCTAGTCCGTCGGCTTCATGTATACTGTTGTTGCTTAACATTTTAAGTTTCTTTGAATTTTTGATGCCCCAGTGATGACAACACAAATTTCCACAAAATATGATCTTAAGTCAATCGTAATATGTAGTTATCATTAGTGTTTAAAATATCGATATCGACATAGATATTGGTTGTCTTTGACAGAAATTATGGAAATTTGCAATGAGGTGGATATATCAACTCATTAACATTTAGTCGAAATTAAAAAAAAATTTCAAAAGTTCGAAAACGGCAATGGGTTCTGGCAAATTTTTTATAGTGAATCTATAAATATCATCAATGTTTATTAATTTTTCTATATCTCGCCAATATAGGATGAAATTTCCAACCTTCTTTTCCATATCAATCCTTAATTTTTCAGATCTTTCAACAAAAATATCGATAATTTTGTGAATATTTTAAATACTGGCTACAATTAAGAAAAATTGGGCTATATATTGAAAAATTATGAGTATTGCCATTGCAAAATTTGCACTGGTCAAAGAATCCAGGGTCCCAATTATAATTAAAAAAATGATGGTGCATGGTTTAGTGTAAGACTTGGTCAAAACTCTAAATCCCCTTCTTTAAACTTTGGATAATTATACCCCAATCGGCATAAAATTCCATATTTGTAGTTTTTTCTCAACCAAAAAGAAGACTTGATTTTTGACAAGACTTGCATGTATAGTGGTAAATCACATGCTTAAATTCAACCATTTACCAAAACTAAAATTCAACCCTATTTTGGTGGTTCAACACACCTTACCGACAAACCCTCCCAATTTTAATTTCACATATCCTTCCAAATTACAGAATCCAATCCCATTAGGATTATCCAATCCAATCTAACTCTATCCAACCTCTCCCGTCTCTTTCACCAAACCAAAACCAAATGTGTACCCCAATTTTCAGGTTTGCACACTCTTGAACGATTTCGGATTCTCGCCGGATCCTCTTTGTGAGGATCATGTGAATCGTGTCCGTTCATCGTACATCGTACGATTAGAAATCATTTTAAATATTTTTATTTAAAATTAAATATAAACAGTACCTGACAAAAACTGATCGTACGATGAATGGACATGATTCGCGGATCTCCAAGATCCTCACCAAAAGGATCCGGAGAGGATCTTGTTGGCTCTTAAACCCCAATTCTTGACACGTGTTGACATCCCGTTTCGCCAAGTCGCACCCGTGTAGGAGGCCGATGCCGTCAACCCCACCCGAATTTTGACACGTGGCCGGCTTAAGTTAAGGGCATTGTCAACCCTATTGGCGGTAGAGTGAGTAAGAGAGAGACCCAACCAACCAATTAAACCAACGTTTTAAAAAATGCCACCTTGTATTTGCAAGTGAGTTGGTCCATATATAAAGGCAAAGCCAAAAGGCATCTTAACCAACACAAAAGTTTTGTATTTTGTACATTCTATTCTTTGCTTATAACCAAATGGACTGGACAAGAGGCTGCACCATTGGCCAAGGCTCATCAGCCACCGTCTCCTTAGCCACCTCTCGCCGCTCCGGCGACAAGTTTGCCGTCAAGTCTGCCCAGGTGTCTCAATCCAAGTTCTTGCAGAGGGAGCAGAAAATTCACTCTGTTTTGAGCAGTCCACATATTGTAAGCTACGTGGGGCATGACATTACTAGTGAGAACAAGAAGCTCATGTACAATCTTCTCATGGAGTACGTGCCCGGCGGCACGATCATCGATGCAATTCACAGCCGCGGAGGCCTAGTTGACGAATCGATGATCAGAAACTACACGAAGGGCATTGTGAAAGGGCTAGACTACTTGCATTCACTTGGGTTGGTACATTGTGACATAAAAGGCAGGAACATCTTGGCTGGTGAAGACGGTCCGAAAATTGCAGATTTTGGATGTGCTAGGTGGGCTAATCCGGCAGGAGCTTCGGCCGCAACAATTGGCGGCACGCCAATGTTTATGGCGCCGGAGGTGGCACGCGGAGAAGAGCAGGGGTTCGCGTGCGACATATGGGCTCTCGGTTGTACAATTATCGAAATGGCTACCGGAGGATCAGCGCCGTGGCCTAAAGCAGCTGACCCAGTAACTGTTCTGTATCAAATTGCATACTCTAAGGAGTTGCCTGAGATTCCAAGCTTCCTCTCAGAACAAGCAAAGCACTTTTTGGAAAAGTGCTTACGGAGGGACCCAACGGAGCGTTGGACGGCTAGTCAGCTTCTAAAGCATTCATTTCTTGGGCAAGAAGAAGAAGTTTTAATTAGTTCTTCTAAAATTACAAAACAAGTTCAAGAGTCCACTTCATGTTCTCCAACAAGTATTCTCGATCAAGATATATGGAATTCTTCTGGGGAATCAGAGACTTCGGGCAGTCTTGATCAAAACCCGAGTTTCGAAAACTCCTCCAACGATCAGAGGATCAGACGGTTGTCACTGTTTTCAGGGGACCCCAGGTGGAGTTTTGATGATGAGAGTTGGATCACAGTTAGAGAGAACGATGGTGATGAAAGCAACAGTATTGAGGACGATGCTGAAGGTGTAGGTAGTGAGAAGGATTTGGATTTGGATTTAGATTTCTTAGATAGCAATAATATTAGTTGTAGAATTAATGTGGATATTTTAGAGGCCTGCAAAAAAAGTAGGAGAAATAGTAGTAGTGTAGGTTTAAGCAATCCCATGCTTGAGAGGGACAGAGATAACTTGTTACTTCCTTCGATTTCAAGTTTTTGGTAATCATAAAAATCCATCCTTTTTTCTCTGTTCTCTTGTTTTACTGCTATGACTTTTAGTTTTTGTGCTGTTAAGCCCTCTCTCAATTGCATACTGTTCCGTGGTATTATCAGTTCTCTCACTTTTTAACAATATTCTAAGGTTATGGTTGAAATTGATTCTAAAAAGGCTAAAACAATTTTTAACAGCGAAAACGTTTTTGTGTTTGACATAAAAGGTTAAAAGTGTTTCTGAGTCATAAAAAAGCTTTATATAGAAAAAACTTGCGAATACTTATTTGGGAAGTACTCTTAAGTTTTTAATAAAAGACTGAACGTGTTTCTGCTGAAGAATTTTGAATAGACGCGGTTATGAGCAGAAGTGATTCCTACCAAAGCAATCACAAACGAGCCATAAGTCTATGACATATCTTTTATGCATATGGTTTGACACGGAGACTACTAACAAGGTAACACCCCCTAACAATGTGACAATCCGACTGAAAAACTTCTCGGGCTGGCGGACCAGTTTGGTTTAATTCCCATGGAATAGAGCAGGAGCCACAATAATTCTTGGTATACAAGATATCTGCGCATCAGTTTCTTCCTCTGGTAGGTAAAAGAAGGGTGCCAAATTGGGTGTAGTCTTCAATATCATCCTGCCAATATTTACTGTTTCAGGCAACCCTGAGAAAAGATGGGCCAGTTTGAGTTGGCATTTGGTAAGCCAGAACCCAGCATTTACAACCGGATCACCAGATTTCTGTTCCCTCCGTTGAAAATTGAAAGGAAATTCCATTGGCAAATTGGCTTATTTAATCTCCTTCAAAGAATATAGGACACCACTGGAGAAAGGGTCTAAAAGCACCAGAACTTTCCAATTCAATACTAATCCACCACCTATCAACATTGTTAATGTTTTAATATTCTGGAATATTATTAGAATCTGCATATGAATTAGTCATTGTGAAACCTCCCATTCTCTTGCATTTGAGTTTTATAATTGCCACCTCCAAGTATTTTATCATATACTGGCTTCTCCATGGGCACTTCTGCGCGTGAGAGGTTTACGTGCCCTTCAAGTCTTTTATGTATGTTGAAACATCACTATGTATAGAGTATTTTGACAGAAGACTGTCGTTAACCGATCTATGCTATCGACTTATCGTGTTCATTGTTAGAAAAAATTGACTAAAACTCCTTCAAAGTGCATACTGCATGCATAGTACATGAAATGCAAGGAGGCCTGCAAGTTGTAGAAATTCATAGACAAAAGATAGTAACTGGTACAACCTAAATTACAAATCAATCAAAAGCCTCAAATATCAAGTAACAATGTTTCTCCCAAACGCTTTGCAGAGAGAAGCGAGCCAATATCTTATATCTGCTTTCTCTCCGGGCCAGCCCTTATGGTTTCTTACGTATCTTTCCGGGGCTTAAAGTGCGAAGAAATATGTGTTTTCGTAGGAGAGTTCATCTGGTTCAGGATTTGGCCATAACATCTGAGAATATATAAATATTGAATTTAGGATCAAAATTCAAAATACTTGTTCAGATTTAATCAGTCTTTTATTGAGGGCTTCGTTGGTATATTTCTCAAGCCTCAAGAGTTGACCTACAAATTATAAATTACAAACCAAAGCATTTGATAGCATGAAGAACACGAACTGCAAAGAAGAACATGAACTGCAATTATATTGCATACATACATAGTATAACCAATGAACATGATATTCTAGTGGTGCTTTACTGTAACATTGCATCGTATTACAGCGTATGAATTTGGAAGGTCCACCACAACTGTTTCAAATGTAGTATATCCCCTAACAAATCGAAATTTTCCGGTACCTGAAACCACCGATGGTTCTCTAACCTCCTCAAATTGCTTACTAGTGCCTTGTATCTCCAGAGTGCTGCCATTGTGCTTCTTGTTTGTGAACACAATCGACAATAATACAAGAGCATTCCGTCCGTCCAGTCCTGATGTCATAGACGACCCCTGAACCCTGGCAACGGAGGCTGAGTTTCGGTCTAAGCCTTCAGTTATGGGGTCATCAACGGCGTAAATTGTGGCAAATTGAGTGAAGGTCCAACGCTTGCCGGGAATACCTACAAATGGAAAGTCTCTGGCGTTCAGACCGGTAAAGATGTCTTGGAAGTAGAACGAGAGTTGGGTTTCTTTGGACTTGCGACTTGCTCGGACTGGAAATGTAGCCATGGCTAGAACCATGACTAGTATCATGGATAGAACACTGAGCTTCGGCATGAAGTTTAATGCCATTGGTTGATGAATTGGAACTAATTGAGAAACGAAGGAGCAATTTAGCTTTAGAAATTGCTTTCTGGTCGAATTTCAGTTGTTATATATGCGTATACAGTTTCATATGGTTATGGTTTCAATTTATAATTTGAACAAAAGAGCATTTATTTAACTTATAAGTTAAGAGAGATTTTTCAATCTGTCCGGAACACGGCTCAGTACACCAAGTATAATAATACATTAGTTGGAAACTTGAACGAAAAAAAAAATTCCAACCAATTTTATCATGACACTTGATGTACCGAACCGTGTTTCTGGCATACTGAAAAATTTCTCCTAAATTAGTTGCATGTTACTTTCCTATGTACTTGAGATTTGCTTAAGCAATATAATGCATGTCCAAGCAAAACACCCTAATATACATAGATTTCCCACTTAATTTCCAGAGTTTTCCACCATAATTAGTAATTTATGCAATAATCACTTCCATTTCCACTTGAGAATCGTTTAAGCAGTAATTAGTGCAACGTGCATGCAACGCACCCTAGTACAACATATGAACTCTATCTACTTTTTCAACAAGCAGTCTTTATCGAATAGAAACGAGAATTAACAAAATTGTTGCATCATTTGATTACATTTATATGTAACTAAGGGTAGGATTTTTATAACTGCAGCCATATTGTTTTATGCTTCGATCCCAAATCTACACTAGGCCACATAGAGTTAGATATTGACAATGATGACCAACAATTACCAAAGTAACCACTCCATTACGTGTTCTTCTTTCCATCCGAGTGGGATGCGCTCTGTTCAATTGATGTTAACTGACTGCGGAGATTTTGGTTGTCTGCCAGCAAGCGGTCATATTCCATAAGGAGTCCTTCAGATTGCTTTCTTACGGCCTCTACCTCACTTCCCGCTGCCTTCGCCTTCTTTGCTTTCGTCTCATATTCAGACTCCAGAGTTTTGATCTTTGTCCTCAATGTCTCATTCTCTTGTACTAAGGTCTTAAGTTGCTCTGAACTTCCGTTTTTGTCCTCTTGAGAACTTTGGTTTTGTCTTTTCGTAGCCTCCATCGCCTTCCTCAGGAATCGAAGTTCTCTTATGTAATGGTGTAACCTATCCATCATCAGTGAAAGAAACAGAAAAAACCCTGCATTCGATACAATTGAAAGTCAGTTTTGAAGGATATGAATGGTGATCGAGCAAATCAAAGAAATACAATTAGCAAACAATATAATGTCTAATCTGTCATCATCCTACAAACAGAAATCACTAAAATTATCAATAACATAAGCAAAAGGATATTTTCATTGGCTCGCATCAGATGACGAAAGTTCTGCCTAACAAAAAGGAGGGGGAGTAAGATAGCATATCTATAATGTTAGAAAATATTGGGAAACAAACAACTGAGAAGATCTTATGTTCGAGACCTAACTCAACTTCATAACAGGTTCAGCTAATACGTTTCACACTCAAGCTGATGAAAATCCAACACTTAGTGGCAAAGCACAAGAATATTCAGCTGCTTCAAAAGGTAGCTATGAACTCGCCCTATGTATAATCAAACCATTTCTTTCTAATTCCATCGCATATGCGGTCAACAATTAAGAGCCACAACTCATAACAAGTACACCTAATTCAGTAACTTGAAAAGAAAAAACAGGATAAAGTTTAGATAAACAATACATAAGCCTGATAACTAATCTTAAAAGATCGAGAAGAATACCCATAAGAGAAATTTCGAGCATTTTCATGGACATGAGAACCTCGTCCGTAGGGTTGAGCACACCAGATTCATTCGTTCGGTTCTTGATGTCCACCAGATTGTAGACGTTGGCCAGCAGAACAACAAATACAGTCCCAGCGACCGTCTTCACCATCACTGGGCCCTTCCCTCGCTTCATCTTATCCAAGGCCAGGATCACTAGCTTCCTCAGAGGGGTCTTAAACAACAAGGTCAAAATCAGCAGCATTTCGCTGAAAATCACCGTGTACAGCAGCTGCAACATCTTTACTCCAAACTCGAGAACTGAAGCAATGAACAAATTGAGGCGCTCTTAAAAAATTATATCTGTTTCACTGAATGTAAATATACAAATAAGGAATAAGAACGATAACAGCAGATAGCTCTTCAGCTATGTATTTGTTCAATAAAAATAACAATAAAAACAAATTGAATCAACTCATTCAGTGTATTTCAAAAAGATTGTAAGACACTTATATATATATATATTTATATACACATATTACGCACTAATCCGCGATCAGCAAGTTTTCCAAAGCCAAACTGAATAGTATTGTGACTTTTCAAAAATGCTTGCTGAAAATCAAAGAAAGAAGGTTCATTTCCCTCATAGTTCGATTTTCGATATAAAATACTGAAGCGTCTCAATAAAAACTGATTGCAAACAGAATGATGATGGAATTCGGAATGATTTACCAATTTGCATAAACTTATGCTTAAAATATCATGAATTTATCGAATATTACCCTTTCAGTCTTCAGATTCCAACGCAAACAGATAAATTGAGAGCTAAATTTACAGAAAATTCACCAGAAACTGTAACAAAAATAAGAAAGTAACAATGTTTTTAATCAATAACGTTGCATTCCTTCACCAATTAAATAAATTAGCTAAATAAATTCACAAATACAATAAAAACATCATAGATCGAGGATAAACAAGTACAGAAATAAGCAGATTCAGAGATCAACAAGAATATAAGCAAAAATCAGAGATCGTCATGAAGGAGATCAACGGAAGAAATCAAAAACAGCGAAGACCTACCAAGATGTGAAGAGATAGTGCAGCGGAGAGTGGATGTGAGAGAGTGGGAGGGAGAGTAAATGGGAGCCTAGGTTTTCTTTCTGAAGGTAGCTGGAGAGCACAGAGAGGGAGAGAGAGAGAGAATGAAATTAAAGAAGAAAGCGAACCGCTTCAAATCATAAACAAAAGTTTGGGTTTAGTATGTCGATAGTAGGTTCAATTTAATGAATTTTTTTTATTTATTTCAATAAACGATATTATCTACCTGTAAAAAAATAACGTGGTTCAAATTTATTTTTGGTAATAATCGAATCTAAGATCTCTTCTTTACAAGTGAAGAAGAATAACACTAGACCGTAGTACTAAGTGACAAATGAAAATTTTCAATTGAACAAAAGAAATGTTCACATGTCATAATGAAAATGTTCGCTTTTTAATCACATTGACAATCGTTTGGTAGACCTCCCAGCTTGCTCGGCGAGCGTCGCAGCCGAGGGAAAGGTCGCGTGTTAACACGAACGACCCCCAGTTTTGACGAAGATCAGAATCTTCAGGTTCACTCCATGCTGATGTCGGAAGCCTGAGTGATGAGGGGTATTCTTGATGACGACATACTAAAAATTTGTCGTCAGAAAAGACTTCTAGGCCGAAGAAGTATTTGAAGACTTCTTCGGCCCGGTCGAGAGGCCAACTGAAGGTCGAGCGCTTCAGTGGATTGGAAGCTGGGGATCTCTGGCCGAAGTGTGGCAAAATAGACCTGCAGCCAGAGTTGGAAAACCCAGAGAGGTCCGTTCTGATGCGGGTCGATCTTGCTGATGATCACTTTGGCCAGGCAGCGTAGGAAGTTGGCCAGGACAGCGGAACTGAAGGCCAGGGTATGATCGCTAGCCAGGGCTTCAGCCACCGACATGTTCTCGACCAAGCATTTATTTGACTTGGTACAACAAATAAACTTGTTGTACCAGTAAAATAGGAAGGCTTCGTGCTCTCTTTTCCGTAGGTTCACTTCCCATCGGCCAGCAAAATGAAGGATGATGGTGTTGTAGTTGAAGAAGTTCTTGTGCAACTTCTGAACTTCTTCTTTTGAAGGCTCTTTACCTTCTTTGCTCAACGTCTCGACAGCCTGTTCGTCGAATAATGCCTTGAGATCTAGGTTGGACGGGCACCCAAAGAGGGCGGCATCGATTGGGATGCTAGAAAGGGAAGTCCTAAGGATAGCTGAGATGTCGAGGATGGTGGGACCGATAAGGCTGAAGGGAAGGATCATGGTGTTGGTTGCCGAGCACCAGAAGCTCAGAGCTGCTATGAAGAGTTCTATGTCTATGGCAATCTCCATAGTCGAAAGTCTGACGGCATCGTAGATGCCGAGAGCCTTCCATTCTTGGCCGAAGAATCTTTCCATCATTTCGACCCAGGCTGCCCAGGTTGCAGTGGTCGAAGGCCAGGCTCCTTGGGGCTTCATCAGGCCCTACTTCAACCAATCAAACCCTTGCAGCAAGGGTGCCAGGCAGTGAGCCTTGAAGAAAGTGGTGATGGACGATGGCGCAGCGTCCTTAAAGAGTGGTCCTAGGATTTGATTAGTGGTGCTCAAATCACTCTCGAAGAGCAAAGTTTTGATGGCACTCTGGTCGATGAAGTCCTTGCATTTGTTGCATTCGTCAGAAAGTTTGGAGATGAAAGAAGCCATTGATGAAGACTCAAATATTTTCTGGGTTTGAAGGAAAGATTTTTGAGTTGAGAGTTTTTGGGTTTTCTGGGATTTTCAGAGCAAAATGGCGAGAGGTTTTCAGGGTTTTTGGAAGCGTAAAGTATGAATGGAAGAAATTCAGGTATTTATAAGCGTTTTGGAAGGATGGTTAAACGTTTGATTTTCAAAATTGGAGGTAGAATCGACTGGGAAAACTGCTAATCATTATGGATATTCAGAGAATCCAGGTGAAAAGACCGAGGTTTTTGGGGTTTGAGGACGCACGACTGCTTGTTACGGTGGATTTAATGGTGAAAGACGTTTCAACAGCCGCACATCTCGAATATCATTATTGAAAGCTGCTAGGGAAACCGAGGGATCGACACGTGGCATGATGTTTAGAAGAATCAAGGAAGCGAGATAATGTTTCATAAATGTGCATGGTGGTGATTCTCGAGACAATTTAATGTTTTGGAAATGCCCAAGGACGATTTCGCTTCTTTAACGTCGAGGCTCGACCAGGGATTGTAGGTAGACGACCTCAGAAGCGAGGGGGCAATGTTTGGGCCCAAAATATTGGTTTGGGCCGAGTTTAGAATTATTCTCGACCCGGAAGCCTTATTCAAGGGTTACTGTGAGCCATCCGGTTCGTGGGCCGCCTAGTCGAGGCCGACCTAGTCCTCTCGGGAAATAGAGTGTTCCAGATAAAGATGGAGTGAGTCCCATTACGAGACGGATGAATGGGATAGTTGAATCCTAATGCAATAAGGATTCTCGGCAAGATGAGGAAATCGAGACCTGGAAAAGAATGCGGCCTAATAGAGGGTTGGGATCAAAGTCCTAATGAAGGTAGGATTGGCCGAGATAAGACTGGATCGAAATAAGGAGTCCTAATCCGAATATATTTTTAACTCGATCGAAAGAAAGTTTGCTGCTATAAATAGAGGGAGGAATGCACCATTCAAGCCTCTCTCTAACTCAACACACAAATCTGCCATGCGCAAACCCTCGCTCTACACGAAACCTCTCAACAACCGTGAGATTTTATTTTATTTTTTCGCCAACACATCTTCAGTTTGGATAAACAGCCCTGTGAAGGCAACTAATGATATCTTCAGTTTGGATAAACAGCACTGTTGCCATAGAATCAGCCGGCTGCGGAGCACCTTCAGTTTGGATAAACAGCATTGCGTGGCATATTGTTTATCTATCCAAGACTAGGTTGAGAAAGATTTTCGAATCCTTATTGGCAGAGGTCATCTCATTAGCCTTCTCGGTGAAGTGAGGTGTTACCAGGTTACCACATTAGGCACACTGACAACTGAATTTGATATTAAACTTCGCAAAACTAGCAGCCTTGTTTTCAGGCTCTAGAACCCGAAGGCCGAGACGTGTTCCTTCTTTAGCTGCAGTCGCAAGATCAAGAAGTCAGCAGTGCACCCAACGCCACACACATCACATTTTACTCATCGACCGAGCTCGAACGATGAGTTGGCATGCCCCGCACACAACCGAATGACGTAGTTAGCTCATTCGTAACTCGGCCTGCGCGCCACGTAGGCTTGGTAGTTTTTAGGGTCAACATTTTGGCATGCCCGGTCGGACCTAGTGCTAAAACTACGAAGTTCACATGATATATCAAGATCTCAATCAGGCTCCAGTGGGTGAGATTTGGCGCCTATTAAAAGAAAATGCCGAGAAGCACGAAAAATTCCTTGAGGAGTATTGTAGAATTCTTGAAAAAAAGATGGAGGCTGGGGGGCAATTTTTCGCTCCGGCCACAATCAAAATTCGGCGTAAGGAAATTGTTAAGACGGCCGAAGAAAATCCTAGGCCACCTGTTGTTTCTATTGAGACTGAAAGTGTGGTAGGCCTAGAAGAAAAAGTTTAAGTTTCTGGGCCAAAAATTGACTCAGAAAATGATTCGTCAGAGGAATGTTCCAACGACGAACAAGGCCAAGACATGGTCTTAGACGCCGAAACTACGCCAATCAATATGATTATTGGCGATAAGGTCGATATGGAGAAATCTCGTTCGGCTAAGTTGTTCGAGTTGAAGGCCGAAATTGGCGAAATAATTATGCCCGGAGGGCTTAATAATTGTTCAATGCCTTCGGCTGCCAAGAATCGTGTTGTTTTAGCCAAGTCAAGATTATTTGGAAATGATCTTTTATTCGGCTTGGAGAGAAACCAAAATGAAAAAGATGATACGAAAAGATCTCGGCTTGGAATAAAACATTGTTGGCCTCATCCTGATTATGATTCAACCGTTTTCATTTTCTTTTGCTAAAAAAAATAAATAAATAATTTTCTTAACCATTCGGCCCTTTAGGCCGATGCATAAGAAAATAAGGGGACAACATTGGTATAATTGGTGTTGCTGACTTTGATTGGCCGAGCTCCAATAGGCCGAGCTGCCAATAAACCACGGCCCAATTTTTCTACTCGACCCACTTTTTCAATAAAGTGGTTTTACCACTTTCTTTTGACCAAAAGAAAAGAAAAGTGGGGGATTTGTTTAAGTTAAACATTTTTGGCCGTTTGTTATGCTGCCAATAAACCTCGGTCCAATTTTTCTACTCGACCCACTTTTTCAACAAAGTGGCTTTACCACTTTCTTTTGACCAAAAGAAAAGGAAAGTGGGGGATTTGTTTAAGCTAAACATTTTTTGCCATTTGTTTTTGCCGAATAGATTCTATTCGGCGGTTATTTTTCAGTAGTTCTCGGCCTAGTTTTCTCGGCTTTCCAGCAAGTTACTGAGAATCGAGTTGTCTTTTTCTCGGCCCCACTTTTATTTAAGTTTCGACTAAATGAAGCAGAAGGCCAAAGTACTTGCAAAATTGTTAGGAGGAGTTTCTGCCGAGCCTCGTGCTAGAAAGGGGATATTAACCCATTCGGCCAGCTCAGAAAGATGTGCATGGCAGCCCTATGCAATCACATGCAAATTGGAATCTCGGCATAAATGCAAATTGGAATCTTGGCCAACTCGTCGACCTCGGCCTAATCTCAATTTTTCTCGATATTGGTGGCAGGCCGAGCAGGAATGGTTTTCTCGACCACCCCGAGCTGCCAGGAATGGTCGCATCAAATAATTTGTTTACCTGCCACTTACTCCTCTGCTAGGTGAAATGATTATGTTGATTTGGTGGTATGGAGTCAGTCATTCGCTCGCCCATCAACGATTTTGTGGATCGTTGGTTCTTCTCCAAGAGTTTTCTTGGGTCATATAGCTTTCGGTGAATTTTCATTGGCAGCCATCCTTGGTCCTGGTTGGCATGCAGAGAACGTACAGTTTTTAATAAAACCCCATAATGGCTATTTCCAATGGAGTTCAATCTGTTCTTCAGCTCAGTCCACTCAATAGAAAGAGTACTTTCTCTGCGCCATACCTTTGTTCCGAGCCTTCGTTTTGTTTTGCAGGATCTGAAGATGGGTGTTCGATGAGGAGGGACCAACAAGGGGCAAGATAATCAAATTCCACTTCGGCTAGCACATATTTGTTTACAGCCGTTGGTTTGCAGAGTTCATTGCCAAGTTTTGACTCGCCCAACAAAGTTGACATTCAAGTAATTGGAAACCGTGGATGCTTTTCGCCGAATTATTCTGTTAGTTCGGTGGAGGTTTGGTCTCACTCTCACCGAATGGCCCCAAATAAGAGTTGGAATTTACTTTATTTGGCGCAGCACTGAAGAAACAGAAGTTTTTCCCCTGTTCCTCGGTGAAAGACTGCAGCACAGAGCAGAGAACGCTCGGTGAAAGCTAAGCCACGGCATTTGGTAGGCTATGGCCAATTCTTATAATGGTTCTTCTCCATGTGCTAAGCTACAGCAGAAAAGAAAAAATATAAAATAAATGAAAGGTGGCAACCATATTTTTGCTACAGCCAGAAGAGATGACATGCAAAAGATTACATTAGTTTTAAAAGAAGATAAGGGCAGGTTCATGATATAATTGAAAAGCCACCCATTTCGAGTGATAGGCTTTCACGTGGGCTATCCTTTTCATTCGGTGAGGCATTCCTTAGTTGGAGTTTGTCAAGGATCTTAAACTCAAATACAAGTTCTACTACGGATTCTTAACAGGATCGTGTGTTCTTCTTTTGCCGAGAGAAATTATTATCTTCTTCGGCCATACAACGAGTTTTTTGTTGGGCACAAGACTTAATTTTCTCAACCATTAGGCTTACGAGCCGAAGTTCAAGGAAACTGGGAGGCAATGTTTGGACCCGATTTTACACCATCGACCCAAGTAGTTAAGGCCGTTGACTGAGCAAAGTTTTAGACCGTTGGGTAGATAAATTTTAATTGAGTGATAATATTGTGATTTTTAATCATGATAATTATCCCTTAATAACTTTCTAAATTATCTTGCCATTTTCATGTGCTAAATAAAAAGAGGTTGCAAGGAGTAATTCACTTACCAGCAACATTGGGACTCTTTTACCTGGGCTTTTTCTTTAGCCAAATGATTCAAGCTGATGAGATCTTGGTATTTGGATAATTCCATGCAATCCTATTTTTTACGCGTGGCAGATGAGGTATTGCATTTGATGAATAAAGATGGGATTTCATGCAATCAACGTGCAAAGTGTGAGTCAATGGGATGGTTGACAACTTCCAGTGAAACTATAATTCTATCATCAGACTCGGGAAGTGATAGAATCCCGATTGGACACTACAAAATCATCAAGTCGTGCCAAGCAGGAATATGCGTACTTGAAAGATAATGTTCATATTATCTCGGAATTTACGACGGCAAGGCTACTGATGAATTATAAATACAAGACACCGTGCAACATTTCAGCCCCTCTCTCCAACTCAACACATAAATCTGCCATGCGCGAAACCGCTCAACAACCTTGAGATTTTTTTTTTCGCCGACACATACAGCACTGTAAAGGCAACCGGCGAACATCTTCAGTTTGGATAAACAGCACTGCGTTAAGGCCGACTGGTTATCTACCCAAGTCTCGGTCGAGAAGGATTTTCGAATCCTTATTGGTAGATGTCATCTCATTAGCCTTCTCGGCGAAGTGAGGTGTTACCAGGTTACTACATTCGGCATACGGAAAGCCGAATTTGATATTGAACTTCACAAAACTAGTAGCCTTGTCTTCAGGCTCTAGAACCCAAAGGCCGAGACGTGTTCCTTCCTCGGCCGCAATCGCAAGACGCAGAAGTCAGCAGCGTGCCTAACGCCACGCATCATATTATACTCCCTGGCCGAGCTCGGCCGACGAGTTGGCACGCCCCGCACACAACTGAAGGATGTAATTAGCTCATTAGTTACTCGACCTACCCGCTACGTAGACTTTGTAGTTTTTAGGGTCAACAGTTTTATAACGATAGGATTAAAACAATTAAGCATCGAATTCGTTAAGTGAATAAAACTAGAATTCGGCTCATGGTGAGTTCAACATCAATTATGAATGTTAATTGTGTGGTTTAATCTAGATTCCTACTTCCAACTCAGGGTAGATTGGGCAGGTTGAAAGGTCACCTCAACCTTGACTCTTTTTTTTAGTGAAAACCTTCACTTGACCTTCACATAATGTCGTACATGCTAGAAAATGAAAATATCTCATAAGATTGAAATTTTCATTTATTTTAAGAGTAAACGTGAGATAAATTTAATTTTGTAAGTCATTATTGAGTTTCGCCCATTTGTTAGGTTCAGTTCATTCACTAATTATTCACATCAACTTATTTTTCTTATTTATTATTAAATTGTGATAAATCTCATCTCCTATTTATAGATTTGTCTGTTACTCAATTTTACAATTAAAATATAAGAATTAAATATTATTTCTCATTTTTCCAGCTCCTAATTTGTATTTCAATTTATTATTCTACCTCCACCATAGGCTAGTTGTGTTAACTAATTTATATTGTAGATATTATATCAGCATATATAGTAAGTATGGATTTATAAATGTATGGAAGATGCAATTTCTTCGAATTTTTTTCATGGATGACATGTAAATTAATTTTTGCAGACACTTCTATCACATGTTAAATGTATTTTATCAACTTATGACAGAGCCTTTATCCAAGGGATCTCCTTTTCTTTTTTTTTTATGAAAAAGAAGACTAGTTGGGGGCCATTATACATCAAACTTCAAAAATCTGAATCGTCTGTGTTTAAATTATCGTCATATATCACTCTTGCAAAATCAATTCAATCCAAACCATTAACTTATTTGATTGTCATGATGAAATTGTGTTCGTCAATTTCTTTGATACTTTAAACATTTCCAATTTGACTAATATTTTGCAAAGGATGAAGTGCCGATTTAGTCTCTGAACTATCACCTTCGTGAAAATTAGGTCCCTGAATTATTTTTTCGGTAAAATAAGTCCTTAAATTCATTAAAAATTGCTAATTTCATCCCTACTATTATATTCAAAGCTATTTTGTCCAATTTTTCATTAACTTAAGTCACTTGACACACTTTAGAGTGTAATACCGTTATTTTCTTGCTTATAAGCCCTTAACATTTCATATAGGTTGCAAATTTAACGTCTAATTTATCATCTGAAGCTAACTTACACTATTTCTTATGAAAAACTACCGATTTACCCTCCAAAGTTAACTCTATACACTATTTCTTTATGAAAAACTATCAATGTACCCTCAAATGTGTATCACATGCAAGTAACGTGATTTAAATTGACAGAAAATTGAATATAGTAGCTTCAAATATAATATTAGGGATGTAATTGCCAAATTTTTATAATTCCATGACTGATTTTTCTGAAAAAATAGTTTAGGGACCTAATTTTCACTGAGGTGATCATTCAGGGACTAAATTGGCAGTTTACCCTTTTACAAATATGATTTATGAAGTGCTACAACTTGAAAAATAGACAATTTAGACTTAGAGTTCAATGTGGAGTAAGCTCCACAATTGTCCTCACTTTTACCAAAAAATGAAAATCCCCTTTTTTTTTTGGTCAAGAAATGAAAATCCCCTTAGATAAAGGGCTTCCAGCCTATGATACATGTATTATATACGCTAACATAAAAAATAAAAAAAGAATTAACTATTTTTCACGAAAGTATTAAATTTTTATTTTTAAATATCGAAATTAAAAATTGGAGTAGATGTCGAATTCGATACCAAATTAGGCTGCCCATTGTATAACTTAGCCGAACTCCTCCTCCCTTTAGTGTAAAAATATCGATGTACTCAACAAATTTGAGTAGATGTGGAGCTCGTTTGAATGTGCTTTTAAAATGACTCAAAGTGCTTTTGATGAAAATATTATTGGTAACAATTCCCAACTCCAACCCTTGAAGTAAGTCTTAAATTTTCCCTTCTATTCCCCCCTCCCCAATTTCATTTTAACCATTGTGCTAAAATGGGGTTAAGTGTTAGAACTAAAAAAAAAGCCAAATTTCGGCCAAAATTTAAGCCAAACTCAGTGGTGGAGCCCACTTGAGAGAGTGAGAAACCGCAACTGAAACAGACCCGTCAGGTAAGGACGCACGCACGCACCAAGCCCAGCAGGTATGCCGACATCGCCCGTGTGGGCTTGTCACCCACTTGTCCCATGCAATAATGAGCCTAATGGCTCTATTTCTAATCAGGCGGCAATTTTAAACAGGTCGTTGGTTGATCCAACAATTCACATTCAAACTTTTTATTTAGTTTTATATTTATATATTTATTAATCTAACGGTTGAGATTGAATATAATCAAATCTAACGGTAAAAATAAAGATCTAATGGCCCACATTAAAATCCAACGGCTAAATTAATTAAAAAAAATAGTATTTAACTCAAAATTCACTCAAAAATCTATACATCTCTATCATATGTTTCATATTCTTGCATAGTATTTCATGAGTTTCATGTGTCGATTTAGTGATTTTTTTTAATATTTATCGGAATTTAAATATTTTTTAGGTTAAAATGTTCATAAAATTAATTTAAGATACTCTACATAATTTTAAAAAAAAAAGAAGAAGAAGTTATTTAATAAAAATAAAAATAAAACTTAAATTGTTAATTTAATAAAAATAAAAAAAAAACTTAAATTCATTCTTTAATAATCTAAGGCTAAAATTTTAGGGCAGAAAGATTTGAATAGAAAAGTTGTTTCTAGATTAAAACCTAAATTTCATAGGCTAAAAATTTTAGGTTTTAACCTAAGGGTTGAAGATGGTCTTAGTAAAAATGCTAGTTAATCCTAGAAAAACACTTAAGTGCTTCTTGGAAGAAGCACATAATTGGTGCTTCTTGTAAAAAGCACTTTAAGTGCTTTTGAAATCTAGAAATATTTTTTCTAAAAGTACTTTCAGTCATTTTAAAAGTACATTCAAACGAACAAGTATAAATTTAAAAATTGAATTAAAGTTAGAAATATATAAACTGAACTAAATTCAATAACTAGGTGAAATTTTTTACCTGGATCCCTTACTTTAATCCAAGCTAAGGAAAATAGGCAAAAAAATAAAATTAAAAAAAGGAAAAATAGAAGGATGGATACGCACGTAAGATGGTCGGCGTGAAAGCAGCCGCAAAAAGCCTAGAAGCTCATACAATTCTCCTCCGCTTGGAGTTTCCACCTTTCCTCCCTCTCACTTCTTCTTCCTTTTCGTTTCTGTATTTCCAGCATTTGGATCGCTACTCCGCTCTCAGCTTCCAGGTAAACTCTTCGCCTCCTCAATTTTGGCATCTATCGAAAACCAAAACATGTGTAATTCTGACTTTGTATTTTTCTGAATTACTTTTTTCTTCGAATAATTTGATCAATATTGTCAAAATTCTTCCCATGGTTTTGGATTTTAGGTATAGGCGATGATTTTCATCTCACTTTGTTTAATCTTTAAATTTTCAATTTATTTTTTTATATAATCTGTTGTATCTAATTTGGACTGCATCGAGAAAGCCGAATTTCATATCTTACTGCTGTTCTTTTGATGGTCAGAAGAGCTCAGAGCTTAATCCAGGCTTCTTATTTTATTTTCTCGAATGCAGTTGTGATTTTTAGTTACTACTGGTGCTGATTTGGTTGGAAATTTCGAATCTTTCAGGTCAGGTTCCGAAGAATTGAAGAGCAATGATTTGGGGGACCATTCGCCGTAAAGTAGCTTCGGTATTCGATCAAACTTTCGTTGTTTTTGTCATCAATTGATATATTTTGTCCCCAATGTGCATGCTTTGTGTAGTGTTAGTTTTAGTTTTGGGATTCTTTGTTCTGTGTTTCAAGTGATAATTAAGGAATGTGTTATAGTTTGGTGGTTGCTTATGTATGTTTCAATGGACAGTCTCAGGTGCTGGGACAAGCGTGGAAGGTTAGGCATGGAGTGTCCGCCCCGAGCTGTTACCGAGCTGAACCAAAAGAGGTGCTAAAAAAATTGATCTTCTGTTTCTTTTTCACTTTTTATTTGTTTACTGAAACGGGTCTTTGATGAGGTATTTGGTTGTGCGGGGATGGCAACAATCTTATTTTACTTTAGTATCCGGCTGTATTTTTATTGGAATATCAAATAATAGCTTTTGCTCACAGCAGGCTTTGTTTATTGGGAAAGGATATGAGTGCGTTCAGAGAACAAGCTACCACATTGTTTTAGGTAAATTTAAGATTTTATATCCTGAACCCTTAGGGCTACTTTTACCTGTGTGTTTCTTTTTCTTTTGTCTCTGTGGTGGTGTTATTGACGTTTTCAAATTCCAACTATGCAGGCAATCATGCTCCATCACTAAGCAGGTTGAGCTCTGATCTTTTATTTCAGTGATAAATTTAGTCCTCTGCACTTCTACTTCACAATGTGTCTACAGGAATATGCGATCATAGATATGGTTTTCATAAGCTCTTGTGAACCTGCCTGAAATTAATTATTTATAAGTACCACCTGGTCAATAGATTTTTCAAAATTTGATTTTCTCTTTCAAACTAATTCTCTTATTAATTTAAAACGCTCTCATCACAATTATGTCACCAAGATTTTCCTTCCCTATATAGTTCAGCTTGTGGTTTGTTCAACCTTTTTCTTTCCACCCATGCTGCCTGGTTATTTGCTCACGACTTGTGGAATCATAGATGAAAGTGCTCTGAATAATGGTTGAACTTATACTTTTACTATTACTTTGGTTTTCAATTCCCATCTTTTTGGTGTGTGGGTTGGGGAAAGTGGAAGACAAGGGGCATTGACCACCTTTAAGGAATTAGAACTTACTGAATATGTTAAATTTTAATTTCAAGTGCGATAGGTGAACATGTAATACACTTCAGATGAATCTCACTTGGAAGATCTGTAAATAGATTGATCATATGTTTTTCGATATACTTCCTCATCAGTTCTATAACAAGAGAGAAAGTGGTTCTGTCGTTTTTGTGTTGAATTTTTAGGTGCATTGTTAATTATTAACTCATCATATACTTCAAAAGGCTTGCCTTTTTCCACTAGCAATGAGATTGTTTGGTGTTATGGTTGACATCCTTAATCTTGGATTAGAATCAGAATGTTTTGCCCAAGCCTAAACCAAATGACTGAAGAGCAAAAAACTTCATTTGATATTAGAAAGGGATTTGTTTTTCTCTTATGGTGTTTTATTTGTTCTTGGTTGCAGGGAAGCCGCTTCCCCATGTCAAACAGATTCTTTTATCCGATTGAGCAATAGATCATTTTCTTCAGACAGTGGTATTTAATGAATATATTAGTCTTGACATATTTACATGCTTTGTATATATTATATATGCGAGTAATTAAACTTTTTAACTGTTGAATTATGCAGGAGATGTGGTAGAAGCTGTTGTTCCTTTCATGGGTGAATCTATTACTGATGGCACTTTGGCAACATTCTTAAAGAGTATGTTACTGAACATGCCTTGTGATACTTTAATCCATAAGTTATTTATTTCTTATTTGTCTGTGTGTTTAATTCACCTAATGTGAGTTCTTTTGAGACTCATGCTGCTGATGATAGCTCATGTACCTTAGTGTGTGTGTGTGTGTGTGTAGTGTAGTGTATAATTCTTTGAGAGTCATGCTTTCGCTGCATGTGCAGAACCCGGTGACAGAGTTGCAGTTGATGAGCCTATTGCCCAAATTGAAACGGATAAGGTGATTTTTTAAACAAACTTTTCCTGTTTGTTAATTTTACCATTCTTAAGTGCTGAGATGCATTTTCACTAAATCTTTGTATTGACATATATATACATTTTTGTTTACAACTAGGTGACAATTGATGTGGTTAGTCCTGAAGCCGGTGTCATTAAAGAGGTAATATTCAAGCAACATCGCAATATAAATTCCTTCTACGATAATCACTAATCACGACCTAGAATTACATGTTCTGGTTTTAGTATACTGATATTTTTATTTTTACCTTGAACATGTGCTTGTTAGTAGTTTGTGGCTAAGGAAGGCGAGACTGTGGAACCAGGTGTAAAGATTGCAATCATTTCCAAATCCGGTGAAGGTATAGAACAAGTTGCGCCATCAGAGCAGGCTGATGCTAAGCCAGAACCTACTAAAGCGAAGGAAAGTGCAGAAAAGCAAGTCCCCAAAGCAGAACCTGCCCCTGTCAAGGATGCACAACCCAAAACTAAGGCACCTTCTCCACCACCACCGCCACCACCTAAACAGGCGGCTTCAGAACTCCGGCTTCCTCCCAAGGATAGGGAAAGACGAGTAAGTTCAGGATTCATTGTTTATCTAAGAAAAACGATTTCTTATTAGATGAGAAAGGAATTTAATAGGTAGAAATTGTTTTCTCATGTATAGGTTCCTATGACAAGACTAAGGAAGCGGGTGGCAATACGCTTGAAAGATTCTCAGAATACATTTGCTCTCTTAACCACATTTAATGAGATTGATATGTAAGCTCATACCTCGTTTCAAAATATGGTTTCACCGTGTCTCTTTGCAAAATATCCTTTATCTTTCCTTTCAAATCTTCTTTGCAACAGACTTTCAGGTTTAACCATAAATGTTGAGTAGTTTAGTTTTTTAGTTGAAGTTTTACCTATGAATGACAACACTTGTCTAGGTGTTCAGATGAGTGCGGAGGATGAGAGTCATCTACCACAATGGCTCTCTCTTGTTCTGTCCTTACTTTGAAAGTGGACAAATTTGCCAACCCCAACTCTTCAATTATTTTATGACAATGTTATTTAGTGGCTCTCTTTGTTTCCGTCTAAAGATTGGTATTATATAATGCAGGACTAATTTGATGAAACTCCGTTCAGACTATAAGGACGCCTTTGTTGAAAAGCATGGTGTGAAATTGGGATTTATGTCCGGCTTTGTGAAAGTATGTTTTTGCATAAATACCGTCATTTATCGCCAAATGAAAATTGGAAGTGCAAAGTACTATTAAATTATTGTAAAATGTTAGTACTATACTTTTTGTGCATGTGGGCCCTTCTAAAGTTATACGTTAATTTGTTTCAGGCTGCTGTTAGCGCACTCGAGCAGTTGCCAATTGTCAATGCTGTCATTGATGGTGACGATATCATATACAGAGATTACATTGATATCAGCATAGCTGTTGGGACACCAAAGGTATGCTTGTATTATGTTGATTCTTAACAACTGACTTACGTTCCGTTGAACTCCAACTTACTGACATGAGCATTGGTTCTGAGTTATTATCTGGTCATTCATTGTTTGGCACGATGAATTCCATTATCGCATGCGAACTAACCACAATCGAAATACTTTTATTCAAGGGCCTTGTCGTTCCAGTTGTCCGCGATGCTGGCAGTATGAACTTTGCTCAGATAGAGAAGGAAATCAATACCCTGGCTAAGAAAGCAGCTGATGGTTCTATATCAATTGATGAAATGGCTGGAGGCACATTCACAATATCAAATGGAGGCGTATATGGAAGCCTTCTAAGCACACCAATCATCAATCCTCCACAGGTATTGCTTTGCACTCATTTTTCTTTTTTGGAAACTCACCTTGGTAGCAAGACTCTCGCAGCCAAGTTTATTTGTTGATTTGTTTTTCCATTTACAGTCAGCAATTTTGGGTATGCACTCAATAGTGAACCGTCCCATGGTCGTTGGGGGGAATGTTGTACCAAGGCCAATGATGTACATTGCATTGACATACGATCATCGCCTCATTGATGGAAGAGAGGCTGTTTTCTTCTTGCGTCGCATTAAAGATGTCGTGGAAGACCCTCGCAGGCTTCTCCTTGATGTGTAAAGGAGTCGACGCCCCTGAACCGTGATTTTGATCTATATGTAGAACGCAATATATCCCGCCGTATCTCTGCATTCTGAAGCCGATATGGTTGGCAAGTGTGTTTAGTCCAATGCTTTTGCTTTATAAAAGAGTTGGAATACTCTGCAGGACAGGTTGATCGAATCGAAAGAATCAAAAGTATATTTTTCGTTTCAGCCCAGTTACTTCGGCTTTTCGTTCACCGGGGATTTTAATAAAAAGCACAGTTTAACTCAACTCAATGGTGTATTAGTGACGATTGTTTGCCTTTTATTATTATTATTTTTCCGGTGAAGAGCCTTTCATTATTTCTTTCAAGAAATATAATCCAGTTTCTTATGTTCTAAAGCTCTTTTTTTGACTTCCAGCCTACAAACCAAGTTGTATTTTGACCAACCACATCTACTTATTTGATGTTTGGAGGAAAAAAACAGCCGAAAAGAAAACTAGGGATGGCAATTGTTTGGATTGGAGATGAGAATGCTATATATATGATCTTTGTAACCATGAAAATAAACCATATTTATAACCGTAAATTAATTATAGAAATTATCCATAACCGTACTCTACCGCGTTGCGGATTGCCCATCGGTTAGTAGCTTTTATATATTTTCATCAATACAAGAAATATATTCATTCAGTTGACGCATTATAATTTAGTAGATATTAATTTAGTCATTTAATATTTGAAATATAAAATGATTCAATGCGGATCTGGTGGAGTACAAAACTAAAGCATTGAATTTAAAATATTGTGATGTTGGCTAATCTTTGACATCTTCCATACGTATCATTGAATTCTCTTTGATTTTGATTCAAAAGTTTTGAACTTTTCCACAAAATGCAACTCACACAATGTAATTTTTGTGTTCTCAAGATAATGTGTTCGGTGAATAATGAATATATATATATATATATATATGTATAAAGGGAGGGATTCCCATTTTTTCAAAAAAATGGGGACACGCTCCCCACTTTTAGATTGACTTTAATAAAATTGTGTGGTTGAGATTACAACACAGGCCACACAATCTCAACCACACAATTTCATTAAAGTTAAATCCAACGGTGAAGAACGTGTCCCCATTTTTTTAGAAAAATGAGGATCCCTCTTGTGAAAGGTTTCCTCTTTATATATATATATATAGAGTATATATATTGTACTATTACTATATATAAATCATGTTACATATTATATACATTATTTGGTTGGATTCGAGAACGGATATGAATCGAGGATCCCTATAACCATATCCGAAACCATAACCGAATTATCCAAATAATATTACCAAATTTTCAAACCCAAATATGTTGCATTCAAACGGTTATCAGATTTAACGATTAGGATTATCATCCCTAGAGAAAACCTAGAGAGGAATTTTATTCTGGACGGATTTTTTTTGTTTTTTGTTTTTTGTTTTGACAAAGGATAAATTACATTATCAACTAGAGCTACAGAAGCTGCAGCTGCAGTCGCCAGAAATCCAGTCAACACTAACCGTTGCCCCCCTGAGATCACACCAGCAAGAAGCCCAAAATTGAGGAAGAAAAAGGCCACATCTTCCCCCAAGGACCGACAAATCGACCGCCCCCACAAAACCAGGAAGCACGGGAAGAGAGATTCCACAAGCAACATCTCCGACAAAGGCGAACACTGGGAACTTAGAGAGAATTTGGCAAGACAAATTTGTCATAAAATGTTACTATTGCACGGGGAAAGTTGGAACTTAGCCACAATGATTTTACTATTGCATTGCCCAAAAATGGATCCTAACCAATATGTAATAACTGAAACTCCAAAATCATTTCGACCAAAGGTTTCCAACTCTTGAAATTCCCTGCTTCATCTTCGGATAATGGACTTAGGTGACGAAGAGGAATCTCAAGTCGGCTTCTGTTAATTTTGCAAGAGCATCTGAAGCACCACCGATGGTCCTATATTATACAAGGCAAAGAAGACGGTGTTAGATAGCTATCGTATGAATGACCAACTAATTTATAAAGAAAAGAACAGAGCAAACAAATCGAACTTACCCCTCGAACACTAATTCCTTTTTCTCCTGTAGCTTTAGAATCCGGTCCTCAATAGTGTTCTCAATCACAAATCTCATAATTCTGCAATGGAGAAGAAAATTTTAGATATCTTAGAGAAGGGGGACAATCCTGCCTTTTGAATAACATGGATTTTTCGGTTTGTAAAGTTTGGAACACTTCGTAAAAAATGGGAGAAAAATGTGGACCTGATCGGTTTGTACTGCCCTATCCGGTGGATTCTATCTTGTGCTTGCCTCTCAACTGCTGGGTTCCACCACGGGTCCATCAAGAAAACCTAGTCCAAAATGCAATCTCTCCAAATCACTTGATCCACTTGTGTATGACCCAAGTTCCAATAACTCAGACACGAAAACATAGTTTAAATCTGACATAAGACATTACTCACATGCGATGCAACTGTCAGATTAAGAGCAACACCTCCAGCTTTCAAGCTCATTAAGAAAATCCTGCAATCTGGATCCTCGGTAAATCTCTTTATAGCATTATCCCTTGCAGACATAGTCATGCTTCCGACCAACTGAACACAATTGACACCAGACTGCAACGGTTTCTTTAAATTAGTATCGGCAATCTATTGATGCACAAATAGGAAACAGTTGTATATTATTCATTTTTACCTTTTGCAAGGAGTAGTTAATGATATCCAAGAATGATGTGAACTGGCTGAAAACAATTCCTTTTGCAGAGCCATCCTTTTCAACCATGGATCTGATTTCTTCCCTCTAGAGCCATAGAGGAAGTTAGAAAAGCGTATGAGGAAGTTAACAAAGATAACGTGCACGCTACGACATGTGTACATGTTCTAAGTATATCTGCATCAATGCAGAGTTTCCTATTTCGATGGCCTTATCAACAACATATCAATGATTGACGAATAAGAAAATGGTGACGTACCAAAGCCTCAATTTTTGTGCTAGTCTGAAAATTTTCAAGCTTAATTCTGTTCAAAATGCTTGAAGATCTAAACCCCTTAATGGTAGTCTTAGTCTGATTAGCAGCACCTGGTGTTGTAGTGAAATCAACAGTAACTGGTTTAGAGCATGTCGGGCATGAGACTTGTCCCAAAGAAGCAGCAAAATCAAGCAAGCAAGCCTTGCAAAACGCGTGCTCACAAGCAGTAACCTGGAAATAGTTAGGAGCAAATCAATAACAGAACAGAAGCATTTAAAATGCATGCAAGGTACTCGCTATTCAAAATTTAACTGCTCACTAGCAAAAAATAACGAAATAACAATTAAGTACAAACAAGCATGTTTCCTTTTAGATCAAAAGTACATTTTGTTGTTGTCCCGCTTAATCAAGCCATTTCAACTCTTCAAAGCTGACACAACACGGTTTTAGTTATTAACTAGCAATTGAGGTAATCTAACTATCATTGCAAAAATTAACGCAGAAAGTTTTCTACAGAAATCCAGAACATAAAGTTAACAGCAAAAACACATTCTGACAGATCTACAAGCGAACAAATATTGAACCACCCTTCCATGACAAACCTATATTGGTAAACATGATTGACATATCACATAATCGAGAAAATATAAAATGCACAAACAAAGTAAGAGAGGGCGATTTTTAGCATGGCAAAGCCATTCATTTAGTCTGAAAGAAATGATCAACTAACCACTGGATCTTCTGCTGCTTCATGACAAATTCCACAGATTTTCTCATTGACATTAATGTTGCTTCCATTTCTCAGTGCAGCAGATGCAGAATACACCACAAGGTAAGGATGATTAACAGCCTGTAGTGAGTAAAAGAAAAAACATAAGTGCACAGTACTACTGAACCAAACAGAACTTTGCTGATGAAAAAAACAAATAAGCAACAGAAAGGGAAAAAAGTTAAAATAAGAAAAAATTACAAATTTGAAGATCAAAACTGTGACAGATCAGATCTAGCCTTTCATGTTATCTATGCTTTAAAAACAAAGTATTGACAAATGGCTATAGAACAGCTTATCTCGTAACTGATAAAGCATAGTGCACATTCAATAAGTATACTGACCTGTCGCAAGCGAGTGAGAAGGTCAAATATGTGAGCATAATTGTTCATCACAGTTCCCTCTTCGACAAATCTGTAACAAAGAAAGCATATTATTCACCAAACCAAATGCTCAGTATATTCAACAGCAATAATGGCAATTAGCATGCCAACAGAGGCAAAGCATTGTCCACATAAGTTGTATGGGGCAACAAGAGAAGGAAAAAAAAAGTGTTTAGGATCACAAATTAGTCACCGTGGTAAAATTTGCAAGTAGCATTTCACATTCATGTCCAATATGAGTACTGAAACAGCAATAGTGGCCAAATGAAGAAGGAAAAGAGAAAGAAAAAGGCGACATACGCATTAAATTGTGACTGAGTATCATTATATATTGACTCATAAAAACCTTGTTCTTTGATATCCAAGGTGTCCCGCCTCAATGAAACCTATAAGTAGCAGAATAAGAAAGGAACATAAGAAATCTAGACTTCAGAACTGCACAAAGCCATATAGAAACAAAACTTACAATTCTAGGAGGTAGTGCAAGATCAGCAGCCCTGCCCTTTTTAGTTCGTCGTAGGACTATGTTCTTTAGAATTTTGTGTTTTAGCAAATACATGGCCCTTTTGCCTTGGATATGATTTCCATATATCTGTATCGGTGTCGCCACATACTTGCAAGGAACACGGATTACAAACATGTAAGCACATCTGTTTCTGTAAGGAAATCAAAAAAAAATATACCAAACTGGAAACTCACTTTATTCCACCAACAAAAATGTCTAACAGAATTATGAGGGCAATTCGAACATTGTGCTGCAGAGCTGCAGGTCACAATTACATTAGAAAAATAATTAAACACTTCAGAAAAAAAAGTAGAAATACGAGAGCAAGAGCCAGAAAACATTTAATTAGTTACAAGCAGGCAGCAGTAACTATTGACAGAAGTCTGTCATATATGCCTAACAAGGAAAAATGTATCCAACATAAGTAATACGAGATATGTTGATAATATGTATTGTATCATATAGGCATGCAACTTATAAATAATATGTATTATACCATACCTATGATCAAGAGTCCTGCAATCACAATCCTTGCATAAGTAATACGAGTAGGGGACTAACTGCAAGAAGCGGATCTGTGCAAATGCAATTCCAATTATATAAGCTAGATGGCCATAAAAAAACGAGTTTAAAAAATATGTTCTAAAATATAGTAGACTTTACCAAAGAATAAAGTTCTCCAACACGGTTCTGAAGAGGTGTGCCACTTAGAGCCCATTTGTATGAAGACTCTAAAGCAAGAACGGCTTTCGCAGTATTACAACGCCTTGATTTTATATAATGGGCCTAGTTTTAAACAAGAAGTTAGAGACATTTATTCCAAAATAACATATATGAAACAAGTAAAGAAAAGTTGAGTCTTGAAAAAAAAATGGTTGTCTGGGAATAAATCGAAGAAAACACAATCAAACAAAAACATGGACATCAGTTTTCCACTTCTAATTAACTGAAATATAAGGGTTATTATTTCAACATAAACATAGCCACTACCTTCCCCCCAATACCCGACTACAACTATATTAAGCCAACGCACCTCATCCAAAATGATACGGTTCCACTTCACAGAATGCAAAACTGACTTATCTAGGCTCAAGCGCTGTCCAATATCTTCTGAATCCATATCATCTTCCTCGTTCAGTGCTGATCTCTTCCTGGAAGCTCCATTCTTTCCTTTAGACTCAAATGTCTTCTGCGACACTGGTTGTGGATGCTTTCTCCTTTGTTGCTTAGACTGCTTCTCAGTTCTAAAAGCGTTAGGCCCACAAAAATATTTTAAGTGAGTTGACATTTTCTTCTCGTAATACAACTTTCCACAATATTGACACTTTTGTTTGGGAGGCATCACATTCTTCCTGTAGTCAGCCTCAACAATAGAGTATGTAGTAATGACAAAATCATACTCTGAGAAAATTTGGGAACTCTTCTCTCTATTAGCCCCATGATAAACCAAAACCTTTGTACTTCCTTTTGAAGTAAACCGCTCTATTTCACTCACCCATTGACTCACAGCAACTACAGGGCAAACTACAAGGGTGGTTTGGATTCTAGGAAAGCTTGTGGAAGAACCAGTGTCATAACATGTCAAATTAAGTTCCCGTTTAGCGAGGACAAGAGTAATGGCTTGAATAGTCTTCCCCATTCCCATCTCATCTGCTAGGATTCCTCCTCTAGTTTCAGACTCTTCCTGTTTCACGGCCCATGACAACCATTCCTTCTGGTACCTTAGCAAAGGCATAATCAGATCAGATGGTGCCTCAGCAGCATCGCATATCACATTCTTCTGAGTATCCAGATCAAAATCTTCAGTTACGTTGTCATCAAGCCATTTATCATGCTCCTCTTCCCAGGTATTCCACTGCCAACGCCGCTTTTGCCCACCAGATTTACGATTCTTTTTCTTTTTTTTGTCATGCAACCCAAGATCGTCAATTTCACCTGATGTGAACCTGGCTGCTGGCACCATCGAGCTTGGTCCTCCTGCTTCTGTCTTGTTCTCCACCACCACCTTCAACTTTTTTATCACAGGCTCCTTCATTTTACCATTAGGTTTATCATTCAAGTCAAAAACAACTTCCGCATTGTTTTGGTACTCTTCACCTACATGCATCAAAACACCAGATTTATGTCAATAAAGCATGCAAACTCACCAATATAACGAAATTCAACCTTCCGCTAAACTGACATTGTTTGTTTAAATCGAAAACATTCCCCAATCAAGAAAGGAGCGCTAAACCAAACCACCAGTCACAGTAATCAGAACTAAAAACCTCGACAAGAATTGCGAATTTTTAACCAAAATCTAAACTCTTAACTTCTTATTCGTATCCGGTTAAGAAAGATTTAATTTTTGTTTTACCTTCTTCACTCCCAAAATCAGAAGCGGAAGGCGAAGACGGTACATAAGTATCCTCATCAGACGGTGAGCAAGCATCTTCCTTTTCCTCGTGTTGCTCATTTCCTGCACATCCAACAAATATCCATAATTTTACTCAAGTCAAAAGCATTCTCCTTGTTAAATTCCAACATCAAAATAATACATAACACACAAAAATAAAAAATAAAAAATAAAAAAAATCCAACCAAAATTCGCATCCCTCCCGATCCAATTTAAGACTCAAAACACTTCAATCCGAACTTTCTCGGTAACCAAACAGGCCACATCCTAATTGTAAATTACAATTTCGAACTTCAATCAGAAATACACACGCACACATACATACACACAATTGAATTTGAGTGGGAAGATTTTACCATCGGAAGAAGGGCCGGCGGTGCGCTTGCGAGAACGAAGCTCCATCGACGGAGAAAGCGAGTTAGGGTTCTGCGATCGCGAGTTTCGAGGTATTTGCACCGACTGAGGACGAGGTGGAGTCGAAGACAAAAGGGCACTATCTGGAAGCAAGCGGCGGGAAAGTGCGTCACTTTTTATAGAGGGGGACTGGCGAGTGAAGCAGCGGGAATCCACGTCGACGTCGCGCCTCTGGGGCTTCCCAAGCGTGGGCCACGCCTTTGGCAGCAACCGCACGCGTGCTGATTACTGTCCGTCGATCTGTGGGGCCCGTGGGATTTTAGATGGAGTGTACGGTGGATGTAGCATCGGGGAAGTGGTTTTATTGAGGCACGAGAAACACCTTCGTTTCTTGGAATTATTTGAATTTTTAATTACCATCTTATCCCTTTTCACCCTTACCCTTGGAAGTTTTGTGAAAAATAAACAACTTGTTTTTGGTAAAAACAAACGTTTTACGTTTATTTTGATCTGTCGTACCCTGCAAGCCTGGACAAATATAGGAAGATATAAACAAGTAAATATTAGATAAAATGTTTATGTGAATCTTTTCGATATTGAAAGAATAGATTGGTGACGAAATAACCAACTAATATTCTTGTAAGATAAAAAAATAAAAAATAAATAACTTATTGGCTATTGTTACATTACGCCCAATTGGGGACTTCCGATAAAATATTGCTTTTATTTACAAATGAAATTGGAAGATAGGTGAATTAAGAGTCTAAATCTAAAGTCATATGAAGGGAAATCTAGATGAATTAGACACGCGTTAATGTGATAAGCTTCGAAGTCAATTACGCATCGTTACACATTTTAATTTGGCATGAAATTTATATCTTAATTATTTGAACTACGAATTTTTCTTTCATTATATTGTCACTTAAGTTATAGCGCCAACTATTCTTTGGTCTATTGGTGTTAAGCGATCATTAATCCCATGTGTTGAATTTCTCCACTTATAGGTTGTGCGTGGAGAAATTAAGTTTGAAATTAATTGTGTTCAAGTGATGATAGTTTGTATGTTGAATTAGAATAAAAGAAATGTTAAGGAGACTCTTTCAAAATAAGATTTTCTATTGATTCCATGTCATTTTGTATTTAACATTAATTCATATGTCAACAATATAAATTATTGTGCTAAAAACACAAAGGGCAGATAGTCCTACTTTTGAGAAAGTCTCTTTAGCATTTCTCTTAAAATCATTTGAATCGTCATTTAGTATTACGGTCTAGTGGTATTCCTCTTCACTTGTAAGTGAGAGAACTTATGTTTGATTCCCGTCAAATACGAATTTGAACCACATTATTGTTAGCCCATTGTGAGACTAAGCTCATCCCAATTTTCTTAGTATAGATAATATCGTTTGTTCAAAAAAAAAATAATAATAATTTGAACCAAACTATGTTGATATGAATATTTGATGGCTAATGATGTTTAATGTGTGATAAGAAGACAAATTAAATCAACTTAAGCGGAAATTGTGGATTGATTACATTACCAATTCATGAGATTAAACTCAATGTGCCTAAATATTTATTGTAACAAAACACTGCTACTCCCATTTGAAGCTGTTTTGCTGAATTACAAATTGATAACTCATAGAAGCTGGTGTCATATCTTTTACAGCACTCAGCCATGCAGAATCTACGTTTAATTTCGACCACCTCCACCGGACCCACTTCCAGATCCTTGGCCGCTACCGGCACCAGCTCCCACACCAATGCCAATCCCAATTCCAATTCCAATTCCTCCACCACGGCCACCACCAGTACCTCCTCCACCTCCTAGGCCGCCACCAGCTCCGCCTCCTACACCCCCGCCTGCACCAAAACCACCTCCATGGCCTGAACCTCCACCAAGACCGCCACCACCACCACCTCCTCCTCCTCCTCCTCCTCCACCGCCAACACCTCCACCAGCTCCACCTCCAACACCACCTCCCGCACCAAAACCGCCTCCACGGCCTGAACCTCCACCAACACCGCCACCACCACCTCCACCTGCACCTCCTCCACCGCCAACACCCCCTCCAACTCCACCTCCTACACCACCTCCTGCACCAAAACCGCCTCCATGGCCTGATCCTCCACCCACACCGCCGCCACCACGTCCTCCCGCACCTCCTCCACCGCCAACACCACCTCCAGCTCCACCTCCTACACCACCACCAGCACCAAAACCGCCCCCACGGCCTGAACCTCCACCAACACCACCGCCTCCTCCTGAACCGCCTCCGCCGCCTCCTCCAAGACCGCCACCTCCTCCAACACCTCCACCAACACCGCCACCAGCTCCAAAACCCCCACCATGACCCGACCCACCTCCATGACCACCTCCTCCACCACCACCGGCGCCTTCACCACCTCCAACTCCACCACCTATACCACCACCAGCCCCTGCTCCTCCACCATGACCTCCACCACCACCAAAGCCTCCTCCTCCTCCTCCTCCTCCAGCTCTGCCTCCAAAGCCACCGCCCCTAGGTCCCCTACCACGATTTCCTCGATCAAACCGATCACCACATCTCCGACCCCATTGACAATCATCATCATCACCGCGAAATCTAGTTTTGTCAACTTTCCCATCACCTAGAGTGGTGATTGCACTCAATTGGAGGACAATGTACAGAACAACAAGACTCAAAGAAAGCCATTTTCGACAGACAACCATGGCTTGTCTCTTTTCTTCTGAAAAATGCTTAATTAAATCTCAGATAGCTAGCTGAGCTTGCGATCTTCTTCCTTCAAAAGACGATCCTTTTATAGGCATGAACTCCTTAGCCAAAAATACAGTACGTACTGCTACACACTAAACAGCCTTTAATGGCTGCATGTTCATGCCATGCGTTGTCACAGTTGGGAAATTTGGCCAACCATTAAATGCCAAATGGAGGAGGAAGTCAAAACTCAAAGGCTGACTTGGATATATAGATCAGTTCAGTTTGCATTGATCATTTGACCTATATGTACATCCACTTCTGCTTCTTCTCGCATTGTTTCGTATGAAAGTTAAATAATAGTGCGTAATTGATATGAGACGCGCGTATATATATCAGTTCAGTTTGCATTGACCATTTGACTTTTATGTACATCCACTTCTGCTTCTTTCTGCATTGTTATGTATGAAAGTTAAATAATAATACGGTTATATTTCTCCTCCATATTGAAATTGGAAAGGTAAATGATGTTTAGTTCATCTTGCATTGGATATATTGACATGCATTTTTTCACACATTTCTCCTCTATATTTCATGAATATCCCATGAATGTATGAATGAAGGAGGATTAATTTCACTTATCCAAGGGCTGTAATTCATTTGTTTGACTCTCACACATTTGATTTATCTCCAATTCATGTTGATGAACATGTATGCTTTAAAGAAAGTTTGACATACAATAAGTAGACCAAATACTTCCCAACCAATTTTATGTGAGCTCTGCAATTTTGCATCTGCAGGGCCATGCAAATTGAAGCGGGTCAACTCTACCGACGCTCTACCATTAATATTACTCTTGCCAAATTAAATCACCCACCTTCCACTTTGCAATTTGCAAAAACAAGTGGGAAAATTGCTGTGGCTTGTAAATGTTCATGCAGGATTGTCAAGCTTTCGGGAACAAGTTGGGCTGGAGCATGCGTGGCATTGCGAGTGTATCCATTCGTAGCCAATTGGTTTTGAGTTGGATTAATTTCATCCGTTGCTAACTGGTTTTGTGTCGAATGGTTAACTAGCTACTGAGTTAGATGAAACTCGGCATATATTTAAATTTCCATCAAGAACTGGTGTGATAAGCCTTTGCTAACAGATTGGACGTTATTTTTTTATTTATTTGATGCAAATGAAGCGATACTGGAGGGAGGAGGAGTCGAATACATGATCCCAGATGCACACGTTTATGATATTAATCAACTAAGCTATGAGTTACGAGTAATCGGTTAGAAGTTATGATTTCTAGTGTTCGTTACATTAGCGATTAGTTTCTATCATCCAGTTGAAATTAACGATCGAAAATAATTTTTCTTTTGAGTAAAATATGTTAAACAAAGAATACAAAGATGGATAACAATCTATCTTTAAGAAAAGATCCAGAAAGTTGGATTTGGATCACACAGAGAAGCCACAAACTAACAAAGGGTGACGAATGGCTCGAGTTAAGCCCCGCCTACATCTTTGATTTGCAGACAATATCCTCTCCTAGTTCACATCTATGACCCTGACAACGCTCACAGTTTCATGTTCCGAAAATGCAGCTTTGCTTAAAGAGGCCGAGTTCTACGCCCCAATGCGCGACCACATAAAAGAGCATTCTTTGGGATCGGATATTCATCCCTCCATGAATTCGCAGGTGAGTAGACGCGGAAATAGAATTGCTGGCCTAAGTACTGCCGAGCCCAGTTCTCAGACCTTATGTTCCACATTCCCACATTGTCCAACGGCATGTAGAGTGCAGTCCATGAGCTGGGATACACCTGTTCGTAGAAAGCAGACACATTAAGTTCGTTCACGAAGACATATGTGTAAATCGCGTATAGGATTTTTCAAAACTGGATTTATCAATGTACCTGAACGGTGGAGCGAGATATAGTGTCTCTCAAATTGTATCTCAATCTGCTTGCAGGTGTCCACTGTCCACCGTCCATCCTGCCCATATCGGAATCACCACAGTTTAAGATATTTGTTCTTATGGAATTTCTGGCATTGTATAAAATTCAAAAAAAAGCTCGAACTTCTGAGGTTAGAGAAACATACCCTACAACAAAGAAATTATGGCCATCAATGTGCCATGACTGCACAGTCTCCTCTGGATTCTCGAACACGAGTTCAGCAAAGCCTCGGAAATCAGCATTCATGACAGAAGTCTGAAGATAAGCGCCGCCTCCAGTGGGGTTGTCTTGGATGCTTCCAAGGGAGAAAACCCCTGAGATCTTGAAGTAGTCAGCAAGTTTAAGTGGCGTGTCTGGTTGAATGTACGATACACTGTTCACAGCATATCTCTGTTTGCCATCAATAATTGGGGCAGAGCTCGTGAGCCTGATCGTGCGGGTGGTGTTGATCAATCCGTAATGATAAGAGCCTTGGGGGTTAGGTCTTGGACCACTCGCTGTCAAATTCCGTCTGGTATTATACATGGAAAGGCATGAGATATAGAAACATTCAACAATTCTTTTATGCTGCTTGTATTCATTAGTTACCTGAGAGATCGCGCTTGTTCAAGAGACCAGTCAACCTGAGTTGTTGGGCCACCGGGGGGAGGACCAGAAACACTTCCTGCAGAGTTACTGTAGTGGAGAATGGAGGTTGAACTGAGCACTTGTGACGTGAAACGAGAAGAGACAACAATGTAGTAATCTTGTGGCGGTTGATCAGCTGTAACCAATACAGAATACGACTGACCCAAATGAATGTCAAGAGAACTGTAAGTGTTTTGAAGAGAATGGGTGCCTTCCACCTCAACCAACAACATCTTGTGCCCCTGTATTCTGAAATTGATGGAAGTTGTAAGCCCCACATTCGATATCCGCAACCTGTATGTCTTGCCTGCCAAGCAAATATAACATCAAAATGCCGCGAGCACGAAAAAAAAGAAGACAGAAATGGTGATCAAAATGCTGATTGTATTCATTAGTTACCTTGATCAACTGTAAATGTAAACCCATTGGATCCACGGCCATTGATGAGAAGTCCGTCAGGGAAGGGAAGATTATTCCCGCCATCTAAGATTGCTTTCAAATCCTGTAAGGAGTCAAAACAATCCCATCAACGAACAACACATATCACATTCCTCATTTTGCACTAGGTATTCAATAACGATTATGAATCACGAGTAACGCTATAAGGACCACACTCTTATACCACATTATATAGTACGCGAACAACTTCGCATAAAAATTGTTACAGATACTTACAGTGTGATTTTTACTGAACCAGTCTCCGGCGAGTATAGTGAAATCTCCAGCAGGAGGAGGGAAGGGTACGGGAATAAGCGGGCGGCTGCCAATTTTGATACCACCGAAACCTCCTGCGGCCTTGTGGAAGCCAAGGGAAGGGAAGTAGAAGTAACTGCCAATCTGATCCTTGACTTGAAGAGCATATGTGAAGTTCTGTCCCGGTGGGATGGGGCAATTCGTGCCAAACACCCCATCCTGCCAGGAGTTCCTTCTCTGCTGTACTCCATTCCTAAACAAGAGTTTGGTTAGTCGAACTAGGAATTTTACTAATGAAAACTACAGGAAAGAAGACAAATTCGATCGAAAACCCTAGCTCGATTGGGAAGTAGTATATCTTTTAAAAAAAAAATTCGCGAAAATATCATATTGCTGAATTGAACAGCTGGATGTGCGCTGAAGAATCCGAGTTTATCGGATGGATCTGAGAGATTGATGTAAAGCAGAGTGTCCAATTATTTTCCATGTTATTCACTTTTTGCCACATGAACCAAGTGACGAAAACGTGCCAATTCGAAAAGGTGAAAATTTTAAATTCCATTTCTTTTATAAAGACGATATTCTAAACTGCTTTAATCTAGAGAAGGGAGATTCAAACTTAGTTCTAATAGAGCAGCACTACCTACCTGACTGACCAACTAGCCTAACTCACGTCTCATTTCTACGTGTTTCGGTTATGAAAAATAAAGGCATAGATAATTGATATTTAACAATAAACATTATAGTAATGAGAAAATAAATAAACAGGAGAACGATGACTAACCAAGAGATGAGAAAAGGTTCATCCAAGCTATTGAAAACGTTGATGATGAGGTTATCATTGGTGACCGAATCGATCTGCGGCCCTGGAAATTGCCCATTTATCAATATCCCCTGCGTTTCCATTCAAATCCCATTTTATTAGCAACAAAATTTCCCACAACACAGGAGAGAGAGAGAGAGAGAGAGAGAGAGAGGGTAATGATAAAGTTACCTGCTGTTTAACTCCAAGGGGGTAAATATCACCATAGGTGACATTCCAGTTGTAGAACCTGTACGGATCTTCCCCATTTGTGCAGGTCACAGTAAGCAGGGCAACCAATATCACACAACATGCACTTTTGTACACTCCCATCTCTCTCTCTAACCAACCCAATATTCTTATATGGATGTTTGACAGAAATCAATGGAGAAATGGGAAAATAAAACCCTCCCAGAAGATAAAGATTCAATCTTTAGAATCTTTATCTTTCGCTCTGTAAAGCTCCCCTCACCTCCTCTGCTTTTATTCTCTCTGTTTTTGCTTTTTCTTTGAGCACTTTTGAGAGGGTTCTACAGAAGTGCTTTTGTCTGCTAGATGAGACCTCCTCTCCCTCCCTTGGCTGTTTGCTGGATATTTGCCAATAGGGAGTGAGTGTCTATGAGCTGTACTAGTTGCAGTCCAGTCTCCTATATGTAAAGCAAATAAATAGGTTTTGCTGCAGTCACTGATCACTCCACAGTCCACACCGCGTACCTAGGGTTGCGTGACGAAGTTCAAAATTTTAGGGCATTTTATTTTATATATTTGGTAAAATAAAAAGACCTTGATTAGGGTGTTGGGATTATCATACAGTTGCAGAAGAAAGTCATTTTGCTTGGCTGATTGCTTTCTGTTTAAGCGTGATTAGTGAGGGAAAGGTGGACTAAATTTCTATATTCCTAAAATAACACGATTGACAATAAAAATCTTGCATTTGGACGATGTAATTGAACTTAAAGTTCTCGCTTATAAAGGAATTTGAGATATTTTTTATTTCAAAATTTGTATTTATGGTATCAATCGTATTGATTTTTCTATTTCAGTAAAAGTGGCTTGTAATTGTCGTATAACAACCAATTTCCCTAAAATTTATCTTGTTTAGAGAAATATTCCATATGTAATAATATTTCAAATCAATCACACATTAATTTTAATTTAGTTGATTTCTTTCTAATATAATATTTTTATATATATTATTACGTGATTAATTTTAAATACCGAAAGAATTCAATGTGTACGTAAGTTGTTATTGTCTAAATGAGTAACATGCCTTGTTGAAGTAAAAAAATGAGATCTTGACTAAAATATTCATGGGGCCTTGTCGGTGAGAGGCAAGACAATAATATAAAATTATGTGGGTGATCCTTTACCCCATCTGACTAAACACATTGAATTAATAGCTAAATAAGGATATTAGATTTAATTATGCATTTTTAATTGGGCAACAAATCTTACTGACTACCGAAGACTTTGGTTCCAGACGGTAATAATTTAGTATAACACATGCACCTCAAGTCTTTCAAGAATTTTTATTTTCTCAAAGGAACCGACCGACACAGCCAATATTTTTATATTCCATTTCATAAAATCTAAAGTTTTGGGGAATAACATTCTATCCGAATTATCTTTCTGAAAATCCGACAATCAGTTCATTATATGTGTTTATTTGTTATTATGAGGTCAGAAATTATTTTGAATGTTTTATTTAAAATTGAACACTAACAATGCCTCACGAAAATTGACCACATAATATACAATGGATGGACACGATGAAATAATTCCTTGGATCCTCACAAAGAGATCCGGAGAGGATCCTCGTCAAGACGAGAAAGTCTTAGTAGGGTTGCTCTGTGGGACCTTGTTACATGCAGTTTCAGACCTTCTACAGTAATTCTTACGATGAGGTTACGAGAAATTAGGTTGTCGATTAATTTACAAGTCGTGGCCACTGCTGAATTCATGAGATTCATATATTACACTTAATGATTGAACTCTCGTTGATTGGATTCAAATTTTATGATTCTTCGTGAGAGTTTGTTTCAAATTTATTGAAATCAAAAATTTTAACTCACAGTAAAAAAATCAATTTCTTCTCAATCTAATTTTTCTAATTTTAATTACGTTTATGGCAACGAGCTATGAGTGGGACGCGGAGACCGCATAAACCCCAATCCAGTGTGGAAGAGCTAAGTGTGATGACCTACCAAGACACACGTCTCCATACACCAATGGAGCTTAATGCTTGGATTAAAGTAAGCTTCATAAGTGAAGTGTTTTTTTTTTTTTTAAGAAACAATTCACTGAAACTTGGTCATGTATCCTCACAAAATCCAAGCCGTCATCAAAATAATTTCTTCTTGACCAAAGCATCATCATAATTGGTTTGTTATATATTAATATTTTCAATTTCTTTTGGGTAAACATATTTTCAATTATTGATTACGCGCTTTCTTTCATCGTTCCAACATAAATAAATAAAGAGAGATGGCAAAAGTAAGTGGCCCTTTACTACAGTGCTGGAAATGAGTGTTGCATTTGCATCATGACATGGGTTTGAACATCGTTGACTTTCTAATCTAATATCTAATCTAACAAATCTATTACCTGACAAAAAAAAAAAAAAAGATGACAAAAACAAAAAGTCCAGAGAAATCTTAAAACTGGGTGGCCTAAAATATAGAGTGGTCAGAGATGGATATAGAAGCCCAAACTGAATGGAATTGTTGCTAGGAAGCCCAAAGACTTTAGGATTCTACTACTCTTTAGGCAAAGGACAACCATTTTCAACCCATGTTTTGGTTACATATCAAACTTACAATGCATACATCAACTCTAAGGATTTGATTTATCCTTTCAGATTGGACAAGCTAAAAGATAATTAAATGACAAATAAACAAAGTGTACACAAGGAGAAAAACGTGTGTGAAATTCAAACTTTTCCTTCTGCAACTCGACTTTAATATTATTTTCTCTAGTGAAATTCAAATTTCGCCATTTAATACTCTAGAACTCGAAATTTACTCTACTTTGGTAGGATTCCGTTTATTCAACAGCTGACGAGGAAAGATACCCATCATATTTTTCTAAGGTTGCACAATTTAATCAAAGACTCCTATCCTTTCTCTCTGCATACGGACACAATTCTGTCAACATCCAAACCAAATGGGTCAATTATTTATACATGCTTTCAAAGCCACCTCACTCATGATTTAGAAAGTTTGACGTTTTGCTCGTGTATTCCAATATTTTTGGTAGGTAAGCAAGTGGTAGAAGAACGACTGGTGAACGATGCCCATAAGTGCTTTCTACCAAGGCTCTACCAATCCAACCAATCTGATTAATCATAATTGCCTTTTTAGTTTATTGGACGGCTGAGATTTACAGTTCACATGTTGCTTTCCCACATTGGTGGGACGCACCACCAATATATAGAGGTCAGAGAAAGCAGATTCAACAGAGAAAAATCAGAGGGGCAAAGCTGCAAAAGAAAGACAAGATGGGGGTGATCAAAGCGGCTGCAGGAGATGCAATTTTGACCTCCATGTGGGTGTTCTGTGCACCCAGCATGGGAGTTTTCACATCCATCATAGCCTCGTTTCTTGGCATCCAAGCTAGGTCTTTGCCAGGTCTTTTCATCACCACAATAATTTCCACAGTCCTAATTTTAACAATCAGCTTGATAGGCAAGCTCTTGGGTGGTGCCAGCTTCAACCCTTCCACCACCGCCAGTTTCTACGCTGCCGGCCTCAACCCTGGAACTTCTCTCCTCTCCATGGCAATTCGGTTCCCGGCTCAGGCGGCCGGCGGAGTAGGTGGCGCCAAGGCAATTTTACAAGTGATGCCAATGAAGTACAAGCACATGCTTAGAGGGCCTTCTTTGAAAGTGGATTTGTATACTGGTATTATAGCTGAGGGGGTGATGACTTGTCTTCTTTGCTTTGCTTTGCTTGTGATTATGCTGAGAGGGCCTAGAAATCCAATTGTGAAGATATGGATGCTTTCGATCGCGACGATTGGATTGGTGGTTGCCGGAAATGGATACACAGGACCTTCCATGAACCCTGCCAATGCTTTTGGGTGGGCGTATGTAAATAATTGGCACAACAGTTGGGAGCTTTTCTTGGTTTATTGGATTGGCCCCTTTGTTGGAGCAACTGTAGCTGCTTTGGTTTTTAGGGTTTTGTTTCCCCCACCAGTACCAAAGGAAAAGAAAGCTTGAAAAAGAAAAGAACATTAGGTTAATGCAGATATTTGATTCAATAGTTATGGTGTTTGTGATTCTCTTCTCTTTCTCTTATGAATGAAATGATTTACAATTGTGAATTTTAGGATTCATTTTGTAGATTTAATACCATGAAGGCCTTTGTTGTTGATACTGATTTCGTAACTCATTTTGTAGCGATTTGCATTCCAAACTGAATATTTTACAATTCAACTGAAGCAAAATCTTAAACCAATTTGCTTTGGTTTTGAATCAAATAAATAAACTGTATTGTAACCCAACTAAAGGGCTTGCATCATGTGCAAGGGCCTTGTCTTGGGTTTGGTCCGACGCAGCCTACGTCCTTTCTCTTTGTGTTTTCTTTTGGCTGACTATTGCAAAATCTAACTATATCGTCAGAAACTAGAGCTCAAAGACTAATAAAAATTATAACGACAAAAAATTTGATTCGTGACATTAACATATATATATATATATATATATGTCTCAATGTATTTCACCTTTGTGTTTAGAGGAGTTGTAAACAAAAGGCTCGAGGAAAGAGACATTCCCTTTTCCTTTCTCCTCCTCCTTTTCCCTAAGATTTCTACATATATATGCATCTTTCCTAAGATTTATATACATACATACATACATATATATATATATATATATATATGCAACTTGTTTAGAAAGGCACAAAATGCACAATTTACAAAGTGATCATCTCTCACTTAAGATTGGAAACACAGAGTTATACACATTTAACTAGGAGTGGGCAAACGGATACAAGAACCACGGGTTGGGGCGGGTCCAAAAATTATAAATACAAAATGGGGCAGGACGGGTCGGGTACAAGTAAATAACGGGACGGGCCGGTTCTAGAAATTGAAAAAAAGGGCCCCCCGGCCCGGACCGTTGATTTCCATCTTGATTTCCCACGTTGATTTCCTACCGTTGATTTCACCCTCTCTCTCTTATTCTTGTCCGGGACTCCCAAGACTCCATTCCATTCTCAGACCCAATTCACTCAACTCTCCCCTCTCTAGATCTCTCCTCCTTGAATCTCCTTTCCTCACTCACCGCCACCATCATCATCAGACTTCGATCTCTCCTCCTGATTCACTCTTGTCTTCCTCGTTCAATCTGCTGCCATCATCATCAAGCCTCGATCTCTGGCGACGCTTTGTTCGGCACTGATCTCTGGTGACGCTTTGTGATGCGTCGACGACAGGGTCGTCGATAAGTTCATGATGGAGCAGCCAATCTCGCCGTACCTGACCACGTTCGCCTTCGACAAAGGATTTGGGTGGTTCTTTCCGCTAGTGGCTCTAAGAATGCTGAGGTACATAAGCGCCACATCAAACATCATACATGACTGGGACGAGGTCTTCAACTATTGGGAGCCTCTCCATTTCCTTCTCTACAAATCTGGTTTCCAAACTTGGGAATACAGGTTCCCCTTTCAATTCTCTTTCTTTTTTCCTCTCTGAAAAATTGAAACTTTGTTCTTTTTTTAGGTGTTTTGTTTCTGGGTTTTGATTGTTTGTTATTTTCTGGGTTGTTTTTATTTTGCTTGTTATGAAATTATTTGTCTTTTTGGTTATTTGAAGTTTATTTGATATTAAAGATGTTAATATAATGCTATGTTTGGTTATAATTTGTAGAGAACCATTAAGCTCTGGATTTAATTTATTGGGGAAGTTGGTTGTCGTCAAAAAGTTTAGTGCTTGTTAACGTACAAGATTTTGTAGAGCATTGCAGCTCAAGAACTAATTGTAGCCTTCAGATGAACCGATGTGATTTACTTCGTTACGGTAATTTAAAAAAAAAAAAAAAAAACCACAGAGGACCCGTGTACCCGACCCGAATTGGCCCGTTTGAAACGGGTCGGGTTAGATCCGGTTCCAGTGATCAAATTTCCAATACCTGACCCGGCCCATTCCGTTTCCTTTTTAAGCAGGTTCAGTCCGGTCCCTCCAAATTTGAACCCGGTCCGGCCCGTGCCCACCCCTACATTTAACCATCAAATCAAAGAGAGATTCTTTAAGAATAGAAGCACAGAATTATGCTTGATCAACTTGAACTTCCCCCCAGATTCCCTCAGGAAGAAGTGATCCGGCATCCTTTCGCTTTGCATCCCTTTGCGTCTTTTAGGGTCGCTTTTTGGCATATTAAACCAAACTACAGCATCAGAAACGTTTCTGATAAATCCTCTACAGACATACAGAATTGATTCATGGCATTGACAAATCTAAAAGGATTTGTGTACAAATACAAATGCTGCAGCATGATTCCCATCTATCTCATTGCAGGCATCAATGCAAAGGAGTTACCATGGAAAAGGAAAACGGAACCCAAGTTGGATGGAGAGTTTCATTTTTGTTCTATATATTTAAATGACTAAATGATTTCCGATTTGAAATGAGTATTGTTGATATTTATATACTTTAATAAGAAGATTCAGGATATTCAGAACTTGAAAGGAAAGCCATCTAGCTCGCTTTATTAAACATTGGAAATTATAGGAAATCCAAAATCAGCAAACTAAAGCATAAAATCAAACAGATTATTGTTGCTCACAAAATCAAATAAAATTGGAAATATACAAGCTGCCACCAATGTTTTCAAAGTTGAGGAAAAATAATAGGGGCAGACTGTGTGATCAAGTGCACTATTACACATGAACAGAAAATACTTGAAGTTGCTAAGGGAACTCGTCAGTAGAACAAAATAGAAACTCCCTAGAGAGAGAGAGATCCTAGTGTTCCATACCAGAAGATCCATGTGGAATTGATAATGACCGTGATGATGATTGACGGTCATGATCATAGGGGGGTCAACAAAAAGAGGACAATGTAAACTGCCATTCTTGCTTTGCATGTTCCATGTGATGGTCAGGTCACCATCCGGCTTGAACTTGGCCAACTTGATCTGATCATGAGTGGTTACCATCTGCCCTTCATCCAAGTCAACATGTGATTCTTCCAAAGCCTATTTATTTATCAAAATAGAACATCAAATAATTAATTAATGGATAGCAAAAATCCAAATTATAAAGTACTTAAATCATGTTAATTTTATTCCAACAATATTCTATTTAATCTAATCTAAACTATGGACATATTAATTTGAATTTAGGTGCAAACGAATGAGCCTAGTGTTCTAGTCAGCTTGGATACGATCAGGGATACAATGCTTAAAGTATGTTGTAATATCTTATTACCTGGCAAATGTGGCACCAAAAAGTGAAGAGCAAACCCAACCATGGTGCAGATGGGCACTCTAACTTGGGAAAATTCTCATTGAAATAGGGGAGCTTTGACTCTTGTTTAACTTCGACGTCTCCTATTTTTAGCCCACACTCCTTGCCCTTATTTACTTCCTCCGGCCACCTCCTCCCTTCCCTTTCATCCTGACAGAACAATAGTAGTGGCATAATAATATTGCCTGACTTGAACATTGACAGAAATTCTTGAGGAAAATGCAAAGTAACTGCAGCCACATCCATGGCTTGAACTTGAAGGCATTTCCAATAAATTGGTGTAGTATGTCTTGGCTGCCCAGGTTTGTTATTTGCTGGTTCCATTTCAACAGTAAGCTCCAATTACATCCAAGCCTTGAAATGAAGCCACATTCAAGTCCTCATCAACAAGAACACTGCTACCAGAAATCGGGTTTAAGATATCGAACGGGGAAACCATTTTGTGCAAATTCAATCACCCCGTTACATCCTCAGCTCCCCTGAACAAATTAGATATGCATATTTGTAATCACATGACAAATTTCCACAAGCCCATTGGAACAATGTATGTTGTAGACTATATAATGAATGTCAACAAGGAAGAAATATATAGTAGGGTAAATTACAAAAAACTACCTCAACTATTGGTGTCACGACATTTTCATACCTCATCTTTTAAAGTTGACAATGTCATACCTCATCTTACGAATTTGTGCCAATGTTATACCTTCCGTTAATTGGCCGTGAATTTTTCAGTTAAATGCTGATGTGGCTTGATCCGAGACCTATTTTTTATAAAAAAATTATTAAAAATTATAAAAAAAAATCATTTAATATTTTTTTAAATATTAAAATAATAAAGAAAAGTAAAAAAAAAAAACCAACACTCGTCCCCTCCCCCCCCCTTCTCTCTCTTCTCCCCATCTCCATCTTTCTTTCCTCTTCTTGCAACTGCAACCCAGAAAAAAGAAGAGAAAAAAAAAAACAATGTCTTCCCCCCTCCCCACCACCCCCCCACCCCCTCTTCTCCCCGCACCCACTCTCCGCACCTAACCTCCCCACCTTCGCACCCAACCTTGCACCAACTACCTGAAACCCAAAAAAAAAAAAAAAAACCCACACTCGTCCCCTCCCCATCTCCATCTTTCTTTTCCCTTCATGGAACTGCAACCCAGAAAAAAGAAGAGAAAAAAAAACCAATTTGTCTTCCCCCTCCCCCCCCCCCCCCCCACCCCCTCTTCTCCCCGCACGCAACCTCGCACCCACTACCTGAAACCCAAAAAAAAAAACCCAGATCCCGTTGAGGTGGAATTGGAAAACCTTCGGCAGGCCGATTTCGAAGGTTGAGAACTTGGGTGCAGTGAAAATGGGAGGAATGGGTGTGGAGGGAAGAGTGTTTGGGGGGGGGGGGGACGACGGACGAACTGGGTTTTTTCTTTTTTCTTTATTATTTTAATATTTAAAAAATATTAAATACATTTTTTTAATAATAATTTTTTTAATTTTTTAATAAAAGATGGGTTCCGAATCAAGCCACGTCAGCATTTAACTGAAATATTCACGATGAATTAACGGAAGGTATAACATTGACACAAATTCGTAAGATGAAGTATGACATTATCAACTTTAAAAGATGAGGTATGAAAGTGTCATGACACCAATAGTTAAAGTAGTTTTTTGTCATTTACCCTATATAGTATTACATTTTAAAACCAGAATTAGACTATAATGTAATAATATGAAGGATTATTTTAGAACCCTTGAAAGATCACTGGCCTCTAATATAATAAAAACATTATTAAGAGAGCACTTTTTGCTAAAAGAAAATTAGCAATCCGAATACGAGATCAAATAAAACACACGAGAAAACAACAAAAATCCAGATAGATTGTGCATAACGGACAAAAAGCAACAAGGAAATTTGATCTGGCACGAATATATACATACATACACACACACCGGGGGCGGTTCCACTCTTGGACCACTGGATGTCTAAAGAAGCGCCTGTAAAAATCTCTAAGGACCACCTAATGGATTGAACATGTGATGGAAGAGAGAAGACACCATGGTTCTGCTGTTTTTGAACCTTGGTTACAACAAAGAAAAAAGACTTTTTCTGTTCATTTCCGACATGACCAACTCTCACTTTTTTTTTTCTTTTTTAAATTATTGTCTATGCCACCCTAGCATTTCAATTAGCAAAGGGATGATGTATTACTTAATCAATATTTTTATACCATATGTTTGACACCGTTTTTTTATTTATTTTTAATTCCTATAAATTCATACGACCTCTGAAAAGTATTTCGTAATATACTATGAAATTGTAGTCGCTTGTACTTTCATCATCAAATTCATTAAATTACTAAAGCACAAATTCTATTTTTTTGTATGTTCTATGTTGAATAATAAATCTCAAATTCTCAATACAAGTATAGTTTTTTTTGTAAGTGTAAATATGCATTTACTTGTATATATGATGTATAGTAAGTTTACTTAAATCTGCCTATTCAACCTAGTATGTTGTCTAGACCCCGTCTAGGTGCATAGGCGCCCCAGTCCACCGACGGACTAGGGCCTAATGTCCCTTGGTTAGGACTACCCAAAGTTATAATCCTGGATCCGCCACTGCACGTACATATATATGGAGAGAGAGAGAGAGAGAGAGAGAGAGAGAGAGAGAGAGAGAGAGGAAACGTACCATGGAGCCTAAGGAAAGAGGTTGAAGAAGGAGGAGAGGTAGTTATAAGCAGGAGCAGTTTGAGATCGAGAAGCTTTCAGCAAAGGCCATGATACATATCAGGAACAATGTTCTGAAATCCCTCGATCGCGCGCATGCATACTCTCTCTTTTTTTGTGACGTCTAATCCGACCATGAACAAGGTTTAAATAATAATCAGCACAGAAAAAAGTAGGTAATGTTTTCAGATTCATTGAACCTGGCCCTGAGTGGATCTTGAGCTCTCACTACTTTACACACAAGGGATATTTACACGCTGATGATCCCAGCCATGCATGCGGTGTGTAATGTTTCACGACATCTTTATTTATACTATTATTTAAGAAAATAAGTTTTGTCAACCTCTTTTGAAGAATGACAATTACTAATATACATAATAAAAAAGATTATATGATGTATTGGACGATCACAGTCACTTACTATTAGACAGTTTAATTGCTTTCAGATATGACCCTTTTAAAATAAAATATTAAACACATAATCTCGTACGCAAATAATTTTAACTACTTTAATTAAAAATCATTTTATTGCATTATGATGACGCTATATATTGAGAGGTGAAAATTTGACAACAGTACTTTTGATACATCATGAGAATACCTTTAAGAACTTAACTATGTACAAAGCTATTGCCGTACACATGAGATTATGTGTTTGATTATTTGAGGATAACACTTTGCGTTCTCTCTTTGGAGGATGAATTAATTTTTTACTTGCGAATAACGTATCTTGACTATACAAATTTCATAATCTAAATCGTTCAATATCTGAATCTTTATTTGAAGATCACCTTTACAAAAAAACATTTCAATCGGTGATATTTAGTCATTCATGATAAATTCCGTTCATTTCTTTGACACATTAGATGATTAAACGCTGTCGAAATCAAATTATTTTTTGAAGAATTAATATTCTAATGAAGATTAATAAATTGAATAATTTCAATCGTTGATTTTATTCGCAAATGGGAGATTATTTCCAAAAGATTTATTTGCCCACAAGGATGGCGTCGATTCCAAGAGGATGAAACACAATGTGGTAAAACTTCATTGACAATTAATAAACAGAATTTATTTAAATTTTGACCCTGTCATATACGCATTCACTAATTAACATTTTTTTTCCCCAAGAAAAGGACAAGACCACATGACAGAATTTAAATTAGGGTTAGGATAGTATATGGATGCTTGTAGTTCGAGGAGGTCCCTCAGTAAAGCCACAATAATTTAAACTGAGGATGTCATTATATAAAAGTTTGCCTCAATTATTGTGAATTAATGGACTTTGAACAACCCCTCATACTTCTATCAGCCTTTTTCTTTCTTTTTATTATCTTTTTTATTGAGACCTAAGCGTCGATGCATGATATTTGCATCTTTCATTCTAATTCTTGAGAATAACGTATATTTATTATATAAATTTCATCATTAAAACCGTTCAATTTTTTAATCTTCATTTATTTAGAAAAAAAGGGGTTACATGTTCCGATCCATGAGCACACATCTAAAGAACTCTTCAAAGTAGTAAAAAAGTAATCATGTATTCCACATCAGAGACATACACATAATTTGGTCAGTTAAAAAGTGCGAGTGTGGGCTTTAGTTTGCCGAGCTTAGTCACGTGGACTTGTGACTCGATGTTGGGCCAATAAATGTTTCGAGGATCTCTACCAACATTTGAAATAGAAGTATTACTAAATCAAAAACTAGTTTGGTTGTATATGGCGACAGTTGATGCCCCATGGTACATAGTCAACGCATGCTATATAAGACGGGCCTTGGGTCAGAGTAACCTTTCATTCTCACTGCCAAGACATATACCAAACCCCAAAGCAGTCCAATCCATGCCGTGCAATCCAAGAAAATAGTCCAGTTTTAGTCCACTCCAACGCACCATAACGCCCCCTCTATGTAAAAATGTAGCAGCATATGTGAACTCCTAAAACATTTGGTTAAGTTCTTGATTCGCTCAGTTATTTTTGGGAGATTGCCGTAGGAAGACATTATAGTGTGGGGTATCTAACTTAGGGAGGTGTATTCAATTGGAATTTTCTTGGATTGCATGGCACAGTTGCCATAAAAAATCAACTAATTACTAATTAGTTGTACAAATGTCAGTAAACATTCCAATTTCTTCTTATAAATGTAATTCCCATTGAAAACGGACCCATAGTTAACTTGTGCACTTAATCAACGAATTCCTTGAGATTTTAGTTTGTCGAGCTTAGTAACGTGGGCTTCTGATACGAGGGTAATAAGGGTATTGAGGAAGATGAAAAACCTTGAGGCATGTGCCTTAGGAATATTATATGTAGAGTTAGCCCGTTAGGTCTGAGGGTGTGCCTTTCTAAACACAAAACGATACACGAGAGTGCAAGTGGAAACTACACCCGTAACTGGGACTTGCCCGTCTCGCTGGGCGGCATTGGCTTTCTAGAGCAATGGCTCTAGCAATGCATATATAATTGCGTAACATGGCTTACCATCTCCAGTTGCTCTCGTCTCGACACAGCCCTCATTTTCTGTGTAGTTCTCACATTTTTAAGGGAAAATCGACAATATTATCAATAGAGGAAATGATTATAATTTACAACCGAAAGACCAAAGACCCAAGTCGTAGAAGATTAGATGTACAAATAATCAATAGAATCTCACACAGAAAAAGACACAGAACACAAATATACATATATCTTCTTTGTTGGGTTTCATGATTTTCGAAAACTTCAAATACTTGGAATGCCTTGGAAAGATTTTCAGAATCAATCTCCGAATTCGATTCGAAAAGGGTTTTAGCAATCCAGGATGACACCTGAAATTTTGCTTGTAAAATCCTAACAGAAAGCAGTTAAAGAAATATAACTAATTAATCTAATTAAGCCTTGTAAAATCCTAACATTTGGTTAAGTGCTTAATTTGCTTAGTTATTTTTGTGAGGCTGCAGTCCGAACACGTTGCAGTGATGGGTCTTGAACTTAATTAGTTGGCTCAACAATTTTTTTTTTTTTTTTTTGGCAAGTTGTTTCGAAAGTTGGATTGGAGGCAGGCAGGCCGACAATTGGTTTGAGGTTCTCTTATATACAGAGTTGACTCTATTTGCTTAGTTTTCTTGGATGATATTCATGGACTTAATAGGCTAGCTCTCGAGTGATCTCTAATGGTTAATTTTGGTTTGATTTTTAACCTAGGTTACCAACAAAAACAAAAGTTGATGTGGAAGAACAGATCGATGATTAACTTGGACACTGTGCACATCCGACAACAAAGTACACGTGTTACAGATTTGAGCTCCAATTTGGACCATGATCTGTCGTTTCAAAGAGAATGATATCACGAGTGTAGCACTTCTCTAAGCCATGACATATGACCTTTTATGATGAGTTTCAATGTTTACTAGGTTAACATCATTCTAAGTTTTAATGATATTTTTGGTATTTTGATATTTTGTTTCTATTAGGATTCCCAACAATCCTAGTGTTGAGGTATACTTTAAATGGTGTTAGGTTGTCATACTATTCAATCTTAAATTTTGTGAATTTTCTCATGCCTTCTAATGGTTTTTTATAGCACGTTGCGTCAAAAGTTATGCATGCATGACAGAATTCCATATGGCTCCACTTGTCTTAATTCCTTAGATTTCGTAATAAGAACACAATAAGTGTTTACTGGACTAATCTGTCCCAAGATATGTTGTAACAAGGGACTCAAGAAGCAGAATTGGGCATGTCACGCCCCGATCCTGACAAACGTCCAAGATCGACACGTGACGTCATCAAATACCCGTATATCTCACATACCCCGTCTCTGGGATATGGACAAAGCACAACTCAAGATTCGAATTGCGTGATAATTTTTCGTATACTTTATGGGTGCATCTAACCTCCTCGTTAGACTGCCTACGTACCCTAAACAAGGATCAAGCCATTCGTAGTTCACCACTTATCAAACTCTAATATTTTTGTAAAATACTTCTAGCAAAAATCTTAGAGTGCCACATTACACATCAACCTTACGCCAAACAACAATTATCACCTTATCATGCACGCATGTATGCCATTCTCACACATATGCTTTCCAATTCATCCATCATATAAATCACTATGTTTCACATAATACCGCAATTCATAGTATGCAACAGCTCAAAGAACAGTCAACGAAGCACAATGTTATTCTCTAGCCACATCGGTCAACAAGTCTAATCACAATGACAACAATAACATCAATCAATAACACATATCATAGAGCGATACAGTTCAGCTGAAGCCTACATCTCTGAAGCTGAAATCAAATCCAAGGAACCAACAAATCAAATGATGCGATTTCGAACCACTCAACGAAATCCATCAACATCGAGTTCCGGACCATCTCTCAACGAAATCCGAGTGAATACGATTCCGGACCATCACTCAACGTAATCGCGTAGTAGAAGGAATTCCGAACCATCACTCAACGGAATCCAAGCGCATACGATTCTGGACCATCACTCAACGAAATCGCGGAATATGAGGGATTCTGGACCATCACTCAACGGAATTCAAGTGGATACGATTCTGGACCATCACTCAACGGAATTGCCGAATAGAAGGGATTCCGGACCATCACTCAGCGGAACCCGAATGGATACGACGATTCCGGACCATCACTCAATAGAATCACAGAATAGAAGGGATTCCGAACCATCACTAAACGTAATCCGAATGGATACGATTTCGGACCATCACTCAACAGAATCGTGGAATGGAAGGGATTTTGGACCATCACACAACGGAATCCGAGCGGATACGATTCCGGACCATCTCTCAACAGAATTCGAATGGATACGATTTCAGACCATCACTCAACGGAATCCGAGCGGATACGATTTTGGACCATCACTCAATGAAATCCAGACGGAGCAGGGAACCAGACCACTCAACGGAACCCCAGCGGATACTCAGTTCCAGATCACTCAACGGAACCGAGTGGAAGGCTAAGGAACAAATCAACGACTCGAAGAAATAAAACATGAACCAAGTACTCAATTTAGAAAGGCTGAACGAAACAAGAAGTGAAATAAGGTAACCGGATGTGAAACAAGTGTCGAAGCAACAAACCCCATGACAATGGGTTAACAGTCCACTACTAGCCCTTTCATTTCATCCGATCATGCCAATCATACAGCACAAACCACATTTCAGACATGCACGTCAAATCACACTTCATAAATGTTTCCAATCCACAGTCAAATCACAATTAAGAAAAGTAGAACGATGGCTATAAAATAACATAACAATTCAATATAAATCACCTATATTATAATTCATAACAGAATCGAAGAAAATACAGATGAAGAAATCAATGGAAACAAGAAGGCTCGAAAGCTTAGAGAGAGATAGAGAAATGAGCGTTTATTATTTCTGAATATGATTTTTTTTTCACACACACCTTACATGCTTATCTCAGCTTATATAGCTTTTAGAGGACTAACAGATTCTCCTAACTGTTCTAACTACCTTGACAGATTAGCTATATCAGTAACAACCACAGCTGCCATGTCATCAATCTTTAACTGCAAATCTGCCATGTCAGCATCGATTGAGTTGCCAAGTCATCAGTGAGTCATCTGCTATATCCAGTGAGTCATCTGTTATATCCATCATCCCCCCTCAATCGCAGCTAGGATTCCCTAGTTGCAGATTGTAGCAATGCTTAGCAAACAAATGACTATGTAGACCTTTCGTCAAAATATCAGCTGTTTGATCATCCGTTGGAACATACACAACCTCCAAATCTCCTTGTTGAACTCTCTCTTGCACAAAATGGTAATCAGTATCCAGATGTTTTATCCTAGAATGAAACACTGGATTTGCACTCAGTGATATTGCAGACATATTATCACACTGGATCAAAGGAGGAGAATGAAGAAATACATCCAGGTCTTTCAAAATATGTCTCACCCAACTAATATCTGCAGCAGCATGTGCAAGAGCTTTATACTCAGCTTCTGTGGAGCTCCTTGAAATGGAGCTTTGCTTCTTTGATTGCCAAGATATAGGGTTGGTTCCCAGAAAAACAACATACCCTGTCACTGATCTTCGTGTATTAAGATCTGTAGCCCAATCTGCATCAGAAAATGCATTTAAATTCATCTCTGCATTTGCTGAATAACAAATTCCATGCTGCATTGTCCCTTGAAGATATCGTAATATCCGCTTTACTGCTCCAAAATGTACCTCAGTTGGTGTAGTCATAAATTGACACACTGAATTTACTGCAAATGCAATATCTGGTCGTGTGAATGTCAGATATTGTAGTGATCCAACTATACTTCGATAAGTGCTAGGATCTGTCAAGGGATTTCCTTCATTCATAAGCAAGGACGTATGAGGCTTGCAAGGTGTTGTTGCAGGCTTACAAGAGTCTAAACCTGCCTTATGTATAAGGTCTTTGATATATTTAGCTTGATTCATAAAGATATCTCCATTCTCTTTGTACTCTATTTGTAGACCAAGGAAAAATGTAAGCTTTCCCAGATCCTTTAACTCAAAGACTTCAGATAACTCTTGAACAATATGATTAATCTTCAAATTATTGGAGCCTGTGAGAATTATGTCATCCACATATAACAACAATATGACAATGTCTGAACCATCTTTCCTCATGAACAAGCTTGTATCTGACAAAGATGCATGAAACCCCATTGCAAGAAGGTAACTCGTGAACTTGGAGTTCCAGGCTCTTGGTGCCTGCTTTAAACCATACAAAGACTTTCTCAGTTTACACACATGATCAGGATAGTTAGGATCAGCAAACCCTTGTGGTTGTTTCATATAAACATCCTCTTGCAAATCTCCATGAAGAAATGCATTTTTGATGTCAAGTTGCTTTAAATCCCAACGATTCACTGCAGCAATAGCCAAAATAATTCGTACTGTTGTATGTCTTACAACAGGACTGAAGGTTTCTGAATAATCTACACCATGTTCTTGTGAGTAGCCTTGTGCAACTAAACGTGCCTTGAACCTTGATATACTGCCATCCGGGTTCTTCTTTATTTTATAAACCATTTGCTCCCCACAATTGCCCTGTCATCAGGCATAGGAACTAAGCTCCATGTCCCTTGTGCTTGTAAAGAGTCATACTCCTCTTGCATAGCTTGCTGCCACTGTGGTATGCTAGAAGCTTTTCGAAAGCTTGATGGCTCTGCCATGTCAGTATTTTGTGTAACAAAGGAGAAACCCCCAGTGAATGATTCTGCTTCACTTAACTGTAAAGTCTGTAATTCTGGTACTTTGGCTAGGAAAGCTGCATAATTTTTCTTCTCAAGTACCCCACTTTTCAATCTTGTTGTCATAGGATGATGTGAAGTAGAACTAATCACAGATGAGGAATCAGCACCAATATTGTTATCATGAGGTGAGAAGGGAAGAATTACCTCTAACTGTGAACTGTGGTGGACAGGCAGCAAGGGTGACATTGTTGAGTCTGGAATAGAGTGATGATGATGAGGAATTTGGAGTGCTGAAGAGTCTTGCAATGTCAAAGAATCAGAACCATAAGAGCTCGATTGATGTTGAATATCTGATACAAGCACATCCTGAGTCTCTTGAGAATTTCCAGAATGTGACATGGATACATCAGTAACACTGTGAATTGGGAGCTGAACCATAATCATGGGTTGTGAACACTGTGAATTTGACAAATTATTTGCTTCAGGAACAGATGTCTTTTTAAAAGGATACACAGTTTCATCATGAATCACATGCCTAGATAATATCAACCTGTCATTTTCCCCATTGTAACAGATGACCCCTTTGTATCCAACAACATAACCAAGAAAAACACTCTGAGTTGACCTAAATTGTAGTTTGGTGGCATTAAAAGGTCTAAGAAATGGATATACAGCCGTTCCAAAAATTTTGAAATGATTAACTTCAGGTACTCTTCCAAACAAACACTGATAAGGTGACTGCATTTCTAACACTTTGCATGGCATTTTGTTAATCAACAAAGTGGCATGAGCACATGCATGGTACCAAAACTTTGGTGCTAAATTAGCTTCTGCCATGAGTGTGATGGCAGTGTCCACAACATGCCTGTGTTTCCTTTCAGCAAGGCCATTCTGCTGAGGGGTATATGGACATGAAACCATGTGTTTAATCCCTTTTCTTGCCAAGAACTCTTTAAACATGTGACTCATAAACTCCCCTCCACCATCAGATTGAAAACACTTAATATATGCATTGAATTGAGTTGATATAAAGGCATGAAACTTGACAAATATATCAAAAACGTCTGATTTATTCACCATTGGAAAGATCCACATGAACCTGGAATATTCATCTACAAAGTTCACATAATATCTATATCCCTCTATAGACTTTGTTGGAGATGGACCCTATACATCCGAGTGAATCTTATCAAACATATTGCTAGCCTTATCATGATGTACAACAAATGGCTGTCTACTCATTTTGCCTCTGATGCAAGATTGACACATTGACATACTTGAACTAGACTCTTTACTAACTGTTATATCTGAAGCTTTAATCATAGCAGCTAATATCTCCTCAGACGGATGTCCAAGCCTCCTGTGCCAAACTGAAGCCTGAACTTTCTTTCCCAGAAACGCAGCACAATTACTCAACTTTGCAGCAAAACCATTGGAAAATGTGTTGACTGGTATCTGAAACAATTCCCCATCATCACTCTTTCCTTGGTATAGGATCACCTTTGTGGCCTTGTCCTGGATAAAAAAATTCACATCATCACAGATAAACCAGCAATCATTGTCTTTACATAATTTCTTAACTGACAGTAAATTAACAGCAATCATAGGCACATGCAAAACATTGTGTAATTTGAAGAAATGATGTGATGATGTAGGAATAATGGAGGATCCTATATGCTTGACTGTCAAACCTTCCCCATTTCCAATTATGATCCTTTCATTTCCATTGTATGTAGTGGCTTGATTGAGATGATTAACATTGGCTGTCATATGATGACTAGATCCTGTGTCCATGATCCAGGTATCTGCTGCAGAAAAACCATGACTATTTGATGTAGATGCTTGTTGTTGTTCAATATTACCCTGTGCAGACATTGCAGTCAAGGAAGGAGGTGGTGAAGTCCCTTGATAAATGAAGTTATTCCTATGGTAACATTCCAGTGCAATATGACCTCTTTTTCCACATATTTGACACACTGTAAACCCTGGAGAAGAACTACCATTATCAGTACGATAGTAACAGTTAGATGCAGTATGACCCCTTCTGGAGCAGATTTGACATTCAGGAGAGCTTCCAGACTTGTAATTTGTGTTACCATTCCAATAGCTGCCTTTTGTACCTCCATTTCCAGAAAAGGAATTATTATGTCCAGAGTATGAATTTCCAGAGGTACCATTATAAGATTGTTTACCACTGCCTGAAAAATGTGAACTGTTGTTACCATCCATATTCCCATTTCTGTTGCCAAGATTTCCATTACCAGAATACTGCCTTGAATTTCCATTATTGAACCGCCTATTGTTACCAGAGAAATTTCCTCTTTGTTGATAGGTCATATTTCCATTTCCAACATATCCATTTCCTCCCTGAAACCCAAAATGATCTCCATTATAATCTTGCTGACTTCTCTGAGTATTAGAGTTGTCTCCATGTTCATATTGTCCTTGAAAACGCTGAGAACCAGATCCTTCTCCTTGTACCACCAGTGCAGACATGGATGTACTCAAGGAATGCATTCTTGCTTCAAAACTTATTTCACCCCCAATCAGTTGTGCTCGAAAACCTTTCAAAGACATAGTTGTTTCTCTAGCAAGAATCACTGTCTTGATCATTTCAAACTCAGCAGGTAATCCTGATAGCACAGCAATCATATAGTCATTGTCAGATATCTTTTCACCAGCAGAAGTTAATTGATCCCTTATAGCCTTCAATTTCAACATGAATTTCTCAACAGATGCTCCACCCTTTTGTGAAGAATAGAACTCAGTCTTTAATTGATTGATTCGAACTACAGAGACAGAAGCAAATCTTTCCTGCAAGCATGTCCATGCTTCTTGAGAAGTCTTACACCCAATGATATATTCCATGGCATCATCAGACAAAGTTGCAATCAATAAACTGAGCAATGCCAAATCCTTCTTGACCCAATTCTTATATGCTGTTGTGACTTCATTGGTAACACCTGTTTCTGTGTTGATTACAAACTTTGGAGGACAAAGTGACCCCCCTGTAAAGTAATCAAACAGATCATATCCCCTTAACACCGATTGAAATTGGTAACTCCACTTCACAAAATTATCATCTTGGAGTTTCACCGTAAGCATACCCAATAATCCTTCAATCTTCACCGATTCACACATCGTTAATCACCAAGAAAATGTATAATAACCCAAGCCTTCACACAAATTCCTGAATACCACTACAAGAACAATTGCAACAAACTTTGAATATTCTTCGCAACTTCGACTTCGGCCTTTGAAGTGCAGAAAATCAACAATCTTTGATATTTGATACAGAAAGAACGGCTTCGGCCTTCAATTCATCAAGAACATATACGAAACCCAGAAATTTTCTCACTTAGGCATTTAATCAAACACCTGATGGACGCAAAAAACAAAGAACCAGAATCAATGAACCTGGAAGAAAATCTGCAACTTTGATCTTCAAAACCACTGAAAACTTCGAACGCAAGAGATGAAGCAACCCAGAAGTCCTAGGCTCTGATACCATCATAACAGAATCGAAGAAAATACAGATGAAGAAATCAATGGAAACAAGAAGGCTCGAAAGCTTAGAGAGAGATAAAGAAATGAGAGTTTATTATTTCTGAATATGATTTTTTTTTTTCACACACACCTTACATGCTTATCTCAGCTTATATAGCTTTTAGAGGACTAACAGATTCTCCTAACTGTTCTAACGACCTTGACAGATTAGCTATATCAGTAACAACCACAGCTGCCATGTCATCAATCTTTAACTGCAAATATGCCATGTCAGCATCGATTGAGTTGCCAAGTCATCGAAGAAGAAGAGCAAGAAGAGAATATCAGAGAGAGGAAGAGAGAGAGATAAGCAATTGACTACATTGATACTGAATTAATTTTTACGACTATGAGAATACAGTTTATATAGCCATTATGACTAACTTGCAACCTAAGCTATTTAACTAACTAATTTGATAACAACCTAACTAACTATTGCTAAGCTGGAATGATATATTCAACATCCCCCCTAATTCTCAACTGGGATTTCCAGTTTGAGATCGTATGAATGCTTGAGAAATGCAGAACAATGAAATCCTTATTGTCGATGTACTTGAGTCCTGCTCCCATCATCAATTAATCCCACAATCACCAATTGCATACACTTTGTCACATCCCTCCACACGCAGCCATTCATCAGTTGCTAAAGCCTGTCGATTACCCTGACCAACTCCTTCTTCGTTCACAATTGAGAATGATCAAACAAGCAGCTTTACAATCACAGAAATCAAGAAACACACCCCTCTTCAGCAATCGGCCTTAAATGAAGAAAGGGAACAAGAACTGCACTCCGGCAATCGGCCTTAATGGAGTTGCACACAATAACAACAAACAAAACTTTTCAAGAACGTTACTCCGGCTATCGGCCTTTAATGGAGGAACAAACAATATCTGAGACATAACTTTTCACTCCGGCTATCGGCCTTATGGAGGAAACAAATTGCATTCAACACACTCTTGGCAATCGGCCTTTTTCGAGTGCACAAATCTCAAACAACCAAGAACTAATCAAGCAATAGAAAGGAATGGCTATTGGCCTTCACAACACTTATACTTTTCACCGAGGCAATACATCAAACACATCATATGCAACAAATTTCAAGCACCAAAATGAATCAAAGATCTAAAATACCAGCAACCCAGAAACGAAATTAATACACCAGCAGCCACCAGAGACGCACAGACGATGATCACAAACAGAGAAGCAAGGAAACACGAAGATCGAACAGGGAGAAAAGCAGAGACACAGAGAGCAGGCGAAATGAGAGCGCATCAGACTTTATGTGCGAGGAACTGTTCTGGGATACAAGAGGTCCAAGTCGAACCAGTACCCGAGCACGTCGCTGATTCAGATCGAGAATGTGAACACCAAGGGGAGGATATGGCGTGGTACGCCGGAAAGCGGCTGGCGTACATCTACAAGGCCAAGGTGAAAAAGAACAGTAGCCACTACCATTCTAAAGAAAGATTTCACAGAAACAATTTACCAAACAGCTGGAGTGCAGAAAACCCAATTCTGGAAAAGCATCATTGTTCGAGCCCCAAATCACCACCAAGAACAGCAGAATCATTGTTCACAATCGTGGAGATGATGAAAGTACTGGTTATATATTACCAAACAAATGGATCTGAACCTGGATCTGATACCATGTTAACTACATTGTAAAAGATGAAGAAAATGAAGAATTGTGTATGAAGATTGACAGAGAAGAAAGACAGAGAGAATGAAAGAAATGTTTGAGACTTTTCAGATTACTTTTCATAAAAATGTAAAGGTTTACAAGATATGCTATATATAGCATTTTACACTTTGACAGCTCACCTCTAACTAACTTTTAGCAACTCAGCTAACTACCAACAGTTCTCAACTATATTTAGCTGACATGGCACACACTCACAGTCTATTTGAGACTTTTCAGATTAATTTATATAAAAATGTAAAGGTTTACAAGATATGCTATATATAGCATTTTACACTTTGACAGCTCACCTCTAACTAACTTTTAACAACTCAGCTAACTACCAACAGTTCTCAACTATATTTAGCTGACATGGCACACACTCACAGTCTATTTGATGTCTACACTTATCATCCCCCCTCAATCTTAGCTGGGTTTACCAAGCTTGAGATTGCAGCAATGTCTAAAGAAAGCTGAACAGATCACATGGCGGCAGTTACCCAGATAAGCAAGAAACAAAAATTTGTGGCCGACTGAGTTTCTTCCCCGAGCAGAACTTGATTCTTGACAGACACCGCACGATGGCATACAACCGCTGTAGCTACTGTTTTCTTTGCAATAAGGTTTCCAATGTTTCACAGTCAACATTCCTAGAAGACCTTCAAATTTTCACAGATTCCACTGTATTTTCAGACATTTTGATTACTCTGACCAAATCTTTCTTCGTTCACAATCGAGAATGATCAAACACCATCATAACAGAATCGAAGAAAATACAGATGAAGAAATCAATGGAAACAAGAAGGCTCGAAAGCTTAGAGAGAGATAGAGAAATGAGAGTTTATTATTTCTGAATATGATTTTTTTTCACACACATCTTACATGCTTATCTCAGCTTATATAGCTTTTAGAGGACTAACAGATTAGCTAGAACAGTTAGGAGAATCTGTTAGTCCTCTAAAAGCTATATTAGTAACAACCACAGCTACTATGTCATCAATCTTTAACTGCAAATCTGCCATGTCAGCATCGATTGAGTTGCCAAGTCATCAGTGAGTCATCTGCTATATCCAGTAAGTCATCTATTATATCCATCAATAATCACTCGTACATAAATCAAGACACCCATCAGTGCAATGAGCCCATTAAGCTTCATAAAATCTCAACAACACTCTAAAATAAACGGCACATTAGAAACTCGGTTTAGTTGACTAAAAAGTCAACCGTCGATCAAGATCGATGATAAGGTTCACAACCCTAGAAATCTAAATCGAAAGATCCGCCTATCAGATTTCTGATCTGTAACTTCTCAACGTCCACATTATGCTTCTAGAACAACTTACTAAAATTTCATCGAGATCCAACGGTCGAATCTCCGTCAATCACCAAATCAAATGGTGGTCGGCATTTGGTTTTACAAACTTAGAAATCTAATTCGGGAAGATCCGTATGTTGGATTCCCGATCCGTAAAATTTCATGGTCCTCAAATATTACGTACTATAACGTATTAAAATTTGGTAACGATCCAACGGTCGGATCGTCGATTCATTTAATATCCAAGTAACGGTCTCTATCAAAACTATAGTCTTACGACGAGATTTCGTCAATTGAACGTCACATATGGAATATGGGTATCCAAATTAGTCTGGGAAGGGTAGGTGGGGTCTCGGCCCATGCGCTGCCGCGACTCGCAGGAAAATTCAAGTATTTCAAAAAATTACCAAATTTTACAGGCAAGTAGATCTCAGTGAGGGGATCAATTTTCATACCTGGGCCGAAGTCCAATTCGGCCGGGAAACGCCGGAAATCACCCACGAACCGCCGGACCCTAGAATTGGGTGTGCTTCGATTCGACCTCCATACTCGCTCCGGCGCCTCCACCAATGCCTGGGATTTGTTCCTGAGGTTGAGGGGAGCCTTTTGGTGGTGGTGGTTGACGGAGTTACCTTCGAATTTGATGGATCGTCACCACGAACCCCGCCCCACCCACCGTGCGGTTTCTCCATTTCAAGGTCAAATTTTACCAATTTTGGGGTGTAATGGGTAGAGGGAAGGCCATGGAGTGTTTTCCAAGAGGTTGCTTGATGTGGTTCGCCAGAAAAACTGACGGAAAACAGTCGGAAAGGAGCTACCCGAACCGGGTTGGGTTATGTAGAAAAATGGGTCAAGGGGGATCTGACTCCCTCATTCTCTCCTTCCTCCTTTCCCCTCCTTGCTCTCCCTCCCATTGGTCACTCCTCCCCTCCTTTTCTCTCTTGCAACCTCATCTTCTTCTCTCTCCCGCTGCCACCTGGCAGCATCCAGTCCTTCCTCTTTATTTATTTATTTTTTTTAAAACTAAAACGTCTCTAATTTCTTCGTTATAGCTCCGTTTCACGAAAGGTTTGCGTCTATGCGTTCGTGAGATCGAGTTCTATTTGAAATTATAAATTGTGACCTCGAACGGTCTATGAATTTTAAATAATTAATTTCCAAACTTCACTCCTCGTAACTAGTTTAATTAAAATCTAAATTCAAATAAATTAATATAAATTCTTGAAAAATAATATAAAATCTCAATAATACCAATACGTAGATTATAACAGTGAAATCCAGGGTACATATACAGAACAAAGTTAATTAACCTAATTTGCATGGCCAAACTATATATCTAGGTAGTTTGATGATGTTGTTGTCTAGATAACCAGTTGGACATACAATGATGCTGCTAAGTGCAGAGAATTTTGTGTTCTTGGACAACATTTTCCATAATATATTTTGGAGTTGTACCTACTCACCTACCTCTAGAAATCATCACATACTTGGATTTCGCTTTAAGACTTAATTTGGTATGTGGGAGCCAAGTCCTTGGAAAAGTTGGTCCAATATATGAGTAGTCGGTAACAATAACTTCTCTTTTTTTTTGTTGTTTTTTTGTTTTTGTACGAACGATAGTATCTACACTAAAAGGGTGGAGGGAGTGAGCTAAGCCTCACAATGGGTTAGGAATAATGTGATTCAAACTCGCATTTGATGAGAATCGAACCAAAGATCTCTTACTTACAAATGAAAATGAATATCACTAGAACAATAATTACAATCTCCTAATTTCATTTTAACTTATAAATGATTATAATTCGTATATATGCTTCTAGATCATCCAGAGGCTACTTTTTAGCTTAATTGGGATTCCACGGTGCGTTGCAAGAAAGTTTTTCTCCTGCTTAACATCAAATATGTGATGCCGACTCATCTGGAAGTATTTTTAAAATGACTGAAAACGTTTTTGGCGAATACGTTTTCAGACCCCAAAAACACTTGAAATGCATCTTGAAAGAAGCACCAGTTATGTGTGCTGCAAGTGCTTTTGGTGAATGTATTTTTGAGTTCCAAACGCTTTAACCTAAATATGTTCATATAAGTGCTTTTTAAAAGATTCACTTGCACTTTTACTAAAAATTGATTCCAAAGAACTTTCTTCAAAAGTTTTTTCAGTCATATAAAAATATTTCTAAACACACTTGCAAGCAAGGATTTTTTTCTCCTTGACATACTTAGCTATGAGTGAGAGTATATTCCCTGCGAATATAACACTTATCCTGTGAATGAGTGTTTTATTTATTTAAAGAGACATATTTCGATTACATGCAAGAATTTATCCTATTTCACAACAAATAATGAATAGCCCTACGTGGAGTCCCTGACCGGTTAAGGGATAAGCACTAAGCATAAAACAAATTAGGAATTATTTAATCTTGCTTTTGTTACGTTATTCAAGTTTTTATGTTCGTATTCATCTTTTAGGATCACAAGAATTGCATGAAAAATTAAACACCTAAAATTACTACCAAATATTAAAAACAGACGACATGAGTTTTAATGGTGGAATTGAAAACCCACATATGCTTTAAATCCCAGGCGGCATCTTTTGTCAAAATTCCAGTCGGCATTTTTTGGCCAAATTAAAAGCTTTATAAGATTTGAGAAATGTGGGGTGTATAGAAAATATAGGTGCGTGTAGAAAATGTAAGGTGTATATTGAGAATGTGAGGTATGAGGGTATTATGGGGAAATATGTGGGGTGTATTAAGATAATTTTTCATTAAAAAAGCAAATGTGAGATGTATTAAGTATATGAGGTTTATTCAACAATTTGTGAGGTGTTAATATAATAAGTTCAAAATATTGCCAAATTGGCAATACGTAGATAAACACAAAAACCGTTTCAAGTTGGGACAGGTGAGTTTTATGAGCCTCGGCTTTTGCTTCCGTTTAGGCAGCAGGTGATGTGGGCGAGATGCCAAAGGCTAGCTAATAAGTCAAAACAGAAGAAAGGAGATAAATGCATCAAACTGGCCGTTTTTGTCTATAAAAAGCATCTTATAAGAGAGAGAGAGCTGCAGTTGGGTTTTTCATAGTTATGGAGGAAGAAGAGGCACGCACAGAAGAAAGTCTGGTTCAATTTCTAGGGTTTGATGGAGAAAATTGTGAATACATAACAAAGGTATTGGCGCGCCTCAATTTGAACGCGTGGCTAATATCGGAGACTTAGCCATACGATTCTAATTGAGCCGCGTCAATATCTCCTTTTGCATCTTTCTCCATCCATCCTTTCAACTCATCATCAGATATTCATGGTATGTTGTTCTTGATCAAAATCCCCCTTCCTTATTTTATTCCTAGAGCCTCAAATTCTCCCTGGGTGTTATTAGAAACCCTATGATTTAAGCGCTAATTTTTCTTTTAATTGATTCTCTCAGGGTTCTATTAGAAATAGTCTTTTGTGGTAAGATATAATTGTACATCCATGCATGCTTCCTATTAGATCCATATATAGACCTTCTATATATCAAACCAATTAGGCAAAGAAAATTGGAAAGAAACTTGAAATGATCATAACATATATGCGTACATCATCAGCTCCTCCCCGCTAGCTAGGGTTTGCTGCTGACTGGTGATACCATATGTCTGAGAGAGAGAGAGAGAGAGAGAGAGAGAGAGAATTATTTACAAATTGGAAAGGTGCTGAAAAAAGCATGACGATGTAGGTGATTGCCATTCAAGATAGTAGGTAGAAAATTAAGGGCAGATGCTCCAGGTCGGGCCATGCCCTTCTCTCCCACTATATCATTGTATATTCAATTATCTAGGAAAAAAGATCCTTCCAGATTTTTTGAAACAGAAAAACAAATAAATTATAAAAACAAAAGAAAGAGAAGAAAGCACGTTCATACTTGCTTTAACACAAATGAGATGTCAAATTAGTATCTTATGTATATGTTAAATAAAATAAATCCGGCAGGAACCTTAAAGCAGGAGCAATGCTTCAAAATTGCTTAAATTTTAAGATCGTGTAATCAACTCATCATACACGCATGATCTTTGTGCTTGGGTCCAACACACACAAACATATATATATATATATATATATATATATATATGTATGTATGTATGTATAGTAGGATATTTTTTTTTTTTTTTGGGTTGAGAAATTGAATAGTTAGCAATTTAGCTTATTTTTATGAATGTTAGTTAGAGTATTTTGGTATTTTATGATATTTTATGTTATGGTTAGATAACTTAGATTGCTTTCCTGTTTGTTTCAGAATTAGGGGCATGTTTACTTAAAGATATAAGAGAAGGAATGGGAGAACTTAGAAATAGGGGAAAGTAAGGAAATAAAGGGCTAATTGATCTAATTCTTAAAATTTAGGTATTTGATTACGGATTTTATGTAAAAACTAGCATTTTTCTTATTTCACGTGTTATTAAACACACAAAGTAAAATTAAGAAGTAAAATGATTCTCATACATATACTTTAGTAAATGCAAGGAACTCAAGAACCAAAATGAATTCAATTCCTATTCCTTGTAACATGCACTAGGTGTTAATATCCTCTTGTAACTCAATAGAGTTTAAGTTTGATAAGATGTCTTTTCACGTTATGTAGTAGGTTTGGAATGATAATATGAGTTTGTACCCAGTTTGTTCTTCTTTTCTCTAAATCTTTGATTTTCTGTTGCTTTCTATAGCATGTTCAAACCTATGTTTGTGCAGGACCAGCATATATAAATTCTACCTAACTTTGGCTATTACCATTGACTCGAACATAGAAGATAGAACAGTTCACAGTTGTATATATCTTGATGTATAAACCATTCATTCGTTGTTTCGTTTTCACTAGAGGAATAGAACTGATCTAAAATTTCAGATGAAGAAAAAATTACAGAAAACTCTAAAAACATTAAAAGTGAAAGAGACTTGGGGAGAGAGAAAACAGACATGCATGAAGGACTGTCAAGGAATCATATTAATTAGATATGGGCCAAAGGCTTCAGGAATCTCAGATCCAGAACCGAGCTGGTGAATCGGTAACCATAACTGCAAAGTGAGTAGGTCCTACGACTCTTTTCTTTCACTTGGCTTTGCATTAAACATTTCACCATCTCTGTCGATGGCCAAGTAGTAGCTTCTAGCCCTAGCAAGAAGGTTTCTCCAACGGCTAGTCTAAGGAATAAATGTGTCTATCACTGTATGACAACGTATCTCATATGCGCAACACCGAAAAGATTCTTTCATACAATTGCGAGTATTGAGCCCGTTAATCTACAACACTCACAAGTGTTGTAGATTTATGGAGATACAGTCTACGAAACAAGCGAATCTCTCACAAAACGAGTGCCCAATCGAGTATTTATATGTGTGGTTTATGGAAAGAAATTTACATATGTAGCCGATCATATACGTCTCCTTGTTTATATAACATTTATAAAAATTAAAAAAAAAAAGAGTGTTGTTGTTTACTTGTTTTGTACATGTAATTGTATGTGTATGATCTTTATCTTTTAAGTAATGGATGAAAGAAAGACTGTCTATGCTAAAAGAAAGGCACTAGAGTACGTTATATGAGTTTTCTCAATTTGTTACCAAATAAATTGGTAAGAAATCCTAACCCTTTTAGTTACTTGTTTATAATATCTTGAGAAATTATTGTCTGTTGTGTTTTCTCTTTAATATGATCACATCACATGAGTACATGTAATAAACTGTGTTGGAGGCTAATTTCATGTTTATGGAAGGGGTAATGTACTTTCGTTGTTTCTTGTCATGTGGTCTTTTTCAATTTACCATATATATATTGATAACTACCGACATTACTCTCCATATGATACTATATCTTGATACTTCGATTGCATAGTTGTAAAAATGTTTGTCCGTAGAAATCTAACCAGAAAAAGAGAGAATGATTCGGTTTTGATCAATATCACCATTGAAATCGAATCAAACCAAATCATTGGGAATTGGTTTGGCTCAGTCAGTTTAAGCTTATTGAACATATCAATTAAAAACATTCAACATTTCAAGAGTTTTAATATTTTAAACATCCAAACATCTCACGCATTCTAATTCGATTGAAAGATTAAGTTTTTCGAGACATAAAAAGTTTATCAAGTCAAATAGAACTAAGTTTTAATTTAATACAATCTCATGCAAGCAAACAATTTATTAATTACCAACTCACATAAGAATAAAATACATATAAATAGGGCTGTAAAGAAGGCGAGTCGAACCAAATATCAATGTTCTTAAGTTTAGCTTGTTTAATATTTTTCGAGCTTGAGCTAGGCTTGGCTTGCTTCTTATTCAAACTGAGCTTGAGGGACCTTAAAAAGTTCAAGTGCGATATTGGGCTCAAGTTGTTTCGAGCTATTTCTTTCATATAGTAAGTTGGTTGGTTCGATTTTATAAAAAATAAACAGAAAGATTGTCTTTGACTTAGGCCCCGAAATACATGGTAGCTTGACTTGTTTTTAAATCAAGATGAACTAGGCTTGGCTTGGTTCTTTCATGAGTCGAGCTTTGACGAGCCAAACACGAGCCGAACTCGGTGTGAGCTCGATCTATTTCGAGCAGATTTACAGCCTGATATAAAAAAATCTCTTAATTGTTAATAATCATTACAACCAATAATATGTTGAGACTTATAATATGTGTATAGTAAAACCTCTAAATAATTAACTTATAATAAGTTGATATTTTAAAATAAAATAATTAATAATTAAAAGATACATGGTTGGGTTTTGGTTTTAGTTAGTTTCAAAAGTATCAAAACTGAATCAAACCAAAAGTATATTGGTTCGGTTCAGTTTTTAAATTATTTGACTTTTTTTCTTGGTAAAAACCAAACCAAACTAACCAATATAATTCGAATCGGTTGGTTTGATACTCACCCTAGAGATCATCTTATTATGTGACATGACTCAAAATTTTGACCTTTTTTTCAATTCATCATTATAAAACTTTTACTAAAGCCTCTTGATACGGAAAACAACTTAGATGACATGGGAATATAAGCATGTGACGTCTCGTCTCAATAAAACAAAAATATGTGGAAAAAAACTTAAACAAGCCTTTATTTTTTTTTCATTGATGGTATACATGTGTCATACAAGTCATTCTCTTGGATATGACTTCAAACTATCATTCTATTTTTTACCCTTTAATTACTAATATTGAAACAAAAACGGTGTATACTAGTACGAATCCGGATCCTCGTTGGATCCTCTTTGTGAGAATCCCAGAGATTCGTGAATTATATATGTTCATCGTACATCGTGTGGTCAGAAATCATTTTAAATATTTTTATTTAAAATTAAATACAAACAGTAACTGACCGTACGATGTATAATGAACGTATACGATTTACGGATCTTAAAGATCCTCACTAAAAGAATCCAGAGAGGATCCTGTTGATACTAGTACTTTCATTTTACATGTATTCATACACCTTTATAATGAAAAGAAAAAAAGAAGCAAAGATTTGAAGAGCAAATACTAAAAGTATTGAGTACAATGATAATCGTGTCACATAACATATCTGTTCAAAACATACATAACAAGACTCCCGCATTTAGACCTCACATAGGCACATTTTGATACACCTTAATGAAGGGTTTCCTTTGTGCGTATCTTGGACAAAAAGATGGCGTAATGCAACTACTTGTATTCAGAACTTTCTTCAAAATTAAGGAAAAAACCTACTTCGGTCATGTTACTTAAGAAGATGATACGACGTCATTACTTGCTTTTCATGTAGATTTTTATTGATAAACATTTCGACAGCTATGCAATACCAAAGTATCAAAATATAATCTCAGTAACATAAATAATATATCGACAATCAATAACCTATCGATATAATTATTGATATTAGATGGTCAGACATGAAAAATTATAATTATTGATATTAGGTGATCAAACATGAAAAACGAAAAGATTCTCTCCAGTAGCATTAAAGCTTGACCATGCATTGATGTCAGAGAAACATCATCAATAGCATCAGTTGCTGGTAGAAGGGCTCTTTGTGAATGTTGTGTGGGTAGGTGGTGGGTGGGTCAAGAAGAAGATAGCAGCCAGAGCTGCTAGATTTATCATTTATGGGGCTGTTGACAAGGACCTATGGCCCCGTTTCAATTTTTGATAATTTGATAGATTCCAACTTTTCTCTGCTCCGTTTGTCTTGCCTCCTAAGAAATCAAATCCGAGTCCCACTTTAGCAGATATGTTTGGATTTTGGGTGGAAATCAAGGAAATCTCTGATTACTTTTTAACTAAGTTTTCTTTTCCTTTTCACCAGCTCTTTGATAATTGGTGTGACAATGTTCAAATTCAAAGTACCCTGTAAAGCCAAATAGTAGTTTCTTCTTCCTTTCGAAAAGCTAACTTTTGCAAGCAAACCCTTTTGTTGTAGCCGTCTTGTTCCTTCCAAACAAAACAAAAGATCTTTTGTTGAAAACATTAGCAGTTGAAAACATTGGCAATGTTAAAACCGTTGGCAGTTTAATGAATGCCCACATAAATTTTTTCAATACCCACACAAAGTGATGTAAACTTTGGAAATAAAGGTGATCGTATTTTTAAAGTCATATGCTATAAATTTCAAAATGTAAGAATATGTTCGTATGGAGTTGCTCTATAAATAGAGCACTCCGACTGCTATCAAAATACACAAAGAAGAAAGGAAAGATCAATAACATCAGTATATATTCCTCCCTCTTTTATTTGTCATCCTCTTGTGCTATAGTTACAATGTAATATTTTACACCTGCCTCGCTCCTGTTACTAGTAAATGTTATCTCTCTAACTTTTACATATTTATAACACGTTATCAGCACGACTCTCTAAATATAACCATTTCTCATTTCTCTTCACCGAAAGAAATCATCCTTCTTCGCCGAATGAAAAAAAAAAAAAAAACAAAAACGTTTCCTCTAAGGATTTTACTGTTCTTCTTCTTCCTCTGCCTTAACTGCTGTATATACCCTCGCCAAGAACTGTTTGCACCATGCCTGCTTTTTGTTCTCAACCTAACAGTTACATATATCTTTGATTTCTTGTTTGGTGTAGATCTTGATTACTAACCCAGTGTTTATTTATGTTAATTTTACTGCAATCCAAGATGGTGTGGTACAATTGCCCATCTTGAACTGCAAATTTAATCTTACTGCAATCCAAGATGATGCAGTATCATCGCCTATCTTGGACTGCAGATATAATTTTACTGCAAATTTTAGGTGGAGCAGTATAATCGCCCACCTTACCCTGCATATTTAAATTTGCTTGCTATTTAATTTTATTACAATTTTAGGTGGAGTAGTATAATTGCCCATCCTGCTCTGCATATTTAAACTTTCTTGCTACTTGAGTGGTGCAGAATAATCGCCCATCTTATGTTATGAGAATGGTGCAGTACAATCTCCCTCCTCATTCATCATGTAAATCTCGAGCCTGAAGTTTTGAGTGCTTATCATTTTGGCCTGAAGATCAAAATGAAAAATTTGTAAGAACCAGAAGTTCTAACACTACATTCGCCAAAATACATATTATTGCAAGTTCTTACACATCTCAATTTTCTTTCAGAAAAGAAAATGGCGAACTTGGCAAAGCTTGATTTTGTTGCCCTGGACATTACTGGGAAGAACTACCTTACCTGGGTATTGGATGTCAAGATCCATCTGAAGGCAGGGAATCTAGCAGAAACAATCAAGGAGGAGAACAATGCATCTTCTCAAGATCAGGCGAAGGCCATGATCTTTATCCGTCAACACCTTGATGAAGGACTAAAGAGCGAATACCTAACAGTTGAAGATCCGTTAGCTCTCTGAAAGGCATTGAGAAACAGATACAATCACCAGAAAACGGTGATTCTTCCAAGAGCTCATTATGAGTGGACTCACCTAAGGATCCAGGATTTTAAGTCAGTGGCTGAGTATAATTATGCGATGTTCAAGATTAGCTCCCAAATGAAACTCTATGGGGAAACCATCACTGAGGAAGATATGCTGGAAAATACTTTTGGCACCTTTCATGCCTCAAACTTGCTTATGCAGCAGCAGTATAGAGCGCGAGGTTTCACTGAATACAACCAGCTGATATCTGTATCATGGTTGTTGAACAAAACAATGAGCTCATGCTGAAAAATTATCATTCCCGACCTACTGGATCTGCACCATTCCCAGAAGTGAATGTTGTCTCCCTCGAAGTGAACGCCATATCCTATGGTGTCAATAATCATAAACGAGGACGTGGCCAATGAGCTCATGCTGAAAAATTATCATTCCCGACCTACTGGATCTGCACCATTCCCAGAAGTGAATGCTGCTTCCCTCGAAGTGAACGCCATATCCTATGGTGTCAATAATCATAAACAAGGACATGGCCACAAGCGAGGACGGTGGAACAGGAAAGGTAAGAATCATAGTGTCCAGTTTCACAACCAAGTTCCAAGGCATAATTCAGGCCCGAGCTTCAAAAATGTGAATCGCCACAAAGGCAAGTCTCACATGAACAATGCTCCTAGAAACTCTGAAGGAGCATGCCATAGGTGTGGTGGAAATGAGCATTGGGCGCGTACTTGTCGTACTCCAAAACATCTGGTGCATCTGTATCAAGCATCCTTCAAGGATAAGGGTGTCGAGACCAATTTTCTCGACCAGGCTAAACCAATGGATATACCTGATCCAGTGTGTGACTTATCAAGACAGTTGAACACAACCCACCTAGATGTCTCGGACTTCATGATAGAAATGGGCAATGAAGTTTACTGGTCCGACTGAATCATTAATGTTTGATGTACTAAACTTGTAGTTTAAAACTAGCATTTCAGATTCAATAAAAGTGACATTTAAATTTCCTGTTATAACTTGCTTTTAACTGTGATTCCCTTACTCAGAGAGCATGGATAAAAACTATGGTCATTCTCAAAACATGAGAAATGGCAGAGATATTTGTCTTGCAGACAGCGTAACCACGCATACAATACTTCGAGATCGAAAGTATTTCTCAAGATTGATGCTTACAAAAGTAAGGGTAACAACAATATCAGGGCAATCAGATGTGATTGAAGGCTCAGGGAAAGCCCAGATTATGTTACCAAATGGAACAATATTGTCCATACAGAATGCGTTGTACGCTACTGGATCTACTCGAAATTTGTTAAGTTTTAAAGACATACGTTTAAATGGATACCCCTAAGCGTATATTAGAGACGTTGCGTGGTTTGTTGATTGGATTATATTGTACATACATAAAGACAGTTGAATCACATACTGTCATGAACTAGAAGTTCATTGATTCAAAAGTTTACATGTTTTGGCATGACCGTCTAGGTCACCCAGGATTTACCATGATACGTAGAATCATTACCAACTCTAATGGACATCCATTATTGAGCAAACACATTCCTATCTCAACTGATAACCCTTGCAAGACTTGTTCTCAAGGGAAGTTGATAATTAGACCATCACAACTAAAGGTTGATGCTGAATCCCCATCGTTTCTACAAAGAATTCAAGGGGATATTTGTGGGCCTATTCAACCATCTTGTGGACCATTCCGATATTTTATGGTTTTGGTTGATGCATCTACCTAATGGTCACATGTTTGTCTTTTGTCTACTCGGAATGTAGCTTTTGGGAGACTTCTTGCTCAGATAATTAAGTTGCAAGCACAGTTCCCAGATTACTCCATTAAGTCAATCCGACTTGATAACGCTGGTGAATTTACATCTCAAACTTTTGATGATTACTGCATGACATTGTGCATTGATGTTGAACACCCTGTTCCTCGTGTTCATACTCAAAATGGTTTAGCAGAAGCACTGATCAAACGGCTTCAGTTAATAGCTCACACTCTGCTCATGAAAACAAAATTACCAGTTTCTGCATGGGGACATACAATCTTACATGTTGCATCATTGGTTCGATTGAGACCTATAGCCAACCACCAATACTCCTCAGTACAACTCGTGTTTGGGCATTAGCCAAACATTTCACATTTACGAGTTTTTGGTTGTGCTGTTTATGTACTTATTGCACCACCACAATGCACTAAAATGGGACCTCAGCGCAGACTGGGAATTTCTGTGGGTTTTGATTGACTATTTATCAATAGATATTTGGAACCCTGATAGGTGATATGTTTGCAGCTCGTTTTGCTAATTGTCCCTTTGATGAGACAGTCTTCCCATCGTTAGGGGGAGAAAAGACCGTTCCAGAAGAACGGCAAAAACTGACATGGGTTGTTCCTACCTTGTCTCATTTTGATCCACGTAGCACTCATTGTGAAAATGAAGTGAAAATGATCGTTCATCTTCAAAGTATTGCCAATTAAATGCCAGATGCATTTAATGATGCTATGAAAGTGACAAAATCACATATACCAGCTGCAAATGCACCTGCAAGAATTGATGTCCTCGTTGGACAAAATAAAGTGGCAGGGAATGATTCGTCTAGTGCACACCTGAAGCGTGGTATTGATTCGTCTAGTGCACGCCTGAAGCGTGGTAGACCCCCAGGTTCAAAAGATTCAGCCATTCGAAAGAGAAAGACGAGGACACAATTGAATCCAAATGAAATCATTCAAGAAGAGAAAATGAATGACAAATCCACAATTCATGATTCTATACTTTCAGAAAAAGAAAATGTCCTTGATGAGACACATGTCCTTGAAGAAAAAGAGGTACATGAAAGTAAAGAAATCTCCATAAATTATGCATGTACTAATGAATTGTGGGATCAGGATGAAATAATCATAGACGACATGTGTCACATCCCAGCCCGGGCTCCCACCACATCCCGGGCTCGACTCCACTGTAACACAATATTGTCCGCTTTGGGCCCCGACCACGCCCTCACGATTTTGTTTCTGGGAACTCACACGAGAACTTCCAAGTGGGTCACCCATCATGGGATTGCTCTCACGCGCTACTCGCTTAACTTCGAAGTTCCGATGGAACCCGAAGCTAGTGAGCTCCCAAAAGGCCTCGCGCTAGGTAGAGATGAGAATATACATATAAGGCTCACATGATCCACTCCCTTGGGCGATGTGGGATCTCACAATCCACCCCCCTTAGGGGCCCGGCGTCCTCGTCGGCACACATGCAGCCAGGGTTAGGCTCTGATACCAAATTGTCACATCCCGGCCTGGGCCCCCACCACATCCCGGGCTCGACTCTACCGTAGCACTATATTGTCTGCTTTGGGCCCCGACCACACCCTCATGGTTTTGTTTCTGGGAACTCACACGAGAACTTCCTAGTGGGTTACCCATCATAGGATTGCTCTCGCGCGTTACTCGCTTAACTTCGAAGTTCCAATAGAACCCGAAGCCAGTGAGCTCCCAAAAGGCCTCGTGCTAGGTAGAGATGAGAATATACATATAAGGCTCACATGATCCACTCCCCTAGGCGATGTGGGATCTCACAACATGTTCGCATTCACAGTAGCCACTGAAATCATATTAAGTGATGATATTGAGCCCCACTCTGTTGATGAATGCAAACAGAGACATGATTGGCCTAAGTGGAAATATGCAATCCAGGTAGAATTAAATTCTTTGGAAAGGCGAAATGTTTTTGGACCAGTAGTCCAAACCTCGCCTGGTGTAAACCCCGTGGGTTACAAATGGGTATTCACAAGGAAACGCAATGAGAAAAACGAGATTGCATGATATAAAGCATGACTAGTTGCATAAGGTTTTTCACAAAGACCTGGAATTGATTATGAGGAGACATACTCTCCTGTAATGGTCGCAATTACGTTCTGTTACTTAATAAGTTTAGTGGTTTCAAAAAAACTTGACATGCAACTTATGAATGTCATCACCGTGTATCTATATGGAGAAATAGATGATGAGATATATATGAAAGTCCCAGAAGGACTTAAGTTGCCTGTAACAACTAACAAACCACGAGGTATGCTCTCAATCAAATTAAGGCGTTCATTGTATGGGCTGAAACAATCTAGACGAATGTGGTATAATCGTTTCAGTGAGTATTTGATTAAAGAATGATATATCAACAATGTCATTTGCCCTTGTGTGTTCATTAAGAAATCCAACTCTGGATTTGCTATAGTGGCAGTATATGTTGATGATATGAACCTAGTTGGAACCCCTGAAGAGCTCAACAAAACTGCTGAATATCTAAAAAACGAATTTGAAATGAAAGACCTTGGAAAAACAAAATTTTGTCTCGGCTTGCAGATCGAGCATTGTGCTAGTGGAATTTTGGTCCACCAATCAACTTACATTGAAAAAATCCTGAAGCGATTTGGCATGGACAAGGCTTATCCACTCAGCACGCCAATTGTCGTTCGTTCTTTGGACATTAAGAAAGATCGATTCCTTCCAAAAAAAAGATGATGAACTGGTCCTTGGTCTAGAAGTACCATATCTAAGTGCAATAGGTGCCTTATTGTATTTAGCACAATGTACTAGACTAGATATAGCTTTTTCAGTCAACTTGTTAGCAAGGTATAAATCTGCTTCAACAATTCATCATTGGAAGGGAGTCAAAGATGTATTACGATACCTTTGTGGGACAACAGACATGGGTCTCTTTTACTCAAAGAAATCCACAAATGACCAGGTCATTGTTGGATATGCAGATGCTGGTTTTTTCTCTGATCCGCATAAAGCCTGTTCACAAATTGGATATGTGTTCAAGAATGGAGATACAACAATCTCATGGTGCTCAACAAAGCAAACATTAGTTGCTACATCTTCAAATCACTTAGAAATACTTGCTTTACATGAAGCAAGTCGTGAATGTTCTTGGTTAAGATCAATGATCCATCATATTCGGAATTCATGTGGTCTAACTTCAAAGACAGACACTCCAATTGTCATTCATGAAGATAATGCAGCCTGTGTTGCCCAAATGAAGGAATGATTCATCAAGGGCGATAAGACTAAACACATATCTCCAAAGTTTTTCAGTGCGCATGAGCTTCATGAGGCTAAAGTTATTGAAGTCAGACAAATCTGTTCCAATGAAAATCTGGCAGACCTGTTCACCAAGTCTCTACCAAAGTGGACGTTTAAGAAGTTAGTGCAAAATATCGGATTATGCGACTTACCAATCAACTAAATTTGGAAAATGCAGAATTAGAAGGAGATACATATCAGGGGGAGCACCCATGATAAATGCATGTTCTTTCGATTAGGGTTTTTCCCACTAGGTTTTTCCTATCAAGGTTTTAACGAGGCAACATAAGCATACTTAACATTATATCAACAATCCAGGTAAAGTTGTACTCTTTTTTCCTTAGCTATGGTTTTTTCCCACTGGGTTTTTCCAAGCAAGGTTTTAACGAGGCAACTAATGTTGATATGTGGGCATCCAAGGGGGAGTGTTGAAAACATTAGCAGTTGAAAACATTGAAATCGTTGGCAGTTTAATGAATGCTCACATAAGTTTTTTCAATACCCACACAAAGTGATGTAGACTTTGGAAATAAAGGTGATCGTATTTTCAAAGTCATGTGCTGTAAATTTCAAAATGTAAGAATATGTTCGTATGGAGTTGCTCTATAAATAGAGCACTTCGACTGCTATCAAAATACACAGAGAAGAAAGGAAAGATCAATAACATCAGTATCTATTCCTCCCTCTTTTATTTGTCATCCTTTTGTGCTATAGTTACAGTGTAATATTTTACATCTGCCTCGCTCCTGTTACTAGTAAAGGTTATCTCCCTAACTTTTACATATTTATAACATCTTTCACTTTTTCTTATCTTTTGCTAGATTTTGCATTTGATTTGAGGGAAATAACTGTATTCTAATTCATCAAGTTGGTCAATAAATTGGTACTTGTGAAGCCAAAATAGTACAAAAAATCTTGGAGCTGACACGTAGCCTTTATTCACAAGTGACGAGAATGCTCTTACACACTTAAGTCATAAACTTTCTTTTTATAGAGAAACTAACTTAGGCATCGGAGATCTGCTGGCCAAACCCCCTCCCTTCCCCAACACCTTGTGAGCTCGCGTGTGGCTTTGGCCTTGATCAAAAGTGTTTATTTGTTTTGTAGGTAAAATTTCGTCAAGACTGAAAACGACATAAATTTGCTACCATAGTACTAATGACCTAATTAGATAATTAATTAAGAATACTTGTACTTTAATTATGTAGTTTACACATTTGTACGATTATTATCATGATTTTATATTATAGAACGCAATTAGTTCTATACATATAATGAGTTATTTCTCAAACCAATATGAGATGAACACACACCTGCTGAAGAAGAAGATAAGAACTTAAACCCTCGTGCATCATGCATCCAAAGCATTCTGGCAACCTCAACTGGGCCAAGTAAACCATGGGGAAACACCATTGGGTCAAGTTTTAGGGCCCTCCTACCTTTAAATGAAACTATCATACAATGGATATGGATTTTGAACAATGAAAAGCAAAAGCCATCCTTGAGTCATGGGAATTGTGTACAACTACATTTTTTTAGGGTGAAACTCATTTGGACACACCAAAAAATGATAAGTGTAGCCACTAACAAATTGTGAAATTATTCAAATAATAAAATTTAAAATTTATGGGTGTTAAGGCAGTCTGTCTTAGGGCTGGGCACGGGCCGGGCCGGGCCTAAATTTGGAGGGACCGGACCTGACCAGCATGAAAATGCAGCGGGGCGGGTCGAGGCGAGTAATGGAATTTCAAATTTTGGAATCAGACCTAACCTGGGGCCGATTCGGGCCGGGTCCACGGGTCCAATCTTCTTCTTCTCCGATCTAGAGCCTCGCAGTTTTCGTCTTCTCCGATCTGCAGCAGCCGAGTTGAGAATAGAAACAAGCAATACCCAATTACTGTACTTCAAATGCTTAACGTCAACGAACTCGTCCTGATGGCGAGTGGGAGGGACCTCGATTGACGCCGAAGATGGTGGTCAAGTGGTGGGTACGATGGACCTCGAGAGGTCTGAGAGTCCGTCTGGAGAATTCTACATAACCTAAGAAATGAACGATGGAGATTTAATCTCCTAGTGGAAACGGTTCGGGCCGGGGGCTCGTTTTCTCTGAAATTTGTACCCTTCTCGCCTCTCTAATTAAATGGACCTGCCCTGCCCCGCCCCACCCCGTTTTGAATTTACAATATATGTACCCGCCTCGTACTCGGCCCGACCCTCATGTACTTGCCCCGACCCGCGGATTCAGGACCCGTTTGCCCACCCCTAGTCTGTCTGCCTCTTTTCACCCAAGTTCGATTGCTCTGACAAACTAAAAATATCAACAATAAAACTTTAGTTTTATGCATTGATATGTTTATCTTTCTAATTACTCAACAAACTTAATTATTTGTTCTCTTATAAGTAAAATCAAAGAGTCTTAACGTTTAAGATTCTCGACTGCAAATTAAATCTTGAAGGTAATTAAAAAAAGAACTTTTCACATAACGATGTATGATTTACTTAAAATATCGCTACAAAGATGTCATCGATGGTTCTCTCTTGTGTACTTAACCAAACCGGATCACACGACCTTCTTTTTATTGACGACACAGCCCACAGGCCCATCTAAAAAGCACAGAAACTCTAATCCAAAAACAAAAGAAAGCACAGAGAACACGACACACCCGAATGCTGAAAAATACGAGGGAGGGAAGACAAATGAGTCAGTTGAGTTCCCCTCCACAAAACCCAAAAAGGGGAAGGAGATTATGAATTATCCAATCCCTCCTCCATCACAAAACCAAACCTCACCTTCTTAAAACAACCCCCTACCAGAAAACCACAGAAAATAAACCATGATCATTAATCTCTCAGCTTCTCCACCCTCCTCTTCTTTCTCTCTCATCAAGTTATCCAATTCCAAGTCACCCATCTCTGATTTTCCATCAAAACCCAAAACCCACCACCAAAAACCTCCATCTTCTTCCATTTGCTGCTCATTTTCTTCACCAGACCTTGGTTTTCACTGCAAGGATCGATTTTTCATTGAAAATGGCAGGTGCCCACATGGGAAAAGGTTCAAGTTTAGGACTTGTGCGATTCCTGGGTTCGACTATGGCAACTTTGAAAGTGCTCAGTCGGTTTTGGAGGCGGCTGCTGTGTTAACGGCCATAATTGTTGTCCATGAGAGCGGTCACTTCCTTGCTGCTTATCTCCAAGGCATCCATGTAAGTAAGTTTGCAGTTGGTTTTGGTCCAATTTTAGCTAAATTCAATGCAAACAATGTGGAGTATTCTATTAGAGCTTTTCCTCTAGGTGGGTTTGTGGGGTTTCCAGATAATGATCCAGATAGTGATATTCCAGTTGACGATAAGAATCTGCTTAAGAACAGGCCAATACTGGATAGAATAATTGTGGTTTCAGCTGGTGTGGTTGCCAATATTATTTTTGCCTATCTTATAATATTTACTCAAGTGTTGTCTGTTGGTTTGCCTGTACAAGAGGCCTATCCTGGGGTGCTTGTGCCCGAGGTTCGCCCTTTCTCCGCTGCTTCCCGAGATGGGTTGCTTGCCGGTGATGTGATCCTTAAGGTTAACGGAAATGAATTGCCAAGAGGAGGTCCTAATGGTGTTTCAGAGATTGTTGATGTGATTAAGCAGAATCCCAAAAGAAATGTGGTTCTTAAGGTTGCAAGGGGACAGCAGGATTTTGAAATTGGGATCACACCGGATGAGAATTATGATGGAACAGGCAAAATCGGAGTGCAATTATCGCCAAATGTTAAGTTTACGAAAGTTAAACCTAAAAGTGTTTCAGAAGCTTTTAATTATACTGGGAGAGAATTTTGGGGCTTGTCATCTAATGTTTTAGATAGTTTAAAGCAGACTGTTCTAAACTTCTCACAGACAGCTAGTAAGGTTTCAGGTCCAGTTGCAATCATAGCTGTAGGGGCAGAAGTTGCAAGGTCGAATATTGATGGACTCTATCAGTTTGCAGCCTTGCTTAATCTCAACCTTGCAGTAATCAACCTTCTTCCGCTACCTGCTTTAGACGGTGGTACCTTGGCTTTCATCCTCATAGAGGCTGCTAGGGGTGGGAGAAAGCTCCCTCTAGAAGTAGAGCAGGGGATTATGTCATCAGGGATAACCCTTGTTCTTTTCCTAGGATTGTTCCTTATCGTTAAGGACACGCTTAATCTCGATTTTATCAAGGACATGTTGTAATTGCTTGCAAAATCTCAGAAGTTTGGATGTAACTTGGGTTCCGGGAAAGCCCTGTGGCGCTGGCATTAGATCATCTGATGCCTGAAGAAGGAAACAAACCAAGAACATTGGGGATTCTCGACCTATATCATTGCTTTGATTCAAGCAATGTGTAGGAGGTACTTCGGGCATCTTCTCTTTTCAAGTTGTTTAACAAAATGTGGTTCTTTATGGTCCTGTAAATCATAATTTTTTATAAACCCCGTTGGCAACATTGTTTACATTTTTGCTTTGACTTATGAAAGTCCATGAATATAACTGTTATACTCAAATTCTGTGGCAAATATTTGGTAATTGGGTTTGTGCTTATCAGAAAATTTATGCGTAATACAGAGGAGTCATCGCTGGTGTTTGATTGCTGCTCATGCTCTGTGTGTACGAAATGAAACACTAATAAATGAGTCCGGCTTTGTTAGATTTGACAGGTTCGAGACCTCTATTAGGACTTAGCTTTGTTAAATGTTACTAGCAAGTAGAGTCATAGCAATTTTTTCCAGGTGTGGTTTGCACTTGTATTGTATTGTGTTAGAATTTAAACACAAGTGGCAACAACTTGAATTCACGATGCAGAAGGAGGTTTCTCGTCTTCCGGAGAATCAATGTAGTAAGTTTTTCTGTTTCCAGCACAATGATTAGAAAGAAATGCGGAATTGTCTTGGAAGAGAGATTTAATACTGACCAATAGATATACTTTCAGACTTTATATTGGAGTGAGCTATGTTGAGTTGGTCTTTAAAAGTCATTCTTCCTTATTTGAACGCAAAAGGCACCAATTGATTTGAAGATCATATGGTATACTCTGGTACTACTTCGGTCTTGGGAGTATGAAGTCAGGTTGTACAAGTTAGAAGATGTGGTGAAGATATCAACCCTTTGTTTTTATTTTTGGTGTTGGTATTTAGAAGTCAGAAGATCACTCCTTGACTCGTATCTAAGTTGAGAAACTTCCATGTCGTGGGTGTGTGTCGCGCGGCACTACTTGAGAGAGAGAGAGGAATTACTTTTCGTATTTACTATTTAGGGTCATGTTTTTAAGGCTTTTAGATACCTTTATCACAAAGCTTACTGGTGCACTTTTATATGGGACTATAAAGTTTCATTGAGATTAGGCTAAAATGGTTAGGAATGCAATACAAAATTAGAAAAAGGGATTAGAAAATACTAGAGCGATACATTTGAGAGAATTTTCAAATGACTCCTTGGTAAGTGTCATTGAAAGTCCTTTTCTTGTGTCTTTAAAGCGCATGGGTAGTGTTATATAGTGGAAACCTTTCACAAGAGGGATCCGCATTTTTCTACAAAAATGAGAACACGTTCTCCACCGTTGGATTTAACTTTAATGAAATTTTGTGGTTGAGATTGTGTGGCCTGTGTTTTAATCTCAACCACACAATTTCATTAAAGCCAATTTAACGGTGGGGCCTTAAAGGCCCTGGTTATATAGTAGTGCGTTTTAAACTATTATATCTGAAGTTCTTGAGTCCTTTAAAAGATATGGTTTATATTCGGCTTTATTCTACATGGGCCTGAAAGCCTTTATGGGCCGTAATCTTTTCTAGTCCATAATTGTTTCCTGATTGGAATTTTAAAAATCAACAAAATGTACATTTTTGGTTTTTTTTGAAATCCAATGCATCTTTTGTTACTTAAATTCAAATGAAAAAAAAAAATGATTTTCTCATTCTTTGTTGTTTGTTTATTTAATTTTGTACAAAGTAATATGAGAAAAACAAAATGAATTTGCAACTTATGCAATGTCTACAAGAAAAGTATACTATACTAACACATTGAGGAACAAGCTTGTTAACCAAAGCTTCGGCACAAAATTGATAAGGAACGAATATGTAAGTTCATACAAAAATATTTTATGGAAAATATATGTCACGATCTGTAATTGTTTTTTCTATATTATTAACTTAATCAAAATATTATAGATTATTCACTGAAATGCTCAACTAATTGTTTTCGACGTTATCTTTACTTGACCGGAAAATGTATATCAAAAAGTTTGTAAAGTATAATAAGTTCAAATTTAAATAATGTAAAAAAGTGATTAAAAGTATCATGTAATTGTACAAATCTTCTACATGTAATAGGCATTGAAAATATTTAGGTTTTTTAGCTAAAATGGTGCATGAGATTTGCATAACACATTACTTTGGTCTCTAAGATTGAAAATCAATAGAAGTGGTCATTGAGATTGTCCACCATTCATTATTTTGGTCATTCTGTTAAAAAATCCGTTAAGTGTCCCGGAGCTCTTAGCTGGAAGTTTGGGTAATTTTCAAAACTTCGTAACTCAATCGTTTCTTAACCAAATTCGACCCATAATATATCAAAATGAAGATAGAAAAGTGTAGAGCAAGATTATACCTATTTGGAAGCCCAATGGTTGCCAGAGATGGCTGGAAAATAACCTGAAAGGTGACTGGTCTGTGGGAAAACTGGAAAACTCGTTGGAAACTGGGTAAACTTTAAACATTCATAACTTCTTCAATACTCAACGAAATGGAGTGATTCAAAAACAAAAATCATACTTCTCAATGAGAAGAAGAGAACGGTACCTTTCTAGATGGCTAAATCGCCGTGGTTTGGCCGAAAAACAGCTCGAAAGTGGCTAACTCGAGACCAAGATAGCCAATTTCGAGCTGTTTTCCAGCCAAACCACGGTGATTTTTCTGTCGATAAATGTACCATTATCTTCTTCTCATCGAGAAGTATGATTTTTATTTTTGAATCACTCAATTTCGTTAAGTATTGAAGAAGTTATGAACGTTTAAAGTTTACCCAGTTTTCGACGAGTTTTCCCGCTGACCAGTCACCTTTCAGGCTATTTTCTAGCCATTTCCGGCAACCATTGAGCTTCCAAATAGGTATAATATTGTTATACACTTTCCTATCTTCATTTTGATATATTATGGGTCGAATTTGGTTAAGAAATGATTGAGTTACGAAGTTTTGAAAATCGCCCAAACTTTCGGCCAAGAGTTTCGGAATACTTAACGGAGTTTTTAACGGAATGACAAAAATAATGGATGGTGGACAATCTCATGGACCATTTCTATTGATTTTCAATCTCAGAAACCAAAGTGATGTGTTATGCAAATCTCAGGAACCAATTTAGCTAAAAAATCAAATATTTATTGTATAAATATAATATCAACACGACAATTACACATGTAATACAATTGAGTAACAATTGTAAATGTAACTGAGTAACAATTACAAGTGTTATTAAGGAACAATTACAATATTTTAAAACATGGATCCACAAATTCTAAACTTGCGACTAAGAAAAATAATTCCATTATTGTAAAATTAAATCAAAACGATCACATTTTCTAATACTTACAAATTTTATGGGGATAATCCGTATAAATTGAACTCACAACTTATTATTATTATTTTTTTTAAAAAGGGAGACAACTGGTGGCAAGTCACAGTTATCCATCATTTTCAGGGACCAGAAAGATTTATAGAGACATTTTAGCTTTCACCTGACCATAAGTCTGGCTTCCACACCAGCAGTGGGTTTCAAACCCGAGACCTCCAATTTTTAGTTTGAAAGAAGCCTCGTAATTCGCCATTTACCACTGGACCACCAGCTCGTGATTGAACTCACAATTTATTTTCAAAATTCTATAACAATTAGCATTTCATTTAGATACCCCCATCACAACTTCAAATAAATAATCAGAACAATTCATTCTAGTAATGATAAATTAAAATGGTTTTAAGAAAAGAAAAGTTGTATTTTATTCCTAGTGAATATACCGTTGCAGACAATTTTGCTAATATGGCTTGTCTTCTCCAACTTTGGTATGACATAATTCTCTTCCAATGACGGTTCATGCTGCTTTGCTTTCAGACTATGTTGGTTTGTCTGGCTTCCGCTTCTCAAATTAATATGCATCTCGTCATACAAGTTTGTCTCACTTTCTTGTTTTTTTCTTAACCTTGTGATGTTGCTTGTTCTGTTTTGCAGATTTAGACCTTTAGGTTCGGTTTTAGAGGGGTTAGGTTTCATGTCCCCCATCTTTTCCTTGTATCTTTGTTGTTTTTGTTTCTAGAAGGGTATTTATGTTCCCCTTCTTTTCATGTATTTTTTTTAATCCTTTTTTCTTGTATTGTGAGGGGTTAGGTTTATGTACCTCCTGACTAGGTGTACCTTTTTTTCGATATTAATAAAATTCCCTCGCAATGTCAAGGTTTTCTAAAAATGAAAAAATAAAAAATCTTGGTGAATATAGTTTCATACCAGACAAGTCTAGGGTTAACTTCTATAACTTTTAGGATGAAATTCAAAGAACAAAGGATTGTGGTTGACCCAATTGAGTTTCTCGCCATGTTGTTTGCTTACATACCAAACAAGCTACTCAACTTCTAAGAAAGAAGAAATTACCATTTCACATTACTCATAAACAAAATTTTCTAAAACAACCATGTTGAAGTAATAATAAGGGATCTTTTGATATGGGTCTAATTGGACTAAAAAATGGACCTATTTCAAAAATCAAAAGTCACTAAAAATTGGACATATTTCAAAAGTTGGTCTATAAAATTGGACCTATTTCAAAATTTCCCTAATAATTAATATAGTCAAAATGCATATACGTTTTTAAGGAAAGCCATTAACATTTTATAGAAAGAAGAAAAACAAATTCCAATCTTTACTGATGGAAAGAAAGGGAGTGAATATAAAGTAATCACAAACATACAAAATAAAAGAGAAGGTAACGTTCATTTTAATAGAAATACAAAATTACCATTGAGTGCCCAAATAGCAAGAGAGGAAGGTGAAAATGAGTTAGGACTAGATTAAGTTTAAATATTCCTTCCAATGTAACTAAAATTTCACTGTTAAGTATACTAGTTGACAAACTTATAAAATTTCACTGTTAAGTATATTAGTTGACAAACTTATAATGATATTCTTAAATATGTTGTGAGTCAAGTAAACTTCAATAGTACTACTTAATCTTGATTGATAAATTAAACTATTTGTATCATATTCATAAACTCACCCAGCGAATAAAAACTTAAGCAAGCACTATAAGCTAGCTGGTGTCGAATTTTGCATATTTTCTATCCATGTAGAAAAAGAGAATTGGTCTGTTTTTTCCGTCCTTTTATTTTTCAAATAAAAAATGCTCGAATATATTTAAATATAAAGAGAAAATTTCTCACGGAATAAATTTAAGACAGCGATGCGAATTCTTCCCTTGATAAGTCCGATGAGAATTTCGTAATAACAGACGACAAAAACTAATAATATACTGGTCCACAACTGACGTAACCCTAATAATAACTTTCAGTACTGATTGGATAAGAATGCCAAGAAAAGTCGTCCGCCTTTTAATTCCGCGTGTCGTTTTAGTCTTAAAAAGGTAAGATATTCTTTTGTAATTAACTCTCGATGAGCCCCACATGAACTCCGAGCTTGTGAGAGGTCCGGTGAGCAATGGGGTTTGTAAATGTAGTCCAAATTGGTTTAGTATATGGTATATTTCAAACGTATTTCTTAAGGGAAGTGTTATTGGCACTCCAAAAATCTCATTCTACACTTCTCACAAGTGTATTTTCATTTTTCTTTCCAAATATAGAAAGTTTGGAGTGTAGAATGAGATTTTTGGAGTGCCAATAACAATTCCCTTTCTTAAAATGTATCTTTGAAGTTTGACCTAAGAAGAAGAACAAGTGAAATGAATATGAATTGAATTTGCAATACTGGGGTTTCTTTTATATATAGGAAAAAAGAAATAAGGGAAGTGGAAATGTCCGGAATGGTGTTCTAGAAGTGAAAGAGGGGAAGAGTGTGGCGTAATAGCAATGAAGGGTGGACATAAAAAACGTGTCCATGGATGTACCACTTAGCATGCAACCCGGACCGAAATGGAAGCTCATACCTCTAAATAAATCCCCCCTCCTCACGCACTCACCTTCCCCACCAAAGTCCCCAAACTTCAGAGACCCTCCTCTCTCCTATCATCCTCTCTCTCTCTCTCTCTCTCTCTCTCTCTCTCTCTCTCTCTCTCTCTCTCTCTAAATCTGAAATCCCTATCTAAAACAAAAACAAAGCTAGAATAGGGACAAGATCTTAGCTCTAGCTTCTTGTATCTGTTTTTCTCTCTCTGGATTCCAATTCTCTCCCCTCTTTCTCTCTTGCATTTCTCTCTCACACCCTGGGAGAGAAGAGAGAAGATCAACCCTTCCAAACCTTCATATCTCTCTCTCTCTCTCTCTCTCTCTCTCTCTCTCTCTCTCTCTCTCTCTCTCTCTCTCTCTCTCTCCCCCCCCCAATTTCTCAAAGTAACATTTCAAGCATCCCATAAAACAAAAAGCCACATTGAACAAAACCAAACTCAAAGAATTAAGAAAGAAACATAGGTGGCTGGTAGCTTCACATATAACCAATATAGAGCTAGCTAGGTATAGGCCTAAAAATTATCATGATGCTCAACAGCGGAGTCCTGGACGGAGTTCATGAGGCGGCGGTAGGAGCTCAGAGAGGCGGCTCCCACCACCACCACCACCACCAGAGGGGCCTCAAGAAGGGGCCCTGGATGGCTGCAGAGGACGCGATTTTGATTGAGTACGTGAAGAAGCACGGAGAGGGAAACTGGAATGCGGTGCAGAAGAATTCAGGGCTGGCTAGATGCGGTAAGAGCTGCAGGCTCAGATGGGCTAACCATCTGAGGCCTAATCTGAAGAAAGGCTCACTCTCTCCAGAGGAGGAGAAACTCATCATCGAGCTGCACGCTAAGTTCGGCAACAAATGGGCTCGCATGGCTTCTCAGGTTAATTTTTTGTTGTTCATTCATTTGTTTTTGGTTTTCTTGATCTTTTGGTTTTTATTTTATTTTATTTATGTACTCTCTATGGAATAATTTTCTTTCTTTCTTTGCTTCTTTTTTCTTGTCCCTTGGACTATACCTTTTATGTGATTTTTTTTTTCCTTATCTTTTATTCTGATTGTGACCCTGAGTTGCTTTCACTTCCCTTTTTTTGGTCTTCTTGGACTATCTGTCTAAAATTTATAAAAACCTACTGGAGGATTCGCTTCCTTATTCTATTTGATTATCAAGTATAAAACTCTAAATTTCTGAGTAAGTTAGAGATTCAGAGTTTGAAACCCCTTTTTGTAACAAATTTTTTTTTTTGGCGTAAAAATATTAGTTTCTGAGTTTTGCTAGCTCAAGTTTTTTTATTTAATGAATCCATTGTTCTTGTATATGCCAAAAATTTAATGTGTTCTTATTATATATATGGCACTGATCTCTTTTTTTTTTACCAGATTCCCCATTTCCCTTAATTTTCTTTTGGACTTACCTATTTGATTATCTTCTTTTTTTAATTTTCAATTTGTTTGACTTCCTCTTTCTCTGAAACTCATGTTTGTCTGTTACCTTTTTTTTTGCATATCATCGATCATCAGTTACCCGGCAGGACTGACAATGAAATAAAGAACTACTGGAATACTAGAATGAAGCGTCGCCAGAGAGCCGGTTTGCCAGTTTACCCTCATGACCTTCAACAAGAAGCACCGGCAGCCGCCTTCCAGCACCACCACCAACTTAGACATTCTTCTTCGTCTTCTGCTTCTTCATTCTCATCACTCCTCTCTTCCTCTCAGCCTCGTGAACCTAACAATTTCAGTCCCTCGCAGCTTTCTCTTTACGACCACATCACAAGTACTTTCCCCGCCACCTCAGACCACCAAAACCCTACTAACAATTACTTTCTTCAAAACAACCGCCACATTTCTTCTTCTCTTTACTCCAATCCCATGACTCAATTCCATGGAAATGGTGGCTTTGCTATTCCTTTGTCCCCGGTTTCTCCATTCGGGTTGTCATCGTCTTCAGCTCTCTTCAACCAAAGCAACATTCCAAACCAAGCCTTAATTGGTCAGTACAATTCTCATGGAGGGTTTGGTGGTTACAACAATCTTAGTCTAAGCTCCATGATGATCATGGGGCCTCCTACTTATGACCCAACCCCTTTGGTTCAAGGGTCCAATCCAGAGCTCCCTTCCAACCAAACACTGCTGAGTATCAATGGCCTCGGTGAGGGTCAGATGGGGGGCTCAGGCTATACCGCTAGTGAATATCACTATGAAATTGCACCTGTGCCGTCCCAAGGGAATAGTGGTCTGTTGGATGATGTTTTGGTGGAGGCTCAGAATAAATCGAATAAGAAAGCAAAGAGTGGCGACAGCTGTTCGTCAGGGTGGTCCAGTAAAGAGAAAGGTCTTATGGTGGAAGAGGAGAAAGGTCTTATGGTGGAAGAGGAGGAAGAGGAGAGGGAAGAGTCAGCTGAGGAGGAGGCCGAAGACACCGTGCAGGTTGAATCGAAGAGTAGCGGCGAGAATAGTGCTGACAATCAGAGGGATGGCAGCTCCTCTCCGTCAGCAATTGGTAAATACAAAAACTTTTGCATGCCTTTTGTGTTTTAGTTTAATTAATAGTGTCATCAAAATTATTCACCAAATTGAATAGAAGAGTACGCATGTTATGGTAATATTATCTTGTACAACACATTTATAAACCGACTTAATCAATAGTTTGACAATATAAGCATTTTATGTTGTTAGTCGTTAGACAATTCTAGTGGGCTCAAATTATAACTGAAATACTAACTCTTTACGTTTGGAGAACAAAATTTAGTAAACAAATTTGACGAATGTAGCAAGTCGATTTTTATCATTTGATCATACCCATATATATATATATATATATGCTATGTATAATCCTGTGGTTTTGTTGCACAGGCATGAAAGAAAATGAGGATCCATTAGAGGAGATGGATGATGACTTGTTGAGCCTGCTCAACTTTCCCACTGTACCTGCAGTGTCTGAGTCATGGTACGTGCAAGGATGCATGTCTAACCGGGCATCGATGTCAGGTGTCGTTACTAGTGACAATGTGAGTCTAGAGATTCAGCAAAATGCACAATTGACACCATCGGTCAAGACCAACACTGCGGCAGCATCCGAAGTTAAGCGCTCCCTAGGATCTTGCTACTGGAACAACATGCCCGGCATATGCTGAGAATTGAAGGCTTCATGTTGAGATCATATGCTTCAACAGACTAGAGATAGTGAGAGTATCCATACATATGAGTACTGACGAGGACTAGAGCTTAGTGTGCATATGGTTAATATGCTAGTCTGTTTCACTAGGCTAGTGAATCCGTCTCGCGGGTTTTGTCTTTTTAGTTAGCTAGAGTTTTCATAATTAGGGCTAGTTATTCTAGCAGTAAGGAAGACAAAAATTGTCTTAGGGTTAATGAAACTTCTCTTCTATTTTAGTTCAGCGTTTATGTTGAAGTCGAGTAACTAAACTCAAAAACCAAAATCAAAATGTTGTTTATGTTATGCGTGTGTTGTATATATCATCAGTGTTTAACTTAATTAGAGTTTTAGTTTCAGCTTTAATGGCACCAGTTCTTCATGAGTTAGAACCATTTCATGGATTCTTGTTAAATTTATCTTATTTTATGTTTTCCTTTCTTAAATATCTATCAATTTGTGGGTTTTTTTTTCAATTAATTTTCTTAATTTTCTATAATATGATAAAATGCTACCTGTTGGATTAAACGAACCCAATGGAGAAGTTTTATGCTTCAAAAATAGGAACTCAACCAACCCAATGAATAGAAACTTTTGAGTGTTGGCTGTGGCCGAACAATGTCGTCACAAAAGTTTATGTGACCCTCACGTTTTTCGTGACGATTTTTCCTCTATTTGTGGCGTTTCCTAATCTGCACTAAAATTTAACTTTTTTATAAGTTTTTTAGCACACGCCATGCCAAACTTTGGGCTTGTGATGTAATAAATCCAGAATCCAAGAGACAAGAAGACAACATTATCACGAAATTCAGCCAAAAATATCACTGAAAATTTGCTAAATATAGAGGTGTTCTTTGCAGCCTTCGGGAGCCCACCCATCCTTTGATCTCAAGTTGGGTTGGCTTATTTTGGCAAAAAGAAGGGGTTCACGCATAACCTCTTTTCCCTATTCACCGCCTGGCTTCTTCCCTCGCTGATGTTGTAATAAAAAAGTATTGAAAATGTAAGATCAAACATAGGAGTTGCTGCTTTTGAATTGGAGTGACCATGCACGCAAACATTTTTTCAAGTTCTACCCCATTTGCTTTTCGAATTCATCATAAATTGGTAATGACCGATGTATATATCACTAAAATTCCTTAAAAAGCCCAAAAAAACTTTTTTAAAAAGGTGCAGAAAATAAATTTAAAAAAAAAACCAATAGTAAACTTCAACTAGTTTTACTAATTGACCACTACTATAGGACCAGTGAGTCAGTACTGAGAGGGAAGGGAAATTGGTCAATGGGGAAACAATGTATATCTTGTATCCGTTACAAGTTTTGCTTGACCTTTTTCAGTTTCTGGTTCACATCTATGTACTAGATCAATTGTTGAGTTGGATAAAAGAACAAAGTATACCTACTTAACCATTGGCATGATCAGTGTTCAAGTACAGAAGAAGTATGTAGCGTGCGTTTCATAGTTGACTTAAAATATATAAATTTTTTGCCACTCGGTACTACGGTCTGGTGATATTTCTCTTCACTTAGAAGTGAGAGGTCTTATGTACGAATCTCGTGGATGGCGAATTCGATACCAAATTAGGTTGCACATTGTGTGGCTTAGCCAAACTCCCCCTCCTCCTAGTGTAAAAATATCGATGTACTAAAATATATATATATATATATATATATTTTAGAGATTTTTTAACTTTAATCCTTCAAGAAAATTGAAATTTAAAATAAATACGGTGTTAGACTACGTATTGATTATAGTCCCTTGATGTGTCCTTAATTTAAAATAATTAATGTGCATTTTATTTAATGTCTCCTATTAAATAGATATAAATTTATTAATAAACAAATTTTAATTTATTTTTTGACCAAAAAAAAGTTTTTTTTTTTTAATTTATTAATTTTATTTAACATTTTTCAAACTTGAAAAACTCAATTAATGTACCTAAATGTTAGTACCGAAATGTATTATATTGAATTAATATATTTAAATGTTAGTACCGAAATGTATGTACTGAAATATATGTACCGAAATGTATTATATTAAATTTGATGTACCTAAATGTGTGTACCGAAATGTATGCACCGAAATGTTAGTACCAAAATGTATTATATTGAATGTACCTAAATGTTTATATCGAAATGTATGTACCGAAATATGTGTACCTAAATGTATGCACCGAAATATATTATAATGAATTTAATGTACCTAAATGGAGAAAACAAAAATTAGTTTATCTAATTGTTTATAACAAAATATATTACGATAAATGTAACAGCTTGTCCCGGATTTTCATTTTCGATGATGTGAATTGACGTAATTGCCCTTGGACGTTAAATTGCGTGTTATGGTACGTATTTCGTTTTGGATTATTTGTTTTATGGGACTTAGATATTTCTTGGTATTTGGTGATGTGTTAGTGTGAGGACCACACACACACACCCAAAACCTTCTCTCTCTCACCCTCCCGTGCTCTCTCTCTCTCTCTCTGACACTCCCTCTCTCATTCTCGGACTCTCTCTTTCTCTCTCCCTTTTTCGTACGGACAAACACCAAGGACAACCTAAACTTCACAGATCGAAGGTTTCAAGGCCTCCATTGCATTCTTGAGGTCCACACGAGTTCAAAGTTACCATTTTTAGGTAAGAACCCATTCGAAATCGCATGAAAACACTAAGCTCCGATTTGGTCACTATTCGTGCAAACGTAAAATCTTGCATTTCAGGGAATTTTAAGCTTATAGGGAGCTTTAGGAGATCCTCACGAGGCTCGGAGTGGTTCGTTGGAAGAATTTGGACGTCGGAATAACGAGTTAGACCAGTTTTAAAATTTGGCCGGAATATCGAGGCTTTTTCCAGCGAATTTCCTGCGAGTTGGAGGTCGAGGCAGGTATGGTTTTGTTCGTCTTGTTGAGATCTTTAAAATGGTACAAATTTCATTGAAAATGGTGCAAAAATGAAGAAGATATAAGGTTTTGAATATTTTCCAGAAACCGACGAAAATTTGAAGTTCAGACGGCCGCGGACAGCAGCGACCGACGAGGTCCATCGAAGAAGAAGGGAGAATATTCAGTTAGAGCTGACGGAATATTCCTAACGACATCAGGTAACACCGTTAGTTTTAACGGAATATTCCTAACTACCGTTACTGTTTCCGTCAGGGTTCCCTGCACGTGGCCGCGCATATGGTCGTGCACTTACGGTGTGTGGGTGGTAGGAAAAATATTTTAAAAATATGGGGATGTTTCTAAGGATGAGTAGGTCTCAGTGGTATATTCATATACCCAAATTGAGCAATATATGAGAAGTTATTAGCTTGTGTTGTTTATGTGCGTTAATTAACGTTATTTCAGTTATTTCTCATATAGGCGAGGCCTATCCGGAGGACAAGCGTAGCCAGGCTAGGCACGGGGGTTACGACCTGTCTACATATCAGTGAGTGGGCTTTTGTTTTCAGTATATATATACTTGACGGTTTTCCCAGAAAACGTATTTAAAGGAAATGAGATTTAAATGCCATGTCATACTCGCATCATATTTTAGCATATGCATTATCATAATTATGCATATTGTTGCATGGTGCTGCGGAGGCCCAGGTAAGCTACATGTGAGTATATTATGCTGGTAATGGTTATGAGATAAATGGCGATGTTGAGATGTATGTTGAGCTCATTAATCGGCACCCTGGTGTTAGTGCTCCCGCCCAGAGTTAGGTGCATAGTCCTTCACATAATGTTCACCTCCCGCACCACACGCTCATCTTGGATCCAAGTTAGGTGCACAGTCCTGTCGTATAGACCACTATAAGTGGGTTCGACTCATAAGTGACCCGCGAATATTCGTACAGTCTTCACGTGATTGTAGCACTAGAGCGTATTATTTACACCCAATCCTGTCGGACAGACCACGTGAGGTGATTCCGACTCGTGTGCAGATGTATATACTTTATGAGATATAAGATTGAAATGTGATGGATATGAGCTCTAGATTTCGCCGTATAGATCACGTGAGGTGACTTCAGCTAGCAGATGATTTATAATACATTGCATCACTTGGCTTACATTTGTTATATAGTGATATTGGGCATGGCATAGGCATGGCATACATATATGTGGATTTGGATATATTGAGCATGATTTTGAGATTTATACATATATATGTACTCTATTTTCTGGGAAACTATACAGGTTTTACGGCGAGGGGATATAACTTTTGAGAAATGAAATGGTTTTGAAAAACTATGTTTTTTCCCACTCACGCTTTGTTTTACGCTCCTCAAGGTTTTAGGTGAAGGTTTCTTTGGTGGCATACGAGGATTTCCCGGAGGTTCTGATAGACCATCATTCATGTATGATCACCTTCGGGTATTGTGTAATTGGTACTTGTCCAATCGAACTGTACTTAGACTGTTTATGCTCTGGTTGTGTAATTCACACTTATTCTCACCTTAGCGTGCTATCTTCATTAGGTTTTTAATTTGTTCGTATTTTCCTTATTAATCTTGCTTCAGCACTGTGCACATGGTTACGTCATGCTCACGTGATGGCCAGCATGCTTCGATTTAGGTCTGGGTGTGTCAGTTTGGTATCAGAGCACCAGGTTGAGCAGTTTTGTATCTTCGTGAATATTCTAATTATCTTGGTGTCTTCTGTCAGAACCATGTCGCCTCGTCGAGAGCCACGTCGTTCAGCTGAACCTAGTTTCCCTAATATTGCTCAGTTAGGGGAAGCTATTACTAGTGCCATTCAGTCTATAATTTGCCCTCCTTAGCGGACTCATCTAGAATCAATGTATAATCTTAAATTACCTGTTTTTAAGGGTAATGAGGGCCATGAAGGGTCTGAGCGTTGGCTCAATCAAATTGAGAAGACGTATCGTGTGATGCACAGTCAAGGAAGTATTCCCGATGATAAGTGAGTAGAGACCACTACTTGGTTTTTGGACGAAGAACCTGCATCCTGGTGGAGACAGGAAACGTACAGGTGGACGCCCGAGGAGATTGCAGACTGGGAGAATTTTAAGCGGTCATTTTATAAGAGATTCATACCTCCGACATATTTAGACTGTAAGAAGCAGAAGTTTACGGGTTTGAAACAAAGGAAATTGACTGCTAATGAGTATTACAGGAAGTTCACTGATTTGTCTTGCTATGATCCAGAAGTTGCTGCTAATTCAGTTGAGATGCTTCGACGTTTTAAGCAAGGTACAAAGAAGAAGTGGCGTTCTATGATGACTATCTATCCCTGTGAGACTTATCAGAAGTTCTATAAGATTTTGTTGAGGATAGAGGACTCTGAGAATATGCCCAATGAGAGCGAGGAAGAATAAGAAAAAGATGGAAATCAGAAGAGGGATAACAAAAGTAAAGGTCAAATATCTCAGGGACCTCGCCAGACCCAGAATTTTAAGAGGAGTAGAGCTAGTTCTAGTTCTTCTAGCGGTGGTTTGAGTGCCACTGGTCTGAGGAGAGGTGGTAGATTCTCAAGAGGTCCTAGATTCCAGAGGCAGGTGGATTCTGGTTGAGGTAATGCTCATTTATGCCGCATGTGCAATAACCGACATTTTGGAGAGTGTCGACGCAATAGTAATGGATGTTATACCTGTGGTCAGATGGGACATCTGGCTAAGCATTGTCCTCAGAACCAGCAGAGACCTCAGCAGCAACCTATGCCGCCGCCAGTTCAGACTCAGCAGTTTTCATAACAGAGTGGTTACGCTTAGGCGAGTCGTGGTAGCACTTACCATTATCAGGGAGATCCAACTCCTTATTCATCAGGGCAGTATCAGTACCCTTATGATCCTTATCAGTAGGGTGGCTACGGTCAATATTAAGGAGGATACATGCCTCAGCAGCAGTATTCAGTTGGTGGATCACAGTGGTATTCCGGAGGACAGCCTCAACATGTTGATGTTGCTACTAGTAGCGCGGGGTCGTCGAGACAGGCTAGCCAGTCAGACCAGGGACGTACTTCCCAGGGACGAGGAATTTATGCTGGCAAAGGCCGAGAAAGAAGGTAGCAGGCTCATGGACGTATCCATAACCTTTCACTGTAGGATGCCCAGAATAATCCTGATCTAATCATGGGTACGTTAAATATTCATGGTCATTACGCTAAAGTGTTGATTGATTGTGGTGCTACGCATTCAGTAATTTCTCATACATTTGCTCAGTTGACACAACCTCAATCTTCACCCCTCGGGTATGAGTTAGAGTTTGCAATGCTTAGAGGAGAGAGGTGTTATGTAGATTACGTATAGCCAGGATGTCTTGTAGTTATGCCAGTTAACCTCACTCCGTTGGATATCGTTGATTTCGATGTGATTCTAGGCACGGATTGGTTGCATTACAATCGTGCCAAGATTGACTGCTATGGGAAAACGGTAACCTTCCATCGTCCTGGATTGCCTGAGGTTACTTTTGTTAGAGAACGTAGTGGGGTGAAACATGGAGTTATTTCAGCTATGGGAGCTAAAAAGTTACTCGAAAAAGGTTGCTAGGGATATTTAGCTCACGTAGTGCTAAATGATGATACTCTTGTTAGCATGGAGAATGTTCGGGTAGTCCGACATTTTTTTGACGTCTTTCCTGAGGATTTGCCTGGATTGCCGCCAAATCGCGATGTGGAGTTCACTATTGATTTGCTTCCAGGTATGGATCTTATATCTTTGACTCCTTATAGAATGGCTCGTGCTGAGTTAAGAGAATTGAAGATCCAGTTACAAGAGTTGGTTGATAAGGGTTTTATTCAGCCCAGTATCTCACCTTGGGGAGCCCTAGTCTTATTTGTTCGGAAGAAAGACGGTACTTTGAGGCTTTGCATTGATTACAGGCAATTGAATCGAGTGACGATTAAAAACCGTTATCCATTGCCGCGTATTGATGACCTCTTTGATCAACTTCGAGGTGCCTGTGTGTTTGCCAAGATTGATTTGAGGTCTGGCTATTATCAACTGAAGATTAAGAGTGAAGATGTTCCTAAAACTGCTTTTAGGACTCGTTATGGTCATTATGAGTTTCTCGTGATGCCGTTCGGGTTAACTAATGCACCAGCAGCTTTCATGGGCTTGATGAACCGAGTATTCCAGCAATATCTTGACAGGTTTGTCATTGTGTTCATCATTGATATTCTGGTATACTCTAAGTCTGAGGCAGAGCATGCTAGACATCTTAAGTTGGTGTTAAAGAAGCTGAGGGAACATCAGTTATATGCTAAGTTTAGCAAATGCCAGTTCTGGTTAGATCAAGTGGCATTTCTGGGGCATATCCTATCTGCTCAAGGTATTCTTGTAGATCCTCATAATATAGTAGCGGTGGAGAATTGGGAGTAGCCACGAACCGTCACTGAGGTTCGGAGTTTCCTTGGTTTAGCGGGATATTATCGACGGTTTGTTAAGGATTTCTCGATTATTGCTTTACCGTTATCGAGATTGACGAGGAAAGATGTTAAGTTTGAGTGGGATGATAAATGTGAGCAAAGTTTTCAGCAGTTGAAGTACTGTCTCACTTATGCACATGTTTTAGCACTTCCAAATGATAACGGTAACTTCGAGATCTATTGTGATGCTTCTTTGATTGGTCTGGGTTGTGTGTTGATGCAGCATGATATGGTAATTGCTTATGCTTCGCGACAGTTGAAACCTCACGAGAAGAATTACCCTACTCATGATTTGGAGTTGGCAGCTATTATTTTCGCTTTAAAGATTTGGAGACCTTATCTTTATGGCGAGAAATGTAGGATCTTCACAGATCATAAGAGTCTTCAGCATCTTTTCACTAAGAAGGAGTTTAATCTTCAGCATCGAAGGTGGATTGAATTACTAAGTGATTATGATTGCACGATTGAGTATCACCCAGGTCGTGCAAATGTGGTGGCTGATGCACTTAGTAGGAAATCCCAAAGCCGAATTAATGCCTTATACGCGAGCTGTGTTCCACTTCTTACAGACTTAAGGTCAACTGGAGTGGAATTGGGAGTGGAAAATCATGAAAAAGCCTTACTTGCTAGTTTCCAGGTCAGGCCAGTTTTGATTGATAGAGTACTCAGGAACTTATTCAGTTAAGAAATGAAGGAAAGATCTTCGAATCAGATAATCAGACGGCATGCTTATGCAGGAGGGTAGGATGTATGTGCTGAATAATGCAGAGTTGAAGAAAGTAATTTTGGACGAAGCGCACTGTTCAGCTTATGCGATGCATCCAGGAGGTACTAAGATGTATCATACCATTCGACCATTTTATTATTGGCCGGGTATAAAAAGAGAAATTGTCGAGTATGTGAGTAAATGTGCCATATGCCAACAAGTTAAAGCTGAAAGGAAAAAACCGTTTGGATTGATGCAGCCACTTCCCGTTCCACAGTGGAAATGGGAAAATATCACTATGGATTTTGTGTACAAGCTTTCTTGTACTCAGAATGGCTATGATGGAATTTGGGTGATCGTTGATCGGCTTACTAAGCCAGCGCATTTCATTCCTGTGAGGGAAAAGTATTCCTTAAGCCGATTAGCTGAGTTGTTCTTATTGAAGATCGTGAAGTACCATGGCGTTTCAGTTAGTATTATCTTGGATCGTGATCCTAGATTCACTTCCAAGTTCTGGACAGCCTTCCAGGAAGCTCTTGGTTCAAAATTATTCTACAGTACGACATATCACCCTCAGACAGACGGTCAATCAGAGAGGACGATTCAGACCTTGGAGGATATGCTCAGATCTTCGGTTTTGCAGTTTGGGGACGCTTGGCATAAGTGGTTGGATTTGATGGAGTTCGCCTACAACAAAAGCTTTCATTCGAGTATTGGTATGTCACCAGTCGTGGCACTTTATGGCAGGCCTTGTCGTACACCTTTGTGTTGGTCAGAAGTCGGGGAAAAAGTTTTAGTGGGCCCTGAGATAGTAGAAGAGACTACTTAGAATGTTCAGGTGATTAAGTCTAACCTAAAAGCGGCCCAGGATCGCCAGAAAAGCTTAGCAGACAGGCGTGCCACAGATCGAGTGTATAATGTTGGTGATTAGGTATTTTTGAAGCTATCGCCGTGGCGAGGTGTGGTACGATTTGGGAAGAAAGGCAAACTAAGTCCTAGGTACATCGGACCTTATCAGATCACCAAGAGAGTCGGTGAGGTTGCTTACAGACTTGAGTTGCCGTCAGAGCTGTCTAAGGTGCACGATGTGTTTCATGTTTCCATGCTTCGACTTTATGTCTCAGATCCATCACATGTGATACCTCCTCAACTATTGGAAATTAATCCAGATTTGACTTATGAGGAGGAGCCGGTGACGATACTAGATTGGAAGGATAAAGTGCTGAGGAACAAGACGGTATGTTTGGTGAAAGTTTTGTAGAGAAACCATTCAGTGCAAGAGGCTACCTAGGAGACGGAAGATCAGATGAGAGAGATGTATCCGAGGTTGTTTTATGGATACTAGTGTTGTACTTGTTGTATGAAATTTCAGGATAAATTTTTTTTTAAGGTGGGTAGATTGTAACAGCCCGTCCCGGATTTTCATTTTTGATGATGTGAATTGACGTAATTGCCCTTGGACGTTAAATTGCGTGTTGTGGTACGTATTTCGTTTTGGATTATTTGTTTTATGGGACTCAAATATTTCTTGGTATTTGGTGATGTGTTAGTGTGAGGACCACACACACACACCCAAAACCTTATCTCTTTCACCCTCCCGTGCTCTCTCTCTCAGACTCATACTCTCTTTCTCTTTCTCTCACTCTCGGACTCTCTCTTTCTCTCTCCTTTTTTTCGTACAGACAAACACCAAGGACCACCTAAACTTCACAGATCGAAGGTTTCAAGGCCTCCATTGCATTCATGAGGTCCACACGAGTTCAAAGTTACCATTTTCAGGTAAAAAACCCCTTCGAAATCGCATGAAAACACTAAGCTCCAATTTGGTCACTATTCATGCAAACATAAAATCTTGCATTTCAGGGAATTTTAAGCTTATAGGGAGCTTTAGGAGATCCTCACGAGGCTCGGAGTGGTTCGTTGGAAGAATTTGGACGTCAGAATAACGAGATCGACGAGTTTTAAAATTTGGCCAGAATATCGAGGCTTTTACGGTGAATTTCCGGTGAGTTGGAGGTCGAGGCAGGTATGGTTTTGTTCATCTTGTTGAGATCTTTAAAATGGTACAAATTTCATTGAAAATGGTGCAAAAATGAAGAAGATTTAAGGTTTTGAAAATTTTCCAGAAACTGGCAAAAATTCGAAGTTCAGATAGCGGCGACCGACAAGGTCCATCGAAGAAGAAGGGAGAATATTCAGTCAGAGTTGACGGAATATTCCTAACGGCATCAGGTAACACCATTAGTTTTAACGGAATATTCCTAACTGCCGTTACTGTTTCCGTCAGGGTTCCCTACGCGTGGCCGCGGGTATGGCCGTGCACTTGCGGGGCATGGGTGGTCGGAAAAATATTTTAAAAATATGGGGATGTTTCTGAGGATGAGTAGGTCTCAGTGGTATATTCATATACCCAAATTGAGCAATATATGAGAAGTTATTAGCTTGTGTTGTTTATGTGCGTTAATTAACGTTATTTCAGTTATTTCTCATATAGGCGAGATCTATCCGGAGGACAAGCGTAGCCAGGCTAGGCACGGGGGTTACGACCTATCTACATATCAGTGAGTGGGCTTTTGTTTTCAGTATATATATACTTGATGTTTTTCCCAGAAAACGTATTTAAAGGAAATGAGATTTAAATGCCATGTCATACTCGCATCATATTTTAGCATATGCATTATCATAACTATGCATATTGTTGCATGGTGCTGCGGAGGCTCATGTAAGCTACATGTGAGTATATTATGCTGGTAATGGTTATGAGATAAATGGTGATGTTGAGATGTATATTGAGCTCATTAATCTGCACCCCGGTGTTAGTGCTCCCACCCAGAGTTAGGGGCATAGTCCTTCACGTGATGTTCACCTCCCGCACCACACGCTCATCTTGGATCCAAGTTAGGTGCACAGTCCTGTCGTATAGACCACTATAAGTGGGTTCGACTCATAGGTGACCTGCGAATATTCGCACAGTCTTCACGTGATTGTAGCACTAGAGCGTATTATTTACACCTAGTCCTGTCGGACAGACCATGTTAGGTGGTTCCGACTCGTGTGCAGATGTATATACTTTATGAGATATGAGATTGAGATGTGATGGATATGAGCTCTAGATTTCGCCGTATAGATCACATGAGGTGACTTCGACTATTAGATGATTTAGAATACATTGCATCACTTGGCTTACATTTGTTATATAGTGATATTGGGCATGGCATACATATATGTGGATTTGGATATATTGAGCATGATTTTGAGATTTATACATATATATGTACTCTATTTTATGGGAAACTATACAGGTTTTACGGCAAGGGGATATAACTTTTGAGAAATGAAATGGTTTTGAAAAACTTTATTTTTTCCCACTCACGCTTTGTTTTACGCTCCTCAAGGTTTTAGGTGAAGGTTTCTTTGGTGGCATACGAGGATTTCCCAGAGGTTCTGATAGATCATCATTCATGTATGGTCACCTTCGGGTGTTGTATAACTTAGACTATTTATGCTCTGGTTGTGTAATTCACACTTATTCTCACCTTAGCGCGCTATCTTCATTAGGTTTTTAATTTGTTTGAATTTTCCTTATTAATCTTGCTTCCGCACTGTGCACATGGTTACGTCACGCTCACGTGATGGCCAGCATGCTTCAATTTAGGTCGGGGTGTGTCAATAAATAAATTGAAAATTATAATTATAATGAAATAAAATTAGGAAGAAAAAGAGAAATAATTAAAAAAATTAAAAAGTAATTAATAAATGAGGTTATTAATGTATCAATTGACTAAAATTATATTTTGATCTTACTCATGGTTTTAGTCTAAAAATCTTCTTTGCCAAGGATTATAATGAAGTTTTCTAAATTTTTTATGAGTGTTTTAATTGGCACTCCAAGAAAAAATTTATTGTGCATTCTAAACTTTTTATATATATTTAAAATAAATGCATTTATGAAGAGTGCATGATGAATTATTATTAGTTTCAATAATAGCACCCTTTTTCTTATTTATTGTTCACTTATACGCAGAAATGTAAAATCAGTCGAGAGTCAAATATTTAACGTAACCTTTTCACAATCACAATGGGTCGGGAATTTGAGTTTGATTCTTATGAATTAAAATTAAATTTACACAACGGGCCGGAATTTAAACTTGAACTCCAATTGTTAAGTGTAATGTGTCTCATGAGTTTGATTCTTATGGTATATGGGAATCAAACTCACACCCCGCTAAAGAAATCATATTATAGCAATCAAACTCAAACATCTTGATTCTTTTGTAAATGGGGAATCAAACTCACATAATAATGTTGTTCCTTCTATGGGGGAATCTACTTGTTCCCACATTTATAATTAACGTATCTTTATCGAAAAAAAAAAATCATAATCGGAACCATACATTCTCTTTATTATCAACTAAAGATTATACCCACACACAAAAACATTTAATTTAGAGGTCTTTTAGCCCTTTGTATGCCTCAAACAAATGAATGGTTCATCATGAGGTGCTACTTGTTACCAAAACATTCGATTGGTTTAACAAGCATGAATGGCTAAAAGACCTCCAAAGTAAATGAAATTTTGCAGATATGATCTTTAGATGATAAAGAGAATGAACGGTTTCGGTTTTGATGTTCATACGACGAAGATATGTTAATTATAAGTGAGGGGACAAGTATGTTCCTCTGGAGGGAACACATATCATTATCCATACCACTATGGAAGTAGAACTTCCACAATGCTCTGGTGGTTTGATTCATATAAACAGAAATCAAAACCCTTGATGAGTTTGATTCCTATGATAATATTATTGTATTGTGACGATAAAGCTGAATTCTGTATGTACTATTAACCGTGGAACCTACTTAATTTTTCGTTTTTCCTATTTTATGATTAGTTATTATCCACTGTGGAAGGCCTAAGTCTAATGTAAGAGTTTATGTTAATCCAATAATTTAAGTACCACATGCAATTTCTTGCAACAGATCATATGTAAGATAGTCAGGACTGGTAGCTTGCGGGGATTGTGGGAGAATAATAGTGGCCTGAGGGAATGGAGGTAACGCATGAATGTTCACTACATTGGCACATTGTGATAAGTGCCTGGGGTTTTTAGGGAACATAAAGATTGCATGAGCAAAAGATTGGTGGCATTGATATACTTGTCCGTGTAACTCATGCACAATGTGAGGCGGTTTCCACACCACCCCGTTTCTAGCAATTGAATCCAATTCCCCTACAAACCTTGTGTGCCCTTTTCTTAATTCTCTGGCAATTTCTCCTACCAACCATTCAAATATGTTTCTTTATCTAACTAATTCTTTTAATCTTTTTTTAAACTAAAAAATGTGTCCATAAGTACGTATGTCAGTTTTGTGTATCCAAATAATTTTATTGAAACTAATTAATTAGTATGAACGCTTTTAAATTCTTAACAACTTAGCAATTCTAGAGACTTCAATTTCAACGAACAACCATGTCTTAATTACATCCTTTTCATGAAGCATTGATGCCTTAACATAGATTTACTAGTCTTCTCACATTAGAGTTGGTGAAGAGAGGTCCTAAGCTCTCCAAGAAATTTTCAGTTCCATGGAATGTTTTGAGCTTAGAATAACCAATCTTGCCTTCCTTTAGGTGGCTCCTTCACAAAATCCCCCCAACGATGCAAGTATGAACTCACAATTCCACCATTGCAGATTCACCTCCTTTCCGATTAAATTCATCAAATTCCTCACCCCCTCTATCAACCTGCACAAAATAGATGAGCTTTGCATTTGAGAAACGGACGAACATATGCACATGTCTTGATATATAAATTTCCAATAACATGTCTTTTTATGCATGTGATATTGGATCATATTGCTTACAAATAATTAAATATATGTGTATGACGGTTATACGTGCGTATGAAGAAGACAAAGGGCAGTAATGGTATTAAATAACCACTGTAGCCTGATATCATGCCACAAAGAGGGATCTTTGCATGCTTGTTGACATGGTTGAGAGCAGCCTCAAGCATTTCACCGCCAACATTGTCAAGGTACACATCAATTCCATTGGGGAAATACCTGTAAAATTTTCAGTCTTCATGTTCATGTTTCTCAGAATCTTAATGCTAATTTGTTAAACAATGATTACTCGGTTAAAGTAGCATCAAAATCTGTCTCGGCGTGGTAGTTAAAAGCGTCATCATATCCAAAATCCTCCTTGATTAGCCTCACCTAAAAACCTCAAAAATTTCTAAACCATCGAAACAAACAAAAATTGATCTATATAAGTTAATTAGAGAAATATGTATACCCCTGTTTTAACAAACACTATAATGGTCTATTATTTAATAATTCAACTTTTTAATATTTTATTATTCCATAATTCAAATTTTTAACACCAATTATTCTACAGCTTTCTAGAACCATTTTTCTTTGTTTTTTTTTTTTTTTTTTTATTTCCGTCAAGTTATTTTTCTGCTTCCCTTCGCCCTTTTCTTGTTTTTCTCGTCAACTTCTCTTTCCTCTTCCCTTCTCCCATTTCTTTGTTTTTTCCGTCAAGTTCTCTCTAACCACTTCTATTCCTTCTCTCGTGTTTTTTTGTCTGTCAGACTCTCCCTCCGCCATTTGTTACTTCACCAATTTTAAATCTCATCGGCCACTTGAGAGGCTCCATCATCCCATATCTAACTGGGTTTGTCGTTGTCGTTACAATTGACATCAATGACTCCGTCGTCCCAGATCTAATGGGCTTGGTCCTTGAATATACTAGCCGAAGCTCGTCCAAATCTCCACAAAATTCATCACTCTGTCGTTGACGTATCCATAGTCCACGACCTAGTCAGCGTGTGGAGTAAGAACAATGCAGCCTGTGGAGGAAGAACATTGAAATAAGATTTGTTTATGTATAGTTAGCCTGCGACTTTCTCCATTCCTCGCTAAATCTAGCGAGGCACCATTCACAGTGTCAAAGTACCGAGACGTATAGCGAGCCTCTTAGAGCTTAGGTTTTGTGATTTTTCCATTAAAATAGCCAAACATCATCTACCGAGGCTATTAGGGATGCTTTAAGGGAGATGTTATTGGAATTTTTGTATAAACTCATAATAATATTTCAAAGTTCAGCATTCACACACTAAAACATAGTAATTCCAAGAATGAAACCGTAATAGAAATACTTCTTCTGAAAGAAATGTAGAGTCACGATTTTGTTGCAGTCTCAGCTGATAATTTGTCGTTCGCGTAATTTGTCCGGTCGGGTGATGTAGGAATACGCCATCAGATTTTCTGGATTTTCAAATTCATACCTCGTCCAACCGCTGATTCGTAACGTGCGTACATTATACATATCATCTTGGTTTGTCAATTTTACTACGAAGAATAGCAAGTAATTTTCCACTTTTAGTAAAGTTATGCTATTTAGGTACACAAAGTTGACACACTTGCTGGTACACTTTTATTATGAATATCGCGTTTAAGAATGAGAAAAAATAACAAACTTGAAATTGAAAACAAATAACCAAGATAAATAACATCACAAATTAACGTGGTTTGGTTATACATGCCTATGTCAACGGGGCAACAACAACAATCTATTACTATATCAATAATGAGTACAACGAAGAATCTTGCTAAGTCTCTAGGATTAAGACTTGACGAAAACATGAAAGAACAAGAACAAAAAATACACTCTGATCTCTTCTTTTTCCTCGCACACACCCTTCTCTCACTCTGACTCCTTGAGTGGTATACAACGTATTGTTTTGCTCCAATTCAAAACTAGTGCAATAGTCCCTATATATAGCATAATAAAGGTCTTCTTCAATAAGGAATACAAATCCTAATTGGAATCTAGTTATGAATCATACTCCAATTGAGAAACCAACTACATTTAGAAAAAGAAAAAAAAAACCTTAAATTGGGTAAACAACTCCAATTAAAAAAACCGCTCCAATCGAAAATAACTCCAATTGGGTTGGGATAACCACTACAATTGGAAAATCAACTTAATCCTCTAAAACTATAATTATTAATAGACTTAGAGGAAAACTCATCATGGGCTGGAAAAAACTAATTCTTTAATACAAGTGGTCTCATATACAATAATAAAGACTGTGAAAATGTGAAGATAAAGTTTCACATCAGCGTAACCAAACCTTGCAAGAGCGTACAAGAAGTTGAGTCATTCTCCATTCCAATTGTTGATGATGGAACTTCAACTTCTTTTGTGGTATCAGAGCTAGGTTGTCCCATATGTGAAGTCCAACTCCACGTCACCCATTTTGTGTTATTCACCTGTTTGATTTGAAAAATTTTCACACGTGAGGAGGTATATGTAAGAATGTGAGGACAAAATCTCACAACGGTGACAAATACTACTGCAACTAAGTAATTAAATAGACATAAATAATTAAATATATGTTAATTTTATTTAATTATTTTTGGTTCTATAGTTACTCAATTTTGAAGGGATCGGACCAGATCCGGATTTATTAGAAACTGGTCGGGCCGGGCCGGGTACAACATATTTTAAAACAAGAACCGAACTTAACCCGGCTCGCTTGAAACAGGCCGGGGTCCACGGGTTTTTTTTTTTTTTTTTTTTTTAAGGGATACAATTCAATCGATACAATCAAGGCTGTCTCCGGCCGAACCACCACTCAATAGCACCTCCCGAACTCAGATCTGCCTCTTCTCCCGCTGCAAATTCATCAAGAGCTGCTGCTGCTGCAAGTTCATCCGAGACACATAAACCAACCCAGAAGATTACTGCTTGCTTCTGCAGTTGCTTCCTTCTCTGCAAATCCAAAGAATCCCAGCAGCAGCAGAGTAATGGAAGATCCCAGGAAATTTGTGGAGACTAGCTTAAGGAAGGCTCCACCCACTAATCGAATCCAACGCCATCCATTTGCAATTTGATTACAACTTTATTCACCAATCCCAGAAAACCCAGTTAAAAATTTCAAACCCAGAAAACTTTCAACCCAATAAAACAAATCAACCTCAGATCATACCCCCAGAGAGATTGCAGAGACTGAATACAGTAAATTACCTTAATTTGGTGAGGAGATGAGACGATGTGGTGGCCGATTTCGATTCGTAGGACGAACTGATGGAGAGAGCGACGAACTGACGGGGTATTTGAGCCGAGCTCAAGTTGACGGAGATAGAGAGACGAACTGACAGAGAGAGAGAACTATAGAGTCGAGCAATCGCAGTTCTATATAGGGCATGGCAGTCCAGTCTTGGATCGTGGCGATGAAGTCGTCGTCTTCTCCGATGGTGAGCCCATCGTCTTCTCCGATATGGAGCCGAGTTGAGTCATGACTCGTTTGGTGGGCCTAATGGCTGCTGTGATGTCGACGCAGTCGAGGGGTGGGAGGGAGAAGAGAACGAGAATGAAGAAAGAAAGTGGGGTAATCGGGGGAAGGGGACTGAATGAGTAAAGCATATGCAGAATGGGTAGGTTCGGGGCCCCGGTATTCTAAAATTATGGAACCACCCCGCTTCTGTAGATACCCTCTCCCTGCCCTGCCCCGACCCGTTTTGTCTCTACCAAATTAGGCCCCGCCTCAAACCCGTTGCGAATCGGCAATACCCGGCCTGACCTGTGAATCTTGTACCCGTTTGCCCAGCCCTACTTCAAATAATTGACCTCATTCATATTCTAAAATTCCAAACTCAGGTGCTGCACTCATATATATATGAACTCGATCCTTTGGTATAATGAAACCATATATAGCTAGAAGTCTTAAACTTTTGAAATTTCTGTACGGTCTTAAAACAAAATCTTAGTAGCCGTTGCTCTTTAAGTAGATTTTGTGGAAAAATTACAAAAAAAAAAATATTTTTGTTTTATTCATTAGGGTTTTATTTAGATTGCGTTATTTGAGTAGTAAAAGAGAATTTTAAATTTGTACGGTTTATCTTTATTTTCAACTTGATGTTAAACTAGAATTCGATTCTTAGTTGAATTCTATCGTACGAAGAAGTTAAATTTTTTCTTGCACCCACAAACCATGAACCTGAAAATGAACATTCACATTGATTGGTAGAAGGTGATAAATATGTAGGTGTGTCTCATGGGGGAAGGGATATATCGATCGTCGGTGGGTTGGGTGTAGGCCGATCGCCATTGTGTTGAGTTTGGATAATTTGTCAACCAAATAATTTGAAGATGGTGCTTGGTTTTGACAAAAAATGGCCCCTTATGGTTGGATCTAGAACTAATATCTACCGTTATACTAAAAGAAAAAGAAACCCAGCCAGTGATTCTGCTGCGTTCATATGGCTTGACAGAGATGAATAGGGTGATGAAATTAAAAACGCTAGAAGGAGGGCTTGAACCTCCGACCTTGTGGTTAACAGCCACACGCTCTAACCAACTGAGCTATTCCAGCTGTTCGGTTGGATGTGTGCTCAAAGCTTATTACACCCTTAAGCCCCAAGGAACTCAAACCTTACTCCTTAGGCCCCAAAGAATGCTGCTACATAACATGTCAATGACACTGACACCGATTGGCGTAGAGGTGTCAAATGGGCGACCCGGCACGAGCACGGCACAAGTATGGTCCATTTAAATAAATCATGATACGGTCTACACCTATTTAAATAAGGAAACTTTAACAAAAAACTTCCGGTACTGTTTATTTTAACGAAAAATCATATTTTTACACTAAAAAGTCAATCATAGTACTATTCACTTTACCCTTTATTTTGTCCTTATCGTTAAAGTTCAAAAATTTCAAGCTATTTTCATTGGTTTTCCTTTTAAATAAAGCATAATACAACACGATTTGTATGAAGTAGATGGAACGGTCCTAAGATTTAGACTCTATTGACTGTCCGGACCATAGTCCGTGACCATGGCCCATATGAAAAATCTCACGGACCATGGCTTATATAAAAATTCTCATTTATTCATTATTTTTTAATTACAAACATATATTCTAAAGTTAGTAAGACTTGATATTGGTGTTATTTAGCTTAATAACATGTTCAAATAAGTTTTTTATAAACCTCTTTTTTTTTATGTTTTTTTTTTTTTTCACAAACGATAGGATAATCTATAATAAGGGAAGAGGGATTCGAACATGAGACCTCGGGTGCTAGGTCGAAGACTCTTAACCAATTGAGTTGCAAGTCACTTGTTTTTTTTTTTTTTTTTAACTTTTAATATAACTAAAGTTCGTTTTGCAAAGTTGCCCTTTTAGTGACTCGGCCCTAAAACTCGGCCCAGCACGGCCCAAGTGTTAATCAGCCATGGCCGCTGGATCGGTTGGGCTTAATGTTTTATTAAGTAGGTCGACCCAAACACAATTTGTTAATTAAGTGGGTCGGTCCAAACACAAACCAAACTCACATGGGCTGCCTTTAAATGAGTTGGGGCAGCCCATTTGACATCTGGCGTAATCTCAATCAACCTGTATATATTTAACTTACCATTAGTGTCACCACAATTAATATTAAGATACGATGCGTTTAATTAATAATAATTAGCATATGCCCCACACTTTGTGTGTGAAAATAATTTTTATTTTTAGTTTAAAATGGGAACGAGAAAGGGAGAAAAAAGGAATGTGGATTAGAGAGAGAAGTTTTCCTTTTTATATTTTATTTTTCAAAATTAGAGGATGTTAGGATCACCCTTGAATGAGGGTTTGAAAAATAACTGTAAAAGTTAATTTGTGTGAATTTACTTTACTGTCTATGATTTGTTTTGTGATAGAAGACAAAAATTTTTTTTTTACCTTTTTTTGGTTGACAAATATGGTTTTATTACTGTAATTTAGATACATATAGGAAGAAGAAATGGAAATTTGGATTAACCAGTCAACTTTTCTATATAAAAGGTATGAAAATATTGAGAGAGAAATTCCATATATTACGTGTATTCCAATTAATTTTCCTTTAGTCTAAAACCCCCATTTCCAATGCCCACAAGTCCACACATCTGCTCTTTTGCCATCCACACACATCAAAAGTACTTTTCTCACTCTACTTTTCTGTATGTGTTTGTATTTGTGGGATAATGTTGGGTTTGCTTAATTTACAGTTTTTTAGTGCATGAACCATTCTTTATTCTTTATTTTAGTACGAGAGGTTTGCGAATTTGTCATCTCGCCTGTTGGTTTTACGTAACTCTTATCCTACGAAAATTCGCCTTATTACCGATGTATATAATCGTCTATTTAATTATGTGATGTGAAAATTAGACATATATACATACACAAATCGGCACACTCAAGAATCTCTTCATGTTCTGGGCCACATGGACAATGAAACCCTATGATCTTTATCTTCATGATTTTAATTTCCTTTTACCGTAATGCTTAATTTTATGGTTTTTTTGCTGTGCAACCAAAAACGATGAGGCCTCTGGGTTTCTTTTTAAGCATTACATGTGTGTCATATTAAATTATTTCCCACCTAGACTTTTACCATTTCTATTTTATCCTGTGTTTCTTTATGTAATATTTTATCAAAATCATCCATACTTTCCTGTTAAAAGAAATAGCAATTGTGAATTGTGATAGTTGGTACTGCACATGACATATTACAAAGTGTTGTGTCTTGAGTTACATATGCAATGTTGGGTCTTACATTATTTTGGAGATGTTTATCTCACAAAGAAGAGTGTGACGCAGCGGAATTTAATAGGCAAGAGAAAGAAAGAACACTTAAAGTATTACACAAAATTTTTATTCTTACACAAACTAATACAAGAGGAAACACTCAAACACTCTCACACTTCTTCACTCTTTTTTTCTCACTTCTTGCTCTCTTAGGGCGTGTTTACGTATCCATAATCGGAATGAGAATGTGGAATTGAATTCCGATTACGGAGTACTCCGGTGTTTACTAAACATGGAGGAATCAAAAAAGCAGTGGGGCCCACACAAATTTTGGAATTCAATTCCTTGTATTGGTGGAATTGGATTCCCTAGATATAGGTGGTAATCCAATTCCTCCTTGTTTGGGCAATGAGAATGACAGTTTTGTTCCTTTTATGCCCTCACTTACTTTTTTTATTTCCAAGACTATCATTTATAAACCCATTAAAGTATATAAAATATTTGATTTGGGACAAGGGCATTTTAGTAATCATATTGATTTATATTCCGATTCCGCTGAATTAGTAAACAACTTTATGGAATTCTATACCGATTCCAGAACATTTAAGTAAACAGCTTCAACAGGAATCCGATTCTGACTTCTTCTTATTCCAACTCCTCCTCAATTCAATTTCTCCTCAATTCAATTCCTCATATTTTCATTACCGTTACGTATGCGCCATTAGTTACTCTCACTTCTTCTTGCTACTCTATTACACAACACCACACACCTATTTATAGGTGGTGTTCACCGACTCTCCTTGTTACCACCGATTTGGGCATTGCAGCAATGCCCACTTAATTTGCAGCCTCTAGATCTTTCTTTAGCTTAGATATTTTAGGTGACAACCGACTTACATTTGCTGGAATTTTCCAGCTGCTACTATTACCCACATGGATTGCTAGAATTTTCTAGCATTTGCACACATTGGCTTTGGGTTGGATCACTTGTTTTGGGCCGAAGACAAGATTACCATTCAACATGCAAAAGAGTGAAATATCGCGACAGGAGTATGGAATTCGTTGAGGAAGTTTTAAGCTGGGTTGGAGACTTGAGCTCAGGAAGTCACGGCTGCGATGAACTCGCACTTGAACCACAATACGAATACTATCAAGAACCAGAACCCTACCAAGAACAAGAGCAAGAAGAGAATGATGAGCAGCCTGCTGGAGAAGATCAGAAAGAGGAAGGGAGGAGCAGCAGCAACGACAAGAAGCATATGAAAAACGCAGCTGCAGCAGCTGCATTGGGACTTGGGAAAGCCAAGGTGGGTGCCGAGAAGGCCAAGGAAAAGGTCAAGGGAAAAATCAATTGGATTAAAGATAAGTGTCACCACAAAGACAAGGTTTCCAAGGGACCAAATGTCGCTAGCTAAATGTTGATGAAGTGAAAATAATGAGTTCTCCATGTTGCAAATTCATTTTCTGTGAAGTTTGATTTATGCTTAATTGATATAGTTTTATCTCAACGTGAAATTTTTTATTTGCCCTTTCCTAGTCGTCATGGGAAAGAAAGGCAGAAATAAGAAATGAGATTCTAATTATATTCCCATTGTTTAATATTCTGATTGGTTCTTGTCTATTTTTGTTTTCCAATTGAACCCCAAATTATTCTGATTAGTATTTGTAAACACGAAATTTCAATGCCTATAATATTCTTTCAATTTCATTTTAATTATAATCCCATTGTTTAATACTCAGAAGAAATCAACTCTGAATTTACGTATATAATCATTAATAAAGTTTCAAATTTGGTTAGTAGAAACATCGACACAACAATGTGTATCTTAACAATTAGTGCAACTTTGCTCACCCCTCTTAAAGTGGGGGGTGATGCTCTCTCCCCCATTGATTGTTGTTAGATCGGTTAGATTTAATTGATTTAAAACACAAATTTTAAAATTTAATCTAACCTAATGGCAATCAATGGGGGAGAGTCGCCCGCACTTTATGGGTTGAGCAAATGCACTCCTTAAAAAATATATATGGAGGCATATATACTTTAGAGAACCTTCCATCACCACAAATTTGAATTAAGTGACGGTGTCAAAAATTTATCTCAATGGGAGCAATATAAACCTTAATGTTATCTTCTGTCTAACGCTAGCAGTGTTCTCATTTACAATGAGTGTAACAATGTTGTTTCTATGTACAAACCTAGCTAACAATGTTCTTTCTTGCAGTGTTTTTATACTTCGTATGTTGATGGTTAAAACCCATTCAAATTTCATTCTCATTCGATTCGGTCCTCCTTAAATTAGTTTACAGATTAATATGAAAAAGAGGGGGCAGAGGGAACATAGTGATGAGCTTTCTGAGGGAGTAAGAACCCTTGGTCCTAATGGTGTAATGGTTTATGTGAAATTGGAGTCCAACTCAGAAGTCGGAAAATTCAAGTGAAATGGAGATGAGCTCAATAGGAGTCTCATGAGTTTGGTTTCTATAGGAAATATGAAACCCCAAATTGTTATAGGAATCAAACTCGAACAACCTGCTGATTCCCATAGCCCACGTGAACCACTCTGGGAGGTTTAAGACTAAGCATTGAAGCAAGTAGGATATCTTTATTCTACAAATTTAGTTTCAATTTTTTTGTTGGAGACTTGAATTAGATTACAAAGTTGCAAAGAAAGGCTTAAGCAGCAATTTTGGGATCTACATACGCACACTGAAATAATCCATTGACTCGATTGAAAGATAATTTACATCACTTGCAACTTCTTTTATTTTTCTGTCTTCAGAATGTCCCGAATGTGTTCTCGCCGCTGTACGTCATGTAAAGAAAGCCATCTTCATCCTTATTTTCCTCATAAATAGCAGACATTGTAGCGGCTGCAACAAATCAATCAAGAAGTATCTACAAAACTGAGCATCTATAAAACTGATTATAAAATAGTAATCTATCATATCGGAATTTCTTGTTTTGTAGTAATCAAGTATATTGAAGAGAACAAAGCCATAATAGAGCCATTATATCTCACCTGTGGGTGGCAAAATATTCTTAACAAAAATGAAAATAGCCTTCTCAGCACTGAGCTTGATCCTTTTCCGGACAACATACACGAACTGGCCAATAGTCAGATCAGCAGGCACCAGGTATCTACATTCAGGAAAACCAGGCACAAATAATTTGTTACTTAATTTTGTCAAAAGATAATAAAAAAATATTTGGAGTAAGAGGACAACAATAGGTGTAACAAAACAATCACGTACGTTGACTAATTAGAGCGTAAACACGTGAAGACAACAAACAAAATTTGCACAACTTATATGATATCCAGAATCCAGAGATGTCACAGATAGAAGCAAAGAGGAAAGCGGTTCTCAAAATGCGTATGAGTCGAACAAGTATTAGGAAACAACTTACTTTTTCTTGTCAATTTCAGGCACATCACTCTTCTCAGCCATTTCCACAACCACCTGCAGCAGGCAATGAATTACAGAACAAAAGTAGAAGAGAAACATGCCCACAACTGCAATGGAAAGAAATAACAATCATACTGGTATTCTGTCAGGATACTTCTCTCTTATGCGAGCAGCTTCGGCTTGTCTCTTTTCTGGCATGTACAAAAACACACTTTAAACTTCAATACAAATTGTTGAAAAAAAAAAAAAAAAAACAATTTACATGGGTACTCTGCCACCATGGCCAATAACCCTGGAGGGGAACTTCAGCACAGCAGATTTGCATATATATTGAAAAGGAAGTTCAATAAGTATTCAAGATCTGGAACTTGACAGACATAAACCATCTAGTTGATTGTTCTTCCATAGGTACACTATATAATTTACATATACCTTTAAATACGAATCAACAATTTCTATATGAACTATTACTGAAGATTCATCATAAGTTAGGGCTGCTCAACTCACATCTTTTTGTTTTTCGACAACTTCTCAGGAACGAAATCATTACCAAGATTTAGTGACAATGGTTTTCTATAATAGAATTTGTGACAGTGTGCCACATGGTGTTTGTCAACAGTTTCTCAGACACCAATCATATAACAAAAGTAACAGGATGAAGAACAAAAATTACAATTAACACCCAGAAGGGAAAATATATAATTCTTGGGTTTTTGGCCTTCTGCTGCAGGTTTCAAGGTTCGTAAGACCAGTCTAAATTCAGCACCGTAAAAGCACCTAACTTATATTTATCTTTTCTTGATAGTAGAGAATATTAGAGGATATGGGAAAATTAAAACTTTCAGAGGATTTATGCAGAATATTACACAGAAGAGAGCAATCAACCAACCCATAAATAATGTAAGAATATAGCTAGGGTTCCTGACGATCAAGAACTATTCTATAACTCCCACAAAAGAAAAAAACAACAGTTCTGAACCTAATAAAAAGCACACGAGAAAAATCAAATAGTAAAACGTAATAGTTGTGAAAATTTTCTTGTAAATTAAAATACGTACCGAGAGGGTGCTCCATCTTGAACGCGTTTTTGGCCATGGAAACTCCCCTGAAAACCCTCAATTATATAGAGAACAAAATAAAAGGAGAAAGTAGGGTTTTAAATAAGTGGTGCGCGTTTAATTAAATAAAAATTGGGGAGAGATAAATATTTTATATAATTAAAAAAGGAAGCAAATTACCAAATGCCCTCCCACGTAAGCTTGTGTAACAAGTAAACAGGTACTTTGACACATGCCAGAATTGTATTTTAAAAAGTAAGTTTGGACTCAGTTAAAATGACAGAACCCAAAGGATGATTTTGAACAAGAATTTGCATTACCAACAACACTTCTAGACCAAACTTAGATTTGACAAGTAACTTATCTACCTGTAATCTCCAAGCAAGTTTCAATCTCAAAAACAACCCGCATAATTCAGTTGCAAGTATCTCTCCGGTTCCCAAATTAGAACAAAATCCAGTTAATTACCTATTTTCCATCAGAATCTCATGGAATACCCCCTGCTTCAATAGCATTAGTATTACCCTTCATACAACCATGCATCAACATTCAACTTTATCCAACCTGTAGGACGAACTACCCTTAATTTATAAATAATTTCGATTAATATTAATAAATATTTTACCTTTATTATATTAACTTTTATCATAAATGGTTGACAAAGAACCTTATTTTATCAAATAGGTAATGTTACAGCAATTTACCCCCTCATTCAAATATTTTTCTCACTTAATTTCATTAAAAATAGAGAATTAGGCGATATTAAATTTTAGAAAACTACGATGTAGGACATGGAATGTCCGCTCTTACACAATGTGAAAAGTTCTAAACGCTCTAAGAGCCAATATTGCCCCTCACTTATTGACAATTGAGAATCACCAAGTTCAATTGTCCCTCGCTACTTAATACTACGATCTAGTTGTATTCCTCTTCACTTGAAATGAGAAGTCTTATGTTCGATTCTGGCCAAAAGTGAATTTGAACCACATTATTGCTAGCCCATTGTGAGACTTAGCTCACTCTCCCACCCCCTTAGTGTAGATAATATCCTTTGTTTAGAAGAAGAAAAAAAAGTTCAATTGTCCTCAAGCGACTTGTAATTCAATTGATTAAGGGTACACTCCTTTGGGAGTAGGAATATCGTTTGTTTTTAACGTACATAATATTCTAATTAAAAGTACAAGAAAAAAACTTAGAACAATACATGTTAAATCACCTACACATATTACAAGTAACTTGTAATTCAATTGATTAAGGGTGTTTTTACGAACGGGGAATGGGACGTGGGGAATGGAAATTGCACACAATTCGAGAAATTCAAGTGTTTACTACCACCAGCGGAATGAAAATCGGGGGTAAAATGGGATGGGACCCAGCTCATTTCTGGAATCAGACTCCGGTGTTACTCGGAGTCGAATTCTCTAATAATACTTGGTATTTGGATTCCTTGAAGGGGAGTGCTCCAGGAATCAAAGTTTTGTTCCAAAATTACCCTAATTTATGTTCTTGATTTCAAAACAACCTTACAAACTTCATCGCCAAATCCAATAGAGATACCCATATCACTCTCTTCTTCAGTCTCACCAATTTTCCTAGGAGGAGCGTCGGCTTCAGCCACACCCAAACCCCAGTTCTCCCCGTCGCTTGCAGAATTTAAGAACGAGAGAGATAGATGAGGATGCATGTGAATCTGCCAATTTAGGAGGTGGTGGGATGGTTGTGGGGGCTAGGGAAGAAGAGGATATGGATGGAAAGGAGGAGGAGTGGAGTAACTGTGAATATGGGAGGTCGTGGGAAGGCTGTGGGGGTTGGGGAAAGATAGGATTGAAGAAAGGGAAGAGATGAGGATGCTTGGACATCGGGAGGAAGGGGATGAGGTGCTGGTTTTTTTTTTTTTTTTTTTATTTACATAAATATTACCTTAAGAAGAGCTTCTTCAATTATTTTATGAATTAATATGATATGAAATATAAATCAATTCCAATAACTTTATATGAAAAATAATTATTTAGAATAAGGGGTAGTTTAGTAATGATACTATTTTTAATTCTGATTCAACTAAATAAGTAAACAAGTTTTATGGAATTGACATCAATTTTATTTCGATTCCATATACTTTAGTAAATAAGTTCAACAGAAATCTGATTTTGATTCCAGCTTAATCCAACTTTTTCTCAATTCAATTCCTCCTTAATTCAATTTCCCTCAATCTGATTACGAATTAGTAAACGCGCCCTTAGAGCTTTCACTCCTTACACACATACTCTAAACTAATCTTATGTTGTAATTTGAGATAAGCAGGCTCATTCTTGGCCGAGAGAAATTTTTTATAGGATGAACTTTGTACCCTTCCACATATAGAGAGAGAGACTCAAGACCATTAGGCATTAGGTCCACTCAAGTGGCCAAAACTTTAGTCCGTAGTAACGAAGGAAATGGATCATCTCCAGATCCCTTCCATCAAATTCATCCAATTAAACAATCTGGACCTTTGAAATTTGATCCAAAGGCTAAAAACATGGGGCTTCTTTAAAAGTTATAATAACTTTAACTGTTAGATCAAATTTCAAGAGTCTGGATTGGATGATTAGGTGGATTTGGTGGAAGGGATCCAAAGAGGATCCCTTTCTGTAATGAAAATGTTCTTGAGCTCCAACTTCTCCGTCGTCGTAGATGATGAAAATGTATGTTAAGACAGGAAGATTACACATCGAGATAGGATCATTTTCGTACGTTTAGATTTGTCATAAACGTCATCCACACTCCAAATGACCCCCTTACAGGAAACATATAAGGATAGAAAAATAACTAAACATAAATTCTACCAAAGGTCAAGACTTATTGAGATCTTTCGGAGTTTTATTCTTGACTTAATCTCGACCCTTCCTCTTACCATAAAAGGCCCCGCACATGACATGTTTCATATTTTTTAACGCATCTCGTCACATCTTATCAAAATTCATATATTTTGTAGAGTACTCCACAATATCGTCCACATTATGACATAACTCTGTCACAAGAAACATGCAAAATATATAAAACATGTGTCATATTTTTTTTTCTCTTTCATGTGATGTGAGAGATAAAAAAACAGGAATATAAAACCAGTTATATAGAAAAAACCCAATCAAGCATAGTAAGTGCAACAATGTAAAACATCCTCATCAATCTTTTGGTGTTAATGTCTCATTAGTCAATATTAATTAATTTTTTTAATAAACTTGACAGGTGCAAATAAAAAAATTAGTTGTGTGGTAGTATGACATATATTATGCATGTCAATTGTTATATTATGTGACTGTATCGATACTATACAATAACTTTTCATGCAACTCGTCTCATCAATCTTTTGGCAAGTCCTTTCCTTACAAAGTTGCCCATAAAACTTTTGAAAATTGCGGACCAACTTTTTGCCATCTCCTCTCACCTACACGATATGGCAATGGGGTATGATGCTAACCGAGTACCTTATCATGTGTGAAAATTCAGTACTGGGTCTCAATTTCCAAACGCCAAAGCCGAACAGTAATTCACCAAAATGATGGCACGAATTGACAATTAGAATTAGGGTTTCAAATTTCAACTTTCAGTGCTGCAACCTAAACATAAAACGCATGGCATGGCATGTCACCTGTGTATAGCTACTCTACTACCTAGCGCCTACAAAGTTAATCAATGCCCCCATATGGCAGAGACCTTTAAAAACACTGTTGAGGAAAAATATTCCGTGATAGCGGTGAAAGGGTTTTTGAATCGAACCAAAAAAACCTACGAGACGGAAACCAAACCAAACCAAAACGTCCCAAAACAAAACAAAGGTTCTCTATGTTTGATAGAAAATAACATAAATGCGGATTGAACAGAACGAACATCTCTTCTTCCCCTACCCCATCATCCATAAATGCTCAAATTAAAAGCCCCAGATTTGTGTCCGTGAACCTGTTTTTATTTTTTTTACTTTCTTTTTCTTCAAAGATTCTTGTACCTTGTTCAAAATTAATATTCCCAACTTCCTTTGTTGCAAGGTGGTTGTAAATTTTAATGCAACTTCTTCAATGCTACCACCACTAGTAACTGGTAGCCACCTCTCTTTGTTGGGCAATACCTTCTTAAGGAGACATACATTCATCTCTCTCTCTCTCTCTCTCTCTCTCTCTCTCTCTGCTCTGCCTGCATTATTAATATGTTTAAGTTGTTCTCTCCACCCATTGCCCCATTCCAAATTACCTCCCTTCTTCTCCTTTCACATATTCTGTCAGTTCTTGTTCCAAGCTCGTATCAATTTATAAGCAGTAATTTCTACAACCTAATTTTTGTGTTTTGTCTATTTTTCAACCCATATTAAACTCTTTATTTTGTTGGTTTTGTAACACATAATGTAAGTTCATATACTTCCAATCTTTTTCTTCGGGAAGTGATTTTTGCACTCGTGTTTCTTGTTCTATACTCAGCCCTTTTTGTCCGGGACTGAAACAAGGTGAAGAGTGCGGAAGGAGAAAGCAGAAGTGCAAAAATCATTAAGTTTTTGTTTTCGCTCCAAGTTTTGTTTCGTGTAAAGATGAAAAGGATGTGTTTGTTTTGTAGCCTATTTTCTGAAAAGATGCATGGAATGGAAGCCAAAGAAAGAGATGGATTGGGATCAGTTCGAACGGGATATTGGTCCGGTTCAATAAGAAAACAGTGCTCTCAAAGTGCTTGAGCTCGGCTTTTTGATTGAGCCGTGCCAATATCACGTGCCACTGTTCCTCTTATCATATATCCCATCCTTTGCTCTATTCCAATTCAAAGGTATACACTTTCTCATTTCTATTTTTTGTTTTCATTATTCATCTTGACATAAATTAGGGTTTTTGAATTTTGTTTAGTGAAAGTTTCTCATCTTGACATAAATTAGGGTTTTTGAATTTTGTTTAGTGAAAGTTTCTCTAAGTTCTTAGCTTGTTATAATTCAATATCTACTTTCTCTAGACAGTCCCCAATGCAGGTGAAATGTTGAGATAGTTGTGAGATGTGCGTGGTCGGTCGAGTTGTAATACGTTGATTGACCGATTACTCACATTCTACAATATCTGCTCCACATTTGAGGATGGGAGTTGTTAATAGCACTTTAAAAATGTAATTCTGCACTATTTTGTATGTTTTTACAAAATTACAGTACATAATGATGTTTTTAGAGTGTCAACAACAATTATCTTACTGATTTAGAGCTCGTTTGGATGTACTTTTGAAATAACTGAAAGCGTTTTTGGTTAAAATGTTTTTAGAACCAATCATTAGTAAAGATGCTTGTAAATCCTGGAAAAGCACTTAAAGTGCTTCCTGGAAGAAGCACATAACTGGTGCTTCTTGTAGAAAGCACTTTAAGTGCTTTTGAAACTTAAAAAAAATTTCTCTAAAAGTGTTTTCAGTCATTTTAAAAGCACGTCCAAACGAGCTCTTACTGGCCTGCAGTAACTCTCAGGATTATGAATGCTGGGATTAGAACAAATGCTTGACCATTTTATTGTATGTCGGCAAATTTTGTTGAGTTTCTCACAAACCCTTAACCAAAAGAAGTCAATTGTAATTTTGGATGAGTTGCCATTTTCTTCAGAAGTTAATGTGGATGAGAAAGCTACTTCAAAACCAACGTCTTGGATTGGCTTTGTATGTTCATAGTTTGGTTAATTGAAATCTTGTGTGCCACTTTTAGATGCTACATTTTACCAGTTTGTTTACATCATGCCATTTTTGTCATAAAGACAAAGATTATTCTAAAATAAACCAAGGATGAGTCGACATTTTTATGCATATGGCAAGAAAATGCATATTGCCAAAGGTGATTCTTGGTGCGGCAGTAAATTAAAGGCATAGCTGTATTGTCCTGTTGTAAAGTTCTGCGTTTTTTTTTTTAACTTTTGGGTTAAATTGTCCTCATAAAACACCAACTGTACTTTTGACACGGTCCTAAGTAGTTTCTAATGAAGAAAATAATTGTACTTCTTTGTCTTTTACTGTGCGCCAATGTATGGTGTGCACCTGATGAAATGAATGTCTGACCAAAGATTCAACCAAGAATCTGTTTGAATGAGGAAATTTAATATTATTAAGAAATTAAAAAACAACGGAAATAGAAATGATATAATTTTATTTTCTAGAATTTGTGAATTTTCTTGTTTGGTTAACCTAAAAGAAAATGTGGTCTAATATTCCAGTTGATATGGTTGGTTTCACCCATGCATCTTGTGTTCAAAACTCTCTCTCCCCCTGAATTATTGTAAATATATTCAAACCTTCCTCCTCCCCTTAATAATAATGAATTTTAAAAAATAACCTAAAAGAATAGTGAAATTAGAATACGGAATCATATGTGTGTAAAGAGTCATTAATATATAAATAAAAGATAGTAGATATGAAATGTGCTAGTAGTGGGGACGGGGACAGCGACGATGATGGTGGGTGGTGGTTGCGTCAGTGATGTCATGGGTGACGTGGTGGCCGCTGCAAAGGCCACAACGGCATGTGGTGGTGGGGCATCTGTGATGGTGATGATAATGGTGGGTGACGGCGGTGGTGGTGATGACAAGTGGTGGTATGTGGCCACTCATAGTTGAGTTTTTTTTTTTTTTTTAATTTTTAAACTTCCACTTATAGAAATTAGAAAATGACGCATACTTACGTAGAATTTAAACTTAAGAATTAGAGGTCTCCAATTTTAAGATTTTTTTTTTAACGCGGAAAATTCTAAATTTCTATGTTTATGAATTCAAACAACAGAATTGGTGCATGTCAATTTATAAATTATGATTTTTATCTAAATTTCAAATTTATTTCCATCATTCAACCATAGCGTAACAGTCATGGATCCTGTTGTACGTCCATACTAGAAAATCCCTGTTGTAAAATCCTAGCAAAGGTAATTGCTAATTCTAATAATAATGCAAATGAAGTCGTTTTCAATTTTCTGTCTTTTTTCTAGTTAGCATCCAAATACATGCTTGTGAAAAGTAAGATAAGAAAGATCGATCTCGTGTCTTTATAGAAAGCAAATTCGAACCATCGATTTCAGCATCTGAAATAGGCACGAAAGCAACACTTCAAGTGTCTAATGTGTGGCGACTTCCAAGTTAAAGAGAAAGACTTGGCTCTTTAAGGATGAAGGGAACTCCTCTCTAAAATACATCGTGGTATTCATAAAATTTTGTGTTTATAATCAGAATCATTCATATTATAAATAATTTTATAAAGATCATTGCTACAAAATTAATTAAAACTAAAATCGTGTAGTCTTCAAATTGTATAAAAACAGATGGATGGATTTAGTAAAACTATTACGAACCATCTATTTATTTGCTACAATTAATTGTCTAAACGATCTTAGTTTTAATTAATTTTTTACAACGATTATTTTTATATCATAATTTATAATGCATTTTTTATTATACACACGAAGTTCTGTAAATAGATCATGAAGTATTTTGAGAAGGAGCCAAGCTCTTCTCAAAAGGTAATTCAGCCCACTTACTACTTAAGTTTCTCTGTCATATTTGGCGGAGGAGACAAAAGATAGCGTCGGATTAATTAGTCCTTCGCGTGTCCTGTTGGTTTTTGTTTTGGACGTCTGATATTTTTATGTAAATTACAATTACAGAAGGGGCATTGTTATTATTGAAAATCTGAGAGATATTCTGCCATGTAACCGTTGTAATGTTCTTTTGTCTCTCTCTTTCAATACGTGACACTACACAATATTTTTTCTAAAATAAGAGGAAAAACCTAGGTGACACCATAGGTGTATATTCCCGATTAATCATATGATGAGAAAGACAGAGAGACGTTACAGCAATTGATCACATGTCACTCATTAAGCACGCGATGAGTGCTCTAACTCACACGGCAATATACATGTCGCCCTGGGTGACATGCAAGAATGTGCCGAAAACAACGGTGGAGCCACGGATCGTGTCAGATGAGTCACAAGATAACTGGGAAAGACATCAATTCAAAATAATATGTATGTTCATATTCATATACCAAGGGAAACAAGATTGTACAAGAAAGGCTGTAAAAGCTCCCAGAAAGACATGCATATTTATTGTTGCATTTGTTACCGTAGAAGAACTGTAACTTACAGGTTGGCTCTTCAAGCCTCTCAAAGAATCGTATGGGTTGGGGACCCCTCTATTTTCAATTTAGCAGCTGCTTCACTGTGGCCGATATCCTCTATTAAAATGGAGTTGATCCACACAGCAACCTCTCTCTCTCTCTCTCTCTCTCTCTCTCTCTCTCTAAATATTTTTTGATGTTGTAATTCTCTATATTTCAGTACAGAAGAAGGAAAATGAAAAAAGAAAAAAAGACTAGCACACCTGCCTTTATACTGCAGCTCGAAAAGTCTTCCCGGGGTTGGAAGTGGTTCGAGCTGCCTATTTGAAAGTAGCACTCCACAAGGTGTTTTCGCCTTCCCCACACCGGCGGTGGACTTCCTTGATTCTCTCGGCTGACTTACAAATCCCACTGCAGCTCCAATCAAATGAAGCAACACAGATGTTGCCTGCCTGAGCCTTCCACTCACAATCTGCAGCAAACAAGTCTGCATTAGAACTTATAGAACTCTACAATGAAACAAGCATGTGCTCTTATTTTTACACTCAAAGTAACCAATTAGTTCATCAGTACCATGATAATTTTGATAAGTACAACTTACCGGGTGGGGTGCCACAACATAGTCTCCGGTCATCAATATGCTGCACATCGAGTCCAATAAACCAAGCTCCCAACGACACATCCTCGTTAGCATACTTGTGTAGGACATGCCTGACAAATGCATACAAATGAGCACCACAAGTGCAAGAATAGAAAACAATGTTTTAAACAGAACATGGATTTCAATATCCATCTTTAAAAGTCAGAAACTTACTGGTTTATTGATATATACGTAGCCAAATCTTTTGATATAGCATACAGCTGTCCTGTAGCATGACGGAAGTACTTGTTTCCTGGTTCACCAAATTTCCAATACTCGGGTTCATGGTATCTCACTCCCCTGTATGATCAAATAAACAAGAACTCAAAGTCAGTTACTTTCTAAAAAATCATCTGAACACAAAAAGGAAAAGAGAAATTAAAGAACAATTATAACCACTGGCTTACTTTTGTGCTAGAACAGGACCAGATTTCATGCATCCAATGTAGAGGTGCTGTTTCTTTCGGTGTCTAACTAGTGTTTCTCCTAGTGTCGCTGCAGAAAATTGAAAAGAGATGGGCACAGTGAGATGAATAAATTGCTCTACCAAGTCTAGGTACACCCAAGTTGGCCATCCAGCAAGATCTTGTAAGCTTAAAACAACATAAAAGGTTTTCACAAAGGGTGAAGAACCCAAGTAGTTTGAAATAGACTACCAATTTTGTAAACCTTATATTGTATCCATATGTTTCTCAAATGGAAAAGAAACCTTGTTCTTTCACTTTTTATGTCATCATGGACAGCAGTATCGTACGAAAAATGTTTATCATTGTAAAAAAAAATTTAAATTACCAATATTTACGTGGACATCATCATCAACTTTGACATAAAAATCCGCATCCCAAGTAGCAACAGCAGTGGCAAAATATATCTTTGTCTTGGCCGACAATTCGAGGTACCCTTCAACATGGTCCTGCGAAAGAGGCATAGAGATGAAAATGTTATGTTCAAGACTCAAGTGAGCTGCAAGCATACATGTGGAACTAAGAACAACAGAAGAACGACCACAAGCATTACCAGCCTCAGGATATCTCCATGCTTTCTGCCCTCTGCTTCAACAGCTCTATCTAGAATACCTCCTGACGTGGCACTAGACAAGGAACGGAAAAAAACTTGTAAATTCAATTATCCCAATAATCCCAAGACATAGGAATTTTAAGTGCGTATTATGTTGAACCTAGTAAGGCATCTAGATTATGGAGGCTTGAAAGTTCTTTACCTGGAGAGAAAGAAATAGAGAACGTACTGCTACTTCGTACATGTACAAGTACAACTGACGAACACTGGTTTTAGACTCTAAGAAGATTTTGTTTTGTGAGTACATGGATACCTTTCAATTACCAACACTACAGCATTTCATGCTTTTTATGAAATAAGGGTGTTCAATGACACACGGAGTTGTGACAGACAGTAAACGGGTGAACCATAGTCTTGGCTTCCGTCAGCTATAACTGAATGGGAACCAATCCATTCATGCATAAGTATTCGACAGACTGCAGCCTAGCAGATCAATGACTTAAACTACATCAGCAATGAATTCTATTCTAGCAGACCACAATAGGTAATATATCAAATGCATAGGCACCCTCCTATTTAACATTAACTAGCAAGAACAAAGATTAAATAGTCACCTATGACCAATGACAAAGCGAATGATGATACCCTTCTCTTCCTCCAGCCTCTTTCGTTTCTCGCCTATAATTCATGTTTTGCATAAGCAAAAGTAATCAGACAACAAATGTAAACAAATCCAATAGAAAACAACAATGAAGGAATTAGGGAATCCAATTATGTACCTTGTAGCATCCACGTAGCACGAACTGAATCTCTTCTTTTCCGGCTGCTAAAAGCAGTATTAATTCCAACAACCATCAGATACCTTCTCTTCCCAGTTGAATCAGTCTTCGAGTCTCCTGATAATGGAGAGCCACTACGTATTGACTCCTGTGTTGCCCTTGCTGCAGCTAATTCCATCTCTAAATTTGAAATAGTCTTATCTAATGTCCTATTTCAGCACACAATCGAAAACTTAGAAATTAAGTTAATTAACCAAAATCGTGAAACATTATGTTCTTGTCCGAGAGAGCAGTAACGTACTGTATAGCATTATGAGTCTTATAAACCTCCCCGATAATGTCCTTATTTTCGCGCTTTACCTCCTTCTGATTCAACTAAAAGCACCAAATCAGATAAACATAGAAGAAACTTTTAGATGAGGAACATGATATACAAATTTTAATACATTAGCGAATAATGAATCTCGTGATGATACGAAATTAAGTTAGAGATAAGACATTACAGATTTCGGATTGCAACCCTCGGAAATTAAATTTAATGTTTCTTCTTCCATAGCTGTTCTCCTTGTGATACCTTTACTTTCTGGAATAGTCCACATTCTGCAACCAGCACACAAATTTTCATCAAAATCTCATGACATCTCAACAACCAAATTTTCATCCTTAAACTTAACCAAAATGTCTCCTAAGAAATTCATGCATGTTTAATCAAATTCAGAAAATAATTAACCATAAAAAAGATTGAAAATTCAGAATCATCCAGCTAATTTGAACAAAAAAGATCCCAAATTTAACAATATTCATATCCAACATCAAAACCAATAACGACCAGTGTTCATAGATCTAAAAATAGAAAGTTAAGTCAATAAATAAACACTTTCCAATTGAGTGGCCATTTTAGGAAACTGGCTCGAACCCATTACAGAAGCAAGTATAAATAACCGATTGGTTCAAAACCCAGAAGCAGATAATTTTGAACAATTCGAAAAAAGTGATGGTAAAATATTAAAATTGTTCAAAAGCAACAGTACCTATTGGTGAAGAACATTCCAGCACAGAAGCAGCTTAAACAAAGAAAAAGGGTCCATTTCTGAGAAATAAAACTTCTAGAAGCAGATGGGTCTCCTCTGCTTTTCCAAGACATCTTCTTCTTCTCCCCCAATTCTCTTCTGCTTCCAAAACAATCAGCTTTTTGAAGCAAAACCCATGAAAGAATGTGGAAGAAGAAGAAGACGAAACAGCACTGTTTTGAAAGTGAGAGGGAATCAGAACAGAACAGAGTGCTTTATTTTAATTTGTCACTTGTATTGTTCCTTTCTTTATCCCTTTGCTCTCCTCTCTCTTCTCTCTCTCTCTAATTTCTCTCTCTAGAAACTCTACTTTGCAGGCAAGGGACGTTGAACGGTAGTGAGAGATGACTCACTAACTGCTGTTGAACTTAAAGACTAAATTGCCAAACGGTACCTCCCAACTTCTTCCTTACTAAATGACCTGAGTAACAGTTCCTGAAATCACATTATTGCCCTTGAACATTTCATTTTCTCCTCTCTCCCCCAATATTTTTGAGTTCACTTTCTTCTTCCTACAACACATATATATTGGGTGGGAGTAGGGCCATGCAGACAGTGGACATGTTGTCATCACTCGTAGTCACATGGAGAAAATGTGGTTTATGGTTCGCACTTCACATTGTGAGATGCGTATGAAGGTTTCTTTTGAAGTAGATTGAAAGTCTTTTTCCATAAGCTTTATAAAGATATGCAACCGTACCCAAGTAATGAATGATGTTTTTATGGACATATTAGTAATCTACGAGATATTCATAGTTCAAGTAATTAAGAGTATTCACTTTTGCGTTTTAGGTTTGATTTTCTTGTCTCACTTAAGTCTTGCTACACCATTTGGGTGCAGTGTTCGAATCCTAGGTGGATAACTATATACTTCACATAATTTAGAGTAATGTTGGTATTAACGTCGACAAGTGCATGATTGACTCTTAACCAATGTACAGTCTACACACATACATGCATGGACGACTTTTTGTAGCATAATTCAAGAATTACAGTTTTACAAGCATCTACCAAGTGATCCTTAGTAGTGTTGACCATGGACATTACCCATTAAACAATCAAGTAGACAAATACATAAAGAAATTGGGTGATCATTGGAATCCATTTCTTTCCTTAAGACTTGCAACTCGCAATAGCACGTTGACCTTTCCTAAAATGCAAGTATTCTTCCATCCATTTTTGACCACATAATAATGTTAGTTGAGTTTAATAATGCACATAGGATCATTACGAAGGCCTAAAACGAGTAATTTTAAACCCCCACTTGTGGTGCTCTTAAATCGTTAATCACTATGTTTGAACAACTAATAATGCACAATATATGATAATGTTAGTAATGCATTCGACAAGTTTGGAGAGTTTGTTACACAAATGATTGCCGTTTAGGGTTTTATCAAGACTTTCTAATATCACAAGAAGAACTTTTACCTCATGAAATTCACCTAAAAGGTTAAAACCATTGCATCTAATGCCATTTGGGTTTTTTTTAAGGAAAGGGCATGATTAAATGTGTTATACTAAATATGTTTTGAAATTGGCTTTACGGAAGGACCATAATTTAGGTTTAGTAAATAATTACTCTTAATTAATCCACCCAATTGTACACTTTTTAACTCTTTCAACGCATGTGATCTTGAACAAGAAATGGGGGCCTATAACATATACATTATATAATTCTAAACTCATAATTTTTTGAAATTGGATATTGTTGGATCAAGTTTTGCACGAAATTATTTCATCGGGGAAAGATTAGCCGACGTAACAACAGTTTAGCCGACAGAAAACAAAAATTAGTCTCGATAGTCATTTTTTCTTGTGGTTTCAACTTATTCCACACCTAATTAAGCTAACGACTAATTCATGCTAGACTTTATGCAAAACAAAAGTAAACAAAATTTAGTATAATAAGAATAAGCTGATATTTCTAGTATTATTGAACTATATGATTAGGATTGAACCTAATAAAACTAAAAAGTTATCATACCATTCCGATTAAGCACATTGTAAATCACAAGCATTTCTTAATTCTCATATTTAATTAACAGAAAAAAATATTTAAAATTTATTGGTAAAGAGAGGAAAAAGAAAAGAGGAAAGACTTTCAAATCGAAGAATTTGAATTTGGAGACAACAAAAATTTAACTCTAATCGTGGTTCATGAATCATGAATTGAGATTTGTGAAATGGGGGGAAAGAGGCACTTAAAAATTATGAGAATCTCTTAAGCTGATGATAAGAACCTGGTTTGTACACAAAAAGAGGTGCCAAAGGCAACATGTTAGGACTCGTTTGACTATGTTTTTAAAATAGCTCAAAGTGTTTTTGGGTATCAAAATTACTTGAATTGTTTTCTGTAAGAAACGCTAATTATGTTTTTTTATGTTTCACTTACATTTTTACTGAAAATTTGATCCAAAAACAATTTTAGTAATTTTGAAAACGCTTTCAAATGAAGATTAGGCTGAAAAAAGTAGCACGTATACGTGATCAGATCTAAACATATGATACGTGGCACGATAGGATTAATAGGACCTTAACGTAGTCCATTAATCATGTGACATGTGGTACTCCAACTCACGTGGAAACTGCAAAAGTCTGCATGGGACTAGGGCCACGTGTCACGTCGTATAATTGAGTATTTCCACGTTACAGAGGGCTGGACATCCTATCTGCTTCTTTCAGGAGAGCAAATTAATTAGCTGGGTTTCAATTTGATTAATGTGTTGGGATAATGGTTCTTGGATTTACTCTCAAATTATATCTGAACAAAACCCAATTGATTTTTTTATTACTGGAAACTCAGAGTTAAGATTCAGTTTAGTTGGCAGTCTCCATATTGGTCGGTTTGGACCAAATAATAAGCTCATCAGAACTCAAACTTAATAAGTTTAGTTTTTTTCTTTTTTATAATGAAAGAGAAGAATTTGAAACTGTTACGATAATTCGAAATAGAGAAATTTCGAACCTAATTAAAACTTAATAAATTTAGCTTAGTTAAACTTGAAGTTTGAAAATTACTCAAATACTACTTCCATAAACAGTGAATCAATCATGCTAATAAGCCATCCCTACTAATACAGTGAAGTTTTATTTTTCTCTTTAAGAAAGGACAAAAGAGCGCCAATTTTTTCTTCTTTTTTTTATAACAATTATGACATTTTGAATTGAAGTTAAAGTTAAACATTCTTTTCTTTGAGTGAACAATTAATTAGGAGCAAAATCCAAACATAACAAGAATGCACTAATTTGAACTTGCAGAACTTTTTTATTCTCTAAAGTAGTCCGCAAACCATCAAGAGATTCGCAATTGTGATCTAATTCATGATTATAACCAAACTTAATCAAATAATCAGCTGTAAAATTAGTTTCTTAATAAGTATGTTTTATGAGTGAAACATTTCCTTCAACGAAACGTAATTTTATTGATTGAATTATTTTTCAACTATTTTAAAAGTGTGATGAATGTGTTCCAATAGAAAATGGTGAGTTGTTGATTACTTTGTGGGGGATCCAGTTTTTTGTTTTTTTTTCTTTATCATTTTCTGTTTGGAAGTATTTAAGAGAGAAAAAATGGTGATGCTAGTGTAAGAGTAACAGTGCATATGTGTAAGATTGATCTTGAGTTGTCAATTATTATGATAATTGAATTACTTGAAAGTTGGGTAACTTGATCTTTAATTCATTTGACTCTTTGATTGACAAGAATCATAGAACTGAGATACATTAGTTGACTATTTGGTACCCTAATTAAGTAAGACATATTGTACATGCCTTGGTGGAACAATATTTATGTTAAATGGTGATTTTGTGTATCTCTCTATTAACTATAATATGCGGTTTTAGAGTAACCCTAATTACCGTATTAAGGATGTCCCTGCTCTAAAAAAAGTTTCATTCTAAGAAAACCCTAATCCTTGCTAGAACACTTCCATTTGAAAAGAGTAGAAGACAACCTTGTGAACTCAAGCCATCATGCCTCCCATCGGTGCTGGTTAGTATCAGTCTTCCTTCTTCCTATTGTGATGCATGTTGAACTGTGATTGTAGAGCCATGTTGTTAAGATATTAAGTTATTTACAATATGGACCAATTATTCATGCACAAACATTATCAAGGGACAAGAAAAAGTGTTTCGAAACACGAAACATGCAAAGCCAATCACTCTTTTAAGATCTTTCCATTGGCAATTGCAACCAAAGTTATATATCATATTAGAGAAAAGGTGCAAGCAACATGCATATTGTATTGTCTAGAAAACATGTACTATTGTTTGAATTTTTTATTTAAACGATATTATCTACGTTAAGGAGGTGGGGAGTGGGCTAAGCCTCACAATAGACTAACAACAATGTGGTTCAAAATCGTCTTTGGCGAGAATCGAACCTAAGATTGTTATGGAATTGTTTTTTACATTTAATTTGATTTGTTTCTACTTTTTAGGTAAAGTTCTAATAATTTTCATATTATTCATACAATTGTAAGTGTGGTATAAATCATACATTAGAGTGATCATTTTTAATGAATAATTTAATATTCAATTCATCCCCACAGTTACAGCTTTTGTCTAACAAATAAATGAACTAATCATGTATAAAAAAAATTGCAAAATTAAGAAAGAAAAGAGAAAGAAAATAAGGTGCGATGTTGAGATCGGTTGGGGGATATGTTTGCTTGGAAATGGATTCCCCGTCGCTTTACAGCACCACCACTTCATGCAGTTCATATTCTCTCTAACTCTAAGCAACCGCCATTTCACGAGACTGGTTGGTGCAGTTGCAGGTGCATCCCATTTATCCAAGCCAACAGAACTACACGAGTCTTTATCATGAAGCCAAGGGGTATTCCTGTACCATGAAAATTATACTTTCTGCCATTTTTGCCAATTTGCAAAGGAAGCTATGGCATTATTTTTATATACGTTCTCTAGCTATATCATCATGGGATGACCTTTTTTAGTACAAGTGAACGTTGTTGCTTATGATAAGAGTATGATTGCCATTGTCTACGGCTTTAAGCAAAATCTTAACTTTTACAACAAATTAGAGAAATCAGATTTTGTTTACCACCTCAAAAGATATGAAAATACTAAATATATAAGGGGAAAAGGTTCGTATTTCCAAGATGCTAATGTTAGTTTGATTTAATTTGTCAGCTTTATATACATTATATATAGGTCGCCTATTTGTATGTAATATGTGGTATGCGCGCGAGGGAAGGTGCAAGTTCGATAAATATTGTCGACATTTTTTTAGCAACTTAAGCTAGCTTTTAGAGTAATTGTTATTTGTCTAATATGGTATTTTGATCTGGTTGAGTTTGTGCGAGGAATGATACAAGTTCAATATATTTTCTATTATCCTAAGTTTTTAAAGTCATTGTTTAACATGGTATTTCTCCCTGATCTTACTGGAAATGCGCACAAAGAATGATGTAATACTCAAGATTCAAACCAAATTTCTTTTATTCCACCATCTCTAACCCTAATTGTTGATTTTTCACATTTTCTAGCATACCATAAAATTTAAAAATAAACCATTTGCTAGTGTCATACAAATTTTAGAACTGTAAAGGAACTTCCGTTTTCATAATAGAAATGCTTATATTAGTCGCTCACTCACGTATGATTGATTACTAACTACAAATGCATGTGAGTTTTACTATAGAGTTCATATACATCAACGATCAGAAATTATTCATACACCTACACTCAATAAGGTCTTTAGTTCGAGAAGTTTCCACACCCCTGCAAAATAATTAAATAATAATAGAATATTACCCGAAAAAGAAAACCGAAGATTGTGCAATCTTAGTAGTTGTGCTTTCATTATTAAACACACCAATGTTAGCTGAAATGGAGTTGTTCAACCACACTACCATACTACAAATCATACTCCGAGTTGCCACACACACACTCTGTCTCTCTCTCTCTCACATGAAGACGGCAGGCCCATGAAGGCAGGTATGTCCCACAGATATAAAACTGGGCCTCCTTAATGGCAGCATTAATGCCCCGTCTAGAGTGGGCCACCATCTTCCATCCACCGCTTTATGTCTGCAGGTCCATACAAAAACATGTGCCATCTGCAATTCCCTTTATTCCCTCCCATCCATTGTTTACTTTAAGCTTCTTTTTTTTTTCCTTTTTTTTTTGTTGAACTCTAGCTTCGGGTTTTGGTATGTTTAAGAATTTGAATTTCAAAATAATGTAAAAAAAGTGAAAAAAAGAAGAGAAAACTTAATATAAATCTAATTTTTTTAGCCAATAGTAGGAATAGTCCAATTTATTAAAATAAGTCAAATCCCTTAAATTTAGTTATTTTATTATCAATAGTTATCTATTCAATGATAAGATTTATTATAAAAATCAAATTTCTTCCTAATTATGTCTCTGATTATTTCTTTTTATTTTTTATTTTTTGTTATTTCTTGTTCTTCCTCCTGCTTGAAACCCCATTTATAGATTTTATTTTTAATTTTTATAATCAACCTATATCACGGGTTAATTATTCTTATGTATCTATATGACAGATTCTTTTTTATAATCAACGTGTCACAGATTAATGTGTCTTGCTTGTAGGTATATTATGTTTTTTTCCTACCTTTTAATTAGGTTTCATATCTCGCTTACAGGTATAATATACATTCATATATTTATTACTTGAGTTAAGGTAGAATGTTTTGTAGATAATTTATGTTAGTATATTAGTTTTTTTTTTTTTTTGTTATAAGATATTAATTAGATTTTTTGGAGTTGAAAAATGCATAATATTAGAATATTTTAATTGATTTTTAATATGTTAAAAAAAATATAAAATGATTATAAAAAAATAAAAGCATGTAATTAGATAACTGGACTCACTTCTAAAAACCATCTATATTTTTGGACCTAGATCTAAAAGCCCCATAATGTCAAGCAATATTTTGGAAGGCAAGAGTGCACAAGGCGAATAAATTTTGTCTATTTTTCGTTTTTTTTATTTTGAATAAATAATATTATCTACACTAAATGGTGGAGCAGTGTACTAAACTTTACAATGATTTAGCAATAATATGATTCAAATTTACTTTTGGCGAAAATCAAACATAAAACCTCTTATTTACAAATAATAAAAAATATCACATGATCGTAATACTAAATAGCATACTTCTCTGTGTTATAAATTATAACAGGGTCGACGACTCAGTGGATATCTCACTCAGAAAATTTTATTTTCTGAGGAGCAGAGAAGGACAAAGATTAGGGCCAAGCTTTGCCATTCGATGTCATTGTCAAGTGATGGCATCAACTCATAACTCATGGAGTCTTCAGTCTTCATCCATTTATTCCCACACGAAACCAAAACAATATCATCATGTTGTTTAATTCCCAATCCATTTTTTATTTTATTGTTATTTCACGGAATGGAATCAAATTATTTAAAAGCTGTTGGGCCAATGAAAGCGCCGCTGCAGCAGATTGTGGCTTCTTTTCCACTATTTTAATAGGATGATATTATCCGCACATTTATTTTTATTTCTCACACATTTTTTTTAATTTTCGGTTATCGAATTAAATAAATTGAAGAATATCAAAAAATAAAATAACAAGAGTGTGTAAGAGATAAAACAAGTGTGTGAATAACACTACCCTTAAAATAGAGAAATTTGAGTTCATGGATTGTGTTTTGCTTTGTTTTCCTTAATTGTGTATTTTATACGATTGACATCTACATGTGTATATAAACAATTTAAGATATAAATTAAAAGGAAAAAGCAAATTGCCGCGGTCGTGAGGTGTGTGTGCATGCTCTAAGTTAACCTGAGAAGGTTGCGTGAGAAAGTTGTTTATATATGAGTCTTGACAGTGTAAGATCTGCAACATGAGAGTCTCTCTTGAAGAAAATTTTTTAGTGTGTCAAAAATACAGCTCATATATACGAGTGTTGTAATACAAATTGTTGAAATTTTTTTTTTCATGTAAGTAAACACTTGTATTATGACACGGTATAGAGACCATGTCTCCAACATACTGAAAAATCTTTCCCAATTCTATACCCACACTATAAAACAGCACAACTCTAAACGATCCTTTTCAAACTCATTTAACACTTGTTAGACACTATACATCATTGCATTGAAAATCAGTAACATTGTAGACTTGTAGTTACTAATAATCTGCACTTTAAAAAAAAAAAAGATTGTAGACTTGTAGGTCTCACTTTGCCGACTCGAATTTTCAAAATTTCATTTTAGAAAGTGATTCTCTTCAGATTGTGACCGCGCTAAACAAATCTTCTATCAATCTATCTACCAGTGGGGATATAATTGAGGATGCAAAGGCTCTAATTGCCTCTGTCACTGAAGCTATTTCTACCCATATTCGTCGTCAAGCAAATAGGACTGCCCACCGACCAGCGCGTTATGCTCTTCTTTTGAATTTGTTTCATTGTCCTTGGGATCGAGTACTCCGGACCTGATCTCTGATCTTCTATTGGAAGAAGCTTTGATGTCATCTGTACTGTAATTCCCTTTTGAAATGAAATGAAATGCTGTCTCTATTTTCTCAAAATTTTCTAATCCTAATAAACCGTACGGCCCAATGGACCATTGTCGGATGCAATGAAGCCCGAGGCAAACAAGCGACTCGTCGTACTACTCAAAAGTGCCGCCAAGTTATTGTATTGATCACAATGGTATTGACTTTTTGTGTTGATTTTAAGTTGGTTTTGACATCAAATGTTTTACTACTGTTGGTGTGTGATTTTAACATCAGTGGTTTGTAGTATTGTTGGTTTGTTAGTTTTGGAGCTTGTGTGTGTGCGCATTTAATCTATTCGGTATGCAGATAGCAATGAAATATTATGGAGGGAGGCAAATATCTGAGGAAGATTTAGAAAGGGCTTTGCTGGTTGGCATGAGTCCCAACGAGAGAAGACGATTTGAGAAGAAAGGACTTTCTTTAATGCATTCTAAGGGGAATATTCAACCAGATGCGGAGCAGGAGAAAAATACAGTTACCATATGTCCACATCTGCCATTGTGAACGCATCGGAAGCTGATACTCTACGTGATTCATGCACCGCTGAAGCAGAAACATTTACCGGAACAGAAAATGGAGATACTTTCATTGTGAAGGATGGTGATTTGGGGACTGAAGAAGAAGCTTTTGCTGTTGTTGAGAAGGACATGAACTCAGACATGAGTGGAGTTGCTGATAGTCATTTTGTATCTGTTGTAAATGCTGATGGTGATGGTGAAAGTAGAGATACACCGAACGGATCAGTTACACTTGGTCATGCCGCAGATGGGGCAACTTCCGAACGTAAACATAGATCAGAAATGTCACTTTTGGCAAGGAAGTTGTGGATCATCTGCTAAAGGAATATGGCGAAGATGGTATTTCTCAATTTGCCAAAGGTGGAGACAAGTGTTCATTGAATCTGTTCATCCTCGTTTTTTTTTTACCTGCCGGCTGCGATATAACGCCCAGGCACATTTCTTGTAGTGCTAATTATATCACATACGGAAGTTAATGCTGCTTTGGATACATGTCGTGGCACCATCACATCGTCATCGTCATGTCTCCCTCGGCTTTTTTGTCTATGCTTGACGCGATTTATTTTATAATTACGTTTAGCTGCTGAAATTTTGTTCCTTTGTGCCAAGGGGTTGATAATAGGCACTGTTTTTTCCAGTGCTAGGAGGGAATTCGGCAAATTTAGCGTCTACAATCCTGTCAAGAAGGCTTCATCTGCTGAATGTTTATGATCGATACCTATTCAGACCGTAGAACTAAGTGGCTTGTAACTCATTAATTAGTGGGAATATCTAAATTAAGGAGAAAGGCACAAAAGATGATAAGTTATTAATCTAATTAATCAAAAGCCACAACACCACAAAAATCCATTTCCTTTTTACCATAACACTACTAGTTACAACCTCCCCAGATTCATCAAGCTTCTCAAACCACCCATGCCCCCAATCTGGTTGAGCAGCTGCGGATTACTACTCATATTCCGGGTTAACGCACGCATGTCGCCGCTGTTCAAACTCCGAAGCAGCGCTTTCCTTTTGCTAAAATTCTTGCTAGCAGCTTTGCACACTTCAATCAGCTCTTCTACTTGTCTAACTTGATGACCAGAACCTTGTGCTATCCGTTTTATCCGCAACTCGCTTATCTTGAGCTTCGGGCTATCCAACTCTTGAGCTGTCATCGAATCCATCATGACCAAGAACTGCTTCATCTGTTTCTGACTTTTCCGATCGTCACTAATTCCTGCAGGAAATAACCGGCTCGTACATTCTGCAGGCAGCATCGAAGCGAGCTGGCTAGGTGTGCCGACGTTTAGCATGGTCTGAAACCACACTTGCATAGTCCTTATTGTAAATCCGCCCTGTAAAATCTTTTCTGTATTCTCTGCGCATTGATCCATTGGAACAGCTTCGCTAATCTTGTTCACAAGTCCAGACAAGTCCCCCATGCCTAACAGACGCCGGACAAAGGGTTTCACATCGAAGGCTTCCAACTGATCCATATGCTCTCCCGTTCCAATAAATATGACAGGACTCTTTGTTGCTGCAACAGCGCTAAGAGCGCCGCCACCCTTTGCGTGACCATCCATTTTTGTAACAATGACAGCTCCAACCGCAACGCTTTGCTTAAACGCTTGCGCTTGATGAAAAGCAGACTGACCAATACTCGCATCCATAACAAACACAACAAGGTCCGGACTAATTGCTTCGGAAAGTTGACGCATCTCTTCGAAAAGAGCAGCTTCTTGCTTGTGCCTCCCACTAGTATCCACAATTACGAGATCAAAATTATTGTTCTGATCGTTTTTTAACCTCTCCACACCTTCAACCGCAATCTTTACAGGGTCCGTCTCTGTGTAACTTCCATAAAACGGAACCTTAGCCTCGGCGGCGTTTTGCTTCAGCTGATCGAAAGCGCCAGCTCTGAATGTGTCCGCACACACTAAGGCGGGTTTCCAACCTTTGTTCTTATGATAATGCGCGTATTTTGTACACGTTGTGGTTTTTCCAGACCCTTGTAAACCAACAAACATGACAACTTGACTCGGTTTCTTCCCCTTTTTGGGTACAAGCTGATCGAGTTTCCCTGCTGGATCTTGCAGCATTTGGCAGAGTTGATCGAACACGGCTTGCTGAATGATCTTGCGCTTGTTGTGACCGGCAGCGAGATCGGACAGATTGAGAGTCTTTTTAATGTTGATCTGCATGTCGCGAACAAGGTTGAATTGGACGTCGGATTGGAGCAGAGCGCGGCTGATTTCGTTGAGGCAGTCGTTCAGGACCTTCTCGTCGACCACCGTCGCCTTGATCATCTGCTGGAGGGCACGGGTTATGCTCCCTCCTAATTCCGCCAACACCATTGTTGGTTGTGTGATTGATCGGTTTGGCTTGGTTGTGAGTTTTGGTTGGGTTTGGCTGAAAGTTGAAGGTCAAGATAGCTTAGAGTTCAAGTTTTCGATGAGTTTGTGTTGTCTTTTGAGAGTTCTATTTATAGTTTTAAGTTTCTTGGTCTTCAAGTAATCTCCTTTCCTATCCTCGTTGGGAAAGATATTCTCATGTCACTAATTCACCATGCTGGATAGGATGCCAGGAGTTTAAACTTCAATTTTTTTTCTTTCTCCTAACTGTAAATTATTTCGATCAATTTTAAACCTAATCCATGTGCAAGCACACAGAATATTTTTCAATTTGTATTTGTTCTTGGGTCGGGTGCAAGCATATATACAATGCCTGATTATACATAATTAGTAATTATAAATTGAAAACGCGGGTAGATGTTAGAATCCAAACCCAAAAGATAAACAACCTCAGTTAAAATATCAGATGAGGTACTATGAAGAATAAAAAAGAAATATGCTGATAAAAAGAACAAATGACACACCATTTCTTTTGCGTGGTAAAATCCTACACGTAATAGAGAAAATCCTTTGGCACACAGCCGGTTAAAGAATCCAATAAGGAATAAGGTGTAGACATTAAAATTTTGGTAAAGTAAATGTTCACTAACACATTAAAGTTTTGACATATCGGGACTTACGTGGTATGCATCATGTATCTCCCAAATTGTACATAGGACACATGACTCATCAAAATTAGACAAGTCATCAAGAGGGACACATGGCGACATTTCGCAGAAAAAAAAAAAGAATAATTCTTCAATTAGTTTTAATTTAAATCAGACAAATTAATTTATTTGTATTAATTAGTGGAGTCAAATTACAAACCAAGACACAAATCAAGTGTTGGTTCTTTTGTAGGTAAAGCTCGGAGACTCTATAAATAGGAGGCTCCAACACCAACACAAGGACCATGGTCCAGAAAATCATTCATACCTAGACGCCGAAGCTCTAAAGCTCTCAAACCCCAAATTCCCAAACACTTACAAGATTCAGAAAACTCTGCATTCTTCATCATTCTTGAGAACAATCAACAAACATCGCTACAAGTGCCGATTTTTCCATTGCCAAGAGCCAAAACCTCGCGTCATCCGTTGATCAAGTCATCGAGACCCTTGAATCAACAACACATACACACTTTTCATTTACGGCGATCGAATCAGAGGATCAACTTTGTAAAGAGATTATAACCCTAAACACATTAATACAAATATTATTTGGTACGCGTGTTCTTATTTCATTTGCTACAGGAAAATCTTGTTTACATAAAGACTTTTACAAGACTCAGAAAGACAAATACTTCTTACACTCGAAGTTCTCTCTTGTACTTTTGTTCTTGTAGCACACCATCTTTCCTTTGCCTTCTTTTCGATGAACACAAAGCACTTTGCTGGTCCTCCTCACGAGCAAAGAGATCGCACACAACTTCGTCATACAGATGAATGATACGATATGATGGAATGATATGCAAGGTATGAAGTGCACGCCTTCAATACTTGGACCTAGAAACTAGGACACACCTAAAATCCATATCATGTACAATCTAAAAAATTAACCTTATTTTGAACGTGCTTTTAAAATAACTGAAAACGTTTTTTGTAAAAATATTTTTGGAACCAATTCTTAGTAAAAATGCAAGTAAATTTTAGAAAAGCACTTAAAGTGCTTTTGAAACCAAAAGACGTTTTCTCTAAAAGCGCTTTCAGTCATTTTAAAAGCACATCCAAACAAACCCTAAAAAGCTAGTGCTTTCACAAATACAACGTATTAATAAACAGATTTTAAAAAATTAATTATATTTTATTTCCTCGATAAGTACAGGGAAATAATTATCCATGCATATTGATAAGCCACATAAAACTTAAACGATTTTCGATTTCAGTGAATTTTTGCAACATTAATCTTTCAATAACAACCTAAAAAATGAAAATGAGCGTAAACAAGTGGTTAACGCTGTATGAGGGCATGTATACTTAATAAGAAATCCATTTCATAACAAATTGGAAGTCAAATATATATATTGTATCACTCTCTCCACCTCTCTCTCTCCCTCATATATCTTTTCTCTTTGCCTGACTGACATATCCAGGATAATGGAATAAGAAACAAAACTACAAAAATCATGTTTCACTGCAAACCGCCCAATCTCAACTGCAGAAACAAAGCCTCCGATCAAGCACGTAAGATCGCTGTGACATCAAACTTTCTCCCACTACAATCGTAAAAGGTTATCTGCAAATGAAAACCAAAACTTACTATAGCTCAATGTAACAGAAGTTGCAAGTGCTACATGCCGGATGTTTACCAGAAGTGAAAACATACCGTCATTTTATATCATTTCAGGCTTTAGAGCCGCTACAGAGACAACAATTGAGACTTATGATCAATGCCGTTGAAGACAAAAGTTCCAGAAAGGGGCACAAACTGTCTTGTTATAAGCTGTAACAATGTCAGAACAGTAAATGTCACTTTAAGTAGCTATATGATATCACTAATCTCTACATACAAAGCAGAGCTAGAAACACAAACCTTAATCACTTCCTGAGATGCAATTCCTCCAATGAAAGCAGCAACTGCGTGGAGCTCGGCAGCACCAAATCGACACATCTCATTGATTAGGTCCTCGTTTAATGTAATGCCATTGCAGCCCACATCACTAAGCAGGCCAACAGCTGTAGTCTTCAATCGAGATATGTCCTCATCCATTAAACTATGGGAAAAATGAACATACATAATCAGTACAATATTATAAATTTGTACCGTAAGATAGTCATATACAGTATTACGTGTTACCCATCAAATTGCCCCGGAAAACTGTTGTAATTGGCAGCAAACCGGTCGACAGCTCTAAGCAAAACATAAAATCCAGCAGCTACACTGTCATGGAAATCATAAGAAATAGTGAACTTTAAGCAAGACAAATCCATAGTTAAATGTAACGTATATTCCCTTCTTATTTTGGGTTGGGGGATAGATACTTAGTTCGTTTGCTCTATTTTTCCAGGAAGGGGTTGAAATTCCGCCAAAACTTCCATTAGTTTGCCTCAAGTAAAATCTAAGAAAATATATTTGGTGGGAGAAAACCAACATTATCTTATCCTTTTAACAAATAAAATAAAACAAATCTATCAACAAAACACATGACAATGCCTCTTCTACTCTGACAAGTAGAAACGTTTTAAATAGATAAGAGTGGTACTATACAATATGTAAAAGGATTCTGGAATCTTTATTGTTCAGATCTTCAAGAATATATCATCCCACCAAAGAAATAATAATTCTACAAACAAGATAACAAAAATCCACGGTAACAAAATCATAATGTACCTGTGATCCTCATCTGTTAGAAGCTTCTGCAACTCTGGTGCGGTTGGAGAATTGAACTCATCTTCGACTAGGCGATACCTGCAAACCTACAAAGCAAAGATTAGTGTTCAACTTAAGTCCGCTAGGCAAACATCAAGAAGTTTTTAAGTAAAATGTTTCTGAAAGACTACAACATCAACCCCTAATATGCACACTGCATTCCTAGCTAAAATTCCGCAGGAAAGATGCCTCAGATCTAAGCTCCAATTGTTTTGCAAACCTTATGGTACAAATTGTATCCACAAATGAGGAAAAGTCCTCACAAGACTTTCTTCACTGGATAACTACTAAATATCCTAAAAATAGTAGCAATCAAATAAATTATAAAGAGTAAGTCCATGGAGTGCAGAATCAATTAGATTCCTTACCCCCAAAAAAAAAGTTATAAAAAGGTGAAAACTTATTTAAAAAAAAAGGTAGGTGAAATTAGAATCTTATGAAAATGTCTGGATCCACATTTACAATTAAAAGAATACTTGCAGTACTGTTGAAGCAATATATGTAAGTCACACAATAAAGTGGAACTCAACACACTTACTTTGAGTTTTCTTGCATTCTTGCAGAAACTTTTTATGGTTGTCTTTGAGATGCTGTTCGGATCTCTACCAATTTTTTTCAGAATAGTCCTAACCCCTTGCTCAATAACAAGATAATCAACCTCAGCCTTGGCTTGGTAGAGTTTCTGCAAAGATATATAGTGCCTACAAGAGAGTAGAAAGAACTCTTGCATCAAAAATTATGTATTTTTATATTTTAAACACAAAAAAAAAAAAAAAAAAAAAAAAAAAAAAAAACGAAAGGCCAGATTATAAGATCGGTCACTAACTCTGTCGAAGATGTCATGTCTGGTATTGATCCTTCAAGGGGTGCCTCGCCACCACCTTCATTTTCTATGAATTCCTGCAAAGTCAAGATTTCTGATTATACTAGTCAAGAAATTGACAATGGAATGGATCTATTGGACAAGCTAATTATAAGCAGGTAATTTCTCAATTAAAAATATTGGTACGCTACTTATCCATGGTAAGTGGCTGAAATCTCTAAATTCAAGGAAGCCAAACTCGGCATGAGAACTCTGAACACATATTCTCCTTGATCATGTTGGGTATTTCACATAGAAACCCCCCAATCTAGCATAAACACGTAGGAATGGGGCTCAAAGCTATGTGTTCAAAATGTGCACGAATGGTGGTCAACTGCCTCAACATTACGCTAATTACAACTAAACAATTTTGAAAATCAGACTATCAGCCTTGAAACTTATAGGCCCGATCTGTTGTTTTCCAGAGAAAAACAGAGGGCCTGTCAACCAAATCAGGAAAAGAGGAATCTATTTGAAACCATAGAAGATATGCATTATGGTGATGATCAATTTATTCTGAGCTCCTTGCGGGGTCATTGGTAGGTTGGAAAAGCTAATGAAAGGGTTTCTTTGGGAAGGGGTAGAGGAAGGAAAGAAGAATCACCTAGTCAAGTGGGAGGTAGTGAGCAAAAGTAAGGAGAGGCTTAGGTCTGGGAAACTTGAGAAATCGGAATGTAGCCTTACTAGCCAAGTGGTTGTGGAGAATCCCACTGGAATCAAACTCTCTTTGGCATAAGGTGATAAGGAGCAAGTACGGTTTGGAGGCTAATGGCTGGGATGCTAACTCCCTGCGGCAGGGCTCGTGTCGAAGTCCTTGGTCAGATATCTCAGCTGGTCTTCCTTCTTTCTACACTCTTGCAAATTTGTGGTGGGCAACGGGGAGAGGTTGAGGTTTTGGGAGGATGGCTGGTTGGAGGGCGGACCGTTGAAAGAGCAATTCCCAAGATTATTTTTGTTATCAAGGACAGAGAACCAAAGCATATCCAGTGTTGTTGTTTCTTCTCTTCAGCCGGTAAGCTGGAATTTTGATTTGAGAAGAAATCTCAGTGAGACGGAGATAGCAGAGACAGCTGGTTTACTACAGAAGCTGGAGTCCGTGTGGCTGAGTCAATCTAGAGAGGATATTAGAAGATGGAACTTAGAAGGATCAGGCATGTTCACCTGCAAATCCTAGAACTCTTTCCCATGCAACAATGCAGCTGTGCAACACTTTCCTCCTTTCTCTCAGATCTGGAAAGTAAAAGTGCCTCCAAAAGTCAAAATTCTTGTGTGGTTAGCGGCGCTCAGGAAGGTTAATACATGTGATCACGTCCAAAGGCGAATGCCCCCACACTGGTGCAGTTTGTGTATGTCCGGGGAGGAGAGCGTCAATCATGTCTTCCTTCATTGTTCGTACAGCATACAACTGTGGTGGAAAATGCTCAAGGAAGCTAGAGCGTGTTGGGTCACTCCAAAGGGTTGTTTCGAGCTTCTAAGTACTAAATTTGACACCCTAGGAAAAGGGAGGAAAGCCAAAGCCTTGTGGGGCTCTCTGCTGTTGGCAATTTTCCGGAATATTTGGTTGGAGCGTAATAGAAGAGTTTTTGAGGATTACAAGGGAGTGGGAGTAGAGGAGCTTTGGGATAGAGTAAGACACCGGGCAGCTCTTTGGGCTTCAGTTTCTGTTGAGTTTAGAGATTACTCTCTCTTCTATGCTAAGGGATTTGTCAGCAGTTGTTAGATGATACGGTTTAGCTTTACCATTGTGTAATTAGCATTACCTTAAAGTCCTTGCTAGTCACTCCCGGTTCTAGGTGGAACTCTTATCCACCTATGTAAATTCTCTATTTTTATAAAAAAAAATTCGTTTCTTCTCAAAAAAAAAAATTATTCTGAGCGCTATCAGTTTAACACAAAATTTAAGCATGCTATATCCAGTTGTCATGGAAAAAAATCGCAAACCTTCAACGCTGCCACCATCACCCAAAAATCAGATGAGCTGGAATCAACTTCCACACAGCTATCTCCAATTACTTGTTGCAAGTCTGAACCTAAGACACAAAATGAGAAGAAAAACAGAATTAACCACTTGTAAAGTCAGACAGATATTCAACCACCAATATTCAAGGCTGAAACGCAGTATGATCACAACTTCCAAAGAGGTATACAGCAACACCCAAAGTTTACAAAGATGTATGAGTCTTCCAACAGCTATGGATGATGCCATTTATCTTTTCTTTCCAGATTAATAATATTATGTGAATGACAGGGGAAAGATGGATAAACTCTGTTTGTCCGAAACAATGCAAGCAACAATGCCAATTCAACCCCAACTCCATTGGAGTGCAAGTAGGATATAATAGTTACCAAGCATGCCAGCCACACTGGCATGGCATCCATGCAAGTACTCTAAGTCTCTAACCAAGTTCAATTTGTAGCTCAGGTGTTACCAAAAACATTAAAATATTCCATTAACATGAAGAATCAGTTAGACTGCAAAACATAAGTGATGACTATTTTGCCGTTCTTGGAAATTTAACCGGACAGCATCATCTTCTGCAATAATATACTGGAAAGCTACAACCAAGCTTAAAAATGATACACTTACTAATTCCTCGTGGAGCAAAGACTTTGAAGGAGGCCTCAATGGCTTCTTTATAGTTATCTTCATCTAGCGCAGTCATCCTAGCTTTAATAAGCTCCTAAATAATTCAAGACAAAAGGGAAATAAATAAACGTATTTAGTAGAAAGCCATTGAAAGAATAAAAACGAACATAAAATGTATAAATCAAGCAGGTAAACCTTGAACTCTTTTCTCTCTTCCCTAGTTGATGGAAGTTTACCATCATGAGTTTTAGCCCACTCCTCTGCCATCTTGACAAGAATGAGGACATATGGTGTGTGCTTGTGGGCAACAGGATCGGACACGTCTAGATCAATGGTTTCTGCATACCTACAATAGATAATAGAACCAATTTCAGAATCTTGAAAACCAAACACACGGTGTAGATTATTGAATCATTGATTTATTAGGTAACACACACGTAGAGGCTAAGAAATCGGAATAACTGTCATTAGTGGTGAAGGCCAATTAGCATAAAATAAAATCCACATGCAAATACTTAGTTATCAGAAATCCAAATAAGTAACTCTGAAAATGCCTCAGGTGAAAACGCGAAAAACAGAATTTCATACCTTTTAAGCTCAGGCCATGGATTATTTAAACGAAGGTCATCAAGAAAATGTTCAGGCTTTGACTCAATCACAGTATGTTCCTGCCCAAAAAAAACATAGAGAAAATGGAGAACATAGCACTATTCAGATTCAAAGAAAAATATTATAATCATAGCTCTGTGAGATCCATTCTTGGACCTTTCCATCTAGATAATTGTAAGTTTGGATAACAAACCATATCCCTATAAGCAATTTGAAAACATGTTCTGTTTTCTTATGATGTACCCAATCAGATAAAGACGAAGACCTATCATCATTACACTATAAACTATGACACGGCTGTAGAGTAACATCATATCTCATCCCTCACAATTTCCATTACTCTCACCAATTGGAGATAAAAATTCAAATGCTTTAATTCTGGAATATTAATACCAAGACAGAGACAACAATTTCTTCAAAAACTCAAAACTGGATTACCTTTAAACTGATACGGACAAGCCCTGTGAGGCCATAAGAGCGAGCAAAGATCAGTATCACATTTGCCTCCCTGCAGATTCTATCAAGCTTTACCATTGAACGTTCCCCTAGCTGATAGTTGAAATTAGAAAATCAGGGATATTGGTATTAACAAGAGTGACAATAGAAATCGAAAAATACAAGTAATCCGAATAGAATATCTAATGACCTAGATTCTCAATACAGTCCGTCATAGCTATTGCATACGAGCACAATACTTGTTTTGACAAAGTCAGGTAAACTTAACATCCACCATCCAAATAGGCACTAAAGTTAAGCATAAAAACTAAACTACGCAAGTTTTATAACAAACAAGGGAACAAAGAATAGCTGAGTAAAGGGCATGTATATAATCAAATTCTCTTTACGAATGTACCGGAACCACACAGCTCATTATAAATAAATAAAACATTGTAATGCGAATGCAGGAATGTAAGGAGAAAACTTGGTTATGGAGTTGTCATACGAAAAATATGTAAGCATACTTTGGCTATCAGTAGAGTCCATACCTGAGTAGCTACAACCAAGGTAAACTGAGAAAAGAATGATGGGTTGGTCTCAATCAAAACCTCCGGATACTCTTCGATAAACTTCGCCTTAACGGAATCATTCAGCTCCTGAAGAAACTGGCAAACGCATTTCGCTTTTGATTTCCCAACGCTAGATTCATCAACTAACAAAAACCCAACAACCAAAATGCATAAAACACTCAAAAACAGCAATCAAACGTACAATTCAAAACATACCCATTTGACCAAAACAAAAATTAAACATACCCATGAAGTTATTTCCGAGGTCACCCAGTTCGACTTTAGATCCATCGATGACGGTGATGCTTCCAACCCCGCCAAGAACAAGGTTCTTCAGGGTTTCGGAGCCGGTGGGGCCGCAATTCAGTAGGCATATGCTGGCCTTCTCTAGGGCTGCCTGCCCTTGCTCGCCCCAGATTCTGCAATTTCAAATGGGTGGAAAAAAACAGAGGATTAGAGATTTAGCGAAAAGGATTGAATGAGCTAAACCATTTTGAAAAGGTTTGAACGAGTTGAGAGTGGCGTTTGGAGAATTAGGGGGATGGTGGAGGACAAAACGGGGAAGAAGAGAGAGAGAGAGAGAGAGACAGTACCTGAGCTGGCGATCGTATTTGGCTTTGGGTTCGGCCATTGATGCTTGTTTTCTTTTTAGCTTTGGGAGAGAAAAAAACTAATAAATCGCTTAGTAGTTACGCAGAGCTTCGCACAGTGGTGCCGGAAGGGATGTTAACATGGTACGGCGTCGTTCGGTTTTCATTTTTATTCTTATTTTACTTTTTTTTTTCTTTTTTTAAATTCGTAATAAAAATTTTACAAACTCCATTAAACATGGGATTCACTCAAAATTCAAGTGAAGTCTCACAAACTCTCTCAAAATTCATAACATATCCTTTGAAATCTTATTTGAATACACCCTTTAGTGTTGGAAGGGAAACTAATTATCAAAATTATATAATTTATAAAAAGAGGAAGCGTTTCGTAAATGAAAGTCATTTCTATACACTTTCTTTATTTGCATTCTTAGCCTTTTAATTGTTAAATAAAAACAAAATTAAAACATGGGTGCGTAGAAGTTGAAAATGAGTGTGGAAACCGTTTTCCTTTATTAAAACTCATCCAAAAATGGGTTTATAGACAAGGGCTTCCATGATCCATCTCCTCACTCAATGCCTCGGTTCGAGTCACTTCCAAGGCATTAATGGTGCTAAAGCTATGTATCGTCTGTACAATTATGTTTATAGGAGTGGTTGTTTCCCTGTTTGGCCCAGCTCATGAAGTATGCTCCTCCAATGACTCAACATTGGGAAATAGCTCACTCGTGCATGGGCACAATAGCGCCGGCACGGGTGAGTGTTACTCATCTATTGATATGAGAGCCCTTGCTCTGGCACAACATGTACCAATGAAATGAAGAGCAGAGTTTTCCAACAAAAATTAGATAAGTGACGTTTCCCTTTCATATAAAGATACGAATTTGTTGAGTTTTTAGAGCTCCAATGGCTTAAGTTGTAAACTCCAGCTTAGAGACAAACTTATGAGCCATCCAACGGTGTTCTAAGTGAACACCGACCAGATATCTTTGCCTTAGTTAAAGGATAGATGGATAGATCATAGAGGTCAGATCAATAAAAGCGACATATCAATGTTTTAAAAGGTTCGCCTCAGGACGTGCCTAGGCGCCCTCTGAGGCTGGGCTTGAGGGTTGCCGCCTCTGTTTTGAGGGAATGGGCGTAAGGCTTAGCTGGAGCCGCCTAGGAGGCGGAAGGCTTTGTCGGAGCCGCCTAGGTGGCGGAAGGAGCGCCTCAGGGCTTTTTTTTTTTTTTTTTCTTTTTTCTTTTTTTTTAACTCCCAAATCCAAATTTTGGATAAGGTTTTAACTGTCTCATACATCTTCCTTGCACTATCATCTCTCTGCCTTTTTTTATTTTTTATATAATGAATGTGTGTGCTGTCTACGTGCATTGTTATATGTGTGCTCATTGTGCTTTTCATCCTCTATTTTATATATATATATATATATAATATGTCTATATATGTGTGTGCTCAAGGTAATTATTGTTTAATAATCTTCTTTTTTTTAATATAATATATGTGTACGCTTAGTGTATATATTAAAAAATTTAGATCCCACGAGGCTTCGACTCACGCCTAGGCCGAGCTATCCCTCGGACGACACCTCACGCTTTTAATACACTGCGACATATACAGGAGCAATGTAAAGGACAAGGACTATAATCGATTTAGTACCAAGAACGAAATAACAGAAACAAGGAGGAATTACTTGGCGAAGCAGCGTTACATAAGCCTTGCTGCAACTCTGCTAAATTGAACGAAGGAAAACGAATAAATAAAAATCATATAACACGGATCTGGTCTTCAAGAGTAAAAATAGCTCAGTTATCCCGGACAACTCCTTGAAAGGATGCAAACTTACGTGCGCATGTTCCAAACCAAATGGAATTTCGACCACACTGTAAGGATGACAGGATGCAATCCCAATCATACTGAGAAAGAACATGGAATCAAAAGTGATCACTGTCACAACAAGGATAAGCAAGAATAGCAGCAGTTACTTACAGTTGCATGAACAAGAACATTCTAGTAAAACAGAGCTACTACCGAAGACTCATACATCCAATACCAAGCAAGAAATTCTATTCTGTCAGAATTTAAAAAACGGAACTATTGTAAATGAGCAGTTAAAAAGTCACCGATGTATAAGAGTTTACAACAAAGCCCTCTTTCTTTATCAGCAGATTCAGCACTACCTATTTGGAATGCTACAATAACTCGACTTAAGGAGTGAACAACATGCACAATTAAGAAGTTAACAGTTACAATGTAGAACCAAAGCCATAGACACATAATGAGTTCCGAACATTAAACAGTTAAAGCATGTCTATTTTGGCACCAAAATCAGAAACCAAATAACTACATGTCTTTGAGTTGAGTCGAATGACCTCTATTAAAAGGTTGGTAGATTTAATGAGTCAATAGAAGTATTGTTTCATCTAAAGAAGACCTAAACTATCTGAGTTAATGATACATTCAGAAATCAACTACAACTGCAAGCCTGCAATAAAAGGAAGGCATTGATGGGAAGAGATTGCAACACTCTTTTCCTCTCCAATCTTTCTCCCTTTGCAATAAGCAAAGCAGAACATAACCTGTTCACTACAAGACTTGTATCAATTGCACAGACAAAAAAACATGAGCCACTACCAAAGATGCAAACCACAACGCCAAGTAGAAACATGGATTCTTGTAAGTAACCGTCAATCATAGCAAAGAAGCCGTCTTTCTTTATCAGCACTACCGGGTCAGATTTGTCTTGAGACCAAACCCCATCCAAGGAAAACAAGTCACATAATTCACACGCAATAACTCTATTTACAGCGCAAACCCATCACAATTTAATGGAAATCCTGAATGAGTGCAAAAACATCAAACAGTTCAAGCGCATCCCATGGAGTACAACCATACCAAAGAAGCCGTCTTTCATTATCACTACTACCGATTTAGATTTGTCCCAAAACGAAAAACCCATCTACAGAAAACAGGACACATAATTCACACACAATAACTCAATTTGCGGCGCAAACAAGATGAGCAATTAAGCACCCAAACACCGCAATTCGGGTAACTTCAGCAACATTATGAACCCATCACAATTGAATGACAACCCCCAATGAATGCAAAACATCAAACAGTTAAAGCGCATCCCAATTCAATACCCAAAAACTGCTTCTGTTATGAAACTTTTCAGTAAATTTTATTAATAATCTCAGCTGTATCTAAGCAATTCTCCACCAAAGTACAACCACAAACTACAAATTAAAAAACCTAATCTACAACAAGGGTTCAACAGAACATTCTACAATGTCAAATTCAATGTGCAGAAAGAATGTCCGTACTAAACAGATCGATTATCGGATCGGGCGAGTCGTGAACCGGGCTCGAGGGGCTGAGGAACATAACGGACTTGGTGGCCGCGAGCTTCTTCCTCTGGGGGCATCTGGGGCCGAAGATCCGACCCGAGAAGCAAGGAAATCCCTCCATCGCGTTGACCATGGGAAGACCCGCGTCGGACACCGGAGACAACGGCGGCGATACACGGACCTGAGAGAGCCAATTGAGCTGGTGCGATCTGGCCCTGCTGATTCGGGAGTCTCGGATTTGAGCGAGCGCGCCGGGCTTTAGGTATTTGAGAAATGGCTCGGGCGACCGGTTGGGGGAGGACCGGCGGTGAAGGGATCTAGATCGGCGGTTCATGGCTGGGAGAGAGAGAGAGAGAGAGAGAGGGAGGGAGATATGGGGGGGGGGGGGAATTGGTGGTGGTTTGTAGAGTGAGAGTGAGAGGGAGAGAGAGAGAGAGAGAGAGATGGAGAGGGTTAGGTTTTGTGGGGGTTTTAAGGTTTGGGGGAGGGAGGAGAGAGAGGCGGGAAGAAGTGGAGGGAGAGGTGGCTGCCAGGGTTTCAAAACCAAAGAGTTGAGGCGCGAAAACTTCGAACTCGATAGAAATAGTAGGGTTTTTTTTTTGTTTTTTGTTTTTTTGGAGCGTCGTGGTGGTGTGGTCCGGTTTTGGGCAATATGGCTGAGCCTGCGTTGGCTGGTGGGCGCTCGTTGTCTACATGTTGTGAAAGACTCAGCGAAAGAAACCAAATGGTAAAAAAAATCCTCTCCTCTACGAGAGTTCTTCCCTCTCTATGGGGTTCTTTCTCCTTTGTGAGATAATTTTTCTAGCTTTCTCACCCTCTCTTCCGTTTTCTTCCCGTTCTTCAGTTTCTCCCTTTGATTGCCGTTTTGAGAGTCGGAGGCCTGGGTTTTCTCCTTTTATTTTCTACTTTCTTTCCTCACCTTTTTCCCTGTTTTGCAGCCCCTTTCCCTCAAACCCAGCCCTTCCATATTTCCATCACCACCCCACACATCAGTCCTTGTCAACCATGCTCTTCCCCACCATCTTCCCTATCTCTTAACCAAAAATTAGATCTTAAAGTTTCTGACCCGATCTGGAACTTCAATTGCTGCACTTTAAGATTTGATTTTTGCTTTGGGTTTGCCTGCCATTTTTGGTTTGATTTGGCTATGGGTTGCTTCTTTTTAATGGGGATTAAGGTTTTATCGACTGTTTTTTTTTTTGGACTAGCTGCTTTTGATGTCTTTTTGTATCCGTTTGCTGTTGGTGCTCCTCTCAGTCCTTCCTACAATTGTGGATTTCATGTCTGCGGTGGCGGGTCGGATAGTTTGAGAGTCATGTCTGACTCATCCTCTGATCGCTTGAAGATGATGCCTGTTGCTAGCTCCGAGTGGGTTCTACAATACCATCTTCTACATATCACATGTCGAGGCTTCGGTCTCTTCTTTACCCGTCGAGATTTCGGTCTCCTCTTTGGTGTTGCTGGCGGCGGTGCATGCAGAAAGTTTGATGATGTTGCTAGGTTTTTTTGTTTTGGGCTAGACTTTTGTTTGTTTATGTTTGTTTGGCGAGTCATTTCTATTGTTTTATGCTTGTTTTTGTTTTTGGGCCTCATTTTTGTAATCTTGTTCTGTTTGTAATGAAGGTACATTTAACCAAAAATAAAAAATAAAAAATAAAAAAAAGAAACCAAATGGTTGGGATTGGTTTCCTTTTTAAATTTGATAAATGAAAACACACCACGCGGTACAAGTAATAGAATTGAGTATTACGCTGTTGAATATGTCAAGCAAACGACGATAAAAATCCAAATCACAGGATGACAAACGCGCAACCTAGAAGGGCAAAAACGTCTTTTTATTGTAGCACAGATGGAAAAAAGGGGCAACAACAAGGTATAATGTGTATTATTCGCAAATAAGAAGTCTAATTAAACTTTTATTATGTTGTAAACTTGCAAAGTTGCAATACACGATAGTATTGATCTTATTTACGAAACGAGTAGAATGTACCTTTTATATCATTAACAAATGTGACAAATATCAATATTTGTTAGAGACGTGCTATAATTTAAATCGTTACCGTTGTGCCATCGATCAATTGTTATGTACCTTAATTTTATAAACGACCGTTCCTTTGTGGATGCGACGACATACTAAAATGGAAAAGGTCATGGTATTCCCCTTTTTTTTTCTTTTGGACAATTTGAGGGGAGCAATACGTGAAGAGTCATAAGAGCTCTTGTACAAAAGCTTGTATTTGCCAATATGGGGCAATATACTTCATTACATATGTGCCCTTTCATGATTTAATTACTTCATTTGAGTACCTACGACGACTTTGACACCAATTTTTTTGGATTCAATACTACAAGCACTATATGAAGAGTCGTCGCGGCATTTTAAGAAACATTGTATACTTTGCACTAATTCTTCATTAAGATATTTAAGAGTCAAGATGATGGTTGTAACGTTGTTATCGAACGACAATAGTACGTATAAGTTAAATCAACTAGACAGAATGGGATTAGTTTCTTTTGATTTTTTTGAGTGTTCGTTCTTATGGTAATTGTAGTCGTTGGATAAAATATTGTAGCAATTGGATAAAATTTCAACGGTCCAATATGTTTGGTCAGAAGGATCCTCATCCTTTGCTCAGGAGAGGATCCTGATCTATTCTTAAGAGCGTACCTTTGACATTTGTCACAAATTCAAGCGCAATTTATGGCACACTGTTTGAGAATAATACCCGTCTGTCTACTTACTGTATAAATCTGCTACATCCACCCAAAAGAGAAAAAAGTCGACAGAAATTCCACAGTACAAGCATCCGGCATAAAATGACATGGTGATCTCTTTACCATCTTTGGTAATTTCCCACATGGCATGCCTAATTGAATTAATTCCTCGATGTAACTGCAAACTTTGGTTTTAAAAAAAAAAGAAGAAAGCGATACAATATTGAATTCTAAAAGTCAAAAAATTTACAACGTTATGCAGTACAACCCAAAAAATAATCTATCATTTATCACAATTGCAAGAGACATCGATATGAAAAACAATCATAACACTAACTATGATAAGAGTTAAAACATTTTTGCGCAATCAATCTCCAAATTACATTCATAACGAATCTGAACACAAAGTTATAAGTGTTAATTTAGTGCGTCCGAATATCAATATCAACAACGATAACCAAAACATAGTGCTGTTAATCTTTAAAAGGGCAAGGCTACCAAGCTTTTTTCCCTTTGCTTTGCTGGTAGCTAGTAGCCATATCTTTTTATTTTTTGTCAAACAATAAATTGTTAGATTAGATAGCAGACGGGCTTTTGAACTCACGCCGGCATACGACATAAAAGGACTAGTGTCACAAGGTGTGGTAGCCAATTGGAGCAAGGGCAGCATATACTTTCCGACAACTGTGTGCGCCTAACCACGATTGACAGTAGAAAGAGCCAAAGGGTTTGGCACGAATTGTACTCGAAGCATTTGTCATATCCATCAACGTTATCTTATAAGTTTTGACATTTGAGTGTTGCATGTACCAAACTACGTCAGGCCAATGGCACAACCTTTGCACTTCAATTTTTGCTATATCTAAGAGTTGTTCAATTTTTGCTATATCTAAGCATTTGCATGTACCAAAGTACGCACACTATACTCAATAACTGGTTGAATTTTTCAGGTCGATGGGTTGAGGGTCTCAATCCGTCAGGTGTGGGGTTTTATCACAAATGATCTTAATGTTAGTTAGAGCGGAGTAATTCTATTTTAAACTCTTCTTCTTTTGGCCCTCTAGCCGGTGTAAGATTCAACACGCCACCACACGTGAACCCAATTATTGGGTCACACGTGAGAGATTCACAGATCGGTAACCACGTGGAGCCAAGTCGGGGCTCACCCAACACGCGGGGCCAACGGGGACCCACCCAATCATGTGGCAACATTGGCCTACGTGGAGCCAAGTCAGGACTCACCCATCGTGCGGGGCCAAAGGAGACTCACCTAATCACGTGGTAGTACGAGCCCGTCCTCTGACTTTGATACTGTGTTGAATTTTTTAGGTCGACGGGCCGATGGCCCATAAGATAATGCTTTTAATTATCATGCCCAACTTGTGTAAGAAACTTGAAAACTTGTGACTTGAAACAGCTTTTGTGAGGATATATGCCAATTGATCTTCTGTTCCTATTGCCGGTACTTCAATTATTTTTCCTTCCAATTTTTCTTTGATGAAGAACCGGTCAACTTCAACATACTTTATTCTATCATGTTGTACCGGATTATGTGCAATGTCACGCGCAACTTTATTATCACAAAATAATTTCATGGGCTAATCATGTTGTATACCCAAATCGCTTAACATAAGCTTAAGCCATAAAATTTCACAAATCCCTAAAGCCATACCTCTATATTCAGCTTCTACACTCGAACGTGCAACCATATTTTGTTTCTTACTTCTCTATGTAACCAAGTTACCCCAGACAAACGTAAAGTAACCTGATGTTGAGCGTCTATCGTCAATCGAATTTGCCCAGTCTGAATCAGTATAACCTTTAACACTAAAGTGATTATTCCTTTTAAACAAAATTTTTTTGCCCGAACTTCACTTCAAATATCTCAATATTCTCATCACGGCATTCATATGTTGTTCTCTAGGATCATGCATGTTGACTCACTACACTCAAGGCATAAGCAAGGTCCGATCTTGTGTGTACCAAATACATCAAACAGCGTACTAACCTTTGGTATCTTCCTTTGTCAACTGATACTTGATTAGGATCAACACTAAGCTTCAATCCTTCTTCTAATGGTGTAGCTACTGGCTGACAATCTGACATGCCAGTTTCTTGCAACAAATTAATAATATACTTCATCTGAGATAAGAAAAATCCAGAATTGCTTCTTGACACCTCAATCCCTAAAAAATATTTCAGGGATCCAAGGTCCTTCGTTTCAAATTCTGTAGACAGGTATCTTTGCAAGGCTGCACGTTCTTCCAGATCATTACTTGTTACCACCATATCGTCTACATACATAATAAGTGCAGTAGGCTTCCCATTCTGTCTTTTTAGGAACAAAGTATGATCAGAGTTACTTTGGTTGTAACCAAATGCTCTCATAGATTTTGTGAATCTTCCAAACCATGCTCGAGGGGTCTGCTTCAAGCAATACAAGGATTTTTTCAACTTGCACGCCTTTCTTTTGTATTTATCTGGAGCATTACATCTAGGTGGAAGATCAATATAAATCTCTTCTGTCAAATCTCTATGCAAGAAGGCATTCTTCACATCGAACTGTTATAAAGGCCAATCAAGATTTGCAGCCAAAGATAACAAAACACGAACTGTGTTGATCTTGGCCACATGATCAAATGTATCTATATAGTCAATTCTATATTTTTTTGAGTGTATCATCTTGCTACCAGTCTTGCCTTGAAGCGATCCACCGTCCCATCAGCTTTATATTTCATAGTATAAACCCATTTACATCCCACAAGTTTCTTATCAGCTGGCAAGTCTGTGATCTCCCAGGTAACATTCTTCTTCAAAGACTTTAACTCTTCATTCATTGCTACTTGCCAACATGGATTAGCTAAAGCCTCATGCACACTGTTAGGAATATATATAGTAGATAATTGATACACAAATGACATATTTGATTCTAACAGGTGATTAGTAGACACATAATTAGCTAATGGGTATAGCACATTGGATTCAGGGTTAGGCTTATTCATTGGATACCTAGTTTTGCATTTAGGGTCAGCTTCATAAGTAGGTTTAGGAATACCTCGGTTTACACGGTCAGGGAGGCAACGTGGTGGTGTTGCATCCGGGTTCAAATGTGATTGATAATGGTTATTGGGGCTCAAGGGCAGCGAGATCGATTGTGAGATAGTTGGCGACACAGAGTTGTCCGTTGGTGAGGAAACTGACAGTAAGTTGTCAGGCGGGGATGAAGCCTGTGAGTTATCTGGTGTAGTAAACTCATTACTTTCAAAGTTTTCAACATTGTTTCCATGTGAATGATCACCACTTGTCTCCAAGACATTACCACTTACCTCCAATTCATTCACATTATTATTTTCTTGTGAATGATCACCACTTATTTCCAAGACATCACCACTTAAATCCAAATCATTCATACTATTTGTCTCCGGAATAGTATAATCAAGAGTTTGAACTTATGTTTGATTCTCATCCTGAAGTGAAAACTCAGGATTGGCAAAGTACATATTATTCCCATGAAAGGCAACATTCATAGTGACAAGTACCTTTTTTGTCGAAGGGTGATAACAACGATATCCCTTCTGATTTGAGGCATACCCTACAAACACACACCGTAAGGCTCAAGGTTCAAGCTTACTCTTCAGCTATTTATGGAGATGAACGAAGGCCACACAGCCAAACACATGAGGTGGAAGATTGGGGACCGTATGAGCATCAACGTGTGAGGAGAGAGCCTGAAGTGGTGTTTGAAAATCAACGAATTGGGATGGAACACGATTAATGAGATACGCAGCTGAGGTGGGGGCTTCTCCCAAATAGGATAACGGGAGATGACCCTCGAGCAAAGAAGCACGAACAACCTCCAAAAGCTGACAGTTCTTGTGTTTTGCAACCCCATTTTGTTGTGGAGTATATGGGCATGTGGTTTGATGAACAATGCCATGATGATCAAGAAAGGCACGAAGGTCAGAGTTAACATATTCACCGCCATTATCACTTCTGAGATCCTGTATGTGTGACTTATATTGTACTTGTACCATTTTATAAAACTGTTGAAACAAAGAAGGAACTTCACTTTTGGACTTCATCAAACATACCCAAGTCATACGTGTGCAATCATCAATAAAAGTAACGAACCAATGAGCATCACCAAACGTAGCAGTTTTAGGTGTCCCCCCAAACATCAGAATGAATTATCATAAATGGAACTGAACTTTTATTCATACTGGACGGAAATGAAGTACGATGACTTTTAGCCATTTCACAAACACCACATTTAAAGCTAGAAACGCCATGCTTAACAAATAGGCTAGGAAATAACCTTCGTAAATAGCCGAAAGAAGCATGTCCAAGTCGACAATGCCACAACCAAACCTTCGAAACTTTATCCCTCTCTCCATGAGACCCTTTCACAGCAAGAGCTTAAGTCAAATTTCGAGAATTGTTCAATGTCAGCACCAAGTAGTAGAGCTTTCCCATTTGAATACCATAACCAATTGTCTTACGAGTCCAAATGTCCTTAAAAACACAAAAGGAAGGCAAAAAAATAACACGGCAATGTAGGGCGACAAATAATAAATTATAGTCAAGGTAAGGAACAACAAGTACGGAGTCAAGATTCAGGGTATCAGGGAGGGAGACATCACCTTCCCTAATAATGGGGACAACATTACCATTGGCAACACTAACTATAGTATTGGTGGATGGTTTAAGGGTTTGTATTTGTCTAGAATCACAAGTCATATGTTCAGTAGCCCTAGAATCAATTATCCATGTACTATTCATAACAGATGTAGAAACTTTTAAAGCCTTACTATCATTACCTGTATGGTCAGAATCTACCTTAGCTTCAGCAACCAATGCACGCGACTTGAACCGGTCATGATTGGGTCCTACTTTCTTGTTCGGTTTGATCAGATCCATGCATAGTGGTATGAGCCCAAAAGGCCACGGCTCCAAGTAATTTGAGTGGGAAGAGATATGACCCAAATTCCCAGGCTAACAAAAAATATGTAACGTGGGCTAAAAAAGAATAGTAGCCAAAAAACAACAAACGACCTTTTTATTTTTCTTTTCTTCTTTTCCTTTTTTTCTTTTCTTTTCTTTCCTTTTTTTTAATAATAAAAACAAGGTGCAAGGTTGCACTGCAGGAATGATAGCAATTATGCAGTCGCAACAGTAGCGACGATGAACAAGCAAAGAATCCTCGGAGATGGGCTTCAACTAGGTTAAATGAAATTGGGTCTTTTGGTAGACTACGAGATTCCAGGCGACATGGATCAACCATGATCGCAAAACTTGTGCTGCTAAGAACGATTTCAGCTGGAACAGCTCAACAATGATGGGTAAAAAATCTGAGTTGGTTTGAAGACGGATTCGCGAGTTTTGTCTCCTGCAGCGGCAAGATTTATGGGTTGGGTCTCATTTTGTGGGTACGTGAGTACGTGATGCAGCAGTGGGTCGTGGCGAGTGGATTTAGGGATGGGTTCGGTGAACTCCGAACAGCAACGACGACGTCGCTCGCTGGTCGGACGGGCACTCTACACAACTGGATGGGCGATGGTTTTCGGTGGACTCATATCAGCAGCAATAGCGTCGCTCGTTGGTTTCACGGTGCGCGGCACAACTGGTTGCACGATGATTTCTGGTGCTGGGTTCTCTGAACAAATTGCGATAATAATTTTTTTAATTTTTCTTAACCTGTCTCTGGTGCCAAGAAGATAATGTTTTTAATTGTCATATATTATTCTCAATAAGAGTTACTTATAGGTGTACAACCCTAACATAAATGGAAAGAGAACTAATTACAAGTGATTACATGAGAATACAAGGGATTACATATAAATTAGGGATCCTACATAAAACACAAAAGTCAATAGGCCCCACTCCACCAACATCGATATTGTCCCCAACTTGGTAATTATCACCTGCCCTATCCGTCAGGTGTGGAGTTTTATCACAAAAGGCCTTGGTGTTAGTTAGAGTAGAGTAATTCTATTTTAAACTCTTCTTCTTTTGGCCCTCTGGCCGATGTGGGATTCAACATAATTGACTCTAAATTCACGCAGTTATTTATATTATGGTTGATCATTTACGAGGTGACTTTGATCGTTGATGCATTGTGAGTTATAAATGCATAAACGGTCGATATCAACCCGCGAAGTAATGTTAAATTGATAACATTTTTCAAATATGATAAAAGAACAAAGAAACTTCCCAAGAGAATTTCAATCATCCAACTTTACTAATTCATTATTAGTCTAAGACCCTGTTTAGTGTCATTTTTTTTTTCCAAAAACTGTTTCACTCTAAAGTTAAACAATAAAAAGTATTTGGTTAAAATAAAATATCCTGCTTATTTTAAAAGCAATGGTCTCTAGAAAGTAACTTTTAAAAGCAGCTTGTAGGTAATAAAAAACGGAGTTGAGCCTTTAATGAATATTTTCAAATCCTGTAATACCCTCATTAATTTTTAAAAATGATTTTGTTTAACCTGCTATACTCATTTTATCATGTGAAGAACAAATAACGGTCGCCGTCTACCACTACAAACACTAACCTTACACCACCACCACCACAGCCGCCATCATCATAATCGCCACCACCGACAGTGTCGCCATCACTGCCATCATCGTGCCGCCACTGCCACTATCACCTTCATAACCACAGCCGCCACCATTGCCACTATAACTGCAAATGTCGCCACCCTTACCACCATTGTTACCTCTATACCTCAACAACCACACCCACTATTGGTACCCCAACCATAACCCTATTTTTTCCGCTACCATCACCACTGCCTCCACCATCACCATTGCCTCCACCATCACCACCAACACACCACTGCCGCCACCATCACCACCAACACACCACAACTGCTCTCGCCACCATCCCCACTACCATGTCCATTTTGGTTAATATACAACTATATCACTTTAAATTTACCAAACACTTTTACACTGCTTTTCATACTCACAACAATTTTAAAAATACAGTATCAAATGCTCAACTATTTTATTTTACAGTGATTGTTCTTAAAGTACAACAGAAACAAATTTTTTTTACAAAATGCAACAATCTCAAACTGGCCGTAAGTCAACTTCTCATGAAAAAATCTTTTTATTAAGAGTAAATTGTAGTAATGGTCTCTCAACTTTAATCATATTGGAGCAATAATCCATCAACAAAAAATTCATTATCATTGGTTCCTCAACTCATCAAACGTGTAGCTATGGTCTTTTTCGTTGACTCCGTCAGAATTATATCAAAATGAGTTATGTTGGAAGGACCATTAATACAATTGGGTTAAAGTTGAGGAATCATTACTCCAATTGGGTTTAAGTTGATGGACCATGCAGTCAGTTGAATTAAAGTTGAAGGACCATTGATACAATTTTTCTTATTTGATCTTCCATATTTGCCCATTGATTTAACCTCACATACATGGTACGTGACTCAATTTGACAGAAGTTTTAACGGAGTTGACTAAAAGGACCATAGTTGCACATTTTGATGAGTTGAGGGACCAATGATAATGCATTTTTAGTTGAGGGATCATTGCTCCAGTTAAGTTAAAATTGAGAGACAATTACTACAATTTACTCTTTTATTAAAGAAGACATAATAAGTAGGCTAAAATAAAATGTATTGGGCTAGCAAATACGCTAAATACTTGTATCATATAGCTCGTGTAACCGTGGTACGCTAAATACAATTGACTCATTTCGTATCATACACTAAATATATTGGGTTTAGGATTGAAGTTGGGACAGTTACTACTCACGTGAATAATGAGCTGCATCGGACCTTGTCGAGACAAGGAATTAAAAGAGCTAAGTTTGAATTTTTCTTAAACTAACATTGTAATGCATTGAGTCTCCTCACATATAAAAAGTTATTTTTAATTGCAGACAAATTGTAATAATTTTTGTTATAAATAAAGAGGAACAAATTTTTAATGTTCATCGTGTGGATGGTGCTCTTGTTTTCAACTTATTGTTTTGGGGTGCAAATAGTACACTCGTTACAAAAGTGCCCCACTTGGCCAAAATTTCAAATGGCGACCCGTAACCGGTCCTTTTGAATAATTGAAATTGACCCAAAAATCTGGTTTTTTTGTTACTGCCACAAACTGCATAAATATTAGCATACATCACCGTCCACACTTGTGATGATCATGCACCGCCCATCTTGCCGTTGGAAGCAGCTCTTATGACGTGTACCCCATCCTTTTTTTCCAGACAAATAAAAAATAAAAAATAAAAAATAATTTGCGGGCTCTTTTTTCGGGGTCGGAAATATGAAACATCGGGTCCAATGGTAGTGGTAGCTAGACCTATAAACGGATCGGTTTATTAGGTTTAGATCGGATTTAATCTGACCTGTTAAGTTAACGATCATCTGAATCTAACCTGTTAAGCTAACGGGTCATCCGTTTCATCCGTTAACATCCGCTAACAATTATTATTATTATTATTTTGCATAGAGCTTATTTTTTGTTATTAAGACTTTACTGAAATTACTAAAACATTCTCAACTAACGGGTGCTAACGGATTGACTCAAAATGACCTGTTATTTAATGGGTTGTTAATGGATTCACCCGTTAATGATCTGACCCGTTAAGCATCCATCAAAATACTAATATTAACGAATCAGGTTTAAAATACTAATATTAACGGATTATGTCCAAAATACCAGGTCTAATGTTAGCGCACCGAAGTGGCAAAAAGCAAATTGCGATTTGACAACCTACTCACCCGGATTCGAGTTCCCTTCTAAGAAGGTAGGGATATGATAATGGTACCACTTGTCCAAGCTCTCCCAACTTCACGGAAATGATGTCGTTTTTGGAAAAATGACCATAAAATCCGAATCTGTGCACTTTTTTTTCTTGAAAAAAAAAAAACCATTTGAATAGTTTCGCAACAACGAACTACTTTTTCTACAGTGGAAAGACTCATTATGGCATTTCAATCTCATTATGATAATTATCGTGTAACACCAGCTTCATGAATTGAACTCAAAACGTACCGTATAGAATACGAGTATGTAATTCATTTCGAACAACTAAATCACCTCGTGATAATTGAATCTTGTGCACATGTTCAAGAACATAATTAAAATATAGTGATGAGTAGCATAATTGATTGACATATTGTGTACATTTAACCAAAAATTATGGAAAGTGGGTGTGGTTGACTAATTTAATGCACAATGTCATATTGTATTATTTTATCTTAGGGACGTTAAATTTTATGTAAGCAGAAAAAAAATTATGAATTGCTTGTGTGCGTCGTACTTATGCAAGGCTAGATGGTATCTAAATGCAATGAAATCCGTACTTTTTTTTATTAATCATTATGGAGTGGTTCAGTTGTTAAGGATAAATTTCAAATCCGTATTTTACACGATATATTTTAGGTTTGATTTTTTACGCTGACGAATCATATGATGGTGATCAGGAGATGCTTTGTAAGTTTTTTTAGCCTCCAAAATAATAGATTGTAGTAGCAAAACCACAAACTTATTTCTTTTAAAAAAAAATCCATATTTTTTTAGAGTGCTTAACTAGTAACCAACCAGTTTCTGGAAAACGAACATTATTTTTCGGGTCAAACAATCAGAAAATAGACAAAGAAATGATGTGGAAAGACTTGATTGGACAGTGTCAATCAGAAATGCTCCTCCACCTCCCCACACCGGATAGAACCCCCTCTCCCTCTCTTCTCTCAGAAGCACAGCCCAAGGCAGTCTACTTCTAGAAGCGCGGCACGCAGCCCTAGGCGTCCGTCGCTCTCCACACGCCTCTTTCTCCTCTCCCTCCCGGAAGCAGTCATACGACTGTCTGTTCCTCCATTCCCCTCCATAACTCTTCTGTCTTCATCTCTCTCTCTCTCCTCAATCATCACTCTCTCTCTCTAACGGAATCCTTATCTCTGCGCTCAGCGTTTTGTCTATGACTGCGTGATCGTCGTCATGTATATAAACACAGCCTCCTCCGCTGCCTCCTCCCTCCTCAGAGCTTCTAGGGCTCGATTTTCCTCCTCCTCCGCTGTTTCCAGAACCTTCGTCTCTTCGCCCCTCAGGCCTTCGCACCACCACTTCGCCTCCCACCGCTTCCTCAGCTCCTCCTCCGCCGCTCGCTCCTTCACTCGCTGGAGCCACGGCGGTGTCCATTGGCGCTCCTCCTACACCCTCCGCTCCCAGATCAGAGCCGTCGCTCCCGTCATCGAACAGTTTCAGCGCAAGATCGCTTCCATGGGTACGCTCTCCTCTCATTCCGTAGTTCTCGGAGTTTCTGATTGGTCGTCGCTTTTCTATTTTTGATCTGAATCGTTTTTTGTTTCATGCTTGTTTTTGAAAATCTGGATTCTTTTTTTGGTGTTTTTGAAGCTTCTGCAGCTGAGCTGCTATTGCTTAGTAGTTGTGAAATGAATACTGTTTGGCCGCTGAGAAATTTGAAAAATGACTCGGAAACTCTATTGAATCCGGTCTAATTTCGTATTTCGATTCGTCAAACACTTTTCTTATTGAATGAATGTGACACTGGTGTCGTATGATCTGAATTTTGACATAGAAAAATGGAAATTATGGGCATTTATCTTTATTTTATAAATTTAATTTTAGAAACTGGTCTTAATTTGGGTTCTGATTGTTCATCTGTGTGGTTCCAGCTTCCGAAAACCCTTTCAAGCCAAATTTGACAAGTCTTCCCAAGCCCGGAGGCGGCGAGTTTGGCAAATTCTACAGCCTTCCTTCCCTGAACGACCCGAGGATTGGTACTTTTCTAGCACTCAGTTATCCGAATACTATTTAGTTGGTTTCATGTAATTGTACGATTAGTAATATCCTCTTGTGCATATGTGTAACAGATAGGCTACCGTACTCCATCAGAATCCTTCTGGAATCTGCTATTCGTAATTGCGATAACTTCCAAGTCAAGAAGGAGGATGTTGAGAAAATTCTTGATTGGGAAAAGACTGCCCCAAAGCAAGTCGAAATTCCTTTCAAGCCTGCTCGTGTGCTCTTGCAGGTAATTCAGGACTATCATTTACCCTTAGTAGGAATTTAGAAGACAGAGTATATTGTGTTCGTTTTCCAATGCTTATATGACTTTGTTGCCAGGACTTCACGGGAGTTCCAGCTGTGGTCGACCTTGCTTGTATGCGTGATGCTATGAACAAACTTGGGAGTGATTCTAAGAAGATCAATCCTTTGGTATGTGGAGTTCTTACTATGTACATTCAGTCTTGTTATTTCAGTCACTGTGCCAGGGGTTTGGTATCAGTACTTTAGATTATAACTCAATTGTTAACTTGTAATTGCAAATTTAATGTTATTTTTTGTGCCCTTTTCAGATGTTGTACTCACTGTATTTGGTCCTACGCTTGTTTTAGTATGTATAATTAAACGAAATTCTGCATTCATGCAGGTTCCTGTAGATCTTGTTATTGATCATTCAGTTCAAGTTGACTTTGCAAGATCAGCAAATGCAGTGCAGGCCAATATGGATCTTGAATTCCAGAGAAATAAGGAGAGATTCGCTTTTCTTAAATGGGGTTCTACTGCGTTCCATAATATGCTTGTTGTTCCACCTGGATCTGGCATTGTTCATCAGGTAAAGACTAAAGTAGTATGATTTTTGTCATTTAATAACAAGATTTACTTATGTAACCTTTGTGTCTCTGTAGAACTTTTCAATTCTCATGGATTTGGTTTAAAATTAGTGGATACGTTGTAATTTCAGGTTAATCTTGAATATCTTGGACGGGTTGTTTTCAACAATGATGGCTTACTCTACCCTGATAGTGTGGTTGGAACTGATTCCCATACAACCATGATTGACGGGTTAGGAGTTGCTGGATGGGGAGTTGGAGGTATCGAAGCTGAAGCTACTATGCTTGGCCAGGTAATGTGAAGTCTGGAAAATTACCTAAGGAGCTGAGAAGGCATTTTTAATGTGGTTGTTTAATACACCTTGATGCACACTTTCATCGTTGCATGCTAATACTCTACATGGTTTAAACTCACTTCAAATTTTCTTCTAATGCAATGTGCTTTGAAATTGACAGCCAATGAGCATGGTGTTGCCTGGTGTTGTCGGGTTCAAGTTATCTGGAAAGTTAAACAATGGTGTTACTGCTACTGACTTGGTTTTAACTGTCACACAAATACTGAGGAAGCATGGAGTTGTTGGAAAATTTGTTGAATTCTATGGTAAGTTGATTCTGATTATCCGTAATTTTAAGTAATAATTGCATTTGTTATGTCCTGGCTATATATAGTGGGTTGTGTTTGTATGTGTCTGCAGGCGATGGTATGGGTGAACTATCATTAGCTGACAGGGCCACTATTGCCAATATGTCCCCTGAATATGGTGCAACCATGGGCTTCTTCCCTGTTGATCATGTTACTTTACAGTATCTCAAATTGACTGGTAGAAGTGATGAGACTGTGAGTACTTTACCGAGTACTAATAATTTGTTTCATAAGTATTATTCTTTTAAGAGACATGTGATCTGTTCATTAAATTATAGGTGTCAATGATTGAAAGTTATCTGCGGGCAAATAAATTGTTTGTTGACTATAATGAGGTAAGAGCTCTTTGGTATTTTTGTTCTTCTCAGTTTTTAATTATCTGAATCAACCTTTCTAACTTCGTTTGAGATGCATCTGTTGACTAAAATTTATTTATTTCAGCCTCAAACAGAACGAGCATACTCATCTTACCTAGAATTGAACCTTTCAGAAGTCGAGCCCTGTGTCTCGGGACCTAAGAGGTTATTTTTATTCAATGTGTAATTACCATTCGTTGCTTATTATTATTATTTTTTCGTATATTCATATATAACTGGTATTCTTGGCACAGACCTCATGACCGTGTGACTTTGAAAGACATGAAATCTGATTGGCATGCTTGTCTTGATAACAAGGTTGGGTTCAAGGTAAGTCGTTATTCTCAATGTTTCCTTAAAATTTTCAAATGTTGCTTCTTTCTCATTTGAAAAACAAACTTCCCATTTTTTCTGATCCTAGCATAACTATTGTACTTAGTGGACTTTAGTAAAGACTCTGTAGCTGTAAGATACTGTGTATATTTAATTTTATGAGATAATGCTGCAGTTGCAATTCTCTTTGTTGTACCATCCTTCCTAAAACTCTTGCTGAATGTAGGGATTTGCTATACCAAAAGAGGTGCAAAACAAAGTGGCAAAGTTTCAATTCGATGGACAGCCTGCAGAGCTTAAGCATGGTAGTGTTGTGATTGCTGCAATCACAAGTTGCACCAATACATCAAACCCAAGTGTCATGCTTGGGGCTGCTCTCGTTGCAAAGAAGGCTAGTGAACTTGGTCTACAGGTGAGGCACTCTTATAGTTCTCAGCAACAATCGACCATTTTTTCCCCTTTCTTTTTTTATTTGCAATATGGATTGTTTAAGAAAACTTTTTTTGTTTTTGTATAATTGAATGTTGATTTGCTGGCGACTCAGGTCAAGCCATGGGTGAAAACAAGTCTTGCCCCTGGTTCTGGAGTTGTTACAAAATATTTGCTACAGAGGTAGGTTTCTGTTTTTGGAGAATTAGACTTTTTAAAACTAGATACAAATTGTTTATTGAAAGTTAATATGTTTGATGCAGCGGATTGCAAAAGTATTTTGATCAACAAGGTTTCCAAATTGTTGGATATGGGTGCACAACATGCATTGGGAATTCAGGGGATCTGCACGAAAGTGTTGCTTCTGCTATATCGGAAAATGGTAATGTTGAATTAGTATTGTTTATTTTTGCATAAAAGGTTATATAATTTGTAAAACTCAAGCATATTTACATGTTACATGAATTCTCATTTCCTTCACAAGAACTCAAGTCCTATATTATTAGTTTCTACTCTAGCTCTAGCATGTGGATCTAAATTCCGATCGTTCTGTTGCAGACATTGTAGCAGCTGCTGTGCTCTCTGGAAACAGGAATTTTGAGGGCCGTGTTCATCCGTTGACAAGAGCTAATTACCTTGCCTCTCCTCCTTTAGTGGTTGCTTATGCCCTTGCTGGAACGGTATGTCATACTTGCATAGGGTGCGAAGTATTTGTTTTTTCATTTTTGCGGCTTTATTTTTTTGGTTATGTGATTCAGCTTCATCTATGGACAATAGTTAACTACCCAATTTTTTTTGTTCTTTATCTCCTTTATTTGTTGCACCTGTATATTCATTGTATTTACTTGGTTTTAAAGATGAGTTATTCTCACTGGTTGTGCCTTTCATGTTCCTGAAATAGGCCAGAATGATTTTATTTACATTTCTAGTGATATGTGAACATCCATTCATCCTGGTCTTGACGCAAATAGTCTCTAAAATCCTGTCATTTGGAGCTCAATGTCAGATTATAGTGTCTAAAACTATTAACAATATTGAATTAATTTACCCTCGTTCCATACTCCTTGAATCACTTGGTTGCTGGCATGTTTACTGTTTTCTTAACAAGAAAATTGATTAATAAGACATTGTTGGATGTTGAAGCATTATGAAGTAGTATTTGCTGCATGTTCTCTTTATCCCACTGTCTTTTACTACTATTATGAATGCCTTTTATGCCGTTTGAGTTTTAATAATTCATTTTGTTATTCTGCCAGCAGTGATCTCTTTTCGCCCATCCTATGAAACAATCATCGACACGAGTTAACCTTAAAATTTCATTTTCCAGGTTGACATTGACTTTGATAAGGAGCCAATTGGAACAGGGAAGGATGGTAAGAGTGTCTATTTCAGGGATATCTGGCCGTCCACAGAGGAGATTGCTGAGGTAAATTAGAATTTTGGATTTGTTGTGAAACTTTAGCGGTATACAAAATTATCTCATGACTCTATGTTTTGTAGGTAGTGCAATCCAGCGTGTTGCCAGATATGTTCAAGAGCACTTACGAGTCAATTACTAAGGGCAACCCCATTTGGAATCAGCTATCAGTTCCTGAATCCAAACTGTACTCATGGGACCCTAATTCAACCTACATTCACGAGCCCCCATACTTCAAGGATATGACCATGGATCCTCCTGGTGCTCATGGAGTGAAGGATGCGTACTGCTTGTTGAATTTTGGTGACAGTATTACAACTGATCACATCTCCCCAGCGGGAAGTATCAACAAGGACAGTCCTGCAGCCAAGTACCTTCTTGAGCGTGGGGTGGACCGCAAAGACTTCAATTCTTATGGAAGTCGTCGTGGCAATGATGAAGTTATGGCCAGGGGAACTTTTGCCAATATCCGCATCGTTAACAAGCTTTTGAATGGGGAAGTAGGGCCTAAAACAGTTCACATTCCTACTGGGGAGAAACTCTTTGTCTTTGATGCAGCAACTGTGAGTCACCAACGAATATTTCACAAATTTCTATCTTTTGTTAACTACAGAAAACTATTAACTAAATCTTTGCAATCAATCTTCTGTTTCTATTTCAGAGATACAAGGCTGATGGGCACGACACTATTGTAATAGCCGGAGCTGAGTATGGAAGTGGAAGCTCCAGGGATTGGGCCGCCAAGGGCCCAATGCTATTGGTGAGTTATTTTACGCCGCCATTTGAATGTGGTTGTAAGTTTTCATTATGGTATCTTTCTCGTTTGGTTGACTAACTTTTGCCACGCAACAGGGCGTTAAAGCAGTGATTGCTAAAAGTTTCGAGAGAATCCATCGCAGTAATTTGGTGGGGATGGGTATCATTCCTCTTTGTTTCAAGGCCGGTGAGGATGCAGACACGCTAGGATTGACTGGTCACGAACGTTATACAATTGACCTCCCTAGCAACATTAGCGATATTAAACCTGGCCAAGATGTGACTGTCACAACCGACAATGGAAAATCTTTCACCTGCACTGTTCGCTTTGACACTGAGGTACTTGCTACTTTCATCATCCGTGTATTGTATTTGCTTTTGTATAATTTCCGTTTTTTTCTAAAACTAAGTGAAGTAACATTCCGTGATAATACTGTTCGGCGACACATTTACTGTGTTTTTGTGAGCATGAGCTCGTTATTAAAAATCTCTTTATAGGTTGCTTATATTGTGATTTGGTTGCACTTGCAGGTGGAATTGGAATACTTCAACCACGGAGGTATTCTTCAATACGTTATCAGGAACCTAAGCAAGCAGTAACTGGATCACGCCGTTCCGAGGACCTGCTATCCACATCACTGCAAGCGTTTTCAATTGTAAAATGTGAGGAAGAAAATAAGGACCCTAAAATAACACGAAAGGTCCCTTTTTGCGGGACGGGGCAATTGTTTTTGTTATTCATTATAACACTGCCCAGGTTGTGCAGGCTTGTTGATTTGTCGGTCTTTCGACGGGTTAAAAATATGGTTTCCGAGCAGTAGAATCTTTTTCCGGTTCCGATTGTTTGCTTGTTCTAAAGCATTTACATGTGTACCTTGGGTTTTCAAGGGCTCCAAGATTATAGGCAGTGTTACAACTTTAAAAAGTGCATAAATTCATGGTCGCTCGCTTTTAGAAGTGTTTACGAGTTAAAAAAAGGTACTTGAAGTGCTTTAGCACGAAGCGCTTGCATTATTGTTAAAATTTCAATGTGCTTCTTATAGAAGCACTTTATTGGAAGTGCTTATAAGAAGTGGTTTTTAAAGTAGTTTTTTTAATTTGAATTCTTGATGTCAAATTTCAAAGATCAGTGATAGTTTACGTGTTATAGCAAGAGAAGATGGTTATACAACATTGGTGATGTTGCAATATCAGACAACTGTTTCTCAGTTTGATATTTTGTAATGCTTTTGATCCACTAGCTTAACTTTTTGGGACGAATTCATGTAGGTATCGACGACAAATCGGATCAAATTTAAACAGTTTAGAATTGGTGACCGTTGATAATTTGATTTAACAGCTTAATAAGACGTCGGCACGAATTTCATGTAGGTATCCACGACAAATCGGTTCACTGGACATGTCAGAAGGTTCATTCAATTATATAGGGTTAGTATGACTTATGAGTGTGAACCATGAACGACTCGTGTAGTCTTCAAGGATTCCAAAAGCACGACGAGCAAAATATTGCCCAAATCCATACAAGAAAACACATCAGATATGCTGTGCCTGACAATTTTGTCAATTAGCCAAAGCACCCCCCATCAGTGTGTCGATTTGTCAATTAGCGATACCCAATAGAAATTCAAACACTTGAATATTATCTTACAAGATTTGATTGGTATTGCTAAACTTCCTAACTTAACCATCTATTGCTAGGTGTGTCGTTTTATTACAAAAAACCTCGGTGACATTAGGGGTAAAACTTCTATATATCTGTTGTATATTACTTTGTCATACGACCGATATGAGATCTTATCTCGAACACGCCTCCTAAGGAGAGGTCTCACATGAGGCCACAAGAGAAACCAATTTCCACATCGAGAATTGGTCAAACTATCATATTGGAGCTAACACAACTTTTTAAGAGCCCGACCATCATTCATGGACTAGAACCAACGTAATTTTTCGAGGACCCAGTCATTCAATATCCTTAAGTTGGAGCTAGGCCCAACTTAAGGAGGCACATTCGAGTCCAGTAATCGGACCTGGAACGTGTCGAAAGAATAGTCTGCTCTGATACCATGGTAACTTTATAGGCAACCAATGTCACTGATATTGTCTCAACTTAACTACCTATTGCTTGGTGTTGGTTTTTATCACAAAAATTCTCAATGATATTAGAGGTGGAAACTACTATATATTAGTTGTATATTATTTTGTCATATGACCGATTCAGGATTCTATTCTGCAACAATTATTTCTGTCTTACTTCTATTTCTTCTTTTGATACTAGGCTTTTAGGGGAGGGAAATTTAGATCAAACAACATAAAGAGTTAGTTATAATTAAGTATCAAACTCATTATTCATGAGAATCAAACTCGAAACCTCTCATTTTAGATAATCCATTTGTTACTGTTTATGGTTGCTCGTCACGAATTCTCTAGGTAGGATCAATCACAACCTTGTTATCGCAGGCAATGCATGCGTTCTTCTAATTCTAAGCTTAAACACTACACTAATTTTTTCTATTAAGAGCGACACTCTAATTTATTTTAACTTCGAGGGTGGGGGCATTGAACTTGACATGGAGCCAGCTTGACTAAATTCAAATTTGTAACTACAGTATCACAGACTATAATTATCTAACAGTTCAAGTACAATTGATATTATTAAGGCGCAATCAAAATATGATTTTTGGGGATGGAATTTGTGGCGTCAGCCTATACGGTTTATCATTTTTACTATTTCTTCCCAAGGTGAGAGATTATTTTCAAAAGTTTCAAAAATTAATAGCCTAACTGTCTTCAACAATAATTTGGTCGCAGTTGCAACTTAATAAAGCAGAAATGAGTTAGTATTATATTCGACGGTTGAAACGATCACCTACTTTTCCAATTGTCTCTTCAATTTATGCAACACAAAAGTGAAAGTACACTGATGATATGGTGATTAAATAATAAATACTAATTAGGCCACACATCAAACATAATCAAACCAGTTTTCTAATTCTACAATTAGTGTGTGTACATACATACATACATACATACATACATACATAAATCAATATTGATCCTCTGGAATGCTCTCTAAAGTTGGCCTCCAGCAACTACTACTGCTTATGCTTTCATCACCACCACTTGTTCCATTAATTTCAGAAACCCTAGTTCCTCTGGACTTCAGAGTACTCAGCAATTCCTCCAAAGAAGAGTGGTTTGAATCTTTCTTATAATTCAGCAGCTGTTTCAACTCCTCCCGAGTCACCACCAGTCTAATCCTCACAGCCCCACCACTTTTAGAATCATCAGGAATATTTCCTCTACATCTGCCGATTTCTTGATCTTCTTTTAAATTAAACCTCACAGACTTCTTCTCCTGCTTCAACTTGGATGGCAATGGCATTGCTGTTTTTGTTGCTTCTAGGGTTTCGACTTCCTTTGCTGTCTCATGCTTCTCATAATCTTGTGACGAAATCTTGTTATTACTTCTCAAACAATTTCCCATAGCTGAGTTTTCAAGAAAAAATGGAGTACTTGGCAGAGAGAATATCAAAGAGAGAGAGAGAGAGAGAGAGAGAGAGAGAGAGAGAGAGAGAGGTGGGAGGGGTTATATATAAGTGTTGTATAAAGATATAGAGGGAAGGAGGGTGGAGAAAGCACATGAGGTTGCATTTGTTGCGCCGAATATTTGAAAGAAAAAGTGGGATTAACTTTTAATTACTGCTCGAGACCAACACCACACTTCCTCACATAAAATTATTAAGCAATTCTCAATTTCTCATATGCAATTGTATGTAGTGTTTGTTTTATGTTAAAGTAACCTTTTGTTGGTTTTTTTACCTTTAGTATTGGTCAACCAACCACAAGCCAAAAGTATCTGCATTGATATAATGATTAAGATTTCTTCAAATCAGTCCAATACGTATGTATATATGTTGAGCTTAAACTTACTTAGATTAATACTAATTCTAGTTTAATCAAGTCCGTCCCCCTACTAGTACTGCTAAACATATATAAGGTATAGCCACCGTAGATGACACCAGATGAAGCTTAATTTAAATTTGTTGCTGATGGTATGTTTTGTTTCCACATATTTGCTGGATTCTATGCAATATGCATATTTCCAAAAGAGGGTAACGATCAGAATTAAGTATGCAAGAGGTTGGTATAATCCAGCTCGGATCATTGCTGTTCTATAGTCCTAATCCTATTATCTAGCTAGCTACTTAATTTGATGACGATGAGATGATCTCATAAATAATCAATCGTACAAATCAATGGTACTCAGTTCGTGCACGTAAGTTATACATATTTCATCATGATCCAATTCAGCAAGTGATCTACCCCATTATATGCGAAGGATTTAACATGGCAGTGCCACATAGTACATTTCTGCGGTGGCGTCTCATGTTAATAATTTAACGACACGTATATATATATTTTTAATATGACATGTTATTGATATGAGAATCACGATAACAATGTATCTATATCATGTAAGCTGCTCCTTAATTATACATGCAAGTTTGATAAACATTAATAATATGTTACATCTTTTACATCTTGATAACCTGCAAATTTTGCTACGCAGATGGGCTTCACCAACTTTTAACGGCCTTTTATATTACAATATTAAGCGTATAAAACTGTAGGAACCGTCCATGGATAATAAGTTCATCATCTAAGAATTAAAGTGTCATATGAGCTCATATCATAAGCTAGAACAGTGCTTTTATATTATTGCGTGTTATGATGAACTGGTTTTTGTTTATAGGCTATTGAAACGATGACGTGCAGAAAACAGACTTGATGGAATTTTTGCTTGGACAGATCATACTCTTAAAACAACTAGTAAAACATAAAGTCAAAGCCAACAAATGAATTCACAACATATACTGAGTAAACAATGTAAACATTTGTCTGACAATATAAGTTTGGTAAGAGAATATTATTTAGCTTGTGTTGTGTGGTATTTAAACTAACATATATATTAGAGTTTTCACGTATTGAATTTATCGATATAATTAACAGTTAGTATGAATTTACAATCTGACAACATAAAATTTATGAAGTTAGTGTAGTGATAAGAAAACATTTTCCAATTATCAGCAAGTAAATTACAAGTCAAGGCTAGCAATTACTAACATATGTGTGGCTGCAAACTAATCTTTCGGACAAAGGACACCTATATCACGTAATTGGTAGTTAAGGGTGGTCGGGTGGGGTTCACTGCATGTGATGGAGATGCTCTGCATGGTGAGGTGGGTTCACCGCATATCATGTGAAACCAATATTTTCAACTTCTGCAACGTAAACCACGATTTCAGGGTCGTTGAAATTATAATTATATATATTTATAATTATACATATGAGATATACACACACAGAGACTGCAGGGAGATGTATATAATATGAGAGGGTTTTACGCGTTAAAAGTAGTGGTTGTAAGCATCTCTCACATGGGATCAGGTAAGTTCATAGTTTTATTGATTTCTATACCAAATATTGGAGCTTGTTCCGCGTATGCATGCGTGGATGGATGATATATAGTGTATGGATTATATATAGTGCCAAGTTTATTGTCCTTTTGGTTTTTGTGGGCTGCGTGGTAGCAAAGGTATCTGAGCTTTACTCTATGTTTAATTTTCGTTTCTAAATTCTCATATTAGTTTTTCCCGTCCGCCAACTTAACTCTATGTTGCATGAGTGGTCCTTCAGTCAAATATGTCTTCTTTTCCGTCAAATTTAAAGTATAGTGGTCTTTCCAGGTCTGAGTTGTAGGATTCTTGTGAATGATATCCCTTTTCAAAATTAATTTTTCCTGCCAAGTTGATTTCACAATTGTTTTTGTGCCAAAGATCACCAAAAGTATCAATAATATAACAATTTTGAAATGCATACCAATTAGGGATGGGTTCGAAAAACCAAAAACCGAAAAAAATCAGACTGAAAGTTAAACTGGGGCAAAAAAAAAATCGAACTGAAAAAATAACCGGACCGAAGCTGTCAAACCGAACCAAAAAAATAACCAACTCGGCAACAGGTTTTGCTGTGCTATGTTTGTACTAGTAAATTATTTATACAGATTCGAATCTATAGTGATTTCTAGAATTAACAAAACCCTAGTCACTCCAGCCGCAGTATTTCAATCCTAGTCTTTATGGGATTTCCTTCTCTCTCCCTAAACCTCCAGACTTCCTCCCTTCCTCAAACTGTCCATTCGTCTCTCCACAACCCCCCAGCCAGCCCTCCCTTTGTCCCACAACCCACTCTCGCTATCTGGGCAGCCTACCCACCGCCCTGCGACATCTAAGTTATGATTTTTTCTCAGATTGGTCCCTCTGTTTCTCGATCTTCTCACTCCAGGCTAAGCTCCCCAATGTCTCTTGCTTTTTTTTTTGATTTATGGGTTTTTGTTTAGGGTAAATTTCAAAGGGGAGACTGAAATTTTGGTTTAAAGTTATGCGTTGTTGTTTTTGTTCATAATCGTATCTGGGTCCGGTTGGTGGGGAAAGAGTAAGCCAATTTGCAGATTTTGTTCAATTTTTGTGTTGTGGGTTTGTTAGTTATTTGAATTTCAGCTTAATGGATGTAATTATTGCTGCGATTTGTGCTTTGTGGATTACAATAGTGGTTTGATCGATTATATTGGTGTTTTTCTTTCCAGATTTATTTATTTACCAATTTTTAGATTTAAAAAAAACAATTTTCATGATAAAAACCGAATCGGACTGAAACCGAATCGAAAATAACAGAAACTAAAAAAAAGGGACAAAAAATGGAACCAAATCAAACAGTGAATTCGGTTTGGTTTCTGGTTTCGGCCAAAAACCAAACCAAACGGAACTGAACCCACCCATAATACCAATGACCAGTTCAACATCCTCAAAAGCATCCAAACTTCATCTCCTAGCTAGATGTAGTTCACTACATAGATAAAAAGTTTACTACACAAAACATGGTACCAATTCTACAACCACACAAGACATGATTCATGTTACAGAAATAGAGTCCCAAAAACAACAACAGTTTATCCCCTTAATCATGCCCAATTTTTACCCCATCACGGTTTCCATTGTTTTTTCTTCTTAATTAGGTGGTTGTGAAGATCATGTCCCTGCTCCCTTTCCTTTTGCAATGGATGATGAGATCCTTTTGCCTTTCTCAATTGAACTAGACATCACATACATCACAAATCCTTCTGGCTATAGTCACCAACTAGTAAATTTTACCCGGGAGCGAAAATATAACTACATATTATGTTTTTAACATATAAATATGCAAAGAGTGAGATAAACATTAAACAAAAAATGGAGAAAATATTTTTACAAAGTTGTCTAAGTTTATATAATTTACAGGAAAGACATTATCAAATGCCTTATCATCAATATACAACAATGGCTAACCTAGTATTCCCCCTTGACAGTCATCCTAGTCCTTCGTTGGTATGACTACTTGAACATAAAATATTGCAAAAGAGCACATTGTTTATATACACAAAAAGAATAGGGAATTCATGTTAGGATCAACTTTTACACACAAAAAAATGTTAACCAATACTTGTTTGTTTTGGATAACACATGACAACATCCTTTAACACATGAGCATAAGTTTTTTGCTTGAAGTAGTCACTGCAAATAAAATAGTTTTGATCATCATAAAAAAAAAAGGAACCTAAAAATGAAAGAAAATGTTAATACACCTGTAATAAATTTTGGAGATGAATAGATTCATAGCATGGAACAACCAGTAATAAACCAGATTCACCTAGTCTTTCTTTTTGTACGGAGCAAGGTCTGTTTTTAAGCTGGTTGGTGACGATTTTCTTTTCAACAATTTGATCGGAACCTATCCGGATCTTGTATATCTGTTTCAGACATTTCTTCTCCATCACTGTGTCAAAATTATTCAAGACATTGAAAACATAAATTAACATTAGATTGAGTTGAATTTGAGATGCAATTAAAAATATTGATATATAGTGCATAACCTTTTTTCAGATGGTATAAAAATGGCTCTTCTAACTGATTCTCTCTTTCTTTTATCCGATTACCCGGTTGTGTCAACATGTGTAGTGGAAGACGAAACTGTTGTAGAAGAGATTGTAATTTCTCTGCTAAGAGATTGTGGAGTTGCTGGCTGAATGGTTAGGTCCTCAGAAATGTTGTAGATGAGAAAATCATTCGAGTTCAGTGAATTTGTCCTGCTTCCAAATTGAAGGTGAATTTTTTTTTTTTGCCCTATAAGCCTAAGAAACTCACTTGGCAACTGTTTTTGATCTGCTAATCTCTGATTGAAAATCAAATCTTTACAGGGCATGCCAAAAATTTTTTCACCCGATCTGCCAATAATTAGAGTCTCGTTTGTTTCATCTTCAAGGACCAAGAACACTTTGTGCCTTCATTTAAAAACACAATGCATAGATCAAAAACCATGAATTGTTCAATGAGTTTAAAGCTGGATTCGTATTAAATTTTTAAATGTTATACTTTAATGCTAAGATTAACCATATGATAAAATTGAAGTATACTATGATTTTGTATTTGAGTGTTTTTATTGTGTCTAATTCTTTGTTACTACATTTTCTTTCATGAAGGTATAATCATTACATTATTTTTAAACATAAAATGTACATCCAATAGACGTTTAAAAGAACCATTATCTATGAAAATGCCTGACAATACAATAATCTCTTAAATAATCATCATCTATCAAAGTAATTAACAACAACGAATTATTTTCTAACTTTATATTTCTAAAAATGTTTGGATTTAATGTAATATAAGCGTGGGAAGATTGTTAAGACACATAATAATTGGTTAGACAATCATCATCCATCGAAGTGATAAACAACAACAAATTATTTTCTAACCTTGTATTCCTAAAAGAGTTTGGATTCAATGCAATCTAAGCCTGGAAAGATTCATAAAACACAAAAATTGAAAAACAGTGTTAGAGTTATTACCATGGAGTGGGAATATGATTTGGATGCTTTTGGCAAATTAGTTGACCACTTGTTGGATCTTTATACATTTGTTTTGCGCACGTAGGGCAAGCTGTGTACCACCATTCATACCTCGTGTTGTATCGCTTGATTGACGCTTTGCACGAAAACGTATCATTCTGCAGAATGTTAAAAAATTTATATTTGTACAGGCATGAATTATTAAATAGATAAGTTTTATCAAATGACTTAAAAACAATTGAAAGCGTTTTCATTGAACACAATAAAATAAAAAAAGTATTGCATATACCTTATATAAATCAGGATCCAAATACCCTAACTCCTCAATTGTCACCTTTGTCCCAGTTTGCAAAATCTCTTCCTCATTGGCTTGCTTGGAAGAAGGAGGCAGTGTTTTAATAGAATGAGGCCAGCTTGAAAACCTGTAATAATTTAGATTGAAGATTGGTAAAATAGGGAGATAAAAATAATTTTTTTAAAAGAAAATATTAACCACACGATGATTCTCATTCTATGAGAATGAATGGACTCACACTGGTTTGTACGTATTCAATTCTAGAATGTCTGGATCTATAAAGAAAAATGTTGAACCAGTGTTGTAACACCCCGGCCCCGAATTACTTATTTTCGGGAATTAATTGTTATGGGTGATAGGCCCAAACTAAACTCTTGTTTAGTTAGCTATCAAAAATCCCGATCAAACAATTTAATTTCATAAAGCCTAAAAATAAATTTGTAACCAACATTTTATTATCAAGGCATAAGGATAGAACGCAAGTCATTGCCCAAATTCCATTCTCCTAATACAATAGTTCAACAAAAGATTTTATTCTCGATTATTTTAACTACCACTTATCGTGTTTAATTATTCATAGGTCTTGTTTCCAACCATGGTCCATAATTACAATTTCCATAACAAATGCACTACTTATTTTTACACTTTGTCACCACCTTCCTTTACAGACCAAATCCCATTCTAAATATTTATTCACGAAGTATTTAAGGCTGCATCTAACACTGTTAGACTGCCTACATACCCTTGAGCGGGATCAAGCCTTTCTAGTTCACAATTCAACTTCAATTTTTATTTCGACATTTCTACAACCAACTAACAATCACCACCAAGCTTCAAATAAGTGTATCACACCAAGTTCTTATTATATTTGGTTTCAGAACATCAAAATTAGCTTGAAAATACGGCGTCGACTCACAGGCCACGTGCCGCCGGCAGAGGCGGTCGGTCACCTTGAATCGCCGGAAAATATCAACTATTTCCAAAAATTACCAAATTTTACAGGAAAGTAGATCTCAATGAGTGGATAAACTTTTCTTCTCAAAAAAAAAAAAAAAAAAATGAGTGGAGAAACTTTCATACCTGCGGCCAAGTCCAATTTGGCCGGAAAACACCTCAAAATTTCCACGAACTGTCGGAAACCCTTGTTTTTGGGTGTTCTTGATTCGACTCCAAAACAACTCCGACGCCCCAACCAATGCATGGGCTTTGTTCCTGAGATTAAGGGGATTCTATTGGTGGGTGTGGTGACTGGAGTTAGCTTCAGATTTGGTGAAACACCATCCAAACCCGCCGCACCCTCCTTTGAGGGTTTTCCATAATATAGAACCCAAATTTGTCGGGTTTAAAGAGAAATTCTGACGGAGGTCGAATGGCAACGACATGAGGGTCATTTTGGCACCTTTGCCATCGTCAAAGGTGGCCGGAAACTCAAAATATGGTCAGGTCGGGTCGCGGGTCGAGGGAAGACCCGGTTTCCCCTTCCTTCTCACTTTTTTCTTTTCCCTCATTTCCTTTCTCCTTCCTTCGTTCACTTTCCCCTCCTCCCCCCTTCAGATTCGCTCCCCTCCCTTCTTTTGTCTCATTTTCCTTCTTCTGTCAGCCACACACGTGGCATCACAAATAATGGCTTTAAAAATCTGGAGCCTTCCAATGCAAGCCAAAATTACAAAAATGTCCTTAACTTTAAATGTTAATGACTCTTTCGTTATAACTCCGTTTCACGAATGGTTTGCGCCGACGCGTTTGTGAGATCGAGCTCTTTTCAAAAATATAAATTGTGACCTCAAAAGGCCTACGGATTTTAAATAATTAATTTCCGAACTTCAACCGTCGTAATTAGTTTAATTTAAAACTAAATTCAAATGAAGTAATATAAATTCTTGATTCTTTTCACATATTCATAATTATGAATATCCAATTCATATATATAAATTTTTCAGGGTATTACTGTGACATCCCACATTGCCCAGGGGAGTGATCCTTAAATGTATATTCTCATCCCTACTTAGCACGAGGCCTTTTGGGAGCTCACTGGCTTTGGGTTCTGTAGGAATTCCGAAGTTAAGCGAGAAGGAGGCCAGAGCACTCTCAGGATGGGTGACCCACTGGGAAGTTGCTCGTGAGTTCCCAGAAACAAAACCGTGAGGGAATGGTAAGCCCAAAGCGGACAATATCGTGCTACGGTGGTGGAGCGGGCTCGGGAAGTGGTCCGCCCCGGGTCGGGATGTGACAAATTGGTATCAGAGCTTAACCCTGACCGCGTGTGTGCCGACGAGGACGTCGGGCCCCTAAGGGGGGTGGATTGTGACATCCCACATCGCCCAGGGGAGTGATCCTTAAATGTATATTCTCATTCCTACCTAGCACGAGGCCTTTTAGGAGCTCACTGACTTTGGGTTCCGTAGGAATTCCGAAGTTAAACGAGAAGGGGGCTAGAGCATTCCCAGGATGGGTGACCCACTGGGAAGTTGCTCGTGAGTTCCCAGAAACAAAACTGTGAGGGAATGGTAAGCCCAAAGGGGACAATATCGTGCTACGGTGGTGAAGCAGGCCCGGGAAGTGGTCCGCCCCGGGTTAGGATGTGACAATTACAAGTGTTGTTTAAGATGATGTTGTATGTGCATTAAACAAAAGTAAAGACAGAAAAAGGTAAAAATTATGTATTAATTGACATTTCAAAGTTTTCAATCTAGCCAAACAAAATTTGTAAACTGTAGGTTATATAATTTAAGATTGTTCTATAGATTTTAGATATTGTGTATCACAATAAATCATATCTAATTCAAAAAGGGCAGGATCAAAATTAAGTTTCTTGTATAAAAAACAACTTGTGCAATATGTTTATTATGGTAATAATAACATCATTTTTGCGAACATGATGTGGATCTCTCATCAGCTGTATTACTATTTTATGTGAGAAGCTATATTTGGTTATGATTAACTGAAATATATTTATTAATATCTAGAAAAACTGCTAATTTATACTTGTAATGATCTTCCAAGAATGAAATTAATAGGAAGACAACATATTAGATACACAAATGATAATTTGTGTTAACATAACATCATAAGATAACATTTTTTTTGTTGTGCATCGACATAAAGACATGAGACATTAATGCAGTCAATGTTTTAACACACTTCTCATAAAATAAAATCATCTAACATGATTTTGCAAGCATAGAGAAACAGAACAAAAGCCAATTTAATAGCTACACAGATTAGAAAGAAAATAGAAAACAAATAATTTTTTTATTAAAGTAAATACCTGCAAATAGTTTAACCCTCAAGCTTGTAAAAGCAACAATGATTGGTTGGGGCAGCTGTACTAATGAGAGGGCAGAAAAGCCATTTGCAACATCTAACCATAGCGTAATCTTACCCTCTTCATTTCTGTAAAACAACAAAAGCCAAAAAGAAAAAAAAAATTTAAAACTCACGAAAATCTTAACTTTTTATTTAAAATTCTTGAAACTATTTTTAACAGAAGAATATGACTATTAGACAATTGAGATGGAATTGAGAGGTAAAAAACTTTTAAATTTTATCATGGACACGAAATGACCTAATGTTTTGTATGATCAAATCACATTTGTGATCAATTCTCTGATTGATCTGTAATGGTTCTAGAGGCTGGACTGCAACTAGGTGGCCAATAACATCTTCAAATTTGAAAAAAAACCAAATTAGTAAGTTCATAGGAAAACGTTGAATAAAATAAGCACTAACACATATTAATATGCTTTTTTATGTATATCATTACCTATCAAGATATCAAGCTTGTTTAACCGAGGATACAATCTCTTATAATCTTGCAAGAAAAATTTGTGTCGTGGAATAGGCAGAAGGAGACTTGCCAACTTCTTAAAAATTGTCTTGGAAGTGAATATGATGTGGATGTCATGCGGAACAACTATCTACTGAACTCTTGTCTTGTTAGTACGAAAATTCATTATTTCATAGCAAGCACCCGCTTCAATCTTTGGAACTATTATTTCATAGTCCATTTCATTAGAAGACGCTTCGATAGCTTGTTGCTTGACAATTAAAGAGATCAAAAAATAAGAAAAAAAAAATTGAAAACACTGTGGATAAGCAAATTGTTCTAACTTTTATAGTTGAAATAACATGGAATTAGGCATACATAACAAATATTAAATAGCAACATGGATAGTCAATAGCAACAGTAAATTAACAACTGTTACGAAGGAGATGAATACGTGTAAAAAAAACTGTGCAGTACATAGAGTAAACGCGAAAATGAATGTATGATTTGACAACATAAAATCGGAGAACAAAGAGTTTAGAAATAACTTGTACACAATGTTTAATACAGAGAGTATAAAAACTATATCATGTGCTTTAAAACAAATAATTCATTCTTAACATAGAAGATCAATGTCTATAAACTAATTTCATCAAAAAATTATCACTAACCTTTTCATCAACCAATATACAATGCATTGAGATGATTTTCATTAAGCGTTTGTGGATCCTATCAAATTTCATTAAGCGTTGAGATGATTTTCATGCAAGAAATAATCAACATTAAATAGGCATGTCCAGAACACCATAACCTAGTTAACAAAACGAAAAATACGGATACAAACGTTATATGATATTAAACAACTACACCAACATATTGATACGATTAAGAACTGGAGAGATAAAGGAAACACTTGTTAGTTTTTCCTATAACCAAATAACAACATCATTTAATTATTAGATGGAATTCATTCTTGTCATTAAAACCAAGATAAAGAGTATTTTCAGGCTTTATCAACAAATTGGCAAAGGATACTAAATCTTGTCAGCTCTGATTCAAGCAAACTAACGGAGAAATTATAATTAAAAATTTATGACTCATAAGCTAAACTAATGCATGACTCCATCTAAAGGAACAACGATCATCAGCTGTCTCTAGTTTTATCTAGGCACTTTAATTTACACCACACCAAATTTAACCACCACAATAATAAAGTCAGAGAGCCAACTAAAAAACCTACATGCCATATAACAATAGCAAGCTAAACAGCTTGGAAAAAAACAAAGGTCAACACCACCAGCAAATGTAAATATTCACAGCCTAGTGAAATCTAAACCATAATTGATTTATCGATCACATGATATATTAAAGTATGAGTTCATACAAAGAAGATAATGACAATTGGGAACCCTCATTAACCCACATTACACTCAATTAAACTGCAACAACGATATAGCTACACAGTCAGTCATAGATTGGACCAAACATAACTGGACACGAATAAACCAAAACTAATTAGTTGCCTCTGGTTTTATCTGAAGACTTTAAATTATGCTTTACACGACTTATCCACCACAATAACACAACTGCAAAATAAACATAAAAATGAATCCAGTATACAGTAATAGGAAATCCACGAATTTTCTAAAAAGGAAAGATCAAAGCAAACAACCAAATTTGGAAAAAAAAAGGGAATTGTTATTGGCACTCCAAATTTCTCATTCTACACTCCAAACTTTCTATATTTAGAAAGAAAAATACACTTGTGAGGAGTGTAGAATGAGATTTTTGGAGTGCCAATAACACTTCCCCAAAAAAAAAAAAAAAACCAAACAAACAAAGAACAATCACCAATTTATCAGGTGTAGAATAAATTAAAGGTTCACTCACAAACGACAATTTCAACGTTAAAAGCAAGCAAATTGAGATATGTTCACAACACATTCATTCTTGATCATAATGGTTATCATCGATGTAATTAATCTTTTACATAGAAAAAAAAATAAAAAACCAAGTGCTTGCCAATCCAAAAAGTGAATGACAATAAAGCAACGCATTAGGAAACAGTTAATTACGACTTCTTTTATGCCCAAAGAAACCTTATCATTGATGGTGAATCAATATAAAAGTAGCTGTAGATTAGTCATAGTGATTTCAAAATGGATAATGAAGAGCCATTCATTTGAATGAAAGTAGCTGCTATTAAATTGCAGCAGGAGAAGCGTAATATACACTCTTAGGTTTTTTACTATAGCAAAAGAAGGCTAATATACACTTATATTACGCTTCTCTTGCTATATTATATTAGGTTTCGCACACTTTAATTTACACTATATAATACACTGTGCTATTTAAATTCACAGTATATAAGCAGTGGTGAAGCCATGTAAGGGTGAGGAGTGGCGGTCGCCACTCCCCTCGCTGGAAAAACAAGACTGGAGCGCTGGTTCAGCCTTTCCCCTTGCCGGAAAACCCACTAGTTCTGCTGCTGCTGCTTCCCTTCTCCGATGTAAAAAAAAAAACAAAACAAAACGGCGCCGTTTCGTATAAGTTGGAAAAAAAATAAAATTATATAGGGGGACCGCGTGTCCCCCATTCCCTTCAGTCTTTCTCCGTGTCGTTTTCCCTTTTTCAATCTCCAATCAGAGCAGCGAAAGGTGCAACCGTTGCCCCCCAATTCGAATTAGAAAACGGAACAGAAATTCCCACCCTTCAGCACCCACCGTTTGGCCTTTTGCTGCCACGCCAGCCGCCAGCCACCAGCCACTACAGCAGCCACTCTCCAGCCGCCAACTTCCAGCCTTCAAAGCCACTGTTTAGGTAAAATTTTTAATTCCTAAATTTATAATCCCTAACCCTAATTAATTATTTAAAACGAATTTTGTTTAATTGGTATAAAATCATATGGTAATGCACTCGTTGCACTAATATGGTTATTGATTATTGATTATTGATATGATTCTATGATTATTGATACGAAATTATGAAATTATTTTTTAGGGTAAAAATTAAAATTTGAATTCTCGATTATTGATTAATTAATTGAATTATCACATAATGTATTATGTATACAATTATTCATATGATTAGTTGAATTGAATTTTTATTTATTGAATAATTTGTATGCTTATTGGTATTGATTAATTGAATTGTTGGTTGGATTAGTTATTATGCATACTAGTATAGTCTACTCTAGGATTAAGAGTGTAAGAAATTTTTTTTTTTCCATTTTACAGTTACGTAATGGAATGATACTATAAGAAACAATGCTTAAATCCTCCTTCAAAGATTTCGGGTAGTCATTCTCCCTCAAATATTCTGAGTAGTCCTCATCCTCCTTCAAATATTCCAAGAAGTCCTCCGAATATTCCGAGTAGGTCACAACAAAGTGAGGCCACTGAGTTGGATGAAATATTGGCTAATCTTCCTGCAGACCCTGGACATAGATGTCGAATGTTTGATTATCCACCTAATTATCGTGAAGCAATTCGTAGACATTATCTCCAAAATGATCATTGTCAACCTAGAGACCACATCATGCCAATAAAAGTCAGTGACAAACGATGTCTGAGTTGGATGAAATATTGGCTAATCTTCCTGCAGACCCTGGACATAGATGTCGAATGTTTGATTATCCACCTAATTATCGTGAAGCAATTCGTAGACATTATCTCCAAAATGATCATTGTCAACCTAGAGACCACATCATGCCAATAAAAGTTAGTGACAAACGATGTTTTATTATCGGTTGGTTTGATAAGTTTAAGTGGTTGGAGTATAGTATATCAAAAGATGCTGCATTTTGCCGTTATTGCTATCTTTTCAAATGTGATTTCGATCAAATGGGTAGCACTGGAAGTGATGTCTTCATTGAGAAAGGGTTTACAAATTGGAAGAAAGAACCCAAAAATCTTCGAGTCCATGAGGAGGTGTTGGAAGTCTTCATATTAAAGCTGTACAATAAGCTACATATTTGATGACACAAAAATAACACATTGAAACATTTGTGATTAAGCAAACCAATGAAGCTTGCATTGATTATCATATTTTATTAAGTGCCGCACTTTAGTGCACAAGATGGTTATTGGGACAAGGTTTGCCTTTTCATGGCCACGATGAATCGTTGAAATCAAGCAATAGGGGTAATTCTTTGGAGCTTATGCAATTTCTTTCCAAGCATAATGAGAAAGTTAGGAATGTTGTGTTTGAGAATGCTCCCAAGAATCTTAAGTATACTTCTTCAGATATTCAAAAAGATCTTGTCCGTGCTTGTTCCATTGAAATTATGGATGCAATCACTAAAGATATGGAATGTGCATTTTTTTCTCTTTTGGTTGATGGATCACGTGATACTTCAACTAAAGAGCAAATGGCGGTGGTATTGCGTTATGTGAACAAAAAAAGGAGAAGCAATTGAAAAGTTTTTGGGTGTGCAACATGTCTCCTCTACAACTAGTAGCTCGTTTGAAGAGGCTATTGAGAATTTTTTGCTACAACAAATTTGAGTATGTCCAAGTTACGGGGACAAGGCTATGATGGAGCTAGTAATATGAAAGGTGAGCTAAATGGCCTTAAAACAAAGATTTTGAACAAGTATCCTTAAGCATTTTATGTTCATTGTTTTGCACACCAACTTCAACTAGCTCTGGTAGCTGTTGCAAGGAGAATTGAGGGTGTCGCCATTTTCTTCAACAATGCTAGTATTTTGGTCAATACTATTGGATCATCGTGTAAGCGTCGTGATGCATTTAGAGAGAAACAACTATAACAAATTAAGAAAGCTCTTGATATTGGTGATCTTGAAAGGGGTAGAGGGTTAAATCAAGAGAGTAGTCTCATGCGTCCTTGTGATACATGTTGGAACTCACATTATGACACTATAGTTAGTATTATTGTCATGTTTGAAGCCGTGGTGGAGGTGCTTGAATGGACTAAAGATGATACCAACCAAGACAATTTTGGTGAAGCAAGTAAGTTATTCCATGACATACAAACTTTTGATTTTGTGTTTCACCTTTTTTTGATGAGACTCATATTGGGAATTACAAATGAGTTATCATAAGCATTACAAAAGAAAGATCAAGATATTGTGAATGCGATGGCGTTAGTGGAAGTATGCAAGCAAAGACTACAATCCTTGAGAGATGATGATTTTGGGGACTTGCTTGATGATGCACAAAAGTTTTGTGAAGAGCATGATATTGTCGTTCTTAACATGGAGGATTTGCATTTCGTACCCGAAAAATCAAGGTGTAAAGCTCCAAGACTCACAAACTTCCATTACTTTCGTGTAGACCTCTATTTTCAAGTCCTTGATACGCAATTAAAGGAATTGAATGATCGCTTCAATGAGGTAAACATCGAGTTGCTTCTTTGTATGGCATGTTTGAGTCCGGTGAATAATTTTGCATCTTTTGACCAAGCAAAAATTGTTCGTCTAGATCAACTTTATCCTCAAGATTTTGATCGTATGGACCTCATGAATCTTCCAATTCAACTTGACAATTACATTCACGATATGAAGATGCAAAGTGAGTTTTCATCATTGAGAGGAATTGGTGATCTTGCAAAGGAGTTGGTGAAGGCCAGGAGGTGTGCAAGCTATATGTTAGTGTATAAGCTTCTTACATTGGCTTTGGTGTTACCGGTTGCAACCGCTTCAGTAGAGAGAGTTTTTTCTGCTATGAAGATTGTGAATACACCATTGCGTAACAAAATGGGAGATCAATGGTTGAGTGATAGCATGCTTGTTTATATTGAGAGAGATGTATTTGCTTTTATTGATAATGAGCCTATTATGCGACATTTTCATGATATGAAACCTCGCCGGCAACAATTGTAATTTGTTTGTATTGATAAATTATGGAAGACATTACTATATAAAAGAATTTGGTTGTTGCTATTCTTTTGAACCTTGCAGTCTTTTAACTTTGTCCCTCCCCCCGTCAATTCATAGCTTCGCCACTGTATATAAGTCTCATATATACTATATCACACACTTTTAATAATACAGAATCTATATTAACAGATCACACAATATTATTCTCTGACTATAAAAAATTATTTAAATCATAATATAGGATGACCATATTAATTTATACTCTTAAGCCACCTGTTAAATTTTCTGGCTATATTTTTTGACAACAACAATAATATAGTCAGATACCCATCCAAAGAAACAAAGGATAATTAAGCATCACTTTTCTCATTTAAACACATTAAGCCACATCATACTAAATCCAACCATCACAATAAGACAGTCAAATATCCAACAACAAAATCTGCATACTACATAAGAACACCAAATCAACTAATTTCCAAAAATTGAAAAATCAAGAGCAATAACAAATGAAAACATTCACACTTCAATGAAATAAAAATCGCTACTTTAACACAAAAACCAAACCAATCTATACGCATAAACAATGCAAAAAACAAATTGAAAGACAAAACACACTATCACCATAGCACAATTTCTAAACAGAAGCAAAACCAACCAACCAAAAAAAAAAACATAAAATTGGATGCTCCAACGAAAGAACATTATAGACGGCAAAATAACATCACAGTTCCAGGAAAAAAACAAAAGCACAAAAGCAAAACAAAATGAAAGGCAAAAAAGCACAACAAAAATGAGAACCAAACTTACAAACCCAGATTTGCAAGCAGCAATACAGAAAAGGGAGAAAATGCAGAAGTCGAATGCAAAAGAAAGGGAAATAAGAGAGCAAACGTGCGGGAAAGAAAAGAGAAATAAAAGAGGTGCTGAATAGCCAAATGCAAGGGATGATTCATACATGGAAAAATGTAAACCAAAAGCAACAAAAACATCTTTCCAGCATCACTAACAGGCGGGAAGAAAACTAAGAAGAGGGCAAAAGCGGCAAATCACTATACAACTTGAAAAGAGAAAAAAAACCAAAAACATGAAGGAAACAATGGGCGAAACAGGAAGCCCACTGTTAATGAACAATAATCTTCACCGGCTTTTAGAAGACAGTAATATATCCCAAATTCAAATTAGGAGCACACTTACTGGTTGTGTACTTGTTTGGCTTTCCCACACAAAGATGAGATCATATGATTTCAATTAAGCCTCTTGCTTATAGCAATCATGTATAATACAAATTTTCGTCCATAGAAAAAATGCAAGAAATAGCATCGGACATGTTTTTGCTCTCAGATTTGCAACAAACTCAGCCTCATACATATGTTGCACTAAGAATTTCTTCTCTCCAGCCATCCTAGGGATGCACTGACGGGCTCCTAATTTGTTATTCTCAATGATTTTGAAGATCCTAGGTCCAACTGGATGTTTCCAAATGCCTAGGTATATATTAGCCATCCTTAACATCACATACACCATAATTCTCTCAAAGGATGCTAAATTGCCTCGTCTCTTGCATATAAAATGTGAGAGTTAAACGATTCACATAGGTTGTTCAACAATGTATCACACTAAAGTGTGGTGCAAAATAAAACTCGACTTCTCTCGAATGATACTTCATATTATAAAGGGAATTGTTATTAGCATTCCAAAAATCTCATTTGGCACTCCGCACTCCAAACTTTCTATAATTAGAAAGAAAAATATACTTGTGAGGAGTGTATAATGAGATTTTTGGAATGCTAATAACATTTCCCATTCTAAAATGACAACCAATTGCATATTTCGGTCCCACCAGTGTGAAATGTTGCTCATGCATCGACCTAGAAATAGATACCAAGCTTGCTATATCATGACTTTAATGGAAGAGTATATGGTCAAAAAGATGAAGACAAAATTTGATGCAAATTTAGAATTTTTATGTGCAATATGAGAAAATTGAAACTCCACGATCCATTTTATATGAGAAAGATAATACTTCTCTTATTCCATGTTGGGAGGAAAGCCGTCATTCCCCACTAATGTGACATTATTTCACTGTATAAACATCATAACTGGAATTATTCATTCTCTAAACGTTTGTTGTCCTCAATTTGACGCCACCTTAGCGACTCTTATAGGATACTCAGGTAAATGCTCTGGGATGCTCTCTTTGAATGCAAATCCTGAAAAACACCGCCTCTCAGATGTAGAGAAGATCCTAGAGGGTCAAGGAGCTCAAAAGATTTGCTCAATTCGACCAGAAAACCTTACTAAAGCATCTTGCCCCGGTACATAGGTTGATATGTTTTAGAGCATAGTGGATTCTTCAAAATTACTTGTTGCTTGTAAAAAAGTTGATCCCGTCAATGAGTGTTGTGACCAAGTTTTCCAGAATGCCATGTTAGATGCTGCTAGAACAATTGCCACGATTGATCCACGAATAAGGTTCTTAGAGGACTTTCAAATTGCAAAGTAAATAAAGGTCAGCACAAAAATTGGAAAAAGAAAGACAACTAGGTAACTTGTACTTCGTTGAGTATTCGAAAGAATATGACTTAAGGACCCATTTATTTTACGGAATTATCAACCATATGCTGACTTATAAATCTTCAACGTATGGTTCAGTGTGTCCTTTGGTTTTCCCCAACATGACAAATGTTGTGAAAGAATGTGCAAATGCGACAAGTAATGAGACAGTGTGCTGCAGCGCAATGGATAGTTATGTTTCCCAGTTGCAAGAACATGGCTTAATTACAAACTTGCAGGCCTTGAATTGTGCAGCATCACTTGGAGAGAAGTTGCAGAAAGCTAATGTGTCCACTGTTTATAATCTTTGTCGTATAAACCTCAAGGACTTCTCTCTTCAAGGTCCGCGTTGTTATATCAAGTTGAATGAATGAATGCCGTGCGTATATAATCTTACTGTGATGTATTTTCGCTTCGTCTCAACTCTCTTGATTGGCAACTTGCAACTTTACTATGAAGATGAGCTCAAGATAATTTTGATGTGTCATAGAAAACAAGTGAAAGTATGTCAGGCTAACTATTTAGTTTGTAGTATCATCTAGGCCTTTTGTTTTCATGGGATTAATCTGAACAAGTACTTAAGCATATCATTCTCAATGAATCCGCTAACCAATTCTATACTAACAACCGCTAACCAATTCTATACTAACAAATTTATCTCTTAAGAAATCCTTCTTTTTTCGTTCTTGCTTTGCTATCCAATGTCTTTTCTGCTCGAAATTTTGTGGATTCCGTTTATACTATCAATAGAGTATGGCTGCCTTCTGCTAGCTTGCCTTTGGATGCGACTTATGATAAAACTTCGGGAATCAGCTTCATTTGTGATCTTAACAACAATATTGCGGCTCTATGGCCCTTTTTGTCTTTTGAATCTCCACCATTTTGCAAGAAGAGTATGCAAGAAATGTGTTTATTTTTACTCTCTTTTCTATGCTCCTTATGTTTTTTTCCTTTTACAGCCACACATTATACACTGCTTTTCATTTGACCTGTTCCGAAACTTGATGGGGTTGCAGCTACAAGAGTTCCAGCAGTACTCAAAGCAACATATGCACAAAGTGGTAAGTGATTGATCCAAAATTCCAAATTTATCTTTCTGTTATGAATTTAAATTCCGTTTGATGATCATTTCGATTTTAATTTTAATTTTTTGTGCTAGAGATTGAGGGAAAGTAAATGGAAGAAGAAATAGAAAAAGAAGAGTGGAGGGAGGGAGGGTCGTGGAAAGGAGGATGGGAAATGAAAAAGAATGCATGAAACAAAACTCAAAACTTGAACAACTTAAAATCGTTTACAGTTTCTGATTTTAGCTTTAACTTTTTATAACATTCTATATACATTTCTTCCACGCATGTCTCCCCATCCCTTCTATCTATAGCGAAAAAACTAAAAACAAAATAGGGGCTTGTTTGTAAGAGTGGAACAAAAAATAATCCCAAAAATCAAAGAACTGACACGTGGATTATTTCCTGAGAAGGACAAGACTGCCCCTATTAAATGAGCACAGAGCATTCTCATTTACCACACGCAGGTGAGGTAGAGCATGTAGAGATCAACGACTGTTCAAGACACCCCTGCCCGTAGGAAAAGTCAAAGCTATTTATGATAGAATAATTCCTTATTCTTATCATAAATACATTTCTAATGAGAGAAGAATTATTTCAAGTAAGAAATCCTAATTCCATTTGTTTAGGATATCTACCTAATTACTCCAAGATATTTATTTACAAAAATATCTTGGTATATTCCCACTAAAATACCACCCTAGGGCCGTCCACCCCTAAACCCTAGAGGGCCAACCAACTTCCTCCTCTCCTATAAATACCCAATTTATCTCCAAAATTTAGGAGGTTTTTTGCTACCCACAAACTTCTAAACACATTCTTTTTAGAATTCTAACTTTGACATCGGAGATTCTTCTGCCAAAGCCCCTCATTCATCGTGGGAGCGTGAGGCATTTGGCCTTAATCTTAGGTGTTATTATTTTGCAGGTGCATTTTCGTCAAAGGAAGAGACGGGAGAAATTTGCATCCATAGTAAGTACTCTTAAAATGACCGAAAGTGCTTTTGGTGAAAGTGTTTTTTTGAAGTAGCACCAATTATGTGCTTCTTGTAGGAAGGAAGAACTTCAAGTGCTTTTTTACGATTCACTTGCATTTTTACTAACGATTTGGTTTCAAAAATAATTTTACCAAAAACGCTTTCTGTGACAGCCCATCCCGGAAAATATTGATTTTATAATTTATTAAGTGATTTTACGAAATTGCCCTTCGAGGCACGTGTTTCGACTGAGGTTATTTACGGTGTCGTGTCACCTAATAATTTCTTCCTTAGCATATTCTCGTAGTACTCGTCACTACGGATGCGTGGGTGCGAGCGGTTCGTGATTTGGAGTTATATCGAAGAAGATATTAAAGTTTGAAGTTTGGGCATTTTATGAATTTTATTATAAAAGTTTGGTGTGCCATTTGGATGGCCCAGATTAAAGGAAATCTGAAATGGATGGCTGGGATTAAAAGGAATAAGATTATATGAGTTTATGTGTGTGTGTGTGTGGCTGGCGGAAGAAGAAAGAAATAAGAAGTGGATTGGGCAAAACTGCCCAACCAGAGGAAGAAGAAGACAGCTCCGGGAGAGAAAGGAGAGAGCCGGACGAATGGGGAGAGGAGAGAGGAAGAGAAGGACCAACCGGAACAGGGAAAGGAGGAAAGGAGGGAGAGAGTGGTGCGAGGGATCGGCCGAATCCCCTTGACCCGTTTTTGGACCCGGTCGGCACCCGTGTCCATTTTCGACGATTTCCACCCGTTTTTCCAGCGAATTGCTTCAAGAAACCTCATGGGAGACACTCTAGGACCCTTCCTCTATCCATTCCATCTCAAATTTGGAGAGAATGGGTCTTGAAAATGGAAGAAACCGTGCAAAAGGGGGCGCACGGGTTGGGTTCCTTTCCGTCAAGATGTGAAACAATTTCTTCCAATTACCACCACCCATGGCATCCTCTTGAGGCCTAGAACAAAGCCCAGGCAGTGGTTGAGGCGTTGGAACAAGTTTGGAGGTCGAATTGGAGCACACCAAATTCAAGGGTTTCGTACGGTTTTGGAAAAATTGGAGCCTTTCCAGGACGAATTGGTCTTGGCCACAGGTATGAAAGTTGTTCTACTCATTGAGATCTTCATTTATGTAAATTTTGGTAATTTTTGGAGATAGTTGGATTTTCCGGCGAGCCGGGGCGGCCGACCGCCACCCACGGCGGCGCGTGGCCAATGGGCCGCCAATGTTATTTTTAAGCTATATTGGATGTCCTGAGTTCAGTCTTGATAGTGGCTTAACGTTGGTTGATCATTTGGACTTAATTTCGATACGATTCATGGTTAGGCCAAAAGATGAATCGACGATCCAACCGTCGGATCGTCACCAAAATTTGACACGTAGTAGTACGTAATATTTAAAGAATGTAGGAACTTACGGATCGAGAATCCGAGCTACAGATCTCCCGGAATTGGAGTTGTAAGTTCATAAAATATAAAGTTAACCGCCATTCGGTTTTGGAAATGGGCGGAGATCCAACCGTCGGATCATAACGAAATTTTAGGATGTTGTTCTAGAGATTTATGGTGGACCTCTGGAAGTTACGTATTGGAAATCTGAGTTGCAGATCTTCCGGATCGAACTTCATAATGATGTGTTCTATATAAGTTATATATTCTATCGATATGATTTCTGAGACATGTTTTGATGATTGTTCTAGGTGCCGATTGTCATGACGCCTTGATGTGTTGTGCTAGGGAGTTGTAGGGCGAACTCCAGGTGAGTGGGCAGTTTATTTCAGTATATATATATACTTAACGTTTTCCCAGAAATCGATTTTTGAATGAAAGTATGTTTAAAAATGCCATGCATAGATTTATATGAATCATGTGGTTTGAAATGCCATGCATAGAAATTATATGAGATATGTGAATTGATATTATATGATGCATATATGTGAATTGGTGCTGCGGACGCACAGGTGAGTATCAGGTGAGTTATATTTGGTTCATTGAATTGTTTGATGAGATTTATGTTGATAGCTCATAACCTGCACCCCTGGTGTTAGTGCTTATGTTATTCACCCGCATCACACGCTCACCTTGGATCCAAGTAGATGCTAGTCGTACAGACCACTAGACGTGGTTCCGACAAGCTAGTCGTACAGACCACTAGAGGTGGTTCCGACTAGTAGATGACCCTAGATTATGTGCACAGATGATTGATGAGAGAAGCACTAGAGCGTATTATTACACCATCCGAGTCGTACAGACTACTACAGGTAGTTCCGACTCATGTGCAGCGTAGTGCCGTACAGGTCGCAGTTGGTGACTCCGGCAGTGCCGTATAGGTCACAGTTGGTGACTCCGGCTGGATTGGATATTGAGCTCTAGAATCAGCCGTACAGGACCACTGCAGGGTCTCCGGTTGATTTATTATTTCACCTGATTTATATTGATGCTTCCATATTATGTTTTTGGCACATGGCATGGCATATTTTCTGAAAAGTGATAAAGAATGGTGTTTTGGGAATTTTGAAGCTATATATATATATATATTTATATATGCTATTTTCTGGGAAAGTATACAGGTTTTACATTGAGGGGTTAGAACTTTGATAAAGAAAAGATTTGAAAAGACTTGTTTTACTGACCCACTCAATTTTGTTTTGCGCCCCTCCAGGTTCGAGTTAGAGCAGAGCTTTGGTGGCCACGAGGAATCCAACGGTATTCTGACAGAATTCACAATGGTATTTTTAAGCTTCCGAACTGTGTAAATGGTTACGTCACTCTCACGTGACGGCCAGCACGCCCTCTTTCGGGACGGGGTGTGTCACTTTCAGTCATTTTAATAGCACTTCCAAACAAGCCCATAGAATAGGCCCTTAGTAGTGTTACTCGCAAGACTTCCTCTTGCCACAATACACGTTTTTGCTTGATGTTGAATAAGATGTTGACGTGGCTTAATCGTAACCGTTTAAATAGAAGAGAAGGGAAGGGGAAAGAAATTAGGAGGGGAGAGAATTCTACTCCTTCCTTGCTTTTCTCATTGATGGTTCTAAAGATTCTTACTTGAAGTTTGACTACAAATACCAGAGATTCTCTGCTTGTTTTACAATTATATAATAGTAGCTTTTACCCACCTCCATTGCGCATGTGATCTGATGTGAACTTGAGATCCATGAGTTAAAGATATGGTCAATTCTTGATATAAGAAAGAAACTTATATGAAACGGAATCACTGTCACTCTACAATATTTCCTTTTATAAGTCATTTCCAATGATCTAGGCACGTTTTGTTTTGGTCAGCAAGTATTTTATTTTCCACATCCCCAAATTATTGGTGAGAAGTAGGAAGAAACTTGCCAAAAAAGGAAGAAGAAAGGAACACTTTCTCTTTGGCTTTTTGTGTGTAGTTATTCATTATGGAAGACCCCTAGGTAGCTTGTTCTTTGCTTTCACACTTTAGAAGGTCCAAATTGTGAGACATTAAAATACAAGTAAAGAAAACAATATATGAAGTATGAACACCTATTATATCATGTTGAACTTGGTTTCCAACACATGGGCATATGAATTGAATGTTGTTAACAAGATACAATTTTGTATTAAAGGTCGAACTTTTACCCGAGGGAATTCGAATCTGACTCATTGGTCTTACTCATATTTGCTTAAAAGCTGAATATTAAAAATACAATTTTGTACTAAGCTTTTACATAATATAGGTCAAATATTTATCCCATAGTGATTAAAGAGAAAGGGTCCAAATCTGGTCAACTAGTCGAACTCATATTTGTTTGAACGCTAGATAGTAAGCTTTCAAACTTTGAAAATAGTAGAAAAGTTTATCAAGTATATAAATAATCCAATATGTGCACGTTAGGAATATAACTTTCACACATTTTTTCTTTTTCATGTCACTCATGTTTAATTTTGGTATTTGAATTGAATAAAGAAAAGAAGAGTTAGGAACAAAACTAGAAAGTGATTTTGATAAGTCTGAATAGAATCAGGGAACAATAAATAGTGATGTGTAGAGAAAGAAAAGGAAAACAAATACATATCACTTTTTATAAATAAACCGAGAGTGTGCCATGGTAGAACAAGAGTGCAGAAAAATCATTTATCTTTTGTTTTATTACATTATTACCACGTTAAACTTTTTTGTTCGATCCCACGCCATGTGTTCCACGCCTCTCTACATATGATTTGAATGTTTTTGGCTCACAAATCAAAACTTGCAACTTCCACCACGTTGGCTCCCTTGTCCAGATCTCACCCATCTCATTTGTCACGTACCCCATAACCCTCATTATATCTCTTCCTTCCTACTTATATTTGCTTCACCACTCTTCCCACACACCCAGAAGACTCCACAAAAAACTCCACAAATGGCAAATAATGAGCTCCAGCATCCTCTGCTGGAATCCTACCCGCCCCTTCCGCCCACCTCTACCCAATCCTCAAAACATTTTCACGATGAGAACGCGAGCAGCGAGCTCGAACAAGTACTATCCGACACCGACAAGCCGTTTTCTCAGCGGCTCAAACCCGCCCTATGGATCGAGTCCAAGCTCCTCGTCATCCTCGCCGCCCCCGCCATCATCGTGTACATGATCAACTATGTCATGTCCATGTCCACCCAAATTTTTTCCGGCCACCTTGGTAATCTCGAGCTCGCCGCCTCCTCCCTCGGGAACAATGGCATCCAAATGTTCGCCTATGGTCTTTTGGTATGCAACGGAATTATTAACAGAATGTCACATCATTTGGCAATCAAAATTTGATAAATAAGTTTAGTGATCATAGCGTATTTGCATCTCATTTTTCAGAAAACAAAGTTAGTGAATGAATTTTGATAAATTTTGCTGAATACTTTAGTCCTCGTTTGGTATCTTAAATTGAATAAATCACTACGTTAAATATACATAGCAGGAAGAAACAAATGTTAACATGTCTCTTTTGGTATCTTGGATCAAATAACTCACTAGATTCGAAGAAACAAATGTCAACTTTCAAGTTTTATCTAAGTTGAACTGGGAAATGCTCAGGAAGGAAACTTAATTTCTGAATCTGACCATTTTTGGGGAGATTCGAAGAGATAAGTTTCTTTTCGACTAATCCATCTTCTATGTTTAATTTGAAAATTTTAAAAGTTCGCATCAATTTCTTCATCAACATACATGTAAATCTAATGAGGTGGCCTTAATTCCGACATCTGTCTTACTTTTTGTTCTTTTACCGAACAGTTAGGTATGGGAAGCGCAGTGGAAACCCTATGTGGACAAGCATATGGTGCCCAAAAGTACGAAATGTTGGGCATATACCTGCAAAGGTCAACAGTCCTGCTATTTTTCCCTGGTGTACTTCTCACCATTATTTACATCTTCTGCGAACCCATCTTACTTTTACTCGGTGAATCTCCAAGCATTGCTTCTTCAGCTGCAGTTTACGTGTACGGACTGATCCCTCAGATCTTTGCCTACGTTGTCAACTTCCCGATCCAAAAGTTCATGCAAGCGCAAAGCATAGTAGCCCCAAGTGCTTACATATCGACTGGAACCCTAGTTATTCACATTGTACTCAGCTGGGTTGCTGTGTACAAACTAGGGCTGGGTTTGCTGGGTGCGTCGCTGGTGCTGAGTTTATCGTGGTGGATCACTGTGGTGGCACAGTTCGTGTACATTGTGAAGAGTGACAGGTGTAAGCACACGTGGACAGGGTTTTCGTGGCAAGCTTTTAGCGGATTGTATAGTTTTTTCAAGTTGTCTGTGGCATCTGCTGTCATGCTTTGCCTTGAGACGTGGTACTTTCAGATTCTTGTTTTGCTTGCTGGGTTGCTGGAAAACCCTGAGCTGGCCCTTGACTCTCTCTCTATCTGGTAAGCCATAGTTAAAAGTGCTTTTACTTTTTGTCGAAATAGTGATTTTATTATGGACGGAGATTCACTTTAGATTTCTATGTTCGTAAACCCGTGACTCAAAAAATTTGGATCACTTCATTTTGATCTTATAACCATCTCAATAGTCACTTTACAAAAATTTATAAACTTAACTGATTCAGATCTCTCGATTTATAATCTCTCTCGACTTACAATCTCCGGACACTAGTGTTCCAAAATTGACCTCATTCCTTTCATTATTACCTGACCCCAACGAAAAGTGCTTATACTTTTCACAGGACAATAATTGGTCCTCACGAGTATGCCTTACTATTATGGAAAGAGATCATCTCTGGATATTTTTCTCTAAAACTTACAGATTAAATGATCCAGATTCTTGAAATTTGATCAAACGGTTAAAAATAGAAAAGTCAGTAAAAACTTTTAAAAATTATAATAATTTTTAACCGTTTGATCAAATTTCAAAGGTCGAGATCACTTGATCCGTGAATTTTGAAAGAATAGATTCGGAGAGGATCTCTTTCCTATTATTATGAGTCACGACTGACGACTGGTCGGACCTTGATATAGCTAATTATTTACACTGACCACAAGAAAAAACTTTATGGGGACAAAGTATATTGTTTTGTTTTTTTGTTGATAATTAAACACGGCAAACAGATGGCCCAACCAAAGGTCTGGATGCCAATTAAGATACATGCATTGATATTTTCAAATAGATAATAGAAAAACAGAAGGTGAGGTATGCACACTACACATTTATTTTATTTCCTACATTTTTGTTTATTTGTGTCTATAAATTATTTTATATTTAATTTAAAAATAAAAGTAAACGAGAGAGTGTAAAAAGTGTGCAGAAATAGTTTTTTTTTATTTTTTATTTTTTATTTTTTTATAATTTTATTTTAAAAAAAACTAGACAGTCTACCAATTATGATGAGTGTGATTCATGAGGTCAAGACTTTAGGTCACATGTTCTCGATGATTATTTTGATCTAGTGTGGTTTAGTCTTTACTTTGTTAGGTATCCCAAATTAAAATTAGTGAATGACAATTATTGATATAAAATAAAGAAAAATTAGTAAGATCTAATATTCATATTTATTTCATTCGTGTGCATTAAAGCGGCGTCAGTACGCGACCAACATGAATTAATTATTTTCTTTTTGTGTGATCACATGATTGATTGATGATTGTAAATCCATTACGAGACTTATTTAGATTGATATGTCTGTGATTGGGTACACGTCTATATATGAGCGGCCCTAGTAGTATCGTTTTATCTATCTATATTGGAATTAGGATTGGATGGAGAGGGGGGGGGGGGGGTGCTTATGCTTAAGTGTTGACATCTAGCCTTACATTTTGGATTGAATTTGCACATATGTGGGTAGAAAGACCTAGCTTACATTTTGGATTGAATTTGCGTATGTGGGTAGCCACCTTTTGGACAATAGTAATCGCTGGCTAGATAGGAGATGTGAACGAATTGGCTAGGAACTTTATTTTGGGGTCTCAAAGTCTAATTTCATACCCCACACGTGGCACTTGTTATTATATGATAAATATTCTTGTCCCTTACGCATATTACCCAAATTGTGTTTTGTCTCTTTCCTAATAAGTTCTTTTTGGCAAAATTCATGGTGCACGAAAATGGAAAGTTGTCAGCCAAGCATATATATGTGGGTCTAAATCATACTTGCTATACGGAATGGATATAGTACGTGAAATGTGTCTAACCATCAATCTCGCCATCACATGAAGGATATAGTCCGATTTCATGAGCGAGTCATAAGATGATTGAGATTAGGTTGAATTCGTTTCATTTGTATACATGGTTTTGCTTGATAGACGAACTATGACATGTTTATTTACCTGTAAATATAGTAGAGTAAGAAATTAGAAGACTTAGGAATGGCCATGTAGCCTAGAGTCATTTGTAGACCTGGTCTGATTTGGTGGCAGGTCATGACACGACTGAGATTAGGTTAAATCTAGTTCCATAGAGGCTAGAGTCATATACCTTGGAGAGGGGATTTATTTTCTCTAATATGTGGGACATTTTATTTAATGTTCCACTCCCTCTTCTATTAAGAGCATCAAGCGTGGGACAACAAAACAATAATTCCTTACAATTGCAATCGTCATGTCACGCTGTCTCCAAGCTACCGCATCGAAGGTGGTTGATAATTGATGTGCTAGTTTATCAGAACCAACCACCAACTCTGCGTAGAAACCTAATATTGTGTGCCTTTAATTAAGTTTGACATCATGGTTTTTTTATCAATTGCAGCATGACAATCAATGGATGGGTCTTCATGATCTCAGTTGGGTTAAATGCAGCGGCAAGGTCAGGATCATTCTCATGCATATTACATACATGTCCCTTCTGAAAGGGATCCCGTTTCACAGTAGATGGAGCAGAATTCGTATTGAAAACCAAAATTGAAATTATATCAACTGTACAATCAATTATCGGAAGTATCAGTACTATGAACGACATTGATAACCAATACAGTTAGGATATGATTGTCGATATAAATTCCGCTCGAACTGTGGTGGATTTGAACTCCCCTTACGAAGGGTCCTGTACATATATGGATAGGTCACATAACTTTTTTATTTAGAGAACATAGAATTATTAAAATTTACTTTTTGCTTTTCATGATTTACTGCAAGCAGTGTGAGAGTGAGTAATGAGCTTGGAGCTGGACATCCAAAGTCTACAGCATTTTCAGTTGTGGTGGTGACTACAGTCTCTTTCATTATCTCAATCTTCGCAGCCATAGTTGTTCTTTTACTGCGTCATAAGTTGAGCTACGCCTTCACCGAAGGTGAAGCCGTGGCTGCTGCTGTATCTGGTCTCTGCCCGCTTCTCGCCCTCACCCTCCTCCTTAACGGAGTCCAGCCAGTCTTGTCCGGTAAATATAAATTGGAGCATCAATCTGTGAACTTTACGCTTACTAAATGAAATATATGCTAATGAATGTCACTGCTTGAATTCAGGTGTTGCTGTTGGGTGTGGATGGCAAGCTTTTGTTGCGTATGTGAATGTAGGATGTTATTACGTGGTTGGAGTACCGTTTGGTGCGCTTCTAGGGTTTTACTTCAAGCTCGGCGCTAAGGTAAAAAAAACCAACATCAAATTGAAAAATCTCGGACGGGATTGTATATTTTCGTGTTCTCGTCACTAAGCTAATCTAATCACTTGATACGGATGTTTATTTACATTAATTGTCGTACTATGTTATACACTAATGTGATTGTAAACGTATGATACAAATGATGATGACGGTAACAATTACGTGTGATAATTTTGTAGGGAATATGGTTAGGAATGGTGGGGGGCACATTGATGCAAACGCTCATCCTACTGTGGGTCACCATTCGGACTGATTGGAACAAAGAGGTATCAAATTTGAATACCAGTCTTCTTCTTTCTTTTATTTATTTATTTATTATTTATCATTTATTTATTTTTATAATTTTTGGGGGTTTATCTTGCATGAGTTATTAATATTACAAGTGATCTTTTAAATTTTTTTGATATAATCGTCTTATTGATCCGACGGTGCCGAGTGGAAGAGCCATTGCTTAACAGATAAAAGTTATAAATTTGATTTTTTTTAATTGAATTGCAGGTGGAAGAGGCAAAGAAAAGGTTGAATAAGTGGGATGCGAACGAGCCTCTGAAGTAGTGAGAAAACATTTATGAAAGAAGGAACATTCATCTTGGGGTCGATTATGATTTGATTAATGATACATAAAAACATGTATTGCATAACAATTTAATCATTATTATTATCTTCCATGATTCTACCATTCACAGCTATTTAATTTAGGATAATATTAAGAAGACCAAATTTTTAAACCAAATTTGCAAATTAAATAATGTGTCACCAATATGAAACAAGCACGTTAATCAACACTTAATTATAATCCAATCATCTACAACCACATCATTTGGTTTTTAAATTTAATTTAAAAATTTAATCTTTCTAGCATTACCCCTTAATTTATAGTAGCTTTCCGTTAAGACATGACAAAATCATGCACGATCTCATGCAACGACATGAACATACAACATAAACGCAATGTTTGGGTTGAGCATTAACAGGTAGACGAGTTAAAAAGGGCCATGTTTGGGATAAGAAACAATATCATTGTATTTTGTTTTATTTTTTAAGCTATCAACTATATAATTTGGTAAGTTTCTTCTAAAATTTTATCATGTAATATGGTCACGTAATGAACATATTTGGTACAATGCATTTTATCTAGATTTTTAATTAAAATAAATAAATTATTATTATATTTATAATTCTTAACGGGTGAAAAGGTTTGTGTCGATCTGTTAAGAAATCGGGTTATGTCCAACATGACCTGTTTGCGAGGTCTAACTTTCCAGCATCTACCTTAATTTGAAATTACAGAAACTACTATACTGGCATAGATCAAGCTTACAGGTACTGGGGAAAAAAAATGAAACAACATCAACTAGCGATGAATTGCTCACGGTAATGTCAGTTCATTCGATAATTCTGACACATATTTGACAAGCACGAATGTGAAGATACAAAAAACATGAAACAATCTAAAGGCTATTACTTCTTCTTCCCTGCTTTTCCCTCCTTCCTTCTTATGATTTCATCAGCATATTTCACACCCTTACCTTTGTATGGTTCCGGGGGTCTCCATTTCCTGATCGAAGCAGCAAACTGACCGATAGCACTCTTGTCGTATCCGCTAACAACGATTCTGGTGTTTTCTTCGACCTTCACTTGTATGCCAACAGGAATATCCATCCTAACTGGATGGGAGAACCCAAGACTTAGTACCAAGATCTTTCCTTCTAAAGTAGCTCGATAACCGACACCTACCAGTTGCAGCCTCTTCTCAAATCCTTTTGACACTCCCACCACCATGTTGTCCGTAAGTGTCCTAAGGAAATTATTCAAACAAGCACATAAGGGATAGTAGAAAGAGACTAAAAAACTTTTCGTAAATCTCATTTAAGTAAATTATTCGAAGAGGCATGTAAAGGGTCAGTATGACAAGAGTCCCTAACTTTTTGTAAATCTAAAGCCTGACTTGCATGTGCCCTGCTTACTTGGCCAAGCACCAAAATTTAGATTGTACATATAAGCTTTTGAAACATCAAATAACTGGTATCGAATTGAATGCAACAACCATACTTATAAGAAACTGTTACACAATGTGAACTAGTGCATGTGGATATGTATCTACGTGATTTATTGACCTAACCACACTCTTAACAACCCATATCAGTACTAATTTGTTCCAAAACTTACGTTGTCTGTGTATCTGGTCCTGTCTTTCCTAATAGAAGTTGAAATCTCTAGTTCATATATGCATATACGACACATGTCGATCCACAGAGAGAGAGAGAGAGAGAGAGAGTAACAAACAGGTTTATTGACCAAACTAATGCCTGCTTTAGATGTAAACTCAACCATCAATGTCTCTACGAGAATAAAAAAGCGAAAAATTAATGATCAAACAAGCTATGGTATGGAAAAGCTGACATTCAATCACAAATCAGAATATAATAACGATCACAAACACGTTAAATACCCTTGTTGTTATAGAGAGAGAGAGAGAGAGAGAGAGAGAGAGAGAGAGAGAGTAACAAACAGGTTTATTGATCAAACTAATGCCTGCTTTAGATGTAAACTCAACCATCAATGTCTCTACGAGTATAAAAAAGTGAAAAATTCATGATCAAACAAGCTATGGTATGGAAAAGCAGACATTCAATCACAAATCAGAATATAATAACGATCACAAACACTTTAAATACCAATGTTGTTATAGCTTTTCCTTTATAAGAAACAACACGATACTTGGACTCCAAGAGATCACCAGAAAACCATAATTGAAGGAATAAACCATGAAGATGAGAAGACTGATTTTTTACTCAAAATAGATGGCTGAAGGATGAAAGAAATGTACCTGAAAAGCCCGTGCATCTGATTGGCCCTTCTAGTCTCTACTGCCTTTCTGACCCTTAGAGTCCCAGAATCCTCCTTCTGAACCAGCACTTCTCGTGGGTAAGTTAGTGAAAGCTGCCCCAATGGTCCCTTTACTGCCAAAGCCTGACCTTCCAATGTGATTGTCACATTGGATGGCACTTCAATTGGCTGCTTTCCAATTCGTGATTCCTTGCACTCTGTCGTCTTCTTCAAAAACCCAACATGAGGTACACTACAAACAGCGAATCCCTTTCTCTCGCCCAAGAAAGCCGACCACAAATTGCTGAAAAATGGCAGAAAACGCAGTTCACCAAATCAGAAATAAACCACCCTAATTCATGAATTTACCATTAAGAACTCTGGTAAAAAAAGTCTGATACTAGCTAGCTAGTCAATGTAATGGAAACCACAAAAAGTAATTTCTTATGTTCCATTGGGTTTCTGAAATTCAAGAAAGTTTTGACCTTTTCCAAACACTGGGGAACAAAGGAACGGAAACTTCAAAACATAAGAACACAAACTAATCATTAGTTTCTTAAGTTCCACTGGGTTTCAGAAAAATTCACGAATACAGTTCAAGTTTGGACATTTTCCAAAATTTGAAACCCGAGAACAATGTAAAGGAAACTTCAAAAACATAACAACGCAGTCAAACATTAATTTCTTATGTTCAATTGGGTGTCTGAAAAACTCATGAATCCGGTTCAAGTTCAGACCTTTCCCCAAATTTGAGACCTGAGATACCACCATTGGCCTCAGCTGAGGCAAATGCACTAAAATATGGAGCCTTGAGCATTAAAACCACATAAAAATTCTATTCACTCCCCACAATGGTATTCTCTGCTTCTCTTGCTCCATGTTTGCATTGGATTTGTTAATTGCATTTTAATTTTCCTACCCTTCGACGTGTGGGTATGGTGGGGGAGTGGCTGGCCATGAAATCGAAACGGCAGCATTTGAAATGTGAAATTAAGGTAAGGTTACAGGCTATCGTCTTCTACCGCCAGATTAAATTCTACATGCTTAAAACAGTTTTCTATTTAATAAAATAAATTTACTGGAAATACTCAAATCCTGAAATGCCCACAACCCATAATTTAATCTTCTTGAAAAATGCTTCAAATTGTCAGAAAGATTCAAACTCTACCAATCGTTACCAGTAATTTTGACCCCAAAAGGGAAGTAACAGAAAGCAAATGTTTGAATTAGTGAACAGAACAGTAAAAAGTAAGACTAAATTGTGAAGTTACCTGGTTTGGAAAGGTGAGGAAGTGAGTGAGGAAGCCATTGTTTTCAAGAGCTTGAGAGCATCAGCTGCTGAGCTTTTTGTCCTCTGCTTCTCTGGACGATGAAGAGAAACGGATGGAGCTTTTGTTATCCGGTTCCCACCCGCTTGCTACAATGACAAAACTACCCTTTCAACTTGGGTTCTCCCAAGCCCAACCGTAAGGTCCATGTAAGAGCCCAAAAGATTAAAACTTTTTCAAATACACGGCCTTTCAACCGAAGGGATCCCCATTTTATTTAAAAAAATGGATTAGTTGTGGCATCCACTTCATATCAAACTTTAACAATCCGATTTATCTATTTTGTAAGTCTCGATTCATAGATCATCATTGCAAAAATTTAATTCAATTCGAAAATCATTTGCCTATTTAATTGCACAGTGAAATTTCAATGTTTTCTTATGACAAAGTTTTCGTCAATTTCTTTGAACACAATTAGATGCCTCAAATATTTTCGATTTGACAAATACTTTGCAAGGATGATGTATGAGGTCCAATTTAAAAAATAGATAATTCAGATCGTTAAAGTTCGTTGAGGTGTGAATCTCATGAGTCCTACAACTAGGGATCTTAGGATCTTCATATTTTAGCCATTTATTGTGTATCGTACGGTCAGACTAGGATTCCCACATCTTAGCCATTCATCATGTATCGTGCGGTCAGAAATTATTTGATTTTTATTTTATTTATAAACACAAATAATATCTGATGAAAACTGACCGCACGATATACGATGAACGATTAAAATGTAAAATCCCCACAAAATGAATCAGGAGAAAATCCTTTCCTTCTTTAAAGGCCTCTTTCAAATACAACTCCCCTTAGAGGGCACCAAAACCTTAGCCCTGAACACCCAAAGCGAAATATTTTCTAGACAATTCTATACATTCGCAAAATGACTAAAAAGTCCCAACCTTAATATACTTTTCTTAGAAAATAAAGGAAAAGACTTTGCAAGTGGACCTTAATATACTTTGTTTAGATTATGTGATTCTCGTTTTTCATAATGTAGAATATGCTCACTGTCTGACGCAAATCCAAACTCAATTATTCAGCTACCACAATCTCCTCCTTCCTTCAACAGTGGACGTCTAAATTTTCACTTCTGTGAAGTTGAACTGAAATTTCTCTGGGAATCAATAGTTTGTAGGTGAAATTTACCAACTTTCTATTGTTTTTCAGTTCATCAATGAGTTCTCTCAACTGGGTAGTCCACTGATCAAGTGATAAAGCTTTCCTTTTTAATCTTTATCCAAAGTTTGCTGAATATGCCATGCCATGTGTTTTCATGCATTTAATGCCATTTTTATTGACTATATGGAGCTTTTGAGACATGGGTTTTAGAAAAGTTTGAGATTTTACTGTGAGGAGTTACTGCAGTGGGGGAAAAAATGAGGGGTGCTGTAGTTTTGCCACTGCAATTTCTGATATGGGTGTTCCTCACTGGCTGTTTTTACTGCCAGAGGCCTTCTGTGGTGAATGTTGGAGCAATTTTTACTTTCAACTCGGTTATTGGTAGAGTTGCAAGGACAGCCATGGAAGCTGCTTTATCTGATGTTAATGCAGATTCAAGAATACTCAGTGGGACGGAGCTGAGGTTGCTTACGCAGGATGCAAATTCTAGTGTGTTTTTGGGATCCGTTGAAGGTACTTAATTGATCAGTATTCTTATTTTTGTATATGAATGTCGTTACTTGTTACTGTTTAGAGCTGTTGTGGTTGTTCTTTTCTTGGGTCAACTTTGAGTTTTAGCAATTTTTATGGTGCGTTCGGACGAGGGACTTTCAAATTTGTTAGGAGTGTACAACAAAAATTAGATAGACGGATTCGAAAATGACTAGATGCAATACATTTTCGAGAACTTTTGAAAGGTGTCATTCGAAAATCGTTTGTTTAGTGTCTTAAAAGAGTCTTAGTAGTAGTTTAGTAGTGCTTGAGTAGTTCATTGCTAGTGTTCTTGTAGTACAACTTAATTGAGTCTGAATTTCCTGTGTCCAAACCGTGTCTTGGGCGTGTCCGAGGCGTTTCAGTGTGTCAGGGTGTCCGACACTACGACACTTCAAGGTTTCGGAGTATCCAAGCAACATAGCTAGTCAGTCGTTTGACGATTTATAGGATATTCTCAGGTTGCTAGGCCTCCATATTATATGGAAACCTCTCTTATTTGTTGCAGATTTGAAGTTCCAACTTCCAAAACACGTGGAATCAATCGCTGATTTTCGCACCTCTGCTCTGACTAGTTTTAGATTTCTTTCACCATTATTAGTCCTTCATTAGCTCTTTCCATGTCTTTCATATTCATTTTCAATGGCACTACGTCTCGTTGTAACGTTAATTCCCTTTTAATATCTCCACATGCTGCGCTTCTTATCCTCGCTTGGGACGTTGGATATTGAACTTTACTCAGAGTTGCGAACTATCTAACCCACATTTCTTAATGGCTCACTTTTTGGGAGCAGCTTTTCAGGTGCTTGACAAAAGTATAGTAGCCATAATTGGACCACAGTCCTCTTCAATAGCTCATATGATCTCTGAAATTGCTAATGGTCTCCAAGTACCTCTTATCTCATATGCTGCCACTGATCCTACTCTCTCTGCTCTCCAATTCCCATTTTTTCTCCGAACTACACAAAGCGATGCTCACCAAATGGCTGCTATGGCTGGTTTAATTGATTTTTATGGGTGGAAGGAGGTTATTGCTGTCTTTGTGGATGACGATTATGGGAGGAATGCAATATCTTCTTTACAGGATAAACTTGACAAAATAATGTCAAGGATTTCTTATAAGTTGGCGTTGCCTGTCGATTTTAATCTAAGTGACATTGCTGATTTGCTTAATAAATCCAAATTGCTTGGCCCTCGTGTCTATATTGTTCACGTGGATCCTGATCCCAGGTTGAGAATCTTTACTGTCGCCAAAGAACTTCATATGATGACAAGCAATTATGTGTGGTTTGCAACAGATTGGCTTTCTTCTACAGTAGATTCATTCTCTCCAATGAATCGTACTTCACTCGCTGTCCTTCAAGGTGTAGTTACTCTTCGTAAGCACATCCCAGAGTCGAGGCAAAAGCGTGCATTTATGACTAGGTGGAAAAAAATGCAGCAAGACGGTTTAGCAAGTTCCGAGTTAAATGTCTATGGACTTTATGCTTATGACACAGTTTGGGCTGTTGCACAATCAATTGAAAATTTTATAAATGAATACAGAAATATCTCATTCTCTGTCATTGATAAATTACATGTCATGAAACCATCTCAAATTCAGCTAGGCAAGCTTAAAGTCTTTGATGGTGGATCTCTTCTTCGTGAGAAGCTATTGGAGACAAATATGAGTGGTTTAACTGGTCACGTTGAATTTGATCATGAAAGAAGCCGAGCTATTGGGAGTTATGATATCATTAATATTGATCAGATGACAATTCGTACGGTTGGTTTTTGGACTAATTATTCAGGTTTTTCAGTTTCTCCCCCAGAAACTCTTAAAAGGAGAAGAAGCAGCTATTCTCCACTGGATCAGAAGCTTGGCAATATCACGTGGCCAGGTGGAAATACAGAAAGGCCACGTGGTTGGGAGATTGCAGATAATGAAAAACCGTTGAGAATTGGAGTTCCAAAAAGAGTGAGCTTCGTTGAATTTGTTACAGAACTGAACAACAGCCATAAAATCGAAGGATACTGTATTGATGTGTTCAATGAAGCACAGAAGTTAGTCCCATATGATGTTCCTCACAGATTTGAACCTTTTGGTGATGGTCGGTCCAATCCCAGTTATGATGAGCTTGTGAAGATGGTTGCAGAAAATGTAAGTAAACTTTACACAGTTTTGATTTGGAATCCAAAAAACACTTAAAATGTCACTGGTTTTTGGGGTGATATTACCTGCCAATGCATGGAAACATGATGTGAATATGAGTCAAAACATGCAGATAGCTCAGAAGAATCTAATGTCAAGTACCGAAAACTTTAAATAGATGATGGCATGACCGCAGTATCTATCTCGTCTTCTAATTGAAATTTTGCACCAGGTGTTTGATGCGGCTGTTGGGGACATTGCAATTGTGAAAAACCGGACAGTGATGGCGGATTTTTCTCAGCCCTATGCTACCACCGGGCTAGTGATAGTGGCTCCTATTGACAATTCGAAGTCAAATGCTTGGGTTTTTCTCAAACCATTTTCATTGGAGATGTGGTGTGTCACTGCATCTTTCTTTGTGATAATTGCTGTGGTAATGTGGATTCTTGAGCATCGAGTCAACAAAGATTTTCGGGGTCCCCCTAAGAGGCAGATCGTTACAATGTTTCTGTAAGTTTTCTGTATTTGTAAATGGAGTCCTTTACAATTCTTTTTGAAAATTAATATCTTGAGTACTTTATCATTACTGCAAATGATTATTATTATGTACTTTTAACTTAACCAACCATGTTGCACTTAAAGATCCGCTTACATTCACAGGAGACTAGGTTCTGACATCAATCAACCCTTTCATATTGCAGGTTCAGCTTCTCAACGCTTTTTAAGAAAAACCGTAAGCAAACTTTTCGAATCTGCAATCTAGTATTTCTTAGTAAAATGAATCCCAAAAGTTAGCATGTTCTTCTTCCTAAAGTTCACATCTTTTAGATTACTACGTACTTTTCCAGTTGCATATTGTTTATAAATAGTTTAACAGTATGTAATCATTTCCTCATGAGTTTATGTATTCTTATTGAAAGAACAAAGAAAATTAGCCTGTACTACTCCTGTTCTACCATCCCTTCAAGTAGTAAAGTATTTACTTTCTTATCAATCACAGAAGAAGATACTGTGAGCCCGCTTGGGCGGATGGTGATGGTGGTATGGCTTTTCCTATTGATGGTGATCACATCAAGCTATACTGCAAGCTTGACTTCAATCCTTACAGTTCAGCAGCTTTCGTCACCCATCACAGGAATTGATAGTTTGATTGCAAGCGATTGGCCTATAGGGTACCAAGTAGGGTCATTTGCTTATGGCTATCTGACTGATGGCCTCTACATTCCTAGGTCAAGACTCGTTCCACTAGGCTCCCCGGAAGAGTATGAAAATGCACTGCGGAAAGGGCCGGATGATGGAGGGGTGGCAGCTATTATAGATGAGCTTACTTATGTTGAATTATTTCTTTCAAGTCGAACTGATTTCGGAATTATTGGGCAAACATTTACGAGGAGCGGATGGGGGTTTGTAAGTACCTTTGTCTTTCACATTAGATATTACGTTTCTGATCTTGTTGCACACTTAAACGAACATCTGAATTCTAAAATGATTATTGTCTGTAAGTTTTGTTCACTGAATATTGTGTTATGGCCTTTTTCTTATCTTTATTCACTATATGAATTAGGCTTTTCCAAGAGATTCTCCCCTTGCTATTGACATGTCCACTGCAATCTTGAAACTTTCGGAGAATGGAGCACTTCAGAAGATTCACGAGAAATGGTTCTGCAAGACGGGTTGTCTTAATAAGAATCTGGACTCTGACGAGTCTAACCAGCTCCACTTGATCAGCTTCTGGGGTCTATACCTATTATGTGGCGGCTTCACTCTCGCTGCGCTTATAATCTTTCTGCTAAGAGCAGTTCACCAATTTGTGCACTACAAGAAACAGCACGCAAACCGGCTGTCATCTTCTTCATCCTCAAGCTCATGGAGTTCTCAATGGTCTCAGGTCCTGGTCAACTTTGTTGACTTCATCGACGAGAAGGAAGAAGCTATCAAAAAAATGTTTGCTCAGGGTGACAGTACTCACGGTCAGATTAGCTGATAAATATCTAGATCATGGAAGAACAAGCTTGCTTATGTTAGTTTAAATTGAGAATTCTGATAGTTAACAGAGACGAGAGAGTAATTTTATTTGATTTTATCAGTTTTTTAGCATCTACTGTATATATCACTTTCTTCCCCTAATGCTTCATTGAGAATACTTCTCTTAACATTTGAGTTAATTACAAAATATATCTTGAGACTTGACGTCGCTTTCAAAATGAGACGCAATGCTTTTATTTTTTCACTTTACCCCCTGAAGTAGTAAAGCGTTAATAATTCAAGGCATTTTCGTTTACAACCGCAAACCTCAGAAGCGTATTTTTTAATTAGTTCTAAAATTATCTTGGATTATGGATTTTGCTGGCAATTTTGAATTTTTCCATTAGGTTTTGTCAGAAAAATTGTTAAGAGAGATGGGTTTCCATTGTAACAAGATTCATTGTTCAAGGAGGAATAATGGAACATGCATTATCCTGAATTCTGATATCTCCTTTGTTGTTGATGCTGTGGTGTGATGCGTTTATTGCATCTGTTCTGTGGCAGTGATTTCTGTTTTTGCACATGGCTAGATATTCCCAGCCAATAAAAATTAAAAAGTATAAAGCCTTCCCCTTTCATGGGATTTGGCTACAATACATTCACCAATAACGGTTAGATATGTTGTAATGACGTCTAACGATCGAATCTAACCGTTAATGGGTGATTGTATTAAGAATTCACCACCATATTTGTTAATAGGTGGCGATAGGTTTTGTTCGGATTATTTATGTGCATTGTGTTTCTGTTGACCTACAAATTGATTAATGCATGATATAAAAATAACTAGCCTTCATGCATGCACTTAATTTTTTGAATCACGGCATATTACACGTGATTTACACATTTTAAATATATTTATATACGTGAATTGCCTCAATAACTTTTTTTATGACAAAAAGAAAGTCAAATATTTGGACTAAATGAATAATATTAGACCATGCTAGAATAAACCTCTCATAAACTAATCAAAACAGCTGAATCCACATTATAAAATTGGTCTTTCAATTTACATCTACATCCTATTGAATTTACATTAAAAATAGAGAAAATAATATTTAATAAACAACGAATTAAATCACATTATTACTAGCCCATTGTGAGGCTAAGCTCATCCCCCTCCCACTTAGTGTAGATAATATCGTTTGTTAAAAAAAAAAAACAATTATTTGACAACTAATTGAATCACATTATTATGCGCGTGCAAAAGATATTTTTTTTATATCCAGTATTAAGGGGCTCTTAAGTGTTTAAATATAAAGAAAATATATTCAATAAATAAATAATTTAATCACATTATTGTGCGCGTGCGAAAGACCTTTTTTTTTATTACAGCGGTATGCGCCCTTTAAGATGTTTTGAACGTGTTTAAAAATAGAGAAAATAATATTTAATAAACAACTGATTGAATCACATTATTGCTAGCTCATTGTGAGGCTAAGTCCACCCCCTTCCCATTAGTGGAGATAATATCATTTGTTAAAAAAAATAAAAAACAAAAAACAATTATTTGACAACAAATTGAATCACATTATTATGCGCGTTCAAAAGATCTTTTTTATAACCGGTACTATGCACCCCTTAAGATGTTTTGACGTGTTTAAAACTAGTGAAAATAATATTTAATAAACAACTGATTGAATCATATTATTGCTAGCCCATTGTGAGGTGCTAATTATAAAAAAAATTAAAAAATAAAAAAAAAACATTGTACAAATTTTTTATATTAAAAACACTGTTAATATAACGGAAATACCCCTACATTATTTGATGCATTATTTTAGGGCTTTTTGAACATTTTTGTTTGAGGGGCATTTTTATCCCATTATTTTTTGTGAAGCTGTGACCCCAAAAAGGACTACTAGCTTTATATATCTTTAATACAAGACAAATATGATAAGTTACATCTTAATAATATATATTAGTTGAACAGTGTGAATTGTGTTTTTACACATCAGGTCATGTGTTACAAATTCAAATAGTGTAATATGTTGTGTTTGAAATTAACAATTCGGTATTCTATAAGGCTTATGTTTAGCTATGCTCCTAGAACTTCATTTTGATCCCACTTTACTCTTGTAACTCAAAAGTCACTAGTTTATTCCTTAAAACTCAAAATTTGTTTCTCTTCTACCAAAAACTTATAGGTCACCCAGAAACATATGTGGGACACAACACCCAATAAGACTATGCTACATGTACAGTAAATTTGATTATAAATCTCCATTATGTGTTAATATTCAACAATCAATGTATATTAAGTTGAAAAGAAATTGAAGAGATGAAAAAAAAAAAAAAAAATTGATTAGCTTGGCGCACCCAAATCAAACCAACAAAAAAATTAATAGATCTAAAGCAATGTAGAGCGGATTTTGAGTTTTATAGACACGACTTTCAAGTTTTAGGGGGCAAAATAGAATCAAAATCGAGTTCTAGAGGGCAAAGTGTAACGAACTTTGAGTTTCAGGGAGTAAAATTGTGATTTTTGAGTTACATGAAGCAAAATGAAATTAAAATCAAATACCAAAAGATCATAGCTAAAAATAAGCCGTCCTATAATTAAAGATCAACCTAAGAATAGCTTTGGTTGGTGCACATATGGCAAATATGCTTTTGCATATATACGCACATTGTATCACTTCGCATGGTTGAGAAGTTACCAATTACCTTTCCATTTACTGGAGTTGGATGCTTTTGTCCGGTTTCAGGTGTCCTAGTACAAATGTATTGTTCATTTCTTTCTTTCCAGCCATAAAAGAACACTAAAGTAGCCTTGAAATGGTAAAGAGTAAGGACTAAAGAGTAAAGAGGAAGAGGCCTACACATGTAGAAAAGTGTTAATATATTTTTTACATGAAAAATATAAAATAAAAAGGTTAACATAATTTCTCAACCTATTGGCAGATTTTTTTATTTTTTATTTTTTTATGATTTTGGCAAGTTACTCATGAATAATTTAGGTATGCAGAAGTGGGTTCCTGAATAATAATAAAAAAAGGGTAATCAATCATTGTTTGGTGTGTCTACAATGAAGAAACATGAGTGGCAATGCATAATTTCTATGAATTTGTACACTAATAAGAGGGTCCTTCTCGTCTCTCCATTCGTGACCTAATTCATACTTCATGTGTCCCATGATAGGGTGGCCCTATTAGTATAGTAAAATGTCTAGGCTGCCTAGCCTATGTAAAGAATTCCTTTTGGCCTCAGAAAATATTTACAAACATACTAGAGATTTTTCAGGAAGATCGGTACACGGAGTGGTATACTACGTGTTATTATACAAATGGTGAGATATGTGTGTTAAAAAGTTAATAACTTAAAAGGTAAAATCTTCCACCACTTCTATAAAAACACATGATGTACATCCGTTTTCCCGTCACAATAAAAAATTGCTCCAAACAGACATTGACTTACTTACACTTTTAAAAAGTTATTCGACATTCTAAACTGATAAAGCACGCGTGAATTATTAAAGGCATGAAAGTGGTGGGTACTTTGAGGTGATGTTAGGGCTGGTTTGGAATTGTGCTTTGAAAAAAAGCTGCTTCTGCTGTGTTGTGAGAATAAGCAGCTGTAAAATAAAGCAGCAGAGTGTTTGGTAAACTTTTTTGTAAAAGTGCTTTTGATAAAAAAAAAAAAAAAGCAGTATTATAGTGTTTGGTAAACTTTTATGTAAAACAGATGTGAAAAAAAGCCGATTTTTCAAAGCTGGGTTTTGCAGCTTCTTGTTTTTGGCTTTTTTTCATCCAAAATTATGAAAAAAAAAGCTGAAGCTGAATGTTTACCAAACACCAAAAACTCTCCCAGCTTTTTTTCATAGCAACTTTTTTTAAAATCACCTCAATACCAAACTGGGCTTATTCTCCCTTGTGAGAGAAAAGAACAGGAATTGCTTGGATTAGTCTGAGATATTTTGTATTTTTGTTGCAGTTGAGCTGACAAATGTGTCCCATTCAAATCCACAGAAAATATGACCAAAGCGTCGTGTGAACAAAAACCCAAAAATTAAGATAAGTATATTATGTAAAAGGAACACGTGCTACGCGTTGGCTGCTTTTTGTTGGAATATTGTCTGGAAACAAGACTGATTATTCACCTTAATTAATCGTGCTTTGCTTAAGGTTTTGTCATAATTCATTTTTGACCCGGCTCTTAAAATTGGCAACTCTGTGTGCATATACCTAGTTCTCCTCAAGCTCATGGTTCAAAAAAATTGTAATAATTTATCGTTGGATTTTAATCTAGTTACATATTATGAGATTCTTTTGTTCGGTGTGTATATATATATATTATATTATATAAACTCATCGTCCAAATATTTTTTTTAAATTTTTTTAAGGTGTAACTGAGATATTTTTGGTTTCTATTCAATATTCTATTTGATGTCATCGTATAAAAGAATCTAATTTACTACTTAGCGGAGGTGGTTGCATCTAAGTCTTGAATTTTCAAGTCTAATATATGGACAACATAAAAAAAGTTGGGTGAAATGCGTGTGGCAGTTGGGCTTCACATGCAAGACAACATGTTCGGATATCATGAAGAAAATTAAAGTTTCATCATAAAACCAATTGGTAATATAGAAAGTAGCTCAACTTACTTATAAGCCTATGCAAGGTATTTTTTCCCACTAATATGCGATTCATTCTCAACACAAAACTAGACCAATGACATATAGTGTGTCCGCCTCTTGCATCAAGTTTTAAATCCAAATCCCATGTAACTACGTCATTTAGATAAAGTAATGTGCCCGCCCCCTTATACCAAATTCTGAATCCCCTCCATTGTTATTGCCTTCATCTAGCAGCCCTTTAATATGTTTTATATGAATAATGCTAGATAGATTAAATTTATGGGAATTGTTATTAGCACTTCAAAATTTTCATTTGGCACTCTAAACTTTCTATAATTAGAAAGAAAAATACACTTATGAGGAGTGTATAATAAGATTTTTGGAGTGCTAATAATAGTTCCCAAATTTATAGACAAAATTTACAAACTAAATGATATATAACTGATTAGAAATAAGCACATTAATATTCATGCCAAATTAAAGGTCCCTACTTCCCATGCGAATGAAGGACTTAAGTTTACCAAATTCCATGGAAATGACAAGATTCTTATTTCAATGACAATTGGTATGGACAATGGCTACCCCAAGAATTGAATGCACAAAATGGCATGCCTTGAATTGCTTTTTCTATTTTCCTCCTTCCCAACAACCAACAATTTGAGTATTCATCAAGGCAGAGCCAACCACATGTTAAAAATTGAGGATGAGAGGCATTACATTTTGGGACAATACATTTCTTTAATTTGAAGCATTACATTACGGGACATGGCTGAGGTTGTGATCAAATAGCCTATATAGAGTACATGGTTTAACTTTTAGACATCCGGTGTACAAATTTGATCATTTGATTTGATTTAATGGTCCTTAATCACTCAGTTTAAGCAGCTAAATCAAATTCAACAGTCAAATATGTCGAAACTGAATACCTATAAATACCCAAAACAACTGCACAAAATCCGCATTTTGAAAGAGGTACTTAACCATCATGAAAATTAAGTACGAAACTTAACCATCATGAAAGTTAAGTATGAACGTGACTGTGTGAACTGTGGTCACGGAATTTGACAGCTTCATTTTGGACCCCATATCGTCTCTTTTCATTTTGGACCCCATATCCTCTCTTTTTTCATTTTCCGTCTAAGAATCTGTTCTTTTGCTGAGCTGCCATACAACATTACCACTAGCAGTACTAAATTATTAATGGCTCCACGTGACATAGATGTTTATGGTATTAATTATCACTAATAAAGTTTAAGATAAAAACTTACAACATTTAGGTTTTTGACACGATGACTTACTTTAGATAAAACGGTTGTTAAAAATGTGGGAGTTTGTAGGTCTATGAGATAATGACCAAGACTAATTAAAGTTCGACTCTAACTTTTCTTTTCTAGTCCTTTTTTTAGTTAACATCAAGACTTGGAACTGGTCTTGAAATATCACCATTAGCACCTATTCTTCTTTTCTCATCATCCTATTGAAAATTTGAAATTCGATGCAAAATCTCATTGATTAGGAACAAGTTGTGGCAAAATAGTGAAATGCCATACTCCATGGTTGGCTCTAATCCCTTCTCTAAGATTCCATCCCAATTTGAAACGAAATAAATATATTATAGTGGGATTTTGCTTCTTTGTTGGAATAATTAGAGTTATAGTGGGTTTTGAAAGTGATAAGACATACTTGTCTACCACAAATCCAATTTTTTTAATTTGGTCAAATATTTCTTTATGCTTGAATTCTCAAACTTACACAACCATAATTCACACATGTATCACATAGATATGGCACATTTTATACAATGTAATATGGTTTTATATGTGTTGGATTGTATTGGTAGTTAATACATTTTTCTTTAACTCATTGCGCCAAATATTTAAATCTCTCTCTTTTTTTGCCCTTTGGTGTAAAAAAATGTATTACTAACGCTTGTATTAGAAAAACATGTTTTCTTTATGTCTTTTCTTCCTTTTTCTAATTTTTATTATAAATACAGAAGCATTATGAGTATTGAAAACAAAAGTTACATTGTGTATCATCTTAATGAATGATAGAGCTTTTTGGTAACTTAATTATATTCCACTTTGATTATCAAACAACAAAACCCACCTGTTATAATTAAATATAATAATAATATTGATGTAAAAGAAAGCAAATATCCCAAAAATGAAAAGCAGAAGCTGATTCTTTACTTGTGCTTGGAAGACTGTTGTAGGAAGACAGAAGTTTGGGACTTGAGAGAAACAGCATATGCAGCTGCATATCTACGCTACATAAACTGTTAAAAGCTAAAAGCTTTTTCCAACTACGGCTCTTCACTCAGGTAACTAAAAATGCTATCTTCTTCCACTCAACTTCTTTTGGAAAATCTTATTGTTTAATGCTCCTTTTGTTTTATTTTATGTTTATTTGTACTTTTATGTGCTGCATGCGGTTTGCTTCACCAACTTGTTCATATAAATATTTGGTGGAATTGAGATTCCTGGCTTGATTTACTCATGATGGTAGTTTAGTACACTGATTAGCCGTACAAAACTGGAGTTTTTGGGTAAAACCCATGTTAAAAATTGTTCTTCTGGTTCCCATTTGGGTATTAATTTTCAAAATCCAGGTGGTCTAAGCCATTATTCAAAAGGATTTTAAGTGGTTTTTTATTACTATTTTTTTTTAGTAGAAGTTTTTGAGTAAAACCCATGTTCAGGCTTGTTCATCTGGTTCCCATTTGGGTATCAATTTCAAGAATCCAAGGTGTTCTAAGACAATATTGAAGTGGAATTTTAATTGGGTTTTTGCTGCAGAATCTTGATGTTCAAGGTAAATTTTTTTAATCTGGATTATCTTCTGAGAATCTTGGAACCCATGATGTTAATCTTCAATCTGCCATTCTTTACAGGTCTTTGTTATGTTTGATTAAATGCCTAGTCCAAGCTGAAGACTTGACAAGTTTTCGACCGGCTTGTTGCAGAGATTTCTGTAGGCATGGAGGTCTCGCTGATGAACAGGAGGCCTTGCCATGTATGCAAGACAATAACACTGCTGGCATTGGTCTTTTGCATGTGGGTATCCATGGAAGTGATGGCTAGGACTGAAAATGGAACCCGTTCGTCTGCAAGGCCGAGTACTCTGAATATTGGGGCGCTATTTACTTTCAATTCGGTTATTGGAAGGGCAGCCAAGCCAGCGATTTTAGCTGCAATTGAGGATGTCAATTCTGATCAGAGCGTTCTTCGTGGGACTAAATTGAACGTTATTTTCCATGATACGAATTGCAGCGGATTTCTTGGAACTGTTGAAGGTATTTCCTGAAACTCAATTCTAGAGCATGTATGGAACTACAACCTGCTTCTTTTATAGTCTACTAAGTTGCAGTTTCCTTCAATATTGGGGAGTAGAAAAACAAGCTGCTACTAAATAACCAACCAGCTTTCAGAGCAAGCTGCTACTGATTTCATTTATCAAATTTGTTGCCGTCATAATGTTGAGTATTTCTGTTTTGTTGCCTTTTGAAGGTTCAGAATTCTGGTATTGGTGCCTTTTAAAAAATCGAAAAGCCTACTTCCATAAGTTTCATCCTAGCTGCTGTAGCTTGTAATGTTGATAGGATATCTCGAGTCTCTTAGTTCTTGTTTTCACATTTTGTTCCTTAGTGGTGTTCTGATTTTTTTTCCTGCTCAAAGCTCTTGTTCTGTAGTCTGTACCATTATTGCTTAGAATGCTAGATGATCAGGGTCTTGAAATACTAGTCCTTGGTTTTATGCATTTGCATTATGATCTGTAAATGGTTCGTTTTGTATGATTCTTCCTGCTTGAGCGCTATAGTTCGAATTTTATTGCATTACTATGTCCTTGTGTCAGACTGAAACTAAATATATTGAGTAGGACTTTGATAATGAGCGGGTTCATGATGTGGAATCGAGTCTTGGATGAGACAATGGAGAACTAAAATTTATAAGGATAATTATTATCCATGCCTTGCTCTCTGTCTTAAAACTAAAAACTAGAGTGACGTCTTTTTCATTGCAGCTCTGCAGCTGATTGAAAACGATGTGGTTGCTGCAATTGGCCCGCAATCCTCCGGAATAGCTCATGTCATATCCCATGTTGTTAATGAGCTCCATGTACCACTTCTATCATTTGGAGCAACGGACCCCTCGCTTGCTGCTCTCCAGTACCCATATTTTGTCCGAACCACACAGAGTGACTATTTCCAAATGTATGCAGTTGCTGATTTAGTTGAGTATTTTGGATGGAGAGAAGTAATTGCAATCTTTGTAGACGATGATTATGGCAGGAATGGGATTTCTATACTAGGTGATGCCTTGGCGAAGAAGCGTTCCAAGATCTCATACAAGGCTGCCTTCTCTCCTGGAGCCCCCAAAAGTGATATCAATGAATTGTTGGTGGGAGTGAACCTCATGGAATCTCGCGTTTATATTGTTCATGTTAATCCTGACTCCGGTTTAACAATTTTTTCCATTGCCAAGGCACTTGGAATGATGACCAGTGGCTATGTTTGGATTGCAACGGATTGGCTTCCTTCTCATTTGGATTCTCTAAATCCCCCTGGCCCCGACACAATGAATCTCTTGCAAGGGGTTGTTGCTCTTCGTCATCATACCCCAGATACCGATCTCAAAAAGCGCTTTATGTCTAGATGGAGCAAACTGAAACATGAAGGTAGTCCAAGCTTCAATTCTTATGCGCTCTATGCATATGACACTGTTTGGTTAGCTGCCCGTGCGCTTGATGATTTTTTCAATGAAGGTGGGAATGTATCTTTCTCTGATGACCCAAGGTTGAAAGACACAAATAGAAGCACACTGCACTTAACATCACTCCGTATTTTTGATGGAGGCCAAAAATATCTACAGACGATTCTTAAGACGAACTTCACAGGTATAAGTGGTCAGATTGAGTTTGATCAGGATAAATATCTAGTTCGTCCAGCATACGACATTCTGAATATTGGAGGAACTGGTTCCCGTAGAATTGGCTATTGGTCAAATTCTACTGGTCTCTCAGTCATTGCTCCTGAGATCTTATATAAGAAGCTATTCTATAAGAATACCACTGCTCAACTTTATAGCGTTATATGGCCTGGTGAAGTTACAGCTACACCTCGTGGATGGGTATTTCCCAACAATGGCAGGCCACTTCGAATTGGAGTGCCTGATCGGGTAAGTTACCAAGATTTTGTGGCTAAAGACAAGAGCCCTCCAGGGGTCAGAGGATACTGTATTGATGTCTTTGAAGCTGCTGTAAACTTGTTGCCATATGCTGTGCCAAGGACGTATGTGTTGTATGGAAATGGTAAGAGGAATCCTGAGTACAGCGATCTTGTATTCCAGGTTGCGCAAAATGTGAGTATCTAGGTTTAAATTTTAGCATTTTGATCAGAGGTGAACAGAATCACCTTTTTATATGGTTTTGTCTAATCGGAACTTTGATTTGCTCCTTTCCTTTTTTTTCTTCAGAACTTTGATGCAGCTGTTGGAGATGTTACAATTACTACTAATAGGACAAGAATAGTTGATTTTACACAGCCTTACATGGAATCGGGACTTGTCGTAGTTGTTCCTGTCAAACAGGCAAAATCAAAACCTTGGGCTTTCCTCAAGCCATTTACATATCAGATGTGGTTGGTCACCGGCACCTTCTTCCTTTTTGTGGGAGCTGTTGTTTGGATTCTTGAGCACCGGATGAATCACGAGTTCCGTGGTCCACCGAGGCAACAGCTCATAACCATTTTTTGGTATGTTACATCATTATGGCAATTGGTGAGTGCCTATATGAGTACTTTTACTGATACCGCTTTTGCTTTGCAGGTTTAGTTTCTCCACAATGTTTTTCTCACACAGTATGTACTTCATGCTTAATCTTCCTTTTATCTCGTGAATTCAACTTGTAAGATTAACTTCTAACATCCGTTGTGACTGGCACTGGGTGCAGGAGAGAACACTGTGAGCACCCTGGGACGGCTGGTGCTGGTTATATGGTTGTTTGTAGTGTTAATTATCAATTCCAGCTACACGGCTAGTTTGACTTCAATCCTCACGGTGCAGCAGCTGACATCACGGATTGAAGGGATTAATAGCTTGGTATCAAGTAATGATCCAATCGGAGTTCAAGACGGGTCCTTCATTTGGAAGTATTTGGTTGATGAGCTAAACATAGCAGAATCTAGACTCGTTAAGTTGAAAGACATGGAAGCCTATATTAAAGCCCTCACGGATGGACCAAGACGTGGTGGGGTAGCTGCCATCGTTGATGAGCTTCCTTACATTGAGTTGTTTATGTCCAACACCAAATGCGCATTCAGGACTGTAGGGCAGGAGTTTACCAAAAGCGGATGGGGATTCGTAAGTATAAAATATTAATACATTTAGCTTGAGAAATAAAAACCCTGACCATAAATGCTGATCTTAAACTACACTGCCTTGATTATCTTTCTTATGGATGCCTTAAACAGGAACAAATAACGTTATTGTTCCAAATTCAGTTAGGAATTCACAAGACAGCCACTATATTGTTTTATTCTCATATTTAGTTTCCTTGTCTCAGGCCTTCCAAAGGGATTCTCCTCTCGCTGTCGACTTGTCGACAGCGATTCTTCAACTATCAGAGAATGGTGATCTCCAAAAGATACATAATAAGTGGCTTACGCATAGCGAGTGCTCTATTCAAATCAATGACGATGAAGACGACCGGCTATCTCTAACAAGCTTTTGGGGCCTGTTTCTTATCTGCGGCATTGCATGCTTCTTTGCTCTTACGGTTTTCTTCTGCAGAATCCTTTTTCAATACCGCAGATTTACCCCAGAGCCTGTGGAAGCGGACGTTGAGGAGATTGGATCCACGAACAAGAGATCTAGACGCTCACTCCGGTCAACTAGTTTCAAGGATCTTATTGATTTTGTAGATAAGAAAGAAACTGAGATCAAGCACATGCTTAAGCGAAAGACTAGTGATAGTATTAGTAAGGACGAAGCTAGCCCGAGCACTGATCGGCAGCCCCGTTTGCCTTCGGCTGGTTGAATTTGCAATGCTCCCCCGGCGTCAGATGGTAATCAAAATTTATACTAATTATATTCAATGCTTGTGCCACAAGCTAGGTATACATAATAACTTTACATGGTATATAGAAAGAGAAGAAAAGTTGTGAGAAAATATTTGCTAGTTTTAGACCATTTTGCATCGTAAACAATAATGCTCGTACTCCTTATTTATCTCAAGGACAGAGTTCCAGAAATTGTAGACTAATATTTTTCCATTTTTCCAAGTGGAATGAATTTTCCCTTGAATATCTGAATAGAATGTTTGGCTTGAAACCTTTCGATGGTTTACTCTACAGTAAATTCTAGCGTACGGGGAGGGGTTCAAACTCGAATGCAAAAGGGCAGGCTAAGTTGACTAATTGGTCTAACTCGCGTTTCGCGTCTCCCTCAAACGGGAATGAAGGAACTAGTGTGTTATTTAATAGTTCTTCAATCTTGCCGCAATCAGTTCCATACCATCCAAGTTTACTTTCATTTTCAACCAATTGCATCTTATTTTATTGTCTCCCATCAGTCATGATAATGACACATGAATTGAATATGGAACACCCGAACATGCAGTTAATTATACTATTAATTCCAAATGAAAACGAGTTGAAAGTCTACCTCAATCATCTGAGGTTGATGGTGCTACAACCTTCAAGATTATATTAATATCGAGTGTACTAATCTAAGATGTATGGAATAATAATATCTGAAGTGATAGACGTGGTAGCAAAAAATTCAGTACCTACAAAACAATTATACACTTTGGATCAAAGATCAAAGCCACGCGTCCACGGAGTAGGAATTGTTTCACCAATGGATTTTTGATGCCTAAGTCTGTTTCTTTGAAAACAGAGAGAGTTTACGGCTTAATTGCATAATAAAAGTTTACCAAAATTTGGTGGAGAATGAGATATATATAGGGAGATAGTCGGCCACATGTGTGGGGATTGCCATGCCATGTCTCGATGTCCAGTTGGCTAAGATGTGTCATCAGTTAGATGCAGTAAGAAAGTATCTTTAAGATGCTGGGAGCCACTCAGTACTACGGTTTGGTGGTATTCCTCTTTACTTGGAAGTGAGAGGTCTTATGTTCGAATCTCGTGGATGGCGAATTCGATACCAAATTAGGTTGCCATTGTATGGCTTAGCCGAACTCCCTCTCCCCATATTGTAAAAATATCAATGTACTATATGCTGGGACATCTTAATGGTACTTGAGAATAATAAAAAAAAATTATTTAATTAATACCTGGAATTATCTCATGAAATCGTTGATTGGATTTAACTGTGATTCCTTACTTGATTGAGTTGTTATTCAATAAAGAAAGCATTAAAGATAGGATTTGAGATTAATCATATCTTTAATACCTTTGACTTTTTTCCTTACCATGAGCATGAGAGCTTGGAGATGTCGTAGTCAACAGCTCGGGTCTTCTTAATGGTTGAACAACCTGGCACGTGGAAGAGATGTAAGCATTGCTAATTTAATGGGGGTACTCTCGTCATTTGTGGATAAAAATTCACGTGGTTCTAAAAAATTTTGTATTCTTTTTGGCTTCACACTAGGCTGTCAATGGCCTACCTATGTTTCAAAATATGAAAAACTAGCAACAAGGGAATTATCTGAAATTAATCAGCCTGGAACAAATGCACCTTGCTGCGTCGAAATAATTGAATCCATCATACTCTTTAATCGATTTACAATAACTTTGGCCCCTATCTTGTAAAGAATAAGACACAAATCCCTTCGTGTGAGGGTTCTCTGTTTCTCTCGGTTGCCCTGGTTGTTGGTTAGGGTTTTCGGCGATTCAAGTCCTACTCTTCTACATGTCATTTTGGTGGTGGGTTGCTGCTTGGGGTGGAGTGGTTTCTCTTAGGTGTGTGATACTTCGTTTTTTCTGTAAGATGGACGATGTTGTTCACTCATTCGCCTCTCGCTTTGGCTTGACAGAAGATGAGGAATGTGAGGTGGTGATTCGTGATGATTCACATGTTCGAGTTACAAATTTCTTAATGCTAGGTAAGCTTCTGGCCCATAAGAACTATAACAAGGAGGCCTTCATGTCATTTTTTTTTAGAAATTTATGGGTGCCCTAAAGCTTATGTCTCTATCTGTTTGTTGAGCGGTGATCGATTCCTATTTTCTTTCCAATCTAAGGAGGATCGGAGTTCTTTCCTTAATGGGGGTCCATGGAGTTTTAAAAAGATGCTGCTACTTCTTGACATTGTTCAGGAGGGGGATGTCCCTCAATAGATTCATCTCCGTACACAAGCTTTTTGGGTCCAAGCCTTTGGCATACCACTTAATTATATGACTGCTGAGATGGGGAAGATTATTGGGCAAAGCCTCGGTTCAGATTTGAAGGTTGATCAGAATAGGCATGGGGATTGTTTGGGGGAGTTTTTGTGTATCAAAGTTGTTTTAGATGTATTCCATCCATTGCACAGGCTCCTTAAAGTTCGTATTCCTAATGGGACGCGAGTGGATGTGGACTTACTATATGAAAAACTCTCTGCCTGTTGTTTTCTATATGGGTGTTTCGATCACGTCGGTCTATGTTGTCATTTGTATTCAGGAGGAGTAATCAAAGTTGATAAAGCACCCTATGGATCTTGGTTGCAAGTGGAGATCAAACGTGCAAACATACGCAATCTTTGTGGTCGGCATTTTGGTCTGGGGAAATATGATGGTTTTGTGGATTCTGATGTTGAGCAGCCACCGGAAAATGGTCAATCACCTTTCTCTAGGGTAGGGAGGGCCTCTGGCACGAAGGGTATTGATATGGAAAATACTATTGACCCTATGATATCCCCAGAGTTTCGGGATTTGCAGTCAAATCAGGATAATTTAATGGGGATTGTTTTCTGCGTTGACCCACCACTAATTACTTCGAAGCCAATTATTGCCTTAACTTCCTACTCTGGTGGCATTACTGAGTCAACCATTCATGTGTTCTCCCCACCTTTGGGCACGTGGAGAATCCCAGTTTACCTGATGAAGTTTGGAGTGAGCCCTTTATGTTGGCAGCTTCGAGTGGCCCAAAGCATCATAGTCCACATGATAATGGGCCTATCTCACCAAGTGGGCCACCTAGCTCTAATAATTTGGACCCGTTTAATCTCAGCCCTATTATCAGACAGGTCATTGGTTCTCCCAATGTTTCTTCGTCTTTTCCTTCGAGTCACTTCAGGCAGCTGGGCTATGGCAATCTTCGGAGCCCTCCAACGTGGCAACCTGCTCCCCCTTGTTACCAATCTGGTGAGAAACGTTTTGGATACCCTATTGAGGGTGATGGCTTGGTACGCTCTAAACGCCCTTATGTCTTGTCATCTCCTTCCCATGTTCCAACTTTATCGGCGGCGGTTGTGTTTGGACAGTCCTGCCGGGCGCCATGAATTGTATAGCCTGGAATTGCCGTGGTTTGGGGAACGGCCCGGTAGTCCAAGCGCTGGAAATTTTGATTTCTCAGCAGGTTCCCTAAACTCTCTTTCTTTCGGAAACAAAATGCGATTGTAAGAGAGTCGATTATATTCAACATCGTATTCGTTTTAGTTTTTTTTTTTTTCTGTTCCTAGTAATGGCCGATCAGGTGGGTTGGCTCTTTTTTGGATTGATGATGTGCTGCTCAGTATCAATAGTTCGTTTGCGCATCACATTGATGCAGATGTTGGGGCGTTTGGCGACTTTCTTCCTTGGAGATTCACAGGCTTTTATGGATTTGCTGCTACCTTCGAGCGGTCGAACTCTTGGGATCTCATTTGCCAGCTTTGTGCCGTTAGCTCTCTCCCCTAGATGATCTTTGGAGACTTCAATGAGGTTCTGTTGGCATTTGAAAAAACTGGTAGGAGGGTTCGTAGCTCTTCTCAAATGTAAGGGTTTCGAGATGCGGTGGGCATCTGTAACTTGGGTGACTTGGGTTTTCATGGGGATGTTTTCACTTTGACCAACTCGGTGACGAAATGCCGTCTGGTTTGGTGTTGAGCCAATCCGGGATGGCGTACGCTATTTAGACGCTCATAGTTCATTCATCTCCCTCCACTTACCTCGGATCACATTCCGATCCTCCTGTAAATTAGGAGTAGTCTGGTGCAAAGTCTTTGGCGGCGCAAGCAATTTTGATTTGAGAAAGCATGGCTTCAGAGAGAGGATTGTTCGTAGGTGGTTGCTAAGGGTGGGTTCGGTTCTGTTCGGTTCGGTTTTTGGCCGAAATTGAAAATCAAACCGAATTTATTGTTCGGTTCGATTTTTTTTTGGTTTTTTTCTATTCGGTTTTGGTTTTTTTTGGGTTCGGTTTCGGCCGGATTCGATTTTTTCTATTTTTTTTTATTCGGAGCTTGAAGCACGTGCTTCCCTGCCTTGAGCATCCTTAGTAAGAAATCAACATGCAACATCAGTTATTAAAATTAACAAACTTGTAGTCTAATCCATGAAGCATTCCTATAATGAACACATGAATTAACAAACCTGCAACATCAGTTATTATAAAAAAAAACCCCACAATTTATTCTTTTTTCCAGTTCACCCAGAAAACCAAGAATTAAACCTTTACCTCCATCTTGCAGATCGAACAAAACAAAATCAAGTACATAACCAGACAAATCCCATGGCTCACATTTGTAGAGGTCGACCTCTGGGATAATTTCTAGCTCAATGGTGTGACCATTGATTTTTCGATCTAGATAGTAAGCAACAAGCTCTTCATCCATTGGGTGGAATCTGAATCTAGGAGGAAGACTTATGGATGCCATTGCAGTACTTTATGAGAGTGTAGAGAGATGAAGTTAAACAGAATGAGAGAGAGAGAGAGAGAGAGAGAGAGAGAGAGAGAGAGAGAAGACGATGATGAAAGATGGGAACTGGGACATATGGTTTCTTTCGGCTAGGGTTAAAGAAACATGAAAGATGGGAATTGGGAAAGATGAAAAGATGGGGATTGGATGAAAGATGGGAATTGATAACCTGTTAAACAATTATGATCCAGTTTGTTTTAAATATGTTACTCATAATGGTATTTGCAAGAAAAAACTTGCTGTCAGAATGGTTTAAGGGAAAGATACCCAACCAAGTGGGAATGGGTTTGAACCCCTTTGGATGTAATTTTTTTTTTATATAATTAAAATATATTTCGGAACCATTCTGAACCCACCCCTAATGGTTGCTGCTGGTTGGTCTAAGAGTGTCATTGGAACACCATCGTATCGTGTTTGCAAAAAAATAAAGGCAACCCGTGTAAAGCTGTTGAACTGGAAGCACTCTCTGAGCTCTGCTCAATAGGAAATTAAGGTGGTCCGTGATCAAATGCAAATTCTGTTTCAACATCCTTTCGACGAGGTGGAATGGGAGATCGGGAGTTCTCTCTTTAGTAAGCTTGAGTCTCTGCTTGCTCAAGAGGAGTCTCATTGGAAGCAGCGGTCCAAGGCAACCTGGACGCAGGATGGGGACCGTAATACGAGGTATTTTCATCAAAAGGCTTTCAAGCGTCGCAGGAAAAACAGCATAAAGGGTTTATTTGATGCAAATGGTACTTGGTGTACTTCCTCTAGAGATATCGAGCAGGTTGTGGTTGACTATTTCTCCTAAAATCTTAAATCACTGCTTGGCAGCTTCTATGTAAAGAGCCGTTCTTGTTCCACTGCAAATTACAATCATTAGAGACCTATACCACTTAAATGAATAACTCCTACTTTCTGGTTGTTGGATTATTTAAAAAAAATAAAAAATAAAAAAACTTACAGGGGATCGTGCTTGCATTGGTAACCAGTTATTCAGGTCTGATCAATCAATGAGAAAGTTTGGTTGAACATGAAGGAAGATGTGAACTAAATGTAGATCCTGAATTTCAAAACCTTGCTTGTGATTTTATGGCTAGACAGCCTTTGGAAGCAACTGCGAAGAGGGGAAGAAAATATTTGAGCTTCAAAAAAAGCAAGTTGTTTTAGTGCTTGAAGCCTATTATGATTTCTATTTTCCAGGCAAAAGACATAATGCTACGTACTTATTAAAACTAACAACACTTTATTATGTAGTTTTTATTTGCACGTTACTTTTTGGGCTAGTGACATTTTGTTCTCGCTTTGTTAGAGCATGTCTTGATTTCAAATTTCATGGACATTTGTTAACCCGAGTTAGTTTTCTCTCTCGGCACAGATTCAAACCCACTAAAAAGAACAGGATGAGGTACAACTTGGACAACGAAGCCAAAGCAATATTAAGGGGTATGATCATCAAGAAAGAGCAAGCAGCCATGGAAAATGGTGAAGTGGGTGCAAATGATTTGCTGGGCTTACTATTACAACGCAAAGAACAAGAGCAAACTAGCATGATGATTGAGGATGTCATAGAGGAGTGCAAGCTGTTCTACTTTGCTGGCCAAGAAACCACAACCAACTGGCTGACTTGGGCTATGTTTGTCTTATCTATGCATCCAAACTGGCTATAAAAAGCAAGCGAAGAAGTCATCCGTGTGTGTGGAAAGAATACACCTGATTTAAATGTCCTAAATTACCTCAAGACTGTAAGTCGTTTCCCGTTTAATGTTACATGTACCACAATTAGTTACTATAACATTGAAAATAAGTCATCATCTTTACTATTACACATGTGGTTGACCATGTGATAAGTGAATTGCGAACATTAATTCAAACCCTAATTCGTTAACCTGGTTTTTTTTTTTTTTTGTGTGCAGGTGTCGATGATATTAAAGGAAGTTCTAAGGTTATATCCACCTGTGTCTGCTCTATACAAACACACCGAAAACAAAACCAATGTAGGAGGCATTTCCATCCCAACTGGGGTTGAATTTGTGCTGCTGACTATGTTTCTTCACTATGATAAAAATTATTGGGGCCAAGACATTGAGGAGTTCAACCCAGAGAGATTTTCTGATGGAGTTGTGAAGGCATCAAAGGATCAAAGTTGCATTCTAGCCTTTTGGTTGGGGCCCTAGAATATGTATAGGGCAAACTTTTGCTGTGACAGAAGCAAAGATGGCTCTAACTATGATTATTCAGCATTTTTCGTTTGAGCTCTCACCTTCTTACACTCATGCTCCTGTTATGGGCATTACCCTTCAGCAAAACATGGAGCCCTAGTCATACTTCACAGAATTTATGATGCTGAAATTGGTTCCCTATTAAGTAGTCTTCATTATGTAAATAACAAGGTTGGATCCTTCATGTAAATGTGATGTTTCACATACTTCAATATAGTTTTACCTAAATAACAATGGCCACATAGAGGGACAGGCTCAGGATTTTAAAGTTGCCTGAGCTCTAGTAAATTTCATTGATAAAGAAAATGCATACACGTAGTCGTAGGGACAAAATGAACCTTACCCTCAAAATGCATCAAGTACATATAGAATTAAATTTTTTATGTTTTTTTTGTCAAACGATAGATATGTTAGATTAGCCACTGACGGAGATTCGAACTCATGCCGTCATGCAAGAGTTCAACATCTTTCCACCACTATAATAAAATGCCACTTGCATATAGATTTAAGATTTAGAATGGCTTAGTTGGTTAGGGTGGGACCGGCTCTTTTCTATTGTTTGGCTGAGCTATTAACCTATTACACATGGCCGAGCTCTTATAACTTAGAAGGATAATGCTAAGAAAATCAAAATTTTAAACCAAATTTGCAAACCAAATGACAAATTATGTGTCACTAATAAGAAATAAACACATTAATCAACACTTAAGTAAATAATCAATATTCACATCATTTAGTTTATAAAATTTGGTTTAAAATTTTGATTTCATAGCACTACTCTAACTTAAAAGGCCATAATCGCTAATTTTGAATAAAATAAAATAAAAGTCTCATATGATAGACCAAATTAGCATGTACATGGGTCCTTGCCTGGAATATGCGATATAATGCCATCTCCATTGGAGATGGCCAAAGGTCCAAAAACCAAAAAATGGTATGATTTGTCCAAAAAACCATCTCTAAGAGCAACTCCAGCGTTGCAAAGGCCTCTTAGGGCTACTCACTATTGAATCCACTTAGTGAACAGTAACTGTCTCTAATGAACAGTAACTGTCTTTTGCATCTCCACCCTTAAACTGAATAGCTATGGCAATAGGCAATAAAATATTAGTATTTTTTATTTTATAAAATAATACAAAATAGTTTTATTTGTAATTTCGGATAAAATTTTTAATCGTTCTCATTGCGCCACGTGTCATTATCCGAAAAGACAATTATTGGTGATAGATTTCGATAAGATTTTTATCTAATGTCATTGTGCCATGTGTCGTTACCTTTTCAGACTCGTTTAGGATAGATTTCCGATAAGATTTTTAACCAATCACGTCGCGCCACGTGTCACAATCTGTTTACAATCTTTGAGGATAGATTTCGATCAGATTTTTAACAAATGACAGCATGTCACGTGGCATTATCTGCAACCTAATCCTTTTTTTTTCCTCCATCTAACCCACCATCCATTTTAAGAAATCACACAACAAAATCAAAATCTCTATCATTATTCATAGTTTCCGCTTCCTTCTTACAATGTATTCTTCAAGTTCAAGGATGTTGTGGGAAATCGATGAGCAAGAGAAATATTTGTTTAGGCAAGGGGAAGAAATGTTCAATCTCCAGCTGGGCCAAAATCAGATGAAAGAGGATGAGGATGAGGAGCGTAAAAGGAGAGATGACGAAGCCAGAAGCCAAAGAGCCTCACATTCTCGTCGAGTCATCCAAACTGTGGCTCAAATCTGTAGGTCCAGCCGTTCCGCAAACATTGACAGAAGTAGGCAACGACGAGGTACGAATCTCTTGGACGATTATTTTGTCCGTAACAGTGCATTCCCTGATACATACTTTAGACGTCGTTTTAGAATGGAACGACATTTGTTCAACAAAATCATGATTGCTCTTTGCAACCATGATTCTTACTTTGTGCAAAAGAATGATGTTTTTGGTGTTATAGGCCTCATTCCTGAGCAAAAATTTACTGATGTCGTGTAGATGCTTGCATATGGTGCATCTGCAAACCAAGTGGATGGGAAAGCAAGGATGGGGAAATCAACCATTCTTGAATCACTGATGAGGTTTTGCTCCGCAATTGAATATATCTACACCATATAGTACCTCCGGAGACTTACTGAGATGGACTTGCAAAGGCTTCTGAAGAATGATGAGATGTGAGGTTTTCCTGGGATGATTGGAAGCATCGACTGTATGCATTGGACCTGGAAAAACTGTCCAAGTGCATGGAAATGAGCTTATGGGGACATAAAATGAGCACAAAGTATTATTTTGGAGGCGGTAGCATCATTTGATACATGGATTTGGCACGCTTTTTTCAGTGTTCTAGGGGCTCAAAATGACCTCAATGTCCTTGCCCAATTCCAGTGTTCAACGATGTCCTGCAAGGAAAAGCACCAAGAGCCACGTACTGGGTCAACGGACATAAGTACCACGGGCCATACTACCTAACAAACGACATTTACCCAAGGTGGTCATCATTTGTCAAAACAGTGCCACGTCCACGAAGTGCAAAGAAAAAACACTTTGCAAGCTGTCAAGATGGGTGTCAGAAGGATGTCGAGCATTGTTTTGGTATCCTCCAAGCTTGTTGGGCGATTGTTAGGGGTGCTGCCATAATGCTTGATTTAGAGTCGCTTCGATCCATCATGATGACGTGCATCATTCTTCACAACATGATTGTGGAAGATGAGTATGATTATGATGCCGTTGATGAATATGAGCCAGACACGATGAACAATTCCAGAACACAAATATATTGTGCTCATGATGCCACCAAAGAACCCGTTCAACACGAGCCATTACAAAGGGATAGACGTTACAATAAAAGACTCATTCAACGATATACTGCAGTTCAGGACCCATATATGCACAATGCCCGACAAATTGACTTGATAGAGCACCAGTGGGAATTGAAACAAGCTGAAAAAACTTAAGTTCATTTAGTGTGTTTATTTAATTTTATTTCGTGTGTTTTTTACGTTCATTTAGTGAGTTTTTTATTTTTTATTTGGTGTGTTTGTAATTTTATTTGGTATGTTTATGTAATTTTATTTGGTGTGTTTATATCCTTTGAATAAAGATTCTCTTAGTTTAAATAAATTACCAAATTAAATAAAAATACTCTTAGTTTAAATAAAGTACTAAATTCAATAAATTGGAAACAACATAAAGTACTCTATTCAATAAATAAGAAATTACAACCCAAAGTGATTGGAAAATTATAGGCTCTAATTAAAAACAAATTCCCTTGTCCCTCGTGAATGGAAAATCATCACCTAACCAATTTGTGGTGCTAGGATCATCTCCTCTTATGGTGTTAGGATCATCTCTTCTTGTGGTGCTACGATCATCTCCTCTTGCTCTCGCTTCCCTTGCACGCCTCCTTCACACCACGTCTGCTTTCTCTGAATTCCAAAAATATTTAGAATTTGGTGACTTCCCCTTTATAAGCTGCTTCATAATGTCACGATCTTGTTGAGCCCTTCTTTCTTCTTTAAGCTATTCCCTTTCTTACCTAAGTAGCTCTTTTTCTCTCTCACCATCTTGAAATAATCTCTTAGCAGCTGCAGCTTTTGCCTCTTCTTTAGCCTTATCAGCCTCAAATTTAGTCATTTCCCGCGCCAAAGTCAATTCACCTTGGCGAGCAAGTTCTTCCATGTATTTTGCATAATCATTCTTGGAAGCATTCCCTTTTCTCTTTGAAGCCTTCTTATCCCCGACGCTTGTTCATGGGGTGTTCCGGCACTTCTTATGCGTCATCTTCATGAACATGCGAGGCATTATCGGGTGTAGAGTGTAGAGGGGTGCTGTTCATGACAACTTCTAGACCGACAGGCACAACTCTGAATTTAGGACAATCTTTGACAATATTCCAACATTCCCACGGGGTGAATGATTTGTTTTTGTTTTTAGTTTTGGCATTATATCAAGCTTGTGCTCGAAGTGTCTACACAATGCAGGAGAATAAATAATTATAATCAAAGTAGCTAATGTAAATTTGGGTATGGTACAAACAAATAAATAATATATTGTTACCTGATCCGCTAAATTTTCCCCACTTCGAAGATTACTACTAGCTTGTGCCAAGGCGTCTCTCCAAAGACTAAACAATTGGCTGAGTACCAACGACTGGACATTGATTCTTTGTTTCTTTTCCCACCAATTTTCTCAAGATAATTGGTATGAATAAGACTTCACATTTCTCGCAACTGCATCTCATTACCCATAATCGAATCATAAGTAACTTCAACCCAGCTAGAACACAACTTAACATCTTCAATAAGCGTCCAATTCGTACCTGCATCATTAGTCATTTTGTTGGAAAACAATTGGATTGAAACTTTGAGAGAAATATAGGAATGTGGTTGAAAGTATTTGAAAAAATATGAAATTGTGGTGTAAGGTAAAAGATAATGAGAAGGTATTTATAGAAAAGTAAATTTTTTTTTTATTTTTCAAATTTTTTATTCACATAATTAATTTCTGCCGTTGGATTAAAAAAAATTTGAAATCCAACCCTCCAGATTGTGCCACGTGGCACACCAATAAAATTTCAGAATTTTTTACTGTGTTTTTTTTTTTTTAAATTTATAAAGGCTTATAACGTGGACCGTTGATCTCAAATCCAACGGCTAAAATTAAAGAAGGTTTGAATTTTTTTTTACTGTTAGAAAACCAACGGTCCACAAAAAGTAACAGTTGAAATCCAACAGACACGAAGGTGCCATGTGGCCTCCAACGGTAACATTACTGAATTTGTGTCGTGGGCCCCAGCGCCTGCAAAACCGATTGGGGACGCGCCTCCACGCACGCGTGTTTCGCAGGCGCCTGACGTAAAAAATATAATAACGTGGCTGACGTCGCCCTGACGTCAACGTTGCATCACCCCCACCTCGGGTTTTCGGGTCACCGATTCATGCCGGGCTTGTTGCTTGGGCCCCCTCCTGCGCTGAAGCCCGCATGGGCTGGAGTTGATCGCCCAGCGACTTGCTCATGTGCAATCCACGGTCCATCAGGTTAAAGGCCTCGCTGGACTTGCTCTAACCGATGACTGAGATATAATTCTACGAAGCCTATTAGGCCATTATTTGGCCAAAGAGGCATCAGGCCGGCTAAATGCAGTCCCCCTTTTAGCCTTTTTTTTTGCACTCAACTCCTCAATTGCAATAATGGCTTCAAATTTAAGGGCTAGATTTGAAAATATTCAACAATAATTTAATTAAATTAACTAATAAATTTAAAGTATAAAATTAAAACTAATAAATTATTGAGAGGGTTATGTTTAGCCCCTTCAGTTGGAGATGGTATATGAGTATGACTTGACACTGTTCATTTAAAAGTAAATTTTGCAGGACTGTAATTCTAGACAGGGTTATGTTTAGCTCTTTCGGTTGGAGTGGCCTAAGGTCACTCGATATGTCAACATTTTATAAAGCAGCTACTACAGTGAAGTTGTCACGTCCTTGTACTCATTATAATACTAGTTTCTAAACTGAGCTTGACATTATGCTATTTTACATGGCTTTGGATCCTCTCCTGAGCTCAGCATGCTGAGCCTCCTGAGCAAATCACACTGGCCGTTGGATTTTGATCCAACGGCTACAATTATTATAAGTTTTAAAGGAGTCCTCTGTTTGTAATCGTTGGATCAAAATCCAACGGCATGTGAGGCTCAACAGGCTAAGCTCAGGAGAGGATCCAAATTCATTTTACATGATGCTATGACTAAGATGGTGAAACAATATAGTTTTCTTTTTTCGTTTGAAAGAAACATTTTAGTTAACTTCATATATATGTTATATTTTACAAAGCAATTAGATGGGATGACGTGAATGTTTACGTTAATAACAAATTAATTTTTTTTATTGTTTACATAATTATTGTTGTCATCGGTCAGTTTAATACCAAATACATATAATATATATATATATGGCCTAATCGGACAAAGGGTCCTCGTGGTTATAAGGTATTCGGAAGATAGCCCTTGTGGTAAAAAAATTCGGATTTAAACCCCTGTGGTCAAAGTCTGTTAGGATTTATGCCCGAAATTAGAACTTCTGTTATTCATCCGTTAGGTTTAGGTGTTTTGGTTAAGGAGAACATTTGATTTTGGTCACATTTCTTCCTCCCCATTCCCTCAACTTAATCTGCACCATGCAATTAGGCCAAGAACTTCACACTCTGCAATGGACTCAGCAAATCCAACAACCCTTTCAATGTCTTAAGCCTCACACAATTCCACCATCCTCTTGTCCGCCATCGCCACCTGCTGCCTCTCCATTTCCCTCTCCACCTTATCCTCCTCGTACCTCATCTTTAGCCTCAGCTGCTCAACCTTCCTCACCTGCTCCTCCGACATGGAAACCAGCCTCATCGTCTTCAGCGACTCGACGAGCTGGAACAACATTGATAGCTTCCACCTGGTGACCCATGAATACACATTCTCCAAAGGGCTTGACCAAACAGGGCAGAAGAAGGCCATGACGTCATCCCGAGCAGTGGCCCACTTCACGGAGTAATACTCTTTGTGAAGGTTGGTGGCTTTCGACACCAAAGCCCGAAGCTCTGCCTCGTTCTGCCGCGTCTCCTCCAACAACTTGAGAAGTTGCTGCTGGAGCTGAAAAACCCATTTCTCGAAAAACTCAGAGAAACTCTGCTCCACCTACAAGTTACTAACGAAGGAATGACAGAAGTTCTAATTTCGGGCACAAATCCTAACAGACTTAGACCACAGGGGTTTAATTCTGAATTTTTTTACCATAAGGGCTATCTTCCGAATACCTTATGATCACAGAGACCATTTATCCAATTATGCTGATATATATTATACATCCGTACGAGGTGGGTAAAAAATAATAATAGAAAAGAAAAACTAGGTGGATTATTCTGAGTTTGTCATATTTACAAAGCAATCAGATGGGATTATATGATTGTTTACGTTAATAACAAATCAATTTTTTTTTCGTTTACATAATTATTGTTGCCCGCGGCCAGTTTAATACCAAATACATATATTTATATATTATACATGGTGGGTAGAAAATAATAATAGGAAAAAAAAATTATTGAGTACCTAAAGCCTTCCAATCTTTTAGAATCATTCCAAATTAATCTCAACTTTTTTAAACATTCCAAATAACTACCCAATCTATTGAAAATGTCACATCTATTAAGTCCCAATTAATTATTTTGTTAAATGTATATGTGGCAACAATAGGCTCACTTATTTGCTTATTTGGACACTACGACAATAATAAAAATAACTTCTAGACAGGGTTATGTTTAGCTCTTTCGGTTGGAAATGGCCTAATGACACACCTCGATCCCGATGTCCTCGAGACATCAGGGTGATCACGTGCTGGCCGACACCTGAGGGGTAACGAAAGCCATTTAGAGATGCATGAGAACGAGAATAAATAAGATTTATGAATTTAATGGTAATTAATATGCATTTAAGGAACGTGTTCAGAGCATACAACTAACAAGAACACTAAAAAGAATGAATATTAAAATTGAATAAGCAAAAGAATGGGGTCCTCCACCGAGAGGACTCGAAGATACCGATGTGGAAGTGCCTTAACGCCGGGATTGTATGTCTCGTTTCTAAGTCGTGAAGGGGGCGCAAAACAAACATGAGTGGACCAATTTGATATACATATAATAAAACAGTTATCAACATACTAACCTCCAGGTTTTATGAAAAACACATATATGATAAAATAGGTTTTCTAAAACCTAGCATGTCGCGCAGTGTCTCAAAAACATAACTCGTATATGCATAGTCACTACTAGTGAATGTCCATAACCCTCCAGGCCCCTTGCCAGCTCCTCGTCCCTAATCTTAAATGCCAGAGGAAAATAACTATCCAGGCCTTGTGCTAGCTTCCCGTCCTTGGGAATACTCATCCAGAGGAAAAACCCTTTAGGCCCTATGCCAACACAAAACCGTCGCCCGGGACGGAATCCTCCGTCGCCCCCGTAACGGAATATGGACCACTAGGTAAGTACAAAACCAATGAACATACGTACATTTGAAAAACATCTTCATAGTAAAAAGTCATCCATCATCTATACTATAAAGAAGTGTTCGAAACGTATTCTAAATATCATATCGTCATCCATCAGATATTATATAAAGAATACGGATTATAGGAAAAATAGTAATAATTTAAAATAGCCTCAGTAAGCACGATATCTCGTAAAACGTAATCATTAAATCATGTTTTTCACGTATGCATTTCTATTGTCAAAACATGCATTTTAGAAGGGGTTCACTCACAGTACTTCGCCATCGAAAGCCGCGCTGCTAACGAAGACAGAAAAGCCCTAAGAAATGCACCTAAGCACATAAAGGGTACAATTATTAAAACTATGCTCAAACGATTGAATTTGGGAAAACGAACTTCAAAAACGGGTCGAGGACGTCGAAATTAGCCTAGGAGAGGTCTCGAACAAAACTCGAAAAAGTCAACATTGACCGTTTAAAGTCAACGATCAAGGTCAACGCTGACCGTTGACCGGGTCGGTCAAACCGGGTTAGGGTTTTGGGTTGGGTCCTTAAGGGTTTTGGGTTTTAAGGGGAAAAGGCTTTGGGCCCTGGTTTGAAAGGCCCAAAGGCTTTTAGCCTAAGGGTTTCTGGGTTCAAAAAGGGCACCGGCCGAATGCCCTTATTTAAAACAGCCCGAAGGCCTTAGCCTTTAAAGGTTTGGGTTACAGACGATATGGGCCTAAGGCCCGCGCTTTAAACATGGCCCAAAGGTCTTTATAATTAAACAATAAATAAAATAAATAATAAAACTGAAATGGGTTTTGGGTTGGGCTCGGCAGGAAAGGCCCAAAGGCCTTGGGGTTTCTGGGTTGCCGGATTCAAAGGAAGGAGAAGGCCGGATTTCGGCCGGAAAGCTACACCAACTTCAAACGGCCATAACTTTTTCAAAACTCAACGAAATTGAGTTATTCAAAAACGAAAATCGTAGTTCTCGAAGAAACAAAGAGAATGGTACCTCGCACGACGTCTAACTCACCGTGGTTTGGCCGGAAAATGCCTCGAAAGCCTCGGAGGTCGCCAGAAACTGGGTAAGATTCAAATGGATATAACTTCCTCAATACTCAATGAAATTGGGTGATTCAAAAAGGAAAGTTGTAGTAATCAGTGATACGAAGAGATTGATACCTTGCACGCCAGCCAACTCGCTATGGTTTGGCCAGGAATTGCCTCAAAAGTCGCCAAAGTTACGTTTGTACAGTGACAGCAGCCACGGGGAGGTTGAGGTGATCCTCCCTCGATCCTAGCTTCTTGGAACTCGCAGGGAAAGGAAGGATGGTGGTGATGGTTGCTGTCCGAGTGTATGAATGTTTGTGTGTGTGTCGGTTCGACGGCAATGAGGGTAAAGTGAGGTCGAGAGAGAGAGAAAGGTGAGGTATACGGTGATAAAATTGAGGTTCCACCATAAAACCAATTGGCAATATGAGGAGTAGCCCAAGATCATATAAGCACATAGCAAACCTTGTCCGTCACTGATGTGGGAAAACTCTCAACACGCCCCCGCACGTGTGGCGGATTTTCAAGCCTACACGTGAACAACAACTGGGTGACGTGGAGCGCGTGTGGCCGTTGGGCTTCACACGTGAACAACCTTGCTCTGATACCATGATGAAATTGGGGTTCCACCATAATTTCAATTAGCAATATAGGGAGTAGCCCAAAATCATATAAGCACATAGCAAACCTTGTCCCTCACCGATGTGGGATAACTCTCAACATACGGGAAAGGGAAGAAAGAGAGGGAGAGAGAGAAAAAGAAACGGGCTGAGAGAGATGGAAGAGTGATGAGATTGGGGGACACAAAAACAGAAGGTGGGCCCCTTGGGCACACCAATTAAGAATTAAAAATTATTTTTTAAATAAAATGGGGGTGGGGTGTTACACCTAAGGTCACTCGATATGTCAACATTTTATAAGGAGGAGGTTCCTCCTCCTCCTTTTTTCTCATACACTTCCATCATCATTTTGTTTGTGTGGTCACGGTTAAGCCACGTCTTTTTATCTTATTATCTCTATAAAAAAAATTAATATAAATGTTGACGTGGCTTAACCGTGACCACACAAACAAAAGGAGAATAGAGGTGTATGGGAAAAAGGAGGAGAGAATCCTCCTCCTGCAGCTACTACAGTTAAGTTGTCACGACATTATGCTATTTTACATGGATTTGGATCCTTTCCTGAGCTCAGCCTGCTGAGCCTTCTGTGCAAATTATACGGGCCGTTCGATTTTGATTCAACGGTTACAATTATTATAACTTTTAAAAAGGTTTCCTGTTTGTAGTCGTTGGATCAAAATCTAACGGTCCGTGTGATTTGTTCAGGAGGCTCAGCAAGCTAAGCTCAGGAGAGGATCCAAATTCATTTTACATGATGCTATGATTAAGATGGTGAAACAATATAGTTTTCTTTTTTCGTTTGAAGGAAACATTTTAGTTAATATATGTTATATTTTACAAAGCAATCAGATGGGATGACGTGAATGTTTGCGTTAATAACAAATTAATTTTTTTATTGTTTACATAATTATTGTTGTCGTCGGTCAGTTTAATACCAAATACATATAATATATATTATACATCCGTACGAGGTGGGTAAAAAATAATAATAGAAAAGAAAAACTAGGTGGATTATTCTGACTTTGTCATATTTACAAAGCAATCAGATGGGATTATATGATTGTTTACGTTAATAACAAATCAATTTTTTTATCTTTTACACAATTATTGTTGCCCGAGGTCAGTTTAATACCAAATATATATATTTATATATTATACATGGTGGGTAGAAAATAATAATAAAAAAATGATTGAGAACCTAAAGCTTTCCAATCTTTTAGAATCATTCCAAATTAATCTCAACTTTTTTAAACATTCCAAATAAGTACCCAATCTTAGGGATGGTTCGGTATGGGATCCCATACCAAAACCCTTGTCCCGATTCCCAAACCGAAATTTTCGGGAATCCCAATTTCAATACCGATCCCAAACCAAATTTTCGGGAATCCCGATTTTTGGGAATCCCGAAACTCCCATACCGAAACCCTTGTCCCGATTCCCAAACCGAAATTTTTCGGGAATCCCAATTTCAATACCGATCCTAAACCAAATTTTTGGGAATCCCGAAATAGTTTCGGGATTTCGGGACAAATCGGGAATCCCGAAATGGTTTTGGGCTTTTGGACTAAAATTTGACATATTATGCTTTTGGGCTAAAATTCAACCTTTTATATTGAAAAATTGACAATAGGCATGCCCAATTTGCCAATTTGTTTCTACTAATCTGTGCACACAAATCTACCAATCAAATGGCAAGGCCCAGTTAGTATCTGCCTATTCAAAAGCAATCTGCCAATATGAAACGTTAATATATGCTTGAGTAAATTAATAAATCTATCTATAATCATGCTAGTCCCCAAAATTACGTCTAAAACGTTAATATATGTTTGAGTAAACTTCTGTACATATATAATATAAATATCATAGATAGATGTAAAGTTTTCTCAAGCAAATTGTAACTTATAATCTATCCATGTATCCATCTATCAATCTCCCATGTTTATTCTGCATCTATGTATTCATCTATCAATCTTTTGTGATTTAAAAATTCTGCATATGTTCCACTATCTATCTTAGGGCTCCTTCATGTATATGTTCCATCATCAATTTCCAGTGCTCCTTCAGTATTTCAATTTTCACTATTGGAGGTAGATGATGTTCCCCTTAAAGATGTGATCCTATATATTTAAAAATTAAATAATATATATATATATATATATATTTTGGTTTGGTTTGGGAATATCGAAATCCCAAAAACTTGAGACCGATTCCCGTACCAAAATTTCAGAATCGGTTCGGTATTGGGTACCAAAATTTTCGGGAATTTCGGTTTGGGATTTTTTCGGTTTGGTTTCGGGAATTTTTCGGTTCGGTTTGGGATTTTTGGGATTTTTTTCCAGCCCTACCCAATCTATTGAAAATGTCACATCTATTAAGTTCCAATTAATTATTTTGTTAAATGTATATGTGGCAACAATAGGCTCACTTATTTGCTTATTTGGACACTACGACAATAATAAAAATAACTTCTAGACAGGGTTATGTTTAGCTCTTTCGGTTAGAAATGGCCCAAGGTCACTCAATATGTCAACATTTTATAAAGCAGCTACTACCGTTACTTGGTGTAGGCCATGCTTCCATGACCTTCTATTGATGTTAGAGACAAAGTAAGTCCTAGTTAATTTAACAGAAATTTAATTGGGGCTTAACATATGTAATAGTTTCAATAGATTGGATATTGGAATGTTTAAAAAAGTTGAGACCAATTTGGAATGATACTAAAAGGTTTAGGAATTTTAAGTACTTAATCTAAAAGAAAAACTAAGTGGATTATTCTGACTTTCTGTACCAATATGCAATATCTGAGGGTGCCAAATTGCAACAATAGTCTTGCTGCTTGTTTGAATTTTCACTTTCGTTTATGTGGATTTTTGTTTTGCATTCTGATCTTTCTAGTTTTGTTTTCTTACATTTTGCTATGATTCAGATCGTGAAACAATATAGTTTTTTATTTTTTCATCTGAAAGAAACATTTTAGTTGACTTCATATATATATGTTATATTTACAAAGCAATCAGATGGGATGATATGATTGCCTACGTCAATAACAAAATTATTTTTTTGTTGTTTACATAATTATTGTTGCCGTTGATCAGTTTAATACTCATATATATATATATATATATATATATATATCATATATCTCTATAATTAAGGTGGGTAAAAAAATAATAAAGAAGAAAAACCAAGTGGATTATTCTGACTTTCTGTACCAATATGGCAAATATCTGAGGGGGCCAAATTGCAACAATAGTCTTACTGCTTGTTTGAATTTTCACTTTCGTTTACCTAGTTTTTTGTTGTTGCATTATGGTCCTTGTAGTTTTGTTTTCTTACATTTTTTATAGCATCTCTAAACGAAATGTCAAAAAGTCCACATCAGTAATAACTGTGAAGAAAAAAAACAACATAAGTGTTTTTTTAACTGAAATGTCAATTCATATGTGAGATGACATGTAATTTAACACCCAATTTTTATTAAATTTCAATCTTTTTCAACAATTAAAGTTAAAAAAATCCCTAAAAAACACAGACAAAAGTGAAATCCAATTAAATTGTCGAGACTATCAATGCAATTCAGCCAAACTATGGGTCTGTTTGTGGGATTATGATTTTTAAGTACCACTTGTGTTGGACCTATAAATTCATTACAAGTTGGTTTCAGTTCCTTCAACCAGCTAGCAATAGAGGAAAAAACAAAAATGGAAGATTACTTCTTATTGATCAAAATGTTGGTATTTTCTTTGCTTTATGTAATTCTGTATTTGGTTCTGAGCGTTGTTCATGTCTATTGGGTAAGACCCAGAAGCTTAGAGAAGCAGTTGAGAAAGCAAGGCATCAGAGGCAGATCTTACAAGCTTTTCCATGATGACATGAAAGAGATGAGCACGTCCAGCAGAGAAGCATGGTCCAAACCCATGTCACTCAACCACCAGATTGCTCCACGTGTCCTCCCATATTTTCATCAAATGATTAAAAAATATGGTAATTCGTAAAAACTTATGCTTATGATCATAAGTTTTTTTTTTCCTCAAAACGCTTTTATTTGACAATAAGGCTGTGTTGGTATGCAGAAATTCTGGGAAATAATACTCTGTTTGGATGAGAAAATTTAGTAAAAGTTTTAACATTTTTTTAACTAAAGATGAAGTTGAACTACATAATTAAGACAAGTTAATTGTAAGCATTAACTCATTATACTGTCGTTTTCTTTCCAAAAAAAAAAAAAAAACTTGAAAAGTGTTTCTTAAAACTCACTTTCTAAACAAACTTTATATTGTAATTGGTTTAGGGGAAGTGAGTTTGGGGTGGATGGAAACAAGGCCAAGGCTGATAGTAACAGACCCAGAGCTAATCAAGGATATATTAATAAACAAAAATGGGCATTTCATAATGCCACCACTGAATCCACTTGTGAAACTTCTGCAATTGGGCGTCGCAACCTTGGAAGGAGAGCAATGGGCCAAACGCAGAAGGATCATCAATCCTGCTTTCCACCTTGAGAAATTAATGGTAAAATCTTAAGCATAATTATGTTGTTTTTAATTTTTTTTAATTTTTATTTAAGTTAAGTTTTTTTGTTTTGAAAAATGAAAACTAAAAATATTAAGAAACTGCCCTTATAAAGTCATATGTGAAATTTTATTTTTACATTCTGATTGTTATAGAAAATGTGACAGGGTATGGAGGTTTCATTTGTAACCTGTTGTTCTGGCATGATCGATCGATGGGAAAAATTAATTGGTGTTGAAGGATCAAGAGAAGTAGATGTGGCACCAGAATTTCAAAAATTGATGAGTGAAGTTATAACTCTAACGGCCTTTGGAAGCAGCTTTGGAGATGATAAGCTATTTGAGCTTCAGAAAAAGCAAGCCGCTTTATCGCGTGAAGCCTATTATGGTTTCTATTTCCCAGGTTTCAGGTATGTTTGACATTTTTGTTAGAAATGTTTTTATTATAAATATGCAGAAATTTTTATTAAGAAGTCAAGAGCTTTCTTCAAAAAGACATTTGAAAGTGCTTTCTCAAAAAAAGAAAAAAAAAAGACACTTGAAGGTGCTTTCTGAATAAGGACGTACAAATGCTTCTCTAGAAAATACTTGTACAATCAAAAAGCAATTTTAAGTTTTATGTCAAACATCAAACATAGTTTAGGGTTTATGGATGGTATTTTTAGTAGTGTTTTATTTTTCTTTCGCTTTGTTTTTGTGTTTAGTAAAGAAGAGCGGATGTGAATTTCGTTATAAAGCAGCTAGTTTTCTGTTCTCTGTGCAGATTCATACCCACCAAAAAGAACAAGTTGAGGTATAAGCTGGACAATGAAATCAAAGCAATATTAAGAGCTATGATCAGGAAGAAAGAGAAAGCCATGGAAAATGGTGAAGTGACTAATGATTTGTTGGGTTTACTGTTACAATGCAAAGCACAAGAGGAAAATAGCATGACAATTGAGGATGTCATAGAGGAGTGCAAGTCATTCTACTTTGCTGGCCAAGAAAGCATAGCCACCTTGTTGACTTGGACGATGATTCTATTATGCATGCATCCAAACTGGCAAGAAAAGGCAAGAGAAGAAGTCCTCTGTGTGTTTGGAAAGAAAACACCTGATTTACACGGCATAAAACACCTCAAAATTGTAAGTTTTCTCTACACGAGTAATGCTACATTTACTAATTATTCGCGACTCATATCTCTTACAGAGGCGATTCACAATGTGCTCAATAAATGCTACATTTACTAATTATTCGCGACTCATATCTCTTACAGAGGCGATTCACAATGTGCTCAATAAATGTCTTACTTCGTTACTCGATTTTTTTTTAAATTTTTTAAATTTTTTTAATTTATTTGCAGATGTCGATGATATTGACCGAAGTTTTGAGGCTATATCCATCTCTAGCTCTTCTAGTTAGGCACACCCACCAGAAAACAAATGTAGGAGGCCTTTCCATCCCAGCTGGGGTTGATTTCGTGTTTCCGATTCTTTTTCTACATCACGATCCAAAATATTGGGGTGAAGATGTTGAGGAGTTCAACCCAGAGAGATTTTCCGAAGGAGTTGTGAAGGCATCAAAGGATCAAACTGCATTTTTCTCATTTGGGTGGGGGCCTAGATTATGTCTAGGGCAAACTTTTGCTATGTTAGAAGGAAAGGTAGCTCTGGCGATGATTCTTCAGCATTTTTCACTTGAGCTCTCACCTTCTTACACTCATGCTCCTGTTATCTCGACTTTCGTTAAGCCAAAACATGGAGCCCCAATCATACTGCACAGGATATAAGATGCTGATATTGTTGCCCAATAAGTAGATTCGACTAAACGTTGAATCTTCAAGTAATTTGAGTGCAGAAAAGATTGTAAAATATTTAATATCGAGTGTAGATGGTTAAAATATTTAATATTGAGTGCCGATTGTAAAATATTTAATATTTAATATCGTACGCAGAAAAGATTGTAAAATATTCAAAATCGCTGCGATTTCTTATATTAAAACTAGTCTAAAATTATGTCATTTATCGTGATTGTGACCTCATTTTCTTATTCTGCACTCATTTCACTGTTTTTCTCCTTTAATTCCCTTTGATTTATTAAATTTTAAGTCTTTAGAAGGAGTGTAAGAAAGAAATTGAAAGCACGAAAATCACTTCTCTTTTACCGAATTGATCAATTAAATAATGTGAATAAGGTCTAGGATATGAATCTATAGCAAGTCCAAGTGTGATGAGAGATTCTTTGCATAGCAGCTCTTGCCATGTCACCCGTTCACTCAAGACTAACACAAGAAAAGTGTAACCTTTGGCTCTTGTGTGTCTTGAGCATACGAGTAATGTGGTAATCGTAGCTGTATCCAAGAATTTCTGCAAGGAAGATGTAGCCGACATTTTATGCAGCTTTTACTCATCTTATCACCTTTCAAGATGTTTGAAACGAGAGATTTTTCAGTGTGATCGGTACACGGGATGATACATTACGTGTCACTATACAAATTATGGGATATGTGTGCTAAAAAGTTAATAACTTAAAAAATAAATTTTTTCACCACTTCTATTAAAACATGTGGTGTACCACCTGTGTTCCCGTCACAACGAAAAATTTCTCGTTTGAAACAGTGAAAGTTATTTCACTTTTTCCAAAAACCTATCTTGAGTTCTGGTTTTGCAATCCGATAAAATTAAAAGATTAAATCTGACCGAACTCAATAAATCAACCACTTTCTTCTCTAAAAGATTTTTAGATTCAATCACTCACAAATGAAAAAATGCTAAAATATCTGCATAATATATAAAGGATTGTAACACCGAAACATGATTTGTTAATTCAAGGAAAATAAACCTCAACTGAAAATACATACAAAAGGATCAAACATGACGTGGGATTTTCCTAAAATTAGCCAAAAAGGCCTCACAAATGCATCTCTAACAACTATCATGAACACAGAAAATAAAATAATAAATAAAAATAAAAACATTGCTCAAATGTCATGCAAAGTAAACCAACTCTCATCCATTTCAAGGAATTTATTCATCCACTCCAAATTCAGAGGCCCTTGTTCGCTACTCGAGCAGTTAAAGAATTCATCGCCACTGAAACCGAAGTTGAAGTTCTCCTCACGTTTGAAGGCGTCTTCTCTTTCAATTGTCAAAGCATTCACGTCCGTTGCTTTGATATTCTTTTGCTCTGTGGACCCTTGCACTGTCTTTGAAACTGCTCTGTTTTGCTTCATCTTTTTGCTCAAATGAGAGTTCCAGTAATTCTTGATCTCGTTATCTGCTCGACCAGGTAGTCTTCCGGCAATCAGCGACCACCTATATTCATAAGCAAGCCAAGTAAAACTGTAACTAAATGTTTAACAAACAAAAAAACATTGTAAATGTAAGTTAAGTCCGCTAGTCAGGGCAATATGCCACACTCTTTACTCCTAAATTCGAATTTTCTTCTTTGCAAATTAGCGTAGATTAAACGATCGCTTTATCAAAATATGAAAGATTAATGAATTGCTTACCTGTTTCCCAGAAGCTTATGAAGCCTAAGAATTAAGTCTTCTTCTTGGTCTGAAATATTGCCTCTCTTAATATTAGGTCTAAGATAGTTCATCCATCTTAACCTGCAACTCTTCCCACTTCGCTTAAGACCTGCAAAACGAAAAAGACATTTTAAGCCTTCTACGCCTATAAGAAAAATTAAACATGAAATGGTTATCAAACGAGCGTTAAATATGCGAGAACCTGCTTTAGTTGCAATGGACTTCCAACGCCTCGGACCGTGGATTTCTATAACTTGAGCAAGTTTTTGGTCCTCCTCTGCCGTCCAGGAGCCTCTGTTTACTTCTTTCTTTGAACTTCGACTGCTAACTGGAACCATTGCCACTCTTTAAGGTGAGATGATTTGAGTCCTACAAAGTAAGAGAGGTGAAAGTATATACTGAGATTTTGGAGGTGTATTTAGGTTGGTTTTCCTCCTTTTTCTTAGCTACCTTTCCTTGGAAGATTTCAACACCAGCTACCTTTGTATTTATATATGTAGAGACTCGAGAGTAGGACTGTAGTAAGACAGTGCATCTCTTTCCCAAGATGTCGACGTGGGTAAAAGATTGAAGGAGAAAATTTGTGTGTGAGAGCCAGCCTCGTCATCATAGAGATTCCTGTATTTTGATTTAATCTAATAGTTGTCATAATCAAACAATCATAAATAAATTTTATTTTATGTTTGAAGAAACATATATACAACATGAATATTACTCTACCAATCTTCCAAAGCTTCATGTTGATGCTAAATGTTCAGTTTTCTTTCATTAATTTGTAATGTTGCTACAGTGACAATCTTCTCGTACGCATGACAATTGAAATAAATAAGAATTTTTCAGATCAAACGGCCCAAATTGTACAATCATGAATGATTAAGAAGATGCATAGAGTTTTAGCGTAGTTAAGATACTACGATGACATGATTGGAGGCAACTGTCACTGAGGCACTGCAATATACAAACACTATATGCATGTGATCCAAGTGGGCCACGACAAAGGAATGATGACAGTATTGAAAGGGGAATTAGGGTTTTAAACTTAATCAGGACCAAGGTATTAAATATCGGTAATATCGGAAATATCGGTAATCCGAAAACACGGAAATATCGATGGAAATATCGGGATAATATCGATATCGATAAAAATTATATGGAAACCACGGAAATTGTAAGAAAAACTTGGAAATTTTTATTGAAACTTTGCAGGATGTTTATTTAGTCAATTATCTATTAGTTTATCACAAAAAATTGGAAGGAAATGCATTGCATGATGGATTTAAATGATTTAAGTTGATTATATAGCGAGCTGGCAAACATTGTGAGTGTAGAAAATATGTAGTAATTAAAGAAAAAAGTTTAAACACACAATAATCATTTATATATAATGAATTAGTACAATATTTTACACTGTATACATTGCATGGTAACATACATGAGTGACTTAGTACCACATAGAGTTCTTATGATGTTCAAATCTCTATTTGTAAAGTAAGTGTATTGTGAAGAGTAGTCAGAATGATAAATTCTCAAAATAATTTTGCATATAATTGTTAACATGCGTTAGTAACATCTGTTATTTTCTCCTTCTTTTCTTTATTTCTTTTTCCAAAAAAAAAAAAAAAAAAAAAAACAGAGAATCCAAAGTCAGGATTCCCTCTGCTTTCCCATCTTTCTGTCATTTCCTCCATCTCTTCTTGCTTTTTCCCACCTTGCTGTCATTTCCTTTCTCTTCTCACGAAACCAAATCCCTTCTTCCCCACCCCCCACCTTCCTCTTTTCCCTTCTTCCCCTAGTTTTCCTTCTTCCCCCCCCACTCATCTGCGGACGAAACCACTTCCCCCCACCTTTTGCGTCCAGGTTCTGCCTTCCACCCAAAAAGGCCCTCCTTCCTTCCCACAACACCCACGCTCCCCCCCCCCCCCCCCCGCGCGTCAACGTTCTGCTCCCCCCCACCACAGATCCAACGCTCCTTCCTTCCCCCCCCCCCCCCCCCCGGTGTCAACGTTCTGCTTCCCCGCCCCACAGATCCAACCCTCATTCCCACCTTTGCGACCGCGTTTTGCTTCCCCCCCACAGATCCAACCACTGAAGATGCAACATTTCCAAAAATCCGCTTGTCTCTCTCGGGTCCCCCACTTTTGTGTTTCAGATTCCCACCCCGCCGCGGCTCGTCTTCCACCCTCCTCGAATCTCTTCCATTTTTCTGTTTCAGATTCCCTCTTGCCGCGACCCTTCTCTTTCGCCGCGACGATATCGACATTTAAGTCTCCGGCGTTCTTCTCCGGTCAGCATAATTTCAAAATATCGCGATAATTTCGGAAATATCGCGATATTATCGATATTATCGATAATATCGCGATATTTTGACAAAAACCAGTTGGATAGTAATTAAAATATCGGTATCATGAAAAACCGATAATATCGACGAAATATCGCCGATATTATCGGCATTTTGTTCCTTGATCAGGACAACAAGCGAGTCAATTTAGTGATCAAAACAAACAGTCAAATGCATGATAAAAAATTAGGTTATAATCAGAGAAGGGAATAATAAAGTACAAACCCTAAAGTGGGAGGACACATACCCTTGCAGTGATTGATTGGATTCTTTTATTTTTCTCAGAAATAGTATGATGTCCCATATGTCATGTCCTTACAAGTTCCAACCCACATGGCCCAAATATGTTTTTCGTCTCACCAAATTCTATGCCTAATCATGCTTTTTTATTCTGTTTTTGTTTGTCTACATTCTAGGGCACAAAAAAAAGGATATTTTGGATGCGATCTCTAATTCGTAACATTCTTTGATTAAAATCTTAATAGTATTCAAAGTTTGATCAAAGTCCATTGACTTTGTACACCTCATTATATTACTATTACTATTTATAGTTTTATAGTTTTGATATTAATTGTTTGATATTTTATGAGATTTAAAATCCTATAAATTTAAAATCCTTCATTATAATACTATTAGAAACGGTTACAATAAAAAATTAAAACATTTTAATTGAATAAATGGATAAAAACTATGTAAAAATAACAAATAATAAATGGCAAAAGAATGTATCTGTAGTGTTAAAAAAATTAGTACATTTTACAAAAAAATTGGTACATTTCACATATAACAAAGTGGTACATTAATAAAGAAGAATGGGTACATTATAAATAAATTAGGGTACAAATAAAAGATTAAAAAATTATGAGTACAAATGAATTTTTTAAAAATATAGGCGCTAAAAGAAATTAATGCATGGGTACAAAATAAAACTAAAAAGAAAATACTACAAATTTAAAAAAAAAAATGTTGCAAATTAAAAGTGGGCACAAACTAAAAATATAAATATATGATACAAAGTTTAGGCATAAAACATAAATATATCATATGTAATTTTTCTATCATTGATTAAATATACAATGTCACGTGACGGTATACACATGGGTACAAACACAAATAAAACTTTAAAAAATATGGGCACAAAAAGAAACTAATATATGGGTACAAATTAAAAATGAAAAGAAAATTGGTACAAATTAAAAAAATATTTGCAAATTAAAAATAGGTGCAAACTAAAAATAAAAATATATGATAAAAAATTTAGCCATAAATATAAATATACTAATTGTAACATTTTTAACACTAAAGGAATATATTTAAAAATAAAAATATTTTATTATTCAAATAATTAATGATGTTATTAATACCCAAGGAGCTTGATCAAAAATTGAAAATGAATAGGATTTTAATCAATAGAGTAATAAAAAGAAGGATGTGAACCTAATTTTCCTTAAAAAAAAAATTGATTTTTAAGTATATACCGCGAGATTTTTGACAGTTAGCTAAGGGTTAGGTATTTGATTAAGCAAATTTATTTTGAAGAATTATATAGGCAAAAGTTAATTTTAATGGTATAGATAATTAAGTTTGCAAATTTTGCTTACTATCTTAAAGTAAACAGTGTTACCACCATACTATGAGTAGGCAAATGGGGTCGAACATCTGTTTCTATAGTAAATATTTTTTTTTGGAGGAAGATGACAAAACCAACAGATAATGGTGGCTGTTGTAGATGAATATATATATATATATATATATATATATATAATTTTACGTACTTTGTTTGCCTAATTCATTGCGGTGATAAATTTTTGTCATGAGGTGTATTTTTGCTCACCACTCTCAAGTGGTGAAGAGATTTTTCAATGTATAGAGAATATGGTCTGGTATACTAAGTATAATAATACAATTTGTTGGAAACTTTCAAAAAATTATATTATGACACTTGATGTACTGGATCGTGTTCCTAATACATTGAAAAATTTATTTCAGGAGTTATGATACTCGCTAACCCACTTAATACTATTCGAAAAATAAAAGGATTTTTTTATTTAACAGCTATAAATTTAGTAATATAAAATATTTTGAAACATAAAAGAACTTTTTATAAAAACTGCAAAAAAAAAGGGGCCATGAACTCTATCTTCTACAACTAAACCACAGACCCCAGCTACCCCATCTTCTTTGATGACTGAAGGAATCAGAGAACCCACTTGGAACCCTGCCATGCACACATAGATTGGGGCCAACTCCAGCGCATCATGTTGCATGAAATCATAGCGTATACTTTTGGAACCTCAGCCAACTTGAAAAAAGATGTAACTGTATTTAGACTAGAGATTCTTTGTGCATGTTTAATCTTTTTTAGATATATAACGTATTGAGAAAACCGCACTTGTATTCATTTTATTGGACTCTATATATTCTTGGATGGCTGATGAAGTCAGGGAACCCACTGGGAATAAACTGCCATGCACATATAGATTGGGGCCAATTCCAGCAATCATAGGGTATCATTTGGAACTTCAGCCGACTTGGCAAGAGCTAACTGTTTAAGATGAAATGAAATCTTACATATAATCCGTGATATATTCTTTTTCTATCTCACTCATCGGAAACCCACTTAAAACCTGCCATGCTCGTATGGATTGGGAGTCGACTCCAGGACATATACATATACACACACACACACACACACACGGCATAAATTCATAGGGTATTCATAACCAGTGATATGGCCTTTTCTCTATCTCACCCGTTTTATGACATGTCAAGTTCGATGGAGAGAAAGCATACATCCTCAGTTGTAACTTGTATAATAATAATCTCTCATGTTTTTAGTTGTAACTTGTATAATAATAATCTCTCATGTTGTTAAACATTTACTGAAAGAGAAATTTAATTTTCATGTTATGATACAGATTGTCGCTTAATTTATATTTTAATGTTAGGAATCATACACATGTTATAACATGAGCGAATAAGTAATCCACGTAATGGTGTTGACACTCAAAACTTACTGACAAAACTGTCTCCAAAAATTTAAAAGCCATGTGGACGCATGATTTCCTGCATTGGCCTCTACTGTTAGGAATTAACCATGAACTTTAGGATTAGTTATGTTGGGTCTGCAAATTCAGTAATATTTTAATGAAACCTTGGTTCTGCCAGTTCAAACAGGTTCAACTCTTTTTTCTCCCTGCAGAGAGTTCCATACACATATTTGAATACAGATGACATGTTTATAGTGGTTTTGATTGAGGATTAGGTAAAAAGTGAGCATTTGCAGCACTGTTTTTATTCATTCTTTATTTAGAGAAGTTGTGGATTGACATGTTGGAAAAGCATAGTCAGTTGGATCCTAATGAATGGAGTTTACATAACAAATAATTGTATAGCTGCTGGAATTGTTTCATAAGATAACTCTATAAATTAAATCATACAATTGAATGAAATTAAAGAATTATACTCTAAAATGTAGTAGAATGTTGAAGTATGATCCCATATCGAAAACCTGATGAAGTTAAATCTTTCTCGTATTAAATGGTTTTAGTAATACTTGCATTACGGGTTTTGTACAAAAACCCACATCCATTGCATTGCACAAATAATTAAGTTCAGCGTATTGAAAATTCTGAAGTCTCGAGTTAGGACACTTGAATCAAATCCTCAAAATGCAAATAAAAAATGGTGTCCCTGAAACTCAAAATAAAAGGATGTGGAGTAACAGTGGTCGGTTTGAACTGACTCTGAAACTTTGAAATAGAAATACCTCAAACTTTTTGGATTGGATTATCACTTTCTAACACCAACCACCACCAATGAAAAGAAAATAGAAAAAGCAATTCAAACTTCGAAGATCAATGCTAATTGAGTTGTTTTGAGTTGATAATCATGATTAGTAGAAGAATGTTATTACATTGCAAATTGCAGCAATGATATCCTTAACAGTTAGTCATTATCCATCATTGAGCGTGTTGACCCGTCCGCATGTGGCGCAGTAATTAGCAATTACCAGATGTTTCACCCAATGTTCTTATGGGAATTACCAGAGCTCCATTAATTTATCTAGAATTTACAAATATCTAAAACCAAGAGTTGAAACCCCCGCCATACAAATTGCCATCATTAAGGGCATGTGAAAAAGCAAACTCTCAATTATATGACCATGTTTTTGGCACAAGGACCCCAATTTCATTAATAATTTTGAAATATTAGAATTTAAAAGGCTTTAAAATTGAATAGACTCGATATTGAGATGGCACAAACAGTAATTGTTGTAGACTAAATTTGTTGGCAAGTTGTCAACAAAGACAGTGTGTCTATCCTGTCGCACTTAAACTCGAAAACCCCCTCAAAATAGATTATAACCGTTTAGAATGTTGTCTTGTAAAATACAATAGTCTTCTTTTGAACAAGCCACTACTGTGTTGGTTGGACAATTAGACAAGTTTTCAACAAACTGACTAGCTCTCTCAACCTTGATTGTCAAGCCTTTAGCACAAGAAAGCCAAACCAGCAACAATTTGCTTACAGAAGGCATACAAAGTGAGTTCTTGAAGGCACTTTTCTGCTGGTTAGCACGATTTCTTTCCTCATCTTCCCTCTTCTTTTCTTTGATACTCTTCTGTGCGGGAACGTCCCAGAAATGTACATCATGGTGGAGAACAATTTTTTAGAGTTCAATAGCATTCTCGATCAAGTACGTGACAAGTCGAAAACAACTGGTGCAACAACGGAATGCCACCAACTCAGTTTCACTAGCCTAAGGGAATGAATTATTGTCGTGCAACATGTGCGAAAAATGCCATTAAGTTTATGTTCAGGCAAAGATTTCTCTGGGGAAGGATCATCGGACCTCAGCACAGCTCCCCAAGGGATTGGCACTTTGGATGTGTAGTCGGGCTCTTGCTTGTTGATGTGCTACAAGAAGAGGACAAAGTTAGTTCTGAAATGTGCCTTTGTGGGGCCTTAGGTGTAGGCCTTGAGGCTCACAATCAAAACTAACTGAGTGCTAGGCGTACCACTACTATCTTAGTATAGCAGATGTAGAACAAGAGTGTTTTTAGTCGATTACTTGCACCCCAAGTTACTCGGACTTCTTGTTATCAAAGGATTGTCGTGGCTGGGTTAAGTCCACATTAAGTTCTTTTTCTTGCCTTGTAAACAAGGACTTTTAGTTCATAGTCTTGTATGTTTAAATGAAGGGAGTCCAGATTCCCTTGAGTCATTTGTTTGGTCTTAGATTGCTTTTAATGATAACATATCCATTAAACTAACCGGATCCAGACATAAATGAGACTCTTAAAGTTGGAAAACAGATGGAAATAACTTGAATACATATTGGAGAATGCATTAAGCAATAGATCTACAAATTTAGCAAACAAACAAAGAGCCTCGGTCAAGATTTCACCTTATCTGGCAAGGTTGAACCTCTTGCAATCACTTCTCTTTGAATTAACAGGGATTTATATGCTAAAAAGGGATGGATGGTAAACAAGTTTACACAAGGGAATCGATATTATGCCATTAAGGGAGATATCAGAGCTTTAAACTGGACAAGAGATAGCTTGTCGCTAAAAAGGATTGAAATTGGGTTGATTTCAGCTTTTGAATGCAAATCTGGCTTGAGAGCAGAGTTTGTATGTTTGTTTGTTTGATTGGTTGAGTGTCTTTGTCTTTGGGCCTCTTTTTCCTTTTATAGGCCAATTAGCCCGACTGCTATAACTTTGCTCTTGCTCGAAAGCATCTGAAGTGTAATGAGTCATCAACTTTTTACTTGGAATGCCACTAGAAAGTGTTATTTGGCTGGTAGTAGGTTAGTCTTCATATTCAAATCAAATGGTTAGTCCCCTTGTGATGTGATTTTAGACTCAATTCCTAAGCGTGTCACTCAGGATATGAGCCATTTGTCATGTTCTGATTATTCGGATGTTGAGATTAAGGAGGCACTTTTTCAAATGGATCCTCACACAGCTCCTGGGCCAAATAGGTTATCTTTTTTTTTTTATTAGAAATTTTGGGATATTGTTGGAACAGATGTGATTACTGCTGTAAAGTCTTTCCTTACCTCTGGCCGCATCCTCAAGCAGCTAAACTACACCACTATTTCTCTAATACCTAAGGTCCTTGAGCCGACAAATATGACCCAACTTCGACCCATAGCTCTGTGTAATGTTCTTTACAAGATAGGGGCCAAAGTTATTGTAAATTGGTTAAAGGTATGATGGATTCAATTATTTCGACGCTGCAAGGTGCCTTTGTTCCAGGTCGATTAATTTCAGATAATTCCCTTGTTACTTCCGAGTTGGGTCATTACCTTCATAATCTCTAAAAAGGAAAACGGGGCTATCTAGCCTTGAAGCTTAATATGAGCAAGGCATATGACTGTGTGGAATGGAACTTTCTCAAGCAAGTCATGTTGCAACTCGGTTTTGATCCTCGCTGGACAGATTTGATTATGAGTTGCATTAGTTCAGTTTCATACTCATTTCTAGTAAATGGAGATATTATAGGGTACATTGCTCCCACTCGTGGGCTCAGGCAAGGGGATCCCCTCTCCCCTTATTTATTTATTCTCTGTGCGGAAGGTCTTACCAACTTGATTGCTCGCTATGAACAACTCGATTTTATTCATGGTGTCTCTATTTGTTGTGGGGCGCCTAGTATATCTCATCTGTTGTTTGCTGACGACAATTTCTTGTTTATGAGAGCATCTTTCCAAGAGTGTTGGTATCTTAAACAAGTATTACACTATTATGAGGTGGCCTCTGGACAGTGTATCAATTTCTAGAAGTGTGCAGTATCGTTTTCGCCTAATATTAGGCAGGATATTCAAGATCAATTGGTTGCCTCCATATGTGTAACTCATGTGGATATGCAGGACCGTTATCTCGGTTTGCCTATAATGCTTGGGCGGAACCACTCTGAACGGTTTTCTTATATTAACGATCGGCTTTGGAAGAAGCTGAAAGGTTGGAAAGAAAAGCTACTTAGCGCTGCGGGAAATGAGATCCTTATAAAGGTGGTTGGGCAATCTCTACCCATTTACTCGATGAATTATTTTCTTCTGCCGAAGACCTTATGTGAGGATCTTCAGCGTATACTTTGTCGGTTCTGGTGGGGTGACAGTGAAGGTTCCCGTCGCATCCATTGGATGTCATGGGAAAACATGTGTCGTCCCAAGGAGAAGGGTGTACTTTGTTTTCGTTCGTTGTATGATTTCAATCTTGCGCTCTTTGCCAAACAAAGGTGGCAGCTGGTTCATAATCCTGATTCTTTGGCGTCTTGATTATTAAAGGCCAAGTACTTTCCTCGTAACACTTTCTAGCAAGCGTCACTAGGATCATCTCATTCGGGGTGTTGGCAGGGCATCTTGGAAGCTAGATTAATCCTGGAAAGAGGGTCACGATGGTGGGTAGGGAATGGTAACTCGATAATGATATAGCATGATAGGTGGCTTGACCGTCCCCATCTCTTTTGACCTCTCATGCTTCATTCTCCAGTTACTGGTGTGGAATATGTAGCTGATTTGATTGTTGTAGAAACGGCGTCTTGGAACTTTAATTTTGTTAATGAATTATTTCCTCCTTGTGAGGGTGCGTTGATTCTTGCTACTCCATTAAGCTGCAAACTTCCTCCAGATAAATTAATATAGCATTATGATGCGAAAGGTTTGTTCTCAGTAAAGAGTGCTTATAAAGTAGTTTTCAATCGCCGATTTGAGGCTTCCTCTTCGTAGTCGAGTTCGAGGAGGGTATCTGTGTCGAAAGCTATATGGAAGGCAATTATCCCTGGTAAAGTAAAGATGTGTGTTTGGAGGGCTTGTCGAGAAATTTTGCCTACCCGTGCTAATCTGGAAATCAAGGGAGTTGCAGTGGACAATATTTGTCTTTTTTGTAGTTTCTATTCGAAGTCGGCGCTACATGTGTTTAAAGATTGTCCATTTGCTCATGCGGTGTTCGCCTTTTCTCAATTAAATCTGGGGTTAAGGCTTCTGGCTCAAGCTTCAATGTGTGATTGGCTGTCGCTATGTGTGGAACAATTATCTCCAAACCAATTAGCTTTGCTGTTCATGACTCTTCATGGTATTTGGCATGCTAGGAACACTCTGCTTTGGGAGAACAAAATGGTTAATCCGTCTTTAGTATCTCATCTTTCTAAGCTGCAGCTGTCTGAGTTTGTTAAAGCCAAACCCGGTCCAGTTTCCCGTCCATTACAGGCGTCGTCGCATTAGAGTCACCTCCCAGTTGGGTTGGTAAAAATTAATATAAATGGTTCTTTCCTTTCTGGGTCGAATGTGGGAGGTGTAGGTGCGGTATTTTGCGACGAAGCCGATATCTATGCTGGAGGTTTTGTTCGTCAAATATCCCCTACATCGAATCCCACCGTGGTGGAGTTACTTGCTATTCGCGATGGTGTTCATTGGGCCGTGGAACAGAATTTGGCTCGAATTATTATGGAGAGTGATTCATTGCAGGTGGTTGAAGCTATTGGTAACTGAGTCCAAGGGTCTTCACTCATGGATCTTCTAGTGGATGACATCCATCATAACTTACGGGCCTTCGTGGATTTTTAGGTTTGTTATGTGAGTCATGTTGCTAATGTTGCGGCACATGGTATGGCCAAGTTGACTGTTTCTTCTTCTATTGATTTTTGTTGGTTTGAGAAGCCTCCGGACTCGGTTGTGGAGGCCCTCTTTGATGTTGCTTGACTTAAGATCTCTCAATAAAATGTTATCGTTTCTCTTCAAAAAAAAAAAAAAAAAAAAAGATTAACTAATCCCGATTTAATGATTCCTACTCGATCCCATATCCTCTCCGGATCTAAAAAAACTAAGTCTAAGGATCAAATGATCCGGGCCATTGAAATTTGATCCAATGGCTACAAACAGAGGGCCACTCCAAAAGTTATAATAATTGTAGCCGTTGGATCAAATTTTAACGGTCTAGATCATTTGATCTTTAGGCTCAGTTTTTTTAGATCCGGAGAGGATCTGGGTTCTTCCTACTCCCCCCCTCCCCTAATGAGAGGAAACTCCAATTGTAATCTATGATTTGCTTGAAAAGGATAACTCTTGACCTTGTACTGTTTGCCTTTTTACAACTTTAATTGAAATCCACGTTGCTTTTATAGTTTTATTGATGAGGTCGCAAAGAGGTTTGGAACCCATTACAAGTATGTAATGAATTTATTGTAAAAGCTGGTCTTTCTACATGCAAACCGGAACAAGATCTCAAATTAGCCTCAAATGCAGGAGAGCTAATGTTTTATTTTAATTTTTATTAAAATATATTTTCAAAAATAATAAACTTATTAACCACTCACGGTCCTACTAAGTGAGGTTTTTTAAAAAAAAAAAAAAAAAAAAAAAAAAAAAAAAAAAAAAAAACTATTCTTTTATTTTAATTTTATAATGCCTAATGAGAGAAGGGCAATTTAGGTATTATGAAAGCTTCACATTTTTACCTTCTCCTTTTATATATAGAACTATTTTTTAATTTCTACACACCTTAATTTGTGGTCATCGAATCTATTGAATTAAAAAAAATCAAAAGACATAAATTAACTAGGGATGTGTGAGAAGTAAAAAATGATGTGTGTATAGCACACCCCTTGTATATACTAGCCTCTTGCCACATGCATACGCGTGTACCCATTGACCTTTTTATGTTAAATTATTTTTTAGGTTTTAATTTAATAATTGACTTATATTTTGTTTTTAAAAAATATTTTAAAATATTGAAGTCCACCATAAACCATCTGCTACGTGGGATTTATTTTTAATTTTAATTTTTTAATATAACTTTTACTCAAAATTTAAACTTTCTCTTATTAATTGAATTTTTTTTCTTCAAAGGCTCTAATAAGAAAAAGGGATTTTGTGGCATTTTGAATGCTTCACTTTTTTATCCTTCTCACTTTATGTATATAGACTAGTCTGTTGCCACACGTATACACTTGGCAATTGACCTTTTGATATTAAATTATTTTTAGGTTTTGGTTTAATAATTGACTTATATTTTGTTATTAAAAAACTATTTAAAAGAAATTGAAGTCCACCATAAACCATCCACTACGTGGGTTTTATTTTATATTTTTTTTGAATAAACGATATTATCTATACTAAGGGGAGGGGTAGGCTAAGCATCACAATTGGCTAGCAATAATGTGGTTCAAATTCGCCTTTGGTGAGAATCGAACGTAAGACCTCTCACTTACAAGTGAAGAGGAATACCACAAGACCGTAATACTAAGTGACTTGTATTACTATATTGTCCCTTATTAATTGAATTGTTTTCTTTAAAGGCTCTAATAAGAAAAGAACATTTTGTGGCATTTTGAATGTTTCACCTTTTTATTTCTCTCACTTTATATATATAGGCTAGCCTCTGCCACACGCATACACGTGTGGCAATTGACCTTTTTATGTTAAATTATTTTTTGAGTTTTAGTTTAACAATTGACTTATATTTTTTTGTTAAAAAATATTTTAAAAAATTGAAGTCCACCATAATCCACCCACTACGTGGGTTTTATTTTTATTTTTTTAGAGTGCTACTAAACCCACCCCAGTGTCTTATTTTCCCACTCACGTTATAATCTCACCCACTACAAAAAGTTAAAAATTTGAAATGTTATTTCCCACCAACTATTATTCTTAACATATCCTTTATATTGAAATTCTTTTTTTTATTTTTATTTAGTAAAATGAAATCTACAAAGAAATGATTCAATTGATCAAGATACACAACGAGGATCACATCTATACAATTTTACTAACATTTTACACAATTTCCGGCTTCTTCTCCATCTCCAGCATGCCACCCGCCCCAAGAACTCCATGTTCCACTTCATCTACGCCTCCAACCACAAGTATGTTGCATAGCTTATGAATAGCTTTATTTATTCAATATGTTTATCTTGTAAATGTTTTGATATAGGAGATAATATCCTTGTAACTGCATATTCTCTATAAATGGAAAATTTTGGCATCACTTATTGTTAACTAAGTTGAGCCTACAAACAGCATCGTGTTCAAGCATTCTTATTTTCCATGTTGATATCTTTTATAGACAAGCCTTTATCCTAGTCTTCAAGGTTGTTTGCTGGTACTGACAACAAAAATAAACAAATCAAATTAAAAGGGCCAAAGGTACTAGGGCTGGAAAAAAATCCCAAAAATCTCAAACCAAACCGAAAAAATCCCGATCCCAAACTAAAAAATTCCCAAACCAAATTTCTCGAAATTTTCGGTATGTTATCTCGAACCAAACTGATATTTTCGGTGCTGGAATCGGTTTTGCATCTTCATTTTTTCGGTATTCCCATACCGAACCGAAAATAAATATTATATATATATATATATTTTTTTTTAATTATAAAAGGGTTATTTGAACCGTTCATTGTTTTGGATTAAATATATGCCGTTGGTTTGTTTTTAGGTCAGCATGCTGCATACGGCATACCATTTCACTTTCACAGTCCACTTCACTTCAGTTCACTTCCCTTCCATTTCTATCGAATAGCCGAGCGGTCGAGCCTTCCTCATCTCATCTCTGATCTCTCCATCACCGAGCCGGCGAGCCCTCAGCTCATCTCGCTCTCGCTCTCTCTCTGTGATGAATTCCGACTAGTCACCGGCCACCGCCACATCTGACTCTCCAACCTTCCTTCACCACACAGCCACCTGTATGCCACCTTTCTTTGTCGCGACGATCTCTCTCTAGGGAACTCTCCATCCAGCACTGAGTTCGAATCTCTGTCATCCCAAAATAGGTAATTAATTTAATTTAGTGTTTTGAAATCTAATTTCTATCTTCCTTTTGAAATTTCACTTAGGGTTTGGAATTAATTTTGTGTATTATTCCCCCATTTTTTTCTTCAGTTTTTCTGTATTATTCAGCGGAAGATTCAATTTCCAACTGGGTTCTCAAATTCGTGAGCTTTTTATCAAAAGGTACGTTTTTGTTTGATAAAGTTCATTATTTGAGTATGTGAGTTCGAATTTACGGCATTTGGGAGTTCGAATCATTGTGTATTGCCATTTGAGTATTTGTATGTAGGTGTGAATCTGTATATGTGAGTTCGAATTTGAGTTCGAATATGTATGTGGTGTGGCCCTATGAGTGTGAATCTGAACAGATTGATTTCAGTGCATAAATTTTCAATTTTATTATCACATTTCTAAACTATCAAAGGTTAACTCAATGGTTGTGAGCACCAAAGGGAAAAATGGTTAAGTGAACATTGTTCGCTCAGTCTTTCCGTCACTCAAACACTTCGGGTTCAATTTCATTTTCTGGTTTGAATTCAATTTTGTTGTTATGAGATTCTTTTTTGTTTGTTTGCACCATCAATTTTACTACTCTTTTTGTTTATATCTATGAACCCAATCATCTGCATTTTTTTCTTTTTTTAATTGTTATTGCAACCTTTACTAGTTCACATCTAACTGGGTTCTTTTAATTGCGTGATTACATTTGCTAAATTTTGGACATGATGCACCGATGTTTTGTTTTTTAGCCTTATCAAACATTGTTTAGTCCAAAACCTCAAAAGCCCAAAACTATTTTGGGATTCCTGATTTGTCCCAAAATCCCGAAAATATTTTGCGATTCCCGAAAATTAGGATTCCCGAAAAATTGGTTTGGGATCGGTATTGAAATTGTGATTCCCTAAAATTTTGGTTTGGGAATAGGGACAAGTGTTTTGGTTCGGTATCCCATGCCAAACCACCTCTAAAAGGTACTAGGGACTTTGAGAAAGAAAAAAAAAGGTACTGGGGACGTTATTTTTTGAAAATTTAGAGAGGTGTGGGTTATTCTATAAGATGGGGAAGAATGAACCTGTCAACCTAGAGAGCAGGGTTTTTCCTTTCTTTGGTCATAGATGTCAGTATAATTGCTATTTAACTTTTTTTTTATTAAAATGTGGGTAGAGAAATAAGACAGTAGGATAGATTTATCGACACTCTTTTTTTAATGTATAATCTTCATTCAATCTTTAAATTGTCTTGTATTACTATTTTGTCCCTTATCAATTGAATTGTTTTCTTCTAAGGCTCTAATAGGAAAAGAGCATTTTGTGGCATTTTGAATGCTTCATCATTTTATCTCTCTCACGCTTGACCTTTTTATCTCTCTCACTTTATATATGTAGATAAACATAAATCAAGAAAAGTACATATGTCATCATAATAAGGGAGATGATTTTCACTTAGCCTCACATACACTTCTCTTTATTTCAGGTCATCATATTGTATAAATCTAATGAAAACAACGAACATGATTAACATGAGCATGTGAGAAAAAGTCTGTTTATCATTTTCCTATAATTATTTGACGTGCATAATTCCAAATACTATAGTGAAGTTTTCTTCAAATAACGAGCACGAAATATATTGACGAAATATTTCAAAATTTAAAGCAAAACCAACCATTAGCTTTTTTTTTTTTTTTTTTTTCAAATTTTGTTTTGGTACTTCAATCATTTTCCTTATCGTTAGGAGGTGTTTATACTCTTTATTAGGACAATACTTGTGTTCACTCAAATAGGGCACCTCAATATTTTCTTAGTTGCAATTAACAAGTTTTCACTGTTCACATATCATTACGGGAATGATTAATTTTCTTGATCATCATATAAAGATATTTTCTACAAAAACTAAGTCATTGCGATTGTTAGGTTCAGTTTAAAGTACTTAATCAAAAGCGGTACGTACTTGATTTCAACAAAATGACTTTAAAATGAGATACGTTAGGTATGCTAAATATTTTGTAATCCAAATGTAAGCCGTGTGAAGACATCAAACGTGATGAATAACCAAGAACATACATCGTCCCCTAAATATTTTATACAGCTCGATCGAATGGACGTGGGATTCTGCAATATGCATATATGTGTACGACGATCAACTTGTATGTGTCGCCCCCACGTCAAGACTTGGGAGGAGAGTCACTAGAATTTGGGGGAGAGGAACCCATTTTATTACTTAATTAGCCACGTATGCATGGATCATACTAATTTAAATTTGGACTTGTGTTCACTGTCGTGGTGACTTTGAGAATGCTTAGTAATTAATTAATTAATTAATTAGGGAGTCTTACCCAAAAGAATCTGATAAGTGATATTTCGAGTAAGTATTTACATAATCTTCTTCTATCCAAATAAATAATTCATCGAAATAATGAGATCGCCAAACGTTTGGGAGTTCCTCTATTCAATCGTTTTCCTTTTCCTTCTTCTTGTTACTGGATATCTTGTCGAACACATTTTCTCTTTGTTTCTCGAGCCTATAGTAATGTTCGGGAGTTCCTCTATTCAATCCTTTTCCTTTTCCTTCTTCTTGCTGGATATCTTATCATACACATTTTCTCTTTGTTTCTCGAGCGGTCAAGCCTATAGTAATGTTCGGGAGTTCCTCTATTCAATCATTTTCCTTTCCCTTCTTCTTGTTGCTGGATGTCTTGTCGTACACATTTTTTCTTTATTTCTCGAGCCTATAGTAAGTTACAGATAGAGCTCGAAAGGGTAAAATTAAGAATATTAACTAAACACCTGCGTCTCTAAGGTTTAGTGAAAACAGGAAATTTATATAAGTTAGGTTAAAAGGCGTTTCCCGATATTCTTTTAGCTTAATTAATAAAGTATAGAATCATAAGATTAGTGGGTTTGTGATGAGTGTTCTCATTAGGTTATAACATCTACATAAGGGTTGTTATTGGTACTCTGCGCATTACATGTATATGATACTCTCTATTTAGTATTATAGCCTAGTGAGTAGAAATCAATAGAAGATTAAAAGAGTTTCTACCAAGCGCGCTTAAAGAACCTAAGAAGCGTCAAGAAGATATCAAACAAATCCAGGTTAGTATAATTGTACTTTATAATTATATGAACACTATAGATTTACACGTCAAATGTGTATGTAGTATATATAATTAACTATACAGACCCTTTGGTACCTCTTTTTTAACAACACACCTTTGGTAGGTTAAAAAATTGAAGACCTCACTTTAACTTGAATTCAAATTGGCCATTTTATTTTATATAATTAAAACTATGCTTAAAGTTGTTGATGTACTTTGTATGGTATTGCCTTATTCTGGAAAAGGTCGGTTACTATTTACTACATAATAATTATCGAAGTCAATTAGGTGCGTCATATTAGTGCTTTTTAATGTACAAGAAATCAAACTTAAATCAAGTGACTATACATTTTTTTTCTTTTAACAAAATGATACATTTTTTTTCTTTTAACAAAATGACCGGCTTGTGGCTTCACTACAGCAGTCTACCATTCTGAAGGCCGGAAAGACTCACAAATTGTTTGGTGTCAATCAAACATCACTCGAGAAACCAAATGGAAACATGAAGAAATTGATGGCTTTAGCTATGCATACCTCCTATTCTAAATCTTGTTTCTTATTGGATGGGAAAAAAATCGAACACCCGACCTATTATAAGCTCAACTTATCTCATCCTTCTTTGCCAATTGAGCTAATCCAGAAAGTGTAGATCTTTGTGTTTTAAGTAACCAGAAAACAAGTCCTACAACTCATTACTTCAGATACAATAAAGTCTTAAGATAAACTTGGAATGCATACAACTCCTCATAAATCTCATAAAACCCATTACAAAAATTCTGCAACCGTAAACTTACAAGAAACTTTTTTTGTGTAGTGGTATAAAACAAGAAATTTTCAAAGTGTCCGACACTCAAGCGGTGTTATAAAATAAGTGGATGGATACAAAAAAATTTATTATTTCTCTCACTTGTATTTGACATGTAGAGCATCTTTTGAATACCCCGATACTTAAAAAATCTCTCGTAATAATATGTTTATGAATATATATAGTGGTGTCACCTTCACACACATGTAGATAGGACCAAGATCCGTGTAGCATTGGAAGAAGGCAATTAGGACTTATTTCGATTGGGATTATGTCCATGTTATTACCGGTCAACTGTCCCGTTAAAGTAGTCACATTGATAGCAAAAGATCGTTGTTACCGAAAAAAAAAAGCCAAAAAGCAAAAGAAAATTGGAAAAAATAAAACAAAAATATTTAGAAAATATTAAATTAATACAAAGCAAATATTCTAAAAATACCACAAGTCATGAAAATATGAGAGCAATGGAAGCTAGCTTCTCAGTTTCCATGGCCTAAACAGAACAAGAGTCGCTCAGTTGCTGTTGAGGCCATCCCCCCACACCACCTTTGATCGCCACAATTACAACCGTCCATTTTTTTCTAAGTTTGAAGATTGATCGACTGGTTACTTTTTGTTGAAGAAATGATACGCCACTTCAGCCTCAGGAGAAGAGTTAAACGCCGAGTCTTGGTCTTCCGCCGCTTTATGGACCGGCTGCTCATGTGTTGTTTAGGAAGGCCGGTCCAGTACAGTATGCTGCCCATTTCGGCCGCCATGTCGTCGCCGAACGACACCCCTTCCACTTTTGCGTCTTCGTCGCCGTACTCGAAATCAAGGGACCTCACGTGTCATCACCTTCATCGGAACAAGAGTAGCCACCGTGTTAGCAGCTCCGATTTAGTGCCGTTGAAGATCAGCCTCTTGGGAGATAGCCAGATTGGAAAAACTAGCTTTGTGGTAATTAATCTCTTCATTAATTCTCGAAGTTCGTTAAATGACATTTTTTTCTTTCTGATTTTCACGTTTGGGTTATGGAATATAGATAGAAATTTCACACAATCGTACGTATCATCTTACGGTGATTTTGTGATTTAACGTCTTTTCGAACAACAATAAAGTCGTCTAAAATATACAAATTTGTATGACATGTGAACACATGCAGAAAAGCGAATGCATCATGTTTTAAGGATTAAAAATTTGTTCGTATATCATATGATTTGTAACATGAATTATGTTTTAATCATCACATCACACTCATTTATTTATTTTCATATTTTTTGATTGAATTTATTTGGTTGATTTAGGTAAAGTACGTCGGAGATGATGAGAAGGAAGATGGAGGAGAGCCAGACACCACCGGATTAAATTCGATGGATAAGACATTATTGGTCAGTGGTGCACGGATTTCGTATAGTATTTGGGAAGTTGGAGGTATTAATTAATATAATCTAATGAATTAATCTTCGATTTACAATCTAATATTTCATTGAGTTTGTAATAATTTTATTTTAATTTTGATGCAGGTGATGTAAAATCCCAGGATAATATTCCTGTTGCTTGCAAGGATTCCGTAGCTATTTTGTTCATGTTTGATTTAACAAGTCGGTGTACGTTAAATAGGTGAATTTCTAAGTACAATCTCTAACTTTTGGTATTTTAATCCTGTTTAAATTTTTAATTAGCATACTAAACCGGGAAATTTAATTTCTGTGACTGCAGTGTCATAACATGGTATCACCGAGCAAGGAAATGGAATCAGGTAACTGTAAATCCATTCCATTCTCTTATTTCACAAATGAATCATGCTTGGCAGTTGAAAGAAGAGCAGCAAACACGGTTGAAAAACTAATCAGAAATGGTTACGTGTTTGAATAATTAAAAATTAAAAATTATGATTGGATATTTGTCTATTTGTGATTGAATTTCAGCAGCACTTATTGTTCTTCTTTCAATAACGAAGCATGATTCTTCACAAAATTAATCAAGGTTTTTCCCCAATTGTAAAATGCTTTTTTCATTTTGGTTTGCAGACGGCAATCCCAATATTAATTGGAACAAAGTTCGATGATTTCATCCAACTCCCCATAGATTTGCAATGGACAATTGCAAGTCAGGTAAAGATGCTTACTAACTAGCATAAATTCTTAATTTAAAAGCGATATTCTAAAAGAAAAACTAATAAAAAGGATTTAAAAATTTTGAGTTTTAACGATAAAGATAAAATAAAGGGTAAAATGAATAGTACTATGATTGATTTTTTAGTGTAAAAATATGATTTTTCGTTAAAGTGAGTAGTACCGGAAACTTTTCGATAAATTTCCATATTCTAAACTATCTTAATTAATATTTAACTTTATGCTGCAAAAATATAATTTAGGATTTACATACGAAACATCAAACACCATAAATATTAAAAAAAATGTGTTTAGTCAAAAAAATCAATGATTAGGGGCCTAGTCACCTCTAAGCACCTAGGATGAGCTAAGTAATCTTTCTAGAATTTATTTATTTATTCTTGGCCGGTGAATACGGATAAAGATGACGAAAAGTTGGAGACATCCAAGTCAATGCTCAATAGTAAAACTGAAAACGCAAGCTAATACACATTCAATTTGGCTACAAACACCAACCAACCAATATGAAATAGTAATGTGTCCAACTATTTGTCATGGCCTTTTAAAATCTACATTTGTTACCAATAGGGTTTGTTTGGACTTTCAAAAGTACTTTTGCTTATAAGCACTTAAGTCAAAAGTACAATAAGCTTTTATTAAAAATCTAAATCCTTCTTGAAAAAACACTAGAAATCGATTCATCAAGAAGTAATTGGTAACAAGATGCATCTAGAACCCAAAAGGAATTCATACTACTTTTCTTAATCTGCTAAACACTACCAAAAACACTTTTCGTCATCAGAAAGCTTTTAGATGGCCCTATAACCCAAAAGAATTCATAGTTCTTTTCTTAATTTGTTGAACGCTACCAGAAACACTTCTAAGTATCAAAAAACGCTTTTTGATGGCCAAAATAAACTAAGTTCATAACACCCTTTGAGCAATTTGTGCTCCCATTCGAGGGTGTTCATTGGTTGATTTTTCATGTCAAATGTGAATGCAGGCAAGAGCATATGCAAAGGCACTAAACGCAACATTGTTCTTTTCGAGTGCAACATATAACATAAACGTGAACAAGATCTTCAAATTCATAACGGCCAAGCTCTTCGACTTACCTTGGACAGTGGAGCGCAATCTGAACATCGGAGAGCCCATCATTGATTTCTAGTGTTGGAATTTTGTAAATATAGCAGGATCTCTCTGATCTCTTTGCTCCCCAGAGATATATGGAGTCAACTGGTCGGTCCCCGGAGGCTGGAGTTGCCGTAGTCGTCAGTCTGATAACGATTCGTTTTTTCCCCCATTTCATGACCTTGTTTTTTGTCTTCCATTTCATGACTTGGAGAAAGGGAGAGGCCGACAGCCCACATCTCCATATATGAATAAAGTTTTGTTAAGCAGTTGTAGACAAAGTTCGAAAAAGAAAAAACAAACATGAATTTTTGACACGATTGCAGTCTATATACATATTTGATCATGCAAATCAGTCAAAATCTGATATCTCATAGCAAGAACAAATGCACCTAGTTTTCTTTAGCCGTGGAGATAAAGAAAAGCAGGCACTTGATAAAGTGTGACAGACAAAACTATTGAATCGCAGTTACACTTGCATTGCAGAAACGAACCACCACAAATGCTTATATTATAAGAAAAAATGACATAAAGTTGATGGTTCAAATAAAACTCAAATAAGCTGCTGAACTCAACTGCATTGGGAGCCGTAATCTTAGTTGCACTCCAACATTATGTTATTAAGATAAAAGATAACAAAAACTGGAAATTTTGAGACAATGCGCCAACCTAAGAGCGATATTGATTCCGATAACAAAGGTGGCTTCACTCAAGTTTCACCTCTCTTGTTGGGGGATCCAGCTGCAAATATGTAAATGGCTCTGTTTGTTCCTCCCTGCAGAACAACACAAATGCTTCAGAAATCACAGAAGGCAGCGTAACATGTATTGAATTATGTAACTGATGCAGCATTACATGTATAATAATTTTTTTGAATCTAAATTACATGTATATAATTATAAATATATAAAAATAAAAGAACCCTCAAATCATGGCATCATTAAGGTAGAAAATACGATACATAAATATACACTGGGACAACATTTTAAAGGTCAATCATACCCGGGTTTAGATCGCATGCACTGCCAGAAGAGCTTAAATGGCCCTGGAACTGTCTTAAATGGGTTTCCCTCAAAACAAGCCTACACAAGAAACAGGCAAAGATCAACTGACAAAATTGGAATGAAACACTACTAATGTTGGCAGCAGCTACAAAAAGCAAGGGAAGTTGAAAACTTTCAAAGTTACTACTAGAAAGAAATCAGCACACACTCTCCAAGTCCTTTCCCAACACAATCATCACTCGGTATCACCCAAACTAGCGCATATATAAAGACTGATGAAGACACCTTCACATTGAAGATGAATCCTCTTACTTGTGAACTTCTTCCTTCCTCACTTCCATAAACTGACATCTGCAAACGCCCTCCTCCTTATCCCCGATGAGCTATGCTAGTATTGATTTACTTAACTTGTTCTTGCTCTACATTCAGCATCTTTACACTAATCCCAAACAACAAACATTGCGATTAACCGGGGAAAAAGGCAAACATTGTGCTCAGTTTTACTAGTTACGATAACTAATAAAAACAAATGTGATTCAGTACAAACATATGGCGAGATCCTAAACCATAGAAGGTCTAAATGCAATTTTGATGCACGACTAAATTCTTTCAAAAGCGAAATTCCCATTATTTCAATTGAAAATTCAACTTATACCACGCACAAACACACAATTAAACTAAAAACCGTACAATTAGATCCATCAACCGCGAGCAGCCGCAAAATTACTTAGCCGGAAATCACTTGCATTCACTTCTTCGGACCCAAACCCCATCAAAAAATTTCAAACAAGCTCACCCACAAACACAGAGCAACCAGAACAACAATTAAATTCCAACCCAATGTTAAATCAATTTCCTCTGATAAGAAAGTTCAATAATTTAAGCATAAGAGATCCTAAAATTAAAAGAAAAAAAAAAGAAGGGGGGGGGGGGGGAGTGTTTGGGTTACCTGGATGACGTCCTCCGCCCGGTCATTGCATCGGTGGGCGTTCGGTTCGCGATGATCGCCCTCCGGCCTCCCCCACGGGCTCTCTCTCCTTGGCACCGGTCGAGTCTCGCTCATCTTTCAGGTAAAAGCATGTAGCTCAAGCTTCAGTATATAGCTCTTTCGGTCCCAATTCTATAGTAATACATTGGGCCAACAATGTAATAGGAGAGTCGTTTTCTTTTTAAGAAATGATATTTTTTACACTAATGGAGGTCAGCATTAGTATTACATTACCTCATAATATGTTAGCAATAATATAGTTCAAATTTATCTGTAATTGTATTTGAACTTAATACCTCTCACTTACGAGTAAAGAGAAATATCAATAGACCGTAATATTAAGTGGAAGGAGAGTGGTTTTCATGATGTGATTTTATTTTGAAAAGTTACTACCATTTTTATGAGTAAACGGCTCTTTGATCCTTTGACTTATCATTTCAGTTGATATTGACTTTCTAAATTACTTACTTCTTACACATTATTATTAATTTCTATTGTTTATCTTCTTTAATTAATTTAATTAATGATTAACAATTAAAAAAAGTAGAAAAAAATGTATGGATAAAATCACCCAATCTTTTTCACTAAAAGGTGGTATTGAATTTACCCCGTCAAGCCACATCTTTAATTTCACGTCTCTTTTTTCGTTACTTTTGGAAAATGAAAATGTTATTTTAATTATTATTTTTATATAAGATGGAAAATGAGAATATGTTCATTTGCCAAGCCCAATTGATAACCAAGCAATTTTAAATGCCCCAAACATTTGAGGGGCCTATGTGAGTGAGTCAAAACACCCCATATAAATTGCACCCCATGTTGAGTTTTCAACGTTCCAAGATCCTCTTTTTGCTGCCACTCTCATTTCTCCCTGGCTAGCTATTTTCCTTTCCTCGCAAACATAGCTAGGCCAAACCTCCAAAACTAAGCAAGGAAAAAGAAAATGGGTGTTCTTGTCAAGCTCATTGATGCGCTACTCTTCCTCTTGCTCCTGGCGATCGCTTTCAAAACACCGTTGATTGAAGCGCAAGCATGCCTCCCTCGCAACATCTATCCAGACATTCTTGTGGACCTCAGGAACTGGTACACTCGCGAGTCCGGCGACTATCTCATGACCGAAATGCCTGATTTCTACGTCGGGATCATGTGGATTGAGCTTGTTTTTCAATGGCCTCTCGTGTTTGTTAACCTTTATGGCATCTTGGCTGGCGAGCCTTGGTTCAACATTACGTGCTTAAGCTACGGAATATCTCTTTTCACTTCCATGGTAATTATATATATTGCTTGCGTTCCATAGCCGTTCAAATATAATTATCTGTACCATCTCAATTAATGGTTTTGCCTAATATATAATTTTATTAACGGAAAGAACGAGACCCATGTCACCCATATTTTGTGGGATTTGCCTATTCGAGTCACATTCATTAGAGAAACCTACATAAAATGATCAGTTAAGATGATACAACTTATAACAGTTCTTTACTTTTTTCATGTAATAGATAAGATCACAATCACGTCCATTAATTTTTCATTAATCATTATTGTTTATCTCTTATAAATTTTGTTTACTTCCTTAATAATTTTCATGCAGGTGCCAATATTTGCAGAATTGATATGGTCAGGAAGGGCACCTGATAAACTACTGACGTTGTACTACTGTTTCTTGAGTTTGGGTGTTTTAGCCATACTGCGTGGGCTGCTACCCAACTCATCAACCAAGCATACTGCAACCATTGGCAAGAGACCTACTTCAGGCAGGAAGAAGAAAGTTTAATCGAGGAAAAGACTCTCGCTCCAACTTCAACCCGAATTTTGTAAACGCGAATCAATCTCATCGTCAGAGTAATTTGTATTAGTTCATCATTGGGATTACCATTTGCGTCATGCCTAGTTAAGACTTTATATTGTATGGAGGAAATTAATATATTTCGAGAACAAAATGTACTGGTTTTTTTGTAGAATGGTAATTTTCCCAAGTATCCCAAGTATTCTTGTTACAACTCTGTGAAGTAACGTTCTTTTGTCAAACATTTTGGTACATTATTGTATCAATCATGGTTGTATCTTTGCCTATCAAATTGTCTGATAAGAATTCATTTCTGAAGCATGGACGTTGGCTAGTGGATATTAAACAAAGACCAAATGAAGATTAGTATTTCATTAGTGGCAGTATACTTTGCCTAATTAGCTTCAAGGTTCAAAGATGGTGCCTTGTGCCTTAGCGCCTATAAAAGTATATTTTTGAATCTAGTTAGCAATATCAAAACTGAGAAAGAGATCGAGAAAAACAAAGGGTACTTTTCTGAAGATAGTTGACGGCTTTTTCTTTGTGAATTTCGCCACCGCGGCGGTGTTAGCGGCGTTGATAGATACACAGTTGTGTCTGCCTCACAGCCTCTACCCAAATTCGCTGGTGGAGCTCAAGAGCTGGTACATCCGCGAGTTTGATGATTATCTCGTCGCGGAGAAGTCTCATTTCTTGATTGGCATCATCTGGGTTGAGCTTGCATTCCAGTGGCCTCTTATGGTTGCCAACTTGTATGGGATTTGGTTTGCTAAGCCTTGCTACAAAACCACCTGCTTGGTCTTTGGCGCCTCTTTCCTCACAACCATGGTAAAATTCCTCTCTCATTTCTTGGTTGGTTGAGATTTTGTTTTTTTTTTTAGCAAATCACAGTCTAAACTAAATTAATTTAAATTATGCAAAGAAAAATTCGAGTGAGAGTACATTATTCTAGCTAGTTTAGCTACCTGCATCTCTACTTTCTTTGTTGAGAGTTAGATTGGTTTTGATCATTAAGGGTGCGAATGTGAGGAAAAATTATGGGTCCGGCATCCTGACACGTGTCCGTGCGGCCGAGACACAATAAAGTTTACATACCTCACCTCCTGACATTAAGGCCCACCACTACCCCATGTAATAACCTTATGCTCTCTCACATAACCATCCATGGTCCACCCCCTCCGAATTCTAGATGAAAAAAGTGTCTCGAACGTGTATTGACATTTTTTGTTTTTAAGTTATGAAACAAGTGACTGAGAATACGCATAGTAAAAAGAGGTTTTTTTTTAATTTTTAAATTTTATTTTATTTGAATAATGCTATTTGTAGTTCTATGACCACATTTACAAACCCTAAAACACACTTGTATTGGAGAAATAGTTAACAATGTGATCAAGAAATGTGGTTCAAATAGCATCACGTTTAATAACAGATGAAAAAGATGGAGGAGAGCAAATGGGGCATATCTGGCCTTTTTTTTTTCTTGAACTCCTCCTAGAATTAGAGCTGACTAACAAAGGAACTTTAAAAATTAATTTTTTTTAAACTTGTATGAGCTGATAATTGCAAAATACTCGTTAGTTTCTTCAACTTGTTAAATATTTTCTGGCATGCTGAAAATTGCAGGGCAATTTGTTACCGGAGTTGTTACTTGTTATGTTCCGGCAAGGCATCTAATAAAATGTTGATTTTGTACTACCCTGCCATGGCGTTTGCTGTGCTCACCATACTGCGCGGGCTGCTCTGCTCCCACCGCCCGCCACCACTACTTCCACCAACGGCAAAGGAACAACCAAAAAAACCGATCCAGCAAAGAAAATAATTTAGAACTCAAATCTTTTATCCTTTCTTCTTCTTTTTTTCCTGTAAACTTTATAATTTTTTTTTGCAATTCTGCTATGTTGATGTTATAGGCTGTTATAGTTGGGACCTGGAACTGTTCTGTCTCTCAATGAAGAATCTTGTCTGACTATATAATATCTGCCTTATCAATCATAACACAAATTTATTTGTTATCCAGTCTAAGGGTAAAATCATAGGAAAATATTCTGGTATGATTTATTTTTCTACTTAAATATTATTTTTCCACACAATAGAAATATATAAGTTATGCAATCATTAGTAACAACCCGGTATGTATAAGGCTCATCACAAATATATAATGTCCTAATGTACATATATCATATATGTTAGTAGGTCAACTAAAGTTAAATTGAGACTTCCTCCAAATGAAGATAACGATCGCTAAACCAAACGCTAATTGGTTCTTGAGGTTGTCTGACTATATGTACTACTCAAGATATTACCTTTGAATATTATTTCCTTATAATCAAATTTTCGTTCTATTTGTTAGACTAAGGTTTAAATTCGAGTCCCGTTGTCGACAATCTCTCTTGGTGTGGGCGATATGTAAAAACCAAAAAATTGGCTAAAACCCTCTCTGTAAATCTTCAAAAAGACTTATATTGTATGCCCTAACCTTGAAATGGAGCTGATAGATACTTCTCTCCCGAGTGAGAGTGTTTCCTCCTTAGTGAGCTTGGTTTTCCAGTTGCTTTCTCCTCCGTCGCGGTCGACCCTAGCTATGGTTAGGGCCGGTGGCAGTCCTCTTTTCCTTCTCTTTTCTATTTCCTTTGATTTATTTTCTTTTCCCTTTCTTTTTTCCCCTGCCTCTAAGCATGTTCGCTCCTCTCATCCACTCCCTGGTCTCACCCCTCCTCGCAGATCTCGTTGTCCACTTCCATCATCGCCCTTGTTTCCATGTCCTTTTTCTTCCGCCTCCTTACTTTCCAACAATCCATACCCTCCCCTTTCCCCTTAGCTCAATCCTCCATGGTTTTCACAATCTGGATCGACTTCCATTCATCACCACTACGAACGCGAATCTTCGCGATTTCCGTTTAGGAGGGAGATGTGTAGAGCGTCGGATTTCATCGATGCTCGGGTGTTTTCACCACCTTCTTGCCTCAGCTTGGCCTTGTTGCCTTTGTTGCTACAGGATTGTCTCCTGCGAGCTTCCTTCGATTTGTGGTGCCGATCTTTATTGTGTGCTTTCGAGGTTGTTGACGCCTTCTTTTCCTCCATTTCTGGGGTTGTTCGACCTGACTTCTACCGGCTGTTGGAGGGTTGGTTTCTAGAATTCTGGCGGCGGTGGCGGATACCGGAGAGTTCTAGGCTGTTCTCGGTTTTCTTTAGTTTGGGCTCACCTTTTTGGCTGGGCTTTTTCTGTTTTTTGGGTTGGTCCTGTTTGGTTTGTTTCTGTTGTATGTGGACCAATTGTTTGTAACTGTGTGTTGTGTGCTTAATAAAGGTTCCTCCCTTTAGTTGTCAAAAAAAAAAGAAAAAAGAAAAAAAAAAAAGCCCTTCAAATGGAGTAGTCTCCCTCCCCCTAACTTTTTTCACCAAATAAAGAAAAATTCTGGATCACACTCTATCAAATTGTCCAACAATAAGAAATTGCTGAACTAGTTAACAACTTAACGTGCATGTTACTGATGGATTATTTAAACAAATGCCAATCCCTAAAATTATATAATATTAATGAGAGTAGACTTCAAAGACGGTGTGCCAGTAGGCCCATACAAATATCTCCAAGATCCACTTTTGCCTGCTAAGCATTGGTTCAATACCACCACACTAAACAAGCTGAGAAAGAGAGCAAATCAAAACCTAAAATGGGTGTTTTTGTGAAGATAATCGATGCCATACTCTTCGTAATGTTCGCCATAGCGGCGGTGAACGCGGTGCTGATAGACGTGCAGTTGTGTCTACCTCAGAGCCTCTTCCCAAGCTCGCTGGTGGAGCTCAAGAACTGGTATGTCAGGGAGTTCGACGATTATCTTGGTGAAGAGAAGCCTCATTTCTTCGTTGGTCTCGTTTGGGTTGAGCTCATACTGCAGTGGCCCCTTCTCGTTGCCAACTTGTATGGGATTTTGGCAGCTAAGCCTTGGTACAGAACCACTTGCTTGCTCTATGGCGCCTCTTTCTTTACCACCATGGTATGATCCTTCTCTGTCATTTTTTAACAAGCTCCAATGTTAGATTAGAATTTAATTTTTGAGAATTCAGTTAACTACTTTATTATGATTATACACGTAGTTACGTATTCCGTATATAGAATGATGTACCTGTCTACTGATCAAAATTAAAATCTATTCTAACATCAATTAAAGTTTGATAAAAATAAAATCACCTTCTTCAAGAACAATCTTATTTTTTCCCTTTTTTAATTTAAATTTTGTAAACATACTGATTCTTCACTTGGGTGCTGATTATTTGCTTCTTCAAACTAGTCTAAATAATACAATATAAACAAACCATGTTGAAACCTCCAAGATTTTGATAATTTAAAGTCAATTAAGTATATCATATTTACACGTACGGCAACCTGACAATTTAAATGGATTTGTCACTATGATTAATGTGTTTTAATTGCCTGTTTCTACACTGTTCAATTTCTTGTTAAGGTTTAGTTAGACTGGTTTTGATGGAGGTGTTAAGTACAAAGTGATTTTTCAGTGTAGCTCTCACACTCAAAAAGTTTCTCATGAGTATGAGGCGTTAATTAATTAAGTGTGAGACAGTCACAAAGACACTGTTTTTGGAAAAACTTCTCCTAGAATTAGAACTAAGACAATTCTGAAAATTAGTTTATTTTGTTTCACATGTATGGGGCGATGTTTATAAAAGATTCCATAGTTTCTTCAACTTGTTACATATTCTCTGCCTTGATGAAAATTGCAGGGCGCTATTTTACCAGAGCTGTTATGGTCCGGCAAGGCATCTAATACAATGTTGATGTTGTACTACCCGGCTGTGGGCTTTGCCGTCCTGGCCATACTGCGCGGGTTGCTCCCTCCGTCTACTGCCAATACTTCAACCAGTGGCAAAAGAACAACAAAAAGCACCGGCCAACCAAAGTATCGGAAAGTTACTTAAAACTCACATTCTTTATCAAAATTTACGTCTTTTAGTTGTTCACTTCTGTTACATCTATGTACCTTATTCTAATGTCTTGATGAGAAAGAACTGTTAAAATTCTGTTGGTGTTTATTTGGGAATTTTTTGGTGGCTATATGACATGCCCCGATCCCGATATTCCCCGAATACCAAGATAGACACATGCTGGCCGACACCCGAGGATGAGGAAAGCCATTTATTGAGTGCAAATGCTGAAAACAAGAGATAGATAAGACTTATAAATATAAAATAAAGAGTATGCATTTAAGGAACGTGTTTAGAGCATACAACTAACTAGAGCACTAACAGAAATAATATAAAATTGAATGAATAAAAGAATGGGTCCTACACCGAGAGGACTCGAAGATGCCGATACGGAAGTGCCTTTACGCCGGGATTGTATGCCTCGATTCTAAGTCCTGAAGGGGGCACAAAACAAACATGAGCGGACCAATTTGATATATATATATATATATATATATATATATATATATATATATATATATAGTAAAACAGTTATCAACGTACTAACCCCCAGGTTTTATTAAAACACATATATATCATGATAAACATAGGTTTTCCAAAACCTAGCATGCCGTGCAATGTCTCAAATCATAACTCATATATAATAATCTCTAGTGAATGTCCAATATAACTCTCCAGGCCCTATGCCAGCTCCCCGTCCCTGAGCAGACAGTCAGAGGAAAATACACTACAGGCCCCTTGCCGGCTCCCCGTCCCTGGTCTTAAATGCCAGAGGAAACACCCTCCAAGCCCTATGCCAACACCAAACCGTCGCCCGGTATGGACCGGAATCTATCCTTTCATCCCGTAGCGGAAAGGACCACTAGGTAAGTACAAAACCATTGAACATACGTACATTTGAAAAACATCTTCATAGTATAAAGTCATCCATCATCTATACTATAAAGAAGTGTTCGAAACGTATTCTAAATATCATATCGTCATCCATCAGATATTCTATAAGAATACGGGTTATAGGAAAAATAGTAATAATTCAAAATAGCCTCAATAAGTACGATATCTCATAAAGCATTTCATAGAACATAATCATAAAATCATGCCTTTCATGTGTGCAGTTCTACTATAAAACATGCATTTTAGAAGGGATCCACTCACATTTCTTCACCATCGAAAGCTGCGCAGACTAGCGAAGACGGAAACACCACAACAATTGCCCCTAAGCATATAAAGGGGTACATTTGGTCAAATTCTAATCAAACGACTTAATTTGGAGAAACGAACTTCAGAAACAGGGCCAGAACGTCGAAATTAGCCTAGGAGAGGTCTCGGATGAAAACCTTAAAAGTCAACCCTAAAGTCAACGTTGACCGTTGACCGGTCAAAGTTAAAGTCAACGCTGACCGTTGACCGAGTCAACGGTCAGACCGGGTCAGTCAACGAGTCCGGGTCAAGGATATTGGGTTGGACCGGGTTGGGCCTAAAGGGTTTGGGTCCTGATAGGTTTATGTTTAGGTTTAGGGCTTTAGGGTTAGATTAATAGGTGGGCTGGGCTTAGGGGTTTTAGAATTGAGTTTTGGGTTACTCGGGCCTAGGTGGGAAGCCCAAAGGCTGAGGCCTTAGGTTTTAGAAGAAAAAGGGCTGAGGGAAATTGGGTTTAGGGCTTGGGCTCAAGGCCCCTAACCGCTCACGGCCCAAAGGCCTTTAACAAATAATTTAAAACAAAACAAATAATAAAAGAGGCTTGGGCTTGGGTCTAGAACGGGCCTAAGGCCCGATGATCTTTGAGGTGGCCTGAAAGGCCTGAGTTCCTTGGGTTTCTGGGCTTGGCAGGAATGGCCCGAAGGGCCTGGGTTTGGTGGGTCGCCGGACCTCAAGAACAAGAAGGCCGGATTCGGCAGGAAAACTACACAATATTTAAACGGCCATAACTTTGTCAATTCTAAACGAAATCGAGTGATTCAAAAACAAAAGTTGTAGTTCTTGAAGAGACAAAGAGAATGGTACCAAGCACGACGTCTAACTGGCCGTGTTTTGGCCGGAAAACACCTCGAAAGCCACGGAAGTCGCCAGAAACTGGGTAAGATTCAAATGAGCATAACTTCTTCAATACTTAACGAAATTGGGTGAAATAAAAAGGAAAGTTGTAGTACTCAGAGAGACAAAGAGATTGATACCTTGCACGCTGGCCAATTCACCGTGGTTTGGCCGGAACTTGCCTCGAAAGTGACGGGTTCCTCGCTGGAATTTGGGAAATAAACCTCCGAGTTGTTTCTCACTTCAAACCTTCACCAAAGCACCTAAAGTGAGTCCTAACGAGAGTTTGATCGATCAATAGGAAGATTAGAGATAGTCATGAAGCTTACCAAGGTCAAAAATTCAAGGAACTCGTCGGAGTTCGACGAGAGATGAAGAGAACAGTGGTCTCCGCCACTGTGGTGCACCACGGACCTGTCTTAGGTTCGAGTTCTTGCTTGGGAGGGTCCTAGGGTGTGCGTATGTGTGTTTATGGGTGTTGGTCACCGGGGAGGAGAGAGCACAGAGAGTTGAGGGAGAGAGCTGAGAGTTGTGATAAGGGAGAGTGAGGGAGATGAGAGAAGAGAAAGAGAGACTTTTCAGAAAAATAAAAGGAAAGGGCAAAAGAACCGGGGGGGACAAAATAAGGGGTAGGCCCTTTGGGCTCACCAATTAAGACCCAAAAACAAATTTAAAAAAAAAAAAAGATCTAGCCCAAGGTGAAATTTCACGAAAATACTCTCTATGTTCCGATAAAATCGGGACAGGTTGTTACACTGTAAGTCAAAATTCATACCCCTCAGGGAAGAAGATACAAACGAAGTCACGAAAAGGATGCAAATGAGGGCTTCTTAGGAAATAATCCCCCGTCCTAGGACTATTCTCGCCAAAACTCATTTAACCTTAGAGTTTGATTTGATCGATCTGATGCATATGAGTGATAAACTTTATAGGTCCACCACCAATATCACCGGTATTGTCTCAACTTAACCACCTATTATTAAGTGTTGGATTTTATCACAAGAAGTGGAAACTCCATATAGTAATCGTATATTATTTTGTCATATGACCATTATGGGATTCTGTCCTCCAACAATGAATTGGTATGATCAACGATGCAGAATTTTTTGAAAAACAAAAAAATAGTGATTGAGAGATGTATTCCTGATGCTTGTTTAACCTCACACTCACATGCTCATCACAAATTGCCTAGAATACACTAATTAGTCAGCTCAATTGTGATAATTGTTTTAGGTGTCCTCACCATTCTGCGTGGGCTGCTGCCACCCTCCGCCACCACTATTTCAGCCATAGTTAACCAAAGGATATGAAAATCAACTAGAACTCAAATCTTTTATTTCATCACTTCCTTTTGCAGTTCTTTTACACGAAGTGAGAACCTGATTTTTAATTTTTTATATGAACTCCTTTATGTGAAAGAGTTCACAAAAGAAAACAATGTTATTGGCTGCAATGTTTTGGACTCCTCACAGTACTATTGGAAGGTCCACTTGGATAAGAAATTGAGATTCCAGTTTTGGTATACAATAATTTCTATTTCGAATTTGAAATCCCAAAATTTTAATGTTCTGAAAAACGTGGATGTAAATTGGAATGTATTTAGAAATTTTGAAAATTCTGATTTTTTGATCTGACTTTCTCCAATAAAGTACCTAATTTCGAATACATTTTTATACAAAAAGTATACCTTAGTTCTAATAAAAAGGTACATGTCAAATATGCATAATCTGAAAATTCCAAAATATGAGCCATTAATGTATCTTTCTGTACCTTTTTTCTCTTAAAACACAAAATATTTTGAACAGGAAAAAGATTATCATGTTTGACATATACTAAAAAAAGAGCAAAAATTTGTATAACTCAAGCGGTTAAAAATATTTATGCATGCATGCACTAGATTACTTAAGGTTCGATTTTCCTTTTTTTCATCATCACTTGTATAAAAAAAGAAAGAGAATTATAAAGTTAGAAGGGTTATGAATAATTATTACACATAGGTTAGTCAGTCATGAAATATTTTATTTAGAGGAAGAAAAAAAAAATGAAAATATGGAGATACGGGGCATCGATCAGCTTGCTCTAGTGACAACGGTTCGGTTTAGGGACGGAAATGTTATATTCATCCCCATAATCACGAAAATTAACCATATCTATAACCGCAAATTAACCATCGAGGATTATCCATAACCATATCCACCGGATAACGGATTTTCAATCGGTTATCAGTTATAACCATCTTCATAAAAAAAAAAAATTATATTCATCCAATTGACGCATTATAAATTTTAGTAGGTACTAATTTTGTCATTAAATAGCAACATCCAATTACAAAAAACACAACAATATATTTGAAGTTGTTCATGATAACATGCACCAATTTATTGACAGTGAGACTTTTGAAGAGAGATGAATCTGATAAACTTGTAACATTTGATAATTGATATATAAAATGATTCAATGAATTAATTTGGCTGAGTATAACAATAAAAGTATTGAATTGATGAGGTTGTTGGCATGCCCCATGCATGATGTTTGGTGCATAATAAAGATAGTATATGGTTTGATGCATGCATAATGAATTAGTTATATATATATATATATATATGTACATACATACATATAATATTTGGGTCGGATTCGGGGATGGATACGGATTGGGGACTCCTATAACCATATCGAAAACCATAACCGAATAAAGTTCACAGTTTTTCCCCATATCCATACCATACCCGAATTTTCATATCCAAATCCAATCTATTCGAGCAGTTATCTACGATTATCGGATTTAAAGGTTAGAATTGTCATCCCTATGCTCTACCATCTGAGCTACATCCCCCTCAGTCTTTAGATTTTCCTCACAATAAAACAAATCAATACGAAAAATACGATTGAGCGTGTGTCAGTGCAACAAACATATATATTAAGAAATTACACGTCGTTGGGATCAGGAAGAAACGAATGAATCTGTAATTCTGTTACTCCAAAAGTAAAATGGGTGCTTTGGCGAAGCTTGTGGACGCCACACTGTTCGTCTTCTTCGTCGTGATCGCGGTGGCAGCACCGTTAATCGACGCGCAGATATGTCTGCCCGAGAGCCTCTTCCCGGACGCATTGATTGATCTCAAGAACTGGTACGCGCGCAGCTATGGCGATTATCTGATGACCCAGAAGCCTTATTTCGTCGTTGGGATCATTTGGCTCGAGCTGCTCATTCAATGGCCTCTCGCGCTTGCCAACTTGTACGGAATGTGGGCTGCCAAGTCATGGTTCCACACCACCTGCTTGATCTATGGCGTTTCGGTCTTCACTTCCACGGTAAAGTTTTCATTTTATTGTTCTTTAATCATAACTTGATAGCCAATTTGTTGTTTTCATTGATTCTAGCTAGAACTAGGGTTTTTTTTCTTGTAAAAAAAAAACACAATTTGGGTTTTTTTAGATTCCCTTCTCTTGTTTTCCATTGGTAATGTTATAGTACTTTCGGTTTTTATACAAGCGACATGAGGGGAGAATCGAGTACATGGTCTGCTCTTAATCCATTGCTCTACAAGGCCCTAACATTATAGTTCGTTTTTTAAATGATCTTTTAGTAAAGAAAAAAAAAGTTCCAAATGAGGAACCTTTAGTTATAGTTAAGGATTTAAGACAGAATGATTGTGATATCAAATAAGGTTGGATGTATGAGTCATGTTGATTTTCTTTAGGACGTTTAAAGTGGTCGATCAAATTTCATGGCAGGCCCACTAAAAAGAAGAAAGGAGAAAGTAATCAAGTGAAAGATGTTGAGGAAGTGGGTGCTTAAAAAAATTAGCTAGCTAGCTAAATAGACTTCTGAAAACTATTTTACTTATGTTATCTATTCTTAGCATCGGTTAAACCTATAACTCTAAACCAAAGTGGTATAAAATCCTGACATCGCACTCTGTTGATTCAACTAGTAGATTATCGAATTTGGTTGTAAAGTTGGGAATTCCTCATAAATCTGCAGCATACATGCATATTACCGCATTTTATTTTGTAACCCTCGTTTTAGGCATGCATTGAATTAGAAACGATACACACCATTGAAGGTGAAAGTAGTGTCTTAGGCTCACATGTTGAATTTTAGTCATTACAGTTAATTCGGTAAAAACTCACCTAATTATATCTAATGGTGATTGGTGATGAGAATTATAATTGGATGATGGGGAGGGTGTTTCTTCTTCCTGTTTCTGCACCACTTAATTACAATTTACAAAGTCTAGTGATCACATTGAATTCTATTTCATGTTGGATTGTATATCTTTCCTTTTCTTCAACTTTTTTTCTTAAGATGTCTTCCTTTTCTGAAAACTTCAGGTTACTATATTATCAGAACTGCTTCAGTCCGGCAAGGCTTCAGATGACCTCCTATATATGTACTTCCCTTTTCTAGCCTTAGGCATTTTGGCCACAGTACGAGGGCTGCTGCCGCCATCCAACACAACTACTTCGAGGATTGGCAAGAGACCTACATTGGGTAGGAAAAAGAAGGCTTGACGTACAACTGAACTTGCAGACACATTTTGCAATTTATCATTATTTTCATAGTTCATATATGTCAATTATGTGTCCGTGTTCTCAATTTATCAATAAATTCTTGTTATGAATGATTGAAAGATGCTAATTGGATTTATCAATAAACTCTTAGTAACATATCAGAATTTGAAGAAAAGGAAAGATAAACATAAGTTACTACAGTATTTATTTTCCAAGGATGTCGATTTACCTATCTCTCATCTCATGCTAAGTTCCTAATCACATCCAGATTGAATTGATCCTCAGTATACCAATTGTCACGGAAGATTTTCTTTCGAAAAGGCCACAATCTGAAAATCAACAGAAGAATATTTTTATCTAAAAGAGTACGATATTCAATTATTCATTCATGTAAACATTGTAAAGGAACCTTACAAGAGGATAGAAGTGTGGGCCTCAAAAAAAACCTTGTCGGGAATTTCACCCAATCGAAGGAAAATATGTACCCCACACTAAAACATGAAACATTATCATCTATCGTCCTAACAAAATATTGAAAATTGCGTCAGCAGGTTCTTCCAAGCAAACCAAATCATGAGACGTAGACAGAGAAAACCGAGCCAATATTCTATGAGCAACCCCATTGCCAATCTATGAGCCAACTCAATTATCAGCAGTAAACACAAGAGATCCACCATCAAGAACACTATCTGCAGTGCCATGTCCAGTGCTAGATAGCAAGAGATCCGTTGAATCTTTTCCATCAGATGAAGCGTCAACAATTTTATCACGATTATTGGCAGACCTAAGTTGCTCCGGCTGAATATGCTGTTTTGATGTTACGGTAGAGTCTGCATGAGCCGGAATCCACTTCAACCACTTGTCCCGGAGCCGCATCTTGTAACCCTGCACTTCCACACTGGTCGAGCCCAACAACAACGAATCAAGGATAAACGGTATGTCGGTGCACATATTCTTGAGTCTCTTAAATTCAGCGATAGTGGATATCGAAACCCATCCTTGGTCATCCATAATCGAAATTAGGTAACGATCCTTTTTTAGATTTTTATCACTGAAATAATACTCTATTTGCCTAACGATATTACTTCTCAATACCAGTAAATCTTGTGGCGGTAATGGAGCCCATGGATTAACCGTAAGGCCTTGGTCAATCATGATCACGGAATTAGGAGGAACATAGTAAAACGGAGGAAACTGAACACACTGCAGTTGCGGATTGACCGGTGTAGGGCACGATGTACGGTGATAAAACATAGGAGGAGGAATATAGTGTTGTTGGTGGTAGGGCAAGGGTGGAGTAAAAAGAGTTGAATGATTAGGGTTTTGTTTAGCACGGCTGCTTGTTTTTCCAGGAAAGAATGCTTTCGCATCGGCAGAGAGCTTCGTGGCGGAGTGGGATTTCATAAGGTTGAGGGTCTTGACGTCGCGTATCGGCATCACCAGTTCTGCAGTGGGATTTGACAGGAAGTTTCAACTTCTACTTCGCGGACATAAACAAGGTTGAGAAGCGGGTGGTTTTATAATCCGTCTCTTCTTCTTTAATGTATTATGAAAATCGAAAAGGGAGTTCTTATTAAATAAGGATTCCCAATTGCTTTATATTTCTTTTAGTTTTATTCTTTTTTTTCATTTTAAATTTTGAGTTCGTTTTAATTTGCTCACTCCCTAACTCAAGATAATCGTTACTTTCGGTCCAGATTTGAGTCACATGTTAAAAAATGTTACTATAGTTAGTCTATACTATTTAATTATTTATTATGTAAAAGAAAAACAATTAAACTAATTAAGCAAAAAACCTTACCACCATTTATTCTCTCTAATCCTCATCAAACAATTGATTGGCATTAATACACCCTTTCCCGTCCTACCAATTCGGCTACGACATATCAAAATGAAAAGAAAAGACTGTAGTACAGGAAAATCGAAAGAAGAATTAACCAAAGAAATGTTAGTTTGGTTGATATACAGTCTTTCTTGGAAGTGAGATGTTTTATGTTCAAATCTCGTTGATAGCGAATTCGATACCAAATTAGACTGCTCATTGTCAATTTTTTATTTACAGTAACTTTTAATTTTTGGTTCAAATAAGGAAATTTGATGTGAGTGTTCACTTTTTTGAGTTCGAAATCACCCTCCTTTAGTATAATTGTATTGAAAGACAAATCAATCCATCGATCTATTAGTTTTCTTGCGGTTCAAATAAGGAAATTTGATGTGAGTGTTTACTTTTTTGAGTTCGAAATCACCCTCCTTTAGTATAATTGTATCGAAAGACAAAATCAATCCATCAATCTATTACTTTTCTTGCAAGCCAAGTTATAACTGAAATCTACATCCAAGCTGGGGATGCAAAGAATAGGAATATGGTCCTGTTGCCTAGTTGGTAAGATAAAAACAATAAAACGACTTGGCGTCTGAATATGTTCCAAACATATTAGGAAACGACACGTCGTTCGGATCAGGAAATTTGACCCCACAAACAAAACCAAAGTTTCACGGAGCAAACCGGAGAGATCCATTGAAGGAAAGCAAAGCTATCCACCCTGAAAATTCCAAATGGGTGCTCTGTTGAAACTCGTAGACGCCACGCTCTTCGTATTCTTCGTCGTGATTGCGGTGGCTGCGCCGTTTATCGACGGGCAGACATGTCTGCCGCAAAGCTTCTTCCCGGAGGTGTTGGTGGAGCTCAAGAGCTGGTACGCGCGCACCTATGGAGATTATCTGGTGAGCCAGAAGCCTCATTTCTTTGTTGGGATCGTTTGGGTTGAGCTGCTCTTCCAATGGCCTCTGGCGGTTGCCAACTTGTACGGAATTCTGGCCGCCAAGTCTTGGTTGAACACCACCTGTTTGATCTACGGCGCTTCGGTATTTACCTCCATGGTAACGTTTTCTTCTTTCTTTTCTTTTAATAACATGATAAATTATAGCAAATTGATGATTTGTTTCGTTTTAGATCTTGGGTTTTGCTGGATCTCTTTTATTTTTTATTTTTATTTTTTATAGTTTTCAATTGGTTAATTATATATTTTCTTGTTAATTATCTTCCAAGTTTGTAACTTTTATAGGATTTAACATGGATTAATTGTAGTATCCAATCCGAGGGTGGTTTAAGAAGTCAAAGATGTTAAAATGTACAAGATAGAAAATGAAGCGAAACTTGTTTGAATGATGTTATGTAACTTAAAGATTACAAATTGCATGAAGAATTAGCCAGATAAGAGAGTTCCCAAAACTATGATACTACTTTGCACTTTAGCATCGATCAAATTCTAACATATTTACTCTGCTGATGGATTTGGCTTCCTCATTTTAAGCATGAATTGGATTGGAACAAAACACCGTTGTAGGCGAAGCAATGTCTTAAGGTCACATGGCTAGTGTTAAACTGTTAATCATTACCCGTAAACACTCGCATAATTATTACGTAATGGTGGTGAGAATTCTAATTGGGTTATTGGAGGTGGCGTTTTCTGATTTCGGCAGCACATACATGGTCTGTCATGTTGAACTATTCCATATTGGATTGTCAACCACCCGTCTTCAACTTTTTTCTTTCTTAACAGATTTTGGTTTTGTCAAAATTTCAGGTTACAATACTATCAGAGCTTGTTCAGTCCGGCAAGGCTTCTGATAAGCTGTTATATGTGTACTCCCCTTTTTTGGGATTAGGTGTTTTGGCCATGTTGCGGGGGCTGCTGCCGCAATCCAGCACGACTACTTCAAGGATTGGCAAGAGACCTACATTGGGTAGGAAAAAGAAAGCCTGAAAGACAACTGCCTGACTTAGATTTTGCGAGTTATCGTTATTGTGAGAGTTTCATGTTTGTCCCCTTTCAGTTGCTGGTTATGCAACAAATTGGAAAATTTTAGCAATGTAACAAATGAAATCCTTCTTATGCAAAGATTGGAAGATTTTAGCAATTGGATTCACTATTACTTGGTTCGGTTAATTGCATGTTGTCTTTTAACATTGTAGCTATTCTCCAGTTTTGTATACTTTGTATTTCAATATTTTGCTGAATTTCTCCCTTCATCTCTTGTTAATTACTTCGAAAAAAAGATGGAAGTTCCTCACAAATTGCTGTGTTTTAGTTTTTTTTCTTTGGATCCTGAATCTCCTCTTCTTATATTTTCAAAAAGAGAGAATATGGTTTCTGACCAATCTAACCCGTTGGATGGTGAATGCATTAAGTAAATGCATGTCCCGTAGTCAAGTCCGTACCGTTCATTGAGTTTCAAAATATCCTTGTAAAGCTTGGCTCGATTGACATCTTTTGCTCCTCTCAAGTGGGTAGTTTCGATAACGACCCCTTGCACATTTATTTCTAAGGAAAATTAACGAAAAGTTCAAAAAAACTTCATTTTTAATGAAAATTCTTTTTTAAATGTATAGCGAATAGTATCAGAGAAAGGTAAAAATATGGTTTCTCGTTAAAAGTTAATAGTACCGGAAGTGTTTTGTTAAAACTCCCTCATTTCTATGAGATGTATGTTGCTGTGTACTTTGGGAGAAATCTGGTTTCTGTAGCAGATGTACAATGCCATTAAAAAATTAGTTGATTGTTGTTGTAACTTGTACCCTATCTACATACATATCATATAATCTTATATCTGATTTCTTACGAATAAGATAACGTTGACATTTATTGCTTCTCATCTCTTTGCTTATTTCCTTCTAAACTACACCAACCAAAGGTTGAAGAGTGTCAAAGAAAAAGCTATCTACCCTCAAAAACCAAAATGGGTGCTTTGTTGAAGCTTGTAGATGCCACACTCATCGTCTTCTTCATCGTAATTGCGGTGGCAGCGCCCTTGCTCGACTCGCAGATAATTCTGCCTCAGTGCCTCTTCCCAGACTGGCTGGTTGAACTCCAGAGCTGGTTATACGTGCGCATCTTAGGCCATTATCTTGTCACCGAGAAACATCATTTCTTTGTTGGCCTCGTTTGGCTGCAGCTACTCCTTCAGTGGCCTCTTGCGCTGGCCAACTTGTACGGAATTTTGGCCGCCAAGTCTTGGTTCAACACCACCTGCTTGATCTATGGAGTTTCTTTCTTCGGCTCCATCGTAAAGTTTTCTTCCTTGTGTCTTTAATCACGTTATAATTTATAGCCAATTTGATTGTTTTGTTTGATTTTACAACTTGTGTTTGCTAGATCTCTTTTCTTTTTCACGTTTTCGTTTGGCTTGCTTAGATCTTGCGATTAGACTATACACTTACAAAGCTCGTGACAGAAATCAATCCGCTTACAGAATTCTTAAACTATGATATTTGAACATATGTTTGTTATCTCTCGATCAAATTCTACCAAACTGGAATATAACGTGTTACTGTGATGATGCATTTGGCATCCTGATCTATGCATGCATTTGATGTGAAACGAAACACCACTGCAGTCTCCAGATAAGCAATGTGAATCATAATTGGGTTATATGAGATTGAGAGGTGGAGTTCTTCTGGTTTTGCACTAATGAAAGTCTGTAATATTGAACTTCTATTTCATATCGGCGTGTCAAGTGTCAACCCCTTTCTTCAACCTTACTTTCTTATGACAGATTTTGGTTTTGTGAAAATTTCAGATTACTGAATTATCGGAGCTGGTTCTGTCCGGCAAGGCTTCTGATATGCTGATATATTTTTACTTCCCTTTTCTGGGGTTAGCTGTTTTGGCCATTCTGCGGGGGCTTCTGCCACCATCCTGCAAGACCACTTCAAGCATTGGCAAGAGACCTACGTTGGGTAGGAAAAAGAAGGCTTGAGATACAAAACTGATCCAGATTTTGTAGTCATTGTGAGAGTGATCAATATCATTGAAACTCTTATGATGATTGATAGGAAGATTTTGGCAATTTATGTCATTTACAGTATATGAAACCAGAGAGTTACATGGAAATCTTTCGTTCATGTTATGAACTTAGGATTGTGATTATCTTAATCACAAATTAAGAGTCAAGTTAGTTGTAATTGAGGGTTTTACTTGTTATTTGTTAGAAGTGTCAGCTGGCAGTAGTCACTCTTCGTGTATAAGAGCACTTGCTCTTTGGTTTGTAATGAGATCAGAATTTACAAAAGAAATACAAAAAACAAAGCAATTCAGGAGCTCTGCACTCCCTCTCTTCCTTCCCTCTTCCTCTCTTGCCTCTGTGTTACTTGCAGGTTGATTAAGGGCTTAGAGATTCAGTTCAAGATGATTTGGTTTCGGCTTGGTCATAGTTGCTTGGTATTCAGTTGCAGGAATTCCTTTATGCTCACCTTTTCAGAGATTGTATTTGACTACTCTGCTCAATTTCTCCTTTCATTTCTTACCTAAACAAAAGATGCAAGTTCACTATTGTTCAATTTCTCCTTTCATTTCTTAGCCAAATTGACCAACTATTTGTTGGAATGATGACATGATCTCACATCCGGCACTACTAAAATTAATCTGGTCATCCATGCCGGCGCCCAATCGAAGACATCAGACGCCTTTCCGGCCAAAAACGTCAAATCCATCATTTTGAGATGTTTGTTCGAGGGCGGAACAATTAAACGTTTCCCAAAGAAAGAAAGCGGAACAACTAATGAAGGCATCACGATACTTTAATTCATTCTCTCCTCTCTCTCGCTTCGTCTCCCAACCCCCATCCCTCTCCTCTCTCTCTCGCTCCTCCCCCTCTCATCATCTCATGTCAAAATTTTCTCATAATAAGTAGCTCAAATCAAAAGCCATGCAAAACCAACACAGTGGCAAACTATCCACATTCAATCAACACAAATTATAGCAATATCAATTACTGTGTACAAGGCTAAAGAAGGTGAATAATGAGAAAGTTCAATCCAAAAAAATAAAAATAAAAGAAAGGTCTTAAGCGCTCTTGACTTCTCCCCTCCTCTGTGTCTCTCTCCTTTCACCTTCCTTCCTCGTCCTCAAAATACGACTGCAACAAAGTAAAGGCAAACGATCATCTGACTCCTATAATACATCAAATATGTGACATGTAATTAATTTGTAATATGTGACATGTATAATTAGTTTACCTAGAAAGCAACTAATTGAGTTATGCAGTTCATGCACTGTCGCATGAGAATGCAGCTTTTATCTTCTCAACAGTTCAATCAATAAGATCGTTAGCCGCTGTGACCGACGACCCAAGAGACAGCTTAGCAGTTGGGTCTGAATCAATCAAGAGCTGAAAAGCAACAGTGAGAAGTGAACTACCACCAGAGGCAGAGTCTCCTATGCTGGCTCCGTCAGGGAGTATCGCAAACCCAGAAGGAAGAAGGGGAACATGATCAGGGTCACTCCCATTCAGCACGGCTTTCATGTGAACAATGTCAACTGGTGCATAAATTACAAAGGAAGCTGTTGGGTCAGTGCAGCTCTCTTGCAGTATCAGCATGTTGCTCTTGCTTAAATTGGCACTCTACAAATTAATTTTATGTTACCTTGTAATTAGTGATGTGAAGAGAGATACATGTAGTTGATTAGAGAAAAAAAAACATAATATAAAAGATAAAGCTACATTTACTAGTAGTAGAGACACGCAATTTCCAGTGTCGAAACCATTAGCAATGTGTCCAATCTCTTGAAAAATTCCCGCATAAGAAAGAATATCCCACTGCAAGCACAAGTAGTGATCATAACAATTACAACTGGAACAATTTAAGGAGAATAACTGTGTTTCCAGTCTAGCAGATGCTGATCAGCTTTCTATATCTAGCTTCTGATTATTTGTAAAATACATAACCTTCTATCTTGATGATCTCATTTTTTTTCTGTGGTTGACACAAAAGAAACCTAGATTTTCTCTGGTATTTGTTTCTGTATTAGGTAGGATGTGAAAGTATGTACTTTTCCTTTTCCATCCAAGTTACTTAATGTGGAAATTGTTTCTATGCATGCTTCTGTTGTCCGTTTATGGTATGTTTTAGTAATGGTTCATGCACTTGTTTGTTACATTTTTCTTAGATACACGCATTAAAATACTTACTTATAAATAGAAATATAAATCTCAGGGTTCCGCAAAATATATGTGCATTAATTTGGTTCATGTATTAGATTTGGTAAATTTATTCTAAGAATCAGATGACTATTAATTCAGCTTTAAGATTAGTTCAAGTGTATGTACCTCGCTGCGAGACTTCTCATTGCGGAGAAACTCAAAGACTCTTTTGGGAGGTACTGGAAGACAGAAAGATGCCGCGGCTCTGAGCACAATACCTGCAGGCCTTCCGAGATCATCCACACATTTTCGAGTCATCACCCGGACGTCATCAACCCCTATTCCGGAAATTGTGGTCCATGTGTGTGTGGTCGATGCACTCACTCCAGCACAGAAGCTAATCACCATTCTTTCAGCCCATTTCAGGACGCTTTTTCTCCTTTCTTGATTTGTGTTCACTAATTAACCAGGAATTTAACAAATATAACCAATAACGGTTAATTAATTTTTATCGAAAAGAATTAGGCTTAATTAACTAACGGACATGCATTTAGGCTATATGACCAATCTTTTAATGGACTATCCTGTTAGTCAATAGGATGACACAACATAATAGCCCCATGTAAAATTTCGCACCATATAAATATTAAAGGAATGAATAATGAAATAGCAAGCCAAATTATTATTACCTCCAACATCACCAGTAGGGATGTCAGAAGCCATTGCACTAGCAAGACGTTCGCATTGACGGTCCAAGGTAGCAACCCATCGTTTTGCGCCAAATGCATGGCCGGAGCTAACCAGCTGCTTGTAGAGGTGGTGAATACCTCCTTCATCCACTTCATCAGCATGCTCAACCCATGTAACCTAAGGCAGCAAAATTTATCATTAGATGAAATTAATGTATCCTGTAAAAATTGGGCCTTAAAATATCCCATTAAAGTGAAACATGTATGATATGTATATATAGTGTGTTGTAAACCTTTGAATTCCCATTTGGCATTTCTTGAATTAGGCATCCTGAGGGCCTTCTTTGACAAGATTTGACTGCAGGATTAGGGCGCAAGTTGTCCAAGGAAACATCAACCACAGCCTACCTCACATAATAACTCTCACGAGTTGGAACAAGTGGTGAAGGAACTTGGAATTCTGCCGTCATCTACCAAACCACAAACAGTATTTTAATACAAAAATACGTATCACAAAAAACTAAACAATTAACGACAAAATAAGAAGAGCTGAAGTCGAACTTTGAGGGGAAAATATATATACCACTTGCAACGCTCCATTGTAATTTCCAGCCACGCCCGCTGATAGGACTTCAAGGGTCAGAGCTCTTGAGACAATCCCAGAAAATACAGTCGACCACTGATTCTACACGTTACAAAATCCACACAAATAATAATGTGGGTTCATGCGATTCTTTCCTTCAAAGGTGTTATTAATACAACGATATAAATACACTAATGAAGACGTATGTAAATGTCTAATAGAGTTGGCAGGCTTACCACATCCATGAGAATCTCAACAAGTTTCATGTGGTTCATAATAACAACTGCACTCTCACACGAAGCTTCAGTTTTGAAGCCGTTTTGTTTTGGCCTGACTTCACGAGGGAATGTTCTGATGTACTCGTCTTCATTGAGTACGGTGGTGCTGCCATCAAGGCTAGTCATCCACAAGGGTTCACCCATTTGGGCCATTCTGATGAGTTCATCCATAGCTGCAACGGCAAGCTCAATTATCATTGGCTTGTCTGCTTCACTTGACGCACTGATTGACCTGAGAAGGTCTCCAGCACCATACATCTCACCGGCCATGCTTGACTGAACCCCAAGGCTCCCAACCCCAAGATCAAGTGGACTGCGGGAAGGAAAAGGAGAAGAATTAGCTTCCCAATGGTTTGCCTACATACTTCGCAGCTATCGCTGACATACGATCAATCTGAACAATAAAGGAATAAGTTATCAATCTGGCGACTTGTCACGTGCCACAAATCTAGAACATATATGTAACATTCAACGTATCTGACAATAAAACGTTATCCGAATTTGTTATACCAAAATAAGTAAAATATCCGCCAGATAATAAAGGTGTTTGAGATTATCTTGATCTTTAAAATTTCTCTACCGCTTCTCATAATCGAATATTTTGTCTCAAATGGTGTTCGTCGAATGACATCTTCCAAATGAATTTAATGGAAATCTTGCATCAAAGTCTCGCATTAAATGATTAATATTTTTTTTCATTTATTGTCAATTAATTTGAGATAGATGCTCATTCTAAGTAATGTGACAAGCATAAATAACTGAGTTTCATAAAATTCTCCATAATTCCCTTCTTTTTGATAATTTATTTTGTTCTTCAAAGTCATTATCTAAGCCTATGAGACGATATGAAGAACGCAAGTCATGATTCAAGGGTTTTCTAATCTTTTCATGTCTATGGTTTTGATAAAGAATGGGCCTTACAGTAGTGAACCGGATCCGCTCCGGACCCAAAGGAGACCCAAAGGAAATGAGCCCACTAATCAATGAATCCGGACCATTGAAATTTGATCCAACGGCTACAATTATTATAACTTTTAGAGAGGCTCCCTGTTTGTAGCCGTTTGATCAAATTTCAATGGCCCAGATTCATTGATTAGTGGGCTAAGTTCCTTTGGATTCGGAGGGGATCCGGTTCCCTTACAGCAGGTCCAAGCCTATTTCTATACAAATACGAATTACTTTTCTATTACTTCCCCGCTCTTAGTGTACATAATATTGTTTGTTAAAAAAAATTACTTTTTGTTGTAAACTTCCTATTAAAGTATGATTGTGTAAATCTTAGATTAGATTTGATTCTAGTTATCCTTTCCTATTATGACTTGTATTCCTTAGGGATGAATGATTTCTTCACTCCCTTCTTACTATAAATAAAAGCACTACGTAGGAGGGATAACACACACATTCCCCTACATTCCAGCAAACACATCTCTCTCTACAATCTCTCTTTGCCGCCGGCCCTTTCTCTCCCTATCAGATAAAATAGACCACAACATGTTATCAGCACTCTCCTATCGCTGCGCTTAGTAATCTGATGAGGAGATTTTCTACATCAAACAAGTTCATCCATATCATCACGCAATCAGGTTCTTCCAAAACAACGGTTTTTATCTCGATATTCTTGCAGCCCTGATAGCATGAACATTCACCATCATGCATGACCCAACTTTACGTTTTTCGAATTTTAGATTCTACATAAATTGTGTATGCATTATATTCATAATCGTTGAATTATGGGAATTTGATATTGGCATAAATTGCATCAAATAGATGTTCATTCATTCAAAATATATGCATTGAATTGAATTAATTGAAAAAAAAATCGGAAAACACAACCTTGTTTCTTCGAACCCATGACCTCGAGCCGCTCGTCCAAGCCTGTAACTTGTGTGGCTAAGTTGTGCCGAGTCGTGAGACCCCAAGCCGGAGCCGAGGACTTCAGGTTTGAAACCCAGAAACCTCGACGCCTTCCACGACGTCTCCACCATTACAGGTTGGTCTGCAGCCAATCCTTGCCCACGGTTCAACGTTTTTGACGACCTGCAGTTCGTCCCCGACAACGATTGATCGAGATTCCCTCTAATCTCGTCGGAATATTCAAATTTTTTCGATTCGAATTTCTAGGGTTTTGTTAAAACGTTGAGATTTCTCTATCTCTGTTCATATTTGTGGTTCCCATTGACCCACGAACTCGCTTCGAGCATTGTTGTCCCAAAGCACGACCGCTTGAAGTAGCGGCGTCGGCTTTCTTCCCCCACGAACGCATCCAACTGCGACTGGGGTGTCTTTGGTCCTAACCCGACCCTTATTGGGCTTTGTTTCTCGACCTATTTTCCTTGTTTGGGCTCGCCTGCAGTGGCCTAATCATTTGCCCCGTCCCTTTTTTTCTCTCTCGCCTTGGGCCTGCAGCCCACCCAAGACAATCCCAACCCATTTTGGGCCATAACCTCACGGCAGAGATTTGCTCAGCCTACCCGTGGGTTTGGCCCATGTTTTTGGGCCCTTAGCTTAATTGTTTAATTTTTTTTAGACAACTTGGGTTTTATATTTTTTCACCCACACTTTAAATTTGGCCCGAAGTCCAAATAATTAATTCAATTATAATTAAAGTTCTATTTGCATACTTCCTTGTTGCATATTTCTGTGTGTGTGTATATATATATATTTATGTTTGACTGCAGGAATATATGAACCTGAAGTTTATAATTATTTTGAAACCTAAAGTTTCTAAAAACATGCCTTGTTTGAAAACTTGAAGTTTTCCTCAAAAACATCACCCATGAAAACCAAAAGTTTTTCATGCAAATTTAAACCAATACATGTCTATTAGAACTTGAATGTTCTACTCCTATGTGAATGGATTGATTCTTCTCCATTACACTAGCCACATCTTGTCCATCTATTTTATGATAGGAACATGTCGAATTTGAACAAACTCGGCTTCACCGCTTTGTAGGTCTCTGGAAGGAACTACCTCAAGTGGGTCCAAGATGTGAAGCTTCACCTCACTGCAAAGAACTTACGTCCCGCCATTGAAGATGAGATGGACAATCCGGTTGGCGAAGCTGAGAAAGCCACTGCTATAATCTTCATCCGAAGACATATTTATAACGCCTTGCAAACTGAGTACCTTGCTAAGAAGGATCCACAAGCACTATGGGTCGCTTTGTCTAATCGCTTTGATCAACAAAAAAACATCTTCTTGCCTGAAACAAGATATGACTAGCAGCATTTGCGCTTACAAGACTTTTAAGTCTATGAATGAATATAATTATGAAGTTTGTCGAATCCGATCACTTCTTAAGTTTTGTAATGAAACTTTGACCTAAGAGGATTTCTTGGAGAAAACCTATTCGACATTCTCTGCTACTAATATTGTCCTGCAACAACAATATAGAGCTAAGAAGTTCACTAAGTTCTCGGATTTGATCTCTGTTTTACTTCTCGCTGAAAAGCAGAATCAGCTGTTGATGAAGAATCATCAAGCTCGGCCTACTGGGGCGACTGCTATGCCTGAATCACACTATAACACAAACCAACGCCCAAAACGCCAAAAGAAACGTGGTAGGTGCGGCCAGATGCTACCCCGTCAAGGTCAATAAAGCCAAGGCCCATCTAAGGGAGGAAACAAAGCCCCGAAGCTCTCAAACCTTACTCCCAAGGCCCCAAACTTCAAGAATAAGGGCAAAGCATATGAAACCATAGATGCAAATATGTGTTATCGCTGTGGTTCAAATGACCATTGGTCCTGTATTTTCCGAGCTCCCCAGGAGGTTGTAGCTGAATATCATTCTCGTCGTAAGAAGTTTGAATCAAACTTTGTGCGAGTGAACGAATCAGAGAGTACAAAGATGGAGGTTTCTGACTTTCAAGAGGTCGTTACCCCTATGGAAGATTAGAATCTTAGACATAAACTATTTTGTTAGTTGAATTGAACACTGGGGCCGAATTCCACAGTAGTGACCGAACCCTCTTTGTGTTTTTGGTTAAATTTTGAACAATTTTCCTTTATGTTTGGATTATTTGTTAGTGATTTGTTTTTTGGATATTAAGTTTTTAATTAATTACCATCCTTGAATACTTAAAATTATTTTGAATTGATATTTGTTTTAAACCACTTTTATGCATGTGACCGATTCAAATTAATTTTTCATTCTTGGTATGACTAGTGGGAAAGTTAGTTGTCTGGCAGATAGTGCAACCACGCGTACCGTTTTACGTGAACGCATATATTTCACTAACTTGATACCTAAGAATGCACCTCTGACAAACCTTTAAGGCTCATCCACTTTGATCGAAGGATACGGTAATACACGTATAATGTTGTCCAATGGTACAATTCTGACCATTGATGAGGCACTCTATTCTCCATGATCCGGAAGAAAGTTATCGAGTTTCAAGGACATTAGAGATAATAATTACCACGCTGAAACCTACGTAGAAAACGGAGTTGAATTTCTGTGCATAACTTCCTACGAATATGGCCAGAAGCGTATTCTAGAGAAGATGAAGTGTATCCTGAGTTGTCTGTATGCTACGACCATACGCCCTATAGAATGCAACTATGTGGCCGGCTCTACCTCTGGGACCGCACACGAAATTACACTTTAGCATGATCGTTTGGGACATCCTGGACGAATAGCGATGCGCCGAATCCTCAAATCATCGCACGGGCATCCACTAACTCGAAGTTTATGTTTGATTCAAGGAATTGCATGTCCAACATGTTCAATGGGAAAACTTATCATTAAGCCTTCTTATTACAGGATTCGTTCGAATCCTCCTAATTTTCTACAAAGGATTTAGGGGGACATCTTTAGACCGATTCACCATCCATGCGGACCATTTAGATATTTTCTGGTTTTGGTTGATACTTCCACATGTTGGTCACACATATGCTTGTTGTCCACAAGGAACGCTGCATTCTTCAAACTATTGCCTCATGTTATTAAGCTCAGGGCTCACCACCCTGATTATCCGTTCAAATATATTCGATTGGATAATGCTAGAGAATTCACATCTAAAACTTTTGATGACTATTACATATCGGTTGGGGTTGAAGTTGAACATCCAGTACCCCATGTTCACACCCAGAACGGCCTGGCAAAGGCATTCATTAAGAGCTTACAAATGATTGCTCGATTGTTGGTCATACGTACCAAGCTCCCGATTGTTGCTTGGGGCCATGCAATATTGCACGTAGCCATGTTGGTCCGCCTGAGGCCTGTTGCTACCCAACCATATAACGCCCTTTAGTTGGTTACCAGATACGAACCCGACATATCGCATCTGCACATTTTTGGTTCTGCGGTTTAGGTGTCGATTTCCCCGCCTCAGCGAAGGATGAGAATCTATGCCGGATATGATTCTCCTTCGATTATTCGTTACTTAAAACCTTTGACAGGCAATCTATTTACCATTTATTTCATGGATTGTCACTTCTATGAGACAGTATTCCCGTCGTTAGGGGAAATAAGAACGTCAAGTTCCTGAAAAACGATGCGCATTATCGTGGCCGACTCCCACTTTGTCTCATTTAGATCCTCGCATTGGTCAGTCTGAAACTGAAGTGCAACGCATATTAGATCTTCAGAGCATGCCAGATACTTTCACCGATCTAGCATGAGTGACAAAATCACATATTCCAGCTGCGAATACGCCTGCAAAGATGAATGTACCAAATGTACGACAAGCTTCCTTCCTGGAGGCCCGGGACGCCACTTTGGCTGATCCACATACATTAGCGGCTAGCCAATCATCTACCCCTATACATAAACGTGGCAGACCACTTGGTTCAAATGATTCACACCCCCGAAAGAGGAAATCCATGGCACAGGCTTCTGAATAGCCTACCGTGAATCCAATTGTCGCTTACTCATTCTATCTAACTCATGAGAAAATTTTAGATTACGAAAACGTCCTTGAAGAGACGAATCCTCCTCCTGAGAATCGTAAGATTTCGGTCTATTATGCTATCTTAGATGATGTGTTATGTAGAAATAAGATAATCATCGATGATGCATTAGCATATGCAGTAGCTACTGAGATCATGTTGAGCGATGACATTGAATCCCGTTCCATTGATGAATGTTGAGGTAGAACCGATTGGTCAAACTGGAAACAGGCAATCCAAGTTGAACTCTATTAGCTTGCGAAACGTAAGGTGTTTGGACCTATAGTTTCTACTCCTCCACATGCAAAGCTCGTTGGCTACAAGTGGGTTTTCGTTCAGAAACGTAATGAGAAGAACAAAATTGTGCGTTAAAAAGCTCGTCTTATTGCGTAAGGCTTCTCACAATGCCCCGGGGTTGACTATGATGAAATTTATTCACCCGTTATGGATGTGATTACTTTTTGCTACCTTATCAGTTTGGTAGTTTCTGAAAAACTGAGTATGCAGCTGATAGACGTAGTAACTGCGTATCTCTATGGGGATATTGATACAGAAATTTATATGAAAGTTCCTGAAGGACTTACATTGACTAGATCAAATATTTCCAAACCATGGAACACGCTCTCAATTCAGCTAAGGCGTTCACTATACGGTTTAAAGCAATCTGGAAGAATGTGGTATAACCGTCTGAGTCAGTATTTAACTAGTTAGGGATATGTGAATAGCAAACTATGCCCTTGTGTGTTCATTGAGAAGTCACATTCCAGTTTTGCGATTGTTGCAGTATATGTCGATGACGTGAATCTCATCGGAACTTCTGAAGAGCTCGTGAGAACTGCCAAGCAACTGAAGTCAGAATTTGAGATGATAGATCTAGGAAAGACTCGATACTGTCTTGGTCTCGAGGTAGAGCATTGTTCGGATGGAATCTTAGTACATCAATCGAATTACACCCAGAAGGTGTTGTGCATTTTAACGAGGATAAAGCGAAGCCTTCGAGTAATCTTATGGTCGTTCGATCGTTAGATGCAAAACGAGATCCCTTCCGTCCGAAGCAGGATGATGAAGAGATTTTGGAGCCTGAAGTTCCTTATCTAAGTGCGATAGACGCTTTATTGTACTTAGCTCAATGCACTAGACCCGACATCTCCTTCGCTGTTAATCTTTTGGCAAGATACAGTAATGCACCAACATGCAGACACTGGACTGGTGTTAAAGACATCTTCCGCTACCTTAAGGGTATTACGGATTTGGGTTTGTTCTATCCTTATGGATCCTCGAGTGATGTCGCACCCCCTACTTCTTGAGTCGATTCTCGCCTTGTTTGTTATGCCGACGCATGATACTTATCTGATCCACACAAGTCATGTTCTCAAACGGGTTATGGCTCCGTTAGAGGCACCGCAATTTTCTTGGAGGTCAACTAAACAGACTTTAGTTGCCACTTCGTCTAACCATGCTAAAATTCTTGCCTTGCATGAAGTAACTCGGGAATGCTTTTAGTTGAGAGTAGTTGTGGGTCATATTTGAAGTTCTTGCAACCTTTACCCCGTCGTTGACATCTTTACGACGATCTATGAAGACAACGCATCATGCATCGAACAGCTCATGAAGGGTTACATCAAATGGGACAACACCAAACACATTGCGCTGAAATTCTTCTTCTCACATCAATAACAAGAGCATCAGAAGATTGAAGTCACACAAATCCGTTCACAAGACAATCTGGCTAAGCTCTTCACCAAATCACTACCGAAGACGACGTTTCAGAAACTTGTTCATGGAATAGGTATGCGTAAACTTTCTAAGTTGTAACATTGCTAGTTCTCTTTGGAATTGTGTCAAACTCAGATGGAGTATCTTAAAGTATACTGTCTTGATCTTAATGTACTCTTTTTCCCTACGATTAGGAGCATTTTTCCCACTGGGTTTTTGTGACCTAACTAAGTTTTAATGAGGCACCCACCTTGGGTTGATCATATCCCTGATGACGTCCCATAAACGTTTCTTTTGACTTTGCATTACTCACACATTTTTCCTTAGACTATGGATTTTGTCCCTACTCGGGTTTTTGCCATAGCCTTAGGGTTTTTTGTGAGACTTACTTCTTTATGCAAGTTCCTACCTTATTGAGAATATCGTGTTCCCAGAATCAGTGCCGACGAGTAGACTTCCTCAACTTCTACATGATGCTGAATCTACCTTGAGTATTTACACACTCAAGGGGGAGTGTTGTAAACTTCCTATTAAAGTGTGATTGTGTAAATCCTAGATTAGATTTGATTCTAGTTATCCTTTCCTATTATGACTTGTATTCCTTGGGGATGAAGGATTTCTTCTCTCTCTTATTACTATAAATAAAGGCACTACGTAGGAGGGATAACACACACTCTATCCTACATTCCTACAAACACATGTCTCTCTACAACCTCTCTCTCTGCCGGTGGCCCTCTCTCTCTGTCAGATAAAATAGACCACAACACTTTCCTATTTTTCTAAAAAAATATTACTTCCTATTTCTATTAAGTTAAAGACTTTCGAAGTTACATCTTTGTCAGTCCTTAGAGCACATTTGGATGAATAAAGATTTAACAGAACTTTTCAAGAAGCTTCGTTTCTCCAGGTTCGTGTAACGCAATCTAACCCTAAGCGTGATGCCTAGAAAACTATTGGTGTGATGTCAATTAAACATGCCAGTTCATTGTGGTTTCCTCCATTCGTTTTATGATATTTCCGTTGTTTTTCTTTCTACAAATCATACGTTCATCAAGACTTAGTCTAACAGACATCCATTTTTTTCTATTGAAAAGTGCATCACAATTTGTGGGTATGGATATTTTTGTCGTATGTATGTGTGCGTGAGCCCGCGCGTTGTCTCAAATGGTTCATGGCAAGCAATATGGTGAAAACTTTTCAACTTGACTTATTGTTTTTACATTTTCTTGCTAGATAAAGTGCAGAAAGGTCATCATTTTTATGAGATGAGACAGAGTTTGTAGATACATTAATTGTAACATTACTTCCAAGAATTCTCACCATGAAATGAATACAAAGCACTGCTGACAATATTACATATGCATGTTGAACCAGAACCCAGCAACAAGCCTTCCTTTCTAATTATAAAAGCGGCATTTATTCCAATTAGTAATTTTGTACTACAACTGCAATTTCTCTTGCACCATGGAGGACTAAGAGTCAATGAGGGTTTAGAGAGGTTCATATTTCCAGCTATTAAGTGTCAATCAGTGAGTTTTCTTGCTGCACAAAAGTATGTACAAATTAAATATTACGTTGCAGATGCTCAAAATGTGTAACTAATTAATGGAATAATCTTTATATCTGCTGATGTGATGCCTACATTAAAATGGACTGGAAAAAGCAAAAAGAAATCTGGTTAAGTGATCAAATGTTGTCGGACAATTATCAAACTCAACTAGAATCATACATTTAGACATGATCTGCACTCATTTGATAAATAGTTCTTAATTGATTGTTTGATAATAAATAGCAAGTTACATAGAGTACATATCTTCGCAATCTAAAGAACCGGTGGCACATGAAATTATTGGATTACCTAATTTGTCCACATATAATATTACATTTAAGGGTTTTTCAGCTTAAAATTCGTCACCTTTGAGATAATTTCCTCCCAACTAAGATTAAGCTTCTTCGCTCATCTTGGAGACTTGCTTTAATTGCTTGGTTTTTTTTCCTAGTAAAAATGGGAGGAAGCAAACCCCTTGGCCCATCCTTATCCCAACTCCCCTACCTTCCCCAACCAATTGAGCTAATGAAGGGCTACGTTTTTATCAACAACTTGTATTTAAGGTATCACATAACTCTATACATTTGGGATTATAAAACTGCTTTTTTTCTACACTGGTGCATTGCATTGAAATGCACCAGCGTATAAGATGTATTAACGTTTGAGCAGTCAGATTGTAACTATCAAAATCCAATTGTTCAATGTAATGTTACATCTCAAACACTGATGCATTGTATAACTTTTGCCGTAATAAACAGCTTAAATCAAAAGCCGCGAATACCAACAAAGGCAAACAATCCACAATCATTCAACACAAATTACTTAAAAAAAAAAAATTCTTAAAATAATACCATACTTCTAAAAATCTTTTTCAAGTTTGACCATAAAGAAAAGCAATATCCATTCCAAAACCCTAATCTTGTGTACAAGGTTAGAGGTGGAAAAGGAGAAAGTTCAATACAAGCAAAAACAAAAAATTAATAAGGTCTCAAGCGCTTACTTTGCCTTTAACATAGTTCGACGAAGTCAATACCCGAACCCCTAATCTCTTTATAGATTATACAAAATGATCATGTAGGGTGCGCTCTTGACTTCTCCCCTCCTGGGTATAAGCTGCCGAAATTCCTTACCACCATCTGTGTCTCTCATTTCACCTCCCTTCCTTGTCCTCAAAATATTGCAACAAAGTAAAGGCAAACGATTATTTGACTAATATTACACACCAAATATGTGACATGCAATTAACTTGTAACATGTGCCATGTATAATTAGATTACCTATAGAAATTAACTAATTGAGTCATGAAGTTCACGCATTGTCGCATGACAATGCAGCTTTGATCCTCTCAACAGTGCAAGCAATAAGATTGTTAACTGTTGCAACCGACCCGAGAGACAGCTTAGCAGTTGGGACTGAATCAACCAAGATCTGAAAAGCAACAGTGAGAAGGGAACCACCACCAGAGACAGAGTCTCCAATGCCGGCTCCATCCGGGAGTATAGCAAACCCGGAAGGAAGAAGGGCAACATAGTCAGGGTCACTCCCATTCAGCACCACATTCATGGCAACAATGTCAACTGGTGCATAAATCACAAAGGAAGCTGTTGGGTCAGTGCAGCTCTCTTGCAGTATCAGCATGTTGCTCTGGCTTGAATTGGCACTCTACAAATTAATTTTAGGTTACTATGTCAATTATTATGTGAAGAGCACGAAATATACTTAATTAGGGAAAACAAAATTATTATAAAACATAAAGCTACATTTACTCGTAGTAGAGACACGCAATTCCCAGTGTCGCGACCATTCGCAATGTGTGCCATCTCTTGAACAATTCCCCCATTGGAAAGAATATCCCACTGCAAGCATAAGTGACCTTCACAATTACTCAATTAGAACAATTTAGGGCGGATAAATGTGTGCTTTCAGTTTAATTAGCTGATTGTTTGTAAAAACCAAACTTCCATCTTGGTTTTTTTTTCTTTCCTTTTTTTCGCCTGAGGTTGACACGAAATAAGCCTAGGTTTTCTGTGGTATTTGTTTCTATATTAGGTGGGATGTAACAAATATGCTTTTGATCTTGCATAGAAATTACTTACTGTGCAAATGGTGTCTGTGTATGCTAGTCCCTATATGGTATGTTTTAGTAATGGTTCATGTACTAGTTCTGTTACATTTTTCTGAGACACATGCATGGTATTAATATTTATTTATAATTTGGAGTATGATTCTCAGGCTTCTGCAAAATGTAGGCACGCACTAATTTGGGTCCTGTATTAGATTTGGTAAATTTATTCCAAGAATCAAAGCACAACTAATTAAGTTTGAAGACTAGTTGAAGTGTCTGTACCTCGCTGCGAGAGTTCTCATCGCGGAGAAACTCAAAGACTCTTTTGGGAGAAACTGGAAGCCAAAAAGATGTGGCGGCACTGAGCACAATACCTGGAGGTCGTCCGGGATCATCCACGCTTTTTCTGGTCATCACCCGGACATCATCAGCACCGGTTCCAGACAGTGTGGTCCATGTGTGAGTGGTTGATGCACTCACTCCAGAACAGAAGCTAATCACCATTCTTTCAGCCAATTTTAGCATGCTTTTTCTCCCTTCTTGATTTGTAATCACTAATTAACCATGAACGTAACAAATATAAACAATTTGGGTTAATAAATTTATATAAAAAATAATTAGGCTTAAATTAACATGTGGGCATTAACGGATTATGCCATTTTCGAGACACGCAATCTTTTAACTGACTATCTTGTTAGTGAATACCACAACGTAGCAGAATAGCCCCATGCAAAATTAGCGCCTTATACCATTCCCTGAAAATATTACAAAAGAAAAATGAAACAGCAAACTAAATTGGTATTACCTCCAACATCACCAGTAGGGATGTTTGATGCCATTGCACTAGCTAGACGTTCGCATTGCCGGTCCAAGGTGGCAACCCATCGTTTCGCACCAAATGCATGGCCGGAGCTAACCAGCTGCTTATAGAGGTTGTGAACACCTCTTTCATCCACTTCAGCATGCTCAACCCATGTAACCTAATACACCAAAATTTTATCAATTGATGAAAAATATTTACTTCAAAAATTCGGCCATAATTAAATGTCACATGAAAGTGAAACACGCATTATATAGTGTTTAATTGTATACCTTTGAATATCCATTTGGCATTTCTTGAATTAGGCATCCCGAGGGCCTTCTTTGACAAGATCTAGGCGCAGGATTGGGGCGCAAGTTGTCCAATGAAACATCAACCACAGCCCAGGCGCCATCGGCATGCTGTTTGCAGTACCTCACATAATAACTCTCACGAGTTGGAACAAGTGGTGAAGGAACTTGGAATTCTGCCGTCATCTACCAATTAATCACAAACAGTATTTTAATGCCAGAATATGTGGCACGAAATCTAAACAATTCATGATAAAACAAGAAAAGCTGAAATTGAAATTTGAGGGGAAAATTTACATACCACTTGCAAGGCTCCATTGTAATTTCCAGCCACGCCAGATGATAGGACTTCAAGGGTCAGAGCTCTTGACACAATCCCAGAAAACACAGTAGACCATTGATTCTACACGTTATAAAATCACAAGTAATAGTTAGGGTTCATGTGATTCCTTAATTCAAAGACGTTATTAATTTTTTTAATAGAACGATATGATGACATTAATGAAGACACGTATGTAAATGTGTAATGGAGTTGTTAAGCTTACCACATCCATAAGAATCTCAACAAGGTTAATGTGGTTCATGATAACAACTGCACTCTCACGTGAAGCTTCAGTTTTGAAGCCGTTTTGTTTTGACCCGATTCCACGAGGGAATGTTCTGATGTACTCATCTTCATTGAGTACGGTGGTGGTGCCATCAAAGCTTGTCATCCACAAGGGTTCACCCATTTGGGCCATTCTGAAGAGTTCCTCCATAGCTGCAACAGCAAGCTCAATTATCATTGGCTTGTCTGCCTCACTTGGTGCACTGATTGACCTTAGAAGGTCTCCAGCACCATACATCTCACCGCCCATGCCTGGCTGACCACCAAAGTTCCCAACCCCAAGATCAAGTTGACCACGGGAAGGAACAGGAGAAGACATGACAGGGTAGGTTCCCAATGGTTTGCCAACGTACTTCGCAGCTATCGCTGATATACTATCAATCTGAACAATAAAGGCAATAAGTTATCAATCTGGCGACATATGATTTGCCACGAATCCGAAACATATTTGTAACATTCTGCGCATCTGCCAATAGAATGTTATCCTAATTTGTTATACTAAAATAGGTAAAATATCCACCAAATAATAAATGTGTTTGATATTTTCTTGATCTTTAATTTTCTCTACCTCTTCTCGTAATCGAGCATTTTCAAGTCTCAGATGGTGTTCGTCGAATGACATCTCCCCTAGAGCTGTTGGGCCGCCACAATTGGGGCATGAGGCATTACCTAGCGCTTCTCTGTACCTCATGTTATCAGCACGGAGCTTTTCATTTTCGTTCCGAAGTTGTGTGTTCTCATGCCGCTCATGCTGAGTCTGTAATGCAGCATTAGCAACAAACAAAAACAGCCAATTAGTAGCTTCAACAAAAGAAAAATTAAAAAAGACAAAGTTTGAGTATTCCAAAACTCTTATTAAAGATATGTCATGAACAAATATATACCTTCATTTGGGTGCGCTTGTTTTGAAACCAAAATTTGACTTGTAATGGTTCCAAACCTAATTCCCGGCTCAGTTCCTTCCTCTGCTTGTCATCTGGGTGGGGACATTCCTTGAAAAAACTAAATAAAACAACCAAAAAAGACTAATTCAAAGGTGAACTAAAAAATTTCGAACAACTGCTTAACAAAAGCTTGTTTAGGAGGTTTGAGACTAATTAATAAATATTTCTTACGCTTCCATTTCTTGGATCTGATGCTGAGTGTGGCGGTGATAACGCTTCTTTTTGGGTCGAGGGTTTTCTTGGTCGTCACCGGAACCGCCCTCAGGGTTGTCGCTGCCGGATTTGGTAGCACTGTCGAAGTCATCATCTCGGAACCGAGGGATGTCGCTTTCAGAGGTGTTTGGAGCCATGTCTTGCGGGTGCAGATTACCGGCGTCCATCATATTTGGCTGGAACATATCCAGAGATCTTTAAGATATTGATTTTTGTCCCAAGGGCTTAGCAAGCTTATGGTTTTTCAATCTAATAACAACAGAATGGAAAAATGTATCCACTCAAAAGGAAAGAAAAAAAACCCAATACGCATCTCCTATATAGTAGTTTCTTAGCACACGCTGACCTGTGTATTAGGTCAATACTAAAATATTTTTTGAAAAAATGAACAAGAAAACGCGTTGAACTTAGATCTCTGTGCCTGTGTTTGTAGTGGAAACCTTTCCAACTTTTTTCTAATACCGAGACGGATTTTGCCACAAAAGAATTTTTTGGACTACCTGAGTAGTCAAACCCATCTTACGTTATAAAATTAATTAATTAAAATGTTAAAATACCGAGATGAAGAGGGATAAGGAAAAAAAACTAGGAAAATGGATCTTGACGTACTGATTGATAAAATCCACTTGTTAATTTTTCTCTTGTTCAAAAATAACTTATTTTAGATAAATAGCCGAATCATTGGAAAAAATTAGATCTAATTTGCCTGAAAAGCAAAGGCGTAGATTTGTAAATTAGTATACCAATTACACAAAAAACTCAAATTTAAGCACACTGACCTGACCAAGCGTGAGTCCTGAAGTTGACGCAAACCCAGTAATGTTCCCATTGCTTCCCATCATGGAAGGCATGTTTCTCGCCGGAATCATAAGCCCGGCTGGCATACTTCAAGGCCAAAAATATTCAAAAGCAACCTGAATTTTTAATTTGTGCGGATTAGTTTCTTAGTTTAGGGGGTTTGAGGTTGATTTGGATTTTTGAGTTTGATCTAGACAGAGGGATAAATGTGAAAATTTTCTGGTGAAAAAACAAAGAGACAGAGAGAAGACAAAATGAGGTTTTGTCACACGGTTCAATTTTGCACTTGGTGATGAAATGGAGAGTGTGAGTATATGAAGAGATTAAGATGAAATCGATCGATCTAAACCAAACACATAACGCACACAAATATATCTCGGGAGTAATCCAAACTGTAACAAACCAAGTTTCTCCTTATATTTTCTGGTCTTGCCCTAGCTGCACAAAAAGCCAAACTAATGTTAGAAAAATTCAAAAAACAAAAATTGTAAGAAGCGTTACAAATACTGAGAAGACAGAAGCCTTCGGACAAAAATTGAAAAAGAAGATGAGAAGTTTAGGGCATGCGAAAATCTAGGTTGGAAGAATATGTACCTATAGATGTATGATGTTGTGTATCTGCACCTGATCAAAAGCCCTAGAGAGCGAGGCGCTGTAGATCTGGTTTTGGACTTAACCTGGTGCCGGGAAACCACTGTTTGGTGTCCCAAAAGTGGTTTTCCGGCGTACGGATTTTGGTGTGTAAGATTTTATATATATATATATATGGTGTGAACTCTGGAGTAGTAAAAGGTTTTGGAAGTTGGAGAAGGTGAAGAAAATGGAGGAGAAGATGAGAAAGAAGAAGGGGAAGTGGTTTTAGGAAATAGAGAAAGGCAAGGAAGGAGATAGGGGGGCAGAGGGAGTAATTGCAGAGCGTATTGAGAGGGTGCAATTGCATTAATGGTGGGAGAGAAAGGTGTAATTGCTATGCGAGAGAGAATGAGAGAGAGAGAGAGAGAGAGACATATATAGGGAGAGAGCTTAATTTTCTGCTAGGAAGTGTATGTATGCAATGGATGACGGCTACCAAACTCTATTTTTTTTCTCTCCCAATCTATTTGCTACTGCCTAGTATTTGAATTTTTACCACCCAATAATCCTATACAAATTTATATCCGAATCTTTTCCAATAGTGCTTACTTTCCCTATGAAGAGAATCATAATCCCTATGAACAAGAGAAGACGCTTTCTAACTGGATTATCGACAAATTGTTGGTGATCTTGGTTATTGGTGTATGGTGTTTGCATGTTGGGAATAATTCAATAGTTCTTGATTTCTCGTGTACTGATACATAAAAAGTAAAGATATATGAGCACATTTGATTATGAAATAGTACTGAGTAGATTAGGGGTGGAAAAAATTCCCGAAAATCCCGAACCGAACCGAAAAAATCCCGATCCCAAACCAAAAATTTCCCAAATCGAAATTCTCAAAATTTTTGGGATGCTATCCCGAACCAATCCCAAAATTTCGGTACGGGATTCGGGATTGGCTTCTCAATATTTCACGAACCGAAAATATATATTATTAATTATTATATATTTATACATATATATTATATATATTATTTTTTTTATAATTGATGCTAGTAAATTCTAATTCATGCTCTGCAACCTGGAATGCCCTACACCTTGCATATTTTTCATGTTGTGTTTGATATTCACTTGGATTTTATTATTGCTGCTGTCATGGCTGATGATTTCAGAATGCTTCATTTTTTTGTCTCTCAACAGATTGCCAAAAAGTTTAATTAATTTGAATTTTGACTCTGATAAAAACAATCAGGTATGCCAGTGTTCGATTAAATGGTAGTGTGAATGAAATGACATTCCTAGTTCATGAATGTGTTCTTGAATTATATATTTGAAGAATAATTCATAATTTCATATTTTAATTTGGGATTCCCGATTTGTCCCGAAATCCCAAAAATATTTCGGGATTCCCAAAAATTTGGTTTGGGATTGGTCTTCAAATTCCCATCCCGAAAAAATTCGGTTTGGGATTCGGGATACTAGTTTTGGTTCGGTATCCCATACCGAACCACCCCTAGAGTAGATATGCGATTGTTAACGTCAGTGTGGGCGTTCAGAAGTTCGGATAGGCAACTATCAGTAACGTAATTTTCAATCACACATGTACGCTTGAGTGACCAACCTATACAGAAAAAATACATTGAGCTATTATACTTGGATTGGATTGATGAACTCATGAAAACAAAATTTACTATTAAAATTATCATTAATTAAGAGGTTTACCCGCGTGATTGAATGATCATCCTTAACATGCGCAATACAAGGAAGTTGTGAAGTATGTGGTGTTTTGATATGGAGATATAACCTAAAAGACTGCAACCACAATAGACTACAAGCCAAATCGCTAAAAAGTAAGACCACATCATTTGCAAAGTGGGACAACATTATAAACAAATTATCTAAACTAATCCTAGAAGGAAACTCAAATACATAGGATTATGACATACTGGCAAGACCACCAGCAACTTCATCGCATCTAGAGAGATCTATAGTGACCACGAGATAAGCAAGGCGGAGCCGCCATATAATGGCTATGTAAGGAAGCTCACCCATCGAAACCAATTGTATGTGATAGATCTGACCCACCAATAACCACAAATCCGACCCAAGTTTCAAACAAAAACCCACCTAATATTAAACATTCAGCTAAAACCTAAATTTCAAATAGATTGTCATGTAGACAAATATGTAACATATTCACTACTTATTGCCACAAAACCTAATTATGTCAATATGTTATTACTCATCCTAATTATGATGACAATTAAACCTATATGAAAGTTTTACCTTCTTATATCATAAATGTTAGTAACATATATGAATTAATTTTCCCACATTCAAAAAATAATAGGCATCTATCGTATGAATAAGAATTCTTTTGTACAATCAAGTATTTTGAATCAAATAATATTGTTTGAAAAAAAAATTAATCTTTAATGTGAGTAAATTATCTTGCATGGATTATTCACTTTTTATATTATTATATTATGCGGACAAAAAACATTTTACCTATATTTATATGTAAAATTAATTTTGAATCAAATAACATTTCTTTATGTTGTAGATATATAATTTTGTATGTATTATTACATATATTAGGCACATTTTATTGTTATTATATATGTGTGTCTAAAATAATTTACCTATATTTATATGTAAAATATAGGTAAACTAGTTTTGAATCAAATAACATTCTTTTATTTTGTAAGTAATTTGCATGTATTATTACATATATTCAGGATATTTTATTGTTATTATATGTGGTGTGTAAAATGATTTACCTATACTTATATGTAAAATATAGGTAAATTAATTTTGAATCAAATAACATTTTTTGCATGTATGATTACATAGACTATCCCCATTGTATTGTTATTGTATATATCATATGGAGTGGTACTAAGCCCACCCCATTGTCTTATCTTCCCACCCACTATAAAAAGGCAAGGTTCTAAAAAACGCTAGGTGCTAGTCGGGCAGTGGGCTGGGGCCTAACGCCTAGGCGAGGTCTAGGCGGGCGCCTAGGCGGACTAGGCGGATTTAAGTAAATCTATTATATTTCGTGTAAATAAGTGTCACTTTATACTTAATATATATATATATATATATATATAATTACATCATAAACCACAAAATAGAATGACATATATATTATGAAGTATTGGAACATAATGAAAACATAGGGAACAAGCATATAATGTATGTTCATTTAAGTATTCAACAAGTCTCTTACAATTTATTGAAAAAAATAAAATGCAAAATGAAAGTTATCTATTTTCTGTCTAAGTAAGTCGCAACCTAGGCGAGTGCCTAGGCGAATTTGGGCGGGCCAGGCAGGTGCTTAGGTGGTCTAGGTGAGCGCCTCAGTAGGTCTAAGCACCCTTTCTTAATTTTCAAACGTCTAGGCATTAATCGGGGCGGTGGCCAGCCGTCTAGCGCCTAGGTGGGACTTAGGCAGCGCTAGGCAAAGATTTTTAGAACAGTGTAAAAAGGTAAATAATAACATCACACTTTCCCCCACCATTATTCCAAGGGTGATGCTAGAGAGATTAAATTTGTAGACAAAATTTACAAACTAAATGATGTGTCACCAATAGGAATGAACACGTTTATCAATGTGCAATTAATAATTCAATCACCAACTTATAGTCATCTAGTTTACACAATTTTGTCTACAAATTTAGTCTTCCTAGCATTACTTTTATTCCAATTATAACCTTTTAAATATCTTTTAGTTCTTTAAATTTTATTTTCTGTAATAGGTATATATCAATATATATGTATGTGTGTGTGTGTGTATATATATATGTACTATATTTATCTAAAGAAAAAAAACTTCAGCTACACCAACACCCATGCCCTACCCCATGCCACCGTTCACAGCACTGTCGTAGCCTCACAACCATCCCATCCACAATTTTACCCATATTTTCCCCTTCACCGTACACAATCTCCATTTCGCCGAAATTAGATTAAGGCTGCAACCTGTCATGAGAGAAAAGGAATTTGAAGAGGGAAGAGCTGCTGGCATCGACGCCGCCGTGAGGGAGGCGTGCAGATGTGGACTGGTTGGGTTTGTATAGTAGCGTGGGTTTTTAAATTATTTTTTTCCTTTTTTCTTTTCTGCTATTTCAACTAATGTTGATGTGGCAAAATGTTAGTGGTTATTGTTTAAGTCCATAAATGTCATTTTATACGAAGAGATATTTGTCATTGGCATTTATATTTTAGAGTGGGTGGAGTGAAAAAACAACATGGTGGGCTTAACACCACTCATTATATGTGTGTTAAAATTAATTTACTAAAAATGGAAATTGATTTACCTATATTTTTATGTAAATTATTTTACAGTGTCCTTTCAGATTTTCATTTGGTAAGAAAAAGGAAAAATTAAATTAAAATTGCCTAATATTATGCAAATTTGGGAAACAATTACGAAGTCTTAAGAATACTATATATAGAATTAATGCTTTTTTTTTTATTAAATTTTTTTTGTAACATCCCACATCGCACAGGGGAGTGATCCTTAAATGTATATTCTCATCCCTACCTAGCACGAGGCCTTTTGGAAGCTCACTGGCTTCGGGTTCCGTAGGAACTCCAAAGTTAAGCGAGAAGGGGGCTAGAGCACTCCCATGATGGGCGACCCACTGGGAAGTTCTTGTGTGAGTTCTCAGAAACAAAACCGTGTGGGTGTGGTAGGGGCCCAAAGCAGACAATATCGTGCTACAGTGGAGGCGTGCTCGGGAAGTGGTCGAGCCCGGGACGGGATGTGTCAATTTGGTATCAGAGCCTAACCTTGGCCGCGGGTGTGCCGACAAGGACGTCGGGCCCCTAAGGGGGGTGGATTGTAACATCCGACATCACCCAAGGGAGTGATCCTTAAATGTATATTCTCATCCCTACCTAGCACGAGGCATTTTGGGAGCTCACTGGCTTCGGGTTCCGTAGGAACTCCGAAGTTAAGCAAGAAGGGGGCTAGAGCACTCCCATGATGGGTGACCCACTAGGAAGTTTTCGTGTGAGTTCCCAAAAACAAAACCGTGTGAGTGTGGTAGGGGCCCAAAGCGGACAATATCGTGGTACGGTGGAGTCGAGCCCGGGAGGTGGCTGCGCCTGGGCTGGGATGTGACATTTTTTTCGCCAGAAGGATTAATCTCCAATTTGTGATAATATGCAATTAATATTTAAACATTAATGTATTTTTTTTAAATCATTAATCCCTCCCTTCAAATCTACATCCAATTAATTGTATGGGTTAAAAATTGTAATGGGGTATTTTAGGCATCTGGAAAAATGTAAAATGTGTAAAGTAAAAAGGAATTAATGAATTTGCTTATATGGAGCCCACTCACTGGGTTTTATCTGAGTAAAAAACTATGTCAGGTTTTATGTGAATGAAATTGAGTTTTAAGGGCTAAAGAAATTATATTTCTTTTTTTATTGGCGGTAATTATATCAAAACTATATATTAATGAAACCTTCTTTGTCAATCAAAAGAGGGTGAAAATACATTTTTGTCTTCTATCAAAACAAAAAAATTAAGGACAGTAAAGTAATTTCACAAAATAAAATTTTGCTTTTTTTTTGTTAAAGCCTCATCTGCATGTAATTTTATCATCTCTAATTTAAAAAAAAAATAAAAAAATAAAAAGTACACAATAAGCCTCTCTCCCTCTCTTCCTCTCTCCTTTAATTTTAAAATAAAAATAAAAATTTCCACACACACTTTGTGTGTGGGCATATACTAGTTTCTTTTATTCAAGCAATTTTTGTTCGCAGGATTCATTGAACTAGATACGATGATAAACAAAAAGTAGAAACTAAATACTAAAAGTCCAAATGGTGATAGGTTAAGAAAAGAGATGAACAAATTGTCTTTGAAAACAACTTTGCGAGGAAAAAAAACTGTCAAATTGCCGTGGAAAAAATGGTCATAGAATTGAAATCTATACTGACATTGAGATGAATCATTTTTTTCATAAGAAAAAAAAAACATGAGCGTAGTTGACGAGATGTATATTTATATTTTATTTTATCAAATACTAGAGTTTTTTTATTTTATTTTACTGAACACAATACTAGAGTATGAATATCTGTATTTTTGTTGTCTACAGCACTATTATATTTAGGGTGGTGCTATTTACGCACTCATTTTTACTTTTAACACTCCTTTCAATTTTCGGTCAGCGAATCGAATGAACTGAAGAAGATTAATGAACAAAACCTAACAAGACTGCGTAGAAGATAAAACAGAGTGGGTGAATAGCACTACCCTATATTTAATCAACAACTTAATGTGATGTAAAAAGCTTAGCTTTCCAAAAGAAGATAACGTACAAATAAGAATATTTCATGAATTAAATGAACCAAACAATATTCATCTTCACTACTGAATTTGGTATGAAGTTTGGTTTGCGCATATAATATCATGGTTAATTAATATAGGTAGCTACCGAAGTAACACTATAATAACAAGGGATAACCTATTAGCATAAGTGTTCCAATATAGAATGCATATTTAATTTGAAGAAAGTTAAAGCTACAAAATTAACACAACGACTGTGATGTGAAGCAATGACAAAATAGTGATATTCGTCAAGATTAACCAATTTGTACATGCAAATTATAAGCCTTTAGTAACGAGGACAATCATATAGTACTAAGTGGCAATATAAAAAAGTTAATATAATAATGTAAAATTATTTAAAAAATCGAAGAAAAAATCCACCCATATTTTCTTCCACTACTCTTCTCTTCCTACTTCTTTTCAACCTCTCGACAATTACTATCTCATAGTACATGCATGGAATGTGTCAAATTACTCGATGATATGAACATTTCGTTTATATTTACTCTGTGTGATGCTATTCCATGTGTAGTTTAATACAAGTGTTTTGCAAAGTAATCATATTCCATCTAATCATTTGCAGCCAAACAAAAGCCTACAAATTTGAACTTTTCCACCCTTATTATTATTAATTTTCGGCAGAATGATCTATCATAAGTGAAAGGGTGAAGTGCTGGTTTAGTTCCTGAATTATCACCTTAGTGAAAATTAGGTCTCTAAATTATTTTTTGGGTAAAATAAGTCCCTAAATTCATTAAAAATTGCTAATTTCATCCCTACTATTATATTTAAAGCTATTTTCCAATTTTTCATCAACTTAAGTCACTTGACACACTTTAGAGTATAATAACATTATTTTCTCGCCTATAAACCCTTAAGATTTCATATAGATTGCGAATCTAACGCCTAATTTGCCCCTCCAAAGTTAATTCCATACACTATTTCTTTATGTAAAATTACTCATCTACCCTCCAATGTGTATAGTAGCTTTGAATATAATATTAGGGATGTAATTGGCAAATTTTTATAATTAAAGGACTGATTTTTCTAAAAAAAAAAAAAAAGTTTAGGAATCTAATTTTCACTCAGGGACTAAAAGTTAACCCTAAGTTAAAATAGAAAAAATAGGCAAACGAGGATTCTTCAAAGCGTGAAAACCCAACGTCATATTGTGTCCCAAGTTTGCCAAAGTGACAACTCTATTCTACTATTGATATAATTCTATACAACGTCATATATGTTTCTAGATTGTCAATTTTTATCTAAAAAATCTTTGCAGCTATTGATATAATTTTTTATAAAACTTTAACCCCTACTTGTGGTCTGGTTAAACTCTTAACTCCTACCACTATTGTTCCTAAATGTATTAGATTATATTTCTTATCTATTTTATTATAAGATTCTCTTGTGATTAAATTAATTCTGCTTACGTCTTGTTTGTCTACTACAGGTATAATTTGTTCTTGATAATGACTATAAAGTTTACTTTCACTCAACCATTCTCCGTTTAATTTTATATAGATTTTTTGGATTCAACAAATGCAGAGTATTATTTCTAAAAGCTTCTGCTTCTCTTTCAGTATCTACTTCTTCTTCTATTCTTATTAATCACCAGTTCTGATGTATGTGATTCTCACTTTCCTTTGGTACTTCCTTATCCTCAATGTTCTTGATTTCTTTGTATTTGAAATATGTGAAGGATTGTCGGAATTTTTAAGGGTATTTCAAAATACATGTGTTTAATATGATATAATTGATATACATATTTTCCTCTTCTTAACTGCTATTCCAAATGGTATTTATATTGACTCTTTATTATCAAATTCAAGATAATTCAAGGTCTTTGATTCAAGGTATTTATATTGACCCTTCATGGTTTGACCATATCATAATAAATCGGCTTTTTATTTTATTTTATTTTATTTTTTTAATAAAATGGTCGTTGAGATTGGCATAATTTATCACTTTGATCTATGAGATTTAACACCGGTAGAAGTAGTCTCAGAGATTGTCCACCGTCGTCAATCAATTTGGTTCTTTTGTGAAAAATCTCCGTTAAATTGCAGAAAGCACCAGTTCAAGGGGAGGGGTTGATTTGACAAAAATACACTCAGTTTAATGAAAATTTGTCATAGAATAACCAAAATAATTGACGGTTGACAATCTTAAGAACCACTTCTCGATTTTAAATTTCGAGGACTAAAGTGTGCCAATCTCATGATAGACCATTTTAGATGATTGGTGCATGGCAGTGTAAAACTCATGTATGTGCGGTGGAGTAAAAGGGGTTTCACTAGCTGTGATATCCATTGGATTTATATACATAGTAGAGTACCCCCTTCCTCATACAATCGGTTTCTCTGCCTGTGCAAAATCATCTCTCGCAATAAATTAGAAACTGAGCCACGCAGGGTCTGCATGGCAAATGGCATTTACTACATTCATGCCTCTCTTGCATACCCCCTTCGATTTCACATAGTTTACCAACCATTTATCTGTCTACCTTATCCATGTGTTGTATACCATCCCAATCCCTTGTATAGAATTTGTTTTTTTTTTAACAAAATACCGTATTAATTTCTTTATTTCTCACACACTCTCTATAATTTATGTCTTTTAATATTTTTTAATTCACTCGATCGATAATCAAAAATTAAAAAGGGTATGCGAAAGGTAAAAAGAGGTGTGTGGATAGCATTGTCTTTTTTCTTTTTTGTGGTTGAGTATGCATAACTATATTATATTACATGCTCATTACATTTTAGTTCTGGAATTGATATGACATCGCCAAAATTTACATAGTTGAGATTGATAATTATTATGTCATGCAAGTAGCTCGCTTAATATAGTTAATTGTCACGTAGATCGGTAGTAGTAACTAGTACGAGCACTGATTAGTAATAGCAATTTTTTGAGTTTTTAATGTGACAACTTTAGATGTAAATATTTATAATAAAGTTTCTATTATTTGAAAACAGAATTCATATTAACAATAACACTCAACTTGCTCGTACTCACCAAAAAAAAAAAAAAAAGAACACTCAACTTGCTATCGTTGTGAATGGAGTACCGGTAATTTTATCCAAAATTTTCAACTTCTCTATAGTTGTGTAGATTTGTGAAACATTGATGGCAACGTTTCCTACCCAACATCATTAGGGTTTACCTGTAACCTGTGTGTTCCTTCTGAATTTGAACCAAAGTCAAACGCTGCGTTCCATACCATACAAAATTAGGAACATAGTGTCATTAGCCAGTCGCAACAACCTCCATACTGGGACTGGTGGGAGGTTAGTAGGTCCCGTGGTTCATATTTCACACAATTGCAAGTCAAATGCCAGTGGTTGGAATCCGAGCAACTCAAGGGTCAATCTTTCTTCTAAACACTGTTAAACACTAAAATTCTTTGTGGCCTATCTTCCTCGGCAAATCCAAACGACCCGCCCAAGAAGACGATTAGGTTCGATTCTGGCCAAATGCGAATTTGAACCACATTATTATGACTCTTCCATTATAAGATTTAACCTACTTCCTCACCTCTTTAATGTAGATAATATCGTTTGTTAAAAAAAATATGAAAAAGATGATATAAAACCAAAGTAGACTACTATTGGGCGGTTTGGTCTAGTCGATTAGGGCCTAAACCCATTCCTTATGTTATTTTGCAATTTTTCTACTTATCCGAATTCTATAGCTTGACAAAACATCATTTTATAATTTCTACATCTATAACATCCTAAAAATCATTCCTACATCAAAAGGAAAAAAAAATCATTCCTAAAAATCATTCCTACATCAAAAGGAAAAAATAATAATTTTATAACCATAAAAAAAATTGGGGTTTCACTATAAAACTAATGGCCAAAATAAAGAGTAGTTCAACCTCTTATAACCCATTGCAATGTTTTTTTTCACCGATGTGAAATTCGTTTACCTTTACATACTCACAATTTGTATATAAATACAAATGTATTTCTACAAAGAAATAATCTAAAATTAATTTAATTTTAAGAGAATAAGATTTAAATTTGGATGCAAGAGAACATACATTGTCATAAGTCCTAACGTCCTAACACATTAATACAAATAAAGTTCAAGACCATATACTCTAAACTACCTATTAATAGAACCCTGTTTATTAACTAAAAGATAATGAAAGGACTATTTGTCTTCGATCACATAATAAAAAGGGCAAAATGTAATTTCACATATCCAAATTTTACTTTACCTAGAGGTAATGTTAAAATATATCTAATATTAAAAAAATAAAAACCTCCCACCCACATTCTCTCTCTCCCTCCCTCGTTCTCATTTTAAAAACAAAAATAAAAAGCGTTCACACACATAACGTGTATAGGCTAGTTTAGTTATTACAACTGAACGTTTGCAAAGAAACAATAAAATAAGAAATGGACGATAATTTCAATAGGGGGTGAGACTTATAGAGGATCAAAACCGCAACCGAGTTCAACTAATACGATTCAAGTGGTTTCGATGGTCAAAAATCGAGTCAAACTACTCATTAGAAAATCACCAATCAATCTCTTAGGCTTGTTTGGTATAGAAGATTGACTTGGAAATGATAACCATTCTAAATTAATTCAAAGTATTTTGTAGGTAGTCATCTTTTTCATATAAAATTTCTCGCTTCTAATCCTCAAATTGTGGGAGGATTGAATTGGATAATTTTTTTTAGTGATTTATCTCCAACTTTAAGTTGCCACAAAATTTTTATTTCTTCTTTACGTTGAAAGTAGTGGCTTATCCCTCCTAATCTAGTTTTCTATATATACTGATCGAGGCCTTAGTGTAATATTCAAGTGGATTAAAAATTTAAAATAGATATCTCAATCAAGGAGTGATTTGCCCAAATTGTGTGGAGTAAAGTGTATTTGACTCTTTACAATTACGAACATTTCCTTCATGTCATTTTCTTGTTGAAAAGTTGGCTTTAACTTTTAGATTTTTACAATTCTAAATTTTGTAATTTCGTACCATTTCTTCTTCTATTACTAATGCCACGATCACTATTCCGCTGTGACAGTATTATACTACCGTATAGACTAGAGATTAAGGGTATAACTAATTAAATTCCCATTTGGTTTTCACCAATTAAACCAATCCACATCAAAGCAACCTTATCATGGGAATGGGATGGTGACATCTTGTTATTCACAAGGAAATTGGGGCCCTAATTCTAAGGTCCACGTCGTTGTTCTATCCTCATCAGACGGTCTAGGTGCTACCAAGTCTATTTCATCTGTCCCCCCCTCAGGTCAATCATCAATTTTCTTTTGTTCTTGAGAAATTCCTTTTTAAAGCTTTCTTTAAACCTCAGAATATATTGTGGTGTAAACGACTGAACGTAGCCATAGAGGAAATAATAGCTCAAGCACCTCTTTCACCCCTCCTTTTCTTAACTCTTAGGAATCAACAACATTCCTAGAACGCAAAGAAACTCATGAGTTTAGGGTACATGGCACGATTGGTAATGAACTATTGCATTTATTATAAGCTTATTTAACTTATTCCATCATTTTTTTTTCACGCGCAATCGCGTTCTATAATTCATATGATCGACCATACTTAGTGAGACTTGTTGTATAATTTATTTTTTCATTAATTAGGCTTATATTCACAAAAAATCAGTATATTATGGAAACAAACAATATTGTACAATTGGATTTATAAAAAAGAAGAAGAATAACTTGGTTGCATTGAAACTATGAGTAGGTTGTTTAGGTTTTGACATTCTCCAATTCCAATATAACAAACAAATAAAAAACAGTGGAGAGTATAATACGCGACACGGTGTTTTGGATCTAAAAATTTATTTGTTTGTTTGTTTTGAAGGGATTTAGGAAAATCATGCTTAAGCGTACATCATTGTCATACTTGTATACAAAGATTAGTATCCAAATATTATCATTTCAATAATTTGACCATATTTAAATCATTCAAAATTTCTTCATATAAAAAATTTCGTTTTTAAAATTTAACTAAGACGTGGCCAGGGTAGATTCACAATTATATATATATATATGTGTGTGTGTGTACATTCATCTACTAGAAACGTTATTTTCAACTTTCTCGAACCTTAGCACCTAGGGCCGAAAAAATTTCAAACCGATAATATCAAATCATTCGGTAATCGATACAAAAAAAAATCCCAACAATAAATATATATTTTAGTAATTTTTATTAGAATTAAGTATCTAAAACCCCTCAACATTTCAGTATCATTTCAAATTGATCTCAACCTTTTTAAACATTTCAAACAAGTACCCAACTTATTGAAAATGTCATATCCGTTAAGCCCTAGTTAAAAATCTGTTAATTAACTGGGGCTTACTTTATCTCCAAAATTAATAAAAGGTCATGGAAGCATAACCTTCACCAACTAACGGTCACCACCACCCCATCATGCCATCACCTCCTAACCCAACACAAAACCACGAACTCCACCCTACAACTCAAGCCACCAACATTGAGAAGAAGGTCATGGAGGTTGCTGAAATGGTATGGACCATCATGATGCAGCCACCACCGTCTTTACTGCCCACAAAGAAGAACTGGAAGTTTTATGAGCCAAGAATCAGCGAATGAGAAAATCACATGAGCAGAAACAAACTCCTTGAAACCCTAATTGTTCTTAACGCTCTTCTTTGTTAGGAGATTGCCCTCCTAATGTAATTTCAATTTTGGTTCATTTTCGATTCAATCAATACTTATTTCATCATAGGGTTCCATATTATATAATATATGTTTGAAATTCAGATTTTGAGCCAACTAATATTAATAATGACCATGATGTACTCAATTGGTGGGTTTTGAATATAATCTATATTTGAAATATTAAGTGGGGCCTAACGGAAATGACATTTTCAATAGGTTGGGTATTTGTTTGTTAAAAAGATTGAGATCAATTTGGAATAACACTAAAAAGTTGGGGGTACTTAATCCTTTTTATTATATAATATGTATTTGAAATATCAGTGGTCGTTGGATTTGCTTGAGATTGAATTTGAACCCTTTGTAAAAACTAAAATTCCCTCTCTCACTCAGAAGTCCCTCCCAGTTCCATCATCTCTCTCGACTCCGACTCCCCCTCTCTGTTTCTTCTCTGGCCACACCACAGCCCACACCACAACACACCTCAAAGTTCATCTTCTCCAACAACTCCGACACCCTCTCTCTGTTTCTTCTCGACTCTGACTCCTTCTCTCTATTTCTTCCTGTCAACTTCTGCAATCGCCCAGTCCCACCAAATTTATCTTCCACATCCGAATTCCCAATGTCGACTTCCACCGAAAGACTGTCATCATACAAGCCTAGAAAGTAAGAAATTTCACCCTAACTCGGATTAGTTTTGTGTTTTTTTAGTGAACCACTTGGGGATTTTTGATCGAATTAGGTTTTTCGATTTGAGGATTGAATCGGGTTTTCGATTTGGGGTTTTAAAAATCGAATTATGGTTTTCGATTTAGGGATTTTAAAATCGAGGTTTTCAATTGGGGATTTAAAAAAAAAAAAACCGAATTAGGGTTTTTAAATTTCAATTTGGGTTTAATTTGGTTTGTTGTTTATTATTTATGGCTGTCGGCTGTCGATGGTCGAGGTTTGAATCCTCCTACAGTTTGAAGCTGCAAGGGATTCCGATTTCCCGCATCCGAAAAAAACCGAAATAATTTTAAGATTACCGATTTTCGGTAACAGAAATTTCAGTTCGGGATTAGTTTTTTTTCCTTATTCCCAATATTTACGATTCGAGCTGAACTGAAACCAGCCCTAATAGCACCCATACTACCATATATTATGGCATGAAGATCAGAAAACGAGATTGTGTTTAATGCTGTTGAGCATTGATTGAATTGATTAAAAAAACAAAATTGAGATGAAAGGAATTGAACATGTTTAGTATTCTACATCTGTAAGGTTGGCATTAATTCTATAAAATTGTTAATATTTTGATACTTTTGCATAATCCACAAGGGCCACAACCCTACAGATGGGATTTTAGATAACTAATATATCACATGATTGTGCTCATTTACGGCGACAAGCAGAAACAAATTAAAAATTGTGATGCAATCATACCCAGTCCTGCCCATGCAAGATGTTACGTGGTGCCATTTGCAACCATAGTGTCCTTGTCTACGCAAAAATATTATATGAACTTTCCTATTTTCGAACTTCTTTTAAGTCTCCTCTTTAGCAAGCACATCTTGTAATCAATAATTTCATGTGGGACTTCTCTTTATTCAATTAGGCAACGTCTTTTTAATCCATTTAGCTTATTTGTTTTTGTTGCTCATCAATAAGAATTGAATATATGATCTCGTGATGCTTTGGTGACCCAATTGAAATCTCAAACATCTGTTTATCTAAGATCACAACAAATTCCGATGTATTTATTCCCCGGCAAAAAGACATTCTATAGTGCGTAATTATATACCTTGTTCTAATGGATTTTGTGATAAATTAAAGAATAATTAATAATCAAAGCTATATAAAAAGTCTCTCGGTGTGAAAGGGTGCGACACTTAGGGTTAGGATTTTTGTGATCGGCGGCGGCTACTCTCTTTCCGTTATGGAGAGTGTCTTGCGGCAGTTCCGGTCAAAATTCCATCTGGAGGATCAAGAGGGGATGGAGATTGAGATTAGCGATACGAAGACGGAGCGTCTGTGTTGTTCAAAGTTTTTCCTTGTGGGGAAAGTGTTGGCTCGTAAGGCGCCTAGGGTTAGTGTGGTGATGGATTTGTTTCTGGATCTGTGGTGCCCTAAGGCCAATGTTGCTGCTATGGCTATTGGTGACAACATGATTTTGTTCAGTTTTAATACGGAGGCGGAAGTGCGCTGCGTGTTACGTGGAAGCCCGTGGTTTTTTGGTAAGTCTTTGCTGACATGTTCTGTTGGGGGAGCAGGCGTTTTGGGTCAGGATTCATGGGCTGCCCCCAACATTCATGTCGAAACGGATGGGGGAGGAGTTGGGGACGGTGTTGGGACGGTTGGAGGAAGTTGACTGTGGTGTTGATGGTACATGTGTTGGGGAGTTTATGCTGATTAAGGTGGCCATTGATGTACTTAAGCCTCTACGGCGGGAGATCCAAGTTCGCCTTCCTGCGTCGAAGGGAACGATTTGATTGGGGTTCTACTGCAATATGAGGGCCTTCCGGCGTTTTGCTACTTGTGTGGTAGTATGGATCATAAAGGGGTACAGTGCTCTTGTTACTCCGGAGGGCATGTTGATGATGTGCTGTCACCGTTTGGGGTGTGGTTGCAAGCTGGGCAACCGGTGTTAGGGGATGTGAGCAAGGAGCAGAGTCAAAGGACGGGAGGGGGAAGAGGTTGGAGGATACAGGTTCCGGAATTCAGGGGGTAGAGACTGCGGAGTATGCGGGGGTTGGGGATAAGGGGAGTGGTGATGGGGTGCGAAGGTTGGGAGAGGGAGGGGTCCGGCCTGTTGCTGGGATAGGAGGGGAGGTTCTTGGGGCTGATTCCATGGCAGGTACGGGGACGAGGAATCAGAAGTGTATTGGGTTGGGGGTTTCAAGGACTCCCTTGAGTGAAGGAAATCCTAGGTGTGAACTTGGTGGGGGATTGGATGATGTGGAAATGAGAGATGGTGGGGTCACGGTTGAGAAGAGTGGGCCTCGTTTGCTCTTGGGGGGTGTGGTGCCCATTGTAGATGAACAATTGGAAGTGCAAAAGGGACTGGGGTCCCCATTTGGGTCTGACCCATTTGGGTCTGACCCATTTGACCTAAATCCTTTCATTTTTGGGCCTGATTATTCCCACCAGTTTAGTAAGGGAGCTAGAGGACCTGTGGATACGGGCATACGGAGGAAATGTATGAGGCGGGTGGGGGGTAGTGTCCACGTGTGTCCCTTGCAGGTTGGAATATTTACCTTATTGGGGACTGAGCGTTTGTTTCCTAACACAAATTATGTCCCTACCGAGTTGGTGTTAGGAGGTGCTGAGCATGTAGGGAGAAAGCGGGGTAGGTCAGTGAAGTACTAAGCTAGAGATGAGACTTCATCTGGAAGCAAGAAGCTATGCTCTAGCCCATTGGTGGAGGGTGCCGGCGAGCACCTCCACCGTTCACAATGAATGCGTTGTCCTGGAACTGCTGAGGATTAGGGGACTCTCGGGCAATTCAAGCTTTGTTGGACATCATCCAACGTCAACGTCCCCGCTTAGTTTTTCTGTGTGAAACCAAGTGTAGTGTGAAGGTTATGGAAACAAAGATTTGGGGTTTGAGTTTCCCTAATAGTTTTGTGGTGCCGAGTAATGGGAGGTCCGGTGGTCTATGCTTGTTGTGGGCTGATGAGGTGGAGTTAGAGGTCCGTTCTTCTTCGCCGAATCATATCGACTCTGTGTGCCGTGAGGTTGGGATAGTGTCTTGGTGGCGCTTGACTGGGTTTTATGGTCACCCGGCGATGGCGAATAGGTATCTCTCTTGGTCCTTGTTGTCCTCTCTTAAGCAGCAAGGGTCCCTATCGTGGCTTTGTTTGATGATTTTAATGAAATCCTACGTGTGGAAGAACAACTTTGAGGGAATGTGCGTAGGGAGAGACAGATGGATGGGTTTCGTGATGTGATTCAGAGTTGTCAGCTGGTTGATATGGGATATGTGGGTAATAATTTTACTTGGACGGATAATCGGGAGGATGAGGTGCGGTGTTGGTTGAATAGGGTGCTGGCCACCAATTCTTGGTTGGCCCGCTTCCCGTTATCCAGGGTATGTCATTTGAACCCGTCCAAATTTGATCATTTACCATTGGCGGTTAAGATTAGGTGTGCTCTGGTGGAATGGCCAAGAAAGGGGAGACGGTTTTGTTTTGAGGAAATGTGGTTGCAAGGGGAAGGTTGTGAGTCTGTTATTCAGGGTGTGTGGGCTACGCAGTGTGAAGGGGTTCCGCTGTTCCGGGTATGTGAGAAGATTCGGACTACGCACATGGCGTTGCTAGGATGTCAGCGTAATGTCTTTGGTTCGACGAGGTTGGAAATTGCAAAGGTCCGTGAACAGTTAAGGGTGTTGTTTGAACACCTTATGTCGGTGGAGGTGAGAGAGGGCAAAGGGTTTTAATGGGCCAGCTGGATGTATTGCTTAGTAGGGATGGGGCGTTTTGGCGGCAGCGGTGTAGAACTCAATGGATGAAGGAAGGGGATCGGAACACCAAATTTTTTCATCAAAGGGCGTTGAATCGAAAAAGGAAGAATAATATTAAAGGGCTGAGAGATTAGGCGGGTCTTTGGCAGGATTCGCCTGATGGTATTGAGAAGGTTGTGGTGGAGTAATTCAGGAAAATTTTCCGATCCCAGGGAGTTTTACCGAATGCCGTGAGTGAGGTGACAAAGGCAGTGACGCCTAAAGTTACGCCAGAAATGAATGTGGAGTTGCTTAAACCGTATTCGGCGGAAGAGATTAAGGTTGCCCTATTTCAAATGCACATGTTCAAGGCGCCTGGGCCTGATGGAATGTCTCCACTATTTTATCAGAAGTTTTGGCATATTGTGGGAGTTGATGTAGTTGAGGCCGTGTGCTCTTTTTTGGTGTCGGGCCGGTTGTTGCGGGAAGCTTGCTTTACACATGTGGTGCTTGTTCCGAAGGTTTCAGAACCTCAGGATATGACACAACTTAGATCGATTAGCTTATGTAATGTGATTTATAAGATTGGGGCTAAGGTGTTAGCTAATCATCTTAAAGGGTTACCGAATTCTATTATCTCCCCACATCAGAGTGCTTTTGTGCTGGGTAGGTTAATCTCGGATAATTCATTGGTGGCTGCAGAAATTGGGCACCTTCTTCATAATAAACGTCGTGGTAGGAACGGTGTTTTGGCTTTAAAGCGGGATCTTAGCAAAGCCTATGATCGTGTGGAGTGGAAGTTTTTAAAGCCTATGATGGTGCGGTTGGGATTTCCTAGGGAATGGATAAGGGTGATAATGGCATGTGTGTCTTCAGTTTCCTACTCTTTCCTAGTTAATGAAGAACCGAAAGGGTATGTGGTGTTGTCCCGGGGTTTAAGGCAAGGAGATCCGTTATCTCCATACCTCTCTCTATTGTGTGTGGAGGGTCTCTCGGCCCTGATTGCTAAGAAGGAGTAATGCGGAGCTCTTAGTGGGGTGCGGATTTGTGAGGGTGCCCCGAATATTCATCACTTGCTTTTTACGGATGATAGCTTCCTATTTGGAAAAGCTAAGCTTGAGGAGTGTGCGGGGTAAACGGTTAATCTGTCCAAGAGTAACGTTGCATTTAGTGCTAATGTAGGCAAGTCGGTGTAGGTGGAGTTTGCAGGATTTCTTGGTGTCAAAGTAGTGGCGCAGCATGGGCGTTATTTGGGCTTACCTACTTTTGTGGGGAAAAATAAGAAACAAACCTTTTCATATATTAAGGAACGTGTTTTGAATAGACTTTGTGGTTGGAAAGGTAAATTTTTAAGTAGTGCAGAACGGGAGCTTCTCATAAAGGTCGTGGCCCAGGCTCTCCCGAATTATGCGATGAAATGTTTCTTGCTGCCGAAGACTTTGTGTGATGAGATTCAAAAGTTGATGGCTCGGTTTTGGTGGGGTTGTGATCCAAGGGCCAGAAAGATCTATTGGTGGTCTTGGGAGAAACTATGTCAACCGAAGGAGGAACGGGGGATGGGATTTTGGGATTTGTTTGCGTTTAACTTAGCTACTTTGGCCAAGCAGGGGTGACAGATTGCTCAAAATTTTGGGTCTATGGTAGCTCAACTACTTAAGGCTCAGTATTTCCCTGCCGTTTCGTTTTGGGAAGCCCTTATCCCGAGGAGTAGTTCATATTGTTGGTCCAATATTTGGAAGGCCCGGGAGGTTTTGGTGTGTGGGTCGCGGTGGGTTGTGGGGAATGGTGAGTCTATCAAGGTTTGGAAGGATAGATGGTTACCCAGGCCGCCGTCTTTTAAAGTTCAATCCCTTATTGTTCCGGCGAGGGAGGACCTGTGTGTTCGGGATTTAATTGATTCCGAAATTGGTGCTTGGAAAGTGGATGTCTTACAGGAATTGTTCTTGGTGAATGAGGTTGGATGGATCCGTTCTATACCATTAAGCTTTCGATTACCCCCAGATCGATTAATATGGCACTACTATGCAAGGGGGTTGTATACGGTCAGTAGTGGATATAGGGTGGCTTGAGAGTTGGAGCTTTCTCCCTCGGTGGGTGCGTCTTCTTCAAATGGCGGTAATGCATTCTCATCTCTCTGGAATTCAATTTGGAGAGCAAAGGTTCCTTCTAAGGTTAGAATTTTCATTTGGAAACTTAGTCAGGACATTATTTCGACTAAAGTTAATCTTGCTCGGAAGGGGGTGGATATCAATTTGGAGTGTGGGCTTTGTTCTGGGGGTATTGAAACGAAGGGGCACCTGTTTAGGGAGTGTCCGTTTGCACTGAAAGTGTGGAGAAGATCTTCAGTAGGGGTGGATATTTTAACGGACTGGGGGGTTCTTATGAAGGAGCGGCTGCTGTCAGTTATTGAGAATCAGAAGTCGAAGTTTGAACTGTTGTGTATGTTGCTCTGGGGCTTGTGGAATGCTCGGAACTCTTAGGTGTGGGAGGATCGGCGAGGGGTACTGTTGACCCTAAAAACTACCAAGCCTACATAGCGCGCAGGCCGAGTAACTAATAAGCTAACTACGTCCTTCGGTTGTGTGCGGGACGTGCCAACTCATCGGCCGAGCTCGACCGAGGAGTAAAATTTGTTGATGTTGCGTTGGTCGCGCTGCTGACTTCTTGATCTTGCGACTGCGGCCGAGGAAGGAACAATTCTCGGCCTTCGGGTTCTAGAGCCTGAAGACAAGGCTGCTAATTTGCGAAGTTCAATATCAAATTCGGCTGTCAATGTGCCGAATGTAGTAACTTGGTAACACCTCACTTCGCCGAGAAGGCTAATGAGATGACCCCTGCCAATAAGGATTCGAAAATCCTTCTCGACCGAGACTTGGATAGGTAACCAGTCGGCCTGTTCGCAGTGCTGTTTATCCAAACTGAAGGTGCTCCGCGGTCGGTTGATTCTACGGCGATAGTGCTGTTTATCCAAACTGAAGGTATCACCGGTTGCCTTCACAGTGCTGTTTATCCAAACTGAAGATGTGTTGGCGAAAAGGAAAATAAAAATCTCAAGGTTGTTAAGAGGTTTCGCGTAGAGCGAGTGTTTGCGCAGGGCAGATTTATGTGTTGAGTTGGAGAGCTTGAATGGTGCCACTGCCTCTGTATTTATAAGAGCGTCTCTGCAATCAAGTCATACTTGGATTAGGACTCCGTATTCTGATCCAAAACTATCTCGTCCGTATTCTGATCCAAAACTATCTCGATTAATCATTCTTCAATCAGGACTTTGAACCTAACCTTTATCATGCCGCACACATCTCTATATCTCATCAACCTCATCCTTGCCGAGACCCCTTAATGAATCAGGATTCCTGTTATCCGTAGGACTCTGCCTGCTTCACCTTTATCCAAACAGCACTTTTCCTAACAGAACCTGGCCGATCTCGGCCCATGGGCTAAATAAACCACAAGCCTCCAAATAAAACCTTCTGGGCCGGGAACAATTCCAATTCGGCCCAACCTAATATTTTGGGCCTAAACATTGCCCTCTCGCTTCTGAGGTCTTCGGCCTGGAGATCTACCGCCCGAGCCCTGACCTTGAAGAAGCGAATCTCTTCATCACCCTAATCCTCGATTTCCAAGGAGCATTTATGAAGCACGATTTCACGATATTCTTTCTGCCAACCGTCTCACTACGTGGCGACTTCTGCCATAACTGCCCCTAGTAATGACGCCTGAAGCGTGCAGTTCACTAAACCGTCGAATCTCTTACTAAGCCTAATCATTACACCTCGATCCGTGGATTTTTGAATAACCTGGCGATCGTGCAAGCATCAAAATGTCATTTCCCATAAAACTCGCCGCCATACGTAAACGTGCATCCTCAAAATACGAAAAACTCGGTCTCTTCACCTGGATTCTCCGAATATTCACAATGATTAGAGTCTTTTCGACTAATTTCCCTTTTATTTCGAATTCTGAAACGATTGATCTTCCTCCAAGGACCCTATAAATACCAGAACTCTTTCATTTGTACCTTTACGCTTTCCAATTTTCTGAAATCTCTTGCTCTCACTCCCGAAACACCCAAGGAAAACCCCTTTTCTCTAAGATCCTTGCACTCAGACTCCAAACCAGAAACCCATTTTTTTCCAGAAACCTCATAACTATTAGCAATGGCTTCCTTTACCTCCCAGTTCTCCAAAGAATATAAGAAATATGAGAAGATCGTCGATCCCTGCGCCATTAAAACCATTCGTTTTGAATGCGACATGAACACCCCCCATCAGATCCTTGGTCCTCTTTTCAAAGCGGCCGTGCCATCCACTATTACTGAAATTTTCAAAGCCGAGAGCCTGAAATTCCTACTGCAAGGCTTCGAGTGGTCAAAGTGGAGTTCGGCAAAACCTCAAGGCTCCTGGCCCTCGACCACTGTAACCTGGGCGGCCTGGGTCGAGTGAATGGAGAAGGTTTTCGGCGAGCAGTGGAAAACACTCGGCATCTATGACACCATCCGCCTTTCATCACTATAGATAGCTATAGACAAAGAGCTTCTCATAGCCACCACAAGCCTCTGGTGCTCGGCTACCAACACCATGGTCCTCCCTCTCGGCCCTGCCAGTCCCACCATCCTCGACGTCACGGCTCTTCTGGCGACCTCCCCATCTGGCATTCCAATCGATGCAGCCCTCTCTGGGTACCTGTCGAATCTTAACCTGAAAGCGCTTTTCGACAAGCGGGCCCTCGAGATACTGAGCGGCGAAGGTCAAACACCCTCGAATGAAGAGGTTCAAAAACTTCACAAGAACTTTTTCAACTACAACACCCTCTACCTCCATTTCGCCGGCCGAGGGGACGAGGATTTGCGAGAAGGAGAACACGGGGCCTTTCTCTTCTATTGGTACAATAAATACATCTGTTGTACCAAGTCGAACAAATGTCTGGTCGAGAACATGCTAGTGGCCAAAGCTTTGGCTAGCGGCCACACTTTGGCTCTTAGCCCGACGATCCTTGGTCACCTCCTCCGTTATCTAGCCGAGATGACCATTCACAAGGTCGACCCGCACCAGAGCGGCTCTCTCTGGGTCTTCCAACTCTGGCTGCAGGTTTACTTCGTCCCCCTTCGGCCAGAAATTGCCAAGTTCTTGCCCACCGAGGTGCTTGGTGCTCAATTGGTTTCCCGACCAGCGCCCCCGCACAAGGCCAAAGAAGTATTCAAATACTTCTTCACCCTCGATGCTTTCTCCGACGACGAATTTTTGATCTGTCGTCGTCGGGAATACCCTTCGTCGGTCACGCTCCCTTTGTCAGCATGGAGCACGGAGGAAGACGTCGATCTCCATTAATCCTGGGGGTCATTCGTGCTCGCTTGTGACCTTCCTCTTGGCTGTGACACCCGCCGAGCGAGCTGGGAGGTCTACCATCCAAACTTCACCGCCCGGCAACTCGGCTACCTCCAAGGCTGCCCGGTCCCCCTTCTCACTTCTCGCACTCTTTTGAGCCAAGGGCGCATTTCTAGTTCCTCGAAAAAGGAATGTAAAGATGCGAAGAGGGAGTTTCAAGAGCGGTGCCAGAAGCTTCGTATTCGACCGGTCGTCCCTGAATCCCTCAGCACCGATACCTTTGGTGACTGGTGGGAAGAGTGCACCCAACAATTCTTTGGCGCACCGGTTGAAGATATCACAAGCAGACCCTTCGGTGACCGTCCGAATAAGACCCCAGCTCTCCCGCCTAAAGAAGCGGCCCAAGGTATACAACTATTTTTACTTTGCTTCTGAAAAAATTGTCATAATTTTACTGACTCGACCTCATCTTTTCCCAGGCAGCCAAGCGCCAAAGAGGGTAGAGGTGGTGGCCGCCGTTGCGGCCAAGAAGAAATTGATTCCCTCATCCAGGCCAAGAAAACGACCCCGACATGAGACCGAGACAGCAACTATGGTCCCTCAACCTTCCAAGCGTGTCAAAAAATTTGCAAAGAAAGGGGAACGGGAGATCCATGTCGCCGATAGCCAAACGACAGGATCGGCCGCAGCTGACGTCTTTCCCTCCATCGGCACCGAGGCGGTCGTGCGGCGAGCCCAAACTGGCCAAGCACCCGAGGCTCGGTCTGAGCCACAAGTTATGGCTGAGCTGGCAACTGCCCAGCTAGCCGAGGACACGACACCTCAGGCCCCGGTCGAACCGGCTGCTTCTCCGCCTGTTGAAAGGACGGCCACTTCTTAACCGGTCGTGGCCCCTGTCTTGGAATAGGTAACCGCAGCGAAGAGAAGAACTCATTCCAAGACTCCAAGACAGTCGGCAATCATCATGGAGGTATAATGATGCGGTTGTTAATTCCTTCTCTCTTGAACAACTTCGAACAACTTTAACGACTTCTTATTTCAAGATAATGAGAGCGACAACAACCTCAGCAGTCCTTCTTCGACGGTTAAAGTAGCCGGCCGGGTCAAGACACCTGCAATCGCTGAAGCGGTCGGTCCGGTCGATCCTCTCGTAGTTGATCATGGGAAAGGCCTTGCTGCCGAGCCTGAAGCAACGGCGGAAACGCCGATCTACCCGCAGGATCAAGACCTCAGCATCCTTCCTCAGGAAGCCACCTCCGCCTATGTAAGCACCTAGTTCATTGTTCTGTTTTATCAACTTTCTGCCTTAGAATGTTAAACCAGAAAAATACTAAATGTCAGGTGCCCGCGTTCTCTTTTCACCAAAATTTTTATGCGCCGAAGGGCGTTATCTATATCTCTTGGCCACCTCAGTGGCCATCAAATGTAGATAACCTTCATCGGCCGCATGAATTGAGAAGTAGTCTAAAACACTGGGCTCGGCCATTGAGCTCTCTGGGTTCGAGCAACGATCCAGCAGACATGGTCGAAGTCTCTTCTCAGCAGGTCTAGAATTTCCCTCTTGCGTGCTTGTCTGATGATTCAACATATTCTGATCTTTCTTTTTCGTGCAGCCTTCGTGGGAAGTCGAATTCGACGCCCTCCCCTCAGCTGCGTCGGGAACTGCTGGTCATTCGGCGACCACGACTGGGTCCTCGGCTGACTCCTCTACTCTTGTCAAGCTACAAGAACTCATGTTGCTTTCGGCCCCCCAAATTCTCGAACGCAAGGGCCTCGACTCCGTCGATGAATGTCTCAATGACCTCGCGGCTAATGGTCAGTTGAGCCCTGAAGCTATTACCCGGGCATCTTCGGCCTTGGAACGGACTTGAGAATTCTTTGGCATTTTTTAGAAAGCTCTTCGGGCCGAAGATGACTTGAAGGCTGCGTCGGGTGTCCTTGAAGCTTTTCGCCCAAAATTTGAAGCCATGAAAGCGAAGAAAGAAGCTCTAGCCGACCTGGACCGTCACATCGTCGAACTTCAAAATCGAAAATCGGCAGTGGCTTCTGAACTTGCGAAGGATTTCGAGTTAGGTGGCAAAAACTACCTAACCGATTATGCGGCTAGCGTGAAGCGGGTCGAGCAGCACAAAATGGATAAGAGGATTCGTCAAGCCGAGGTCACAATGGGCGAAGTGAGGTGGCTGGAGCTGAAGGCCGTGCTTGAAACCCTTCTTCCTTCGTCACCCTAGATTTACTTATGTGCTGACTGACCGACTCAAGCTGTACTTTTTGACAATCTTTAATAAGATGAAACTCTTATTCTCGCATTTCCTAAGTAGTCGGATATTATTTCTTTAAAAATTTCCCATTGATTGGTAACTTGTGAACTGCGCCGGTTCGATCTTTAAGGTGAACGATGAACGGTCCTTCCCAATTCGGCGACCATTTGCCGAACCTAGGATCTTTAATTCCTATAGGCAACACAGTTTGCCAAACTAAATCTCCTTCACCGAATGTTTTCTGTTTAACTCGTTAGTTATAGGCTCGTTCGGTAATCTTTTTCTGTGCTACCAGTAAATTATATGCATCAAGTCGCGCTTCTTCTAGATCTTCTAACTCTTGCCTTATAGACTGACTATATTCGGCGCTGAACAAACTACTTTGCTCAATTATTCGCAACGAATTTATGTTCAATTCGACTGGTAGTATTGCGTCATGCCCGTAGGTTAGAGCGTACGGGGTTGTCTCAATCGCTATTCGGAACGATATCCGATATGCCCATAAAGCCTCATTCAACTTCAAATGCCACATGCCAGGCCTTTCCCCTATAATTTTCTCAAGAATACCGATCATCACCTTATTACTTGCTTCGGCTTGTCCGTTTGCCTGTGGATAGTATGGCGTGGACTGTTCAAGCCAAATTTTTAGATTCGTCGCATACTCTTTAAACCTCTCGGCTGTAAAGATCGTGCCATTGTCAGTTATGATCGTTTCTGGTACCCCGAATCTGGTCACGATGTATTCCTTCACAAAGTCGCAAACCTCTTTAGACGTTAATTCGACATACGATTTTGCTTCGACCCACTTGGTAAAGTAATCGGTCGCCATAAGTATCCATGCATGCTTGGCAACCCCGGAGGACGACGTGATTTTGCCAATTACGTCCACAGCCCATCCTCTAAATGGCCATGGTTTGGTGACCGAGTGCAGTGATTCGGCCGGGACTCTTTGTATAGGACAATGAATTTGGCATTGCACACATCTCCGTGTGAACTCAATGCAATCTTTTAATATACTTGGCCAAAAATAGCCATGTCGTCGAAACAACCATCGTATTTTCCGGCCCGACTGATGAGATCCACAAATTCCTTCATGAACTTCTGTGATTGCTCGAGCAGCCTCTTGGGGGCCGAGACATAACAATAGTAGTTCATCTCCGCCTTTTCGATATAATTCATTTTGGTACATGACATAATTCGTGGCGTGAACCCTTGTTTTGCAGTCGTGTTTGCTATTAGGATTATCAAGATACCGCATAATGGGCTTCCTCCAATCATCTGGCATTGCCTCAACTGCGCAAACATCTATAGGGTTTTGTCGGTCCAACAACGAAGGTAATGACATGACTCTTGTGCGTATCACGTTATTACGTCGGAGGACTTGCTAATTAATCAAGGCCGGGTATGGTCGTTGTAACACAGGTATTTCCCGGCCTAGCTTGCCCCCCAGAAGTTGTGCTCCGGAAGCGATTTGAGCCAGTTCGTCGGCGTCGGTATTATGAACCTGGGAAATGTGCTCAAATGTAATGCCATCGAAAGACTCGGCCAAATAGCTGGCAATCATGTGGTAGGGTGCCAGAGTACAACTTATGCATTGAAAAGAACCATTGAGTTGGTTAATCACAAGTTCTGAATCACCGAGGACGAGGACACGGGTCGCTCGTAAGTCATGGAAGACATGGAGGCCGATGATAAGAGCTTCGTATTCGGCCTGATTATTCGTACAATCGAAATCGAGCCGGAGAGAAAAATACCATCGGCTGTGGCTAGGCGATTGAATGACGATGCCAACATCGGCCGAGGCTGACCCTAAAAACTACCAAGCCTAAGTGGCGCGCAGGCCGAGTAACTAATAAGCTAACTACGTCATTCGGTTGTGTGCGGGGCGTGCCAACTCGTCGGCCGAGCTCGGCCGAGGAGTAAAATTTGTTGATGTTGCGTTGGTCGCGCTGCTGACTTCTTGATCTTGCGACTGCAGCTGAGGAAGGAACAATTCTCGGCCTTCGGGTTCTAGAGCCGGAAGACAAGGCTGCTAATTTGCGAAGTTCAATATCAAATTCGGCTGTCAATGTGCCGAATGTAGTAACCTGGTAACACCTCACTTCGCCGAGAAGGCTAATGAGATGACCCCTACCAATAAGAATTCGAAAATCCTTCTCGACCGAGACTTGGATAGGTAACCAGTCGGCCTGTTCGCAGTGCTGTTTATCCAAACTGAAGGTGCTCCGCGGTCGGCTGATTCTACGGCGATAGTGCTGTTTATCCAAACTGAAGGTATCACCGGTTTCCTTCACAGTGCTGTTTATCCAAACTGAAGATGTGTTAGCGAAAGGGAAAATAAAAATCTCAAGGTTGTTGAGAGGTTTCGCGTAGAGCGAGGGTTTGCACATGGCAGATTTGTGTGTTGAGTTGGAGAGCTTGAATGGTGCCACTGCCTCTGTATTTATAGGAGCGTCTCTGCAATCAAGTCATACTTGGATTGGGACTCCGTATTCTGATCCAAAACTATCTCGTCCGTATTCTGATCCAAAACTATCTCGATTAATCATTCTTCAATCAGGACTTTGAACCTAGCCTTTATCATGCCGCACACATCTCTATATCTCGTCAACCTCATCCTTGCCGAGACCCCTTAATGAATCAGGATTCCTGTTATCCGTAGGACTCTGCCTGCTTCACCTTTATCCAAACAGCATTTTTCCTAACAGAACCTGGCCGATCTCGGCCCATGGGCTAAACAAACCAAAAGCCTCCAAATAAAACCTTCTGGGCCGGGAACAATTCCAATTCGGCCAAACCTAATATTTTGGACCTAAACAGGTACATTTGGACAAAAGATGGTTCCGAGTGTACCGTGCTGCTCAGACGGTTCCGAGTGTTGCATGTCCTGTGTCTCAACACAAATGGGTGGTTCCCTCAAATGGGTGGGTAAAGATTAATGTTGATGGGGCAACACGACTGGAGGAGCGGTGTGGGGGAGTCGGGATGGTTTTACGGGATGGGAGGGGGCAGTTCATTGCAGCAGGGGCATGGAGGAAAAAAGGGATTGGTTCGGCGTTGCAAGTGGAGTTTCAAGCTTTTTTGGAAGGACTTCGGTTGGTGCGTCGGCTGCAGTTTAGGCGTGTCATCGTGGAGAGTGACTCTGCGTTGGCTATTACGGCTATTAATAATTCCTCTTCTGAACTTTCTGTTTTTGGGCTGCTTGCAGAGGATGTTCGTTCTTTTGCCGAGTTGTTTCTCCGATTAAGTTTCAACAGGTTCCTAGATTGTGTAATGGGGTTGCCCACAAGTTAGCTAAGTTTGCTATTTCCATTGGTAGTGAAGTTGTTTGGCTTGCGGAGCCTCCTGTATTTATTCAGGATCTCCTTAGTCATGACATTATGTAGTTTGTTTTTGTTTCAATAAATATCGATTTCTCTTAAAAAAAAATAATCAAAGCTTAATTGTAGCATTAATTCTTGAGCTTTAACCCTAGTTTAGTTTTAGTTCCTAAACTCTCATATTAGTTTATTTAGTCCTTGAACCTAACAATGTGTTGTACCATATTCATCATTTTCATTAACGACATCTGTTTTTAAATTTAAGGCTACATTAGGCAACGCGATTTTAAAGTTGGTAGGAGATCGTACTATGGTTGAACTTAAATAACTAACAAATCACATATTGAACTACGGAAAAAGAATTCCTATGTATCAGTTAATTTTCTTACAAACAAAATCTGATTTTTTTTAGGTTTTTTTTCTTTCTCATTTCTTATTTTTAAATTCACTTTTAGTGATGTGGGATGAAATTTCTAATAAACTCCTAGATTTAACGGAAAAAGGACGTTGGTAGTGAAAAAGACCAATGGTAAAATACATTGTTAAGTTTGACTAAGAAAACTTATGTGAAAGTTCAAGGACTATAATTAAACTAGGCGTAAAGTTTAGTGACTATTGTTACAATTAAGTCAATAATGCTAGAGTCGTCAAATTTGTTTATCAAATATTTTGTCAACATTAGTACAATGAAAACGAAATAGGAAAGAAGATTAATTTCAACTTAGGTATTGAATAAACAGGTAATTACACTCTATCACTAAAACAAGCCCATATATATTTGAGTAATGTGCCATTCAGTCATTGAATTATTACCTAACTGAAAACTAAGTTATTAGATTTTATAATTTTTTTGAAAAAATAAGTCAATTTGTTTTTTAACTGTTAGTTGTCACTTAGTACTACGGTCTGGTGATATTCCTCTTCACTTAGAAGTGAGAGGTCTTAGGTTCGAATCTCGTGGATGACAAATTCGATACGAAATTAGGTTGTCCATTGTGTGGCTTAGCCCCAGTTTGGGGTTGAGGTGATTTTAAAAAAAGCTGCTGTGAAAAAAAGCTGGGACAGTTTTTGGTGTTTGGTAAACGTTCAGCTTCAGCTTTTTTTCACAGTTTTGGGTGAAAAAAAGCCAAAAACAAGAAGCTGCAAAACCCAGCTTTGAAAAACCGGCTTTTTTTCACATCTGTTTTACATAAAAGTTTACCAAACACTATAATACTGCTTTTTTTTTTTCAAAAGCACTTTTACAAAAAAGTTTACCAAACACTCTACTGCTTTATTTCACAGCTGCTTATTCTCACAGCACAGCAGAAGCAGCTTTTTTTCAAAGCACAGCAATACCAAACCAGCCCTTAGTCGAACTCCCCCTCCCCTTAGTGTAAAAATATCGATGTATTCAAAAAAACAAAAACAAAAAAAACAAAAAAAAAAAAACAGTTTCCCCTACTATAAGATTTGAAGTTGTTAGAGTATTTCCAATAGAAGATGCAAAATGCGTGGTAATTACCACTTTACATTTTTTGTTGGCCAAAAAACTCTCAAGTGGGAGAGATGTAAACATCCATCTTGACTGGAAGATGTAAATAAAAATGCAAATTTACATATTTTTTAATATCTTTCTGAGGTGGACCCCGCTAGTTTAAGAGAGAAAAATAAATAGGATCCCAAATTTGCATCTCTTCCATCGAAGTAGAGCTAAAATATACATCTCTTGAAAATATAAAATTAATGTAAATCTGGCTTTTACATCTGGCTTTTACATCTCAAATTTGCATATTTTTATTGGAGATGCCTTTATATTTAATTTTTCCTCAAATTAAGTCAAGTGATTTGCATGTAATACACTTTGGAGGGTAGATTGTAAGTTTTAATGAATTTAAAATTTTAATTTTTGAAAAATAGTGTATTGAGTTAACTTTGGAGAGTAAATTGGTCATTTTGCAACTTATATGCATTATTAAGGTTTACAGGCGAGAAAACTATGATTTTACCTTCAAATGTGTGTCACGTGCAAGTCACGTATCTTAGATTGACGAAAAAATAGATAGAATAGTTTGAATCTAATAGTATGGATGAGCCACTTAGCACTACAGTTTAGTGGTATTCCTCTTCACTTGTAAGTGAGAGGTCTTAGGTTCGATTCTTGCCAAAGGCGAATTTGAACCACGTTATTACTAGCTCATTGTGAGGCTTGGCCCACTCTCATACCCCTTTAGTGTAGATAATATCGTTTGTTAAGAAAAAAATAGTATGGATGAAATGACAAATTCTAACGAGTTTAAGGACTTCTTTTTGTTGAAAAAAAATAGTTTAAGAACTTAACTTTCACTCGGATAATAATTCAAGGACGAAATCCACAATTTACTCTATATATTTGGATGCTCAGGGGTTGTAGTTCTAGTGACATATATTTGTTTTCATCCAATTTGATAATTTTACAAATCAACTTGTGTACAGTAATAACAAAGTCATTATGTGTCTTTAATATAGTCATGTCAGTATTATGTAACATTGGATTGTAAAATTTGACAATTATATTGTAATTTTACATCCTTGTGATTCAAACATTGAATCTTTACATTATGTTGAAATTAACACCATTAAACGTGAAGTTATGAATCCTATTTTAGCCAAACTGATCACTGAGATTTGCATAACTCCTCACTTTGGTCTCTAAGATTCGAAATAAATATAAGTAGTCCCTAAGATTATCCACCATCAATCATTTTAGTCCTTGGGTAAAAAATTATGTTAAATAAGGATTAAAATAACAAAATTACCCTCAATTCAATAAACAATAGGCCAAAATGATTTGACAAAAATCAAGGGTATTTTTGCCATTTTGCCCTTATTTGATGGAGATTTTTCATGGAAAGACCAAAATGATTGATTGTAGACAAACTCAAGACCAATTCTATAGATTTCAAATCTCAGGGACCAAAGTGAGAAGTTATGCAAATCTTAATGACCATTTTGGCTAAAAAGCCTTTTTTTTTTTCGATAAATATTCTTTTCAAATTTCTGATTATATGAATATGATATATACATTATTTTGTTTAATTCAAAATATAATATAGTCTAGTGGCATGTCTCATCGTTTATAAGTAGAAGGTACTAAGTTCTACGGTGAATGACGAATTTGATACTAATTTGTTATAGTCAACTCATTGTGTAGTTTAGCCTAAATCTCAAACCCTTTAATATAAATATATCGATGTACAATGAAATAACTAAATATTATTCCTCATCTTATCAAAAAAGAAAACAAGTTGCATGCCATGAAGCAAATAGGAATGCTTGATTCATAAATTTGTGTTGTGCCTGTCATGATATATATGCCACAATATTCAACCCAGTCATGCACACATTGCAAGTCCTGCCAAGAAACCATGTCCTTGTAGGCCATCCTGATCTCAGGGCAATTCCCCATGCATATCTGTCTTGGGCGCCCTTTAATGGGGTCTTCTGTAGCTGTCATGAACCTGGGGGCAAAGGCAAGTAATTGGGTTTTCTCTCTTTAGTCATTATTCGACTCCAAAAAATGATGATCATTATATTGGAGTAAAAACCAAACATAAACACAGCTTTCCATGGCAAACGCAAGTGGGAAAAATTTACATGGCATGAGTTTCGAAAACCAGTAACGCTTAAATTATGTCGAACCAAGACCGATCAATATTCTACGCGGCACCCAGTGTTTATTGAATTTATTGATCAACGAAACAAGTTATTGCTCACATCACTTAGCTCATGGGGATATAGCTTAGTTGATAGAGTTGCGCTCCGTAATTACTGAGTCAAGTCAAATACAGGAAAGTCCCACAAAGAAATCTTGGGCAATATCTTCTCATATGTATACTACAATGATATGCATAAATTTTTCTTCACATAACATTGTATTAATGTCAAAGAATATTACGATTTTTAAGCTTCTTATTGAATGAGGTCAAAGTGTCAAAGTAAAAAAGCCTCATAACACGGTACAGTCCCTTTCTTCTGCCAATGCCTAAGGGTAATTGGCCTCTTTAATATTTAGAGTCTATAGCAATCCACTAGCGCAATTGAAGGTTTCAATTCTCTTATTTTTTCCTTGCGCATACAATAATATCTTCTAGGATCCTCACACAGCCAACCATCAAATAAGCCGCCTAATTAATTAGTTGATCAAGTCAAACCTAGATACTTTTCATAATTTGCAGAAGCTGCAGATCGATCACCATTAATAAGAAAAAACAAACTTAGTTTTTAGCCTTTTTTTTTTCTTGTTGGTTCAAAGTTCAAACTTATAAAGGATTAGATGTACTATATAATTGGGTCCCTTTGTGCAATATTTCAGATTCTCACAGTTACTGACATTGATCTCAAGGTCTTGTTACATATTATATAATTTGCTTCATTAATTTAGTGTTAGGTACTATAAGGTCGACCAAGAGATAATAACTATATATTTGGTGAAGAAGAATATTTCGATGCTCTGCTTTGCTTATGTATAATGAGCATTAACTATTCTGGGCATCCCATGTTATAAATATTGTGTAATTTTTCATGGGACTTTTACATTTATGTGCCCATGGACCCATATCGATCACATTGAGCTAGCAAGCCAAGAAAATAAGATCGTATGTACCTAGATGTACGTAGAGCTTTCTTTTGTTCAGATTGATTTCCCATACCTCTTCATTTTGATCTAACTTTCTCATACCTTAGGCGTGCCGTGTACCTATAATCATGTTATTGGTGAGTATTAAAATGGATAATGCTAGGTAAACTAAAATTTTAAACCAAATGATGTGTCACCAATATGAAATAAACACGTTAATCAACACTTGAGTAATAATCTAATCATCAATGTCCACATCATGTGGTTTACAAAATTTAGTTTAAAAATTTGATCTCCCTACCATTACCCGTATTAAAATAATGTAACAAGATCATCTTCGATGTTCCTCGTATCACTAGCAGTGCACGTGCATGGCATGCACCTCAGTACTTCAAAAGAAATAGAATATGCTGAAGTTGCAAAGGTTACTCACTAGGGCATGAGAAATATTGTCTTATCAACATTATATTATAAAAATATCACACTTAAATTATATTTTATAAACCACATAATGTGACGGTTAAAGATTAGATATCTTTTTTAAATATTTTTTTTTTCATTGAAATATGGCATTCTTGGTTGACAAGAATTACTTTGACATCTCACTTTTTATTTCCTCAGGTTGTTGGTCGAGAGAAGGACATTTCAATCCCTCTGGACTTAACAACAATTCAACTTTTCCAACCAGAAGACAAAGAACACTTCAACACTAACCGAGAAAGGTATTCGTGCACTTTTTTTTTTTTTTTTTTCATGATATAGATCTTTGCACAATTGGTAAAAGCAAATGCAGGCCTAGAACATATTTGCACAATGATAACCACACATCATTAATTTTTCTCTCCTACACACCTCTTTTTATAAGTCATCGAAACTGAATCGATTAAGCGAAAATTATGATTAAAATTAATCATGAGTGTACATGAGAAGAAAATTTGAGTGTGGTTATCATTTTGCTTTAAAAAATGGGCAAATATTAATTATTCCTAACCCTACTTGAGCAGTTTCCTTAACCTGAAATAAAACGTTAAAAAGTGATCTTGGGCCTGGGCCTGTCTTTGGGCCCTGGGTGTCGGCATCAATTTTGGAGGACAAACTAATTGGGTGCACCTGTAATCTGAGGTTGGTCCAACCCTACAACAAAGAATCCAAACTAGAAAATGAATATAAATGCCTACACCATGCGCAAAGCCTAAATATGATGTATAGTCGTTGTTGTGCGCAGATGACTAATTTGGATATTAGTCTTTAAGTCTCTAATGACACCAAACTCATTCCATTTTTTGTTTGTCACTAAATAATCACACATTCATGCGTAACCTAACTAAATGGGAAAATGTCGTAGATGTTGCTTTAGCTAAATTGGGTCTAAAGAGACATTTTCGTAGCTTTTGGAGGAGCCTTCGAGTGTTTATGTCCGATTATTCATGACCACGGCATAGGTCCGCACTCGATCCTAGTTATTACTCAGTTGTTTTAGGCTTTTTCCACTTGTCACAAAAAATAAAAAATAAAAAAAATATCCCTGATTGTATATAAACATTAACACATGTTTGTCATGAAGAATTTGATTTTTGTACTTTAACATATACTAGCTGAACCAAAATTTTGTTGTCCTACTCAAAATGGCATTTCATTTGTTTTTGGGGAGGGACGGGGGTGGGGTTTTAATTGATAATCAAGTTTAACGATGATCACTACTTTGACAGAGTGATAAATCATTATAGTTCTGTCATGTTAGATGGAATTCAAGTCGTTTATTCAATAATCGCTGGCCAGGAAAAATCTGGCCAAAGTAAGAAATATTTTGAGAATTTCTTGACACCTTTGCACGATCTGCATTCGTCCGGAACAACCTGCCTAACCTATAACCAATTGGTTATGGCAGGGACGGGTGTGTTCAACAGAACTTGTATTTTCCAATCACAGATTGGCTCAGAATTTGATGAGTTTGTGCGAAATGAGTCAAACGATCAATCACTGTTGTTTGTCTAGGATAACTTAATTTGGATTGTAAACTCGACTCAAAATTCCAACTGGCTTTGAAATAGGGTTTTGAAGCTCTATCTCTCATGTCCTCAGTTAAGGACAACACTTCTCTTTCCCAGTAAGAGAAAATTCCTCCTTGCCCCTCTAATATCGCCTCATTTAGCGGTACAAATGTTATAATTGAAATGAGATAATTTATCTTTATATCATTATCCAAATATTTCTAAAAGAATCTTTGGATTTGAAAACCGTTTCGCTATTCATACATGTCAAACAAATTGACAATTAATTCATCAAAAGAATGCTATTGTGAGTGTTTGACAAATATAAATGACTAAACACTTTCAAAATTGAATGAATTTTCTGAAGAGATTATTTTTAGATGACGATAAAGAAAATAAACAATTTTAATTATAACATTTGTGCAATAAAAGTAATGTCACATTAAAAGGCAAGGAGAGGAAAGGAACAATACTTGGATAGCTAGGCAGTGCCCAATTTACTCACCTTATTAAGTGGCCCAATAAAATACAACACCTGTTTTCTACAACACACTTGTTATATTGGTAACCAAACACTTTGTCACATTAAACCATAAACCAAACACTCATCTTCTTCTTCCTAGACGCAGACATTCCACGTTCCACACACTTTCAAGTAGCCTCACCAGTCACCACCCACTACCCACTCCCATCTCTCCTCCAACCTCTGTCCTCCATCGATCACACCCCACACTCCACTCCATCCTCCAATGGTCAAGCCACCCCAGACCTCCGATATCTCTTCTCCATCGTCACCCTTCCTCTACAACAGTGATAAAAACCAATAAATCCGACCAAATAGGTGTGGTAATAATCCATTTTGATGTGATTTTTCTAACTCTAATGTCTTAGTTGCGGTAAAAATTTAACCTTTTTTTTCCCGTAACATGTCATTAATTCTCATTAAAGATTCAAATGATCTTGATTATGAAGCATATGTTGATGACGAGGAGTGAGATGCGTAGAGGAGGGGATGGGGCTGACAGCAACCATGATAGATTTGCCATGGTAACCCAGAAAGGGGAGGAAGATGATGTTGTTTGGTTATAGGTTTAAAGGGAAGAAGATGGTGTTTGGTTGTAGGTTTGTGTTAATTTTTTTTTTACAGGTGTTGTGATTTTAGTGGGCCAACTAAGAGGGTGAGTAAATTGGATAAGCCACGTATTGTCCGCTATGGATCACTTATTGATTGGGTTTAGTTGAAACCCATGATGCCCCAAGTCATACAAAGAAAAGTTGGTTACTATATATTGGTGTGAATTGTGAAAATCCCATTTCATCATGGAGAAAGCTTGGCTGCTGAAAAAATCAGCAGCAGCTCCTGCTGTTAGAGAATAAAGGACGGACACGTGTCCAAGTAATTGATTTTTTAAACACGTGTCTATCCGTGATTCGCTAGCAGCAGGAGCTGCTGCTAAGTTTTCAGCAACCAAGTTCCGTTCTTTGATCATTACCACAAAGGTCAACTCCTCCCTCCTCTATAACTTTTTTTTTTTTGCACGTTCTCTGTTATATCTCTCTCCATCTCCCTATTTCTTTCCCCATTTCTCACCCCTTGGTTTTATGTCGAGCTTCTGTTTTTTTTTTTTTTAACTTCGTTCACTCTCTCTCTCTGCCCCACACTAAGATACTGCATTATGGGTTCACCTTTTTCCTCATTCTTTTAATCATCTCTTTCAGTTATATATAAATCTCTCTTTTTAGAATCAAAAGGCCAGGCAGCAAATATCTAGCAGCTACCCTCTCTGTCATGGAGAAGTCTTGCGATTCATCTCTGCTCAAAGCTGTTCCTTCAAAAGAAACCACATACTCATGCACTGAGGAGGAGAGTGGTTGGACTGCTTACTTTGAAGACTTCTCAAACAACAATAATAACAGAAGAGAAGAAGAAGGAGGAGGAGGAGGAGCTCAAAGTTTTGGCTGCACCTCTTCTTTGGTTTCTGATGCTGCTTCTGGTGCTGCATGGAAATTAGTTTCCCGCGACAATCAAAACCATGCAGGCTCTATTGGGGTCCCACCCAATAACATTTCCACGAAATTAAGCTTCAAGAAAACAAGAACCAAAAAGATTACTGGTGATGATTTGGAGGACACTGCTAGTTCTCCGGTTAATAGTCCCAAGGTCCTTTATTTAGATCCACACATACAAATTAATTGTTCCCTTTTTCTCTTCTTTTTTCAATTTCTGTTAGTTTGTGGGAATTGACTTTTCTTTTGCGGTCGTTATTATTTTAATAGATTGGTGATTCAAGACCAGTTGGTATAAACCCAGATAGAGATAGATGATCTTCTTATGAGTATGAATTCTTTGGTACTATTCTTTTTCTTTTCCTTATTATTTCTTCTATTAATACTCTCTTGAAAAGAGATTAATTATTTGATTAATTATGATCATTTTGTTTGGTCCTGATGGTTTTGTAGGGTAAGGAGGAGACTACTGTAGGACATTTTGCAGAGATGGAACAGGCAGATGATGAAAAAACTAGTGATTGTACGGACTTAAAGAAAAAAGGGTTGTGCTTGGTTCCCATGTCCTTGTTGGTGAACTATCTTGGTTAATTTCACATTTTTCAAAGAAGAATCTCTATCTCAACCTCTCTGCTAGTTGCAGATGCTTTCTTCCTCTTCCATAACTTACCGTGTAAAGGAAATATCTGTCCATATAGTATATATATAGTTGTTGTCAAATATGTGATCATTCTCTCTCTCTCTCTCTCTCTCTCTCTCTCTCTCTCTCTCTCTCTCTCTCTCTCTCTGTGTATACCTTTTATTTCTTCTATAGTCCAGATTTTTGCCAGATCAATCTTCCATCATGTATACTAACATGAACTATATTATATGGGTTTATTATTTCACAATATATAGTACTAAACTAGCTAATTTTTTAATAAACCTAACGACTGTTGTGTACTTTCCTAAATGCGTGTTCTATAAATATTTAAGTCTGATAATTAACATAAGCGTTTGTCTAGCAATATAAATAGTTTTACCAATGGATTTGAAGTTAAATGAAGTAGCTAAGACTAGTAAACAATTTTATCAATTAACTTGGATGCAATGTCTTAGGCTGGAGATCTTCATTTGATGCCACAACGTGTCTTAATATCAAGCAAGCCAAATTATATAACGTAAATCGTGTTATTTTTTGGAAGCTTCCCTCAAAAGTAACCCCAAAATTCAGCAGTTTAATAAGGAAATTGTTATTAGTAGTTATTAGTACTCCAAAAATCTCATTTTTCCACTCCAAACTTACTATAATTAGAAAGAAAAACACACTTGTGAGGAGTGTACAATGAGATTTTTGAAGTGCTAATAACAGTTCCCTTTAATAAAAAAAAAAGTAATGAAAGTAGCACATGAAAGTGATTGTGGTTAATTAACACAGTCATCAAACAAGGCCGGCCTTTTGCGCCCCCCTTTCTACATTTCTTCTCATCGACTCATCCACCGATCCCATGTATAAATATAAATACCAAATAAGATATAATTTCTTTTTCATTGTTACATACGACATTACTATTCTAAGTTATATTGAGAAAAAAAATGTTAAAACTCACGACGTAGTAAATTAAAACAGAATGTCCTATTAACCAACCAAAACGATACATGACTTGCAAATAAAATATGATAAAATTTAAGTAATTCTTATTCTAGAGATTCTAATAAGGTATTATATTTGGTAACTACTAATAATTGATACATGATATATTAATATATATATGCAAAGGGCATGACAATATCGCAAACAACTAAATCCTAAAGGATGCAAGTTCCTTGTACGTCCGAAATAACATAAAAAATAGCTAGAAATAATTATAAAAGGGGGAAAAAGTAGATTGATAGTTTATTTATTAATTCAGCTCCAACCTCTTGCTGGCCATTCATGTTTAAAAAAAACTCAGAATCGGCTGCAATACAAGACCCCTCCATGTGCACGGAGCACTAAATGCAGGTGAGACGGCATTCATAAGAGCTAGCTTGCTTAGTTTAGTTTAGAAACAATATTGATCAGCAGTACAGCTATATATTTCCACCATTAATTTAGTCTGCTGCTGCTGCCCTTTGACTCTTTCATATTCTATAATATTCCTCTTCTAAACCTTTCGATCCGATTCTTCTCTGCATAATTAAAGATTAAGATGCTACCTGTATATGTGCTTGCTGTGTTTTTGGCTAAAGGGTATCTGAATGAAACCTCATTGATATATGATATGCATTGTCGATTTATTCTTTGAATGTCTAAGGTTTTAAGAATTCGCTAGTGATTGTCTTTATTTTTTATTTTTTATTTTATTGTCTAATATGGCGTTAGGAATTTTTTGCGAGGAATTTTAATTTTATTGTGGATGAAACTTAATGCATATGTATTATCATCTCATTCTCTGACTACTTAAAATGCAGGACCGTTAACGAATTATGTGTTATACGGTGGGTATGATCGAAAGTATATTTCTTTTTTGTTTTCTCATCAACCCAACAAGGCATTATTAATCCACAAGAATGTCAAAACTGGGTATTAGTGGACACTTTTATTGAGAGTTGATGGTGTGTGGAGAGTTTCTTCCACATTGGTGAGGGACAAGTCTAGTTAAGGGCTTATATGATGATCTTCGGCTACTCTTTATATTGCCAATTGGTTTTATGGTGGAATCCCAATTTCATCATGGTATCAGAGCAGGTTGTCTCTCGTGTGAAAGTCTAAGGGCCACACGTGCTCACGTGTCACTCACTTGTTGTCCACGTATAGGCTTGAAAATCGGCCATATAAGCGGTTGTGTGTTGAGAGTTGATGGTGTATGGAGAGTTTGTCCCACAATGGTAAGGGACAAGTCTAGCTAAAGACTTATATGATATTGAGCTACTCCTCATATTGCCAATTGATTTTATAGTGAAGCCCCAATTTCATCAACTTTTAGCTATAGCTATATGGATGTTTGTCACTCTAGTCTAGACAAAGGTTCGTGGTACATATACAACTACTTTTTATAAGTGCTATAACGTAGGATAACAATGTTCTTGATGCGTTTGTCAACTTGATCGTAATGGATAATACTTTCTCTACTGACTACGTAGTACGTACGCACTTGGATCAGTGTTACTTAATTAAACTAGTTTAATTTTCTTTCCCATAATAACAAAATGACTACTATTTCATGCACATAAATTTGATATCGATGTTTTAGATAATTGTTAGACTATCACTGCACGAAAAATGACTAATAAGGCTACATAAAGACAATAGATATATAATGTATTTAAAATGATTAGGGATAGTCACTTAGTACTACGATCTAATAGTATTCTTCTTCACTTATAAGTGACAGGTCTTAGGTTCGATTCTTGTCAAAGGAGAATTTGAACCACATTATTGCTAGCCCATTGTGAGGCTAAGTCCACCCCCTCAATCTTGAAGAAAGTTGGGGTTCCACCATAAAACCAATTGGCAAGGGGAGTAGCCCAACCTCTTATAAGCCCATGCAAGGTCCCTCCTCCATCAATGTGGGACTCATTCTCAACATGCCCCCTCACGTCTAGTGAATTTTTAAGCCTAACACGTTGACAACACAACAGGGTGACGTGGAGCACATGTGGCCGCTTGACTTCACAAGTGGGACAACCTGGTTTGATACCATGAAGAAAGTTGAGGTTCCACCATAAAACCAATTGGCAATATGGGGAGTAGCCCAACCTTTTATAAGCTCATGCAAGGTCCCTCCTCCCATCAATGTGAGACTCATTCTCAACAAATCTTAGTGTGGATAATATCGTTTGTTTAAAAAAAAAAAAAAAAAAAAAGAAAAGACAGGGATATAATGTAATATTTTGAATGACTAGCTAGGTGCGTTGCAAGTACACGATAATATTTAAACAATCTTATCACTTGTGAATCCAGAAAATCGAGGCTAGGACGGGCTTTTAGAAGAAACCATAATTGAACAAAATAAATGAGGAAATTTAGAGGTTTTTGTTTTTGGTAGCATGAATGTATTTTGATACAACGTTATCTCTACTATTATAAAGTCAAGCTCTCTGTTTGTTTCATAAACAGTTCAAATCTCATAAACCAATGGCTAACTGAATGGCTATACCAGAATTGAAATCTTCATCTATGAAAGGCCAATTTAAGACCTCATAATTGAAAAAAAATACGCGTGATGCTAGTTAATTAGATTAGCATAAGTAATTATATACTAAAGAGAAGAAAGAACCCTTAAATGTTTAATGAAACCTTAGTATTGGGAACATTATATCATAAGCATGAAATTAATGGCTAAGACATGGTGGCAACACACTATACAAGGACCTTATTTAATAACTGTATCAGTTTTCTTTCAACTCAATATGTGTGGGAGTTTTAACAGTTTTGTAAAACAACATGCTATAAGTCATGGTGGAGCTGCAGAAGGGGGCTAGCTAGGTCTATCCTGGTTTCCATGTGCCTCCACCACTGAATTTGATAGTTTTATTAGAGATGAGAAAATTATAGTTTTTCTTTGCTTTGTTGTAAAATCGGGTAAGGTAGGTATTCTTTTTTTAATTAGATTTTTTTTTTAACAAACGATATTATCTACATTAAAGTAAAAGGGGGTTGGCTTAGCCTCACAATGGGCTAGCAATAATGTGGTTCAAATTCACATTTAACGAGAATCGAATCTAAGACCCTCCTCAATAAATTCTTAACTAGAATTTAGAATTTGAATTAATAACTATTCTCTCTCAATTTTTTTTTTCAATTGTTTGGTAGGGTTATGAGGGAGGGGAAAAGGGGTTGGGAGAGTCGACAAAGAGGACCACAAGGGTGTAGAAAATAGAATCTTAGCAAGTAAGGAATTAGAGTTTTAGAGAGAGAGAAATGTAGAGAGATAGAGAATTGTGTAAAAATGATTTTCCATATATGAGACACTATGTACATTGAGTATTTATACATAAATACTGAGGATAACTAATTATGCTGACTAAGCACTCCCTTAACTATCAATAAGACTAAATACTAATCTGGTGCTTCACATCTATTACTCTTATCACACCCCCTCAAGCTGAAGGTAGAGGAACGAACTGAAAGCTTGTCAGCCAAAGAGGCAAAACGTTCAGCAGGAAGAGACTTAGTGAAGATATCAGCAATTTGTGACAATGTGCCAACATGATGTATACCAATCTGCCCCAAAAGAACTTTCCCTTGGATGAAATGATAGTCAATTTCAACATGTTTGGTGCCAGCATGGAAAACCGGATTGAAAGCTAAGGCTATAGCACTCTTGTTATCACAGAAGATGACAGGTTTGCTGAGTAGAGGGAATGAAATATCAGAAAGAATTTTACAAATCCATGTAACCTCTGCGACAGTATTTGCAAGGGACCTGTATTCAGCTTCAGTGGATGACCGAGCCACGGTGTTTTGTTTCTTAGCACTCCAAGATATCAAATTCGATCCCAAAAAGACACAATATCCACTTGTAGACCGTCTGTCAACAGGGCAGCCAGCCCAATCAGCATCAGACCAAGCCGTTAAATGCTGAGCACCTTTGGTAAACCATAGTCCGGAGTCAAGAGTACCTTTGAGATAGCGTAAGATACGCTTGACAGCCTGCAAATGAATGGTTCTGGGAGCCTGTATGTGCTGGCAGACTTGGTTAACAGCAAAAGCTAGATCAGGTCGAGTCCAGGTAAGGTATTGCAAGGCACCAACAGTGGACCTGTAGGAAGTAGGATCTGGAAGTAGAGTACCAGAGTGATCCAGTTTTGAAGAACTGACTGGAGTGTTGCAGGGTTTGACACCTAACATATCTGTTTTCTTGAGCAAATCCAAAGCATACTTGGATTGATGAAGAAATAAGCCTTTGGAAGATCTTTGTACTTCAATCCCCAGAAAATAGTGAATATCACTAAGGTCTTTAACTGGAAACATAGTTTGGAGCTAACAAATAATGGTTTGACAGACCAAAGAAGAGCTTCCTGTGATGATTATATCATCCACATAAACCAAGATGAAGGTAATAGTGGTGTCTTTCTTAATGAAGATACTAGTATCGGATGCAGAAGAAGAAAATCCCAAAGAAAGAAGAACTCTATAGAAAGCTTCATACCAGGTTCGAGGAGCCTGTTTAAGACCATATAAGGACTTCCTTAGCTTGCAAACATGTGTAGGCTTGGAGGCATCAACAAAACCAGAAGGTTGTACCATATAAACATCCTCCTTTAAGTGACCATGAAGGAATGCATTGCTAACATCTAATTGATGTACAAACCAATCATAATGAACTGCAAGGGAGAGAAGAATCCGTATGGTTGGTGGTTTAGCCACAGGGCTGAAAGTCTCTGAAAAATCTAAACCTTCTTGTTGATGGAAGCCTTTAGCTACTAAGCGGGCTTTATACCTTTCTATAGACCTATAAGCCTTGTGCTTCACTTTGAAGACCCATTTACAACCTACAAGATTGTAAGAAGAATTATGAGGTACCAACTCCCATGTACCTGTGGATTGAAGGGCCTGAAACTCAGCTTGCATAGCTGCCCTCCAAGGGGCATGTTTAGAAGCCTGGAGATAGGTGGTTGGTGTGGATGGAATCTTGGTGAGAGGGTCCACAGAGGAAGGAAGAGGATGCTTGGTAGCTGTGAAGACCTTAGGTTTGGAGATACCAGATTTTGCCCGAGTAATCATAGGATGCATGTTGTGAGGTGCTGCTGGTAAAATAGGTTCCTCAGCACTTGAATGAGTGACTGAAAGTGTTGGTACAGATGGTGAAGCAGGCATTGGTGGTGTAGGGGAGATATTAGGACTAGCAGATGCTTGAGATTGAGATACTGCACTGGAAGAGTGGACTGGTATAGGTATAGTCACTGAAATTGGAGAAGTTGCAGTAGTGGAGGTGGAGACTGCAGTAGATTGAAAAGGTGAGAAACTGTGATGAAGATAAGGAAAATAACTCTCATCAAAGACAACATGCCGAGAGATGTAAAGTTTCTCAGTTATAGGATCATAACACCTATAACCACTGTGATTTAAACTATATCCCAGAAAAATACACAGTTTGCTCTTGGGTTCTAACTTGTGACTGGAATAAGGTTTAAGCCATGGATAACATGCACAACCAAAAGGTTTTAGTATGTGATATTTCGGTGAAGCTTGAAACAATTTTTCCCATGGACTCAAGAAACCAGTCTGTGGAGGTAATCTGTTAATAAGGTAAACGGCTGTCTGAAAAGCTTCAACCCAAAACTTAGGAGGTAAACCACTCTGAGAGAGTAAAGTCCTGCCCATTTCAACAACATGACGATGTTTCCTCTCAGCACACCCATTTTGTTCAGGTGTGTGAGGACAGCTTAACTGATGTGTAATACCATGAGCATTAAAGAAACCCTGAAGTTCTGTGTTTAAAAACTCACCCCCTGAACCGGATCGCAAACATTGAACTTTAGACTCAAACAGGGTTTGAACTTTGAGAATAAAAGTCTGGAAAACTGAAGCAACATCTGATTTGAGATACAAAGGATATAACCAACTGTATTTTGTGAAATCATCCACTAGGATTAAGTAGTATTTGTAGCCAGTACAAGAAGAAGTAGGGGAAGGGCCCCATACATCTGCATGAACTAAATGAAAAGGTTTGACTGAGATACAAGGCAACACAGAGAATGGAAGCTTAGAAGCTTTACCCATTTGACAGGCTGCACAAATGGACAATTTATTTTCTGAACCTATTACAGGTAAATGATGAGTATGTAAGACAGAATGTAAAACTGCATTAGAAGGATGTCCAAGCCTTCTATGCCAGAGAGGAATGTCAGCCTTTGTAACCATCAACGCATGAGGAGACACTGTTATCCCCAGAAGATCCATTAGAAGCTGTCCAGTAGAATGGATAAAGACCACCTTCACTGGAGCCCTGGAAGAGCATCTTCCCAGTTTGTAGATCCTTGATATAAAATCCAAAAGGATCAAATGTTAGAAATCACCAGTTATCATGAACAAAACTTGTACACAGATAACAAATTATGAGATGCTTGAGGAACAATGAGGACGTCTCGAAGACGAAAAACAGCATTAGATGTGCGTATAAAGGCATGACCAATATGAGATATACACAGACATTTACCATCACCAACAAATAGCTGCTCACTGCCAGTGTAGGGAATGGCAGAATTGAGAGAAGAAAGATCTGGAGTAACATGATGAGAAGCCCCACTGTCTGTGATCCAATAATTTGGTGTATGATGAGGTACTGCAGTCATAGCCATAGGGGAATAGCCTGAAAACTGAGAATTGCCTGAGGATTGAATGTTGCCAGAAGTCATTGAAGAAGTAAATTGAGATAAACGACCACACTGGAGAGCTTGATGACCATGTTGGTGACATAGTTGACATGGAATTGATTTCCCAGAGAAGTTCGATTGACCAGACTGAAAGCCAGTTGATCGAGATGGACCAGCACCAAGAATGCCACCAGTTTGGTTATTAAAGTGATTTCCCCCAAAATTACGATGTGAATTGAATCGAGAGCGAGTCTGATTACGGCCGCGATAATTCCCTCGGAAGCCAGAGTTATGACCAGAATTATTGGATGATTGAGCAGCATAAGCATGAAATGGAGTAGATGTATTAGATGCAGTCAATCGAGTTTTACGTTTTTGAAGAGAAATTTCCTTGCTCAAAAGTAAACCATGAAGTTCATCAGAAGTAATTGACTCATTTCTGGTTTCAATAGAATCAATAAATGATTCATAGGCATCAGGAAGACCAGACAGAATATATGCTACCAAATCAGACTCAGAGATCGGCTCACCCGCAGCAGCCAATTTATCATAAATTTCTTTAATGGAATTGAGGTAATCAGTCATCGAATAATCACCGTTTTGGACCGTCTGAATCTTAGCACGGAGGCTATGAATATGTGTGCGAGAAGATCCAGCAAAGCGTTTTTCCAGAGAAAGCCAGAGAGATCGAGAATCATCCATTCCAACAGTCAGAGGAAGAAGATCTTCAGAGAGAGTCGAATTGATCCAAATCATCAAGATTTGATCTCGCTCACACCAAATGTCATGTGCTGGATTAAGAACACGAAGACCAGCAGAGTCATGAACGAAGGGAGAAGGACATACGTTGGTGCCATCGATAAGCCCTAAAAGCTTAAATCGCTTCAGAACTGGAAGAAATAAACTACGCCAGGTGATGAAGTTGTGACGATTCAACTTCGTCGGAACCATACCGGCGATGTTCTGAACAGTAACAGAGGCAATCGGAGCAAGGAGAGGATTAGAAACTTCAGCGTGAGGAGTAGAAGCTGAAGAATTCGCAGGAGAAGAAGCATTGGAGGAGATCGCCGCCGTAGCCATAGCAAATCACACAGAAACTCAAGATTTGTTAGGGCAAGACCTGTTTGGTAAGAGAGAAAAAGGCAAGAAAATCAAGAACGCAGAAGCGGGAGATCAACGTCGGTGGACTCCGGCGATGATACCATGTAGAAAATAGAATCTTAGCAAGTAAGGAATTAGAGTTTTAGAGAGAGAGAGAGAGAGAAATGTAGAGAGAGAGAATTGTGTAAAAATGATTTTCCATATATGAGACACTGTGTACATTGAGTATTTATACATAAATACTGAGGATAACTAATTATGCTGACTAAGCACTCCTTTAACTATCAATAAGACTAAATACTAATCTAGTGCTTCACATTTATTACTCTGATCAAAGGGTGCTTGATTTCCATGGTAACACTAGCCCTCCTCAATAAATTCTCTCTCGATAGTCCACCATAAATATTAAAACGCCAAAAGAGGATATTATGGGTTCATTTGGAAAATGACTTTTAAATGGTTGAAAAGGTTTTTAGTGAATTTTTTTTAGAATCAATCTTTAGTATATATACACGTGAATCCTCAAAAATCACTTGGAGTGCTTCACGCAAGAAGAATAGCACGAAGCATTTCAAGTGCTTTTGGAACCCAAAATCATTTTCTCTAAAAACACTTTCAATCATTTTAAAAACTTTCTAAACGAGTCCAAAAAAGGAAGTGACAACAAAAGACCCTAATTAAGTAAATATTCTTTGAATCGTCATCAATAGTTGAAGAAGTTCTTGAAAAATTTAGGCTATAAGTGGATTGTGGATAGTGTACAGTTGGCCTACCATGGTCTAAATTATATGTAAATTAATTAAGAAATTGTTATTGGCACTTCAAATATGAAATATCTAATTGTTCATTTTAAACTTTTTATATTTAGTAAGAAAAATACTCTTATAAATAGTGCACAATTAAATTTTTAGAATACCAATAATGATTCTTTTTAATTATATACAGTTATCGAAGATAAGTCGCCTTTGTGTGACCAACTACCCTTCGTATATTCTCCTCTAATTATTCAAATCCATCATATAAGTAACTGTGAACTTCATCGTGTGTGTGTGTGTGTTTTTTGATGAATAGTTTAAACTATTTCATCTAAATTATAGAAAGGTGGATTCAAAGGTGAAAGGAAAGGGATTTGTACACCGTTTGTAGCAAACTTTTCTGAACTTAAGTATGTAACCGCCTGTAATTAATTAATTTAGCTTATATGTAATAGCATACCAAGTCATAATTATGAATATGATGTGATAAGTTTACCAAGTCATAATTATGAATATGATGTGATACCGAGTGCTTAGGTGCTACTTTAAGTTCTTCTCCATACTCCCTCAAAGACACGTAACATCAAAGCAAAATTAATTCTTTGTTATTGGTGGATGGTTGGATTAGACAACTAATTATTGATTTTGGAAACCTTCTAATACTTTCATTTTTTTTACGTTTAATTAGCAGTCATATATTATCACAATAGGGAATTGGATAAGCATTAGTGTCCAATCGATAGGCAATTATCTTGATATTGTGTATCAACAATTTTTGGCGAGACATTCTGAGTTAAATTGATTAGCATGCAAATCAAAGTTAGGTGGTCGATCACATAGTACTTAACTACCACTAATAATATGATTTCAACTTGTGGAGTGGTAGATTAAAGGTCTAGATATAACTCAGTTTATAAATCACTATCAGCTTAATTAGAGCATGCAAAACGTCACAAGGAATATAAACATGGCATGCATGCATATATGTGCTCAAGACTTTCTTTCACCACTTTGGATTGCCATTTTCACTCTTTTATAAGGGTGGTTTTCAGAGTTTGCCTGCGAGTAGATGTAGTTATCCATTAATTGCAAAGTGTTGTTCAAGTAGGTTTCTTTTTCAACTCATGCATATGGTAATCACTTAGCAAGTAGGGTCGCAGGAAATCGAACAAAATTTCTACGCTAAAATCTACTAGCAACCCCTAGCTTGAGAGTCTATTAGGAAAATAGAGAGAAAACTCGTGTTTATTGAATAATAATTGAAATATTACAAATCCAAGTCCAAAATGATCTATTTATAATGTAACATAACCTTGAAAACCCTAGAAATCCAAATAGAAAAGAAATGAAATAAATAACAAAATATAAAAAAATCCTAAAATATTAAAATTTGAATTAAACATGGTAAACGATATAGTTTGCTCATTCCAATTGGAGTCGTTGTTTGTAGATCTCATCGTTCTCTTCCAATCCATATATTACGGGCCCATAACTGACATACCAATTGAAATATTAATTTAAACAGTCCAACATATCTATTCCCGGGATATGGTAGTAGCAAATAATCTACTAACCATTGAATTTCCGATTCCCCAATCATTTTTCTTGATTGATATCGCTGCTTTCTTCATTTAATTTTATTGCATGTATAACCCAATGTCTGTCCTACATCAGTTTGTCCCACTTGTAAAGAACTCGACCCCGAGTTTACCTTGAATAGAAGTTGTTCTTGAGCAAAAACTGAAAATAAAATAACTTTACCAAGCAGCTATGAGACCAAGCTTCATCATATCTTGACGGAACTATCATGAACCCTACTCCATAAACAATATTGGAATATGCAACTTGATAATTAGTTTCATTCTTGATTTTTTTATTTGCGAAAACTTAGTTTCATTCTTGATTGTTAACTCTTGTACCCCAAAGTTTTTTGTTTCTTAACATTTAGGGTAAATTACAAAAAACTACCTCAACTATTGGTGTCACGACACTTTCATACCTTATTTTTTTAAATTGACAATGTCATACCTCATCTTACGAATTTGGTCCAATGTTATACCTTCCGTTAGCTTGCCGTGAATTTCTCAGTTAAATGCTGATGTGGCTTGATCCGGGGCCCACTTTTTATTAGAAAATTAATAAAATATTATTAAAAACTTAAAAAAAAAATCATTTAATATTTTTTAAATATTAAAATAATAAAGAAAAGTTAAAAAAATTTTTTAAAAAAAAAAAAAAACACAAACCCGTGCCCTTCTCTCTCCTCCCCATCTCTCTTTCCTCCCCCATCTTCTTCTTCCCCACCTTCTGCAACCCAGACAAAAAAAGTGGAAAAAAAAAAAAAAACCAATTTGTCTTCTCCCACCCTCAGTTCGTCTTCCCCACCCCCTCTTCTCCCCGCACCCACCCTCGGCACCCACCTTCGCACCACCCTCCGCACCCAACCTTGCACCCACCCTCTTCCCTCCACACCCATTCCCCCCATTTTCTACTCGCCCAGGTTCTCCACCCTCGGAATTGGCCTGGCGAAGGTTTCCCGATTCCACCTCAACGGGATCTGGATTTTTTTTCGGTTTTTTTTTTTTTTTTTTTTTTTTTTGGGTTGCAGGTAGTGGGTGTGAGGTTGCAGATAGTGGGTGCATAGGGTTTAGGGAAGACGGGATGGGGGAAGAAAGAAAGGGGGGTCAGGGAAAATCGTGAACCTTTTTTTTTTTTTCCTTCCTTCTGTGTTTTTTGGGTTGCAGGAGGGGGGAAGAAGAAGATGGGGGAGAAGCGAGAGAAAGGGGAGGGAGAAGGGCACGGGTTTGTGTTGGTTTTTTTTTTTTTTTTTTTTTTAAATTTTCTTTATTATTTTAATATTTAAAAATATTAAATGATTTTTTTTCTAGTTTTTAATAATATTTTATTAATTTTTTAATAAAAAGTGGGCCCCGGATCAAGCCACGTCAGCATTTAACTGAGAAATTCACGGCAAGCTAACGGAAGGTATAACATTGGACCAAATTCGTAAGATGAGGTATGACATTGTCAATTTTAAAAAATGAGGTATGAAAGTGTCATGACACCAATAGTTGAGGTAGTTTTTTGTCATTTACCCTAACATTTATTTCGATATCAACTTTATCACCTACAAATATGTCAATCATAATATCTTCAGATTTGACACTACCTTAACTTTTATAGATGCACTCCAGCAGGATTTTAACTTGCAGAATCTCTTCTTCCTCTAGTAAATTTTCGTTTTCATGGCTATTGATGTTTTAATTTGAATTTATGTACTTACAGATTTTAGCCTTAACTCTTTTGGATTAATAATTATTATTTTTGCTCTTTGAGCGTCAAGGTTCCTTATCTTTTTCTTGTGTTCGTTAATTGTGAGGTTTTTATTCATATCACTACTAAGTTTAACCTTTAGCGTGACGAACACAAATTGGTCGCACCAAACATCAAAGCGATGAAAACTTTGTCGCACCAAATTTTTAGGAACAAAGATCTTCATCGCACAAAATGCTAGGATACGAGTAGCAATTGTCATGATACATACATGGGACAACTAATCTTCGTCTCTAAAAATTTTGCGCAACAACATGTTATTCTTGCACGACAAAAACAGATTAGTCGCTAAAAATTATGCAAGGCGAAGGTATTCGTAGCGCAAAAAATAAAATATATATTTTTGTTCTGGTTTTAATTTTGTAATAAAATAATGAAATTAAATTGCAATAAAAAAATGTAATGAAGAGAAAAATAATTTATTTAAAATAAAAAGGAAATGTACGCACAAGGAAAAAGTTTAAAAAGTACGGGAGTAAAAAACTAAGAAAAGAAGGTGGAATAATCTACGGGGTCGTTGTTCACAGGCGGTAGGAAATCTTGGGGCAAGAAGGCCTCGGGGATGAGGACAGGCTCAGAGGTTGAAGGGGCGGAGTTCTGGGCATGCTCGAGTTGGAGGGGCTCGGACGTCGACGGGGTACGAATATCCGGAGACGAATGCCGAGCTCACTAAGGGCCTTTACGATCAATGACATCTAGCTCTTATACGAGGCGAGCTCACTCCTAAGGTCGGCCACCTCTTCTGTCAAAGCATCTCCTCGCCCTTCGACTACGAGGATGGAGAGACTCTAGGTTCCCGCCGCCGGGCATTCCCTATCCCCCTACAATACGTCCCCGGCCTCTGCCTGATAATCTGATCCAAGGTGTCTGTAAGGATTTGAAACCCCGCATCCTCGGGGGGATCCACAAACTCGATCGGAGTGTCGGGAGGAAGCTGGAAGATGGACTCCTGAAGAACCGATTGCCTATTCTCCATCATCGTCGCCTATGTAATATACCATGAAATATTAATAATAACATTGAAATAATAACCATGATACTTGAATGCGTAAGATAGTAATTACAATTGAAGAATACTCACATGAAGGGACTCGGCCAACTCATCCCTGGGTTGAACATAAACGTCTGCAAAGACATCGATCTCCGAGAATTTTTAACCCCCCTGAATAGAACAAGATAAGAAAAATGCTAGTACGAAAAAAAATTAATATTACGTATTAAAAATTGAATATGAAAAGATTTATTATTACCTGCCGCCGTGCCTCCATCCTATATGAGAAGGGTCTCAAACCCGAATGGTGGAGAAGAGTCTTCTTCTCCCGATTGATCTTGTTAGCTTTTGCTTTCTTCTGTTATACACAAAATAAACGTATTAGTTGTAATTTAAATGAAATATAAAAAAAAATCAATAAACATTGGTATGAAACATATAATACTTTCAGACTTAATATTAAAAACGTACCACATAGCCGAGCTCTTGAAAATGACTACAGAGCCACACCCGATTTTCTTCCCGATCCTCAAACTCTTTCGGGCAACCCTCCTCAAGAGCGACATGCAGATCATCAAACGTTTCAAAATACTGGTGCAAGTCGCTCTTCGGGCTAGTTTGGTATTGCTGTGCTTTGAAAAAAAGCTGTTTCTGCTGTGTTGTGAGAATAAGCTCATTTTTGCTGCTTCACGTTTTTAGCTTTTTTTCACCCAAAACTATGAAAATAAGCTATTTTTAAGTGTTTACTAAACATCTTTTTGAGCTCAGCTTTTTTTGATACCCACTTTTTATAAAGTACCTCAGTACCAAACCAGTACTTCCATTGCTTGTACCGTTCAGCGAAAAGCCTGTTGACGTACACCAACACATTGTCGTTGATGTCATCGAAATTGTAGTTCGTCTGCAATGTAACAAATTAATTACATACATTAATTAATATAAATATATAAGCTTTAAAGGAAAAGCAATAAAAAGTTAGGATACTTATCGACAAATAATCGCGCACCTTCATCCTCACCTCAGCTGGCATCGCCTTCCAAGACTTCCATCACATAGGGCAATAGGTCCGAATGACGTGACCAATGTCGTGGGCCAATGCGCTATGCTGCTCTGCCGTTGGTACAGCCCGATGCCGGTTGTCATATCCGATCGTGATACGTTTATTGGTCACCCAGGTGTCTTTCGCCTTCTTTAACTAGCGACAAGGTCCCCAGGCATTTTTCTTTGCTGAAAAAAAAGAGTCAAATAAACACTACAAATTATACCGAAATTTCGGCAGAACCTCCCCTAAGATTATAACATTTCCCAAACCTTGGACATTGTAATGAATAATATATGATATCCAACAACAATCACAACAGTTGAATAAACCAAATTTGGACCAAACGCACAATTGCAGTATGTAACAATTTTGATTGAACTTAATATATGAATAACTAAATTCACAAGGAAATAAAGGGAGTTATTTAACTTTACCTGGTTGTGACCCCGAGGCATCAGTAGTGGATGTTGATGTTGTGTCGGGCATGCAGGGGTGGCGGTGAGCACGCCTGGCACTAACAGGTAGCGCCACTGAAGAGGTCGAAGACGCTGGCACTTGGAAGACCTGGCAACCAACCAAATTAACCGGCTTGGGGTCCATTTCTGTCGGAGCAATGGCAGCCGAAGTAGGAGGCGGGTGAATCGAACGGGGTGCAGTCGTCACCGCCTTACGACTTCTAATAAGATGCAACATCTGCACAATTTGAAAAAAAATTCAATGCATATATATGTTGTGATACGGCAGCAGCACGAAACCTTTCTTTTTCTTTTTTTAAATCATAAAACTACAGCAGCCTTTAGAAATCCTATCTAATGCCTATATATAGGCTTCCAAAAAATCAATAGAAACACGCTGACTTAGGAAAACTATTTTCAACCAAATCATATATGCATGCCAATCAGATATGCACGACACTAACGCGGTCATCAATCACCTTCTTCTCAAACTTTGCAAGATACTAACGCGATCATGCAAAATGAACGAATGATGTGATTTTTGAAAAACAATCAATTATGAAAATCACAAGGCACATTTTCATAATTGATTTCTAATTAAAGCTCATAAAAAAACAGTGATTAAAATAATTTAAAACACTTGAGTTCAAACACCGAATTTTCTGAAATACAAGACACTGGTTTCGGGGCTGCTCAAAATACCAGTGCACAAAAGATTTTTTTCTTTCAAAAATATGATGTCGATTAGCTTGAAGGAAAAACTCTCTGCTGCAATATAAATGCACTCGGTGTCTTAGTGTTGCCACAAATGCAAACTCCTATATGTTATATATAACTTCAAAACATACTCGCTCTCGAACTGAAATATATAAAAGACATGCAATGCTGCTAACCAATTTCTTTCCCAATGCACTGTGCTTGCGATGCTTTTTTCTTTTTCTTTAACTTTAGACTCGCAATGCATAATTCCTATATCAACAGCCAAAATCAAAACTCCTAATCTAATGCGACACATGAGAGAAAAACAAAGGTAAGAGTTATGATGCTGATATGTGAAAATGCACGCAGTAATGTCTTTCAAGAATTAATAGTTGCTCTCATATGTGTGTGAATGTGATACGGCAGCAGCAACAATGAAAACCTAATCTAATGCATATATATATAAGGGATTGTTATTAGCACTCCAAAAATCTCATTCTACACTTCAAATTTTATATATTTGGAAAGAAAAATACACTTGTGAGGAGTGTAGAATGAGATTTTTAGAGTGCCAATAACACTTCCCTATATATATATAGGCAACCAATGTAAGCAGTAAAAATGTGGATCAGATATGCAATCAAGATAGATATGCATGCAAAGCAGATATGCATGTTATTAGGAAATAATCCTAAAATTCCTAAAATTACAAATTCCTAAAATTTTCTAGAACCCTAATTCCTAACTTTACTAAATCCTAAAATTACAAATTCCTATCCTTAATTTGAAATTAAGAAATAATCCTACAATTACTACTTCCTAGAACCCTAATGACAAGTATAACACTAGAGTTAAGTAAATGAAAAATTACCTTAGAGAGAGAGTGTGACAGAGATTGAGTGAGAGAGAGGGCTATCGGAGGAGGAAGAGAGTGAGACGGGGTCTGATGGAAGAGGGCAAGAGGGCGAGAGGGTGACAGAGATTGAGTGAGAGTGTGGGCTGTCGGAGGGAGATAGGAGACAAAGGTTGAGTGAGAGAGAGAGTTTGCAACGTCGAGAAAAACAGAGAGGAAGAACTAAGGGGAAAAGGTGTTTGGCATTTTAATTAAATCCCGAGATTCTTGCGCGACGAAGAGAAAGGTATTCTTCGCGCAAAAAATTCAAATTTTCACGAAATTATTTTGGTGCCCGCCCAGAAAGTCAAATTTTCAGCTCCTTGCTCGATGAAAAGGAATGTAGTCGTCGCGCAAAGAACATTTGCACGAATACCTTCATGTTCGTCGCGCAATAAACTGAAAATTTAATTTACCCAGGTCAATTTTTTTTTAATTTAAATTTATTCAAATAAAAACAATTTATTTATAACATAAGATAAATAAATTACAAAAATATCATTTAATATGTTTTACAAAGCAAGTCACAAATAAATTGCATTATTCATCATCATCCGAACTATAATAATTTTCACTATCGTCGCTATCATCATTTTCAGTCTCCCATTCCTCCACGTCGATAGGTATGTCACTGTCGTAGTTTCGGCCCACTACAGTATCGTATCGCGAAAGATTACCGAGGTCAATTGTAATTGACTGAATCGGTATTTCGATTGAAGCCACTCCTTGTATCTGAAATGGTTCTTGGATAAGATTTGTATCTCGGAGTGTTTCCGCATCATTTTTCATTGAAGGTTCTAAATGTTGGTCAGGGACGTTGTTGATATCATCGTTAGTAGGATCTTGTTTTGGTATAGCATACGCATTCCTCTGATCCATCTTCTGAAAAAAATTTCAACCTCTCCCGACTTTAGGGTCATTTAGATACAAAATCTGTTTTGCCATGTTTACCAAAATGTAAGGGTCGCAATCTTACCAAGTTCTGTTAATGTTCATAGATAGTAAGCCATGGTCGATTTTAACACTTCCATGCCTATTTGGGTTTGTATCAAACCGTTGACACTTAAACATGATCACTTGGCATCGGTCTTTGTAAAGCAATTGCACGACACTTGTTAGTTTGTCATAGAAATCAATGTCTGTACTTTCACCTCCACCTGGGACATGGACACCGCTGTTTTGCGTACACAACTTGTCATCTTGTGCAGCCCCCAAAAACTTGACGTGGTTAACATGGCAACCCGAGAGCAGTTCATCACAAATTGGTCTGAACGCTAGGTTATATAACTCTTCACTGTAAGTGGGGGAATTCAATGCTTTTAATTGATTTACCTAACATTATACAAAAGCATACACCTGTTAGTTTGAGAAAATTAAATACTACAATATATATGTCAAATACAAAACACTTATAACTTACATATTCGAGAAACCATTGTGAAAACAATTCACAATGTTTCTTGGCATACAAATGTGATGGATGTTCTCGCTTCATCATCTCTTCATGCTCATCTAGGTATGCCATTGTCTCGTCACAATTGTTCAGTACGAACCAATGTGCTACCTCCATGTCATTTTTGGAAAACGACTCGCCTCGTACAGGATCTCCAAAGAGTTGTGTGCTTTGGGCAAAAATAAAAAGTTTCTCCTTTCTCACACCCCTGTCATTATTGCGTTGAGGATGATTGAAAATCATCTCCACATCTTTTAAATACATTCCACAAAATGTAAGCGACTCATATTGAACCCAAGCCTCTATAATTGATCATTCGGGCTTCGCCTTATTGCGTACACTTTTTTTTCAACTTTCCAAGAAGCCTACCAAAATGAAACGATACGATACAAATTAGTAAGCGTCAATTAATGATGAATAAACAAATGATGAGGATTATATACCTTTCTATTGGATACATCCAGCGATAGTTGACATAACCATCAATCAATGCCTCTTCCGACAAGTGAACCATCACGTGGATCATACTTGTGAAGAAATATCATCTCAAACTTGTATAGGACTTGGACAATGTCATGGCGCAACTGATTAACGTCCGTCTTTTGCAACGTTCTTGACGTCAGTATGGAAAAAAATCTGGACAATAGCATGATTGGCTTCACTACATCTTCTGGCAATAGGTGTCGAATACCCACAAGAAGTAGGCATTGCATAACCACATGGCAGTCGTGCCTCTTTAATCCAACAAATTTACCCTCGTCAACATTCACGCAACACGCCATATTAAAAGCATACCCATCGGGAAACTTTACAGACAATAAAAACTTTATAAAAAAAAAAATTTGTCATTCGGTTTCATGGAAAAAAAACGCAAGATCCCTTATGGCTTTATCATTGTCCCTATTTATCCATAAACCCCTCCGTATTCCCATTCGTTCCAAATCAAGAAAAGCTTTGATCGTGTCCTTTGTCTTGCCCTCGATATTTAGAATGGTGCCTACTAATGTGTCAAATACATTTTTCTCAACATGCATAACGTCTAGGTTGTGTCTTAATTTTAGATTCGACCAATATGGGAGCTCAAAAAACATAGACTTGTGCATCCAGTTCATATGTGTAAAAGGTTTGGTTCTACTCACTGTTTTCCCGAATGAAGCAAAATCCAAACGGTTAAGCTGTTTCAAAATCTGATCACCAGACCATTCTTTAGGTTTGAGGCAAGGCTCTGTTTTCCCATCGAACTCTTTATCCTTTTCCCGTGACTCATGGTCCTATGGCGACCATCTCCGATGACCAAGGTAACAAACTTTTCTAGCCTGCCAACCAGATGTTACATCATTCTTGCATATAGGGCATGCCATATAACCCCTAGTGCTCTACCCAGAAACCATTGCATATGCAGAAAAATCGTTCACAGTCCACATAATTGCTGCCCGCAAAGTGAACATCTTCCCAGTACATTTATCGTATGTGCACACACCATTTGTCCATAAATCATTTAGCTCATCAACCAACGGCTTTAAGTGAACATCGATTGACCTACCAGGATCCTCAGTTATCAAAAGAGTCATCATCATATATTCTTTTTTCATGCATTTCCAAGCAAGCAAATTATATGAAAATACAAAAATCGGCCAAGTGATGTGGTGTTGGTTTAGAACTCCGAATGGATTGAATCCGTCAGTGGCAAGTCCCAATCTAACATTCTGGGGATCAACAACAAACTCGGGGAACGTTCGATCGAACTCTTTCCATGCCTTCCCATATGCAGAATGCCTTATCACATCATCGTTACCCGTTTTTCCTTATGCCATCTTATGTCGGTGGCAGTATGCGTCGATATATACAATCGCTGCATCCTAGGTTTCAAGGGCAGATAATGCATGATTTTTTGTGGGATCATAGTCGTTCTATTCTGTGATGTCATTTTAAACCTCGACTCTTTGCATACAGGGCATTTATCCAATACTTTATTCTCTTTATAGAATAAAATACAATTTTTTTTGCAAGCGTGAATTTTTTCATAACCTAATCCGAGACCATTCAACACCTTTTGTGCGTTTCTATGGTCTTTCGGCAAACAATTGTCATTTGGTAGCATTCTCTTGAAAAGCCCCGGAAAGCAATCGAAACACTGGTTCGACATACGATACTTTATTTTTCCGTGCATTAGTTCCATAGTGGCCATGAAAACCGAAGAGCCCTCACACCCCGGGTATAACTCTTGGTTCGTATTTTTTAATAGTTTTTCATATTGTTTGAATTCTGCACTGTCCATTGGTGTAGGCACGTCATCTTCCCCTTTCAGATTGGTGTTTGTCAATCCAACTGGAAAAGCATCATTTAAAATATCCATGACTTGTTCATTAGGATCCACATTAGGTTCAACATTGCCCACTCTTGTAGCGTTTGAAGACGAAGCATTGTCTAATTGTTCCCCATGATGGTTCCAAGTATTATAGGTCTCTACCATTCCATTCCTTACAAAATGAAATCGAACATTTCAATTGTGTCCCTTAACATGTTGTTACACCTCCTACAAAGACACCGGATTCCAATTACACCCAGGTTGTGTGTACGTGCAAAGTCAATAAAATCCTCGATTTCATCCAAGTATTCGTATGCGCATCTGTTCAGGTTTTGTATCCCCGTTCTGTCTATAATTCCTGCAGCCACAATAACAGTACAACAATCACAACAACTTCATCATGATATTGTCACATTATGCCTCCGGTAAGGGCCCTATCCCATTCGGGAATGCAAAGTTATGTCACGTAATTTACGGCTACATCAGATTAGATTTCGACGTGAAGGAATTTCGGCAGCATCTCTGTACAGTTCTTCAGATGGACGACGTAGATATGAAATACTTATATGCCACTCGAAGAACGTATTGAGATGAGACCGAAATCCCCACAATCGAAACCTAATCATTAAACCATAAACTACACGCCATAACTGTGCATTCCCAAACTATCTAAATAATGGGACAATTCAAGAATCAATTGGACCACAGTCATGCTTTCGCATCCATATGCGAAATCCAACTAATCCTCGAATGGGAATATAAGTTTTACTAAAAAAAAAAAAAAAAAACAGGTACGAAGTTAATTACAATTAACTCTTTACAGTACAACACATATTTGTACATCACGTACAACTTTAACAACATAATATAAATATAATTTCACAACATAATATAAACATAACAACATAATTTAATTAATTTTATATTTTTTAAAAATAAAATGAAGAAAATACCTTCCAAATCGTTCTCCACCAATCGCTAATCACACACAATATCCCTATAGACAACGAATTTCATGGCGTTAGTATGAATTGACATTAATAGTTTTACCCTAAACAAAAAAACGCTTACCAGACACACCGAGATAGCTTGATCAACCTAGAGAAGAAGATGGAGGGAGTATTAGATGATGAAATTGAGAGAAAATGGGAGTGATGGATGCCGGATTGAAGAAAAAAGAAGGGGAAGGAGTTACAGAGGCGGATTCTGCAGTTTCTGCCTCTGCAGATGAAGTCACATTATAAAGATTACTTTTGCATTTGCGTGACGAACCTATATATTCGTCGCGCAAGTCTAAATATATATTTTTTATTTTTTTCATTTTCTTTATAATTAATTAATGTAAACAAGTTACGTGACGAATACTCTGTTGGTCGCACAACATGCATATTTTAAAAAATTTTATTTCATTTTTTCCCCTTTTTTTTAACTAATGTAAATTTTTATTTTAATCTAAATAAAAAACTCAAACCTAATTAAACATTACCAAAATAATTAATAAAACTAATTTATTAACCCAAATACATATTATAACTAATGTAAATATTAATAGTCATCCATATAACATAAATTTATTAAATAAAGTCAAACATAACGTCCAAATTTTATAAAATAAAAACAAATAAACTTCAATCCTCCTCCTTTGGGGCATCAGCAGGGGCATCATGAACTCCCCCACGCTCCGCGGCCCGCTCCACATCAAACTTCCAATGCCAGAAATGCATCTTGAAAATGTCATCCAAATACTTCTGCTGTTTCTCATCGGTTTCATCAACATCCCAACGAACCTGTATTAATGCCAATAAAAATAAATTAGTAATTTAAAAAATGCTACTTTTTAACCAAAATAATTATAATACAAACTTACCGATAACTCCCCCACCATGGACTTCTTCAACTCCTCAGATACCATTTTCGAAGACTTAAACTCGGTAGAACATTGATTCCACACCAAACCCCCAATATCATATTCATACCTAAGTTCGGCGTACGCATCAGCCCTACTTTTGTCTTCAAAAAAGGGCAATCGCTTACGTCAGTACCTCTCTATTCGTAACATAGCTTTCCTCATTTCTTTTTGTACCACAAAATTTTAAAAGTAATAGACTATTAAAAAAAAATATTTCAACCATATCAAATATAAGACAACTAATTCAACAATAAAGTACTTCTTTACCTTTTCCTTCGCGAGAGCCATCTCCCTCGCAACTTTTCGTTGAATCAAGAACCGAATCGGCCATTGCCTTTGAAACAAAACCTTTGAAAACTAGGGTTTTGAAATTGTGTTTATATAAAACCCGTAACACTTTGCGTGACGAACCCCTTGGTTGCACAAAATGCGTTAGAAATGCGCAATAAATGGGAGTGGTTAAGGGCATCTAACTGTTTTCAATGAAACTTTGTGCGACGAATATGTGGAAATATTCGCCGCGCAAACATTTAGCTGCAAAAAAAATTTTCCCGCTTTTTCTTGCACGACAAATATTTTCGTCGCATAATTTTTTTATTTTTTGTATCCTGCCATTTTTGCGAGTCCAATCTATGTTTTCGTCGCGCAAGAGCCACTTTTGCAGAGTTACGGTTTTTTCTGAGAAAGAGTTAGGGTTTTTTTTCAGAGAAAGGGTACAACTAAAGCTGTGATTTTCATATAGGTGCTTTTGGATGCACATTATTTGAGAAGATTTCAAATGCAAGCTCTCCAATATATATGAAATTTTTTATTTAAACCCAGATTATATATTTTTACACCTAATTTAAAAAATTTGTCCACCAAACTTAACGAAATAAGAATAAAAAAACAAAAATTCGTCTTTACCAACCGTCTTTACACCCAACAATAGAGAATAATGGTTTTTTTTTTTCCTACACCCACGTCCCACAACCCAAAGTCCCCCGATGAGCAACAGTACCCCATGATTTTCCTTTGAACCCTAAACCCAAAAAAGTTTCGTGCTTCCTTATTGGGATTGGCCAAATCGTCCAATGATTCTTCCTCTTCGAATTTTGAAGCAAAGTCTGAATTTGGAGAGGACGCGTCAGTTGATAAACCCGTGATTAATTCCTGAAGCTTACTGGTTTCTCTTCGTCTGCAACACATTCCAAGTTCAATAATTAAGGACTCTTCTTTAGTCGTGTAGTTCATGTTGTAATTGAGTTCATAAATTCATCATATTCACTTATTACCTTGCATCGTGTACAAGGCCTCGCTTCTCCAACTTAATGTTGCGGAGCCTCCCTCTTTTTGTTATGCTCGTACGTGTAAGCGAAATCTTTATTGGTACTGATCTCTAAACATCGTCACTTTTAAGTTGATGTCGCTGTCTAATATTTGAAGTCCATCCATTGTTTCCGCAAATTTTAGGGTTTAGATTTGAAAGGCATCTTCTTCCTCCTCACGCGATTACTTGTGCGTTTGAGTTGCGTTTACTGGAAATAATGGAGGTACAAGAGCCATAAGTTTATTTTTTGTATTGGAAAAGATTAATTAGGATACATTTGGTAACTTTTTTTTTTTTTTTTTTTTTTTAAACAAACGATATCATTTACATTAAGAGGGAGGGGTGGGCTTAGCCTCACAATGAGCTAGCAATAATGTGGTTTAAATTCGTCTTTGACGAGAATCGGATCTAAGACCTCTTACTTACAAATGAAGATGAATACCACTAGACCATAGAATTCATTTGGTAACTTTTGAAAAAGGAGAAGAGAGAAGGAAAAAAAAAGGAAGAGACAGATGAGGGGTAAAGCATAAAGAGCACACACTTCCTCAATCTTCTCATTCTTTTTCTTTCTGTCACCTTTTTCATTCCTTTTTTTGTTAGTTTTGTATTTGGAGGAGGAGATTCTATTTTTTAACAACTTCTAATATAAATTTACAAATAAAAACAAAAATACTGGGGCTTAATAATTGTACTATATTAACAACATCAATGTTAAAAACCCTACATGTCTAGAGAAAAATTAAAGGAAAAATTCTCTGATGCCGGCTCCTGCCTTTGGCTTTGGGGTGCGTAATCTTCTTGAAAATCATTCTTCATCTCTTCCCTATCACTTTCTATTTACTTTACTTGGTGTTGGATTATCACCGTGAAACGTTGTAGTCACCGTGATAGTCGTTGTTTTTTGGCTCACGCACAAAGTTAGCACAAGGTTTTTGAATCTAGTTATCACCTTCGACATAGTGTTGAAGCAGGAAGCCATGGAAGATGTCAAATTGCGTCGGAAACGAGTTTATATTTTGGGTTTAGCCAGTGCAGTGGTATGACATGCGGATATCCGGAGGATGTGGAGCGACGACATGATTTTATCCTTTTACGTTATTTCTATTTAATAATTTCCAGGAATTTTCCTGGAATTTGGTTTGATTTATTTATGTAGGAGAGTTTGCTAGTTTGATTGCTCTCTATAGGAGAGTGCATGATTTTAATTTTCATATTGGTGTGCTACCTCTTTTGTATCAATGTGTGAAGGGTGGAGCTGTTTGATTTGCTGGATCTACTTCATTTGGTATTTTGGGATTGTGGCAGTGATTGGGTGATGTGATCGACCCATGGGCATCGTACTCCTTGTCCCAATTTATGGTATGAGATTTTGTTCTCACATGATCTTTCTGTAACACGAAGTTTAACAATTTTATTGATCTGTGTAATTATGCGATTCTCGATGAGCTCGAACGAGTGCTTGATGTTTATTTATTGCTTTGTGATTAGGGATACTTTATTGTGATATTTTTAGAGAGTTTGTAAGGACCCTTTTGGGACCGAGTTCTTCATGATATGTATTTATAATGCCATTTTTTTAGGGAAAGAAATATTGTAGTCTAAAAAAAAAAAAAAAAAATGGTACTAAATTGTTATATCTTCCTAGTATTAGAATGACTCAGGGCGGCTCCCACTATATTTTGATAGTGAAAAAGGTTTCATATTCAAATCTCACCATCCTTATTGATTAAAAAAATGTATGATTTACTAGGAAAATTGTCAAAATGTTTTTTTATTACTAGCGGTATTCTTATCTAAATTACATTAAGAAAGAGGGTTTGAATCAAAAACTCAGTGGGTTGAAAAAAGAAGATCTTAACTATCAGGATAATCCACCACTTGCTAAATTGCCAAAATGTTAGTATTGACATGGGTAGGTTAACTCTTTCTTCCTTTCTTCCCTTCTTTCTGTTGGGTCAGTAACTTAATCTGATTATCCTATATCAGAGCAGTGTGTCTGTATGACCAAAAAGAAATGCAAATACTAGAAGAACAACATTATTTTATAACTAACGGCCACTTTACAAAAGCAACAATATATTCTATCGAAGACCTAGATTTTGTGTGACAAAGACCAACATATAACAAGAAGATGATTACTCCTTTTTCTGTACTGCGTGATTTTAGGGCATGTCCATTGTCTGTTTGACGTGTGTGTGTATATATAAATATATAGGTCAAAGACTATTAAAACAAGAAGAAGAACATTTCCATATCAAAAACATGCAGGGCCCACCTCGTGCTGAAGTCATTGATCATTGATTGAATTAAAGGGGCAATTAGCCGGAAAGGGATCCGGAGATTTCCACCAAATCCACCTAGTTTGGGATCCAGGTCTTTGAAATTTGATCCAACGGCTACAAACAGGAAGCCCTTTTAAAAGTGATAATAACTGTAGCCGTTGAATCAAATTTTAACAGCTTGAATCCCAGACTAGGTGAATTAGGTGAAAATGGATCCGGAGAGGATCCCTTTCCCAATTAGCCATGTGCCACCATGCCTCGTCAAAGTTTTCGTCCATATATTCAATTAATCATTTCACCAAAGTGTTGCTTGTAATTTGGTTTTGCATTAGAAAACATATGTATGATTCCAAAATCTCATTTGGTAATACATTACCCGTGATGAGAAAATAATGATGGCCATTTAGGTCCCGTGACAAAATATAAAAGGAAATAAAAGTATGCTGAAGAAAGAAATGAAAAAAAATCGTGTCCAACTTGAAGATAAAATAACTCAATAATGAAACTTATCATATTGAGTCCATTTCAAATGAGAAGATTAGAAGGAAGAAATTTTCTTTATGTATAATTCCATCAAAATAAATCATTTGTTGCAGACCTATTAAATTAGAAATGTGATTGTGTAAATCCTAACATATATAGGATATCCTTGTAAGATTCTACAATATCTCTTAGACTATATATTATCCTATTAGAGTTGTAATCCTATTGGGGTAAGGAGTTTACCTTCCCTACTACTATAAATAAAGGCACAATGGGGTGATATAACACACACCTCACAATTACATATCTCTCTCTTCTCTCTCTATGTGGCGTACCCCCTCTCTCTAGCCTCCATAATGCTTCGATAAATTATGCCTACAACGCGTTATCAGCACACTCTTGACGCTGCGCTAAAGAGAGTTTATTCTTCAATCAATGAAGTATTACGTTTTAATCATTCTTTTTATGATTAACTTATTATTTTATTGAATTAATCTACATGCTATTGATTCAATTTAATTTTTTTTTTTGTTGAACATGATACAACGCATTGGAGATGCATGGCTTTCAGACAAGGATCTTGTACAAATTCAAAGGCTCAGTTGTTTTCTACCAATCAGGTTCTTTTAAAATAAAGGAAGATATTTGAAACGACCATGAAGCATGAAAACATTCCCCATGATGCATGAACCCCATGTAGTTACATTTACCTTCCAATATATATATTGTATATGTTTCATATATTTGTCAATATATATATACGTTTCATGCATTACACAATTTTTGCTATGTGGAATTTGTGAGCCAAAGCATCGAAGTAAATTATAAGTAATTAGGGTTTTTCAAAACCTAGCAAAAGTCAGAAAAAAAAATTATAGGATTTTTGCGGCATAAGCCGCGGCTCCCCGCCGCTAGCACCATTGAGCCGAGCCTCGCTGCTAGCCTACAGCCTAGCCCCGTGAAGGACCTTGGGATGACGTTTGATGTCTGGACCACACCGCAGCAGCCCTTTGGGCTTTGCTGCGCATGCAAGACATATCAGGCCCTCGGCCTGGTAGGGTTTCCTTGGATCTGTCCTACTGTGTCCCTGGCCCAAAAATCAGCAGCCTCATACTGCTAGGTCTTTGTCCTCAAGCCCAAGCCCTCGGCCTAACTCGCTAATAGCCTATGCTGCTGGGCTTGCCTTCCCCCCGGCCCAAAACCCAAAAGCCATCTTCGGCTGGGCTTTCCCGCACACCCAGGTCAGCCTCATGCTGGGCTTATTCCACTGTGCCTTGTTGCTCACCCCAAACCCACGACCCAAAGGTTTGCATCTTTCCTGTGGCCCTTAAAGGCCTGCAGCCGTGCTGAAAGGCCCTGTAATACCCTAAAAATTTAAAATATATGATTATGTGGATTTTTTTGGGGAAGTAAAATGACGAAAATATCCCTCGTTGACAAAACATAAGTTTATGAGGAAGTATTTTATCCTCATATGCGTTATCGTATTTCTTGGCATATTTGGATATAGCTCGACCCTACGAGCTCGTAGGCGAAACCCGTTTGCGAGTCCGGATTATAACGGTATAGTTACAGACATTTGAATTCATGTTACTAAACTAAAGTTATTAAATAAATTAAAATCCCAAGGAGAACGAGGGCAGGGCTGGTTTTTGGGCCCAATCAGTTCATGAAAAAGAAAAGGGGGAGGAGGAAAAAAAAAACCCCATCCCGTCGACCTGTGCACCCACAACAACCCGGTTTTGAAGCGGTGAAATTCCAGGGGATTCTCAGCCGTTTTTCAAACGATTTTTACCCCACCTTCACTTGCAATCTCTTCCATAACCTCTCATCTATCATTTCAGCCCTAGATTGAGGGGTTTAAGGCCCAAATTCGTGAAGGAAGACGCACGGCATCATGGGGGTTCGACAGTGATTCCTCCGATCTGGCGAGTTTCACCACCCACCACCACCCTTAGTCAACTCTGCTTGGACCCAGGAACAAGACCCAACTGGTTGTGGGGGCATTGGAACACTGAGGAGGTCGAATCGAAGAACACCCACCTTAGGGTTTCCGGCGGGTTCGAGTCAATTTGGAGCTTTTCCTGGCCAAATTAGACTTGGCCGTAGGTATAAAGTTTGTTCTACTCTTTGAGATCTTTATTTCTGTAATTTTTGAGAATTTTTAAGAATAGTTGAAATTTTCTGGCAAGTTGGGGCGGCCGACCGCCACCCACTGCGGCGCGTGGCCAGAGGGCCATCAAAGCTATTTTTAGGCTAAATTAGATGTCTTGAATTTAGTTTTGATAATCATATGACGTAGGTTGATCGTTTGAACCTAAATTCACTATGATACAATGCTTGATCAATTTAGGAATTGACGATTCGACTGTTGGATCGTCACCAAACTTTGATACATCATAATACGTAATATTTGAGGACCTTAGGAACTTACGGATCAGGAATCCGACGTATGGATCTTCCCGAATTGGATTTGTAAATTCGTAAAATAAAACGTCGACCGCCACTTGTTTTCGTGATTGGCGGAGATCCGACCGTTGGATCATAACGACATCTTAGTATGTTGTTCTAGAAGCGTAATTTGAACTATGAATGGCTTGATCCCTTCATAGGGTACGTAGGCAGTCTAATGAGGATGTTAGATGTGGCCATAAATTAAACGAAATGTTTATATTTTCTTCTGTGGTTAATTAGAGTTATAATTAACCATGATATTTAGTTTTGGCCTACCATTGTTTTTGGCTTCCGAATTAGAAATTTTGGGTTGTTACGAATTGGTATCAGAGCGAACGATCCTACTTCCTAATTTGTTATATTCTTGAATTCTTATTGCTATGAAATATGATATGCAATGTGAATGCATTATTTCATAAATTTTGTGAACAATATGCTATGTGAATTATGATTTGCATTGATATTGCATTATTCATAATTTTTATGATTAATGTGGCATTAATGTGAGATATATATGTGTTATGAATCTCGCACTGGTAAGAGAGGGAATATATATATTTATATATATTCTCGTGTTTGATGATGTGAAATATGATTGCAGTGATATTGCAATATTTCATCAGTTTTATGCATCATAAGGCACTTATGTGAATTGCATGTGCATTGTGAATGCGTTCTCAAAATTTTTGTGACTGAAGTGGCTTTCATGTGATATGCATGGTGAATGCATTATTTCACAATTTTGGTGAATGAGTTGGCATTCATGTTATATATATATATATATATATATATATATATATATATATATATATATATATATGGTGCGACTCCATTGTGATTATGGAGTTCAGTTGGTGGAAATTATGATTGCATTGTGGTTGCATATTTTATTTTCTATGAATATGTGAGTTACATATATGTATTATGGATTACTCACGTGTGTTGTTGCGAGCACAGGTTTCTGTGGATTGTAAATGCAGGTTCCCAGGATGATTTTGATTACCTGAGAGTGAAAGGGACTGTGAGGTTCCCCTGGGTTTCAATCCCCTAAACCTTCAGAGGGTGTTATATGGTCGGGCTACTCTTGTGGGATAGTCTATGTGGTATGGCCATTGGAAATGAACACTCCTAGATTGAGAGTTACTAAGAGTGAGGGGCACCGTGCGCTGCCTTGGGTTTCGATCCCCTAAACCTCTGGAGGCCTACACGGTCAGCTTTGTACCATATCTTATGGGGATGGTACTTAGTTCTGAGGTGTAGGATTAAATGGACACTCTCGTTACCCTACTTTGTGCTGTTGTGGTCAGATTGAAATAAGGGTAATCGACCACTGGACCGGTCATCAGGTTGGATTATGTTGGCACACTAATTCTGAAGGTGAATTGTGGTGACAGCTATGTTTAGTCAATGATGGTAAGTGATTTTACCAGTGATTGTGATTTGAAATTCCAATGGTTTTGGCTGGAATTTCTTATATTTGAATTGCCAATTCTAATGGTTTGGCTTGAAATTGTGATTATTGCCTAGCCACTGATGATTATGGCTCGATATTTTGGTATTTATTTGGCCGATGTTCGTTACGGCTTGAACCTATGATATTTGTTTTGCCACGGATGAAAATGGCAATAATGGTAAGTGGTTTTACCAATAGTAGATGTGGCTCGAAATTCTGATATTTATTTGGTCAATGATGGTTTGGCTGCAATTCATGATATTTGTTTTGCCAAGAATGAATATGGCAAAAAATTTTGATGTTTGATATTGCCAGCTGTGTATAGCTAATGATGATAAGTGGTTTTACCAATAATTGTGATTGGAAATTCTAATGATTTTGGTTGGAATTTCTAATATTTGATTTGCCAATTCTAATGGTGTGGCTTGAAATTGTGATATTTATTTAGCCACTGATGATTATGGCTTGCAATTTTGATATTTATTTGGCTGACGATGGTTACGGCTGGGAATTTATGATAATTGTTTTGCCAATGATGAATATGGCAATGATGGTAAGTAGTTCACCAATAAGTGTGATTATTATACTAGGGTTTATCTGACCGATGATAGATGTGGTTTAATAATCTAGTATTTATTTAGCCATGTAATTGACGGCTCGATGTTTGATTTTTAATTTTGCCAATGTATAGGGCTAAAATTTTCGATATTTATTCTACCAATGAGCGTGGTAGGAAACCTAAGTATAGGCGATTACTTCGTGGAAGTATTTATTTATGGGGCTTGAATAAAATCATAGACTGAGATTATGATTTTATTCACTATAAATGAAATGGTGGAATTAGCGTTAATTCCTTTTTCGTTATCCGAGGGTAGAAATCTTGAGGACAAGATTTATTTTAATGGGGGTCGAATGTAATACCTTGAAAATTTAAAATATATGATTTTGTGGATTTTTTTGGGGAAGTAAAATGACGAAAATGTCCCTCGTTGACAAAACGTAAGTTTATGAGGACGTATTTTATCCTCATATGTGTTATCGTATTTCTTGGCATATTTCGATATAGCTCGACCCTACGAGCTCATAGCCGAAACCCGTTTGCAAGTCCGGATTATAACGGTATAGGTACAGACATTTGAATTCGTGTTACTGAACTAAAGTTATTAAATAAATTAAACTCCCAAGGAGAATGAGGGAAGGGCTTGGTTTTTGGGCCCAATCAGTTAATGAAAAAGAAAAGGGGGAGGAGGACAAAAAACCCCCATCCCGTAAACCTGTGCACCCATAACAAACCGGTTTTGAACTGGTGAAATTCCGGGGGATTCTCAGCCGTTTTTCAGACAGTTTTTACCCCACCTTCACCTACAATATCTTCCATAACCTCTCCTCTATCATTTCAGCCCTAGATTGAGGGGTTTAGAGCCTAAATTCGTGAAGGAAGACGCACGACGTCATGGGGGTTCGATGGTGATTCCTCCGATTCGGCGAGTTTCACCACCCACCACCACCCTTAGTCAACTCCCCTTGGACCCAGGAACAAGACCCAACTGGTTGTTGGGGTGTTGGAACACTGAGGAGGTCGAATAGAAGAACACCCACCTTAGGGTTTCCAGCGGGTTCGAGTCAAATTGGAGCTTTTCCCGGCCAAATTGGACTTGGCCGCAGGTATAAAGTTTGTTCTACTCTTTGAGATCTTTATTTCTATAATTTTTGAGAATTTTTAAGAATAGTTGAAATTTTCCGGCAAGTCAGGGCGGCCGACCGCCACCCACGGCGACGCGTGGCCAAAGGGCCGTCAAAGCTATTTTTAGGCTAAATTAGATGTCCTGAATTTAGTTTTGATAATTAGATGACGTAGGTTGATCGTTTGAACTTAAATTCACTATGATACAATGCTTGATCAATTTAGGAATCGACGATCCGACCGTTAGATCGTCACCAAACTTTGATACATCATAATACGTAATATTTGAGGACCTTAGGAACTTACGGATCGGGAATCCGACATATGGATCTTCCCGAATTGGATTTGTAAGTTTGTAAATTAAAACATCGACCGCCACTTGTTTTCGTGATTGGCGGAGATCCAACTGTTAGATCGTAACGAAATCTTAGTATGTTGTTCTAGAAGTGTAATGTGAACCACGAATGGCTTGATCCCTTCATAGGGTACGTAGGCAATCTAACGAGGATGTTAGATGCAGCCATAAATTAAACAAAATGTTTATATTTTCTTCTGTGGTTAATTAGAGTTAATTAACCATGATATTTATTTTTGGCCTACTATTGTTTTTGGCTTCCGAATTAGAAATTGCGGGTCGTTACAGGGCCTACCCTTGCATTACAACCAGCCTAATTAAGCTGGGCTGCGTTGTTTTTTTCTACCCAATGCCAATTTTTGTCATTCCCGCTTCATAAGCATACCCATTTAATTTTTGGGATGTTTTGGTTAACGCTAATTAAGCTATAATTCACTTGTCACTTGGCTCACCGGCAATTGAAGCTAATAAGACCCGCATGTCATTATTTTGCTTCAAGGGTCTAAAAAATGCTAGGCGCTAGTCGAGCAGCAGGATGGCGCCCAGCGCCTAGACGTCTAGGCGGGGTCTAGGCGAGCGCCTAGGCGACTTAGACTGATTTAGGTAAATTTTTTGTATATCTTGTAAATAAGTGCGTATTGACATTTACAAAAAATTATACTTGTATGAAATCCATGGATAAGATAATAAAAGAATGATAAAATGCAAAAAGATTATCCAACAAGTCCAAAATTTAAAAACACATTAAGCATATATGCCATATAACCATAGTGAGAAGTATTGTAAGATGACACATGTACAATAAGTTCACAATTTAAAACCACATAAAATGCAAAATAGGAGGGAAATAAGGAAATAGAGTAATGTAGATAGGATTTTTTTTTTTTTAATTTCAAAAAAAAAAAAAAAAAAACCACCTAGCCACCTTGCCCACCTATGCGCCGCCTAGGGCTGCCTAGGACCGCCTAGCCCACCTAGGCCCGCCTAGAGTCCAACCGATTTGCAAGAAAACGCCTCGGGTCACCACCGCCCAGCGCCTAGGCGGCCGCCTAGGCCCTTTTTTAGAACATTGTTTTGCTTCCACAAACAACCTCGTGTGGTGCTGATCTATTGAATTAATTAAAAGTGACCAGTAGTCCATTAATCTGACAAGACATCCAAAATTATTGGCCCGAAGATCACTTTTGGACATTAACGATTCAATAATTTATTTTTCTTCTTTGAACCATTGACATCCTTTCGTAGTCCCGAAGCCCTCACACTTGAGTTCCTGAAGCAACTCAAATCCACTGCACTTAAATCAGTACCTTGTATTCTGTGTTCTTCCAGGAACCTCTCTTTTATAAACTAAACATTCATAACTAAATTGAACCTGTAGTTTCAAATTTAGTGCCTTTGAAACCTGAAGTTTTCTTAAAACAATACACCCATGAAAACCCGATGTTTTTTATGTAAATTATGTCTTAGAACCCGAATGTTCTAACTTTGATGCTTATGGATGTTTTATTTTTCATTGCACTATTCATAATCTTGTTCCCTCCATTCAGTGGATTGTCAAACCGTCACAAGTTCAATTTTCCTGATTTGGACGTTTCTAATATAAACCACTTTATGTGGGGTACAAGATGTGAATCTTCACTTGACTATCAAGAAGCTGAGACACCATTGATGCCAACAATGGCATGGAAGAGCTGAATAAGCCTCCGCCATGATCTTCACTCGAAGACCTATACTCGAAGCACTACAAATGAAAATACCTCTCGAACGAGGATTTCATGGCTCTTTGGTTTGCTCCTACAGACTGTCTAACCATGAACGATATTGCCTGAAGCACACCATAATTATGTCCATGAATGAGTACGATTCTAAAGTTTATAAATTCGATCGAATTTTGACTGGAGAATACTCTACTCGTCCTTCCAAGTTTCTAACTCGCTCCTGAAGCAACAGTGTAGAGAACAGAAGTTTACCAAATTTTTGGATCTGATTATTACCACAAATATGAGAGAACGGTATAGATTCAGCTAGAGTCTATCGAATGGTGGTGCCCTGCTTCGGCAGAGATGCACTAAAGGTCATGCTCTGCTTCGGCAGAAGTGCAACGAATGGTATTGCTCTGCTTCGGCAAAGGCCTACCGAACAGACCCATCCAGTTTTAGTTGGAGCCTACCGAACCCAAGTCTGGGTCTATCTGCAATTTCAAGTTTGTTTTTACAATATATGGTAGAATCAGAGCCTGCCAAGGTTTGACATCACGCTCGAAGTGTGATCCTTGGCACCTAAGACCTAAAACTTCAAGAATAATGGATAGTATTCCCAAACCTCAACCTTGCAGAATCTACTTCCATCTCAATGGAATATGTCATTGGTTATGCACATGTTTGTGCCCTTACCAATGTCGTTGAGGAGTACCATTCTAGTAGTCAATATATGAGACTGATTTTGCTCCACCGAACATCGTTGGAAAAGCAGAATTTTTACATGAATGGCCTTGTTGGCCGAATCCCCTTAGTAACTTTGGTTTACTTTGTGACCATTTTTCTATGTTCTTAGATTCACGTTTGGTGTTTGTTTTAGTTATGGATTATGTTATCAATATTATCCTCGAAAATGAATTAATTGAATTATGTTTCTTGTATACATGTGACCGAATTCAATTAAACACGTGATTAGGTATGAATGTGGGAAAGTTAGTCGTCTGGATGAATGCGAAACTACACACACTAAATTTACACCTAAATTACATCTCTAGCAATGACTTCAGGTCTATCCAACCTGATTAAGAGCATTGGCAAGCTCCTCGTTGTATGAATGGTGCTACATTTCAATTTAAAAGACCTTATATTCTCCCAGTTCCTGAAGAACATCATTGAGTTTTAAGGATATTTGAGAGAATACTGATCATAAATGAAACCACTGAAGAAAATAGAATGGAATATCTTTGCACCACCTCCAAAAATGAGACTGAAGCTTTGCTTTGGGGCCAATAGGCTGCCTCCCAACTAGGAACACGCCACATGTGGCCGGCCTGGAGACAAGTGATTCGAGCAATTTACTTGCTTTGGCAAGACCTTTTGGGACACTTAGGTGAAACAATGATGCCATGACGTATCTCCTTACCAGAAGTAAGGATCTTGTGCCTACAAGTACACTTTTCCAAGCCTTCTCGTTGGGGAAATTGATTTTCTAAATCATCATTCGTAAAGATACGAAATCACCCTTTTTATAGTGGATTTAAGGGAATATATGTGGACTAATCCAACCAAAATGCGGACCATATAAATACTTATGGTTTTGGTTGATGAATTGACAAACTGGTCACATGTTTGTCCACACACATTGCTGCTAAACCTCCTGGCCGATTTTAAGGGTTCACCACTTTATTTATCCCATAAAGTCTGGAAGACTGGATAATGCCGGAGAGTTTATATCAAAGGTCTTTGATAAGTATTGCATTTCTTCTGGGTTTATAATTGGACATCAAATTCCCATGTTCACCCCAAAACAGCCTCGCAGAGCGATCATAAAGCGCAATTTAATTGATCGCCCAAACCTTGGTGAACGCACCAAGCTTTCTGTTTCTACCTAAGACATTGCAATCTTGTATGCAGCTGTGTTGGTTCGCCTTGAGGCCCATTTCCACCTAACCATTTTCGACGTTACAGTTGGTTATTGGGTATAAACCTGACATTTCGTATTTACGCATTTGGGTGTCCATTCCATGTGCCAAGTTGCGCCATCGCAATGTACCAATATGGGTCTTCACAGAAGGTTGTGAATCTTTGTCGATTATGATTTTATTTCATAATAGCTCTCTTAGAGCCTTTGCATGCGATCTCTTTACCGATTATTTGCGGATTATCACTTAAAAGAGACAGTCTTCCCGTTATTAGGGGGAGATAAGAACGTCAACGTTCCTGTAGAGCGGTATGAATTTGCATGGACGTTGCCCACTATGTCTCATCTTGATCCCCGCACCGCACAAGTGTGATAAGCAAGTGCAATGAATTCTAGCTTTCAGAATGTTACTCCAGAAGCATTCCTCTGATCTAGCTAAAATGACGAGATCATATACCAGCTGCAAACATGCCTGCAAGGATAGACGTACTTAAGGAACGTCGAGTCAACATCCCCGAATGGTGTGCCGCCCCTAAAGGACGGTTTGGCCGCCTCTGTTAGACAGTCTGGTACACCGACAGATAACCAATCAATCTATCTCAACCTGAAGCATGACAGATCACTCAGTTCATATGATTCACTTCTCTAGAAGAGGAAGATCACGACACAACAATGAATCCATACTCGATTGCTGTCTCAAATCATTTCTATCTCATGAGATTTATCCAGATCACTTCCAAGACTTGAAGTTCTTGGTCTAGTATACTAGGTTGGATAAGAAAATGGAATTGGAATGAGATTATCATTGATGATGTTTTCACTTATATGGTAGCTACCGACATAAATGAAAAGTGACGATATCAAACCGTGGTCATTTGATTAGTGACAACGTAGAATTGATTGGACAACCGAAATTACAATCCAGGTTAAATTCCTTACCAAAGTGTGTTTGGACTTATTGTTCCTACACTGCCCAAGGTAACCCTATTGTGTTACTATTGGGAAAGGAAACGTAATGAGATGAATGAAATAGTGCGTTATAATGCACAACTTACGGCGCAAGGTTTCTCTCAAACGTCATGTGATTGACAGCAGCATTATGAAATGTGGTTAGTGTTTCTCCATGGGGATAGTAATACAAAGATTGACATGTAAGTTCCGGAAGAATTATATGGACTGGTTCAAATAGTTCTAAACCACGGAACACCCTCTCAACTCGTTTGAGGCGTTCACTTACGGATTGAAGCAATCTGGAAAATGTGGTATACCCGTCTAAGTGATTATTTGATCAATTAGGGATGAATTATGTCTTTGAATGTTATACTATGAAGTCTTATTCTAAATTACTAGAGTTGTAGTTTATGTCGATGACATGCATCTCACTAAGACTCTAGAAGAGCTTGAGAAAACTGTCTCGTATCTAAAGACGGAATTTGAGGTGAATGATCTTAGGAAAACTCGTTTATCCCTTAACCTAAAGTTCAAGCGTTGTTATGATGAAACTTTGGTCTTCCAGTCGAACTACACCCTGAAGGTGTTGCATTTGAGTGTACCTATGATCTTTCATACATTATATGCAAATGAGACCCTTATAGAGTTTATGAAACCTGAAGTTCCATATCTGAGTTTAACTTTGCGCTTTGTTGTACTTAGCTTATTATGTTAGATAAGACATCTCCTTTGCTATGAATCTATTGGTAAAGAAGCAGCATCACACCTACATGCAACCACTGAATTGGTACTAAAGACGTTTTTCCGTTACCCTAAAAGGTACTACAGATTTAGGCTAATCCCAATGCATCCCGAGAGGATCCGACCCCTTTGATCCTTGGAATGATGCTTGCATTGTTTGTTATGCTGACGTTGCTGACTTATCAAACCCCCACAAGGCACATCCTCGAATGGTTATGTCTTTACCTTTAGGGATATCGCAATATCTTGGAGGTCCACGATATGACCTTAGTTGCGAAATCTTCAAATTGTTCCAAGACTCACCTTACTTCACTACACCACACATGAAACATGGTTAAGAGCTCTTGTTGAGCATATTCAAAGTACTTGCTATTTTCATCTATCGTTGAGTCTCGACGACGATCCATGAAGATTATGCTGCATGTATCAACCCGACCAAGACACGATACATCGATGAAGTCAATGCCAAGACATATTGTGTCTACATCTACATCAGCAAAGCATCAGGGGATTAAAGTCATGCAAGACGATCCCAGAAAACCTTGCCGACCTCTACACGATGTCACTGTTGAAGTCAACCTTCCATAAGCTTGTCGGAGGAATTGGTATGCCTAACAATCCATATGTAATGCTTGTAGTTCTCATTTAGAAGTTCTGTCAAACTCAAAGGGAGTATCCAGAAGTATACTCACTTGATCGTAATGTATTATTTTTCCCTACGATTAGGAGCATTTTTCCCACTGGTTACCTAACTAGGTTTTGACGAGCCACCCATCCTGGGCTAATCATACCCTTGTAAGCTATTCTACTTGTGTCCAGAAGATGTATAGTTTTGACTTAATGCAACTTCTCACTTTTCTCCTTAGTCTATGGGTTTTTATCCCACCTTGGGTTTTACCATAGTAAGGTTTTGTGAGTTTTACCTTTTATGCATTCTTCCGTTGATTTGAGACTCGCATTCACTCATTGTGCCGACGACTTCATCAATTGAACTTACTTCATCGCTGAAGACCTGATGCGTCATTTGTTTGAGTATTTACACACTTAAGGGGGAGTGTTGCAGACCTTTAAGATTAGGAATGTGATTGCATAAATCCTGACATATCTAGGATATCCTTATGAGATTCTACCATATCTCTTGGACTAGATATTATCCTATTAGAGTTGTAATCCTATTGGGGGTAAGAAATTTACCTTCCTTACTACTATAAATAAAGACACAATGGGGTGATATAACACACACCTCACCCCCTCTCCCTGACCTCCATAATGCTTCAATAAATTATGCCTACAACATCATTCACTTTTAGCTAGCAAAATTTCCCTTTGCCGGCCCTAAAACAACCATTCTAGTGTAATATAATATTAAACTAGAAATTTGTGAGCATACAATCAGATTACCTAATTTCGTCTTTGCAACCATATAAATAATACACATCTTTATTAGCAAAAAAAATACTCATATTTGCGTTAGTGTATAAATAAGTGTAAACTTTTAGTCTGCAGTCATTCTTTTCCACTCAATTAAGCCCTAAAGAATATTAATTGTACTTGGACGTGATGATTCGTGAATGAAGAGCAATGTAGTCACAGGTGTGATTCTTCCACCTCGTAAACATATTTAAAATATGGAAAATGTTTGTATTCTCTATGGGGGACTTATTTGTCTCCCTACTTATAATTAACGAATTTTTATATCCGAACATCATAATCGGAACTGTTCATTCTCTTTATCATCATCTAAAGATTATTTTTGCAAAAAAATCATTCAATTTGGAGATCGTTATAGTCATCCATACGTGTCAAATCAGTCAACGATTTTAGTAACAAGTAACATCTTCATGATGAACCGTCTATTTGTTTTATGTATAGAATGGGATAAAGATCTCCAAATTAAATAGTTTTTTGTATATAAAAATTTAGATGATGATAAAGAGAATGAACAATTCCAATTATGATGTTTAAATGATAAAGGTTCGTCAATTGTGAGTAGGAGTTAAAAAAGTCCCCACTAAGAAAGACACAAGCGTTATCCTTTAAATATTTTGATATATATGTTGTTCGTCAACAACCTTAGATACATAACTTGCAAGTTTTCTGTTATTTTCTTGATTAAAAAACAAGAAGGCTAGTAATACAAAGAATTCTAAGGCTTCATATGTTAGAATGGAACTCGGTCGTTAATTAGAAAAATGTGTATTGTTTTGGAAGCAATCATATTGGTCAAATTATGAGAATTGGTTTCTTATTTTGATATCGTGATGGGTAGTAATTAGTTATGGACTTCATTAGGAAACGAGTCATTTCTCTGTCTATAATAGCGCACATACCCGTCTAATGTGTACACTAATGAAAAAATATGTATTAGAGTTTTAACGTGCAAGCAAGGTTAGAGAGAGAAACCTAATTTTGACGAAGCTTCTGACTCTTGTCGGCGGCACCTTCCAGCTGCCTCTTGATGTCTTACTGTAGTTTTTCTTTATTGACGTTTATCCTCGCGTTGTTAACCAGCACCGAAAAAACAAAGAACAACAAAAGAAAAACTCTTAAGAAGAAACGAATCTCTTGATGTCTTTCTTTAGTTGGCCACGTAGCCAACTAATAAGTTACCTCTCCTCAGTCTTTAGACCTTTTGGTGGTTTTGCTAAAATTTCTAGATCTATGATACGAAAACTACTTATCATCCGACAGAATATGAAGTTCCAACAAATCCAATCCTAGGTATCACTTTTTGGGTATATTTTAAGCCTTAAAGTGATGAAAAAGTTGAAGAAGGCAAGGGAGGATTGGGATGGGTTTGTTGGTACCTCAAGGAAGAAGGTGAAATTCATGCATGTTTTATCCTATCTAGCTTATATATTCACGTTGATTACGGAATATCAGGCTTTGCTTCTTGCAATTTATCTTTTCAGTCAAACATTTTCTTTGTTGAAATTAACTAGCAACTTTTTTTATTTGATTTTGATGAGTGCCATCAAACTTGCGTGTCTTCAGCTAATGCGTCGATTTAATTACATCCGCAAAAGTAAAATAATAAAGAGTTTGTAACAACATATATAATAAGCTAATTCCTCCCAAAAAAGGGTTAGTCCATATCATCACCGATAGCAGTCTTAATCAAAATTTATATACCACTCATGTAAGTGACAAAGGAACTTTTGGCATATGCCGACAGGCAAGGTTGTAAAAAACGCTAGGCGCTAGTAGGGCGGCGGGCTAGCGCCTAGCGCCTAGGCGGCCTAGGCGGATTTAGGTAAATTTATTGTATATCTTGTAAATAAGTGCATATTGACACCTAAAAAAAAACTATACTTGTATGGATAATAAAATAATGATAAAATGCAAATTAGGTACACTATTTCCGTAAGCATTGGATGAACTTGTAGTTAATCCATCATATGCAAATTAGATACACCATTTCCATAAGTATACCACCATGAAACCAAAAAAGAAAAAAACACACAATTAATAAAAAAAATATAAAAAAAAACCTCCTAGGACCGCCTATGACCGCCTAGGGCCGCCTAGCCCGCCTATCCCGCCTAGCCCGCCTAGGCAGCCGCCTGGCCCCAACCTGATTTTTCAGCTCGATTTGCCCAAAAACGCCTCGGTTGCTAGGCGCCCAGCACCTAGGCAGCCGCCTAGAGCCTTTTTTAGAACATTGCCGACAGGTGATACCCTTTATCTAAACTTGCTACGCTAATTATAGATGTGATGTCACTTAGTATTACGGCCTAATGATATTCTTAGTCACTTGTAATTGAGAATTTTTAGGTTCGAATTTTATGGATGACAAATCACAACTAATTTATTCTCCCACCCCTTATGTGTGTGTGTGTGTGTGTGTGTGTGTGTATAATTATATAACACAAATTAAAAATTATGCAGGTGATACACTAGAAAATGCAATCCAAAACCTATAATTTGAAAAGTATTTATGCAGGAATGCCAACTATTCTAAGTTACCATTTATTGGGTTTTTTTTTTCTTAAACAAAAAAATTTCTTTTATATTTTACCGTCTTAAAGCAATAACTTAAGTTCAAGATGTCAGGGAGGATTAGGATGGGTTTGTTGGATAGCAAGGGATTGCTTTCATTCTCTTTCACTATATTACATGATGAGCAAACACGAAACAACATGTAGCTAGCAACTGAGTGCTCGTTTGAATGATGAAGTCATTCAATTGATGCATATACTAATACAGTAACATTTAGAACTTCATTTTGGACTTGCATTTAGAATCAATAGTCTTGGTTAGGATGAAACACGAGATGTCACACGTGCTTAAAGCCGTCGCGTGGAACTTCAAGAAATTGAGTACACTCACTCTTCCATGTAAACTAGCAATTGAGGTCATGTTCAAGCTCCCACTGGCCACATCTGACATGAAATTTGGGTTCGACAGTAAGGTCTCCCCCATAAGATCCACCGAGGTGGTCATGTTAACCTTGCCTCTTGCAGGCACAAAATCTGCCTGGATTGGAACTTCAGCCACAATGCTGTCGCGGTAATGAACATAAGCCGTGGCATTCTTGTACTTGAAGCTCCCAATACGGTTCCTGTTTTCTATTGTAATAAGCATGTTTAATGTGACATTTAGAGTCGCAATTGGGAAGAGTGAAAACTGAATGTTTTGAACGCCAACAGGCTTGGCATCGATTATGGGTTGTTTAGGCTTCAGGATGGTGAGTGAAAGAGTTGTGAGGATGATGATAACAATGACTAGGAAAATTGCTGTTGCACCACAGCAGATTTTGAGGCCTCTGCGCGACCGTTTGTCGGTTTCCATGCTTGATTATGAGAAAATGGAGGCTCACTATAAGCTTAGATTACCGGCCTAATTTAGATTGCTGTCAGGTAATGGTGATTACGAGCAATGGAAATCATAATAGTGATTAAGATCATATATATAGGAGGTAAAAATACAGAAGGGTTTGTGTTAATGCTCTTGTTTAGATGTTGGATTTTGTTTGCTTTGTAGGAAATGAAAGATGAATGCTTAATCTGGTTCACAGAGACTGTGACAAGAGAGGAGTTTTTCAATCCAAAGTTTGAAAGCGGTATAGAAGGCCTATAAATTGAAGTCATCGTAGAAGACGTTATAGATTTCAATGTTTGACATACTTATGACAAAAAATTAAAATTAAAAACATTTGGTTAATTTAGGCCAGGCTTTATATCATTTAAAAACCTAGGAATTTTATCTGAAACCAACCAAGCCCAAACCTAAAAAAAAATTGAAAATATAGCCTTCCCCGTGGGATTAGGAGTTGGGCCAATCTAATAGCAACTATAATTCATAGAGACGTTTTCAGTTGGACTTTAACTGCAAATCAGTGTCAAAATGTCCGAGACTAAAACTTCTAAACAGAATGTTATTGCACAAATATGAGTTCCAATTCTCTGCACGAAAAATTCTCTGTGGCATTACTGCAACTTATTTTACTGAGTAATACGTGTCTGTTGTTGGAAGAGAACAACCCTTGAAGATAACTAAAAATAGTTATTTTTAATTTTATGTGATAATAGAATACATGTATTATGAATAGAAGCAAAAAATAAATAAAAATAAAAAATAGGTGAGAAGATTACTAACACTTTCCTCTTTATTTTGATTTTCTTAAACTTTTAGAACCTATCTATTGTCGTAAACTCCGAAGATCTCACAGCTCACCAACATAAACAACGTAATAGTACTCAAAATAATAATAAGAAAAACAACGTAGAATATTGCTATAGCTATGTTAAAATGTATATGTAACGCCCCTTTTCGTGTAAGCAACTAAGCGGGTAGGCTATCATTTGTTAGATAATATTAGTAAGATTAAATTTATAAATTAAATAATATATCATTTTTAATAAATAAGTACGTTAATTAATATTTAATTCATAATCTAATCGGATTACCCGTTATCTGCCTGTCACTTTTATTTTGCCTCTTCCATTTCCATTTTTTTTCATCTTTCGCCGGCCAACCAACAAAGCCACGACTTCATCACTACACTCCTTCTACAGCTCCCTCTCTCCCCTCCACCATCTCCCAACTTTACTCTCTCTCCTCTCGCTCTCTTTCTCCAGCCATCTGATTTTGTACAAGATGAACGACCTGCTTACGGTAATTGGGTTTTCAATCAATTTTGATTAAATTGTTTGGTGGCTGTTTTGGAGTGACAGTTTAGTTTGCAGTCGATTGGAATTGTAATTCAGTTGCACAAGCTAGTAAATTTGATAAATTTTCTGAATTTGGTATGTGAATTTGGGGGTTTTGTGCTTTGCTTTAGAACAAGGTTGATGCTTTTTGGATTGGATTGGTACCCTTTTACTTGTGATTGACTAATGACTGCCTCACAATCTTTATCTGAGAATTTTATGTGAATTTAAGTTTCTAGAGAATACCCACTTGTTATTTAGACGAATTTTCAAATAGATGGATCAGAGATCACATCAAATTTGAGTTTGACCGACTGAAAGGGGAAATTCTATGAAGAAAAACAAAATAGAGTCTTGGAACTTTTCAGCATAGATTTATTCGAATTCTCAATTTGACTGGTCCATATTATCCAATGGTCCCGAAAAATCGAAAGTCTTTGATGTTTGATTGTGTTGTTCTGAAGTTTTCTTAGCTACTAAACCAGAGACTTTGCTGAATTCTATCACAAATACCTCATTTTCGTTGCTCTTTTTGTTTAATTTATTTGACCATAATGATATCAGTGAGACCAGATGTTTTGTCAATAAGTATGAATGACGTAAAGCCCTTCTTCACCTGAATTTCTAAGTAGGTTGAATTGAATTTGTGGTCAACTGAGTGGTTAATGTGTAACATTTTTTGCATCTTCCTTTGAATCATTAAAAGAAAATTGATGATTTATTTCATCCTGTTGTAATCAGTGCTTATATTGTGAAATAATGCTGCTTTAGGATTCATTTGTTGCTGAACCAAGGGCTCAAACTTCTGGAACAGATGATATCGAAATGGGAAGGCCAGTTCCACATAGCTATTCTGACGCGGGGATGGATGCTTTCAATAAGCAGGTCTTTTCTATCCACAAAGTTCCATTTGATTGCAGAATAGTATATTGGAAATGCAACCCATTTAATCTATTTGGGATTTGTGCAAAATTATTTTCTTAAGATAAAAAGAAGAAAGAAGTCCCTAATCTAACACAAGCATTATGTTTGTTCTTAATCGTTAGCTATTGGTTTATATGGAGTTTGCTTTTTTGTTTACTTTTCTTTTCATCTTCGTCAACACTTCATCAGTTGCTTTCTCCTGATCTCTTTTGTTTTTTGAATTTAGATACAAGAGGTTGAGAAACAGGTGGATAAGCTCTCCGGGCTTCTTAAAAAACTTAAGGTATGCTATTGCATATGTGCCATACATATGATTGAATTTTGTTTGGACATGCTTCTGCATTTTAATTTTTCTGGAATTGGGGTCAGATTTATCTGAATTTGATTCACTACTGAGTGAATGTTTCTGGTCTAGGATGTATTTAACAGTTAACTAGGAACTTACTGTGGAATTTTTTCTGTAGGATGCAAATGAGGAGTCGAAATCTGTTACAAAAGCATCTGCCATGAAAGGTATAAGCTATTTTCCAACTCAGTCATAGCTTCAAAAGCTTGCACCTAAAACTGAAATTTCATCAATATTATTGTTCTACAAAAAGTTAACTGTAAATCAGCTTGTAGTCGGCATGGATTCATTTGCTGGGTACAAAAAGTTAACTGTAGAAGTCGCAATTTCTAAGCAGACTTGCCAATTGTTGGGAACTTGGAGAAAACCTGTGCTAATTGTTTCATGGTGCATTATGCTTTGTGATTTTGTTATTCTCTGCTCTGGTTGCAATACTCTAAGACCATTATCCTTTTTCAGGAATAAAAAAGCGGATGGAAAAAGATATTGATGAAGTAGGAAAGATTGCACGTGGTGTGAAAGCGAAACTAGAAGGAATAAGCAAAGATGTAATATTTTAAAAATTCTTCTTTGATTAACCAACTTTGTCTAATATCAGTTGGCTGTTTTCAGTTTTGCTGATGACTGCCCTTGTCCTTTCCGCAGAACTTAACCAACCGACAAAAACCTGGATGTGAGAAGGGAACTGGTGTTGATAGATCACGTATGAACATGACAAAGTTAGTAGAGAGTTCTTGAATTTAATGTTTTTAGAGTATTTAATTCTGTATGTTGGACTGATGGTGAGCAAGTTGACTTGTAAGCTACTCTCTCTGTTTGGCAGTTCGTTGACAAAAAAGTTTAGGGAGATAATGATCGAGTTTCAGGTATATGTATATAAATTCTGCTTGTTACCTTTGGTCTCATTTATCTCCACACTTTTTTCGCTCATCAACGTTTTATATTTCAGACCCTCAGACAACGAATCCAAGATGAATATCGTGAGGTTGTGGAGAGAAGAGTTATTACAGGTTAGCATGCCTTTTCAACACAAACAAGTAGAACTTACAAACTACGTATTAAGACAATGTGTCATAGTTCTATCATGATATTCGTTATTGGGTGATCATATGATTCATATCTTTACACATTACACTTGCAGTTACGGGAACCAGACCAGATGAAGAGGTGAGCGGGTTTCTGATTACTATTTGAGCTTCAAATTATATTATTTTGAATGTGTTCCTAATCCGCCTAATATGTGGACTGTATTAGACAATTGACAACCTAATAGAAACTGGAAATAGTGAGCAAATATTCCAAAAGGCAGTTCAAGAACAGGGACGAGGACAGGTATACTTCTTTTGAGTATTGTTATATCTGATTTTGAGATTTCCCTTCCACTTTGGAAAAATTTGTGAGAATTAAATCAGGTACTCTGATTACAGGTACTAAATACAGTGGAAGAAATTCAAGAGAGGCATGACACCGTGAAGGAAATTGAGAAAAAGCTTCTTGACTTGCATCAGGTATGTTTGACGTAGCATGAGGTTTGGTCCGTCTACCTGAGAAACTAACCTTTCTAATGTGATTTTGTTTTAAATTTTCAGATCTACCTCGATATGGCAGTCTTGGTCGATGCTCAAGGAGAGGTTTTAGACAATATTGAAACTCAGGTTTAATTCTACTTTTGCATCCTTGAACATATGTTCGGTCATGCATATAAGTTAGCTGCATGTGCAATTGCGTATTCCTTTGTGTTGTGTTGTGTGTTGATGGGAATCTTATCCAGGTTACAAATGCAGTCGATCATGTTCAATCTGGGAACACTGCACTTCAAAAAGCAAAGAAACTCCAGAAGAACTCCCGAAAATGGATGTGCATTGCAATCATTATTCTATTAATAATAGTAGCTATTATAGTCGTTAGCGTCCTCAAACCATGGAAAAGTGGCTAAGGGTGCTTGAGTTTGCCCTTGTCTCTTCACCGTGTAATATAGATGGGTTGGTTGGGAGGTTAATTTTTTGGTTTCACGTCTGTGAGGACCGGGAGAGTGTCTTTACTTCTTTGGTTGCGATTTTTTCGGTGTGCTTTCTTCTTCTTTCTTGGCTATAAGTGTTTTATCTTGTGTGTATTTTTGTGAAACTTTGGTTTATTGATGGTGGTGTGTCTGCATTTCAGACTACGAATTGAAAACGATTGTAAATTTGTCCTTCGGCAAAGCATTATAATTTCGTTGCAGTAGTTGACTCTTTCTCATTGAAATGATTCACTCTTTGTTTCTTTACATTTTCAAATGTTTGGACAAATAGTAGGCATGCTCAATAAAAACATATAATAAATTAAAAAAGGTTATTTTTCCTCACGTAACATATTAAAAAAAATGGATTTTTTTTTCAATAATGTTATAATATTTTAGAATTTTAATTTGATCTAATCTATCTTTAAGCAAGTTTTAATATTAATAATCTCTTGTCTTTAACTAAGTTTTTATGTTAATAATCTATCTTACAAGCAATTTCTAAACTTGTTTTTATATTTCTTATGTCATCTTATTAAGAGAGATTAAATTGTGCACGTATTTATATTATATGCCAATTTGTCACTTTCCATTTCATCCCTTTCGTGAATCAAAACCAAAAATTGATTAGATATGATTATTCTTCAAGAAGGTTGTGGGTAACCCTTTGTCTCCTAGTCTTTTGCAAAAATGGCCTCCCTTTTCTTTTGGTGGATGATGAAGATAATGGAAATGGATTCCATGCCTCTGGAAATGGATTCCATGCCTAGTTGTCACCACCTCTATAATTGCAAGCGAATCCATGCAACCTAAAACTAGTGCAAGGTGACATCTTGATTTCATTTGGTGGGGGGTTGGTGTGTGCAAGGTGACATCTTGATTTCTTTTCTTTTTGGGGATCACCTTGATTTCTTTTCTTTTTTGGGGGGGCGGGGGATGATATTTTTGTTTTTGTATGAGCCGATTTTCTTATCACGTGCATTTAGGTTTCATTATGAAATAGTGAGACTTACTATCAATCGTGCATGTTGTGAGAGAAGTTATACATAACTCGTGAATTCAGCCAACTTTTTTCAAGTTCTAGCCTAAGCCTTGTCTGTTATACCTTTAACACAATGATTGATACTCTCCATTTTTTTCCTCTCATGCTAAGATTCCAATTCAGGAGAGATTTTTAATATGTTCGGAACACGGGGAGGTATGCTATGTTATTATAAGAGTGGAGGAATTTTTTTTTTTTCAAATGCCCCTTCATTTATAAAATGACATATGGTATATGTGTCTATGTTCCGAGTACATTGATAAATCTCTCCCAATTCAGCTAGTAGTGGAATCTGATTTTACATATAATGATTAAAGTTTTTTACGGTGGTTAAGGTTTCAAACTAAAATTACTAATCATTTAATTTCTATTTGTGCTTATGTGAGTTGAGCTAACAAAGTGAAGATTTTTGCATATGCATATGGTTGAACACGTACATGCATACATATATTCATATTAATGTTTTTTACTTGAAAATCTGACATGTTACGTTGTCAATTTATCATGCCCACATCTTTATACATAATTTTACTTTATTAATTGTTTTTATTGATTGTGTAACAAGATACCTTAAAACCCTCTTACATAATTTTAGTTTACTTAATTAATTGTTGTTGTTGATTGTGTAACAAGATACCTTAAACCCTCTTACTTGTTCATTTATGACATTAGTTGAACTTTAGAAATTGGTTATGTGTTGGTAACTTGGGTCGACTTGGCTTGGGCTCATAATTAACCAACACTTCTTACTTCTTATTAGAACTTTGTATCAACATAAAATTTGGTTTGGGCTCTTTTACCAGTTTGTTCATGTCATGTTTGGTTGCCTTTCATCTAACAAGTCTAACTCACTCATCATCATTGGGGTTTGGTTGTATAGTACGAACACAAGTATTCAATACGAATACTTATAAATACTATTATCATAGCCTATTGAGTGGTGTAGAACCACTCCAAGGACTTACTACACCATCTGGTTGGTTTAATATACTAGATGGTGGCTTGTTTGTAAATGTTCGTACTTAATTCGCACTTGTACTCTAAAAGATTATATCAAGTCCGATTAGTACAAACATGTAGTCAATGAGACCTAGAAATACAATTGAACAAAATTCATTTGGCTTAGAGCCTTAGACTATTGGTAAACGCATGTGTTTTGTTTATGGGTGTAATATGGAAACATGCATGCTGAGTTGGTATTATTTGTTTTTGGTACACAGGTGACAAATGCAGTGGATCATGTACAATCAGGGAATGTTGCCCTACAAACTGCAAAGAACTTGCAAAAGAAGTCAAGAAAATGCTTGATGATTTCCATAATCTTGCTCTTGATTATTGCGTTGATCATCGTACTCTCTATTCTCAAGCCATGGAAGAAGTAATTACCACTGCATGCAAGGTTGACAATCTTATCTTCCATTAATCACATACATCTCACTGTATGTTATCATTACTCATAATAATTACAAGTGCAAGGCTGTCAAATGTTTAAAAAAGTTAACGGACTCCTAAAATACGTATACGACACACTTTGGGCGGTCTCGAAAAATGCCATGTATGTGTCTGTGTCGAGCACTTCATATCCTAAAAAATTGAAGTGTATGTGCAACATAATGCACGACAGACAATTATACGTAAATTATGAGAAATTAAGAACATAAGATTCATTAATTTTCTTTTGCTCAGCATGTCTCATAAGCCATCGGAATTAGGGTTTATGCAAAAACTTCAACAAAGAGAATGAGGAAACATAGCGTCAAATAGGAAATGGAATGATATATTTCTAACATAGGGAAGAATATCCCATAATACATTACACAAGAACAAGTTTGGTCCTCACATTTGAGAATAATAAAAGTACACTAGAATGCACTAGCCACTAGGTAACAAAAACAAAAAAGTATACCCAGAAAGGCCAATCACCTGCATTATATACTATTGCAGCACATTATTCTACACCAGTCCCCACAATATATGAGCTGGATAATGTCCCAAAGTACTCTAGACCAAACTCCATTCAAGTGCTTCTCTCTCTTTTTTCTCTTACATTCTTGCCTTGGCAATCACAACATTGCCTTCACTCAGATCAGTAGTTCCTGGCCTGGTCCATGATTCTTTGAATTGCTCTTCAGTCACTCCTGAAAAAGTAAAATGAAACATATAAGTTACTAATAACATTTTCAAATGTAATAAGAGAATTCAAATATAGGACAGATGCAGGTTAGCGTTGGTCTTGGCAGTAGGTCCGGCTAGGTTAATATATATATATATCCCATTGCAGTGGAATTTGAATTTGCATGTCCGGGTAGGGCAGTGTGCACACCCATGCATTGTAGTTCGAATCCATCTTCTCATGAATTAGGATAGTATATAATTAGAAAACTAGAAATTGGAATGACTTGCCTTTGCCCATAGCAGCAGTGGAGGAAATGCCTCCCTGGACAGTCTTGAGGTACCTATCATAGAAATTAGCACCAGACCATTTCTGATGAGAAAGTGTGTCAACTCCATTGTTCCTCTCCTCCCTCTGGATCCTCTCAACATAAGCCAGCATTCCCCTCCTCGCGTAGTCCCTCGCAAAAGTATCGACCACAAGCGCATCTGCGTGGAAACCGGCCAGTGTGATAAACTGCCAGCAGTAGCCAAGCTTGGCAATCCTAGGAATAAAGTCCATCATTTGCTGATCATTCATCCCAGATGCATCCCAGTTGAAAGATGGTGAAAGATTATAAGCTAACATGATTTCAGGCTGCTTATTCTTCACCCCCTCAGCAAATTGGGTGCACTCAACCATATCGGGGCTCGAAGTCTCCATCCAAATAATGTCAGCGTGGTCAGCAAAAGCCCAGCCACGCACGACAGCTGCCATCACAGACCCTTTGAACCTGTAGAACCCTTCTCTTGTTCTAGGCAAGTCCCAGTCCCAGTAAAGGTTCTTAAGCCCCAACTTCTCAGCGATTTCGCGCGCTTGCTCATTCGACAAACACTTTTCAGGACTAGAATAGCTCATCCATTCACTCAATCTCCTCCTTTTTTCGTGTTCTCCAAGGTTCATGGCCTTGATTGCATCAGTGACACATTCTGAAAATGTCTTCAGCTGTGCCATTGAAGTCCAGTTGTCCTCAAGGGCCTGCAGCTCAGCTCCTGTTTTGCCAGCGGCCATTGCTTCAGCCAAAAGGGTAGCCAAGCTCTTCCCTCTAAGATTTGGGTTGGAAGCCCCCAATATAAACTGATGATCCCTAGTGTCCACATTGGTCTGGATCAATGTAGCTGCAACCGCATCGGTTCTAGCCACCAATACAGTCTCAGTTCCCATAACATCAAATTGTAGCCTTGCAGCCACAAGTCTGTTAATATGTTCACTAACAGCAACAAGCACTTTCCCAGCCATGTGACCACATTTTTTTGTCACGGATGACTGGTCCTCAATGTGAACACCAGCAGCGCCTTGCTCCACGAAAAGCTTGCAAAGCTTAACAGTCGCCGTGGTGCCACCAAAACCGGTGTCACCATCAGCAATGATTGGCTTCAAGTAATCAACATAAGGGGTTCTAGCCCTCTCCTCCCGGCTCATGCTCATCCTTGCCTCCTTTTGCTTGCGGTCATGGTATTGTTGAGCGAAAAACAAATGCTCCACCTTGTTTGGGACCGTGTCATAAGGGTAGTCAGCAAGGTCGGGACCAGGCTCATTGGTGCTGGTGTGTGTGGACGAACATTGCCAACCGGAGACGTAAATTGTGTCCAAGTGCTTGGCCATCATGGTGACCTGGACGGGATCCAGGGCACCAAAAGTCCTTGAGGATGTGCCATTGGCTTGGTGATTTTTGAGAGTTCTCCACAGCTTTTTGGCCATTTCATTTGAGCCATAGCTTTGTCTTAGGGTGCCTCTTAGCGCCACAACGTCTCTAGCTGAGTATGGTCGTTTTGTGAGCTTGAACCTTTCTGAGCCCCACCATGCCTGCACCTCCGCGACTTCTGCCTCAAACCTTCCTTCTTCTTCCATTATCTGTATACACAATTCTCACTAGTTACGAACATGTGGAAAACCAATTTGCGGGCCTAATTTTTTAGCTCATTTAAATTGGAAATTCATTCATTTTTGTATTCCAATATCTACACTTAGTGCTGACCAAAATTTTATCGAGGTACGGTTCTTCAAAACAACAACTGCATACATAACCATTATATAGAGAAATGTAAATTTAGGACATAATATTCCGTAGAAGAAGGCTATGCTTTTTACTTATTAGCAAATTTATCAACTTTTAAGTGTGCTAAGCTCCTCTTTGACCAAATTAACCCCTATATCTTTAATTCAACTGGCAACAATTCCTTGTAGACTAACTGTGACTGGGGGACTCAAGTGTTTCAATTTAATTGCCTCTCTTTTTTAATCACATTTACTCTGATTAAAAGGTCTAGCTCTCGGCGCAGTAGAAAAGGTGTGAGACCGAACAATAATAGGTCTCACACCTAGAACCTGTTACTGTGAGAGCTCATTACACGACCTCAAGATAGAAGCTTGTTAGGTGATGAGGGCTACAAAACCTACATATATAAACCATGAATCAACACATAAAAACTAGACAAAACCAAGGACATGAAACCGAATATATAAGCGTTTTAACACCATTATAATGTACTACAGAAATAGCTCAAACTTAGAAAATTGCTAGTAGAGACTCACTAGCAAAGACAACTATTAGAAAATTGGAGGAAATGAAATGGGAGGAAGGCTGTTGATGGCTTACCATGGAAGGCACTGAGTAAGATGCAGCCATGGCTAGCTAGAACTTGTTTTGGTATATGAACTTTGGTAAACAACTACTAGGAGGAGTTGAAGAACCTCCTCCAAAGTCCCCTACATTTATAACACCAGTGGGGAGGTAAGAATTCTTGTGACATTGATAAAACTCTACCCTTGCGGATAAGAAAGAAACAAAATTCAAGAAATTTCCACTGTGCTTTCTCAAAATTAATTTCAAATTTTTATAAATTGTAATAAATATATTCATTGTTATCTTGCAGAAAAAGAGCGAAACTTGTCCCATGGGAGCAGCATTTGCAGGCACGTAAGGTGATGGCATGCACTTCTCTAACTATCCTGTGTCACCATGCTTAATTGTCTTGTTCTTCCAATTTGGAAATGATATCACTATTTTTAATTATTTCAGATTATGAATAACTGATTCTGTTTTTCTGTTTTATATTATTAGAGTAAATTGTACGAATGGTCCCTCAACTTTAATCAAATTGGAGCAATGGTCCCTCAACTAAAAATTCATTACCATTGGTCCCTCAACTTATCAAAATGTGTAGCTATCGTCCTTTTCATAAATTTTGTCAAAATAAGTTATATTGGAATGACCATTTATACAATTAGGGTCCCTCAACTCATCAAAGTGTATAATTATGGTTCTTTTTGTCAACTATGTCAAAAATTTTGTCAAAACGAGTTACATTGGAAGGACCATTGCTACAATTGGGTTAAAGTTAAGGGACCATTTCTCCAGTTGAATTAAAGTTGAGGGACCAATGGTGATGGATTTTTAGTTGAGGGACCATAGCTGCACGTTTTGATAAGTTGAGGGACCAATGGTAATGGATTTTTAGTTGAGGGACCATTGCTCCAATTGAGTTAAAGTTAAGGGACCATAGCTACAATTTACTCATATTATTATTGTTTTGTTATCCAACTGCCTCAGATGTGCCTAGGTCACACTTAATTAATCTCCAGTTTGCTTTCTGGTTTCTACCGATCAACTATGTTAGCTAGCGCTAGCTATGTATTCATGCTTGCGTACTATGCTCAGTATAATAAGGCATGCACTAGCCACTATAAAATGGTATTAATGGGCTGAATAGTTCCTCTATTCATGGTAAACAACTTGAGAAGCTAGGACCAGGAGTAACTATAATTTCCAAATAAACAAAATCACAATGATCATGGTATAGGTGTTTATCATTTATCGTGACGTACATTGTTGGTTCGTTTCTTGTAATCTTGTTAAAAAAATAATTGTTTAACATGAAGTTGATAAGATTCGTGATTTATTTACTTAAAAACGCTATTCTTAATTAGTTGCCTGTGAATGCGATGAGATTGAGTCCAACATTTATCATATTCATCGTCGAATAAAAGTGAAGAGTAATGCTAAGGAGATTCAATTGTAAACTAAATGATGTGTCACCAATAGGAATAAACACGTTTATTAATGTTTAAGTAATAAATCAATCATCAACTTCCATGTCCTTTCGTTTTCAAAACTTTGTCTCTAAATTTAATCCTCCTAGCATTATCCAAAAGTGAAATCACGAATTCTGCTTAGCTACCACAGTTAGTTTGTCGGTTTTGTACTTCAATAGCCTTGTTCTGCGATTTTCTTTTTCTGGGTAATGAGTCTCTCTCCAAGTGTCAGCCAAGAACATGTGCCACAGTCACAAAGCCGTGACAGATGTAGATAAATACGCACGGCGCCTGTAACATTACATACATGTGTCAAGTACATCTGAGACGCATATGGATAACTGAAAAGAAAACTTAATTTGTCTTCTGTAGTATTAGGTCGAACTTTCCCTTGTATGCAAATTCTTCATTTCTCAAATAATGTATATTTTATACCTTACCCCTTCGACTGGGTAAAAAGGGTTCTTGGGGATTAAGTAATTACATATATAAAGATTCCTTTTATTGCGTAAAGAGGGCTGCAAGAGTTTGTTAGATTGGTGGTGTTGAGTATTGTAGAGCCAAAAATAATCAAGAAAAATATGAAGGCGACACGTGAATTTTTGGGTAAAAAATAGAAGATTACTCTCGAGGGACACCGAGATCTCTACGCACAAGCAGTGGGCAATCATCCCTCAATCAAGTCAAAAGTGCCCAAAATAGATATTTATTCAAAACCTATTTCATCAATCCTCATCAAATCAACGGAAAGTGCCCAAAATAGGTATTTAGTCAAAAGTGCCCAAAATAGGTATTTAGTCAAAAGTGCCCAAATCATTCATTTCTAAAGAGTGGTGATATTCCCACCCCGATGTCTTATTTCCCCACCCACAATTTAATGAAAATGTTAATAACATATTTATCATTTTAAAAGAAGACTCTTAAACCCCTATTTAATTTAGTACTAAAATTTTGAAAAAACAAAAAATAATTTAAACTAATAAATAAATAATGGTGGGTGGGGTGTGATGTCTTTGGTGGAAAACGGTTGGGAAGGATTTGGGTTAGAATCGACGGAAAGGTTGGAGGAAGGAATGAGTGTGTGCTAGATGAAGGCGAGAAACTTCAATGGAGAAAAAAAAGAATTGGGTGTGAGATCTGCGATTTTGACAAAAAAGGAGGAAGAATAGTGGTTTGGGGATCTGGGGTCTCTGCAGTGCGGCGTAAGGTGTGAAGAAGATGATGAATGTCTAGGTCTTAGGTCTTGCATTTTCTTTCATTTGTTTCTATTTTTATTTATTTATTTATAATATTATTTAAAGATATATTAGAGTTATTTAAAAAAAATATTATGGTTATTTTGGGAATAATGGTGGGTGGGGAAATAACATTTTTCCTTTTAAATTTTCTATGGTAGATGGAATTATCATGTGGATGGGAAAATAAGACACTGGGGTGGGTCTAGTAGCACTCTTTCTAAATTATATCAATTAGCTAATTAATTTATTAATTACCCAATTAATCTATTAATTAGCTAACAAATCATGAATCTCACCCAAAAAACCATCCAAGTGGCCAGTCCATCTCCTCCCAAAGGGCCCGGCAACACCCCTATATAAACACCCTCATTCTCTCCAAAACCTAAGTTCCATACTCTTGCTAAATTCTCCAAATTCTCCCAAATACTTTTCCCTTAAAATTCTAACTTTGGCATCGGAGGTTCTTCGGCCAAAACCCCCCCATTCATCGTGGGTGTGTGAGGCTTTTGGCCTTGACCTAAGGTGTTGTTTGTTTTGTAGATGCAATTTTGTCCAAGAACAAGGAGGAAGAAATTTGCATCCACAAATTGGTGCTTTCATTGAGAGTTTGATTCACACGCTCGAAGAAGACTCTCGCATTCAGCATTTCTAATTTCTCATTCATTTGTAGATTTTTCGTACGTTCTACTTCTTAGAAATTTTTATAAAATTCTTTGAATAAACGTAAAAGAAAAATACAATGACAAGAAATTTGGAAACCATAACGAACGAAACTTCTTATGTTCAAAGATCTGGATCAAGTGATGGAGATTGCGATGTAGCCCCACCACGACGATCCACAAGGCTCAACGCGGCAGCAAGAGGAGCAACTTTGCCACCATGGAGCACCACCACCATGGCAACTACGGTGACTGGCAGTAAGGAGTGGGCCAGCTCTATGGCTGCAGATCATGGCCTTATGCGCTGCCACTACATCAGCCCAAACCCAAGCCCAAGCCCAGGCTCAGGTGCTAGCAGCAGCTGCGCATGAAGCTCAGCAGGAGGCCCAATCTGCAGCCCACGCCGTACGGCAGTCGACCTAAGCCCAGCGAGAGCAGGCTCAAACCGCTGCCCAAGACGCATCGCAGGCCCAAGCTGCGCTGACCATTCCCTCGACTCAGATCCAATGCGCTCCCAGCGCCGCACCACGCCCATGTGCCCCGCACGTGGCATGGCTCACTTCTGTGGCCTAGCCCATTCCCGTGGTGTCCCAAGCAGCCCAAGCCGGTTCAAGATCGATTCAACTATCCCGGTTCCAAATTTCTAGGCCGACGATTGAACCAGGGGCATTTTCAACCTATTTCTTCGCGGATTTGACATTTCCCATTACCAACTCAAATCTTGCACCCGGAGTCAACTACATTTCTGCTACTCAAGGAGACACATTTCGTCCAAGCTCTTCCAACCTGAATAGTGAACAACACTTGTCTCGACAAGTCATAGAGTTGACAAGCGCCCTCGCACAACAGACAACCTTGGTGAATTAGCTCTTGCAGCGTACCGAGATGCGACGTGCCCCAGACGAGGTGTCCCAAAGTAGGACAAGGGCAAACGATGAACCTCTCCAGCAGCGTCCTGACAAGCAGCCACTTGACTAGTCACGAACTGAGCGTTCTGGCAAGATACACTCCCGATTGGGCCCCCAAGATAGCGTATACTCTCGTCTTAGCGCATGGATGAGCATGCACTCTCAGTTAAGCGCACATACGAACATACACTCACAATTGAGGCCACACTATGATAATCAACATGAGCAACCTTCCAAGCGAAGTGTTCATTCGCGGCAAGGTAGCAAGGAGCATCATTCACCTCATATCGGAGTAGGCAGCACAACAGACTGAGTGAAGAAGTCACTCAATCCGGCTCAAGTTCAACCAGCAGCTTGCAAGTTACCTACTCGCCTGCTAGGAACATACCACATACACCGCAGCTGCAGCATAGACGAGCCGAACACATGGAATAGTAGCTTAGACCAGCAGGTCACGATCGGGGGCAGCCGAGAGCTCTGCTACTCCAACAAAGGCAAATTTAGGAAGAAGTAAAGAGGCTCATAACTGAGCGATCGCGCAAATTTCTGTGCAACGAAGCTATTGACGAGGCGCTCCGATGAGACATGACCAACATAAGTACGTCACATTTCAATGACAAGGTCGACCAGAAAGGACTATCCCACACAGATTGTCATATACAAAGATTACTTCTGTTCTGACAAAGGTAGCAGCTTAGCCTAATAGTGCACAGGGGGTAGACGAGTACCAGAAGGACACATCAGCCCAACTACCAAGAATCGGAGGTAGGCCTTGTTCTCAACACTCCTGGCGATTCAATAATGAAGCAGCACATCACTAGTAGCCGAGCATCACAGACCTAGTGGTCCAATAGCTACGCACAACCTGACCTAAGCCAGCCCCAACTCTACGCTCACAGCCGTGCCTACCTGCTCCACAGCTCCCAACAGCCCTTGATCTGTCATCATGGCTCTTAACCGTGCAGATCTTGCGTCACGGTTCCCAGGCCTGCCGATATTGCCTTGTGGCTCCTAATTGCGCCGACCAAGCCCATGGCACTCCAAACTTCAAAGCATTCAACGATGGAGCAGAATATAAGGCTTTATTAGCGGCCCCTACTAGCGAAAGACTTAGCGGTGGAGAAGCTTGCAATCCAATCAGATTCTCAGCTGATCACTAACCAAGCCTCAAAAGGGTACACGACAAAACATCTTATGATGGCCTAATAATTATGAGACAAGCTCACTGCGCTTACACCCTTAAGCGGGTTCCATAAGCAGTTTGAAGTCTCAAGCAGATCGCCAAACAAGACTTCACAGACTGAGGATTATTTCAGTTGTCCAGCAGTCCAACTTTCCTCAGCTACACTCACGACAACGACTTCCATGCTTTCCAATGCGAGAAGGTAAACCAATCCCCCGACATCTATCTGGGTAAGCTCTCCAATGCGAGAGGGTAAACTAATTCTCTGACACCCCTATGGGTCTGCTCTCCAGTGCGAGAGGATAAACTAATTGCTCTCTAGTGCGAGAGGGTAAACCAATTCCCCGACACCCAAAAAGGTCTGATCTCCAATGCGAGAGGATAAACTAATTGCTCTCCATTGCGAGAGGGTAAACCAATTCCCTGACACCCATATGGGTAAGCTCTCATGTGCGAGAGGATAAACTAATTGCTCTCCAGTGCGAGAGGGTAAACCAATTTGTCGACACCCATATGGGTAAGTTCTCTAGTGTGAGAGGGTAAACTAATAGCTCTCCAGTGCGAGAGGGTAAACTAATTGCTCTTCAGTGCGAAAAGGTAAACTAATTCCCCAACACCCATCTGGGTAAGCTCATTAGTGCGAGAATGCCATATAGCTCAAAAGATCGAATGCTTGAAGACCAACTAAGCAGCGAATGGTCAAGGGGCAGCAGCCACTTTGCATTCAACAGTTCGCTAATCCAACACCTCATCTTCAGCAGCTCCGATCTTGGCAGCTCTGTCTTTGACTGCTCCATCTACGGGAGCAAAGAAATCAAACTCAAGCAGTTTCCCTATTTTTGGCAAGCAGTCTAAACGAGGCAGCTCTAACCATGGCCCATGCCACACCACCTCCTTAGCTCATGCCAAGCCGACTCCTGGCCCCTGCCAGCCGACGTGCCGCACCACCCCGACGGCTGCCCCGTGGCAACACCACCCAAGAAGAAGACATGGAAAATTAAGTTTTTCTTACATCGGTGCGGCGCGGAGAAGACAAAGAAATCAACGGAAGACAGTTCTTTGCACGGGCAAGCAAATAAGAGTGCTAGGGGAGGGGGAACAAATATCCTTTAGTTTTCTCTCTTTCTTGTAGGGATAAATAATTGCCCTTCAAAGTTGATTTAATACCCTACTTAAGGTAGGCTTAAATAGGCTTTGGAGGCGATTTATTTCCCTTTCCTAGAAGAATCTAATTCCAAGTCCAATCGAGAATCTGTACCAAAGTTGGAGAAAAGGGCCCGACCACACCCCTATATAAACACCATCATTCTCTCCAAAACCTATGTTCTACACTCTTGCTAAATTCTCTAAATTCTCCCAAACACTTTTCCCTCAAAATTCTAACTTTGGCATCGGAGGTTCTTTGGCCAAAGCCCCCCATTCATCGTGGGCGCGTGAGGCTCTTGGCCTTGACCTAAGGTGTTGTTTGTTTTGTAGGTGCAATTTTGTCCAAGAACAAGGAGGAAGAAATTTGCATCCACAAGTATACATGAAGGGTACTTAAAAAGCACTGTTGTAATAATTTCCACCTAGTCCCGCCCTTCGCTGTTAGTAGATGGTAATGAGTATCAATGAAGGGTGCTAAAGAGCACTGTTCTAAAAATTCTCGCCTAGCCCCGCCTAGGCCCCGCTTAGGCACTAGGCATGCAGCTGGCCATCGCCCCGATCAATTCTTAGGCATTGGAAAATTAAGCGCTGCCTAGGTCGCAACTCTCCCTTATACAGAAAATAGATAACTTTCATTATGTATTTATTTTTTCAATAAATTGTGGAGACATGTTGAATACTAGATGAACCCTATTATGTGTTTGTTCCTTTCCTTATATTTTCAATATGTTCTAATATTTTATAATATATATATATATATATATATATACCATTCAATTCTGCAATTTATGAATACCAATAATATTATGTTTTTTTTTAATAGAAGTAGACATTTATTATATTTTATATAATAAATTTAAATAAAACTTCAACAATATAACACTGGCAGAAGAATATATATTGACATAACTATACGGTACTTCGGACATGAAAGTTCCTATAGTCTAATCATTAGGTAATCAGATATAAGATGTGTATCGTCGTCTTTGAAAAATTTAGATTCATTATTTGTTAATACGAGTCTGGCAAGAGAACATTGACGTAACTATACGGTATTTTAGATATGGATTTCCATTTGTCTAATCATTAAGTCATCAGATATGGATGTTGATTGAATTATTGTCGTCGAGAAATTTTAAATTTATTCTTTACCTATATATATAAGTTTGGCATGAGAACATTGACGTAACTGTATCTCTAATATAAAACTTCCTATATCATCAGGTGATCAGCTATACTCCTTGTATCTAGTTTACATATGGTTTATGTAAATTTCAACAACTTTCATAACCAACCTACGCTGCATGGAAATAATGTAAAAGGAAAAGAGAAGGGTTAATAATTATATGATTAGAGCCATGGAAGAAAGAAGTTTGAATTCAAAAGTATTAGTGGTGGCGCATCCAATATGATATATGTAACCAGGATAAGATTGCTATCTAGTTAAGGAGATAGGATTATCCACTTTCACCTAGCTTCTTGGGATCCGAAACCATAACTTTTAAGCAAGGTTTTAAAAAAGTTAGGTTCCAGTTAGGTAGAGGCGCTAAGCACGCCTAGGCGTCTAAGCACGATTTAGAGGCAACTGGGGTTATTTTTAATCTAAATTTCTCGACCAATACGAAATCATTCAACATTCAATGTTGACTGACTGACATTTCTCAAATATGATTTGCTCAGATTGTAAATATAACCAACCTAATACATAACTTTTCTAGTGTGGTATATGGGTTGCCAAGTTGGCAATTATATGCGATGTCTACGATGGTTAGCCTTGGTGATGTCACTACTAGAAAATGTCATTTTGCCGACAAATTCTAAGCCGACAAAGCAAAATTTTGTCGGTACAGAAGTTTTTCCCCGACAAAATATCGGAACTGTCGGCTAGAAACTAGTAGGTTTAAGCCGACAAATAAAATGTCGCAAAAAATAAGTTTACCCAACGAAGCATCTATTTGTCAAGAAAATCGTCGGCACAGTCTATTAAAAAAAGGCGCGATACCGCGAAAAACGAAAAAAAAAACTTTTCGTATTTAGAGGTTATCTGCTATCACACCCTAATGAACAAAAAACTAATCTAAACGATGAAGGATAAAAATCTTGCGGCACCCTGGATTTGGATCTCATCGCTATCTCCCTTCTCAGTTGCTCCTCTTGGATTGACCATCCAAGCAGCTTTCTCGTCTATTCTTCACCATATCAGTTGCTCTCTGTTGCCGGTGCAGTTCCTCTATCGGTTCCTCGTACGATTCTCTCTCTGATAAAAAACCCAAATCCAAACCCAGCTACCAACACTCAGATCGTTGTAAGTTTATAACCTTTCACTTGTTTGAAATTTCAATTTTCAAGGTTCGATCTATCTATATTTGCTTAATATGTAATTTGGGGTTTTTTCCTTTTCTTTTCTGGTCAATAGATGCTTTTACGGATCCCCTATCAGAGGAAACGCTCTTCCTTTCATCTCTCTCTGCGATCTCTAGGTATCTTCTCAATTTCTCTTTCAATTGATGCTATAATATTTGTTAAAATTATTAGATTTAGGCGTTGGGTAAATTAATTTTACGGATTTTGAATGTGGTTTGGGTTTTGATTTTGTTTTAGATAGGTAGGACTTGATTGTGGTTTAGGTTTTTTTTTTTTTTTTTTTTTCTTTTTCTTGTAGATTCCTTGCACATTGCAAAATTCTAGTACTATTTGGGGGTTTTGGTGTTGCAAAAACTGAAGCTCAAAGAAACATGGTATGTATACTGACAAATTATGGTTGTATTAGAAGTGAGTTTGTAAAACTTCATAAGAATCTTTGCAGAAATTTAAAGGCATCAGAAGCCAAAACCGAAGCTCAAAGAAATAAGCTTATGTATGTCAAGGCATTTAAAAGTGGGCAGAAATTGATTGAAGTTCCAAGAGAAGTTTGGAAGTGGTCTCTCATTTTGTACAGTTACCATTGAAAAGGTACCTATGTTCTTTTTCATGATAAGATGCAATCCTTCTTGTTTCTTGGTAGGTACAGCAATGTGGACTTTGAACAATGTTAATCATATTTTCCATTATTTTGAAACAGAATTTTATTTTACAAGTAACTAGGTGACTTGCATCTTTTTGGTGGAACCTAGGTTTTGATAGTTTGATGAGCTAGAAGGCATCATGTTTGGATTGCCATTTTTCAGTCATACTTGGGCATCGGGCAGTTCTATCTCTATTGGTATGATGAGCTGACGTTATTCTTTCTGTTTTTCACCCTATGTTCGACATTTGTTTTGGTTTCTGATGACTACATAATCAGTGTGTATATGATGAATATTGTAGGCCCCTGAAACAAATAAGAGTCCTCCCACAGAGGTATTCCTTTATTACTTTCTTTATCCCTTCATTTTCTTTCCTCTTGTAAATTGTGTGGTTTTTCTTTATCCTTGAATTTGATAATTATTCATGACTTCTGTGAGAGGTACAAATACTGCATATATTGTATATTTTATCCCTCTGTTGTGCTGGGAATATATTGTATATTTTGTTAATTTTTCTCTGCCTTGTGTTTATTCTAAATACATGGATGAGTAGTATGTCAAATGCTAGACATAAGCAAGGAGCATTGTGCAAGTAATTTGATTCCCCAACAAGTTACAAACTATCATCATTAACACAATTTGATCAAGTTGTGAGAATTTTTTAAGTTGCGAGCTTTCTGCAGGTAATGTTGATTGCAAGGTTTAGATGAACTGTTGTCTTGGCCTCCAAGAATATATGAATGGTATTAATCAAAACTTACTATATGCTTGATTACATGAGTCCACGCTTTATCATCCAAGTTACAAGTAAACTTCAAGTCTGTTTCAAGTCCGATTACATAATTACATGAGTACATGCTTTCTTGTTGACAAATTGGTTAAGTTTTCACTGTTTATTGTAATAGTATGGTTTTACTGTAGCCCTTCCCCATTTTCTACTTCATAACAGATTGTTGTGTGAATCGTAAACAGTAAAAACTACAGATTATTACTTGTAAAATGATTAATGGCTACAATTTGATTATTTCGGTATTAAGGATGCTTTTTCTTATGTTGTCATACATAATAATTACCATTTATATTATTTTTGCAGGATATTATTATACAGTGCTATTGCTAGACCGATACTGAAGAATGAGAGTAGGATATGATTATTGTATATTATATACTTTTGTATAACCATTGTACATGTACATATTACTAATCAAAGAAGCATTATTTAAAAAAAAAAAATGTGTGTTCAATCTTATGTTATTTTTGTTTTATAAATTAAAATTCTTTCCCGACAAAGCTAGTTTTGTCGGTAGCGAAAGACTATGCCGACAAAATATATTTGCCGACGAACACATCATGTTGGCTAAAAGGTACATTTTGTAGGCTTAAAAATCCTTTTCTGATGAAATTTTTTCTCAGGGTTTAAGAATGGCAACGAAATATGTTTTGTCGGGAAAGAACCACTTCATAGCCGACGAAATGTTAAATTTTGTAGGCTACAGTTTTAGGTGACATGCTTTGCGCGACGAAATGGCCGACGAATTTTTTTGTCGGGAAAGAGCTTTTGCCGACAAATTTTGACTTTTGCCGACAAACTAATTTTGTCGGTAAAGTCGAAATTTGTAGTAGTGTGTATAGAAAAGTAAGAATAGGATGATAACGTATGTGCATGCATATACGTCATGGATATGGCGGGGATATATTTGCACTTTCTGAATGACGACGCACCAGATCAGGATATTGGATTGAGATAGACATATATTGTGAGGAACAAAGCCTCCTTTGGGAATTGGGGGATTGGCAAAAGAACGTTGATAATCTTCACAATGGGTGTGACATAATAGAGATCGAGCTGGGACTCAACTCCTCAACTTATTTCCAGTGGTCCTCGATTGCTGCTGCTGCTAATCCTTGCAGGGCACGGCATATTTGGATTTTGAGCACTTCGAGGTGAAACAAAAAACCTTCTTATCTCATATATCATTGGATATCCCTCATTCTCTCTTCCTTTTCCAATAATTATATGTTTTTTTTTATAAAATTATCTTCGACAGGTTATATATGTCAATATTAAGCAATGAGAATTACAACTTGATTAGTGAAAAAATAGTGCAAATAGTTTTACCTTGCAAATTTATCGATATAGTTACTAAGTTCATATAGCGTCACACATATAGGTTGTAATCAATAATGTGTCCGGAAAAAAAGAATTTTTTTGTTTGTTATTCAAGCGATATATCATGGTAAATTCTTTTAGAATAATACATGCATTCGCTAATGAGGGGAATACATATGTTTCACCATTTATGAACACTAGTACAAAAACATGTTTGCGCGACGGCAACTTGTGCGACGCAGCAAAATTCGTTGCGCAAAGTATGTTTGCGCGACGCTAAACAGAAAACGTCGCACAAACGGCCTTTGCGCAACGACACTTTGTGCGATGCAAGATTTTGGCGCCAAACCAAGATGCTTTACCGCTTTTTTCCCAACTTTGCACGACACAGGTGCACCTACGCCGCGCAAAGCTGTTTTGCACGACGCATGCGTACCTACGTGGCACAAAGTGTTCTTTTTTTTTTTCTTTTTTTTTTTTCCTTTTGCTTTTCTTTTGGGGTTCTTGCATTACCTTTTTCTTTTGTGGTATCCACTTGTGTAAATGTTTTAAATTGACAATCAAATTAGTTCATTGTATTCATATAGGGTTAAGGAGTGTAGCTGTAAAAAACATCATCAAAATTGAGTTAAAATAACCGTTAAATCATGATTTTTCGTTTATAGCCGTCGAAAAAGTTTGTCCCGTTACTTGATATCTGAATGTTTGTTTTTTGTGATTTTTGGCGTATGCGATCTCGAAGCATATACAAACAAGTTTGACGGTTGGATCGTTGAAACTAGTTTCGTACAATGCATATCCCATCAAAACAATAGCTTCATTAATACTTAGAGTTTATTTATACTTTCATTAAGTATAACATAAGATTTTGTGATATCCACTAGTGTAAATATTTTAAATTGACGATTGAATTAGTTCATTGTATTCATATAGGATCAAGGAGTGCAGTTGTAAAAAATCATCAAAATCGAAGTTAAAACTACTGTTAAATCGTGACTTTTCGTTTATAACCGTCGTAAGGTTTTGTCCCGTTACTTGATCTTTGAATGTTTATTTGTTGCGATTTTTGGAGTATGCGATCTCAAATTATGTACAAACAAGTTTGACGGTTGGATCGTCTAAACTAGTTTCGTACAATGCGTATCCCATCAAAACAATAGATTCACTAACACTTTAAGTTTATTTATTCTTTCATTAAGTACAACATAAGATTTTGTGGTATCCACTTGTGTAAATGTTTTAAATCGATGATCGAATTAGTTCATAAGCAAAAGGGAAAAAAAAATAAAAAAATAAAAAAATAAAAAAACTTTGCGGGACGTAGGTACACCTGCGTCGCGCAAAGCTGTTTTGCGCGACGTAGGTCTTTGTCGCGCAAAGTGTGTGTGTTTTTTTCTTTTCTTTTTTTTTTTTTTTTTTTTTTTTGCTTATCTTTTGGGGTTCTTGCATTGCCTTTTTCTTTTGTGGTATCCACTTGTGTAAATGTTTTAAATTGACAATCGAATTAGTTCATTGTATTCATATAAGGTTAAGCAGTGTAGCTGTAAAAAATTATCAAAATCGAAGTTAAAATAACCGTTAAATCGTGATTTTTCGTTTATCTCCATTGAAAAGGTTTGTCCCGTTACTTGATATCTGAATGTTTTTTTTTGCGATTTTTGGCGTATGCGATCTCGAAGCATATACAAACAAGTTTGATGGTTGGATCGTTCAAACTAGTTTCTTACAATGCGTATCCCATCAAAACAATAGATTCACTAATACTTAGAGTTTATTTATACTTTCAATAAGTATAACATAAGATTTTGTGATATCCAATAGTGTAAATATTTTAAATTGACGATCGAATTAGTTGTAGCTGTAAAATATCATCAAAATCGAAGTTAAAACTACCGTTAAATGGTGATTTTTTGTTTATAACCATTGAAAAGGTTTGTCCCGTTACATAATCTCTGAATGTTTGTTTTTTGCGATTTTTGGCGTATGCGATCTCGAAGCATATACAAACAAGTTTGACGGTTGGATCGTTGAAACTAGTTTCGTACAATGCGTATCCCATCAAAACAATAGATTCACTAACACTTAAGAGTTTATTTATACTTTCATTAAGTATAACATAAGATTTTGTGGTATCCACTTGTGTAAATATTTTAAATTGACGATCAAATTAGTTTATTGTATTCATATAGGATCAATGAGTGTAGCTGTAAAAAATAATCAAAATCGAAGTTAAAATAACCGTTAAATCGTGATTTTTCGTTTATAACAGTCCAAAAGCTTTGTCCCATTACTTGATCTCTGAATGTTTGTTTTTTGCAATTTTTGGCATATGCGATCTCGAAGTATATACAAACAAGTTTCACGGTTGGATCATTGAAACTAGTTTCATACAATGCGTATCCCATCAATTTCAATGGTATATATATTTATTAAGTAGATTTAAATTTATTTATTTTGTACGTATAACCCTTAAGAAATTGAATGGTATGTATATTTATTAAGTAGCTTTAAATTTATTGTAGTTCGTGACACACCCCGACCCAAAAGTGGGGCGTGCTGGCCGTCACGTGAGAGTGACGTAACCATGTGCACAGTGCGGAAGCAATAAAGAATAGAAATTTACGGATCAATTAAAACCGAAACACTAGCAATACTAGTGTAAATGAAGTGTGAATTCCACTAATACAGAGCATAAAAGTCTACGTGCAGTCAAGCAGAAGTACTAAATAGAAATAACACCCGAAGGTGGTCCTACATAAGTGAATTCTGTCAGAACGTCCGATGAGCTCCTCATATGCCACCAACGAACACTACTTAATACCTGGGGGGCGAAAAACAAAGTTGAGTGGGTCAGAAACAAATCTTTTCAAAACCTTTCTTTTCTCAAAAGTTATAACTCCTCATTGTAAAACCTGTGTAATTTCCCAGAAATAAAGTATATACTTATTTATATAATTATCAAAATCGTGCTGTAAAATATGCATGTATGAAAGTATGTATGCCATGCCAAAGTATCATAACTGAATGCCAAAGCATAACTCTGTGAATATGATTAAATACTAAATAATCAACTCATCCCTCGGCTGTATATAGCTCATAACAATCATCATATCATATAGCTCATACTCATCTCAATCATAACATCATATATATACCCTGCACACACATCAATACCACCTCTAGTGGTCTGCACAACATCACTGAATATAAACTAATCTGCTCTAGTGCTATGATCACGTGAAGACTGAGCGATAAATCGCGAGTCACCTACGAGTCGAACCCACCTATAGTGGCCTATTCGACAGGACTGAGCACCTAACTTGGATCCAAGGCAAGCATACGGTGCGGGAGGTGAACATCACGTGAAAGACTGAGCCCCTCTCTGGGCGGGAGCACTAATATCAGTGTGCAGGTTTATGAGCTCTAATCATATCACATCACATCATTCGTTCTCATCAACTAGTATATAAACTTACCTGCCACTTACCTGTGCGTCCTCAGCACCAACATCAATATAAGTAATCAATAACACATAATAAAATAAATAGATACTTTGCATGGCATTTCATATCACATTTCGTATCACATTTCACTTAAACTGATTTTTGGGAAAAAACTCATTTATATAGGTATATACGGAAAACAAATGCACACTCACTGATAAGTAGACGGGTCGTAACCCTCGTGCCTAGCATGGCTACGCTCGTCCTCCGGATAGGTCTCGCCTATATGAGAAGTAACTGAAATAACGTTAATTAACGCACACAATTGAAACCTTAGAAATAACTTCTCATACATTGCTTAATTTGGGTATATGAATATACCACTGTGATCTACACAATCTTAGGATCATCCCCATATTTTTAGAAAAAATTTCTGACCACCCACGCTTCGGCCAAGGCACGGCCAGACGCGCCAGCCACGCGCCGCCATGTGCCTGGCACGTGTAACGGAACCGTAATAGCGTTAGGAATATTCCGTTAAAACGTAACAAAAACCGTTAAAGATACCTGACGGTGTCAAAATATTCCGTCAGACTTGACGGGATATTCGCTCTTCTTCTCCGGCGAACCTCGTCGGTTGCCGCCGTCCGCCGCCGTCTGAAACTCTGATTCTCGCCGGTTTCTGACTCGACCCCCAACTCGGTGAGGATTCGCCTGAAAAAGCCTCGATAATTCCGGCCAAAACTAAAACTCCCCGATCTCGCTATTCCGACGTCCAAAATCTTCAACTTCAAACGAACTACTTTGAGCTTCCTTAGGACCTCATAAAGCTCCCTATGAGCTTGAAATCTGAAACTTGTACCAATGTGTTCGTAGGGACGAGATGAACACAATGGTGGTCTTCACGTCCTCGATCTGCTAAGTTTAGGGAAGATTTGGATGTGTCTGTACGTAGGGAAGGAGAAAAAGAGTCTGTGAGGCAGACAGAGAGTGCGGGAGTGAAAGAGAGAAAGAGTGAATGTGTGTGTGTGTGTGTGTGTGGTCCAAATACCACCAAACCAAACTCCCAAACTTAGATACACACATATACCTTAATTAATGCCTAGGGGCATTTCCGTCATTTCACATCCGTCGTACGAAATCTCCGAGACGGGCTGTTACAGTTCGGGTCGGGTTTTTGTTATAAAAATATATTATTGTGGGTTTTATGTACAAAAAATTGAATTTGAAGGGAGTAAAGTCATATTTTCAGTAAATTTTATAATTATTTTTTTTTATAAAAAAATACCTTGCACGACGCCATAATGTAGTCGTCGCGAAAAAACACTTTGAGCGACGTCAAAATCTACACTTGCGTTGCGCAAAAACTCTCTTCCCTCGATCTCTCTCTTACTCGGTCTCTCTGTTCCCTCTCGCTCATATCACCTTCCTCCTCATCCTCATCCTCTCCTCATCCTCTCCTGACTGCACCAGATGAGAATCAAGCTTAATTCTTTTCTCGTAGGCAGCAGGTATAGACCCAGGTCAGAATCAAGCTTAATTCTTTATTTTTCTTAATTCTTTGTTTTTCTTCTTTCTAAGGTTAGAATCAAGCTTTAATGCCTTAATTTGAAGATTTTGGTATTGTAATTAGATTCAATTTGGAAAATTAAATTAGAAATTGAGGGTTTTAGTGTTAAATCGAATTTTAGGGTGGTGGGTTGGTGTGCTATGGTGTTAGATCTCAAGCATATAAACTTCAATTCCGGAGTTGGCAGCCTCAGACCAATTCCAAAACAAATCCGTACATAGCCTGCCTATATTTTCATTGTGTGCTGATTGCCACGTGATTTCCATTCAGAAACAAGCTACCCAGAAAGATGTGTTCCAGTTGTTTGCTGAGAAGGTGAGAGACAATAAGGATTTGGTGAGAGACAATAAGGATTTGGTGTCTAGGTGGGTTGTTCTACAGGAGACACGCGTGGAATATTTCAGGGGAAAGGATTTTGTAAGCTTTTTGAGAAATCATCATGATGTTAAAGATATTCTAGGATTTTGTAAGCTTTTTGAGAAATCATCCTGTTGTCTACATGGCCTGCACATTTGGAGATCTTTCCGGTAAGCTAACCTCTTAATTGTTCTTGTACAAGTAGCTTGCTGCCCTTGCAGTTGCACGCTCTGCCTTTTAGTTTTTTCGTTTCATCTTGGGAACCACTTAAAGTAGTTTCACTGTGGGAAAAGCCCCTCCAGGCTATTCACTATTTAATCCACTCAGTAAACAGTAACGGCCTTTAATGAACAGTAATTGTCTTTTGCATCTTCACCCCTATACTTGAATGGCCTTGGTAATAGGCAATAAAATAATAGTATTTTTTATTTACTTATAAAATAATACAATATAATTTAATTTGTAATTTCGGATAAGATTTTTAATCGTTCTCGTTGCAGCACATGTCATTATCCGAAAAGACAATTATTGGTGATGGATTTCGATAAGATTTTTATCCAATGTCGTCGTGCCATGTGTCGCTATCTTTTCAAAATCATTGAGGATAGATTTCCGATAAGATTTTTAACCAATCACATCACGCCACGTGTCACAATCTGTTTACAATGTTTAAGGATAGATTTCAATCAAATTTTTAACGAATGACGACATGCCACGTGACATTATCTACAACCCAATCCTTTTTGAATCCTCCATATAATCCACCATTCATCCTTATAAATCTCACACCAATTTTCTGAAGATCTCTATCATTATTCATAGTTTCTTCTTCCTTCTTCACCAAAATCAAAATCTGTATCATTATTCATAGTTTCTGCTTCATTCTTACAATGTCTTATTCTTCAAGGATGATGTGGGAAATCGATCAGCAAGAGGAAGAATTGTTTAACCAATCAGAAGGAATGTTCAATCTCCAGGTGGCCCAAAATGAGAGAGAATAGGATGAGGAGCGTAGAAGGAGAGATGATGAAGCAAGAATGGGCAGAGCCTCACATTCCCATCGAGTCATCTAAGCTGTGGGTCAGATCTGCAGGCCCAGCCATTCCGGAAACCTTAATAGAAGTAGGCAACGACGAGGTATGGAACTCTTGGACGATTATTTTGTCCGTAATAGTGCATTCCCTGATACGTACTTTAGACGTTGTTTTAGAATGGAACGACATTTGTTCAACAAAATCATGATTACTGTTTACAACCATGATTCTTTGTGCAAAAGAATGATGCTTTTGGTGTTATAGGTCTCCTTCCTGAGCAAAAAATTACTGCTGCCTTGCGGATGCTTGCATATAGAGCATCTGCAGACCAAGTGGATGAGATAGCGAGGATGGGGAAATCAACCATTCTTGAGTCCCTGATGAGGTTTTGCGAAGCAATCGAATCTATCTACACCGCAGAGTACCCCTCCGGAAACCTACTGACATAGACTTGTAAAGGCTTCTGAAGAAGGGTGAGATGCGAGGTTTTCCTAGGATGATTGGAAGCATCGACTGTATGCACTGGACCTGGAAAAACCTTCCAAGTGCATGGCAAGGCACTTATGGGGACATAAAATGAGCAAAACGTATCATTTTGGAGGCGGTGGCATCTTTTGATACATGGATTTGGCACGCATTTTTCGGGGTTCCAGGAGCTCAAAATGACCTCAATGTCCTTGCCTAATCCCAGTGTTCAACGATGTCTTCCAAGGAAAGGCACCAAAAGTCACGTACTGGGTCAACAGACATAAGTACGACGGGCCATACTACCTAGCAGACGACATTTACCCAAGGTGGTCATTGTTTATCAAAACAGTGCCATGTCCGCGAAGTGCAAAGGAAAAACACTTTGCAAACTGTCAAGAGGGGTGTAGGAAGGATGTAGAGCGTTGTTTTGGTATCCTCCAAGCTCGATGGGTAATTGTCAAGGGTGCTGCCAAAATATTTGATGTAGAGTCGCTTCGATCCATCATGATGACGTGCATCATTCTTCACAACGTGATTGTGGAAGATGAGTACAATTATGATGCCGTTGATGAATATGAGCCAGACACGATGAACAATTCCAGAACACAAATATATTGTGCTCATGACGCCACCGAAGAACCCGTGCAACACGAGTCGTTAGAAAGGGATGGACGTTACAATGAAAGGCTCTTTCAACGATATACTGTACTTCAAATGCCATATGTGCACAATGCCTGGCAAATTGACTTGATAGAGCACCAGTGGGAATTGAAACAAGCTCAAGATACTTAATTTAGTGTGTTTGTTTTTATTTGGTGTGTTTATTTAATTTTATTTGGAGTTTTTTTTTTAGTTCATTTAGTGAGTTTTTTATTATTTGGTATGTTTATGTAATTTTATTTGGTGTGTTTATGTCATTTGAATAAAGATTCTTTTAGTATAAATAAATTACCAAATTAAATAAATTTACTCTTACTTTAAATAAAGTACTAAATTCAATAAATTGGAAACAACATAAAGTATTCTATTCGATAAATAATAAATTACAACCTAAAGTGATTGGAAAATTATGGGCTCCGATTACAAACAAAGTGATTGAAAAATTATGGGGTCGTGAATTCATCATCATCAGCTAACCAATTTGTGGTGCTAGGATGATCTTCTCTTGTCATACTAGGACCATCTCCACTTGCTCTTGCTTCTCTTGGACGCCTCTTTTGCACCACGTCTGCTTTCTCCGACTTCCAAAAATATTTAGAATTTGGAGACTTCCCTTCTAAAGGAGTGTTCATAATGTCACGATCTCGTTGAGCCATTCTTTCTTCTCTAACATGTTCCCTTTCTTGCCTAAGTAGCTCTCCTTCTCTCTCATTAGCTTGAAATTCTCTCTTAATAGTAGCAGTTTTTGCCTCATCTCTAGCCTTATCAACCTCAAATTTAGCCATTTCCCACGCCAAACTCAATTCACCTTGGCGAGCAAGTTCTTCCATATACTTTGCATAATCATTCTTGGAAGCACTCCCTTTTCTCTTTGAAGCCTTCTTACCTTGAGGCCTAATTGGATAACGGGTCGACCTCGACACTTGTTCAGGGGGGGCATTTTGGGCACTTCTTCTACGTCATCTTCATGAACATACGAGGAATGATCGAGCGTAGAGTGTAGAGGGGTGCTGTTCATGAAAACTTCAGGACCAACAGGCACAACTCTGAATTTAGGACAATCTTTGACAACATTCCAACATTCCAACATTCCCACCGGTTGAATGATTTGTTTTTTCTTTTGGTTTTGGCATTATACCAAGCTTGTGCTTGAAGTTGCTACACAATGCGGGAGAAGAAATAATTATAATGAAAGTAGGTAACAAATAAATAATACAAACAAATAATAGAGTAGGTAACAAATAAATAATACAAACAAATAATTATAATCAAAGTAGCTAACAAATAAATAATATATTGTTACCTGATCCGCTAAATTTTCCCCACTTCGAAGATTGCTACTAGTTTTTGCCAAGGCGTCTCTTTACGTACTAAACGATTGGCTAAGTAATTTCCAACGACTGGACATCGATTCTTTGGTTCTTTTTCCATCCATTTTCTCAAGATAATTGGTATGAATAAGATTCCACATTTCTCACAACTGCATCTCATTACCCGTAAGCAAATCATAAGTAAATTCAACCCAGCTAGTACACAACACAACATCTTCAAGAAGCGTCCAATTTGCACCTGCATCATTAGTCATTTTGTTGGAAAAAAATTGGATTGAAACTTTGAGAGAAAGATAGAAATATGGTTGAAAGTAGTTGAGAAAATATGAAATTGCATGTAAGGTAGAAGATAATGAGAAGGTATTTATAGAAAAGTAAAATCTTTTTTTTTTTTAATTTTTCAATTTTTTTTTTTCAGATTTTTAATAATTTTTTACATTTTTTTAAAATTTTTTATTCACCTGATTAATCTATATTGTTGGATTTAAACAAATTTGAATTCCAACACTCTAGATTGTGCCAAGTGGCACAACGGTAACATTTCTGATTTTTTAACTGTTTTTTCTTTTTATTTTTTATTTTTTATTTTTAAAGTAGAATAATGTGGACCGTTGATCTCAGATCCAACGGCTGATATTAAATAAGGTTATTTAATTTTTTTTACCGTTGGAAATCCAACGGTCCACAAATTGTAGCCGTTGAAATCCAACGGAGGTGGGGAAGCCACGTGGCTCCCCAACGGTAAGAAAACTGAGTGCGCCGCGGGCCCGTTTTCTGAAATTCTGTCGGCTGACGCGCGCCCACACGCGCTTGAAAGCCACGCGCCTAACAGAAAAAATATAAGAAAAGTCAGCTGACGTCAGCCCACATTAGACTGCGTTCGGGCTCTCGAGCCAGCACGAATCCACGGGCCTCTCCCTCAGGCCTGCTCGGGCTCGCTCGCCAGCCAACGCTGGGCTTCCTCCTTCGAGCCTTGTTTCGTAGCCTGTCCCTCGAGCACGAGCTCGCGCTGGAGCTGCTCTTAAGGTGACTAAATCCGGCTTTTCTGTTTCAGTATGTCTGCATTGCCTATGTACTCCTACTCTTTATGATCATACTACGTTTTTTGTGTTTACTTTGTACTTGTGTACTGTTTACATGCGGTGATAGTATCATACCCTTTTGTACTTTTTACTTTAGATTGCAATGTTTTGATTTTATATTTATAAAACATTGAAAACTATGGAGGAAATGGGTGAACTTACTCGAAAGTGTTTTGAAATGCAATGTTTACTTATGTTTAAATCTTTTCTTTCTGAATGCTTTCTTCTCTTCATGTATTTTCTAACCACCACACACCACATTTGGTAAATGGTTTATTGTTATTTACAGGACCAAGTATTTTCTGAGAATGATGCCTTCGTTGCATGGACTTTTGTAAAACGAAGGCCTCTCTGGCAAACATTTTCATTTTTCTGGCCGGTGGTTACATTGGCAATATGCTTGTTTCCTGTATATCCACATCGGTGCAAGCTACTAATACTCATGTCTCGGGGTCCTGCTACTTTTTTTTTCTCTACTACTTTGTATGTTCTGAACTTCTGGTCATTTGTTTTTAGTTTAAAATATCATTAGGAACTTTACATTTTCTTAAGTCTTATTGGTTTACAGTGATGTGGATATTAGAGTATAAATTATGTTCATACCACCCCTATTCAAAATGGTCACTATTTTATTACACTTACTGCTGTATAGAGTCAGTGACATGCTAGTACAACTATGCTTATATGTTTATAGAATACCTAGATTTAGTTAGGTTATACTTTCTCGCTTAATACTTTTATACCTATGCATTCCATTCCTTAATCTTGTGAGGATGACTACACAATCATTTGAAGTGTGACGCCTTTAAATCAAGATATCAAATCTGCAGTTTTTTTTGAGACAGCTTGATTATTACATATGCGTTTATTTATGATTACACTTCCTCGACATCCAGAGTTGAGGGTGGGGCCTCCCAGCCAGGTAGTTTTTCTTGAGACAGCTTGATTATTACATATGCTTTTATTTATGTCTCAATGCATAACAAATGCAACTTTTACTTGTATTACTTTGGTACAAAACTATTGTGTCGAGGAACTTATCAAAGAAAATCTGCAGTTTTACACATGCAGTTATGAGGTTTTCGGACTTTTAAAAGAATTAACAAGAACCCATCTGTGTTTATCTATGGCTAGATATTAAATCAATTGAGTAAATGCGGAACGATGGTGATGATGAGTACAAGAATATGCTGTGTGTCCAGGCTGCTTGTGTGGAAAGGCCTATTACTTTGAAACCTGGTGACGAATGGAGAGGAAGGCAGGAACTGTCTGCCGTTCCTTCCAGTTACCGCAGCGGACAGCTTGACCCACGGAAGGTACTGCTAGGCGGTTAAGTGATGAGCCATTTTGACCCACGGAAGGTACTCCTTTTAATCGAACTTTAAACCGAGATGATTGTGTTCTTTTCTGTCAATGTGTATTTTGTACTTGTTAAACGTAGTTTCTTGAAATGCTCTTATATTTGGAAGAGTAATGTTACCAAACACCTGATGGATGGATTCGTTTGCAAGATTTTGCACTATGGTTTGGTTTGTTTCACTGATGATATTAATCTAATAGAAACAAAGACATAGGGAATGGGTTATCTACTCTTAACGGTCAAAGCAAACCCTTTCATTTCAAATTAAAGAATTCGGATTTTAATTTCTTGGAGGGGAAGTTCCTGTTTGTTAGCAGAATTTTGGCGTTGGCTTGGATTTTCTTGGAGTGGTTAGCATTGTGAAGGTGAAGAATTATTTTTCTCTCAATGTTTTTCCTAACTCTCTTTTACATAAATGAGTTATGTTTGAGTCTCAAATTATATTCCAGTCACATAGTGCTACGGTCTAGTTTTTATTTTTTAGAAAAAGTTGCATAATAGTTTCCTTATCAATACAAGTAAAAGCATATGTCTCAATGCAAACAATCAAGCTATCCCTCGCGCACTAATCTCCCAGCTGGAGCCTTCTGATCACACTTCCAAGGCATATGTCTCAATGCAAACAATCAAGCTGTCCTCGGCGGTCTAGTTTTTATTTATGAATCGTTCAAATATTATTTATATTTTGTTATTAAACATTATATGTTTTTTATTATTATTATAGGGTGCTATGGTGGAAAAGAGCATTGCTATTCTCCAAGAAACAACATCGTAGCTTCCCCCGGAGACCCCGATCGAGGACGTCACTCTACCCAAGGATGCAGGTTTTCAGATCTTGAATGAGGTCCTGGATCAGAAGTTTGGTCGTCGTCATGGCAAAGTTGTTCAGTGTATGGGGAAGGCGCGGGTTCATGCGACGGGTGCCTCCTCTTCTAGATCGACCACAGGAGAGGTCAATGCCCTGAAAGAGGAAGTGACAACCCTAAAAGGTCAGTTTGCGGCCCTGGGCGAGCAGATGAGGGCTATTGTAAGGGCCTTACAGATGTCCGGCCTCCAAATCCTGATGCTAGCACCTAATCTTGCTCCACCTTCGACCTCCCAGCCATTTCACCCAGTAGCCTGAAGACTACTTGTTGTAGTTTTTTCTTTTTTGTTCTGACATCTTGTATGTACATTTTCATATATTTTATAATTAAATACTTTTTCTTGGTTTATTAATTATTGTTTAGAATTTAATTACAATATTTATTAAAAATTAAATAAAAATTATTTTTGCCAAAAAAAGGGTTTGCGCGACGAATAAGTAACCTACATTGCTCAAAGTGGTTGTTTGCGCGACGCAGGACCTGCGTCGCGCAAAACTACTTTGCGCAAAACCACTTTGCGCGATGTAGGTTACTTCTTCGTCGCGCAAACCCTTCTGTCACTACCTTGGCATGACGGTTAGCGCATGACGAAGGTTCGTTGCGCTAATTTTTGCATGACGATATTCTACTTTACGCGACGTAGGACCTGCATCGCACAAAGTGTTTTTTGTACTAGTGGAATAACTATCTTTGCTTCATAAATTTTATAATCAGAACCTGTTTGAGCCCAAAATATTGGTTTGGGCCGAGTTTAGAATTGTTCTCGGCCCGGAAGCCTTATTCAAGGGTTACTGTGAGCCATCCAGTTCGTGGGCTGCCTAGTCGAGGCCGGCCAAGTCCTATCGGGAAATGGAGTATTCCAGATAAAGATGGAGTGAGTCCCATTACGAGATGGATAGATGGGGGAATTGAATCCTGATGCAATACAGATTCTCGGCAGGATGAAGAAACTGAGACCTGGAAATGAATATGGCCTGATAGAGGGTTGGGTTCAAAGTCCTAATGAAGGTAGGATTGGCCGAGATCAAGGTATTAAATATCGATGATATCGGAAATATCGGTAGTCCAAAAACACGGAAATTTCGATGGAAATATCAGGATATTATCGATATCGATAAAAATTGAATAAAAACCATAGAAATTGTAAGAAAAACTTGGAAATTTTTATTGAAACTTTGCAGGATGTTTATTTAGTCAATTATCTATTAGTTTGTCACAAAAAATTGGAAGGAAATGCATTGCATGATGGATTTAACTGATTTAAGTTGATTATATAGCGAGCTGGCAAACATTATGAGTGTAGAAAATATGTAGTAATTAATGAAAGAAGTTTAAACACACCATAATCATTTATATATAATGAATTAGTACAATATTTTACACTTTATACATTGCGTGGTAAGATACATGAGTGACTTAGTACCACATAGAGTTCCTATGAGGTTCAAAATTTTCACTATCTTCATCATCTCCATGTGTAGAGTAAGTGTATTGTGAAGAGTAGTCATCAAATGATAAATCCCCAAAATAGTTTTGCATGTAATTGTTAACATGCCACCCATATGGATCCGAGATTGGTTGACGTTGTCCATAAGCAAAATCATTTGAAGATTGAGTCTCGGATTCTTTCTATGAGTCGCTCGATTCCATCCCAACAAGAATGAGATATGAAGGGTTCGGGATTACCAAACAAATGGGATTTGGAAACCAATCCCATATCGAAAATTTTGGTATTTTTCAGGATGAGATTCCCGAACTTCGGGATGGTTTTGGTTTGGGATTTTTCAGTTTGGGTTTGGGACTTTTCGGCTTGGTTTGGGATTTTTGGGAATTTTTTCCAGCCCTACATGTAGGTGACCAAATAAAAAATAGAAAAATTAAAAACCACATGTCATTGACTAAGTAATTAATTGACACAATTTAAAATATAATACCACAAAAAATTTAGAATATGTGCAAATTTGTTTCTTGCAAAAAGAATTCAAAACAAAACCATATATATAAATATTTTAGCATATTTTCACAAAAACATAAGTGATATGGTGGTTAAGGTCTTGAAGAAGTGAAATGGGAGGGGTTCGAATCCCCCTATGCCCAAAATTGAGACTTTTCATAAATTTTCAAGTATTTTTGGGTTTCATATCGCGATATTATCGATAATATCGCGATATATTAACGATAATAAGAGGATAAGTCACCAAAATATCGTCGGACCAAAAAAACGATAATATTAGCGATATTTCGCCGATATTTTCGATATTTTGGTCCATGGCCGAGATAAGACTGGATCGGAATAAGGAGTCCTAATCCGAATGTAGTTTTAACTCGATCGAAAGAAGGTTTGCTGCTATAAATAGAAGGGGGAGTGCACCATTTAAGCCCCCTCAAATTCAACACACAAATTGCCCTGCGCAAACTCTCTCTACGCGAAACCTCTCAACAACCCTGAGAACTCTATTCTTACCCCATTTCTCACCAACACACCTTCAGTTTGGAAAACAGCACTGTGAAGGCAACCGGTGACATCTTCAGTTTGGAAAACAGTACTGTTGTCGTAGAATCAGCCGACTGCGAAGCACCTTCAGTTTGGAAAACAGCATTGCGTCGAGGCAGACTGATTACTTATCCAAGTCTCGGTCGACAAGGATTTTTGAATCCTTATTGGCAAAGGTCATCTCATCAGCCTTCTCGGCGAGGTGAGATGTTACAAGTTACTAAGCTCGGCACTTTGGACACCGAGTTGTTTATGATTGGATACTCACAAGTTAGTTTTAGAGTTCGGCATTCTGACGGCCAAACCACGTTTACCATCAAGACATACATTTCTTTTGAGTACTTGTGTCCATATAGTCTGGTACCAGTTCGACGTACTTATACTCTTACAAATATAATCACAGTGACCGAACCCGGGGCCGATAATTCGTGAACTTCGCAAGACTAGCAGCCTTGTCTTCAGGCTTTAGAACCCAAAGGCCGAGACGCGTTCCTTCCTCGGTCGCAATCGCAAGACGCATAAGTCATCAAGCGCGCTCAACGCAACATGAACACATTTTAGTCCTCGGTCGAGCTCGGCCGATGAGTTAGCACGCCTCGCACACAACCGAAAGACGTAGTTAGCTTATTAATTACTCGGCATGCGTGCCACGTAGGCTTAGTAGTTTTTAGGACCAACATTTTGGCACGCCCAGTGGGACCAAAGTGCTAAAACTACGAAGTTCATGCCCGTTGAAACACAATCAGTGAAGAAGAAAACAGCCATGGGAAAATCAACAGCTAACCTTACATCCCAGAACCTAGGGCAAGAGGGCTTGTCACAGGCACAGAACGTTGACGCCCAAAATACCAAACGCGACACGCCAAGAAAGGGAAGTTAATCTCGGCGAGCCACTTCGTGATGCAGGGATCCTCACCAAAATGACAAAAGGAATTTTTGTCGAAGAAATAATGGAGGATTATGATGAGGACGGTGGTGATGCATTTGACCTACCAACCAGATCATTTTTTCGACGGCGGCTCGACAAGCAAACTCGACAATTCGAGCAATGGTTCAACCGAGAAATAAATATACTCACATAAATTTGAGACGCCCTAGTTGGTAGAGGCCATGACAGTGGACCTGCCGACCGAACCAGGCCACTTACTTCCAATGACAGAAACACCTGTTGATATGGTCGAGGTTCAAAGAATGATCAATTCGACTTTGAAAAATAGGCTGAAATTCCCAAAATTCATCCATCTGTACCCAGCTTACGTGGAGAAGTTCGAATATCCTAAAGGCTTTAAGATCCCAGACTTTAGCCTTTTTGCTGGAGAATCGTCCTTATCCTCATTAGAACATGTGGCTCGATTCACTGCGCAATGCGGGGATGTTAATAGTGACTTCTATAAGCTACGGCTATTCAATTTCTCGTTAACGGGCTAGGCATTCATGTGGTACATCAATCTCCCACCTATTTCCATCCAAAGCTGGGAAAAGCTTGTCGAGAAATTCCATGAGCAGTTCTATCTGTCAGGAACGGAGATGTCAGTGTCTTCATTGGCCATGATGGCTCAGGCATCTGACGAGTCACCCATGGAATACCTAACGAGGTTTAAGTCAGCCAGAAATTAGTGCCGAGTACCTTTCCCTGAAGTAGAGTTCGTGAGAATCGCTTTAAACGGTTTAGACATGGAATACAAAAAGAAATTATTGGGGGCAAACTTCCGAGATATGTTTGAATTAGCCCAGCATGTCGAGCAGTATGATTACCTTCTCCGAGAAGAAAAAGTTTCAAAGTCAGCTACGCCTTGACCGAAAGCGAAGGTCCCCACTACGAGGGACGATTTACAAGAATCATATAGCCAGCTACGCCTTGGCCAAAAGCGAAGGTCTCCACTATGCCAGTGTGGACGCGGCTGTGATAGTGATCAATAAACCATACATATGCAAGGCCTTAGCCCACAGTGATTCCAAGGACGTCAAGACTCGCCCAACCTTAGAAGAGCCAACCAAAACATCAAAAGTTTATACCTTTGATATCACCAAGGCCAACGTAATTTTTGATCAGTTGTTGCTCGCCAAAATCATCAAACTTTGGCCGGGGCATAATATTCTTAAGGCCGAAAAGCTGAAAGGTAAAACATATTGCAAGTACCATAACTCAAATCAGCATACTACAAACAACTGTGTCGTGTTTCGAGATACCATTCAGAGCTGGATTGATAAGATTAAGCTAAAATTTCCTGAGAAACAGATGGTCGTTGACGTCAATCCCTTCCCTTTGACGATAGTTGGCATGGTGGATGCTCATTTGCCCAAAAGCAAAGGGAAATGGAAGACTGAGTTTGTTCCAATACAACATGTCCTAAAGAAAAACTCTCGGCCGTGACTCAAGATTGATCTATTTCAAACGAACTGCCTACAGAGTTTTAGGGACCAGCCATAGTCGAATCTATGTCAGACTCCAGTACAAAAAAAACTGAGGGACTGATGGTTTTGTGCAGTCGTTGTAAAGCATGCGTTATCCTAACGGAGACAAAGGAGAAACCACCTCAAGCTTCAACATCACGACAACCATCCACGGCCGCGATAACACCTCCAACACTACTTGGCCCAAGTCAGCGCCAGAAGGTGTTCGATAGGCTTGGTCCTCAAACACGACCCGATGGCCCATCCTTACAAAGAGGATTATTACTCGCGTAACTCTAGCAGCTCGAGTTCATCGGCGAATTAAAGAACTTTCAACGAATAGGCTGCATGGCCTGCGGACAATTCCCCAACCGGTGTCTATACCGCATTATCTAAGTCTCAGAAACGTCGACACCAACGGATAGACTGCATGGCCTGCAGACAAGCTGCACAAGCTACTTCAGCTACCAAATGGTAGCCGAAAGAAGTACCAGGTAGTGAAGATAATCAGCAACCCCCCGCAATCATGGTCGAATTACTTCAGGGAAACAAGGCAATCGATCGTGACTTGGAGACCACAATCGAGGAATCTGAGAAGCGCATCAAGCTCCTTTTTTGACTCGGGGAAATGAAAGCTCGTTTTGAGCAATTCAGAAAAGAAACGGGAGACAAACTCCTTCTGTTGCCTTCACTAGAGCCATTAATTAAAGTACGATGGAATCTGCACCTTCCGTTTCTCGGCGAAGCCTTAGAGTACATGCGAAAGTTTCACAAGAAATATTACGCTAACGACTTATACAGCCTACCAATGGAGTGTCAGAAAGCCCTTGACCTAGCCCTAACTTACCCTGACGCCTAACAAATTATCCAAAAGACCACCGATCCAGCGATGAAAGCCAGGTTCCAGCACATACGAGAAGCTCAAGTTCTCGACTTTAAGGTCGATCCGTATACCGATATAGACATCGCCGAGCTTTCTTTTTCTCTTGAGGACCTTCAGTATCTACGGTACCATTTCAAAGTCTTCTCGGCAGTGGCTTTTTTTGGCCTGCCGACCGATGAGAAAAAGCGCGTGGCACGTTTGGATGCGTACCTCGACACAAAGAACGCTCGAATTGCCTATCAGGAGCAAGCTCGTAAAGACCAACTCCTAACGTCAAGCGAGCTCGACGTGAATAACCAGAATGACACAGAAACGGAGGATGTGCCACAGCAACCACCAGCTAAAACAAAGGATGGTCAAGCCGAGGATACTCAAGAGCGGGATATTTCGGCTGATAGCGTAGAAAACAACGACCATAACCCGATAGGCCCTTCGATCCTTGATAATATAGAGATTAGCATGGTCCATGTTTTACCTGCCGAGTTTCAGCCGACCACATCTCAACCAAGTTTCTTGGATGGCGACGTGGTAGCCGAAGAAGCAACACAAGTTGACTTTGTCGTCGTCGAAGAGGACGGGCCAGAGAGCAAATATGATAAATTTAAAGTAGCTCTTGCCGAGTTGTTTCCCCGTTATTCTACCGATAATCTTCAACATCTGAAGTTGTTATATGTTACGGCTCATATTGAATGATACCCAGTCTCTAAGGTATTTGTTGATTATGGAGCAACAGTCAACATCATGCCTGTGTCCATCATGAGAGCACTGCGATGTTCTAACGATGAACTCATCCCGTCAGGGTTAACCATAAGCAGCTTCATCGGGGACAAGTCCCAGACAAAATGTGTGCTTCCTTTGGAAGTAAACGTTGCCGGTCGTAATCACATAACCGCATTTTTATAGTTGATTAAAAAACAGAGTATAATGCATTGCTCAGCCACGATTGGATCCATCAAATAGGCTGCATTCCCTCATCGTTATACCAAGTTCTTGTCTTCTGGGACGGCAAACCGATTTTAGTTCACCCGGTTAATAATCAGCCGTTCGAGGCAAACATGATTCAGGCTCGATACTATGATGATCACGTCGGCTACATCACCCTACAAGGCTTTAATGAGGAACGGCAGTCAACTCGGATATCAGTACAAAAGGCCATCAAGGTAAGCGCTGAGACTATGCACCAGAATTCGACGAGACTCGGGTTGGCCAATCTGATTACCGACACTAATGTCTGAACCCGATCAAGAAAGGCACCGGGCTGCAGTTTCATCAACCATGGAACGACTGCTGACCCATTGGCGTGCTATTTCCAAGCAACCAAATTCAGGCATAAACTTAGTGGAGTTTCTTGCCGAATGAGATAACGGTCCAGATCTGTCATTAGACAAGGTTCAAGCTGCTCCAGCCGAGCTCGAAGATAGTTGGCCCCAAGTCAAAGACCCTTTAGAGGAACTAAATGTTGGAACGGCCGACGACCCAAGGCCTTTATTTATTAGTGTTTTGTCACCCCAACATATGAAAGCAGAACTTTGTAATTTACTTAAGGAATTCAAAGATTGTTTTGCCTGGAACTACCATGAGATGCCTGATTTAGATCGAACGCTCATCGAGCATGAGTTACAAATTAAACCTAGGTGTAAACCATTTCGTCAATCACCTCGACGATTCTCAACCAAAGTACAACTCGGCATAAAGGATGAACTCGTTCGACTTCTGAAAGCCGAGTTTATTTGGATGGCTCGATACGTCGAATGGTTGGCGAACATCGTCCCAGTTTTAAAGAAAAGTGGTGCCTTATGTATCTGTATCGATTTTCAAAATTTGAATCTGGCAACTCCTAAAGATGAATATCCAATGCTGATTTCATATTTGTTAATCGACGCGACAGCAAACCATGAGATCTTATCCTTTATGGATGGACATGCTGGTTACAACCAGATTTTCATCGCCAAGGCCAATGTCCATAAGACCACTTTTCGTTGCCCAGGGGCACTCGACACATACAATGATGATGGGCGCGAACATGCCATTTTTCACCTTAACCGGCATCTCAACCCATCGAAAATCAATTATTCCATCGTCGAAAAGCTTTGCCTAGCCTTATTCTTCGCCGCATTAAAACTCAGGCATTACATGCTCCCGTCAGTCACTCAGGTCATCGCCCAGACCGACGTCATTCGTTACATGCTCACTCAGCTAATAGTAAAAGGCCGAATAGGGAAGTGGACAATGGCACTGTCTAAATTCAGTTTGCAATATGTGCCCTAGAAAGCTGTCAAAGGCCAAGCTTTGGCCCATTTTTTAACCCAACATCCCCTCCCCAACGATTTTGGGGGCAATGAAGTTGAAATCGGCATGGTGGAAACTCGTGATAATTACTGGACACTGTACTTCGATGGCTCTAGTACTTCAGCCTGGGCTGGTGTTGGGATAGTTATTCAATCCCCAGAACACAACCGTTGGTATTTTTCTCTTAAGCTTGATTTTGATTGCACCAATAATCGGGCCGAATACAAAGCCCTTATCATCAGCCTTGGCGTCCTTCATGACTTACGGGCAACCCGTGCCTTTATCCTCGGTGATTTCGAACTTGTGATTAACCAACTTAATGGTTCTTTTCGTTGCATGAGTTGCACTCTGGCGCCCTATCACATGGTTGCCAGCTATTTGGCCAAGTCTTTCGACGACATTACATTCGAACACATTTCTCGAGTTCGAAACACCGACGTGGACGAGCTAGCTCAAATAGCCTCTGGAGCACAACTCCTAGGGGGTAAGCTAGGCTAAGAAATACCTGTGTTGCGACGATCATATCCAACCTTGGTTAATTAGTAAGTCATCCAACGCAATAGCGTGATTCATACATGAGTCATGTTCTTACCTTTGTTGTTAAAGCGAAATGACCCTATCGATGTTTGCGTAGTCGAGGTAATACCAGATGACTGGAGGACGTCCATTATGTTGTATCTTGACAACCCCAATGGCAAACACGACTGCAAGACAAGGGTTCATGCCACGAACTATGTCACGTACCAAAATGAATTGTACCAAAAAGGTGAGGATGGTCTGTTATTGTTATGCCTTGGTCCTCAGGAAGCTGCTCAAGCAATTGCATAAGTTTATGAAGGAATTTGCGGGGCTCATCAGTCTGGTCGAAAGATGCGATGGTTGCTTCGCCGACATGCTATTTCTGGCCGAGTATACTGAAAGATTGCATTGAGTTCACACGAGGATGTGTACAGTGTCAAATTCATGGTCCTATACAGAGGGTCTCGGCCGAATCACTACATTCGGTCACTAAACCATGCATGTTTAAAGGATGGGCCATGGACGTAATCAGCAAAATTACACAATCCTCCGAGTCAGCAAGGCGTGCATGGATACTCGTCGTGACGGACTACTTCACCAAATGCGTCGAAGCGAAGTCATATGTCGAGTTAAAGTCTAAAAAAGTTTGTAATTTCGTAAAAGAAAACATCGTGACTAGATTCGGCGTACCAGAAACAATCATAACAAACAATTGTACAATCTTCACATCCAACAGGTTTAAGAAGTATACGGCGAATCTGAAAATTTGACTCGAGCAGTCTACGCCGTATTACCCACAGACGAATGGGCAGGCCGAAGCAAGTAATAAGGTTTTGATTGGTAGCCTTGAAAAAATGGTAAATAGAGAGGCCTGGTATATGGCATCTGAAGCTAAACGAAGCGTTATGGGCTTATCAAACTTCACTCCGATCAACCACTGGAACGACTCCATACGCGTTAACTTATGGACATGATGCAATGTTGCCGGTCGAGCTAACTATAAACTCGTTGTGAGTAATTGAACAAAGTAGTTTGTTCAGTGCCGAGTACAGTTAGGCCATGAGACAAGAGTTATAAGATTTAGAAGAAGTTCGGCTTGATGCTTATAACTTATTAGTGGCACAAAAGAAGATTGCCAAACGAGCGTATAATCAACGAGTCAGGCAAAAAGGGTTCAGCGAATGAGAGTTGGTTTGGCAAACCGTGCTACCTGTGGGAATTAAAAACCCTAGGTTCGGAAAATGGTCGCCGAATTGGGAATGACCGTTCATTATTCACAAAGTTCTCGGCAATGGGGCATATCATCTCAAGGATCGAACTGGTTTAATTCACAAGTTGCCAATCAACGGGAAATTTTTAAAGAAGTACTACTCGATAACTTGGGAAATGAGAGAATAAAGGCACATTTCATTAAATTTGTAAAAGTTACAAATGACAAGGAATTAAAACGGCCTACAAATATACACAGTCCTAGGGAGTTGAAGGAAAGAAAGCCTTGAGAGCAGCTTTTAGTTCCAACCATCTTACTTCACCCATTGTGACTTCGGCTTGCCTTGTTCTCTTATCGAGCTGGAGTTGTTGTATCTGCTTTACGCCAGCTGTAAAGTCTATTAGTCGAGCTTTATTCACTTCAAAATCCCTTTCGAGTTTCAAAGCAACAGCCGACCTTTGCTGTTGAAGCTTAGCAGTTTGACATTGAAGTTCGGTAATTTGATGATCAAGGCCGGCCAGCTGCGTTTTCTTTGCTTTTATGGCATTAACCTCTGGCCTGCTGGCTTCATGTGTGATCTTTGCAGCCTTCAGGTCGTCCTCGGCCCGAATAGCCCTTTCAAAAGTAGTAAAGTACTGCCGGGTCTGCTTTAGGATATTGGATAAATGAACGACACTTTCGGTGCTCAGCAAACCACCGGCCGTAAGATTGTTCAGGCACTCCCCTACAAAGTCGAGGTCGTTACACCAAAGGACTTGTGAGGTCGAAAGGGATAGGAGTTCCTGCAACTTGGTGAAGGCATTAGATTCGACTGTGGTCGCAGAAGGCTTGACCAACACGCCAGATGACCCAGCGGCTCCGAAGGTACTAGAGAGTAAGGCATCAAGCTCGACCTCCCATGAAGGCTACACAGAAAGAAACTTGTCAGAACAAGTTAAGTCGCAAGGAAGTAAGAAAAAAGGAAAATGTTAGACCTGCCGAGAAGAGACTTTGGCTATGTCTGCTGGCTCATTGCTCTAGCCCAGATAGCTTAATGGCCAAGCCCAGTGTTTAAGACTACTTTTTAATTCACACGGCCGATGAAAGTTATCTACGTTCGATGACCACTGAGGTGGCCAGGAGATATAGATAAGGCATTTCAGCGCATATAATTTTCAGTGAAATGAGAACGTGGGCACCTGACATTTAATATTTTCCTGGTTTAGAATTCTAAGGTAGAAGATTGACCAAAGGAAAACAATAAGGGTACTTACGTAGGCCGAAGTGGCTTCTTGGGAGAGGATGCCAAGGTCTTGATCCTACGGGTGAATTGGTGTTTTCGCCGTTGCTTCAGGCTCGACAATGGGCCTTTTCCCACGATCGGCTGCAGGAGGAACGACCTAGTTGGTTGCCTCGACCATAGGGGGAGGATTAGCAGAAGGAGGATTAGTTGGTCTAGGGCGACTCACCAGCGGAATCTCGTCGCTCTCACAATCCTGAATGAAAACTGTTAGTACTTTCAAATTTAGGAGAGTTACCAATAAAATAATCATACCTCTTCTAGGATGATCGTTGATTGTTTTGGATTTTTGGGGAGAATCTGCCCGGCCGAAGGGGTCACATCCCCCAAGACAGGTGCAACGATCTGTTTCGGAGCTGCCGGTTCCTCGACCAGCGGAGCATCAATTGGTTCAACCACGACTTGAGGGACGGGTTGAACTTCAGATACTTGGTCGGCAGAAGCTGGCCGCACCGCCGTTGAGGCCTGGCCGATCGGGGTAGAAAGAGAGACACTAGGAGTAATCGCTCCCGTGGTTTGGCTGGAGATGAAGTAAATCTCCTGCTCTCCTCTTTTCGCCAATTTCTTGACGCTTTTTGTATGTCGGGAAGTTTCACCTGCTGTCTCGACCTCCTGGCGAAACCGTTTGCTTTTCTTGGATGAGGGGACCAGCTTTTTCTTAGCAGCGGCTACAACTACCACGTCTACCCGCTTCAGCGCTTGGTCGTATGAAAGTGTGAAACCAAAGTCAACAAAGTTTTGAACATTTAAAGAAAGAAGATAAAGATAGACATATACATTGGGTTGTCTCTTTGGATTGTAGGGCATGAGCTTTTTGGGGTCGGTTGCCAAAGATCTTTTTGACGACGTCTTCAATAGGAGTACCAAAGAAGTTCTGGGTGTACTCTTCCCACCAATCGCCAAAGGTGTCGGTGCTGAGAGATTCAAGAACATTTGGTCGAATGTGGAAGTTTTTGCACCTTTCCTGAAACTCTTGCTCGGTATCTTTACACTCATTTTCTGAAGTACCGAATAGGCGTCTTCGGCTTAGAAGGGAGCAGAAAGTAAGTAGAGGCACCGAGCAACCTTGGAGGTAGTCGAGTTACCAAGCAGTGAAGTGGGGGTGGTAGACCTCCCAGCTTGCTCGGCGAGCGTCGTAGCCGAGGGGAAGGTCGCGTGTTAACATAAACGACCCCTAGTTTTGACGAAGATCAGCATCTTAAGCTTCACTCCATGCTGATGTCGGAAGCCTGAGTGAAGAGGGGTATTCTTGATGATGACATACTAAAAATTCATCGTAAAAAATGACTCATAGGCCAAAAAAGTATATGTCGGAAGCCTGAGTGAGAAGGGGTATTCTTGACGATGACATACTAAAAATTCATCATCAGAAATGACTTCTAGGTCGAAAAAGTATTTGAAGACTTCTTCGGCACGGTGAGAATGTGCCGGTCGAGAGGCCAACTGAAGGCTGAGCGCTTCAGTGGATTGGAAGTTGAGGATCTCTGGCCGAAGTGTGGCAAAATAGACCTGCAGCCAGAGTTGGAAAACCCAGAAAGGTCAGTTCTGATGCAAGTCGATCTTGCTGATAGTCACTTCAGCCAGGTAGCATAGGAGGTTGGCGATGACGGCTGAACTAAGGGCTAGGGTGTGACCGCTAGCTAGGGCTTCAGCCACCGGCATGTTCTCGACCAAGCATTTATTTGACTTGGTACAATAAATAAACTTGTTCTACCCGTAAAATAGGAAGGCTTCGTGCTTTCCCTTCCGTAGGCTTGCTTCCCCTCAGCCAGCAAAATAGAGTATAAGGGTGTTGTAGTTGAAGAAGTTTTTTGTGCAACTTCTGAACTTCTTCTTTTGAAGGCTCTTGACCTTTTTTGCTCAACGTCTCGACGGCCCGTTTGTCGAATAATGCCTTGAGATCGAGGTTAGACGGGCACCCATAAAGGGCGGCATCGATTGGGATGCCAGAAGGGGAAGTCCCAAGGATAGTTGAAATGTCGAGGATGGTGGGGCCGATAGGGCGGAAGGGAAGGATCATGGTGTTGGTGGCCGAGCACCAGAGGCTCAGAGATGCCATGAGGAGTTCTCTGTCCATGGTAATCTCCACAGTCGAAAGTCTGATGGCATCGTAAATGCTGAGAGCCTTCCATCCTTGGCCGAAAAATCTTTCCATCCGTTTGACCCAGGCTGCCTAGGCTACGATGGTCGAAGGCCAGGCTCTTTGGGGCTTTGTCAGGCCACACTTCAACCAATCAAACCCTTGCAGCAAATGTGCCAGGCAGTGAGCCTTGAAGAGGGTGGTGATGGACGATGGCACTGTGTCCTTGAAGAGTGGTCCTAGGATTTGATAAATGGTGCTCAAATCACTCTCGAAGCGCAGGGTTTTGATGGCACTCCGGTCGATGAAGTTCTTGTATTTGTTGCATTCGTCAGAGAACTTGGAAATGAAGGAAGCCATTGATGAAGACTCAAAGATTTTCTGGGTTCAAATGAAGGATTTTTGAGTTGAGAGCTTTTGGGTTTTCTAGGATTTTGAGAGCAAAATGGTGAGAGGTTTTTAGGGTTTTGGAAGCGTAAAGTATGAATAGAAGAATTCAGGTATTTATAGGCGTTTTGGAAAGAAGGTTAAACGTTTGATTTTCAAAATTGGGGGTAGAGGACGCACAATTGCGTATTACAGCGAGTTTAATGGTCAAAGACGTTTCGACAGCCGCACGCCTCGAAAATCATTATTGAAAGCTGCTAGGGTAACCGAGGGATCGACACGTTGCAGGACTTTTGGAAGAATCAAGGATGCGAGATGATGTTTCGTAAATGTGCATGGTGGTGATTCTCGAGACAATTTAATATTTTGAAAATGCCAAATGACGGTTTCGCTTCTTCAAGGTCAAGGCTCGACCAAGGATTGTAGGCAGACGGCCTCAGAAGCGAAGGGGCAATGTTTGAGCCCAAAATATTGGTTTGGGCCGAGTTTAGAATTGTTCTCAGCCCGGAAGCCTTATTCAAGGGTTACTGTGAGCCATCCAGTTCGTAAGCCGCCTAGTCGAGGCCGGCCAAGACTTATCAGGAAATTGAGTGTTCTAGATAAAGATAGAGTGAGTCCCATTACAAGACGGATGGATGGGGGAGTTGAATCCCGATGCAATAAGGATTCTCGGCAGGATGAGGAAATCGAGGCCTGGAAATGAATGTGGCCTGATAGAGGGTTGGGTTCAAAGTCTTAATGAAGGTAGGATTGGCCGAGATAAGACTGGATCGGAATAAAGAGTCCTAATCCGAATATAGTTTTAACTCGATCGAAAGAAGGTTTGTTGCTATAAATAGAGGGGGAGTGCACCATTTGAGCCCCCTCCAATTCAACACATAAACTGCCCTGCGCAAACTCGCTCTACGCGAAACCTCTCAACAACCTTGAGAACTCTATTCTTACCCCATTTCTCGCCAACACACCTTCAGTTTGGAAAACAGCATTGTGAAGGCAACCCGTGACATCTTCAGTTTGGAAAACAGCACTGTTTCCGTAGAATCAGCAGACTACGAAGCACTTTCAGTTTGGAAAACAGCACTGCGTCGAGGCCGACTGATTACTTATCCAAGTCTCGGTCGACAAGGATTTTCAAATCCTTATTGGCAGAGGTTATCTCATCAGCCTTCTCGGCAAGGTGATGTGTTACAGGTTACTAGGCTCAGCACTTTGGACGCCAAGTTGTTTATGATTGGATACTCACAAGTTAGTTTCAGAGTTCGGCATTTTGACGGCTAAACCACGTTTACCATCAAGACATACATTTCTTTTGAGTACTTGTGTTCATATAGTCTGGTACCAGTTTAGCGTGCTTATACTCTTACGAATATAATCACCATGACCAAACCCAGCGCCGACGATTCGTGAACTTCGTAAGACTAGCAGCCTTGTCTTCAGGCTTTAGAACCCAAAGGCCGAGACGCGTTCCTTCCTCGGTCGTAATCGCAAGACGCAGAAGTCATCAAGCGCGCTCAACGCAACATCAACACATTTTACTCCTCGGCCGAGCTTGGCTGACGAGTTGGCACGCCCCACACATAACCGAATGACGTAGTTAGCTTATTAATTACTCGGCTTGGTAGTTTTTAGGACCAACAGAACCGTTCAATTTCTTAATCTTCATTTGAAGATCTATTCCTACAAAACATTTGAATTGGAGATCGTTTATGCATCTAAATGTATGGGAAAAAACAATGGTGTAAGCCTCAAGTAACATAAAATTCATGATGACTAAACAATCTAATGTTTTTTTTTTTTTGTAAGAATGATCTTTAGATAAATACTGAAAAATTAAACATAAAATTTATACAGCGAAGCTAGGTTACACCTTTAGAATACCCCAAAAGAAAATTTTGCTATACTTCCCTCAATATTTACTTTATGCCACGCCGACTACGTTATTTGCAAATAATGAAATATGTTTATTCCTCTTATGGGGAATTAAGTATTAATTATTTATTCATGTTTGTAAGGGCTAGTTTAGGATTGCTATGATTCTTTTTTAAAACTGCTTCAACTGTGCTTTTAAGAATAATCTGCTATAAAATAAATCAATATAGTATTTGATAAATTGTATTCTTAAAACTGTCGTGAGTATGAAAAGCAGTGTAAAAGCGTAGCGTTTGAGAAATTTTAATGTAAGTAATATAATTGTATATGTTAAGCAAATTATAGTAGGGGTTGTCACGCCCCGGACCCGGATCGGTAATAAAAACTCTAACCCGAATCCGAAACGTGAGTTAAAAGCTAAATAAATAAAAGGAAATTGACACGGGTTAGAAAAATAAACTCTTCTTATGAAAATAACTCCAAAATCCTTACAGGGTGTACAAAAATAATAAATTAAAATCCTTAAATTTCTCCTCAATCACAACCTCAACCCTTCTAACACCTGTCTTTCCAAATAACATATGTCCTTGCCAAATAACTTATCTGTAAAATAATAGGTGAGGGGTGAGCAACAACCACCGTCGCTCAGTGAGTAAAATATGTAATATACCAGTCAAACTTGCCATTTTAATCACATTATAAAATAGGATAATAATATCAAAGGTTTAGCCACATAATTCCATATCACATCATCCCTTTACGTGTCTATTATATCCTTCATAAATTGTAACTAACTCCTAATGGCCTTCTTGCCCTAATGTCCCCATGTGCAGTTTACATTTATCCCTCGGATTAATGCAACACCAAATTTCTCATGCTCCATGAACATTTCCAAATAATCCACATATCACGATATATAATAACTCCAAAATATTTCAACAAATCCAACATGCTTGACTTGAAATAAATAGAGATTTATAAATAGATAAAACCCACAATAGTTCATGGTTTTCATTTATTGAAAATAAGAATATTTTAAAACACATTACATAAACCACTCACCTCGATAATCCAAGTTTCCTCGATAATCCAAGTTTTGACAAGACAACCCAACTAACATCTCCCCACACCTCAAACTCTCTAACCCTAAACTCTCTTTCTCTGTCTACACACACACATTTGCACGGACATGCATGGCTTCCCAGCAGCCAACATATGTTTCTAAACTGGTGAATAAGAACGAAATAAAAGCCCTCTATATATAGGCATCTAAAGTCGGCATGGCATAAGCCACCTCATGCTTGCTATAACGCCACTAATCAAAGAAACCAGTGCACTCTTTCTAATTCAACACCTCCTGCTATATACTCACAACCACCTCCTGCTTGCATGATTTGTAAATGATAGCTCCTACTAAAACTTCATGAGTCACACGCCCACATGTCCAATGTATGAATTTCAATGCCACCTCCAGTTTTATGTTGTCAACTCCTAATTAGCTATAATAAGTTTAGTCAACATGTATACGTGCCCTCTTAAGCACATAATTCTTCTTTCATATAGCAATTTGGATTGGTAAAAAAATGATAGCTAGCCACGTACACATAAATAGGATGAATGGTTATCCACGTTAGCTAAGAGTTGGATAGGGATAAAATCATGGTAGTAATAATACCTAATAAACTCTGAAAATACGGGATGTTACAATCTACCCTCCTTAAAGCAATTTCGTCCTTGAAATTTACCGAACCTTATTCCGAAGTCTTCTCTTAAGCTTCTATGTCACTGACTCAGTTCAATTCAACCTGACTGGCTCCACAGTTTCCCAAGGGTATCTAATCCCTGGAGCTCTGATACCATTCTGTCACGCCCCGGACCCGGATCAGTAATAAAAATTCTAACCCGAATCCGAAACGTGAGTTAAAAGCTAAATAAATAAAAGGAAATTGACACGGGTAGGAAAAATAAACTCCTCTTATTAAAATAACTCCAAAATCCTTACAGGGTGTACAAAAATAATAAATTAAAATCCTTAAATTTCTCCTCAATCACAACCTCAGCTTTTTTAACACCTGTCTTTCCAAATAACACATGTCCTTGCCAAATAACTTATCTGTAAAATAATAGGTGAGGGGTGAGCAACAACCACCATCGCTCAGTAAGTAGAATATGTAATATGCCAGTCAAACTTGCCATTTTAATCACATTATAAAATAAGATAATAATATCAAAGGTTTAGCCACATAATTCCATATCACATCATCCATTTACGTTTCCATTATATCCTTCATAAATTGTAACTAACTCCTAATGGCCTTCTTGCCCTAATGTCCCTGTGTGCAGTTTACATTTATCCCTCGGATTAATGCAACACCAAAGTTCTCATGCTCCATGAACATTTCCAAATAATCCACATATCACGATATATAATAACTCCAAAACATTTCAACAAATCCAACATGCTTGACTTGAAATAGATAGAGATTTATAAATAGATAAAACTCACAATAGTTCATGGTTTTCATTTATCGAAAATAAGAATATTTTAAAACACATTACATAAACCACTCACCTCGATAATCCAAGCTTTGGCAAGACAAGCCAACTAACATCTCCACACACCTCAAACTCTCTAACCCTAAACTCTCTTTCTCTGTCTACACACACACACATTTGCACGGACATGCATGCAATACATGCATGGCTTCCCAGCAGCCAACATCTGTTTCTAAAGTGGTGAATAAGAACGAAATAAAAGCCCTCTATTTATAGGCATCTAAAGTCGGCATGGCATGAGCCACCTCATGCTTGCTATAACGCCACTAATCAAAGAAACCAGTGCACTCTTCCTAATTCAACACCTCCTGCTATATACTCACAACCACCTCCTGCTTGCATGATTTGTAAATGATAGCTCCTACTAAAACTTCATGAATCACACGCCCACATGTCCAATGTATGAATTTCAATGCCACCTCCAGTTTTATGTTGTCTACTCCTAATTAGCTATAATAAGCTTAGTCAACATATATATGTGCCCTCTTAAGCACATAATTCTTCTTTCCTATAGCAATTTGGATTGGTAAAAAAATGATAGCTATCCACGTACACATAAATAGGATGAATGGTTATCCACGTCAGCTAAGAGTTGGATAGGGATAAAATCATGGTAGTAATAATACCTAATAAACTCTGAAAATACGGGATGTTACAGGGGTGGTGGCAACAGTGGGGTCATGGGCATCGGCAAAAAGGTGGGTGTATGGTGGTAGTGCCAATAATAGGGTGTGGTGCTTAGTATCTAGAGGTAGCAGTGGCGGCGGCGGCGGCGGCGGCGCCGCTAGTAACAACGATGGTGGTGACAACGATGATGGTGGTGTTATTTAAGGGATAAGGTGTTTATACAAAGATAATGTCACTTTAAAACTATGAGAATATTACAGGAGTTGAAAATCTGCATTAAAGGCTCAGCTTCACTTTTTATGAAAATAGCTTTTAAAAGCTGTTATCTAGAGCCACTTAATACTACGATTTAATAATATTCTTCTTCACTCTTAGGTTCGATTTTCACCAAATGTGAGTTTGAATCATATTATTGCTAGTCTATTGTGAGACTAAGCTCACCCTTTCCTCATTAGTGTAAATAATATTGTTTGTTTGAATAAATAAATAAAAAATAAAAAAACTGTTATCTACAAGTTATTGTTTTAAAATAAGAAAAATACTTAATTTAAAACTTTTTATTACTTAACTTTAAAATTAACTTTTGATGAGAAAAATCAATATCAAACGTGGCCTGAGTCGTTTCCAAAAAAAACCGTGGCCTGAGTCTTACTACTTCGAACCACAAATCCTTGGGTCAATGTATTGTTTGTTTGGTGATATATGGGCCATGTATGAAAGTGTCACATCAAGGGCCCATATTATGTGCCCCGGCTTGTTAGCCCGATCAACTTCAGATAGATCTAACACTTTTATTGGAAGATCCCGTGTTTGATACTCCAGTTGATAAGTTTATTTGACTATGGTCATGAGTATAGTGAAATTATCTATAACTTCTTCGGATCCGAAAAGAGAGGATAATCATAGCTTGCCATTAGTTATTCTTCTTTTATAAAAGAAAAGAATTATATACCATGTATTATTCGATATACATGGTCTGTTAAATGGATTAACTCATGATATGTTAAAAGGTAATTCATATGCAATCTAATGCTATTACTATGGGGATTGGAAGGTTTAAGTTTCTTTGAATAAATAATTCATAATTTATTTTTAAGTTATACAACAAAATTTAATTTCTTTGTTCAATATAACTTACTTATATAATGAGTTATCCAACTTAATTGAATCGCAGGTATCAGAAAAGTTCATAATACATAAATAGCTTTCAAAATACATAACTAGCTTTCTCTCCTCAATAGTTGTATGTGTTACGATGTTTTACTATGTTAAGGGTGGTGTCATCCAAACACCCACTTTTACTTCTTAACATTTTTTTTAGTTTTTGACCGTCGGATCGAATAAATTGAAGAAAATTTAATAAATAAAAAAAATTAACAAGAGTATGTAGAAGGTATAAAAGAGTATGAATAGCATTACCTTATATTAATTGTGAATTGGGACTATTTATTTAATAAAATCATGTTTGAATACAGTCAATACATTATTATAATCTGTAGGATTTTATAAATTTTTCATAGTCAATCCAATCTGAATTGCAGAGTAGGTTGGCCATCTTTTTATAAAAAAAAATACATCCATTGGTTTCCACGATTTCCATGTTTTGTGGCATGCTTTTATTTCTTATCGTTATCTTAATCTAACAAACGGTCTTCGCCCTGGGAAATCATTCGTCGTATATAAAATATGATGATATAAGAAAAGCATAAAAGCTGAACCTTTAGACCCCTTTCTTTGGCCACAATGGTACTTTTTATCCTTGGATCATAATTATGGCCGAGCTCACGTTCCACTTCTCCTATAAATTAATAACAAAATGATGTATTTTTACTAGATTTCTAAACACCGATTTCTGCAAAATTCCAACAGGATCCTGTGAGATCCCACATCGTCTAAGAGAGTGGATCCTATGAGCCTTATATATATATTCTCATCTCTACCTAGCGCGAGGCCTTTTGAGAGCTCATTGGTTTCGGGTTCCATTGGAACTTCGAAGTTAAGTGAGTAGCGCGCAAAAACACTCCCATGATGGGTGACCCACTGCGAAGTTCTCATGTGAGTTCTCAGAAACAAAACCGTGAGGGCGTGGTCGGAGCCCAAAACGGACAATATCGTGCTATGGTGGAGGCGTGCCTAGGATGTGGTGGGGGCCCGGGTCGAGATGTGACAATCCTCTCAGGATTTTTTTGTGGGGATCTTAGGGATCCGTGAATCGTATCCGTTTATCGTACATCGTGCGATCAATTTTTGTCAAATACTGTTTATGTTTATTTTTAAATAAAATATTTTAAATGATTTTTTACCGCACGATGTACGGTGAACGGACACGATTCACGGATCCATAGGATCCTCACAAAGAGGATCCAGACTCTGCAAAATTTAGTTAGGCTTGTTCAGCTCTTCTAACAGTACTAAATAAACAAAAAATGGAAGTTGTTATTAGTACTTTAAATTTTTCATTTTGCACTCCTAACAAGTGTATTTTTCTTTCTAATTATAAAAAGTTTGGAATGCAAAATGAGATTTTTGAAGTGCCAATAACAATTCCCAAAGAAATTACATCTAACGAATTATGTCCATCTGAATACAAATCACAATTTAAAAGGAACTGTTATTGATACTCTAAAAATCTTATTTTGTATTCCTCATAAGTATATTATTTTTTTCTAAATATAGAAAGTTTGGGGTGCAAAATAAGAATTTTGAAGTGCTAATAACAATTCCTTTTTAAAATGTGCGTAAAATCTGCTATTTTTGTGACTTTTGATAAATTACTTTTACATATGTATTAGACTATAACTTAGACGTATAGAAGAATAACTTTTTATTGTAAATAGCCACACAGAAGTTGAGGTTCCCATAATCCAACCAAATAGTGCAGATTGCACTTTGAAAGCTACCAATCACCAAAGTGTGCCGCTGGAGGAGATCATTGGAGGAGACACCGGTTGAACCGAGTACCAAGAGTAGGTTGTAGAAGATTCGCGGTGAGTAACGATAATTGGAGAGAAGAAGGCGTGAAGGCCAGATCTGAAACAAGCTCAGACTAAATTGAGACAAAACTCAGAGAACACTGAGATGCAAAAAGCTCGTAAAAATGGCTCCAACAACTAAAGCCATAAAAGATAAGCGAACGGGAGGAAACATTGGGGAAGGAAAAGATAGAGCAGAAGTAACTGTTGCCACCGATCCTAACCAAAGTGAGGGGTTGGCGGTTGAGATAGAAAAGTTTAGGGCTTTTTGTTTTGGGCGAGAGAGAAGAGAAAGTGAACAGAACTTTTTGTTGTTTATTGTTATAATTAATGTGTGATTTTGAGCCTTCAACAAGGAAAATTTAGAGCTTGTTTGGTATCCTATTTAAATTTTTTTATCATTTCTCAAAACATTTCTTGAAAACAATTTTCTTTAAGACTCAAAAACTTGATTGGTTTGTGATTTAAAAATTTTAAATCTTACGACTTAAACTAGACAAAGAGATCTAAAAAGAGGAGGTTGCAGGAGAGGGAGAAAGAGGAGAGAGGAGAAAAGAAAGTAAGAGATGATTGAAGGAAAGAGAAAGAAGGGAGATGATCAGACGAGATAGAGAGGAAGATGAGTGAGAGAATGAAAAGTGCAGATTGGAGGAAAGACGAAAAAGTTAAAATAAAAAATAAAAAAAAATAAAAATAAAAAAAGAGGAAAGACAAAGAAGAAAAGAGAGAGATAGATTTTGTCACATCCCGACCCGGGGTGCATCACTTCCCGGGCCCGCTCCACCACCGTAGCACGATATTGTCCGCTTTGGGCCCCGACCACGCCCTCACGGTTTTGTTTCTGGGAACTCACACGAGAACTTCCCAGTGGGTCACCCATCATGGGAGTGCTCTCGCGCGCTACTCGCTTAACTTCGAAGTTCCGATGGAACCCGAAGCCAGTGAGCTCCCAAAAGGCCTCGTGCTAGGTAGGGATGAGAATATACATTTAAGGATCATTCCCTTGGGCGATGTGGGATGTCACAATCCACCCCCCTTAGGGGCCCGACGTCCTCGTCGGCACACACGCGACCAGGGTTAGGCTCTGATACCAATTGTCACATCCCGACCCGGGGTGCATCACTTCCCGGGCCCGCTCCACCACCGTAGCACGATATTGTCCGCTTTGGGCCCCGACCACGCCCTCACGGTTTTGTTTCTGGGAACTCACACGAGAACTTCCCAGTGGGTCACCCATCATGGGAGTGCTCTCGCGCGCTACTCGCTTAACTTCGGAGTTCCGATGGAACCCGAAGCCAGTGAGCTCCCAAAAGGCCTCGTGCTAGGTAGGGATGGGAATATACATTTAAGGATCATTCCCCTGGGCGATGTGGGATGTCACAAATTTTGAGTGAGAGGGGAGGAGGGAGAGAAAAGTAAGGAGTGAGTTTTAAGTTTAAAAATTCTAAAAACTCACTTTTTATGTTTTTAGAGAATATACTATATTTTTTAGTTAGTCTTGAGTTCAGTTTTTTAAAACAGTCCTGTCAAACAAGTTTTTAAGGCCTAAAACTTGAAAATTGTTTTTGAGTTTAAAAAGTTGGATTCAAGTAGAGTACCAAACAGGCACTTAGTTACTGTATTCATTCTTAGCTGAAATATATCATTCCAATTTTAAAGTTGTCTTTGAAGGGACTTCTTTGCCAAAGTATATGGTTGTGGTCCTTGTAGTTTAGGCAAAGTTCCACTTCATCGTAGTGGAATTTCAGCCAAACTACGTGGACTAAAATCAAATTTTGTCCTTCATTTTTCTGAGGAAAGAATGAACCAAACTTGAAAATTAATTTGCTTGATGTAGTTTAATTAAACTTATTCATGCTTGGAAAATGTGGTGACGATGAAATTGTCCCCAACCCAATTTCACAAGCTGGAAATTTGGACCTACTACCTAAAGATCCAAAAGTTGAAGGTGAAAACTTAAACGTCATTTTCTCCTTCTTTTTCTTACTGCCATGACCAGGAGCCTTGGCAGATAGCTCCAAATTGAAAGAATCAGGACACAAAAAGCTAATATGGTTTAGCATGGCCTTTTCTGCAAATGAGAAGGATTAATTAATTACTTACACCTGTGATACCATGCCACTATTCCGAGCTAGTATACTAACATACGAAATGGTAGTTTGTGATTGATTTGAAGTATTATCATAGTTACATTTAAGTTGTAGATACGTTTCTCTCGTGCAAATGTGTGCATTGCTTGTGATTAGTGGTGGATCCAGAATTTGAACTTTGAGATGTCTCAGTGTTAAATCAAGTTTTTTAGATAGGAACAGAACGTGAAGCGTTTAAAAAAAAAATCAGCTTATTCACTGAGGCATTTCGTCGAACGGTTGGTGAGCTTGTTGTCGCCAACCAAATTGTATTGTACACATGTCAACAGATAGCGGCATATGGCGAAGGAATTTGATGAGTGATATAGAAAGAACTTGTCAAGTGTTGTCGACACAACCTATTGAGATATGTCTAACATGCATTACATCAAACATTTAATAAGCATAAAAATACTCGTATCAAACATTAGACAGATTCTCAAAAGACCTTTACATGTATATTTTTTGAACTTTTGCTGGGACCACCTTGGTCCCTACTTCCATCCCCTCTGCTTGTAGTCCAAGATTTTGACTGGTGATGAAGAGGGAATATTGTATTGGATTTCTTCAGAATGTGTGCGGGAATCAACAGTTTCCTCGGAAGAGGATGCTGTTCGAATCTTAGCCGTTCATCATACATCGTACAGTCAGTTTTCATCAGATACTATTTGTGTTTAATTTTAAATAAAAAAGTCAAATGATTTCTGACCACACGATACACAATGAATGGCTAAGATGTGAGGATCCCTAAGATCCCTACAAAGTGAATCCGGATGAGATCCAATTCCAGTTTCCTCCAAAGGTTAATGACTATTTAATCTTAATCAAGTCAACACTCGGTACTAAAAATAAGAAAAGGCCATAGATTAAGCAGCTTAAACTAAACAACTTTACATAAACAGAAGTAAATTAAAACTTTGTCCAAAAAAAAAAAAAAAAAAAAAAAAAAGAAGTAAATTAAAACTGACAACCCAAACATCATTAAACCAATAAGGCAATAACCATTGTACAGAGAGATGGGCACTTGCACAATGCCCCCATTTGATTGCAAGCAAAAACCTCATTACTACAGCTTTCTTGTTTAAGCAAAGAAAACTGAAAAAACAACCCATGCTTTAAGTACACCCCAAACGTTGTTAACCACACCCCCAAAATTTTCTGCTCTAAACAGAGAGAGACGCCATTGAACCATTCATTGTTTTTGGCACTTCATTCACTTGTTGAGTATCTTGATGTCCAGTACTTTTCAATCTCCTCTGCTGATCTTCCAGGGATTCTCCCAGCAATCAGAGACCACCTAAGAAGAAGAAAAGATAAGGGAAATTTGCTCATTTTATTATACAAGCGATATACTACACTACGTTCATCTAACTACGGAGATGAGGATTTGAACTGAGAGCCGAAGAGAAGCAGACTGCTCTCTAGCCAAGTTGATTAAGGGAAACTATGAAAAAAATTAGACATAAAAAGTTTAAGAAGAAAATAATGGCTCACCTCTCACCAACCAGATTAAACATCCTAGTGATTAGAGTTTCTTCATCTTCTGAAAAGTCAAGCTTAGAGTCTTGACTTTCCTCTGCAAAAAATTGAGATATATAATTAAGGTGCCTATTTGTGAGTTATTTGTTGAGAAAAAAACTAAAAATTCCCAAACCAGTAATCACATATTAAGACAAAGTGGATGCATGTTTAATCACAACAACTAATTGATTATTAATTTCAGAGAGAGTTACCTGGGAAGAGAAAAATAGAACCAAAAACTAAACATACTATGTATTGGTAAACTTTATAGGCCCACCATAGCCTATCACACCATCACCGATATTGTTATAACATAACCACCTATTATTAGTTGTTAAGTTTAATCACATAAAAGATCTCGATGATATTAGTGGTGAAAACTTTCATATATTAGTTATATACTATTTTGTTATATAATTGATATAGAATCTTATTCTCTAACATATATAACATATAAAATTCAAAGAGAATATAAGATGTAAAACCGAAAACACAGATTGCAAAGGGTCACCCATCAAAGTATCAATAGCAAGTAGAAAATTGGACAAGTAGTTGAAATATAGGGTTTCGAAAAAGAAAAAAAAAAGAACATGATATTATGAAAAGGGTACCTCTAGAATCCACAGAATTGTCGTCAGAAGAGGAGTGGGAGTGATCCAAGTCAGCCATTGGAGTTGAAAATATGAGAAAAATTGGAGCCGCAGATTTCAACTGGGGTTTATATATGAGTGCATATATAGAAAATAATAAGTAGTGCAGGAAACTGTGTTTGAAACTGAAGGCAGTCGTCAAATAAATAGGAGGAAGAATCCTCGAAAGATAATGTTGTGCATGACGATGGATAGGATAGGGGAAGAATGGGCGGTGAGGTGAGAGAGAGGAAGACAAAGGAAGAATGGTAGTTGGATAAAGCGGGGGTTTTCTTTAGTCCAACCTTTGATAGGTAGTTGCATACTTACCTGTTGGTTGGCATAGAATTTTTGATGATTTGGAAAGCTTGGAGTAATTGTACTCATACCTCTAAATCAAGTGTTGGGTCCAACTTTACATGTCCAACTTAATTAAAATGACTGAAATTTTTATGATCAAACCATTCTAGGTCACTTGATTTTAAGCATAGGTAGTCTTTAGATGTTTACTCTTCAGGTTTGGGAAATATAAAGGTGGAACTACGTTTGTTGTCACTATGATCATAGAGATGTTATATGTGCTCTTATATGTGGTGGAACTAGTTACGCTTTAACTAAGGTTGTACATGATCCTGACATGACTCAATCACGTGAGTACGATGTTTCACCAAAAATTTATTTCATGGTTCAAGAAAGTTATTTTATTGAGATTTTAAGCTATGCATGCATGTGAGCCTAATGCGCAATTTTGTACGAAGTTAGAGAAAAATCAGTCATAATTATGACTAAAATTGTTAACGGGACTGTCTTCCAAAAAATTGTTAACGGAATTCATCACACAAATTAAATGATCGTCCAAAAAAAGAAAAAAGAAAATGCCATTTTCTCGAATGATTGTCCAAATAAAAGAAAACGAAAATGCCAAATGAGAAAACAAAAAATATGGTATAATACGACAGCATGTTCGATGACGGCCAATTAAAAATTGTAATGTCTTAACCATCCCTCTCAGCTTCTTATCTTCTTATATCCCCAGGCAAATCAATTGTTCACTGATTGTGTACTGGAGAACTCCAACATATCTCACGCGCCATTTGGAATACACTACAAATTGATTTATCTATTAAAAAATTAAATATAAACCCTAATTGTTACAAATACTATGACGAGTCGCACGTGCATCAATTACTAACAATAACTTAAGTGAATCCAATAATATATTTACAATTATCAACCTATCACGTACTCAAAGATCACTTCAAAAAAATTACATAGCGAACAACACTACATTTCTCTTTCTGTCAAACAATTCATACTTAAGGCACTTTTCTTCTTGCCTTCAACTCTTATAGAGGACATTTGTCGAACATTCTAAATCGCTGTACTCAATGAATGCCTACATAAACAGTTAAGTTATCATAAATAACAACATGGTTAGTAAAGGCAATAACTTGCACTCCATGTTATGTAAATCCATCATTGTATGCACATGTGCATGACTAACGCTATAAAACATTTGTCGGTTAATACTGTAGTGATAAGAATCATGTGCTAGCATTGCTTCACACTGCATTTTATTGCAAGGGTTAAGGTGGTGGTGTGCGACAGATATCGAACAAGAAAGTAATAAACTAATTGGACGGCCACAGTAGATTCCAATTTCATCTTTTCCTACAGTACTCTAAAGTCGGCAGGCAATTATCCTTTGATGTATTTTAATTAATTTTCTGAGAGAAGATTAGCATTATTAAATAAGGGGATTGTCATTATCCAGGAATTAAAAAGTAGCTGTGTTATTTGACTAATTGAGACTCATAGTCAAACTAGCTAATAAGTAGTTCAGTTTATTTATTATAGTGGGATGAAATATAAAACTCAATTGAAAGAATTGATAATTAAGATATTGACATATAATTACAAACTATAAGAGAATAAAAATATAATTAATTAGTATTTGACGGTCGAAATATGACACACCCCTTCCCGAAGGAGGGCATGATGACCATCACGTGAGAGTGACGTAACCATTTACACAGTACGGAAGCTTTAAAGATACAATTACTAAGATATAACACCCGAAGGTGAATCCTACATTTGTGAATTCTGTTAGAACACCGTTGGATTCCTCGTGGCCACCAAAGCTCTGCTCTATCTCGAACCTGGAGGGGCGCAAAACAAAGTTGAGTGGGTCAGTAAAACAAGTCTTTTCAAATCTTTCCTTTATCAAAGTTCTAACCCCTCGCTGTAAAACCTGTATACTTTCTCAGAAAATAGCATATATAAATATATATAGCTTCAAAAATCTCAAAACACCATTCTTTATCACTTTTCAGAAAATATGCCATGCCATGCGCCAAAAACGTAATATAGAAGCATCAATATAGATCAGGTGAAATAATAAATCAACCGGAGACCCTGCAGTGGTCCTGTACGGCTGATTCTAGAGCTCAATATCCAATCCAGCAGGAGTCACCAACTGTGACCTGTACGGCACTACACTGCACATAAGTCGGAACTACCTGTAGTAGTCTGTACGACTAGGATGGTGTAATAATACGCTCTAGTGCTTCTCTCATCAATCATCTGTGCACATAATCTAGGGTCACCTACTAGTCGGAACCACCTCTAGTGGTTTGTACAACTAGCATGTCGGAACCACCTCTAGTGGTCTGTACGACATGCACCTACTTGGATCCAAGGTGAGCGTGTGGTGCGAGGTGAAAACATAAGCACTAACACCAGGGGTGCAGGTTATGAGCCATCAACGTAAATCACATCAAACAATTCAATGAACCAAATATAACTCACATGATACTCACCTATGCGTCCGCAGCACCAATTCACATATATGCATCATATATCAATTCACATATCTCATATAAATTCTATGCATGGCATTTCGAATCATACTTTCAAATCACATTTCACTTAAATAGATTTTTTGGGAAAAACTCATTTATATAGGTATATACGGAAAACAAAACTGCCCACTCACCTGGAGTTCGCCCTACAACTCCCTAGCACAACACATCAAGGCGTCATGACGATCGGCGCCTAGAACAATCATCAAATCATGCCTCAGAAATCATATCGATAGAATATATAACTTATATAAAACACGTCACTATGTAGTTCGATCCAGAAGATCTGCAACTCAGATTCCCAATCCGTAACTTCCAGAGGTCCACAATAAATCTCTAGAACAACATCCTAAAATTTCATTACCATCCAACGGTCGGATCTTCGTCAATTGCCAAAACTAAGTGATTGTTAACATTGTATTTTATGAACTTACAACTCCAATTCCAGAAGATCCGTAAATCGGATTCTCAATCCGTAAGTTCCTATAATCCTCAAATATTACGTATTACAACGTAACAAAATTTGGTGACGATCCAACGGTCGGATCGTCAATTCATATTTTGGCCTAACCCCGCATCGTAACGAATTTAGGTTCGAATGATCATCATACGTCATTCATTCACCAAAACTGAATTCAGAACATGAATTATGGCCTAAAAATAGCATTGGCAGCTCACTGGCCACGCCCCGCCGCACGTGCCGCCGTGGGTGGCAGTCGGCCGTCCCGGCTCGCCGGAAAATTCAACTTTCTCCAAAAATTACCAAAATTTGCAGAATTAAAGATCTCAAAGAGAGGAACAACTTTTATACCTGTGACCAAGGCCAATTTGGCCTGGAAAGGCTCCAATTTTTCCAAAACCGTACGAAACCCTTGAATTTGGGTGTCTTCGATCCGACTCCAAAACAACTCCGCCGCTCCCAAACTTGTTTGGGCTTTGTTCTAGGACTCAAGAGGATGCTATGGGTGGTGGTAATTGGAAGAATTTGCTTCACATTTGATGGATTTCCTTCACGAACCCTGTCGCACCCCCCTTTGCTGTTTCTTCCATTTTCAAGACCAATTATCTCAAAATTTTAGATGGTATGGATAGAGGAAGGGTCCTAGAGTGTTTCCCATGAGGTTACTTGAAGCAATTCACGGGAAAAACGGGTGAAAATCAACGAAAAATAGGCATGGGTGCCGATCGGGTCAAGAACGGGCCAAGGAGATCCGGCCGATCCCCCGCGCCACTCTCTCCCTCCTTTCCTCCTTTCTCTGTTCCGATTGGCCGGGCTTTTCTCTCTCTTCTCTCCATTCGTCCAGCTCTCTCTCCTTTCTCTCCCGGAGCTCCTGCTCTCTTCCTCTGGTTGGGCAATTCTACCCAATCTCTTCTTCTTCCACCAGCCACGCACACACACACGTAATCTCATTTCTTTTCATCCCAGCCATCCATTTATTTATTTATTAAATCTGGGGCGTCCACTTTCATAAAAGAAACCCAAACTTCAAACATCAATATCTTCTTCGATATAACTCCAAATCACGAACCGTTTGCGCCCACGCATCCGTAGTGACGAGTAATACGAGGATATGTCAAGAAAACAAATCTTAGATGGCACGACACAACGATTAACCTCGAACAATGCACGTGCCTCAAAGGGCATTTTTGTAAAATCCTTTATTAAAACTTTAAAAACTCTTAAAATCAGGGACGGGCTGTCACAAAATATGAATATATTAAATACATGTAAACAATTGTAGCAAAATTTCCTTTTTATATTGAAATGTAAATTGCTCTTTCCTTGTCGGTGACATGAGCAAGTCATATTAGTTAGTGTAAACGCTTGTGTGAAAATACTTTTAAATGAACGTTTTTAATGAAAATAATTTCAAAAACAATCTTTTTCACTTCAAGTGCTTTTAAAACTAAAAATATTTTCTTTAAAACAGCTTTCAGTTTTAATGATATGTATAATCATGTAGTTTCCAATGAGCTCGGATGAGTGTTAATATCTATTTATTGCTTTTCGATTAGTAATACTTTATTGTAATACTTAGATCTAGTTTACAAGAACCCTTTTGAGACCGAGTTCTTCCTAATAGGTACTTGTAATGCCATTTTATCGATGAATGAAACATCATAATCTTCTTTAAAAGAAAAAACAACTTTTAGGTATTTTAAGGAAATGATAAAAACACATCTATTTTTAACTTCTCACATGCCTTTGTTATATCTTGTCAATTGATTATTTGATTTGTCCAATCCGATGGCCAAATATTAAGAGGTGTGTGAAAAACTAAACAAATTAAAATCACCTCCCTTTATTTCGAAAGTCCTTTCAAACGAACTCAAAATGTGTTTAGTCTTTCTTTTTGCATCCGAGTTTGATTTTTTTTTAAGCCTAACAAACCAGGTTCCACAATTTGGACTTGGAGGTTTTAGGCAAACAAACTGGAAAAGATAAAGACACAACCCATTGGGCTAGGTCAGATGAGCCCATGAGAAGTGGAACGACTTCCCCTCGAAATAGAGAAGCCATTTTCCAAAACACATGGAAGAAAGACGCCCACTGGCCAGAAAGTAAAAATCACGAGAGTTTGCTACTTGCAGAAATCAGGAATATATTATTCGAGATAAAGGGATTTGAATTATCCTTTGACATAACACAGACAGCAGCGGAACTATAACGAAAACAAAAGTATTGTATCAGATCTTTATAAGCTGCATACAAGAGAACAAGTTTCAGCAACACTTAAATCTACATAGGCGAAATAATACTCGCTATGCAGGTTGGATACTGTAATCTACATGGGGTGAACGGCACTGCTGCTATTCAAAAACCATGAATTTTGATGTGCTCCTTCTTGACAATGCCGGCCTGTTTAAATGAACAGGCGAAGTTGGCAAGTTATATACATGAACCAATTGCAAATTTGTGGTTGTGGCGACATAATAGAAAACCAGACACAAAGCGTTACCTGCACAAGGAAGGAGGAAACATTCTTTCTCTGGTCCCCCTGAAGTTGTATGACCTGCGGACAGTGACTTATAAAGCTTTGTTTTTAAGGACAAAGGTCCGAAGCTGTGAATATTGGTCCAAATGTTGGCTGACGTCTAATAAACAAGAAGCTCGTACAACACGGAAAATATGAAATGTGCAAACATAATATTCGCAAGGTGTTAAATCATCCTACAGATGCAGCAATTCTACTTTCAACCCTTTTCAGCACATCACATTAGCAACAATCATCATGGTAGGGAAACAATGCATCTTGATTTACTAAAAGGACGGGAACAAACCTGGCCTAACTCGGGATCCTCAACGACAGTACCATTACAACAGAACTCTTTCTTGAGGTCCTTTAGGATCTTATTGTAGCTGTATTCCTTCTTCAATCCTTGTACAGTAGTCAGGCTTTTCCTCCCGTTGCGCTGCTGTACACGGACATGCACATACTCTTTTGTCCCTGCACCTGAGTTCTCAGCATTTGCATCAGCAAAGGGATCTGCCCGTACACACAATCCCACAAAGACAACAAAACATCAATAAGTCACCCTTTTCAAATTCCTTGCAAGTACGATCCTTCCTATAAATCATACCATCTAAATGAAATTAGCTTAGAAGAAAAGAACTTTACCAAAAGCAGATGGGACCTGGGTGTCGAATTCAGACATGAAACTTGACTGTTGGAGGTAGAAGATCAAGTAACCAGCAAAAGGGATTTTTCCTGAACAGCAATATAAAATCTGCTCTACAAAAAGGTAAAAACCCGATCGGCTTTATATATATATACCAAATTACACATCTTTAATTGATCCAATTGACAAAAAAAAATATCCAAAATCACCATTTTCATAACATTTTCATAAGGGAGCGGTTATTGTTACTCCCAAAAAGTTACTTAACACTCTAAACATATAGAAACATAAGAGGAAATGTACGGTTGGAAGGAGTGCAAAGTAACCTTTTAAGTTTTTTTGGGTGCCAATGACGCCACCTTTTTTATAATACGAAGCTAGAATTTGATATTTTCATGATATTATGGGGACAAAGGGACAAGAAAGCCTCAACAACTACCAAAGGACACATCTTTAATCAATACAAATCCATAAACAACCCAGCTCATGTAAATACCAATAACCCAAATTTTAATTTACAAAAACTAAATCAGAAACTACAATCCATTCCTCAAGCATGTGTCATGCAAATCAAATCAAACCAAAAAACTAGATTGAACTAAGCAATAAATCCAACATAACCTGAAAGATGGTAATTCCAATCAAACAGTAACAAGGTAAAAGAGAAAAAAGAATTACCTGATTTGCAGTGAGGGTGAATCCAAACAGGGGACAGGGAAGAGACAGAAAAAGGGATGAGGAAAAGGGAGAGTGGGGTGGAGGGGTTTATATAGGATAAGAAATAGTCGTGCAAACCGCACAAAACTCGGGGTTTTACTTTATTCTTTGACGCCGAAACGCACCGCCATGTTTCGTTTCGTCGTTGGTGTACACTTGTTTTCTTTTTTTGATTTTGTGGGGTAATTTACCTCCCTTAATAAAGATGATCTGAGGTTTCAATTTTCTGCCAAAAGTACCAAAATTACTAATTCTATTTCTCTTCAGAAAGTTAACAAATTTAGTGTGTGTATATATATGTAGCTTCTAATTTTTAGTAACAAATTTCGATTGTTATTTTTTGACATCAAATTGAGTTCCCGCATACATTCCAAAAACCTCTTAGTTAGGGTATATTGTGGGAACTCAATTTGAATTCATATTTCAGCAACTTATCCTAAGAAAATTCATCTTAGTTAGGATAAATTGTACGGATATTAATGGAGTTTGATTGGTAGGAGAGAATTATGAATTCATATGTTAGCCCCATTGATTTTTTAATGACTGGGCAAGTCAAGATGTAACGAATGCACGTGTACACCAATTGCTTAATGAAAGTCCTAGGATGGGTACTAATTTAATCTAGTAATATAAATAAATTTCAACTTACCACTAATTCAAATTATGGTTTAAATTAATCAGTTATGCAAACTTAATCCTACACAAATATTCAGCACAAATATAAAGAGTACGCACATGATGTAGGATTTAACGAGGCAAAACCCACCACTGGGAAAATCCTCGGGCTACCAAGCCAAGAAGCACTAAGAAAGAAAGAATACATAAAGACTTACAAGAACTCTTCAACTAGACACACATACTAGTTGGCAGCTTTGTCTTCGCGCTTTGCTACTCGATCTTTCGTCAGTCGTCGAGTTGAAGTGGCACGACACTAATGCAGCCGTCAATCACCTTTTCCTCGAACTTTGCAAGATACTAACTCGATCATGCAGAATGTTTATATGGTGAAGTGTTTGTTTGAAAAACAATCAATTACGAAAATCACAAGGCACATTTTCATAATTGATATTCAATTAAAAACTCAAATGAAAGCAGCATGAAAATAATATTTTCTCTTTAAAAACGCATGCTGTTGGAACCACAAGATAGCAGCAATATCAAAATTATTTTTCACGCACACTAACACAAAGCTGCTGCTTCTAAATTCTTTCTTCAATGAAATCAGCTTTCATGCATATATGGCTCCAACTTAAACAAGTTCCTGAACTCCCTTATAAATACACAAAGCACCGCACCAATTTCTTATCTGACAAGGACTACAATGCAATCCATGTAGTTGGATAACTCCACCAACATGCAATCAGATAAATCCCATGCAAACAGATAAGTCCCACCAACATGCAAACACCTAAGTTTGAAAACATGGTTTGATAATTAATATAGACGGGATAATTCATTCTAAAGAGATAAAATACACAAGGCTAAAAGTCGTATCCCAAATACAATAACATGTGATATAGATGAATGTAGTTGGATGCATGCATGCAAACGTACCTGAATAAGTATCGCGTTTAGGTAACATCTTCGCATTGAAAGTGTGAGAAACCTCCCTAGACTTAAACTATTACAACTGAAAATGTGTAACAAGTCTAAGCTATTACATACTTAGGCATTTTGTCAGGGATTGCCAATTTTACCCTAACACTTAAAAAGTGCGAAATAGAATTGGTAGATTTATTTTTAGAAAATTCTTTAACGCTACATAGCTTTAAATGTTATGAGCATTTTATTTTTCATTTTTATATAAAGCAAGATAACTGATGGCAAACTACGGTTATCCACCTCTTCTGTGCCCAGAAAGGCTATGAGAAATTTCACTCTAACTATGGCCACAGTCAAGCAGACTCACCAGCTCAGAGCATTAGATAACTTGAATAGGTTTGAATTATTATTTTTTTTATTATGATCATGTGAATTCAGATCATCAAATACTCTTAGCATTTAATGCCATGCATGGAAGTGGAAGAAAATCATGTTTTGTTACGACTTAAGAAGCCGAGCCCTTGGAAGTTTGTTATTATTATCTTTCATTCTATTTACGTGGGGTATGTTTTAGATGAGTGTTTTATAAAATCTAAGGAATTGATGTTAAAATGTAAAGGAATGGACCATAAAATGTAGCATAGAGAAGATTAGGAAAACCCTCTATGAGCATTACTTAAATTAAAAATGTGATATGGTTGTTGACGATTTGATTATTACTTAAATATTGATTAACGTGCTTATTTTATATTGGTGTCATATCACATAATCAAATGTATTCTAAAAATTTAGTCTATCTAACATTACTCAAATTAAAATACAGATACTTGCTCTTCTCATTTTTTTTCGCATCTTATTGTAGGGTGTATTCAATTGAGATTTTGAGGGACTTTAATAGATTTATAAATCTATGGATTGTGACCGAGTTTAATTGATTTATATAGATTTTTTCTATGTAAAATATTGTACGAAATCTCTTTCATTCCATCGAATTCCCCAACTTTTTAAAATCCTTTAAAATCAATTTCTAATTAACTACACCTAAAATGTTTTTTTTTAATTTATTATTATTAAAGAGGTGAGGAGGATTCGCAACTATTACAATAATTAAGGGAAGAGGTAGTTTTGAACCCTGAACACATGGTAGAAATCTAACACTCTATGCACTAAGATATTTGACCACATGCTATACACCTCGAATGTTATAATTTCCCTTAAAGTTTCAATTGAATACACCTAAGTTTTCAAAGAATTGCTCAGAATCTTAATCAAATACTTCTAAGTTTATTAAAAGAATTAAAGTTTCTTAAAACTTTCAATTAAATACACCCCTTAATTTTAGGAAAACTAATGCAAATTGTTTGAAAATTTTGAATTTTAACGAAAATGACAAAAATGTGTTGTAAGTGAATAGTATAAACATTGACTTTTTAGAGTAAAAATGTGGTTTTTTGTTAAACTAATGGGAGATCCCACATCGCCCAGGGGAGTGGATCCTATGAGCCTTATATGTATATTCCCATCTCTACCTAGTGCGAGGCCTTTTGGGAGCTCACTGGCTTTGGGTTCCATGGAACTCCAAAGTTAAGCGAGTAGTTCGCGAGAGCACTCCCATGATGGGTGACCCACTGGAAAGTTCTCGTGTGAGTTCCCAGAAACAAAACCGTGAGGGCATGGTAAGGCCCCAAAGAGGACAATATCGTGCTATGGCAGAGTCCAGCCCAGGAAGTGGTCGAGCCCGGGTCGGGATGTGAAAATTTAGTATAAGAGCCTAACCTTGGTCACGTGTGTGCCGACGAGGATGTCGAACCCCTAAGGGGGGTGGATTGTGAGATCCCACATCACCCAGGGGAGTGGATCATGTGAGCATTATATGTATATTCTCATCTCTACCTAGCGCGAGGCCTTTTGGGAGCTCACTGGCTTCAGGTTCCATTGGAACTCTGAAGTTAAACGAGTAGCCCGCGAGAGCACTCCCATGATGGGTGACCCACTAGGAAGTTCTCGTGTGAGTTCCCAGAAACAAAACCGTGAGGGCGTGGTAGGGGCCCAAAGCGGACAATATCGTGCTATGGCGGAGTCCAGCCCAGGAAATGGTCAAGCCCGGGTTGGGATGTGACAACTGAGCAGTACTGGGAGCTTTTCGTTAAAGTTTCCTTAATTTTATTGACAATGTATTTTAATTAAAAAAAAAAAAAGGGGGACAGTTTGATCCAGGTCCAAAAAATTCACTTGTTTTTGAATTGGGTCCAATTTTATTTGATTTTTCATCACACCTATTTTGCCTCTTGAAAATAAAAAATATTTAAATTCTTTATTTTTGAATTTAAAATTTTAAAATTTTGAATCTTCAGATACCTTTATCTACCCGTTTTCTAATGAAAACATTTTAAAAACACATTACAACCAATCTTATAAGTTTATCAAAAATTAAAAGAAACGTTGTCGAGGTTGATAAAAAATTTGTGATGTAGGTAGATAATATTAATTAATCTATGATATAGGTAGACTATGAATAAAAACTTATTGTATAGATAGATAACACAAAATAATATGTGATATAGATAGACTAATGAGCAAAAACATATCGTATAGGTAGATAACACAATTAATTTGAGATAGAAAAAATTGTGACATATAGGTAGATAAAATACAATTAATCTATAACACGGGTAGAATAAACAAAATATACAAATAGATTCATTACAGAAATATATAATACAGGTAGATAAACAAAGCAATGCATTTCCTATAAAGGTTGAAAAGAAAAATATGTATAATCCAAGTTCAAACTAAAAATTAGGAAGAAATTAATAGTGTAAGCTGAAACTCATATTTTCATGGCAATGTTCCCAATCAAAACGACCTAACTAGTGCTATTGTGGGAGGACCTGGTGGGGATGACAAGTAGGAAGATGCAAGATTTGATGCTACAAAACCAAAACCAACCACGTACATCAACGCACCTTTTGTTGGTGTATTGGCATACTTCAAAGCTCTATACTGCTGAAAAAAGAATTAGAAATTGTGACCTTGTATTTCAAAAAGGAGGAAGAAATCATAAGAGCTTGAAAGAAGAAGACTGAACAAGAAGGAAGGTGATCGGAGAACACAGCACAAATTGTATACGGGAGTTATGGAAGAAGAGATATACTTTAAATGGAAAATTAGGCTCACATTCTTCTTTTTGTTACTCTATTGATTAAAATCCTATTCATTTTGAATTTTTGATCAAGGTCCTTGGATATTAATAACATCATTAATTATTTGAATAATAAAATATTTTTATTTTTAAATATATTCCCTTAGTGTTAAAAATGTTACAATTAGTATATTTATATTTATGGCTAAATTTTTTATCATATATTTTTATTTTTAGTTTGTACCTATTTTTAATTTGCAAATATTTTTTAATTTGTACCAATTTTCTTTTCATTTTTAATTTGTACCCATATATAAGTTTCTTTTTGTGCCCATATTTTTTAAAGTTTTATTTATGTTTGTACCCATCTGTATATCGTCACGTGACATTATATATTTAATCAATGATAGAAAAATTACATATGGTGTATTTATGTTTTATGCCTAAACTTTGTATCATATATTTATATTTTTAGTTTGTACCCCTTTTAATTTGCAAATTTTTTTTTTAAATTTGTGGCATTTTTCTTTTAGTTTTATTTTGTACCCATGTATTAATTTCTTTTAGGGCCTATATTTTTAAAAATTCATTTGTATTCATAATTTTTAATCTTTTATCCGTACCCTAATTTATTTATAATGTACCCATTCTTCTTTATTAATGTACCACTTTGTTATATGTGAAATGTACCATTTTTTTTGTAAAATGTACCAATTTTTTTAACATTATGGATACATTCTTTTGCCATTTATTATTTCTTATTTTTACATAGTTTTTATCCATTTATTCAATCAAAATGTTTGAATTTTTTTATTGTAACCGTTTCTAATAGTATTATAATGAGGGATTTTAAATTTATAGGATTATAAATCTCATAAAATATCAAACAATTAATGTCAAAAGTATAAAAATATAAATATTAATAGTAATATAATGAGGTGTACAAAGTTAATGGACCTTGATCAAACTTTGAATACTATTAAGGTTTTAATCAAAAAATGTTAAGGATTAGAGACCGCATCTAAAGTATCCCTACTTTAAAACTAATTCTACAAGTAGGGGATTATTTAAAGATAAATAATCAATTATAGTACTTTATACCTATAAAGCAGATATATTCTACTCACTCTATAGAAAGACAATTATTTTCTACGTCCACCTATGTATTAGGTATATAAACAAAATAAATAAAGTGCATTTGCTATAACGTTTTTACTTATAAAAAGCAAAGTTCATATAAACAAACAAAAAACTAAGAAAGAAATTCATGGTGAGGGCCTACAATTATATATACACATCAACACCCATGGTTATGGTTTAGAAGGCTTTCTTCCTAGTCTTGTGGTTAAATGTTCCAGCATGAACACACACGGTTATGGGTTCCAATGAGGAAGAAGACCACCACGCATGAAATATAATACTGTTTGTATGGGAGTTATGAGGAAGAAGAGATAATATTATTTCAAACTAATCCTACAATTATGGGATTACTTTAATGATAAATAATCAATTATAATTAATTTCATAATACAAGTAAATCTAGAATTAAAGGATAATGTTAATAGAGGGGTAATTTTGACAAAAAATGAAAATAAAATGACGTGGACAATGAGTCACTGGACTTAAACCAATAATTAAATAAAATTGGACTATATCTAGTAATTGCTTACAAATTTGGACTTATTTCAAGTTTCCCCTAAAAAAAATTAAAATGACAAAAATAGAAATGATGCAATTTTATATACCCCTCGCGGATGTGTCTCATCTTCTCCATCGCTTGATTCGATTCGGTCTTTGCTTTTCAGGTACTTGTCATTCTCATCCTCCTCACTGTTTTCTGGGATATGAATTCTTTCTCGTTATGTTTGTTTGAGTGATCGCATAATCAAATATAGTTTCTTTCAGATTGCATTGGTTCGTATGAATTAGTAGCCTCTAATTTTTGTTATAAGACATCTAATTTAAATGTTACGGTCATTTTGTGCAATGTTGGTTGTCTACGGAATTGGGTCACCGGTGGATTTATCTTTATGATAATTAGTGAAAATTTGAAATCTATATTGTGTACAGACGATATTCTAAACTACTCTAATTTATGGGACGGTGATTCAAACTGTGGTGCAGGGGATGGAACTGTTGGAAGGTGTTTTTGTTTTTTTTGGAAGCAAAGGTTTTGGATCCAATAAAGAGTTCTGCTTTGGTGGTTAATGTAGTTGCTTTCAGTTCCCAAGTGTTATACTTATTGATATGTTTTCTGGATTGACTCATTGGGGTTTTGTTCACACTGTGGAGTAGATGTGATTTTGTATTGTGTAAAAATTGGAACCAAAGGGAAATTATGGCGCTGAGGAAGAAACTGTGGGAGAGTTCTGATTTCAATGGAAAATTTGTGTACAGCTTTTCGAGGTATTACAGTTCAAACAAGGTGGACTTAAGGAAGCTAAAGCCTATGATTCAGAATAAAATCCAAAACCGGGCTAAGGATTACCCAATGCCGGCCATGACACCGGTAGCCCAGGAGGTCATGGAGTGCCGGAGACTCGTTATGCAAGGTGTCTCTACTCTCCTCAAAATGGTGCCCGTTCTGGCCTGCAAGTAAATCCCTTATCTCCCAAGTTGCTTTTAAGAGGATTCATATGAACTTTTTCTTAATCAGACCACTTTTTGCTATATTTGAGAGCTGCACAATCTATGGTTTTCAAATTAGATTTAGTCTAATTTAGCTTCCATTCCATCCCTACTGCTTTTATTGAACAATTTTTGTGGTGGAAAAGAAAGGCCAACCTTTTTATCTATATCTTACTTTTGCAGGTTCTGTCCAGAAGTATATATAGGCGAGAAAGGCCACTTAATTCAGATTTGTTGTGGCTTCAAACGTCGTGGCAAGAATAAAGTTTGAATGGATAGTTGGTGGTTTGAGAAATGTGCTTGTTCCAGTAGAGGCATTTCACCTCAAGCACATGTTCCAGGATGTTATAAAACACCATCAGAGGTTTGACTTTGAACGTGTTCCTGCAGTTGTCGAGGTATGCTGGCAAGCAGGGGAGAATGATATTATGATGGAAATCATTTAAATTGGAACTTTGAAAGTGATTGTGTTGGCGTTAATGGAGCTGAGTCTTTGGTACCCGATGAACTGATTCTGGTTGCCAGTGGAAGTTTGAGGGCATGGGAAATTCTTAGAAATGGCATGGAGAAGTTGCTGAAGGTTTATCCAGCGAAAGTCTGTAATCTGTATACATTATTTAGAAGTTCATTTTGGGCTATCTGGACATAAGGCTAGGCTTCGTGGAGTTTTCAAGTATGAGAGTGAGCAGGGAATCCACTTTTGGAGAAGATCAAATGTAGATGATCTTGTGCCTTCAAAGAGTGTATTGCGGTGGCGGCCTCAGGATCCTCAAGTACTTTTGAATGAAGGGAAGGGATTTTATAGGCATGCTCCTACAATAGTAGAACTATATACACAAGCAGGTGTCATTGCACCCCCCCAACGTATCACTGCATGATGAAACTGCAGGGTGTAAGTACCACACTTGGAGATCAAAGGTTGTTCCACTTGAATAGTCAAATGTAATAGAAAATTGAACCTAGCAGAAACTCCCCAGGACTGTCAGATCACAGATGTGCGTAGAATTGCTTATAGTTGTAACATTTGATCTGAAATGGGAAAATGAACCTCATAGAAGCTCCCGTAAGACTGTCTGATCTTCATTATTGAGAGTGATTGTAATTTCAGATGAATGACAACGAAGTTCGAGATGGCTGGCAAGATCAACAGAGCACGTATTGCCCCCTTCACTTCATGAAAAAGGTGAGCAAATTTGTAGCTTTGCTTTAGCTGTGGACATAGAACAAGAATGTATAGTAGAAAGAGTGAAAGCAAGAAAGGAATAACAAATCATTGAAATGTCTAACGGAATTGAATGCATATTAATTATGCTCCTCTATAGATTTTCAGAACTGACTAGTTTACGAATGATTTTCAGCTTCGGAATAATTACTATTCTCGTGCATATCGGTATCCACTGCGATAGACCGTCACTTTGAACAAATATCTGGAATCTCCATCTTCCACACCATGCCATATTTTAGGCTGCAGTTGTCTATCCATCTCTCTTACTTTATTTGATCGACAATGCACGATTGCTACCATATAAATGATTTCAGGTTCGTAGAACCTCACTCCCCTGTATCACCGTACAATGACCGGTAAAGAGTGGCTTTTAAGTTCAAAATTTTGGTGCTAGTCATGTCCAAACACAATTATTCCATCATTCTACATGTATGTTGAATCATTTAAAAAAACACAAATTGTGATCACGAGCATGATTCAGGAAGGATATGCTGCCCCTAGTCCCCCACCACACACGAGCTCACACCACTTATATGCAGTGTTTTAAAGAGGGGCAATGCCATGTCCTAATTGTCTGAAAATAGAGAAAGATCAGTGGCTTTATTCTAGTGGATGCCGTTCATTTCCGGAATTTAGCATGGATGAGTGGACACATGATGAGGATCTCTATGATTTAAGTTATTCTGAAATGGTAAATAGTTTAGATCCTTTTTGTAATTTGAACTTTTAATGTTCTGTTACTTTTGTGAATAATCAATTTTTGCTGCATTTGACCGGATATCAATCAGCATTTAGATGGAGGGTTACACATACTATTTACATGCCATATATTTTTGTGGAATACGCATATATGATAATGCCTCCTTTCACACAATATGAACCAAAATAGATGAACAAAGATTTATTTATTTTTAAGTGTTAATGTATTTATTGAATGTTTTTGTAATTTTTGTAGACTGAGGAGGCGGAACAAAGGCTAAAGTACCTCTAATTTGTTCAAATCGCTACAGCTCATGTCGCGGTTTGCTTCACAAACCTCTAAGCTTTGCTTCCACACAGTATATTTGAGGACATCTCTACATCTTAGTTTTTGCTTTTGTCTGATCTCTGCAAGTTTGAGGGTTGGGTATAAATAAAATGCAAACCCTTGCATAAGTAAAATACATTTTGCTTCCAGCCTTTTGCTTTGATCATCAGGGTGTTTTTTTATGATCATCTGTTTTCGGGTTTTGATCTACCGGTGCAAGATTGCATGTTGTGTTTTTTGTCTATTTGAAGCATTATCTAATGCTAAATTTTTTCTTTTTTTTAGTTGTTTGGTAATTTAGAATCTGGTTTATGGGTTGAATTTAGTTTTAGAACTACAATTGAGGTAGATTAATGCTCTGATCATGAAGGAGTAGATGGCTATTGAGTTTCTGTGAAAGGTCAAGTTATAAATGGAGAGTAGAGGTCAAAAGCGTACTGAGTTTGATGATGAGTTGCGGACAGATAGTAGCCCTGTAATTCATTGGGGTTTAGAGCGAGTTCATCGGACTCTTTAGCTCAATGACCATGATATGGACACTCGGACACCTATATGTAAGTTATTGTAAATATGTTAGTCATTGTAAATGTGGTTGTAAATAGATTTTCACATGTATGTAAATAGTTGCTTATTGTAGGTGTTTAGTACTTTCTGCATATTTTATACAGTTTTAAAACCTGCAGCATCACGCGGGCACCATTTAGTATAACCTAAATCTATATATAGTGTTTAATTTGATTCTAATAGTGTTGTGCAAGCAATCAATTTTTTTAATTAACATGTGGGAAGTTTTTAATGCTTTGAATTGGTCTCGGTTTTTTTTCCTGATCAAAGGCATCAACTCTGGTTGATAATACTTAATTTTGTAAAGGGAAATGTCTTACGCAAAGTGTGACAATCAATTCCACTGAATTATTCGAAAAAGGATGGGCAATGAAAGTCAGAGCTAAATTCCAAAGAAGGTCGGAGGGTATAAAACCAAAACCAAGTCTTTGAAGTTTCGTATCTTGACCCAATGTCGGGAGAATTGGCTTACCGTGCCTCCACTACTGTAATTGACGTTCATTTTCTCCTTTTACACAATTATATTTTTTTGGCTTTTAATGCAAAAGTCTGAAATAAATAAGTGCCCAAGTGAAAAAAACAAGTTTATGAAAATTATTTCCCGTTTATAAATTTTGAGAGGGAAGGGATACTTTCAAAATCCCCTCAACCTCCATTTAAGAACCATAAGCAAAGCTTCATTTGCTAGTATGTACTGGTTTGGTACTGAGGTGCTTTTTATAAAAAGTGGGTATCAAAAAAAGCTAAGCTCAAAAAAGTGTTTTGTAAACACTTAAAAACAGCTTATTTTCACAATTTTAGGTGAAAATAAGCTGAAAACGTGAAGTAGCAAAAATGAGCTTATTCTCACAACACAGTAGAAATAGTTTTTTTCAAAGCATAGCAATACCAAACCAGCCCATATCTCTTAATGAAAACTGCTTAAGTGACATCCTCAACGCTAATACTTATTGTAATTACAAGCGGACAAATACCAAACTGACTTATTAAAAATTTGAAAAAAATTGTAATTGGTAAAAAGAAATTGCTCCTTGCATATAAGGCCATCTCCAACCGAAGAAGGGCCAGATGGCTCATTTTAGCCCTATAGCCCTCCAAGAAATTAATATTTTAATGAACAGTGTTATGCCATATTTCTTACCATCTCCAACCGAGGGGCCAAAGGGCCATAAGCCAAACATAGCCATGTGACAAAAAACCATCTCTAACCGAGGGGGTCAAGGGGTCATAGGCCAAACATAATTTATTATTTTAATTGATTAATATGGTTACTTAAATTAAACTATCTCAATAATTTTTCAAGATGGAATGTCAATAATTTGTCGATATGTGAGTAACTTTGCAGATTTCTTGTCGATAAGGAATCTCAATAATTTTACGTCTCGGATTTTGAGTGCCATGTGTCGATTTGTGAGTAACTTTGCAGATTTCTTGTCGATAAGGAATCTCAATAATTTTAAGTCTCGGATTTCGAGTGTCACGTGTCAATATGTGAGTAACTCTCCAGATTTATTATCGATATGTAATCTCAATAATTTTTCATATAGGATTTCAAGTGCCACGTGTCAAGATGTAATTGGTTGTGGGAATTTTAGATAGGATTTTTATCTACGTGACACTTCTTATCTTCAGCTTCCAATGTCCATAAATAGGGTGGATATTGGCTTATAATTCACACACTTTCAACTTTGCCCTCTCCAATATCTCTTTCAATTCAAGTTTGCAATGAATTCCAACTTTGTTTAAGTTTCATGTTGTTAAATGTTTTTTTTTTTAATGTTGTTTAAGTTTCATGGTGTTTAATATTGTTTAATGTTGTTTAAGTTTGATGTTATTTAATGATCTTCCATCTTGTTTAATGTTGTTTAATGGCTTAGGTAGTTATAGGAAAAAAACTTAGAATTTTTAATTTTTTTTTTTAAATTTTGTCCCAAAAAAAAAAAAAAATTCAAATCCAACGGTTAACTGGCGTTAGCATGACGTCAGCTAGCCGTTGCATTCAAATCATGGGCCGGCCTAGGGCTGGCTGGATTGGGCCAGCCGGTTGGCCTGATTTGGTATTTTTGGGTCGGTGGGGTCCACTAGCCCTTTGGCCTAGCCCTCAGTTGGAGACGATTTTTGTGTCATTTCGGGCTATTTTCGGTCCTCTGGCTAAGGCCATATCCAACCGACTTGGCCAAAGGGCCGAAAATAGGCTGAAATGACACGAAAATCGTCTCCAACCGAGGGCTAGGCCAAAGGGCTCGTGGGCCCTACCGGGCCAAAAAAAGTAAAATCAGGCCACCTCGCTGGCCTCATCTAGCTAGCCTGACGCCAAGTTACCGTTGTATTTGAATATTTTTTTTGGGGGCGAATTTTTTTCCTATAAATACCTAAGCCATTCCTACACAATTTCTCACATACTTTTCATCATTCCATATTGTCTTACCTCATTTTATTTCAATTCTTCACATTCTATTCTCTTACCTCTTCCAATAATCGTTCCTTCAATTTTTTCAATAATTTTCAAATGGCCACATCTGCAATGAAAGGAAGGGCTTGGATTCGAAAAGAAGATGAAGCTCTTTGCAGGGCTTATAGATGTGTCTCGAAAGGTAATGTCAAGGGGAGTTCTCAAACAAGTGAAGGTGTTTGGACTCGTACGTCCAAAAAGAACTATGAGTTCTACGAAGGCACCATTCCACCGAATCCCAAAAACCATGAGAGTTGTTCTTCAAGATCGAAAAAACTTCTTCATCCAAGTTTGAATAAATGGCATCAAGCAGTTGTAAATGACAAAAGGAGACATGAAAGCGGAGCCAATTACTACGACTAAGTAAGTATTTTCACAAGTTATTTTAAATATTTAATTATATTACATTTAATTTCATAAATTAATTTCCTTTAATTTTTGTAATTAAATTTTCTAGGTACGCCAAGCGAAGGAATTGTATATGGAGGACAACTCGAAACCCTTTAGTCATCACGGTTGTTGGAAAATTTGTAAAGGGTGGGTGTTATTTTAAGATCCACATCAAGAAAGATTTGGTCCTACGGCGGTGTTCGGAAATGTTTCCTCAAATGCAGTTGGGGTGAACAAGGATCTCCTATCTTTCAAGAAACAAGGGTAGAAAATCCGTCTCTGGGTGAATTTTCCATCTCTAGGGCTACGGGACGAAACAAGGCCCGAAAACTGAAGGAAAATGGCAAGGCAAAGGATGATTTAGCCTTTCGAGAGGAAATGGTGTCCTTATTGCGATTAATGGCGAAGCAAAATGCCTTTTTCGCAGAAGAAAGGAAGCGTAGGCACGAAGAACGAGCAAAACAAATACAAGAATAGAAGGATGATAGGAACATGCAAAGGAACACTTCGGAGTACACTACAATGAATAAGGCATATTTTGATAGGAAAAAGAGGGAAATTATGGCCCGACGGGAGTTGTTTACATCCGACTATACTCCTACAATGGCGGATGAAGATGATGATTATAGTCTTTAAATTGAAGTTGTTGTAGCCTTTAATATTTGAGTTGTAGTTTTTAAATTTAATTGTAGTTTTAAATTGAAGTTGTTGTAGTCTTTAAATTGAAGTTGTAGTCTTTAAATTTAAGTTGTAGTTTTTAAATTGAAGTTGTTGAATCTTTAAATTTAAGTTGTTGAATCTTTAAATTTAAGTTGTTGAATCTTTAAATTGAAGTTGTCGTAGTTTTTAATAGTTACGTTGTACTCTTTAAATTAAACAACATTAAACAACATCAAACAACATTAAACAACATGAAACTTAAACAACATTAAACAACACAATCTCCACCCTAGTACTACTTGGGGGAGTTATTCAAACTTAAACAACATTAAACAAAACATTTAACAACATAAAACTTAAACGCCTACTCCATAGTTCTTTTGGCCCAAAGGTGTGCAACAAGATCTTGTTGTAGGTCCTTGTTTGTGGCACGCGAACGTATCATCTTATCGCACCTCATGGACTCATTTAAAAAGATGCTACCAGTTCTTGGATCCAATAGGCAAATTAGGCCCATGATATATTTTCGCACGAGCGCTCCTTGACTTATTTGGATCATCTTGGTCATCATTAAACTCTCCATCAATATAGTCATCTCGCACATCCTCCACAATCATGTTATGTAATATGATGCACGACATCATGATGGAGTTCAATTTCTCTCAACTCCACCTTCTTGCCGGTTCCTTAATGATCTTCCACCATGCTTGTAGAATACTGAAAGCTCTCTTAACATCTTTCCAGTATGCCTCTTGGTGTAAGGTAAACCACATTTGGGCGTCATTCACAGGGTTTACAATTGCTTGGACAAGTGTCGCCCACTTTAGGTAGATGTCATCTGCCAAGTAATACCCCATATTGTACTGACGCCCATTAATGTAGTAGTGAAGTTGAGGTGATTTAGCCTCCGTTAGGTTATTAAAAAAGGGTGAACACCCAAGTACTGTAATGTCATTTTGGGATCCTATGACTCCAAAGAAAGCATGCTAGATCCATGTGTCAAACGAGGCAACAACCTCTAACACAATAGTTGGCTTTCTTGATCTTCCACTAAATCCTCTTTGACATCCGGTGAGACAGTTCTTCTACTGCCAATGCAGGCAATCTAATGACCTTATCATGCCCGGAAAGCCATGGTCTTCAACTTTACGAATGAGCCGAGCCATATCTGCTTGATTTGGTTCACGAAGGTACTCCTCTTTGTAAATTTGAACAACTGTGTGACAGAATTCAGCAAGATTATCAAGGCATGTAGACTCATACATACCATATGTATCATCCATTGCATCAGCTGAGGAGGCATAGGCCAGCATTCGGAGTGCAATAGTAACATTTTGATGAGGTAAGAAACCAGGGCGGCCTGCTCTATCTATCTTTTGTTGAAAGTATGGATTGACATGTTGGACATCATGAAGTAAATGCTCAAAGACATGATGCCTCATCCGGAAACGACGTTTGAAATCCTCTTCTGTGTACACCGAGTTAAAGTTAAAGTAGTTGTTCATCAGAGTCTCATGCACCATCTCTCTATTTCATGGTTTGTAAGAGTGACCAGCAACAGAGCTACCCTATTGAGGTTGTTCTTCAGTTTCCTCACACACCATGACCCCAGCCATTGCTACCATATATGTTTGCACCATGCTTCATCTTCTTCATCAGACTCCTCATCTTCTCGTCTCATCTGTACCCATTTATTTTCCAATTCGGAATTGGATGAGGACCCCCAATTGGAATGCGAAGGGGATCCAAAGTTGGAATTCATTGCAAACTTGAATTGAAAGAGATTGAATTGAAATAGATATTGGATAGGGCAAAGATGAAGGTGTGTGAATTCTACCCCAATATCCAACCAATTTATTAACATTGGAAGTTGAAAATAAGAAGTGCCATGTAGATAAGAATCATATCTAAAATTTGCACAGTCAATTACATCTCGACACGTGGCACTCGAAATCCTATCCGAAAAATTATTAAGAGTACATAAAGATAAGAAATCTAGAGAGTTACTCACTTTAGCGACACGTGTCACTCGAAATCCTATTCAAATAATTATTGAGATTACATAAAGATAAGAAATATGGAGAGTTACTCACGTTAGCGACACGTGTCACTCGAAATCCTATCCAAAAAATTATTGAAATTATATAAAGATAAGAAATCTGGAGGCTTATTCATTTGGCGACAAGTGACACTCAAAATATGTCCGAAAACATTATTTTAATATGGTAATTTAATTTAAGTAACCATATTAATTCAATTAAAATAATAAATTATGTTTGGCCTATGGCCTTTAGCCCCCTCGGTTGGAGATGGTTTTTTGTCAAATGGCTATGTTTGGCCTATGGCCCTTTGGCCCTCTCAGTTAGAGATGGTTTTTTGTCAAATGGCTATGTTTGGCCTGTGGCCCTTTGGCCCCTTGGTTGGAGATGGTATAAAATATGGCATGGCTGTAACGACCCAAAAATTCTTATTTGGAAGCTAAAATCCGGTGATAGGCCAAAATAAATTTATGACCAAGCTCCACGCTATTAACCATAATAATTTCTGCCCTTAAAAGAAATCCAGCACAAAATAAATTTGGGTTATTTTATGGCTGCATCTAACCATCTTGTCAGACTGCCAACGTATCCTACGAAGGGATCAAGCCACTCGTAGTTCACATTTTCAATTTCCAACTCATTTGGAAAATCATTCAAGTGACTAACAATGACTAGCTATGTTCAACAAGTGAATCACATAAATTACATATCAAATATAGATTCAGAGTATCAAAATTGGCTTAAAAAGGCAGCACCGGCTCATTGGCCACGGGCCGCCGTGCGTGGCGGTTTCCAGCGAACGAAAACCCCAAATTCCGACAAACTCTAAAAATTACCAAATTTTACAAGGTTGTAGAGTTCAATGAGATGGACAACTTTCATATCTGAGCCGAAGTCCAATTTGGCCGGGAAACACCTCATATCGGCCTCGAACTGCCGAAAACCCTTAAATTGGGTGGTTGTCAATTCGCCACCAAAACGAACTCCGACGCCTCATCCAATGGTTGGGCCTTGTCCCTGGGGTTGAGGGGATTCTTTTGGTGGTGGTCATCGATGGCAATCGTTGTTGGATTCACCGAAAAAAGGATAAAATCACCGGGACACCCGTGGGATTTGTGGCTTCGATTTGTGAATTTGGGTTAGAAATATAGAAATCTAACACCACAGAAGCGTTGGGCTCGACGGGAGCTTTCCATGGTCACCGGAACCACCTCAAACGGTGGTCAGACAGAGAAGATAGGACCGGGTCAAGAAACCGAGTATGGTGGAGAAACCAGGTAGGCCGGTTCTCTTCTTTTCCCTTCCCTCATTTCCTCTCCTTTCCTCCCTTTCTCATTCGTCCCTTATTTCCCACTAAAAATATGATTGGTCCCATAATCCCTTTAACTAATTGGGCCAAATCCAAGCCCTTGATTGTGGGAGTTTAATTAAATTACAAACTATAGTTTAGTAAAACAACTTCAAATGTCCGTAACTATACCGTTATAATCCGGACTCGCAAACGGCTTTCGCATATGCGCTCGTGGAACTGTCTTCTATCCAGATATGTCAAGAAATACGATAAAATATACGAGGATAAAATACATCCTCGTAAAATTACGTTTAATCAACGAGGGGCATTTTCCACCTATCGATAAATTTTTCCACACTTTCATATATTTAAAATTTTTCAAGGTATTACAATGGCACTGTTCATTAAAATATAATTTCGTGTAGGGCTATAGGGCTAAAGAAAACCCTTTGGCCCTCCTTCGGTTGGAGATGGCCTAAGCAGCCATGTGTTTTCTTTCTTTAACTGTAATTTTCTGTTGCCTTCAAGTGATTGTGCGAGAGAAGTTGTTTGCTTCTATTTGGAAGATGAAGATGAAAACTACAAACATATTAGATGGTGCAATTGAGATATTTTAGGGTAGTGATGTTATCCACACCCACCCATTTTTACTTCTCACACACATATCTCAAGTTTCAGTTGTCGGATCGAATGAATTGAAGAATATCAATGACAAAAAATTAACGAAAGTATGGGGTGGTAAGAATGAGCATGTGAATAGCACTATCCTTGGGTATCATGAAGGTTGACAGTAGGTTTGGAAATAATAAGAATAAGGAAATGGGACATTTGCAGAGAAATTAGGGTTCTGTTTGGGTTAATATTTGAACAATGGGCTCGAATGATGAAAAGCCCAAGGATGCCAATTAAAAAAGGACTTGCTCGAAGCCCAGCATCAAACCCATAAGCAAATTGAGGCTTTCTCAGCCAAGAGACACAGGCCACGTGTCTATAATTGAAGTGACAAGTGATGGAGAATAACTTACTACCATCCAAAAAACACTTTCCGGTGGCATTTCTAGTAAAAAGTTGATGACTCGCTACCCTTTAAGTACTTTCAGGCAAGAACAAAAGCTACGGCAGTCGGGCTACACTGCCTATAAAAGGAAGAAAAGACAACGGGGATAAGGACACTCAACCAATCAAACAAACAAACATACAAACTCTCCTCTCAAGCTAGATTTGCATCTAAAAGCTGAAATCAACCCAGATTTAGTCCTTTTTAAGCGATAGTTCTCTAAAAAGTTATCTCTTGTCTAGTATAAAAGCTTTCTTACCTCCCTCAGTGGTGTAGTATCGATTCTCTTGTGTAAACTTGTTTAGCATCCATCCTTTTTTAGCATAGAAACCCTGTAAATACAAAGAGAAGTGACTGCAAGAAGTTCAACCTTGCTAGACAAGGTGAAATCTTGTCCGAAGCTCTTTATTTGTTTTCTAAATTAATAGATCTATCGCTTAATGTATTCTCCAGCATGTATTCAAGTCATTTCCACTTATTTTTCTATTTTAAGAGTCTTATTTGCATCTGGATCTAGCTAGCTTGATCAATATGTTTTCATTAAAAGCAATATATGACCCAACAAATGACTTAAGGGGTTCTAGACTTCTTTCATTCGAATATACAAGACTATGAACTAAAAGTCCTTGTTTACAAGGCAAGAAAAAGCACTTAATGTGGACTTAACTCATCCACGACAATCCTTTGATAACAAGAAGTTTGAGTAACTTGGGGTGCAAGTAACTGACTTAAAACACACTTGTTCTACATCTGCTATACTGAGATAGCAGTGGCACGCCTAGCACTTAGTTAGTTTTGATTGCGAGCCTCAAGGCTTACACCTAAGGCCCCACAAAGGCACCTTTCAGAACTAACTTTGATCTCTTCTTGTAGCACATCAACAAGCAAGAGCCAGACTACACATCCAAAGTGCCAATCCCTTGGGGAGCTGTGCTGAGGTCCGAGGAACCTTCTCTAAAGAAATCTTTGCCCGAACATAGTTTTGGCACGCTCGGTGGGACTCTATTAATCTTGTATGCCAAGAATGAGAAGAAATGAGAAAACCTTCTGGTGGAACACAGAATACGAACCGCAGTGTTTACCAAGATCAAACATGACAGATCACCCAGAAGATTTCCATTCCCTACGAAGACCAGCTATTCTAGAGAGCCCGACTTCACTTGAGAAGTCAGGAGGGAAGGTGACCAATGAAGACTTGCAAGCCACCATGATGCAAGTATTGAAAACTATATAAAACATCACACTGGAAACCAGAGAAGAAGTGAGTAGACTTTGTTCCTTAACAAGAGTCTGTAAAGAAGATTAGATCTAGAGTACTCTACTCCAAAAAATGGTTATGCCAGGGAAATGATGAGAGAAGCAAGCCCTGAGAAATAACCAGTTATCCCCCTATTTCCTTTGCTTGAGGAAAAGAATGATAAAGGGAAAAACAAGGAGGAATCTGAAGTTAGTCAACCAGTATTGGAGGAGATCCTAGAAGCGGAGTTGCCCGACCCCTTATTATTTTCACTAGATAGTAGGGAGCAAAGCGGGCAAGAAAGATGGAAGTATAGGATGCCACAAGTAATCAGAGAATCCAGTGGGAAATGAGAGTTCACAACTCTAGACAAACCCCCTATAGGCCACCACTATTAGCTAATAAGGGAAGATGGGCCAGGTGGAGGAAGCCTGAATCAAAAAAGGAAACTTTCTCGGGCAATGATCGTAGCCTAAAATGGGAACCTCTTCATACCTTACCTAATAATGCAGTCAACCAGCAACTTAGAGAAGAGTTAGCCGAACTAAGAAGGATGGTGCTCTAGAATGCTCAGCCTCAGGCTCGCCCACTATTTAGGATCACATACCAGAAGCCATATCCTAAGTATATTGATGAACATAATCATTTTCCCCTCAACTTCAAGATGCCTGCATTCCCCACTTTTAGTGGGGAAGATGGCAGTGTATCCTCTAGAGATCACATTTTCAAGTTCTCCAACCATTGCGTGGCATTCGAAGATAATCCTAATTATAAGTTAAGATTCTTTGGGAACTCGTTGGTTGGTCTAGCATCTCAATGGTACTCTCTTTTGCCCCCCAATTTTATTGCCAATTGGGGGCAAATGGAGATGGCTTTTCATGAACAGTTCTATAGAGCGGAGCCCGAGATAACTATCAACAATCTAGTGGAAGTGAAGCAATATGAGCATGAGTCCACAAAAAACTTCATGATGAGGTTTAGAAAGACAAGGATGAGGTGCCAATTCCCTATCAATCATGCACAACTTATATCCATTGCTCAGAAGGCTTTGAGGCTGCCTTTAAGGAAAAAGTTTTATGATGTACAATTCAATGAGCTGCAAGAGTTGGTAATTGCTGCCACAAAGTATGAGAAGTTGTTGATTAAAGAACACCAAGTGAAACACTCATCCAAGGTGTCTTCTTTCTACAAAAGTAAAGCTGCAATTCACCAACTGGAGTTTGAAGGAACAAAGCTAGTAGAAAATGACGGTCATGGAAGAGAAGGGATTGTCATATGTACGGTAGAGATGACTACACCTTTTAAACATTTAACAATGAAGGGTTTAGTCCAGCCAGTCAAGGATCAGGAGGTAGTGATGAATGATGGTGGGTTTATCCCTATGAAACCCCCTAAATGCCAGAGTTATTCTTTTGATTTAACCAAGGCCCTAGAAATCTATGAAGAGTTGGTGCGGGCAAGAGTGATTGTGCCCGACAGCACCAAGAACATGCCTAAGCCAGAAGAATTAAGAGGAAAGAAGTATTGCAACCTGCACTATACCTTTAACCATTCCATAACTAAATGTGTCCAGTTCAGGAATTGGATACAAGACCTCATAGCGAAGGGAAAGTTGCTATTGGAGAAACCACAAGCTAATATGATGATTAGCACAGATCTCTTCCTAGAAGCCTCAATAAAAATGATCAACTTAACATGGGCTGAAAAAGGGAAATGAAAAGCCACGTGGGAAGTAAAAGCAGAAAGAAGGCAAGTTGACAGGCCTACAGAATGAGTTATCAAGTAGCCAAAGAAACCTAAAGTTGCCATAGTCAAAGGGTTGGTGTTGTGTAATAAGTGCCAATGTGAATGTGAGCTAGAAGTAGCAACATCATGAGCTATTATTGATCAAGAGTTGATAAGAAGAAGAGTGAAAGAAGAGCAAGAAGCATGTAGAAACATCATGCGAACAGCTGAGAATGAGACCTCCAGAAATGTTTTCCAAAGGTTAGGAGGAGATTCTGAGCCAAAAAAACTTATCCGAGGTATTCAGAAACCACGAAGCCTCAGAAGAGGTGGAAGATAAAGAAGCCAAAATACCAAGATGGGTGAAGGTTAAGCCTCCCCGGCCAGGTTATGAAGGTGGTGATGTTAGGATAAATGGAAGAACAAATAGCATAGTATCCCCAGTCACCAAGAAGGGTTATGTCCTACTTGGGCGAAAATGGTATGTAGTTGGAAAAGATGGAAGACCTGTCAAGGAAATAGAAGCTTCTATGATTAGGAGAGTCCAGAGGTAGCATAAAGTTCATATAAACTCATTCAAAGTCCCTACTACATCTGAAACCTCTGAAATGTAAAGTTTGAGAATGTACCTCATGGGGAAAAAATCAACTTCACTGGAGAAGCAAAAAAGAGGTGGAAAGAGCCAATAGTAAGACTAAAGGGGAATGAGACCATGTGCTACAAAGCCCTCATCTGGGAAAATACAGAATCTTGATGAGGGCTCAAGAGGATATGGTGATGATGCTTACCCCAAGATGGAGCCAGAACCAATATGTTTTGGAACTATCTCACCTGAGAGGAGAATGCCCTCACCTTTACTGGTTGATATTCTCTGTGAAACCCTAGTGCAGGTGCAGAACTTTGGTATAACTCGAGAAGAAAAGTTGCTTGAGTTAATGTTGCCAAAAGAAGCACAGGCCTGGTTAAATGAATTCATGGACCACATTGCAGGCAAGAATGAGGATGTACCTGAACCTAGCAACTTCCACGTAAACATGACATATGTTTTATCTGCCATGTTTTGTGCCAAACCTGATCAACCTACCACTATGAAGGGTGATGACTTGGCAACATAACCTATGATGGCACATGTTAATGTTGAGGAAGCCAGAAGATGAGAATCGGGCAGAACAGGCTTGCCCGAGCCCGCAAAGAAAGAGCCCAAGATGGTATATTCAGATAAAATGGTCTTCAGCCACCCGAGTATGGCCTTAGCTAACCATCTCAAGCCCATATATGTAACTACTCATTTGAAGTGAGTACCCTTCAAGAGAGTTTTTATTGATGGAAGAGCTGTGGTCAATGTGATACCATTGAAAAAGATGAGGAAGTTGGGTAGAAGTGAGGGATATCTTATTCGTATGGACTTAACAGTTTTTAGCTTTTCTGGAGCCATTACCAGAACTCATGGAATATTGCCTTTGGAAGTTGACTTGGGTTCCAAGCAAATCATGCTAGCTTTCTTTGTGGTGGACAATAGCTCAACTTATGGGGCCTTGCTTGGCAGAGATTGGATTCATTAGAGTTTCTCTATACCATCTACCTTGCATCAACAGGTTGATATTTACCATGAGTAAAGAACTATAGAACCAGGATTTTGGGAAATAGTGGAGGCTGAGTCACAACCATTTCTTTCTACAGCCAATATTGCAGAAGCTAGTTTCTACAATCCCAGTATTGGGATTCTCCAGTGCTTAGAAGCTGATGAGAACGGCCGTCCGACTAAGGTGGGGGCCCAAAATCTTTTGGATCAAAGATTGCTCTTCACAAGGTAGGAATAGGATAGACCCCATATTGTCTTAACTCCCCAACACCAGTAATGTCAGAACAAATAAGAAAGGACCAAGTAATTGCAGTCAGGTCCTTAATCAAAAGACTGTTGGTGTATGGAAGAAAGAAAAAGCAAGAAAATGATAGCTCGGCCGAAAAAGAAGAGAAATGGAAGAAAGAAGCTTCAAGCAGCAAGAATATGAGTGAAAAAGAGTTTTTTGGGAAAGAGTTAGTTTTTTGGGAAGGAGTTGGAAGCAGCCATACAAATGGCTGAATGTATATATGACTTAAATTGGCCCGAAGACACGCCCGAGAGTCCAGAGTTGGTTGAATTTTTGTGTGCAGAACCTGACAAGCCACCATCAGAGGTACATGACCCCTTAAAAACCATTGAGTTGGGGACTGAGGAAAATCCTAGACCTATACAAATCAGTGGCCTATTAGAAGCTGGAGATCGGGCAAAGATAGTCAGCCTTCTGCATGAGTTTAAGGACTATTTTTCTCGGCATTACACTGAAATGTCAGGTTTAGATTCAACCTTAGTAGAACACAGGATGCCTATTAAGAAATGATATAAACCTGTAAAACAAGCGCCACGGAGAATGTCAAAAGAGATTGAAGAAAAAGTCAAAGAGGAGATTGAAAGGCTAGTAAAGGCTGGACATATTAGGCTTGCCAAATATGTCAAGTGGTTGGCAAACATTGTACCTGTCTTAAAAGCTATAACTATTGCAGTTCAATGTTGTGTTGACTATAGAAACATTAATGGAGCCACGCCTAAAGATGAGTATCCCATGCCTATGGCTGACTTATCCATAGATGCAGCTGCAAAACACAAAGTCCTATCTTTTATGGATGGGAATGCTGGTTAGAATCAGATAAAAATGGCTAAATAAGATATACATAAAACAGCTTTTAGGTGCCCATGCCATGTTGGAGCATATGAGTATTTAGTCATGTCATTCGGGCTCAAAAATGCTGGTGCAACATATCAAAGAGCAATAAATGCCATTTTTCATAACTTGATTGGCCATAGCATGGAAGTATACATTGATGACATCGTGGTGAAGTCTAAAACTGAAGAACAGCATCTAATAGACCTCAGACAAGCCTTAACAAGAATGAAGACACATAAGCTGAAAATGAATCCTAAGAAATGTGTTTTTGGAGTAAGGTCGGGCAACTTTTTGGGATTCCTTGTTCACCAAAGAGGGGTGGAGGTCGACAAAAATAAAGCTCGGGCAATAATGGAATCACCGTCTCCCATCAATAAAGTATAGTTGCAGAGGCTACCGGGAAAAATCAACTTCTTGAGGAGATTCATTGCTAACTTGGCGGGCAAGATTCAGCCACTAACTCCTCTGTTAAGATTGAAAGACAAAGAAGACTTCGAGTGGGGTCCACCACACCAAGAGGCCTTTGACAAAATAAAGGCTTACTTGACCTCTCCACTAGTGCGCATGCCTCCTCAGAGACGGAAGCCTTTAAAGCTTTACATTACTGCCTCTGAAAAGTCAATAGGAAGCTTTCTAGCTCAAAATAATAAAGGTGGGAAGGAACAAGCAATATACTACCTCAGTAGAATCCTTACTGAAGTAGAAACAAGATATACCCTAGTGGAGAAGTTATGTTTGGCTCTATACTTCACTGCCTGCAAACTAAGGCATTATATGTTGCCTTACCACATCCACATGATTGCCAAGATAGATGTGATCAAATACATGCTGTCAAAACCGATGTTAACTGGTAGAATTGGAAAGCGGATTCTAGCACTATCAGAGTTCAGTTTTCAATATGTGCCTCAGAGAGCAATAAAGGGACAAGCAATTACAGACTTTTTGGCTGAGCACCAAAAGTCTCAATATGAGATTATCAACATCCCAAAAACTCTAGAAGTGGCCAGTATGTGGATCCCACCAAGTAAAGCCTTTTTGGGCAAGGAAGAATGGATTCAGCAAGAGATAAAGAGGATAACTAGCCTCTGGATCACTCCTTGGAGATTGTATTTTGATGGTTCTTGCACTTAAAATGCTGCTGGAGTTGGAATTGTTATCATTGATCCCAAAAGAGTTCAACATTGTTACTCATTTTTCTTAAATTATCAAGAGAATACCAACAATCGGGTAGAATATGAGGCATTGAAAATTGGCCTGGAAATCTTGATAGAATTAGGGGCAATTGAAGTTGAGGTGTTTGGTGATTCAGAGTTGGTGATCAATCAATTAAATGAAGAATACAAGTGCAAACACATTACCATGGCGGGTTATTACTTGGCAACCACTCAATTATTAAGCTATTGGGGCACGGAAATATCAGTCAGCCATATCCCCAGAGAATCAAATGCAATGGCTAATGAGATGGCACAGCTAGCTTTTGGAGCACAGATCTATGAAAGAAGATTCGAGGTCGAGGTGGAAGTGCAAAAGCAAAATCTCCCTTCTATCTTTGATAGAGGATTCAGCTTAGATGTGATGACTAAAGAGCCAGAAATAGAAGATTGGAGATCACCTATTATTCAATACTTGAAAAATCCTTTTTTCCCCACAAGTAAGAAGAATAGACAACAAGCAACTAAGTATGTTGTGTGGAAGGAGAATCTATTAAGAAAAACTCCATATGGACTTTTGTTAAAATGCTTAGGCCAAGAAGAATCAATGAGAGTGATGGCTGAAGTACATGAAGGAATCTGTGGAGCATATCAAGCTGGAACTAAGATGAGATGGTTGCTCAGGAGATATGGTTACTTCTGGCCCGACATAGAGAATTATTACAAGGCCTATGCCTGAGGGTGTGAGGAATGTCAAAAACATGGACCTCTCCAACATGTGCCCTCAGTACCCTTGAACCCTATGGTCAAGCTTTGGCCTTTCAGAGGATGGGCAATGGACTTCATCAGGCAAATTTACCCAGCTTCTAGCAGGGGGCATACATTCATAATTGTGGCAACATATTACTTCACTAAGTGGGTGGAAGCTTCAGCTGTGAAGACCATCACCTTGACTGCTGTCAAAAAGTTCATTGAAACCAAGATCTTACACAGATATGAGGTGCCCGAGACAATTGTTACAAATCGTGGGCCATCTTTTATTTCAAAGCAAGTAGAAGAATTTGCGAGTAAGTTCAAGATAAAGATGATCTAATCTAGTCCTTACTACCCCAGTCAAATCGTCAAGCAGAGGCCAGTAACAAGATCTTGGTGAACATTATTAAAAAAAATGGTGGCAGATAGTCCAGAGAAGTGGCATGAGAAGTTAGGAGATACTTTATATACTTTATAAGCATACAGAACCTCCAAAAGAGCAGAAACTGGAACTACTCCTTATGCCTTGACCTTCGAGCAAGATGTTATACTCTCCATAGAGATTAATGTGAGTTCTATCAGGATTCAAAACCAGTTTGGGCTACATAGTGAAGAATACATTCAGGGTATGTGTCAAGGAGTTGAAGATCTAGATGTAGCCTGAATTGAAGCTTTAGATAAAATTCAAGAAGGGAAGAGAACTGTCGCCCGAGCATACAATAAGAGGGTGAAGTTGAAAAACTTCAAGGAATGAGAATTAGTTTGGAAGGCAGTTTTGCCCTTATGAGCTTAAGTAAAAGGCTTTGGGAAGTGGAGCCTTACTTGGGAGGGTCTTTTCATTATCAACCAAGTGCAAGATAGAGGAGGATATTACTTGGCAGATTTGGAAGGGAACTTACAAAGGCATCCAATTAATGCTAAGTTTTTTAAGAGATATCACCCAACCTTATGGGATGTTAGGGATTGTTATGTTAAAGAAATCTAAGCACTCTGAGAAATTTAAAATCAGTATATATGTTATACACAGTTGAGTTTCAAGTAGGAAATACAAGTTAAAATAAAGAAAGAAGTCATTTCTATTTCATCAAATATTGAAGTTACATGATGTTTAGCTCAACAGTTTTACATCCTTGGCTAAGGCAGCTATTCTATCATGGTATGTTTGCATGATAGTAAAAATTATGCCAAGCTCTTCCAAAGCAGTATTGTTGTTGGCTAATTATGCTTCAGCGCCCTCAACTTCAACGTTTACTTTCTTGACTTTTTCAATCTTCTGGTAAAGTTGGTTGGATAAAGTCGCTTGTTCAGCTTTAAGTGCAGATAGTTGCTCCTCTAACCTTTTAATCTCATAAGTCACCTCTATAATCTTTGTCTCCATAGCAGAACCTTCTTCCACAAGCTTCTCCAAAGAAGATAAGGTTCTCGAGAACTTCTCATTCTAGCATCGTACTCTATTGGCATTCATCTCTACCTTCAGATGCTGATCTCTTAATGCCCTTAGGTTCTCGAAAAAGTTAAGAAATGACTCAAACTGAACCTTTGACATGTGTTGGGCTTTATAGAGTTTAGTCAGAGCCTTCTCAGCCTTTTGAAGACCCTTGAGGCTAAAAGAAGCACTGAAGTCCCTCTGCATCCATTCTTGGAAGACCCTGCGCTGATCTTGAAGTTGTTAAGGCTCAGAAAGGCACCTAGGAAACCTCAACCTTGTTTTGATTTGCCCGAACTCTTTGACAAGATCGGGTAACGACGTTGTAGCAGGAATAGGTGCAGTAGGTGGAGGCAAAAACTTCACTACTCCCAGAAACAGCAACAGTAGTAAAAGCAGCCTCAGTTATAAGAGGAGGAGGATTGGAAGTTGGGGAGGTAACAACAGCCTTTCTTTTCTTTGGCCGAGGCATAGGAATCCCTGTCACCCTAAAGGCCAAGGGAGAACGATGAAAAGCTGCCTTGCCCACCAAGGGTGGAGGAGATTGGCACGAGCCCTTTCCATGACCCTTTTACAACTGAGAGAGATAGGTTAAGGAAAGAGTCTACAATTCAGAATAAAGGAAGGTAAGATGAGAAAAGTCAATGTACCTGGGTTAGAGGTAGAGGATGAGTTGTTTCCCTTGGTTACTGAGAGAAACCATCTTTGATTGCTAAAGGGACATAAATAATGCCCGAGCCCTCGCCAAAGGCCTATAAACACCAAAAAGGACAAGTGTTAGTAAAATGGTTAGCAGAAAACAGAAAATAAAAGTCTAAATAATAATATACCTGAGGTTAGGAGATGGGCACTTCGGGAGGCACAACTACATCAATAGGAACAGCCCGAGAAGCCCGTGGGCTAGTTACCTCTGAGACCACAGAGATCTCATGGACTATGGGCTTCCCAAATGCGGTTGCTTCTGGTTGATGAAACTCATGTGCTGAGGAAGACTGGGAAAAACAAAAGATGATGAGTATAAAAGAATGAACTTTGAGCATGAAAATGTTAAGATGAGGATAATCACCAAGTTGTTGTTGTCATCCACAAAGTGCAGCATCTCCCTAGTCTTGGGATTGAACTAGGAAGCTGAAGTCACCACTAGTGCAGGAAAATGAGTGGGGGAAGAGGGAGTTGAACCTGGCCCAACTTGAGAAGCTGGCTCTCCAACCTTAGCCTACACAAAGTGAAAATCAAGTATTAAAGCTCTGAAATTGGTGAAGATACAAATTTAAAGGATGAAAAGAGATATACCTTTAAAGGCTTAGCCCAAGAGGGGGAAGCATGCATTGGTCGGGCAGGAAGAGTAGAAGCCTTAGGTTGAATGGATCTTTCATCTCTAATGTCATATTTAAAAATACAAGTAAGGAGTCAGCGCAAATATTGAGATAGATAAAAATGAAGAGGAGTGGGGTACTTAAAAGAATTAAACCTTTACCTCCAATTCATTGAGGGTAGCATCAAGAATGGGCTTGTCTTTCTGATACAATTTTGCTCCCAATGGCTCCTCCCTTAAGACAAAAGTAGGTTTCTTGGTTGCTTGAGGTCCTGATTTCAAAGAAGAATGAGTGGTTAGCCTATGAAAAACATTGAAACTAAACAGAAAAAAAAAAAAAAAAAGACAACTTACTAGGAGCTCTTTGATTTTTCCTGCCTGCTTCAGGAACAGAAGACCTAGAAGATTGATGGGCTTTGGAAGCATGTGCCCTCGTCATCTTCTTAGTTGAGGTTACCCCGATGACCAAGTATTAAGAGTTGAGCTCGAGGTCGATCTTCGAGTTCAAACTCTGAAGTTTCTACCACAGTCATCCTCGTCCTCCGAGTTACTTGAGGCTCCACTACAGTCTTGACTTTATCCTCAAAATCTCCAAATAATTCGGAGACATCACTACCTTCCCCAGCGCTTTGCCTAGCCGCATCAGTTATAACTTCTTGAAAGACGAAAGAGTCTGCAGCCTCTTCATCTTACCCGACATCTACCTCTTCAGTGTTGCCTTGGGCTGCAAGTTCAAAAGAAGACAATGAAGAGGTCAGAAGAAGGCAGATTCATAGAATAACATAAAATTCAAATTAGGAAAGCTCGGGGTTACCTATTAAAATGAGTTGGTTCTTCTAGTGAATCATCTCCTTCCAGTTCTCTAGCTCACTTGAGCTGGGATAGGATTTGATTAAGAGTTGCCCAAAGAAGCGGTCATGGGCTTCACACAAGTCTCCTCTATACTTCTTGGTCTACTTTGCTTCCCACCAAGAAGAGAAGCTTTAAGTACATTCAAAGTTGAGAGCCATGGGCTTTCTGGCAATTTTGCTTATAACATTAAGACTTCGTCGGGCAGCTCAGAATGTGACTTCTTGTGGAGAGCGAAGACGATAAGAGGTGCCGCAATGAAATGAGTCTAAAAATGGAACAAGGATGGCTTGTCTAAACCCCAACTGTCTAGCGTAAAAGTTAGGATGATAAACCCCTAGCCCGTGCTCGTAACGATCGCTAATACTCATCATGCCAGATCCCTTGACTGGATGCAGCTGATAAATTTTTCTTTACAGAAAAGGCTGGCGTTTTCTCCAAATGCATCTTGAAAGGCTTGGTCGGAAAACCAAGGATACCTCCTAAGAACGGATGCCCTCCACTCCAAGTCTGCCCGAGTTCTATAGTCTCTGAAGAAGTAGAGGCGGGAAAATGTGGAGTGATTGGTGGGTGAGGCCTCAGCTAGAATTCGGGCAGGAGCCACGCCTTCTGGGAACTCTAGACTTGGTGCCTGAAGTTCAGGGAAGAACCACCGCAACCACAACTGATTCATCCAAGTTGATCCGTTGAGGTTGGTTTCAAATGGTTCACCCCTGGTGATCTCATATAGAAGATGATAAAGGTGAGCGAGGAGGAAAAGGCATGTAGCAACGTCATCAAAATTATGCAAAGCTTCCACTAATGGGATCCACTCGACCTTTACTCCTTTAGACTTGTTGGGGAAGACGTGTTTGTTGAGCCAATACAGAAGGAAATACATGTGCTCTTGGTCTCTGTTGGCATTGGAGAAGGAATGCCCAAAGGGCTTCTTGACAAATGGGATGAAACCCATGAATGAGGTTCAATAACTCTTGAAAGTAGAAGAGTTATAGTCCAATTGAGTTATGGGATCAGAGCTGCCTGAGCTTTCAGCGGTCGGGCGAGAAAAATGAGCTTAGTCATGAGTGACATCCACAACTCTGCCCGAGGGCCTTAGCCCGAAGACCTGCGCCATATCAAGAATGGTCGATGACATAGGGCTCATCCTGAAGTCAAAGGTATTGGTGCCTGAGTTCCAAAAAAGAAAAGTCGTAGTCAAAAGCTTAGGTTTGGCAATCACCGTGACTTTTAAGAGCATAATGAGCTCGCAGATACCGTTGTTCATCCATTTCTTTTTTAAGATAGGCTCGAGCTCATTCCACTGCACCCAGCCTTCATCCTTCATCAAAGGAAAACCGCGACGATGGCTCGACCACTTGGATGCTGAAATGCCAGATTCTGCCTAAAATGGGTTCGAGGTGAACCAATTCACCTTGGGCATGTTAGTCTCTATTGCAATTGGGACCTGAGAAGTCTATGCAGGCCCCAAGGAGTGCACCTCACCTTCTTCGAAGAAAGGTGAAGTCTGCAGGCCTGCCCAAGGGCGATAAATGCTATTGAGCAAGAGGCACATGGTGGCAATGCCTTCGCCTGATTCATAGGAAGATCGAGTTTGAGTAGCTTTGGGTGCCATTGAATGATTTTTAGAAAAGATGAAAGGAGTTTGAAGGTAGAAAAATTTGAAGTCAGCAAGAACAAAAGAGCACTGGGAAAGTTGGAAAATCTAGGAAATTCTGGAAATTCAAAGGTTTGGGAATGCTAAGGTATTTGGCTGAGGAGTTTAAGTGAGGGTTATATAGTAAGCAGTTACTTAACGTTGGAATTCGTGGGTTAGTGCAAAGGTTTAGTTAACAACGATTGTCTTAAATGGTGCAAGTTTCGAGTAAAGACATATGACGGCTATTTAATCATCATTAACGCCTCGATTCGCAAACTCAACAATGATTAAAGGGGGCACTATTTGGGTTAATATTTGAACAATAGGCTCAAATGCCAATTAAAAGATGACTTGCCCGAAGCCCAGCATCAAACTCAGAAGCAAATTGAGGTTTTCTTAGCCAAGAGACACAGGCCATGTGTCTATAATTGAAGTGACAAATGATGGAAACTAACCTACTACCAGCCAAAAAATACTTTCCAGTGGCATTTCTAGTAAAAAGCTGATGACTCACTACCCTTTAAGCACTTTCGAGCAAGAACAAAAGTTACGGCAATCAAGCTACACTCCCTATAAAAGGAAGAAGAGATAACGGGGACAAGGACACTCAACAAATCAAACAAACAAACATACAAACCCTGCTCTCAAGCCAGATTTGCATCTAAAAGCTGAAATCAACCCAGATTCAGTCATTTTTAAGCGATAGTTCTCTAAAAAGCTATCTCTTGTCTGGTATCAAAGCTCTGCTACCTCCCTCAGTGGTTTAGTATCGATTCCTTTGTGTAAACTTGTTTACCATCCATCTTTTTTTAGCATATAAACCTATAAATACAAAGAGAAGTGACTGCAAGAAGTTCAACCTTGCCAGACAAGGTGAAATCTTGCCAAAAGCTCTTTGTTTGTTTTCTAAATTAGTAGATCTATCGCTTAATGTATTTTCCAACATGAATTCAAGTCATTTCCACTTGTTTTTCTATTTTAAGAGTCTCATTTGCATCTGGATCTGGTTAGCTTGATCAATATGTTTTCATGAAAAGCAATCTAGGACCCAACAAATGACTTAAGGGGCTATAGACTCCCTTCATTTGAACATACAAGACTATGAACTACAAGTCATTGTTTACAAGGCAAGAAAAAGAACTTAATGTGGACTTAACCCATCCACAACAATCATTTGATAACAAGAAGTTTGAGTAACTTAGGGTGCAAGTAACTAACTTAAAACACACTTGTTCTACATCTGTTATACGGAGATAGCAGTGGCACGCCTAGCACTTAGTTAGTTTTGATTGTGAGCCTCAAGGCCTACACCTAAGGCACCACAAAGGCACCTTTCAGAACTAACTTTGTTCTCTTCTTGTAGCACATCAACAAGCAAAAGCCCGACTACACATCCAAAGTGCAAATCCCTTAGGGAGCTGTGCTGAGGTCCGAGGAACCTTCTCCAAAGAAATCTTTGCCCGAACAGGTTCTCTGGAGCTTTATTCTTTTATTTCTTCAATGTATTACTTGTTTAATGTGTTAATTGTTTCTTTCCATCATTTGTCAACTCGTTTTTCAATTCTTATTTTTTTTATGAAGACGTTGTCAACTCGATTGTTTGGTGAAGCCATGAAGCCTTAATTAACGTTTTAGATAATATAACGTTCATAAAATAACTTTACGATGACAAGTTCAAAGCCCTAAACATAACTATAAAACCAGACATGTCTGGTCTCAATTCAATCCATCTCTAAAGACAATGGCTTTTCAAAAGCTCATCTTAATCTTGCTTCTTCAAGTTCTAATTGCCTTGTTAGCCTTAGACTCAAGCAATGTGCAGAAATTGAAAGTCGGGTTCTACTACAACACATGCTCCAATTTAGAAGCTATTGTGGCTGGGATTACTCATCAATACATATCTAGGGCACCAACTCTTGCTGCTCATATTCTAAGGATGCATTTTCATGATTTTTTTGTTAGGGTAAGTGATATTTCATTTGGTTGTGTTACTTGTCTCATAAGTAATCCATCAAATCCTACTAATGACATAACAATTTCTATTGAAAACTGTCCCTTGATTTATTTTTTTGTTGGCACAACAATTGCTAGTTACCGAATATTGCAAAGTAACTAATTCCTTTAAATTTTAATTTTCAGGGATGTGATGGTTATGTGCTATTGAATTCCACATCAAACTGTTGGAAGCTAAACAGCTTCTGACATCAAGGGATCAAAGGCAGCAAGGAGCTCCCCGGCATAGGTTTTGTCTGCATCGAAGAAGAAGAAAGGTCTTTAGCCTCCAACGGCTAGTTTTTGTTTAAATGTATGTGAGAGTGTGTGATTGACAAGTGTACACTCCAGATTAAATCACTTAACCCCAAATGAAGGGTTAGGATTTAATCTGGAGTAGTAAGGCTTAAATGATTGTTAAAGTCTCTTGTCAATCACTCTTAGATCAAGTATGGGTCATGGCAATGCACCATACCCTTACAAGCATTCACCTACTTAATGAAATCAAGGCTGCTGCAATTTGACACAGCTAGTATCCAATCTCTAAGTTCTCTTCATTCTCTGTCATTCCAATCGGTGGAAACCCTTCCAAACAATCAACCAAAAACACCAAATCAAACAAACTCTAATATGGCCTCAGAGCTTAGTTTCTGATCTTGCAACTTTCGAGGCGTAATTTGTGCAAGTTGAGATCTTTGGGAGCACCTACGTAGTGTCCTCAACAACAACAACCAACAAATAACCCTGAAAATGAAGGGATCCAGTAGTAGCAGTGAGCTAAAAGCTCCAGCCTTTGATGGAGAGAACTATGACTTTTGGAGAATAAGAATGACAACCATTTTCAAGTCCTATGATCTATGGGATATGGTTCAATACGGGTATGAATTACCTGAGATGGAGGTCGATGCTTTAGAGGATGACCTCACAGAAACACAACTCAAAACACTGAAGCAGAACCGGATGGAGGATGCTAGAGCACTTGGAATCATCCAAGGTGCTGTCTCAGACACCATTTTCCCGAGGATAGCAAATGAAGAGACTGCAAAGGGAGCTTGGGAAGTTTTACAGCAAGAATCCAGAGGAGATACCAAAGTCAAAAAGGTAAAACTTTAGTCCCTTGGAAAAGATTTTGAGTATACAAGAATGAGGGAGAATGAGCTATTAAAATACTACTTTACTAGGTTATTTGATGTTGTAAATAGGATGAAAACATATGGTGAGGAACTGCCTAATGAAAGAATTGTCCAAAAATTGTTGATTAGTTTGACTAAACCCTATGATTCAATAATGAGTGTCATTGAAGAAACCAAAGACATTGAAACTCTTAGTGTGCAAGATGTGATGGCATCCTTAAAAGCTTTTGACCAAAGGCTCGAGAGGCATGCTGATTTTGCACCTGAGAAAGCTTTTCAATCACTCAATGTTGGATCTAGTAGTCAAGCTAGTGCAAGCAAACAAAAACCACAGTGGAAGGGCAAGAATAAGAAATGGGAAGGAAATGGGTATCAAAACTCTAGACCTAACCAAGGCAGCTACTCAAATGAAGGTTCAAGAACCAAGCAGCAATGCAAGCACTGTGACAAATTCCATCTTGGAGAATGTTGGTTCAAGGACAAGCCTAGGTGCCACAAATGCAACGGGTTCGGGCACATCATAAAGGATTGCATATCAAAGAATATGCAGCAAGTGAACTGTGCAAATTAAGTGGAGGAAGAAGCAAATGTGTTCTGTGTTTTCAGTGAAAAAATGGAGAAAAACAATGAAGTGTGGTACATTGACAGTGGCTGCAGCAATCACATCACATGAGTCATTACTCATTGACATTGACACAAACTTCACTGGAAAAGTGAAAATGGGAGATGGAAACATTGTCAAGGCCACTGGAATAGGAACTTTGGTTATCAACACCAAGAAGGGAAGAAGATGCATAAGGGATGTGATGATAGTGCCTGGATTGGATGAGAATCGACTTAGTGTGGGTCAAATGATGGAGCATGGCTATTTCCTACTCTTTAGGGGAACTGTGGTCGAGATCTATGATGACAGGTCCCTATCAAACCCGGTGACTAGAGTGGAAGTGAAAAACAGAAGTTTTCCACTTATGTTGAAGTACCTAGAAGAAGTGGCAAGGAAAGCAATTGTGACAGGTTCAATGAAGCCATGGCACAATAGGCTTGGTCACTTAAACATGACAAGTCTAGAAAATCTGCAAAAGCATGAAATGGTACAAGGTATACCAAAGTTGGATCAATGCAGTGAAACCTGTGAAGGGTGTGTATTTGGCAAACATCACAGAGATCCATTTGAAGCTGAAAAGGCTTTGAGGGCAACAAAGCCACTCGAATTGATTCACACGGATGTGTGTGGACCAATGCAAACAACAACAATCAATGGAAACAGGTATTTCCTAACCTTCATTGATGACTACTCATGAATGTGTTGGGTGTATTTCATGAGGTTCAAATCTGAAGTATTCACAATATTCAAGAAGTTCAAAGCAATGGTGGAATTGCAAAGTGGATACCAAATCAAAAGACTAAGAAGTGATAGGGGAGGAGAGTACACCTCCCGTGAGTTCAATACATTCTATGAAGATGTGGGGTTGGAGAAGCAACTCACTGTGGCTTATTCACCACAGCAGAATGGGATTGCAGAAATGAAGAATAAGACTATAGTCGAAATGGCTAAGTCTATAATGCATGAGAAGAACATGCCCTATACATTTTGGGGTGAAGTTGTGAACACCTTAGTGTACCTATTGAATAGGTGCCCTACTAAAGCATTGGACAAGAAGACTCAATTTGAAGTGTTCAGTGGCAGAAGTCCATCTATGAAGCACCTGAGAGTGTTTGGCTCAGTGTGATATACTCACATTCCTCAACAACTAAGGCACATGTTAGAGAAATCAAGCAACAATGGTGTTTTTGTAGGCTATGGTACTGGTGAAAAAAGGGTACAGAGTTTACAATCTGACAGCTCAGAAGATAATCCTATCAAGGGATGTTATCTTTGATGACGACTTAACATTGAACTAGGAAACAAGGGTAGAAGAGAAAGACATTGTCTCTCTACAACTTGACCTCAACAAAAGACAAACAAGGGAGCCTATGGAGACCTCAATTCAAGAAAAAGTCACAGAGAATGGTGACATACATGGGACTCCAAAGCAAGTAAGCATGAGTCCACAACCGAGTCAATCACAGATAACAACTCCAAGTTCAACTCCAATGAGGTTGAGAAACTTGGATGAGATCTATGCTACATGTAACTACTGTGTAGTGGAACCAGAAACATATGAAGAAGATGAGAAAGACAAAGCTTGGAAGAAAGCAATAAAGGAAAAGCTTGAAATGATTGAAAAGAATGACACTTAGGAACTTGTCAATCGACCAAGTGACAAACCTATGATTGAAGTGAAATTGGTGTATAAAGTCAAGCTCAACCTAGATGGTTCTGTGCAAAAGAACAAGGCCAAGTTGGTGGCCAAAGGTTACTCACAGAAACTAGGTGTAGACTTCAATGAAACCTTTGCTCCAGTAGCAAGGTTAGACACCATAAGAACCTTGATAGCCCTAGCAGCCAAGAAGGGTTGGAAGTTGCATCAATTGGATGTCAAATCTGCATTTCTAAATGGATTGCTAAAGGATGAGGTGTTTGTGGAACAACCTCAAGGGTACACAAGTCAAGAGTTTCCAAAGAATGTCTACAAGCTAAGGAAGGCTCTCTATGGCCTAAAACAAGCTTCAAGGGCTTGGTACAATGAGATTGACTCTTATTTCACTGAGAAATGATTTCAGAAAAGTCCTAGTGAAGCTACACTCTACACCAAAACAGAAAGCAACAACAAGACCCTCATTGTTTCAATCTACGTGGATGATGTGGTCTACACTGGAAATGATGTTTCAATGATTGAAAAGTTCAAGGAAGAGATGATGAAGAGGTATGAAATGACTGACCTAGGCCTCTTGCATCATTTTCTTGGCATTGGGGTAATTCAAGAAGCAAGTAGCATTTTCATCCATCAAAGGAAGTATGCTGAAACCTTGCTTGAAAAGTTTGGATTAAAGGGATGCAAACCGGTCTCTACACCACTAATTGCAAATAAGAAGCTTAAGAATGATGGTGAAAGTAAACCTGCAGATGCTAGTCTCTACAAAAGCATTGTTGGCAGTCTATTGTACCTAACTACAACAAGGCTAGATCTAATGTTCTCAGCAAGCCTACTTTCTAGGTTTATGCAGAATCCTAGCAAAATACATATGGGCACAGCTAAGAGAGTGCTAAGATATGTGCAAGGAACACTTGATTGTGGGATCAAATATGAAATGGGGAAGTCAACTATCCTAATTGGATTTTGTGACAGTGATTGGGGTGGCAGTGAAGATGATAGCAGAAGCACATCAAGCTACGCTTTCACCTTTGGTTCAGAGGTGTTTTTGTGGGCCTCTGTGAAGCAACAAAGTGTTGCACTGTCCACAGCCGAGGCAGAGTATGTGAGTGCATCAGAAGCTACAACTCAAGCTATTTGGCTAAGGTTCATACTTAAAGACTTTGGAGAATTGCAGGTTGATGCCACACCACTTCTGTGTGACAACACCTCTGCAATCGCCATGACCAAAAACCCAGTATTTCATCAGAGAACAAAGCACATCAAAAGAAGGTATCATTTCATCAGAGAGGCATTGCATGACAACACAATCAAGCTAATCTATTGCAGCACAGAAGATCAAATCGCAGACATTTTCACAAAAGCATTACCTAAGGAGAGATTCAATTACCTGAGGGGTTTGCTCGGAATGACTCCCAGAAGCAGTTTAGAAATGAGTGTTGGAAGCTAAACAGCTTCTGACATCAAGCTAAACAGCTTCTGACATCAAGGGATCGAAGGCAGCAAAGAGCTCCCCAGCATAGGTGTTGTCTGCATCGAAGAAGAAGAAGAAAAATATTTAGCCTCCAACGGCTAGTTTTTGTTTAAATGTATGTGAGAGTGTGTGAGTGACAAGAGTGATTGACAAGAGACTTTAACAATCATTTAAGCCTTACTACTCCAGATTAAATCACTTAACCCCAAATGAAGGGTTAGGATTTAATCTGGAGTAGTAAGGCTTAAATGATTGTTAAAGTCTCTTGTCAATCACTCTTAGATCAAGTATGGGTCATGGAAATGCACCATACCCTTACAAGCATTCACCTACTTAATGAAATCAAGGATGCTGCAATTTGACACAGTTGGTATCCAATCTCTAAGTCCTCTTCATTCTCCGTCATTCCAATCGGTGGAAACCCATCCAAACAATCAACCAAAAACACCAAATCAAACAAACTCTAATACAAACAACCAAGCTAAGAAGGAGGCAATCCCCAACCAGAGCTTAAGAGGGTTCCATGTCATAGATGCAGTAAAATCTGCAATAAAAGAGAAATGTCCTGGTGTTGTTTCTTGTGCTGATATCTTGGCCTTGGTAGCTCGTGGTGCAGTTAGAATGGTAACAAATTAAACTCATTCCACATAAATCAATATTTATTAAGGGAATTGTTATTAGCACTCGAAAAATCTCATTCTACACTCCTCACAAGTGTATTTTTCTTTCTAATAATAGAAAGTTTGGAGTGCCAAATGAGATTTTTGAAGTGCTAATAACAATTCCCTTTATTAAATATATTATTAGATTAAGAATGCTTGTTTCTTTCGATTATGTAAGGGGATTGTAATTCAACTGGTTAGGGATATTTTCCTGCACCCGAGATCTTCGATTCCTCATCCCTCACTATCGTTTGTATAAAAATAAAAAAACGTCAATTTCATATATCTGACTTAAAATGAATGGACATATTTTTTCCAGGTTCATGGCTCATTTTGGGAGGTTCCGACTGGACGAAAAGATGGAAGAGTGTCATTAGCCTCAGAGGCCAATACAGGCTTACCTTCTCCTTTTTGCTGACATAACTCAACTCAAAAAAGCATTTGCTGCCAAGGGTTTAAGTGCTAAAGACCTAGCTGTTCTGTCAGGTGAATATTATTACGCTTACATGCATGCAAGTTTTATTTCTCTATTTGTTTTTGCTTCATGCATGAAACCCTAATCAACATGATCGGATCTCTCCTTTCTTCATTGTTCTTAGGAGGACACACCATCGGCACATCTCACTGCCCGTCCTTCACGAATCGCTTGTATAATTTCACCGGCAAAGGTGACACGGACCCAAAATTGGACAGAAATTACATAGCTCAGCTGAAGACAAAATGCAAGCTAGGTGACACGACTAGCATGGTTGAGATGGATCCTGGAAGCTTTAAAACATTTGATGAAGATTACTACACTCTTGTAGCTAAAAGAAGAGGACTTTTCCAGTTTGACTCGGCTCTTCTTGATGACACTGAGACAAAAGCCTATGTGACAAAGCAAGCCACCACTCATGGATCCACCTTTCTAAACGATTTTGGTGTCTCAATGGTGATCATGGGTAACATTGGAGTCCTCACAGGCAACAACGGTGCAATAAGGAAGCATTGTGCTGTTGTTAATTGAAGGCAATTAACTATCTATACGTTGGGAAATAAATTTCGCACTCATTTCTCTTTCTATATTCTCTTCTGATTTCTACAATATTATGAAGACTAGAATAAGAAAGAGTGTGTAAGAAGAGACAAATGGTTTGCGGAAATCACTTCCCCTATACATTTTGATTCAGTTGGTGATTTGAATTTGCAATTGTAAGTATGAATATTGTTTGCATAATTGGTAATGCATGCATGTGTTGCGTGTTCCAAAAGGGTTAGCCAAAATTGGTTACCACGTCGTGATGATTTTGTACTGCCATGGTGTGGGAGCCTTTCAACAGCATATCCTGTAAATGTTTTATTATTTTCCGACAAATAAATTTTTGTGGGTCGTCGTCATTTCATTTTTTTTTAAATATATTTGTGTTTCAAATCAATAAGGCTTGAACATTATTTTGAGACAGAATAGTGGTTTGTATAAAGCAAAGCGTCGGACACAATTGATGGCTAACTTTCAACGACGTGCTCTAGTTGTGTTGATTATTATATCATATGGCCTGGCGTCCATCAATTAGACATCGGATAAATATCACAACTATAACATTTACACACTGATAAAATTAAAAAATAAATAAATAAAATTCACCAACTTTTGAGAAGAACATGGATTGCACTTCAAAAATTGAAAAGAGAATGAAACTTGCTGTAATTTGTCTCTGCTTTATAAATATGCAGTTAAGTCATGAATCATGATTAAGGCAATAGTAAACTCTCATCTCCGTTGCCATCTACAAGAGAAGATTTGCATATATATTATCACCAGTAATTTATCACCATTTGTATATATTCATTTATTTATGTATTTCTAAATTAAACGAGCTAGTGACACATGAGAATATCTCCACCTAGATTATAGAAAGAATTAATAAATTAGAGCAGGTTTCCTTCAAAGATACATAATAACCAACCTCTTTGTAGGCTTGAAAGTAATAATTGGAGCAAGTATTCTCCCTTAAACAATACATAATATTGTTGTAGGCGTATTTTAGTGAGGGAATAGGAATAAGTTGCGGCATAGGAGAGAGAGAGAGAGAGAAAAGAGAGTTGAAGAATCTTTATGGGGTAGTTTCTCATCATTTTGTGTCTTTATTTATAGTAAACATAGCGGGATTCTTTGCCCTAAAAAGAATACAAAGTCCAATAGAAAAGATCTAGAACATAATCCGAAATACAATATGCTAAGATTTACACAATCACAATTCTAGTTAAAAAGAACTGCAACAAATAGATTAACTTATAACCAACCTTATATATGCTTAAAAGTTCCATTACAAAGATTTATCATGTGGCATTCTCACTTTTAGTACTACTTTTTTTTTTAAACTTTAATTTTCATTATGGAAACCCTAAAGCGGGCTCTCTTAAGTTGTTTTTCAATGAACTGTCTAAAGCCCTAGAGGTGCATCTTTCCATGATACGAGTAAAGAACTAGAGAAATACTAGACTTTACTAATTTGCCTTGTTACTCCGATATATTAATTCTTAGTCCCGAAGCTTCATAGAGATATGGACAGGGATTAAAGAAGTGATTTCAGCAATTGCCTGCACCGGCAAACATATAATGCTGAGGAGGTCTAGGTTCATCAGCTCGACTCGATCGATTGATTTGTTCTTTGCCATCTTGTCATTCATTGCATAATATATATATTTTACCTTCATTGACAAGGGAAGCAACGCAGGTGGCAGCAGATAATCAAGTATTGTTAATAAAATTGGATAGGTTAGAAGAATGATAAGAATTAAATTGCCAGTATAGGAGCAGGTGAATATACTGCTTAATTTATATGCAAACGTAAGACCAATATCCACCAAATCCACGTTACATGCTTAAACATGTAAAGCCGCCACCATTGACTATTAAAATTGGTGCGTACCAATTTAATTAATCCAGTCTCACATTTATTTGAATATGACGGTTACATTGTTAAATGATGTTACTAATTTGCATATCATATATAACATGAAGTTGAGAAAATTAAAATTTTATGAACTTAGAGTATAAATCACTAATAGTAAATAGATACTATTGTAACAATATAAGTAGATTGGTGACACCATAGTGTGTGATGATTAGACCAAAAAAATTGATACTCATTCGTCAGGCACAAGTACTTAATCACCAATTACCATGAAAAGGACATGAAATTTGGTGGCAATGAGACCATAAATATGTGTCGTAACACACGCTAGCTTCAAATATAATCCATCACCAAAGTACAAAACATTCCTGATATGGGATTTACTTCACTTGTCTTATGAGGAACAACCCTAACTGCTCGTCCTAGTTATAATATTAAAGAAATGATATAGCATCGCTTCCAAGCACATGTTAGTTGGATAGCTGGACTATTTTCGTCACCTTGCATTTTCTTATCTTGCAGAGGTCCACAAAGTTGAAGTTGGGGCCTTTGGGGAGGCCTATAAATTTCAAACCACAGTTTTGTAATTGCAAATACTTTCAAATCAAGTTTCCTTCCTCCAAATTAATACAAGTTGAAGCTCAGTTGCAACGAAAAATGGGGTCGACACGATTCTCTGGGATTTTGGTTTCATGTCTTCTGGTGATCATAGGCCTCAGTGAGGCTCAGTTGCAACTGGGTTTCTATGCCAAGAACTGCCCGAATGCAGAGAAGATTGTGAAAGACTACGTCGAGGAGCACATCCACAACGCACCCTCACTTGCAGCTGCTCTCATAAGGTTGCACTTCCATGATTGCTTTGTCAGGGTATGTATCCATCTTCTTCTCTTTACAGACCAACATTCTCTGCAAGAGTATCATTAGGGTCAGAATTGTAATTTGGAACTAATGAATGATTTTTGCTTATTAGGGTTGTGATGCATCTATTCTTCTGAACTCGACTTCAAGTAACCAAGCTGAAAAAGATGCGCCCCCAAATCTAACCCTCAGAGGGTTTGACTTCATCGACAGAATAAAGAGCCGACTTGAAGCTCAATGCCCTGGAATAGTTTCATGTGCAGATGTTATTGCTTTGGCAGCAAGAGATTCTATTGTTGCAACAGTAAGATCTCCAACCAACCATCAAAGTTTAAAAACCAAAATAATCAAACGTCCCAATTATTTTTGGATTTCAACTTTGTTTATTTATTTGTTTTCTGGGCATGGTGTGTAGGGAGGTCCAACTTGGAAGGTTCCAACAGGTAGAAGAGATGGGGTGATCGCAAGGAGGGCAGAAGCCTTAGCCAACATTCCACCCCCAACTTCCAACTTCAGCAATCTCCAAAGAATTTTTGCCAACGTGGGTCTTGATTTGAAGGACTTGGTCTTGCTATCTGGTAAAGCTAATTCTTAAACATAATAGTAAATATGCAAATAAAGGAAACGTATCTTCTTGCCAAATAATTATCTTACCTGTTACATATGATGATTTAGATTAAAATTTCACAATGTATACGTGGTAATGTTCTCCTATCAGACCTATGTTGATTATGATTCAAAATTACAAATTATAAACGACAATTAACTTAATCGAAATGTTAATTTACAATCTGACAACGTATACTACAAAAACAACATACAATAACTATTAACATGCAAAAATAAAATAGATAAAAACGTATGTGATACATTTGGCAAGGAAATAATAAAATAGTGCCAGTAATGCTACCATATTAAAGCTAATATCTAATCACACCACATGGGTTAATATGCTTTTTTTCTTCTCAGGTGCTCACACAATTGGGGTCTCTCATTGCTCCTCATTTTCAAACCGCCTTTACAATTTCACCGGAGTGGGTGACCAGGACCCTGCTTTGAACACCCAATACGCAGCGAATCTCAAGGCCAACAAGTGCAAAACTCCAACTGATAACACCACAATTGTTGAGATGGACCCTGGAAGCGTCAGGACTTTTGACCTAAGCTACTACACACTTTTGCTCAAAAGGCGAGGGCTCTTCCAATCCGATGCTGCTTTGACAACCAGCTCAACAACTTATAATTATATCAACCAGCTGCTCAAAGGTTCACTGCAGAACTTCTACGACGAGTTTGGAAAGTCTATGGAGAAAATGGGTCGGGCTAACGTTAAGACTGGATCGGCTGGCGAGATTAGGAAGCAATGTTCAGTTGTGAATAGCTAGAAAATGATAATCTTTGGTTAATTTTCAGTCTCTTTTTTTTTTTTTCTGTTTTGGTGTGATAAAATTGATAATGATTGTAAACTGCATGTTATGCTTTTTGATATTATATTGTTTTGTATGAATAAAATTGGGGTCCATTTGGAGTGTTGCTTTCTCATAGTCAACTTTGTCTTCGTGTAATATTAAATCATTAGAGGAGGGATATTCGGGAGAAAAAACTGTTTGGAAAATAAAAAGAAAATATTTTAGAGATTTGTTTTAATTAAGGATTTTGATATTATTTGATTTAGGAGGTGTATTCAATCGAGAATTTAAAAGACTTTAATGAAACTATAAATTCATGATTTTTATGGAGTTTAATTAATTTATAGAGATTCCATATAAAATTTTGATTCAATTTTCCCGAAATCTCATGGAGAGATGTGAGATTTGTGGATGCTTAAAATACACTACGAAATCTCTTCAGTTCCCTCTAATTCCTCAACTTTTTCAAATTCTTTAAAATCAATTTATAATTGAATATACCTGGAATGTTCATGGACGAAGTCACCTTGGGCTCAGAGGGGGATGATGCCCCCACTCAATTTATTGGCAAAAAAAAAAAATGTACATGCTTGTGACATTAGTATTAACTCTTTCAATTGCAATTGCCAATATTGAAAGAGCATTTTCGGCCATGAAATTTCCGAAGAATCGATTGAAAAATCGGATGGGAGATAAATAGATAAATGATAACATGGTTATTTTTATATAGAGAGATATTTGATGGTATTGGTAATGAAGTTGTCATGCAACGCTTTTAAATCATGAACACGAGTCGAGGGATATTGTAATATTTTCTATGAAAAATTTTATGGATTAATAAATAAGTATTTGTTTAGTAAATTCTGCAGCTTTTTATTTTGTGACTTTGTTGTTTAACAATGCCCCCATCCATACAGATTTCTGGCTTCGTCCCTGCGAATGTTATAAACATCTTTAAAATCCTAATTGAATACACCCGGATTTATAAACATTTTAATAAACTATCTTAAAATCTTGATTGAATACACCTTAAATCTCAGAGAATCACTTAAAATCATGATTGAATACCCCTAGATTCATTAAAAGAATTAAAATTCCTCAAAATCTCAATTGAATACATCCCCTTAATTAGGGATTTGATATGATTTGGTTTGGTTTAGGTTTCTTTGTCTTGATCTCTCCGTGAGTGAGAGAGATTCTCTTTGAGAGTGAGAATTTTTTCTCTCCATGAGTGAGAACAGCAACAAAGCTAGATCTTCTTTAGACGCCTACACTAGTTTCGATTAAGGTCTATGACAGCCCTTACTTCATCATCTCTGCTTCCTCTTTCTTTCTTTTTTTCTTTTTTTTTATTGATTTTCCCTGATTTCCTTCATTTTTTCCTTAGCCTTTCCACTCCAACTATCACTGGTCTTCCTGTCCTAGATCTATTCATCCACCCATCCATCTACATGTCCTTCATCTGGCTTCCACATATCCCATCTTCGTTTCGATCTGCAATCTATATTGACTGCGAACTGTTACGGTCCTTAACTGGGAATGTGTGTCGAGTTTCGGTGTTCACACCGGCTTGGGTGGCCACACCACCTTCTTCTCTTTGTCTGGCTTTTCTGGCAATGTTGCTTGTAGTAATCGCACAGGCTTCTTTAGTTTCTCTTACTTGGTGATTGCAATCGATGAAATATTATCTGCCGAAAGACGAAGTCCATTAACTTTCCATATATAAGGTGCTGGTTCATGGCAATAGTTGGTGGTGGCGGTTCGTAATCGTTGTGGTGTGCCGTAGTGGCGCTTTCAACAGTAGCTTGGAAGGAAGCATATAGGGTTTGCTTGTTTGCTTTCTCTATTTTGGGCCCAAAACAAAGTTTTGGGCTTTTGGTTACTCTAGAGGTCCATTCTTTTGATTGTGTGAATATTATATTTGGGCCTCTGTTTTGTAATTATGTTGTGCTTAGCTAATAAAGTAACCATTGACCAAAATAAATAAATAAATAAATGGTTTTTTTGTCTTGTGGACAAATGATTATTTTGATTTATTTCCTCGTATTGTTCCTTTGTAATCTTATAATTACCTCCTTTGACCAACTCAAATGGTTGGAGTTAATACATAAATTTTTAGCCCCAAAATTTAGGTTCTAACCCGGAAACAGTTTTTCTTTGCTAATGGTTTTGGCTTAAAATTTTAGCCCCAAAATTTATTTCTTCATATTGCTCCTTTATATATATATATATATATATATATATATATATATATATATATATATATATATAGGGAATTCTTATTAGCACTCCAAAAATCTCATTCTACACTCCAAACTTTCTATATTTGGAAAGAAAAATATACTTGTAAGAAGTGTAGAATAAGATTTTTGAAGTGACAATAACACTTCCATATATATAAATTTCTTGTAGTTTCTATTATGTAATTTTTTTTCAAGGTTCTAAACCATTTAAATTTTAATTCATCATAGATTATTCTTGAATAACGAATTTTGTACAAATGATTTAAGAATAATGTTACTTGAAGCAAATACTTCTCATAATTATCGCCAATCAATTCTAAACCCAAAACAACCTATCAACTGTCAATCAACCTTACAAATCTAAACCCTAAATCATAACATCAACTACAGAATTCAAAATGACCGCCAATCAACTGAGGGAAGCTTGCATTAAAACCAAAATATTGGTTTGGACAACGCATGAGACTCTTAGGAGCAAGGGCATAGGAGGAAGAAAACAAGAGTGGAGAACCATGCTACCATGAGACTCCTCAATCAAACAAACATAATTCACCCCCTTTTTTTCCTTCGTCATCCATGCTACCATTGTGTATATAGATAGAAAATGCATATCAATCGTCCAGAACCAACTAGTTATTTAATCTAATAATATTTCTCTTCTCAATATTGAAATTTCAAAGAAGCCTCAGGTTTAAATTCTCAATCCCCGCTAGTGAAAGAAAATTAATAGGGTAAATATCAGTTTACTACCCTCAAGTTTCATGGTTTTCAATATTTGGTACATGAAGTTTTTTTCGTCCTAGAGTCATACCTAAAGTATTAATGTTAGGACAGTCTCATACATTCGTTAGTCAAACTGTTAACTCTACCGTTAAATGATGATGTGGCGTCTATTTAGACAATGACTAGACGTCACGTGTCATTAAGGGGTCCACGTGAAAATTAAAAATTTTAAAAAATAATTATTTAAAAAAAAAATTAGAAAACAAAAAAACAAAACCCAGATCGTCTTCCCAAATACCCCCATGCCCACCCTCCCACCCACACCCAGATCTTCCCGTCGACCCGTGTCCCCCCCCCCAACCCAAACCTTCCTTCACCACCCCACTCTCACGGTCACAGGTGACGCAGAGGGTCAGGACTCCTTCTCTCTCTCTCTCATGTCGATTCTCGATCTCATCCCTCTCGAATCGGGGAGCGTGACAGCTGGACGTCTCCCTCCTCGCCTCGATCTCTCTCCCCCACAGTCTCTCTCTCTCTCTCTCTCTCTCTCTCTCCCCGAACCTTCTTCTTATTCTTCAAGTTCTTAATCCTAGCTAAGGGGAACGGTCGATAGGGAAGATCTGGCTGTGGGTGGGTTTTTTTGGTTTTTTAGTTTAGTTTAGTTTTTTTTTTTAATTTTTTAATATTTAGTTAATCATTTTTTTTAATTTTTAATTTTCACATGGATCCCTTAATGACACGTGGCGTCCAGTCATTGCCAACATAGGCGCCACATCATCAGTTAACGGCACAGTTAACAGTTTGACTAACGGATGTATGAGATTGTCCCAAAATTAACACTTTAGGTATGACGCTGGGACGAAAAAAACTTCATGTACCAAATGTTGAGGCTAGTAAACTGATATTTACCTAAATTAATATTATACTAGCATTATTCCACCAAAAAAAAAAAAAACGGACACTGGACTTGTAGGTTTTATGTTAACGTACAACGGGCTCCAACTATTTCATTTGGCCCATTTCTGTGTAGCCCTCAAAACCCAAAATGACAAAACCCTCCCAACGCTCTCAACTTCCCCACCCTAAACGCTGCCTATATATACAACCCAACTTCCTCAACCTTTTCATCCCCCTCCACCCCTCCGCCTCCCCCACCAATACCTGCTGAAATTTTCTTAGATCCAAAATCTAGGGTTTCCAATCAAATTCAAATCCAAATTCATGCAGCTCACTTGTTTTGTATTGATTCAGAAGTGTGCGGTGATGAGGCTATTTTGTGGACTAGAGTTTATGATCTGGGTTCTTCTCCCAAAAGTTTGATTACAAACCCTTGGCTGTCTGAGCACACCTTCTTCATCTGCTCCATCATCTTCCAATCTTCTGGTTTGAATAATAAATGCTTTTCAAAGATTACCCATCTCATCTTTTTGGTTTTTAGCAATAACCCATAAAAAATTTCATCGAAATTTCTTAAATTTGTTGATATAATTTTCTGCAAAATTAGGGTTTTGTGGTGGCAATTGGGGCTTATGATGAAAACAGACAATTATCTTAGCGGATTTCAGTGAGGCTTTACGGTCAATGATCTGATTGTTACACACACTGAGGCTCAAATCTCCTATATATTTGTGTATTTATATTTGTTTAGATTAATTTCCTTTTTCTTTCAAAATTTTAAATTTTGAATTTGGGTTGTGGTTGCGATGATGAGATGAAACACTTGGACGTGTTTGGGGCAGTGGACGAGGCCTCTTGTGGGGTTCTTGCCGTGAGCTCATCTAACAAAACGACTTCTCCTTCCACTGAGCTTCCACTCCCCACAATATTTTTGAAATTATTTTAAGTATTTTTATTAATTTCTGGATGAAATTGTAGGAAAGATTTGAAATTTGCGTCCATTACCAATTCGAGAGGATTATTTGGTTCCTCTTGATGTAATGGCTCGGACGCCAAATTGATTATTGTGGCTATTCTGATCAGTGGATTCGCAATGCCATTGGATCCGGGAAACTCCTCATACATTAGTACACTTCAAATCCATACCAATTTCTAAAAGTGCTTTTGCCGATGGGTGAAGAGCTTCTGCATTCTAAAATGGTCTAACCTTGGACAATACTAAATAGTGACATTGAGCTACTTGTACCAAGAGAAGGATTGGAAACAAAACCCGGTATCCTTATCTTGATTTTGGCCAAAACGGCTGTAGCTAAATTGAAACAACTGAGAAGTTTACTGGCCGGTCGTTGTTTTCTGTCGACAGGTCTGCTTACCGAGCTTCTAACATTTCCTCCTTATTTTTCTTTCACAAAACTTAGACCTCCTTACCGGTGATTAAACTTGCGGCGATAGGGTCGGGCTGTGAGACGATTGAAAATTTTGGACCAAAAGGTTAAGAGCCTTGGTAGTCACCTGAACTTGTACAGTATTTACAAAAAAAGTTAATTAGATTTAAACGCTCAAAATTTGAATTTCTTTTATTAAACATCTCTGCCTTTTAGAATTTTAATCAAGGAGGCAACTGCAAAACCCCATACAGATCCTGGGGAGGAAGGCAAAATCCCATACGATAGTTCCTTATTTTTAACCCAATTAAAGGAATAGTCTTTTAATTTTAATTCAATTGGTGCATTGGTTTTTCAAATTTAGCAATGATCTTTTTAACATAACTCATTTTGACGGAATTCTAATAAAGTTGACGAAGAGGACCATCGTTGCACAGTTAAGGGACCAAGTTCGAGGACCTTGGCTACAATTGTCTTGCAGGAAAATGGATTCAAATATTTGGGTGGGAGGAAAAAAAATCCAACTTGTAGCACGTTTTGGTAATAGGTAATCTTGATTTTCTTGATTATTGCTCAACAATAAAGAATTAGGATAAATTTTATTTGAACTCATATAATCTCTATCTATAACGAGAACAAGGTCTAGCTGCAGTAGCCCTAGTGCCGTGGGAATTTCCCCCTCACCCAAGTTCGAATCCCCCCAATGTTGGGAAATGTTTGTAATCCACCACCCCTAAATTTAATGCCTGATGTCAAAAAAAAAAAAAAAAAAAAAAATCTCTATCTATAAATAATTTATACTTTAAATATGATTTCTTTTTTTATCATATTGCATAATTACCATCAAATAAGATAAAAATCCAAAAATACGGTTAAAAATTCTGTTATGTACTAATGTGGAACATAACTAGGTCCCATAAACTAATTAAATATTATTTATGTGAATTTAAAATATTTAAAAGTTAAAAACATATTTTTTATACAATTAAAAACTTAAAAAAGAAAAAAGAGAAAAGAAAAATAACTTAAAAGGGTAAAGTACAAAAAACTACCTCAACTATTGGTGTCACGACACTTTCATACCTCATCTTTTAAAATTGACAATGTCATACCTCATCTTTAGAATTTGGTCAATTTTATACCTTCCTTTAGCTTAACCGTTAATTTATCAGTGAAATGCTGACGTGGCTTAATCCAGACCCCACTTTCTATTAAAAAATTAATAAAATATTATTAAAAACTAAAAAAAATTATTTAATATGTTTTAAATATTAAAATAATAAAAAAGTAAAAAAAAATTTATTTAAAAAACAACTTTCGTTCCCCCCTCCCTCCTTCATCTTCTTCCCTCCCCTCCCCAACTCCCCTCTTCTCCCCCTTCATCTTCCCCCATCTGCTTAATCTCCAACAAAGAAAAAAAATTGAAACCCACCAACCCCCCCCTGGAAACCCCATACCTGAACCCCCGCCAGATCCGCGCGCCCAGATCCCGTCAAACCCTCGCCCCGCCCGAATTTACCTGTCTTTCTTTTCTTTTCTCTCTCTCTCCTTCCTCCTCTTCTTCTGCAGGTTGGGTGGTTTCCTCTTTTTTTTTTCCTTCTCCTTCTTCTTCTCTCCTCCTCCTCCTCCTCTGCAAGTTGGGTGTGGGGGGGGGGGGGGGGGAGGAACGAACGAACTGGGTTTTGGGGAGTTGCTGCTGCTGCAACTGGGGTGGGGTGGAACGGACGGACGACGGATGGAGGAAGAGAGGGCCGACGCGGGGAGGAAGAGAGGGTGGATGCCGGGGGGGGGGGGGGGGGGGGGGGTCGGGGAGCTGCTGCTGCTGCAACTGGGGTGGGGGGGAACGGATGGACGACAGATGGAGGAAGAGAGGGCCGACGCGGGGAGGAAGAGAGGGCAGACGAATGCAAGAAGATAGGGCGACACAGGGCTGGGGTGGGGGTACCTGGGTTTGGGTTTTTGGAAGACGGTGAAGGAAGGTTGGGGAGGGATGGATGACGGTGAAGGAAGGTTGGGGAGGGACAGGTGGGAGGGGCTGGGTGCAGAGGAGAGAGAGCATAGAGAGAGGTGGGGAGGAGAGAGACAGAGATTTAATATTATAAAAAATAATAATTTTTTTAATTTTTAATTATTAAAAATATATTTAATAATTTTTTAATCCAATTGGATTAGTTAGTAGGACCCGAATGTAGCCACATCAGCACTTAACAGAAAAATTAACAAAAAAACTGACGGAGGTATGACATTAGCATAAATTCGTAAGATGAGGTATGACATTGTCAACTTTAAAAAATGAGGTATGAAAGTGTCGTGACACCAATAGTTGAGGTAGTTTTTTGTACTTTACCCAACTTAAAAACTCTGTACTTCATCTGCTCAGCTTCTTCCCCTCCCACCGCAGCCAAACACACCAGCTGCTTTGCAAACCCTCCATCTCCATTTTTCTCAATGATGAGTTTCTGGTCACCACCTTCATCGACACCGTCGCCGTGATTTCAACGCTGTTGTACAACCAAATTTTTCAGTTCTCGAAAAAAAGACAAAATTTGACATCTGAACCCAGAAAAATTCAAAGACTAACACAATCCAAAAACACAAAGGGTAAATTCCAAAATCCAAAGCTGTTATGACAACTCCAGGCCAGAGTGGCAAAGCCCCATTACTCAAAATCTTAATGCAATCGCACTCCCAATCACCTCATGCATATCCGTCCCAATCAGCACCGCCAACTCCACCATCACCCACAACACATCCTTGCCCTCGGGTACTCTTCCCTACACAACTTTGCCAAGTGCCACCCAGTCGCCACCCCCAGTCGAGCCGACAGCAGCTGCACCAACAACCCCATCACCGTTGCCCACATCATTAGCCACAACGAGTTCCAAGCCGTCGCCAACTTTATCATTTTTTTTCTAAGTTTTTTATTTTACAATATAAAAAAGTCCACATGGATAATATTTAATTAGATTGCGAGACCTAGTTATGTGTCACATAAGCACATAACAGAAATTTTTACGGAATTAGGATGGAAGGAGCACATTGATTTGCGACACCCATTTTCAGGAACTACATGAATCGATTTTCAATTTCATGGACCATGGTATAGGTCAATTTCAGAAACCATTTGTGATAAAAACCAATAGTAAAACTATAATTTATCATAAATCCACTCCTAATATTCAAAACCTGCCATCGCATCAAACCCTATCATCACTCAATTTCTACATTCATTCTAGCTAAAATCTTAAGACGCCCTCATATAGAAAACAAACTCCAACTAAGATATGAATTAATTTATTCAAGTTATTTTCATTTGATTTCAATTTTATTTAGAGTTTTCCCATCAACTACCAACATTTTAATGCAAATGCATAACTGCCTTGCAGTACAAGCCTGTCCAACATGCCAAGAGCAATCTTCCTGAGGATTAACTGTTTAAGTGGTAATATACCGTTTGAGATTGGCGAATTGCAACTTGTTCAAGAACTAGATCTTAGCGTCAACAACTTGTCTGGAGAAATTTCAAACCAACTATCGAACCTCACAAGTTTGGAAAGATTAGACCTCTCGAGAAATCATCTATCCCAAACTCCCATCATCACTGTCAAGCCTCAATTTCTTGTTCATTGACGGTTGCATACAACTACCTTCAAGGAAAAATACATCCGGCACTCAAATCGAAAATCCGAATGCCACTATACAAGTAGCATTTTACCATAGTAGTGAAAATGTGTTGAGCTCTTGTATGAGAGCATGAGTTCAAACTTCATCAGTGGCTAATCTAGCCTCTAATCTAACAAAATTTATCGTTTAACAAAAAAAAAATGGCACTGCATTTGAGGGGAGCCAAGGACTATGTGGTCCCCAACTTCCAAACAAACCAACAAATGAATATAAGTAATGACAAATATGCAACAAAAGAAGAATTAAGCACGAGACAAATATGTGAGAGATGCTACTCTCTTTTACGCCTTGAATGAGTTGCCGAATACTGATTTTAGGTTATTATTTTCTAAATTGGTGTAAAAATAAATTTATATACTGAGAGTAGTTTAGGTAGTAAATTTGAGATTAAAGAAATATTGATAGTTTAATTTAAAAATGAGGTTACATGGGTCAAATAAAATTTCCCTAAAGGATCACATGTATATTGGCTGGCCTTCAACCTCTCATTCAAGTGGTCAGTATTCAGTTTCTGAGCTCTACTTCCTCTTGGATGCAAGATAGATGCCTGATACTATGGCCGCCGCAGTCACCGCCACACCCATAGATTTAACGATTCTCCGGGTGGAAAAAACCGACCTTTCTGATGGAATTACCATAAGATTCTTCACCTGCAATACATAGAAAAACACAGAGCATGGAGGTTTAGAGATAAATAATAAGTACTATCCAAACATAGCCAACAAGACTTTACATCAAATTTGATGAAAAATGTCGAAATTATCAACGAGAAATCAGAAAGCCAAGGCGGACCAGAACACAAATCTAAGGTGCATGATAAGGAAAGGAACAGAATTGTCTGCATAATCACTTTCGACGGGTAGGGATATGATAGAACTAGATAGAATTTAATAAAAAGAAAGGATTCACCAACCACAACAGGCTGCTGCCAATGCTTCTTAATTCCTTGGAGGTGCCCCTTTCCCACTACTGCAACTACTGAACGATTCTCGCTCGCAATTCTCAGTAATGTTGATGACATGTACCTAAACACCAACAGTTAAAAATCAGATCTACAAAATTATAAGAACTTGTGCAAACGTGGAGGTTGGAATTAGATCATTCAAAATACTTAAAGTTAACATACACCAATCATCATCACCACCATCACCATTTCTTACTATACATCTAATTAACTTGCAGTCTGGACACAATAACTTATCACTACTATAAATCATTGTGGTCAAATTGTTAGTACCAACACACCAGGAAAAAGAAATGACGATAAAAGGGCAGAAAGGAACAAAATTTGAAGACATGGCATCATCTTTTGATCTGAGCATTAGTTCATAGAATAAATAACTCAGAAGACTTACTGATCTCGTTCATGTACAAGTGTTTCCATTAGAGTTGGGTACTCCTTGCTCATCTCTTGAATCACGAGAGTCAGCATGTCAACATCATCCATTTCCTTTAACTGAAGATACGCAAGAACAAGTCATTAATTAACAAAACTAAACATTAGCAGCACAGAAGAAAGGTGGTTTCCTTTTAACAAATCAAGTAGACATTTACCATATTATTAAGAGCATCAGGGCTTGGTAGAAAGACTGCTTGAAAAAGCAAGGAATACAGCAGTTTTATCTTATGCCAAAGTGGCATCTTTGCCCACGTCCTTTGTATTGTAATCTGTTTCAGTCAGTGTAAAGTCATATCAAAGTAGTTCTTTACCAGGAAAATAATACAGAGTCTGAAATACAGGTAGATATGACCACGGAAAGCAAGCTTGTACACGATGAGTTATTATAGCAGGGTCAGTGTCAAAAAGAATAAAGAAACATAAACGTGAGACAATTAACATGCAATCAATGATAGAATTTTGAAATTGCTTCCAAATTTGCAAGGAATGGAAATGAAAGAGAACTTCAGGCATAAACATTCTGAAAGTCTGGTTTACAGTTTCATCTAAAGAGAATGTTGACAACAAAAAAGGTAAAGCTTAGCATTCGATTGGAGGAAATCTCATCATAATCAGCCTTCAAAATAAAAATGCACCTCCATTACACATCAAAATTACTAGGGAGCTAATAAATGTTTCTTCATCTAAATGGTGAAATGTAGCAGGGGGTGGCATAGGGCAGGCTGCAATTGATAGATATCAGGGCACCAAAAAGATAAGGTATAATGTATTATACCTGCACTGGGCGATCACCAAGTATCACCCTACCGCCATACTTCATTGCTTCTTCATATGCTACACGAAATTCAGCACCGGGAAACACCTCAAGCCTACTTGAAACCTAGCAAAAAAAATTACACCGCTTGAATATACTGAGAACATATGGAAATTATGCTTAGTATAGTTGGACAAAGTTGAAAATTTTCGGAATCATGAAAGTAAAATAACTTCGCAAGGAAGGATATGAAAACATGCCTTGGCAAGGAACCAGCTGTAAACAATCCCAAAGGCATTATGCTTTTTCTTCCACATTTCGATCATTTCTCCCATTGTCGGTACCTGAGGAACTAAATGCATTGGTAATCATGCTCGGTTATTCGAAAATTAAGCGCAACCTGAACATAGATATTAGATTCAGACCTTCAAATTCTGAGGGGTGAGTGCAGTCACTCGACTCGAGCATAACTCCAAGAACACAACCTACATTCACCGCACGGAATGCATACACTTTATTACAATTTAACATAATTTCATTACATTGTTATTGGAATTAACTCAATATAAGCCTTATTAAGCAAGTTTAAAAATGGATTAAGCACCTCTGGTTTCAAATAGCTGATCACTGCTTCAACTTCTCTGCACGATTCCTACAATTTACACACAAAACCAAAGACCAAAGATTTCAATTCAAATTTTCTCACCAACCAAGCATAAACCAGAAAATTCGAATTTTCTCACCAACCAAACAGGAATTGAAATGTCTTACCACCGAAACATGAGCCGTTCCAACCAGGTGCACGTCGCAAACGCCGCCCTCAGCCGTGGACTCACAAGTGAGCACCACGACGCTCCTCGACAGCTCCTCAGGAATAAACCTCCTCTGTTCGGAACTCTCAGCCTCGGCGGTCGTCGAAACATTGTCGTCGTACTCGTCCCTCGGCGCATCGACACCGACGATGCTATCGGACAAGTCCTCAATCGTAGGGTTCCCGACGTGGACAAAGTTTTCGGATGCCGCCGGGTCGGGCAAGGGTGATTCCGAATCCATCAGGGGCCGTATCGGGTCGCGCTGACGCGGACCGCCGGCGGTGGCAGAGGCCGCAAATCTGAGATTCCTTACGGTGGAGAATTGCGCGAGGGTGTTCGGAGAGCGGCGGAGAGAGAGGAAGACGCGGCGTGACTCGGGCGAGTAGAGTGAGGCGATCAGGCGAGTCGAGCGAATCATAACATCTTTGCCAAAGGACTGAACCGTACGTTACTGGAGAAATGGCTATATATGTTTTGATGGGACACGTGTACGGTCAATGATGAAGTATATATGTGTAAAGCGCTTCACTTTCTTGGTCTGCAACTTAGCTCTCACGCTTCCGATATTCCGATTGGCGCGATGCCGGAGACGAAGCTGTTCAAGACGAAGCTGTGCGTTTTGTATCAGAGAGGGCGGTGCTCGCGGCGAAAAAACTTCGTCTAATTAGTCATTCAACTACAAAAAAAAATTCTTCAATAATCAAATTAACATCCAAACTTAAAACCTTCCATCTTAATTTTTGCAACCACGATACCGCCAAAAGATGTTAGTGTTTTGTAGTCGAATTAGGCCTTAATATTTAATAAATTGAAAAGTGAAAATCAATTTGATTTAGCTGATCAATGAAAATGAGAAGATGGAGTACGTTGCTCTTATTGGATTTGATTACACAGCAAATAGGAATGAGCAAGATGACCGTTGCAAACCCGCTCACGCCTACAATATGACTCAACTCACGTGCACAACACGTGTAATAGCTGTTGTTCATATACCCTATGAGCTAGTTCTAATCTTAGTTGTTCATTATAAATAATAACATAAGAACAAATAAACCTATAAATTTCAATATTTAAACAAAGTGTAATATGGACAAATGCTTATATTCTTTGTACAATTCTAGGGTTTTGAGTGTTAGAAGGTATTCATCTCTCAATCTATAGCTCTCCAATTTATTTTTATTTTGGACTTTTGATTTTGGCATCGTTTATATATTTAGTTGTGCTCTCTAAATAGCGTATGTTTCCTCCCCTTCAGCTATGGCATTTTTTTGTCAACATACATTATTTTCTAATCTTAATATTTTATCATTGTTAATTAAATTAATTAATTTGTAAAAAAATATCTATTAATCAATCTACAAAAGGAAACCATTTGAAAATTCACCTCGGGAATTTGAAAACTCAAGACCAAGTCTTGCAGCAGCAGATGCTTCAACGCAGCGTGGTGATTGCGTTCTTTTCTTCTTTTTTCTTTTTTTCTTTTTTTTTCTCTTTTTTTCCTCATAAGATTTTTTTCTTGCAAACTATTATACGCACCTAAACAATCTGAACACAAACGACAAGGACACAAACAAAATGATACCAACCCAAAGCAGATTAAATCTTGAAGGATCAAACTTGCTCTGAAAATCAGAGTACGCTAACTACCAGACAAACAAATTATGATTATTTTTTTATTGACGGAAAAACAAAAAACAAGAATGCTGAGACAACTACAAACTGAATGCTACATTATGGCTTACCTGTTATTCATACTAAACTATACGCTATATAAATAGAGCACAAAACTTAAGAAACCTGAATTCAAATAGGCTACGCTCAAATCCTAAACTAACAAGTAAACCCAAATAATTACATAACTAATTTTCCAACAAAAAGTGCTTCTGCATTCGAATAAAAGAACCATCAACAAATCAAAAGTGCTTGTGACTATTTGTCTTCAAAGTTTGAATTTTCTGCTATTCTTCACAAAATAGTATGGAAGACGCTTTCTTACGCATAGGAAAAGAACGGATATATTTGAATGCTATCATTTGCTCAACTGTCTATGTTTTTTACCCTACCTTATAACAAGCGAATATAAGACGGGTGAAAAAATAAGATCGGTGAGTCGGAATGACAGCGCACGCGTATATTTATTCACTTAAAGTTGAGAGAGAACAAACTTTTAAGAGTTGTTGAGGTTTAATTTGAGGAGTAAATTGTACGAATGGTCCCTCAACTTTAATCAAATTTGAGCAATGATCCCTCAACTAAAAATCCATTACCATTGGTCCCTCAACTTATCAAAATGTGTAGCTATAGTCCTTCTCATCAATTTTGTCAAAATTTTGTCAAAATAAGCTATGTTGAAATGACCATTTATACAATTAGGATCCCTCAACTCATCAAAGTGTATAATTATGGTTCTTTTCGTCAACTATGTCAAAAATTTTGTCAAAACGAGTTATATTGGAAGGACCATTGCTACAATTAGGTTAAAGTTAAGGGACTATTTCTCCAGTTGAATTAAAGTTGAGGGACCAATGGTAATGGATTTTTAGTTGAGGGACCATAGCTGCACGTTTTAATAAGTTGAGAGACCAATGGTAATGGATTTTTAGTTAAGGAACCATTGCTTCAATTAAGTTAAAGTTAAGGGACCATAGCTACAATTTACTCTAATTTGAGTAAAGGATTTGGATTTGAGGTCTAAACTCAAATTTATTCTCTCTCAACCATGAAAAAAATTAGCTAATAATTACTTTGACCTTAATCAGTCAGATTTTTATGATAAAATAGCCAAACCTTGGACAACAAGAAATAGTCGCATTGAGCTACTTGTACCAAGAGAAGGATTGGAAACAAAGCTCAGTATCCTGGATCTTTATTTTGGCCAAAACGGCTGTAACTAAATTGAAATACAACTGAAAAGTTTACTGGCCGGTCGCCGCTTTCTGTCGACAGATCTGCTTACCGAGCTTCTCACATTTCCTCCAAATTTTTTTCACAAAAATTACACCCCCACCCCCACCACCACCGGCGGCGATGAAACTTGCGGTATTAGGGGCGGACAGTGAGGCGATTGGAAATATTGGACCAAATGTTTGAAAGTAGAGGTAAAGCAAAACAACCTGTGTAAAACGAAAAATAACAAAGGCAGTTGCCCCTTGGAGGTAGCCTGGCGACTGCGAAAACACCCATTTGTCAGCCATTAAAACTTCACTCCAAGAGCTCCGGCCCCTTTTCTTCTCTAAGATCATTCACACCCATCATTCGATTCATGACCCCAACACCCCTTAAGCTCTCCACCAGCTGGGTTTTAGATATTTGTGCACAAATCTTAGCACATAGAATGGGGATCCCCACCATTTGTTGGAAATAAGCTCCACCCAAAGGTGTGGGATATTTTTCCACAAATTTTGGCATGTAGAATGGGGATCCCCACCATTTGTGGCGAACTGAGTTTGACTCAGTTTTGCCTTTTGTTAATAATTTCCCAAAGCAATTGCATAAAAAGCAAGGAAAATAGGGAATTAAAATAGGGATCAAGAAAAATGGGTGAAGGGTTTTTACTTGGAAAACGGAAGGAGATCGAAGAATTCCATGCCTCGCCACGATATCCAAATTTGACATGAGCCGCCAAGCGCTCAGTGACAGCGGCTACTCAATAGGAGTTAGCAAAGCCCTAATCCCCACGACTCACAAACACCCCCACACGCGGCTCTCTCTCTCTCTCTCTCTCCCCCCTTCCTTTGCGCGCTCTCTCTCCGATAAAGGGCATTCTAGTATTTTCATGTCAAGTTTTGATTAGAATTATATTTGATAGGAGCCGCCAAGTGCTCAGCAACGGCAGCTACTCGATAGGAGTTAGCAAAGCCCTACTGCCCCACACTTCTACTACCCCACGACTTACAAACACCCGATAGGAGTTAGCGAAGCCCTACTGCCCCACGACTTACCCCACGACTTACACACACCCACATGCGCCTCTCTCTCTCTCCAATAAAGGGCATTCTAGTATTTTCAGCAATTGTGGCCTCACAATGGGCTACCAATTATGTAGTTCAAATTCGCCTTTGGCGAGAATCGAACCTAGGACCTCTCACTTACAAATGAAGAGGAATACAACTAGATTGTAGTACTAAGTGACAATGATATTGTTAATTAGTTAAGATATGAGAATTAGTCATATGCCCACTTCAAGCACGACTCGTTGATTTCAATCCACTGAGATCATGACTCTAGTTGACAATAAGATGAGAGAATTTGACTCGAGCAAATCCCTTGACTGTAGGGATTAGTGGAGTCAGTTAGTTTTAATGTGAGATTAAGGGACTAAATCCTTGCATTCCATCTGTGAAAGGCACCCGAGTGGCAATAAGTTAGAAGATCACTAAACTAAGAATTGGAGGAGCTTTCAGTTTTGCTATGCTGCCGGAAACCTTTGTTGGACGATCATGGCTTTTTACATGCGGTCACGCTGAATGGTGATCAGAAATATTAACAAGCTTTACTTGCTCTTGGATGCAAAATAGATACCTGATACAATGGCTGCCGCAGTCACCGCCACACCCATAGATTTAAGGATTCTCCTGGTGGAAGAACCCGGCTTTTTTTATGGAATTACCATGAGATCCTCCAGCTGCAATACATGGAAAAACACAAAGCATGGAAGTTTAGAGATAAAGATGTACTATCCAAACATTGCCAACAATATTTCAGGTCCAATTTGATGAAAAATGACAAGAAATTATAAACGAGAAATCGGATAACCAAGGCGGACCAGAAAACACATCTGCCTGCATAATCACTTCCGACATGTGGGGATATGATACAACTACATAGAATGTAATGAAAAGGAAGGAATCACCAACCACAACAGGCTGCTGCCAATGCTTCTTAATCCCTTGGAGGTGCCCCTTTCCCACTACTGCAACTACTGAACGATGCGCGCTGGCAATTTTCAGTAATTTTGATGACATGTACCTAAACATCAACAGTTAAAAATCAGATCTACAAAATTATAAGAATTTATGTAAAGCTTTGTTCATTTACCCTCTCCAACCTTCACAAGCATACGTGGAGGTTGCAATTAGATCATTTAAAATACTTAACGTACGCCAATCATCATCACCACCATCACTATTTCTTACTATACATCTAATTAACTTGCAGTCTGGAGACAAGAGCTTATTACTATTATAAACCTTTGTGGTCAAATTGATAGTACCAACACATCAGGAAAAAAAAAATGATGATAAAAGGTCGGAAAGGAACAAAATTTGATAACATGGCATCATCTTTTGATCTTAGCATTAGTTCACAGAATAAATACTCAGAAGACTTACTGATCTCGCTCATGTACGAATGTTTCAATTAGAGTTGGGTATTTCTTGCCCATCTCTTGAACGAAAATCACTATGTCATCATCATCCATTTTCTCCAACTGAAGATACGCAAGAACAAATCATTAATTAATGAAACTATACATTAGAAGAAAAGTGGTTTCCTTTCAACAAATCAAGTGCATGTTTACCGGAATACTAAGAGCATCATCACTTGAGAAAAGCAAGGAATACAGCAGTTTTATCTTATGCCAAAGTGGCATCATTGCCCGCATCCTTCCTACCGTAATCTGTTTCAGTCAGTGTAAATTCATATCAAAGTAGTTCTTCACAAGGAACATAATACAAAGTCTGGCATACAGGAAGATATGGTACAAAAAGCCAGCTTGTAAATGATGAGCTATTAAGCAGGGTCAGTGTATAAAAGAATAAGGAAACATAAAAGTGGGACAATTTTTTTTTTTTTTTTTTTTTTTTTGAGTTCAAATGTGGGACAATTAACATGCAATAAATTACAGAATTTTGAAATTGCCCCCAAATTTGCAAGGAATGAACATGAAAGAGAACTTCAGGCGTAAATATTCCAAAAGTCTGGTTTACGGTTTCATCTAGAGAGTATCTTGACATAAAAAATAATAAAGCTATAGTGCTCGATTGGAAGAAATCTCATCATAATCACCCTTCAAAATAAAAATGCACTTTCATCACACATCAAAATTACTTGTGTAGCTAATAAATGTTTCTTCATATAAAGGCGGAATCTAGCAGCCGTGGCATAGGGCAGGCTGCAATTCATAGAGGGCACCAAAACTATAAGGTATGACGTATTATACCTGCACTGGGCGATCACCAAGTATCACCTTACCGCCATACTTCCTTGCTTCTTCATATGCTACAGCAAACTCAGAACCGGGAAACACCTCAAGCTCACTTAAAACCTACCAAAAATTTACACGAAAATTACACCGCTTGAATATATTGAGAACATTGTGGAAATTATGATTAGTATAGTTGGAACAAAGATGAAAACTTTCTGAACTCACGATACTAAAATAACTTTGGAGGATATGAAAACATGCCTTGGAAAGGATCCAGCCATAAATTTCAAAGGCATTATGATTTTTCTTCCAAATTTCGATCATTTCTTCCATTGTCAGTTCCTGAGGAACTAAATGCATTGGTAATCATGTTCGGTTATTCGAAAATTAAGTGCAACCCGAACATAGATTCAGACCTTCAAATCCTTCAAATTCGGAGGGGTGAGTGCAGCCACTCGTCTCGAGCATAACTCCAAGAACACAACCTACATTCACCGCACGAAATGCACACACTTTATCATAATTTAACATAATTTCATGACATTGTTATTGGAATTAACTCAATACAAGCCTTATTAAACAAGTTTAAAAATGGATTAAGCACCTCTGGTTTCAAATGTCTGATCACTGCTTCTACTTCTCTGCACGATTTCTACAATTCACACACAAAACCAAAGACCAAAGCTTTCAATTTCAAATTTTCTCACCAACCAAACATAAACCAGAAAATTCGAATTTTCTTACTAACTAAACAGGCATTGAGTTGTCTTACCGCCGAAATGTGACACGTTCCCACCAGGTACACGTCGCAAACACCGCCCTTAGCAGTGGACTTACAAGTAAGCGCAACCACGTTCCGTAACGCGTCGCTCTGACATGGACTGCCGGCGATGGCAGAGGACGCACATGTGAATTTCCTTGCGGCGGGGAAGTGCGCGAGCGTGTTCGGAGAACGGCGGAGAGAGAGGAAGACCCGGCGTGTGATGGAACCCATTTGGTAGGTAGAAAGGAGTGAAAAAGGAAAAATATAAATAAATTAAGAAATAAATGACAAACTATATATACCGGAAAATGCTTCTACAAGCTCAAATATGAATGCACTAAAAAATAAAAGGAAAATTAATGAAAAGAATTTGAAAACTTTGAGTTTTAATCAAAATGACAAAAATGTGTTGTAAGGGAATAGTACTAGGAGTGACTTTTTAGAGTAAAAATATCATTTTCATTAAAAATGAACACTATGAGACGTGTTTTGTTAAAACTCCAAAAATAAATGACAAACTGATAAAAAGTTGGTGACCCATCCTAACAGCGTGAGTTCGACTTAGCAGGTAGAGTTGCTTCTATTTTTAGCTGTTTTAAATCTATGATTTTGAAAAAAAGTAACTTTTTTATTTATATATCAAACACAATTTTAGCTCCAGCTGTTTTTTAAAAGAAAACTGTTTTTAAAATAATTTTATCAATGCCAAATCAGCCCTGAACTATACATCATTGGTGAAATGGTTATATATGATTTGATGGGACACGTGTACGGGTAGGGTTGAAGTAGTATTGTACCATTGTATTTACGGTCTCCTTTGACAACTTGACTTATACGGACTATTTCAATCTCATACGATCATTTGTGCATCCAACAGTACTAGTTATTTTTGTCGGTCGTATTTCACTTTGTTTTTGTTTATCATAAGCAGGGTAACAAGAACAGTTGAATTCAGTAACATCTTTGGTGTATAAACGACTGATTCGAACGATGCTGAAACAGAAATGGTAAACTGGGGAAGCACCAAGATAAAACCACAAAATTAACCGGTTGACAGACATGCAGTTTCGTCGGTAAACCAGCTACTTAACCACAGAATTATTGGTGTTTTATACTATCACAAAAGGATGAAAAGTACAAAACAATCTTCGTTTTGAATCCTCATGGACCTATCTAGCAATGGTTATGGCTTTTCTTCTGAGCATATGGGGCACCTGCACTTAAAACCATAATCTGCAAGTAATGCCTGTCTCTCTTCGTAAGGAAGGTCTTCATCTACATAAGAAATCGTAACCTGGAAAAATTCGAAGTGATCATCAAAATTTGAACAAAGTTCGATGAAACGATATTGAGACCTTATAATAGCATACTAGACCGGAGTTGGACGTTCACTTTCGTACCTCGTCGTCCCCCTTGGAAATTGGTTTGAGTTGAATTATCGTTGCTTGGCCATCTCGGTCCTGGTAATGGAGAAAAAGCATGAATGCAGACGTGCAAAAATTATTAAGGAAATGCTTAAAAAGTTGCAAATGGGCGTTCACTTTAAATAGTGGTTTCGCATGAAGATCTCAGTTACCATATGGAACTTGGAAGTTTACGTACCTCCTCTCTTTTGAATGCTTTCGCGTTAGGACTACACGAATGATTCATACAACTCTGCAAAGGATAGAACGCTGTGCCTAAAACAAAATTGAAAAGACATGGGAAGTTCAAAATTAATATATAACCACCGCGCAAAGACGTATGCTCTAGAAACACCAATGATCTCCTGCTCCTAGTAAGAGTAATTCCACCGTGACAAGTTCACGCTTACTGAACACCCTTAACCCTAGAGAGGTAGTCCAGCATCGAGAATAAATATGTGTGCACGCAGAAACAAGCATTGAGGGAGTCCAGCACCAAGAAGAATAAAGTACGAAAGAACAGATTGAAAGACTAATACAAAGTAAATTGGCGAACATTCAACGTATAATGGTGAAGAAACTGAATAGCCATCACCAACAGCATCCAAAAATGGTCGTGTAATATCCCCAGCTTCTTTCTGTCATGAATAGGAGGGAATGGCATCAGAGCATTCAACTTTCGGAATATGTTAGGAGAAAAATATGACTTCTAACCTTTTCATGATTTAGAAGATCATCAATGTACAAAAAATAATCTTCTACTGGAGATGCTACAACCAAATCACTGAAACAAAGTGGAATGAAAGTATGATCAGCATGACGACTCAAGCAATTTGACAAAGCGCGTGAATTGCTTCAACCACCATCACCGGCGCCATTTTGGATGCACACACGGTTTACATATTCAACGGATGACAAAGAAAAGGAGATAAATCTGTGACGAAGTGTGACTTACAGATTATTCAACTCAAACATGCCAATTATATGGCCATAGATATCAAGGGAGAATACTGGGAAGAGTCAAGGAGTTCAAATTTACAAACTGTCAGAAATAGTAAGCATGATTCTAAAACAATCGAGTGGAGAAAGTAGTACCGTGAATGCCAACTCTCTTATCTACATCCTAAATGCAGCTTCATCGGAAGATTCAACGTCAAATGGCAAGGCAATGCAGTCCCACCACCACCTAAGAGCAAATAAAACGTTTATTTATGCAACTGATGCCACCTAAAGTGGAAAACTCATTGAAGTTATGTCGTACGAAGTATACACAGTAGAAACTAGAAACACTCGGGTTTCTGACTGCTAATGGCGGCCAAAGCCTCAGAGTGGAGTTGCGATTCCTTTTCATTTCGGAAATTTTTTTTTTTTTTTTTTTTTTTTGAAAAAACGATATTATCTACAAAGGGGTGCCTCACCATGAACTAAAAATAATATGATTCATATTCGTCTTTGACGAGAATTGAACTTTAAATCTCTCACTTACATAAGTTCGTGGTATTAAGTGGCTTTGATTTTGTAAGTTAAACCCAATTTTTATTGACCAAAAACAAAAGTTGAAACCCAATTTTGTCTTTTAAATTTGGTCAATGGAGCCAAACCAAATTATGGTAAGCAAAATTTATCACATGTTTAAGGTGTCATTTTCAACAACTTTTTAGTATATTCTCACATCTATCTTTATATCTGTTCATCGAATTGAATAAACCAAAACGAAAAAACAAAACGAACAGGATCAAACAAATGTGATTTGAATAAAAAAAATCATGTGGAGGAGGATTCAAGAAATTTTGTTTGGAAGGCGATTCACAGCTCGTTATTGATGCAATCAAAGGGTTTTGTAGGAGACGATCGGATAGTAAATTACAAACATTAGCATTCACCATTTCATGAAAATTTCAAAGTTGGAGTTTGGATTTAATCCAATCTATTACACAGATTTCACACAATGAGATACAGAGCAAGTCTATTATCTGACTAGCGAGTACCAACGACGGAATACAAAATATACACCGAGGCGAAGACGAACATTTAGCATTAATAAGCTGAAGCCGGAACTTTAAAGTACGACCGACACAAAACCCAAATGTGGGGAAAATAAAACCCTAATAGAAACCTAAAGATTGTATTTGTATCTTTCGTTGTCGAAGCATCAAACACATCCAAAGAACTGTTCCAAGGATGGGGCGTTGAACACATTAGAAGCAGGTCGTTCTGTTCTGGTAGGAGAGATGTGAAGCTGATACTTGATAAACCTCTGTAACCAACGAATGAATGAATAATTCAGATGACAGCGATGGAATTGAGTGCATACATAAGAACATAGGGAATGAGATCGATGAATGTTGTGTAGAAAAGAAAAACAAGGTAAGTAACGAGAATTTACAGATAATTGAAATATGATGTCAGGATTTGTGTCGATATGCCAATCTGGTTCCAACTGCCGAACAAAAGATGTTCGTCCATTCTCTGTGCTACAGAAGAGAACCTGCAATCAAATCACAAGAATTATGTGTAATGCAAGATAATTGAAATATGATGTCAGAATTTGCACATTAGAGCAACTATTGGGCCTTCCTTCCGGGTTTGACCCCTAATCTTCTCCAAACCACAATCTTTGTACGTTATTACTCTTAACCTCTTTCGACCCACAGGGAATTATTGATAACTAAAAATACAAGTACTCGTGAGATTCCAAGATCAAGTTTTATACCGCAAGCTTCTTTGTTCATGGTTGACATTAGAAAGAAGAAAGTGACAAGAAAGCCAAAAACAACTGCATGCACATAAATCAACAAGAAGCAAGTAGAAATAGTGAAATACCAAAACCATAGGTGGGATTCTTAAAAGTTAACTAATAATGCTATCAACCCATATACCTACCTTGTCTTTAACCAAACCTCCAGATGTAAAAATCCCAGCATCTTCCAAAGCCAGTAGAACCTTTTTCTGAAAGCAATAGGCAATATCGTCTCATAAATGGCAATGAAAATGAGTATAAAGCAATAGGCAAGGATAGACTACAGAAGTTAAATACCATGAGCAAAGAAATTGAGTAAAACATGCAAGAAAGCCTATTAATCTCATACAAAATTACAGAGAACAAGTAAAATGATTGAGACAGGGGCTTGCACGCACTTCACTTTCATCATCGAGAACTCTTTCCATGAGATACAAATCACAAAATTTTGTGATCTCCAAGAGTACTTCCAGCACTGAGTACCTCACAGTCACTTGTTTCTGCCACGAACAACGTTAAAACGCAATGTTAATCCTTTTTCAGTTACAATTTCTATCACCAAATTTATGGAAAGATGTTGCTGGAAAGAAAAGTAGACCACCTGAAGTTCCTCTGGGGTACTTTCCTCAAGGACTACTCCGAGTAAACGACATGTTACCTACAGATAAGCTTAAAAGGGTGAATTTGTTGATTCAAATTGTCACCCCTATAAAAATCAAACAAATTCTTGGGACATTAAATTATTTCACAGGGTATCATATACCAATTATTAGCCATTATTGAACATTTGAAGCTTAGCAGTTTTAATTGTGAAGTACAGAAACATCTAAAAGTAAAACCCAGAGGTTCCGTAACTTCACCATGAAATTTTCACAACATACAGTGAGAAGCTGAAAAACACTATACTGAGATGAAGAAACAAGTTCTCAACTACACTTACCTTTCTTCCTTCACTCAGTTTCTGCCGGACTATTTGCCCCAAAGTAAGCTGGACATAAAAGAAAAGACTTCAGCATAAAACATGTTAATACAAAGTGGTATCAAACCCATACGGAAGACTCAGAACTTGACAGTTACCTTTACGGGCTGAAAAAATTCATCAACAACGTTTTGGGCTCTTGAGTCCTGTGAAGGTGAAACTCCCGTAGTTGTCAATGTTGCATTCGAATTTGAACTGATGCCAGAACTACTCGATGCAGGTGCCTGCCGCTTTGGTTGCCTTCTTTGTGGTCCACTGGGTGATCTAAGCAGCCTCCATGTGAAAACTATTGCAACAGCAAATCCCGCGATGGCCCCAATAGAACGCGAATTCTGACACCATTTAAAATTTCTTGAGAGAACTCAACTTTAACATCTCCATTCGAACACAACTTTGATACTTAAATGCCAAAGATGAAGCAACAGACTGGGATAATCCCAAAAGTGATGTACTGATACTAATCTCATGAGTATCTATCTCTTCACCTTAGTCAATTCTATTCATAGCATTGTCTATCAGTTCAGGGCCAGCGATTGTTCAAAAAGTACACTAATACCGGAACTACAGGGTTCTTGAGAACTAGCTAACAAGACACGGCCCAGATGCGGCCGGATGCATCAGAATTCACACATTGCAGACAATTTAATGGAAATTAAGCTTCATTAAGCCACATTGAAGATTGAGCTGAAAAATCGAATGGCCCAACTCTCAACAACATTAATATCTTTGCAAGTAAATGTCTTGTCTCCTATGCTACAAATTATCACAAAGGTCATCCTCAAATTCCTCTAATTTCCAGTTATGGACCAATTACACATCAAATTTTCTCAAGAAAACCTACATCCCAAATCAATTCACATCGAAACAAGTACTGAATTTGACACGAATCCAATAAAAAAAACAAAATTGAAAAATAAATCGCAAAACTCACGAAGCAATTGAAGATAATTGGCAGAAATGAACAATCTTCGGCGGGTCAGATCCGTGAGAAAATTCGAAAAGATAACGAAAACAGGCACAAAATTGAGGTACGAACCAGATTGTGGAGGGAGATCGGGAAGAGACTGGACATCTTGACAGTGAGATAAGCCCCGAAGCGCTTGATGAGCTGAAGCAGCTCGTCCTTCGAAGACTCGGCCATGGCTTTAACCAACGAGAAATCGTCGTTTTGAGAAGCTTAGGGCGTCGTTTTGAGAAGCAAGTAATGATAAAGAATCAGCTTGACGACCTCAGGTCCTCGTCCTTCCCATCATCGCCTGTAAATCTCTTGAATTTCCAGAGAGCGAAAGCTTGTGCCTTTTTGTCAACGACGAATGAGAGAACATGAGGAGTTGATGCGAAACTGCAGATTATTTTATTTGTAAAATGTTCATTGATTAATACTCAGTTCGCAATTTAATTATTCACGATCACATTATATGATTTATAAAATATAATTTAAATAGACAACAATGGAGGTTTATCTTTACAGTAGCGCTCTGTGCTAATGAAATATAGATATGTGCAAGTTTTTGTCCGTATGTCTAGTTTTATTGACAGAAAACATTACGTAGTAGTGTACTCATATCTTGTAAGTTATTCTCCATTTAAAATTAATGTCACAACAACCATAAAAATGTAATTCTTCCAAGACATTGGCCACACAAAGAATAAGTGTTGCCTTGTACTCAAAGAGAACTGAATTTAGAGCTTCATAGATTTAGCTACATTTTCCAAATTTGGAATCGTTGAACATAAATCCATCAATGGATGTAAAAATCCTTGGACCTCAAATTTGCAAAATATGAGCCTCAAAGGCTAGCTAGAAAAATTTCAAAAGCAATAGGATCATCACAATTGAGCATAACTTTTGATTTCATTTCTAAGCCATTCATGTAAAATATTACTTTACAACTCGGAAATACAACTAATAGCATTTCAAGTCAATCACGTATTGCAGTTCAGAGGGACTTATTATCTATCTTTGCTCGTTGGCCTCTATGATAGAATCAGTTGGGGGCAGAGAGGTGGTATATTACCTAGTAGCGGATGTCAGTCGAACCCACTTATTTCCAACTCACAAATTTTCTCATTAGTTTTGGATATTATCACAGCGACATCTACGTTGCTTGAAAGTTCCTCTTAGTCCAAACTTTCCAACCTGTCCCTCAGCCAAAAGTTAATTCCTTTTGTATAATATTCAACTTTGGAAAAAGGCAGTCGCAAAGCTGAGCTGAAGCTTCCTCTTTTAAATGAATGACGAGTAATTATACCAGAAAAATGGTAAACAAATTAAAAACAACTTAAGAAAGTGAGGAACTCTCTGTAACTTCTGATATCTGCCGTGGTAAGGAACTACTCTGTGTTTTCTGATATTTCAGGCACATCCCCCACACCATTGAGGACTAAAAATGGCTTTTCAATCCTTTGACATGCCCCGTTCTGCATATTTTCTTTCTCCAAGTGGAAGCAATAGCTCTCGAAAACCCTAGAGCTCACCGTGACTCCGAAATCCAGCAGGAAAAGCAACTCCACTTTGTTCAGTTCAGCATTGCTCACTCCCCCAACCCGGGCGTAAAATGCGTTGTTGTAGTGCCTGCATATGCATGGTATTGTAAACAGAAGCGCAGAATTATGATAAATGTACGACCTCCGACGTGTATTGGTGAACTGACATTGGGGAGGAGAGAATCGAACATAATTCGCTCATAAACAGTTGAGCTACAAGCCTCTCTCGCTCGCACATCTTTTTTCTTGGTATTTTAGGAAAAATATTCTACTACGTAAATTCAATGAGAAGAAAAGGAGAGGTAGATACAGATACTTACACATCATCTAGCATCTTAGAAGCAACCATAAGGCTTGTGACCAGCAACCTATGAACATTCAAGGACAACACAAGAGAGTCGGGGTGCTTATGGAGCAACCTATCTATATACACATATCCAACAACAAAGCATGACGGGCTGCAATCTGTGTACTTGTACAGCCTCTCCAAGTACTTCGGTATGCTTATGCTCGGTGGCCTTATGCCGTGAAACACGTCCAAGCTCTTTCCAATCACTGCCGAGCCACAACTTATCTAACTAAGTTGATGGTTCAGGTCATCTACAAGCGTGTTATTTCGAGCCACCAATTTCTCTAGTACGAAAGACAGTATGGTTAACACTCTGGGGATGCTTGGCTCCAGCCGGCTATGGCGGTCGGTGAACTCGCCGGCCGCTAACATTCGGACGTCAAGTCATGATGGTTGGTGGTCTCAGGTGGGAAGTGTGTATGGGCGGTTAAGACTTGAAGAGGGTTGGCCTTGCTTGTGTGCATAGTATCTGGGTTGGGAATTTATTTGAAGATGAATTTTGATTGGCCAGCACCAAATGGATGAAATATGTGGTGGAAATTCTTCGACAGCAGCATTTTTGCTGTTTGGCTCGAAATTCAGATGTTCTAATATCTAAGAGGAACGAAGAGACGTGAGCATAACTATATTGGTTAGAACAAAAATACCTACCTTCTACGCTTAAATTAGAGTTAGTTAAAAGTAGAATATCACTTAAATTCAAAGATGAACCATTATTTGAACTTCGTTTCACAAAATGAGTTGCCGTATATATTCTCTCCTTAATGTTGCAATGTTGAACAGCCTATTCAATTTCTAAACAAGAAACATTTTTCATTTGTTCATGTAAGTTGCAATTGAAGAACAAATGGAAATCCCTCTAGTGGGAAAAAATTATACAAAAATAGGAATGTTGATGATTCGGGGAAGGCGATATTTGCTTGACGGTCTACACGCTGTGGCCATTAGAGACGAGTAATCTGTCTTCCTCATTTGGGTTGTCTATCATGGAAAGCTGAATGTTTGACTTCGAGCTCATCTTGTTCACCTCGTTTTCTACACGGAAGAAAACCCATTGGAAGCGGCGGAAAATCTCCAAGGCAGTGATTGCAAACACAGTAAGGTAATTGTGGCGAAGATGGGAAGAGAGCTTGTATGTCCAGGTACAACGCAGAATCAGGTTGCTACCTATCACCCAGAAGTAAACCTGCAAACCAATTCACATAGAATAATTTCAAGGCAAATTCAACAAATGACGACTACTCTACAGACGTTATTTCTGAGGACAAGTGAAGTAATTTGGTTGGCATTGGAGAGTCAAAGCCAGTTGAAGTCAAATAAATAGTTCATATACAAACTACAGAATAAAAAATGGTATGTACTTACCCATTTCCGTCCATGTATGAGGTTTGACAAGAAATGTTGTTTGCTAAACTTGAAAATCCGAGTGAAACCACTGAGAAAAGGGAATAAGATATTTAGAGGGCATGACAAAATAATATTCAGGATGCAACAAGTTCTAAGCATGAATAACCTGTGTTCAAATATGTCCTGGAACACCTTTTCACTGATTTACAAAGAAGCAACCAATCGTCACACAGCATGGAAAATTAAGTCCCACATCGTACTATCACAAGTTCTTTCTAAATCTGGTTGCATGAAGAAGTGATTCTGTGGTAATTGTATGAAATAAAAACATTTCACATACCTTAAGTCCCAATCTCTAGTCACGTCCCAGTAGAACGAGTACAGGGAGTTCAAAACGCCTGAGAGAAGCCAGAGGGGCCGATAAAAGGTCGTCCACTTTTCAGGGAAGACATGATATTTGAGGGCTGAAAGAAAAATCACAGGTACTGCGGTAGAATACTTCAAAGCTGAAACCAGACGCACATAAAATTAGTAGTGTAATGAAGCAACAAATCCGTCAATACTTCAGAACAAACCTGCAGCTAGTCAGTAACATAGTAATACTAATAGAGGTTATAAAGAGAAGCAACACAGAAATTACAGAGACCATTAAAGATAATTGCCAAGTTAACAACACTTTAGAGAACCGGAACGGAATAAGAACTGCAAGATCACAAACTAAAATTCACATGCACCACAAACAGTCTAGAGAATGGGATGTTTTTACATTATTTGATGGTTAGATTTTAAAATTTTATACATAGCCATGCAAAAATAAATAAAAAAATAAAAAATTCAATGTGTCTAAAAAATATCCATGAGTGTCAATAAGGCTCTGAAAAAAAGAAATATGGCCAAACAAAATGAAGAAAAAATCTGAGGCCAAAGAGAACCATTGGAAAAGAAACATTTAAGAAAAACAGCCAAGTGGAGCATACCATTTAGAAGGGTTGTTTTCTCCCCAGTATCCTTATATTGTCGAAGACATTGGAACAAACGAAAAAGGTAAGGCAAAACAAGAACCACAGGGATTGCAACAGAATGACTTCCACAAACTGAGTCAGCTTCAAACCATGCAATAGTGGCAACCTGCTTTCAAATAAAACCTCTTAATAAAATATAAGCGAAGTAGTATTTCTTTAACAAACAAAAGTGAAACATGAACCGAAAGGATCATGGCAGAGTGACTGCCACAAGATCTCTTGAACAATACAACACAACAATTTTAAAAGAATATATATATATATATATATATAGGGTGAACTGCGAATTTAGTCCCTGAATTATCACCTCAGTGAAAATTAGGTCCCTAAACTATTTTTTCAGAAAAATCAGTCCTTGAATTTAAAAATCTACCAATTACATCCCTAATATTATATTCGAAGCTACTATATTCAATTTTCCATCAATTTAAATCACGTTACTTACATGTGATACACATTTGAGGGTAGATTGATAGTTTTTCATAAAGAAATAGTGTATGGAGTTAACTTTGGAGGGTAAATTTGTAGTTTTTCATAAGAAATAGTGTAAGTTAGCTTTGGATGGTAAATTAGACGTTAGATTCGCAACCTATATCAAAATGTTAAGGGCTTATAGGCAAGAAAATGACGGTATTACACTCTAAAGTGTGTCAAGTGACTTAAGTTGATGAAAAATTGGATAAAATAGCTTTGAATATAATAGTAGGGATGAAATTAGCAATTTTTAATGAATTTAAGGACTTACTTTACCGAAAAAATAATTCAAGGACCTAATTTTCACTGAGGTGATAGTTCATGGACTAAATCGGCACTTCACCCATATATAAATAATCATCCAAAAAATATAGAAAAATAAAGAAGGATTAAAAGACATAACAAATTATGTGTATTAGCACATGAATCTCCTCATCACTTTTTTAAAAGAATAAGAATCAATTTGTTGGTGATTAGCAAAAAGAGAAAAAGGCATGGAAGCAGAATCACAATTAAAAGGTGAAACCCTAACCTGTCGATGGACCATTCGACATACTGATCGCTCCAAATCTGAAAGCACCTGCATAGAAATGACAAACACAATCGGAATCAAAAGGCATGGTGACAAGCAGATATCTTATCATAGATGGCAAACTATTTCTTGATTCTACACTCCTATTAGGTTAACCATAGTAAACTTGCACACACACTACAAAACAATCAACAAGTTCAATATCCTTTTTTATCACAAAAATTGCACTCTAGTAATGCGAAATCACTTGGATAATGGTAAAAGTAAACATCAGGATGCATACCTTAGACATGGAGGTTAAAATATCAGCCAGGAAAAAGTCAGAAAATGATATTGCCTGTTTTCACCAAATAAGTAGCGTAACTGTAATTAAACATACTACAGACAAACAACAAAAATCAAAGCATTAAATGAGACCAGAATATATATCACTTCTAGGAAGCTGAGCAATAAGTAAATGGGAGAACTATAGCTGTCCCAATACTTTTGAGTAAGTAGAAAACAAAATCAAACAGACGGGAGAAGGTCCAAAGTTAGGTTTTGAAAGAAAAACAAACTTGCCTGTAATGGGAGAACTATACGCCAAAGAGTCCTTAACAAGTAAAAGCGAGATGACAAATAGAAAATGTCAAAAGGGAATATCAAAAGCATTGCAACAGCAGCATACAATAGTACCTGCAGAAGAATGCAATTAAAACTTAGCACAATTACACTATACTACTACATGGAAGAGAAATAATGGACAATACCACTGTCAGTATGATAAATAACAGTATGTAAATCATAATCTGAACAATGGTAAAAATGTGACTGCACTGTTTATTTCTATACAATGGAATACTTCACTTAGGCTTTGAAGCTTTGGTCATTAAAACAACTGAACTGTGGTTTTTTATCACAGATAAATGCTATTTTAAATGTACAAAATCAATATGGATGCATCTATTACACTGGTTGTGATGCAGCAAGCGACACTTCTCCATGCGAATAGAGATAAAGATATGCTGTCATGCTTGTCGGCACAACAATTGTCATCCAGGTCGCACACTGCAAATAGCATACTGAATCATAAGAGTGAATCAATGAAAGAGGAAATAAAGAGAAGAAGAAAAAAGTTTGAATGTCAGATATGTCAAAAGTAGTTAACCAACAGCATTCCACAAAGAAAACATGCAATCTCTTGTTAAGAGGAACAGCTAAGATGCAATATGCTCCTCACACCATTAGTTTTCTCCATATACATTACATATAAATATATTAATAAGAAAAAAAACATACTTACTGAAAGCTACCAGTCACTATAGAATTTCACAATTATTCAGCAAAAGTCAAAGCAGATGAAAAATATAATTCCATTTATTGTTTCCATGAGAAAAAAATATACATTGCAATTTGCAAGGCTTATGTTTGTGTAGCATAACCTTTTAAAGTTCCAGATGACAACAGCAACAGAGAATAACTCATAACAATTAGGCAAATAGTTCAAGATGACTGAGTTGTTGCACTGCTACCTTCCATATTTCTCTGTGGGTCAAATGATTTTGATCAAGATCAAAAATTTTGGCATAGTTTACATTGCCCTGAGCAAAAATCCATAGATTGACTCCCCAAAACCAAACCATCATAGTCTGCACATGTCAAAAACAGACGAATAGGTTTCAATAGAAGGATAAAGAATGCAGAAGTATGATAGGATATTCAATTCTGATAAGAACTAACCACAAGAAGTAGAGGATTATAATACAAAAATGCCTCGTATAGAAATAAATCTCGCAGATCCACACTCATCCTCATGACAGAATCCCATCCAACCTGTAAATTTGCAGGTAGCTTGGTAACAACATCCTTGCAGCACAAAACTAACATATTTTGTGGTTCTTGTCAATTTTTTTTGGTAATAAAATCAGAACCCTATCACCAGCAGTAAAAATAGAATTGTGAAGAACTGACCTTGCAACAAATGAAACCCCATACAAAGAACAGTAGGACCTGTACATAAAACCAACTTAGGAAGCCACAAAACTAAAGCCAAGAAATAGAAGATGCGAACATATAAGTCGCATGCTATTGTACTGAAACCCAACACAATTATAAAGCAGAGATGAAATGATCTACTTGTATCCAACTTTGGTGAGCCATGCCATCTATTTCAGAATTCTCCAATACAATAAATAATGAAAAAGAAATTGAAACTCCCTTCTTCTACCAAGTTGAGAATTTCACAATTATTAAGCAGAAAATAACTGGAAAAGTAAATTAGAAAGACAAAGAATATTATAGTAACGAAACCTTAAATCTCCATAACATAGCTGGAGATGGCATTATTGCAGCAGTACTCATTGGTATGCTTGGCATGTTTCCTCCCTTCCTATCGTTTCCCTCCATCAGACGCAAGAAGCCCTCCTCTGCATCATTTTCGAGCTCACTTGTACCTGAAAGATTTTTTTTCTATAACTATAAAACGGTGACAAGAGAAAAAAAGCCCCCCATGGTAGATATATCTACACAGTATCAATCAGAACTGACAAGTCATAACTCAAACACTTAAATGTACCCAGATCAGAGACAACAGGTCTGCTACCCGACTTTTTTAAGTGAGGACTATTGGAAGGCGCTGTCGCAACACCTCCAAACATAGATAAGACTAGCAATTAGGAATTTTTCCTCCACTTTGCCAGCCAAGAAACTGCAGCAAATGAAATCACAGGGGGATGTAAAATATCGTTATAAACTGTTCAAAACAATTTGGAACCATTGCCTTAAAGTTTGGGAAGGTGGGATAACAAGTGGACAAGCTTTCAAACTAAGGATTCATGGATGTAATAACTTCATTCTGTGAGCTAATAAAAGAAAAACACAAATGGGGCTAAATATTCTAAGATCCCGGAAGCCGTCTAAACTGCATAGCTCTGATGTGATACAGTAACTAATTCAGATGAAAAAAAAAAATAATAATTCTAAGCCATGCATCCGAACAACAACATTAAGATCTTAACAGAAAATTAAAAATATGGACTTTCAAGTTTCAACAACCAGCATTGATGGGTAATTAAAAATCCCATCTTTATGAATAACAAGCACCAAATCCACCATTTAGTTAGATGCATAAAAAAATTAGACCAATCCCATTTCATCAAACATTTAAACAATCATAAATACGCAAACCACCTTATAAAAAAAAAACGCCTGCAAATTCACCGAATCACTGAATGGATACAGCTTCTCACAACCCAAATCGAAATTCCCAGTAAAAATTCAAAAAACCCAAATGAACCAATCGACACCTAATTCCAAAAATTCAACAGAAAGCAATGCAACAAACGCAGAAATCGCCAAAAATCAGCAAATGCAGAGAGGTGGAATTGGAAGAGTTGAACAGGGATCAGATCCAAACGGAGTTTATAGAGAAAGAAACAAAATAATGGGTTTGATTAAATAAACGTTACCTTGCAATGCGAACCTTTAACGGGTTCGCTGGATCTCCAACCCTGATCCGGTGCAAAAGGTTAATGGGGTTTGAGTAAGGACTAAGCAGGAGAGGGAAGACGTAAAATGGCAATTAGAAATTATAAAAGGATCTAATTTGAAATTTTTAATAACTGAAGGGGGAGTTTTAGGGTTTTAAATTGTAGCTTAAGACTTGTTTGGTTTCGCCTTCAAAAACGTGTTTATTGGTCCATTTTATTTGAGACGATGAAAATGAGAAGCATCAAAATGGGAAAGAGATTTTATTAGCATCTTATATACTGTTGAATACCTTAAATTATTACTAAAAAATTAAGAACTCGTTTAGCAAGTGCTTTTAGTCAGTTTTCAAATAACTAAAAGCGCTTTCAAATAAAATATTTTTGGATTTCAAAAATACTTAAAATGCTTCCTACTAAAAGCACATGTTATGGGCTTTTTGTTGAAAGCACTTCAAGTGCTTTTTTTAGAATTAACTTGTATTTTTACTAACGTTTGTTTCTAAAAACATTTTAGCTAAAAACGCTTTCAATTATTTAAAAACATTGTCATACGAGCACTAATATACATTATTATAAAATGACTATTTGAGATCCTATAAGAAAGAAAAGTATTTTTTTAATACACCACAAATTATTTCAAATGTGGATTTATCTTCTCAAAGCCACTCCTCTTCCATTGTACAACAAAACTTTAACACTAAAACAAAATGGTTGAATCAACATTTTATAAGCTTCACATGACAATGTATGAGGTTGCAAGTGTAAGTAGGATATTTCATTTATCCGACACTACTGTTGTCATTTAGTGTTATTCTATTTTCTTTCTAAATATAAGATTTCGATATCAATTACAACTAACCTATTTTTTTGGGCTTCCCCCAATTCCCCTTCCTTCCACACTATGACTTGTAACAGAAAAGAAAATTAAATAGAAAAATCCTTTTCTCAAAATACAGGAGAAATTTTAAAACGAGGAACGTCGTCGTCTTTTATGGCATAAAATCCCAGGTAACGAAGTGAATACAACGAATGTAACCAGATTACAAACAATCAACAAGACAAGTTAGCAAGTGACTCTTTATCACATTAATGGAAAAGAGTTGAGTCCTTGTATGACGGCGTAGGTTCGAACCTTGTCTCTTTTGACAAAGAAAAAAAAGACGAGTTCTTTTTAAAGGAATATGATTTTCTTCCCTCCAAATTTCTCTCCCATCCAGTTCTCTCCTTAAAAGATCACGGTTAAATCATGTCAATATCTTGTGTTAACTTTTTTTTTTTTTTAAACAAACGATATTATCTACACTAAGGAAGTGGGGGAGTGTACTAAGCCTTACAATGGACGATTCATAATAATGTGGTTCAAATTCGTCTTGACAAGAATTCAACCTAAAGCCTCTCACTTACAAGTTAAGAAAAATACAACTACATAGTACTAAGTAGCCAAATCTCTATTTAATTAGAAGTGTTACCACTTTATTTTTTTTGTTGTTGACTTCTTTATAAAGAGAAAAGCGAGAGAGGAAGGGATAAGATTTAAGGGGAGAAAATCCTACTTTCCTTTAAGGTTCAAAATTCGCATTTAATCTAAGCGAGTTTTAATGAAAATGGTTTTATTGTCGTTCAGCCCATCCCAACAATGTAAATTCCTAAGCGAGTGCCAGTCACCACGATCACAAAATACTCTTTTTCTTCTTTTTAATTCTTCAACCTTGGTATTATTTTTCCAATTTAATTTTTCATTATGTTTCTTTATGAATATAATGAAGCATGTTGTTGTATTCTTAATTAGAATATATACAAAGTTGATAATCTATTCAATTTATGTAAACCACATTGACAAAAAACAAATGTAAACCCTAGCACAGCTTACAACAACTGCAAGCTGATGCAACCCAAAACCGGCATGCATTATATGTACTAAGCGTTACTGAATTAGTTAGTGTAGCAAATTGCAAAGCACTAGCTACATATTGAATAGTAAACAAACTAGTAACTTACATCCGTTTAACTTCATAACGTGAGATAGAATTGAATTATTCAAATTAATTACTTTTAGGAAAAGTGATTACTAGTCGAATTTCAGTGGTACGTAGCTATATATAAGTTGACTCCACATGTCCCCAAAACTCCCATCACTACTCCAAGAAGCAAGCAAAAATGTGGAAGTTGTTGACAATTTTGGTTGTGGTTTTTCTGGCTGCTGTAGCAGCTCGTGCTGAGGAGGCTCACTATGGGCCTTGTGTCATCGACAGAGACTCTCCATGCAACGGAAAGCAATGGGGGAGGCGGGGAGGAAGGGGTTATAACTCCGATGCTCCGGCACGCACGGATAACTCCGATCATCTAGTAGCCAGCCCCGATCAGCTTGATGATTTTGTTAAAGATACTCGTTATTATATTCCAGAATTACAACCATCATCCTATCTATGATTAACAACTTCTGAAATTAAAAATAAATCTTCATCTTCTTACTTTTTTTCTTTGGTCAAGGTCTTGAATAATTTTATATTATCATTTATGGTGAGTGTGGTCCATGAATAAAGAAGAAGATGAATTTGTGGAAGTTCCATGTATGGTGGTGCCTATGGTAGGAAGGTTTTATTTGTGAGATACTAGCATTTGCCTACATACTTTGTGTGTATGAACACATGAGAGAGAGAGAGAGAGGTTTTTGTTTTGGGAATTTTAACGAAAAGCTTCCGGTAATGTTCACTTTAACGAAAAACCACATTTTTATACTAAAAAATCAATCATGGTACTATTCACTTTACTTTTTATTTTGTCCTTATCGTTAAAACTCAAAGTTTTCAAGCCATTTTCATTAGTTTTTGTTTTTGTTTTTTTTAATTTTAAATATTAGAGATATTTTAACATCACTTGTAGATAAGGCTTCAATAGAAAACAGTAAAATTTGGACCTGTGAAATTACATTATTGCCCATCATTTTTTTTTGTGTGATAGAAGACTAAGTTGTCTTTTCACCCTCTTCTGGTTGACAAAGAGGGTTTTATTAATTAATAGAGATGTGTAATATGATCATTATAAACTGATATTTACACGAATGTTATGTTATTTACACAAGGAATAACTATTTCTAATACATTTGGCGAACACCTTGCTAGCTGATCACATATTTGTAATTGATGAGAACAACTTATATGACACTAGTACACCACCATGTAAGGTCTCATGCCAATAAAATAAGAACATGTGAACAAAAATTTACACATGTATTCATTTCATTGCACGAGACACTATAGTGATGATTTATATACCCATCTCATGAAAGTCCTCTCCTCATAGAAGTTATGTATGTGAGATCCCACATCGTCCAGGAGAGTGGATCTTGTGAGCCTTATATGTATATTATCATCTCTACCTAGCGCGAGGCCTTTTGGGAGCTCACTGGCTTCGGGTTCCGTAGGAATTTCGAAGTTAAGCGAGTAATGCGCGAGAGCACTCCCATGATGGGTGATCCACTGGGAAGTTCTCGTGTGAGTTCCCAGAAACAAAACCGTGAGGGCGTGGTCGGGGCTCAAAGTGGACAATATCGTGCTACGGTGGAGTCGAGCCCGGGATGTGACAATTTGGTATTAGAGCCTAACCCTAGCCGTGTGTGTGCCGATGAGGATGTCGGGCCCCGAAGGGGGGGTGGATTGTGAGATCCCACATTGCCCAGGGGAGTGGATCATGTGAGCCTTATATGTATATTCCCATCTCTACCTAGCGCGAGACCTTTTGGGAGCTCACTGATTTCGGTTTCCATAGGAACTCCGAAGTTAAGCGAGTAGCGCGCGAGAGCACTCTCATGATGGGTGACCCATTGAGAAGTTCTCATGTGAGTTCCCAGAAACAAAACCGTGAAGGCGTGGTCGGGGCCCAAAGTGGAAAATATCGTGTTACGGTGGAGTTGAACCCGGAATGTGATGGAGCCTGGGCCGGGATGTGACAATGTATATGTGAGATCCTATATAATGAATTAGAGTGGTGATAATTGGTGAGTAAATGCAAGAATATCTAAGTAGCAACACTCTTATATGACTGTAAATAGCTCCATGCAACCTCACAGCTATACCCAGAAACATAATTTATCATTACTACACTGGGTTTGGATGAGGAAATTAAGTACAAGAATTAGACTACATTAATAATATAATACATTTCTTAATAATGTAGCCTAAATCCCTCATTGAACATTTCTTAATAATGTAGCCTAAATCCCTCATTGAACACATAAAGTAAACTTTAATATTAGTACTACATGAACATTTTGTCCTTGCATCACGTAAGGAGAAAGTGGTTACTGGTTAGTAAGTAAAAAATAGGGGTTAGATAAGATGGTTAATTATGTTATAAAATGTCAAAGTTAGAGAGATAACCTTTTAGTGAGTGGAACGCAGAGGTAAAATATTACACTGTAATTAAAAACACCAGGAGATGGCAAATTAAAGAGGGAGGGATGGATGATGTTATTGAGAATTCTTTCTTTCTGTTTGTTGTTTATTTCGATTGCAGTCGAGTGCTCTATTTATAGAGCAACTCGTATTATTACAGTTTGACGTTTACAACATCTAACTTTGACAATACAATCTCCTACATTCCCAAATTCAATTTCACTCTGCATGGGCATTGAAACTGATGTGGGCATTCATCAATATGCCAACATTTTCAACATTGCAAATGTATGTTTTCAATACCTACCACCAATGTTTTCAACACTCCCCCTTGGATGCCCACATATCAACATCAGGTGCCTCGTTAAAACCTTGCTTGGAAAAACCCAGTGGGAAAAAACCATAGTGAAGGAAAAAGAGTACAACTTTACCAGAATTGTTGATGTAGTGTTAAGTATGCTTATGTTGCCTCGTTAAAACCTTGATAGGAAAAACCCAGTGGGAAAAATCCTAATCGAAGGAAAAAGAGTACAACATGCATGTATCATGGATGCTCCCCTTGATATGTATCTCCCCCTGATTCCGCATTCTCTAAACTTAGCTGTTTGGTAAGTCGACGTAATCCGATGCTTTGCACTAATTCCTGAAACGTGCACTTTGGTAGAGACTTGGTGAACAAGTCTGCCAGATTTTCATTAGAACGGATTTGTTTGACTTCAATAACTTTAGCCTTCTGAAGCTCATGTGCATTGAAAAACTTTGGAGATATGTGTTTAGTTTTATCGCCTTTGATGAATCCTTCCTTCATTTGGGCAACACAGGCTGCATTATCTTCATGAGTGACAGTTGGATTGTCTGTCTTCGAAGTTAGACCACATGAATTCCGGATATGATGGATCATTGATCTTAACCAAGAACATTCACGACTTGATTCATGTAAAGCAATTATTTCTGAATGATTTGAAGATGTAGCAACTAATGTTTGCTTTGTTGAGCGCCATGAGATCGCTGTATCTCCATTCTTGAACACATATCCAGTTTGTGAGCGGGCTTTATGTGGATCAGAGAGAAAACCAGCATCTGCATATCCAACAAGGACCTGGTCATTTGTGGAGTTCTTTGAGTAGAAGAGACCCATATCTGTTATCCCACGAAGGTATCGCAATACATCTTTGATACCCTTCCAATGACGAATTGTTGGAACAGAGCTATACCTGGCTAACAAGTTAACTGAAAAAGCTATATCTGGTCTAGTACATTGTGCTAAATACAACAAAGCACCTATTGCACTCAGATATGGTACTTCTGGACCAAGAACCAGTTCATCCTCTTCTTTTGGACGGAATGAATCTTTCTTAATGTCCAGAGAACGAACGACCATTGGCGTGCTGAGTGGATAGGCTTTGTCCATGCCAAATCGCTTCAGAATTTTTTCAATGTAAGCTGATTGGTGGACCAAAATCCCACTAGCACAATGCTCGATCTGCAGGCCGAGACAATATTTTGTTTTCCCAAGGTCTTTCATTTCAAATTCGCTTTTCAGATATTCAGAAGTTTTATGGAGCTCTTCAGGAGTCCCAACTAGGTTCATATCATCAACATATACTGCCACTATAGCAAATCCAGAATTGGATTTCTTAATGAACACACAAGGGCAAATGACATTGTTGATGTATCCCTCTTTGATCAAATATTCACTGAGACGATTATACCACATTCGTCCAGATTGTTTCAGACCATACAATGATCGTCTTAATTTGATCGAGAGCATACCTCGTGGTTTCTTACTTGTTTCAGGCAACTTAAGTCCTTCTAGGACTTTCATTTATATGTCAGCATCTAAGTCTCCATATAGATACGCAGTGATGACATCCATGAGTCGCATGTCAAGTTTTTCTGAAACCACTAAACTTATTAAGTAACAGAATGTAATTGCGTCCATTACAGGGAATATGTCTCCTCATAATCAATTCCAGGTCTTTGAGAAAAACCTTGTGCAACGAGTCGTGCTTTATATCTAGCAATCTCGTTTTTCTCATTGCGTTTCCTTGTGAATACCCATTTGTAACCCACGGGATTTACATCAGGCGGGGTTTGGACTACTGGTCCAAAAACACTTCGCCTTTCCAAGGAATTTAATTCTGCCTGGATTGCATCTTTCCACTTAGGCCAATCCTGTCTTTGTTTGCATTCATCAACAGAGCGGGGCTCAATATCATCACTTAAGATGATTTCAGTGGCTACTGCAAATGCAAACATATCGTCAATGATTATTTCATTTCGATCCCACAATTCATCAGTACATGCATAATTTATGGATATTTCTTTGCTTTCATGTACTTCTGTCTCTTCAGGGACAAGTGTCTCATCAAGGACATTTTCTTTTTCTGGAAATCCAGAATTATGAATTGTGGATTTGTCATTCATTCTCTCTTCATGAATGATTTCATTTGGATTCAATTGTGCCCTCGTCTTTCTCTTTCGAGGGGTTGAATCTTTTGAACCTGGTGGTCTACCACGCTTCAAGCGTGCACCAGATGAATCATTCGCTACCACTTTATTTTGTCCAACAGGGACATCAATTCTTGCAGGTGCATTTGCAGCTGGTATATGTGATTTTGTCACTTTCATAGCATCATTAAATGCATCTGCCATTTGATTAGCAATGCTTTGAAGATGAACGATCCTTTTTCACTTCATTTTCACATTGAATGCTTCGAGGATCAAAATGAGACAAGGTGGGAACAACCCATGTCAGCTCTTTCCGTTCTTCTGGAACGATCTTTTCTCCCCCTAACAACGGGAAGACTGTCTCATCAAAGTGACAATCAGTAAAACGTAAAACGTGCTGTAAACATATCACCTGTCAAGGGTTCCAAATATCTGATGATAGATGGTGAATCAAAACCCACATAAATTTCCAGTCTACGCTGAGGTCCTATTTTAGTGCGTTGCGGCGGTGCAATAGGCACATAAACAGCACAACCAAAAACTCGTAAATGTGAAATGTTTGGCTGATGTCCAAACACGAGTTGTACTGAGGAGTATTGGTGGTTGGCTATAGGCCTCAATCGAACCAATGATGCAGCATGTAAAATGGCATGTCCCCATGCAGAGACTGGCAATTTTGTTTTCATAAGCAGAGTGTGAGCTATTAACTGAAGCCGCTTGATCAATGCTTCTGCTAGCCCATTTTGAGTATGGACATGAGGAACAGGGTGTTCAACATCAATGCCCAATGTCATGCAGTAATCATCAAAGGTTTGGGACGTAAATTCACCAGCGTTATCAAGTCGGATTAACTTAATGGGATAATCTGGGAACTGTGCTCGTAATTTAGTTATCTAAGCAAGAAGTCTCGCAAAAGCTACATTCCGAGTAGACAAGAGACAAACATGTGACCATCGGGTAGATGCATCAACCAAAACCATAAAATATCGAAATGGTCCACAAGATGGTTGAATAGGTCCACAAATATCCCCTTGAATTCTTTGTAGAAATGATGGGGATTCAGCATCAACCTTTAGTTGTGATGGTCTAATTACCAACTTCCCTTGGGAACAAGCCTTGCAAGGGTTATCATTTGAGATAGCAATATCTCTGCTCAATAATGGATGTCCATTAGAGTTGGTAATGATCCTACGCATCATGGTGGATCCTGGATAACCCAGACGGTCATGCCAAAGCATGTAAACCTTTGAATCAATGAACTTCTGGTTCATGACAGTATGTGATTCAATTGTCCTTATGTATGTATAATACAATCCACTCGACACACCACGCAACTTCTCCAATATACGCTTCTGGGTATCATTGGAGGTAATGCATAGATACTCCACATTTTCTACACTTTTCGTTTCAATGTGGTATCCATTTAGACGTATGTTTTTGAAACTCAACAAATTTCGAGTAGATCGAGTAGCATACAATGCATTTTGTATGGACAATATTGTTCCATTTGGTAACATAATCAGGGCTTTCCCTGAGCCTTCAATTACATCTGAAGGTCCTGATATTGTTGTTACCCCTACTCTTGTAAGCATTAAGCTTGAGAAATACTTTCGATCACGAAGTATTGTATGTGTGGTTGCGCTGTCTGCAAGACAAACATCTCCGCCATTTCTCATGTTCTGAGAATAACCACAGTTTTTATCCATGCTTTCTGAGTAAATGGAATCACAGTTAACAAACAATTTATAACAAGAAATTTACATGCCACTTTTATTGAATCTGAAAAACTAGTTTTAGACAACAAGTTCAGCATAATAAAAGTACATTAAACATAAATGATTTAATCGGACCGATAGGCTTCATTCCCCCTTTCTACAATGAAGTCTGATACATCTAGGTGGGTTGTGTTCAACTGTCCTGATAAGTCACACGCATGATCAGGTATATCCATTAGCCTAGCCTAGTCAAGAAAATTAGTCTCGACACCCTTCTCCTTGAGGGAGGCTTGATATAGATCCACCAGATGTTTTGGGGTACAACAGGTACGCGCCCAATGCCCATTGCCACCACATATATGGCAGACTCCATTAGAGTTCCTGGGAGCATTGCTCGTATGAGCTTTGCCTTTATGGCGATTCACATTTTTGAAGCTCGGGCCTGAATTATGCCTCGGAACCTGGTTATGAAACTGAACACTATGGTTCTTGCCTTTCCTGTTCCATCGACCTCACTTGTGGCCACGTCCTCGTTTGTGATTATCGCCACCAGATGATGTGGCGTTCACTTCGAAGGAAGCAGCATTCACTTCTGAGAATGGTGCAGATCCAGTAGGTCTGGAATGATGGTTTCTCATCAGGAGCTCATTGTTCTGTTCAGCTACCAAGAGCACATATATCAGCTGGTTGTACTCAGTGTAGCCTCGCGCTCTATACTGCTGCTGCAGGAGCACGTTAGAGGCATGAAATATGCTGTAAGTCTTTTCCAGCAACATTTCCTCAGTAATGGTATCCTCACAGAGCTTCATCTGAGAGGTAATCCTGAACAACGCAGAATTGTATTCAGCCATGGACTTGAAATCTTGGATCCTTAGGTGAGACCACTCATAGCGAGCTCTTGGAAGAATCACCGTTGTCTGATGATTGTATCTGCTTCTCAAGACATTCCAAAGAGCTAACGGATCTTCAACCGTTAAGTACTCACTTTTTAATGCCTCATCAAGATGGCGGCGAATAAAGATCATTGCCTTTGCCCTATCTTGAGAGGATGAGTTACTCTCTTCCCTGATGGTATCTTCAAGATTCCCAGCTTCCAGATGGATCTTGGTATCCAGTACCCAGGTAAGGTAATTCTTCCCGGTAAGGTCTAGGGCAGTATATTTAAGCTTCGCCAAGTTCGCCATTTTCTTTTCTGAAAGAAAATGAGATGTGTAAGAACTTGCAATAATATGTATTCCTGGAGGAATATAGTGTTAGAACTTCTGGTTCTTACAAATTTTTCATTTTGATTTTCAGGCCAAAATGACAAGCACTCGAAACTTCTGGCTCGAGATTTTCAAGGTGAATGAGGATGGCGATTGTACTGCACCACTCTCATTGAAATAATGTAACTTAGAATGGGCGATTATTCCGCACCACTCAAGTAGCAAGAAAATTAAAATACGCAGAGCAGGGTGGGCGATTATACCGCACCACCTAAAATTGCAATGAAATTAAACAGCAGGTAAATTTAAATTTGCAGGACAAGATGGGCGATTATACCGCTCCACCTAAATTTTGTAGTAAAATTAGATCCGCGGTCCAAGATAGGCGATGATACCGCACCATCTTGGATCGCAGTAAGATTAACATAAATAAATACTGGGTTAGTAATCAATATCTAAATCAAACAAGAAATCAAAGATGTATGTAACCGCTAGTTGGAGAACTAGAAGCAGGCATGGAGCAAACAGTTCGTCGCGAGGGTATACCGCGCAGTTGAGGCAGAGGAAGAAGATGAACAATAAAAACCTTAGAGGAAACATTTTTTTTTTCTTTCTTTCGTTCGGCTGAGAGAAAATGAGGGATTGATTTCTTTTGGCTTAGACATGTTTATATTTAGAGACTCGTGCTGATAACGTGTTATAAAATGTCAAAGTTAGAGAGATAACCTTTTAGTGAGTGGAACGCAGAGGTAAAATATTACACTGTAATTAAAAACACCAGGAGATGGCAAATTAAAGAGGGAGAGATGGATGATGTTATTGAGAATTCTTTCTTTCTGTTTGTTGTTTATTTCGATTGCAGTCGAGTGCTCTATTTAAAGAGCAACTCGTATTATTATAGTTTGACGTTTACAACATCTAACTTTGACAATACAATCTCCTACATTCCCAAATTCAATTTCACTCTGCATGGGCATTGAAACTGATGTGGGCATTCATCAATATGCCAACATTTTCAGCATTGCAAATGTATGTTTTCAATACCTACCACCAATGTTTTCAACAAATTAAGTATTCTGTTAGAGCATCTCTCTCCTACATTATTATTATATATACTAAAACTCAACTGAGTTTTAGCACTGTTCATAAATAGTAAAAGGGCGGAAATGCCCTTGATTTGTTTAGGGTTTAGGTGCTGCTGAATTGATTTGTACAGTTAAATGTCATTTTTGCCCCCACTAGGTGGGCTGTCTTCAGCTGCCCGAAATGTCCTTGGCCTTTTTTATCTCGCCTGTTGTAGGTATAAGGTGAGAATTGACTGTGCCACGTGTTGGGTACTTTTTGGGGTTTATCCTGCTTCCTTTTCCCGCCGTTCTCATCAATTTTCTACCTACCTCAACCTGCTCTCTCATTTTTCATCTCTCTCCCAAATTATCTGTGCGAAATCAGTGAGCCTGTTTTTGGCTGCTGGAAAAAAGTTTGGTTGCTACAAATTTCTTGCGTTCAAAATCCCTCAGTCGCTACGAATTTTGTTCCTTTTTTGGATTTATCAGAATCAATTTTTTGGGTCAGAGGTCTACAGTTACTGGGTGAGTTTTTTTTACTTGTTTGGTATTGTTGTTTTAAATTTTTCTTGGTGGTTTTTGATGTTCAGATGCTTTTTGCATATGAATTTTGGATGGTTTTTGTATATGAATTTTGTTTTTATAATATTAGGTATTTTGTTTCTATGCTTAGATTTTAATCTTTTTTGGGGTAAAATATTTAATTACATCATGTCATGGGTTTTTATGGGTTCAATTGGCAGTTTTGATTTTCTTTCTATTTTCTTTCCATTCCACTGCTGTCTCTCAATTTGTGTTGCCTCTCTGATTCTGGCTTTGTCCGCGTGCGTCAAAGGATAGAAACCGGCTGAAGTCAATTTTCTGAGGCTTGGTTCTGCTCCTTGGGTTGCTGCCCTGGAGATTAAATTATCAAAATTCGGTGTTTCCACGTTGCCGATTCCAATTGGTCGTTGCTAAGAGGATCAAATTGGTGAGTTTCGAAACGAAAACGTTTTTTTCCTAATTGATTTCCTTGCTTTTGCCGATTATTGTTGGCTTTAATGCATGTTGATTTTTTATTTTCAATAATTTTGCTTATGTGGTTTGCGATTTTTGTTCACATTTTGAGGTTTTGATTTTGTTGTTTTTAGGTTTTTTTGCTTTCCTATTTTTGAGTGAGTTATTTGTGATCATTTTGCATTTATCAAAATTAAACTAGGGGAAATTGGTCTCTTTGTTGTGCCAAATCTTTACAGATTACATTTGGCTTAGTTTTGTGGATTTTATTTGGTCTGTGTAGCTATTTTTTGCCTGATTTTTCTTAATCTTATATGCTTGGGTTGTAAGTTGTGGCTTTCCAGTATTTTGATTTTGTGGTCTTTAACTAATACACAATTTTCTCTGAGATAGAAGGAAAAGAAAGTCAAGTATACAAATGAGTTAGAAAGTAAGGTGTGACTGTTTTGAAGCACCTGTGATACTGCTGTTATATTTTGGGTACGCTTTCTGTCCTTCTGCTTTTTTCCAGTTTGGAGATGCACTGATAATTGTTGGATTAAAATGGATTTGTATTTTTTTGGGAAGAAATGAGAGGAGTCGTTGGAATTTTAGAAAGCTTTGTGTTTCTGCCTTTTATGTGACCGAGGGAATACGGACAGGGAGAGGAAGACATAAAACATTAGTTTAGATTGCAATTTTAAAAGTTTTTATGTTGTTAGTGCTGGAACCTATGTATTTTGTTGGGAAATTGATAATATGTAAAGTTATTAGGATTTTGGAAAGCTTTGTCTTTCTCAGTTTTATCTGCTGGAGGGAACACAACTCTTACATATATGATTTCAAGTTGTTCCTTTAGAAATTCAAGCTCTGTTGAATACATGAGGTGTAAGAAACTGTTTGGGATATTTTCAAGTTTTTCTGATTCCTGAAAAAAAAAAAGCAAGCTTAAGAGTAATTATATTTTAATTTTTATTGAATTCAGGTAACCATCTTTAGGTTTTTTTGCTTTGATTTGAAGAATTTCTTACCCAGGAAAGCCAGGGCTTCCTGATGAGTTCTTTGGGTTCCATATCTGGCGTCTTTGTTTTGTTCAAATTTGAGGCGTTTGTGATTTGGGATTTATATACTGTCTTATCAACTCTTAATGTTGAATTAGGTACTATTAATGTTGGATTAATCAAAGTTGGGCATCAGTTCATATGTTTTTCAATGTTTCTATTCCGATTTAATAACGTCATTTAATAGTGTGATGCTGATTTAGGCTATAAATTCAGGGGCTTTTGAATAGCCAAGTTTGCAGCACGGATTTCAGAGGCTATTGTATCATTAGCTGAAATATGCTACATATAATCCTTAGACATCATTTTTCACTTTGATTAAGATGTGTGCCTACCTTCTCAGTTTTTACCATTGTAGATGCGGGTGGTATAATTTTTACTCAAAAAATTGAACTCATAACGAAAACCCAAGTGAAAAAGCATGAAAACAACTCTTGTGTAGAAATGACTTCTGGGAATGAATTTTCTTGAGATTTGATCCCAGCTATTTGATAAGAGTCAGGTTTTATAACTCAAACCATTTCCAATAACTATTTGGTAATAGGATGAATAATTAATCGTCAAAAAGTGAGTTCATACTTATGAAATCCTATTTAAGCTTAATTTCTCCCTTATGAATATTTCTTAATCTGATAGGTTGATGCTTGGGTTATTGAGAATTTTGCCTCGGTAGCAAAATATCTGTCTGCCCAAATTATGGGACATGGGTGTAGTTCTTATTTTGATAATTTTTTCTTCTTTCTCTCTTTGATACTTTTCATGTGTATTCACTTGGGAAAAATACTTAAGTCTTAATGATATTAATGTTGCAGGATATATTTTCTTCTGCTGCCATAAAATCTGTAACAGATTTCCAAGTTTACAAGGAGGTTGCTGGGTTGAGTTTGATTACACATTTAACGCTGCAGTATACCATATGAAGGTTTTTTTTCTTTCTTTTTGCCCCTTTTTTGGGATATTGGTTACAAAATCTGTTTTGAGCATAGGTGTGAAATTTACAGTAGGGGTTAGTAAGTTAATTTGTTAATTTCACTGCACAAATGTTGTTCCTACATTAATTCATTTTCTTTGTATCGAAATTGAATAAATCTAATTCTCCTTGATTTCCACTCATTCTGCTAAGATATTTATGTTGTTTCTCTCATGCTCTATCACAATATATCAGTTACTTTAATAAATTTAGTTCTAAACGTTTTCTCAACATAGATGATCTTACAAAACTCACTTATGTACTCATCTAATTTTTAAGTTTTAAGTCTTTTTAATGAATAGTTTGGTATTTATGCAGCTTTGATCTTTGATTTTAAATATGAGATTGTCTAATTCTTTCTGATCCTCAATTTCTATTGTCGTTTACGGTTTAATGGACATTCTTGAATCATATTGGTTAACACCAAACAAATGGTATGTGTCATATTTCTCTTTTTCTATTCTTTTACTTTCATACAGAGTTTTGTTTGAATGCCATCATTTTCACAACCCCTTATACACCTTTGCTTCAAACTTCATCGTTCTTTAAATATCTGTATATATTATGCTCACAACGTGCGAGCACTATTTCTAGTTATATATACTAAAACCCGGTTTTGGGTTACTGTTTATCTGTAGTGATTTGACTGAAATGCCCCTCATTTGATCACAATGCCCCATTGTTTTTTGTGTTCAGCACAATGAAATTACAAATTTACCCCTGGTGTCCACTTGTCCATCATCGTGGAGGGTAGGTGAATTGGGTCTGCTTCGAAACAAACTCCATTTTTGCTTCCATTTCGTCTTCTCTCTCAGAAACCTCGCTCTCCTCTCTCCTCTCTGTCTGTTGCCCACAATCAAATCCACTACCTCTTTCTCTCCTCTCATTCTTCTCCCTCTCTGTCCGTATGGGTCTCTCCTCTCTTCCATCCAAAGAAGATGGAAGAACTGTCAGTAGAGCTTCCAACACAGACTATTCCTCACTGTCCTCACTGTGAACCATCAAAGCATTCTGATCTGCAATTTGACTGGCTGCAACCATCAGATGAAGATTTAGATCAATATAAAAAGTTGAAATTTGGACAATTTGTTGCACGAGAGGCCACACTGGATGAAGAATACTGGGTAATTATTAAGTAATCACTCTCTAGACAATCACATCTTTGTCTATGGATGGCAAAACGTTATGGAGTCTTTTTATGTAAACTGTAAGAAGTGAAACTTTTGTGTGTAAACTTATGTGTTCTCCATTTAATTTGATTGAGTGTGAATTTACCTAGCTTTGTAGCTAATTTTATAGCAATATTGATTCACACGTTTAATTTCCAATGAACTTATTGTTAGACGAAGTCAAGCTCACAGAGTTAATCTCACGACTTGAGGAGTCTTCATCAGTTCAAACTCTTATCCTTTAGCTGTTCCTAGTTTATAGGATTTTGTTTTTCAAATGTTTGTTGTAAAGCTGCTCATGCAGTCTTCTGTTATCTGATTGCATTTTTTGAAAGCTCCATGTATCTCGGGTTTTCAAACCCTTTCTGTAATCCTCAAGTGAATATAAATACATGCATCCCATCATTAACTGGGTATGCAATTGAAGTGAAAGTTTGAGTTCTTAAGTTTTACACTTATATGCATTTTCTTTTTTTTTTAATTTTTTTATTAATTTACTGATCCTGTGAATAATTTTGGCTTTTAGATTTGTTTGAATATTTTTCTGATTCAACTTGCAGGTTTAGTATCATTTTACAGCTTTCTACAACTCTTTGTTCTCTCTCTTCCTTTTATGTATTTTTAGTCAAATTGAACTGCTCTTTTTAACTTCAGATTTAACTAAAGTGTTTAGAACTTAATTAAGTGGAAATTTACTCAGGTTTAATGATCTCTATTTGGTTGACAAAATAAGCATATAATACGTCCACAGGTGAGGGGCCGGATAATTTGCAGGCCAACGTTAAGATTGCTCGGAGCATTAGAGGATAATGGTAATGGATATGAAATTGTTGTTTTATGACAAACACTGCATATTGATGTTGGTAGTTTTAGTTTTTGCTCCACCAAATTGTATGATAAGATAATTTGAAGTTACAAACTTTTTTATTAGGCTTTGTAACGCCCCTGTATTGTGTATTCCTGAAATTATTTCCATATTTTTCTTATGTTACTGATACATGGTTATTGGCGTAATTGCACTTCAATAATCTAATACCCGTAATACTAGAAATTAGACTGACCATGAAGATGTAGTTGACCCACGTTAATCTGCTTTCTGTGTGGAGTTTCAGGCTTCCAAACTACTGCAGATATTTCTTCTTCAATGTTTTAGAGCCAGAGGGGTTGTAATGATTGATTTCAGTATACAACCAGTGCCTATTTTCCAACATATTCTCTATATCCTATTCTATTGTTTTCTCTAATATATGTGTTATTGCCCCCATTTTTTTAACGCAGTGTCTTCGGTCATTGGGTCAAGGTGGTGCATCCTGTTAAGTTTCTAAAGGGATACAATGATTTGGTGTTGTTTATCTCATACAGCGGGCTTGCAGGTAAAATGTTAAGCTTTATGTCCAAAGCGATCTTTCTCTGCATGCTGACTGTAAATTTGAATCCCCCACATGCTAAATTAGGTACTATTAAATTAGTTTTGTGTTTTTTTATTTTATTTGAAAGCTGCTTCTTATTTCTCTGTCTTTATTAAGATTCTGGGGTGTGCTTTGGATTTGCTACATATGGTCATATTTTTTGTCATTGGCTTTTTGTTCTGCTTAGTTATTTTTAATTGAGTGTTTTATCTGGTATTTCATTTTGTTTTGTTTATTTGTTTCCTTTTTATGTTTAAATGTTTTTTTTTTCTTTCTAAATTTAGGCTTCTGGGGAATTCTTGCTCAATGTTTGGATTCCGAGAAAATTCAGGGGATGTCCAGTAATATTCACATCCTGAAAACTCAGTGAAAATACATACTAATTTATGTGCAGCTAAAAATTTTGTTACCTGATTCTGTTCGATTTATTTGTTTTTTAAAATTTTAATTATTTCGTATTTATTTTGTGATTGCAGATGTTTAAATGATAGAGAGGTTCGCAAAGCTGTTACTTCGAGGAGACATGTCTGGATGAGGGAAAGGTGTCTGCACTGCCCTTGCTATCTCAAATACCATCACCAATCTCTCTGGTTAGTCACATTCCTCTGCACTGCCCTTCCCACACGATATCGTACAATTACACCTTTTGCTATAGTTTTTCAAATGTGTTACAACAGTTTTACATCAATATTGGTATTCTACGTCTCCACCTTGCAAACATTACAAGGTACGCTGCCACTCCTCATGATCTGCTTATCTATCATGTAGATAATCTTAACAAACATTATGTAATCCGTGTTTAGCAAAAAAATCTCAACTTATATAAAAACGCAAAACAATTATATATAAAAATGAACATAGACAAACCAGTTCATTCACAGTTTATGTTACTATTTGTTTCAATATTTCCACATTCTTTCATTTGATTGAAATATTGTTCTATAATAGGTTTAAACTTTGTTTTTCCAATACCTTATCACAAAATAATTCCACCTTGGACAAATTACAAGGTATGCAGCAACCTGTGCTTTGATAAATTGCATTCAAAATGATACTACTTAAGAATGCATTTGGACATGTTGAATTTCACACCCGCAGCATCGCGGGCAGCATGGCTAGTATTATCTATATACTAAAAGCCAACCGAAAAGCACTGTTCATCAGGTGAGCGGTGCACTGTTCATTAACAGTGAACGGACTGAATTGCCCTCCAATTCCTCTGTAATCAGCCATTTTTTTCCACTTTTTACACAGCTAAAAGACGCATTTGCCCTTCTATCCCACGCCTCTGTCTTCCGTTTTCCTTTTGCATCGGTGCCGTTCTCTATTTTTCCTTCTCCGCACGGTGGAATGACGTCCATTCTGTCCACGCGTCGATCATCGTCGAAGGGCTCTGCTTCGACTCCTTCTCGACTTTTCCTCCGACTCTCCTTCACTTTGTGGTCTTCTCTCATCTCTCACTCTTTATCATGCTTTCCTTCTCTACTGAAGAAGTCCTGATTTTTCATCTTCCCCTCTTCTATTTTTTGGTGTACTTACCAGGTCAACTCAAATTTTTGCAGTATTTATCCCTAAATCTCCTGGAGATTGTGATTTTGTCCTTAAAACTGCTGCTAATTTTCGTGTTTCCATCGATTCCGGCGACAGTCGCCTCGAGGTTGGTCTCAAACGGTTTCTCATCAACTCATCTACCGAATCCATAAAACCGACTGCAGCTTCATTGACTGAATGAACTGGTGCCTATACTGCCTGCTTGGACTTTTTCTTCATGGATTTGGTGAGTGATTTCTTCAGCAAATCTTAAATTTTTCATGGATGATCTGGGTGTACGTGCGTGTGTGGAAATAATAAATGTTAAATTTGAATGTATGTTGATTTGTTTTGAATTGGAATGATATATTGATGTGTTGTTGAGCTTTTCTTTTCAGCGTTTGAAAGCCTCTGCGCTGAGGCTCAATGATAGCATTAGTGAGTTTCTTTTTCAGAGATTCGTTCTTCCCAGTAATCAAGCTTTATCGAGTGATTTATCAGCTTAATTTGGGGTTGGGGTTGGTTCTTTCCGTCTCACCAAGCACTTAATTTCCTCCGCTTCATGCATACTGCAAAGTCCCTATGAATTTGTTGTTGACCCATCTGGGTTGATCATGTCTTCACTGGTCATGATTGCAGTTCGTCAAGGATTCTGAAATTTAGTAAATTGCAACTTTTTGGTAAGTGAAAACATATGTCAATTATTTAGGTCTGTTAGGGATTTTAGGCTGTTTTTTTTATTGCCGAGTTTTATACAACATATATAGTGAAGCTAGAGGTAATTGAGAAATATTTAGTAGTGTGGTCGATATTTCTCAGCAAAATTGAGAGAGTAGTTATATTTTATTTAAATATTTGTATAATTTTTGGTAGAGATTAAGTTTATGGTACTCCAGATCTTCAGAGACTGATGAGAGCCTATTACCAATCTGCTGCTACTCTAAACCATCTCAGGGTGTTCGTCACTGGAAGGTATGCAGCTATGCAGAGGGTCACGTAGTGGAACTTGGATTTCACAGATCACAGTGAACAGGGTGATAGGTATATTTCCTCATTTTTACCATTTTAGAACTTAGATTAGTGATAAATTAATTCGAATCCTGTGGCATGAACTTAAGGCTCTGTTTGGGAAAGTGGGCTCTTTACCCCAAAGATGCTTGCTTTTGGTAATATTTGGAATTGTGCTTCTAAGCTGTTTTCAAGCTTTTGGCCTTACTAAATGGAGCTGAGTCGAACGGCTCTTCAGTTGCATTGCAGTTGCTTTCCTAAATTGATTGTTCTTTTGTTGAAAAATTTTTAAGGGCGAAAATTATGTTTCAAATTAGATTTAGATATGAATATTACTTACACATTCAAGGTGTTGAATTCATCTTTGTTTTGGTGTATTGTGGTTTTGAATGTCATTTAGTGCAGTATAGCCTTAACTTAGATGTAGTTTTGTAAATCTTAAGTACTCATTTGGATTTTGAGCAGTAAGAGAGAGTTTAGCACGTATTTGAGGAAATGCGAAGAACTTTTTTTGAAATGGCTAGAGTTTGAGATTCTCAGAAGGAAGCTCCTATAAGTGTTTGGTTTTTTGTGTTGATTCGAACAAATTTCGGTTTTTATATTTATTAATTTTTGTTGTGTGAGTAGTATTTATTGGGCTTGATGTTTTTTTTGAAACACCGGGTGGTTTGGAGACGTTTGAAATCGTAAGAAGACTCGAAGATTTCAGCTGGATTTGAATCAAAGCACCAAATGAATTCTTCTTCCAAGTTATGATTAAATGTTCCCAACTTTTTAAGTTGTATAAAGACTTGGTTAGATAGGAATTTGTTTTTACTATTGTGTTTCATTAATTCTTTGGTAATAGATAAATCTTTGTGAACAGTCTTCTGCTTCTATCAATACCCATTTTTCTTATAATTTACTTTTAACAGTCAGGTCATTAGCGACCAAATATTCTTTTTCAACTTATGCTTGGTTTATTTACTCTTCTTTTGCAGCCTATTTTTTCACACATTTAGTCTTCAGTAGATGGGCTAAGGAATTTCCACGTGGCATTTTATCAAATTATCATCGATCCTAGGGTATGGCATTGGAAGATCATCTTCTGTTCACTTTGATCAAATTATTTGTCAACTGTTTTAGTTTTTTTTATAATTATGATATTATTTCTGATTTGGCCTCAAGATTAGTGGACTGAAACTTTGTTTATTATCTTTGTAGTACGAAGAAGACCTTAATAATGTAATAAGAGATTACAATATTAACTTGACAGTAAATGATCCTTTCTTTTTATTTCTTTTTTTGGATGCAATGTCCATACTTTAGTGTAATTTGTACCTTATGTTTTACCTTTGTTTTTTCTTACGCCTTAACTGTCAAGATATAAACATAAGGGTCGTTTACATAAATATCACAAATTATAACGTCAATTGCAAGTTAGCATATGATCCCGCGATGCATAGAACTAAGAATTAGTGGACAATTTTATGTATTGGTGCTTAAATTTCCAAGAAGAAGATGAGCTCCATTTTCTTTTAAATGTTAATTTTGTAATGTGGGTTTGTGTTTGCTCAGTTTTCGTGTTGAGATGGAATAAATTGGTGAAACGTAGAGTGGTTTATTTGCAGAAAGGTTTGACCTTTGAATTGGAGCTATAGTGTTCGTTCCTATTGCTAGATTGGCAGGTAAACACTCAACCTTTTGTTATATGTAAATGTTGGTTTTGTGCTGCAAATATGATAGGCACATTGGTGTGTAAAATTGAAAACCCAGTAACATATGATATAGGAAATTCAAACGAATTTGTAAAGATTTTCTTTTATTGTTTTCTATCGTTTTCCGCTATAAAATGAAACTCCTTTATATCTGTGGTTCATCACTTGGAACAATTCTCAGTTTTTAGATATATTGCATAACTCTCTAACAAACAACATAAGATTCCAGGAGATTCCACAGATAACATAAAATTTCACCATGAGTTTGAGATTCCAGGAGATTCCAACACATGTCGCAGCCATATCCACAACCTTATAGATTAGAATATTCAAAAACTTTTTTTTTTGAAACAAGAATATTCATATAAAGTTAAATGTCACATAATTGTTCATCAATTTTTTTTTTCTTCACATAATTATGTTTGTTTGTGTGAATATAATACAACGAAAAGTGCGGGGAGCCTCACAAGTCCCAACCAACCCGGTCGCAGAATTTGATTGACTAATGAATTACTCTCACACATCCAATTAGATGAGGGATTTTTCAGTGACCGTCACATGAGGTGGTATACCACGTGTCTTTATATAAATAGTGAATTATGTGTGTTAAAAGGTTAATAATTTAAAAATTAAAAATTTCCACCACTTGCATAAAAATACGTAGTGTACTATCCGTATTTTCGTCACAAATAAAAATTTCGCCAATTAGATCAGTAACCCTAGCCCTCGATCTGAATGCACAAAAGCACAACCGGTGTTTCCAAGAGCTAAGAATAGGCCTTACCCTAAGGTCTTTTTGGCTTGGATAATTATCTCTCACCCGCAAGCAACAGCAAGCAGCAGAGTTATGAATTGCGACATCCAGAGCAGCAGTACTAAAGCTTCAACCAAGCTGTCAACGTTAAGTTTCACAGAGGACTCTCCAAAAGGTTCCCATATAACCCAACGTGGAGCAAGAGCTTGTTGGGTCCTATGGCCAATCGTTGAGATTATTCAATCTCCTTATCAACTGTGTTTCTCACTTCAATTTGTTTCTTTCAAGGATTATGAATTTTGTACTTTTGAGTTCTAGTGTATGATTAGCATATTGATCTAAAGAAATGTCAAATTTGAGATCCTCATGCGGCCGTCAAATAAAACTTCAAGATTATACATTTGACATCTCACTTAAAGATACTTCCGGGTGTAATTGAATATGGTTTTAATCTACGTGTGTGTAACGATGTAATGATCAGAACCTTCTAGTGGCAGGGAGCCCAGGTTGCGGAAATATTCGTCAAGGTTGAAAATTAAGTTGTGGCCTTTAGCGCAGTACCCTGATTTTTCACGTTTTTCCAATTTTGATAAAAATCTTCAAATATGGCCAAAATCACACTTGAATAGACTCTAATACCTTCCAAATTGAAAACAAACCTCAATCTCAATAACTTCTCACCACATAAAATCCAAAGGTTTCTCCTAAATCCCCACATCTCAACTGTGATCTTTGTAGTCCGGAGCTACGCTGACTCGTCGATCTGCTTGTTATTGAATTTTATCACTGACCCACCTGCTTTTTCGACTTATATATCCCCCAGGCTCACATCTTGCTACGTGTCAACCACAAGAAACCCCTAGGAGAAATGTGAATAAATAACAAACCCTAAAGAAACCCTAGCCACCTTTTCCTTACTCAGCAGATGAACTGCGTCAAAGTCAAGGTTTTGACTTCTTATTGCTACTACTACGTACCTTCTCGATACTTCTTACTTTCGATTAAAAAATTCATTTTTAATAATTAATAAATCTTGAATTTGATGCGCTCACCGATGGAATGCATGTTTGTTGATCCTGGCTGATATTGTTTTGATGGTTTCGGCAGAAATTCGCTGCATTTCCGGCCGGTGAGCGCTTGCAATCGCCCTAATTAGTTGTTCCAGTTATGTTATGTATACGTATAAATATATGAAAATATATTTTACGCAATTTTTTCCAAGTGAAATGAAAATAGAATAAAGTTCTTCTCACTATCAGTTTGTAACTATACACTACTGTTGTTTTGGAGCATGTTACTGAGGTTCCTGGTTAGATATTTGTATTTCTTGATCTGCGATTTTGTAATTAATGTTGTGTTGCTGATATGTTTTGTTTTTGTTTGTTTGTTTGAAAATGATGAAGGATAAGAGAAAGCTTTTTTTGTGGTTGGAGCTTGAAACCATAAAACGCTACGGATTCCCGCAATGAACTATGATTTCCAGTCATAGATTATAGCCAGGAGGAATGAAGAGAGCTATTCATCTTCATATATATTCAGTTCATATATTTTTATATCCCCTCAAAAAAAAAAAAAGAAAAAAAGATGGAGCCTCTATGTGTGTTCTGTGCGGTGGAAAGGGCAGTTGTCTACTGTAGATCGGATATGGCTCGCCTTTGCTTTCACTGTGATGGATGTGTGCACTCAGCGAACGGTTTATCACGCAGGCACCCTCGTTCCCTTCTATGCGACAAGTGCAATGCTCAGCCTGCTATTATCCGATGTATGGATGAGAAGATGTCATTATGTCAAAGCTGTGATCACTGGAATCATAACAATAATATTATTAATCGAACTACTACTTGTTTGGGTTAATATTTGAACATTGGGCTACAAGTGTGAGGAAGCCCAAAGATACCAATTAAAAGAAGACTTGCCCGAAGCCCAGCACCAAGCCCAGAGACAAATTGGCATATTCCCATTAATGCATAGACCATGTACCTATGGTTTAAATGTCAAGTGATGGAGACTAAGAGCTCGTTTGGATGTGCTTTTGAAATGACTGAAAGCGTTTTTGTTGAAAATGTTTTTAGAACCAATCATTAGTAAAGATGCAAGTAAATCCTGGAAAATCACTTAAAGTGCTTCCTGGAAGAAGCACATAACTGGTGCTTCTTGCAGTTGCAGAAAGCACTTTAAGTGCTTTTGAAACCCAAAAATATTTTCTCTAAAAGCGCTTTCAGTCATTTTAAAAGCACATCCAAACAAGCCCTAACTCACAATCAGCCAAAAAGCACTTTACAATAGCAATACAAGTAAAATACTGATGACTCACTACCTTCCAGATGCTTTTGGGCAAGAGCAAAGTTGCTGCAGTCGGGCTAATTGGCCTATAAAAGGGGGAAGAGGCCCCAGAGACAAGGACACTCAACCAATCAAACAAACAAACATACAAACTCTGCTCTCAAGCCAGATTTGCATCTAAAAGCTGTAATCAGCCCAGATCTCAATCATTTTCAGGATGTTTCCCTACAAAAGCTATCTTTTGTCTTGTTTAGAACCTCTGCTATCACCCCTAATGGCGTAGTATCGATTCCCTTGTGTAAACTTGTTTACCATCCATCCCTTTTTAGCATAGAAACCTCTGTAAACTCAACGAGAAGTGACTACAAGAAGTTCAACCTTGCCAGACAAGGTGAAATCTTGCCCGAAGCTCTTTGTTTGCTTTCTAACTTTGTAGATCTATTACTTAATGCATTCTCCAATATGTATTCAAGTCATATCCGCTTGTTTTCCTACTTTAAAAGTCTGATTTGTATCTGGATCTGGTCAGTCTAATGGATATGCTTTCATTTAAAACCAATCAAGAACCAAACAAATGACTTAAGGGATCTGGACTCCCCTCATTCGAATATACAAGACTATGAACTGAAAGTCCTTGTTCGCAAGGCAAGAAAAAGAACTTAATGTGGACTTAACCCATCCACGACAATCCTTTGATAACAAGAAGTCCGAGTAACTTGGGGCGCAAGTAATCGACTGAAACACTCTTGTTCTACATCTGCTATACTAAGATAGCAGTGGCACGCCTAACACTTGGTTAGTTTTGATTGCGAGCCTCAAGACCTACAACTAAGGCCCCACAAAGGCACATTTCAGAACTAACTTTGTCCTCTTTTTGTAGGACACCAGCAAGCAAGAGTCCGACTATACATCCAAAGTGCCAATCCCTTAGGGTGCTGTGTTGAGGACCGAGGACCCGTCTCCTGAGAAATCTTCGCCCAAACACTACTGCTTCAGCAGGAGGTGGGATGGGGGGACATAGGACTCATGCATTGACTTGCTACACGGGTTGCCCTAGTTTATCTCGGTTTTCGAGAATTTGGTCTTCGGTTCTTGAAGGATCTTCTTCTTCAGGTGGTAATTTTGAAAGTAGTAACTGGGATCAGTCACTTGGATCAGCTGTAGTGGCAATAAATCGGGATCCAACTTGCATTAGTAATAAATCAGGATCATATTTTCTCATGAAAGTATCTTTCTTTTATTCTATGTCATTAATAGATAATGACTAATTACAGGAATTGGTCAAAATTGTTGTTTTTCAAACCACAATTGCTGACATGCATGACTATTGTTTTCCATAGCCATCATCATCAGGACAACAAGACTGTGTGGCTTTTCGATCCTTTGTGGATCAGATACTGTGATGCCAGGCATGAATGGTAGTGCAAACTGCTTACTCATGAATCCTACTTGTAGCAGAAGCATCAACCTTGGATTTCCTACCACGCAACAAGTTCATCCGAGCATGTCACTTTCACTGTCCAGCATCAGTAGGGAAAGCAATCCTGATTACCAAGATCGTGGATTGTCACCAGTCTTTCTAACCGGAGAGCCTTGGGAGTCAACTTTGGAGGCTAGCAGTCCACAAGCAAGGGACAAAGCAAAGGTGAGATACAAGGAGAAAAAGAAAACTCGCACGTACGTGTCTAACCTATGTATAATCTGTATCTGTGCATATTAGAATGGCAGATATACTAATTAAGGCATACTGGCTTTACATTTACTTATATAGTTTTTCGTGTTTTTGATGTGTAGTGATAGGATTTTTAGGTACCTACGCAAAGAGGTTAAAATCATACAAAATACTTGCAAGAGAACGAAGTTGTTGTGGTATAAACGGCTCGAGTAAGGTCGTTTTCCGTAGAGATTATTTAAAACAATTTATGAAAAACCCAAATCCTAGTTAATTGTTTGCAAACAAATATTGGAAAAAGTCAATTTTGAATTTAATTATAATAAAAGCGAATTTCAATAAAAGTAGTTTAGGGAAAACAACTAATAACCAATTGAAAAGGAAACAAATCAAAGAGAAAGTTTTGAGAAACAAATTTTTGGAAAAACACTAAAGTTCCGTCGTCCCTTTAACAATTCTATGTAGATTTATTAATTACCTATGAATTACCCATGCAACTTTGAAGGTTAGATTTTCCTAATGCATATTCTACTCGTGATGTTCAAGCAAGAACGTATATCAAACATGCAATCCGTCTGTGGTATTCAGATCAAATATAAATATGCATGACTCATTACGCTTTGTGAAAATCCTTTGAAAAACCATGCAACCCTTAGGACGTGGTATTCGCCCTAGGTGAAATTACAATTATTAATCACAAGAAGCAATACTCAATTCCCCGGTGGTATTCTGACCGAATTGCATCTAATTACTTATCTAAACATCCTAATGGTCGCGAATCATTAAGACACAAAGACAATTTATTTGAATATGACAGTCACATTGTTAAATGATGTTACCAATTTGCATATCATATATAATATGAGGTTGAGAAAAGTAAAAATTTATGAGCTTAGAGTATAAATCTCTAATAGTAAATAGATATAAGAGTAACAATATAAGTAGATTGGTGACACCATGTGATAGTGTGTGATGATTAGACCAAAAAATTGATACTCATTCGTCACGCACATGTACTTAATCACCAATTACCATGAAAAGGACATGAAATTTGGTGGCAATGAGACCATAAATATGTGTCGTAACACACACTAGCTTCAAATATAATCCATCACCAAAGTACAAAACATTCATGATATGGGATTTACTGCACTTGTCTTATGAGGAACAACCCTAACTGCTCGTCCTAGTTATAATATTAAAGAAATGATGTAGCATCGCTTCCAAGCACATGTTAGTTGGATAGGCGGACTATTTTCGTACCTTGCATTTTCTTATCTTGCAGAGGTCCACAAAGTTGAAGTTGGGGCCATGGGGGAGGCCCATAAATTTCAAACCACAGTTTTGTAATTGCAAATACTTTCAAATCAAGTTTCTTTCCTCCAAATAAATACAAGTTGAAGCTCAGTTGCAACGAAAAATGGGGTCGACTCGATTTTCTGGGATTTTGGTTTCATGTCTTCTGGTGATCATAGGCCTCAGTGAGGCTCAGTTGCAACTGGGTTTCTATGCCAAGAACTGCCCGAATGCAGAGAAGATTGTGAGAGACTACGTCGAGGAGCACATCCACAACGCACCCTCACTTGCAGCTGCTCTCTTAAGGTTGCACTTCCATGATTGCTTTGTCAGGGTATGTATCCATCTTCTTCTCTTTACAGACCAAAATTCTCTGCAAGTGTATAATTAGGGTTAGAATTGTAATTTGGAACTAATGAATGATTTTTGCTTATTAGGGTTGTGATGCATCTGTTCTTCTGAACTCGACTTCAAGTAACCAAGCTGAAAAAGATGCTCCCCCAAATCTAACCCTCAGAGGGTTTGACTTCATCGACAGAATAAAGAGCCGACTTGAAGCTCAATGCCCTGGAATAGTTTCATGCGCAGATGTTGTTGCTTTGGCAGCAAGAGATTCTATTGTTGCAACAGTAAGATCTCCAACCAACCATCAAAGTTTAAAAACCAAAATAATCAAACGTCCCAATTATTTATTGGATTTCAACTTTGTTTATTTATTTGTTTTCTGGGCATGGTGTGTAGGGAGGTCCAACATGGAAGGTTCCAACAGGTAGAAGAGATGGGGTGATCGCAAGGAGGGCAGAAGCCTTAGCCAACCTTCCACCCCAAACTTCCAACGTCAGCAATCTCCAAAGACCTTTTGCCAACGCGGGTCTTGATTTGAAGGACTTGGTCTTGCTATCTGGTAAAGCTAATTCTTAAACATAATAGTAAATATGCAAATAATGGAAACGAATATTCTTACCAAATAATTATCTTACCTGTTACATATGACTCACAATGTATACGTGGTAATGTTCTCTTATCAGACCTATGTTGATCATGAATCAAAATTACAAATTATAAACAATAATTAACTTAATCGAAATGTTAATTTACAATCAAACAACGTATACTACAAAAACAATGTACAATAACTTTTAACATGCACAAATAGAATAGATAAAAACGTATGTAATACATTTGGCAACGAAATAATAAAATAGTGCCAGTAATGCTACCATATTAAAGCTAATATCTAATCACACCATATGGGTTAATATACTTTTTTTCTTCTCAGGTGCTCACACAATTGGGATCTCTCATTGCTCATCATTTTCAAAACGCCTTTACAATTTCACCGGAGTGGGTGACCAGGACCTCGCTTTGAACACCCAATACGCAGCGAAGCTCAAGGCCAAGTGCAAAACTCCAACTGATAACACCACAATTGTTGAGATGGACCCTGGAAGCTTCAGGACTTTTGACCTAAGCTACTACACACATTTGCTCAAAAGGCGAGGGCTCTTCCAATCCGATGCTGCTTTGACAACCAGCCCAACAACTTATAATTATATCAACCAGCTGCTCAAAGGTTCACTGCAGAACTTCTACGATGAGTTTGGAAAGTCTATGGAGAAAATGGGTCGGGCTAACGTTAAGACTGGATCGGCTGGCGAGATTAGGAAGCAATGTTCAGTTGTGAATAGCTAGAAAATGATAATCTTTGGTTAATTTTCCGTCTCTTTTATTTTTGTTTTTTTGTTTTGGTGTGATGAAATTGATAATGATTGTAAACTGCATGTTATGCTTTTTGATATTATATTGTTTTGTGTGAATAAAATTAAGGATTAATCTCAATTTACTATCTTAAAATTCATTGGTTTTTAACATTTGGTACATGAAATTTTTTTTATTCCAGAGTGGTACATAAAGTTATAATTTTGGGACAATTTCATACATCCGTTAAGATTACTGTTAAATTTGCTGTTAACTGAAAACGTGTCATCTACGTGGATAATGAATAAGCGCAACGAGAATATTAAAAAATAATAAATTTAAAAAATAAAAAATAAAAAAAACTTTTGGTCTTCTCCCTCATCCCTTCCGACCGACCCCCCCTCCCTTCTCTCCTCTGCACCCACCCTTCCCCCTGCCTCTTCGACGCCAACCCCAAAAAAAACCCAATCCCAGATTTCGTTCGAAACCCTACAACAGCCTCGCCGTGAAGTGGCCGATCGCCCTCGTGAAATCGCCGTTCCCATCGGCACCTCGTAGCCGATCACGAAGCAACCCAGCAAATTCCTTGAAGTCCTCGCCTAATAAGAAAAAATGGATTAACTATTTGATTCCTTCATAATCCTCACCCAATTAAAAATTAATTAAAGTAATTAATAAAAACAAAATATTTGAAATGCCAAAAATACAAAGGAAGCAAAACGAGGATGAGGAGAGCTTCTCTCTAATCAGAGTCCTTGGCTCTTCTGGAATTTCACTGGCGCGTTGCGGCGTTGGAACGGCGTGGTATATCAATTTGGGAACTGCTGGTGATGGGCGATGAGAAGTCGTCGTCATCGATTGATCTTCTTGTCCTAGAACTATTCATCCACCCATCCATATACATGTCCTTGATCTAGCTTCCACCGATCCCATTTCCGTTTCGATCTGCAATCTCTATTGGGAATGTGCGTAGAGTTTCGGTGTTCACACCAGCTCCCAACAAGGGGCCCGTAACTCAGGCCGTTTCCTCAATAATTCCACTCCAGCTCCCCAAAACTTGGAAATCCAAGAGAAGCCCGTTCTATGTGGAATCTATGTGGGTCCGTAGCGTTTCGAGCTGGGAGACGACGGAATTGCCGTTATTGCTTCTGGAGTCACCTGCAATCTGAGTATGAATTGGCACCATTCTCACATTACTTGGATTGCTCCTGTTGTTGTTTCGGAGGAAGGTCGTGCTTCGGTTCAGGTGTGGATTAATTTTGCTTTGTTACCTTTCTTTTCTGGTTTAATTTTCTACAAACTGATAGGTGAAGTTTGTATGGATTTTTATACTTGCAATTGGTTGGACATAAGAAGTAGGAACACAATTGCCTGGTATGATTATGCTGTTGGGGAAGAAACTGATGGCTATATGTTTGATGTTGGGAAGATTTGGTGGTGAAGCTTTATAAGAAATTACGAATTGTGAATCAAAAGTTAAGCTTGTTTGCATGTAGGAGTTGTATAGAAAAATGAAGAAATTCTAATTAGATTTTGTCTGGGTTCAAGTATTTGAAGAAAGTGGGTTTTCTTAAGAGAAGAGTAGACTTGATTTTGGTTTGGATATATTATTGTTGAAGCAAATGTCTATTACGGCATAATCGACTTAAGAAATGAAAATGAGAATTGAATGAGAAATTTTGAAAGTCATTGCAAACACAAGATTTCTATTTTGAGTTTAACAAAATGGTGATGTATAATTGGTTCGATCTCTTTGGAGGGTATGTAGGCAATCTAACTCGAAAGTTAGATGCAGCCATAAGGTTAAATTAAATTAAATAGTGGATCATGTCTCCGAGTTTGGGATATGATATTTTGATGATCCGGTCTTAGTACAGACTTTACCAGATTTATAAATTATGATTTATGATTTATGGCTTATGATTTACTACGACGATGATTTATAAATGTTGGATTCATTACTACTTAACTTTTTCTTCAACATATATGATGAATCCAATCCAGTCCAAGGTGTATACCTTGAATCTTATGAGTAATTAACTTTGCAGTGTGGATGGCTGGTGTTTTGTTATACTCTATACAAAGGCTCCTGATTGTTCCTAATGGTTTGCTCTTGCCTAATAATCAGGTGAACAAAAAGGTTTATGTGGATTTACGTGTTGGTGATGTCATCCGTTTTGGGTTGTGAGTATCTTCTTATCTTAACTCTCACTCTGCAACGCGATTGACCATCTCTTCGATCTCTGTTTCATTATCTCTTCAATCCCTGCCTTTTGAACTCTTCAATCCCTGCTTTGCGATCTCCGTTGTTCACCCTGCCTTTGAACATGAAATGCCCAGGAGGCCGCCCAGTGCAAGGTAACTTTTCTTTTTTTACTTTTCTGGGTGAAATGTCAATGTGGGTTTGACCTAATTACTGCAATTGATAAACTATTGGTTTTGGTTGATGGTTTACCTTGCGCTGGGTTTTAGTTGATGGGTTTTTCTTATGGGTTTTGCTTGCATTTGGTTTTGGTTGATGGCAGGTATATTTGATCTCCGTTGCACACCTCGCCTTCTCATCGCTCTCCCACACCTTACCAGAACTTGAATCAATGGTAACGTATAAATTGTATTGTATGTGTTGTCTGTTGTATCTCAGGTTGCATTATTTTTGTTATTATGTATAATATTGATTCGTGATTGTAGATGAAGATGGCTGATATTGATACACACTATCTATCTGTTTATGGTTTTCCATTTATTTAATTTGGATAGGGTTTTGGAAAATTATCTTTGGTTGCTGCATCGGCGGCTCAGTCGGCTGCAAGTGTAGTCCAGGCAGGCACAAAAGAGATCACTACTAAGGTATTTTTCTATCCACCCTGCTAATTTCCGCACACCCTCTCTCTGTCTCTTTGTTGCATGCATTGTTCTTGATCTGATCATATTGTTTTCTTTTGTTGGAATTAATCTTGGATTAATGCTGATTAATATGGAAGACCCATCCCATTTCATCACTTCCCCAATTTAATAATTTTTCTTAAAGTAGAAAGCCAACGTGTTATATATGTACATAGTACTTAATTAGGTTTTGTTTTGGGATTGATTTTGTGGGTTTAGGATCTTGATTGGTTAAATGTCCTGCTTGGTCACTGAGAATTTGAAATTTTCAATTTTCCCAAAGCTTTGAATTGGAAGGGAAAATTCTTCTGATGTTTAATTGGAATGGGTATTTCGAAGATTGCATATTTTTTGCCATTTTCAGGCTTGGAGGCTCAAGAGGCTATGCCACTGGTATTTCAAATGGTAATCTTTAATTTTCAGCAAGTGATGGAGTAATTTCTTATGGATTTATTGGGTTTGGATACAATTGTTTTGGAAATTGACATACTTTTTTGTCTGTGATTAGTCCATGATTTCTACTGCCAGAACGTATTGTCTGGCTAAATTATAGGACCGGTGTGTAATTCTTATTTTGATATTTTTTTCTCCTTTCTCTCTTTGATACTTTGCATGTGTATTGTACAAAGGTTTCTTTCTTCCCTTTTACCCCTTTTTTGGGATATTAGTTACAAAATCTGTTTGGAGCATAGGTGTGAAATGTACAGGAGGGGTTAGTAAGTTAATTAGTTTGTGAAATCCCGTCCCCGGATTTCACTATTTAAAATTGCGTATTCTTATTTGTAGTTTCGATGCGTTTGTATTTGTGGCTAGAATTTTTATAAAGTAAAAGCACGAAAACGCCCTTAATGGACTAAACGAAATTTTTGAGGACATATTTGATGCGTATGTATTTTTCTATTTTTATTTACGTATTTGGATAGTACTCGTCGATACAAGCGCGTGAGCGTAAACGGAACGTAATTTGGAGTTATAATGGAGGAATTATTAACAAGCGAAGTTAGGGGCAAAATGGTTATTTAATTATTAATCTGGAAGGCTCCAGATTTTCTGGAGCAAAGATCTGTGAAGCCTCGTGTGTGGTTGTGATGGAAAGGAAAGGAGAGAAAAATGAGGGGTGCGGACAGGGAAAGGAGGGAGTGGGAGGACCAATCAGAAAAGAAAGAAATGAGGGGAAAGGAGGGAGAGGGGAAGCATGGGATCCTCGACCCGTTCCCTTTTTTTGACCCGACCCGGTCCCCTTCGTTTCCTTTCGCGGTTTTTGTCGATTTTTCTGGCGAACCACGTGAAACAACCCCCTGGGAAACACTCCATGACCTTCCCTTTACCCATTCCATCCCAAAATTGATGAAATTTGGCCTTGAAATTGTGAAACCCGCACGGTGGGTGCAATGGGGTTCAGGGCGGCGATCCATCAAATCCGAAGGTAACTCCGTCAACCACCACCACCAAAGGGCTTCCCTCAACCTCAGGAACAAAGCCCAAGCAATGGAGGAGGCGTCGGAGCTAGTATAGAGGTCGAATCGAGGACACCCAAATTCTAGGGTTCCGGCGGGTTCGAGGCAATTTTGAGCACGTTTCGGCCGAATTGGGACTTTGGCCCAAGTATGAAAATTGCTTCCCTCATTGAGATCTACTTGCCTGTAAAATTTGGTAATTTTTAGAGTAGGTGAAATTTCGGGGCGGCACATGGGCCGAGACCCCACGTGACCTTCCTAGGCTAATTTTGATGCCTGATTCCATATTTGACATCCGTTTAGTGAAATTTCGATGTTTTAATATAATTTTGTAGTTGACCGCTTAGTTGGTCGTCACTTCATAATAATATGAATTGACGATCCGACTGTTGGATCGACATGGAACTTTAATACGTAATATTTGAGGACATTAGAAACTAATAGATCGGGAATCCGATGTACGGATCTTCCCAAATTAGATTTCTAAGTTGTAAAATCAAACGTTGACCCTACTTGAATTTGCGATTGGCAGAGATCTAGCCGTTGGATCGTAATGAAATTTTAGGATGTTGTTCTAGAAGCATAATGTAGACTTGGGAAGTTACGGATCAGAAATCTGATAGGTGGATCTTCCGGTTTAGATTTCTAGGATTGTGGACCCCACTCTCGACCTTGATCAAAGGTTGACTTTTTAGTCAACTAGCCCGAGTTCTTCTAGCGTGTCGGTTATCTTAGAGTGTGGTTGAGATTTCATAGAGCTTGATGGGCTCATTGTGATGACGTGTGACTCGATTCGTGTACTAGTGGCATTGTATTATATTATACTTGTTTATTAAGTATGTTTTGATTTGTGCATTGAAAATGTTTGTGGAATGTGGTTTGATTTGTATGATTGGTATGATGTGATGAAATGTGAGGGCTAGTAGTGGACCGTTAACCCACTATCATGGGGATTCGTTGCTTCGATATTGTTTCATATCTTGCTTCGTTGACTCGTTCTAAATTTAGTACTTGTGTTTTCTTTCATTTCGTTGAGCCTTTGTAAATTGAGCACTTAGTTCATGTTTTGTTTCTTCGAGCTGTTGATTTGTCCTTTGGCCTTCGACTTGGTTCTGTTGAGTGATCCGGAACTGAGTATTCACTAGGGTTCCGTTGAGTGGTCTGGTTCCTCGCTCCGTCCAGATTCCGTTGAGTGGTTCGGAATCCCTTGTGATCTGCGATTCCGTTGAGTGGTCCGAAATCGTATCCAGCTTGGATTTCATTGAGTGGTCTGATATCCATTGTACTCCGCGATTTCGTTGAGTGGTTCGAAATCGTATCCACTCGAATTCCGTTAAGAGGTCCGGAATCCCTTTTACTCCGCGATTCCGTTGAGTGGTTCGGAACCCAATATTGATGGATTTCATTGAGTGGTCCGAAATCGCATCATTTGACTCATTGGTTCCTTGGATTGATTCATTTCAGACAGCTTTAGTGATGTAGGCTTCGGCCGAACTGTGTCGCTCTAGCCCTGGATTTCGGTGCATGGTATGTGTTATTGATTGATGTGATTGTGGAATGATGTTGGTTGTGATTGTTGTCATTATGATTAGACTCGTTGACAAGTATGGCTAGAGATTATTATTGCGCTTCGTCGATTGCTCCTTGAGATGTTGCATGCCCTGAATTGTGTATTATGTTGAGACCAAGGTATTAAATATCGGTAATATCGGAAATATCGGTAATCCGAAAACACGGAAATATCGATGGAAATATCGGGATAATATCGATATCGATAAAAATTATATGGAAACCACAGAAATTGTAAGAAAAACTTGGAAATTTTTATTGAAACTTTGCAGGATGTTTATTTAGTCAATTATCTATTAGTTTATCACAAAAAATTGGAAGGAAATGCATTGCATGATGGATTTAAATGATTTAAGTTGATTATATAGCGAGCTGACAAACATTGTGAGTGTAGAAAATATGTAGTAATTAAAGAAAAAAGTTTAAACACACAATAATCATTTATATATAATGAATTAGTACAATATTTTACACTGTATACATTGCATAGTAACATACATGAGTGACTTAGTACCACATAGAGTTCTTATGATGTTCAAATCTCTATTTGTAAAGTAAGTGTATTGTGAAGAGTAGTCAGAATGATAAATTCTCAAAATAATTTTGCATATAATTGTTAACATGCGTTAGTAACATCTGTTATTTTCTCCTTCTTTTCTTTATTTCTTTTTCCAAAACAAAAAAAAAAAAAAAAAAAAAAACAGAGAATCCAAAGTCAGGATTCCCTCTGCTTTCCCATCTTTCTGTCATTTCCTCCATCTCTTCTTGCTTTTTCCCACCTTGCTGTCATTTCCTTTCTCTTCTCACGAAACCAAATCCCTTCTTCCCCACCCCCCACCTTCCTCTTTTCCCTTCTTCCCCCAGTTTTCCTTCTTCCCCCCCACTCCTCTGCGGACGAAACCACTTCCCCCCACCTTTTGCGTCCAGGTTCTGCCTTCCACCCAAAAAGGCCCTCCTTCCTTCCCACAACACCCACCCTCCCCCCCCCCCCCCGCGCGTCAACGTTCTGCTCCCCCCCACCACAGATCCAACGCTCCTTCCTTCCCCCCCCCGTGTCAACGTTCCTTCCTTCCCGCCCCACAGATCCAACCCTCCTTCCCACCTTTGCGACCGCGTTTTGCTTCCCCCCACAGATCCAACCACTGAAGATGCAACATTTCCAAAAATCTGCTTGTCTCTCTCGGGTCCCCCACTTTTGTGTTTCAGATTCCCACCCAGCCGCGGCTCGTCTTCCACCCCCCTCGAATCTCTTCCATTTTTCTGTTTCAGATTCCCTCTTGCCGCGACCCTTCTCTTTCGCCGCGACGATATCGACATTTAAGTCTCCGGCGTTCTTCTCCGGTCAGCATAATTTCAAAATATCGCGATAATTTCAGAAATATCGCGATATTATCGATAATATCGCGATATTTTGACGAAAACCAGTTGGATAGTAATTAAAATATCGGTACCATGAAAAACCGATAATATCGGCGAAATATCGCCGATATTATCGACATTTTGTTCCTTGGTTGAGACATGGTGATTTATGTGATGAATGTTCGAGTATAGCAAATGACGAACTACGAATGACTTGATCCCTGTTTAGGGTATGTAGGCAGTCTAAAGAGGATGTTAGATGCAATCATAAAGTATACGAAAAATTATTACGTAGTTGGATCTCGAGTTGTGCTTTGCCCATATCCCGAAGGCGGGGTATGTTATAGTTACGAGTATTTGGTGACGTCACGTGTCATTCCTGGACGTATGTTGGGATCACGGCATGACAAAGTTAATTTGATTCTCAATGGTTATGAGTTAGAGAATTCATTGCGATTTGCAGAGATAGACTAAAGACTTAGAAAACAATGTTTGTTTTGAGTATTTCTCACGCCATTGAGGCACAAATGTTGTTCATGCATTAATTAATTTTCTTTATATCGAAATTGAATAAATTTAATTTTCCTTGATATCCAAATATATTAAAGTAATTGTGATTGAAGTTTGTTTATGACTGCTTTCCAAGATTCAATTTTTTGGTTACCAGATATCTCACTCCGTTTATGATGTGCTTTTTAGTTAACTGAAAAAAGGCTTTTTATTCTTTGGTTTTCAAAACTTCATTTACCGTTTACAATTCAACCCCACAATACCAAGGTACAAGAGAAACAAAGATTGGAGGTAATTTTTGCTCTGACTTATTTGGATTTTAACTGAAAATAGTTTCTAAGACATGTATTGTGCATTTGGCCAGTGTTAACTGCTGAATCGATTAAAAAACATTCCGTGGGGGCTGCGCCACCATTCAATTACTCTTGGGCACCTGAGGAGGGTGTGATCATATGCTTCACTTCGGGTACGAGCTCTCTCTACTCTGTTTATTTGTTCTAAAAGATTTTGTAATTGATGTTGCAGCAATGTCATTGTGGTATTAATCCCTAAATGTATTTTGTTAATGTAAAGTTTATAGAATACAAATGCAAACTGAAACACTTATTTTTCCATGTGTATTCATTGGTTCCTCAATTATTTAGAGATCGGTGTGTTCAATTGTGGTTTTGCAGAATTTTTTGTATTAATTGGACGACAGTGATCTTGACATGGGAGATCCTCTTCTTGATGTTGCCGGTTCCTCGGTTTGAATTGATTGAATGACGAATGACTAAAAAATACCGTCGCATCATCGTGGAAAATTAGCTGTCCAATATGAGCATAATCCATGGAGGTAATCTCACTGTCGAACATTTTATGAATGACTCTCCCAATGCTGAAATTGAAAACCTGAAATATAGATGTAGAACTTCCACCAATCAAATACAATCAATTAAATTGATAATATCCTTGCAACCCTATAACATTGTTGGAATAAAAAGAAAATTAGCTCATGTTTCAGGAAAAAGATAAACAAAAATCAAAATAGCAATAAAAACTTTTTGTGTGGGGATGTCTGATGAGATGTTCCATTATGATTGTAAATTTGTAATGCAATGCATGCGATGAATGACGTATTGTTCATCTTATCAAGAGCAGTTAGATCTTTAGTTATAAAGTAAAAATGGCTGCATGACCATTGGACCAGAGGACCACATACTCTAACAATATATGATGAAAAGTACTCGTTGTTCTCTTTTTCGTTTTCTAATTGTTCTCTTTAAGGTATAATATGAAAATCTGATTTCAAAATCGTGTTTTTTTTCCTTCAGAGAAAATTTGGGCTATAAGAACACAATGCAAAGCTTCCTGTAAGCATGGGAAAAAACCAAGGCACAGTTACACGCGAGGTAGTTCAATCTTTCATTTTCGTCTGCTATTGGTACTTCCTCTCCGAGTATTAGATTTCTTGCAATTTTACTTTTACAGTGCTCTTATAGTTTTCCATTTAGTTTCGAGATGCTTTTATTTCTTATTACCACTGTTTTAAAAATCCCCGCCTAGCGCCGCCTAGGCCCCCCCTAGGCGCTAGGCGGCTGGCCACCGCCCCGATTAATGCTAAGGCCGCCTAGATCGCCTAGGCACCCGCCTAAACCGCCTAGACCCGCCTAAACACTCGTCTAGGTCGCAACTCACTTAAACAGAAAATAGATAACTTTCATTTTGCATTTTGATTTTTTCCAATAAATTGTAAGACTTGTTGCATACTTAAATGAACACACATTATATCCTTATTTCACATGTTTTCATTATTTTCCAATACTTCATAATATATATGCATTCTATTTTGTAGTTTATGATGAAATTATATATATTTCAAGTATAAGCAGACACTTATTTACACGAAATATGATTGATTTACTTAAATCCGCCTAGTCCGCCTAGGTGCTAAGCCCCAGCCCACCAGCCGACTAGCGCCTAGCGATTTTTAGAACCTTGCTTATTACATATGGGAGCAGTAGTTCATGTGTGTGAATTTTTGTTTCACTGTGTTTGGGGTTCAAAAGTGAATGCATTACTTAGGGATGACTGTCAGCTTATCGCACTTATCTTTTACGTTTTCACTTCATTCATGTGCTGAATTATGGTTTCTCTCTAAATTGAAGAACTAAAAATGGCAAGCAAACTAAAAAGCAATTAGATTATGAAATGGGTACTTTGGTTTCTCATCATTTCTTTGTTTTGGAATTTTCATTTATTCATGTTCTTTTGACAGCGTATTCAATTGTATTTTTGGTTTTCCCGGCTTCGTTTATTTTATGCTTGCGTGTTCTTTTGTATGCTTGATGTCTTTCTCTACAAGCTATGCATGAAGATTTGTTGTTGTTCTCAACTAAGAGATATAATTTCATGGATTATGTTTTTAAAGTCATACAAAATATTTCTTGAGGATAAAATGTATTTGGCGGTACCTGTTTTGACTACAAATAGGATGCATCTTTTTTAATAAAAGAAAAGAATGGTGAGTTGCCAAAATTTCATTCTTCATCTTGATTTCTTTCATGATGCCTTTTCTTTTATTTTATTTGAAATTAAACATCAAGTACATGCCAAATGGTGTGAGAACGGAAACTGATGAGGGCCTGCAATTGGTGTATTGATAGCAGGGATAACTAAGTATTATCATTGGGGATGGCTGCCCAAAATGGGCGGTCTGCAAACCCCATTGCCCCTGTATCTTAAAGTTTCCCTCTTTCTTCTTTCCTCCTCATTTGGGTGCATATATTTTTGGCTAATTGCCATTTTTTAATTACTTACCGGTACTTTAGTTTACAATCTAGGCCATTCAGTCAATTGCCTTCTCAAATTATTGTATTTTAAGTAAAAAATTACTGGGTTGGTTAGAATTTCAATTTGGGTTTGATTTTTATGCTTTCAGACTTCCAGTCCACAGTTGAGAGACAATGAAAAGTTTAGGGTTTTTGTTTGGCCATAATTGACGAAGTAAAGTTAAGTCCTTTCCCATTTGTGGTATGTTTCTATTACTCTTTTCTTCTCAATTTTAATTGTTTATAGCAATCAGTCTCCCCAATTTTTCTTTGTTTTTCTCTTATGAATATTTTTTATTAGGCATTTTATGTCCTAATTCCTTGGTCACTTTTCACCAACTAATTGGTTTTACTATGATCGTCCTTCGTCTATTTATATTTCCTAATCGTTTTTCTGTTTATCCTAATCATTTTTGTGTTTTATCTTTTCTAACTCGGATGATATTGATCAAATGAATCAGTTAGAAACTGTAAGAAAATTACATTAGTTCCATTAATATGTTGATCAAATGAATGAGTTAGAAGCTGAAAATTAATTAGTTTCTTACTGCTTTTATTACTGAACTGATTTTGTGTATGTGTAGTGCTTTATTTTCAAGGATATTTCTCTCAACACCATGTGAATGTAAAAATAATCGATTTGAGGGAAAATGTAGACATGGCTATTATCATATTTGGATGTTTAATTATGCAGTGGTATTAAAGCTAAGCAGCCTAACTCTGCCATTTTAAATTGTGCTTGAGTTTAGCGTATTAAGAACGGAGAAAGAGTTTAAGATCGAAGTGGAAGCTATTTGCCATGTTCGCCATAAGCTATATCTTTCATTGCTTTTCGATTAAGCCTACTGATTCACCTGAAATTCCCAAAATCATAGGCAATGCTTCAACTTTCTCAGATTCTCCTCCAGTTCAAGTCAATTTACTATTCCTCAATTTTTTAGGCCAATTTGCAATCTTTCTGTCTTTGGATTATAGATTTTTTTTTACTTCCTTATTTGTGCTAATTTGTAATCTCTTGGTAGATCTTTTCCTCTATTTTTACTTCCTTTTTTGGTGTGATTTTTGAGTGAAATTATTGTCTATTTTTGTGAAATGGGTGATTTGTGGATGCAGGTTTCAGTTTAATACGTGTAAAAAAAATCCTAATTCGTGTTTTGATGCTGCCATTTTTAAATCAAAACTTACACTAACACATTCATGGAGTTTTTGTGCTAATCATTTATCTTCCCCGTTAATTTTTTTCCAAAAGGTTGACTTATTAATTTTGTGTTTGTAGTATTAGTTTATAGGTAGATACGCCAACATGCTTATCGATGACGAGTAAGCTAATTTTGATATTGTGACAATTAGCAGAATTAGGAGTCATGGCATGTGCCACACCCATATTTCTCCCTCTCTCTCTGTTATTACTTTTCCTTTGTCAATGTTAGTTTCTCATTTCAGTTGTTAGTTTGAGACTTCCTAACATTAGTTGTAGTTTGCAGTTTGTACATACTGATTTGGCGTTTTATTCTAGATTTTGAGTTCTTTCTTCTCTAATTAGCGAGCATTTTGTACGACATAGGGAGCATTAAGGAATTTGGGTCTCCCTAATAGATTATTTGTGTTTGCACAACAGGTAATTTATTCACCTTCAAGCGACACATGATGTGGTCCTATTCAGTTAACTTGAAAGCAATTTAAATAATACCTTAGGTACGTAGTTGGGACTCGCAAAACTCATTGGTGTGTAAACTCAGTTATAGACTTATAGTATTTGCCCATAACAAAAGATTTAAATTTTATTGCATAAATCTGATTTTTGCTTGCGTAAACTTAGGATGGATTGCTTCTTGGAGTCATTTCTATACAATACAATGCTCCGAGGGGCAAAAATACAATGCAATCATCATTTATAGATAATCTCGGCCTACCTTTTTGTAAAAAAAATATATATTACGAGTTTAAAATGGCTCATTTTGCACCACACTAGCAGTTTGATTGCTGTCAAATTGGATGTGTGTTTTCTCTTGATTTCAATTCTTGGTTCTATCCATTTTGCACCCCTATTAATTCCCAAATCATTTGTCATATAGATTGACATAAAAAAAAAAGAGAGACAATTACGGAGTGTATGCTGATGCTGCACGCACTCCCCAGTCTGCCATCAACAATGGTGGAATACTTCATCAGGTACACAGTACACTCATTCCCTTTATAATTGGGTGTAGTATGAAAATTTTCAAGCTGGTAAATATCATTTGGTTCTGTTTGATTGATTGTTTATTTTGGGTTTTTCTTAATGCAGTAAATGATTGCTCCTTCAGCTGTAAAATTTGACCTCTGTAAATTTCCAGGTTATTCTGGGACTTTGTCAACAACGCAGAGTTGTCTTCACGGCGCACCACCATTCCGTGCAGCATAGCTCGATAGCAGTTTAGGTGAGTCTCAATTGTCTACATATGATTTTGCTTTAATTTGTTCATTTTCTTTCGAATTTGCGTACAAATATTTTTGAAGCCCAAGTGATTCAAGTTTCAAATTTATGTGGAAATTGACAAGTGTGGGTGCAGACACCCAATATGACTTTTACATGGTATTGCTATCTAGTTTTTGACATAATTATATTGGGGACTGTCCAAATTTTGGTTTAGCTGCAGATGAAGCAAGATCAAAAGGTTATAAATTAGAGGTATAATTTAATTTTTATATTTGATGCATCGTTAGGTTAATGAATACAGTAGGAACATTGACTTGGCATATGTGCTTTCGTTCATTTTTTAGAATGGAAAACTGAATTTTGTGTTTATGAGTGTGTATATACTCAATACTTATTTTAATTACAGTGGAAGTGATTGAAAATTATAGAGAATTAATACAAGTTTACACACCGAAAGAAATGGATCGAAAATAGCATTATTTAGTAGTAAGGAAAATTAGGGTTTCAATTAAAGGATGGCAGGAGGAGGAAGACCTTTGGAGCAAACATCAACTTGGGCAGTTGTCAATGTTTGTTTTGTTTTGGTTTTGGTTTTGCTCCACATCGAATATTTCCTTCATTTAATTGGAAAGGTTTCCTTTCACACACGTAATTAGGTTAATTTCATCTTATGAAGTCACTTTCGGGTTTATTATGAATGCGAAATGAGGTATTTTAATTAAATTTTAATTGCATTTCTTGCAGTGGTTGACAAAGAGAGACAAAAGAGCTCTCTATGAAGCTCTTGAGAATATAGTATTAGGGTTCCTATCTTTGCTTCTAACAGTAGGACAAGACCGCATTTCAGATATGTGTACATAGAAGGCTGTTGGGGCAACTTGCCATCCATGCAATAATGAGCAAGATGTCAAATCAGACAAAGCCAAAGATAAGAGTGGTGCTTCAGATGACAACTCCCGCAGAAGGCTTCTCTCAGCCTTGGATTCCAGTGGGGGGTGGCCGATGTGAGCTGCTGGATATGACAAATGTGCAACCAAGGTGCACTGAATTGTCCATGCTTTTAGTTTTATAAAATATGACAAGTTGATATACATGTTTACTTTGTTTTTTGACCTATACAAATGAAACTAAATGTGATTTGCAAGGTTGCTTTGATTGCTGCCAATTTGATTCTGAAAACAATCTCCACTGTTGTCTTGCATATGATCTTAAATGCTAACTCTGTAGCCATGAATGTGCTATACTTACTGTTAACGTGATTCTTAAATCATCTGTGTTAATTGCTGAAATAGGTGTCTGCCCTGTAGGACACATATTTTGCCATCTTAACTACAAGAGCAAAATATGTGTGAATTGCATGTTGCTTCTGTTTCTTATGGAAACAAAACTTTTTTGGCAACCATGTCTTTGTGATCAAGAACGTTCAGTTTCTTCCTGCTAATTGTGCAATGTCTTTACACGTCAACTCAGTTGAATGTATATAAAAGCCAAGCTGCTTATCTTATCGACCTCATTCACTCATGTGTCCCTCTGTTCATTCATGATTGTGTTGAATTTATTCAGGTTAAATGTGTCTTATTCATGCAGTTACGCCTGAAACAGTTGGTTCAACGCGTGGGCTTATTTTCTAGTAACTCTCTATACGTGAGTTATGAATATGTTCATCATCTGAAACTGGTTGTACTTATGACCATTTCTTAGTAAAAATCTGCTCCAACTAATAATTTTAGCATAACTGGATGATTAATTAGGATGATTTTGAAAGGATGCTAGCAGGTATGCAGAAGACGGAGCTTGCACTGCCATGATAGTTACAATAATCAATACCTAAGAAGCATTATGTCAGTGACCTTGGTTCTCAAATCATTATATTTGAGATTACAAAGACATTAATAAGAAGTTAAAGTTAATGACCTGACTAAACCTTTGGAAGCATTACCTCAGAGACTGCATTGATTCTCTATCGATTAATGATTCAAAATACACAATCCCACAATAGAAAAAAACCGTATAAAAAGGAATAACTCAAAGAGTTAATATGCATATCATAGAAAATTAAAAGAAAGGCCTTTTCCGTTTAGCTGAGCACCTTCTTTTGGCATTTGATTCGCACCGGTTTCTATCCACCCGACTAAGAATGGTTGGAAGCATCACCTTCACTGCAATTCCGACGACATATCTTTGAGTAAGATTCTGGCATGTGTTACACAACAAACACCTGGCATGCCTGAGTGCTAAGAAATTAGCCCCATGAACCCATCGGTCACATTTTCTACACAAAAATGCATCGTCTGCTAGGCAATACAATGAAGCCCTTGAGTTGCACAGTTCACAGCAAAGCAACCTGCCTCCTGAAGGAATGAGAATTGGTGACTGGCAGAAGCCACTCTCTTGTACTCCTTTGCACATTTTAGAATCTCAAAAATTGTATTGTACGACAATGGCCAAGAAGTTGGAACCAAAAGAAGCCATTTATAAGGAACGTTTGGGTTGGGATGTCAACAGTGTCAAATTACAGCGGATGAAGATGAATTATGTCCAGGATTCAAGTCTTCAATGACAACCATGCATGCTCGACTTCATGACAAATGTCTCATTGTTACTCCTTTTCTTTAGTTCCACCTTTCCAATTTTTTAATTTTTTTTTCTAATTTAAACTTGTGATTCAGAAAAAACTTGGTCTATAATAATTTGAAAAAAAGAAGAAGATAAACATGATTAAGCTAGAAGTAAGCTTTATGAGATGACTTGGTGCAAGATTTTGAGCCATAATTTTCTTGGTGAGTTGTTAACCGGTCAATTTTGATCACTAGAGAAGAAAGCTTTCGTTTGTAATTGTATGGCCTAGAATTAAAGCCTTCTTCAAATTGGGATTCATAGAGCTTGTATGCATGTAGAAGATGTCCTTGTCCACATATTGTTTATTGGGTTGACACATAAACCATTAGTTACAGACCACTAAATACACTATTTAGAGCATTGGTTACAAAATATTAAGATAAGAGGTTATGGACATTATTGTAGTTATCCTCATTCCATACATTTACAATCAGATGACATTTATATATATATAAGTACCATTTAACGGTGAAGAATCAAACGAACACGTTTGAAAGTGCTTTTAAAATGGTTGAATGAGATTTTGGTGAAAATATTTTTTGAATCAATTCTTAGTGAAAATGCAAGTAAATCTTGAAAAAACACTTAAAATGTTTCTTAGAAGAAACACATAATTGGTGTTTATTGCAGAAAACACTTCAAGTGCTTTTGAAACCCAAAAACATTTTCTCTAAAAGCGCTTTTAGTTATTTTAAAAGCACTGTCAAATGAGCCCTTATAAGTTTATTAAGGTCAAATTTAAATATATAGAAATATTAGAGAAAACTAAGCATTGAAATAGAATGGTAAGCTAATATAACCAGTTCTTGTTTGATTGAAATGCTTATCTTCTTTACTTACCAAATTGCATTTGTCACCTCCATATTCATACTCTTGATGAAAATGTTTTAATAATGGTTGAAACTAAATGGAAACTTATCTAGTGTTCTCACTACCTTTAGTCCATTAGTCAATAAATAATCAAGATTAGAGAATGATGTTAATCACTAACAATTTTTAACCAAGCATGATAGTCTTGCCTTCCCCTTTATATTTCTATTTATATTTATGAGGGAGAGTCATGGCCTAAATAGATGTTGTTCATCAACAACTTCTTAACCTAGTAATACTTCCTTTCCCATTGTTGAGAGAGTTACCAAATTCAAATCCCCTTACATATAATAAGAATGATCATCACGGTGGATTTCTCAAGCTAATCATGTACTATTGTGAATTTTAACTTTTCTACATAAAACTATATGACTAATTAACTTGAGATACCGCTAATAGAAGTACGACATTCTTATTTCATGGTAGTATTTTTCCCCTTGTTAAAAGGAGAGTTAATTTAACCATCACGGGGAGGCCTAGTGGTTAGGAACGAATTTCAAGCCGGTATTTCACACGGCACGTTCTGGGTTCGATTCCTGACATTGATAAACCGCACGATGGTGGCCACAAAGGCTGAAATGCCTTTGTAAGTCTCTCCGATTCCGAAAGGATAGATTGTCGTGACGAAGCCACCAACCTCTTCTTTGAATATTAGTACGGAACGCGGTGTCGTTTAGCCAGTGACATACGGCTTGTTCTTCGGGACGAAAGCAAACTGCAGAATCCAAAACAGTTTATGTCACTGCTGACTTTGATCAGGTGGATCTACCACATGAATTCATCACCTTCTTCTTCGAATATCAATACTGTCCCCGCGACCCTGACTGCGACTTGTTCATCATCTTCTCTGTAACTTTTTAATGTACCAGAAATTCAAACGAAAAACCAACTCCGCCTGCAAAGCAATCCGATTCCAATACCTCTCTCTCTCCCTCCCGTCCGTGATGCCCAGAACCCTAACCCTCCCCCGCTTCTCGGGGCTCCTCCTCTTAATCCTCTCCGTTTTCCTCAACCTCTACTTCCTCTTCCTCTTCCTCCACGCGCCGCCCACCGTTCTCTCCCGCTACACTTCCTCTCCCACCACGCGCCGCCACCTTGTATTCGCCATCGCCTCCTCCTCCCATTCCTGGTCCCGCCGCGAGCCTTACCTCCGCCTCTGGTGCTCCCCCGCCTCCACCCGCGTCTTCGCTTTCCTCGATCGCGCCCCAACAGATTACTCCGGCGACCGATCTGTCGCGACTGTCGTCGTCTCTGGCGACACCTCCCGCTTTCCGTACACTCTAAAAGGAGGGCTGCGGTCCGCGATCCGTGTGGCGCGCGCGGTCAAGGAGGTAGTCGATCGTGGCGAGCCGGATGTGAGGTGGTTCATGTTCGGCGACGACGATACGGTGTTCTTCGTCGAGAATCTGGTGAGGACGCTGTCGAAGTACGATCACAATCGGTGGTTTTACGTGGGGAGTAACTCGGAGAGCTACCAGCAGAATGTCAAGTACTCGTTCGAAATGGCGTTCGGCGGCGGAGGGTTCGCCATTAGCCATTCGCTGGCTACGGCTCTGGCTAGGGTGTTCGACTCGTGCTTGATGAGGTACGGCCACTTGTACGGAAGCGATGCTCGGGTTTTCGCATGCGTGGCGGAGCTCGGCGTTGGGTTGACCCATGAGCCTGGGTTTCATCAGGTATGTTGAATTAAATTAATTTTATGTGAAAAATCAGGAAAAGTAATTAGCTTGATAAGACTTCAATGATTTATGCATGGATTATCGGATAAAGTAATTAACCTAATAAGATTTTGATGATATAATGCAGAAATTGGTTTTGTTAGGAAGGAAACTTAGGAAAGTAATTGCTTGATAGTGTTTGATGAACTGATTGTGTTTAATGAAAGCTTTGTCAACTGTTAGTAGGTTCAAGGCCTAAGGAATGGCTTCGGCTTTCTTCTATGACTAGCCTTTAGATGGGGAGGCCTGTTCGTAGGTATTCCTTAGTTTTATAGGGAGCTAAGGAATGGGAGGTTACTTCTGATACAATCTCTGTTTTCTGTGCTATGCTGAATGTGGTGGAGGGTGGTGGGGAAATATGAATAAATCACAATGCTTCAGCTCATAGGCTTTTGCGAAGAAACAGAATGACTGAACCTTTGAACATTAGTTATTTGACTTGAAACAAGTTACAAGTCTATACCACATTTTCTGCTCCTCTGTTTCGTTATGTTTTTACTTTGGATTGCAATCACATTAGTGGCCTGATTTTCTAGTTTATAGCTTATTTTCGTTATGTTTTTAAAAACTGAAATCTTGTTTGGTCATTACTTTCAGTTTTCAGTTAAAATTTTGAAAACTGAAAACCAAAAGTGAAAACTGAAGGCCAAATCTTGAAACCCAGGAAAGTAGTTTTCAGTTTAATTTTTTGAAAACTGAACGTAGATACCAAACAAGATTTCAGTTTTCAGTTTTCGAAAAAATGAAAACTGAAAACGAAATGGTTATCAAATGGCCGTAAGTTAACAATTCAGTTGTTGATAGGTTGAATTTCTGATTGAGTTATGTTGGATTTCATTTAATGATAACCAAAGTTTTCATATCATGATATAGTTTTGATTGGTGTCCTCTCATCTGTTGATTCCAATGTGAGCTTGTTACCAAAGATTCTTGTTGTGGACTTGTGTCAAGTTATGTGCTGAATTGAAGGGCACTCATTATTGTCATAATTTTTAATCAGGTCGATATGCGGGGGAATTTGTTTGGAATGCTATCTGCACACCCGTTGTCACCTCTGGTGTCCCTCCACCATTTGGAGGCTGCAGATCCAATCTTCCCAAACATGAACAAGACTCAAGCTTTGGAACATCTTTTTGAAGCTGTGAATGTTGATCCTGCCAGGATATTGCAGCAAACTGTTTGCTATGACAGTTCGCATTCGTTGACTGTTTCTGTTGCATGGGGCTATGCTATTCAGGTGTATGCTGGCAATGAACTTCTCTCAGATCTCCTTTCACTGCAGAAAACGTTTATGCCATGGAGGAGAAGTGGTAGTATCGAGGCAAGTCAGTACATGTTCAATATGAGAGATTATCCTAGAGATAAATGTAAAAGATCAACTGTCTTTTTCCTGGAAAGTATCGTATCCAATAGTCATGGTAGCTCGAGTAACTACACCAGGCTCAATGAAGAAAATTGCTCCAAAGCAAATGCAATAAAGAATCTGGAACAGATCAGAGTGTTCTCACAGAAGCTAGAGCTTGATGCGGATGAGGTATTTGCTTCACTAATATAGATGTAGCTGATTTGGAAATTATACCTTCTCTCTTATATTAAGTTTTCTTTTGTCTTTCGTTTTAGTCAATGCCATTAATCAATTACTGTCCACTTGTTATAATTCAGATGAAGGCTCAACGCCGTCAGTGCTGCGAAATTTTGCCGTCGTTTGATGACTCCATGACTATAAACATTAGACGGTGCAGAGACAATGAGTTGATATCCATGAATATCTAGAGTTTTCTGTTGGAATAGTTGCTCTGAGGATACTTAGTTAGATGCAGAATTCAGAGAATCACACGCATTTTGGTGTACTCATCATCTTATCAAGGTAAATTGTGATGTCATTTCTTGTTCTTATATTATGTTTGAAAAGTGCTTGGGGAAAACTGTCCACCCCGCATTGCAATCCATTCATTGAGGTGATTTACATCTTTAAGTAGTTGAAAATAATGGAAAATCTGAGTTTTCCTCATTCTCTCTGCATTTTTCTTCTAGTAAGTTCACTTGTTAGTAAGAATGCTTCAGGTTCCTAAATTTTATTATTGGGAAATGGACCTACAAGTGGTCTGTTCTACGTGATATTCTCAGATGTGACGTGCACTTCATAAAGCTCAAATTCCTTTTCTTCTTGACAGGAGGAGGAAGAAGAGAATATACTTGGAGATGGGCTATTTATCTTCTGATCTAAACATGGAGCAAAAATAATGCTTCTGGAACGATTTCCTTGAAAACAATAAATCACAAGAAAAAGATTGCAGAAAGGGGAAGTTACTGCAAAAATCTGCCGCCAGTTAAGGTTTCGATGTCTGATACTCCTGGTTAAACTCACCAGTGGCTTATTATTTGAAAATATGATGAACAGACAAAAAGGGAGGACAACGCCATTCACATGTCCGCTAGTGGAGATGACCCGAGTAAATTGGATAATGAACGGTAACTAGTGAACTGATAGGTATGTAATGTATTCATGCTGTAGAGTAACTTGCATTTTGAGACATCAAATGATGAGGAAGAGCTTCGATTGGTTGGTAAGCGTGTGAAGGAAATATTGTTGAAATGCTAGCTGCGTTTTCATTCCTGCATTTAGCATGTTTTGCTGATGAATTGTATAGGGTCTGGTTTTGTAATTTTCGAGCCGGTGAATGCCGTACTTGGTTTCTTGCCAACCATCCATTGTCTTCCTCCTCCTTGGCCTAAACCATTGAAGTCTTATGCATGTGCATCCTTTGAATCTTCCAGTAACCCAGATTTTGAGATTCCAGCATCGATGGTGTCATGCATCTGATTTTCAGGATCTGGACATGATAAAACAACTCAGATTATCAAATCAAACTGGTCGAACGCACTACTTAGTTGCTTACCTTGTCATACTTTTCGTAATTAAATTAGCTCAATGTATTGGGTTTATACATTTCGATTAGCTGTATCTTAATCTCGAAATAAGCAATTATTCAAGAGATTTTTCTTAAATGATTGTAACTCAAGTGATTAAGAGCAGATAACATGCACATGAAGTCCTTTTAAGTCGTTTTTATGCCCTCAATATTGTTTGTTTAAAGACATTTACCTAGTCGTATTTTCACGAGCAAATGGATTGTAACGCAAGTGATTTAGGATCAAATCCGATGCACCTGAACATAAGTTACATGGATGCCTCATGAAACCTCAAATTGTAAAGTAATCGTTTCCTTGGATTTTCCAATAAAATGCATACAACGTTGTTGGTTTATTCATCCAAGAAAAACAAAAACATAATTAGGAACCTCGAACTTTGCTTTACGAAACAGTTCCCCACTTTTGTTTTTGCTAAGCCCGTTAAAGTTTTTTTTTTTTAATCTTTTTTGAACTTGCAGCTGAAGTTTGCTTGCTTTTTCACGTTCTGCATTTTCCTTTAACAAAACCACACATAATTAATATTAATTAATTAATCTCTTATAATCTCCAAAGGCCACGTCCTAATACATTTCCAACACCATTTTTAACGCCTAACCTCTCTTCCTAATCTCTTACACTTTCAGTCAATGCCATTGCTGTCAAGTACCTGACCTTTGACTCTAACCTAACGTACGCACCCAGCTGCTTGGTTGGCTGCCCGTTTTACATTAGGTTGGCAAGAAAATGGAGGACTTTCTGTGTGAACCATGACTTCTTTTGGAATCTTAACCAACTAAATACACTTTTGTGCAGAATTGCAGGTCAAAGTTTACATCTTTCTCTTCCCGCAGATTGCGCTTCTTGATCAACGTCTTGGTTTTATGTCCCACACTTGTATTTTCTAGATACATTTTCTGCATTTCTGTTTTCTTTGCTTGTTCTTCTTCCTTTCCACTTAAAATGCTGCCGTTTCCTCAGTCGCCTTCGAAACCCCAAAGTCCGTCTCGGTTGATAAACCTCTTCATAGTCTCATCTTCTGTATGCACGCTCTTCCTTCTTGGGTCGCTTTTCCTTGTGTTTACTAGCTCAAAGCTTGGACGTATAAGTTCTCTGTCTCAAGATGCGTATTCCCCACCCTCGACCTCCCTCGATCACATTGTGTTCGGGATTGCTTCGAATCAGAAAGCGTGGTCTGCTAAGAGGAAGGAGTATGTACGGCTCTGGTGGAGGAACCAGTCTATGAGGGGATGTGTCTTTCTCGATAGCCTTCCGCCTGATCATCGGCATCACGTCAATGACACTTCTCTTCCTCCTGTGTGCATCTCGGGTGACACTGCAAGATTTCGTTACACTTACAGAGGCGGTCTCAAGTCTGCTATTCGTGTTGCACGCGTTGTTTCTGAGACCGTGGCGCTCAACCATACGAATGTGAGGTGGTATGTTTTCGGAGATGATGACACAGTTTTTTTCCCAGAGAATTTGGTGAAGACACTTTCTAAGTATGATCATGGACTGTGGTACTACATTGGGACAAACTCCGAAGTTTATGAGCAAAATAGGGTGTTCGGATTTGGAATGGCTTACGGTGGTGCAGGTTTCGCTATAAGTGCCCCATTGGCGAAAGTACTGGCAAAGGTGTTTGATTCGTGTTTAGAACGATATCCACATCTCTATGGAAGCGACTCTAGGATTTCGTCTTGCTTGGCAGAACTCGGCGTTGGATTAACAAGCGAAGCCGGTTTCCATCAGGTACCCTATTCTTAGCTCATCAAATTGTATGTGACATTCACATTTTAGTAGTTTAAATTGAAATTTCAGCGTGCTTTTTTCTTTGTTTATATATCAAAAAAATAATTTTTTTGGTTCTGGGTTGTTAAAATTGAACCAGAATGACATTCACGGCGATATGTTTGGCCTACTGGCTTCGCATCCGGTGACACCTTTGGTATCCCTGCATCACTTCGATCATGCAAACCCTGTCTTCCCCAACATGACAACTATCAATGCTCTAAAACATTTGTTTAAAGCTGCGAATGTTGATTCTCAAAGAATGTTACAGAAAACAGTCTGCTATGACAGATGGTTTTCGTGGACTATCACTGTGTCATGGGGTTACGCTGTTCAAGTATACGGAAATCATATTCTTTTGCCGGACGTCCTCCCCGTGCAACAGACATTCAGCCAATGGAAAAAGGGAAGTGTTTTGTCAGGAGTTTATACTTTTAACACAAGAGAACATTACAAGGATCCGTGTCGAAGGCCGGTTGTTTTCTTTCTGGATAATGTATCTTCTGGTGCGGATGGAATCAAGAGCATATACAAAAAGTCTTACGAAAATTGCTCCTACGACATGGCTTCGCCAAGGAAGCTGGAGGAGGTCAGAGTGTACTCACATAAGCTAGACATTGATATGAAACAGGTATTGCTGTACAATATTTTGGACATACATTTTTCGATCACTTGAGTATTGTTATACGTCTTCGTGAAACTTATACGATACTAAATCCACTTTGTTGTGAATTAATCAGTTGCAGGCGCCGCGGAGGCAATGTTGCGATGTATTACCTTCTACGGGCAGCAAACTGATGGAAATCGAAATCAGAGAATGCAAAGAAGAAGAACTAATACGCATGCATCCGTAGCGGTGTTTCATATTGCATATAGCCGGATTATGCAACATTATATCATACAGATCATGTAATTGGTATATCATGCTATCTAGCTAGCTAGAAAGTATTACACAGAATAATTAGTTTACTGTTAATCATTTTTTGTTATACAAAAATGTAGATCCTAGAAGAAACTTGGGAAATTATGTATACGTACTTTGATTTGATTTTTATTGATCAGTATATGTTGTGAACTTGCTTAAATTGTGAAACCATAAACACCAAAATCATTTTCGATAAACTCCTTATAACCTCTTGTAACGTTTTTTTTCTTTCGCCAATGTGAAACTTTTTTTACCTTCACAACATCACAAAAACAACCACTAAATATGGCAAGGAGAACAAATCAACAATGTTCATTGCTTGACATGCATGTTGCAGGCCAATGGAAGCCACAGTTTGTTTACACCAAGCTATTAGCATTCATCACTGAATCTTTTCTTTTGTGGTTTACTGAGATTTTTACGTAGTATCTACAAATACAGTTCTTGTGTCCGACTGTCCCCATTGTTTGAAATCTTGTTTACCAAACCAAAATTTGGTGAACCTTTTGTTTTTGGTAAACCAAACCAGAATTTGGTGATGCCGTAACTTTCATGTTCTTCCATTGGCTGTTGAAAATTTGTATTAGAATATGTGGGCATTTTTCGTTTTCAGGAGTAGTAAATTCATACATTCTGTTTTCTGGAGTAATTTTTTAATATATTTGAGACATGACCACGTGACATTATTATTGTACATAAATATAACACACAAATTTATTTTGTTAATATATTTTAAAATAAGACGTATCAATTATATCGTTCATTCTTATTTTAACGTGAAAAAATTTGTTACAATCTCTTCGTACTTTTGCATGGTGAGTCTCATTGAAGCTCTCTCCTCGTAATTCTCATGGATGTGATTTTTTTTCGTGAAAGAGAATATCAAGTTGTTTGGTTTGATTAGTTGTTCAAACATTTGGAAATGAATCGCGTCACTTTCTCATTTGACCTCTTCATGGAAAGCTTCATACTATTTCTTATTTAACATTCTGCTGGGAAAGTGGACCGGCCAAACAAACCAAAAAAAGTCCAATCAAAAGTGTTTGGTTGGTAAAATTCATGACCAAACGCATTGAAGCTGAGACGCCACGAATCTGAAGGAAGCAAACAGTAAGTATTTCAGCTTATTCGAAAAATATGGTTTTTGGGTAACTGATCGGAATACTCCCACCTTAAAAGTTCAGTCATAGACTCAAAAGTTTCCATTGCTGAGCTGAATAAACGGATCGGCGATACCACCATCATTTTGCTTTGAAATCAGTGGGCGAAGTCTGTCGACTTCGCTAAGATAGACCATTCTTTTTCCGCAAGATTCAAAAACCTAATCCAACGAGGAATAAGGAGGTTTTTCTCATGGATTCTCCTGGTTTAATACGGACTCTACTTTCCTAAAAGATCCTCTTCTTGATTGGTCTAAATACATCATTTTAGGGTTTATCTCTGATAACGCAATTTTTGCATACTTATTCTCTTGCCTATCGCTTGAGTCTTAATATTGTTTACTAACTTGACCGTAAGAAAGCCTTTGAGTGGCACACAATCACCCTCCGGCCTCCCGGGCTTGCTTTGGGCTATTTGTTCTTTTACAGGTTAGTGAGTTTGGGCATCTACACTACAAGAGGCGGTGGACCAATTTGATTCCAACACCCCTCCCTCCTCTTTCTCCCTTTCATGCCACCCAATTCAGTTTAAGTTTTAAGATTTAAAATTTTGTAAATCCCATACCAAACAAGTTTTTAAGTCTTAAAGAAAATTGTTTTCAAGACATGTTCTTAAGAAATATTTTAAGAAGTAATGAAATTTTTTGAATAGAATACCAAACCTGCTCTAAAAGACTCAAAAGTGATTAGTACTTTCGACCAAAAAACATGTTCAGTACGATTGAACTTAGATTCAATTAATCCTCAAGATGATCGGTATTTTCTTCGATTCACCACAAGTCATATTGTATTTTTTTTGTTATATGTTTTTCCTTGTACTTTTTTTTCTAATAAATTTTGGTAAGTAAGGGTGTTTTTGGCCCTTGACTATGCTAGATTAAAACAAAATAATCCTCAAAACAAGAGCGCAATGCATGTGTGCGCGCTTTAATCAGGGGTGGAACAAGGGTGGGTCTGGAACTCACAGAAGATCGGAAACAACGTCAAAATGGTTTCAAGGGCTCATGAATTTTCACTAAGTGTTTGACAAAATGTCCTAACAGGCGTTGCCAACACTCACCAACTCGTGTCGACAGAAATGAGTACGTACTTCTTTCAGTTTTGTATCTACTTTTCAACTTGGTTGCTTAGTTAAAGGATGGTCATGTACGGTTAGGGGTGGATTTTTTTGTCGAATTGCCGTGCCAACCGAATTGTCAACCGTGCCATACTGATTTTGTGTCAAATTTTTTGTGCCAATTGGTAATGGTACGGTATTATACCGTACCGAAATTTCATGGTACGGTATTGGTAATGGATATCATTCCCATGGTATTACCGTACCGTACAGAAAATACAATATAATATATAATTTATAAATTATATAATAGATAATTATATAACACATATTTATAATATTCCAATATTTGAAAATAAAACCCTACTTATATTAGCATTGTTGTTGGTGACTTTGATCTCTTGAAATGGTGGAAATCAAATACAAAAGAGTTCCTAATTCTTTCACAAACAGCCAAGATATCTTTGTAACCCTCACTTGTACCGTTGCTAGTGAAAATGCATTTAGCCTAGGAAGGAGGATTGTGGACCCTTTTAGGGCATCCTTGACTCCTAAAATAGTAGAGGCACTAGTGTGTACTAGTGGTTGGCTTAGGGCAGATGAAGTAAACTTCTACAAGGAACCAACGGAAGATATGCTTCAATTTTACAAGGAAATGGAAGAAGTGGAAACAAGAAAGATATGCTTTAATTTTTTTAGTAAATTTGTTATTAAATGGTAACTTTAATTCTTCTTGCTACTAATTAATATGTTTTCTTTGTTTGTAATGTAGGCTTAACACAAGCTCAATCTTCTACAAGTTCCATGCCTCCTCCAAAAACTTCGACATCTCAAGCTTGAATAATTTATCAATGAATTCTACTTTTTGAAGTTTAGTTCCAATTTTCATTTGGTTTGAAACTTTAATTTATATTTGGATTGTTAATTTCTATTTGTTTTGGTTCGTAACTTCTATTTGGATTGTAAGCTTAATTTTCATCATGAGTCTTGATGCATCATTTGAATTATTATGTGTGTGAATTGTGAACGATGAATAATAGATGAATTTAAGCTACAATGTATAAGATAAAGGTACAAAAAAAAAAGTTTTGCCCTTGAATTGGATTAAAAAAACAAAAACAGATTTTGTCCCAAAACAAAATGGCAATTACCATTGCCATACTATGCCAACCGAACTTTTGGCAATACCGAATTTCGGTATACCGAAAGTTTGGTACGGTAATGGTAATAGATTTTACCAAACCGAAAGTTTGGTACAGTAATTGGTATGAGGATTTTGGTACGGTAACCGCACCGAACCCACCCCTATGTACGGCTTGTTTACTTTTGACTCTTTCATGGTGTGCATGGATTTTTTGTTTGGATTTACTTTGATCTTCAAAGGAACAATGATATTTTCAACCAAAAAAAAAAGAACAATGATATTAAAATTATGCAGACGTGAAGAACTACACATAATCAGATTCTAAAAGCTACATATGTATATATAATCTTTCTTTCACCATTTTTAAATTAAGTACTTTCTTTGAATTCAAACTATTTAATCGTTTTTTATTTTTTCAGATATAAATTATTTCGCCCGACGAAAACATGCCGGAACTAGTCAATGAATGTACTGTATGTATTCTACTTAGAATGTTGCAGGGGACACATTTATTTAGCATTCATCACATTTGGTATTTCGTTTCCTGAAATTTTTTCTGCTTCTAATCCTTTTTATCATCTTATAAAATGCAATACGCTTCTTATTTTGTCTTTATTTCATGCATTCTTCAAATTTACTACCCCGCAAAGCGCAAAAGATCGACCAGTTTTCGAGCTGTAATACCACTGTCAATTACACTTCCGGGAGTGTCTATGAGCAAAACCTAAATATTACCCTCAGCTTCCTTGTTGCCAATGCATTTCAAACAGGATTTTACGTCACAAGCATGGGTCAGATCAACGATCTGGTTTATGGCCTTGTTCAATGCCCCGGTGATCTCTCTAAAATTGATTGCCAAGCTTGTGCAAATAAAGCAGCAACGGAGATCAGGTAATTGTGTTTTAGCCAGAAGGCGGCTTCGGTTGGCTACATAAATTGCTCGTTGCAGTATTCGGACCGGCGTTTCTTCTCTACTTTCGACAGTTTCCCAAGGGTGAACTTACATGACGTCCAGACAGCAACTGACCCCGTTCTTTTCAAACGTCAGGTAGGCAACTTGGTTAAGAGCCTATCCTCAAAAGCTGCTTCCGATCCTTCAAAATTCGCAATAGGGGTCACCAGTTACACGGATTTCAACGATATATATGGCATGACTCAGTGCACCCAAAACCTAGCGGAAAATAGCTGCTTAACTTGCTTGCAGGAGATTGCCAGTTATGTGTCGGAGTGCTGGGATGGATTTGTTGGGATTACACTAATTTCTAAGAGCTGTTATCTCCGGTATGAGATATATTCGTTTTTCCAGTCACCATTACAATATCCACCACCTGCAGCGGCATCTTCTCCATTTCCTTCATTGCTGGAGCCTAACTCAAGTACGAGCGGCACTAATAAGACTATTCCTGGTAAATTTTTAGGTTCTTTTGATGCATTCAAAAGCTTCCTGTCATGCTCATGTAAAATCTACAAGATGGTATTCCAATGGGAAATGATTTCTTTACATTCTTTTTCTCCTTATGCACGTCAAGTGCCAAAAATAAGCAAGGGTGTACATTGGAAAAAAGTGGAAATCATTTCCCTTTATCCAATTCTGCGAAATTAACCACTATGATAGTCTTGAGAAAATCAATTGCATCAAATCAATCATCATGCTAATTAACTTAGTTAGCATACAAAACTTTTAGTTTTATGAATCGGGTACTCCTATAGAGAATTAGATATGAATTAGAGATGTAATAATTTTCATGTTTATGCAGGAAAGAAGAAGATTTCAAAAACCATTATTATCATAGTTATCCCACTTCTTGTGGGGTTTGTGATGCCCACAAGCTGCGCTTGTTGCTTGCTGTGGAAAAGGACCAGGAGAAATGGAGTTGGTAAGTAGATCATACATACCTCTTATCAATTGAAGCATTAAGTTCTATTTTATTTTTGTTTTTTGTTTTTATACGTGCTATATTGGAGAAGGGGGAATCGAACCTAGGACCTCTCGGGTGGCCACATAAATGAATAACTTGAGCTACAAGCTTTTTGAAGACATTAACTTATGTATGCCCCCAAAGACATTAGCCTTGCATATTGTTATGCAGATGATGTTTCGGATGTTCGTGAAGATGGTAATAATAGAATGGATGCACTTTTGATCGGACTAAATACACTTACAGTTGCAACCGGCAATTTCTCAGTAGCATATAAACTCGGAGAAGGTGGATTTGGTCCAGTTATTACAAGGTACGCACTTCCAGTTCAATTGCAATTAATGCATTCTCTACTGTTTGATGACACTTGTACGAAATGACACTGTCCATATATGCACCTCTAGGGAAAACTGCCTGATGGACAGGACATAGCGGTGAAAAGGCTGTCACATTGTTCAGGCCAAGGTCTAGCAGAACTGAAAACCGAAGTAATGCTCGTTGCTAAGTTACTCCACCGTAATCTGGTGAGACTGCTGGCCTTCTGCTCAGAAGATGAAGAGAAGCTATTCGTCTACGAATACCTACCCAACGGGAGCTTGGACAAGATTTTATTTGGTATGAATTAGTAGTCCCTAGGTTTTTTACTTTTGGTGTAGATTCTGTATTTTTTTTCTCTTCATCACATTAAAATTATGTTCATATTGAACTCATTAAAGTTTTGGACATAGATCATGGGAGAACATTTAGTTTGGAATGGGAAAGAAGATTCAAAATCATCGTCGGAATTGCACGAGGGCTACTTTATCTGCACGAAGATTTTCAGCTTAGAATTATTTATCGAAATTTGAAACCCCAACATCCTATTAGACAAAGACATGAACCCCAAAATATCAGATTTTGGTTTGGCAAAACTGTTCCACGGAAGCCAAACTCACGGCAATACATATCGCATATCTGGTACTTTGTATGTCACTAAAAACTTAATTCCTAGTTAGATACGTAATGCTCATCGCTTGATATATATTCTTCTATAACTCATACATTACTTGCAATGGATACATGACATCAGAATATGCTAAAAATGGAAAATGTTCAACCAAATTTGATGCCTTTTTTTTTTTTTTTTGTCGAAAAGTAGAACTTTATTGAATTTAGATATGAACAATTATATTTGCATCTTCTGCTACAGTATTAAAAAGGAACTCTGGACCTAACTCATTTCAGCCAAATCTCCCTCCATGCTTAATGACGTGCGCTATGACCAAATGAGCTACACGATTGCATTGTCAAGGGGTAAAGCAGAACCTCACCAATTGGAATAAGCTCACCATCCTCCAAATATCTTGGAGATAAATATCAAGAGTCACATCAATCGTGATCTCCTTGTTTAGCATCTGAATCAATCCCTTAGAATCCGAGTCCACCACCAATCTAGTACCGGACATCACTTCCAATGACCATCTCCATCCCTTGCCTAATCGCCTCCACCTCCACCATGATTGCAGCCGTGAACCGCTCCCCTCCCACCCCTCCCGCAAGCTTAGGGATCCCAGCAAAATCCCGGAGCACCCATCCAACCCCACCCACCTTCGTGTCTTTTCTCCATGCAACATCGCAATTCAGCTTTAGCTCCCCAAAGATGGGTTTCTTCCATTTGACACACATCCCCCCCCCCCCACCCCCGACCCTTTCCCCTGGACTACCCCTCATCCATGACCTCTTACTTCTCCGTTGTTCCCCTCCCTCCACTATCATATCCACCATAGCCTTCCTAAACTCATCGACTTGCTGCTTCCAGAACTCAATAGCCACGTGCGGTAGAATCCGAGTTCCCTTGAATACCGCCTCGTTCCTACACTTCCAAATACCGCCTCATCAACTTTCTGGAAAAGGGTTTTTATTGCAAACGGTGCCTGAAATTAGGGATGGTAATGGTTCGGTTTAGAGACGGAAATGCTATATCTACCCCCATAACCACAAAAATTAATTATATCCATAACCGCAAATTAACCATCGGATATTATCCATAACCATACCCATCGGGTAATGGATTCCCCATCGGTTAACAGGTATATCCATTTTCGTTAATACAAAAAATATATTAGTTCAGTTAAGACATTATAAGTTAGTAGATATTAATTTCGTCATTAACCATTTGATGTATAAAATGATCCAGTGAATGGATCTTGTTGAGTATAAAAATTAAAACACTGATGATGTTGGCTTGTCTTTGATATCTCATATAAGCATCATTGGGTTCACATTGATTTTGATTCAAAACTTTACTTTCCTACAAAATACAACTTTTGTATTCTCAAGGTAATGGTTTGGTGAATAATGGATATACAAATACATACATATATATATATATATATATATATATATTATACTATTGTATTATATTATTTACTAATCGGGTCGGATTCGGTTATGGATACGGTCTGGGACCTCTCCTATCCAAAACCATAACCAAATAATATAAACGGTTTTTCCCCATATGCAGAATATATCCAAACTTCCATACCCAAATCTGTCCTATTCGGATGGTTTTCCACAGTTATCGGGTTTAACGGTTAGAATTGCTATCCCTACCAGCTGAAATTGATAGGTAGATTTTTTTGCCAAATTACCGTGCCAACCGAATTGCCAACTGTGCCATACCGATTTTGTGCCAATCTGTAATGGTACGGTATTGTACCGTACCAAAATTTCATGGTATGGTATTGGTAATGGATACCATTACCACAGTATTACTGTACCGTACCAAAAATACAATATAATATATAAGTTATAAATTATATAATTGATAATTATATAACACATATTTATAATATTCCAATAATTTGAAAATAAAACCCTACTTATATTAGCATTGTTGTTGGTGACTTTGATCTCTTGAAATTGTGGACATCAAACACAAAAGAGTTCCTAATTTTTTCACAAATAGCCAAGATATCTTTGTAACCCTCACTTCTACCGTTGCTAGTGAAAATGCATTTAGCCTAGGGAGGAGGGTTGTGGACCCTTTTAGGGCATCCTTGACTCGTAAGTAAACTTCTATAAGGAACCAACGGAAGATATGCTTCAATTTTGCAAGGAAATGGAAGAAGAGGAAATAAGAAAAATATGCTTTAATTTTTTTTAGTAAATTTGTTATTAAATGGTTTTCAACTTTAATTCTTCTTGCTGCTAATTAATACGCTTTCTTTGTTTGTAATGTAGACTTGACACAAGCTCAATCTTCTACAAGTTCAATGCCTCCTCCAAAAGTTTCGACATCTCAAGCTTAAATAATTGATCGATGAACTACTTTTTGAAGTTTAGTTCCAATTTTCATTTGGTTTGACTCTTTAATTTATATTTGTTTTGGTTCGTAACTTCTATTTGGATTGTAAGCTTAATTTTCATCATGAATCTTGATGCATCATTTGAATTATTGTGTGTGTGAATTGTGAACGATGAATAATAGATGAATTTAAGTTACGATGTATGAGATAAAGGTACAAAAAAAAAAAAAGTTTTGCCCTTGAATTGGGTTAAAAAAACAAAAAAAGATTTTGTCCCAAAACAAAATGGCAATTACCATTGCCATACCATGCCAACCGAACTTTTGGCAATACCAAACTTCGATATATCGAAAGTTTGGTACGGTAATTGGTATGAGGGTTTTGGTACGGTAACCGTACCGAACCCACCCCTAATCAAGATAGTCTCTGAAATTGAAAATCAATCTATGTAGTCTCTAAAAATAGGTGTCACAATTCAATGTGATCATTCCGTCACAATTCCGTCAAAATTTCTGATATGCGTTGACATGGCACATAACTGGGTCCCACAAATCAAAAAAATATTGCCATGTGAATTAAAAATTGTTGACTACACCTCATATACTTTATACACTCCACATTTACTTTTTAGACTAAAATTTATCTTAATACACCCCACATACTTTCCAATACTATCCTCACACCCCACACTTTCTACATATACCCCATACTCTCCATTTAAAATCCAAATCAAATCATGTGTTCGACTCACAAGTTCATCTTCTCCACCATTTTTAGAAACAAGTATTGTCGAATGATCATGGGTAGAAATTTCTGAGGTATAAAGAGAAAGTGCTTCATCTTCAAATCAATGGTTTAGGGTTTAGGGTTTATGAAGAAAAAGTTTGACCAAACTCTAGTAGTATCATCTTGCTTCTTTCTTTGTGCATCTTTAGGACTCCACTTTTTCCTCTAATCTGGAATTGTTGGACTTGAGATATGTCGAGTTAAGGGGTTTCTCAAATGGTTTATCATCTATTAAGAAACTCAAATCAAGTACGAAACGAAAATTTTCTCATATTCTTTCTTCAATTTTTAATTATTCCATGTTGTAGTTTCTATCAATTAAGAATTTTAGGGTTTCTCTATTCAATTAACTACAAAGATCTTTGTCCATTTTGCGGGGTTAGTTTTCAACAAACTTCATCGATTTCTATCGATTAAGGATTTTAGATTTCACATGTGTATATATATGTATATCCATCTATACTCATCTTGTTTGGTAGTTGTTAGAGTTTTGTTCTACAATGGATGATAGGAGTGACTTTGAGAGCTTGAAGAAAAAAATATGAAAACAATTTGGGATGTATTTAGAAAATAATTTTATTTTTTTAAATTCAAATGTGGCCTAAATATAAATAGTCTTTTTATAATAGGATATATAAGTCATTTAGTAATAAATTTTTATGTGGGGTGTATTCAAAAATATGTGGGGCGTTAATAAAAAAAATCATTTTTATTTGTATAATTAAAAACTAAAAAAAAAAAAATTTAATGGTGGGGAATAGGAAGATGAACAGTAATGTTCATCTTTCCTCCTCGACTCCTACTAATTTTCTCCTTCCTTGTTCTGCATGTGTGTCTGTACATGCTTCAATTTCGCAATAAGCTCAATCATGCGACCTTGAATCTCCAAGAACGCAGCTCTGTTGACTTCGTCGACCATTTTTCCCAAGATTGAATCTTTCTAAGTTCTTGGTTTTAGTTTGTTTATTGGCCTCGAATCTGGAAGAAGAGGTGGTCGTGAAACAAAATCCAGGTCCCATGTGCTCCCATTGGCCATGAAAAGCATACGACAAAGACCCATGAGACCTACCCTTAATTATCCCCACAAAAATCCGAAAAAAAGTTGAAAAAACACATTAAGGTTGATTGGTGGGGAAGAAGAAGATGAACAGTACTGTTCATATATATATATATATATAAAGTTTTTAACTATACAAATAAAAATTGTTTTTTATTATTTAAATATTTTTAATTCATATAGCAATATTTAATTGATTTGTGGGACCCGGTTATGTGCCATATCAGCACATAACAAAAATTTTGACAAAATTATGACGGAATGACCACATTGATTTGTGACACCTATTTTCAGGGACTACATTAATCAATTTTCAATTTCAAGGACCATCTTGATGGTATGGATCAATTTCAGAGACCATTTGTGATAAAAACATTTTGGAAATTATAACAGGTCGAAAGAATTCCAGCTTCCGCAATTTCTCAAATCTTCAAAGTTATGTAAGTATGTATATGTTATATTGTTAAAAATCTGACAGTCGCCCAAGAATTGATCACTTGATTAACAATTCACATTTACAGTATGTCAACATAACATGTTAAATTGGTTGAACAAGCTTTGTAAATTTAGATTGACTTGAAGTGAACTCTTAAAATTGTTACATAGGCATAGCAATATTGGGCCAAGGGAACATTGGAGTTATTGGATCCAAGTCTGGGAGACCAGTGGCCTAGCTATGAAGTTTTGAAGTGCATTCACATTGGGTTGCTATGCATTCAAGAAGCTTCGGCTGAAAGACCTACCATGTCGGAGGTTGTTATGATGCTCAATAGTTACACCACAACCTCCGCTGCGCTGTCGCAGCCAGCGTTTTATATCCGGCAGGAAAGCTCGACAAATTCACGGAAGTCTGGTGGATTTGAACTCGATTAGTTAGAAGATGCAGTTCAATCGGTAATGACCTTACAGTCACTGAACTCCATCCTCGCTAGGTTAGCTAGTGATTGCAATGTCACAATAATTGGAAAACATTAGATCTCTCTTCTATCTATAGTTTACTGTTAGTTTTTTTATTATACAAAAATGTGGGTCCTAGAAAAAACTTGGAAAATTATGTATACGAACTTTGATTAGATTTTTATTTATTTTTAATCAAGAAAAATATATTAAAGGGAAAACCCTCGAGTACAACCATTCCCTACAAAATCAAATTAAAGAGCATGAAGAGCAAATGGAGGAATACAATGATCCCAAATATGACAATCAGTAATAAGAAAGCCTTAGCGAGCGAAGGCATTCGCCACAAAGTTAGCATCTCTATAAATATGTTTTCAGTCAATGCAATCAAAATTGGTCACCTTCCACTTGATATCTTCAATAATAGGAACCAGATTCCATGGCGTCGCACCCCGGTCCAACACTGACTGAATGACCAACTTAGAGTCACATTCAACTATAATCATTGTATAGCCCTTCATCTGAGCAAAAAAAAGGTCCTCTCTGAGAGCCCTAGCCTCCACTTCTAAAATAGTGGCACCATTTAGATTTAAAGATCCGCCTCCAATAAGCTGTCCATTACGATTCCTTTAGACAAATCCCGCTGCCGCCTTGTCCCCAACCACCGAACCGTCAAAATTTAACTTAACAAAACTATTAGTCGGCATATGGGATTTAACAATTGTGGAAGTATCATCAGTATTTCTTCTCAAACCTTTACCATTGGCTTTAAGATATCGCTCACCTATAGATATAGTTAATAACTTAGATCTTGTTATGGCTTTTTAGCCAAAATGGTCCTCGGGATGGGCAAAACATTTATGAACACCATATTGTTATGGTTTTTTAGCCAAAATGGTTCCTGAGATTTGCATAACTCCTAACTTTGATCTCTGAGATTTGAAATCAATAGAAGTGATCCATGAGATTGTCTACCATCAATCATTTTGGTCCTTAGGTAAAAAATTATGTTAAATAAGGATCAAAATGACAAAATTACCCTCAACTTAATAAACAATAGGCCAAAATGGTTTGACCAAAATGGAGGGTATTTTTGTCATTTTATTCTTATTTTATGAAGAATTTTCACTGAATGACCATAATGATTGATTGTGGACAAACTCAGGGACCAATTCTATCTATTTCAAATCTCAGGGACCAAAATGAAAAGTTATGCAACACTAGTAGAAAAAACACTTTGCGCGACGTAGGTACCTTCGTCGCGCAAAGTCAAAAATCGTTGCCTAAGGGTTTGCGCGATGCAACCTTCGTTGCGCACTAACCGTCACGCCAAGGCAGTGACGGTAGGGTTTGCGCGACGAACAAGTAACATGTGTCGCGCAAAGCTGCTTTGCACGACGCACGCCCTGCGTCGTGTAACATGCCTGCGTCATGCAAATCTACTTTGCACGACGCACGTCCTGCGTCGCTCAAAGAGGCTTTGCACGACGCAGGCGTGCGTCGCATAAAGTAGATTTTCACGACACAGGGCGTGCATCGTGCAAACGTAGGCATGCGTCGTGCAAACCCTTTTCTTTTTTTTTTTGGTCAAAAATATTTTTTTTTTTAGTTTTTGATAAATATTGTAATTAAATTCTAAAGAATAATTAATTAACCAAACAAAAGTATTTGATTATAAAATATATGAAAATGTACATACAAGATGTCCAAACAAAAAAGAAAAAACTACAAGTGAACTACGTTTAATACATCAGGCTACTGGGTATTGACAGGGCAAAGTGGCTCTGAGGTCGAAGGTGGAGCAAGATGAGGTGGTGGTAGCGAGATTTGGAGCCTGGACATCTGTATGGCTTGTACAAGGTCTCTCACCGTCCTGGCATAGTTCTTCATCTCCTCGCCCTGGGCCCTCAGTTGCACCCTCATCTGCTCGCACTGGGCCATCATCTGCGCCCTCATCTGCTCACCTTGGGCCCTCATCTGCTCTTCCTAGACAAATAAACAGACAAATAAACCATGTGTGAAAAAAGCAAAGAAAACTGAACAAACATTAACCAAAGATTAAAAAGTGTAATGAATCCAAGGCAGCACAATTGATTAAAAAGAGTCAAACCTAAACCAAGAGACCTATCCTAATCTGTCAAACCCCCAACCCAACTTTCTATAATTTGATCTCCCAGGCTTAGTGTGTTTAATCACAACAATTACTAATCGAAACGACTAAACAAAACAAATAACCAAATCCATAATCCTTTGCAAACAGAGCCAAAGTTAATACCTCTACTTATTCAATGCCAATAGTGGGCAGATCAAATTTTACAGGAAAAGAAAATTAGTACTTATCAAAGCATTGGTCATTTCTCAAAAGATCAAACTCTTCTAGTTTTTCCTTTAGAAATCTACATTCCAATAATAACTGCAGTGATATCCGTCTATACTTAATAGTTTTTTGTTTTTTTGTTTTCTCAGCAAAGGGACGTTTAAAAATGTAAAAGGACTTCCATTCAGAGGTCAACCAAATAACAAGCACACATAACTCAAAATTCTTTATCCCTGTAACTATGAGTTTCTAATAACAGATCCATACAAACATTTGGAAACATAAAAGCACTTCCTTTATCCAAATTCTTCAACTAGAGTTGGTGCTTACACAATAACTAATGATTTTGTCAACATAGCATCATTAACCACTGCCGCCAGACCCATACTTCTTGCCAAGAAGTAGGACTTGCAACTTGTCATAGCCAGCAAGCACATTGGCACTTGCAACAGCACGCAATATGTTTGCTCTAGCACCCTTCTTGGCAGCCTTGGCATCACTTGCCAAGCACTGGCCTCGTATTCAACGGAGCAATTACAAAAAATATGCAATTATTTTTTCATAGACCTCATACCAGAGAAAAGTTGATGCAATCTTATTCAAGAACTGTGCCCAACTCACTTGGTTAGTTTAAACTCTCACTCACTTCCCAGTTTGTTTCTCTGTCATTTGCTCTAGGATTGTGACTAGACAACAACATAAGTAGTTATCTACTACTTATCAACTTGACAAACACCAATATTCTTAACAAACTTACGTCTTATTAAGAAATTATTAGTTTTTAACTAAAAGGAATCAGTAAATTATCAAGAAGATGCCAATGGCAGATCTATAGGGAGAGTTTCTTTGTAATTTGTTGAGGGTCCAAGCTAGAAACCCCCACCTTCAATACATACTATCATCTCAACCATCCCATCACTATAAGTTTAGGTGTTGGGTATCTTATTCTATACAAGCGACAATGGAAAGACATAATCAGACCTAAAGTCTCAAATGCAGAAATAATTGTTCTTAATCACTTGAGTTTAAGTTCGCTGTGAACCTACAAAAACAGTGAAGAAAAAACGGGTATCATCCTAGCTAACTCCTAGAGTGAAAATAATCGAACATGACATTAAAATCGAGAATAAATACTTTTAACTACTTCAGTTACTGAAATCGACAATGAAATTATTTTACTCAATATTCTCATCGTAATCAAATCACAATCGTTAATCATAAATTCTACAAGTCCCCACCCAGCATGCGCATTCAAAATGTAGTTCATATGCCAATCTTGTCAAGTTTTTCTTGTACCTGGAACAAATTGATACCAGTCCAAGGAGCTCAACTCATGCAACTACAAAACACTGAGGGTGGATGTCATGGTCCCAAACGAACAAAAAGGATGATGCTATTGAAGATGGATGCCCAGAAATAATTGAACAGTCCCCAGAAATGATATGCCCAAAAATTGTTATCATTTTCCTCCATGTTTATACACAAAACACACATACAGATCAACAAAATTGCAAAAACTTCAGACAATCAACTCAAATCACATCACGAAAAAAGCAATTTGACCCTAAACCAGAACCAACATCCAATTTTATCTGGAGATTTCGACAAAGTACTCAGAAATCAACATGCAATTTGAGCCTAAACCCTAAATAACAAAAACCCATCGAAAATCAGAAACCCTTACCTTGATTTTGGGACTTGATTCGCGTCGGCTTCGAAAGCGTGGCGGCCCGACGTTTAGAATGAGGGGGAGAGATTCGCGTGGTGGTCTGGGTTCAAGATTTGGGATTCACGGGAAAGAGAGAGGGAGAGATGAGCGAGAGGGAAGAAAGAAAGAGTTGGAGGTCTATGGGAAGAAAGCTTTGGGGTTCAAGAGTTGGAGGTGTACGGGAAAGAATTGGAAAATTGAAAAAAAGGGCCTATTTTTTACTATTGTACCGTCAAAATTATCACAACTAGCGCGACGTAGATGTACAATTTGACGTCGTGTGGTTTTGTGCGACTATCACATTAAGACGTCACACAAGGTCTTTTTTTTAAAAAAAAAAAAAATTATTATAAGAATTACTAAAAATGTGACTTTCCTCCTTTTAAATTCAATTTTTTTTTACATAAATCCCACAACAATATATTTTTCTAACAAAAACACACAATAATTTTTTTTACATATATATCATTTAATTTTTTAAGTGTTATAAGTACAAAATAAATAAATGAAAATGTACTTAGCAAAATACATATACCATTGATTTTGATAGGAAACGCATTGTACGAAATTAGTTTTAACGATCCAACCGTCAAACTTGTTTGTATATACTTCGAAATTGCATACGCCAAAAATCGCAAAAAATAAACATTCAGATATCAAGTAACAAGACAAAACTTTTCAACGATTATAAACAAAAAATCACATTTTAACGGTTATATTAACTCCGATTTTGATGATTTTTTACAGTTACACTCCTTGACCCTATATGAATACAACGAACTGATTCGATCGTCAATTTAAAATATTTACACAAGTGGATACCAAAAAATCTTATGTTATAGTTGATGAAAGTATTAATAAATTCCAAGTGTTAGTGAATCTATCGTTTTGATGGGAAATGCATTGTACGAAACTAGTTGGAACAATCCAACCGTCAAACTTGTTTGTATATGCTTCGATATCGCATATGCCAAAAATCTCAAAAACAAACATTCAGATATCAGGTAACAGGACAAAACTTTTCGACGGTTATAAACAAAAAATCACAATTTAACGGTTATTTTAACTCTAATTTTGATGATTTTTTACAACTACACTCCTTGACCCTATATGAATACAATGAACTGATTTGATCGTCAATTTAAAATATTTACACAAGTGGATACCACAAAATCTTATGTTATAGTTGACGAAAGTATAAATAAATTCCAAGTGTTAGTGATTCTATCGTTTTGATGGGAAACGCATTGTACGAAACTAGTTTCAACGATCCAACCATCAAACTTGTTTGTATATGCTTCGAGATCGCATATGCCAAAAATCGCAAAAAACAAACATTCAGATATCAAGTAACGGGACAAACTTTTTTTACGGCAATAAACGAAAAATCACGATTTAACGGTTATTTTAACTCTGATTTTGATGATTTTTTACAGCTACACTCTTTAACCCTATATGAATACAATGAACTAATTTGATCATCAATTTAAAACATTTACACAAATGGATACCACAAAAGAAAAAGGCAATGCAAGAACCCCAACAAAAAAAAAAAAAACACTTTGGGGGACGTAGGTGCCACTGTGTCGCGCAAAACAAATTTGCGCGATATAGTTGTACCAACGTCGCGGAAAGTTTTTTTTTTTTATATTTTTTGTTTTTACCCTTTTGCTTATGAGTACAAAATAAATAAATGAAAATGTACTTAGTAAATACATATACCATTGATTTTGATGGGAAACTCATTGTATGAAATTAGTTTCAGCGATCCAACCGTCAAACTTGTTTGTATATAATTCGAGATCGCATACACTAAAAATCGCAAACAACAAACATTTAGAGATCAAGTAACAGGACAAAACTTTTCGACGGTTATAAACGAAAAATCACAATTTAACGGTTATAGTAACTTCGATTTTGATGATTTTTTTATAGCTACACTCCTTGACCCTATATGAATACAACGAATTGATTCGATCGTCAATTTAAAATATTTACACAAGTGGATACCAAAAAATCTTATGTTATAGTTGATGAAAGTATTAATAAATTCCAGTGTTGGTGAATCTATCGTTTTGATGGGAAATGCATTGTACGAAACTAGTTTGAACGATCCAACCGTCAAACTTGTTTGTATATGCTTCGAGATCGCATACGCCAAAAATCGCAAAAAACAAACATTCAAAAATCAAGTAACGGAACAAAACTTTTCGACTGTTATAAACGAAAAATCACAATTTAACGGTTATTTTAACTCTGATTTTGATGATTTTTTATAGCTACACTCTTGAACCCTATATGAATAAAATGAACTAATTCGATCATCAATTTAAAACATTTACACAAGTGGATACCACAAAAGAAAAAGGCAATGTAAGAACCCCAAAACAAAAAAGGGCAAAAAAGGGCAAAAAAATGAAAAAAAACTTTGCACGACGTAGGTGCCATTGCGTCGCGCAAAACGGCTTTGCTCGACGCAGTGGCACTTACGTCACGCAAAGTTTTTTGTTTTGCCCTTTTGCTTATCAATACAAAATAAATAAATGAAAATGTACTTAGTAAATACATATACCATTGATTTTGATGGGAAACACATTATACGAAATTAGTTTCAACGATCCAACTATCAAACTTGTTTGTCTATACTTCGAGATCGCATACGCCAAAAATCGCAAAAAACAAACATTCAGAGATCAAGTAACGAGACAAAACATTTCGACGGTTATAAATGAAAAATCACAATTTAACGATTATATTAACTTCGATTTTGATGATTTTTTACAGTGGTAATCTAACATGGTGTTTGAGGTTCGGTTCCAAGAGGTCTTGCTTTGAAACCTTTAATCCCTTACTCCCCAATTGATGGGGAAAACATATAAGCTCCATTAAATCCTAGAAAATAAAATAAAAAACATAACAACAAAAGGGTGTAATAAAAACCAGCAAGTCCATGCACATCTGAGTTAAACTCGATCGTAACGAACTTAAAAGGTTGTGGTTTAAAAAGCTCTAGCCTTTGTTATGCCTCATATTGCATCATGCATGGAATTTCAGAAACCACCACTTTAAATATTTTTTCGACAAAGATAACAATGGGAGTAGAAACAAAAAAAAAAAAAAAAAAAAAAAAAAAAAAAAAAAATATTCAACAAAGGATTTGATATGCTCCCCTTTCCAGACCTTAGTTAACCTACAAGGATTCGATATTTCCTCTTATTGCTATCTGTCCATTTTCACAAAGCAACGTGTTGCTTAATAATTGTAGCTTGATTAACTCTAAGTTCCATTTCATATCAAGTAGTTTCTACTCTAGTTCATCTAACCAATCTAAGCTTAAAAATAAAAAACTGTTTTTTCTTCTTTTTCAGTTGAGCAAGTGGAAAATTCAAATTTGAATGGTTGCTCTCTTGCCTCTTCCTGGGTTTTGAAGCTAGTAAACCTTTCAAAACTAGTATTTCACAAGTAATCGAATGAAAAAATAATTAATAAAAAATTTAAGCTCCAAATGTACATTATTCAGACAAATGAACACAATCATACCACTAACACACTCAGAAGCATCATTACATTCTAAAAGCAGCTGAATAACTAGAAAAGTATGCGTGTGTGTGTATATCGAGGGGATTGATGGAGACGGCGCGAGCGTGAAGAAGGACCTCATGGGGCTTGAGATCAGGGATTGTAGAAGGTTTTGAAGAGAGATGGGGGAGGGAGGTAGCTGCTGCAACAGGGTTTGCAGTTTATGCCTGCTAAACTGATTAAGTGGAGCAGAAAAAGTCGTTGACTTTGCGCGACGTACGTGCACTTGTGTCACGCAAAGCGTTTTGCACGACGTACGTGCACCTGCGTCCCGCAAAGTTGTTTTGTTCGACACTAGTATTCGTCGCACAAAATAGGTTTGCGCAACGCAAATGCACGTAGGTCGCGCAAAGTTGGCCAAAAAGTGGTAAAGCATTCTTTGTTTGGTGCCAAGATCTTGCGCGACGCACAAAACGTCGCGCAAAGTGCCGTTGCCCAAAGGCCGTTTGCGCGACGTTTTGTGTTTTGCGTCACGCAAACATACTTTGCGCGATGAAATTTGCTTTGTCACGCAAACATGTTTTTCTACTAGTGCAAATCTCAGGGACCATTTTAGCTAAAAAGCATTTTGTTATGGTCATTCCAAATTTGATCAGTATATGTTGTGAATTTGCTTAAATTGTCAAACCAGTAATACCAAAATCATTTTCGATAAACTCCTTATAATCTCTTGCAATCTTTTTTTTTCCCCCACGATATGTGGCTCTTTTACCTTCACATCCTTACAAAAACAATCACTAAATGGCAAAGAGAACAAGTCAACAATTTTCTTTGCTTGACATGCATGTTGCAGGTCAATGGAAGGCACAGTTTGTTTACACCAAGCTATTAGCATTCATAACTGAATCTTTTGTACTGAGATTTTACATAGTATCTACAAATTCAGTTCTCCTGTCCCCATTGTTTGAAATCTTCTTCACCATACCAAAATTTGGTGAACCTTTTATTTTTGGTAAACCAAACCAGAATTTGGTGAAGCTATAACTTTCATGTCCTTCTATACATGCAAATCTCAGTAGTTGCTGAAAGTTTGTATAAGAATATGTGGACATTTTTCATTTTCAAGAGTAGTACATCCATACATTCGATCTATTTTCAAAAGTAATTTTTTAATATACTTGAAATATGACAATGGGACGTTATTATTTTACATAAATTATAACACACAAATTTATTTTGTTAATATATCTTAAAATAAAGCGTATTGATTATGTCGTTCATTCTTATTATAACATGTGAAAAGTTGGTACAATCTCTTCGTAATTTTGCACGGGGTCTCATCGACGCTGCATCCTCGTAATTCTTATGAATCTTTTTCTTGAAAGAGAGCATATGGATGCTTGGTTTGGTTAGTTGTGTTCAGACATTTTGGAAATGAAACGTGTCACTATCTCAATGGACCTCGTCATGGAAAGCTTCATACTTTTTCTTATTTAACATTCTGCTGCGTTGGATTAGTAGATTAGGTGAATCGATGTATACCTACTAAACATGCATGAAGATGAAGTTAGCCACCCTGTCCATTAACCCTTTAACGTGGAAGCCATAAACCACTCCATTGCATAAATTTGGCTTCGTTCTTTTGTTTTTCAGGTCTACTTTTTTGTTTTTGTTAACAAAATTTAACCATCAGATTCTGTTTCGGTGTAGTTGTAAGTTGTAACACCACCACGTAAAAGTGTTATTCAACTCAAATGATAACATGTGTGTTTGTTTTTTTATTAATACAATCTAAAAGTAGTTGCAGAGCTAGAATTTTATATGTAGAAAAACCTCTGATCACATACATAAGTAATTTGAGTTCAGAATTGGAGTAATTTACATAAAAATTGTAAGACCCTAAATAGAGAGAACTAAAAACATTGCACAAACTCAAAAACTTGAATATGAGGTAAAGAGTAAGCAAGAATTTTTTCAAAATATAAGTTAAAGCCAAAGAAAAATTGATATAATAAGGAGGAGAAATGAAGATTGCACCGCAATAAGAGATTGAGAGAAAAATGAGGCATGACCTGGAACGGAAAAGTGTGAATTGAGAACACACTGGAATTTTAAGGGTATAGCAAGAAGAAAAAAGAATGGCAAGGTGGGCTAGGGACCATTCTGGTCCCATATATATAATGGCTTTGCCACTGTTTAAAAGTGTGATATATCAACATTTTCATTCACTTAATTATTATAACACATGAAATGATACACCATGATGCACATTAAAATTTATCTCCACCTTTAATTATCCATAGATTTCAATTATGTATTCGTTAAAAAAGAAGAAAAGAAAAATTTGAACTATTTACTTCAATATGTTATCTACAACCTGTCGTTGCCTAATCATCATGGTACTTGACCAACTAAAACGACTAAACCCTAAATTAATATTATCTTCACTTTCAAATGTCTCTCCTTTTTCCTTCAGCGTCTATATACATGAAGTGCCTAAATTTATATCTACGTGGTCGACTCTCTCTACTTCTTCATTCTATCCTTCAACTTCTTCGCCCCTTCATAACTAATTAAGCAAAATATGGCAGCTCCAAGAACAACATTGATGAGCTTGGTTGTTGTGACCATGCTCATAGAATTGGCCATGGCAGCCACTTACACGGTCGGAGGTCCAAACGGCGCGTGGGATTCAAGTACTGACCTTCAGACGTGGGCATCATCGCAGTCATTCTTAGTTGGAGATAATCTCAGTAAGTTATTTCCGTACTCGAAGATGCTGAATGCAAATATCTTATAATATAGGAGCCGATATTCGCACATTTCAATAGTCATTCTGCAGTCCTTAGTAAAAAAATACAGTTAAAAAAGAGAAGATTGCGTGATGACGATTTTGAAATACTAATAACATTTCCCAATTTTTACTCACATCTACTTTCCTCTACTAATTAACACATACCTTTTGTATGAATCCAGATTTTCAGTACTCACCAAACCATGATGTGATTGAAGTGCCAAAGGCAGACTATGATTCTTGCCAAGCAAGTAACACAATTCAGTCTTACACTGGGGGAAGCACTACAATTCCTCTATCTTCTCCAGGCAAGAGGTACTTCATCTGTGGAACAATTGGACATTGTAGTCAAGGAATGAAGCTTGAAGTCAACACTCTTGCAACTTCTGCCACACCAACAGCTTCTCCTATAAGCCCTTCCCCACTAGAATCTCCTTCAGTTCCATCATCTTCGCCGGAGACTCCTAGTTTGGCTCCAGAAACTTCTATTGCCTCGCCAGCAGAATCGGTACCACAATATGCTCCCACATTGTCCCCTACTTTGCCATCTGGATTGCCCATCAGTCCTGCATCAAACCCTTCTGAAATTCCTTCAACTGAAGCTTCTACTTCCATTTCTCGAACCAGGTCTTCAGGGCAACCTTCTGCATCATCATCGAACTACAAAGGCGGTCTCCCGATCAGTCTCACTGTCGGGTTCAGCGTTGTGATCATGTTGTTGCTAGCCCACTAGAGTTTTAAGCAAGGAAAATTTACGTTATCGTTCATGAAAAATGTATTCAATTGTGTTTTCTGTGTGGCAAAATTTCCTCAGCATTTTATTCCAATTTTATGATTGCTTCCTTCTGCATTTGGAAAACAAATTCATTGTGCAGTCAATGTGTTTACTATATACAATGTTCAAGCTATACTAAAAATCCAATTTTACTCAACTACAATTGGACAAATTGGACAAATTCGCACTAGGTTCCTGCCCGTCGCCCGACTAGTGCCTTTTAGAACCTTGGATGGATGCAAGTATTTTCCTTTACACAAACTATGCATCAATGGTATTGACATATTGCTTGATGGTTGTTTACAAACTATCTATACTTTTTGTAAATAACAAGCTGAATTATAAGGGTAATTTGGTGAAAATAGATGGTTCATCGTGAGTTTGTTATTTAGTACAACATTGTTTGTTTGTTCAATTATATGGATGACTAAATCATATTTTACATTGTTTGTTTGTTCAATTATATGGATGACTAAATCATATTTTCTTTGGTTGATATTCTATAGATATGATCTTTAAAGGAGGATTAAGAACATAAATGGCTCGGATTACAATATATATAGTGTCAAAATACGTTAGTCACAAAAAGTGAATAATGTGATGCATTATATGAAATGGATGCAAGTATTTTCCTTTACAAAACTCTCTATCAATGGTATTGACATATTCGTTGATAGTTATCGACAAGCTATTTATATACCAAAGCATTATTGTAGGGAGACTAACTATTTAAATTGAATTTTATAAATCATATAACGTGATTATTGATGATTGAATTATTACGTTAATATTAACTAACATGCTTATTTCTCATTAATATGATATTACATAATTCATAAATTTAGTGTAAAAATTTAATTTACTTGACTTTACGCCATATAAAAAATAGAAACTGCGATGTGAAAAAGAAAATGCAAATATTGTATCAGTAGGGCAACGTAGTCAACCTGATTGACAAAGAGGCATACGGACACATCGAAATCCACACAAGAAAGAAAAAAAGTAGTCATCAGATTCATAGTACAAAAAGAAACACTGTTACACTGACTGAGACTGTCTACATTCACTAAAATTCTCGAATTGCATGACAAATGATGCTATCTTGTGATCGATATGACGTCGATGTTTGATTCTTATCCGTCCACTAAACATCTTATATACAAATCCAACCCAACCCATTGATCATCAATCCAAGAATATGAATCAAAATAATAAAAACGGCTGCTTTCCAAAATATATAACAAACTGTGCCAAATTTGAACTTGTACCATGAGATTGCAGCTAAACACGGGCAGGACTTGGAGTCACCTGGGCCTCACTTGGCGGACTGAATGGCGGCGCCGCCGTTGTAGCCGGCGGAGGCGGCGGAAAAGATGGCGGATTGGAAGTTGGGTTAGGCGGAGGTGGACTCAGAATTGATGTCGGCGGAGGTGGGCTTAGAATTGATGTCGGCGGAGTTGGAGGAGGCGGGGTTGAGATTGATGTCGGCGGAGACGGGGTCAAATCTGGGTTAGGCGGAGGAGGCGGGTTGAAATTGGGGTTAGCTGGGCTGGGCTGGGTCAGAGTTGGATCGGAATTTGGTGGGGTGGGCTGGTTCGAACCGGAATTGGGGTTAGGGAATTGAATTGGTGGGGAGGAGAGAGGGCGGCAGGAATCCGAATCGGCGGAGCATTTGTGGGATTTTTGGAGGCCGTGGCGGAGAACCCCAAATCCCAAAACCAGCCCAAGTACCACCAGCACTGTCACCACAAAAATGAAGATCTTTGTTGCTTTCCCCACATAGCACATTTTGGTTTGCTGGGTTTCTGCTGGGTTTGAGTTCAGACAGATTGGCGGAGAGAATGGCGGTGGTGGTGGGATTTGCTGGGTGTTTTTCGTCGTCTTCTTTTCATGGCTTAGAAGGCGGAGGGAGAGAGTGAGGGTAGTGAGTGTGTGTGGGTATTTTTGGAGTCTTAAGGATTGGGAATTTGGGAGACAGAAGTAATTGTGGGCACGTGAAGACCAATTTAGGGTAAATGGGAAAGTGGAAAGCATAAGGGTAAAGGCATGGTTTTATGGTCACGTAGCGTGTTGTACTAATAATATAAAAGCAAATGTTATTAATGCATGATGTCACTGTTATTGTATTAATAACCAGTAGGGATGCAACTTACATTGTTCTGGAAGATTGGAAGGTCAGCTGATGCAATTTAACAATTTTAACCATTCAAGAATTTGAGTTATTAGAACGCATTTCACATGAAGTTATACCAGTGTAGGATAATATTTTAGACTTTATACTTTTGCGGATAATATTTTATTTTAATAAAACAACTTATAAGATGCGGTTTGGAATGAAAATCTACTTGAGTACACCGTTATAGTTACGACTGGAATCATGTAAGTTTTACTTGAATGACATTGTTGCAGTACCTTTACTCTAATAGGGGTATTTTAGGTGAGGAGTAATTAATCTCTGTAATAGTAGGGCATCAATAAAGCGAAGCCGTTGAAGAGGATATATTGGAAGTCGAGCCACCAACCATGTCTGCCTGCCAGACTGCCATGTCATTCCCCTTGGGATGGAGCTGGATGGAAAAGGATCTCCGGATTATTTTTATGGGGATTTCGTGATCATGATCGTTCATCATACATCATACATCATATGATCAGTTTTCGTTATGTACTATTTATATTTAATTTAAAATTTAAAATAATTTCTGACCGTACGATATACAATGAACAATGATGATCACAGGATCTTCCGGATTCCCGAGAAAAGGATCCTTGCCGGATCATTTTCCGAGCTGGATCACTTGATTTTAACAACTTACCCTCGGTTTCCTCCTATTTACAATCTTGTCCTATGGGCTCCAATGCTTTTGAAGCCTTTTAGTTGCGAGCCTCTAGATTTGGTTTGGTTAACTTGGATCTTGGATTTATGATAGCTAAGCTCAATATGTCCAAACCATTGATTCACATCACAATTAACAAGTAACACATTTGATTTAGTGGTACTTGTCTCCATTTCATTGAGGATGTATCCGGCTTGATTCACTTGAATGTATGGCTGAAGAATATTTATATTGAGTTTGATAACTAGTTGTGGTTAAGAGCTGCTATAGGAATATTTTCTCCCGAAAACAAGATGAAGCTCGCACAACACTTTGGCTAGTTTATCTTGGCCACCTATGTTACCCTTGACCTCATTGAAGCATTGTTTCAAGCATCTTTCCTTCATAGCAGTCATTCGCAACGAAACAACGAAAACGATCGGACAGTTTCTTGTGTGGCAATAGTGGGTCGTAGCTAGTTGCTTTGGCTCTTGAGACGCTTTGTCAAGCATGTTGCCGTATGCATTAACGGCAGGTGAAAGGCAATTACATACATTGTCCTCTATGTGGATCTACCAACAGTCGTGACTAACCTATTGTAGTACGGAGCTTTGTTATGAATAAATATCCTGTCATTCGTCCAAAAAACGAAAAAGCATACCACTTTTCAAGGGAATACAATCTTTTCTTGTTCGGATGCAATTTTTGTTTCTATCTTTGAACAGATGCTCTCAAGTCCACAGAAAATGGAGAAGACAATGACTTGAAAAGAAGACAACAATAAGCATGGCCAGAAAATAATGTGGCCACTGTCTTCTCTTTCCCTCTCCAACCAAAACTCTCAAGAAAATCTTCCATTACCATAACCTATATATCAATGCAGGCAACAAGAAACCAGAGTTTTCATACTACATCACGCTTCATGCCGCACGGCCTCTTTTCTGCTCAATTATATTATAGCGTGGTAGCATCGTGGTTACGTATAGTCCCCATGACAACAAGCACAGCTCTCAGTGGCTTGGGAGAGAAAATAACTGCTTATCACAGTAGGTGCTTCTTCTACCCGCACGTTCCATTTTCAAACATGCTCGAGAGTGCAGAGGGAGCACGTAGAGTTTGGAGGCAAGGAACCAGTTCAGCCACAGCTTTCCGCTCCCACAGTGTAATCCAAAGTCCTCGAGCTGTTGCATCTGAAATTTCCACCACAGAACGAAAGGTAAGTGACTTCCTCACAATCTTCTCATCAACAAATTCTTTCATAAAAATCTTAAGGGCTGAAACAAGAGAAGAACTTCCTATTAAGGGGTTATTGTGGCGGTATCTCATGTCAATAACTCTTGTAAAAAAGTCAAAATGCACAGTAGTATGTGGTTGGTTTGAGATACTGCCGTATGACATAGATAAGTTTGTCATGAAAAAGACACAAGAAGCATGTGTTTGAAATATTGACCAAACAAAAAAAAAAAATCCCTGAGTTTGAATCTTTAAAAAGCCTAGAACATGTGCTGAAGGGAGGGCAAATTTATGTTTTCACTGTAAGATTAATGATGCTGTAGGTAAAGGTCCTCCGTCCCCATGGGTTCAATTAACTTAATGCTCCTTGTATAATGCATCTATGACCTAGTTTTGTAAAGTTGTTTGAGGGCTATATATGGTATCAGACTCTCAGAGGTGGTCCAAATAGCAGATAAGCATGCAAACAAAATAAGCATGTGGATTTTTGATGATAAATGACCCCCCATTGGGGCTACCAAGAATTTGAGCAAAGATAAGGTGCAGCAGAAGAAGTGCTTATCTCTTTTTTTGGTCATCAAGATAGTGATATATGTTCTATAAAAGGCGGCAGGCTGGAGTAGTAAAATTGCACCAAACTCTATCCTTTTAGAGAAATCAAACCCTAAAAGATCTTCTCTTGCACAACAATGCAGGTGGCAACTACTCTCAGTTATCAAGAAACGATGCTAAAAAATTATGTGCCGGTCTTCGTGATGCTCCCTGTAAGTAATAATTCTTCTTTTCACTCGCATTATGTATGCATTATAGTAAAAAGTTCTAATTTTTCTTTTCGGGTTTGTCTTCGTACCAGTTGGGAGTTGTTACGGTTGACAATGTTTTGGAAGACAGAGACAAACTCGTGAAGGATCTGAAGGAGATACGAGCGGCAGGTGTTGATGGGGTTATGATAGATGTGTGGTGGGGGATCATAGAATACAAAGGGCCTAAGCAGTATGATTGGAGTGCTCATAGGAGCGTGTTTCAAGCAGTTCAAGATTGTGGGCTGAAATTACAAGCTATAATGTCATTCCACCAATGTGGTGGGAATGTAGGAGATGTTGTAACAATCCCCATTCCCAAATGGGTACTTGAGATCGGAGAATCAGACCGCGATATCTTTTATACCAATCTCAAAGGTAATAGGAACCCGGAATACCTCACTCTAGGTGTGGATAACCTGCGTCTCTTTGACGGACTAACTGCTGTGGAGGTAAGGTTCACAAGATTTCAACATGTAAAATGTTCATGCCATCAGCTAGCATTCATTTTATCAAGGTTACTTATACGTTAATCGTTCTGTTACAGATATATAGTGATTACATGAAAAGCTTCAGAGAGAACATGTCGGATTTTCTAGAAACCGGACTTATTATAGACATTGAAGTAGGGCTTGGCCCTGCAGGAGAGCTCAGGTATCCCTCTTATCCGGAAAGTCAAGGATGGGCTTTTCCAGGGATTGGAGAATTTCAGGTGGGACTGATTTATTAATTTGACACTCCTATGGCTTACTGAAAACATTAAGCAAGTTTCAGTTTTAAGCACATTACCTATTCCATATTGCAGTGCTATGACAAGTATCTCCAAGCAGAGTTTAAAGAGGCTGCAATGGTTGCAGGTCATCCTGAATGGGCATTGCCAGATAACGCCGGAGAATACAATGACACTCCTGAATCCTCAGGGTTCTTCAGATCAAACGGGACATACCTTACTGAGAAAGGGAAGTTCTTCTTGAATTGGTACTCTAACAAATTACTGATCCATGGTGATCAGATCCTGGATGAAGCCAACACAGTTTTTGAGGGCTGTAAATTAAAGCTAGCTGCCAAAGTAAATATTCTAATGTCGTAACAAACTCATACTAGCATTACTTACCATCTTAACCCCCATGTTAATCCAAGAGTCTGTGCTTGATTATCGAAACAGGTATCTGGAATTCACTGGTGGTATGAAGTTGATAATCACGCCGCGGAGCTTACTGCAGGATACTACAACTTGAAAGATAGAGATGGGTACAGACCTAGAGCGAGGATGTTGTTAAGGCATCATGCAATTTTGAATTTCACATGTTTAGAGATGAGGAACTCTGAACAAAGTGCCGATGCCAAAAGTGCGCCTCAGGAACTTGTTCAGCAGGTAAATATCTTGAAATTTATGAAATCCAGCTTTCCTACTTCAGTTTCATTTGTCATTGAGAAAATACTGTTTTACTGTTTTCTTCTTGTACAATTCCCTCCATAAAACATTGTCCTGGAAAACCCTTCAAAAATTTATCTTTCTTCAGTTTGACAATTATACAGAATCAGAAAAATGAAATTCGATTCCTGACGTCCAGTAACACCCAGGTTCTGAATCAAATATGTTTCTTAACGAATTTATACTATTTTCAATGAGAAAAATATGGAAAGTAAAAGCGCATCGCTAACAAATTTAAGAAGGAACAAACAAGTTAAAAACCGAGGATGCATTGAAAATGGACAACTACATACTATGACAATCATGTTTTGCAAAATACATGTGCAGGTTTTGAGTGGAGGTTGGAGAGAAAACATAGAAGTTGCCGGAGAAAATGCACTTTCTAGATACGACAGTGTGGCTTATGACCAAATCCTTCTAAATGCTAGACCAAATGGCATCAATAAAGACGGCCAACCAAAATTAAGGATGTACGGGGTGACATACCTTCATTTGTCTGATGAACTACTACAACAGACGAATCTTGATACATTCAAGATATTTGTAAAAAAGATGCATGCTGATCAGGTAAGCAAATCTTTATGTATGTGCCTTAAGGACATGCTCTTTCCTGGTGAACCAGAGATTTCGATTGAAGATCTTCTGGAAGCAACCAAAGCAGTGGAGCCATTCCCATGGGATAAAGAAACAGATATGAGTGTCAGTGGTGGAGCTGGTGGACTCGGTGGGCTACTCTCTAATTTGATAAGCAAAATATTTTCTCTATTTAAGTGATACAACTGCCAAGCTGGGAGGGAAGCAACCAATACTTTGGCATAGGGTGGCAATGTCAAAACAATTTGAGATGTCTGCTGTTTAAATAAAAGAATCTGTATTTTCCATGGAATGAATGTACAGATAATCTTATGACAGTATCATTCACCAATAATCCGCATAAGAGCAAACTCCATGTCTAAAGTGGTGAAACCTACGGATATCTCACATTATAATCTCTCGATTCATAAGCATAGAGATCATTTTTGTTACTGTGTGGCAATCGCTACATACACGAAGATTCTTGGTTATCCTGATTGTCGTCCCAGGTTGTGTTAACAAGGGTGAAAGCAATTGCAAGTCTCCGCTATGATCCCAAAGCATCTTCTCCTTTACTTCCTTTTAAACGTCATAGAATACTGAAGCAGTGTCAGGCTTGTATCCCAGCTTCCTTGAGCTGCAGATTCAAGTCTTTTAACTTGACATAAATATATCGTGTCAGTAGGTGTGACTTATCTCAAACCAAAAACCTATGAACCTTCTTATCTAACTCCACCAAGCTGTAGCCGGGTGTTTCTTCATTCCCTTCCTTCTCACATTGGCTCTCACTCTTTCCACATCATCCCATCTCTTCTCAGAAGCATAAATGTTGGAAAGGCAAATGTAGCTCCCCACTCCGTTTGGGTTCATTTCGAAACTTTTTGTGCTGCAATGTCCGCCAGGTTAACATAACATTCTTGTGTAGCCTGCAAGCAGAAAGAAGTGCAGCCCATATATCACTGCTAGGTTCTACTTCCATGGTCTTAATGATCGCATATGCTTCATCTACACGCCCTGCCAACCCCATATCCCCGAACTTCGAGTACATTGCAAGAAGAGCATTAGCCCACATAAATATCCGACTCCAACCCACTAACCACAACCTCCCCATGAACCCTCTTCCCAATTTCCAAAACCAACAGATTGCCGCACGCCTTGAGAACAAAAGGGTACGTACAATTGTCCGCTTTCTGTCCAAAACTAAGCATTTCACGGTACAAAACCAGAGACTTGAACGAACAGCAATTGCAGGCATACCCCTGATCAAGAAATTCCACAGGAACGAGTTTTTCAGTAGAATCCCATCAAAAATCACCTCCTCTTGGGGCATTTTACCGCAGCTTGCGTAGAAAGCGGCGAGCTTGGTGCTGAGATAGGCGTTGTTGATGAGATTTCCTGTGGTGACGGTGACGGCGTGGAGCTGCTGGTCTTTTGGGAAGGATTTGGTTTTGGCGAGGGATTGAAGGTGGTTCCGCATTGCAGGGAAGTGAATGGTGGGCTGAGAGATTGTTGTTTGAGATGGAGAGTGAAGGTGCAGGGAGATTTTTTGAGTAGTTTGTGTGTGTGTGTGTAAATATATTTGAAAAGCTCGTGAAGATGGCGGGCATTTCAGTTTCCTCTCCCTCTTGTGCCTCTCATACAAAGAAGAGTGAAAAAAAAACCGAAAAGCTTAAAAATGGATGGAGAAGTGGGGTATCGATCCCCATACCTCTCGCATGCTAAGCGAGCGCTCTACCATCTGAGCTACATCCCCGACTGAAAATTTAATGAACAAATATTGTTATAATGTACTATTCGACTTGTTTAAATGCTCGTTTGTGGTTTTGGATTGGTTTAACTTGGATAACCAACTAGATCCAATGAATATTGAATGAAAATGTCAATTTGCATATTTTATCTACGCGAAGATAAAAGATAGAGAAGTCATGAAGAAAACTTGTCCCTCAATCCCACTATTTTGTGGGGATTAATTAGGAGAAATAATTTTTCAGCATGATTTCTCTATCGTCTACTTTCACTTGGACAAATATGCAAGTTGATATCGATATTTCCATTTAACATTCATTTAGTTTAGTGAGTTATACAATCCTAAGCAACAAACGAGACCTACAAGTACAAGTCTAGAGTGAATACAATTTTAAATAGATTTTAGTTTTATAGACATATGCTTAGTCCAATATTACACTTCTTAAAATGTTATCATTCACACATGCACATGTAAACGACAGATGTTTGATAGTATGCTAAATGCGATATTACACTTCTTAAAAGGGGCAATTAGCATGAATGATCGATCATTTAGTTGCATAACCGATCAGTTTTTAGTAACGACGACATATTAATCATATATCGATGACTCAACGATGACATAACAATCACATAATGATCCTAAATCCAATATAATGACCGACATATAAACACTGATCATTTCTGCTAATTACCCTTATTACTAAACAAAAAATGAATAAAGACTTGCTTCAATTGTACAAATAATGTTTTTTTTTATTTGGGTGAAAGATTGATTTCATTGAACCCAAATCAAGGGGTTCAGGTACATCTACTACAAAGACCTCCAACCAAGTCGGAACGTCTTCTATCCATACTGTATCCCTACTACAAGTCTACAACTTAAAAAGCATCGTTTGCTAGCTGATGAGCAACATTGTTACATGTTATATATGTATACATATGACAATCAAATATTTGTATACAAACCGCCAAAATTTCTACGCACTTTAGTGAAGTGCGGAGAGGAAAGACAATTGCGATTACCATCGTAACGTTTTCTTTGTCATTACAATCAACCGAACCAATTCCAAATTGGAAAGAAAAACAACATCAACACTTAATTTAAAAGGGGGGGGGGGGGGGGGGGGGGGGGTGTGTTGGGATTCAAGCTCAAGTGCTAAGAAAATGAGTTCTTTAAACGTTCTTTAAATAACATTGAAATAAAGGTGACACGCCCCAACCCCAATATCCCCAAGTATCAGGATAGGTACATGCTGGCTCCCCAACCCCAATATCCCCAAATATCAGGGTAGGTACATGCTGGCAGAGACCCGAGGGTGTTGAAGCCATTTTAAACATACATACAAATACAAGATAAGTAGTTAGAATGATTATACCAAAGTAGAAACGTGTTCAGAGCATACAAGTATTTAGAAATAATAGGGAAGAATTACATAAAAAGATACGAACAAGGGAAAGATACCCATACTGAGAAGACTCGAGGAAACTTATGTCAAAATGCCCTGATGCTGGGATTGTGTACCTCAACTCTAACTCCTGAAGGGGTGCAAAAGCCGAAAGGTGAGTGGACCAAGTTTATAATAATAATACTAATAGTAGGAAAACATTTTAGTTTTGAACATAATAACCCCCTGTTTTGAAAACATATATAATACTACATATAGTAAGTTTTCTGAAAATCCTAGTAGGCCATGTAAAATCATTTATAAAGCAAGTACGTAAAATCCAATGCTCAGTCATGGAAATATAGGCAAATCCGTAATCTCATCAATGATGTACTCAACTGGGGGTATCATAGTGGCCCGAAGGCATAACCATCACCAAAGGTGAAGCTGTACGACACTAGGTTACGCCAATGAAGAAACCACGGTCCATCACCCGAAGGTGAAGCTGTACATCTTTGAGTTACGCCGGAGAAGAGGATATAACATATCTAAATGTCGATACAGTGGGTCCATCACCTGAAGGTGAAGCTGTACATCTCTGGGTTACGCTAGAGAAGAAACATAGGGTCCACTCGGAGGTGAAGTTGTACATCTTTGGGTTACGCCAGAGAAGAGGCATATACATATTACATCACACACCGACACTAGCCTCGGGCTAGTGAAGCTGGGGGTATAATCATAATCTCTCACTACTCCTCCACTGTGTCCTATGGCCATAGACATCTATACCTAATTGTGTGGATGTACTGTATGATAACCCACTAGATAGGTACCGAAAACATACCTCAAAAGTCTCACATCAAATCTAAAGCTCACAAGCTCAAAATCTCATCTCATAATCCAAGATAAATCGTAATCATGAAATCCATAAAATAATTCATGTTCGTAAAACCGTACCATAAATCGTATTCGAAAACCATAGAAATCCATATATGCAAATCCCATACTTCAATACCTTTAATAAAACGTAATTTTGATAAATCAAACTATTTCGTAAACCATAATTATAAAAGTCCATAAAGCATATTATAAACCATATTCAAAATCATGAAATATGGAATGCATGCTAGGCTAATATTTTCTAAAAACAAGTGAGTTAAGAAAGGGTCCACTCACAAATTTTATTGCCCAAGAAATGCTCGAACTAACGAGGATGACATCGTTTCCCGCCAACGCGCCTAAACACAATTAGAGACCTTTTAGTAAAACTATACCTAAACGATAAAATTTGGGAAAACGGACGTCGGAAAACCCAAGGAAGGACCTCGGATTCCCCCCACGCGCCGCCGCATGCGACAGCCAGTTGCTCTGACTCGTCGGAAAATCGAACAACTCCCAAAATTCCCAAATTTTACAGGAATGAAGATCTCAATGAGAGGAACAACTTTCATACCTAGGCTGAAGTCCAATTCGGCCGGGAAATGGTCTGAAATTGCCACAAACCGCCGGAAACCCCAAAATGGATGAACCCCGATTCGTCGAATTCGCATCTCCACCACCCCCAAACTTGTTTGGCCTTTGTTCTTGGGCTCAAGAGGAGTCTTATGGTGGTGGTCATCGACATTGAAGGTTGCAGGAGTGGTGGATCGCCCCCGAATAACCTTCCGAGCACACGGGTCGTGTTTTTCATGAAACTAGGGCCAAAGACCTTCAGGTTTGGGTGGAAATGGAAGATGGGAGGTCATGGAATATTTTCCAGGTGGTGAATGGCGGCGATTTGACGAAAAAATCGACAGAAATCACGTCGGAATAGTTGCGGAACGGGTTAGGCTGGTAGGGAGAAACCTGGGTAAGGGTGATCCGGTGCTCCTTCTCTCTCTCCTTTCCCTTCATTTCTCCCTTTTTTGATTGGTTTGTTCCCCCTCATTTCTCTCATTTCTCTACTCCTCGATTCGGCGTCCTCCTCATTTCTCTCATCTTCTTTTCATCTCAACTATCCACCTCTCTCATTTCCCTCCATCATGGCCACACACGTGGCACCACATTGATGCTCTAACAAAATCTGGAGCCTTCTAGATTTATGGTCAAATGACCATTTTGCCGTCGACTTAGTTCCTTAATAACTCCAAATTCGATTCTGCTTGAGCCCATGTGTTTGTCGCAATGAGTACTACGAGAATATGCGAAGAAAATGGATTTTACGTGACACGACAAGGCGATCAAACAAAGTCAACACATTTACCTCGAAGGGCATTTTCGTAATTTCACATTTTAAAATTATAAAAACTGCAATTTTTTTGGGAGAAGTCACTACAAAATGAGTTTGTAACTCAATTGATTAACATTATTTATCACTTAACTCGAGAGCTTAAGTTCAATTTTTCCCTCTACTCCAATAAAAAAAGAACATGGAAGCTAGTGGTGGGCAAACGGGTATAGGAACCGCGGGTCGGGGGGGTAATCAAGGTTCGGGGCGGGTACGGTCCGGTTCCAATTTTTTGAGAATAGAAACGGGGCGGGGCAGGGCGGGTCCATAGTATTTAAGGGGAGGGCCGAGTCCTAGGATTTGGAATAACGGGGCCCCGGACGACATGTTTCTAACTATAACCCATTTACTAATTCTCTAAACCTAATCCATTATCCATTCCATCCCATCGTCCATTTCCTTCCTGGACTTAAACCAGACTTCCACTCGAGTTATCTCCTCCACCACCATGACGGCTCAGCTCCCTCAACGGCACCACCTATTCCTCATTCTCTTCTCCCACCCACCCTCAAATTGATTGTGTCGATTGCTTCGAGATTTCTACAGAACCGATCTGGATGGAGCTTCGAAATTCACAAAACCTAGGAGATCAATTAGATTTTGAAATACCCATTCAAAGAACACAAAGGCATTGCCCCCACGTGCACATTTTTGACAAAAGGTTTCATCTTAGTGGAAAATATAATTAAAAATTAGGACTTTCTGCCTTTTATCAGAAGGATATGGAATTCATCTTCAATTTGGTAAGCGATGGCTTTGTCGTCGTGCAAAGCATACAGAATCATGGTGCTCGACACCCAAAAGCTCATCGTAGCTAGCAGCTTGTCCGCCAATAGGGTTCAGTTCACGGAGTACATACAAAAAACTGCAATCGTTGATCTGAGTCAGATTGGAGTCTCGCGCCATCGTCGTCGATTGGAGTCGAGAGACATAGACCTTGATTTAGGATTGGGAGAGATGAGCAAAAGAGACGAGGACCACCACCTTCACCGATTCACCACAGGTAGTTCAGCTGCTGGTGTCGGTAGTTTCCAACCCGTCGATTTCGTTGGCAGTGGGAGCAATCTGGAACTGTGGAACGTTCTAGAGCAATGTATCAAAATCGGAAAAGAAAAAAAAAGTTAATTGGACCCGTGGACCGACCTCGAACCGGCCCGTTTGAAATAGGCCAGGTTAGGGTCGGTTCCCAAATTTAAAAACCCTCTACACGGTTCGGCCCATGCCCAGCCCTAATGGAAGCTAAATTTAGGATAAAAATATGGAAAGTATTAGATAAGAAAAGAAAAAAATAAGAAAACAAAAAGTTGATTAAAGGCAAGTATTGTAAAGCCTGAAAGGAGTTAAGAGACAAAAGACCAAAATAAGTCTAAAGACAATCATGGGCGTCCCACATTGTTCTCCTCACGTCTTATATTACGCGTCATTCTCCCTCTCTCCTCCTAAACCCCCGAAAAACAAGAAACATGCCCACAAGCAAAAATCTAAACGCAAAAATATTATTAAAAAAAAATCCAAATTAGCTAATATCCTTCTGGGGTTGAATTAGTTTACAGCGCCCCCATGACTTTATGTTTTGATTCAGCTTTTTTATTGCATTTATCAATGGCTGTCGTGAACACAACAATGCTCTGACGTAACAAAAAGTATAAATTTATTTTTCAGGCATTGTTGTTTTTGCATGTTCATATCTCCACGTTCAAATCTTCAACGTCTCGGATTTTCCGATCGAGATGGTTTAAAAAATTGTGGGTTCTTCTCGGAGCTGAGAAATCTGACGTGGGTTGTCGTCAAAATTGAAGATATTTAATCACTTTGGGAGGAGGAGCAGAAGCTCGCGGCCGCCATTGTTGCAGGTGGAGCTTGGAGGCTGGTAAATTTTTTTTTTTTTTAATTTGGAAACGTGTCGCTTCTGTTTGGTTGGAGAGAAAATTGGAGGATTGTGCGACAAGTTCGATGAAATGAGAAGGAAAATATATGGACGGGATGGAAATGAGAAGAGACGGTTATGCGGTTGTTTTTGGGATTCTGCTTTGTGCATTGGTGATAGGGGCGTCGGAGGGGGTGAGGAGGACTAAAGAAACGTTTCCCGGCAATGGAGGCGATTGGCTTTCGGAGGAGATAGACGAAGATATGGTATGGAATTACCCTCTAAATTATTTTTTGTGCTGTTTTTTTCTCCTTTTCATGCATTTAGCTATGTTATGAATAATTTCAAGGTTGAACATTTTGCCATTTCGTAATGGGGATAGTAATTTGGTAGATACATATATAGTTGTATGAATTAAATTAGGGATAAATTTGACTAGATTATTTTGACTACAGGTAGAGCAGGCATGGATTCATTGCAGGAAAGAACTGATAGACGTGAAAGATGAAGCAGCCGCTGACTCTGAAACAACGTTCTTAACGAAAATCAACATACACCATGCAGTTTTAGTTCTTCCTCCTCATGTGAAACAAACACTTTTTGATTGCTTAAGAAAGAAAGGGCTTCTGCTTCGTGCTTCTGGAAACAAGGCTACCTCGAAAAATTGGTTCATCAACTACTTAGAGTGGCTTTTAGGGTGGCCCGATGCTCCTAGAAGACATTTGGCCAGTGATTCGCATAGGCTAACAACGCCAAGCCCTTCTCCATCTCTAGCTCCAGGGCCTACTCCAGTTATAGCTCCCGGCCCTGCAGCTAAGTTGCCTAGACATCAAGCACCTTCACCCTCACGAACTCATACTACTTTACATGCTAGTCCAAATCCTGCATCAAAGGATCCCTCGTCTAAAAAGAAAACTCCAACATCAAAGGATGCAAATGCCTCACCAAAAAAGAAAAATCCACCAGCAAAGAATCCCTCATCCGGAAAAAAAAAGGCGCCACAAAAGGATAACAGCGGTGTGATTAAACTAATTGCTATTGTTGGAATTGCAGTAGTAACACTTATCATTGTTGCACTTATCTGTTTCTGCTGTGTTAAGAAAAGAAGAAGCCGAAAAATTGGTCCAAGAAATGGACCAAATGATGACAGGCCTCTTCTCACATTATCCGCTGGTATGCAATTCTCAGATCTCTTCCACTGATTGATGATGATTTTCTTCGCATTTTAAGGTGTGTCACAATCTTTGAATGCCACAGGTTCTTCTCAGAAGTCTACTAGTTTAGAAAACTCCGGTAACAAAGAGTTTGGCACTAACGCAAATTTTGTAAACAATATGGCCATGAAAAAAGACGATGAATCTGCACCGGGTGATGCAACTACATCAGAAGCCATGGCAGGAGGGTCAATTCCTCCCCTAAAACCTCCCCCTGGAAGACAAGCTCTTCCGCCACCTGAACCACCAGGTCCACCACCACCTCCTCCTCCTCGTCCTAAAGCCCCACCACCTCCAAAAGTTGCACCTCCACCGAAACCATTGGCTGGTAAGATCAACCGTCCACCTATAGGACCTAATCGCAAAGCAAACAGTGGCGATAGTAGTGATATGGATGCTGAGGGATCTCAAAAGACCAAGCTAAAGCCATTTTTCTGGGATAAGGTTAATGCCAATTCGGATCAGTCAATGGTCTGGCATGAGATCAGTGCAGGATCATTCCAGTAAGGCTTTACTTTCTCTTGATGGATCGAATTTTTCATCCACAAAATTACTTAAAGAAACTCCAATTTAACTTCCAACTTATTTACAGATTCAATGAGGAGCAGATAGAGTCGCTTTTTGGTTATAACGCAGTGGATAAAGCTAAAAATGATCGGAAGAAGGAATCATCAGCCTTAGAACCTGCAGTCCAGTATATTCAAATTATTGACAGAAAGAAAGCACAAAATCTTGCAATTCTTCTACGAGCATTGAATGTGACAACGGAAGAAGTTGGTGATGCCCTCCGAGAAGGTGACTCTCTCTGTTTCTCTCATTGTGAGAAATGTTTCTAGGATATATTCCATTTTGTATGCTCTTTACATGTGATCAACTCTCCACCCTTCGGCATTTGCCACTATGAAGTTCCATGTTATGTTTCTCCAATTTTGATTCCAAGTACCAAAATATGAGAAGAAATAGAATGAATAAGTCGGGGCCATGTACAAAATAGAAACCACCATGTTCAATCGAATGAAAACTCGATTATCATGTTACAAATAATAAAAACCTAAAAGGAAAGAACATAACATGGAACCTCAGAAATTAAGAATTCAAAAATACCATGTTTGAATTGAATAAAAACAGGAACTACCATGTTTAATAAGTTATAAAGAATGATGGGCTGGTCTATGTGATATTTCTTATCAGTAAAATAGTAATTTCCTTTATTGATTGAGTCAGGTAATGAGCTTCCTGTGGAGTTCCTCCAAACCTTGCTGAAGATGGCACCGACCGCGGAAGAAGAATTGAAGCTTAGGTTATTCACAGGCGATATTGCTCAACTTGGTACCGCAGAGCGGTTCCTCAAAGTCATGGTTGACATACCATTTGCTTTTAAGCGCATGGAGTCACTGCTGTTCATGTGTTCCCTCCAAGAGGAGGTTTCTACCACTAAAGAGTCCTTTATAACTTTAGAGGTGAGATACTAGAACGAAATCTCTTGAACGATTATAGCCAGTCAAAGAAACCTCAATGTTTCTCTGTTATCTTACTATTCCTCGTCGTAAATGTCAGGTTGCTTGCAACAAACTCAGAAAGAGCAGGCTATTCTTAAAACTTTTAGAAGCGGTTCTTAAAACTGGAAACCGTATGAATGATGGCACCTACCGTGGTGGTGCACAGGCATTTAGGCTTGATACGCTTTTGAAACTTGCTGATGTAAAAGGCACTGATGGCAAAACCACACTCGTGCACTTTGTTGTTCAAGAGATCATCCGTTCTGAGGGTCGAAGAGCTATTCGCACAGCCAGAGAAAGCCGGAGCATGTCAAACTTGAGTACAGAGGACATAGCTGAGGATGTCAATGATGAATCAGAGGAGCACTTGTGTAGCCTCGGTCTTCAGGTTGTCTCAGGTTTAAGCGATGAACTTGAAGATGTGAAAAAGGCGGCACTTGTAGATGCTGATAGCCTAGCCTCGACAGTTGCAAATCTTGGCCAATCACTAACCAAAACTCGAGATTTCATAAATGTTGAGATGAAGAATCTGGATGAAGATAGTGAATTCCAACGCACACTAGTCAGTTTTGTGGAGCGCGCAGAATCTGATATTACATGGTTGTTGGAAGAAGAAAAGAGGATAACTGCTCTTGTGAAAAGCACAGCGGATTACTTCCACGGGAACGCAGGGAGGGATGAAGGCATACGCTTATTTGCGATTGTCCGTGATTTCTTGGTAATTCTAAACAAGATATGCACAGAGGTTCAAAATTCAACAATGAGGGCGGCGAAGAATGCCAAGAAAGAGGCCCAGGCACCAACAACGACAGAAACAACTCCAGAAAATCGTCAAGCACCACCTACAGAGGCCCAGGCACCAACAGCAACAGAAACAACTCCAGAAAATCGTCAACCACCACCTACAGCTATGCGTCAAGCCCCAACAGCGACAGAAACAACTCCAAAAAATCGTCAACCACCACCTACAGATATGCGTCAACGGCTCTTTCCAGCAATTGCAGAACGGCGGGTGGAGGAGGGTTTCAGTTCAGATGATGAGACCTAGTTTTTTCATAGAGTAGGTAAAATTTAATTTGGAAAATTTTTTCCCGCGTAATTGCTTATGCTTTGGTTGTGTTTGGAAGCAAATTAAAGGTTGCTTAGAGTTCAAGTAATGCAGTAGTGCTAAAACCATGTGTGCAGATGAAATTGGCCTTCAAGTTTTTGTGGCAATTTCTTTGTATCTGTCAAGTACTCACTATTCTTCATTGTGCTACACGAATTTAGGCAGCATTGAAATCACGAAAGCACAACAACCAGACGGTGGTTCCCAGCATTTCTGTGTCTTTGGAGCACCGGAATTTCGATGTTCAAAATCTGTTGGTTGCACAAAGATTGTGTCTTTGCAGAAAGAATACTGGATGAAAGGGCACCCCATGGATCTAATGGCAAATGGGGATTTTGTTATGTACAGAAAGACTTGTTAATCCAAAAGATCAAAAACATCATTGCTGTTTCTGCCATCTTTATATATCCAACGTATTTCTTCTCAAAATCCTATTTTACTGCAACTAACAAATTAAAATAGGTTCTCTAGAATGGAGGAAAGTTGTGAGATGTGAGCGTCTGATCGATCACAAAGATGCAATTGGTCGACTAGACGTTCACATCTCGCTATCCCAAATTGAAGAATTACAAATCAATAAATAAATAGACATTTTTTTTTAGGAAAACTAATGAAAAGGGTTTGAAAACTTTGAGTTTTAACCAAAATGACAAAAATGTGTTGTAAGTGAATAGTATCAGGAGTGACTTTTTAGAGTAAAAATATCATTTTCGTTAAAAGTGAACAGTAACGGGAGTGTTTCGTTAAAAGTCCTTTTTTTTTTCTCTTTTTGGTATTGTCCTTGTTGGAGCGGAAAATTTTGGTTCCTCCAATCCTCCAACAAGTAAACCTTGTAACCATGTTGAGAAGCCCACAATACCATCTTCGCTCGTCATCAATGAGGGAGGAAGGGACCTGCAAGAAAACACTCCGACGCTCAATTCAGTGTTTGTTTCGAATGCTTATAAAATATAGAACGATCTTATACTCTCTCTTCTCACCCCCCCCCCCCCCCTTTTATGGTGGGATTATTAGCCTTTTATAGGCATTCAAGTCTTGGGCTCCAAGTCCCACTTTCCTTCTATTTCTCCATGTTCCACATTCCACATTCCATGAAGTATCTGATTATGCTCCTTTATTTTAGCCCCACTCCTCTTGTTTAGCATGCTAGTGGCTTGTTTAGTGGAGGAGTAATTTTTGGCTCCCACAATCCTTAACAGCCAATGTAACAACCCGTCCCGGGATTTACGGAACAAAAAGGGTATTTTTGTATTTTCACTAAGTTTGGGGATTTTTTTTCCCTTTTAAAAATGGTTTTTGGTCTTAAATGGTGTGCCCCAGGGGTCCACCCCTGATTTGTGTCCCCCTGGAATCTCACTTCTCTCCTATCTCTCTCCCTCTCGGACCTATCTCCCTTAACCCTCACTCCCTCTCTCTTTCCCTGAAACTCTTTCTGCTACTCCCTCCCTCTCGGTGCTCTTCTCTCCGACAAGAACACACACACACCCATACATACATACACAGCCATCAGGAGAACTTCACCATCATATTCATCATCTAAGCTTCATCTTTCTCTCATTCACCTTCAATATCCATCTCGGCACTGTGCACAATCACTATGCACGAGATCTTCGACGAGGTAAGTGCAGAGCACACCTAAATTTCCTTAGATCGTGCTTGTTATTGTGTTAGATAGTGTTTGAGTTGTTATGGTACGATTTAAACACCAAAGTAACTCGGGAAAGCATTTTTCAGATTTTCCTGCCATGAGCACAGCCCCTTTCGAGGCAATTTCCGGCCAAACCACGGTGATTTGGCCAGCCTGCAAGGTATCAATCTCTTCGTCTCGCTGAGTACTACAACTCTCCTTTTTGTTTCACCCAATTTCGTTGAATATTGAAGAAGTTATATCCATTTGAATCTTACCCAGTTTCTGGTGACCTCCGAGGCTTTCGAGGTGTTTTTCGGCCAAATCACGATGAGTTAGATGTCGTGTAGGTACCATTCTCTTCGACTATTCGAGAAATATGATTTCCGTTTTTGAATCACTCGATTTTGTTGAGTATTGACAAAGTTATGAGGGTTTAAAGTTTGTTCGGTTTTCCGGCCGAAATCCGGCCTTCTCTTTCAATTGGTTCTGGCGACCCATGTTCTGATTTCAGACCGGGCTTTCAAGCCCAGATCCTTTTGAACCAGGCCCTTTGGGCCTTGCCAAACCTAGGGCCTTAGGCCCGTTATCCTTTTAAACCCAACCCAACCCAAATCCTTTAATCTATTTTTTTTATTTATTTAGTTTTATAAAAACCCAAAAGAACTGGGTCGGGCCTTTAAGCCCAAACTCTTTTTGTGCAGCCTAGGGCCTTCAGCCCATTGACCCAAAACCTATCAGATATGGCCTTTGGGCCTTGGAACCCTTTTATTTATTTATGTATTTTATTTGTTTGAAACTAAACCCTTAACCCAATCTTCTAACCCATTAACCCAAAACCCTTTTTAAATTAGAAAACCCTTAACCTATTAGCCCATTATCCTAAGCCTAACCTACCTAAACCTAAACCTAACCTAAGTCCAAACCCTAAACCCTAATCGGCCCAAACCCTTTTATGGGGAATACTCCGTCAGGGAATATTCAAGGAATATTCTATTGACTTTTACAAAATTTATCCGGGACCCTTCTTAGGGTAATTCAACGTTCTGAATCCGTTTCTGATGTCTGTTTTCCCAAATTCAATTGTTATAATAGAGTTTTATTAATTGTACCCTTTATGTGCTTAAGGGCAATTATTGTGACGTTTCCGTCTTCGGTAGTGGCGCAGCTTTTGGCGGCTAAGTACTGTGAGTGGACCCCTTCTAAAATTGCATGATTTTATAGTTAAATTGCACAATTGAATAGCATGCCTACGAGTTTATGAATTGACTTTTATGATGAGCATGTTTATTGAAAATGTTGATTTATCGTCTCATTTTCGTGAGGGAATAATTGTTAGCCTATTTTGAGCAATATTTTGATATATCGTATTTTCTATTAAAACCATGATCTGGTAGACTATCTGATGGATGACGAAAGGATGCTAGAACATGTTTTCGAAAAACTCCGCTTCATGTTATAAATGATGGATGACTCTATCCTACGAAGTGGAATTCTGTGAGATACGTAACTATTTGTGCGTACCTAGTGGACACTATGCCGCCTGGGACGAGGATCTGGTGTTGGCATTGAGGCCGGGAGAAATAATCCCTAGCGAAAGGCTGAGGGACACGGAGACAGGCATTAGGCCGGGAAGGAGTTATCTCTGGCTACGGGCACAGAGACTTAGGTGCAGGCATTGGGCTGGGAGTATTATTATTCAGTGATCTTACTAGCAGCACACCGCACTTACGATACTATTCATGCTTTGGTTTTACACGATGTCTTTCCGCGATATATATTTTGAGATGTTTATGGCATGCTAGGGTTTTCAGTAAACCTATCACTTATTATGCTAGTAGTTTTCATTATATAACTGTGGGGGTTAGTATGTTGATAACTGTTTTATTATTATGGTATATATGAACTTGGTCCACTCACCCTTGTTTTGCGCCCCTATTCAGGACTTAGGATCAAGGTACATAATCCCGACGTCAAGACACTTCCGCAGCAGCATCTTTGAATCCTCTCGATGTAGGACCCACTCCTTTATTCATTCAATTTTATCTTAATTCTTTTTAGTGATTAGGTTTAGTTGTATGCTCTGAACACGTTCCTAAATTGTTAATTCATTGTTTTCAAATTCATAACCCTTATTTATTTCTTATTCTTAGCTTTTGTATCAATTAATGGCTTTCGTCACCCTCGGGTGTTGGCCAGCACGTGTCTATCCTGGTATTCGGGGAATATCAAAGTCGGGGCGTGTCAGCCAAAAAAAGGCATTAGTAAATTGAAAAAAAAAAAGAAAAGAAAAGATTTTGACGATCATAAGTTATATACAAAAACACTTTAAAATGTTTAATAGGAAGAAAAATATATATGCATCTATTCATTTGTCATATTCTAATTGATTACTAATAATAAAATTCTTTGAGTTTCCTTTATTCATTTTAAACTCAACATTTTTTTCCTTAAAAGTGTTGGCCCTGAAATAGGATAGGATACACCATCATGTGGCGTTTTGTGATGATAAATTTAATATAAATAGACAAATATTTATACATTTATATATTATTGACTCAAAACAACACTTCGGCGCTATTGGCTGCCATATAAGTTCTTCCATTCATATAAAAAATAAAGTTTTCTTGTTATGGACGTTCCCGTTAATTAAGGGAGCATTTTTGCTACACTGTACTAAACCATGCTAGTCAGTCATTCATAGAGCGTCATGTATCTTATCACACAATCATAGTTAACTACTAATGTAGAGAACGATGTGATGGGAAATATAAATGAAAATAGAATGAATATTATAGGTATAAAAATGATAAATAAATGGGATCCATTATTTTTAGTGCGAGTATAGACAACTAGAAGAACAAAGTAACAAACTGTTAAACAAAATCAAAGGCACTTAAAAATAAGTTAACAACTCCAATTTCGACAAACACTGACTCCACTTCGCCGCCACCAACTACTTTTCCTTAATGAGGGAGAGAGAGGCGCTGGCCGACGCTGAGTTGAGGTGGTCGGGGTGCGGTGGTGGGTTGGTATTATTGTTTTTTGTTTTAGTTTAGTTAGTTTTTAATGATTTTTAAATTAAAATTAATATATTTTTTTAAATATGATATTATCTACATTGAATGGAGGAGGTGGGCTTAATCTCACAATAAACTAGCAATAATGTGGTTTAAATTCGTTTTTTATTTAAATTAAACCTAAAACTTCTCAGTTACAAATGAAGAGGAATACCTTCAAACCGTAATACTAAGTGACATATTTAAATTAAAATTAACTAGAGTTAGGATGGGTCACGTGACAGACGAGAAGCTGTGTGTAGCAAAAACGCTCCCGTAGGACAAACTTGGAAAGTAACCCAAAGTAATTGGGTCCCACCTTCTTTAACCAATAGTTTCACGACACGTGATAAAGTCTCTGGTCAAAACCCTACTGCAGAACACTATATAAACCCCTCCCCCTCTCGGGAAGCCTGTCACGTCCGACTGTCGCTCTCCTACAAAATCAACGCCTTCCCAATTTAAGACCCTCTCTTTCTCTCCGATGGCGCCGAAGAAGCTTGTGGAAGACCCGCCTCCCGCCGTGGTGGAGGACTCCGACGAAGAGGAGGAGGAAGAAGACGACGCCGTTGAAGCCGAAGTTAGCAAGGCAAAATCTGTCGATCTCAACGATGATGAATTAGAGGAGGAAGAGGAGGAGGAGGAAGAAGAGGAAGGAAGGCCCTCTGCGGCTGTTCCGAAGTCAAATCCCCAATCGGGCTCTGACTCCGACGACGATTCCGGATCCGGATCGGAGACAGAGTCCGATAACAACTCGCTGTCAGCTTCCGACTTCACCGTCAAGCCGATCGTCTCCAAGCCCGCGAACGACGCCGTTGTTCCCAGCAAGAAGACTGCTTCGGCGAAGCCTCCGGCGGCGCCCAATTCCGGGTCGAAGCGGCCGGCCGAGACCGAGCCCAACCCGAAAAACTCCAAGAAGAAGAAGGTCGGCGGCGACGATGAGGAATTGAAAAAGGGGCAGCGGCTTTGGAGCGAGGACGATGAGATTACGATCCTGAAGGGCATTATAGAGTTCGAAAGCAAGAAAGGGGTGGCGGTGAATTCGAATGTGGCCCCATTCCTTGAGTTCATCAAGAAGGATTTGCAGGTCGATTTGAGCACGGACCAATTGGTTGAGAAATTGACTGATAAGATCAGGAGGTTGAAGAAGAAGTACCAGGCCGGCGAGGATGGGGAGGACCCGGTGTTTTCCAAGCCCCATGAGCTCAAGTGCCTTGATCTGTGGAAGAAGATTTGGGGTTCTGAGGGTAACGGGATTGATAGCAATGCGAAGGGCGGCAAGAGGAAGCCTCCGAGGAAGAATAATAAGGTTAACAATGATACGGTTCTGGCCTTGCCGGTTTCAGAAGTGACTGTGAAGAAAGAGGTGCAGAAGAATGTGGGTAAAGGAGGAGTTAAGGCCGACCCAGATGACTTTTGGTCTAAGTATCCATGCCTGAATGGTTCTTTGAGGGCAGGTAATTGTGCACCGAGGTCGGATTTAACGACACTTGTGATTGAGAAGATGCCTTATTTGATTGGGAGTTCCGAGGCTAAAGAGCTGGAGGAGAGGTGGAGGGCATTGCAGCTCATTGAAATGGATTTGTCTGTCAAGAAGCTTGATTTGATGCAGGAACAGACTAAACTTGTATTGGATTCGATGAAGTCTTCGAAGGATTAGAGGTTAGCTTGGAACTAGTTCATGGTTTTTCCTGGATTTTATGTTAATATTGTGAGTCGAAAACTTAGTGGTATAGGTTTTCTTAGATAGAACCTGTTTTGCTTGATCCATGGAGGTTCTCAAATTTTGGTAAAGACTAATGTTTTGCTATATACATGTGTCACATGGAGATCATTTTCGTATAATATTAAAGTAATTTTCTTTATGGCATTGTAGCTCTATTTTTTGCAGTTTACCTTCAGTGGAATTGAATTCCTTTTGATTTGTTATACTGTATGATGTCTGATGAATAGTCTGGCTGATTGGGAAACATAATATTACAAACTTGCACGTTAACTGATAAGACTGGCGCGGTCTAGGATGATTGTTGTTTAGTTCGTTGGTTTTGCCTCCATGTAACCGGAAGAGAATGCACGGTGTTCAATTTGTTTCATTGGTGGTGGATATGTAGGGTTCTATACTTCTATGTAAGAATCAGGTTGGCAATTCATCTAGTTGATAAGAACTCTGATAAGAACTCGGGGGAAGAATTTGTCCCTGTAAAAAGGGAATGCTGTCAAGTATTTCGCTTATGCATTCGAGTGATCTAGTCCCAATCTTAGATGTAGAATCATAAGAGACGCATAACATTCAATCACCTTACATAATTGCTGTCCCCTGGAGTCTCATCCCTCCAAGTTGGGTGAGTTCGGGGATCCTTATCAGCCCTCCCTAAGGTAACTCTACCATGGAGTTGTAGCCCATACCCTGCGTGTGGATGCTATGATACCAGATGATGTTGAACTTGTCCCTGTAAAATTTTCTTGCTAGGGAGTTATCCATCTTGAAGAGATACCATATTGTCTGAAGAATCTGGTAACTGATAATTTAACCAATCAAATTTCAGTAAGCTTCTTTATGGACACCAGAGACTTGTCTATATCCGTTTTGTTTTAATATCTGTACATTAAGGGAGATTAGAGTTAATGATTAACACGACAGAATTCATATCTTCGGGGTCTTGAAAGTGTCAAATGGTGGAAGCTGGCTATTATGATGTTTAAGTTGTATGTGTGCGTAACATATGTCAAGTAGAACTTGTGCATCTGGATAAGAATTTGTTTTAGTTTATGTTTCAAACATTTTGGCTACTAATCCCTTCTGCATTGAGATGAAAGTTTTGATTGTGTCCAGTTGTGTCACATCCCAATCTCGAGATAAGTCCAAGATCGACACGTGACGACACCATGTACCTGTACATCCATCATGCCTCGCCTCCAAAACAAGGACAAAACACAACTCAAGGTCCAATAGCGTAGTAACATATAGTTTACTTTATGGTTGCGTCTAACCTTTATGTTAGGTTGCCTACATACCCTCAGACGACATAAAGCCATTCGTAATTCACCGATTCATGCCTTCCATTATGGCAATGCATGATATGAATTCCAGTGATACAAGTAAGTTAAATAGAATATAAAAACCTATAGCAGAATCCCATGAGCCTGTGCGCCACACAATCTGCAAAGTCTAACCAAAGTATAGTATGAACCTGGAAATGCAGATTAATCCTGGTGAGCAATGCCAGTACAGAACCAAACTAAGACTTCACTAAACATCCATTAAACTAATTCCAAGTCAAAAAGTGTCAAACATTCAAATTTCAAACTATCTTTAGAGGGCATAGAGTACAAACTAAGAGATTCACTAACTGGCGTGCAACCACAATCTATTCATCAGAATTAAACTAAACTCACCACATCCGCAAATACCCAATTACTCAAGGAAAGCACCTTGACAAGGAGGAGGATTCCCTGTGCCTTTGAGCTTTCCTCCATTTCCTCGCCTTTTATTTTTCTCCAGTTCTTGCCACCTGAGGTTATCTCCAACCGAAAGGTCTAAACATAGTCCCGTCCAGAATTATAGCCCTGTAAAAAATTATTTTCAAAACAGTGTCAGGCCATACTCATATACCATCTCCAACCGAAGGGGCTAACATAGCCTCTTCAATAATTTATTTGTTTTAAGTTTATACTTTAAATTTATTAGTTAATTTCGTTAAATTACCGTTGGATGTTTTCAAATCTGGTCGTTTAATTTGAAACAATTATTTCCACTGAGAAGCTGACCTCAAAAAATGGCTAAGAGGGGGGCTACATTTGGCTAGCCCGATGCCCCTTTTGGCCAAATAATTGTCAAGTGGGCTCCATAGAATTATAACCTAACTATCAGTTAGAGATGAATTTTTGAACAAATCAGACTATTTTTTAACTTTTGGACCTTTAACCCCCTTTATTAGAGATGGCCTGGTGACATGATTCCCCTCGCTCCCTCTACTGCCTTCCAGAAGCCTCCTCATCTTTCCTTTCTTCTTTTTCCTCTCTTTTTATTTTATTTATTTTTTCATATTTTATCATATTAATATTATCCTTACTCATCCCTCTTAAAATTCCTAAGATAGGTATCCAATTAACCAACTAGAATATTATCAAAGGCATATATAATGGTTTATTGAATTAATCACTTTGATCAACACTTCAATTATCACATTTTATCTTTAATACGTAATATAATGAGTTAAATAATAAAACTTACATACAGTGTTTTACAATACTTGTCACGTAATCAAAGGTCAAGCAAAGCCAGCTTTTCCCTTTCTAGGTTGCAAGCAGTGGTAGGGAACTCTTTTCCATGTCTACTGTTGGGGCTCACATGTAAAAGGTATTTTTTGAATCACAGCGTGCTACGTGCGACTACTCATTTTTTTAATCATATTATTGTTAACTCATTATGAGGCTAAGCCCACCCCATCCCTCTTATTGTAGATAATATCGTTTGTTAAAAAAAAAAAATCATTTGATAACTAATTAAATCACATTATTATGCGCGTGCAAAATACCTTTTTTTATAATCGGCACTATGCCTCTTAAGATGTTTTGAACGTGTTGAAAAATGGAGAAAATAAATATTTAATAAACAACTGATTGAATCAAATTATTGCTAGCTCATTGTGAGGTACTAAGTAAAAAACAAGCTGCACAAAAGAAAATTAATTATAAAAAACACTGTTTGTATGACGAAAATACCCATGCATTATTTTGGGCTGCTTTTGACCTTTTTTGTTTGGGGGGCATTTTTGTCCCATTATTTTTGGTGAAGCCTGTGAGCCCAAATGGGGTTGCTGGCTTTATAATCTTAAGACTGGTTCAGTATGGAATACCGAACCAAAAACAGCATATCAAGTCCCGAACTGACTATTTTCAGGATGAAAATCTGTAGACCGATCCTGTACCGAAATTTCGGTATTCTCGAAGTTCAGGATTTCCCGAAACCGAACCTACATCAAAATCCAAATCATCCAGATTGAAATTGAAATCATCTGAACCTGCATTAAAACCCCAAATTAAAATCAAAGATAGTGAGTGAATCAGTGAAGATTGAAGGTCGAGAGAGAGGCAGAGTGAAAAGATAGTCAGACCCGCATCTTCCTCTTAACCCAGCCCTCAATTCGAAACCCTAAGCCCCAATTCGAAACCCTAACCTTAATTTAAAACCCCACTCACAAAGAGAATCATTGGAGAGAATCGAAGGTGGGGATGAAGCAGTGAGGTATGGTGGTGGCCGGAGTGGAGAGAGTTGGTCGGAGTTAGATTGTGAGAGGATGGGTGCATGGGTGGGTGGCTTTTGAGCTTTAAATTTGAGAGGAAAGATAGAGAAAGTCTGAGACTCTTGGTGAAGACAGAGATGGTAGTGAGTGAGTGAGTAGGGATGTGTCTTTAGCATTGTTCTAAAAATCGGCCTAGGCGGTTGATGAGACGATATTATACTATATATTTTACCCTAATCTTAATATTAATTTATTGGTTATTTTGTGAGATTTTGATACTTTGTTATATATTTTCAATGTAGGACATTCAACTTCCTTTGAAGCAAAAAGTTATCAAACGGATGAATTTTGGAGTGATTCCAATTGGAGAATGTTCGTGAGTTTTTCAAGATGATTGTATCAAAGTTTCAGATTTTTCTACCAAACCGTTTGACCGTGGTGATGAAATAAAGACCCAGCGCGCAGCTTTCCCAAATTGACGTTTCTGGACGTTTTGGGCATTTTGGAGGTCAAGATTGTATATTTTGAGGAAGATTCCTTCTGAGGATTTGTTGGGGACGTCTCAAGCTTTAAAAATAGGTATTTTGTGACCAAATCGGAGTTGATTTGGTCGGTCAAAATACTGATTTTCTAAGAAGTCCGAATTCCAATTAGAATAGGAAACCTTTTATTTTCTGTTTTATTATTGTATTAGGTATCCTAGTCTTATTTTAAGACCTTTTACTAGGAGGATTTTAATTAGAGTAGTATAAATAAGGCTATTTAGCCATTAGATTAGGGGGGAATGCATCAATTTGGAGAGAACGCACCACTTTGGCTTTGGAGCCTTGACGATTCAAGTTTATTTTCAAGGTGTTTTCTATCCATGTTTTTAATAATATTTTGTTTTACGTTTGTTCCTAACTAGTTTCGTTTGCTAGGGTGAGGCCACGAGCCTTAGCAAGAATATGTAGTTTCTTTTCAATTTGCTTATGATATTATGCATGGAAGTTTTGAATTATTAATCACCGTGTTTGAAAGTATCTATTTGTCTTAGTGATTGGCCACCATTAGGATCTTTAGAAAAGTAATTTGATGCAATTTTGGCAGAGGCCTGTCCCTGGAATTGGCGCTGGCTTCTTGTGGTTAATATGTGTAACTTCTTAGGATGAACGACACGTCCTAAGGGTTATATGGTTTTTCAAAAGGTTTTCACAAAACTTAATGAGTCTTGCATGTTCACATTCGATCTGGATGCCACGGACGGGTTGCATGTTAGATATACGTTCTATGTTGGAGGTTCCAAGTAGGGCATACTTTAGGAAAACCTAACCTTCAAAATATGCATGTGTAAGTCATAAGTAATTGGAAGAACTACGTAGGATTGTTAAGGTGACGACGGAACCCTAGTGCTCAAATTTATTTTCAAAACTATTTTCTTTACTTTTCCGATTTATTTAATTGTTTTTAGTTAAATTCGTTTTTAATATTTTAGGTCATTAAATCAACCTCTTCCAAACTTTGTTTTCAAAGAATTAATTAAGATTTGGTATTTACATAAATTATTCATTCAATCCGGAAAACGACCTTGCTTGAGCTGCTATACTACGACAACCTTGTACTCTTGCAAGTATTTTTAAGTGTTTTTATCCCTACTTTTGCAGGTGGTGAAAATATCTGTCAAGAAATTGGCGCCGTCGTCGGGGATTGTTTTAAATAATTTGTGTTTATCACATTCTTAGTTAATTATTATTGTACATATTTGATTGAATTGCTAATTTTATTTTGTAGGTTTAATTATGAGAAGAGTGCAACAATGGCGTGGGAACTGCCATCACCAGCCGGACCACAACTTTTATGGGACTCTTCAGCGGCAATGGTGGACATGGAAATACCACCAGTAGGAGGACCACCTTTATGGGTTTCTTTCACAAAACAGGGTTTCTATGGATTTAAACCTACAATTTGTGCCCTTTGTTGTTCAAATACCCATGAAATTTTGCAATGCCCTGATAGGAAATATTTTCTAGACTATGTGAAGGAGCATATTAATATGAGGAATGACTCACTAAGGCGTTGGGACGATTCCACTTTTGATTACTACGCTCCAAATTTGAAAAAGCATCATAGTTTTAGATGGGCAGGTACTCAACAGCCTTTTGAGCAGCCCAATGTGCCACAAGATTCAAAGGAAGAGTGTGTAATTCAAACACCCCAATGTGCAGCGAGTTATGGGTACATGCAGGAAGACGCCAGAATTGAAGAGCAATCTGTCAGTTACTCGTGCCCAATGGAGGAAAAAGCACATGTTGATCCTAAAATTCCCACGGAACCATTTACTGCCCAAGTTTATATGCCACACATGCCCTATGCAGAGGCTGCAAGGCATTCCACCAAGGTGCAGGAATGCATTAAAGTTGACATGTTGGAGACAGACGTCCACGCAATTGCAAAAAGGGTTATTCATACAATTTTAGAATCTGATACCTCATATGGTCAACACTTCAGCGCAGTAACAGATTTTGATACAGGGCAGACACATACCAATGAAAAAGTTTTAGTTGATGAATTAAACAAACCAGCAGTGGAGCCCAACGAATTTCAAGAAAATCAGGGCCAATTTTATGAGCAGGCTAAATTATATAAGGGCAACCATGAAGAGCTTAGTGACGGCCAAATTCTTCGTCAAGAAATCCGGCCAGTGCATAAATTGTGGGTGTTAAATACAAGATTTAAGTCAGTTCAACAGATAAACAAGCCTCACTGGAAAGTGTTCTATTTGATTACAAAGATTCATTCACAAAGAAGGCCGAATATGAAGGATTCAACCACTCCCCTGAAACACTTGAAACACTTAATTGACAAACAACATCTCATTTCGTACCTACTGTTACTTTATGATGCTATTATGGAGTGGTTGATTCTAAGAGAACAAGTGACGTAACCATCAATTCCTTCATCTACGTCTAGCTATAGACGTAACTAAAGCGCTAATTGGGAGGCAACTCAATTTTTCTGAACTCTTTTCTTTTTATTTTCGTTCATTTTATTTTCTTCCTTTTAGTCTTTATCACAGAAAAAAAAAATCAGAAAATTAAAAAAAGAAAAACAGTTTATTTTTTTTATGTTTTTATTTCTTCTTATCCTTGTCCAATTAGGTTTTTAATTCTTGGTCTTTGCAGGTCACATTCGGATTCAAAGTCGGCCCTTAACATCCACCACCATATGCGCACGTTCGACTGAATCTTGCATTCAGCAGCATCCAACATCCGTTCATTTCAAAATGCATTCATCAGTCATCCAATCATCAACACTTATCTGAGCCTTCATCATTAATTCATCAACATTCATGAGAATCAGCAGAAGGGAGCACATTCATCAGGCCAATACGCAGATTGACCTCATGCATGGATTTTTAGGCTCATGCGTTCATCAATGGAGACATGCAATATAGAGAACACATTCATGAGCTTGCAGACAGTAGACTAAAATTGATGCATGAACGCACTGAAATTAGAAAGGACTACTGTACACAGATTTATGCGAGACATAACCTAATTCATATTTTAGGCATGCACAAGTAGCACATTTACAGATCTGGCAAGTTCAGGCTCAAATAATTGCAGTGATGAATTTTACCTTCGAGGGCGTGATGATCTATGAATTTTTGGGCCTCTGCATCACTTTTGGGTTGAACCTGCAAGCACAGCAAACACAAGTAGCAGATCAGACAATTTCGTCATATCAATGAGCCCATGCATCAAGTTCCGAATGGAGTTCATACAAGTTCTGGTCATGAAATCCGTAAGAAAAATGAGATATTTACCTTGGTATGCACTGGGACATTGATTCGACGGATTGGAGCTTTGATTTGCAGAGACATGGAGATTTGGGAAGAAATGACAGAAATCCAGCTATGGAGGCACGGTTGGGTATTTTTTTTGGGTTTGACAAATCCAGGACCATTGGAAGATTTTGAATGACTAGGAGCTAGGTAGAGATGGTTTTGGTTTTTGGCTACAGAGAAATGAGAGACATGAGAGCTGCTGCTCTATATTCTTTGAGACAAGCGGCTGAGAGTTTCCAAGCTTAAAATGATAAATGGGAAATGAAACGGGTGTGTTATAGGTTTTTTATGGTGCACTTGCAGCCGAAGCCCGTTGGGTTGATCTCTCTTTCCCTGGATTGGGCTCACTCATGGCCCATTATATTACCTCATATTGTTAGGCACATGTCCACATATCAAGGCCTCATGATTTCCATGAACCAGGTCACCACTTCGAATCCCAGGTGTGTCAGTTTTTTTTTTCTTTTATTTAGTTTTTGATTTGTTATTTTTATTGTTTCTGTTTTTATGTTACTAGTTTCTTTTACTTGTGTGTGTTAGTTATTTTACGTTTTTAGTACTTCGTATTTTTGTGTCTTTCTTTTCTTTTCCACACCTTGAGGACAATGTGTGATTTAAGTTTAGGGGTGGGAAATAGAATTTTAGATTTTTAATTTTTGAGTCAAGATAAAAAATTTCATTCTTTTTAAGTTAATATCCATAGATTATTTGAAATGTTAGAACAAATGGATATAGTGAAGGTTAATCCCACAGTAGAGTCTTTTCTATTTATCGTTGCTTAGACATTAATTCATAAGTTATACTTTGAAAATTTGCACATTCACACCAACATGGTTTGTGGGGAGTGAGATTGAAACACTTGCTTTTAGTCCCTGTTAATTTTTAATTTTGGTTCTTAGTAAAGTAAAGTTTAGTTCTTGTTTTAGATACGTAATAATTGTTCCACCCGAGGCTTTGCTTAGTAACCGGGCCAGTCCTGCCTAATCAGCAGTGATTCTCGCGTCAAACGGTAGAGTTTTGGCATGGGGCAGGGTGGTTAGTTGGTTTCGAGTAAACTAGCATTACACGACCACTACTATTACTATTGAAAAAACAAAAATATATCGAAAAAGGAAGGAAAAGAAGAAGAAGAAGTTATGTGTGGAATATGTGAAATAAAAGGACGAGGGTTAAGGGTTTTAATCGAGTCTCCTTAGCTATATTGATTCACTTTACACCAAAGGAAGTTCATGAATTCTTTTCTAATTGATTCTAAATGGCTTAGATTCTGTGGTGGGATTAGTTGGAACTTTTGGAGAGATGTTCTGATTTTTAACGTTTTCTATGGATTGCAACTTGAAGATGAACATTTAGTTTTAGTTAAGTTTCTAGTTTGTTAGTTTTTATTTTTGTTTTCTAGTTTTGTTTTGCTTGAGGACAAGCAAAAAGCTAAGTTTGGGGGTATTTGATGAGACGATATTATACTATATATTTTACCCTAATCTTAATATTAATTTATTGGTTATTTTGTGAGATTTTGATACTTTGTTATATATTTTCAATGTAGGACATTCGACTTCCTCTGGAGCAAAAAGTTATCAAACGGATGAATTTTGGAGTGATTCCAATTGGAGGATGTTGGTGAGTTTTTCAAGATGATTGTATCAAAGTTTCAGATTTTTCTACCAAACCGTTTGACCGTGGTGATGAAATAAAGACCCAGCGCGCAGCTTTCCCAGATTGACGTTTCTGGACGTTTTGGGCATTTTGGAGGTCAAGATGGTATATTTTGAGGAAGATTCCTTCTGAGGATTTGTTGGGGACGTCTCAAGCTTTAAAAATAGATATTTTGGGACCAAATTGGAGTTGATTTGGTCGGTCAAAATACTGATTTTCTAAGAAGTCCGAATTCCAATTAGAATAGGAAACCTTTTATTTTCTGTTTTATTATTGTATTAGGTATCCTAGTCTTATTTTAAGACCTTTTACTAGGAGGATTTTAACTAGAGTAGTATAAATAAGGCTATTTAGCCATTAGATTAGGGGGAACACACAATTTGGAGAGAACGCACCACTTTGGCTTTGGAGCCTTGACGATTCAAGTTTATTTTCAAGGTGTTTTGTATCCATGTTTTTAATAATATTTTGTTTTACGTTTGTTCCTAACTAGTTTCGTTTGCTAGGGCGAGGCCACGAGCCTTAGCAAGAATATGTAGTTTCTTTTCAATTTGCTTATGATATTATGCATGCAGGTTTTGAATTATTAATCACCGTGTTTGAAACTATCTATTTGTCTTAGTGATTGGCCACTATTAGGATCTTTAGAAAAGTAATTTGATGCAATTTTGGCGGAAGGTTGTCCCTGGAATTGGCGCTGGCTTCTTGTGGTTAATATGTGTAACTTCTTAGGATAGACGACACGTCTTAAGGGTTATATGGTTTTTCAAAAGGTTTTCACAAAACTTAATGAGTCTTGCATGTTCACATTCGATCTGGACGTCACGGACGGGCTGCATGTTAGATATACGTTCTATGTTGGACGTTCCAAGTAGGGCATACTTTAGGAAAACCTAACCTTCAAAATATGCATGTGTAAGTCATAAGTAATTGGAAGAACTACATAGAATTGTTAAGGTGACGACGGAACCCTAGTGCTCAAATTTATTTTCAAAACTATTTTCTTTTGTTTTCTTTACTTTCCCGATTTATTTAATTGTTTTTAGTTAAATTCGTTTTTAATATTTTAGGTCATTAAATCAACCTCTTCCAAACTTTGTTTTCAAATAATTAATTAAGATTTGGTATTTACATAAATTATTCATTCAATCCCTGCGGAAAACGACCTTGCTCGAGATGCTATACTACGACAATCTTGTACTCTTGCAAGAATTTTAAGTGTTTTTATCCCTACTTTTGCAGGTGGTGAAAATACCTATCAGCGGCACCTAGGCGTTGGGCGGCGGAGCCGCACCCCGATTTTGGGCAAGGCGGTCGGAAAAATCGGCTGGAAGCTAGGCGGGCTAAGCGGTCCTAGGCAGTTTTGTTTTATTTTATTTATTTTATTTATTAATTGTGTGCTTTTTTCTTTTTTGGTTTCATGGTGGTATACTTATGAAAATGGTGTACCTAATTTGCAAATTATGGATTTACTACAAGTTCAACCAATGCTTATGGAAATGGTGTATTTAATTTGTATTTTATCATTATTTTATTATTCATACAAGTGTATTTTTTTTAGGTGTAAATAAGCACTTATTTACAAGATATATAATATATTTATATAAATCCACCTAGACCGCCTAGGCCCCACCTAGCCGCCTAGGCCCTAGGCCCCTGCCCGCCGCCCGACTAGCGCCTAGCGATTTTTAGAACCATAGTCTTTAGATAGCACCCTTGTGCTTTCCTGCACACTTTACTTATTTTAATAATATATAATAGGCCCATTATAGATATGTTTGCTACATGGAAATTTAGACAACACACATCATGTGATTTTCTGCACACTTTGCTTATTTTAATAATATATAATAGGCCCATTATACGTATTCCAACGTATATATATATATATAATATTTATTAAAGTTCGGTTCGGGGGGACATGAATACCGAATGATGTTAAGATGTGAGACCGAAGCCCATACCGAATAATTCGGGATTAGTTCGGTTTTGGTACTAAAATTTTCTAGATTTTTGGTTCAAGCTTTTTTTGGATTGGTTTTGGTATAATTTCGTATGGTTTGGGATATTCGGTATTTTTTTCCATCCCTACTTTATAAAGTAGTATAGATAGATTTTGGTCATTTCATAATAAATGGATTATTTCACACGGAAAATAGGGATGGGTTATAACTAAGTTGTGCCTAGTTCCAAAGCGACGCACTTTCTAAGTGGAAATGCAACACTATGAGCTCTAGCATTATGTATAGAGGCGAGCTCGTTCCGTACGCAGAGTCGAGTTAGTTAACTTTGGTTCTGCTCTCTGACCACTCCTGCAGATAGAAACTGTAGTTTTGTTTCTCGATACACCCAGAAAGCAAATAAACAAACAGAGCTGCATGGCTCTTTAGATGCACTTTGCAGTAATGTGTTTCCGGCACAAATCATGCTCAACGTGTTTCACGACCCTCCTGTTATTGGTCAACAAAACTTTATATGACATAAAGTTAATAATCTTTATCATTTGATTGATAGAAAACAAACCTTAGCAGTAAAAAGTACACGTTTTAATTTGAAAAATTATACTTTGATCTTTTCTCGTTCAATGTAGAAGCAGGACTCAAAGCCTACAAACAATTCTTCTTCCCATTTTTTTTGAAATTCCATATTTTACCAAAATTCAATTTAATTCAACAACTATAGGATTTGTAAAATCTCTCTTATTCTCTGTAACTTTTTGTTGTTTCTTTTTTTTTTTCTAAAAAAAGGAACCACGTAGTGTACTTTTATAAGCTTGGAATTCATCCCCAACCACTGGGCCACCCCATAATGGTTTGTAACTTTTTATTGTTTATCCTCTATCTTACCTCTTATCTAAGTGTTAGTATTTAGAATTTTTTATTGATTCCCCTTATTAAATTTATTAGTATAGATTACAAGGTTATCATGCAACGGATTTAAAATATAAAAACTCGTCCAAGATAATTATGATTATTGTGAATAGATAATACTGCATATTTTTAAAAATGCTTTTAAAATAACTGAAACCATTTTTGATGAAAGTGTTTTTGAGTTTCAAAAGCACATGAAGTGACTTAAAAAAATACACCAATTATGTACTTATTGCAAAAAGCATTTCAAGTTTTTTTCCAAGTTTCATTTGTATTTTATCCAATGATTGGTTCTAAAAACACTTTCCTTAAAAGTGCTTTCAGTCGTTTTTAAGCGATTCCAAAAACATCGTTATTAATGGATATGTTATTATGAAACTATGGTTAGTAGTTTTGTAATTGTTATCCGTCAATTTTTTACGTTTGTGAATGTCTTATCCTCACTTGAAATCCTGACTCCCCCACTAGTCAAAACATTTTATATTATGGATTAAACGTTTAAATTAAAAACTCTTAAATTAAAATAACCCAAGATGACTTGTAGTTACCTTTATTTATTTTCTTTTAATTATTTAAAATGACAAACGACAAGTCAAATTTTTAAGTGTCTGTGGTATCAAAGGTTCTTGAACTTTACTCTATTTTTAGTTTTCGTCTTGAACTCTCATATTAGTTTTTTCCGTCCTCCAACTTAACTCTGCGTTGCACGAAGGGTACTTCCATCAAATCTATCTTCTTTTCCATTAAACTTAAGGGTATAGTGGTATTTTCATACAAAAAAATCTAATTTATTTTAAAAAGTGATGAACTTGGCTCTTAAGGTTAAGGAGGAGTTCCTCCTCAAAACAATTCGTGACTTATTTACAAAATATCGTGTTTATGATCGAAACTGTTCATATTAAAAATCTCTATGTAAGATCATCTCTACAAAAAATCAATTAAAACTAAGACCGTTTAGTCAATCATGAAGGAGTTTATATCATAAGCACGAAGTTGTGTGAATAGGATCATGAAGTATTTTAAGGAGGAAATGTCATGAAGTATTTTAAAGAGGAGTTCCTCCTCAATCTTTAAGGATCCAAGTCTTTCCTTTAAAAAATTTACTATCTTATTTTTTGGATGCAAAATCCTGTTTTATCCCTTTACTTAACGAAAAAAATTGACGGAGTTAATTTAAAGGACTACTAATGCAATAAAGAACATAATTCGAGGACGGGAGAAATTATTATTAGAGTTTAGGGACGAAAACTGAACTCGTGGCATGGATTAGAAACTTTTGCTACAATTTAGACAATTTTCAAAAAGGGTTTTTACCACAAATGGTCCCTGAGATTGACCAAACTCATTATTTTGGTCTCTCACTTTCAAAATCAATCAATGTCGTCCCTAACATTCACTACCACACATCAGTTTGGTCCTTTTGTTTAGATTCCGTCAATTATTTTTTTAGTTTGTATGTGGGATCTACAAATCCAATAAAATGGTGACACGTAGATTATACAAAAGAAGGGTTTTTATGGAAAATGGTCCATGACATTGATCAAACTCCTCATTTTGGTCTCTGAGTTTCAAAAATCAATAAATTTGGTCCTTGACTTTCACTATTGCACATCAATACAGTCCTTCCATTAAAATTTGGTCAATATTTTTTATTAGTGTGTTGATGTAGTCCCACTAGTCCAATCATATGGCGCCAAGTGGATTAACTATAAGAAACTAATTTTTTTTAGAGTGAACCAACTGGTGAGTATTCTGCGCTGACATTTCTCTTGCATTCCACAATCCCGATTGGAAAATAAGATTCAATCTAAATTCGATAAAATCGAATCCAAATTCAATTCAAATTTGACAGGATTATAACGAACTAGAAAGAACGAGAAGTGAGTTTACGGAGGACAAGAGCTTGAGTGGTGTCATGGTGCCTTCCTTTTCTTTTTGAGCATACCTAGATGAAAATGATGATGTTTTTTTTTTTAAATTTCTTATTGTACTTTTAGTTTCAAATCTTAAAAAAAATAATTTTTTATAGTTAATCCATGTGACGCTATATGATTGGACCAGTGGGACCATATTATCACAATAACAAAAAATATTGACGAAATTTTAACGGAATGACTAAATTGATGTGCAATAGTGAAAGTCAATGACCAAATTTATTGATTTTTGAAACTCAGGGACCAAAATGAGGAGTTTGATCAATGTCAGAGACCATTTGTGATAAAAACCTTTCTTTTGTGTAATCCACGTGTCACCATTTTATTGGATTTGTGGGTCCCACATACAAACTAACAGAAATAGTTGACGGAATCTAAACGGAAGGACCAAATTGATGTGCGGTGGTGAATGTCATGGACGACATTGATTGATTTTGAAAGTGAATGATTAAAATGATAAGTTCGGTTAATCTCAGAGACCATTGGTAATAAAAACCATTTTAAAAAAGAAAAACGAAAGGACTAGTCAAGCTTGCTTTATATATATGAGCACTAGAGAGTGGCTTGCCAAGAACGTTCAATCCTAAGTTATAACAATGGCACCTATCACATTCTCCTTGCTCTCTCCCTCTTTGGTCTCAACTAGTACTAGGCATCAAGGATTAATCCATCTTCCAAAAGTTCTGCATCAAGGAACAGTAGGAAAACAACCCTCCTTCGTTTATGTATCAACAAATTCATCACCGTCATCGGAGGTTATCAGTAATCGTCCGGCAGCACAACGGCGATCCGCTGAATACCATCCTACCATTTGGGATAACAAACTCATCGACTCCTTCACCACTCATTACACGGTACGTATACTTCGATCGTTTGCAAGTTGTCATGACTCATGCATACGTGAACACATCTTGATCATTTTTTTTGGCTTATTTGTTTTCATTCTTGCAGTATGAATTGCATGGGACGCGATTGGAGCGTCTAAAGCAGAACGTTGCTGAAGCGTTGCTGGTAGCATCAACTAGTAGTACTAAAGACACTACTAGCACTTTATCGATGTTAAAGCTTATCGACTCAATGCAGCGATTGGGAGTGGCCTATCATTTCGAAAAAGAGATCCAAGCAGTTCTAACTAGCCTTGGTTCTTCCAGTACTGCCAGTACATCAAGTGATCTTCACACCGTTACCTTGCAGTTTCGGATACTACGAGAACATGGTATCCCTATTAGCCCAGGTAAAGCACATGAATTATTTTGTTGATCACAATTAGTAATAAATGTTTTCGAAGCAACGCTTAATTAATTGTGAGTTACGGTGACAAAATGATCGAGCAGATGTGTTTAACAAGTTTAGAACCAGAGACGGAAGATTCGAGGATAGCTTAAGCAAGGATATGGAGGGACTTTTGAGCTTGTATGAAGCCTCACACCTTGGTATGCTTGGGGAAGATCATGTTTTGGAGGAAGCCAAAAGTTTTAGTGCCAAAAAGTTGAGACAATTAGTGGGAACACTGGAGGGTGAAGATGGTTTATTGAAGCGACTAGTTCAGCAATCAATGGAAACCCCCTTACATTGGAGGATGCCGAGGATAGAAGCTCGAAGCTTCATCGATATCTACAAAAAGGACGATTCTAGGAACACGGAGTTGCTTGAATTAGCCAAATTGGATTATAATCTTGTCCAATCAGTATATCAGAGGGAGATAAAGGAGCTATCAAGGCAAGAAAATATAAACTTTTATTTTCTTTTTGATTTGCAATTTGATTTGATGCGTCCAGGACAGGGTTTGCCCTACTCACTTTTAGGCTTGAGGCCTGCATGCCTACACATAAAGCGACTTAACCCAAACACGTCAAAAAACGACGACATATTAGTTAGGACTCCTACTGAGTTTTCAAATGTCAGGGGCGAAATTTTAAACGGAAAAACGAAAAATCCAAATGTTTTTTAAGTTTTAATAAAAAATGACAAATAAATGTATAGTAAATAGTATCAGGAAAAAATAAAAATGTAGTTTTTCGTTAAAAGTGAACAGTATCGGAAGTATTTCGTTAAAACTCTCAATTTTAAATGATGTTATTTGTAGATTGATTAATAGATATCCTTTTTACAAACTAATCAATTTTGTTAACAATTATAAAATATCAGGATTAAAAAAAATATACATGGACTAAAAAAAGATCTTATTGGAAACCTATGTGATCTAGAGAGCACAACTAAATACATAAACGATGCCAAAATTAAAAGTAAAAAAAAAAAAAATTTGAAAGCTATAGATTGAGAGAGAATATCTTCTAACACTCAAAGCCCTAGAATTGTACAAAAGATATAAGCATTTTTCAAGATACACTTTGTTTTAAATGTTGAATTATGGGTCTATTTGTTCTTATGTAATTGTTTTTAATGAACAGTTAAAATTAGAACTAGTTCATAGGCTATATGAATGATAACTGTTATAGCAGTTATGTGTCTTAAGTTGTACACATATTGCGCATGTGAGTTTAGTCATATAAAGTACTCTAATGCAAAACACAAACACCTTTTGACGGCGCCACAGTTGCAAAAATCAAGATCACAAGGTTTTGAATTTGGAAGTTAATTTGATGAGTTATGAATTTTTTTTGGGACTGTTCATTTGCCTAGTTGACATTACAAGGGAGTCAACACGCAATCTCATGCATAATCAAATTGTTTATTATTTATTCGAATATAACATAAATTCATATAATATATCCTAATATATATTCTTCGGGCCCTCGATTTTTTGGGGCTCTGAAAGGTCATCTTGTTGGCATTGGGCCAGGGTTAGCCCTGTATCCACTTAACGTAGCTTCGTCCTCATCATTTTAATTATTTCAACGTTTTGCTTAGTTAGAAGCTTGTGTTACAATGCTCAATGTTTATACTGAAGCAGGTGTTTTTTTTTTTTTTTTTTTGTTTTTGGAAACTACTGAAGCAGGCATTTAGTTAAATTTCACTAAGATTATATCCAACAAATGCAGGTGGTGGAGAGATTTGAATTTTGAACATAAGGCAAATTTCTCGAGAGACAGATTGATGGAGAACTATTTGTGGGCAATGGGGATCAATTATGAGCCCCAATTCTCGAATTGCAGGATTGGCCTCACCAAATTCGTTTGCATATTAACAGTAATTGATGACATGTATGATGTTTATGGATTCTTGGATGAACTTGAGCTCTTTGCACAAGCAGTATATAGGTAAGTAATTAATTAAGCACTAAGATGTAATTTTTTTTTTTTTTGTGAACAAAAGTACTAAGATGTAATTTATCTTGGTAAAAAAAGTACTTAATAGATGCAATTATATATGTGTCTAATGTGTGATTTGGTTTTTTGTTCCTTTCTGATTTCGTTTTTGCTTGTTTAACACAGGTGGAATATGGAGGCCAAGGAGGAGCTTCCCGAGTACATGCAGCCAATTTATACAGCCATGCTCGACTTTGGGAATGAACTAACTGATAACGCATTTAAAATCAATGATTTAAGCGTTCTTCCATATATTAAGAAAGAGGTAACTAACAACAGACATTATAGCTGAGTTCGTTAGGAACATCGGAGGTCGTGTCTAACAATGTTAGACTTGTAGATCTTTGTTGCTAACTAAACCTAAACACGTGACTAGAGCGTGTAGGATAACTAGGGTTTGGCCATAATAAATTAATATGCAAATTACAACATAAATATATTGGCTCTGTTATTCTATTTTTCTCATTTTCTTAATTTATGATTTATTTATTATTTTGTGTGTGTGCTTGCGCTTGCAGTGGGTAAATCTTTGTAATTCATATCTGGTAGAGGCACAATGGTTTTACTGTGGATACACACCAACCCTAGACGAGTACTTAATGAATGCATGGACTTCAGTGGGTGGTCCTGGAGCAATTCTCCATGCTTATTTGTTGTTGCAAGGACGCAACATAACAAAAAGCTCACTTGACTTCTTTAAGCATGGCTCTCAAATAATATATTGGTCATCTCTAATGACTCGACTTAGCGATGATTTGGTCACTTCCAAGGTAAATGTATACGTGTTATATATATCAACTAAACATGAGTAGTTTGATAACTATTTTGTTTTGAGTTTTATTTTTTTAATAAAAAAAATACTAAAATGATTATCAAACGAAAAATTTGATAATTAGATTCTAATCCTTTTATCTTGGAATTAACTAAGGCTGAGAGTGAGAGAGGTGATGTGGCAAAATCTGTTGAGTGCTGCATGAAAGAAAGAGGCATATCTGAAGAAGAAGCTCAGGACTGCATAAACGAATTGATCTGCTATTCGTGGAAGAAGATTAATGAGGAGAGTTCAAAAACTGCCATTCCAAAATCAATTGTAAAAATGTCACTGAATATGGCTCGGACTGCTCACTCTATTTTCCAACATGGAGACCGTATTGGAAATTCAATTGGGGTCACCAAAGAACGTTTAATATCTTTGATTGCTAATCCTATCCCTATCATCACTCACAGTTAAGTGATAAATGATAATATATCAATGATACTGCCATTGATGAATACAGAAAAGAAAACTAGTATTGCAGAGAACTAATGATCGAAGAAATAGAGAGAAAGGAAGAGAGAGAAGGAAGAATTATGTGCTCTAATATCTTTGTATATTTCTGAATGAATCGATACATTGAGAATTACAATCTTATATAGTAGCTAGGTAAGCTTAGGCCTTAAGCTATATATCCAACTGTCTAACAACCTAACTGTTTTATTAGCTGAGGCGGCATAACAAACTAGCTGAGATGGCAAATGATGTGGCATTCATCTTCAACATTCCCCCTCAATCTCAACTGGGGTTCCCAAGTTGAAGATTGTAACAATGGCTATTGAATGCTGGACTGTGCAATCCTTTTGTTAATACATTAGCTGTTAGATCTTCAGTAGGAATATACATTACTTCCAAATCTTTCTTTTGTACTCTCTCCCTGACAAAATGATAGTATGTGTTAAGTGCTTGATCCTAGAAAGAAATACTGGATTTGTACTCAAAGCTATTGCAGACATATTGTCACAATGAATAACTAGAGGATCATACAAGTTGACTCTCAAATCCTTTAAAATGTTCCTCACCCATGCAATATCAGCTGCAATGTGTGCTAAGGCCTTACATTCAGCTTCAATTGAGCTTCTGGATACTGAATTCTGTTTGTTTGCTTGCCAAGATATTGGATTGTGTGTATTTGCCAAGGTAGGAATGGATTCATGCAAGCCTGCAAATACACCATGCAAACCTCACAATCAATTGCTTGATGGTGTTTCTTCTACATCAAGCAATTGATTGTGAGGTTTGTAGGGTGTATTTGCAGGCTTGCATGAATCCATTCCTACCTTGTGAATTAAGTCTTTAATGTACTTCGTTTGATTGATAAATATATCACCATTTGCCTTATAATGGATCTGTAAACCTAGGAAATAGGTCAGCTTCCCCATATCTTTCAATTCAAATACTTAAAACAATTCTGTAATAACATTCTGAACCTTAGATGAATTCAATCCTGTGAGGATAATATCATCCACATATAGCAGCAACACAATTGTATCAGTACCATCATGACACGCCCCGATCCTGATATTCCCCGAATACCAGGATAGACACGTGCTGGCCGACACCCGAAGGGTGACGAAAGCTATTTATTGAATGCAAATGCTGAGAATAAGGAATAAATAAGACTTATAAATATAAAATAAAGAGTATGCATTTAAGGAACGTGTTCAGAGCACACATCTAATCTAGAACACTAAAAGAATGAATATAAAATTGAATGAATAAAAGAATGGGTCTTACACCGAGACGACTTGAAGATGCTGATACGGAAGTGCCTTGACGTTGGGATTGTATGCCTCAATTCTAAGTCCTGAAGTGGGCGCAAAACAAACATGAGTGGACCAATTTGATATATATATATATATATATATATATATATATATATATATATAGAGTAAAACAGTTATCAACGTACTAACCCCCAGGTTTTATGAAAACACATATATATCATGATAACCATAGGTTTTCCAAAACCTAGCATGCTGTGCACTGTCTCAAATCATAACTTGTATATATAATAATCACTAGTGAATGTCCAATAACCACCAGGCCCTATGCTGACTCCCCATCTCTGAGCAGACAGTCAAAGGAAAATCACCCCCAGGCCCCTTGCCGGCTCCCCATCCCTGTGCTAAATAAATAGCCAGAGGAAACACACTTCAAGCCCTATGCCAACACCAAACCTTCGCCCGGAACGGACCGGAATCTATCCCTACATCCCGTAGCGGAAAGGACCACTAGGTAAGTACAAAACCATTGAACATATATATTGAAAAGTAACTTCATAGTATAAAGTCATCAATCATCTATACTATAAAGAGGTGTTCGAAACATGTTCTAAATATCATATCGTCATCCATCAGATATTCTATAAGAACACGAATTATAGGAAAAATAGTAGTAATTCAATCTAGCCTCAGTAAGCATGTTATCTCAAAGCGTTTCATAGAACATAATCATTAAATCATGTTTTTCATGTATGCATTTCTATTATCAAAACATGCATTTTTAGAAGGGGTCCACTCACAGATACTTAGCCGCCGAAGAGCCACGCAAAGTAACGAAGAAGGTAACGCTACAATAATTGTCCCTAAGCACATAAAGAGTATATTTAGTCAAACTATACTCAAACGACTTAATTTGGGAAAGCGGACTTCAGAAACAGGTCCAGGACCTCGGAATTAGTCTAGGAGAAGTCTCGGACGAAAACATGAAAGTCAACCCTAAAAGTCAACGGTCAACGTTGACCGGGTCAACTGTCAGACCGGGTCAATGGGTCAAACCGGATCAATGGGTCAATGGGTCAAATAGTCATACGGGCCGGACCTAGGTTTTGCCTTTGGGCTTGGGTTCTTGATGGTTTGGGTTTTAGAGGAAAATGGCTTAGGGCCCTGACTTGGAAGGCCCAAAGGCTTAAAGCCTAAGGGTTTTTGGGTTTTAAGGAGGACGAGCCGAAAGCCCTGATTTAAAATGGCCCAAGGGCCTTTTACATTAAAACAATAAATAAAATAAATAATAAAAACTGAAATGGATTTTGGGTTGGGCTCGACAGGAAAGGCCCAAAGGCCTTAGCTTTTCTTCCACACTGCCTGAAAGGCCTGGGTTTTCTGGAATATGGGTCGCCGGACCCATTAGAAAGAGAAGGCCTGATTCGGCCGGAAAACTACACAAACTTTAAATGGCCATAACTCTGTTACTACTTAACGAAATTGAGCGATTCAAGAAGCAAAGTTATAGTTCTCGAAGAGACGAAGAGAATGTTACCTCGCATGACATCTAACTGCCGTGGTTTAGTCGGAAAATGCCTCGAAAGCCTCGGAGGTCGCTAGAAACTGGGTAAGATTCAAATGGACATAACTTCTTCAATACTCAACAAAATTGGGTGATTCAAAAAGGAAAGTTGTAGTACTCAGCGAGAGGAAGAGATTGATACCTTGCACACTAGCCAACTCGTCGTGGTTTGGCCGGAAATTTCCTTGAAATGGGCGAGTTCCTCGCCGGAAAATCTGGAAAACGCTTTCACGAGTTACTTTGGTGTTTAAACCGTACCACAACAACTCAAACACTATCTAACACAATAAAAAGCATGATCTAAGGAGATTTAGGTGTGCTCTGCACTTATCTCGTCGGAGATCTCGTGCATAGTGATTGTGCACAGTGTCGAGATGGATATTGAATGTGAATGAGAGAAAAATGAAGCTTAGAAGATGAACATGATGGTGAAGTTCTCCTGATGGCTGTGTATATATGTATGTATGGGTGTGTGTGTGTGTTCTTGCCGGAGAGAAGAGCACCGAGAGGAAATGAGTATCAGAGAGAGTTTCGGGGAGAGAGAGGGAATGAGGGTTAAGGGAGATAGGTCCGAGAGTGAGAAAGAGATGAGGGAAGTGAGATGCTGGGGGACACAAATCAGGGGTGGGCCCCTTGGGCACACCATTTAAGACCCAAAAACCATTTTTTAAAAAGGAAAATATCCCTAAACTTAGTGAAAATCCAAAAATACCTTTTTTGTACCGTAAATCCCGGGACGGGTTGTTACACATCATACTTAACAAATAAACTTGTATTAGAAGGAAATGCAGTGAAATCCAATGCAAATAAGTAGCTTGTGAACTTGAAATTCCATGCCCTAGGGGCTTGCTTTAAACCATATAGTGACTTTATCAATTTGCAGACATGATTTGGTTTAGTAGGATAACCAAAACCTTGAGGTCGTTTCATATAAACTTCTTCCTGTAAATCACCATGTAAGTAGACATTTTTAATGTCCAATTGCCTGAGATCCCAATGATTCAGTGCAACAACTACTAAAATTATTGTCACTGTTGTGTGTCTTACCACAGGACTAAAGGTATCTAAGTAATCAATACCATGCTCCTGAGAAAAACCTTGAGCCACTAATCTGGCTTTGTATCTTGACACACTTCCATCTGGATTCTTCTTGATTTTGTAAACCCATTTACTTCCAACTATTGATCTGTCATGTGGTGGATGTACCAGCATCCATGTGCCCCGTGCTTTGAGAGAATCTTACTCTTCTTGCATTGCCAATTGCCACTGTGGTATACTAGCTGCTTTTCTAAATGTACTTGGTTCTGAAATATCACTAACCTTAGAAACAAATGAATAACCTCCAGTAAATAATTCATCTTCAGTTAACTGAAGTGATTGCAGTTCAGGAAATGAAGCAATCATAGCTGCATAGTTCTTTCTTTCAATAGCAATCATTGTTACTACAAATGTTAGATTTTGGTTCTGAGTGTATAGAGAGAATTACCTCAAGCTGTGATGTGGAATGGACATGCAACATTTGATTTGTACCGGAGTGATGATGACTTGGAGATTGATGATGACTTTGAGGTACGTATTCCATATCAGTTGAAATAACACTACTGTCATTCATATTCATACTGGCATTAAGCTCATTGTTACTTGAATTTGTACTAATATCTGTCATTGACTCAGTATTAACATCTGCCCTTGTTTCTTCATTAACTACTTGTCTATCAATACACTCATTTCCTTGCCTTTGAACTTATTCACATAATTCTGGTAACTAGATCACAACATGTGATAAAGTTGACTTTAGACATTTCTCTTGTATTACATGAAACTTGTCACATCCTTGACCGGTTCCGCCGTAGTACGATATTGTCCTCTTTGGGCCACACCCTCACAGTTTTGTTTCTGGGAACTTACACGAGAACTTCCCAGTGGGTCACCCATCTTAGGAATGCTCTTGCCCAAACTCGCTTAACTTCGGAGTTTTCATGGGATTCGTAGCCAGTGAGTCCCCAAAAGGCCTCGTGCTATATGGAGGTGGGCATGTACATATAAGGCATATCACCCTCTCTCCGTTGGTCGATGTGGGATGTTACAAAACTGCATTCTTCTCATTCTTGAAAGGATAAATGTCTTCATCATGAATGACATGTCTTGACAATATAAACTTTCTGGACTTCATCTCAAAACATATAACTCCTTTGTATCCTTGAGTGAATCCAAGAAAGACACACTGAACTGACCTTGGTTGCAACTTATTCCTATTAAAAGGCCTGAGTAAAGGATATACTGCATTGCCAAATATTTTTTTAAACTGTGAATTTCAGGATCTTGATTGAACAACACTTGATATGGAGATTTCATCCCAAGTAATTTACAATGCATTTTGTTTATCAAAAAATGCAGCATGTGAACATGCATGGTACCAAAATGACACAGAAATTTGTGCTTCATTCATCATTGTCAAAGCTATTTCTACCAAATCTCTATGTTTCCTTTCTGCAATCCCATTCTGCTGTGGGGTATGTAGACATGATAATTGATGAACAATGCCCTTATTTTGCAAAAAAAATTTAAACACTTTACTTCCATACTCTCCTCCACCATCAGATTGAAGACACTTAATAACTTGATTAAACTGAGTAGTCATAAATGCATAAGATTTGACAAATATTAGAAATGCATCTGATTTATTTACCATAGGAAAAATCCATACAAACCTAGAATAGTTATCTATAAAGCTGATATGGTATCTATAGCCTTCAATTAACTTTTGAGGTGATGGATCTCAAACATCAGTGTGAATCTTATCAAACACAACTTTTGATCTTTCTTGTCTTACATGAAATGGTAATTTGCTCATTTTACCTTGAATACAATCTATACATAATGAAGAGCATTCATCTACACTAACTGGTAACTGATTATTCTGTAACATAGACTTCAATATTTCTTCAGATGGATGTCCCAACCGTTTGTGCCATATAACAACTTTAACCTTCTTTCCCAAAAAGCAACACATCTTCCCAATCTTGCATCAAATGATCTCTGAAAAACACAGACTGGAATCTTGAACAACTCTCCATCATCTCTCTTTCCTTGGTACAAAATCAGGTGTGTTGCCTTGTCCTGTATAAAGAAAACTAAATTATTACAGATAAACCAGCAACCATTGTCTCTACATAACTTCTTTACTGATAACAAATTCATAGTTATCTTTGGCATATGTAGTACATTATGTAAAATGAGAGAATTAGAAGATGTTTTTTATGACAGATGAACCAATATTATGAATTGGCAAATCTTCACCACTTCCAATAGTGATTTTAGCATCACCATTATATGGAGTAACTTGATTCAATATATCTAGATTGGCAGTCATGTGGTGAATGGCACCTGTGTCAACCACCCAAGTGTCTGCAACTGAAAAATCATGAACATTTGGATTTGAACCTGCATTATTTGACCCCTGTGCTGTCATCCCTACAAGAGATTGAGGTGGAGTTCTACCTTGACAGACATAGTTGTTCTTGTGATAACATTCTAAAGCTGTGTGTCATTTCTTTCTACATATTTGACAAACCAGAAAGCCATTTGATGAAGGACCATTGGAATATGCCTTTGATAAAAATTTGGAGCTGTATGTCCTCTTCTTGAACAAATTTAACATTCAGGTGACATTGAAAACTTATAATTGGTGTTGCCATTCTAGTTGCTGCCTTGCTTAAAACTATTTCCAGAAAAATTGTTTCCAAAACCTGAGTTATTGCAAGAAAATGAACCAGTTGCTCCATTTAATCCATTCTGAGGACTTTTTCCATTATATGTGTATCCACTAGAGTTTCCTTGTCTATTTCCAAATTTTAAAAATGATCTGGAGTTGTTGTTGTTGCCATAGAATCTTCGGTTATTGTTGTTGAAGTTATTCCTTTGATGTGATTGAAAAGATTTTCCTTCATTGCCCATATAACCAGAACCACCATTAAAATCTTGAGATCCTTGAGAGTGAGAACTTTCTCCTTGTTCATAACCTTGAAAATTTCCCTGAAATCCCTGTGTATTTGATGACTCTCTTTGTACACATACAGCAGACATAGAATTAGTTAAACTTGTCATCCTGGATTCAATATACCTCTCTACACCAAGAAGCTAAGCTCGAAAATCTTTTAATGAAATACTTGAATCCCTTGCCAAAATTATTGTTCTGATGACCTCAAACTCTAGTGGCAATCCAGATATTGCAGCAATTATGAAATCATTGTTAGTGATATTTTCTCCAGCAAAAACAAGTTGATCTTTAATCCCTTTTAGCTTCAATAGATACTATCCACATAATCTATGCCTTTTTGTATAATGTGAAACTTAGACTTCAATTGATTCACTCTAATGACAAAAACTGATGCAAATCTTTCTTGAAGACATTCCCAAGCCTCTTGAGATGTTTTGCAACTAACAATGTGATCCATTGCCTCATCAGAGAGTGTGGCAATTAACAGACTCAACAATGCTAAATCTTTCTTCACCCATTCTTTGTATTCAACTGTTATTTCCTTTGTAACCCCAGCATCTGTGCTCATAGAATACTTTGATGGACATTTAGACTCACCAGTAAAGAACTCATATAGATCATAACCCTGTAACATAGATTAAAATTGATAGCTCCATTTTGTGAAATTATCATCTTGAAGCTTTACAGTTATCATTCCTAATAGATCTTCAATCTTGATAGAATTTGCTGCCATTATACCCAACTTCGAAAATTTCTCACCAAGATTTCTTATTTCTTCTTCAAATTAACAACTTTGTAGACAGAATTCACAATCAAATGGCAACTAAGACAACTTTCAACCAATCTTGAAGATAACACTTTTCACACTTTGGCATCAACCTTTAACAACTGGAAATCAAGAAACACAACTATATCAATTCAATCAAATTTTCGCATTGGCCTTTAACAAGTGGATATCAAGAAACTACTTCACAATTCTATCAATTTTGTCAATAACGGCTTTGGCTCAATCACACAGAAAACTAGCATTTACACGAACATATACACTACAGTAACTTCAAACATAACATGAAACCGCCATGAATCTTGAATCGTAGAACCCGGATAGCACATTGCAGACCCAATTTGCATATCACAAAACCAAGATCACACAAAGCCCAGATCACAGATTAACAGAACCACCTTCAAAGAACTTCCAAGAATCGCACCTTTGAACTATCTTCAGTACTTGCAAGAAAAGCCAGCAGAAGAAACACACACCAAGGTTCGTCCTGGGCGATTGATACCATGATAACAGATCAATGATACTGCCATTGATGAATACAGAAAAGAAAACTAGTATTACAGAGAACTAATGATCGAAGAAATAGAGAAAAAGGAAGAGAGAGAAGGAAGAATTATGTGCTCTAATATCTTTGTATATTTCTGAATGAATCGATACATTGAGAATTACAATCTTATATAGTATCAAGGTAAGCTTAGGCCTTAAGCTATATATCCAACTGTCTAACAACCTAACTGTTTTATTAGCTGAGGTGGCATAACAAACTAGTTGAGATGACGTATGATGTGGCATTCATTGTTAACAATAAATAGGGTGGTGAGCATCACCATCACATGAGTAAGATGAGCAAAACTATTCCCCTGTGTTATCTTGAAGTCTTTGGATTGAAGACCTCTTAAATTTTATCCAAAATGTCCTCTTTGATGTTTGTATCAGTTCTTGTAATAAACAGCTATTATTTCTCCTTTAAAAGACTTAAAGTGGAGCTTCTCCCATGGGTTGGTCTCGTCACGCGATCTTGGGTTTGCGATGACAATGAGCGGTAACACGAACCCAACTCCAAGAGGAACTTCATAATTCTGGTTAGGTTTGGTTCTATTTCTCAAGAAATCTCAAGAATATATATGCCCTCTGATGTTGTCAAGGTGAGATCATATTTGATCCCTTTTTTTAGCTTTATTTATAGGGAGAGAGATAAGGTTAGGATTCGTGACATTGACGTGCAGTCTCTATTTTCTGAAATCTTAGACTATCTTCAAAGGAGATGTCGAAAATGCCACATAGACGTATAACAGTAACAAATGACATACTATTTACTCCAATCAAGATGTTAAAGCTGACATGGAAAAGAAGGCTAAGCTGACATGAACAAAGAGATGTCAAAATTGACGCTGCCTTCAAATATGCTTTTTGCTATTTCCAAAGATATTTCACTTGCCTTACCTTAAATGTTAGTATATTTAAGTATTATTTTATTATTTTTAAACCAACAACAACCCAACTTTTATTATTTTTGTTAAAAAAAAAAAAACATAAGTGAAGCAATAAATTTTGGTTCGGATGGAAGGAAAATATTGATAATATGTCGAATAACTAAGTCAGCCATCAACCTTATTCAAAAATCACTTATTTTGTTGAAATCCCATGCATCGATAAGTTTTTTTTATTGGATTTGAAAATTGGAGCACTACTTTATTGTCATAGATATTCCTGAAGAAAAGAAGGTAAAGAATGCTTCATTCAAACTGAAGGGTCGTGCTGCTAACGAAAGTGGCAAGAGTGCATTTTTGCTCATCACCCTTAAGTGGTGGTAATGCTTACCATCTTATTTATTATCATTAGATGTGTTTGAATCTTGAGATTTGTGCCTATCCATTACACAAATATCAAAATTCAAACTCATTTAACGATGATAAATAAGGTGGTGAGCAAAAATGCTCTCAAATGGCAAGGCAAAGATCGAATTCGATCTTGATCATGGAAGATGAAGAATATCTCATGACACAATTTTATAGTATCAAATTTTGGACCTATTCGGAATATATGGATTTTGCTAAGGATTCAAGATTCGAAACAAATTTTTATCTGTTAAGACAAAACTTTAGAAGAAAAGAAAACTTGTAAATAACTCATAAATTTTTTATTGTAGTGCAAAAAGTGAAAAGGTGTTTGACAAACAGAATTGTTCAAACTATAAGGAGGTCAAGCTCCAAACACAATTTCAAAAGAATCTGAAGTGCGAGCTGTCATAATTGTTGAGAGTTGTCCCACATCGGTGAGGGACAAGGTTGCTATGTGCTTATATGGTCTTGGGCTACTCCCCATATTGCCAATTGGTTTTACGGTGGAACCTCAATTTCATCATGGTATCAGAGTGGGGTTGTCCTCGTGTGAAGCCAAATGGCCACACGCGCTCCACATGTCACATCCAGGTCCGGGGCGGATCACTTCCCGGGCCCGCTTTGGGCCCTGACCACGCCCTCACGATTTTGTTTCTGGGAACTCACGAGTAACTTCTTAGTGGGCACCCATCCTGGGAGTGCTCTGGCCCCCTTCTCGCTTAACTTCGGAGTTCCTACGGAACCTGAAGCCAATGAGCTCCTAAAAGGCCTCGTGCTAGGTAGGGATGGAAATATGCATTTAAGGATCACTCCTCTGGGCGATGTGGGATGTCACAATCCAAACCCCTTAGGGGCCCGACGTCCCCGTCGGCACACACGCGGCCAGGGTTAGGCTCTGATACCAAATAAATTGTCACATCCCGGCCCGGGCCCCCACCACATCCCGGGCACGCCTCCACCGTAGCACGATATTGTCCGCTTTGGGCCCCGACCACGCCCTCGCTTAACTTCGGAGTTCCTACGGAACCTGAACCAGTGAGCTCCCAAAAGGCCTTGTGCTAGGTAGGGATGGGAATATACATTTAAGGATCACTCCCTTGGGCGATGTGGGATGTCACACCACGTCACCCAGTTGTTGTCCACGTGTAGGCTTGAAAATCCGTCACACGTGCGGGGGAGTGTTGAGAGTTGTCCTACATCGGTGAGGGACAAGGTTGCTATGTGCTTATATGGTCTTGGGCAACTCTTCATATTGCCAATTGGTTTTACGGTGGAACCTCAATTTCATCAATAATACGCCCTGAAAATATTGAGGAGAAGAATTGCTATTAAAATCTGATATAGAGGACGAGTTGCAGGTTGATCATCTTGTTGACGAGAAGGTTGATGACTCACAAGTAACTCTACGAAGGTCAAAATATGTCTCAAACAAAAGAAGCTGAAATCATTGTGTGAGACGAAATAAATTTTGTGGAGCCTGCATTAGATCAACTGGACCAACATAAGCGAGTTCCAAATCCATGAAGTTTCAACCAAGTTAGAATACGAGTACCACGAGGCTCATGTCAAACTTATTTATGGAAAAGTGACTATTAGGGGCAGAAAATATGATTTAGCCTCTACTAATGTAATAGGGACAGATAAGAAACTGCCTCTATTAATTTTATCAGTAACAGGGGCGGAATAAATTTCCCCTAACGATTTATTTATTTATTTTTAGACTCAAACAAAAAATATATTCATATAAAAATTATCTCCTGATTGCTGTTTTTCCCTTCTTCCTCCATCTGCCGTCTCTCCTTCCACCTCTCCTGCACTATGAATCCCTTTCCTCTCTTCTTTTCTTCGTTCCTCATCATCATCTCATCTTTCTCTTTCTTCCTTGCCATATTACCGTGGAAGTGTCCTAGAAAGTGAAGGAAACATCGAAATAAAGGTTTGCAATAATTCAATGGAGAGAAAAACTCATTTTTTGCAGTTTCATTCAACGTTATTTCTCCTTACATTCTGTTTTGCAGATTAATTTGAGGGCGGAAGAGGTTGAAGTGCAGTTGGTTATACTTTTAGATTTTGCTTGTAGATTTAACTGTTTGTGGTATTGAAGTTTTATTATTGTTCTAATTGTTTTATAATTGTGGTTATGATTTAGTCTAATAGTTGCTCTTTGATATATTTACAGTTGCTAACTGAGAAAAAACGCAAGTTGAAATCGTTCGTCCTGCAGGGAAGTTAAGAGAAGAAACGGCTTCGAGATTTATTCTGGACAACTTCATTAGAGATTAAGAACAAGGGATTGAAAAGAAGGTTTATTTTTCTGGAGAAGATGAAGAGTTGTTTGGGTTTTGTAACCGATGAGAACAATGAATTGTTCAAAAGAAATTATTTATCATCCAAATAAATCATATTTTATTGATTATGTGTGTGTGTGTGTATATATATATTTTATTATATTGGAAGTATTTGGGGCGGAAACATTTGCTTAAATGGTTGCAAGTGGCCCTTTACCACAATAGTTAAAAGGTGTTAAGTCCTTGCATGACGACATGGGTTCGATCTCTATCGGTGGCTAATCTAACATCTAATCTAACAAAATCTATCGTTTGACAAAAAAAAAAAAGGTTGAAAGATATTAGTGGAATATTTTTAAATAAGATTTTCCAAAGTGGCAGATAAGACTAATAGGTGCCGAAATTTGACACCATTCACCCCTAATAACAATGGCAACGCCTTTTTTAGAGGCAAATATATTTTCCGCGGTTGCTTTCTATTAGGGGTGATTTTTCAAGATATTTACCCCTAATAAAAACTTTTAGATGCAAATTTTATTGCCCCTAGTACTTACGTTTCTTGTATTATACTTGACTCCATAACTCTGCAGAGATACAAGATTTGGTTTTCATGGGTGATCAATTTTTATTTTCAGAAAATTCAAGATCAATTTATTTTATGTCTATCTATGGTGAAGTTTATGCCCATAGCACACATGATAAAATGTTTGTTCAAGATGAACTTCGATTCGAACTTGAGGTCGAGTTCTTTCTAAGAAGATCTAAATGACGAAAGACGAATTGGTGTTATTTTAGATGTGAAAAAGTTAAAAGAAGTAAGCGCCATTTAATTATGAAAAGTGGTTGGAGAGTTAGTAATTCATGGGTTAAAAGATTATTTGTTGCTGCATTGGAAGAATTAGTTTTGTTATTAATAGAGTAGGATATGGGAAGGGAATAACTGACACTACTACAAAAGTGGCTATAACTGGCGGTTCAAAAACCGACAAGGAAACATAATTTCTGTCGGATATTTGGTAAAAATCCGACATCAAATCATGCAATGTCTAGTGTCATGAAAAGGTTTTGATGTCGGTTAGTCCCCTTAATCCGCCACGAAGAAGGAAAGCAATATAAAATAAAAAAGGATAGTAGCGTCGGTTAAGAGTGACATCGAGGCTCACGTCAGATACATGTGACATTAATTACTGACATGGTGTCGGTCCTAACTGACATCATCTAACAATTCCATAAATAAAATAACCAATCTACCGTCGGTCCTAACCGACACTACCTAACACTTCGATAAATAAAATAATAAAAATACTGTCGCCCATAAGCGACACCACAAATATTAATAATTAAAAAATTAAAAAGTCTGTCTCAGTTTTTAATTAATAATAATTAAAAAAAATTTATATGAAAATAATTCCTACCATATTTAATGTATAGGCCTAAACAAACATTAATAATAACTATTAACAATAACAATAGTACCAAACACTAATAATTATCCACCATAACAAACATTTTATATCTGACATTACACATAACATACAAAAACTCATCCGCCATAACAAACACTAAATCCAACATTACAAATACAACATACAAAAAAAGAGATAAAAACTACAAATGCTGGCCAAAGTGTTATACATATCCACCAAGAAAGCGAACCAAATAAACTAGTCAATAGAACCAGAGCCTGAATATGGCCTAGATCCTTCTTGAGTTCCTCCTTGTGGTCCGGAAGCCCTCGTCAATTCCACATTAAATGCAGCACCTGCGAGCATTCCAGAAAACTCACCAGTTGGAACATCCGGGGAAAATCCACCAGGAGAATGCATCTCGGGTCGATATACTGGCATTTGATATGCCAGCTGCTGCATGTATGACATGGGCTGCGTAGATGTCAGATACATAGGATATAAAAAAGGTTGCTGATTATGGCCTGTATACAGACATGTATGACATGAGCGGCTGCTGCATGTATGACATGGGCGGCTGCTGCATGTATGACATGGGCTGCGTAGGCGTTGGCTATATAGGATATAAAGGAGGTTGCTGATTATGGCCTATATACGGATATGCAGGATGAGGCTGACTCTAGCCCGATTGTTGGGTTCCCTGTGGGCACGGATATGCAGAAGGAGGAGGCTGACTTTGGCCTGACTGTTGGGTTCCCGGGCTATGCGATGGTCACTGCTGAAATTGTTGCATGAACATCATCAACAACTAATGCTGATGATCGAACATCCGCTGCTGCATGTTGTCTGATTGTTGAAACTTAGCGTCTAGCTCCGCCAACCGTTTAGCATTATCTTCGTCCCTCATCCTCAATTCATTGTTTTCAATCATCAGCAGTGCTACTGAACTCCTGAATGATCTCCTGGAAGAATTAGAAGTATAAGTTGAAGAAGATGCATACAACACCATATCAGGAGTCTCCCCATGGCCAAATCCTCAGACCCTATTATGACTCTCAAGACCCATAGTCTCGACTTAAACTTGGGTTCTAAGTTCATCATTGTCTTCTTAGCCAGACGCAATCAAAGATTGAATATTTCTCTCCATGGTTGCCTTGCAATACAATATTTAAAAATAAAAAAATCAACAATCATAAAAAAGAAAAATAAAACGATAGATATTAAAAATTAATAACAATGAAATACTAACACGAAAAAAAAATCAATTACCCCTGTGCGCTGAGATGTTTCATCAATTGAAGTTCTATCTTTTCGTGTATGACAATGACGAAAAAAAGAAATAGGGTCTACCTCATTCCCATGCTTATTCTGCTTTAATTATATGTCAATGAAAAAACAAACAATTTTAAGCAACCTTCACCTTAAAAATGAAATTTCTAACAACTATATATTAAATTTAAAATTAACTACATTTATTAAAAATGTACAACCCATACATATTCTTCTCGCACTCTTGCAAACGATTTTGAACCGGTTGTATGGTTCATTGTTTTCAACTCCCGATTATGTTTATTTTTTTCAGCAATCTCCTAAAAAATAAGAGAATTTACTAGACAAATTTAAAAGGTATTACAAAATAAATCATAAAAAGTTTACCTTTGTTCTTTCTTTATTCCAGTATGTCACCAACTCTACCCACTGTGCATGATCCACATCAGGAGGAGGGTTGTAGTGCTCCTCAACTGCTCTATTAGTATAATTTTTTTTAAATTTATTTCTATGCTCTTTGTGCGCATGCTCTGCAATCTGAAGCGTCATGTGGCGGATCATAGGCATTTTCACTATATCTTCTTCTTGAAAAATAGCACTTCCCTAAATTCATAAAAAAATTCAAGCTAATTAATTATTATTATAGTCATTGACTTATTCTACTATTTTCAAGTAAAAAAAACATATATACCTTTATTCTATTCCAGAACACTTCCTTGTCTTGTTCCTTAATCAAGCGTCAATCTCTCGTCAACAGAAGATTTCTATGATCTCTAACTTCTGACGCTACACGTTTTGAAAAAGCACTAGAATTTTCACTAATGCATTTGCAAGACGAATCAAATGAACAAGGCTGTTCTTTTCATTTGGGAATTGCGGGTCCGCGAGTTCTCCATTGAGATGTTCCTTATTAATACAGAACAAACAATTAAAAACCAAGAAACAAAAATCAATTTTCAATTTAAGCATAATATTAGTTAAAATACAAAACACAAACTGAAGAAGATGATGATGATAATAATAATAATAATAATAATTTAAAAATGAACTAGCTTCAAACTCTTCCTCTTCGAATTGGAGTTCCGCAGAATGTTGATCTTCGATATGTAGATCCATAGCAAAAGTTACTGGAAGGAGAAGGAGAAAGACTGAAATGAAAACACGAATGAAATGGGGAAGGAGAAGGAGAAAGACTAAAATGGGGGAAGAAAGGGACGCATGGGGAAGAATGAATTAAACGAGAGAGAAGGAAATGAAAGCACGGATGAAATGGTGAAGAAATGGGTTTAAATATGGATAATAATGCACATGGCGTTGAATTAAATGAAGCTTGCGTCGGTTAAAATCGACAGAAAGTCTGACACACTTGACTGACTGACTGACTGTCCCCTTCCCAAGTGACTGATTGAAATTCCTCTTCCCACCTCAACGTCCCGTCGGTTATAACCGATGCCACATCTGAAATTCCTCTTCCCAAGTCAACGTCCTGTCGGTTATAGCCGACGCCACATCTAACACACCTAACATTTTGCTGCGTCGAATTAAATGAAGCTGGCGTTGAATTAAATGAACTTGGCATCGGTTAAAACCGACACTACATCTGACACTGACTGACATTCCTTTTCCTAATCCATTTCCGCGTGCAAAACAAGCGGAAAAATTTCCGCCTAAATATTTCAAATTATCCGACACAGATAACTATGTCGTCACCTAAAAGCGATAGGAAAGTAGTTTTAAAAAACAAAAAAAACTAGCTGTTTTTTTTTTTGTTATCTCATATAACATTTTAATATTTTAATAAATAAAATTTAGTTTATATAAAATACGTAATAAAAAAAACTAAAATATAATTTTATGATAAAATATCATCACACACGAATTGAAACATAGTCTAATTAATACTTAAAATACATAAAATAATTAATCTATTTATTCTGTGTCATCATCTGTTAGCTCATCGTCGACATTGGCATAATTAACGAACACGGTAGGCAACGGTAATGATTCATGAAAAGGAGTCTCCTCCATGCCAACCCTTGTATGGAATTTTCATTGTTAAGTATCCGATCATCCAAATTAGGTATGGTATAATCATCAATTGCATCACTATCCTCTAATACATTAAACAAATCCCTCGGTTGCGTTCGAACAACTACGTGCCAATCTTTTTCAATTGTGTTCTCCACGTAAAATACTTGTAATGCTTGTGATGCTAATATGAAAGGATCCTCTTTAAATCCCAATCGATTGAAGTTTACCATAGTAAATCCATATTGATCGGTCTTCATTCCTCGTGGACTTTCACTATTAACCCATTCGCACTTAAATAACATCACAGCTCAACCCTTATCTCCTGCCTCAGTAGGACCACAATATTTAACCTCGAACATATCTACAACTCTGCCATAACAATTCACTTGCCCAATTGTACCAACAACATTTGCAAGTACAAAGACACCACAATTTTGATTCTTATGCTTATCATCCATAGATTTTATAAGAAATCTGAACCCATGAACAATGTGACTTTTATATCTACTCACAACCCTACCAGGATAATTAGCTAGCCAATGCAAGTCTTGAGATATTAATGTGTCATTAGCATGACATCTTGAATTCATCTGTAATAAGTATAAAGATAAAAATTGACAAGATAACTATAAACATGTTATAATTAAAATGTAAAATAAATAAATAAATAATGTGATTGTTATATCAATTCACATGCAATGTTCTAAAAAAGGGCCTAGGCGGGCGGTGGTGACCCGAGACGTTTTCTTGCAAATCGGTTGGAAAAATCGGTTGGACTCTAGGCGGGCTAGGCGGTTTTTTTATTTTTTATTTTTATTTTTTTTTTGAAATTTAAAAAAAAAATCCTATCTACATTACTATATTTCCTTATTTCCCTCTTATTTTGCATTTTATGTGGTTTTAAATTGTGAACTTATTGTACATGTGTCATCCTACAATACTTCTCACTATGATTATATGGCATATATGCTTAATGTGTTTTTAAATTTTGGACTTGTTGGATACTCTTTTTGCATTTTATCATTCTTTTATTATCTTATCCATAGATTTCATACAAGTATAATTTTTTGTAAGTGTCAATATGCACTTATTTAGAAGATATACAAGAAATTTACCTAAATCCGCCTAGGCCGCCTAGACCCCGCCTAGCCGCCTAGGCGCTAGGAGCCAGCCCGCCGCCCGACTAACGCTTAGCATTTTTTAGAACCTTGCTCACATGTTGCTTGAACCATTCTAGAAATTCTTTCTTGCTTAGCTCCTTGATTTGTTACACAGTTAACCTTTCTCGACGATGTTTAGTTTTCAAGAATTCCTCATGTTGCCTAGGCAATTATGTCCAAATTTAGATAATTAATTTTTCAAAGTTAAGAAAACCAATAAAACATTAAGACGAATGATTAAACGTTCTTACCATCTAAATGGGTTAACTTCATCACAATTATTTAGACTATGGCACTGATCAAGAACATTTAGATTGAGCTCCACATTTTCTCATGAACCCATATAACATCATTTGGAGTCAAAAATTGATAACCCACTAGATAATCCACGTCCAATACTATCTTCATTTCAGCCTCTACGGGTACGACGAGACTCGGCATCTCTAAGATACATGGAACAGAAGAACAAGCACTCATCCACCAAATATGCTTCAGTAATAGAACCTTCAGGACGACTCTTATTACGAACGTAGCGCTTCAATGTTTGCAAATACCTACAATTATAAAACGAAACACAAATTATTAATTAAAGTTATGACTACAATTTAAAAAAAAATATAAAAATTTGTTAATTACTATTGAATTAGATACATCCATCTATATTGAATAGGCTCTGCAAGAGCTGCTTCATATGCCAAGTGAACTGGGGAGTGCAACATTATATCAAAAAATGCAGGAGGTAATATTTTTTCAAGTTGACATAATGTTAAGGCAATTCTTGAATTCAATTGCTTGAATCCTTCCTCAGACTCATTCTTACTACACAACTGTTTGAAAATTGCACTCAACTCTAATAATACCATAGTAACAGCTTTAGGCAAAATCGGACGTATTACAAGCAGGAGTAACTGCTGCATTAAAACATGGCAATCGTGACCTTAGAACCCATGTATTTTTTGTTCATTCACGTGCACACATTGCGACAAATTTGATGAATATCCATCGGGGACCTGAATAGTCAACAACACTTTGCAAACTGCAGTTTTTTCTTCTCTTTTCAACATGGACAATGTTGGAGGTCGAAATGTTCTATTTCCTTCTCTACGTAGGTGTTGACTACGTCTTATGTTCAACACTTCAAGATTTGCACGTGCAATCAATCCATCTTTAGACTTTTCTATATCTAGCAATGTTCCCACCACATTGTCACATATATTCTTCTCGATATGCATAACATCAAGATTGTGTCTAATCAACATATGCCTCCAATAAGGTAGTTCATAAAAAATAGATTTCTTCTTCCACTGACTGTTACTACTTCTACTGCTCGAAGTTCTTCTTCTGCATTGCCTAACTAAAGCATCTTTGTTTGTTTTTCCAAAAGTAAATCTGAATGTAGAAAGTTCTTCAAGACATTGTAAACCAGTCAACTGCCTTGGTGCACTACGATGCTCTCGCCGACCATTGCAAGCTGTGGTTTGCCTTCGAAACCTATATTTGCAAGAAAGCGTCGATGCCCTAAATAAAAAATCTTACGACTCGCCGGCAAGCAAATAGATTATGTATCATGCATGTAATGTGGACAGGCTTTATAGCCATGTGTACTCCATCCTGACAACATTCCATAAGTCGAAAAATCACTTATGGTCCATAAGACGGCAGCATTCATCGTAAAATTTTGGTTGGAATACGCATCATAAGTGGGAGTGCCCACCTCCCACAACTCATTCAACTCGTCAATCAATGGACGTATGTACACGTCAATCTCTTTACAGGACTGCGCAGTTTTGGTATTAAGTTATTAACAGTGACAACAACAAATTCGGTTGCTTCATACACATCCAGGGTGGCAAATTGTAAACAGAAAGCACCACATGCCATGTGCTATGGTCATGCCTCATTTTCCAAAACAGATTATATCATCATTGGCTAACCCTAATCAGACTTTTCGAATTTCTGACACAAACTCCGGATATAAATTATCCAAATGCTTCCATGCTGGAGAATCTAAAGGATGCCTCATAAACTCATCCTTAGGACATTCAGTTACGTGCCACCTCATATGTTTAGCCGTATGCTTTGACATAAAAAACTGCTGCAATCGTGATTTTAAAGGAAAATACCACATAACATTAGCTGCGATTTTTTTCCTCGAGCTATCTTATGCGTTGGTAATTTTATCTCTTGATTTAGCACAAATCGAGCACACGGTCAACTTCGAAGTGTCTTTCTAATAGATCATGCAATCATTGGGACATGCATCAATCTTCACATACATCAGACCCAAGTCATTTATAATTTTTTTTGCCTTATAATAGGATTTAGGCAAACAATCCCCTTCAGGCAACATTTTTTTAATTAACTCGAGTAATGTGGTGAAGATCTCGTCGGGCATTCCCGCTAAACACTTGATCTAATACAATCTTACAACTGCTTCCAATTTCTTAAACTCCTTACAACCTGGCCATAAATCTTGATCTGCCACTTCAAGCAACCTAAAAAATGTCTCCACCTCTTCTAGACGCCTTTCCCAATAGGAGGTTCAGTAGACGGCCCAACATCTTCTTCTGTTAATGGTTGGACAAATACATCATTAAGAAAATCATGCATACTAGTCACCTCATCTCCTGTTTCTTCTTCTCCAAGTGCCACATTTTGCTCTCCAATGTTGCGCTCACCATGATGTCTCCACCAAGCATTTTTATAATCTTTATCCATATCATACAATACGAGATGTTAAACAATAGTGTTCCTAATAAAAGTATGTCGATTACAACATCTTTTGCAAGGACATTTAAACTTATCCGGGCCAACACCATTTGCAACTGTTTGATCCAAAAACAAATTAATTCCAGCTGTATACACTTCCAAATTTCGGGGTATTGTCAACCAACTCTTGTCCATGTTTTACCACTTTATGAGGGCAAAATATTACGTTGACACTAAGATCCCTACAATCTTTCAATCCCTATCATGTAGGCATAATTGTTAGAATTTTCAATTTCTATCTTTCAACCCTTGAACTCTATCACGATTGCAATCTTTTAATTTCCAACACCTATTATAGTAAAAACAAATTAAAATAACAACAAAAAGTTATCAAAATTATGCTCATCTAATCTTGCTTGTTTGTTAAATTCAAGTTTTGTATATCCTCATAACAATTAGAGTGAAAAAAAAATTAATTTAACATAATATATTCTTATATTACTAAATATTATCAGTTTATGTTATATTTAATATTGTTAATTTAACATAAATGCTTATAAATATTATTTATTTGCATTTTCTCATAACAATTCAAGTGATAAAATTAATTAATTAAACTAAATATTTATTAATTTAACATAAATCGTAGACATTTATCTAAATACTTAAATTAGAATTTTTAAATAAATAAACTTGTGTATTATACAATTTAAAAATTAGGGAATTTAGTGATAGAAATAGACCTGGCAATTTCTTACACGACCCGTTAACACAACACGCAAACGACAAGAAAATAACGGGTTTCGGGTCAACACGATAACTAATTGGGTCATTATCGGGTCACACGATAATAACCCATTAATAATGGGTCCTTAACAGGTTTACACGAGAGTGACATGCGTGTGACATCCCACATCACCCAGGGGAGTGATCCTTAAATGTATATTCTCATCCCTACGTAGCACGAGGCCTTTTGGGAGCTCACTCGCTTCGGGTTCCATCGGAAATTCGAAGTTAAGCGAGAAGGGGGCTAGAGCACTCCTATGATGGGTGACCCACTGGGAAGTTGCTCGTGAGTTCCCAGAAACAAAACCGTGAGGGTGTGGTCAGTGCCCAAAGTGAACAATATCGTGCTACGGTGGTGGAGCGGGCCCGGGAAGTGATCCGCCCCGGGCAGGGATGTGACAAATGTGTGTCGATGAGGACGTCGGGCCCCTAAGGGGGTGGATTGTGACATCCCACATCGCCCAGGGGAGTGATCCTTAAATGTATATTCCCATCCCTACCTAGCACGAGGCCTTTTGGGAGCTCACTGGCTTCGGGTTCCATCGGAACTCCGAAGTTAAGCGAGAAGGGGGCTAGAGCACTCCCATGATGGGTGACCTATTGGGAAGTTGCTCGTGAGTTCCCAGAAACAAAACCATGAGGGCGTGGTCAGTGCCCAAAGCGGACAATATCGTGCTACGGTGGTGGAGCGGGCCCAGGAAGTGATCCGTCCCGGACCGAGATGTGACACGTGAGTAACCTATTTCGACACGATAAGGAAAAAGTTATTTTGATGATTTTAATTTTGTAAACTACTAAAAAAACTTATTATAAAAATACAATAGATATAATGAATATTTATATATTGTTTATTAATTATTATTCTATATAAATTTTAAAATTTAATTTTTATTTATTTATTTTTATAGTATATTATAGGCAAAGATTGAGATTAAAAATCATAAAACACATTAAAAATAAAAATATCAAGTAATTTAAAGATACCAAACACATTAAAAAAATTATAATAATTAATTTACATGTGTGAAAAATATGAAAAAATATGCAAACGCTCGTAGTCGCATCCTCTATGCTTTGAGGATGGGTATATGATAGTTTGAATTTTTAAAACCATACAAACTCTCATGAATAGTATTTTTAAGGGAGTTCAAAATAAACAAAATTCATAATCATTAATGTATAAGTCTGAAAGATGTGAAAGCATAATAAACGTTCATAATTGCATCCTCAATGCTTAGACGATGGTTACATGGTCGTTTAGATTTTTAAAACCCTTCAAATCTCATTAACATTGTTTTTTTATTTGAGTGCAAAATTAATAAAATTAATAATAATTATTGTAGAAGTGTGAAAAATGTAATCACTCGTAATGAAAAGCTTTACAACTTTCATGAAGGGATCAACTCCGAAATTAGGTATGTATATACTAATTTAGTATTATGTTTTACATTTTTTGGGGTCAAATTATGTTTTTCATTTTCATTTTTACTGATTTAAAATATATTTTTCTTAACGGGTAACGGGTTGGGTCATATTACCTGATAATATTAATGGGTTGATTTCGGGTCGGGTCATATTACCCGTTTACTTTAACGGGTATTACACAACACGACCCGTTAAGCTATCGGCTATGACACGAAAACGACATAAACACGAGAAACACGACACGAATGCCAGGTCTAGATAGAAACCTGAATTATGGAAGAATTCCGTCGTCGATCAATTCTTTATGTACTCAACCAACTCAAATAAAATCCCTACAAAATTAAATTGTAAACAAAAATTAAACATAAGAGGAGAAAATAAAAATACTAGAAGCAAGAAAAACTTACTGTGAAGAAGAAGGAATAAATGAAGTTGGAAGAACAAATAAGAAAGATGCGAGAGAGGAAGAAGAAAGCACAGGGCAGGGTATATAAAGAACACCAATCTGTCGCCTACAACAGACATCGGGTTTCAAAATATTTAAAAAGATTAAAATTTATGTCGGCTACAACCGACACCGGGTTTCAAAATAATTAAAAATAATTATTAGTGTCAAGTAAAAGCGACACCAGTCTTCTTTTAACCGACACTAACTTTATGTCGTTTACAAGCGACACGATTTTCTTTTTATATGACACCACTATTTAAAAAGATTAAAATCTATGTTGGTTATAAGTGACATTAACAGTTTATGTCAGTTATAAGTGACATTAACAGTTTATGTCAGTTATAAGTAACATAGACAGTTTATGTCGGTTATACCTGACAGCAATTTCGACACCATGTAAAGTAGGTGTCGGAAATGTCTTATCCACCAGTATGTTATATAAAACCGACACCAACCACCGACACAATAAGCCACTTTTGTAGTAGTGTAAAAGAAAGGAAATCGATTAGTTATTCCTCAAAGTTAGAGTACGACTAACACAACGCTCATGCCAATCTTATTTATGGAGTTGTGTTCATGATTATACCACCAAAATACGAGGATACTTGACTCCATAACCCAGAGATACAAAATTTGGTTTTCAACAGTAATCAATTCTTATTTTCAGAAAATTCGAGATCATGTTATTTTCTATCTATCTTATCATATTATTCAATTGAAAATCGAGAATTTCTTTCAAATATCTCGAGTTTAAGAATTCTTTAAGGATAACTGGTAGTGATCCGTTTAAGTATTATTGAGATGACAGCTGCTGCCATTTTAAGTATTATGTACGATTTTAAACAATTATGGGAAAAAATGTGCAACCTTCTGCAATAAAGTGTTTCCAGCACAAATCATATTGTGAACGTGGACACTATGCCACTGTTTCACAAGAAAAATTCTAAAAGACAATCCTCCTCCTATTAATTAGTTCTATCTCTTTCATTCACAACCTCATCTTCCTCTTATGTCAACAATACAATAAATTCAAACCTACTCTTTCCTATTTCAGACCAACTTCCAACTTCCAACTTCCAACTTCCAGGTCCATTAATTTACATCCCACCACTAATTCTAATATTTTATTATATGTATGTGTCATAAAAACAATAATCTTCACTTTTAAATTAAAAAAAAAAAAAAAAAACTTTGATCTTTCTCTTTCACGGTGCAACTTGGAAGCAAGACTCCAGTCTACAAAGATATTCTTCTGCCCATTTTATGAAATTTCATATATATTGTCATATACAATTCTGTTATAAAATGTCAAAGTTAGAGAGATAACCTTTTAGTGAGTGAAACGCAGAGGTAAAATATTCCACTGTAATTAAAAACACTAGGAGATGGCAAATTAAAAAGGGAGGGATGGATGATGTTATTGAGAATTCTTTCTTTCTGTTTGCTATATCTTTCGATTGCAGTCGAGTGCTCTATTTATAGAGCAACTCGTATTATTACAGTTTGACGTTTACAACATCTAACTTTGACAATACAATCTCCTACATTCCCAAATTCAATTTCACTCTGCCCATGAAACTGATGTGGGCATTCATCAATATGCCAACATTTTCAACATTGCAAATGTATGTTTTCAATACCTACCACCAATGTTTTCAACACTCCCCCTTGGATGCCCACATATCAACATCAGGTGCCTCGTTAAAACCTTGCTTGGAAAAACCCAGTGGGAAAAAACCATAGCGAAGGAAAAAGAGTACAACTTTACCAGAATTGTTGATGTAGTGTTAAGTATGCTTATGTTGCCTCGTTAAAACCTTGATAGGAAAAACCCAGTGGGAAAAATCCTAATCGAAGGAAAAAGAGTACAACATGCATGTATCATGGATGCTCCCCCTGATATGTATCTCCCCCTGATTCCGCATTCTCTAAACTTAGCTGTTTGGTAAGTCGACGTAATCCGATGCTTTGCACTAATTCCTGAAACGTGCACTTTGGTAGAGACTTGGTGAACAAGTCTGCCAGATTTTCATTAGAACGGATTTGTCTGACTTCAATAACTTTAGCCTTCTGAAGCTCATGTGCACTGAAAAACTTTGGAGATATGTGTTTAGTTTTATCGCCTTTGATGAATCCTTCCTTCATTTGGGCAACACAGGCTGCATTATCTTCATGAATGACAGTTGGATTGTCTGTCTTCGAAGTTAGACCACATGAATTCCGGATATGATGGATCATTGATCTTAACCAAGAACATTCACGACTTGCTTCATGTAAAGCAATTATTTCTGAATGATTTGAAGATGTAGCAACTAATGTTTGCTTTGTTGAGCGCCATGAGATCACTGTATCTCCATTCTTGAACACATATCCAGTTTGTGAGCGAGCTTTATGCGGATCAGAGAGAAAACCAGCATCTGCATATCCAACAAAGACCTGGTCATTTATGGAGTTCTTTGAGTAGAAGAGACCCATGTCTGTTGTCCCACGAAGGTATCGCAATACATCTTTGATACCCTTCCAATGTTGAATTGTTGGAGCAGAGCTATACCTAGCTAACAAGTTAACTGAAAAAGCTATATCTGGTCTAGTACATTGTGCTAAATACAACAAAGCACCTATTGCACTCAGATATGGTACTTCTGGACCAAGAACCATTTCATCCTCTTTTTTTTGGACGGAATGAATCTTTTTTAATGTCCAGAGAACGAACGACCATTGGCGTGCTGAGTGGATAGGCTTTGTCCATGCCAAATCGCTTCAGAATTTTTTCAATGTAAGTTGATTGGTGGACCAAAATCCCACTAGCACAATGCTCGATCTGCAGGCCGAGACAATATTTTGTTTTCCCAAGGTCTTTCATTTCAAATTCGCTTTTCAGATATTCAGCAGTTTTATGGAGCTCTTCAGGAGTCCCAACTAGGTTCATATCATCAACATATACTGCCACTATAGCAAATCCAGAATTGGATTTCTTAATGAACACACAAGGGCAAATGACATTGTTGATGTATCCCTCTTTGATCAAATATTCACTGAGACGATTATACCACATTCGTCCAGATTGTTTCAGACCATACAATGATCGCCTTAATTTGATTGAGAGCATACCTCGTGGTTTCTTACTTGTTTCAGGCAACTTAAGTCTTTCTGGGACTTTCATGTATATGTCAGCATCTAATTCTCCATATAGATACGCAGTGATGACATCCATGAGTCGCATGTCAAGTTTTTCTGAAACCACTAAACTTATTAAGTAACGGAATGTAATTGCATCCATTACAGGAGAATATGTCTCCTCATAATCAATTCCAGGTCTTTGAGAAAAACCTTGTGCAACGAGTCGTGCTTTATATCTAGCAATCTCGTTTTTCTCATTGCGTTTCCTTGTGAATACCCATTTGTAACCCACGGGATTTACATCAGGCGGGGTTTGGACTACTGGTCCAAAAACACTTCGCCTTTCCAAGGAATTTAATTCTGCCTGGATTGCATCTTTCCACTTAGGCCAATCCTGTCTCTGTTTGCATTCATCAACAGAGCGGGGCTCAATATCATCACTTAAGATGATTTCAGTGGCTACTGCGAATGCAAACATATCCTCAATGATTATTTCATTTCGATCCCACAATTCATCAGTACATGCATAATTTATGGATATTTCTTTGCTTTCATGTACTTCTGTCTCTTCAGGGACAGGTGTCTCATCAAGGACATTTTCTTTTTCTGGAAATCCAGAATCATGAATTGTGGATTTGTCATTCATTCTCTCTTCATGAATGATTTCATTTGGATTCAATTGTGCCCTCGTCTTTCTCTTTCGAGGGGCTGAATCTTTTGAACCTGGTGGTCTACCACGCTTCAGGCGTGCACCAGATGAATCATTCGCTACCACTTTATTTTGTCCAACAGGGACATCAATTCTTGCAGGTGCATTTGCAGCTGGTATATGTGATTTTGTCACTTTCATAGCATCATTAAATGCATCTGGCATTTGATTAGCAATGCTTTGAAGATGAACGATCCTTTTCACTTCATTTTCACATTGAATGCTTCGAGGATCAAAATGAGACAAGGTGGGAACAACCCATGTCAGCTCTTTCCGTTCTTCTGGAACGATCTTTTCTCCCCCTAACAACGGGAAGACTGTCTCATCAAAGTAACAATCAGCAAAACGTGCTGTAAACATATCACCTGTCAAGGGTTCCAAATATCTGATGATAGATGATGAATCAAAACCCACATAAATTTCCAGTCTACGTTAAGGTCCCATTTTAGTGCGTTGCGGCGGTGCAATAGGCACATAAACAGCACAACCAAAAACTCGTAAATGTGAAATGTTTGGCTGATGTCCAAACACGAGTTGTACTGAGGAGTATTGGTGATTGGCTATAGGCCTCAATCGAACCAATGATGCAGCATGTAAAATGGCATGTCCCCATGCAGAGACTGGCAATTTTGTTTTCATAAGCAGAGTGCGAGCTATTAACTGAAGCCGCTTGATCAATGCTTCTGCTAGCCCATTTTGAGTATGGACATGAGGAACAGGGTGTTCAACATCAATGCCCAATGTCATGCAGTAATCATCAAAGGTTTGGGACGTAAATTCACCAACGTTATCAAGTCGGATTGACTTAATGGGATAATCTGGGAATTGTGCTCGTAATTTAGTTATCTGAGCAAGAAGTCTCGCAAAAGCTACATTCCGAGTAGACAAGAGACAAACATGTGACCATCGGGTAGATGCATCAACCAAAACCATAAAATATCGAAATGGTCCACAAGATGGTTGAATAGGTCCATAAATATCCCCTTGAATTCTTTGTAGAAATGATGGGGATTCAACATCAACCTTTAGTTGTGATGGTCTAATTACCAACTTCCCTTGGGAACAAGCCTTGCAAGGGTTATCATTTGAGATAGCAATATCTCTGCTCAATAATGGATGTCCATTAGAGTTGGTAATGATCCTACGCATCATGGTGGATCCTGGATGACCCAAACGGTCATGCCAAAGCATGTAAACCTTTGAATCAATGAACTTCTGGTTCATGACAGTATGTGATTCAATTGTCCTTATGTATGTATAATACAATCCACTCGACACACCACGCAACTTCTCCAATATACGCTTCTGGGTATCATTGGAGGTAATGCATAGATACTCCACATTTTCTACACTTTTCGTTTCAATGTGGTATCCATTTAGACGTATGTCTTTGAAACTCAACAAATTTCGAGTAGATCGAGTAGCATACAATGCATTTTGTATGGACAATATTGTTCCATTTGGTAACATAATTAGGGCTTTCCCTGAGCCTTCAATTACATCTGAAGGTCCTGATATTGTTGTTACCCCTACTCTTGTAAGCATTAAGCTTGAGAAATACTTTCGATCACGAAGTATTGTATGTGTGGTTGCGCTGTCTACAAGACAAACATCTCCACCATTTCTTATGTTCTGAGAATAACCACAGTTTTTATCCATGCTTTCTGAGTAAATGGAATCACAGTTAACAAACAATTTATAACAAGAAATTTACATGCCACTTTTATTGAATCTGAAAAACTAGTTTTAGACAACAAGTTCAGCATAATAAAAGTACATTAAACATAAATGATTTAATCGGACCGATAGGCTTCATTCCCCCTTTCCACAATGAAGTCTGAAACATCTAGGTGGGTTGTGTTCAACTGTCCTGATAAGTCACACACAGGATCAGGTATATCCATTAGCCTAGCCTGGTCAAGAAAATTAATCTCGACACCCTTCTCCTTGAGGGAGGCTTGATATAGATCCACCAGATGTTTTGGGGTACGACAGGTACGCGCCCAATGCCCATTGCCACCACATCTATGGCAGGCTCCATCAGAGTTCCTGGGAGCATTGCTCATATGAGCTTTGCCTTTATGGCGATTCACATTTTTGAAGCTCGGGCCTGAATTATGCCTCGGAACCTGGTTGTGAAACTGAACACCATGGTTCTTGCCTTTCCTGTTCCATCGACCTTGCTTGTGGCTACGTCCTCGTTTGTGATTATCGCCACCAGAGGATGTGGCGTTCACTTCGAGGGAAGCAGCATTCACTTCTGGGAATGGTGCAGATCCAGTAGGTCTGGAATGATGGTTTCTCATCAGGAGCTCATTGTTCTGTTCAGCTACCAAGAGTACAGATATCAGCTGGTTGTACTCAGTGTAGCCTCGCGCTTTATACTGCTGCTGCAGGAGCACGTTAGAGGCATGAAATATGCTGTAAGTCTTTTCCAGCAACATTTCCTCAGTAATGGTATCCCCACAGAGCTTCATCTGAGAGGTAATCCTGAACAACGCAGAATTGTATTCAGCCACGGACTTGAAATCCTGGATCCTTAGGTGAGACCACTCATAGCGAGCTCTTGGAAGAATCACCATTGTCTGGTGATTGTATCTGTTTCTCAAGGCATTCCAAAGAGCTAACGGATCTTCAACCGTTAAGTACTCACTTTTTAATGCCTCATCAAGATGGCGGCGAATAAAGATCATTGCCTTTGCCCTATCTTGAGAGGATGAGTTACTCTCTTTCCTGATGGTATCTCCAAGATTCCCAGCTTCCAGATGGATCTTGGTATCCAGTACCCAGGTAAGGTAATTCTTCCCGGTAAGGTCCAGAGCAGCATATTCAAGCTTCGCCAAGTTCGCCATTTTCTTTTCTGAAAGAAAATGAGATGTGTAAGAACTTGCAATAATATGTATTCCTGGAGGAATATAGTGTTAGAACTTCTGGTTCTTACAAATTTTTCATTTTGATCTTCAGGCCAAAATGACAAGCACTCGAAACTTCTGGCTCGAGATTTTCAAGGTGAATGAGGAGGGCAATTGTACCGCACCACTCTCATTGAAATAATGTAACATAGAATGGGCGATTATTCCGCACCACTCAAGTAGCAAGAAAATTAAAATACGTAGAGCAGGGTGGGCGATTATACCGCACCACCTAATATTGCAATGAAATTAAACAGCAGGTAAATTTAAATTTGCAGGACAAGATGGGCGATTATACCGCTCCACCTAAATTTTGCAGTAAAATTAGATCCGCGGTCCAAGATAGGCGATGATACCGCACCATCTTGGATCGCAGTAAGATTAACATAAATAAATACTGGGTTAGTAATCAATATCTAAATCAAACAAGAAATCAAAGATGTATGTAACCGCTAGTTGGAGAACTAGAAGCAGGCATGGAGCAAACAGTTCATCGCGAGGGTATACCGCGCAGTTGAGGCAGAGGAAGAAGATGAACAGTAAAAACCTTAGAGGAAACTTTTTTTTTTTTTTTCTTTCGTTCGGCTGAGAGAAAATGAGGGATTGATTTCTTTTGGCTTAGACATGTTTATATTTAGAGACTCGTGCTGATAACGTGTTATAAAATGTCAAAGTTAGAGAGATAACCTTTTAGTGAGTGAAACGCAGAGGTAAAATATTCCACTGTAATTAAAAACACCAGGAGATGACAAATTAAAGAGGGAGGGATGGATGATGTTATTGAGAATTCTTTCTTTCTGTTTGCTATATCTTTCAATTGCAGTCGAGTGCTCTATTTATAGAGCAACTCGTATTATTACAGTTTGACGTTTACAACATCTAACTTTGACAATACAATCTCCTACATTCCCAAATTCAATTTCACTCTGCATGGGCATTGAAACTGATGTGGGCATTCATCAATATGCCAACATTTTCAACATTGCAAATGTATGTTTTCAATACCTACCACCAATGTTTTCAACAAATTCAAATTAATTCAACAACAATAGGATTTGTAAAATCTATTTTGTTCTCTGTAAAATTTTGTTGTTTATCCTCCATCTTACCTCTTATTTAAGTGTTAGCGTTTATAAATTTTTATCGGTTAAACTTAATAGTACAGATTACAAGGTTTTCATGCAACGGTTTCAAAACATAAAAACTCATCTGAGATAATTATGGGTATTGTGAATAGATAATATTGTGCATGTTTAAAAATATTTTTAAAATGACTGAAATCTCTTTTGGTTGTTTTTAGGTTTCAAAAACATTTGAAGTTCATTTTGGAATAAGCACCAATTGTGTACTTCTTGTAGGAAGAATTTCAAGTTCTTTTCCTTGATTCATTTGCATAATAACCAAAGGTTGGTTCTAAAATTATAACAATGGCACATAGCTTGCTTATATATAAACGAGCACTGTAGCTTGCTAAGAACATTCAACCCTAAGTTATAACAATGGCACTTATCACCTTCTCCTCGCTCTCTCCCTCTTTGGTCTCAACTAGTACTAGTTATCAGAGATTAATCCATCTTCCAAAAGTTCTGCTTCAAATGAAACAATCCTCCTTCGTTTATGTCTCAATAAACTTATCACCATCATCGGAGGTTATTGGAAGTAAATAATAGTTTGTGTCTAGTTGGGGTTTGGTTTCCTTGTTTCCAGCAACAAGTTGTTGGAAGTTGGTTTCCTAATTCCCTGCAACGAGGTGCAGCGTCCCATCTTAGAAGTTAGGTTAGTAGAGTGGCGTCCATACCTCTGTAAAAGTGTATAATCAATCCCTTGATTTAAGGGAAGAAATCAGTAGCTTAGGCATGATTGAAGGAGTCTGTTCCTTCTATATTTTGTATATGTACGTTGTCTCTTGTCTATTTTTTCATATGATCAATAAAAAACACATACAAGCTTATCAAATTCCACATGGTATCAGAGTAGTGACCCTAACAGGCCTGTCTCTGCATATTTTTTGTGCGTTTGGAGCTTCTTTCAATCCACAACAATGGCTGAAGAAGATTCTGTTAATCTGGAAGGGAAAAACTCATCTGCTACTCCTTCAATTTTTCTTGACGTTGTTGTTAACCCTAACCAACGTCTCAGTTCTGTCCTACTGAATGAGTTTAATTACCTCCCATGGGAAAGAGCTGTGACTTTTGCTCTTGGAGGAAGATCTAAACTCGGCTATGTCAATAGAGTCATACAAATGCCAGAACTCACCTTACCAACCTATGAAGCTTGGCTGTGCAAGGACCAATTGGTCATGTCATGGCTGCTCAATTCCATGGAGCGGAAGATTGCCGAGATTTTTAGCTAGGCTGAATCATCTATGCATCTTTGGAAGAATATCAAAGAGATGTATGGAAACTAGAATAACTCAGCTCGAGTTTTTCAACTCAAAGGAGATATTGCTAGTCTACAACAAGAAGGAAAAACTTTTGTACAACATCTTGGCACTCTAACAACTATGTGGAATGAGTTAAACGTTTATCGACCTCATACCACTGATGCCACAATGTTGATAAAAAGGGCTGAGGAGGACAAAAATTTTCAACTATTGGCAAGTTTGAGTCCTGATTTTGAAACTCTTCGAAGTCACATTCTCATGAACTCTGATCTCCTTTCTTTCTCGAGTATTTGTGCCATTATCCAACGAGAAGAAGTTCGCAAAAGGGTGATGAATATGGAGGTCAAGACAAGCATGCCCGAAGCTAGGGCTTATGCTTCTAATCACAAGGCTGTTGAAGAAAGAGTCTACAAGGGGAAAAAATTGGATCTGAAATGTACTTATTGCAATGGTGTTGGGCATTCGAGGGATAGGTGTTGGATCCTTCACCCAGAATTGAAGCCTAAATTCTCTAAAGATCACAAGAGTTTTCCAAAAGCCCCTCACAACTATCCACACAAGGCGAATCATGTTGCTTCCTCATCTACAGTGTCGAACTTCACTGCTAATCCAGCAGCCTTAATCAACTAATTTGCAGTATTTCTTCACAAGAAACAAATGGGTGGGAGCTGTGAAGAAACGATCAGCCATGGGAGTAACAACCAAACTGCATTACTTGGTCAGTTTGCAGGGTTTTTTGCTGAAAGTGAGGGCATAGCACACCAAGACACTCCAGGTATTTTGAATTCCTTTTCAACTGCTCTCAACGTTGGTAATGTACATGATTATTGGATTATAGATTCTGAAGCCACTGATCATATGACAAATAAATTCACAAATTTGCATGATTTTGAAAAAATGCCCACCCATTCTCAAGTGTCGGTTGCCAATGGAAAATGGTGTTTCAGTTTTAGGGAAAGGAAAAACAAATTTGATCTCTAAAAAGATAGAGTATGTTGCCCTCTACGTCCCCTCATTTCCTTTTCAACTCTTATCTGTTGGAAGAATCACAAATTCACTAAAGTGCCTTGCCATTTTTTCTCCTCATTCTGTCATTTTTCAAGATCTAGTCACCAAGAAGACGATTGGTGAAGGTTTTTACTTAAATGGACTCTATTATCTATCCAAAGACACCCAAGAAGGTTTTTCAAGTTAGTTCAAGCCTAGCCCAAGAACAACAACTTTGGCACCAACGTCTAGCACATCCTTCTGAAAATGTTTTGTCTACTTTGTTTCCAAATCTGCACAAAATCAAGAACAAATGTGATGTTTGTCACTTGTCTAAGTTTGCTAGATTACCATTCACTTCCTCTATGTCTAGGGCTAGTAATCCTTTTGAAATCGTTCATTCCGATATTTGGGGTCCAACTCTCAAGTCCTTTGATGGATATCAATATTTTGTAACCTTTGTGGATGATTTCACAAGGATAACTTGGTTGTATCTTTTGAAATTTAAAAGTGAAGTTATGGATGTATTTAAAGACTTTCATAAATTTGTCATTACTCAATTTTCTTCGCATATTCATGTCCTACGATCAGATAATGGCACTGAATATATGTCACAATACTTGAGCACATATGGAATTTTACATCAAACAAGTTGTGTTGGTACACCCCAACAAAATGGGGTAGCCGAGAGAAAAAATCGAGACTGACTTGAGAAAACAAGAGTTCTTATGTTTCACATGTATGTTCCCAAGAAATTTTGGTCTTAAGGAGTGCTCACCGCCACGTATCTCATTAATCGATTACCTAGTAGAGTGTTAGATTTCAAATCACCCTATGAAGTTTTGAAAGGCAGAAAACTAAATTTGTCACATTTAAAAGTCTTTGGGTGCACATGCTTTGTTCACATTCAATCCTCACATCGTGACAAACTTGACCCTAAGGCTGTTAAGTGTTTTTTTTTTTTTGGGATACTCATCCACTCAAAAAGGATATCGGTGTTACAATCCAAAGACTAATAAAATTGTGGTTTCAAGGGATGTGAAATTTGAGGAAGCTACCCCCTATTTTACACCAACAATTGATAGTTTTGGGCAGGGGGAGAATTTGCTCGATTTATTTCCTATTCCATGTCCTGCCAATGTCGAATGTCTCTCTCCAATTGATGGTTCTGGGCAGGAAGAGAATAATGCACCATAAGTGCTCATTCCCAATCTAGGAGTGCAAACAGAATCAACCAACACTTCTAGTCCAACCCATGAGACTTCACAAGTGTCTACTCCTACAGCTCAAGTTTGATGCAATCCTGCTCGTGAACGTAATCCTCCACCAAGGTTACTTGACTATGTCACCTATAATGCCAGGTATCCCTTGGCAGATTTCATCACTTATGACAAATTCTCCTCCTCTTATGTTGCATTTCTTAGCGCTTTCAATGATGCTCGTGAACCCCGAAGCTTTCAAGAGGCAAATCTTTGTGATAAGTGGAAGCAAGCCATGGTAGAAGAACTTCAAGCTCTCCATGAAAATCAAACATGGAGTGTTGTCAAGCTTCCAAAAGGAAATAGGGTTGTGGGCAGCCGTTGGGTGTACAAGACGAAGTTGCATTCCGATGGGACTATCGAGAGACATATGGCTTGTTTGGTGGCTCGTGGCTTCACTCAAACATATGGCGTCAATTACAAGGAGACATTTGCTCCAGTTGCAAAAATGAGCACTGTAAGGGTGTTGTTGTCAGTTGCAATTAACCATGCATGACCTCTCTTTCAAATGGACGTAAAAAAATGTTTTTTTGCATGGCGATCTTGAAGAGGAAGTCTACATGAAGCTCCCTCCAGGTCATCCTCAATCTAGTGATCCGGATATGGTGTGTAAACTTCACAAATCAATCTATGGTCTCAAGCAATCTCCTCGTGCATGGTATGCTAAACTTAGTTTCATTCTTGAAGAGTTTGGTTTTCACAGAAGCAACGCAGATTCCTCTCTCTTCGTTCGCATCGGCTTAGCGAGAAAGCTTGTAGTTCTTACCTATGTCGATGATCTAATTGTGACAGGTGACAATCTTCACGAGATTAACTCTCTCAAAGCATCTCTTCAAAGCAAATTTGCAATCAAAGACCTTGGCAATCTCAAATATTTTCTTTGTATAGAGATGGCCTCTTCTCACAAAGGTTTCTTTCTAAATCAACGTAAATATGTTCTTGATCTTCTCCAAGAAACTGATATGATCGACTGTAAACTGCTCGAACACCCCTTGACAGCAAACTCAAGTTGGAAACTCCAGGTGATCCTCTCACAAATTTGAGTTATTATCAACGGTTGGTCGGAAAGCTCATTTACCTCACCATTACTCGTCCTGACATCTCCTATGCCGTGAGCATTGTTAGCCAATTTATGCATGCCCCAACAATGGCTCATTTGCAAATTGTTAAACTCATTATTCGCTATCTTAAAGGATCTGTCGGTCGAGGTATTTTGATGCAAAATAATGGGCATACTCAAATCATGGGGTACACCGACGCAGATTGGGCGAGCAACTCCCTTGATTTCGCAAATCCACCACTGGTTTTTGCACATTTGTTGGAGGAAATTTAGTTACCTGCAAAAGTAAGAAACAAAGTGTTGTTGCTAGGTCTAGTGCAGAGGCTGAGTATCGAGCCATGGCTTCTACTGCTTGTGAACTTATTTGGCTCAAAGGTCTTCTGTCAGATTTGGGTTATTTTCGTAGCCAACCCATGTCCATGTTCCATGATAACCAAGCTGCAATGCATATTGCTTCCAACCCAGTTTTCCATGAACGAACAAAATATATTGAGGTTGACTGTCACTATATTCGAGCACAGGTTCAGTCCAAGGTGATCGACACTCATTACACTCGAAGTCATGATCAGTTGGCTGATATTTTTACCAAGGCCCTTCCTACTAGAGTGTTCCAGGGCATCTTGTCCAAGCTTGGATCTTTTCATCCCTTTGATCCAGCTTGAGGGGGAGTATTGGAAGTAAATAATAGTTTGTGTCTAGTTGGGGTTTGGTTTCCTTGTTTCCAGCAACAAGTTGCTGGAAGTTGGTTTCCTAATTCCCTGCAACAAGGTGCAGCGTCCCATCTTAGAAGTTAGGTTAGTAGAGTGGCGTCCATACCTCTGTAAAAGTCTGTAATCAATCCCTTGATTTAAGGGAAGAAGTCAGTAGCTTAGGCATGATTGAAGGAGTCTGTTCCTTCTCTCTTTTGTATATGTACGTTGTCTCTTGTCTCTTTTTTCATATGATCAATAAAAAACACATACAAGCTTATCAAATTCCACAGAGGTTATCAATAATCCTCCGGCAGCTCGACGGCGACTCGCTCGATACCATCCTACCGTTTGGGATTCCAAACTCATCGACGCCTTCACCACTCAATACACCGTACGTATAATTAATCTTCTGCAAGTTGTCATGACTCATGCATACATGAACACATCTTGATTATTTTTGGCTTAATTTTTTTTTTCATTCTTGCAGTATGAATTACTTGGGGCGCGATTGGAGCGTCTAAAGCAAAACGTTGCTATAACGTTACTGGCAGCATCAACTAGTAGCACTAAAGACACTACTAGCACTTTCTCGATGTTAAAGCTTATCGACTCAATGCAGCGATTGGGAGTGGCCTATCATTTCGAAAAAGAGATCCAAGCAGTTCTAACTAGCCTTGGTTCTTCCAATACTGCCAGTACATCAAGTGATCTTCACGCCGTTGCCTTGCAGTTTCGGATACTACGAGAACATGGCATCCCTATTAGCCCAGGTAAAGCACATGAATTATTTTGTTGATCACAATTAGTATTAAATGTTTTCGAAGCAACGCTTAATTAATTGTGAGTTATGGTGACAAAATGATTGAGCAGATGTGTTTAACAAGTTTACAACCAGAGACGGAAGATTCAAGGATAGGTTAAGCAAGGACATGGAGGGACTTTTGAGCTTGTATGAAGCCTCACACCTTGGTATGGTTGGGGAAGATCATGTTTTGGAGGAAGCCAAAAGTTTTAGTGCCAAAAAGTTGAGACAATTAGTGGGAACACTGGAGGGTGAAGATGGTTTGTTGAAGCAACTAGTTCAGCAATCACTGGAAACCCCCTTACATTGGAGGATGCAGAGGATAGAAGCTCGAAGCTTCATCGATATCTACCAAAAGGACGATTCTATGAACATGGATTTGCTTGAATTAGCCAAATTGGATTATAATATTGTCCAATCAGTATATCAGAGAGAGATAAGGGAGCTATCAATGCAAGAAATATAAATTTCTTTTCTATTTTTTATTTGCAATCTGATTTGATTTTCTACTGACACATACAGTGGAGGATAGGATTTGCCCTACGCACATTATAAAGGCTTGGGGCTTGCATGCTTATATATAAATCGATCTTATCCGCATACGTTGGTAAAATAACGACCACATATATAACGTTTATATATAATGCAACCTCATCCACACACGTTGGTAAAATACGAACCACATATATATTCCCCTTAACATAGCTTACATAGCTTCGCCCCCAGTCATTTTATTTCAATGTTTAGCTTAGTTACAATGCTCAGTATTCACACTGATGCAGGTCTTTAGTTAAATTTCACTAAGATTATATCCAACAAATGCAGATGGTGGAGAGATTTGGATTTTGAACATAAAGCAAATTTTTCGAGAGACAGATTGATGGAGAATTATTTGTGGGCAAGGGAGTCAATTATGAGCCCCAATTCTCGAATTGGAGGATTGCCCTCACCAAATTCGTTTGCATACTAACAGTAATTGATGACATGTACGATGTTTATGGATTTTTGGATGAACTTGAGCTCTATACACATGCAGTATATAGGTAAGTAGTTAATTCAAGTACTAAAATGTAATTTATCTTGGTAACAAAAGTACTTAATAGATGCAATTATATATATATATATATATATATATATATATATATATATATATATATAAAGTGTGATTTTGTTTTTTCGTTGCTTTCTGATTTCGTTTTTGCTTGTTTAATGCAGGTGGAATATGGAGGCCATGGAGAAGCTTCCGGAGTACATGAAGCCAATTTACACAGCCATGCTCAACTTTGGGGATGAAGTAACTGAAAGTATTTAAAAACAATGGTTTAAGTGTTCTTCCTTACATTAAGAAAGAGGTAACTAGTAACAGAGATGATAGCTAAGTTGCTTAAGAACATTCTATTTGTACTCGATCGGGGTTGTCACTAACAATGTTAGACTTGTAGATCTTTGTTGTTAACTAGACAAAAATACATGACTAGAGCGTGTAGGATAACTAGGGTTATAATTGGCCATAATAAATTAGTATGCAAATTACAAAAATGGTATGTTATTCTACTTCTCCCATTTTCTTATTTTATGATTTATTTATTGTGTGCGCGCTTGCGCTTGCAGTGGGTAAATCTTTGTAAATCATATCTGGTAGAGGCACGATGGTTTTACTATGGATACACACCAACCCTAGAAGAGTACTTAAAGAATGCATGGACTTCGGTGGGTGGTCCTGGAGCAGCTCTCCATGCTTATTTATTGTTGCCAGGATGCAACACCATAACAAAAAGCTCACTTGATGACTCGATTAAGCATGGCTCTCCAATAATATATTGGTCATCTCTAATCACTAGACTTAGCGATGATTTGGGCACTTCCAATGTAAAATATATATACGTGTTATATACATCAGCTATACAAGGGTAGTTTGATAATCATTTTATTTCTAATTATTTTTTTCTGGAATTAATTAAGGCTGAGAGTGAGAGAGGTGATGTGGCAAAATCTGTCGAGTGCTGCATGGAAGAAAGAGGCATATCTGAAGAAGAAGCTCAGGACTGCATAAACGAATTGATCTGCTATTCGTGGAAGAAGATTAATGAGGAGAGTTCAAAAACTGCCATACCAAAATCAATTGTAAAAATGTCACTGAATATGGCTCGGACTGCTCATTCTATTTTCCAACATGGAGACGGTATTGGAACTTCAATTGGGGTCACCAAAGATCGTTTAATATCTTTGATTGCTAATCCTATCCCAATCATCACTCACAATTAAGTGGCAAAGATTAAAGGGTGCATTCTTGCTCACCACCATCAAGTGGTGTTAATGCTCATCACCCTCAAAATGGTGGTAATGCTCACCACCCTACTTATTAGCATTATATGAGTTTACATTTTGAGATTTGTATCTATCTACTACACATATCGTAAAATTTAAACCCATTCAACAAAAATAAATAGGGTGGTGAGCATCACCCTTACTTGAGGGTGGTATTAATTCCTTGTGTTATCTTGAAGTGTTTGGATTGAAGACCTCTTAAATTTTATCCAAAATGTCATCTTTGATGTTCGTATCACTTGTAATAAAATGGCTATCGTTTCACCTTTAAAAGCCTTAAAGTGGAGATTGTGTCTATTCACTACACTAAACAAGTGAGAACTTAAAACCATAAGATTAGCTCAATATCAATATATAAAAACATGAACTTACCAAATAATATTTACATCGAAATCATTTAATCTTGGGAATATTTTGCTTATCACCCTCATATGTATCATGTATGCAATTCCAAGGATGCAAATTGTGATTCTGAAAAAATTGTATACGATGGCGCAATCATATAATCATAGAGAGCTGAATTGATTGCAATCGTGTGACATATATAATTCCCCTCACTTGGTATGCATTATATGATGGCGCATGGATTGCTAAATCTCATAAGAGAAATAATTAGGTTAATATTTATTAGCAAGATCAAAATATAATTCCCCTCACTTGGTATGCATTATATGATGGCACATGGATTGCTAAAAACGTGTGAACTTACCAAATAATTATTTACATTGAAATCATTTAATCTTGGGAATATTTTGTATATCAAATGATGGTAATGCCTGACGTCTAATGAATAGTCTGGTTGACTGGGAAACGTAAAATTACAAACTTGCACGGTAACTGATAAGACTGGCAAGTCCCGGTTGTTGTTTAGTTCGTTGGCGTTGCCTCCATGTAACTGAAAAAAAACATTTGCGCGGTATTCAATTTACGTTATTGGTAGTGGAGATGTTGATAGGGTTCTACGTATCTGTAGTCTGAAGAATAATGTTGGCAATTTACAAGTTGATATGAACTCAGGGGAAGAATTTGTCCCTATAAAAAGGGAATGCTGTCGAGTATTTTGCTTGTGCATTCTAGTGATCTACTCCCAATCTTAGATGTAGATCATAAGAGGCACTTAACATTCAATCACGTTCAACATTTGTTGTCCCCGGGAGTCCCATCCTTCCAAGTTGGGTGAGTTCGGGGATCCTTATCAGCCCTCCCTAAGGTAACTCTACCATGGAGTTGTAGCCCATACCCTGCGTGTGGATGCTATGATATATACCCCAGATGATATGAACTCGTCCCTGTAAAATTTTCTTGCTAGGGAGTTAGTTATCCATCTTGAAGAGATACCTTATTGTCTGAAAAATCTGGTAACTGATAATTTAACCAATCAAACTGCAGTAAGTTTCTTTATGGACACCAGACACTTGTCTGAATCCGATTGTTTTTAATTTCTATACATTCTTAAGGGAAATTAAAGTTAATGATTTACACGACAGAACTCAAATCTTAGGATCTTTTTTACTTGGATAGTGTGTCAAATGGTGGAAGCTGGCTATTGATTATGATGTTTAAGTCGTATGTGTGCGTTACATACGTCAAGTAGAACTTGTGCATCTGGACAAGAATTGGTTTTTGTTTATGGTTTCATACATTTTGGCTTCTGCATCTGCATTGATACGAAAGTTTGATTGGTGTCCACTTGTGCCTAGATCCAAAATGATGTACTTTCTAAGTGGCAGTGCTTGTCCCGCCGGTCTATTTGGAGGATGTTTGTCAGTGGTATCCAAATTGAGGGGTTTTTGTTATTTTTTTTTCTTATTTAATGAAGATTTTTCACGGAAAGACTAAAATGATTGATGATGGACAAACTCAGGGAACAGTTCTATTGATTTAAATCTCAAGAACCAAAGTAAAAAATCATGTCAATCTCATGAATCATTTTTGCTAAAAAGTCTTTTTAATAAGACCATCTCCAAAGGAGATGTCAAAATATCCAAATAAGCAATAACAGTTAAAAAAGACAGCTGCAATGTTTTCCAACCGAGAAGCCAAATCTGATGGGGCATGACATGTAATAGCAGCTCTCCCCCTTGCTGTCAAATTTGACAGCGGCTTCAAATATTTTTTTAATTAATTTTTAAATGTTATTTTATTAATTTTTTTTATCAGATCTGCAACTCTCCTCTCTCACTCAAACCTGAGAAGTACTGCTCCTCCTTCTTCTTACCTTTTCTCAGAACCAAACCCAGAAACTAACCTCACGATCTCAACCTAAAACCCAAATGTAAGACTCCATTTTGCACCGTTGCTCAAACAAAGAGCTCTCGAATCCTCGCTGCAATGCCTTGACTACGATTCGAGGAAGATCATCGCCGACAAATTGCAATCCCTCAGCTACAATTCCTCCACCTACAATCCCTTAACTTTGGTTGTGGCCTTTGGATTTCAGGTGAGTTCGAGTATATCGATGTGATGGTAAAGGGCGATAAGTTGTTGATGGAGAAGAAAAGCTGACAAGCCCTGATCACGATGTCCAAGGGACATCGGGATGGTCACGTGTTGGCTGACACCTGAGGGTAACGAAAGCCATTTAAAGAATGCTTATGCTAAGAACATGTAAATCATGCGTATAAAATTTCATTTATGATATGTAGCAAGATAATAAGATGTGACAATTCATAGCGTGAAGATAAAGATATAAATAATATTCAACTGCCAACAATGAATTCACAATGATGAAGCATGGCATGTTCAGAGCATATTCTAAATCAGATTACAACGGAAGGTGTTATTACATGAGTGGTCAAAGCAGAGGAGATAGCATGATGTCACTAGTATGGGAATGCCTCGTAACTCGAGTCGTACTCCTCATACCTAGGTCATGAGGGGGCGCAAAACAAACATGAGTAGACCAGGTTGATATATATATATATATATATATATATATATATATATATAATACTGAAACAGTTATCAACATACTAACCCCCAAAGTTTTATGAAAACTAATAGCATAATATGTGATAGGTTTTCCGAAACCCTAGCATGCCATAAAACTTTCATAAAACATATCTCGCATATATAGTGTGCTAACTAGTGGTATCAATATTGTCCGAAGGCATATAGAACTCTTCCTTCAGAACACTTCCTTCACAAGTATCAATCGTCTGTAGGCTCTTACAACACCCAACCCGAAGGTCGATATAAGTATCATCGCCCAAAGGCTCCTACAGCACCCAACTCGAAGGTCAATATAAGTATCAATCGCCCGAAGGCTCCTACAGTACCTAACCCGAAGGTGAATATAAGTATCATCGCCCGAAGGCTCCTACAACACCCAACCCGAAGGTCAATATAAGTGACCACTAGATACGCACAAACCCATTGAATATAATCTTTCCAAACGAAGGTACATATATCTCAAAAGCATCTTCATAGTATAAAGTCATTCATCATCTATACTATAAAGAAGTGTGTAAAAACATGTTCTAAATAGTATATCGTCATCCATTAGATATCCTACAAAGAACATGGGTTCGATAGAATATATGGTATTCCAAAATATTCTAATAAAGCATAATATCTCATAAAACGTAATCATTAAGTCATACTTTTCATGTATGCATTTCTATTATTAAAACATGCATTTTAGAAGGGGTCCACTCACAAATACTCGGTCGTAGATGAGCCGTACGAAATAGAAATGACAGATTCACCGTTACTAATTGCACCTAAGCACATAAAAGGTACAATTAATAAAATTCTACTCAAATGATTTAATTTGGGAAAACGGACGTAAAAAACGGGTCCACGACATTGAAATTAGCCTAGGAGGGGTTCCGGACGAAACCCTAAAAGTCAACCCAAAAAGTCAACAGCCAAAGTTGACCAGTCAAAGTCAACGGTTAACGTTGACCGGGTTGCGTCGGTCAAAGTCAATGGGTCATAGGTCCGGGTCAAACAGGGTTGGGCTTGGGTTGGAACCGAGTTGGGCCTAAAGAGTTTGCGCCTTAGGGGTTTGGGCTTAAAGGGTTTCTAATGGGTTTGCGGTCGAAAGCCCGGCCCAATTGTTTTTGGGTTTATAACTACATAAAATAATAAAAAGAAAAGGGCTTGGGCTGAGGGTTTAAAGGGCCTAAGTAAAAAGGGTTTTGGGTTTAGTTCAAATGGGTCGAAGGCCCGAGTGTTACAGGCCCAAAGATTTGGGATTTTAGGGGTTTTAGGGTATTGGGTCGGGCCAAAGGCCCGTGGGTTAGGATTTAGAGGGAAAAGGGTTTAGGGTATTGGGCTCAAGGCCCGGCCCAAGGATTAGGCCAAGGGCCTTTGCTACCATGCCTGAAGGCCTGTTTTCTCGCCAGGGAAGGAGGCCGGAGCCTCTCGTGCTCCGGTCAACGGTAAACCACAATCTAACATCCGATCTACCTTCGCCTCATCGTGGAACTACCGAAGGTGGCTGGGTTTTGCCTCGAAACCCACGGGGGTTCACTGAAGGTTCCTGAGCTCGCCGTGCCTCGCAGGGACAAGGGGAAGTGAGAGAGGGAGGTCCACGAAGGTGTGCTTCATCATCGAGGTGTTCGATTGGGTGTGTGGTGTGTGGGTTCGAGCAATCGGGGAGATGGAGGATGAGTGAGAGATCGATGAGGGAGAGGTTCGAGAGAGTGAGAGTTGAGAACTGAGAGAGAGTGAGAGATCCGTGAGACTCGGGAAAATAGAGAGAGAGATAGGGTAAGGGTTAGTGGGCTGCCGTGTGGCAGCGTGAGGAAGAAGGAGAATCAAGATGGAGGGTCCATATTAGATTAGGATAATATTAGATTAGGATAAGGGACCTAAATGCACCTTTTCATAAACTTTCAGGGACAAAATAGAATTACATATTAATAATGGGGGTGGGGTTTCACAGAAGCAGGTATTCAAAGTACGGGTGGGCACGGTCCGGTTCGACCCAGTTCCACCCTCAAAATGGAACCGGAACCCGAAAATCTCAACGGTTCGGTGCGGTTTAGCTTAAATTTATTACCAAAACCGTACAGTTCAGTTCATAACGGTTCCGGTTCAGTTCATGCCGGTTTATGGTTCTAACCAAAATTATATATATGTTTTTTCTAATTTTCTACTTCTAATACCAAACACATATTTCAACCACAAATTCAACTAAATTTGAGTTTCCACTACTAGATCTACAAGATTTGTGACCGGAAGATAGAAAGTGTGCATATAAATATAAATAAAAAAATAGAAAGACTCATATCAAGACCAAAGTGTAGATCTTAAACTAAAACTAAAATGCACATAATGCATAATATACTAGAAAAGAATGGAGAAAAATAATGTGGGGGAGAAAAGTGATAAAACAACAAAGGAGGGGAAGATAAGTGAAGAAAAATATTGGGCTTACACACATGGTCTTCTTGGAAAAATGTCTTATTTATGTAAAAATTATAATAAAACAATAATTTATATTAAAAGCGGTTCGGTCCGGTTCTTCCGGTTGTTAATATTTCCAAACTGGAACTGTTTGAAACGGTTCGGTTCGGTTTTTGTTCCGGTTTTGACTTTTTTGGTCAATGAGGTTTTTTTTGTCACGGTTTGATTCGGTTTTCCGATTTTGCGGTTTTTATGCCCACCCCTAATTCAAAGATTCAGAAAATAGAGAACGAAGATGATAGGATAAGTTTAGAAAGAAGGGGCATAAAATAAAAAGAAAAGAAAATAGTGTAGTAAAATAATATTTAATTTGACATACCAGGTGAAGAGCAAAATTTTGAAAGATGACAAAATGCTACATAGGTTGTCAAATTCAAATTTTATGTTTAAAATTTGACATCTCATTTGGAGATGCTCTAAGTCAGCTTGGTATATTTCAACTTGTAATTACAGGTAACTCCTAGTATTGAAAAGTCAAGTAAGCAGTTTTTGTTAAGGCCGGGATACCAACAAATGAAGCTTTGCTTATATTTCTTAAATGGAGGTTGAGGTGATTTTTTAAAACATCCCTTCACTTTCAAATTTTATGAACAGGAAATAAGTTTTATAAACTTATATTTTTTCACTTGTACATTCTTACTTATTTCTGACTTTTCAATTAATTGGCTCAAAGGAAAATCAAAATCCAAAAATATATAATTGTACAAAAGGAGAAAACGAGTTTGTGTAATTCATTTCACGAGAAAAATTCTAGAAGACAGTCCTCCTCCTATTAGAGCAGTTCCACCGTGGGGAATAGCCCGATGGACTGGCTCTCAAACAGGGCCAGATAGCCCGAGGAAGGTGGTCCAGCGTGTGCTAGCGAGGGAGCCCGAGCAGGCTCGAGGGAGAGGCCAGGCAAGAATCGCTCGCCCGAGAGCCTGAGGGCTGTGTGACGTATGGCTGATGTGTAGCATCGGTGCATGCGTTGAGCTTGACATCTCCCCGTCCTCCTTCCCCTCATTTGACCTGGATCTACACACCCAAACCCTCAATTCAAACGAAAAACATCAACTATGCAAAATCAATTTCAGAATATTAAATTAAACAAGAAATTTAAAAAATAAAAAATAAAAAATAAAAACAAAAAAAAAAAACCAGAGAATAACTCAAGCAAGGCTATAACCTTATCTGGGCTTGAGCAATGAAAGCTTGAAGCTCTCGACTTCAATGGTGGATCACCCAAATGGTGCTCCGATGATGCATGCAAGGATATATTCGAGTTCCTCTCGATTTCAGAGTTTGTTAGTTTGATTTGCTTCGATTTCGAAGAAGAGGAAGGAAAGAGCTCTGGGAGCTATAGAGAGAGAGGTTTCAGAAATGAGAAAGAAGGGTTGCGTCGGTAGAGAGGGAGAGAGAAAGGATAGGTGAGGGAACTGGACAAATGAAAGGGTTAAAGAGAGTGTTTTGGAAAAAAAAAATGAAAATGAAAAGGAAAAGGAATAGGAAAAAAATTAAAAATTATTTTGTATTATTTTATAAATAAATAAAATACTAATATTTTATTGCTTATTGCCAGGGTTATTGAAGTGCAACGGTGGAGATGCAAAAGGCAATTACTGTTCAGTAAAGGCAGTTACTGTTCACTGGGTGGATTAAATAGTGTATTGCATGGGGGGGCCTTTCCCACGGTGGAACTGCTCTTAGTTACATCTCTTTCATTCACAACCCTCCTTTTCCTCTTGTCAGTCTACAATACAATAAATTCAAACCTATTCTTTTCTATTTCAGACAAACTTCCAATTTTCAGGTCTATTAATTTACATCCCACCAGTAACTCTAATATCATGAGAGATTATATTCACACACCCAAAATTACTTTCCCCACACTCTTTTATTTTTTTAATAATATAATCTCCCATTTATATGACATAAAATCAACAGTTTTCACTTTTTTTTATTTTTTATTTTTATAATTCTCTCGCTTTCAATGTCCAATTTTTTTTGTCAAATGATAGAGTTTGTTAGATTAGATGTTAGATTAGCCATCGACAGGGTTTGAACCCACGCCGTCATGCAAGGACTCAACACCTTTCCACCAGTATGGTAAATGGCCACTTGCTTCTTTCAATGTCCAGCTAGGAAGCAAGACTCCAAGTCTACAAAGATATTCTTCTTCCCATTTTTTGAAATTTCATATATATTATCATACCAAAATTCAAATTAATTCAGCAGCAATAGGATTTGTAAAGTCTATCTTATTCTATGTAAAATTTTGTTGTTTATCCTCTACCTTACCTCTTATTTAAGTATTAGTGTTTAGAATTTTTTTGTTGATTCTCTCTGTTAAACTTAATAGTATAGATTACAAGGTTATCATTTAATGGTTTCTGTGGATGCAAATTTCTTCCTCCTTGTTCTTGGACAAAATTGCACCTACAAAACAAATAACACCTTAGGTCAAGACCAAAAGCCTCACGCGCCCACGATGAATATGGGGGCTTTGGCCGAAGAACCTCCGATGCCAAAGTTAGAAGTTTGAAGGAAAAGTGTTCGGAGAATTTAGAGAATTTAGCAAGAGTGTAGAACGTAGGTTTTGGAGAAAATGAGGGTGTTTATATAGAGGTGTGGCCAGCCCCTTTTGGAGGAGATGGACCGGCCACTTGGATGGTTTTTTGGGTAAGATTCATTGTAACATCCCACATCGCCCAGGGGAGTGATCCTTAAATGTATATTCCGATCCCTACCTAGCACGAGGCCTTTTAGGAGCTCATTGGCTTCGGGTTCCGTAGGAACTCCGAAGTTAAGCGATAAGGGGGCCAGAGCACTCCCAGGATGGGTGACCCACTGGGAAGTTGCTCGTGAGTTCCCAGAAACAAAATTGTGAGGGAATGGTAAGCCTAAAGCGGACAATATCGTGCTACGATGGTGGAGCGGGCCCGGGAAGTGGTCCACCCCAGGCCGGGATATGACAATTGGTATCAGAGCCAATCCCTAGCCAGAAGTGTGCCGACGAGGACGTCGGGCCCCTAAGGGGGGTGGATTGTAACATCCCACATCGCCCAGGGGAGTGATCCTTAAATGTATATTCCGATCCCTACCTAGCACGAGGCCTTTTAGGAGCTCACTGGCTTCGGGTTCCGTAGGAACTCCGAAGTTAAGCGAGAAGAGAGCCAGAGCACTCCCAGGATGGGTGACCCACTGGGAAGTTGCTCGTGAGTTCCCAGAAACAAAACCGTGAGGGAATGGTAAGCCTAAAGCGGACAATATCGTGCTACGGTGGTGGAGCGGGCCCGGGAAGTGGTCCACCCCGGGCCGGGATGTGACATTCATGATTTGTAGCTAATTAATAAATCAATTAATTAGCTAATTAATATAATTTGAAAGGAAAGATTTGGGGGTTACCATATGGAGAATATTTGATAAGGATGGATGAAATAGGTTTTACATAAATACCTATTTTGGGCACTTTTGACTTGATTGAGGGTAGTTCCTCGAGGGTAGTTTTGTTCTTTTTACCCTAGAATCCACGTGTCACCTCCATATTCTTCTTGATTATTTTTGGCTCCACAAATGCCCCTACACCTGTTGGGCTGCTCGCAAGAAAAAGGCAGCAGGTGTAGAGATCTTCTTGCTTTAGGAAACATAAGATTGTTTCCTATTTTGATGTAGATTCCCTCTTTAACTGGAAATTAGATCCTTCTAAGAAAGGGAAATAAATCACTTCTAAAGTCTATTTAAGTCTACCTTAAGTAGATGATTAAATCAACTTTAGATAGCAATCTATTCTACCCTACAAGAGAGAGAAAGCTAGAGGATAATTGTGCCCCCTCCCCTAGCAATCTTCTACACTTGCCTGTGCAAAGGACTATCTTCTTCGTGATGCACCGAATTAATTTTCCTTGTCTTCTTCTTGGATGGTGCTACCACGCGGCAGCCGTTGGGGTAGTGCGGCACGTTGGCTGGTAAGGGCCAGAAGTTGGCTCGACATGGGCCGAGGAGGTGTTGTGGCAGAGACCACTGCTTGGGTTGCTCGGTTTGGCTAAAGCCAAGGACAACTGAGCGCTGAGGCCACGGATTGTGGCGCTAGGGCCACGGATTGTGGTGCTAGGGTGCAGTGCTAGGCGAGTCTCATGGGTCATGTCTTTGGGCTCTTGGACCTGACGCGGGTTAGGTCGGTGATTGAGAGAAATGAGAAGGTCGTGGGCCTTATGGGCTGCTGGAATGCTGGGCATGCAGGCCTCTTCCTTGCTGGTCCGAGAGAAAAAATAAAGGAAAAGCCATCATAAGTTGAGCTTCCCTGCTGAGTATCGTGAATGACATTGGTTGCTTAGTTCTCTTTGTTAGAAGAAATGTGGGCTGCTCCTGAAAGATGAGATAAAGTGAATCAAGGCAGAGGCGTTGTCTCATCTGATCATTGTAGTGGAGCCTACTGCGGATGAAAATGGGAAAAAAAGATCTTCCCCACTTGCTCAAGAGGTGCCGGCTGAGAAAAAACTAAAGACTTCTTCTAAAGGGACGAAAGATGGGGCTGCTATATTTGAGCCAGTGACGCCTACTATGCCTTCGATTACCGATAGAATTGCTCAGCGTAGTGGCTCCGTCATGCCTCCAGTGCTGAAACTAGTGCCAAGGCATCCATTGGGAGCTAATTCTAGTTCATCTTTGAAAAGACTTGCTAATATGAAGAGCGATAAGGTGAACTATGCTGCTAAAATGGCGCCAAGGCCTACTCCCCTACTGCTGAGATTGATTCGTCTGCTGGGAAGGAGGAAACTGTTCCCGTGTGCAGCTGTGAAGAATCTACTAAGCCTGCTTCTAGGGAAGCTACTAAGATCTGTGCGCTTTTGAAACTAGATCTGCTTGAAGACATGGATGCTTGTGCCAAGTTTGTCGATAGCGTTAGAAATGTTGTTTGCTCAAGTTCCTTTATGAAGCATACAGCCTAGTATATGAAGATTGCTCTACTTGCAATGATGCAGAAGATGGCTATTCTAGCAACCGAGTTTATGCTCATTGACTAAGAGGAAACCAAGGCTGCCGAGGAAATGGCAAAGGCTGTGGCAGCCGAAACTTATTCTTCTACCGAGAAAATCAAGATGTTGAAATATGAGCTCGTTGCTTTGAAGGGGTATAATATCTCTGCCCCCACTTTTCTGTAGCTTGAGACTTCTCGCCATGAGATTGTTGAGTTGAAGATTAAGCTTGATGCGATCTAAGTTAAGTATGAAAGTGCAGAGAATGAGATCGGATGTCACATACCTCAGATTCAAGATCTTGAGTGTGCCGTTTCTAAGTTTTGTTATGCTGCTTATGTAAAGGATGAAGAGTTTATCGCTGCTTATAACCAAGTGATCCATTTCAAGAAGGTCGTTGATAGGCTCGAGCCCTAAGTGTTAGTACTCCAAGGTGTGCTAAAAATCAACGAAAGTTTGAAGAAAGAAGTCGATGAGCTACATCGTGTCCGTGTTGGTCTGCTCGAGGAAAATGAGCAGTTGAAGGGTGAGAAGGCTGGGCTCGAGGCTTCGCATGTGCAGAGTCTGGCCAATTTGGGTTATGTAGATCATCTCTTTGGCAAGCCGTCTGACTTTGAATTTGCTGACTTTGAATTTGCTGAGAAAGACTTCGAGACCTTCTCTATTTCTCTGGAAGACTTGCTTGCCTTTACCTTCGAGGCTTTTATTGATGAAACAGTCGGATAGATTGATGCCCAGGCTGGAGCAGCCGGGGGTGAAGCACCGGATGGTGCCGCTGCTGAGAATGTCGTGGCTGCTGAAGATGTAGCGATCGTGTAGTCGTGGAGTGTCCAAGTTGCTGAAGAGTAGTCTTCTAGGTAGCCTTTAGGATTCTCTTTGTTTCCCTTATTGCTTTTTGCTTTGCTTGAACTCCTTCGGTCTTTGCTAGTCGTTTATCAATTTTGCTAGAAAATTTAACAAACTTGCTTCCTTCGCTTTTCTCCATCTTCGTTTCTTTTGTTCATGCCTTAACCTTTAGACTTTATAGACCAGTGGCAGACGTGTTACTTTTCTATAAACAGATAGGCCCACGTAGCCAATGCAGCCGTAGGTGTTGGTGTAGAACTTTGCAAAGTTGTTAGCCATAAAGTTAACAACCAGACGCCTTACTTACAAAAGCAGACAAGTCTGCGTAACCACTAGGCTGTTAACCTTGGCTTTCTCCAATTCCGTAGGTTGCATAGTAAGTATCACAACATTTTAGGACTTGGTGTAGGTCGTTTCGCGCTTGGCAGAGGTGAAGCTTATCAACTGTCGACAATGAATAAAGCTTCGTATATACTGTAACAACCCGTCGTGGGATTTATTGAACAAAAAGGGTATTTTTTGTATTTTCACTAAGTTTGGGGATATTTTCCTTTTAAAAATGGTTTTTGGGTCTTAAATGGTGTACCCAAGGGGCCCACCCCTGATTTGTGTCCCCCGGCATCTCACTTCCCTCATCTCTCTCTCATTCTCGGACCTATCTCTCTTAACCCTCACTCCCTCTCTCTCCCCAAAACTCTCTCTGCGGCTCCCTCCCTCTCGGTGCTCTTCTATTCGGTAAGAACACACACACCCATACATACATGCATACATACACAGCCCTCAGGAGGACTTCACCATCATCTTCATCTTCTAAGCTTCATCTTTCTCTCATTCACCTTCAATATCCATCTCGACACTGTGCACAATCACTATGCACGAGATCTCTGACGAGGTAAGTGTAGAGCACACCTAAATCTCCTTAGATCATGCTTGTTATTGTGTTAGATAGTGTTTGAGTTGTTGTGGTACGGTTTAAACACCAAAGTAACTCGTGAAAGCGTTTTCTAGATTTTTCGGCGAGGAACCCGTCACTTTCGAGCCAATTTCCGGCCAAACCACGGCGATTTGGCTGGAGTGCAGGTATCAATCTCTTTGTCTCGTTGAGTACTACAAATTTCCTTTTGTTTCACCTGATTTCATTGAGTATTGAAGAAGTTATATCCATTTGAATCTTACCCAGTTTCTGACGATCTCTGAGACTTTCAAGGCATTTTCCGGCCAAACCACGATGAGTTAGACGTCGTGCAAGGTACCATTCTCTTCATCTCGTCGAGATCTATGATTTCCATTTTTGAATCACTCGATTTCGATGTGTACCGTTCCTGCCAAGCCCAGAAACCCAGGAACTCAGGCCTTTCAGGCCACCTCAAAGATCATCGGGCCATAGGCCCGTTCCAGACCCAAGCCCAAGCCTCTTTTTATTATTTGTTTTGTTTTAAATTATTTGTTAAAGGCCTTTAGGCCGTGAGCGGTTGGGGGCCTTGAGCCCAAGCCCTCAACCCAATTTCCCTAAGCCCTTTTTCTTCTAAAACCTAAAGCCTCAGCCTTGGGGCTTCCCACCTAGGCCCGAGTAACCCAAAACCCAATTCTAAAACCCCTAAGCACAACCCACTTATTAATCTAACCCTAAAGCCCTAAACCTAAACATAAACCCATCAGGACCCAAACCCTTTAAGCCCAACCCGGTCCAACCCAATATCCTTGACCCGGACCTGTTGACCGTTGACTTTTAGGGTTGACTTTTTGGGTTTTCGTCCGAGACCTCTCATAGGCTAATTTTGACATTCTGGACCCGTTTTTGAAGTCTGTTTTCCCAAATTCAATCGTTTGAGTATAATTTGATTACTTGTACCCTTTATGTGAATATGTGTGATTCTTAGCGGTGATTCCTATTACTCATGTTAGTAAGGCTTTACACCAACGGTGTACGGTGAGTGGACCCCTTCAAAAATGCATGTTTTGATAATAGAAATGCATACATGAAAAGCATGATTTAATGATTATGATTTATGAAACGCTTTGACATAACATGCTTACTGAGGCTAGTTTGAATTACTACTACTTTCCTATAACCCGTGTTCTTGTAAAATATCTGATGGATGACGATATGATATTTAGAACATGTTTTGAACACCTCTTTATAGTATAGATGATGGATGACTTTATACTACGAAGTTGTTTTTCAATATATATATGTTCAATGGTTTTGTACTTACCCAGTGATCCTTATTCCGCTACAGGACGTAGGGATAGATTCCGGTCTATTCTAAGCGACGGTTTAGTGTTGGCATAGGGCTTGGAAGGTGTTTCCTCTGGCATTTAAGACTAGGGACGGGGAGCCGGCAAGGGGCCTGTAGTGTATTTTCCTCTGACTGTATACTTAGGGACGGGGAGCTGGCATGGAGCCTGAAGTGTTATATTGGACAATCACTAGCGGCTAGTATATATAAAAGTTATGATTTGAGACATTGCACAACATGCTAGGTTTCAAAAAACCTATGTTTATCATGATATATATGTGTTTTCATAAAACCTGGGGGTTAGTACGTTGATAACTGTTTTACTATATATATATATATATATATATATATATATATATATATATATATATATATCAAATTGGTCCACTTATGTTTATTTTGCGCCCCATTCAGGACTTAGAATCGAGGCATGCAATCCCAGCGTCAAGGCACTTCCGCATTGGCATCTTCGAGTCCTCTCGGTGTATGACCCATTCTTTTATTCATTCAATTTTATATTAATTCTTTTAGTGTTCTAGATTAGATATGTGCTCTGAACACGTTCCTTAAATGCATACTCTTTATTTTATAATTATAAGTCTTATTTATTCCTTATTCTTAGCATTTACATTCAATAAATGGCTTTCGTCACCCTTCGGGTGTTGGCCAGCACGTGCCTACCCTGGTGTTCGGGGAATACCGGGGTCGGAGCGTGTTATATACATGTTAGCTTGTTTAACCTTTCATAAGAATGTGCAGTTGTATAAGTCTAGCGTGGCTTTACTGCTTGAAGGGTAAGTTGTAGGTAGTCTTCTGGAAATCGTAGGCTACCTTAGTGCACTCGGTAGCAGTTTTAGGGTTCCAAGTAGGTCTACTGTGTAATGTGCCCCATCCATCTCTAGGGCTCGGTTCCCCGTGGATTAGGCCAAGAAACCAAAATCCTTCAGCTAGCTAAGCCTTGAAAAAGGCCATTATGGTTACTTCTAGGAATCCCGGCGCAAACCATCGTGCACCTAGTTATACTAGGGCAACCGGGCTCATCCACGTCTAGATATTCAGAGTGTAAAGTTTATTCTCCCGCCTTGGAGAGCAAACCCATATGGGTGTCGGGGAATTAGTTGACCCTCTCGCACTGGAGAACAATTAGTTTATCCTCTCACACTGGAGAGCAAACCCAATTAGGTGTCGGGGAATTGGTTTACCCTCTTGCGCTGGAGATCATGGTTGGTCTCTCAGGGGGCGTAATTCCTACGATGAGTCCCTAAGAAGAGCACGGTCTTCTTTTGAAGTGCAGGAATGATCAGTTTTTGTAAGCATGCAGCCGAGCCAAGTTATAAATTACTTCTGAATTCCTCATTGAAAAACAAGTGAAACAAACGAAAACTTAGCTGTAAGGTAGGAACTGCTTAACAACTGGATAGTCATCGGCTTGTGAGGTGGTGCCCATCAAGCTGCTTGAGTCTTCGGGCTTTGATGTAGCGGAAAGTCATACATGGTACTTCCTCAGATTGTAAGCATTCCATTATTTTTTGATCTCTTTGTCGTTCATGGTGGCGATGGTGTAATTTCCTTTACCGCCTACTCTGTTGATCTTGTACGAACCTTCCTATATGGGATTCATCTTTTTGGAGCCTTCTCTGTGGACAGTGATGAAAGTTTCCCTTAGGACTAGATCTCCCGGCTAGAACTGCCGGATCTTGGCCCTTTTGTTATAGCTAGAAATGAGTTACTGCTGGTAGGCTGTGATACGGGTGATGGTCTGCTCGCGTTTTTCCTCTGCCAGATCTAAGCTTGTGGCCATCTCTTTACTGTTCTGCTCGATGTTTGGCAGTTGAGTGCTGATACTTGGCACGACGACATTGGGAGAAATGATCGTTTTTGAAGCAAATGCTAAAGAGAAATAAGTCTCACCGATGGCTTGTCGTTTGGTGGTGTGATACGCCTATAGATATCCGGGAAGTTCATCTTGCCATTTTCCCTTCTTGTCGGAGATGGACTTCTTGAGGCAGTCGATCATCGTCTTATGGCATGCTTTGGCCTGCCCATTGCCTTGAGGATATCTCGACGTGGACATGTGCTGCTTGATGTCATACTTTTGGAAGAACTTTGCCAAATCTTTGCCTACGAATTGCGGGGCGTTGTTTGTGATGATGGATTGAGGGATGCCAAATCGAGAAATGATGTTCCTTCATATGAAGTGTTCTATGTTCGTTTGTGTCATGGTAGTCATGGGCTTTGCTTTTACGTATTTGGTGAAGTAATCGGTTGTCACGATCGTCATACCTTTGCCCCCAATAGCGGGCGACATTAGCCCTACCAGGTTGATTGCCCACTTCATGAACGACCAAGGACTCATCTGCGGGTGTAATTTTCTGGCAGGCAGTGCTAGTACTGGCTTGTAGTGTTAGCAATGATCGCACTTTTGTACTAACTCCTTAGCGTCTTGGTGCATGGTAGGCCAGTAGTAACCTGCGCTTAGAGTCTTAGATGCTAAGGATTGGCCTCTGAAGTGATTTCCACAAATGCCTTCGTGGATTGAGCTTAGAACCTTTAGGTCGTCAAGAAGCGCGAGGCAGAAGAGATGTGATCCAGTGTAGGATCTTCGGACGAGAATACTGTTCCACATGTAGTAGCGTGCTGCCTTTATTTGGGGCTTTCTAGACTCCAATCTTTCCAAGGGGAGTGTGTCATTGACCAGGCAATCTATAATGAAACCTTGCCAGTTTGGAGTTGTACTAACCTGTGACACCTCGGTTGCTGGCTCTGCCTCTATGCTTGGCTTGTCTAGATACTTCACCAAAATATAGCATTTAAGTTAATGGTCCAGGGTGGAGCCTAGGTTGGCTAGTGCGTCCATGTGAGTGTTGTCTGCCTGTGGAACTTGAGTGAGGGTGTAAGTCTAAAATGCCTCAAGTAGTCTGGCTAGTTATTAGCTAGAAATCAGAATGAATTGTAAGCTTTTTCACCGCTAAGTCTTTTGCCATTCAGATGCCTGCTAGTAGGGCCTCGTACTCTGCTTCGTTGTTGGATGCTTTAAAGCTTAGAATGATCGCCTGATCAGGCATCGAACCATTTGGGGTGACAAAGACAATGCATGCTCCCGAACCTTTGTAGTTGGATACGCCGTCAACATGCAAATGCCAGAAGTCTCCATCGGGTGGAGTAGGCATGGCTAAGGCGTGCTCGGCTACCTCGGGGGCGTCGTTAGGCCGCTCTGTTACGTCGCCTAGGCTAGGCGTGAAGGCGCAATAGGGAGTTGTGGAGCAGTCGCTTGGTTGCCTTGTTGCGTTGTGAATGCATGGTAGGGAACCGTGGAGTTAGGGCCATGTTACACGCAGCAGAAGATGCTCAACTACTAGTATTAGGCCACTCTAGAATTGAATTATGGAGCAAGGGTCGGTTGGGGCCGTGTGACACGTAGCAGGAGGTGGTGTTCAACTGCCGATACATGTTGCTTCTATGTAAAATCTTTTAGGGCGATAATGACAAAACGTTCTTCTGAGTGTGTCCTTCTAGTGTTCGTCTGCCCTTGGCGCGCCTTTTAGGCTGAGTTGTTACATTCGTAAAAAAACTTTGCATCCGCCAATATGTACGCCTTTATCGTCGCGCGTCTGGATTGGACGAAATAGTGCGGCATGAGGATGACTGCGTACGTTTGAAGGTAAAACTTCAGCTTTCGGGTTGTAACAACGATCATCAAAGTTAGCTTTTGAATTTTTGGTAGCATCGATGAGAGCTTTTAAACTATGAAATACAAGTAGTCGGGCCCCCAACTCTTCTCGTATGATGGTAGAGCTTATTGTTGCTTCAGATACCGTCAAACATGCGAATAGGTCATCCGCTACTTCCGGTTTGGATAGTAAGAAGGTGATGTCAGGCTTTCCTTCAAGTTCTTACATCTGGATCGGTGAGCCCCGTCCTAAATGTATGCTTCTCTATCAGAGCGAAAGAGTCTGCCAAAGTTAAATCTTCTTTCGTGATCAATTTTCTGAACAACGGGTGGTCAACTGGAAGTTCTTTTTGGAAAGCTGCTCTAGCTATCGAGTCATTACATCTAACTATCTTTGCCTTCTCTGCTTTGAACCTCTTCACATAGTCGTGAAGCGACTCTTTTGGGTTCTTTTTTACATTGAACAAGTGGTCGGACTTTTTCCTGATCAAAGGATATGATGAATATTCTTTGGTAAAAACTAAAGAAAATTCGTTGAAACTCTGGATGGTTTATGGCGGCAGGGTGTAGAACCAATCTTGCGCCTTGCCTTGTAGAGCGATGGCGAATATCTTGCATAGGAGATCGTCGTTGTTTTGATGGAGGATCATTGTGCTTCGGTAGTGCTTTAGGTGTCTCTCCGGATCTCCATCCCCTTTGAATGATGTGAAATGTGACATGCTGAACTTGCATGGAGGCTCTGCCTGCTCAATCTCATCCGTGAAAGGTGACCCTGCTTATGTTGGTCATGTCCCATCGTAGTACCTTATTAGTGACCATGTTACGTTGGAAATCGTGCAATCACTCGGTCTTGAGCCTTTCTACGTCTTCCTGAATCTGCTCTTCTACATGCTCGACTCGTCTATGCCGTGATTGCAATGCATGTGGTTCGTTCCTAGTAGGCGAGGGAATTCTTTGCAGGCTGCTGGTTGAGCTTGAGCCAGACTGAGTAATTGTTTCTCTTCGTCCTTCATGCTGCTTACTTTGATATAAGGTGGATGATGCTCCTTGCAAGCCTCACCGTGAATGAAGACTTCGCTTGGAAGGTTGCTTATGTTGACTATCGGAGTGTGGCCCCAACCGTGAATGTATGCTCGTCTGTGGGCTTAGTAGAGAGTGCACGCTCATTCGAGTGCTAAAATGAAAGTACACACTATCTTGGGGACCCAATCGGGAGTGTACACTGCCGGAAAGCTCAGTTCGTGGCTGGTCGAGTGGCTGCTTGCTGGGACGCTACTGGAGAGGTTTTTCGTCTGCCCTTGTCCTACTTCAGGACACCTCGTCTGGGGCATGTTGCATCTCAGTGCGCTGTAATAGCTGATTCACTATGGTCGTCTGATGTGCGAAGATGTTTGTCAATTCAATGACTTTTCAAGTGACACGCCCCGATCCTGATATTCCCCGAATACCAGGACATGCAAGTGCTGACCGACACCCGAAGGTGACGAAAGCCATTTATTGAGTGTAAATGCTGAAAACAAGGGATAGATAAGACTTATAAATGTAAAAGAATAATGAAAATGCATTTAAGGAACTTGTTCAGAGCATACAACTAACTAGAGCACTAAAAGAAATAATATAAAATTGAATGAAACAAAGGATGGATCCTACACTAAAAGGACTCGAAGATGCCGATGCGGAAGTGCCTTGACATCGGGATTGTATGCCTCGATTCTAAGTCCTTAAGGGGATGCAAAACAAACATGAGTGGACCAAGTTGATATAGATATAATAAAACAGTTATCAACATACTAACCCCCAAGTTTTATGAAAACACATATATCATATATATCGTAATATGTCCAATATCCCTCTAGGTCTCATGCCAACTCCCCGTCTCTGTGCCAATTGCCAAAGGAAAATTACCCTCAGGCCTCGTGCCAGCTCCCCGTCCCTGTGCTTATAGCAGGAGGAAAACCGTCTTCAGGCCCTATGCCAACACCGTAATCGTCGCCTATGACGGAATCTATCCCTCGCTTTGTAACGGAATAGGGACCACTAGGTAAGTACAAAACCATTGAACATGCATTTCTTTGAAAGGCAACTTTATAATCATCATCTATACTATAAAGAGGTGTTCTGAACGCGTTCTAAATATTATATCGTCATCCATCGGATATTCTATAAAGAACACGGGTTATAAGAAAAATAGTAATAATTCAAACTAGCCTCAGTAAGCATGTTATCTTGTAAAACATTTCATAAAACGTAATCATTAAATCATGATTTTCATGTATGCATTTCTACTATTAAAACATGCATTTTAGAAGGGGTCCACTCACCGTACACCGTTAGTGCAAAGTCGTGCCAAAAGGAATAACGAAACCGCCACTATTAATTGCACCTAAGCACATAAAGGGTCCAAGTAATAAAACTTTATTATAACATTTGAATTTGGAAAAACGAACATCGGAAACGGATTCAAGACGTCGAATTACCTTAAAAGGGTCCCGGTTAAATTTCTGAAAAGTCAACAAAAGTCAATAGGGGAATATTCCCTTATTGATGGAATATTCCTTAACAGAATATTCCATCTGGGTCAAAGGGTTGGGCTGGTGGGTTTGGGCCGAAGGGTCATAGGCCCAAAGGCCTATTTGGGTTAGCCTTTAAAGGGTTGGGTTTAGTTTTCAACGGGCTGAAGGCCCTCATTTGTTCGGCCCAAGGGCCTAGTTCGAATGGGCTTTGGGGCTTGAAAGCCCGGCCCGAGTTCCAATTGTAGGTCGCCAGACCCATTAGAAAGAGAAGGCCGGAATTTGGCCAGAAATTAGACAAACTTTAAACGTTAATAACTTTGTCAATACTCAACGAAATCGAGTGATTCAAAAAATAGAAATCATAGGTCTCAACGAGATTAAGAGAATGGTACCTTGCACGACATCTAACTCATTGTAGTTTTACCGAAAAACGCCTTCAAAGCTGCGGAGGTAGCTGAAAATTGGGTAAGATTCAAATGAGTATAACTTCTTTAATACTCAACGAAATTGGGTGAAACAAAAAGGAAAGTTGTAGTACTCAGCAAGACGAAGAGATTAATACCTTGTACGTCGGCCAACTCATAGTGGTTTAGTGGGAAATTGCCTCGAAAGAGGCAGTGCTCATCGGAAAACTGAGGAAGTATCCCCGAACTGGTTCTTCTTGGTTTTGACGTCCAAAGAAAGTACAAAGGGGTTAGTTTTCAACCGGTGATGAGAGAATGACTATCAAAAGGGTTTAGAAACTTGCCCTCGTGAGGGGAATTCGAGAAAAAACTTCTGAGCTCATCCTCCATACCGAAGCTCGGTAACTCTTTCGTCTTCATCAGGTCTCAATGATGCAGGAAGGGAGCTCGAGGATGGTGGTGTTGTGTGTTGGTGACAGGGGGTGAGCCCCTTGGGCTTACCAATTAAGGCCCTAAAAATAATTTTTAAATAAAAACTTAGTACTACCTTTAAAATCATGGGTGGGCTGTAACAATCTACTCCCCATAAAAGAATTTCGTCCACGAAATTTAAAATCACTTACTAAACTGAAATACTCGAAAATAGGAAGAAGAATATATGTATAAAGAGTAATCAAGTCAGAGTGGATGCATCAAAGAAAATATGCCACACCGTGGTGAGCGGGTTGCAAAATCCTCTATCATGCCTCCATGCTCTTACTTTCTTCCCCATGAGTGTAAAAGTAGAAACATACTTTGAAAAGGTATAATGTCGAAAACACATACTAGCATAGAGTCAAAAATATGTATGTAAAATACAATTACACTAAAATAGATATCTACTAACATATAGATCGAAAACTCGTGCTGAACTTAAAACTGAAAAAGGAAAAGACTTCCCCCAAAACATTTGTAATGTCTAAAACAAATATCTAATAAGGAAATTTACAATACTTATACTGAAAATCCAAAACCGAAAATGAAAGTGGGTTTTGCCCAAGAATTCGTAACCTCACGTACTCCAAGAAAAGTTATCTTTGGGTCAAGCTCCAACAATTGCAAATCCGTAATAGCTGCCATAGACGGGTCTTCTTGCCCACTTGCTTAATGAACCCAACAAATAAGTTATCGATACCACAGTCGGCCACCCGCGATATCGACCACCCATTTGTTGTCTCGTTAAGCAAGCAGTAATTTCCTAAGGGTGCACAATTTCGCACATCGTAAATTCGATCCTCCGAACACTAGTTCACAACACTCCCCTATCAACCAGTGTTACTTGTAGAAAACTCTCGTACCATGTCGCAAAAAGCACCATACTCAAATAGAACAAAGTAAGAACTATCGTCGTAACAACTTCATTCTCCTTAATTCTTCCAAATGTGACCAACTACTCCAATGTTTTGCCAACAAAGAACCTGTTGAAAAATGTACCTTAGGATTCAAGAGAAGTGGCTACCATGTTAATAGTAGACCTAAAATCTCGAGCCAAGCAAGCAGAAAACGAGAAGTCAGCTTCCTCAACAAGCAGTATCTCTTAGGAATTGTTACAGTGCTCAATCCATCTCTTCATTTTTGCTTAGCAGCAGATTTCTAATCAAACAAAGTCAAAGTTGGTGGAAAGAAGAAGGACTCACAAGTGATCAACCTAAAACCCCAATAGAGCACACACCTTTCCAGAGAAGTGCAACTTCTAAATGTGCTAAGCCCCAATACGAGTGAACATAACTCGTCCTCCAAAGTCTTGGTAGTTCATTCAGATACCAGACTCGGAACTCAAGATGGAATCTAAACTCAGTAGATGCCTATCAAAGGTGTGTTAGAGTTGGTTGGAAGATACCTTTGAAATATTTGGGCAAATGAACTTATTTACCTATCGTTGGAAAATAACTATTAGAGTACGATATGATGTTGATGAATTGCAGCAAGATAATAAGTGGTGACCATTCACTCCAGCATAAAGATAGTGATGCAATCTGCTGATCACCTGCACTACAATCTTCACCAATCCCTTATCAAAAGGCAGCTTAAACCTCATACCCACGTGGAACTCTTTTTGGTAAGTCTGGTAAGCTTGTGAAAAGGCTTATGCTCCTAACGTTCCTAACCGAATCGATAAGAATTTGGCCCACACTTCCTCCGAATTGATCGATCGTGAATCTCTCACTGATTAAGCGAGAAACCATGTCAAGAAGGCTAAAAGAACACTCAAGAATTTGAGGGTCAAAACAAGTCCATTAAATCTAGAATACAAGATATCGGGATTTGAACTAGAAACCATGCCGAGAACAAACTTTTTTTTTTTTTTTTTTTTTTTGTAACGTTCCGGCATTATCCATTTTTACATTAAGAGACGAATACGCGAAGGAAGGTGAAGATGCAGAAATAGAAGTCACTATTCAGGATTGTTTGGTTAAACATCACAAAAAGGTTGACTGGTTTCTTAGCCAAAAAGTAATTAGGTCTACGCTTAAGAATAGTCAAGAACTATTAATAAGATTTGACGAAGGTTATCAATAAGCAAGAGGGTTATCGATAGAACAATCGTCGAGAATTGTTCTAAAGATTCACACGAATTTCTTCAGCGGAAACGGGTTCGAGAACATTGGTTAGATCCCACCAATACCATTTACTAAACGTCGTAACAAGTAGCACATTCTCGCTTCCTTAATATGCATTTCGAAAGTTTCGAGTAATTTCCAAAGAGATACGACTCTGCCTGCCATTCCTAGGGAACGCATGTCATAGAGTACAACACCACTTCAGATCTTCCAAATTCAAACCACTTAGGTTTTTCCGTTTCCTAACGATCTTATGTAGATCTGATTCCGCTCGCAATTCCAAGGGAACGCGTGTTGCGAAGTATCGATCTAATGTTGAAAGTCGTTCGACAATCCACTTTATCACTATTGAGGCACAATCCCGACACGAATTCTTGTATTTCAACCAGAATGTGACAATTCAAACAGAGAAAGGTTTGTACAACTGCGCTGAACGACACCAAATTTGAAAGTCGTGACATCCAAACGACGTCATGACTGACACACTATTATAGTAACAGAAGGTCCTAAGTATACTTTGAACAAACAAGGCTCTGATACCAATCTGACACGCTCCGATCCCGATATTCCCCGAATACCAAGATAAGCACGTGCTAGCCGACACCCGAGGATCACGAAAGCCATTTATTGAGTGCAAATGCTAAAAACAAGGGATAGATAAGACTTATAAATATAAAAGAATAATGAATATGCATTTAAGGAACATGTTCAGAGCATACAACTAACTAGAGCACTAAAAGAAATAATATAAAATTGAATGAAACAAAGGATGGATCCTACACCGAGAGGACTCGAAGATGCCAATGCGGAAGTGCCTCGAAGCCGGGATTATATGCCTTGATTCTAAGTCATGAAGGGGGCGCAAAACAAACATGAGTGGACCAAGTTGATATAGATATAATAAAACAGTTATCAACATACTAACCCCCAGGTTTTATGAAAACACATATATCATGACAAAAATAGGTTTTTCGAAACCTAGTATGTCGTGCAATGTCTCAAAACATATCTCATATATATCGTAATCACTAGTGAATGTCCAACATCCCTCCAGCCCTATGGCATCTCCCCGCCTTTGTGCCAATTGCCAGAGGAAAATCACCCCCAGGCCCCGTGTCAGCTCCCCGTCCCTGTGCTTATAGCTAGAGGAAAACCATCTTCAGGCCCTATGCCAACACCGTAACCGTCTTCCGGGACGGAATCTATCCCTCACCCGGTAACGGAATAGGGACCATTAGGTAAGTACAAAACAATTGAACATACATTTATTTGAAAGGCAACTTCATGGTATAAAGTCATTCATCATCTATACTATAAAGAGGTGTTCTAAACGTGTTCTAAATATTATATCGTCATCCATCAAATATTCTATAAAGAATACGGGTTATAGGAAAAATAGTAATAATTCAAACTAGCCTCAGTAAGCATGTTATCTCGTAAAACGTTTCACAAAACGTAATCATTAAATCATGCTTTTCATGTATGCATTTATACTATTAAAACATGCATTTTAGAAGGGGTCCATTCACCGTACACCGTTAGTGCAAAGCCGTGCCAAAAGGAATAACAGAACCGCCACTATTAATTGCACCTAAGCACATAAAGGGTCCAATTAATAAAACTCTATTATAACAATTGAATTTGGAAAAATAGATGCCGGAAACGGATTCAGGACGTCGAATTACCCTAAGAATGGTCCTAGTTAAATTTCTGAAAAGTCAACAAAAGTCACCAGGGGAATATTCCAGGAATATTCTCTTATGGAATATTCCCTGACTGACGGAATATTCCCTGATGGATAAAATATTCCATCTAGGTCAAAGGGTTGGGCTGGTGGGTTTCGGTCGAAGGGTCTTAGGCCCAAAGGCCTATTTGGGTTAACCTCTAAAAGGTTGGGTTTAGTTTTCAATGGGCCGAATACCCTAATTTGTTTAGCCCAAGGGCCTGGTTTGAAGTGGCTTTGGGGCTTGAAAGCCCAGCCCGAGTTCCAATTGTGGGTCGTTGGACCCATTCAAAAGAAAAGGCCGGAATTTGGCCGGAAATTAGACAAATTTTAAACGTTAATAACTTTGTCAATACTCAACAAAATCGAATGATTCAAAAACAAAAATCATAGCTCTCGATGAGATGAAGAGAATGGTACCTCTTATGATATCTAACTCTTCATGGTTTGGTCGAAAAAGGCCTCGAAAGCCGTGGAGGTCGCCGAAAACTGGGTAAGATTCAAATGAGTATAACTTCTTCAATACTCAATGAAATTGGGTGAAACAAAAAGGAAAGTTGTAGTACTTAGTGAGACGAAGATATCGGAGCTCGGTAACTATTTCACCTTTGTCGAGTTTCAATGATGCAGGAAATGAGCTCGAGGATGGTGGTGTTGTTTGTTGGTGAGAAAATCCCTCGAAGGGGACTGAGATAGAAAGAACTAAGGGAGAGAGAGAGTTGTGAAAGGGAGAGATAAGGGAGAGTGAGCTGAAGGAGAGAAAGATAAAGACTTTTTAGAAAAAATGAAAGAAAGGGAAAGGGAACTAGGGGAAAAAAACAGGGGGTGGGCCCCTTGGGCTCACCAATTAAGGCCCTAAAAACAATTTTTAAATAAAAACCCAAAACTACCTTTAAAATCGGGGGTGGGGTGTAACATCGAGACAAGTGTTATTCTCCATTTGGGTTGGAAGATATGCGTCTCCTTGAGCAATGGAAGTGTGGTAGACTCTGGGTGCGAGAACTAATCTTGGACCAATTTGGGCTGCTTGGAAGGCCACGGGAGCAGGCTGTGCCACGGGAGCAGGTTGGGCCACAGGAGTAGGCTGGGCGTGTGGTGCACGCGGGTGTGAGGCTTGGGCTCGGCTTGGCAATGCGTTGGGCTTGTGTTGGGTTTGGACAGCACATACTGGCTCGACTAAGGCTTGGGCCCTTGAAGGTTGAAGTGGCACGGCTTGGGCCGTGGCCTTAGAGCCGTGGGTTTTGCCAAAGGTGGCTGCCCTGATGGCCACCGTGGTGGTTGCCACGGTGGTGCCTCATGGGGATACCGCTCTGATCACCGCTATGTTGAGTCTTGTAGATCGTCACGGTCCTAATCCTTGAACGTTGGAATTTCCGTTTGTCGAGGTTTCCGAATCTCTTCCCATTGTATAACAAAGAAACAAAAAACCTTAGATGGGAGAGTCTTCTACGAGCATGTGACTCAACTCTCAATGAAAGCATCAATTTGTGGATGCAAATTTCTTCCTCCTTGTTCTTGGACAAAATTGCACCTACAAAAGAAATAACACCTTAGGTCAAGGTCAAGAGCCTCACGTGCCCACGATGAATAGGGGGGCTTTGGCCGAAGAACCTTCAATGCCAAAGTTAGAATTTTGAGGGAAAAGTGTTTGGATAATTTAGAGAATTTAGCAAAAGTGTAGAACTTAGGTTTTGGAGAAAATGAGGGTGTTTATTTAGGGGTGTGGCCGGCCCCTTTGAGAGGAGATAGACTGGCCACTTGGATGGTTTTTTGGGTGTGATTCATAATTTGTAGCTAATTAATATAATTTGAAAGGAAAGATTTGGGGGTTACCTTGTGGAGAATATTTGATGAGGATGGATGAAATAGGTTTTAAATAAATACCTATTTTGGGCACTTTTGACTTGATTGAGGGATGGTTGTCCACTGCTCGCGCGTAGGAGTTCTAGTGTTCCTCGAGTGTAGTTGTGTCAATTTTACCCTAGAATCCACGTGTCCCCTCCATATTCTTCTTGATTATTTTTGGCTCTGCAGTTTCAAAATATAAAAACTCATCCAAGATAATTATGATTATTGTGAATAGATAATATAGTGCATATTTTGATAATGACTAAAAAAGCACTTCTGATGGAAATGTTTTGGAGTTCCAAAAACACTTGAAGTGCATTATGAAAGAAGCACTAATTATGTAGTTCTTACAGGAAGCATCTCAAGTTCTTTTCTAAAATTTATTTGCATTTTTACTAAAGAGTGGTTCTAAAAGCACTTTCATTAAAACCGTTTTCAGTCATTTTTAAAGTACTTTCAAACACAGCCTTATCAATATTGGATATGTTATTATGATATTTTAGTTAGTAATTTTGTAATTATTTTTTACATTTGTGAAAGCCCCTTCCTCAGTTGTAATTCTAACCCGGACTCAAAACATCTGATATTTTGAATCAAAATGTTTAAATTAAAAACTTTTAAATATAAATAACCCAAGATGACTTGCAGTTGATTATTTAAAATGACAAACAACACATTTTTATATATGAAAAACAAAAGGACTAGTCAAGCTTGCTTATATATATGAGCACTCTAGTGAGTAGCTTGCTAATTAAGAACATTGAATCCTAAGTTATAACAATGGCACTTATTGTTGAATGGTAATCTTGCCTTGGCCCAAGACAATGGATCTAGCCCATGTTGAAAAGACAACACAAGCCCAATGGATGATTCATGAAAATGCTAGAGAATTCTAGCAAAAGCATGAAGGTTGAATGCATGCATAAAATATCCAAGGTCTTTTGTAGAAAAATCTAGAATCTTGTAAAATTGTGTGGTTGTTAAGCATTAGCTAGAAAGTTCTAGCAATGTCAAAGTTGGCAAACCTTGCCTATAAATAGGTGAGGTGCTAAGCTATGTGATGTAACCAAGAGAGCAATTAGTAAGAAGTGAGAGTGCCAAGTGAGAAGTGAGAAGAAGCAACAAAGCTTCTAAGAGTGTTTGAGTGTTTCCTCTTGTACTAAGTTTGTGAGTGAATAAAAATCTTGTGTAATACTTTGAGTATTCTTTCTTCCTCTTTCCTATCAATTCCGCTGCATTACATTCTTCTTTGTGAGATAAACATCTCCAAAGTAGTGAAGTCTTTTTAAGCCCCAACAAAGTGGTATCAGAGCTATGGCTAACAACGCTATGGCAGCCTTCCAAGTTTCAGTGCTCGACAACAACAACTTCGATAATTGGAGTAGATAATTGGAGTATCAAAATGAAGGCCCTTTTGGGAGCACATGATGTCTGGGAAGTCAAGGAGAAAGGCTACATTGAGCCAGAAGATGAAGCTACTTTGTCCCAACCTCAGAATGAGAGTTTGAAAGATTCAAGAAAGAGAGACAAGAAGGTTCTCTACCTCATCTACCAAGCATTAGATGACAATGGCTTTGAGAAGGTCTCGAGTGCAACCTCCGCCAAGCAAGCATGGGAGAAGCTTCAAACCTCTTACAAATGAGCCGAACAAGTGAAAAAGGTTCGTCTTCAAGTATTAAGAGGTGAGTTCGAATCTCTGCAAATGAAAGGGTCTGAATCAATCTCCGATTATTTCTCAAGAGTCTTAGCCGTTTCTAATCAATTAAAAAGAAACGGAGAAAAGTTAGAAGATGTTAGAATTATGGAGAAGATACTACGCTCATTGGACCCCAAATTCGAGCACATTGTCGTGACAATTGAAGAAACCAAAAACTTGGAAGAAATTAGTATAGAGCAATTAATGGGTTCGCTACAAGCATATGAAGAGAAACATAAAAAGAGGCAAGGGAATGATGAGCAGCTCCTTAAGACGCATGTTCAGCCCAAGAAGAAAGAAGAAAGCTTCGACAACGAGAGAAGCCAGTACGAAAGAAGTCGTGGCCGAGGTCGCGGACGTGGACATGAGCGTGGACGTGGTTGGAACTACAACAAACATAGCAACTACGAAAAAGGAGAAAGCTCAACAAAAGGTCGTGGGAGAGGACGCTCAAACTTCAGGTATGAAAAATCTCAAGTTCAATGCTATAATTGTCAAAAGTTCGGGCATTATGCTTAGGAATGTAGAGCTCCAAACAACAGACTTGATGAGAAGGTCAATTATGTGAAAGAAGATAAAGAAGAGAATGGTGTTGTGCTACTAGCATGCAAGAACAATGATGGAGACCAAGAATATACATGGTACCTTGACACTGGCGCCAGCAACCACATGTGCGGAAGAAGAAGCGTGTTCGTAAAGCTCAATGAATCAGTGAGTGGCAACGTTTCCTTTGGAGACGAATCCAAAATACCCGTAAAAGGAAAAGGTAACATCCTTATTCCCCTGAAAAATGGCGGTCACCAATTAATTCCAAATGTCTACTACGTACCCAATATGAAAAGCAACATTTTGAGTTTGGGTCAACTCTTAGAAAAAGGTTATGATTTTCATACGAAAAATTATATCCTTTTTCTTAGAGATAACAAAGGAAGATTAATTGCCAAGGCAAAAATGTCAAAGAATAGGATGTTTCCCATGAACATTCAAAACGATGTTGCGAAGTGTCTCAAGATATGTTACAAAGACATATCCTGGCTTTGGCATCTTCGTTTTGGGCATCTTAACTTTGGGGGATTGGAGTTATTATCTAAGAAGGAGATGGTGAGAGGCTTACCGTGCATCAGCCACCCTGATCAAGTTTGTGAAGGATGTTTACTTGGGAAACAGTTTAGGAAAAGCTTTCCAAAGGAGTCGACCACAAGAGCCCAGAAGCCACTCGAGCTCATTCACACCGATGTGTGCGGTCCGATAAAACCAAGCTCTTTGGGTAAAAAAAATTATTTCCTTCTCTTCATTGATGATTTTTCAAGAAAAACCTGGGTTTATTTCTTAAAGCAGAAATCAGAAGTCTTTGGAACGTTCAAGAAGTTCAAAGCCGCTGTAAAAAATGAGAGTGGTTGCAAGATCAAAGCCATAAGATCTGATCGAGGATGAGAATTCACTTCGAAGGAATTTCAAGAATTTTGTGAAGCAAATGGAATTCGTCGACCCTTGACAGTTCCAAGATCCCCTCAACAAAATGGTGTGGCGGAAAGAAAGAATCGAACCATCCTCGACATGGCTCGAAGTATGCTCAAAAGTAAGAGATTGCCTAAAGAGTTGTGGGCAGAAGCTGTAGCATGTGCAGTCTACTTATCCAATCGATCTCCAACAAGAAGTGTGTGGGGAAAAACTCCGCAGGAAGCATGGAGTGGAAGAAAACCAGGTATCTCCCATCTAAGAGTTTTTGGAAGCATAGCCCATGTACATGTACCAGACGAGAGAAGAACCAACCTCGACGACAAAAGTGAGAGGTTCATCTTCATAGGCTATGACACAAGTTCAAAAGGCTATAAGCTGTATAATCCGAACAATGGGAAGACGGTGATCAGTCGAGACATGACGTTCGATGAAGAAGGAGAATGGGATTTTGACCCTCATGCAAGTGATCTCAGTTTCTTTCCTCAGTTTGAAGAAAAGAATGAACAAAGGATGATGGAGCAAGCAAGAGAAGTTCAACAAGAATCCACTACTCCACCTGCTTCACCAACATCAACCAATCATGGCAATTCACCAGCATCAGCATCGTTAAGTGAGAGTCTAAATGAAAGAGAAGTACCACGCACAAGAAGTATACGAGATCTCTATGAGGTAGCTGAAAGACTTGATAATCCTACACTTTTCTGTCTCTTTGCTGATTGTGAACCAGTCAACTTCCAAGAAGCAGTGCAGGATACTAAGTGGAGGAAAGCAATGGATGAAGAAATTGAAGCAATCCAGAAAAATGATACATGGGAACTTGCTAATCTTCCGAAAAGACACAAAGCCATCGGAGTCAAATGGGTATACAAGATAAAGAAAAATGCCAACAGAGATATCGAAAGATACAAGGCGACACTAGTGGCGAAAAGCTATAGTCAAAGAGCCGGAATCGACTATGATGAGGTATTTGCACCTGTTGCTCGTTTGGAAACTATACGATTACTAATCTCTTTGGCAGCTCAAAACAAATGGAAGATTCAACAAATGGATGTGAAGTCCGCTTTTCTAAATGGAGTCCTTGAAGAAGAAGTCTACATTCAGTAGCCATCAGGCTATGAAATCAAAGGGCATGAAGACAAGGTTCTGAAGCTGAAGAAAGCCCTCTATGGGTTAAAACAAGCGCCAAGAGCATGGAATAGTCGCATCGACAAGTACTTCCAGGAAAACAACTTCATCAAGTGCCCTCATGAACATGCTCTTTACGTCAAAGTCAAAGATGGAGACATTTTGATTGTGTGCTTATATGTGGATGATCTAATCTTCATTGGGAGTAATCCAAGCATGTTTGAAGAGTTCAAGGGAGTGATGACCAAAGAATTCGAGATGACCGACATCGGGTTGATGGCATACTACCTAGGCATCGAAGTTAAGCAGAAAGAAGAAAGCATTTTCATCTCCCAAGAAAGCTACACAAAGGAGATACTGAAAAAGTTCAAAATGGACGACTGCAAGCCCATAAACACGCCAGTGGAGTGCGGAGTCCAACTAACCAAGCATGATGAAGGAGAAAGTGTAGATCCAACATTTTTCAAGAGTCTAGTTGGAAGCTTGCGCTACTTGACTTGCACAAGACCAGATATTCTCTATGCCATCGGATTAGTCAGTCGTTACATGAAGAATCCCACAACTACACATTTGAAGACGGCCAAAAGAATTCTTCGATACCTTAAAGGTACTATTAACTTTGGCTTGTTCTATTCAAGTTCTGATAACTACAAACTTGTTGGATACAGCGACAGTGATTGGGCAGGAGATTCCGATGACAGAAAAAGCACTACTGGATTTGTGTTCTTCATGGGAGACACTGCATTCACATGGATGTCGAAGAAGCAACCGATTGTCACACTATCTACCTGTGAAGCTGAATACGTAGCTGCTACAACATGCATCTGTCATGCAATTTGGCTGAGAAACTTGTTGAAAGAATTAAGCATGCCACAAGAAAAACCAACAGAGATCTATGTTGACAATAAGTCTGCAATAGCTCTAGCAAAGAATCCAGTATTCCATGACAGGAGCAAACACATAGATACCCGTTATCACTACATAAGAGAGTGCATTGCAAGAAAGGATGTGCAAGTGGAATACGTGAAGTCTCAAGACCAAGTCGCCGACATATTCACCAAGCCACTCAAACAAGAAGACTTTGTCAGACTAAGAAACTCAATCGGCGTCACAAGACAAGATTAAGGGGGGATGTTGAATGGTAATCTTGCCTTGGCCCAAGACAATGGATCTAGCCCATGTTGAAAAGGCAACACAAGCCCAATGGATGATTCATGAAAATGCTAGAGAATTCTAGCAAAAGCATGAAGGTTGAATGCATGCATAAAATATCCAAGGTCTTTTGTAGAAAAATCTAGAATCTTGTAAAATTGTGTGGTTGTTAAGCATTAGCTAGAAAGTTCTAGCAATGTCAAAGTTGGCAAACCTTGCCTATAAATAGGTGAGGTGCTAAGCTATGTGATGTAACCAAGAGAGCAATTAGTGAGAAGTGAGAGTGCCAAGTGAGAAGTGAGAAGAAGCAACAAAGCTTCTAAGAGTGTTTGAGTGTTTCCTCTTGTACTAAGTTTGTGAGTGAATAAAAATCTTGTGTAATACTTTGAGTATTCTTTCTTCCTCTTTCCTATCAATTCCGCTGCATTACATTCTTCTTTGTGAGATAAACATCTCCAAAGTAGTGAAGTCTTTTTAAGCCCCAACACTTATCACGTTCTCCTCGCTCTCGCCCTCTTTGGTCTCAAGACTCAACTAATACCAAGTATCAAAGATTAATTCGTCTTCCAAAAGTTCTGCTTCAAATAACAGTAGGAAAACAACCCTCCTTCGTTTATGTCTCAATAAACTCATCACCATCATCGGATCGGAGGTTGTCAGTAACCCTCGGGCAGCTCAACGGCGATTCGCTGAATACCATCCTACCATTTGGGATTCCAAACTCATCTACTCCTTCACCACTCATTACACCGTATGTATAATTTGATCGATTGCAAGTTGTCATGACTCATGCATACATGAACACATCTTGATTAATTGTTTTAGGATTATCTGTTTTCATGCTTGCAGTACGAATTACATGGGACGCGATTGGAGCGTCTAAAGCAGAACGTTGCTAAAACTTTACTGGCGGCATCAACTGCGATCTCATTGACCCTATCAGCAAGTCATGGAGGACTGATATCCTTCGCTCTACTTTCTCTGCACTGGAAGTGGATGCTATTTTATCGATTCCGTTGAGTGTTTGATCCCTACCTGATACTCTGACCTGGTTCTGTGAAAAAAAGGGTATGTTCTCTGTGCATAGTGCCAACCACCTTGCCCGGGTCAATTCTAAACCTTCCAACAAAGGTGCGTCTTCCTCCTCGGTGCTCAACCAGGTTAGTCGGTTTTGGGATCGACTATGGTCTGCAATGGTTCCTCCCAAATTCAAATCTGGTGTTTGGAAAATCCCCAATAACTTTATTCTCACCTGGGCTAATCTGGGCCATAGGCATATCACTACTGATTCTCTGTGTGTTCAATGCTCCCATCCTTACGAAACAATGCTGCATCTTTTGAAGGACTGCCCATTTGCCAAATGTGCGTGGTTATCGTGTCCATTGGGCATTCCCATTTGTGTTCGCAATCCTCCCTCTCCACTGTGTTGGGCTATGGATGCCATTGATAACCTCCCATCCTGGGGACTTGAGATGTTTCTTATGATCTATTGGTCTATTTGGGGTGCTCGGAACACAAAATTAGGCACAAAATTATGGTCTGGCTCTTGTGATTCTCCTGATGTTAGCACTGTTCGGGGTATCCACTGGTGGCAGGAATTCATCTCCCTCCCCAAAGCCATCCTCCTCCTTTATGGCATCCTCCACCTCCCCATAAATGGCTGGCACCTCCATCCGGCAAACTGAAACTGAATGTCGACGGTGCGTGGGATGTGGATAGGAAATTGGGCGGTTATGGCGGTGTTGTTCGTGATGATCGTGGCTGTTTTGTAGTGGCTAAATGTGGTCATTTTCCGAATGTATGATCTCCTCTTCTTGCGGAAGCTATGGCTTTCCGAGCTCTTTTGGTTTGGTCGTCAGCTAGGGGTTTTCATGATTTATTCATTGAGTCAGATTCCCTCTAGATTGTGGAGGCTTTGAAAGATCATTCCCCCAATCTGTCCTTAATCGGTCAGGTTGTTGAGGATATCAAGACCCTTCTCAGCCCCACCCCAAACCACCCACCCCCCACTGTAATCCTTGATTTACTTGTTGAGGATTAATTGGCTCCTGTAACCCTTTATAAGCTTACAATCTGCTATCTTTCACTCAAAAAAAAAAAAAAAAAAAAACTACTAGCACTTTCTCGATGTCAAAGCTTATCGACTCAATGCAGCGATTCGGAGTGGCCTATCATTTCGAAAAAGAGATTGAAGCAGTTCTGACTAGTATTCTTTCATCTGGTACTGCCAGTATCGCAACTTTCATTTACATCTTTGTGCTGAAGTTGCTCTAAAGCTGTCATTTTGTGAAAATGCGTTGGTACTTATCTCCCTTGTGATTTCTGATAGGATCTAATGAAATTAAAGATATTATTTTACTATTGTTTATCAAATTTGGGTTGGTGCAAAAAAACAAACGAGAAAATGAATCCTTAGAAAACGAAATTGTTCATTTGTCGGTCCCAAATGAGAGGAAGTCTAAGGTCGGGAGACCGAACCAGTTGGCTCCGACGGTGATTTGTCAGACTCATCATTTCTCAAATTTTGGTCTCAATCCCATTTAAGGCTTTTTAGCTAAAATGGTACTTGAGATTTGCATAACTCCTCACATTGGTCCCTGAGATTTGAAATTGATAGAATTGGTTTCTGAGTTTGTTAACAATCAATCATTATGGTCCTTCCATGAAAAATCTCCATAAAAAAATAAGGATAGAATGAAAAAAATACCCTCAATTTTGGTCAAATCATTTTGGCCTATTGTTTATTAAATTGAGGTTAATTTTGTCATTTTGATCTTTATTTAACATAATTTTTCACTCAATGACCAAAATGATTGATGGTAGACAATCTCAGGGACCACTTCTATTGATTTCAAATCTTAGGGACCAAAGTGAGGAGTTATGCAAATCTCAGAAACCATTTTTGTTAAAAAGCCAAAAGAAAATAAACTCAGCGACAATGAGTTTTTCTCTGATGTGCGCACTGCTTAACCACACTCGGTTTTTCATTTAAAAAATGGAAGGTCGAGATTTAATTAGCTCAGTTGATACGCAAGTCATGATCGCGTGCCTCACATGCAGTAGAGAAAAACAATAGAGACATCTATATAAAATTTAAACTGAGACTTGTAACTCAGTTGGTTAAAAACATTCTTCCTTTCACTTGAAATCTTCAATTCAAATCTGCTCCTCGTCCTCTAATCTTGCTTGTATCAAAAAAACAAAACAAAAAAAACCTCCTAAATGTACATATAATAATATTATAATTACAAGTATCAGCATAATTTGATATTAAGTTGATGATTATAGTGGAGATTGATAGACTGTATCGTTCCATTTTATTGGATGTCCCCGAAAGGACAGAGATCCATGGACCCATAACAAAAAAATATGTACATAATTCAATACTAATATAAATTTATAATGTTGAAACATAAGTGAAATTAAGTTGATGATCATAGCGGAGATGGATTCATGCTTACACACTTTTGATACCCTTGTCAAAGCTTGTATAGAGTTCCATTCCCTTGTAAGGATTGGATATTCTTCCTCATCTATAAATGTATGGAGAAAATCCGTCTCCGAGTCTTTGAAGCGTCTCCTCCTAACTGCAAGTCTTATTCTTTACGAACTTTTTAGTCGGGTTTTGAACTTCAGCCCACATGCCAGAAAAAACAAAACCATAGCACTAGAACAAAACTAAGTGGCCAAAGCACTTGAACAAAACTGTGGAAATTTAACAAATCAGATGAAGATCTTCAACTTTTTGGATTTTCAAACAAAAGTGCAATCCGCGTTTTGAGCTGAACGTATTTGTAGGAACAAAATGTAGAGGTCGGGGATGAGTTTGTTATAAGTCAAATGACCTAACTCAAGATCTAACATCACACTACAATTTCGACTGGTTTGGACGCACAACATTAACACACTTGTTGACAAAAAAAAAAAAAAACTCTTTTAATAGAGGCTCACACTCATTGTATGTAACATCATCTTGTATTAGAGATAATATCAGCAAATTGTGTCAGTTTTGTGCGTCCAAGTAACATCCCGTTAGGCTATTTCCAAGGGAAAACCCCAAATTTTTGTCCCAAAACATCTCCAAGGGATGTATTTTGGGGGTGAGAATGTTGGGAATTTGGGTTTAGGCCACCTGGCATTCGTGTCATGTTTTCCGTGTTCGTGTCGTTTTCGTGTCATACCCGATATCTTAACTGGTCGTCTAGTGTAACACCCGTTAAAATAAAGAGGTAAAATGACCCGACCCGATAATATTAACGGGTAATATGATCTAACCCGTTACCCATTATGGAAAATATATTTTAAACCAATCTTCTAGCCGTGCAAGAATGGTGCAGGCCACCGACGAAGACTACTCGTGCACCGAAATCTAACAAACTCTTATAAGGTATACCAGCACACTAGGGATGGCAATGGATCAGTTTGGGGACGGAAATGCTATATCCATCTCCATAACCACGAAAATTAACCATATCTATAACCGCAAATTAACCATCGGGTATTATTCATAACCATACCCACCAAATAACGGATTCTCCATCGGTTAACGGTTATATCCATCTTTGTCAATACAAAAAATATATTCACTCAATTGATGCATGATAATTTAGTAAATATTAATTTCGTCATTAAATATTTGATGTATAAAATGATTTAATTAATGGATCTTTTGGAGCATAAAAATTAAAGCTAAACATTGATAATGTTGGTTGATCTTTGATATCTCCCACAAGTACCATTGAATTCTCATAGATTTTGATTCATATCAAAACTTTTGAACTTTGCCACAAAATGCAACTCACACAATGTTATTTTTGTATTCTCAAAGTAAGATTCGGTGAATAATGAATATACATATATTATATAATACTTTAATATTATATATTATTCGGTTTGGGTTCGGGTACGGATATGGATTGGAGACCCCTATAACCATATCCAAAACCATAACCGAATAATAATTATGGTTTTTCCCCATACCCAAAATATACCCGAATTTTCATACCCAAATCCAATCCATTCGGGCGGTTATTCACGGTTATCGGGTTTAACGGTTAGAATTGTCATCCCTACAGCACACGCATATATACAAGATCAAATTTAGCGGCAAAGAACACCAGCAAAAAATACTCATCAAGCAATTTTCGAAACTTACAACTTTAAAAGCTATCAAACACTACTTTGTTTATGTACTTAACAAGCAGTAAACACACTCAGCAAACGAAATGCAGAAACTTAAATACCCCCGAGCAGATTTCAACAGAAAAAGTAAATCAAATATCACTAGCTAAAATCCAGAATCCCCATATCAGTTAACAAGTCATATAATCCAAACTTAAATCACTGCATGTTGGAACTAATCAAATATTGTCAGATTTAAAAACAAAACATGAGTTTTTTTTCAAGAAATGAAAATTCGTAATTTCGAATGAAAAAGAAGAAACAAAAACATAAGATTTATGAAGATACAACATTAAACAAATGAAAAGAACACAGAAAGTGTGTGTATATATAGTGATATAAAAATACCCAAGTACGTATATCAGCAGAGAGAGTGAAGAGAGAGAAAGGTTGAAGAGGAAGAAATATATACATAGAGAAATAAAGAGGAAGTGGCCGTACGAATGGAGGACGAGAAGATCGTGGCCGTCGAATCAGAGCTTTTTGGAAGAACAGACGGCGGGAGAGAGGGCCTAGGAAGAACAAACGGCGCTGCGGCGGGTCGGGAGAGAGGGTTACAGGAGTAGAGAGAAAGAAAGGGATTAGAATTTAGGGCTGGGCTGGCTTTTGATCTGATCAGTCAGATGGAAAAAATTGGAAAATAATGGAAAATATAAGGGGTTTTTTTGTCCAAAAAAGTTCTAATAATATAAGTGAAATAGAATTCAACGGTACATATTTACTCTCATTTATCTTACGGTTGTTATTTAAGTAAAGTCTTTAATAGTTTTTTAATTAATGTAGAAGTATAAAAAAGATAGAAAAAAATATATAAACGCTTGTAATAACAAGCTTTACAACTTTCATGAAGAGCTTAACTTTGAAATTCGCCACTATAATCATATAAATCATAGATCAAAATTTAACCGTTGATTGTTATTTACATTTACGCTTCATTTTTCTCATCAAATTTTGTTTTCTCAGATATTCTTTTTTGAAAACATGATCTATTAGAGGATGCAAGAAGATGAACGGTTTGGATCGTTGATATTATGTTCAGAGTTTGACGATTAGTGAAAATATTGCTTGATGTCTACAAACTATATGACATCGACTCATATTTCAATTAACCGTAAATATCGAAACGTGATATCAAAGATCTGAACCGTTCATCTTCTTACATCCGCCAGATGATCATGTTTTCAAAAAAGAAAATTTTAAAAATGAAATTCAGTAACAAGAATCAAGCGTAAATGACAATCGACGGTTAAATATAAATTTAAGGTTTATGGGTTATAGTGTTGGATTTCGAAGCTGACCCCTTCATGAAAGTTGTAAAGCTTGTCATTATGAGTGATTGTATATTTTTTTTAACATTTTTTACACTTCTACAATAATTATTATTAATTTTATTAATTTTGACCTCAAATAAAAAACATTATTCATGAGGGTTTGGAGGATTTTAAAAATCTAAACGATAATGTAAGTGTAACCATTATCTACTCGTAGAGGAATAATGATGAATCACAAGTGTTTATATATTCTTTCACATTTTTTATACTTGTATGTATGTCTTCTTAGTTCTTGCCTATACAAATACTATACTAGTTTATTGTAATTTTGGACAACAACATGTTAAGTAAAATTTATTATCCTAGTAATGATAATAAGGAACTCTCATAATAAAAATAAATAATGACTAAAACTTTTTTTTTTAACTTATATAGAATAATAATACAAAACTATATATTTAATATAGAATATATTGTATATATTAATATGACTATTGTATTTTATAATAAATCTTTTAGTAATTAAACTTTAAAATTATCAAAATAATTTTTTTCTTAACAGGTCGAAACAGGTTACCCGCGTGTATACCCGTTAAGAACCCGTTATTAACGGGTCACCCGATAATAACCCGATAAGTTATCGTGTTGACTCGAAACCCGTTATTTTCGTGTCGTTTTCGTGTTGTGTCAGAAACTGCAGGGTCTAGTTTAGGGGTGGGAATTTGGGTTTGCTCATTATAGAATCGTTGCCATCTAATGACTGGCACGCGCTCTTGGGTTTTGATTTAGTGTGGCGTGCGCTAGGGGTGGGCAAACGGGTACTAGACCTACGAGGCGAGTCGGGTACAAGCAGTTCGGGGCGGGTACTGGGCGGGTCTTAAAATTGTAAAACACAAACGGGGCGGGGCGAGGTGGGTTCAAGAAATTAACGGGGAGGGGCAGGTCCAAAAGGCCCAAGAAACAGGGCCCCGGCCGGACCCGTTTCTCCCAAACCCGCTCAGTTCCCCGGTCCAAAAGTCCAAGTACTGCGTTGGTTTTGTGCAGTACACTAGTTTTTGTACTACATTTCACTTATTTTTTTCACTCATTTCACCCTTTTTCTTTCACTCTTTCTTTCTTTATTTTTGTTTTGTTTTTTTCCACTCATTTTACTTTTTTTTTTCACTCAGACCCTCTTCTTCTCCATCATAAGAGACCCACGATCCCCAAACTCCATTAAGGACAAGAAGATTGGAGCAAGGTGCCGATCGAGAAGATCGAGGACTCAATCGAGAGACTGCCATCCAATGGTTCGACAACAACCAATTGTCGGATGCCGATGAGTTCAAAGACAAGATGGAGTTGGAGAGCATCTGCAACCTAATCACAAGGTGAAATTATTTAGGTTTTGTGAACTTGAAATTTTATGTTTTATCTAGGACTTGAAATTATAGATCAATGCTTCTTCTTTTTTCTATTTGCAGAACCTTTTGGTTGATGAGAAGGAAAAGGAAATCACAAGGGGATTGATTGAAATTGGATTTGTGGGAAGGCAAATTGGAGGAAATCACAAGGGAATTGCAGAACCTAAGGTATTCCCTTTCTTTAATTCTTTGAATTCATAGCCGATGAGAAGGCAAATTGGATTTGTGGGTTTGTATGAAAGAGTTCTGTGAAAACCCTAATCTAATCCTTAATTTGCCTTGAGAGTGCAGATCTTGCAGTGATTGTTTTGATGGAACCGCCGATAACGATGTTGTTTGAAGAAGCAAATCTTCAAATGAGGAGAACGAAGAGGAAATACCACCAGACTTGAGGCGTGAGTGAAAGATTTGGACCCGTGGGGACCTGTAGGAACCGGCCATTTTCAAAAGGGCAGGGTTAGGTCCGGATCCTATTTTGAAAAATCCAAAACCCGCCCTGCCCCACCCCGTTGTATTTACGGACGGGTCCGGTCCGGTTCCTTCAATTTTGGGCTTGGCCCGGCCCGTGCCCACCCCTAGCGTGCGCAACTACATCAGTTTCCAATAGTTTTGATCCAACGACTCAAATCTAATTTAATCAATTTTAACATAAAAAAAAATCCAATGATTCAAATTTATATCCAACGGTCAAAATAATATTATTAATTAATCTAAATTAGATCCAACACCAAAACTCCACCAAAAGTACTCATCCAAGTGTTCACTAATCCATTAATTTTCTCAACAATTTCTTTTTTGAAATTTGAATTTGTGACATCAAAATGTTTGTAAAAATAAAACAAGATAGATTATTCAAAAACTAATTACAAAATTATTAGCAAAAAAAAAAAATAACGAAATACAAAAGTTCAACAAATTATAAGGTTGGGGGTGAGAATTATAGTTCCCTTATCGTTGGAGGTAAAAAAACTGATTAACCGCATATGTATAGATGAATAGATAAAAATACGAAGTTAAATTCTAAGATTTTAGACCCTTAAATTGGAGATAACCTTAATATTTTGTCCATAATCTAAGCAAACCCTTATCTTTAATGTCCATTCCTGCACAAGATTTGGCCACGAGGCCCCCGAAAGCGATCTTACTCGCACCATGTTAACACTTACTTGATATGTCACAAGTCATTACTCAGTTAGCATAAATGAAAAAAATCTCATCAAATCTTGTTGTAATACCTAATTATTTAATGGATAGTGTTCAGATTTGCAAATGGAGAAGCACCGGCTAATCCGTAATGTGAGTTTGTCTTTGTTCCTTTTTATGGGGGAGGACAGCTAGCAGATTAATCTATGACCTCAGCCACAAAGTAAAAAAAGGATCAGTTTTCTTGGATATGGTTATCGAATTCAGATCTTCTCCAGATCTCACAGTCTAGAGCTGACAGATCGATTAATTTGTACCATCAAGAAAGAGAGAAAGAGATTCGGACACTTAGTTTGTGTAAGATAGGCCTGTAGAATGGGCTGATGGAAGCTGTAAGATTTAAAATGAGCGGTTCGAATTAATCAGTTCGTCTATTCCAAACTGCGAGATGATCTCAATTCGTCATTATCTAGATTTCATTCTTTTGAATTCCGTGGCAAATTTGGTGGCCACAAACTCTGATTGTTTAGCTGTGATCACATGTTGTGCCCTAAATCAAGGGATCATGGTAGTGCTCATACAACTTCCTAGCCACGAATCCCTCATCCTCTTTTCTTTGAGCACTTGATTCTGGCCAAACTTTCTCTAATTCAGAAACAAAAGCATGCCTTCGTGGACCACTCAACCCCAATTCCCACAACTATGGATGCATATAGACACAATTTGCTTATCCAATTAATATGTAAATGTATGTTTTGTAAGAATATGAACATGAGATTAGGTGATTTGGCATTAGCTATCTGAGACCAATTGATATAAGAAAGTTTTATGGGAAGATGTATACTAGTTCTTGTCAATAGAGGATTTTGTTGCAGTAATGAACTGATGTGGATTGGGAAAACATAAGTTGTTTTCCATGGGTATTCTAATAGGGAGTCCTCATTCTATCATGAGAAGGGATATGTGTATATGTATATATATAGCGACCTCTCCTCTCACAGGATCACACTCTCTTTGAACTAAGCCATATTCTTAGTTTGAGCTTAAGGTATTCTGACATAGAGAAGAAGAGTTGCTATGCACTAGAATTGGTTCTAGCATCCATGGCTGCATCAAGTGCAAATTCTTCAGGTTAGTATACTGCAATAGTTAAATGGATTGAGTTCTTGTATTTTGTATGATTGTAATTCTAGTAACTGAGTCTTGTTTGTGGTTTATGGTTAACATGTGGTATCAGAGCCATAGATTCATATTCTTAAATTCAATCAACAAAATCGATAGAATTCTAATAAAAATAAATAAATAAATAAAAATCATCTTTACTACCATTAGGTTTCGAAACTAGTTCTAGAGTTAAAACTGGGTCTAGGAAAAACGGTGTGTTTTAATAAGGCTGTTTATATTAGCACCCCCCACATTAAAATTTAATATTAAATGATTTATTTACCTTACAATGCAATGGCAATTTTGACCTTCTTAGGTTTAAAAAAAAAAAAAATTCTAAATACACCCCAAATCAATTTTAACGTATTATTTATCTTCTTCAACAATCAAAATCCCTCCGACCCTCCGTTGTTGAACAAAACCCTAACCAATGAAACTATAAACATGTTGATTGAGAAAAATTATTTTTGACGAATGAAACACAAAATCGATGTTTCGGAAGCTTCACATGAGGTAAGACTTCATATTCTTTATTGTTCTAGTGATTTTGACGACATCGATAATTATTTAATCTTGCTTTGCTGCGTTATTCAAGCTTCTATGTTCGTATTCATCTTTTAGGGATCACAAGGATTACATGAAGAATTAAACACCTAAAATTACCACCAAATATTAAAAACAGACGACATGGGTTTTAATGGTGGAATTGAAAACAACCCACATATGCTTTAAATCCCAAGCAGCATCTTTTGTCAAAATTTCAGTTGGCATTTTTTGTCCAAATTAAAAGCTTTATAAGATTTGAGAAATGTGGGGTGTGTAGAAAATATGGGGTGCATGTAGAAAATGTAAGGTGTATATTGAGAATGTGAGGTGTGAGGGTATTATGGGGAAGTATGTGGGGTGTATTAAGATAATTTTTCATTGAAAAAGAAAATCTGTGGTGTATTAAGTATGTGGAGTTTATTCAACAATTTGTAGAGTGTTAATATAATAAGCCTTTAATAAAATATGATTGTTTAATTTTTTTGACCGTTAGAACTCGAAACTCATCTACTTTTGGGGTTTTTCTCAGATTAGGAATACAACAATTTACCTTTTCGATTTCGAGTTTTTTGTTGATCTGGGTTGTTCAAGTTGCTGTTGAGTTTTCAATATTTATTATAAACACTGTTCTAAAAATCTCCGCCTACCGCCACCTAGGCGCTAGGCGACTGGCCACCGCCCCAATTAATGCCTAGGCATTTGAAAATTAAGAAAGGGCGCCTAGACCTACTGAGGCGCCGGTCTAAACCGCCTAGGCACCCATCTAGCCCGCCCAAACCTGCATATATTGTGACTCACTTAGACATAAAATAGATAACTTTCATTTTGCATTTTATTTTTTCAATAAATTGTAAGAGACTTGTTGAGTACTTAAATGAACACACATTATATGCTTGTTCTCACGTTTTCATTATGTTCCAATAGCTCAAAATATATATGTCATTCTATTTTGTAGTTAATGATGAAATCATATATATTTTAAGCATAAACATACACTTATTTACATGAAATATAATAGATTTAATTAAATCCGTCTAGGCGCTAGGCCCCAGCCCACCGCCCGACTAGCGCCTAACGTCTTTTAGAACCTTGATTATAAATGCTTTCGCTGCTGGGTATTGATACTCATTGAACAAAAGGGTATGTCTTCTGAACATTAGATTGAAATTTGGATTTTTGATCCATCTTGTCTCGAATATATTCTTTTCTTCAGCATGATTTGAATAACGAGCATCACGATTACGCTTATTTCTGTTTTTAATCCCATGATTATGTGTTTTCTCTAACTGTCTGTGGAAGAAAGTTTAGATTGGACCTTCTGCAGACATCACTCGTTTTATGCAGAAAATTTTGATGAACTAAGAATTGTTTGTTTAAGACAAATCCTTTATAATGTTGAGATGCCTGTCTATGATTACATAACAATTAATTCTTAATGTTCTGAAAAACCTTTTTTTCTATATGTGCTTATCAACCTTTCATTGTTAAGATTATGTATATGGATAATAGTTTTGATGATATGATGTGCAATAGACTAAGAAAAGAAATATGGAACCTAAAAGTTCTTTTTGTGATTTCATTGTATTCTTCAGTGTCTGCAATATCAATGAAGACCCTCAATTTGGCTAACATTCCAATCATCACTGGTGGGGGGTAATTACAAGAAGTGGAGAATGGACATTAGTTTGCTATTAACTCTAAATGAGTTTGATATAGCAATTGACAATCCCAAGCCTGTCATCAATGATCAAAGCACCAAAGCTGAAAAAACAAATTTTGAGAGATGGACAAGAGCCAATAAAATGGCACTATCTATCCTAGAGAGTGGTATGACTGATACAATTCGAGGAGGAATCAAGAAACATGATTTGGCTGTTGACTACCTGAATGCAATAGAAAATAAATTTAAAGAATCTGAGAAAGCTGAAGTGAGTCAATACATGTCTCTATTGACTACATACAAGATTGAGGGTATTGGTTCTATAAGGGACCACATTATGAAGATGACCGATGCTGCGAAAAAACTCAATTCAATGGATGTAAACATTGGTGAAAAGCAGCTAGTATTCATGACACTACTACAATATTAGCTTTAGGTGGCGAATGACGGTGGCGGATATTAAAAAAATCATGTTGGATAAATTACATCCGACACATCATTTAATTAGTGGCGGATATTAGAAAAATCATGTCGGGTATATCCGACATAAAGTCCTGGAGGATATTTAGTGGCGGATATTAAAAAAAATCTTGTCGGTTATAACCGACAGTATTTTTGAACCCTTTTTTTAATTATTTTTGACAGATTTTGGCGGTTTTTAAGTTAATGGTGGCGGTTATAACCAACAGAAATTGACTATTTTATTATTTTACTTTATGGCGGTTATTATTTTAGTATTCTGGCTGTTATAACCGACAGAAATGAAATTTTTATTATTTTAAAATGCTATATTGATTAAAACTAAATAAATAAACACATATTTTAAATATTATTTTTTTCACTCATGACCCTAAAGTCTAATGAACGCAATTCCCACGAGCCATAAATTTTCTAAGAGAATAATAACAACAGACTATAATCTGAAGCTCTATCATTTTTGTAATAAGGATTATGCTCCATCACAGGCAAGCAACAAGATATAAAGAAATTCAAACAATTTTTTTCAATGCGTCACAAAGCACATTGTCTGGCACATAAACACACATGAACATCTGGTATACTCCATCATGTCTGATTTTATTATTTTAAAATGTTATATTGATTAAAAATAAATAAACACATGTTTTAAATATTTTCTTTTTCACGCATGGCCCTATCGGATATAACCACCACCAACAAAGCAAAATTTTGGACGGCCGCCAGAATAATTTCTGAATGTTTTTTTTTTTTTTGTGATTTTTTACACATGCTATCTCAGAGTATATACAAACATATTTGACAGTTGGATTGTTGAAACTAGTTTCGTAGAATGCATATCCTATCAAATTGATAGATTTAACAAACACTTAAGAGTTAATGTTATACTTCCATTAAGTATAAAATAAGATTTATCCACTAGTGTAAATATTTTAAATTGAAGATCGAATTCATTCATTGCATTCTTATAGGATCGAGGAGTGTAGCTGCAAAAAATCATCAAAATCGGAGCTAAAATAACCATTAAATTGTGATTTTTCGTTTATAACCATCAAAAACTTTTGTTCCGTTACCTAATCTCTGAATGTTTGTTTTTTGCGATTTCTTACGTATGCGATCTTGCAGTGTGTACAAACAAGTTTGACGGTTGGATCGTTGAAAAACGTTTCGTAGAATGCGTATTGCATCAAAACGGTAGATTAAACCAACACTTAGAGTTAATGTTATACTTCCCTATCAAGTATAAAATAAGATTTTGTGGTATCCACTAGGGTAAATATCTTAAATTGAAAATCAAATTGTTCAATGCATTCGTATAGGGTCAAGGAGTGTAGCTGTAAAAAATCATCAAAATCGAAGCTAAAATAACCGTTAAATTGTGATTTTTTGTTTATAACCGTCGAAAACTTTTGTTTTGTTACCTAATATTTGAATATTTATTTTTTGTGATTTTTTACGTATGTGATCTCGGAATGTGTTCAAACAAGTTTGACGGTTAGATCATTGAAAAAAGTTTCGTAAGATGTGTATCGTGTCAAAACGGTAGATTAAATAAACACTTAAGAGTTAATATTATACTTCCATTAAGTATAAAATAAGATTTTGTGGTATCCACTAGTGTAAATGTTTTAAATTGAAGATCAAATTTATTCATTGCATTCTTATAGGGTCGAGGAGGGTAGCTGTAAAAAATCATTAAAATCGGAGCTAAAATAACCGTTAAATTGTGATTTTTCGTTTATAACCGTCGAAAAATTTTGTTCCGTTACGTAATCTCTGAATGTTTGTTTTTTACGATTTTTTACGAATGCAATCTCGGGGTGTGTACAAATAAGTTTGACGGTTGGATCGTTGAAAAAAGTTTCGTAGAATGCATATCGCGTCAAAACGGTAGATTAAACAAACACTTAGAGTTAATATTATACTTTCATTAAGTATAAAATAAGATTTTGTGGTATCCACTAGTGTAAATATATTAAATTGAAGATCGAATTTGTTCATTGCATTATTATAGGGTCTAGGAGTGTAGCTGTAAAAAAATCATCAAAACCGAACCTAAAATAACCGTTAAATTGTGATTTTTTTCGTTTATAACCGTCAGAAACTTTTGTTCCATTACCTAATTTCTGAATGTTTTTTTTTTTTTTTGCGATTTTTTACGTATGCGATCTTGTAGTATCTACAAACAAGTTTGACAGTTAGATCATGGAAACTAGTTTTGTAGAATGCATATCTCCGTTAAATTTGCCTAGGTTTTGAAGTGGGAAAAGTAATTTGTGCTAAATTTTTATTTATGTTTTTCAAGTATTGATTAGACAATATTTAGTTTGTGTGATGACATTTTCATTGTACAATTCTCTTTTTGTTTCTTTATCGCATATTTTACATGGGTTATTATCTATTAAACCAAACAATTATTTATTTAATTTTTAAAAATGTATTCTATTTAAATACATATTATTTATTTATTTATTAAACCAAACAATTATTATTTTATTTTTTAAAATCGTAACAAAATTTTGGGTGGGAATTTAAAATTTTGGGGGGGAATTTAAAATTTTCGGAGGGAATTTTGGGGGGATTTTTGCCGCCATTTTGTTTCTATCAGTTATAACCGATAGTAATGAAAATTTTCTATCTGTTTTTATTTTTAAAAAATGTTTTTGTTGGTTTTAACCGACAGTAATGAAAATTTTCCAAAATAAAACCCATCCATCTCTTCCTTGGGCCGGTGCTTCTCCCTTCCCTCTTTTCTCCTATCCTCATTTCCTTCTCCTTCTCTTCTCCCATTCTCCTTCTCGCTTCAATCACCATGTATGAACAAGGCAGAAGCTATGCAAGCCCTTAAGCACAGAGACAAGCAAAGCGATGTAAGTCTTTCCACATGCTTGTATATTTCAGACATGAATTGGTCACATTTGTATCTACGGGCTGGGGATTTGATTTAACACTTGCATTTCTTGGTTCGATGTTGAAGGTTAGAAACTTGCATAGTTATCAAAAGATTCAAAACAAATGTATTTGATATCAATGCAGGTGAGCGGAGGTGACAACTTCTAGGCGCAACGATTCTCAGTTTTTCCTGATATACTCCGAGTCCAAATGCTTTGGCACTTTTTCTTGTGTGTTTGTTTTGTTGGGTCATTTCGAACAGAATGGGAGAAGAATGCTCAACGAGAAGGAGAAAGAGAAGGGAGAATGCTCTCATGTCCTTTTTATATTTTTTTTATTATTAATGTATTTGCTGTCAGTTTTATCCGACAGAGAATGTATTTCCTGTCAATTATAGTCGACAGAAATTCTGTCGGTTTTATATATTTTCTGTCGGTTTTATCCGACAGAAAATGCTCTTATTTATTCATTATTAATTTATTCTCTGTCGGTTATATCCGACACAATTTCTGTCGGTTTTAGAGTATTTTCTGTCGGAAAATTCATTTCCTGACGCTGGCAATTCTGTCGCTTATTATATCTGCCACTGCATCCATTTTCTGTCTAATTTTGCTTGATATCCGACAGTAATACACATTTCTTGTCGGTTATCATAGCGCCACTAATAAATAGTTTCGTAGTAATGTGATTACCCAAGCATTTCCCAACAAATATAGCCAGTTAAAGGTCTCCTACAACACTCAAGACAAAAACTGGGACATTGATGAGTTGATTGCACAAAGTGTACAAGAAGAAACTCGTCAAAAGCAAGAGAAAGGCAAAGAGATTGAGGATGTCAATTTTGTGTAAACTAGAAAGGAGAATAAACTATTCAACATTGGAGGCTCTTCTGGTTCTGGTAAGAATTCTAAATCATTTAAGAATTCTAATAGGTTCAGTACTTCTGCTAAAGTAATTGACTCCCCTAGAAAATCTACCAAGTTTAAAAAACCAAAAGATGTGTCTAAACTTAAATGTTTTTGGTGTAAAACTAAGGGCCATTTAAAAGTAAATTGTGAAATCTTTAAGGATTGGATAAAAAGCAAAGAAAAGGAACAGGTACATGTTTGTGTTGAGTCAAATTTGTGTGAGGTACCTGTTTATTTTTAGTGGTTTGATACTGGATGCTCAGTGCATAGAAAATTTTCATTACTGTCGGTTATAACTGATAGAAAAGGAAAATGGAAATACTTTATATAATGTCTATGTGGGGGAAGGGACTAAAGTTGCAGTACATTCAATAGGGGTTGTGAACTTAAGATTAACTTCTGGTTTTGTTTTACAATTAAAGGATGTGTTATATGTGCCAAAAATGAGAAGAAACTTAATTTATGCTTCCAAAATTGTAAAAGATGGCTTTTCCTTTCTTGCTGATGATGAATGTTTAAAAATCTTTAAAAAGAATTGTCTTGATTTGGTTTTGGAAACTGTTTTTCTATCTGATAACTTGTGGAGTCTTGAATGTTTAGTGGAGTCAAATAATCACTCAGTACTAAATGTTGGCTCCAAAAGGATGCTAGAAAATGACACTTCTTACATTCTTTGGCACAAAAGGCTAGGGCATATCTCTAAAGAAAGGGTGATTAAAATTCCAAAGGCTGAATTAATTCCAAGATTAGATTTCACTAATGCAAATGAGTGTGTTGATTGTTTAAATGGCAAAATGACGTATTTTAGAAAAATGGATGCTAAGAGAAGTCAAAGGTTATTAGAAATCATACATACTGATATTTGTGGTTCCTTTCCAATTAAAACAATTTATGGGAATAAGTATTTTGTCAATTTCATTGATGACTTTCCTAGGCTCGGATATACTTTTCTCATTAGTGAGAAGTCAAATGCACTTAATTGTTTTGTTATTTATAGAACTAAAGTTGAAAAACTATTAGGGAAGGTTATTAAAATTGTTAGATCATATAGGGGAGGAGAATACTTTGGCAGGGACACTGAATCTAGGGAAGAAAATGGTCCATTTGCTCTCTATCTTGAGAAAAATGGCATTGTGGCACAATATACCACACCTGGAACACCTTAATAGAATGGTGTATCAGAGAGAAGAAATAGGACTTTCATTGGCATGGTTAGGAGTATGATGACAAGATCGAGACTACCAAGTTTTTTATGGGGAGAAGCTTTAAAAACAGCAAATTATATATTGAACCGAGTTCTCAGGAAGACAGTTTCAACAACAAATTTTGAGTTATGGCATGGGAGAGTTCCTAGATTTGCCTATTTTCATGTTTGGGGATGTAAGGCAGAGGCTAGATTTTACAATCCTAATGAAAAAAAGTTAGATACCAGAACATAATCATGTTACTTTGTTGGCTACTCTGAGAAGTCAAAGGGTTTCAGGTTCTATATTCCTCAAAACCATACTCGGATCCAGGAACACATAATGCAGCCTTTCTAGAAGATCAAGATGTTTCAGATTTGTCAAGGGAAAATTTTGTGTTTGAAGATATGCATCAAATTCATGACAACCCTGTAACAATGGATTGCACTCAGGTTCCATTATTTCCTCAATAATTGTCACCTGCAATTGAAGATTTAACTGAAGAATTAGGAGCTCATATTGATAACACTGTGGAGGTTGACCAATTAGCACAACATGCAACATCAATTGCCTTTTTAGAACCACAAGTACCAGTTGATGTTCCACCTTCAATTGAACAAAGAAAATCTACAAGAGCTCAAAAATCTACTGCACTCAGTGACTATGTGTACTTACAAGAAAGTGAGTTTGAAATAGGTGACATTGATGACCCTCTTACATACACTCAGGAAATTGAAAGTCCTCAATCAATTCTATGGCACAATGTTATGAAGGATGAGTTAGATTCAATGTTCAAGAATCAAGTTTGGACGTTGGTGGAATCAAATTCTGAAATTAGGCCAATAGGTTGCAAGTGGGTGTATAAAACAAAAATCGATGCTAATGGTAGAATTGAGAGATATAAATCAAGGTTGGTTGCTATGGGGTTCACTCAGAAAGAGGGCATTGATTACAATGATACTTTCTCTCCAGTTTCCTCTAAAGATTCCATGCGAGTTATCATGTCTTTAGCAGCCTATTTTGATCTTGAGTTACATCAAATGGATGTAAAGACAACTTTTCTTAATGGAGACCTACAAGAGGATATCTATATGAAGCAACCTACTGGATTTGTTGAAATGGGGAAGGAAAATATGGTATGAAAGCTCAATAAGTCAATATATGGCTTGAAACATGCAACAAGGCAATGGTATTTGAAATTTGATCAAATTGTCTCTTCACAAGGTTTTGTAAAGAATAAGTTGGATGATTGCATATAGATTAAGTTCTTAGGATCCAAATTCATCTTCCTAGTGTTTTATGTTGATGATATTCTTCTTGCTAGTTCATGTCCACAATTGCTCTAAAGTACTAAAAGAATGCTAAGTGATAATTTTGAGATGAAAGACCACGGTGAAGCACATTATGTATTGGGAATATAGATTGTTTGAGATAGACATAAGAGGCTTCTTGGTTTATCTCAAAAAAGTTATATTTACAGGGTATCGGTGAGGTTTAATATGGAAAGATGCAACAATGGTCAAGTTCCTGTTAATAAAAGAGATAAGTTCTTGAAAAACCAGTGTCCAAAAACTGATTTGGAAATGAAGAAAATGTAGTCTAAACCTTATGCTTCATTGGTTGGAAGCCTCATGTATGCAACTATATGTACAATACCAGATATTGCCTTTATTATAGGCATGCTAGGCAGGTTTCAAGCAAATCCAAGTGAAGCACACTGGGTGGCAGCTAAGAAAGTCATATGATACTTGCAGAGAACCAAAAGTTATATGTTGGTATTTGGTAGAAGCAATTCTTTGGAACTTATGTGATACACTGACTCAGATTTGGCTAGAGATGTAGATGACAGAAAGTCAACAGAAGGTTATATCTTCATGCTGAATGGAGGGGCAATTTCATGGAAAAGTGCAAAACAAACTGTCATAGCTACATCCACCATGGAGGTTGAATTTGTAGCTTATTTTGAAGGTATGAAATAGGAAGCTTGGTTGAAGAATTTCTTGATAGAATTGAAGATTGTGAATTCAATTTAGAAGCTTGTGAAGATGCTTTGTGACAACAACTCAGCTGTATTCTTTGCCAAGAATAACATGAGAACTTCAACATCAAGGTTAATGGATGTGAAGTTTCTTAAAGTCAGAGAACAGGTCAAGAAATGAGTGATTGAAGTGCAACATATTAGTACTACTATGATGCTTGCAGATCCCTTGACTAAAGCATTGCCTATTGGAGAGTTTAAGCAACATGTTTCTCGGATGGGAGTATTGGAAAGTTTTGATCAGTGGGAGTAGTCAATCATCTTCTTGAGATTTGGATTGCAGTTGTGTGGGTGACAAGTTATAGAATAATGAGTGCAATCCTGAAGCAGTTGAGGTTAATTTATTCAGTTATAGCTAGTTTGTTAGTCTATTTTGATTTTCAATAAGTGTCTTAGTTTCGAGGCTCAATACTTCAGCTTTGGAGTTTTGTAGTTTTGAATGATGGATACTGTTTTAAGTTAGATTCATTTGAAGTTTTGAAAAACAGTTTGTCTGTTTTTAAGCTCATGATTAATTAATTGGTCTTTTATCTAGTAATTGATATGCTGCTCTTGGTTGTGATTAATGTGTTTTGATCTTTTGAAAAGTGGGAGCATATCTTTTGAGTCATGAGATATATTGGCGGATTGGATATATGTGGACTTGGAATCAATACTGCATTTTGTTTGTTGTTCATGGTTCTTGGTTTCTGTATTTTGAAATGCAATGTGATAATGATCATGATAGTGAAGTCTTGAATAAGGCTATGTGATCAGTTCTTGTAATTGGTGAAAGCCATGCTTGATCTTTGTCTCATGCTCAAGTGGGAGAATGTAAGAATATGAACATGAGATTAGGTGATTTGGCATTAGCTATTTGAGTCCAATTGGTATAAGAAAGCTTTATGGGAAGATGTATACTAATTCTTGTCAATAGAGGATTCTGTTGCAGTAATGAATTGATGTGGATTGGGAAAACATAAGTTGTTTTCCATGAGGATTCTAATAGGGAGTCCTCATTATATCATGAGAAGGGATATGTGTATATGTATAAATATATATAGCGACCTCTCCTCTCACAGGTCACACTCTCTTTGAACTAAGCCCTATTCTTAGTTTGAGCTTAAGGTATTCTGACAAAGAGAAGAAGAGTTGATGTGCACTAGAATTGGTTCTAGCATCCATGGCTACATCGAGTGCAAATTCTTCAGGTTAGTATACCGCAATAGTTAAATGGATTGAGTTCTTGTATTTTGTATGATTGTAATTCTAGTAACTGAGTCTTGTTTGTGCTTTATGGTTAACATGTATATAATATCGTTTTTTTTTTTTTTTGGACAGTGCAATCTGTATAAAAAGTTTATCTTTCGATTAAAAATTTAGTGGTTTCATGAGCAATGCAACAGTTAGTCAATGTGGCATCATAACGCGCGACAGTTGATCACCGTTAATTGATGTGAATTTTACGTAAGTTTAGCAGTAACCAGCAATTGTCTGTGTAAATAAAAAGACTATACGCGTCTTGGATTGTAGTGGGTTACTTAACATCGTCGTTTTCTTAAGCTTGAGCTAAATTTAGACCCATAACTCATATAATATGGGTTTCTAAAATGAGTACTTCCAAATGACTTTTGCACGAAGTGTCAAATTATGAGTACATATTAATTTGTAAGGTCACTGTGTAGTTGGGGGGAGAGGACTCTTATGAGTGGCTAATATGGCATTGGTTGGGTACTTAACTTAGATTCATTAGTCACTTTCTTTACTTAGTGATAAATGCCAATGTGTCCTCTCATGACTTTGTACGAATTGAAGTTAGCATATAGGGATTGAACAAACGCAGAGCTCGTTTAGAATTGCTTTTAAAATGACTGAAAACGCTTTTTACGAAAATATTCTTTGAACCAATCTTTAGTAAAAATACAAGTGAATCCTGAAAAAGTACTTGAAGTGCTTCCTTCTTTTAGGAAGCTTGCAGGAAGCATTTTAAGTCCTTTTAAGATCTAAAAAATATTTTTTTCTAAAATGACTTTCAGTCATTTTAAAAACACTTCCAAACGAGCTCGTAGTTGATAATAATTTGATTTCCTTGCACTAACAACAAAATATTTCAATCAAGATGATAAAATTAAAAATAATTTTATTGATTGTATGTGTATAGTTTGGGTTTATATGCATTTCTTCTGAGGATTCTTATATGATTTTTATGTGATTATAAGAGTATGTTAAGCACTTTCGACTTTTGCTTAAATAAGGACTTTTTATAGGTAGTATAAAAGGGTACTATCGATACACTTATATTTACTTCTCACGCACCTCTATCAATTTTCAACTACCAGATCGAATAGATTGAAGAAGATCAATGGACAAAAATTAACAAAAGTGTGCGGGAGGTAAAAAACGGTTTGTGAATAGCACTTACAAAAATTAACAAGGATGTGCGGGAGGTAAAAAGCGGTTTGTTAACAAACGATGTTATCTGCACTAAGGAGGAGGGGAATGGGCTTAGCCTCACAATGGGCTAACAATAATGTGGTTCAAATTCGTTTTTAGACCTCTCACTTATAAATGAAGTGGTTTGGGGTTCTGCTGTCTTTGCCATTAATCTGACCCTACAAAAAAAAAAAAAAAAAAGCACCGTTAGAAACTCAGGAGTAGGATTATCTCCCCTCGTAATCGTTTCCTTTCCTTCTCCTCTCTCACTCTCCTTTTTGTAAGTTTCTCTCTATAAAAAAAATCAACACAAGATGTTGACATGGCTTAATCGTGACTGTTCAAATAAGAAAAAAAAAGTAAGCAAAAAAAATTTAGAGAGGAGAAAATCTTACTCCAAAAACTCAAGAGCGCAAACCCTGGCAGTAGCCTTAGCAAGGGGAAGATATTTTTGTGGGGCTCGAATGCGCAAAAATAACCACAAATTTTAATTATTATTATTGTTGTTATTATTTTTCAGGACAGATTTTAATTATTTTGGATTCATATATTTTTGTATATATTTGTTTGTGCATGCAAATTGGAGAAACAGAAATTGAATGCTCAAAGCAACAGATCGTATCGTAAGCTTCTGGCTTTCTCAGAGAATTTCCAACTGGGCCGCACATGCATATGCATTATCCACACGGTAATACGTTTGCGTTATTTAACGCAGTAATCAAATTAATTATAGTTTAGAAACATAACAATTTGCATATGATGAACAAACTTTCTTTTAACAATTTACATATGTATGTGTATATGCATATAAATTGATGCTGATACATATTAACTTCAAATGTTTTAGAAAGGTTTTTTAGCCAAAATGGTTCCTGAGATTTGCATAACACATCACTTTGGTCCTTGAGATTGAAAATCAATAGAAATAGTCCCTAAGATTGTCCACCATCCATTATTTTGGTCCTTCCGTTAAAAACTCCGTTAAGTGTCCCGAAGCTCTTAGCTGAAAGTTTGGGCAATTTTCAAAGCTTCATAACTCAATCATTTCTTAACCAAATTCAACCCATAATATATCAAAATGAAGATAGGAAAGTGTAGAACAAGATTATACCTATTTGGAAGCCCAATGGTTGCCGGAGATGGCCGGAAAATAGCCTGAAAGGTGACTGGTCCACGGGAAAACTGGAAAACTCGCCGGAAATTGGGTAAACTTTAAACGTTCATAACTTTTTCACTACTCAACGAAATCGAATGATTTAAAAACGAAAATCATACTTATGGACAAGACAAAGAGAATGGAACCTTTCTTGATGGCTAAATCACCGTGTTTTGGCCGAAAAATGGCTCGAAAGTGGCGGTCTTGGTCTCAAGTTAGCCACTTTCGAGTCGTTTTACGGCCAAACCATGGCGAATTAGCCATCTTAAAAAGTACCATTATCTTAGTCTCATTGAGAAGTATGATTTTTGTTTTTGAATCACTCGATTTCGTTAAGTATTGAAGAAGTTATGAACGTTTAAATTTTACCCAGTTTCCGGCGAGTTTTCCATCTTTCCAGCGGACCAGTCACCTTTCAGGCTATTTTCCGGCCATCTGAGGCAACCATTGGGCTTTCAAATAGGTATAATCTTGTTCAACACTTTCCTATCTTCATTTTGATATATTATGGGTCGAATGTGGTTAAGAAACGATTGAGTTACAAAGCTTTGAAAATTGCCCAAACTTCCGGCCAAGAGCTCCGAGATACTTAACGGAGTTTTTAACGGAATGATCAAAATAATGAATGGTGGACAATCTCAGGGACCATTTCTATTGATTTTCAATCTTAGAGACCAAAGTGATGTGTTATGCAAATCTCATGAACCATTTTGACTAAAAAGCCTTTTAGAAATTGTGTATGATACTAGCAATTTTATTAAAATTTTAAAAATAAAATTTATAAAAAGAGAAAATATAACTGGTCGCTAAAGTTTTTTTGATGACAACCTGATTTTTCATCGCTAAACAGGTTATCCATATCTTCTTCCTCTCTTTTTCTTCGCTGGGTTTCAGAAACAAGAACACAGATTTATGGCTCATGAAAAGATGGCGAGAGCTCTCTTCGTCCTCTGCCAACTCTCTGCTCATCGTCTAAGGTCGCCAGACCGAACCAGTTGTCTCCGACAGTGATTGTCAGACTCATCATTTCTCAAATTAGACTCATCATTTCTCAAATTTTGGTCTCAACCCCATCTAATAGAGGCTTGTCCAAGATTCCGAACAGAACCTCTCCCCTAATAGTGCACGTTTCTCTCCCCAAATAGTGCACGTTTACTTAAAAAAAATGAAGAAAAGAAGGAAATAACATTGCTTTTTTCTTCTTCTCCTCTCTCTCTCTCTCCCTCTAATGCCGCACATGTAAATAATGCAAGTAAGAGTACCTTTAAGTATTATTGGGATGGCTCTGCTACCGTGTTTTAAGTATTACTGCAAGAATTTTAAACAAGGCACCTCTCTCTCTCTCTCTCTCTCTCTCTCTCTCTCTAATGCCGCACATGTAAATAATGCAAGTAAGAGTACCTTTAAGTATTATTGGGATGGCTCTGCCACCGTGTTTGTATTATTGCAAGAATTTTAAACAAGGCAAAAACCGGGCAACAAAACCTTCTAGAATAGTGTTTATGGTACAAACCATAAGATAAAAGTGTTTAGGGTTTGAATTGTATGTTTATTCTTCTCTCTAGGAGGTAAATATATAGTTGTACAATATCCAACATAATAGGAAATAAGAATCCCAATTATACAAGGAATAAATTATAGGATTACATTCCTAAACTAAATGGTTGATTCACACCAGAAATGCACAGCAAACAGCACACGGATCCAATTTACTCTGTTGATTCTTGTGAAGATGCACATAAGCCACACATCCAAATATGCGAGGTGATAATTGAAGAGAATATGGTAGAGTGACATAATCCGTCAATACTTCTATGGGAGTTCGGAAGTTGTGAACTCGAGAGGGCATTCGATTAAGAAGATAAACGGAATACGTAACTGCATCCGCCCAATAGGCATGAAAAGCATGAACCCCAATTAGAAGAGCCCGTGTAGTTTCCAAGATATGTTTGTTCTTACGTTCTGCCACACCATTTTGTTGAGGAGTTTGAGGACAAGTAGTCTCATGAAGTATGTCGTGCTCTGCGAAAAATTGTGATAGTTCATAATTAAGATATTCTCCACCATTATCGGATCTCAGGACTTTGATAGGAAGAGAAAATTGATTTCCAATCATCAGATAAAACTGTTGGAAAATTTGCCCAACGTCACTCTTCTGTTTCATGGTATAAAGCCAAGTCATTCTGGTGCAATCATCTACAAAGGTAACAAACCACCGAATATTGTGGTGCATCGCTATTGGTGAATGACCCCATACATCGGAGTGAATTAACTCAAAGGGCACTGATCTATTATTGCGACTCAAGTGGTAAGAAGTATGATGACTTTTTGCAAGAATGCAATCCTGACACTGAAAATCAGAGTCTGAAACGCCATTAAATAAAGACGGAAGTAATTTTCTTAAAGAACCAAAAGATGCATGTCCTAGTCGACAATGCCATAACCAGATTCTCCTAACGTTGTTGTTGTGACCACTGCTCACTTGGTTGACTCAGCCCGATACCACATCATCCACATAATATAACCCTCTCCTCTTAGTACCATGCCCAATGATCGCCCGTGTTTGGATATCATGTAGTAGGCAAATAGTGGGAAACATGAGTACAACACAATCTAATTGTTCTGTAACTTGACCAACAGAAAGTAAATGATTCGATAGTTAAGGAACAAGAAGAGTGTTATGCAGAGATAGAGATGGAGCAACGGCGATGGAACCCGCTCCTGTAACTGGAGCAATTTCACCGTTTGCTGTGATAACATTCTCCTTGGGTGGCACGGTTGAGTAGTGAAACAAGGATTCATCATATGTCATATGGTCTGTAGCCCCAAAGTCAATTATCCAGCCAGAATCTCGTTTAACGGATGCTGTGAATGCAGTGCCAATTTTACTTGGATCGTCAAATTGGTCTTGAGAATTAATTAAATTTATAAGGGAAAACTCTAGGCGCAAATTTTCTGAGTCTAAATAAACAGAGCTGCTGTCTATGGATGGCCCAAATGGGCCTACACCCTTATGTTTGTTCCTGTCCGTACAAGATTGATACTTTGTTAGATATTAGGCTCGAGGCTCTACCCCAACCCGCTGAAGATCACTATCGCATGGCCTGCTGCAGAATTCATTCAAGGCAGGCGTGGAATCTGAAGAGGGAATTATGACTTGGTTGTCTGCCATGGAAGAAGACTTGTTGGTACTTGTACACATCTAGGATGTCAGTGTCTCTTGTTTCAAGACGTTTGGCTTTGGGTTTTCTAGGTTTGATGGTTGGTGGACTTGCCTTCGGTCAATGGGATAAAGCTAAGAAAATTCCCGTCAACGGTGTCTCTTGCTTCGAGACACTGCTGGAAAAACAAAAAAAATTATTTTGGTGTTTCAGAGTTTTGCAGAGAAAGAGTCAGGATCAGAACCTAATTTGATATCAAGATAAAAGTGTTTAGGGTTTGAATTGTATGTTTATTCTTCTCTCTAGGAGGTAAATATATAGTTGTACAATATCTCACATAATAGGAAATAAGAATCCCAATTATACAAGGAATAAATTATAGGATTACATTCCTAAACTAAATGGTTGACTCACACCAACACCATATTCTTCAATAGTGTGCTATTAAGCTAGTTCCTCATCTCACACCTTCACAGTTAAATAAAGTTCTTCTATGTACAAGAAATTCGTTCTTTTTTATAGACCGTTTCGTTTTTTTTTATAGACCGTTAATATAGTGTTCGCGTCGCTAACATTGATAGATAATGCATCAATAGCAAAATATATCAACATTTCATCGACACGTTATAAACATTATGATTACAAAAATCATCCTTCAACAAAAGAAAAGTCATCATTGACGTATATAATCTATATATTAAGGAAGAAGGCCAAACTAATGAAACATTTAAGGAAAATTTATACGAACCCATCAATCTTATCTCTAAACCCAACTTAAAAATTTTGTTTACCAAACTTACAATTTTGTCCTTAAATTAAATAAGAAAAACAAACTAAAATTCAAAATCCAGCTACCGGCATTAACATCACAACCCCTCCATTCGCTCCGACGAATCCAATCCAAGCTCCGGGGAGACTTATTCAACATCGTTGATTGAAGGCAACAATTCCCCTCCACTTCTTTTTATCGTTCTCCACCTTCCTCTTCTCTTTACTTTTTATCGTTCTCCCACCATCCTTCTTTTCAATTTCCGACGACCCAACCATCTGCCAATGGTGGCTCCCACGACGCAGTGACCACTTCTCCTTTCTCTTCATCCCTATTCAGGTCGGGTTGTTTTTTTGGTTTTTATGAAATTCTATATATCTACAGTCTATGGACCATGGTGTAATTGGATACCTTGCCTATGAAGGAATGTCAAGGAATCCCATGACATTTCGTGTAAGAATTTGTTTGTAGCATTTTGCACATTCATCAAACGGTCAGATTGGGAGGAGGTGAGTTTGACGCAAAAGAATAAGGGAAGAAGAACCCCGAAACTGTAATAATTCATTTTTCCGATTGGTTGGGTTCGGTGGTAAGTAATTTGACAATTTTCTCTCTACGCCCAATTTTTTTTTTTTAGACAAATTTGTAAATATAAAATACACAAAAAGTACTATTGGGTGTAGAATAATTAATTAGGTTAGATTAGGTTCGAATAAAACTATCCAACATTAATATACCAAAACGTGTTTCACGAGAAAAGTTTTTTAAGACAATTTTTCTTTAAAAGACAATTTAATGGTCGAGGCATCTTATATTTTGAATCAAAATGTTTAAATTAAAAACTCTCAAGTTAAAATAACCCAAGTTGGAGTCAACTTTATTTATTTTCTTTTAATCGTTTAAAATGACAAACCACGAATCAAATTTTTAAACAAGGACAAAGCATCCTATATTTTGAATCAAAATGTTTAAATTAAAAATTCTCAAGTTGAAATATGCAAGATGACTTGCAGTCACCTTTATTTATTTTCTTTTAATTGTTTAAAATGACAAACGACAAATCAAATTTGTAAATAAGATTTTTTTATCACAATTTGTCTTTGAAACTGACCCGCACCATCAATACAGTCTCTGAAATTGAAAATCGATTAATGTAGTGGTTGAAAGTTAATGAGGGTCACAAATCAATGTGGTCCTTTTGTCACAATTATGTCAAAAATTTTGTTATGTGTTGATGTGTCACATAACTAGTTTCCACAAATCTAATTAAATATTGTCATAATGAATTAAAAATATTTAAATAATAAAACACAATTTTTTTTATATAATTAAAAACTTAAAAAAAAAAAGGAAAAAAGATTCATCTTCTTCTTTCCCCAAGAACGGAACTCGCAAAAAAAAAAAAAAAACACTTGCTTATATATGGGAGCATTGAGCACTAGTGAGTATGAACAATCAATCTTAAGTTATAACAATTATGGCACTTACAACATTCTCCTCGCTCTCTCCCTCTTTGGTCTCAACTAGTACTAGGTATCAAAGATTAATCCATCTTCCAAAAGTTCTGCTTCAAAGAACAGTAGGAAAACAACCCTCCTTCGTTTATGTATCAATGAACTCATCACCGTCATCGAAGGTTATCAGTAATCCTCCGGCAGTGCAACGGCGATTCGCTCAATACCATCCTACCATTTGGGATTCCAAACTCATCGACTCATTCACCACTCATTACACGGTACGTATACTTCGGTCGTTTGCAAGTTGTCATGACTCATTCATACATGAACACATCTTGATCATTTTTTTTGTTGGCTTATTTGTTTTCATCCTTGCGCAGTATGAATTGCATGGGACGCGATTGGAGCGTCTAAAGCAGAACGTTACTGAAACGTTGCTGGCAGCATCAACTAGTAGTACTCAAGGCACTACTAGCACTTTATCGATGTTAAAGCTTATCGACTCAATGCAGCGATTGGGAGTGGCCTATCATTTCGAAAAAGAAATCGAAGCAGTTCTAACTAGCCTGGGTTCTTCCAGTACTGCCAGTACATCAAGTGATCTTCACACCGTTGCCTTGCAGTTTCGGATACTACGAGAACATGGTATCCCTATTAGCCCAGGTAAAGCACATAAATTATTTTGTTGCTCACATTTAGTATTAAATGTTTTCGAAGCGGCACTTAATTAATTGTAAGTTATGGTGACAAAATGATTGAGCAGATGTGTTTAACAAGTTTAGAGCCGGAAACGGAAGATTTGAGGATAGCTTAAGCAAGGACATTGAAGGACTTTTGAGCTTGTATGAAGCCTCACACCTTGGTATGCTTGGGGAAGAGCATGTTTTGGAGGAAGCCAAAAGTTTTAGTGCCAAAAGGTTGAGACAATTATTGGGAACATTGGAGGGTGAAGATGGTTTATTGAAGCAACTAGTTCAGCAATCAATGGAAACCCCCTTACATTGGAGGATGCCGAGGATAGAAGCTCGAAGTTTCATTGATATATACCAAAAGGACGATTCTAGGAACATCGATTTGCTTGAATTAGCCAAATTGGATTATAATCTCAGTATATCAGAGGGAGATAAAGGAGCTATCAAGGCAAGAAATGTGAACTTTGTTTTCTATTTTTTTGCAATTTGATTTTATTTTCACACATGGTGGAGGATAGGGTTTGCCCTACTCACTTTTAGGCTTGGGTCCTGCATGCTTATATATAATGCAACCTCATCCAAACATGTTGGCAAGATAACAACTACACATATAGCGCTTATATATACCGCGACCTCATATCCACACATGTTGGTAAAATAACGACCACATATATAGCACACTTAACGTAGGTTCGCCCCCGCCATTTTTTTTCAATGTTCTGCTGAATTACAATCTTACGTTACAATGCTCAGTTTTTACATTGATGCAGGTGTTTAGTTAAATTAGACTAATTTAGACTATATATCCAACAAATGCAGGTGGTGGACGGATTTGGATTTTGAACATAAGGCAAGTTTTTCGAGAGACAGATTGATGGAGAACTATTTGTGGGCAATGGGAATCAATTATGAGCCCCAATTCTCGAATTGCAGGATTGGCCTCACCAAATTCGTTTGCATATTAACAGTAATTGATGACATGTACGATGTTTATGGATTTTTGGATGAACTTGAGCTGTTTACAGATCCAGTCAATAGGTAAGTCATTCATTAAGCACTAAGATGTAATTTATCTTGGTAAAAAAAAGTACGTAATAGATGCAATTATATATGTATAATGTGTGATTTGGTTTTTTGTTCCTCTGATTTATTTTTTCTTGTTTAATACAGGTGGAATCTGGAGGACAAGGAGGAGCTTCCCGAGTACATGAAGCCAATTTATACAGCCTTGCTCAACTTTGGGAATGAAGTAACTGATAACGTATTTAAAAACAATGGTTTAAGCGTCCTCCCCTATATTAAGAAAGAGGTAACTAGCAACAGAAATTGTAGCTGAGTTAATTGGTTAAGAACATCCTTTTTGTACTGGAGGTCGTCTCTAACAATGTTAGACTTGTAGGTATTTGTACTAGAGCGTGTAGGATAACTAGGGTACGTTTGGCAATAATAAATTAGCAGCATGCAAATTACAACATAAAGATATTGGCTCTGTTATTCTATTTTTCCTATTTTCTTAGTTTATGATTTATTTACTATTTTGTGTGTGTGCGCTTGCGCTTTCAGTGGGTAAATCTTTGTAATTCATATCTGGTAGAGGCACGATGGTTTTACTGTGGATACACACCAACCCTAGAAGAGTACTTAAAGAATGCATGGACTTCAGTGGGTGGTCCTGGAGCAATTCTCCATGCTTATTTGTTGTTGCAAGGACGCAACATAACAAAAAGCTCACTTGACTCCTTTAAGCATGGCTCTCAAATAATATATTGGTCATCTCTAATGACTCGGCTTAGCGATGATTTGGGCACTTCCAAGGTAAATATATACATGGTATATCAGCTATATGTACATGAGTCGTTTGATAATTATTTCGTTTTTTAGTTCTATTTTTTTAATAAAAATTAAAATTAAAATGATTATCAAACGGAAAATATGATAATTAGATTCTAATTTTTTTTTTTTTTTTTTTTGGAATTAACTAAGGCTGAGAGTGAGAGAGGTGATGTGGCAAAATCTGTTGAGTGCTGGATGAAAGAAAGAGGTGTATCTGAAGAAGAAGCGCAGGACTACATAAACGAATTGATCTGCTATTCGTGGAAGAAGATTAATGAGGAGAGTTCAAAAACTGCCATACCAAAATCAATTGTAAAACTGTCACTGAATATGGCTCGGACCGCTCACTCTATTTTCCAACATGGAGACGGTATTGGAACTTCAATTGGGGTCACCAAAGATCGTTTAATCTCTTTAATTTCTAATCCTATCCCTATCATCACTCACAATTAAGTGACAAAGATTAAATGATGCAATATAAATAATTATTTGGTAAGTTCATGTGTTTTTTGTATTGATGTTGAGCTAATCTTATGGTTCTAAGTTCTCACTACCATTCTGTGTAGTGATATCAGACGTGCAATCTCCACTTTAATTTTTTTTAAAGCAAAACGATAATCGTTTTATTACAAGAACTGATATGAACATCAAAGAGAACATTTTGGAAAAAATTAAAAGGTCTTCAATCCAAAGGGAGCATTTTTGCTCACCACCATACACCTAATCAATTGACACGTGTCTTTTCACCTAACTTTAGTTAACTTTCACATTAAATGTTTGTTTTTCAATTTTGAAAAAAAATTAACCAAGATTAAGTGAAATGGCACGTGTCAATTGATTAGGTGTATGGTGAACATACACCATAGTTTATGGTGGTGAGCAAAAATGTTCCCCAATCCAAAGACCAAGTCAACATAAGACACAAAGCCATTATTAAATGATTCATTCCTTGTATTAAGTTAATCAATAAAAAAGAAAGATTAGCACATTGTATTAAATTAATCAAAGGAGTAAAAGAAAGATTAGCACTACAATTGTCTCGTATCGAAAGAGTAGTAAAGGGTTTCCGAGTCAGGAGATATGACGTAGCATGAAGGGGATGGATTAGTAAATTAATTTAGCAAAGGAACACGGCAACAATCCTTATATCATGGCGCTGAGTGAAACTAATTAAACTATTAGACAGTCGAGGCGGTGGCAGATATGTAATAAGCTACACAAAACAGCCCATGAACAAAACACAAGATGCCTCCAATCGACAGAAAATGGTGGTGTGTGAAGCCACATGAAGCTCTTGACTTGTGGTTTGACCAAGTCCCTATCACCAGCATGGACAATCCAACGGCCAAAATGATCCTGATCATCAATGACGCCCATATATATTAAGAACACAAAAATTAACAATTAATTTTAATTTTAGTTTTTGGTATCTAAACAAATTGAAATTACTGAAGACGAAATGATTATCAAATAACTCTTAAGCGATTAACCTAATCATTGATTATAGACATGTACCAAGTGAAGACGAGGCATGTCATTGAGAGTTGCTTGTTAGGAGGAGCCTTTTGGAGTTCATCCTGAGAACAAATGCAATTGCATCCACCAAGCAAGTTGGCAACAACATGTGCAAGAACCAAAATCCCGGCTGCAGCTAACCCTAGCTTGAATGCTTCATGGCTTGGTTCTCTGCACTCAAAAATCCAGAGTCTCAAGTGTTTCACCTGTTGCAAGCAAGAATATTAGACATGAACAAAATATTTGAAATTAAACATTCCCTAAAATTGTGAGTGTAGTGCTCAAAAAGAACTTTAAAAGCAACGCTAAGAGGCTTATAGTTCAACTAATTGAAAGCATTCACGCTAATGCGCAACCGAGATCTTGTTTTTGACTACTCTTTCTTTCTCATTATTGCTTGTATAAAAAAGTGGGGGCTATGTGTACCTTGTTTTGTTCGAGTTCCGCTTCGATGCCAAGAATCCCTGCTACTATGTCCATCACTACGATCAAGAGGCAGATCAAAAACCCTCCTATCTTAACCATTCTCTCTCTCTCTCTCTCTCTCTCTCTCTCTCTCTCTCTCTCTCTCTCTGCTGTGCTGAGATTTTAGAAGGATGAGATATATGGGAGAAATATTAATGGGAAGAAAGAGCAAGGGGAATAAGTATGAAAGGGGATAGACTAGAGAGGAAAGTATGTGTGGAAGCAAGGATTTCAAATGAGGTGGGATAAGTGGCTAAAAAGCTTCTGTTGTTTACACTGTGAGAGCTTTAATTTGCTTTAGGGACTTGTTTCTCTTCTTTTTTCTTGGGTCGTGGATTCCTTCGCTGGGGGAGCAAGAAAAGTAGGGCATAAACCAGCTCATGGAGGAGCGTGCCTCAGCATCTTTCGCCACCCCTACACATGCCACAAGGTGAATCTCTGTAATTTCTGAACCTTTTTGACTTTTAAGTTTTAGGGTAAATTATAAAAAACTACCTCAACTATTGGTGTCACGACACTTTCATACCTCATCTTTTAAAATTGACAATGTCATACCTCATCTTTCGAATTTGTGCCAATGTCAGACCTCCGTTAGTTTTTCTGTTAATTTCTCAGTTAAGTGCTGACGTGGCCAGATTTTTTATTAAAAAAAAATTAAATATTAAAAACTAAAAATAAATAAAATCATTTTTTTTATTTTTTTTGCATAGGACCACCCCTTATCCCAATCATCCTTTCTTCCCCCTTCCGTCCTCCCCCAACCGAAAACCAGAACCACCCTAAACCCAGATCCCACCCGCCCCAACATCTCCCCCCCACACCACCTGCTGCAACACCCAAACCCACCACCCCAACCTGTCACCACCAACACTGCCACCAGTTCCGCCCTTTTTTTCTCCTGAGAACCTCTCGTATTCTCCTCAAATTTTCATCCTTGTCAGTGAAAATGGTTCGGGTCGGACGACCCTGGGTAATCAACTAAGTTGCAAAGAAAGAGAGGATGGTGGCCTCTGGAGCGCAGGTATCTAAGAATCTGAGGAAAAGGGCACAAAATTGCGAGCTTGATTTCGGAGCTCCGAAAACCCGCTTCGGCGTAGCTCGATTGACGACCGGGTCGTCGAGAATCGATAGAATCAGGTGCTGGAGCTCAACTTTAATGGCGGAGATCGAGGACTGCTGCGAGAGCTGGTGGTAGAGGTGGTAATTCTCGTGCTGCCTTCACTGGTTGGCGAGTTCGAAACGGGCGGGTTGTCGGCGAGTTGGGTCGAGGAGACCTGGTCGAGCGAGGCGCTGAGGCAGAGCTTCATAGCGAGAGCTTGGAGAAGTGGGTCTGTGGCTGGTGGCGGTGGCGGTGGCGGGTAGGGGTGGTGGGATGCTGGTGCAGCAAATGGCAGTGGTGAGGGGGTCGCTGGTGCTGGTGTGCCCTAGCTTGCAGAAGGGGCAAGTTAGGGTGGAGCATTACGGGTCGGGTGGGAAGGGTTTCTAGGTTTTGGGATGCAGGGAGAGAGAAGAGAGAAAGGCGAGAGAGAGAGAGAGCACAGAGAGAGGGTTGGGTGGGAGAGAAGGGAATCTGGGTTTTTGGGGATGGGACACGGGTTGATGGGTTTTTTTTGGTTTTTTGTTTTTTTTTTAAATTTTTTAATTAAAAATGTAGCCACGTCAGCACTTAACTGAGAAATTAACAGAAAAACTGACAGAGGTCTGACATTGGCACAAATTCGTAAGATGAGGTATGACATTGTCAATTTTAAAAGATGAGGTATGAAAGTGTCGTGACATCAATAGTTGAGGTAGTTTTTTGTCATTTACCCTAAGTTTTAACAACAAAGGAGATTTTGGAACCATTGAAAATTTGCCTATTCACCAATAATTAATAGAGAACTTTAACGAAAAGTTGTCGGTACTGTTCATTCACTTTAACGAAAAACCACATTTTTACACTAAAAAGTCAATCCTGATACTATTCATTTTACCCTTTATTTTGTCCTTATCATTAAAACTCAAAGTTTTCAAACCATTTTCATTAGTTTTCCTTAATTAATATGCCCTCCTATATACCAATAATTGCTTGGTCATCCAATATATTATCAGATAGTGAGTTTCACACTTTCGTTTTTTCAGTCTACACTTTTCTCTTCATTTTTGTATCTACAAGGGAGCTAATTCTCACACACTATTTTTAGCCGGGTAATGCTAAGGAGACCAAATTTCTAAACCAAATTTTATAAACCAAATGATGTGGATGTTGATGATTGTATTATTACTTAAGTGTTTATTAACGTGCCTATTTCCTATTGGTGACAAATCATTTAGTTTACAAATTTAGTTCAAAAATTTGGTCTCTCTAGCATTACCCTTTTTAGCCTCTCACAAGCCCCTCTTTATTTCTATTCAGCGGATTGAATAAATCAAACACAAATAACAGACAAAATTAAACAAGGATGTGTGAGAGGGGAAAACTGATGCATTTATCATTTCTCTTTTCATTAATCTTCATTGAATTTATTCAATCCAATAGCTAAATAAGAAGTAGAAATGAAATGAGATGTCTGAGTGCAATAATTATTTTCCATTAATAATTTTAGGACATTCACCATATTCTTTTTTCTTTTCTTTTTTTTCTGTCGAATTAGGACATTTATATTCATATTCTCTATAGAAAGGCAGTAAAAATACTCCAAGTATTTTGACACAAATCCTAAATTTTAGGACATTCATGTTCATATCCTCTATAGTGACTCTTAACTTTTCTGAAATTGGGGGGTATTCCCTTTCATTTTAGGTCGGTAGGGGATTATTCCATTTTAGGATGGGAAGAAGCAATTGAATTTGAATCAGGAATAGTTGGGCTCTGCAGGTGTGTATATGGGTCTTTACGATCCCCTCAAATCTGCAAATTCATGACCTACAGGATAGAGACTCTTTGGGTCTTCTTGGGCCTACTTTCATATTCATTTGGACCCAGACCTGATGGACCTTATAGTTCAATGGTCTCTCCAATTTTTTGTGGATATTCATAGGATGTGATTTTTTTTTTTTTTTTTTAAACAAATGATATTATTTATATTGACGCATTATCGAAATCAGTGCGGGGGCATTGGCATTCCTTAACCCCAGTAGGTTTAAATTTATCCATTTGAAAATATTTCTGACCCATATAGCTGCAAGCAGCATCAGATGAAATATTGGGCATCGAATATTGTATATAAGTAGCAGCAGATGAAATATTATAGAATATCCATAATTTTCTATTAGTTAATTCCAAATTCCATTGGACATTGGACATAAGTTTCCATTAGTTCATTAACTTAGTCCCATTAGTCAAGCCTCAAACACTGAACACTAAAAGAGCCCAATTAGTTTTTTTTTTTTTTTTTTGCTTATAGTTTTGGTTGAGTCAGTGGCTGTTAATTTGATCAAACTTATATTATGTGGTTGAGTTAGTTCGTCTTACTCAATTTTATCCAAACATGGAGCTCATACTTCTTGAAGATGAACTTAAAAATAATATTTCTAAAATGCATTTGCATAATGAATTTTCTGTGTTGAAAGGAATTAGTAGTCTTTCACAAAAGTTGGCAGAGACAAAGAGGGATAGACATAGACCTGGCAATTTCTTACATGACTCGTTAACACGACACGAAAATAATGGGTTTCAGGTCAACATGATAACTAATTGGGTCGTTATCTAATCACATGAGAAGAACCTGTTAATAATTGGTCCTTAACAGGTTTACACGAAGGTGACACACGGATAACCCGATTCGACAAGTTAAGAAAAAGTTATTTTGATGATTTTATGTTTTTAAACTATTAAAAAAACTTACTATAAAATACAGTAGCCATAGTGTATATGTATATATTATATATTAAATATGTATTATTGTATTATTCTATATAAAATAAAAAAAAATTAAGTTTTATTTATTTTTATAGTATACTATTGGCAAAGAGTGAGATTAAAAAAAATTATAAAACACATTAAAAATAAAAATGGCAAGTAATTAAAAAATACCAAACACATTATAAAATTATAATAATTAATTTACAAGTGCAAAAAATGTGAAAAAATATGCAAACGCTCGTGATCGTATCCTCTAGCTTTGAGCCTGGGTATATCGTCGTTTGAATTTTTAAAACCATACAAACCCTCATGAACAGTATTTTTAAGGGAGTTCAAAATAAATAAAATTCATGACCATTAATGTACAAGTCTGAAAAATGTGAAAACATATATAAACGTGTAAGGTTCCTCAACCTTGAAACACAAGTCTCTTTATTTTGCATATCCTTGAACATTTGATATTTTGTAGTAATGTACTAATGTTTTTTCATTAGGCTCTATTTTTGGAGTATGTAATACTTGAATGACAAATGTTTTTCTTATGTTTTGAAGTAATATATATGTGACAATATAATATGAATATACTAATTTAGTATTATATTTTCCATTTTTTGTTTGTCAAATTATGTTTTTCATTTTCATTATTTATTGATTTAAAATATATTTTCTTTAATGGGTAACGGGTTGGGTCATATTACTTGATAATATTAACAAGTCGATTTCGGCTCGGGCCATATTACCTACTTACTTTAACGGGTGTCACACGACACGACTCGTTAAGATATCAGATATGTCATGAAAACGACACGAAGGCCAAGTCTAGACAGTACCCCATGGTGTACTTGGTAGTGAAATTAGCAATAATTTTACATGTTGCGACACTTCCGTTGAAAGAGTTTTTTGGTGATGAATATTGTGAAGAATCCACAATGCAATAGGATGGGTGATGAATGGTTGAGTGATAGTTTGGTCGTATACACTGAAAATGATATATTTGATTCTATTGATAATGATGGTGTGATACAACGTTTCCAAAATATGAAACACGTCGTGGACAATTATAAATAGAAGTATGATTAATTTTGAAAGCTATTTTTTGACCCCATTGTTGTAAATTCTTGGCTCTGCCATTGTATTAAAGGGTTAGGGGAGTAGGCCTCACAATGAGTTAGTAATAATGTAGTTCAAATTCGCTTTTGTAGAGAATTGATCTTAACAACTCACACTTACAAGTAAAGAGAAATATCACTAGATCGTAGTACTAAGAAGCTAGGATGTGATTATTAAATGAGAAAATCTTCGGTAGCTGCGTCACGTGATTGGATCTGTGCGACCACTTAAGAGCAAGAAAATAAGGAGGAGGATTGTCTGCCCTTCCATTTTCGGTGCCCTTCCATGCCCTCCTGTTTTGTGTGGTCACGGTTAAGCCACGTCAACATTTTATATTATTTTTTTATAAAGATAACAAGACAAAAATAAATAGTAATATAAAATATTAACGTGGCTTAACCGTGACCACACAAACAAAAAAGCATAGAAGAATACCGAAAATAGAAGGGCAGACAATCCTCCTCCACTTGGTTCTCCTTCCAAACTGTAAATTTCCCAAATTACAATATTAAAGTACTTTTTTCATTGCGGTTATCTGTTTCCCCTGTCTCTAGATATAGGCTATAGCTATGGTTAACTGTCACTTTCTCTCCTAATATTATAATGGCCTTAATTCCAACCAGCACTCTGTTCCAAAAGGATCACCCACTGACCAAAACTCTGACTAATTTCATCAAAAAAGGTAAGAGACAAATCAGACTAAATTAAAAAAAAAAGAGACCAACTTTAGAAATCAAGGCGATTAGACGCAGATAACCCAATATTAAGCAGCAGTAACCATGATTAGTGGCGACGGTTTTACTTAGTAGGAGAGAATGATAATCAATGGAGCTATGGGGACGGTGGAGATGATTTGGAGGCGGTGGAGGACCCCATTTTGCGGCTGAATCGGCGGCTGATTTGATCCAACTGCTCCACCGAAAACACACAGCAGCCGCGGGAGTACATGACGGTCTGAGCAGAAGCGGAGTTGAGCAGAACCTGCAGAAGCTGGTTGCGGCTCAGCCTCTCCAGCTCGCCGCCGACGCTGCCGCTACTGGTAGCAATGGAAGTGGTGGGCGGAGTGAGGACGGGCATGGTTTGGAGGGCGGAGAGCTGAGCCTGGAGGAACTGGATGTACTTGTAGGCCTCTCCGTAAGTGGTGGCGGAGTCCATTTTCTTGTCCCTGGGGAGGAGCTTCTGCAGGCAGCGAGTCTTGTCGCTCAGCCTCTGCCTCCGCTCGCGAGCGAGAGCACTGCCGGGTAGGGACGGGGATGGGGTTGTAATCCTTCTCTTAGTTTTAACCTGCGGCGCCGGAGGAGGAGGGGGAGTAGGAGCGTTGGCGTGTGATGAAGATTGAGAAGCAGAGGAGGGTCGGAAGCCATAGTTGTTGTTAAGAGGTGGGAACAGAGGGCTGTTGTTGAAATGGGGTAGAGGAGGATAAGGATGGAAATGTTGGGCGGCGACGGCGGCGGCGAAAGAAGCTGACGGGTAGCAGAAGTGATGAGAGTCGACGAATCGGGGGCGTTTGTAGGGTGATGAGGAAGATGAAGAACATGGGAAATAGTTAGATGGGTCGAGAGGAAGGAGATCTGGCAAGTGCTGGAAGATGGAGGAGTAGTCGTTGGATTCATAGTCGTGGTGCTGGAGATGACGCGGCGGAGGAGAGAAATGGGTGGTGGGCAGCAAGTTGAGATCAGGTGGGTAATCGTAAAATGTTGGGGTTGGGAAGTAGTCTTGGTAGTTGGAAATTGGTTCGTGTTTGGCCAACCTCAGGACTTGGGAGAAGTCCGCGGCGGCGGCAGTGGCGGGGCTAACATTGGTTAGTGTGTCTTGAGCGAAATCAGAGTAGGGTAGGGATTTTAGAGACGGGGATGACGGCAGCATTGGGTTTTGGTGGTGGTGAGTGGCGGAGGCGGTGGTGGGGAGGAAGGACTGGAAGGTGATACCGGAGGATATGACAGCGTTGAAGGTGGCCTCCTTCTCATCCCAACCAGTAGTGACACAAGCAGTGTCCTTCTCTCCACCTCCGTCAGCTCTGCCCAACAATGACCGAATTGCCCTCCGCAGCTCTCTCTCAGTCTCATCCATTTCTCTCTCTCCTCTAACAGTGTTCCTGTGCGATTGTAAGAGTATGAGGGAGAATATATGATCAGAGGGATGTTACGAGGAAGGCGGAGGGGAGGAACACGTGGCGCCCGGGGAGTGGCGATCAGGCAGTAAGGCGGCTGGTGAGGTCAGGGTCCGTACACAGAGCACACAGACCATGCTGCGTCTCCTGCCTCGTTTGTCGATCTTTTTGTCCATTTTCGATTCCATATCCTCTCTCTCTCTCTCCCCTCTTTCTCTCTCATCATCCGCGTTTCGTTTCCATTTCTTCGTGGGAGAGTACGGACATTTTGCCAGCGAGGGAAACGAGAGGGCGCGAGGGGCATTTGTTTCGCTTTTGGGAGCAAAAAAGGCAGGGGTAGTTTGGGGATTTTACGGAGACAATTTCTGATTAGCGTACGGGATGATGTTGGGCGTGGGTTTTATTAATTTGTTTTTCAAACAAACATTCAACAATTAATATGTCTTGTTTTGAAGTTAAGGGCACTCAAACCCTTCATTTTCAATTTCTCACATCAAAATCATAATTACGGACGATTCAAAGTTGAATTAATTGCAAAATTTCTCACACAATATAACTGTAAAAGACAATTAACAAAATATAAATCAAATTATTAACTATGCTAAAAATTTAACGATCATACATCAGTTAATTTTTATTAAAATTTTTCCTCAAAATTCAGTCGCACAGTAGGTGTTGAGCATTTCTCAAGAAGGCTTGAACATTGCCCGTGGTAGTCTCGATAGGTTAATTAACACAACTCGTGATGTGGCGAGCAGAAGTTTATTGAGCAGGCAGAATTAAAAGACTATAAAAAGTACTAGTAAGCCTACACCTTAGACAACCTAACAACAATGACGTCATTATCCAACTTACCAATAAAAAAAGGTAAGAAGCAAATGAAGACTTATCAATTATCGAATACTCAAGGGTAAGTTATCCACCCTGGTGAAAATCAGGCCGAAAGGGGCATCTTTTTAAGCCTGTCATTAGTTTTGTGTTCCAAGATCAACCAACATGGCAGCAGATCGTTTGGTATCGTTTAAAAATACGGAGATTTGTGATTATACGTGAATTAACCGACATTTATCTTTATTGGTTTATGTTCTCGACAATGACAGATTATCTTGCTCTTTTTATTTCTTGTAATGATAGCATTTGATGCAGCATCCTATCCCCTTGTACCCCTTTACGCTGCCTTATTTACATTTCTCGTTTTATCTATTGCTTGCATCTCTGTGGACCTTTTATGGTATGTTTGGCAATTTTCCCTAGTTATGAATATTTCCAATCCACTAAAAAAAAAAAAAAAAAAAAACTCTTTTCACTCTCACTCTTGTTACTAACCGTAAAATTAAGTAAATCAACAATAAATTAAGAGACAGAAACCAACAAACGATTATAAAAGAGAAATGAATTACAGAAGTGCGAAAAATCATTTTTCAGTAAGCACAAACGAACGTAAGTAAACCAATCAAATTTCCTTGATAAAACGCGTGGCGATTGGATTGTGAGCATAGGGCCCGACATTAGAGAATAAAATTGCTGCAAGTAACTTGGGACAGAAGAAAAGTAAGACAACAAAAAAACAAGAGCTAATGCATTTGGCTACTTCTCTACTTTCATTTCTCTCTAAAATTACAAGTGGACGACAACAAATGTTCTACTGCTACATAATGGATTACAAATTACAAAGATGAAAAACCTGTACACATGAATGGGGGAAGCGGCACGACGAATCGCTGTTTTGGAATGATTACCAACTCCCCACATTGAACGGGGCAGCCGTAAATTTAAATCGAGAAATCATTCCGAAACAACTGAAAAAGGGAGAGTTTGGTTCAGTAATCCCGCTGCCAGTTCCCGACACTTGCAAAACTTCATCGATCCCACATAGCCTGAAATATCGCGGGTCTGTGCTTTAACCAATGCACCATCTCCCTGTCCAAATGAGATTTATTCACAACAGCGTCTAGCATAGGACTGGCGACAACTTTTGGAGAGTTACTGAACGACCATATTCGATCCTTAGGCCAAGGTCTCTGTGGCTGCTTCTCCTGAAAAAGCATTGGAATATATGAGCAACGCCATAAAAAGAACCTGAAGGCATAAATATATGAAAAACCGAAACTCACCATCCTCGCTAGCATAAACTTCACTGTTCTTGGGCCATAAACACGCTGCCGTGAAGGTTTCTGAACCTTGGCATAGAAAGAACTGAAATCTGGTAACAACAAGCAACCCCTACTTGCTCTTGCCAGGCTACAATCCGGCTCTGCACTAGTCTGGCTATACCAAAAAATCAGCTGCCCTAAACAATAATTCTCCCCATATGTCTTGCAATACTCCTGAAAACCTGATCCCAGCGTCTCAGTGTACTTGGGGCCTAGGTCCAGTGGACTAATGAATACTGGCGGCGAAGTTACAGTTTTGTATTCCTGAAAGAGAGTAAAATGAAGCACGTTTCAGATTCAAATAGCAGAATTACAAATCAATTGGAAAACTTCTTAGAGGTTCTCATTAGAAAGACATACCCGTATTCTAATAAAACACCGTGTGTAAGCATAAATATGGATCAAGTCAGCAGCAGCATCGTTTCTAGACTTGTATGTACAAGGAAGATTCCGGACTTCATCTCTCAACCTTCGAAAACAAAAAGAATCACATAAAGTTGGAATCATTTAGAGAGTCAAAACCTAGCATAAGAAAATTAACTCAAGTGTAAGTTACTCACCATAATAAAGATCTTTTAAGTTCTTTCCATATGTCATCCAAACCTGATGGATCACGAGCAAGGATCTTCGTCCGTAGATCATTTAGCAAGTTTTCCTCCACATGAGGAGCCATGCTCTGAAGAAGCTCCTGTACAAGTGATCCTTCTCCCTTCCATAGAAAGGAAACAGCCTCTTCAGGACTTAACCTTTCCAGCGGAGGTGGAGCATCCTTGGGGTTGCCAAAAGCGCATTTCATAACATACCTCACCTGTAGATATCATTGAACATATCTTTATACAGTGCAATAGTATATAGCAAAACGACCACTTATTTATAGCAGAGAAATTCACCTTGTCAAGAGTTACAGCCAAATTCTGAAGCCTTTGGTTGTACACACCCTCAGCCTATCATGCAAAAAGAAATGGTAAGCCAGGATTAACCACAAAAGACATGAATCACATGATATTAAACACGCACATATAGAATAGTCAAAAAAATTTACCTGAACCTCAGCATCACTTTTCTCAACCTCAAGGAAAATATCTGAAAAGTACTTCCTCTTTTCTTCCAAATTGTGCTTTAAAATCTCCTCAGGAAGCTTCGTTCTTTCAAAATTTATAAACCTCACCTTCGACCAAAATGAAAGGGAATGAAAATAAATGATAGTTGATTTCAATAATTACTAAAAAGGAAACACTAACGCAGCAGAAAAACAACATACCAAGCGAGCTGAATATGCAATCACCCAATCTGGCAACCCACCCAGCAAGCAACTGCCTAAACCAGCCCTTCCCAACTCAAGATAGTCCTCCTCAGATACTGAATTTAACTCACAAGCCTCCAGCATTAACTGATGACGATCAAGAGTTCCATGCCACTCTTTCAGCACCTGATGAATGGACAATAATCCAGTTAATAAAACAAAAATGACTTAAAAAATAAAGTAAAAGAATACCCATAGGACTTCCTGTCTTTGGGCACCAAGATTGAAAGGTTGAAAAAGAAATAACTTAGTTCCCCTCAAGAGTAATCTGAGCCTCTAAGAATTAAGTGCATCCATTATTTTTCTCATTACCTTTTGAAAAGCACCTTCGCCTGTCAAATTTAAGTAGCTTCCCCGGCAAACTTGGCTGCCACACAAACAAACTGATGCTTCGTATTCTTCCTTACTCTGTCACAAAATAGATGAGCACAACTGTTTACATGTGTAGTCATGTAAATTGCAATTTAGTATACACAAGGCCAATAGGAAAAAGAGTCACACCTCTGTAACAGAATTGTAATCGAATGTCACCTCCTCACCATATTGAATTTTTCGTACAGTGTAGATTCCAATTTGGTAACTACCATCTACAGCAGTAACTCTGTATTCAACAAACACTATATGTTATAGAACTAGCAGGAAAAATTCAAGTAAATTTTGCAGTTACAAAGCAACACTAGATTACTACAGGTACTTATGTCCAATATAAGTCAAAGACTTCTTGTTATCAACATATAAGCCTTCAACACACAGAAAGAAGCGGTACCCATATCCTGATTATAAACATCAAAATTTTATCCCAACTTCTCATATATTGGTCTCCAGAGCTAAGCAAAAAAGAATTATTGTTTATCAAGTGTGGATACAGCCATTAAAATTCCAGCAATAAAGATCTGAAAAGGCATGTTCTGACAACCAAACATTAAATGCTCCTCAAATCATAATTACAAACCAAGACACAAAGGTAACAATTGTACACCATTAGCAACAAAGTAACAGTAGCACACCATTAGCAACAAACTACCAAAAAAAAAAACCTATATGAAGCACAATGTTTACAGAGATATAATAGCTTAAATGTAAAATATGTGAGTTTATAACTAGCAAGGTGACTCTGTTATGTAGACTGGTAAGTTGAATTGAAAGTCCTGCCTAACATAACTAAAACAACAGAACTTACTTTGCTTCACAATTAGGTCGGCATGAGTGACAAATTCTACTTGCATAGTTTGCCTTATGCATGGCATCCACAACGACTAAATCATACCCATCAGCATCACCCTGCCAAATAACAATGAATGATCAGATTCTAATCCATAAAGCATGCATATAACTATTTGTGAACTTGTGCAAGCGAAAAGCACCTTGGGCCTTTCAAGATAGATGTTGTAAAACTCTGGAGCTGGATCTTTATTATTCTTCTGCAAAGATCGAATCCCGTCTTGCTTCTCGAACCATTTCCAAACAGGATAAACCTATTTTACATTAAGTGTAGAAATTAGCCAATCACAAGATTACAAAACAGTTACTTTTACATGATGTTTAAGATAAAAATTTGCACGACGGTATAAGATAAGCCAGCATCGTATAAAATATGGGATGATTAAATGACTCAGAAAACAACTCTCCAAACAAAATGGAGTCATACCTCCCCCAAAAATTCCACAACAAAATCTTCTTCTCCAAAGCCGCCATCTTTGTTGCAAACGACACCAAGCCCCTGGTCATCATAACAAATTAACAATTACACAAGATTGAATAGTCATCCTCCTAATGGCTTGACAAAATCCAGGAAGTAATGTGTCAATAGGGCTTGGGGCAAAAAGTTTACCTTTCTATAAGCCACATACTTATCATCACGTCGGCTCTCTATGGCCTTCAAAATAGCCTGACACATCCTAACCGTTCGCACATCACCATCCTCCTCAGCACCGTTTAGGATTTCTTCAACAACAGGATGCAAGGGAAACATCATAGGAGTATTTCCACTCCCAGTGTACCGCCTGACTTGCTTATTCAATGTGCGAAGGAGTACATCTTCAATAAACATATGCTTCTCCGCAAGAGGCCAGTCGAACTCCTCTGGCATGGAGTCAAGTAAAAGATTGTGGCTATAGGGATCAATTCCATAAACTTCTTGCTCTATAACTTCTTCTCCAAGCATTTTCCTTGGCTTGTAATCCTTTACTTCAGGAAGCTCCATATCCGACTCCTCAGTTCCATTCTTCTGAGAATTAAGTTTCTCAACATAATCATCTGGTAATGATACCTGCATTTTCCGTTTCACATCCTCCTCATTGGATACAATAACATATTCCTCAATAACTTCATATTTCCTCGTAACAGGAGGAACCAAGCTTGATTTTGTCATGCGAGCACCCCACTCCCGATCATCAGTCATAGAATCAAAACCCTCATCAGGTGTATAGCTTCCATCTGCTCTTGACTGCCCAGTATGACTTTGTGACCTCACTTCGGAGTCACTTTCTGTATCTGAAGAAGTACTATCACTATTGCTCTTACTATATTCAGAAGACTTGTCCATATCATCAGAGTTTTCACTTTCTGAATCCATAGATTTTTTATTCAATCTGGATAAACGCCTTCTGATTTCTTGATCAGATGCATACTCTCCATAATCCAAACTACCATTCACAGTGCCATTACTCCTATTCGAGTACTTCCTTTCAGTTGCTACTTTATTGAGCTTCTTTCTACACTTGGAGGATGAAGAGAACCCTGCAAATGTATCATCTTCCCATGACTTAATCAGCTCATCTCTTTCATTAGAAGACTTAGTAGCCACTTCTAAACGTGTAGCAAGTTGAATAAACAATGTTATAATGCGATTCATGTCTCCAGCATCCCCCCGATTCTTTGCTCTGCACACAGAAAATAATATGAGAGAGAGAAACTTTTATGATATGGACATTCGACTGAACCAGAAAAATAAGGTAGAACTTACTTTATTGCATCCCTGCACATTCGACTGATATCCTCCTTGACAGAACTCAATCCTCGGCGTATGTAATGACCATTTCTCATTTTATCCTGAATTTCAGCAACCTGGATAAGAAAAGGAGGTAACAGAGTTTCAGAACATATTTGTACAAAATTGAATGTAAACACAAAGGAAAAAAAGGGAATCAAATCTAAATGCAACACAAAGGTTAAAAAACGACCAAAAAAAAAAAAAAAAAGCATCTGAAACATAAAAACAAACAAAGCAAATGACTCCCAGTACCTTGGGCACAAAGAAATCATAGGGATTCTCCTTCATGATATCCTTCAGACTTGAAGCAACAAATTCCTCAATCTTCTTGTAACCGTGTTCAGATTTCTTAATGGACAACCGCCTCATGCGAGCATCCCTAGATAGAATGGATGAGGACCGTCTAGCATCAAATAGTTTTGAACGTTTGTACAAACTTCCCCGGAATGATAGATTTGCAGTTTCTCTCTTATCCACACTATCAAAGTACACTTTCAGTTCACTAAAATCATCCATATCATTGCCTAGAACCTTACTTCTAGAAACAGATGAAGATTTCTCACTGATCTGTTTTAGACTCCTAATTTTCGAGTAGGATTCCTCAAATATCTTCGTACCAGATGAACTTCGGCTCTTAATCCAGTTCAGATTCTGAAACTTGATGACCAACTCGCCAAACTGGTTGCAACATCTGATATCTATGGTAGATAAACAAGGAAGTGAACTAAGGATCTCTTCAAGAGTGTGGGGCGTGATGTTGGTGCAACCAATCAGAACCATAGAGTTAATCTTTTCTTTACCGTAACCACTCTGCAATTAAAGAATTACATTAGATTTAAGAGGATGTACATAGATTCCTAATGTTCTGTGATGCCAAAAAAAATAGTAAAACCTACCATAATGTTCACAATCGCTGAATCAGTGCACTTAGGACCCAAGGATGAAAAATCAACCTGTCTTGAAATATCCCTATAAAACCTGACAGCAGCTCTCCAGTGCTTACAGGTCAAAGAAGCAAAGGAAAGGGATTTCATGTCTAGTCTCAGAAAATGAAAGACTCGGGCCAGCACTTGCCCGTCTAATAAACCCCAGCTTCCCATCTCTGAGCCATAACTCCCACTATTTTCTCTGTAGAAAGAAGCATCACCACATAGATCCTCAAATGTAGACTCATCCTTTTCAACTGTTAGCAAATCATCTCCCATGTCATAGTCTTCTTCACCTTCATCAATCAGCAACCGGGCTCTTTTGGCAATACGTGCATCCCCATCTGCAGTAACCCCCAAATATATTAATGCATGGATAAAATTAAACTTCATGACAAACACCAAAGTTCAAGTTGAAGGAAAATCAAACCAAAAAATACAAATAAGAAAGATTGAGGTCAAGGAAAAGAGAAGAAAGAGGGCGAATGGACTTTAAATTAAACAGATCATACCTGTTTTCCAGTACATATGCTTCTCCACCTCTTTCTTTGGCTGCTTTGCATTAATCCATGGATCTAGAACATCATTTATGGCCGCGGCAAACTCCCGGCTTTTGTAAGATTTCATCACCAGTTCATGAAGCTTTCCGCATGTATAACCAATGAATTGAGGGTGCAAGTTGTGCAACCAACTCAACTTTGAGCTCGATTCTTCAAATAAAGCATTTTTAGATTGTGAAGGAGCAAGTCCTGAAGTATCACTAGATCTTGTGTTCTTCTCCTGCTGATTCGTATTCGTAGCCTCAGAAGTCTCTGCAGCAGATGTCACTGGAACCCAGACTTTATCAAATTTCCGGAAAACACTGCTATGTTTTAAGATCACTCCTTGATCAACCAAGACCTGTAGCTCAGAAAATGATGAAGGTCCACGTTCGTGCCCAGCACCATCAAGGTAGTACCAGTCACCCAAGTGCAATTTCAAATCATCGACTGTGCAAATATGGTCTTTGTTGGTGTTAATAGACGTAATGCATTTTGAAGAGCCCTGTGACCGTCGTTCACCAATTGGTTTCAACTGGGTATCACCTTCTCCCGATGATCTCTTCCCATCACTACCTGAAGAATATGACCGAGAAGACCTTGACGTGTACCTCTCCATACCACGGGCTTTTATGTGAGGCTCAGAAACAAATGAACCATGGTCTTTAACCACGCATGCATTTATCCTTACTACCGGAAGCATAGTTCCTTTTATGACAGTAGGCTTAATTTGAGTTGTTCTGCTCACGCCACTGCAATCATTTATCTCGCCTGGACATGAAAAACCCCAAGTAGGTAGATCAAGTCTTCTGCTTTGCGAAGGATAATACAACTCATCTTTTCTATGCCATCGAGGGTCTTCATAACCAGACTTTGGCATCTGGCATAATGGGAAACCATCATTGACAACAAATTTCTTCCTAGAAGACCTCTCTTGTGAAGCTTCTTCATTCCTCTTCCAATCACCACCCTTGCATGACCACCGATCAGAAAACCAGTCATCAGAATCACCACAAGCAAAACCAGCGTCCTTGTCAGAAGGTGCAGTCAGCCTGATTTCAGCAGCTTCCTTTATTTTAATGTCAGAATAGCCGGGTTCCTCAGTTTTCTGATCATACTGTTCAGCATCGTGGCCTTGACTGAAACCTATACATGCCAATAGATGCACAAGTAAAATACTTCTCGTAAATAGAAATACAATTTTAACATCAATTTCATGTACTATTTAAATTTCATATTCTATATTGTGTGAACATCAACTTGATATCCTATTTAACTCTTCAAAAAACTGAGAAACCAATGTAAACCAATATGTACCTGCAGTGTTTTCCCATCCATTTCGTTGTGCATATTCAAATGACATTTGCAGAACTTCTGCATAATGACAAAAATAAACGAGGACAAAAAATAAGATATCTCCACACCCAAAAAAAAAAATGAAGGTGTAATTTCATTTGTTACTGCACAACAGCAAAAAAAATCCAATTTTAATTAAAAAAATAATGCCTTTTAGCCAAAATGGTTTCTGAGATTTGCATAACTCTTCACTTTGATCCCTGAAATTTGAAATCAATTTAGGTGGTCCATGAGATTATCCATTATCAATTATTTTAGTCCTTGGATGAAAAATTATGTTAAATAAGGATAAAAAGACAAAATTACCCTCAATTTAATAAACAATATGTCAAAATAATTTAACAAAAATTGAGGGTATTTTTGTTATTTTACTCTTATTTTATTGAGATTTTTCACCGAATGATCAAAATGATTGATCGTGGACAACCTCATAGACCAATTATATTAATTTTAAATCTCAACGACCAAAGTAAGGAATTATGCAAATTTTAGAAACCGACTAAAAAGCCAAAAAATAATAATACAAATCAGATAAAACATACCTCCCACAGCTTCAAGCTCCCTGCCAGGAATAACCGTAAAACCCTCCATCAGAGCTCCAACCCTTTCTTCAATATGGAGATCTTCTAAAGGCTCAGAAGCAGCTCCACTAACATCTGCGCCAAATCCTGGCGGCAGCAAAGTGATTGCTGCGTCCTTCCCACTCTGTGCATCATATTGCGCAGTATCTCCAGTATCTGCCAATAGATTACCAGGAGCTTCTGGAGGGCTTACTAGTCGAGTTATAGAGTCTGATACCATGGATGGGAAATGTATGGTCACCAGTGGTGAAACTGCATTTTCAACAGTTACCCACCTATCACTATCCGAGTTCTTGACCATGTGGTCAGACACAAGAGTCCCTTCTTCAACAAGTGCTTTAAGCTCACACAATTTTGAAGGTCCACATTCCACACCATAATAATCGAGGTAAAACCATTTCCCGGTGGATGAATCAGCAATTACTGGGACATGTGGTGGTGTATCACATATATCCATATCTTCTTCCATCGAAAGCAGCTCTTCAGGAGGGGTTACACTGAGATGAGATTTTTCGGTGCAATTTACACTTGGAATTTGAGATGGTTCTCCTTTGTGAGACTCACAGTTGGAATTTGTCTCCACAGATACATTAATATCAGGCACAGTGCTTCTATCTAGAGATTCTTTAGCAGTCGAATGTGAGTCTTTTCCACAGGGATCCTTCTGCACCGGTTTATCTTCTTGCCCCCTATTACCGTGATGGGAGTTGCGCCTTTCACTTGCTCCACTTTTTCGACTTGTGTCTCGATGATTATTAGGTCTACTCCGATCATGAGGGGACCGTTCCAAATAATTTGGAGTGTGATTCCTGCGGTCATGGTATCGAGGTCGATCGTGTGGAGACAGACTCCTGTTCCTGTGATCATATTGACGGCTCCTGTCATATGGAGATCTCTCCTGACCATATGGAGATCTCTCGCGACCATAAGGTGGTCTCTCTCGTCCATATGGTGATCTCTCACGCCTGAATGGTGATTTCTCGCGGCCATATGGTGATTTCTCACGGCCATGTGGTGATTTCTCACCGCCATGTGGTGATTTCTCACGGCCATACGGTGATCTCTCACGGCCATGCGGTGATTTCTCACGGCCATGCGGTGATTTCTCCCGACCATATGGAAACCTCTCATGGACATATGGAGATCTTTCACGGCGCAATGGGCTTCTGTCCCGGTGATCAAAATAATGGGCCCGATCATGTGGGGATCGCTCAGAATGACCTGGAGGTCCTGGACTTCTCCCATGCCTGTCATAAACTACTCTGGAAGACAAAGTAGATTCATAAGGCCTGGAGGAGTACTTGTCTGCTGCAACTCTTGATGATGAAGGATTCCGATAAGACCTCTCCGCAGAACTGCGTGAATAATGCTCAGGGTGGGCAGAGCGATTGGTGTCTTCAGAAACCCTACGAAATTTTGCACCTGGATAATCCCCATAGTCTCCATAGTTCTTTCGCTCACCGATACTTGTATCAGTACCAAACCTTTTTAACCGATTAATAGAAGGGTACTCTCTGGGGTGACACTTACCATTGCTGTACTCATTTCTGTACGCACTGTCCTCATCAACAATTTTGGAACTGATCCTCGTATTCCTGTCAGGGCCACTCTCCCACCTGGCACTACTCTTGATCTGGCTTCCACTTCTATTAAAGTCTTTCCTTCTAAAAGGGTCATCATTCGAATACTTGCCCGAAGGCGGTGTACGCTCACGATCAAATTTCCAGCTCCTGTCCTTACCAATATCATACCTGCGGAATTTACTGGGAGTGTAGTCATCTCTGGCCCCTTCCCCTTTCTGCCATCTATCTGGAATGAACTCACCTTTCTCAATATCATCCTTGGGAGGTCTCCAGGACCCGAATTCAGCTTCGACTTTTCTGCTCCTCTCTGGAACAACCTCTCCTTTCTCTACGTCCCCTCTTCGCGATTTCCCTGAAAAGGACTCTGCTTTCTCCACCTCACTTCTCCTGCACTTCTCACCAACAATCTCTCCCTTCTCAATCTCACTTCTTCTCGACTTCCCTGGCACAAATTCACCATTCTCTTCTTCAACTTTGGGCCACTTCAAAGTCCCCAATTCACCCTCTTCCACTTCCTCCTTCTCCTCAGCAATTTCACCATTCTCAGCTTCCTTCGTAGCACTGCTAGCACCTTTGTCCAATCCCAGTTCACTTTTTTCGGACTCCACGTTCTTTGAAGACCCAGGGTACTTGACAACTTTCTTCTTGGGCTTCATTACCTTCACTATCTTCTTCTTCTTAACCGTCTTGGAATTGAATCCATTGTTACCATTGTTACCGTTCTTGCCTCCGCAAACAGTAGTCTTCTCCTGAACTGGAAACCTGTCCATGATATTATGCTGCAAAGGCATGCATGCGACGCCTCCATCACCCATGGAAATCCCAACCGTCTGCACCCAATCCCAAAGCCCTAACTGTCCCCTTCCCCGGGGCTATGGATGCTCATGCTGCAATTCGCTTCAACTGGGTCTTCCTCTCCTCAATCAGCGCTCCAACCGAAAACCCTATTTCCAAAAATTCAACAAACGAATCAATACAAACCCAATGTAGGGTTTCAATATCAAACACAACGCGTACATAAACAAACAAAAAATCGAAGAAAACCCCAGAATTCCAACAGCTCCGCAAATCAAAACCCTAACCCAGGAAGTTTATAAAACAAACGAAATCGAAAGGAGGAAATTACCGAGAAAATTGACGAGCTGAATGAATAGATCGGCGAGAAAATCTTAGCTTGACGAAGCGAAGAAGCGTGCGAAATGAAAGAGACTTGACGAAGACAGATCGACAAATTGCAAGAAATTGAGAGCTCGAAGGCCAATCTCTCTCTGAGAAAATCTCTCTCTCTCTCTCTGTATCTCTGAGTCTGTGTCTCTCTGTTCGTTCCTCTCTCTCTTGTTGCTGTTCTTGGTCTGAAAGACGAAACCTTCGTGGTATTATTTATTTATTTATTTATTTTCGTTTTATTCATTTTTCCCTTTGGGCTTGTGCTTCGATTGCGAGAGAAGTCTTGAAATTACAATAATGGCCTTGGGGTGTCTGGTCCACGTAGAAATGGACTCGAGTTCGTAGTTTCAATAGCACAAAAAGGTCCACTTGAATTGTGACTCGTCTTTAGGGCTGGTTCGGATCGGGATTCCGAACTGAAAATAGAATCCTGAATTTTGAACCTATTTTTTTTGGGACGGTATTTTGAAAACAGAATATAAACCGACGGTTTGGTATGTTAATAAAACATATATAGAAAATAAGACAAAAGAAAATCAAACTAATGCATTCTTGTACATTTGACACTCAAGTACACAACTGAATAACATAATAAAAGTAACTCAAGTAAGATCATTCTTGTATAACGTTACGATATTTTTATATAAAAATAAGCTTATAACTCAAGGAATTAACAATATTTACACGTGCATAAAATTGGTTTCCAACAAGTCAGTTGCATTAGTTCGTATCTCATAGATTTGTTACGAAACACCCTCCTCCTACACCTATGAAGATTAATCAACACGGTCCAAAATTAAATTACATGATTAAGCATATGCATTAAGAACGACAATGATGCATAAGTTCGGATTAGTCTATGTAATTACATGTGAAGGGTGTAGTTGTCATTGTGGGTGAATGGTGGGGTCCACGTTGGGATCGGGACTCGTAGAAAATAGGGCAAGGTTAGTTTGGTAAACGTGGTTTTGGCGCTCAACTGAACTTGAGCAAAAAATAATTTTAGGAGGCAGGGGGTGATTAGGGCTAATCAAAAGGAAGGATGTCTGCCCTTCCATGGTCTCCTGTTTTGTGTAGTCACGGTTAAGTTACGTCAATATTTTATATTATTTTTAATAGAGATAATAAGATAAAAATGAATGGTAATATAAAATATTGACGTGGTTTAACCGTATGTTATATGTTTTATATAAATGGGTAAAAGTTTTATCTTTTAAGTATTTCTATTTGTATAATAACTCATGTATGTAATTGTATTTCAAGCACACTAAAAAAATCTTTACAATTGGAGGTTTCAAGTTTGTAACCCGCTGCTGGTTTGGAAAAGAGATTTGTGGCCAGAAGAAGGTAGAAATGTCTCTGTGAGTCTCCCGGCCTCTGAAATGAGTGAATAACCGTAGCTTACCACCGGTTCTTCTTCTTAAAAATAAATAAAAAAAATAAAAAAATTCCGCGTTGGATTGATCTCCCTCTAGGACTGTAGATTGGTTACCGGTAAAATAGTTAAAAGACAAAATATCATTGGTTGCTTGAATCTTTACAATCTTGTTGCGTCTTGCGCTGAATATTTGATCAGATTCTTTATTGGGTACTCACGAGGCCCACAGACTTGTGAAAGATTCTCCCAGTAAGTATCATGGACCCAAAATTGAACTCTGAAGCCCAAATAATTGGAGCTCAAAGCCCAAAGCCTCTCCAACAATCTGGTCTTCATGGAGAAAACAGAAAAGCGGCTGTTTCAAACTGATTGAGAACACTGCAGTTCAGTTAGTTAAACTTGGATATTGCTTCTTGTTAGGGCTAGGGGTGAGTTCGGTTTCTTAGAATCGGTTTTTGTCAAAATGAAAATCAAAGCAAAATTACTATTCAGCTCAGTTCGATTCAGTTTATGTAAATTATATTTCGGTTTGGTTTGATTTTCAATTTTTTTTCTTTTTCCAATTCGGTTTAGTTTCGGGTTTTTTCTCAAAACAAAAATAAAAACTCTTTTTAACCTAAAAACTGGAGAGAAAATAAAGAAAAAAAAATCTAGGTAATAAGATTTTCACATGTTTGGGCCAAAAGCTGGGTTTTCCTAACTTTGAATTAAAATTAGACTATTAGTTGACTTAGAATTAGGCTTGGAAAATGAATAACCAACATAAATAAATAAATCCAGTTTGGTTTTTGTACCACAAAAATCAAAATTGACAATTTTTTTGTCTCGGCCGGGTTTTCAATCGATTTAGTTTTTTTTTTTTTTTTTTTTTTCAGTTTTCGATGTTTCGAGCCCAGCCCTACTGCCTACCAACGAAAAATAACTTGTGTTTCAACTACTATACATTACATTTTGTTATTGGTCTCATATGTCACAGTGCTATTCTCAGGAGTGTAGATAAGTCTCTTCTACCAGTTGACTCATATGAAGATCGTGGTCTTTAACATCACAAATAGGAGAACCTTAAAATTTCAAACTTCCAGCAATCAACTAACTAAACTGGAGTTTCGTTTAACACAATGGATTGCTCACTTGAAGAATACAGCTATCCCATAATCCAAGCGCGCTCATCAGAACTCAATTCTAGTTGTTAATACATGCATGCTTCACAATGAATCAACGGTCCAAATTAAACTACGGGGAACTGGAATAAAAGTAAAATATCTGTTCTAAATCTCCACACATAGTAAACGGAATTTCATGTTATTTTCATCAAGAACAAAATTTAACAAAAAACAAATATGACATGATAACGAAGCAAAACAAATAACAAACCCATTAACCGTAGACTTAACATGAATCAAACAACAATTTGCCAATTGTGTTTTTTGACAATGGTTGAAGAAAAATTAGAAGGGTGATTCATTCGTCTCAATTCCAACATGCATTGCTCTTCCCTCAATATATGAGAGCCATTTGTTTTAGATTTCAATTAATACCACGCATTCGTGCTCTTTGACACAACATTTGTGTCATTTAGAGCAAATAACTCAAATAAGTATCGCGTATTCTTGAACTCAAATATTATACTGTTGCACCCAATATATAGAAAAACGATAAAAGAACAAAAAAAAATCATGTGGCATTCAGTGGCCTCATTTTTCACGGTATGGAGTAGTCAACCAACTTTTGATGTGGCAATTGATCGAGTGGCGCCATCTTTTCATCTACATACATATGTATATATATATATATATATATATATATATGGTTTGGCAAGCTGAGATGAGCACCTTGAGCCATGCTATATCTTCAAAGACTTATAAACGGTGGCTAATGATGATGACAATTAATACTTTGTATTCAAGACAACATTACTTAACGCACCATACAGTTACTCCATGATCCATATGCTGTGCATAATTGAGCTGAATTTTACTGCACTATGGTAAAAGTTGGAGAAGAAGGCTTCAAAAGCAAGAGATTCTCTCTTGCAACCGTGCATAATTTTAATGATGTCATTCGTTTAATAAACACTTACTACGTGTTCAAAAAATATACTACCGGTCCAATATACTTATCTTGAGTTCAAAAAGTGAACCACCGGTATAATATTTCTTAAGTGATCAGTCTCTGATTACAAGGCATCCAATGTACCCAACAACATGGACGGTGGGAGGTAAGGCCCAGTGGGGGCACATGCCCCCTCTCATCCCTTTTTTTTGCGTTACAAATTATTCAATTAATCATATTAAAATAGTGAAAATCCTCTTTTAGTTTTTAAATGCCCCTCCGTCTTGTATATTTTTCTCACGCACTAATGACTAAACCTTGTTGAGTTGCATATATTTGGTTAATTAGTACAACTGAGCATTAGATTGTCAACAATTAAAGACAAAATTAGACAATTGAGTAATAAAATTAGGCATTTTGTAATTAATTTTTTCATCATTTGTAAAAGAACTAGCTTTATTTGTACAAAAAAAGAGCTCAAATTTTTTAAGGTGCCCCCTTTTAGTTAACTTTGTGGCTTCATCCCTGCCCAACAAGAACAAAACTAAACATACAAACCACCTCTTCCTCCATCAAAAACAAGGGAAAACCAAACCCTAGATGCCTTGTATCTTTGTCGAATCTTATTGCCATGTAATATAAAGTGTAAAAGCTTAAAGCAATCAATTAAAAAAAAAATACTGTTTTGCCAAATTAAGAGAATAATAAACAATCTTTGGATACTGTTTTTAGTCTGTGCAAGCCATGAAAATACAAATGGTTCTAATTCTAAAGAAATTAAATCCATCGATCATCTAGCAATGCAGTAAATTTGTAATTAACTTCGATAATATATATTTATCAACAAAAAGCATTTAAAAACAGTACTGATCATCACTCATCAGAACATGAACGGCGTTGCTGAAAAAGCTGCAGGTATCATCATAGGCGCGTTGTTTCTCCTGATGAAAATATTGCGTACAAATGCACAAATTAAACTTCCATATATTAAAAATGTATATCGATATGTTAAATATATATACATATATATATAACCTGAAGTAAAATCAAACACACTGTAATAATATATTTACCTGGAGTAGTACTGAAAATCATCACTAGAAGTCTAACTGAAACTTGGAGCTTTGGCCTTTGGACGAGGACCTTTGGCTGATGCCATCTTCTCAGACTGAAGGTTACCCTCATAGCCTGAAACAACCCCATCCTCTGAGATTGTAACAAGAGCTGGCTTCCATTGATGACCACTTCCAGATTTGGAGCTTCTCCCATGGGTTGATCTCGTCATCCGATCTCGGGTTCGCGACGACGATGAGCGGTAACACGATCCCAACTCCAAGAGGAACTTCATTATTGTGGTTAGGTTTGGCTCGGGAGAAAACTCAAGTATATATGCCCTGTGATTTTGTCAAGGTATGACATTTAATCGGTTTTTTTAGCGTATTTATAGGGAGAGAGATAAGGTTAGGATTTGTGACGCTGACGTGCAGGAGATGAGATTTTCTGCACCCAAAAATCTCTGTGGTCTCTCTGTGCCTTTATTAATTGGCTGATAATTTGGTTTATTTTTTATTATTTTAATTATTATCAAATTAACATTAATTATGTTTGGTTCAATTAACAAAGAGACAGAGAGGCCACATGAGTTTTTTGGTGCAGAAGATTTGGACTCGACGTGCAGTGTCTATTTTCTGAAATCTTAATGGATTTTATGTTAATGTGTTGAGTTGTTATCTTATCTGCGTAATCTGAAGGGGTCCTAATACGTTTGGTTTGCCTAATCCAATTGTTAATTACACCTTCCACAGGTACTGTGCACCTCTTAATTGCTACTTATTACAATGAACAATGAAGCTAATTTGGAAATCCGTTGACGTAATAGCTATTCCTTAATTATCGTTACGTACTATATTAGTCATGGTAATTAATTAGGATAATTACTATGTTAGGTATTGGATGGAGCCCGCCTATATTTGAATTTCAGTTTTGGACAAAATTTATGGGACTTTTATTCTTTTTTGTAATCTTTTCTTTTTCTCTTGTGGTCCTTAAATAATATCTTAACAAGAAGATTCCACAACATTAAGTTAACTTGATTATTATTTTTATTTTGCTTCTTAATATCTTTAAAATTGTTGTAAAGAAAAACAATTAATTCGAGAGAAAATTAAGGAGTTTTTATCAGAAAATCATGATTAAAAATTTCCTCCATTACAAGGATTATTGTCACTACAACAAAATAGCTGTTTGGCGATGACTTTTGTCCTCGTTGAAAGTTGCTATTTTGTTGCTGAAGGTTTTTAGCGAGGAAAAAAATTCCTTGCTCGTTCCTCATACTAGGCCCGTCGGGAAATGTGTATAGCAAGGAATTGTTTCCTCACATAAATGATACAGCGAGAGTAAATGATACAGCGAGAGTAGAACTTTTTGTCGTAGTTGAGTTGGAGCGGTGACAAATTCCTCGCTAAAAGGGTTGGAATGTGGTCGCCAAAACCTTTTGACAATTTAAATATTGACATTCCATAACTTTTGCAAGATAAAATTCCTTGCAAAAATAATCAAATTCCTCGTTGTAAATATCTTTTGGCGAAGAATTTATAAGTGTGTTTTCAGCGATGAACATATTATTTCTCGCTGCAGATCATATGTTGCAAGAATGAATTTCCTTGTTGATAAGTATCTAGGAGACATTTGTTTCCTCGCTATGACAAGTGTATAGCGAGAACTTTAATGAAGGTAAAATTCCACGCTGTAAGTTGAAGATAATTATTCTCATAAAATAACCTATTGCGAGAAGTTGGTTTCTCCTTGTAACTGGAATTTAATGCCAAGAATTAATGATCAAAGGTACTAAAAGTTAATTCATATTAGTCCAAAACCAAAATAGCTTACAATGATAATTCATAGTCTACAAAATCAATTAAGCTTAATGTTAACAACTATGAAAGTTCATATTGTTTTCACAAAAAGTTCACATATTCCAGCAAAACAAAAGGACTACTTATGGAGGTGGTTGCTGCCCTTCCATCAATTTGTGTAAGAGTTCCTCAAATTTCTTTTGGTTCTCCTTCAATTCTTGGATCTCTTATTTTGCTTCACCAAGCTCTTGTTTTGTTTCAACAAGCTCTTGTTTTGTTGTCACAAGCTCTTGTGGTTGAGTCTCAAGTTTTTCTTCTAAATGTTTGTCCAACATAGTGTCTTCAAGAGAGACGGACTTTGAAGGACCTTTGAAGTACCCAGACTTGTGACCAAGAACCCTTAGAACAATTTCACCATCTGTCAACATCACAGTACCATCTAGAAGAGTTGTTCGTTTTTTCATACTTAGTATCTCTTCCTACAAATGAAAGATAAACTATCATGCTTAGCTCCTTCATGTACACAAACATAAAATCTATCACATTTGGTTCCTTCTTATATATATCATAAACAGAAAAGCTTCACAGAAAATATACACAACCAGCATAATGAACAGTCATTCTTGCAAGCATGAATCGATTCGTACCCCAACCCCAACTGTTGATGGAATAGATGCTTCTTTTGGGTAAGATCTTTTTAACAAATTGAGTAGCATGTCAAAATGCTTGTAACTCATAAGAAAGAGACACTTAATATGCATCAACTCTACAATAAAGCTTAAAACAGAAATTCTCACAACCATGAAAAAGCTCCCTTTGAGCTTTGCCAAACAAATACTCATATTTACTAGCTCCCTTTGAGTTCTCCCAACCAAATCACAGAGATAGAGAGAACAAAATTAACAAATCCCCAACACCATAATTAAAACTCTTTCAGAGGAAACTGAATTGGAATAGTCTGGATTAATATTAGTCTAATTTTTTTAAATACTTGGTGCCTCAGATTTGATAATTCATTAGGCGCCATTACTTACCGCTCTATATTTAGGAAGGAATCCATTCCAGCATACCTATCAAAAACTGTTTCACACAATAAAAAAAGATTAGGTAACCCAAATGTTGTTCAAATGCATATATAAGTTTATAACTTATAAAAAAAAACATTATAACAAGAAAAAAAGTGCTGATACATTTCCTAAAATACACTTAAAGGTGGGCATATTAACACTTATTTAAGTTATTAAATCACTTAACATGTATATATTTGTCATTGCACTTGGAAATATAGATGGTGATCTAACAAATAGCATGATCGACTTGCAAAGGATAGAAATGGATTCACAAAAGTTATTTGCTGCTGGGGCCATTTGGATCTTTGGACCATTTTTTCCGTATTAGTGTACCTAACCGTACACGAAGAGACCATTCCTAAAAAAACAATGAAACCCAAAATACTCAATCCCATTTAAAAAGCAAAGCAAGTAGACTCTAGTGAAACAAGAACTTCAATGAAAATTTCAAACAAAAGTCCATCACAACAAAGAGAATACAGCACGCATCCAATTCCTCATATGAGTTAATAAAAGGGTTAGAAGTCAAGCAACCAAGTACCAACCAGTAATTGAAAATTAATATAAAAAAATGAATTAACCAAACATTCAGAAAGATCCAAATGTAGAAGCCAAAAACACAAAAAAATAAATAAATATTGAAGTGTATTACAAACTATGGATTAGATAGTGATCCCAAAAACCAAATATAACCAATAAGCACAAGTTCCATCATTAGTAAAAACCGATCGATTCATTGATTTTCGTATGAGTGATACAAGTATTGGTATACACAAGCAACATGAGGAGATAAGCCTCCAGGACGGGTAGGATTACAATGCAGAGTAACTAAAAGATAAACATTACAATTGAGAGCATTAATATCCTAATATCCAATAAACAGTAGCTTATGTTTTTAATTTTTAAAACTACTAGTACAAAGCACTCACTGCTCTGGATTCAAAGAAAACCTCACATAATAAAATCGCTTCTCCATAAAACATAAATGATAGCTCTTGGAATTGACTGCAGAGTATAAAGTGGTAGCTTAAACAATTATGTATGGTTCAATTTCATAGCATCTACAAAGCCCAAAAATACTAAACCTTTTTTTCTTATTAATTTGTATAAGCAACAAGCCAGAAAGATTTTACCCTTAAACAGCAAGAAAAACAGAAGCATCACAAAAAAATAAGTTCATCCTACAAATTCACAGCAAAAAGAAAAATACTGAAAAATAAAAAGCAAATAGAAAACTGATTAAAAAAAATCCTCGATATGTAATAATAAATCAAGTTAAAAAATCCCCAATCACATAATAATAAAGCCAGGCACAAATACATATAGATTGAGAAAAATCAAACCCAAATTTACCCAAATTGGAGGCTGCAGAGTGCGAATGTGCAAGTGGAAGGGCTGCTAGAGGAAAGTACCTGTAAATTCAAAACCAAATTTATATAAAAATAAAATAAAAATTTTGAAAAAAAAAAATAAAATCTTCAACCTTAGAACATTGGGAGAAAAAAGGCGGTCCCGTGCGTCTGGGAGAGGAAGATTTAGGTGTCGATTTGAGTTTTGATGGAATGGATCTCCTGGGTTATTGAATTTTCAGTGGTGGATAGCAAGCGAGGTGGAGATGAGGCCATGGACCGCGACAAAGCGATGGAGAGATGGGTTTGTTGTCTGGGAAAATAAATTTGGGTATGACATGCATGCCAGAGAGGAGATAGGCTTCCTATTGGGTCACGGTGGTGTGAAAGAACCGAGCAATCTGAAAGGTAGAGAGAAAGAAATGGGAAAGTGAAGTGGAATGGTTTAGAATTTCACTTGTTTACAGCGACTCGAACGGATCGAAATTTGATAGAAATCTTTAGAAGCCGAAGTCGGCGGCTCCTAATCTGGACATCATGAGTTGGTCTCGTGAGTCTGGTTCTGGGAGATGAGGATTAGATATGGATTTGAGTTTTGTTGGAATGTATCTATTGGGTTCTTGAATTTTTGGTGGTGGGCAACAAGCGACATGGAGAGGAGGCCATGGATTGCGACAGAGCGATGGAGAGAGAGAAGCTACGAGAGAGTTTGAGAAATGAATGATAGAGGCTAAGGTTTTGTTTCTGAAAGAGGAAAGGCATAGAAGTTGTGGGAAAGAAATGAAAAAGAGGAGAGAGCGCTAAATGACGTTCTCTTTGGAAATACAATTTAGTTTTTAGGCGCCATGCCAAAATTTTGATAGCCCGCCAAAAACACTCATACGATTTAATTGCTAGATTAAATTCAACGTTAAGGATTTAATCTCACATATGTAAGATTAAATCTTATGGCTAATCTAACCGTCAAACTTGTTTGTATATTGTCACATCCCGGCCTGGGGCGGATCACTTCCCGGGCCCGCTCCACCACCGTAGCACGATATTGTCCGCTTTGGGCCCCGACCACGCCCTCACGATTTTGTTTCTGGGAACTCACGAGCAACTTCCCAGTGGGTCACCCATCATGGGAGTGCTCTAGCCTCCTTCTCGCTTAACTTTGGAGTTCCTACGGAACCCGAAACCAGTGAGCTCCCAAAAGGCCTCGTGCTAGGTAGGGATGAGAATATATATTTAAGGATCACTCCTCTGGGCGATGTGGGATGTTACATATATACTTCAAGATCGCATACGTAAAAATTCTCAAAAAATTGACATTTAGATATTAGGTAACCGGATGAAACCTTTCGACGGTTATAAATGAAAACTCACGATTTAATGGCTATTTTAACTCCGATTTTGATGATTTTTTACAAATACACTCCTCAACCCTATAAAAGTACGATGAACCAATTTGATCTTCAATTTAAAATATTTGCACTAGTTGATACCATAAAATATTATGTTCTACTTAATGGAAATATAAAATAAACTCCAAGTGTTTGTTGAATCTATCGTTTTGAAGGGATACACATTCTACAAAACTAGTTTCAACGATCCAACCGTCAAACTTATTTGTATATGCTCCAAGATTGCAAACGTAAAAAATTGCAAAAAACTGACATTCAGATATTAGGTAACGGGATGAAACTTTTCGACGGTTATAAACGAAACCTCACAATTTAACGGTAATTTTAACTCCGATTTTGATGATTTTTTACAAATACACTCCTCAACCATATAAGAATACGATGAACAAATTCGATGTTCAATTTAAAATATTTGCACTAATGGATACCACAAAATATTATGTTCTACTTAATGGAAGTATAAAATAAACTCCAAGTGTTTGTTGAATCTATCGTTTTGACGGAACACACATTCTACAAACCCAGTTTCAACGATCCAATAGTCAAACTTGTTTGTATATGCTCCAAGATTGTATACGTAAAAAATGGCAAAAAAATGATATTCAGATATTAGATAACATGACGAAACCTTCCGACGGTTATAAAAGAAAACTCACGATTTAACGGTTATTTTAACTCCGATTTTGATGATTTTTTACAAATACACTCCTCAACCATATAAGAATTCTATGAACAAATTCGATCTTCAATTTAAAATATTTGCATTAATGGATACCACAAATATTATGTTCTAGTTAATGGAAGTATAAAATAAACTCCAAGTGTTTGTTGAATCTATCGTTTTGACGGAATACACATTCTAAAAAACTAGGTTCAACGATTCAACTGTCAAACTTGTTTGTATATGCTCCAAGATCGCATATGTAAAAAATTGCAAAAAACTGACATTCAGATTTTAGGTAACGGGACAAAACCTTTCGACGGTTATAAACGAAAACTCACGATTTAACGGTTATTTTAACTCCGATTTTGATGATTTTTTACAAATACACTCCTCAACTCTATAAGAGTACGATGAACGCATTGGATCATCCTTATAACACTGTATTGTCCTTATAACACTTCGAAAAATATTAAGTTTCACAAACTTGGGCCATCTGCGAGAAATATTTTTCTCGCTGAACACTTATGCGACCCAAATACAAAATTTCTCGTTATAAGTGTGAATAAAAGGCGCCCTATTTGAAACTTTTGGAAAATTATACGGGAATGCTACAGCGAGAACCCATTTTTCTCGCTAAAAATTTATTTAGTGAGAAAAACAATAATTTTCTCGCTAATATTTTGGCGGGAAGGGAATATAATTCTCGCTAAACCTAGAGCGAGAAGAACAATTTTCCTCGCTAGCATTATGTACAGCAACAAAACAATTTTCTCGCCGAAATTATTTTTTCCTCGCTGTTTCTTAGAGATGTAAGGAGACCAAATAAGCTCACTTTTTGCGAGAGCTCAAAATTTTCCTCGCTAAAAGCAACTCTACAGCGTGAAAGATAGTGTTCTCGTTGAAACGTTTCTCGCTAAAGGACCAATTTGTTGTAGTGTGTACCTTTCTCGATTCTTCCCCATCAAGTATACAAAGAGAACACTCATCAAGTTCATAATTGCTCATTTTAATCACTCGATCACATTATCTTTTATGTCTTTGATGCGTCTACCGTTACATTTTTTTATTATCAATTAATTTTATAATGAAACTCCAAATTCCTTCAACTTTTAATAACTTTTCTGAATTGTTTTAGTCTTGCAACCAGTTAGTCTCTATTTGTTTGGGCTTCAACCCTACTCATTTAAAGGAAATTTCAGCACAAATACCGTATTGTTGGAATATAAAGTACTTAATTTTTATGATTAAGTACCTAAAACTCCCTAACATTTTGGTGTGATTCCAAACTAGTCCCAACCTTTTCAAACATTTCAAAAGAGTATAGGAAATATCACTTCCGGTAGTCCCAAGAGAGTGTGGTTGTCAATTTTTAATAAATAAAAGACGGTCAATGAGTTTTGTTTCAATCTGTTTGTTGGTGCTAATGATGGAGAGGGGAAGGATAAGGGAGTGTGAGAAGGAGATTGAGGAAATTAGAATGTTGAGACTAATTTGACCATGAATATCACATCATTAATTTGAGATTTGTCCAGACCATAAAAAAATATGACCAAGAATGCCACATAAGCACTTAACGGTTCCCATAACTTGGGACTAAATGAAAGTGATATGTCCTATACGTTGGCTATTTTTTTGAAATGTTTGAAAATGTTGAAATTAATTTGGAATTATACCAAAAGTTAACAGAATTTGCACATTGCAACAAAATTTGGTGACCACCCACCCAAATTGTTGTTGGGCCCCTATCTGCACATTGAAATCTTGTTGGTCTACCAATTGGTTGGCATGGGCCTTATAGATTTAAGGCCGAACATAGTGGTTGCAGAAGAAAGAATTATCTATGTCGACAAAAAAATAAAAATTAATATCTATGAAAAGTAAATGAATAAAATGCCACTCTATGGAGGGAACCACCGACACTTCTCCACCACAAAATGTTGCTAGAAAAAGAATAGAGTGAAGGTCTATCGTGTTGCACTGATCATCGCATCCTACACAACAACAATGGTAGTTTATGCATTTTTTTTTTATCAAGGATTTTATTCCTAACAACAATGAGAGCCTCAAGGAAAAACGAATATGAAAGATTGTCCCACCCAACCTCCAAGTCTTGTTGGCTTAATTGGTCGAGCTTAAATATGAGAACGAATGCATGCATGTTTAAATGTGTCGTCTGTCTGTCGAAGGTAGGGATGGGCAATGGTTATGGCGGATGGGTATGTAAGATATTTCTGAAAACATAAGAACAACAAGACATTAGGATCACGGATTTGATAAACAAAAAATTACAATAAATCAATTACAATTTACTTATCTTTGGAATACATAAGATATGGCTCTTGCGGATGACAAATGAGTCTTCTACTTTCAACAAGCGGAAGTGTTCCAGCAATAATAGGGTTTGCTCGGAATGGAACGTGTGTTTTGTGAAAGCAGGGACACCCTTAATATAGTGATTAGGGTCCCCCTAATTATGCCTATTATAGTAATTAGAGGAATACAATCACCATTTATTCTTAATGTTGTCCCACCAAGGCATGTACAATGTCTTACTTAATTAGGGTTTCAATTAGTCAACTAAATATATCTTGGTTCCATGATTCTTGCCAACCAATATTGAATCACGTTAAAAGCTAAATATCTTGAAGATCAAGTTATTTGTCTTTCAAGTAATTTGATTCACAATAATTGACTACTCAACATGAGTCTTACATTCTCCCACTTTGAGTGTCAATACCAACAGTTTGATTGCAACAAGAATCACAGTGATCACTGAACCAAAGATACAACAGTTATCCCTCAAAAGACAACTATTACTTAAACTGAATGTAGAACTATAGAAATCCAAATGCATATCTTTCTGCATTTGTGCTCTATAATCACATGCACATTCAATCCAAGCATACAGCTGCAGACTATGCCATGGTGTCTGAAACTGATGAACCGAATATCAGTCTCACTAAAAAAATGAACTCTAGCATGAGTTCCCTGCACGAATTTCTGTCAATTTAAACAATCTGATATAATAACAAAATTAGGATTTCTCATTAAAACTTATGAACAAAAGTTTAAACAAAATTACTCTTAAAGTATCAACCACTCACACTTCAATATTTCAAACAAAAGGCAAGCTTTTATTCCCACTAACCAAAATAGTTAAATACTTCAAAAAACAAAATGTAAACTTTTACTCCCACTGATCAAAAGAGTAAATTTTTTTTTATAAACGCCTACACAGTAGAACAAATACATTTTTAAATACTCCCACTAGTAAAGCATTGGTTGGGATCTACAGTTGTAGAAGTTGTAAGCTCAAAACATATCAAATAACTTTTCTGACCTCATCTTTATGCCAGATAACTATAAGAAGTGGTTCTTGTGAATGAAAACTACACAAACAATTAGTAAATTTTGTTCATCTAACAATTGACAGAAATAGAAAACTTTAACTGAATGTTTTCTTATTGCATCAAAAAGCATATAATTCCAGAATCATCTTTGGACAGAAACTAATTATATTAGGTTTGCATAGCTAAAACATAAAATACAAGGGCAAACGTATATAGCTTCAACACTTTTGAGCAGATGAAGTATATGCAATCTTGTCAATTTCATGTTTCACTATACATTGATTTATAGTTGTACTGAATAAGAAAACACTTTTGAGCAGATTAATTATTCATCAATAACATATAAATCACAAGTTCAATTTCTTGAACAACAAACAAGAATTAATAAGTAAAACACTTTTGAGCAGAATGTACCCATTAATCCTTCATGAATATGAATATGGTCGTATTGTATTTATTTGTTCAATATTGATAAATAACGATAGTGATTCAAAGTAAAATTTCTTGCAAGGTTAGTTACATTTAACAAATAAAATATAAACAAATATCATGATTTACATCTTATCTTCGAATGCAAATATCGATGAGTGTGAAGCCCATAATACATTAGTGTGAAGCCCATAATATATTATTTCTCCCACTTGGGCAAACACTCCTCAAAATGCAAGGTTCATAATAAAACTTATATAATAATCATGATTTTTATATGTGAATAATGAAAAATTAGGTCACAAATTAACATGAAACCCTATAAGAGAAACCAAACTCAAATTTATGTTGTAATTCTAAAACAAAGTCGATTAAAATAAACATTTAGATATCTCAATAACATCAATTTTTTTTTTAACAGTAATTTTAATCCAATTTAAAAGTTAGAAAAAAAAAATTAAGGCAAAAGATTGGCAAATTTACCTACTCATTCTCGATTCTACAAGATTCATCATGGAAGTAGTCAAGTTGTGGAGGATCGAACCAACTGCAAATTGCATGATTGTAACACCTTTGGGCATAAACTAATCATGCAAAGAAAATACCTGCATAGCTAGCCAAAACATAAAATACACAAAATACATATAGTTTCAACAGCTTTGGCCAGATGAAAATATGTTAGAAGTACTTTATAATTTGCTATAATACTAATTTATAATTGGTGAGTGATTTCCTGAAATTCCCATTGGGACAAAAGTATTCACCATATAAATTAGAATTTTGATTTTTCAAAATATTCTTTTAGAACTGTATTAAATAACCGTTTTGTTGGATATTCAATGATTCTCAAAAGATTTAATTAGACACAAAAGTACGTCATTGTTGACATTGAACAATAGAGTTCTCGAAAGAGGAAACATGATTATTCAGTTATTCGATAGAGACCAAAATGATCAATTAGTAAACTGATGCCACTTTCCAATTTTCTCTCAAAAGACAATTATCATTATAATCAGAATTGATGACCAAACAAAACATTGGTTTAAGCAAAACAAATCAATACATCTTTAAATCAAAATTTAATTAGTGTTGTTTATAAAAGTCGTTAGTATTGAGAATTTGCATAAAATGAGGACATATTGGAACCATAAACTTGTATAATAATCGGAACCAATAGATGTGCACAAATCAGTGAAACATTAATATCACATAACAAAACTAGTTTTGAAGTACCAAAATTCAGCAGTACTACTTTAGTTTGCAAATTCACTAAAAACTCATATCTAGTTATATTGTCATGAAAATTTTCAGATATGAACTAGACATATAGGGTCACTATTTTGAAAAATTTCATAATTTTTAAATTTTTACAAGTGAGTAAAAACTTAATTCTAAAAGAAATGTGCTGCAGAAATACTACAGTACCAATGACACACCCCGTCCCGATAAAAAGGGTATTTTTGTATTTTCACTAAGTTTGAGGATATTTTACTTTTAAAAATGGTTTTTGGGTCTTAAATGGTATGCCAAGGGGCCCACCCCTGATTTCTTTGTCCCCTTCTACCCGAGCTCTCTCTCTTTCCCTCACTTCTCACAACTCTCTTCCTCACTCTCGGCATCTCTCCCTCTCTCTCACCCGTGTCCTTCCTCCCTGCAAACCCTCACCTCCCTCACCATCATACCACATAACAACAACAAAACACCATCACCATCACCATCACCTCTGTGATCTCAGAAACGAAGAAAGAACACCCTAAACTCTTCCCTCTCTTTCGGCCGGTACTGTTCATCGTCTTCCCCGACGAGTTTCGTGTTATTCCGACGTTGGTAAGCCTCTAGAAACCTTTGGGTTATGTTTTAGGGTTAGATCGAAGCTTGTTTTAAGTGGTGTATACGTTTGAATCGCAGAAAATGGCTCGGAGTAGCTTTTCCAAATTTTCCGGCGAGCACTGCCCCTTTCCAGGCAATTTCCGGCCAAAAGACGGCGAGTTGGCCGGCGTGCAAGGTATTAATCTCTTCGTCTCTCTGAGTACTACAACTTTCCTTTTTGTTTCACCCAATTTCATTGAGTATTGAAGAAGTTATACTCATTTGAATCTTACCCAGTTTCCGGCGACCTCCGAGGCTTTCGAGGCGTTTTCCGGCCAAACCACAGCGAGTTAGACGTCGTGTGAGGTACCATTCTCTTCGTCTCTTCGAGAACTACAAATTTCATTTTTGAATCACTTGATTTCGTCGAGTATTTTCAAAGTTATGGACGTTTAAATTTAAGGAACTTTCCGGCTGAATTCCGGCCTTCTTCTTCATGGGTCCGGCGACCCACATTCCAGACCAGGCCTTTGGGCCTTTATTGCCGAGCCCAACCTCTTACCCCTTTGAGCCCAACCCAAAAACCCTTAGGCCTAAAGCCTTGGGCTGTGAAGAACAAGGGCCTTAGGCCCGTTTCCTCTAAAACCTAAACCCTTTGGACCCAAAACCCAAGCCCAAGAACCCAAGCCCAACCCGGATCCAAACCCGTGACCGGTTTGACCTGGTCCGACCCGGACCCTGACCCGTTGACCTGGTCTGACCGTTGACCCGGTCAACGTTGACTTTGACTGGTCAACGTTGACAGTTGACCGTTGACTTTGCTTCGGGTTGACTTTTCTGGTTTTCGTCCGAGACCTCTCATAGGCTAATTTCGACGTTCTGGACCCGTTTCTGAAGTCCGTTTTCCCAAATTAAGTCGTTTGAGTAGAGTTTGACTAAATGTACCTCTTTATGTGCTTAGGGGCAATTGTTGTGGCGTGTTTGTCTTCACTAGTCTGCGCAGCTTTTCGGCAGCTAAGTACTGTGAGTGGACCCGTTCTAAAATGCATGTTTTATAGTAGGAATGCATACATGAAAAACATGATTTGATGAATATGTTATATGAAATGCTTTACGAGATATCGTGCCTATTAAGGCTATTTTGAATTATTACTATTTTTCCTATAACCCGTATTCTTATAGAATATCTGATGGATGACGATATGATATTTAGAATACGTTTCGAACACTTCTTTATAGTATAGATGATGGATGACTTTATACTATGAAGATGCCTTTCAAATGTACGTATGTTTAATGGTTTTGTACTTACCTAGTGGTCCTTACCGTTACGGGACGTAGGGATAGTTTTCCGGTCCGTCCCGGGCGAAGAATTTGGTGTTGGCATAGGGCCTGTAGGGTGTTTCCTCTGGCATTTAAGACCAGGGATGGGGAGCCGGCATGGGGCCTGAGGGTTATTTCCTCTGACTGTCTGCTCAGAGATGGGGAGCCGGCATGGGGCCTGGAGAGTTATATTGGACATTCACTAGAGATTATTATATAAAAGTTATGATTTGAGACAGTACACGGCATGCTAGGTTTCGGAAAACCTATGTTTATCACGATATATATGTGTTTTTATAAAACCTGGGGGTTAGTACGTTGATAACTGTTTTATTATATGTATATCAAATTGGTCCACTCATGTTTGTTTTGCGCCCCCTTCAGGACTTAGTATCGAGGCATACAATCCTGGCGTCAAGGCACTTCCGTATCGGTATCTTCGAGTCCTCTCGGTGTAGGACCTATTCCTTTGTTCATTCAATTTTATATTAATTCTTTTAGTGTTCTAGATTAGATGTGTGCTCTGAACACGGTCCTTAAATGCATACTCTTTATTTTATATTTATAAGTCTTATTTATTCTTTATTCTCAGCATTTGCATTCAATAAATGGCTTTCGTCACCTTTCGGGTGTCGGCCAGCACGTGTCTATCCTGGTATTCAAGGAATATCAGGATCGGGGCGTGTCAATTAACCTGAGATTAAAAATTCACTAAATATTCATTGTTCATTCGATATGCATAAAAATTTTCAATCATAAAGTAAACATACAAATCTGTTAATTCCCAAAATTTCAAAAATTTTGAGACTTTACAAGTATACTAAAAGAAAATTAGAAATGGGATGTGCTGCAGAAACGACAAAAATTCTGCAGTACATACAGGAGACTAAATAATTCACCAAAAATTCAATTTTTTTTCTTTTCTCCAATATGCATGAAGATTTTCAGAAATTAAGTAGACATATAAATTTACTGCCACCCAAAGTTCCATAATTTTTTCAATCTTTAAAGTGGGCTAAAAATAAAATCGAAATGGAATGTGTTGCAGAAGCTGCGTAAATTCTGCAGTATAGTCCCGAGGTTAAAAATTCACCAATAAGTCATTTTCAAACCAATGTGCCTGAAAATTTCCAGATTTAAAATAAACATATCAATGTATATCATACTTAAATTTCATAAATTTAGGAGTTGCGTAGGTATATCAAAATAATATCACAAACAGATTATGCTGCAAAATTCCAGCAACATAGTATCACAATTAAAAAATTTACCATAAATCCATTTCTTGTACAAAAAGGATGAAATTTTTTCTGTGTATACAATCCATTATATAATATAACATGGAAAATTTTCACAAAGTTTGAAGTTAGGAAAATCTATCAAAATCGTAAGCAAATAGGACACGTTGCAAGGTATATGTAATACTCCATCAATATTTCCCAAGCTCTACCAAAATTTCATATTTATTCATAATTTAAATAAAACCAATTTACAATATTTAATATGCTCAAAAACTAAAATTTCTTAAGTAAATTAAAGGTTCATTTCATTAGATAAATAGCCTTTAAAATGCCCAAAATATTAAAATTTCTCAAACAAATTTGTTGAGTCACAATATTGTTGGTTTGTTCAAAATAAACCAATTTATATGTATCAAAATTAGGCTTATATAAGGAACAATATTTCAACATTATTAATCGATCTCAACCATCAGTCATAAAATCCAAAAGAAATCACAAGCTTTGTGAGTGCAGGATACATATCCAAATTTAAAATATGGAAACATGAAATCCAAAAAAAACGTAACTTCTTCTTAATTCTAAAAGATTCTTTATAAGATATTTTATTAGTAAATGAAATGAGTTAATTCAAATCAAATACAAAACGGGTAATTTAATTCCAATTTCAATCTAGCTTATTGTGATGCACAACCCAAATTCAAGGAGACTACTAATTTCACTTTTAAGAAAACGTATTAAAATAATGTCTCTTTATATGAGCAATATCAATAATTATGAAAATACTTTTAATCTCACAATAAAACAATTAGTGGAATATATTTTAAATTTAGAATCTCCTCCAATTTAGATGATAATTACAAATTAATTTTAATAAATTAGTCAACATTAAATTAAATTGATTAGGGGATTGCTAACATAATTAGAAAATTGCAACATGTCTAATGCAATTCTTCCCTTCAATAGAATATCATTAGGATTACTGATATTAATTAAGAAAAAGAGTACATAAGCGGAAGCATAAAATCCCAGAAACTAATAGCAAAAAAAAAAAAAAAATCCATATTAAGTCGTAGGAAAATTTGTATTCGAAAACAATTATAATTCATGTAATTTATACAAAAGCAAAATTGATACAAATTGTAATTCAAATTAAATCTTACCCAGGTTGTCTCCTAACAAGAAGTTATTCTCGTCGAAAAGTGCCGAGAGGGCCAAAACCATACGGAAAAATTCGAGCTTCAAATAATAGGGTGTAAAGTAGTGCTCGAAAATTATATAACCAAAAACCCAAATTAAAAATAAAAATTATTTTTACCAAAATATGAATAAAAATAATTTATCTCATATAATTAACACCAATTTTATATATGTTATTAACCATGAAAAATCATGGCACACCAACACAAAATTGCGAAAGCATCAAAACCAATTTTCATGAGATGGAACAGTAAAAGGCATCCAACCAAAATGATAAGCAAATTTTCTTTGGTATATATGTGAATCATCTTCAATAAACAAATTTGCTTATACCTTTATATCGGACCCTAAACTTGTTGTGCGGCTCTGATACCACATGTAAGATATTTCTGAAATCATAAGAACAACAAGACATTAGGATCACGGATTTGATAAACCAAAAATTACAATAAATCAATTACACACTACTACAAAACTACCCATTACTGGCACAAATAAAAACGACAAGAAAAGGTTATTACTGAGGGATTTTAAACAAAATTCGACAGAAAATGGTTGCAATGGTGGATATGGCTCTTGCGAATGACAAAGGAGTCTTCTACTTTCAACAAGCGGAAGTGTTCCAGCAATAATAGGGTTTGCTCGGAATGGAACGTGTGTTTTGTGAAAGCAGGGACACCCTTAATATAGTGATTAGGGTCCCCCTAATTCTGCCTATTATAGTAATTAGAGGAATACAATCACCATTTATTCTTAATGTTGTCCCACCAAGGCATGTACAATGTCTTACTTAATTAGGGTTTCAATTAGTCAACTAAATATATCTTGGTTCCATGATTCTTGCCAACCAATATTGAATCACGTTAAAAGCCAAATATCATGAAGATCAAGTTATTTGTCTTTCAAGTAATTCGATTCACAATAATTGACAGCTCAACATGAGTCTTACAGGGTAACCGTGGTTATTTATCCATAACCGTTTATACTCATACCTGCATAACCGTTTACCTGTTGGGTATTTGCCTAAACGGTTATACCCATACCCATAACCGTTTATAAACGGTTAACCATACCCATAACCGCGTATCCATTTAACCGTAAACGTTTAATACCCATTTATCCATTTACCATTTTTTAACCCGTTTATCCTTTCTTTTTTACCATTTACCTCTTTTTCACCCGTCTACATCTTTTTGAGTAAATTGTAGCAATAGTCCCTCAACTTTAATCAAATTGGAGCAATGGTCTCTCAACTAAAAATCCATTACCATTGGTCCCTCAACTCATCAAAATGTGTAGCTATGGTCGTTTTTGTCAACTTCGTTAAAATTCAAAATGTGTAGCTATGGTCGTTTTTGTCAACTTCGTTAAAATTTTGTCAAAATAAGTTATGTTGGAAGGACCATTGCTACAATTGGGGTCCCTCAACTCATCAAAACGTGTAGCTATGGTCATTTTCGTCAACTTCGTCGGAATTTTGTCAAAATGAGTTATGTTGGAAGGACCATTGCTACAATTGGGTTAAAGTTGAGGGACCAATGGTAATGGATTTTTAATTGAGGGACCATTGCTCCAATTGAGTTAAAGTTAAGAGACTATTGCTACAATTTACTCCATCTTTTTTTAACAACTTGAAAAATTAAAAAAGAAAAATTTGTCATTTAACAATCGAAGAGTCTACATGTTTTTTCAACACAAATATAATATGTTCCACTTTGCTGCAGGAAATCTCATCTGACTGTTATGTTGGCATATGGATCTAATGGATCATACCGATCTGCATCATATATTAATTGTCACCAAAATTTGAACAACTGAATTAAACAAAAATATTAGAGAGAGAGAGGGAGAGATAGCTTGTTGCTTACATGATAATCCGAAGGAGTTGATGAGAGAGAAGATGAAAAGCAAGAGCAGGTTCATCTTTTCTCCAAATTAAAAATTTCCAATTGCACTGCTGCACTAACATTTATCCAGACACTTGCAGTGAGATGATATATTCTCAAACTGTGATGGGTAGGGTGAAAATCACTATGCGTAGATGAGTTATATTTCACATAAATTAAGCAAGCAGAATTGCCTAATTGTTTTGACGTGGCATAAATGTCGTCTTACCCTACTGAATTAGCTTTTCAAGGCACATACATTACCATCTTCTTCAATCGTTCCACTACAAACAGAATAGAGTTCGAGAGTTCTGGGTATTGTTTCTCTTCATGGTTCTCAACATATGTCCGGATTGGGGTTGGAATAACCTGCACATCGCATATTGTGATCATTAAGCACATGTTCTCCACAGGTAATCTATAACGTACTAATAAAATACACATGTTATAACATGAATGAATTGATAACGTACCACATGACAATATAACTGTCTTTAATCCTTTAATTAGTTTAAAATTTTAATTAGTTTCTGCATAATATCGACTATAGACCAAACAAAGTAAAAAAAGTTTTAGAGTCGATGGAGACGAGACGTACGTTACACTTACACTTAATACCCTTTACCCTAGCCAGTAAAGGAACCAGGTGAAATCTAAATCACAAGATTTTCGTCGGATTGTCAAAGTAAAGTGAGAGTGACATGTCTCTTATATATGTACAGCAGCCGGCAGTCTAGCCAAAGCCCCAGTACAGCTTTTCCAGCAACAAATTATTCCGGAGAAAAATATGTAACTGATTTTCATGAATCATCATCGATGGTTCAAACCAGAATCGAAATAACTCCATTGTTTTCTTTTTGTAGTTTTCTTACCGTCTAAATGCATGAAGAATACATACAATGGTCTCAGCACTAATACGTTCGTCCTCTATCATAATTATTGGTATGTATTTATAGTGACTGAATTTCTTTGGTTGTCCTTAGCATGCACGATCAGAAGCAGACAACTGAGTTGTGGATGTCAATTCACACGCTTATTTTTATTTCTCCCGCATCTTTGTTAATTTTTTATCATTGATTTTCTCCAATTCATTCGATCCGACGACTGAAAATTGAGAGGGATGTGTGATAAGTAAAAATGGATGTGTGGATAGCACTACCCTCAAATAAATGTGCAAATAAGTCAACTATGTTGTGGCCTAAATTTAATTGAAGAAGAGAGAGTGCGGCAGCATAGAGAGCAAAAAGAGAGGTGTAGGGGAAATTTTGTATGTGTCTTTTCCTCTTAACTTGCATTTATTTGTAGTAATTAAACATAATGGGTTTACTTACAAGTAAGAAAACCTAAGATTTTCTAGACTACATATAGTAATCCTAAATACAATCTACTAGGAATTATTACACAATCACACATGTGCTATGATCCATACTACAACAAATTAAGTCCTACCGAAAACATAAAGTTAAACAACTATATGTAGAGAGACTTGTACACTACTACCGAATTCAACATTTGATATCAAATTTAATGGCGAGTGACAAGGTATTTTCCGGTCACCAAATAACAAATATTAATAGAACGAGACAATTAGTTTGACACACATATATATGTTTACGTATGTTTGTGTATGTATATATATAAAACCTAAATGATCTTATATAATTCATAGTTTGATAACATAATAAAATAAATTATTCTCTGTTTGAAAATTTAATGTATAGTTAAGCATTATACTACACGTAATTAAATATGAAGAACGACCCGAGCAGGGTATAGTACATAGTTATTCTTCTTGGTTACTGTCAACCCTTGTGAGCCATTATATATATACAATCCATGCATTTTAGTATTTTCTAGGGTTTCCCTCTGTTCAAACACTGCAAAGGACAAACCCTTTTCAGCTTAAATAAGCTTGTTTAGTTTTTTGCACCTTCCCCCTCGTGGAATTCCATCCCTTTACTCTCAATCAATCATTAAGCAACAATTCCTTTTTTTTTCCTTGCCGTTTTTAAATAAAGACTAACATTTTTCAAAGGTTTATGCAAAAATATTCCATTGTCTTTAACCCTTGGGCGTGACATCTATGTGAGAATCAAATTTTGTCCTTGTGGGAAGAGGTCTAATTTGTTTTTTCCCCTGGCTTCACATGGCGCAAGAAACCAAGTTGAACTCTCATATGCATCGTGTATACAAGTGGAAGGAATGGGTAACCATCACAAAACTCAAAGGCAAATCCATTCTAATTCAATTTTAATGTTAAATTAATGTTGTGGTTGGTCTTAAATCATACTGCATGAACACTAATTCGACAAAAGACTGGCCGGCGAAGACAGCTTCTTTAACCTACTCTTTACTCTCTTCAACAGAAGTGGCCACAATAACTAGCCTCCTAAGAAAATGAAAGGGTGCGAAGTAATAATTAGAAATATGCCAAATTTGGTTGGAGAGCCTAGCAGAGCTCCATCTATGCAAATTCATTAGATTCTTCTGATTATAGTGTGAGTAGTAGTAAATTAGCAATACCAACATAAGATATAATTTGGATTATATGAATTGACTCAGTTCCTAATACTACATGCTTGACGATCGATATCAATAATTTGCGATGTGTACGTATCATACTACTTCATCTTGTATGCTCTATCTTGATAAATTTTCACTAATTCATCTGATACTACCATGTAATTCATTTTTTTTTTATCTGAGTGTGCCTCGAAATTGAGATCTCATTTATTAAAAGGGAGAGAAAAATTCATCGCTCACATAATTATTCTTGTTCTTACAGACTTTTCCGGATCCTTTAGCTAGTTCACTCTATGTCATTTAACGTACCACTAAATTTCATACGTATGCAACTTATTTAATTTGTACGGAGAATTCAAGAGAAATGTCAATCTACAATCATACGTGCAGCTAATTATCAATGTACTCTTGTCATTTTATTATGAATCTGAAGGTCCTTTTGCACATACACTGTATTTATGTATGGATAATTAGGGATATATCTTCTCTCTCTAGTCTCTTAGTATATATATGGTTTCAAGTAGCAGATGAGCTATAGCTCTCAACTCTCTGCGTCTGTGCATGTCTCAGAGACCGAAACACACCTAATACACAAAAGCCATGGACAGCTTTCCATTAGCCAAATACCTCCCATATTTCTCTTGAACCTAGAAACTCGCATATACCAAGAAGATAAAACCCTAGCTCTTCAATCCCATCCACCAATCTTCGCCAGACGCGTGTCTGACACCCCAAATATCTCTTTCCCCTCTTCCTCTCCCCCCTGAAAGTCCTAATTTGTCACATATCTCCAATAATCAACAGCCATGAAAACTGATGTTCGAGGAAGCATTACCTCCATTTCTCTCCAAAATCCAAGTACTGCTCTCTTCACCACCTCTCAGGGCACGTCTCTCACCGGTGCGCTTACCGGGTGTCTCGGAAGCCTCGATGGGGCATGTATTGAGAAGCTACTACTTCACTGTGCAAGTGCCCTAGAGAGCAATGATGTGACCTTGGCTCAACAAGTGATGTGGGTGCTCAACAATGTTGCCTCTTCTGTTGGTGACCCTAACCAAAGGCTCACCTCATGGATCTTGAGGGCACTAATTTCAAGAGCCTCAAAGGTTTGCCCTACACCTATGAATTTTAATGGAAGCAGTAGCACTAGTACCATTCCGAGTAGGTTGATGTCGGTGACCGAGCTAGCCGGGTATGTTGATCTAATCCCATGGCACCGATTCGGATATTGTGCATCAAATAGTGCAATTTTTAAGGCAATTCAAGGGTGCCCAAAAGTTCATATCTTAGATTTTAGCATCACTCATTGTATGCAATGGCCTACTTTAATAGATGCATTGGCCAAAAGGCCTGAGGGTCCTCCTTTGCTTAGAGTCACTGTGCCTAATTGGAGGCCACAAGTCCCTCCCGTGCTCAATGTTTCAAGCGAAGAAGTTGGTCTTCGTTTGGGGAATTTCTCTAGGTTTAGAGATGTCCCTTTTGAGTTCAATGTGATTGAAAACTCATCCTCTTTGGAAGTGCTAGTTACCACTGAATTAAACCCTTCCTCACTAGACCTCCGGGAAGATGAGGTTTTGGTTGTGAATTGTCAAAATTGGTTACGCTATCTTTCCGATGAGCCACGTGGTGGTATCCCTGGCCATCAAGATGGTTCGATGCGCAACACTTTCCTTAACACGATTAGATCCCTTAACCCTAGAATCATAGTTGTGGTAGATGAAGATTCTGATCTTAGTGCACCAAGTCTTAGCCCAAGAATAACAACTTGTTTTAATTATCTTTGGATACCCTTTGATTCCTTGGAAACATTCTTGCCCAAAGATAGTACCCAAAGGATGGATTATGAATCTGATGTTGGCCACAAAATTGAAAACATTATTGGTTTTGAAGGGCACCAAAGAATAGAGAGGTTGGAGTCAGGTGTCACAATGTCACAAAGATTGAGAAACATTGGTTTTTCAAGTACTATATTTTGTGAAGAGACTGCTAGGGAAGTGAAGGCCTTGCTAGATGAACATGCAAGTGGTTGGGGCATGAAACGTGAAGAAGATATGTTGGTGCTCACGTGGAAAGGACACAACTCAGTTTTTGCCACAGCTTGGGTCCCAAATCCAAATGGGTTGCTAATTGAGGATCAACTCGGTGTTTGTGTGGCCTGAAGTGATTCTGTACTCTCGTTTACTCATTCTACATTCTCCTTGGTTTTGTCCCTTGATTCTCTTATGAGTGCAGAAAAAGAAACGAGGAGTGTGAAAACCATTTCCTCTATAAAACATGTTACCATGCAAGTGAAGTTACTGCAGTGGTCCAGGAGATTAAAGGAGAGGCAATGAAATGACAAAGCTCTGTGTGGTTGCTTTTTTCTCTTCGTCAAAAAGCTGAAAATGAGCACAAGACAAAAAGGAAAACGGCAGGCATTTTGTGGAAAAATAAATTTCACGAGCACTTTGTATTGAAGCTTTAGCTAGCTATGATCTATCACATGAAAGGGAAAAGAGAGACATGTTCTTGTCTGTTGTATTGTATTAGACAAAATCTAGCACTTTATGCAGGCTTTTGTTCCATATGGCTACGTACTGTGAAATTAACTTTTTTAGCCTTTTATTTGATCATTAATAATGTAATTGTTCCCTCAAGATTTGCTATTTCTGGTACTATTTCACACTAGAAGTGGAAAAGTGAAAGGAATGGCTTGGTGGCTAATTCTTTTTCTTACTCAAATTAGTAACTAGGTACTTCTTATTACATTTTTTTAACAAATGGTACTTCTTATTAAATTAGGTTTGCATGTTTCAAAAAGATTAACTTGTGTTAAATGAAAACATCATGTAACCCTAGAAGTATTGGTCGTGCATCCAGTTACTAGTTTGTGGCTCAAGTGAGACAATCGTCCACGCACGTGTGAATAACTATCAGTAGTCGATGAGTGTGGACAAACACCTGTAAGCTCTTATGGTTTGAACTTAATGAGTAATATAAGAATATAGGCATGCGTATATGAACGAAAGTGTACAAGTGTAAAAAGAGAATCAAACAAGGACCATCACACCTTTTTATTTCATGAGTAAACATCTTTGTTCTTGATCCTAGAATCAAAATGACCGCAATCCAAATACCTCATATTAATTTGTTATCGTTAGTACCTATTAGACTTATGCTCCTTGAATCCTGATTACATGAACAATTTCAATTCAAACATGGGTTTGATTCACACTCCATGTTCTGAGAAATATTTACCATCCGAAAAAAGGAGTTTTAGTAACTTGTTGAGTTTCAACGACACTATATTCACTAAAATTAAGGGTCTTGCAACTAAAAATCTAGAATGATGAATTAGTGACAATGGGAAACAAGATGTTGCGAATCGTATCCCCGCACCGCGACATTGTGCGCCCCTTATCGTTCTCGCGTAGTGTTTGCAACTACTTTCTTTTAGTTCAAACTGGGTAGAAGGTCTGTTTTTTATTTCTGATGGAGCTTCAAGTATGTGTAAAAGTTTACCAAACTATTTTTATTAAAGGGGTTACAAAACTTTTGTGTCAGCATCTAAGTAATCTTTTTTTTAAATAAATCTTCTAAGACTATTCTATTCTAGGGAAATAGATTTGAAATCAAACGCCACGATCAATTTTTTTTTTCTTTTGTAAAATCAGAATTTATTAGGAGAGAAAAAAGAAAAAGTAGAAGAAAGAAAAAAAAAGAACTAAAACACTAGCAGTTCAAAAGGAACTGCGAACAGCTACAACACGAGCCGAGTAAAATCCCTCAGAAGAACAGCACGCAAGCTTCAAGGGGAGACATTCACTCCAGGAGGTCTCCACACCATAAAAATATGCAAGTTATCAAGGCTTTTGGTCCATGCAAATCAATTTACTTCTAATAATATCTATGACAGATTTGACGATCATCATGGAGTGCTTGGACTCATTTGTGAAAATTCTATTATTCTTCTCCCTTCACATATGGTAAACAGCAACAACCAGACAAGTCTTCTTTGTCAAGGTAGAGAGATAATTTCCACGCTATTAAAAAGAAAACCCATCCAATAAAATCTTGCCAAGAAAGCCTACGACAAATCTCCCCACACTTTGCCATCAAACGTCTGATCTTCGCATAACACACATTTACAACACTGAAATACTGTTCAAACTCAAATATGGGGTTTGAAGGCAATTACTAAAAATAAATTGGTTAAATGATTCTCAGGGACCTCTCTTGTATAATATTTGCTGCATTTATTTGTACTCTTTATTTGTTTTATTTTATTTTTGTCAAAATTTATTTGTACTCTTTGGGTGCGTTTATTGCACCGGACTGTCTCGGACTGGACTAGCTTAGGAAGTTGGACTAACTTAGTGAAGCATTTTGTGCAGTGTCGGACTAAAAAGCAGATACTTAACAAACTACAATATTGAATTATTTAATACATATTTAATAATATTTTATTATTATTTCAACTTTTTTCCTTGTTTTTCCAAAAAAATCCTGCTCTCAAAACTTCTCTTTCTCCTCTTTGGTTCTGTCCGGTCCTTATCTCCCTCTTTCTGCTTTTCCATCTCTCCATTTCTCTTCGTCCCCAACACAACTTTCTCTCCCCTTTTCAATCCATTTCTCTACTCCTTCTCCAACTAATGGCAAATGATATGGATCTGGGTGGATTTTGGTGGTTCTTTTCGCCATCTACGACTCTACGCTAAAAAAAACAGACAAGATTTTGAGATTTCGGCAGTGGGCGTGGACGGCGGGCCGTGTCGAATTTTGACATTTAAGTGGTGGGTGTGGCCGCTTAGGCTGTGAGCTGCTGCTGTTCCTACCGATCGGGCTACGGGAGGGCAAGCACTGCCGACTACCTAGCCACAGTGGCGAGGCCGCAGAAGAAAGAAGTTAGAAGCCCAGGGACGAGATGTTGGTGCCGACATCAATCCGAGTCTGGGTTGTCGGTGCAAAGAGATAGAGGAAGGGAGAGAGAGGATGCGAAGTGCAGGAACAGACGAGAGAAGACGAAGGTCTTAGCAATCCCGTGGTTTTGTGGGGGTCTCGCTAAGAACTCCTAGCGAGGCCTCTAATCCACGCGAATCCCCTTTAGTCCCATTTAACTTAGTCCCAATCCAGGTATAAAATATCGATGATATCGGTAGTCCAAAAACACGGAAATTTCGATGGAAATATCAAGATATTATCGATATCGATAAAAATTGAATATAAACCACGAAAATTGTAAGAAAAACTTGGAAATTTTTATTGAAACTTTGCAGGGTGTTTATTTAGTCAATTATCTATTAGTTTATCACAAAAAATTGGAAGGAAATGCATTGCATGATGGATTTAACTGATTTAAGTTGATTATATAGCAAGCTGGCAAACATTGTGAGTATAGAAAATATGTAGTAATTAATGAAAGAAGTTTAAACACACCATAATCATTTATATATAATAAATTAGTACAATATTTTACACTTTATACATTGCATGGTAAGATATATGAGTGACTTAGTACCACATAGAGTTCCTATGAGGTTCAAAATTTTCACTATCTTCATCATCTCTATGTGTAGAGTAAGTGTATTGTGAAGAGTAGTCATCAAATGATAAATCCCCAAAATAGTTTTACATGTAATTGTTAACATGCCATCCATATGGATCTGAGATTGGTTGACGTTGTCCATAAGCAAAATCATTTGAAGATTGAGTCTCGGATTTTTTCCATGAGTCGCTCGATTCCATCCTAACATGAATGAGATATGAAGGGTTCGGGATTACCAAACAAATAGGACTTGGAAACCAATCCCATATCGAAAATTTCGGTATTTTTCGGGATGGGATTCCCGAACTTCGGGATGGTTTTGGTTTGGGATTTTTCGGTTTGGGTTTGGGACTTTTTCGGTTTGGTTTGGGATTTTCGGGAATTTTTTCCAGCCCTACATGTAAGTGACGAAATAAAAAATAGAAAAATTAAAAACCACATGTCATTGACTAAGTAATTAATTGACACAATTTAAAATATAATACCACAAAAAATTTGGAATATGTGCAAATTTGTTTCTTGCAAAAAGAATTCAAAACAAAACCATATATATAAATATTTTAGCATATTTTCACAAAAACATAAGTGGCATGGTGGTCAAGGCGTTGAAAGAGTCAAATGGGAGGGGTTCGAATCCCTCTATGCCCAAGATTGAGACTTTTCAGAATTTTTTTAAGTATTTTTGGGTTTCATATTGCGATATTATCGATAATATTGCGATATATTAACGATAATTAAAAGGATAAGTCACGAAATATCATTATCTAAAAAAAACAATAATATTACCGATATTTTCGATATTTTGGTCATTGGTCCCAATACAAACCAAACATGGGACTAAAGTCTAGTCCAGTCCAGTCCCAGTTAACGAGGCCAAACAAACGCCCTCTTTTAGTTTAATAGAAAAAAATAACTAAAATTTAAGGAATATAAATAATAATTAAGAAAAAGAAATCCGACCTGCCGGATTCGAACCAGCGACCTAAGGATGGCTGAGAGCGTATTACCCACTACAGTCCTCCGCTCTACCAACTGAGCTAAGGTCGGATTGCTGGTAAAAGTGGTACCAAATATCTAAACCCATATATACAATAAGTTTTTGGGCCTTTACGAATCCTACAATAGTGGGCCTTATAAAATTGTATGTTGGTGAAAGATTACTGCAAAAAAAGTTGGTAATTTTGTAATGCAATGAGATGAAATTGAAGTTTCCATATCGGTGTGTTTTGTCCTTGGTGATTTTGATACTGTGATATAGTGTGCATACAAATGTGTCAAATAAAGTGGGAGAACATATTGGAGGAAAAAGTTTGAGATGTGGACATTTTGGGTACACAATTTAGCATCTCCCTTATGAGATTGTAGGAAACTAAAAAGTTGTATGGCAAAGAGTTTGTGTAGTTTATCTCATTTGACTTATAAAGCTTGTGAGCAACTCATATAATTTTATGAGTCAGCTCGAGTTTGGTTCAAGCTCAGTTTGTTTGTTAAAGTTTGGTTTATAAAAATTAAACATTTGGATCTTATATTTAAAATAAAAGAGTTATAAAACTTATATTAGTGTAGTTAAAATCTAAAAAATGTACGGCGACTCAAACTAAAACTTGAATTTGTTTCACAATTGAACTTAACAAAGCCACCCAAGAAGCTCGAGCTTCGTTCACAAACGAATCGGGCGGAGCTTAAAAATTCATTTGAGCCGAGTTTGAGCATTTAGATATACGAGTTTTATTCGACAGGACCCACTACATATAAGTGGAGTCCTCTGAACCCACCCTTAATAACAAATGTCCAAATAGCATCCCACCAAAGTAAAATAAATAATTAGAAGGGAAATCTGACAAAGTCCCAATGTACAAATAACAAATCCTTGCTAGAAAGGGAAGTTTAACCCAATTAATAAAGTAGTGGATAGGGGAGAGAAGTAACAGGTGCATTGCACTGCACATCTACAGAGAGACTTGCAGCTATCAACGTGGAATAAAAACCAAAGGGAGGGAGGGAAAGCAGCAGCCAGCAACACAAAGCTTCACTTCCAAAACCTAATGGTCCTCCCCCCAAACCCCAAAAGGAATAATCCCAATTCCAGCATTAATAATTATCCACTAATAGCATATACTTTCACCTAATAAATAAATTAATTAATTTCCTAAGCTTATAGATGCATTTTCTCTGGGAATGTCAGAATTAGGCTAGTGGTATACTGATAGTAACACACACTTCAACTGCTCTCTCTTCTCTAAAAATCCCAGTTGAGAACCATCACATGCTTCTGCCTGAACCAATAGCATCCAATTTTTTTTGCGGTCACTGAAGTCCCAAACTCTTTCCCTTTGTCTTCTTCCCCATTGAGAATATGGATTTGTGTCCCCTTCGTCCTCCTCCTCCTCCCTCCTCCCCATTTGACTTCCTCACCTCTCTGTCTCTGTCTCTGCTGCACAGTTAAAAATGATTACTTCTTTTGCTCTTCTGATTGCAAGTCCCAAAAAATAACTCTTGATTTGAAGTGGGTTTTTGTTTTTACCCTTTTTAATCAGTTTGTTATGGAAGTTCATTGTGATCTTGAAGTTGATGTCAATGGGGAAGAGTCTTTCATGGTAGACAAGGTAATAATTCTGTGCTTGGCAAATTGTTTCAACCCCATTTTTTACAGAAAAGTTCCATATTTTTTTTATCTGGATTACTCTCCATTTTATCCATCATGGAACTTTTGTCCAAATGTAATTTTTTGATAACATTTTGTGCTTGAATTGTGAAGTTTTGCTGATGAACTTTACCTGGGTTACTTTCCATTTATCCACCATGGCTGATGTATTGCAAAGATTCATCCTTTTCCCCCCACCATTTATTTCAAACACCTATATTGCAGTGATGTGGGTCAGGAACTCATGGCTGCCTTAGCTTTTTCTTCTTCTGGTTCTGTCTTTAAACAAGTTGCACGCCTTTTTCATCTGTTCATTCTCTCTCATTTATTGCTGCTGTTATGGGGGGCTCAAATGTTCACTTCTTTTGAGATGGACTCTGTAAGTGAGAGGGTGTTACTGTTATGGGGTGATTGGCAGACATAGCCCTCAACGTCACCACAATTTATTGCATATAACGACCTCTTTGCTTTCTTTGGTACCTTCTGGTGTAGAATGTAGATTCCCACATTTTATTGTATTTTGTTTCTTTTCCAATTCAATGTCTTCATTCTTTTGGTGGGTTTTCTGCATTCTTGAATTTGTTCGGGGGTTTTGTGTTTTTTGAGTTTCTTGTTTACTTGCTAGTTAAGAAGCCCAAGATCTTGCGTAACATTGTTCTCAGTAATTTACTGTTCTTGTTTTTACTTACTTTTTAGTGGCTTTCAGCAAATGGTGTTAATTCTGGTTTTTCTGACCATTTTTGCAGAGAATTCTTGCCTCCTACTCTGGCAAATTGAGCAAATTACTTGGAAAATCAAAAGCCTCCTCAAGAAATCTTAAAGTGGTATTCCATGACTTTCCGGGAGGAGCGGAGAGTTTCGAGCTGATTTTGAGGTTCTGTTACAACAATGGCAGCATGTACATAACTCCTTCCAACATTTCCCTCCTTTACTGTGCTGCGCAGTTCATGGAAATGAACAATTCTGTCGCCAGAAAACATAATTTGTTAGAAAAAGCGGAGAAATCATTTCAAGATATCAGGTATTGGTCATGGTCTGAGCTTTTGACGGCTTTGAAGCAGTGCCAGGATTTGCTTCCGGTTGCGAATTCCTTGAGTCTAGTTGAGAAATGCTTGGATACCCTCATTGCGAGATTGCCTTTGACAAGCGAAGCAAGTCCTTGTCCTTCGACTTCATCCCCCGATAGCTCTGGTATTCGGTTTTCATGTGATACTAGAAGCACTGAGAGTTTGAAAACTAGCTTCTCTCGCCCACCCTGGTGGTTCAGGGATCTTCTAGTTTTAGGTCCAAATTTGGTTGAAATGCTTGTCAAGGCCATGTTTTCGCGAAAACTCGATCATGTTATCATTAGTAGGTTCCTCTTTTATTACCAGAAATCGAAGTTTTACCCGGTCAAATCCGATACCAAGCGCACCATTGCTGAAACGGTCATTGAGATGCTGTATATGCTTGATCAGAGCTGTGTTTCTTGCAAGAGCTTATTCGGGATTCTTCGAGTTTCGCTAAATTTTAACTTAAACAGAAGTATCAGGTATAAGTTGGAGAATATGATTGGTTCACAGCTAGATCAAGCAACATTGGACAATTTGCTTGTTCCATCCTCACAAGGAATCAATTACTTGTATGATGTCAATCTTGTTCTAAGGTTCTTGAAATCATTTCTGCGTGATGGAGGAACCTGTCAAGCGTCTCCAATCCGATTAAGGAAAGTTTCTGGCTTGGTTGATTTGTATATAGCAGAAGTAGCCCCAGATCCTTGTTTGAAGCCTTCAAAGTTTCTGGCTTTAGCTATCGCCCTGCCGGATTCGGCAAGAGACTCCTATGATGAGCTCTACCATGCCATAGACATGTATCTACAGGTATTGGATTCGTCTCAAGGAAATCTTTGTTCTTGTAAGTTTTGTTTCGATTACTTATGATCCAAGAATTCACATAGCACATTTGGAAAAAACTAACATCATTGAGCATATTTTGAACTTGTTTTTTATCTGCTTTGTCATAGGTGCACGCAGGATTGTCCGAAGGCAAAAAGATGAAAATATGTTGTGTACTGAACTATGAGAAGCTCTCGGCAGATACTTGCATACACCTTTCAAAGAACACAAAATTTCCGTCAAAATCTGCAGTCCAAGCTCTTGTCTCTCAGCAATCCAAGCTCAAAAAGTTACTCCAAACAACCAACAACTTTAATTCCCATGCCACCTCCCCTTATAGCGCCACTACTGAGGCAAAAAATTGGGGATTAAGGAAAGATGATGCCAACGAACAACATGTGCTTTACGCCGGAAAACTCGATCTCTCAACTGACAACGAGAAGCTCAGAGCACATTTGCAAGGCATGCAATGCAGGGTCATGGAATTGGAGAAAGTTTGCAAGAAAATGCAATCTCAAATGGCAAAGTTTACAAAATCGAAAGCATCAAGCCACAGCCATACAAGATCTTTGCCCAAACTTTGTTCATGATACAAGTTTTGCATTTCATTCCATTAGTTTTAAGCATTATCTCATATTTGTACAACTCAAGGAAATTGTTTGTTTTTTCTTCTTATTTTTTGTGTTTTTAGCAGATTTTTCTTTCTTTGCTGCATAACTAAAGTTGTTTCAGTTAGAGAGATTGTAAAATCTTGGGTTGTACAGTTACAGAAAGAGAACTTCTGTTGATTCATTTCTTTTTTATTGATGGTCCCTCTGCTACTTTCCTATAGTGCTCTGGGTAGATGGGACTAAATGCAAGGTTAAGTCCTTTTCTTCCAGTCACTCTCACGCTTCTGGAATGCAAGCTGGCAACCATATATTCTGCATGAAAGCTGATCATCTTTTATGACGTACTTTTCTGTTTTGAGTTACCAGATTTTGCAGATGAACTAGGGCAGTTTGTTCATACCACCTGGGAGAGGAGAGATAATGACACATTATTAGTTACTTTCCAATAGTTTTTTTACAGAAAAGTATATAGACATGACAGACTGTAATCGAGATGTGGACGATATGAAAATCTCAATAATCGATAACATGTCGATCGATATTGAGTGGTCCGACATGCCACGTGATCAGGCAGCCTGACTTAAAAAAAATTTCACCAGAAATATATTATATCATCACATGAGCGATGAGTTCCCTAGGGCTATGGACTCAGAGAGATGACGACATCGGAAAGTTTCTGTTTGTGAAATAGCCCCTCATTGCCTAATTAACGTATCGATGTCATCACCATTACCACTACCATCATTCATCGTCATCATCGTTAATGTGTTCTAAAGATTCTAGAAGACTAATTTTCTTTGTCATATGGCTTCAATTATATGTCAACTAATAAAACAAAGAACAAAAGTTACTCAAGAGTAAGATATATCAAAAGTCGAGTGTAGTTGCTATTGACTTGCCCTAAAAACAATGGAAGTATTAAGTATACAAATTTTACCACGTGGTCCACTTATATACTGCAAGTCTTGTATATGCCAAGAAAGACACCTGTTGGCTGTTGACATGAACAATTATGTTCTCCTTAGATTCCTCAACAGTCTTCACCTAATTAACCAATTGCCAAACCCACAATTCCATGAGATTTTGATTAAGAAATTATAACTACAATGTAGTTCAATATTTTACAAAATACAATATATATTTATTGACGTCATCTGTGAGGAAAATGATGCCTTGGTAACAACTTGACCAGCTGCTCACTTCTATAATTCTTTTGGGTTGATGATCCCCAGAAGTCAGAAGTATGGTTCAAAACCATGCATTTCTGTGCTTTTTATGAACTAATAAAGGGGCACATCATATTTGATGAAGGATAGAATGCACATCAACTTTGATAAAGGATAAAATTTTGGTATATCATATTTTATGAAGTTTGGATATCGGACATTTTTTTCTATACAATTGTATCAGGAGAAGAAGGGATTCAATTTGAGACTTAATGTGGATGAGTAAATGCTTAACGAGTTATAATCTCTTGAATTATAATATTGTTACAATTTAAGATTTAATATAAGCTACTTAGTCATATCTTGTGGTTTATTGTTTAACGAGAGAGCGGTGATTCGAACTTATGAGGATGCAAAGAGTTGTCCGTCATCGGAAAGTTTAAGTAACATTTGCATGGACTTATAAGGAGTTAGACTACTTCATCCATTATCATTTGATTGTTGAGTGGAACCTCAATTTTTCCTTTATGGTAGTAGAGCAAATTAGATCTATGTGTAAAACTCGATGGTTGCAAGTACACCGAGGAATATTGTCCTCTTGTTTGACTTGAATGCGGCCGCACGTGGAGCATGTATCAGAAAGTTAAGCAATTTTTTGCACAAACATATAAAGAAATTGATATAGATGGAACTTTAACTTCTTTCATGATATGTGCAGAATTACTACTAAACTAAAAACTAAGGGAATTGTTATTAGCACTCCAAAAGTCTCATTTAGCACTCCAAACTTTCTATAATTAGAAAAAAAAATACACTTGTGAGGAGTGTAGAATAAAATTTTTGAAGTGTTAATAATAGTTCCCAAAACTAATAGTTGATCAGATTTACATAACGTAATATGCAGGATTACTATGCACGTTGAACATGAATTGTGTGGTCAATGGTGTTATAGGTAGGTTGTCCGGGTCAACCTCTCAAATCTTGATGAAACCAAGATTGACATATCATATGAATGAAGAGACAAAATCCCACAAAAGCCTTTTACTTAAACGCCACTTTTCCTCTACTACTTCCCAAGCCTTTCAACCTTTCTTGGGTTTAATTATAAATCAACCAGGATTATAATACACGGACATGGGAATTTCAATGAAGAAAACTGAATTTTTCAGTGTTGTTATTTCATTGCACGTACATGGATACCTTTCCATGGAAGCAACACATCTTGACCAGATTTCGTGAAGCAATGTTGAGAATGAATTCAGTACTGATAGAAAAAGAGACTTTTATAGGCTTATAAGAGATTTGACTATTCTCTTTATTGTCAATTAGTCCTATAGTGACACCTCAACTTTCTTCAAGCAGTCTATTTAATAAACAAAAAATTTCATTATAATCCTTGAACAAAGGTCACTTTTAGATTCTAACCTTGTCAAGTTAAAGAAATTAACTCTGGTCTTTGACATTCAATTGAATTTTCAAATATCAATTAGGTTGTAATTATTATTGAGTTTTTTTGTATGTAGGTTATTTATTGATTCCTATAAACAATTAAAATGCAATATATTACTGATACTTATTGTTAAGTTAGCATAATAAGAAATCCATATGTTTTCATCAATTATTTCTTGTACTTCAATTTCACCATACATATGGATGTGTATATTACGTACCCATATATATATATATATTTAAATATTCCATTTACATACCGAGCATTCATACTGAAATTTATGTACAAATCCGTATCGATACGTTGCAATACTTGCTAACTACATTGAAATGGATGGGAATTGAAGAGAAAATCAAGAAGGAAGATGAAGAAGGATGAACACACAGATCTTAGAGAGAGAGAGAAATATGACTTTATTAACTGAAAAAATAAAGATTACACACTTTGTTTTTTTTTTATACTAGTAAGCCTAACAACTCTAATCAAATACTAACAAAAGAACATCTGCAATCTTGCAATCCCACTTCATCCACCTCAGATTCATTCCATGTCAAGAACAATATGGCAAAAAACCTTGCATTCAGCTACCCTTTAATTGCCTTCTTTTAATCTGGTTGTTGGTAGTTAACCTTTCAATACTGTTCGACTCTGCCATCTTGCCTTCACTTGAAACTTCAAAAGCTGCTTTTGATGAAATCACTTCTCAGTTAGGCATCAGACCCATCAACAGCTCCTGATTATGTTCATTTCCAGGCTACCAGGACTTAAAAAATCAACATCACCATTTTTTTATTGGACGGCTAAGATAAAATGCATTGCAGATGTCAGAAATCTGATGCTTCAAACTTTCTTCTTAACAGAGACATTCTGACAATCAGAAATGCAATCAACCAATTTCATAGTATCATCACAAACATAAACACCACCCTTATTTCCCATGATCCAATTCTTTAAGCCTGGTGATTGAACCTCTAAAGAGAAGGAATTATTATCCGAAGACTCAGTGACCGAACCAATTGGACCCCAATTGCTTCCATAACCAGATATGATCATCAAACAAATTGCCCCCTCTACTACTTCTTCCCCAAATTCAGTGACATACTTAGATTCATTAACACTGAAACTAGAAAAAGAACAACTTGAATTTGTAATCGTGTACCTCAATATTTTCGATATTTTCCTCCGAATCAACCTCATTGTCTCACTGCTGTACTGACAACAATCCACAGAAAGCTTCTTGCTTGAAGAAACAGTTTCCAATCCATCAGTTCCTACTTTTCGAGTAGGCAAATTAAGAACATCCAAAAGTCCAATATTCCTCTGCCTTTTGCAGGAGCTTCATTCAAAAAACATCTTCTTATAAAGTTGTAACACACCCTCATGCCGGTTATAACAATTTCTTGCGGGTTTACCCTTCATGGGATATACCGTCAACAATCTCATTCAACTTGGCTTTGGTCTTTAATATGTACAAAAATAGAAAATTAACAAACTATAGTGTGGCATCGGCCTTAACTATAGTACCACGGGATCGGCCTTTGTGGATTTTACCAAAAAACAACTTCTTTGAACAATGGCATTGGCCTTCGTAATTTCAACAATAGAAAATCAACATTTATGTAACATTACCCTTCGTGGGATTTACTTACTCACATCATGAAATTACCCTTCGTGGGATTTACCGTCAACAAATTCTTCTACCCTTTTTGGGTTTTACCTATTCACATCACGGAATTACCCTTCGTGGGATTTACCGTTAACAACTTCTTCAAACTTCATCGTATAACCGGACTTACAGTAGATACATGCTAACAACTGAGCTGGTTCGACTCAACATTATAGGCTGATATAAGCTCCTGAACAGTTTAAACCCAATGAAGAGATAACAGAAATTCAAGGACTTACAGAATATAATCTTGAAACGAAGTCCCATTTGGAACAAATTATGATGGCAACAACTGCATTATCAGGGACCATGAGTAACTTGACCAGCAGCATACCAAGGCCGGGCAGACGGCAGAACAATTGATACAAAAGTTATGGCACAGAGAAGACGACCAATTCCCATGGTGAACATGTACTGTGCACCTAGTCCAATGCCTGCTTTCACAGAGTCAAACAATATGAAAGAAGTCAACAGCATAAACAACATGAGGAGATGATCCAGTCCAATAATACGGGCTCTCAATAGTTCAACAAAGGTGTGAGGAAGTTTCAATCATCCAACAGAAACAAAATACTAAGCTGACAATACTGAAAATTTGGATGAAAACAAATGATTGTCCCATCCCAAAAGTAATCACAGTGAGGAAGTGAAAGAGAGTAGATACCACCCATGACCTGAGTTCTGTTATATGTCTTCAAAATACAATCTTATTTACCATTGCCTCGAATCACTGCAGTATAATCAATATATGATAATCGATGCCTTCACTACTTCAAATGACATAGAGAGAGGATTGTCAACAATCTAATATCATGTTTGTTGGAGATGGTATGACACACAACCATTAACCACAGGGTCTAAAAGCATTAAAGATAAACTTTCTACCATTGCAACAACTACTTTAACCATTTCACCAAACCTATAATCAGACATGAAAAGGATAAAACCCAATCTTCAGAAGTGAAAGAATGACTAAGAAAGGATAGTAGAACCTCAAACACTTGCATCCAAGATATGTAGTTGCATTGTTCTGACATTAAATTTCACTGAATCATAAGATCGAACACGTGATATGCAGGAACCCATTAGCCAACAACGTTCAGAGGTGAAGAGATAGCTGCCAAGAAGTACACGGCCAATGAGATCGCCGCCAAGATAGATGCTGCTGCGACGACGAACCGCGGCGACGGGAAGGCCGAGATAGCTGACTGGACCGGCCAAGATAAGGGAGGACACGCGAAGATGGAGTGCCCACACAGTAAGATTACGGTACCGGACGTGAAGTCGATCAAGATTCACCATGCAGTCACAGAAACCTGAGCTAGAAAGGACCCGATTCAAGAACCATTGAAGACCTTTGATGAAAATTTGAAAAATCCCCAATTCAAGAACTGAGAAGTTCCCACTTCTATTTTGGCCCAAAGGATCAAGATTCATGCTTATAGACGAAGAAAATATTTGCCACAATTCCGAAGACCAAGATATCATATCACCGATGATCTCTGATCACAACCCAGAACGAAAATTTACCCAGAAATTACAGAACGAACTGAACGATTACGGAAGCACCAAAGAAATTAACGAAATATCTAACAAAAAAAATTAGAAAAGAAGTAAAACTAGAAATAGACGAAACTAATGAGAAGTGGAACCACCAGAGTCATGGCGTGAGCTGGTGGCTCTTATACCATGTTAACTACATTGAAATGGATGGGAATTGAAGAGAAAATCAAGAAGGAAGATGAAGAAGGATGAACACACAGATCTTAGAGAGAGAGAGAGTTTAGAGAGAGAAATATGACTTTATTAACTGAAAAAATGAAGATTACACACTTTGTTTTTTTTTTTTTTTTATATTAGTAAGCCTAACAACTCTAATTAAATACTAACAAACTTGCTAACTGTATTTCTAACTGTATTTGTCACATCCTGGCCCGGGGCAGACCACTTCTTGGGCCCGCTCCACCACTGTAGCATGATATTGTCCCCTTTGGGCTTACCATTCCCTCACGGTTTTGTTTCTGGGAACTCACGAGCAACTTCCCAGTGGTCACCCATCCTGTGAGTGCTCTGGCCCCCTTCTCGCTTAACTTCGGAATTCCTACGGAACCCGAAGCCAGTGAGCTCCCAAAAGGCCTCGTGCTAGGTAGGGATGAGAATATACATTTAAGGATCACTCCCCTGGGCGATGTGGGATGTTACAATCCACCCCCCTTAGGGGCCCGACGTCCTCGTCGGCACACTTCCGGCTAGGGATTGGCTCTGATACCAATTGTCACATTCCGGCCCGGGGACCGTCCATTTTGTATTACCGTCCAGTGATTCCCGCTCCACCACCGTAGCACGATATTGTCCGCTTTGGACTTACCATTCCCTCACGGTTTTGTTTCTTGGAACTCACGAGCAACTTCCCAGTGGGTCACCCATCCTGGGAGTGCTCTGGCCTCCTTTTCGCTTAACTTCGGAGTTCCTACGGAACCCGAAGCCAGTGAGCTCCCAAAATGCCTCATGCTAGGTAGGGATGAGAATATACATTTAAGGATCACTCCCCTGGGCGATGTGGGATGTTACAGAATTGCTGACTTGTACCCTTAATAATACTGTGGTACTTATGCTTACGTACGAATACTTCCGCACCTATTTTTTTTGTATTGATGTTGATTTTGCTCATATAAGTTTGTCAGCGCTCATAAATATTGAATTCGTTTTTTTTTAATTATAAGAATTTGAATTTTGAAGAAAATTTTATTTATTAATATGATTGGACCCAAAAAAATAAAAATACCGTGATTACGGATGGGTGGAGAATTTATGATAAGTTTGTAAATAATATATGTGGTACTTAAATATGGTAAGTTTTTGAAATAGAAACTTAAATTATATTTAGAAAATTATTCAGGTTAAAATCTAAGAAGAATTTTTCTTAAGGCTCTAAAATTTAAAAACCCCTTTAATAAATTGTAAGATTGTTTTGACAACAAATTTCTCGCAAGATTATTTGACACAAGCGATAATGGAGAGAAAATAATCAAACACAAAAAGCTGATGCATGATAATTAAATACAATGCACAAAATATTTATGAATCTGTGAAAGAAGCTGAGGTTCGATTATTCACTCTTAGATCCGTGCCTCCATGCCCATACCAGTGATTCCTTCGTGAATGAGGAAGCAGTGTTAGCTCCACCCCCAGTTTGCATGGCTCACTTGTTGTGCTAATAATCCTTTGGTAGTGCAAATATCTGATCCATTAATCATGGAATAATTTGTAATGGTTATGCTTAAGAACGCAAGGCCTCATCCCATTACCATCCATGAAAACTTTTGAGGACATTGGATTAGTTGCATCTAATTAACATTATATCTTTATTAGATTAATGTATGAGTATAATCAAGACAACATCAAGAAGGGGCGCGTCAAGAGAACGAACATATAAAAATAAATTTGGACCATTTGAAATCCTAAAGAATGGGCGGATCGGCAAAATTAAGAACGAAGAAACCAAAATAAATTTGGTTCATTTCTCTACTTATGCATGTCACCTTTGTGTAGAAACCATGCTGATATTCTCTGTATTGTTCCAATTTTATCAAATGTCCTCTCTATGACAAGCTTTAATTGTTGGACAATATTGACCACTCAAAAGTAGTGTTATTTTGCCATTTTGTATTACCGTCCAGTGATATTCTTCTTCACTTATAAGTGAGAGGTTTTAGGTTCGATTCTCGCCAAAGGCGAATTTGAATCACATTGTTATGCCTAGCCTAGTATAAGGCTTAACCCACTATCCCACCAAATTAGTGTTAAATAATATCGTTTGTTACAAAAAAAACAGTGTTATTCTTTAGTTTGTCGGGCCCCAAGCCCAATCACTAAAAAACATTTAGTACATGGGCCTTTGTATGCAAATAAAAAAAGAGTAATTGTGTATGCACTCAAGTTTTGTTCCTGAACACTTTTTTTTTTTATTTGGAACTTAACTATTGAACTTCTAAAGTGAAAAAAAAGGAATACTCGTAACTTCTTTTAACTTCTTTGGACACTTAACTTCTTATCTTCTAAACATGACCTTACTAAACTTCTAAAAATACTCTTATTTCTTTTACTTTTTAAAAATTAATTTTTATCTGGACACACATTTATAAATTTTCATTTCGAATTTTATGATATAAATATTTATTACCCAAATTATACTTCTACTTATATACAGGGAGACGTATAACTTAGGTAATGGATATTACTCTAGTGATCTTGGTAACGATTTGTCAAATTTTTATGGATATGCAGTACGACCCAATCCCAAATCTTTTGTATATATTTGTATAACCAGTAAAATGGATTTTATGTATTTAACATCATCCAATCACACTTTTTGGTATATACTAGTAAAACCAGTCAAATGGCTTTTTTAAGAATTTAACACCAAAAAATATTGGAGCTTTGAAAGCTTAAATATTAAATATCACATGACTTTTAGATTAAATACAAACATTTGTCTAATACATATTGAAAAATCGAACAAGAAACTATTATAAATTCGACTGTGTTAGTGGCCAATGACCATCCAGCATATATAGATGTATGTGTTGGAACTCAGAGAAAAATGGCAGAAAGCTTTTGTACGTGTATAGTCTAATAACACTAGAAACCTGAGAGAATGTCCTTGTTTATTGAATGAAACTTGTGGCTGTTAAATAGCCTTACAAAGCAATGAAATAGGAAATAACAACCCACGATTTACATGGCCTAAGATCGTGGTTCATGACTAAGTCAAAAACAAAAAGATAAGCTTGTCCCTCAAGAATAGGAGAGATTATTTGCATGGCTAGAAACTGAACCCTAGAGATAAGGAACCCTAACCCTAACGGCTAGGAGACTTCAAATTCAAATACTTTAACAGTATGTGTTATGGTCTTTAAATGGGATCGATAATCACTGATAGAATTCGATTCTTTGCTCTTGTGTCTGGAGCTCCATGCCCATCACCGTATTGGTATATGCATTGGGAAATCCGAGCAAGGTTTCTTGCTGCTGTTACAAATTGCTTAGTAAATGGAGTAGCAAAAGCTCCATCTTTGTTCAGCTTCTTCCAACTATTTTCAACCAAATTACTTATATATTGACGAGCCGATTCCTCAGAAATATACAGACTGCCACGCATCATGCATGAGATTGAGTTCGCAGTTTCTCCTCTCTCCACTTCTGCCTGCAGTGTGGAAACAAATTAATATATAGAATATTAATAGTTTTCAACCCTCCCCTAATAATAATAAAATTAAAAAAAAATACATACTGCCGAAGTACTCAAATCATTGGAAAGCCGGAAAATAAGAGATGGCCAACGCAAGAGACTGTGGTGATTCTCTAAGCATTCAAGTGCTTGCTTTGTGATCTTTGGGTTGAGGAGAAAATATGTATGAACTAAGAACACCACCCCTGAGACTGATATCCATGCATTGTCAATATATTCTTCAAATGTGGGTGTGTGCTTGTTATAGCACCACGTTGTCTCCTTTAGAAATGCTTTGCACAAATCAACCCACTGAGATATGTAGAATTCAAAAGATTGCACTTAATTAATATTGAAAACTGAAGTTATAATTTAATTGGAGAACAAAATGATATTACTAATATGTAGAAAGAAAAAAATTGAGTACTTTGTACATATTATCTAGTACAGTAATAGTTAGATTGTGTGTCAATAAGGTGGCATTATATATATATATATATATATATTGATATATGATATATGAATGTAATGTACATACCACTTTTGTGACATAAGGGAGGACGTTTTCTCCTTGCTTCTTTAGAGTGTCATAAACCATCTCATTCACTGTGTTATAAAGAGCTAGAAAACAAAGCTTCATGTAATATGGGAGATTTTCTACAGCTTTGATATCCCATCTGAGTAGCACAAGTACGCAATGGTATGCCATAAGTAACTCTGAATTAAATGCATATTGAAAAGTAAATGATTGTATATTGACTGTCTTTTCAATTTCTAACCTTTCAACAGCAGAAGTAAAAAGCTCTAGTTCATCCAGAGTACCATAAACATCATAGACATCATCAATGGTGGTTACCAGAACAGCCACTTTTGTCAGCTCTTTCCTGACATGGTTGTGTTGAGGTTCAAAGATGATTCCAACCGACCAAAAAAAACACTCCATCAATCTGTCTCTGGCGAAGCTCAACTTTTCGGCTAAGCCCATATCCTCCCACCACCTAAATGCAAGATTAATAAAGCAAACACTAATTGAATTAGGATAATGCTTATGCTCGTAATTATATAATTACCTTGATGGTTTAAAACATGTATACAGTTGTACTCCGAGTGCTGTGTTTGATTCTCTCTTCCCAAATATTGCACGTATAAGAGGAAAAATAATTACCTTGATACTTCTTGAAGATCCCCTTGGAGTGTGCATTGCACCTTGTTAAAATCTCGCTTGGCAATTTCAAGTAGCACCTGATTTACATCTGGCCTTTTACTGTATGCCTCAATATACCATCTAGCTTCTAATCTTTGCATTCTATGGTGCAATGGAAGTTCCAGTGCATGACTCACTTGTTCTGCTAGTCCTGTGGTAACATTAGGTCCACTGAGGTTCTTGAGATAATTTGTTGAGAATGCAAGGCCCTCATCCAAGAGGCTCTCTCCTTCGAAAGCAAAATATGAAGCTTCATACAGACTCAACATTCCTTTTACATCCTTGCAAAGCCATGCCTTGAAACTTCCATTATCGTCCGTGAATCTCCTGAATACATCTGAGTTGCATACAAGTTATGACTAGAAGTACATTTGAAAGTTCTATGTCTAATGTCTTTATTTGTATATTGTCTATCATTTATAACAATAAATAACAAAAAACTCACGTATTACATACCTTGGGAGACCTCAAACCCATGTTGTCTAAAGATCCTGAAGCTGAGAGCAGTGAGGTGGAGACTCTGGTATGTTCCTTGGCCATCAATATTGTTCAATATTTTATTAAGGGCTATTCTTATGTCATTTTCAAAGTGATATCCCAAACCTAACCGTTGGATATCATCAATGAACTCAAGTGCAGTCAGCGTGTTGATATCATTACCATCACCATCATCGTAATCAATCATATGCTTCACCTTCTCCTCTAGGAACTTCCACCCATCCTTGTATACTTTGTCCTGCAGAAGTAATGAAGTGTAAGTAATACATCTTGATAAAACTTGTATCATATATACTGCAATTCCAGAGTCGGTCTAATGGCCTAAGACTAATTACTTTGATACTGTATTCAATCCAACTATATGCATGTGCAATTCAATATGTATAGGCAAAAGGCCTCATTTCAATCATTATAGACCCATTCAACATAGAACAAAATTTTACGTAATGAGGATTGTGATCAATCTTCAAGGACTGAACAAAAGGCGAAAATGAACACCTAAGAGGGAAACAAATGTTGTCCTAATTAATATCATATATAATCCCTAATCGATCAATCACCTGCAGGGGGTTGTCATCAATCTTCAAGGACTGAACAAAATCGTAACTCCATATGCTTGGCTTGTAGGTGCCAGGGCATCGAAGAGGCGTGTTATTATGCATCACTGAAGCTACTCGAATGTATATGCCTGTGAATGATTTGATATCCATCAAAAGTTTGGACCTATATATAGGCAGTGATACCGCGTATATATGCTACTGCAGGTTCCATGCATCTTCCCAAGGTTTAGCTTTTAATGTCAGTTTATATTTCAATTGTTTATGTATTATACATCTTTCACTTTGACCCACGTGACATTTAATATTTCTACAATAGTACAGATAATGGAAAGAGATCCTCTATATCTTCCCCTCCAAAGTCCAATGATCAAGTAATTCGGATTTTTAAAATTTGATACAACGGTAAAATATTATTAGAGCTATTAAAAGTTTTTACTAATTTATCTGTTTTTAACTGTTGGATTAAATTTTAAAGATCCGCATCACTTGATCCCTGGGCTTTGAAGGGGAAGATCGGAGATGATCTATTTCCAAAGATAATATATCAATCAAAAGGCTCTAGAACAACCTAATCGGTTAGGTACTTTACTAACCCTAATTGTGGAGTTTTCCTTAGTTAATAGTATATACTGATATTCATGTGATTATGATGAAATATTGACAAGAAATAATATCTTCAAAGTAGAGTGTAGTCTAATTACGTGATTGACATGTAGAACAAAGAAAAAAAAAAATATAATAAAATAACAATAAATCTACTTTTCACATTTTCATACCGCAATTAAATTACCTCTCTATTATTGATGAATCTTATCTCTATTATAGAGATGATACAAATTTAATAAGTATAACATTACTTAAATGTTACAGTTGGTATGTACAAATAGATTCGTTAAAGATAAATTCTCATGCCTTATCATAACGTGATATAAATTTTTTATTTTATATTTTATATTTGGAAGTGATGGGAATGAAACAAGGAACTACCACCTTTTCGAGATATAATAGGTATTTTCAATTATTAATGAGGGTAGGTCTGTCATATAAAAAAGTTATCAATGGTTTGTATTGGTTTCCCTTGAGGAGAGAATGATTTTCCAAGGTGGATGGAGGGCATCACTTTTCCCTCTATTTTCACACGGCCAAGGCAGTCGTTTCCCAAGCATGAACTTACCAAATATAGAGATGCAACAATTTCCCTTTCTCAAGCCCATTTTCCCACAAAACAAACACAGCCGAAAAGGAAAAGCATTTTTATTGAAACAATTTCATTTTTACAAGAAATATATGGATTTTATTCCAAATAATCTTCACACTCTATTTCTCGCCTCTTGCCCTTCTTTTTGTTAGCTTTACAATTGAGTAATAAATCAAAACAACATTAAGGTTATAAACAAAGGAAAGAGTACTCAAAGCAAAAATAAAGAAACTTGCTGTGAGATCAAGAAATTCGGTGTATTCACCAAAAAAAAAAAAGAAAAAAAAAAGAAACTTGGTGTATAGTTGTGGTATGCATATTGATATTTTAGTCATGGTAGTGATTTTTTCATGCTGTTTTCTCCTTATTCATTAATTTTCTTTTTGTTCATTCAATAGGCTGAATGGGTATGCGAATATCACTTTTCTTTTTGAACTTATACAACGATCTCCACATTTGGGGATTTGGACTAAGCCGAACAATAGGCTAGTCAGAATTAAATATTGATGAACTCGTCATTCATGAGGGTCGAGTTAAGTCCTCTCACTTACAAATGAATAAAAATGCTCATAAGTATAAAAAGTAAAAAAAACTACCATTTTCATTCAGTCATTTATATTTCATACCTTGTTTTGATCTTTCATTTCACACTTACTTTTCTCATTGAGCTACCATATTTTGCACAGGCCGTTATCAGTTGCCTACCATTTAATATTTTTAAAATATCAATAACTACTTAATTGAAGTAAATAAACAATCGGTACACTTGTCACCAAGCAGCCTCGCCCACGAGTTTCCCCATCAGAAATATCTCACGTTATTTTATAATGTTGGTCAGGTGACTAAGGAGTTCCACAAGGACATATGAATATGACGATACCTCTTGGATGACGCCTGATTATGTTGATAAGGCTTTTTAATTAAAGGAAAACTAATAAAAAGAGCTTAAAAACTTTGAGTTTTAACAATAAGGACAAAATAAAGGGTAAAATGAATAGTTTCAGATTTGACATTTTAGTGTAAAAATGTGATTTTTCTTTAAAATGAACAGTAACATGAGCTTTTCGTTAAAACTCTCTTTAATTAATGACACCTGAATATTTGATTAGGGCTTGTTGGACTAAGATTACGAGTCATATCATTTATTTCCCCCACGTGTTTTTAAAGATTTACCTATATATGTGGGTATTGGCCATTGGGATTCACTTTGTTTGAGTTGAAAATGAAAATAAAGGGTTTATGGCCAATATAAAATTTTTCTACAATCTCACAATTCTCAAATACTACTTTAATTTTTTATTCTTAGCGCACAAATCTCAGCAGCTTTCCCGGAAACAGACTTAGTGGATTTCTCACAGCTGCCCGCACGAGCAGTCTCCTTCTTCTCAGCAGACGAGTCGGTCTCAGCAGCAGAGGGAACGAGTTTTGGCACCACTTTACCAGGCAAATGCACATTGTCACTCTTCATAGTATCAAGCCTCTCCAAAGGTGAACCAGACTTAGCCCCAGAAGGACGTTTTGGCACAAATTTCGGCACTAGAGGCACGGAGGAACTTCTACGCTGAGCAATCCTATCAGCAATTGAACTAGCCACATTTGGAACGGCAGGCGTCACCGACATGGATCTAGCAGCCTCATCCTTCTCACCCTTGGGAGAAGTCAAGTCAATCACAAGCTTAGGAGCAGCCGGCGAATCCTTGAAAGCAGCGAAAAAAGTCTTTAGCTTTTTCTCAGCTGGCATCTCTTGAGCAGGCTGGGAAGGTCTCTTTTTCCCACCTTCACTTACAGCGGGCTCCACGATGGTGATTAGACGAGCTAATGCTTTTGCCTTGATCCGCTTTATCTCCTCTCTTGGGGGCAGCCCACCTTTCTCCCTACAAAGATGACTAAGCAGCCAACGCCACTCACGGTACTTGGAAGGGATACCCAGAGCGACATGCACTTTCTTCATATCCGGAGAAGTCTTAGGAGTTGAGCCAAACTCCGAATCTACAAAAGCAGCGGGAGACAATTAGAAAATTAGAGAGCAACTTAGCACAAATACAAAGCAGCCGAGAGATTAAGCAGCCTACTTACCAGATATGAAGACCGTTGGAACACACAGCTCGGGGGAAGAATCAAACTCCCATTCTCCACTTATCTCCAAAGTCTCCTTGGCCCAGTCATGATCTCCCTTGCTCAAATGATTAAAGAGCCTATGGTGAGATCGCAGCTGCCCAACTCCCTCGATGTGGCCTATGTCAAAGAAGTACCAAAATTCGTTGACGGTCATATCTAAGTCAAAGAATTGGCTTAGATTGAAGAATCCCACCATCACACAGATCGCGTTCGGAGAACATTGAGCGGGAGCACATCTCATGGAGTAGACCACTTCCTGGAAGAAACGGGGCATAGGAAAAGTAAACCTCAACACAAAATAGTAGGGGTGAAACTTGATGGCTCTCTGAGCCCCATTGCACTACTCACGGCTGCTACCATCCTTGACACACTTCACACGCGCTCCCGACGGAATAGCGTGCCTATATGCCTCAAGGAAGTCTCTAAACAAGTCATCGGAGCTAATTTTGAAGTGAACAGCCTTGAAGTAACCAACTTTGCTCAAAGACCTGCCTTGACGATACAATAGTAGCACACCATTATCATTCTTGTGGCTTGAGGAAATTCTACAACGACGTGAAGGAAATTCATTAGACGGCTGCCTACAAAAAAAAAAAAAAAAAAAAAAGAAAAAAAAAGAGGAGGGAAAGGGCATGGTGGCCCAAAAAGGCCTCTCGGCCCCTCTCTCTCTCTCTTCTCCAATGTGGGCCCAAGCCCAGCAAAAAAAAAAAAAGAAAGTAAACAACAACAGCAGCCAGCGCATCAGGCCCCCTGGCCCAAAATCGCAACCCAAACCGCAAGAACCCAGAGACCATGCCAAGCCTTGCGGCCTGGTCCAATTCCTTGGCCCAAAAGGCCTTTCAGCATCGTTGTTCTTCTGTCCCAGGCACGGGCCCGAGCCCAGCCTTCAAAAAAAAAAAAAAAAAAAAAAAAAGGAGAAGGGAGACCCGTGCCTCCCTAGCCCATCACCAATAGCCCGCACAATAGCCCGTGCCGAAGTCGTGCCAAGCCACACATAACAACCACCTTGCTGTGGCTTCCCAGCTAACTTTTCATGCATCCTCGACCCCTGTCGAGCCAAATTTCAAGCCCCGAGGCTCCCAAAAAATTAAGAAGACAAGAAAAATTACCTTGAAGCGGTGTGAAGGCGAATCAAGCAATGAAAGACGATCGTTTGCACTACTACAATATAGGGTATCATCGGCGAAACAAAAACCGACAAGAAATCCAATTTCTGTCGGAAATTTGGCAAAAATCCGACGTAAAACAATGTAATGTCGGATTGGAATAGCAACACCAATGCTAGCATCACGAAAGGGCTTGAATGTCGGTTTGTCCACTTAATCCGCCACGAAGCAGTGTCGGTTAAAAGCGACACTGATGTTGACATCGGTTTAAAGCGACGTGTACTTCTACATAACGTCGGTTTAAAGCGACGTGCACTTAAACATTACGTCGGTTTAAAGCGACATGCACTAGCAATTAAACTATAAAATATCCAACCTATTGTCGGTTTTAACCGACATCGTGATAAAATTAAACAAATAAAATATCCCTTAACCGACATCAGATAACAATTAAATAAATAAAATATGCAAACTAGTAACGGTCTTAACCGACACCACCTTTGTTAATAATAATAAAAATATTCGAAGATCTATCTCTGCATTCATTTTCAATTAATTGTAACTAAAAAAAATTATATAACCAAAATAATAAATTTCAAGTATAGGCCAAAACAAACATTAATAAAAATAATTAACAAGAAAAATAGTTTTGAGTCATCAGCAATGCCACTGAACTCCTAGATGACCTCCTGGAGGAATTTGATGTAGAAGATGAAGAAGATGCATAGGACACCATATTAGGAGTCACCCCATGACCATATCCTCTGACTTTATTATGACTCTCAGGACCCATTGTATCAACATAAACTCGTGTCCTAAGTTCATCATTATCCTTTTGGCCCGACACAATCAAAGTTTGCAAATTGCTCTCCATTGTTGCCTTGCATTACAATTTTTAAAAATAAAAATTCAAACAATTGTAAAACAGAAAAATCCCTTAAAAGATGACGTTGGGATGAGTTAATGCTATAACTTTTGCTATCAAACCTGATCTGCAGGTCCCTTTCTTGCCAAAGCCACCAAAATAAATTGCGGGGAACAAAGGACCAATGTTTTCGAACAGACTTGGAAAATTATGAGACCAAAGAACGATAAAAACATCTTAAATGGACTGCCAAGGAGCATAAAGCTTGCCAAAAAGAATGAAAATCCATTTTGACAATGTAGAAGAAGATGGTCACTAAATTCCCAAGCAAAGTGCAAAAAAAAAGAAAAAAAGAAATGAAAGAAAGAATGCAATATGAAGCTAAATCTACTCTCTGACGTTGCAATAAATCATCAGTAAACAATAACCTATGACAAACTTTCCAAACTACTAATCTCTTACATTGTTGAATAGATTGATGCCATACCATTTTGGCCCATTTTTTACGTGGAGCACGCGAAGAGAAATAATGAAAAGCCTCCTCGACTAAAAAAACTACTCCACCATGAACGTGTGCAAAATAAAGAATCAACCACATGCATAATCGTCAACGGAATCTTCTAAATCTTTTTCGAAAGATGAAAAAAGAGGACGTAAAGGCACTTGGAAGAGACCACTTTGAATCTTGAATAAAATACTTAACCTTGGAGTTCAAAGGAATTATATCAACCTCACCAATATTAGAAGAGCAAGAGGACTCTAATCTAGTTACCATACAAAGAAGAAATCTTACGACCACAACCAACACTCCATTGAAGAGAATCATAGAAAGAGGATTACACCTGTTCGAGTACCAATCAAACAAAAGACCTCTTCTATGATTTTAATAATTGAAAAATATCTTTAAGAAATTTGTTACGTAACCTGTTACGTAACCTTTGTCAAATTTTGGCAATTTTGTATTGATATGCAGTACCATTCCATCACACTTTTTTTTTTTTTTTTTTATATAGGAGAGTGCTATTCACATAGCATTTTTACCTCCCACCACCCTGTTAATTTTTTGTCATTGATTTTCTTCAATGCATTTGATCTGACAACTAGAAATTGAGAGGGGTGAGTGAGAAGTAAAAATGAGAGTGTGGATAACAGTACCCTTTTGTATATATTAATAAGGGTAAACTGCTAATTTAGTTCTTAAATTATCATCTAAGTGAAAATTAGCTTCCAAAACTATTTTTTTTTTAGAAAAATCAGTCATTGAATTATAAAAATCTGCCAATTACATCCCTAATATTAGATTCGAAGTTACTATATTCAATTTTTCGTCAATTTAAGTCACGTTACTTGTATGTGATACACATTGGAGGGTAGATTGGTAATTTTTGATCAAGAAATAGTGTATGGAGTTAACTTTGGATGATAAATTAGACGCTAAATTCGTAACTTATATGAAATGTTAAGGGCTTATAGACAAGAAAATGACGGTATTACACTCTAAAGTGTGTCAAGTGACTTAAGTTGATGAAAAATGGATAAAATAGCTTTGAATATAATAATAGGGATGAAATTAGCAATTTTTAATGAATTTAGGGACTTATTTTACCCAAAAAAATAGTTCAGATGATGTAATTTTCACTGAGGTGATAGTTCAAGGACTAAATAGGCACTTCACGCTATTAGTAAAACCAATCAAATGGCTTTTTTTTTTATTTAATGTTTTTTGAACAAACGATATTATCTACAGTAAGGGAGGGAGTGGGCTTAGCCTCACAGTGGGATAGCAATAATGTGGTACAAATTCTCCTTTGACGAGAATCGAATCTAAAACCTCTCACTTACAAGCGAAGAAGAATACCACTAGACCGTAATATTAAGTGGTCAATCAAATGGCTTTTAAGTATTTAACATCATCGAATCACACTTTTTTTGTATGTATTAGTAAAACCAGTCAAATGGCCTTTAAGTATTTAACACCAAAAAACTTTTGGAGCTTTGAAAGATTAAATATTAAATATCACATGAGTTTGAGATTAAATACGAGCATTTTAGCTAATACAAATTGAAAATTCGAACATGGAACTAATATAAATTCCACTATGTCGGTGGCTAATAACCATCCATTATTTATATGCGTCTATCTTATGGTTTTTAAATGGGATCGATAATCACTGATAGGATATTCGATTATTTGCTCGTGTCTGGAGCTCCATGCCCATCACCATATTGGTATACGCATTGGGAAATCCGAGCAAGGTTTCTTGCTGCTTGTACAAATTGCTTTGTAAACGGAGACGCAGAAGCTCCATCTTGATTCAGCTTCTTCCAACTATTTTCAACCAAATTCCTTATATATTCACAAGCAGATTCCTCATAAATATCCGGACTGCCACGCATCATGCATGAGATTGAGTTCGCAATTTCTCCTCTCTCAACTTCAGCCTGCAGGGTGACAACAAATTAATATATAAAATATTAAAGTGAATATATTTTAATCCATGCTGTCGAACAATTTTTTAATCTTCAATTTGAAAAAGAAAAACTAAAATGAATTTTAAACCGATTTTGAATTAAATACATACTGCCGAAGTACTCAAATAATTGGAAAGTCGGAAAATAAGAGATGGCCAACGCAAGGGACTCTGCTGATTCTCTAAACATTCAAGTGCTTGCTTTGTGATCTTTGGGTTGAGGAGAAAATATGTACGAACTAAGAACACCACCCCTGAGACTGATATCCATGCATTGTCAATATATTCTTTAAATGTGGGTGTGTGCTTGTTATAGCACCACGTTGTCTCCTTTAAAAATGCTTTGCACAAATCAGCCCACTGAGATATATGAATTCCAAAAATTGCAGTTAATTGATAATGGAAACTGAAGTTATAATTTATTGGAGAATAAAATGATATTATTAATGTAGAAACAAACAATTGACTACATTGCGCAATAAGTTGTTTAGTTTATGTGTTTAATTAAGTAGCATTATATATCTGACAAAAAAACTTAGCATATTATATATATGTGTGTGTGTCTATATATATATTGTTTAGGCCCAAAATATCAGTTTGGGCCGAATTAGAATTGTTCTCGGCCTGGAAAGTTCTATTTGGAAGCTTGTGGGTTATTTAGCCCATGGGCCGAGATCGGCCAGGTCTGGTCAGGAAGAGTGCTGTTTGGATAAAGGCGAAGCAGGCAGAGTCCTACGGATAGCATGAATCCTGATGCAGTAAGGGGTCTCGGCAAGGATGAGGTTGACAAAGATATAAGAGATGTGTGCGGCATGATAAAGGCTAGGTTCAAAGTCCTGATTGGAGAAGGATTAATCGAGGTAGTTTTGGATCAGAATAAGGAGTCCTAATCCAAGTATGACTTGAACTTGATTGTAGAGACGCTCCTATAAATACAGAGGCAGTAGCACCATTCAAGCTCTCTCCAACTCAACACACAAATCTGCCATGCGCAAACCCTCGCTTTACGTGAAACCTCTCAACAACCTTGAGATTTTTATTTTCCTTTTCGCCAACACACCTTCAGTTTGGATAAACAGCACTGTGAAGGCAACCAGTGGTATCTTCAGTTTGGATAAACAGCACTATCGCCGTAGAATCAGCCGACCGCGGAGCACCTTCAATTTGGATAAACAGCACTGCGAAGGGGCCAACTGGTTACCTATCCAAGTCTCGGTCGAGAAGGATTTTCGAATCCTTATTGGCAGAGGTCATCTCATCAGCCTTCTCGGCGAAGTGAGGCGTTACAGTTTATTAGGGCTCGGCACATTGAACGCCGAGTTGTCGTATGATTGGATACTCACAAGTGGGCTTTAGAGTTCGGATTCTGACGGCCGAACCACATTCACCGTCAAGACGTACATCCGCTTTGAGTATTTGTGCCCTTACACTTTAGTGTCGATTCGGCGTGAGTTTACTCTGACGAACACCATCACTGTGACCGAATCCGACGACAACGATTTGTGAACTTCGCATATTTAGTAGCCTTGTCTTTAGGCTTTAGAATCCGAGAGCCGAGTCAAGTTCCTTCCTCGGCCGCAATCGCAAGACGCAGAAGTCAGCAGCGCAACCAACGCAACATCAACAAATTTTACTCTTCGGCTGAGCTCGGCCGATGAGTTGGCACGCCCTGCACACAACCGAAGGACGTAGTTAGCTTATTAGTTACTTGGCCTGCGCGCCACGTAGGCTTGGTAGTTTTTAGGGTCAACATTTTAGCACGCCCAGTGGGACCAGTGCTAAACTACGAAGTTCATGCCAATTGAGACACGATCAGTCAAGAAGAAAGCAGTTATGGGAAAATCAACGACTGATTTGTCGGTACCGTAGACACAAAACCCCATTATTACTGCGACACCAGAGTCCGCGAGCACGACACGCCGAGAAAAGGAAGCTGGCCTCGGCGGTCAGCCTCGTAACGCAGAGGCCCCCAACAAAACCACATCCATTTTCAATGATGTGGTAGTGGAGGACTGCGATGAAGATGGTGGTGAAGGCGCTGATCCACCAACAAAGTCGTTTCTCCGAAGACGACTAGATGAACAATCTCGGCAAGTCGAACAGGTATTCAGCCGAGGAATAGACAATCTGCGCGAAGTAATAAGCAGTACTAATGAAACACACACCAGATTGCTTGAAATGCTGGTACACAAGATCTATGAAGATAAACCCTCCGATCATTTTCGGCAATGGCCACTAAAGAATGATCCTTTACCGATAGTACGGGCTGAGCCAGTGCCTGCTCGGCTCAAGTCAACTGACCTGGAAAAGAAATGAGGATCGAGCAGTAAAGCGGATGGATTTGACCAGAAAGCAGAGGCGACATCCATCGATGCGACCGAGATCCAGAGGATGATCGATTCGGCCTTGAAAAAAGGGCCGAAATTCCCAAAATTCATCCACCCGTACCCTGCCTACGTCGAAAAATTTGAATATCCCAAAGGTTTTAAAATCCCAGATTTCAGTCTGTTTACGGAAGAGTCGTTTTTGTCCTCGTTAGAACATGTGGCCCGGTTCACCGCTCAATGTGGCGACGTTAATAGCGATTTCCATAAATTACGACTATTCAACTTCTCATTGACAGGCTCGGCCTTTGCGTGGTACATCAATCTCCCACCAAACTCCATCCAGAGCTGGGAGGAGTTGGCGAAATTTCACGAGCAATTCTATCGGCCAGGGATGAAAATGTCAGTTTCATCATTAGCTAGGATGGCTCAAGCATTAGATGAGTCGCCAATGGATTACCTGATCAGGTTTAAGTCGACAAGAAATTGGTGCCGGGTACCCCTTCTTGAAGTCGAATTTGTTAGACTAGCCTTGAATGGGCTGAACGTGGAGTACAAGAAGAAATTCCTGGGAGCGAACTTCCAAGACATGTATGAGTTGGCTCAACACGTTGAGCAATATGACTACCTACTTCGAGAGGAAAAAGTCTCAAAGTCTCCATCCCGAGGAACCATCTATAAAAACCCCATGGTTAGCTATGCCTCGACTGAACCTGAAGAGTATGCTAATATTGATGAGGCCGAGATAGTCATCGATAAGCCGTATGTTTGCAAAGCATTGACGTACGCCAATCCCAATGATGTAAAAACTCGCTCAGCCACCGAAGAATCTACCACCAAAACACCAAAGGTTTATACTTTCGACATCACTAAGGCCGACGCCATCTTTGACCAACTGCTGCTGGCCAAGATCATCAAGCTTCGGCCTGGGCATAATATTCCTAAGGCCAAAGAATTGAAGGGAATAACATATTGCAAGTACCATAACTCGAATAAACATACGACGAACAACTGTGTCATATTTCGAGATGCCGTCCAAAGCTGGTTCGACAATGGCAAACTCAAGTTTTCAGACAAGAAAATGAACGTTGATACCGACCCGTTTCCTACGGCGACGGTTAATATGGTAGATGCCCGTCTACTTAGAGACTAAGGGAAAGAGAAGGTCGAGCCCGTCTCAGTGCAACACTTTCGAACGAAGAGTTCTCAGCCACAGCTCAAGATAGATTTATTTTCAAACGAGCCACCCGAGGTTCTCTCAGGACCGACCCTCATCCAACCTATGGCAAACTTCAGCACCGAGGAAGAAGATAAATTAGTGATTCTTTGCAGTCGGTGTAAGACAAACGTCGACGCAGCGCCAAACAGAAGGCCGTTTCAGGTTAAGACAGACACGGCCCTAACATCTCAGAAGACACTCAATACAGGCCAACGCTAGGGAGTTTTCAACAGACTCGGCCCCAAAACGCGGCCGACCGAGCTACCCCCAGTTAGACGACGCCTGGACTTCGATGCACCATTCTATAATGAGGATTATTACGCACGAAGTTCTAGTAGCTCGAACGCTTCAGCAAAGCAAAAAACCTTCAAACCTCCCGAACTGCGTGATCAACGTTGGTACACCTACCATTCCCCTAAAGGTGTGTATACTGCATTGTCCAAATCACAGAAGCGTCGGCGCCAAAGAATAGACTGCATGGCCCGCCGACAAGTAGCTCAGGGAACTTCGGCCCCCAAATGGCAGCCGAAGAACCAAACTAGCAGCGATGACGAGCGACGACCTCCGACCATCATGATGGAGTTGCTCCAAGAAAGACTAGTGATCAACCCTGATGTGGAAACCATATTTGAGGAGGCTGATAAGCGAATCAAACTTCTACTTCGACCCGGGAAAATGAAGGCGCGTCTTGAACATTTCAAGGAGGAAGCCGAGAGCAAACTTCCCCCACTACCTATACAGGAGCCTTTGATCAAGGTTAGACGGAACCTGCATCCACCGTTCCTCGAAAAGGCATTGGAGTATATGCGCGAGTTTCACAAAAAGCATTTGGCCAACGATCTATACGGTTTGCCGAAAGCATGCCAGGACACGATTGATCTCGTTCTGGCCTGTCCTAATGCCGAGCGAATTATTCAAAAGAATTCGGACCTAGGGCTGAAAGCTAGGTTCCAGCACATACAAGAGGCTCGAGTCCTCAGCTTTGACGTTGACCCATATACTGATATCGAGACGAGCGAGCTCCCCTTCTCTCTGGAAGATCTCCAGCACTTGCGATACCATTTCGAAGTCTTTTCGACCGTTTCTCTTTTCGGCCTTACGGCCGATGAAACGGAGCACGTGGCACGCTTAGATGCCTACCTAGACATCAGGGATGCCTGCATTATGTATCAAGATCAGGCTCGCGGCACAACGCAAGTTCTGGACCCTATTGTGGTTCTCAATGAGCCTGAGCCCCTCGACCAACAGAAGGAAATCCTCTAAGACGCCTTGCAAGAACATACCCCGGCAACGGTCGTTGGAGTCAACCCGAATACTGTCCATGACAGAAGTCCGGAGGAGAAAAGCCCGGCAAACGAAGGACCGTCAGAGGTGGGAGATACCGGGTCGATAGGTCATTCGGTCCTCGACAACATGGAAATCAGTATGGTCCATGTTCTGCCTGCAGATTTTCAACCACGCACGTCCCAACCTAACTTCCTAGACGGCGACGTAGTGGCCGAAGAAGCTACCCAAGCCGATTTCGTACTCCCTGCCGAAGTCAAGTTAGCGACAAAAGAAGATAACCTTAAGGCAGCTCTCGCCGAATTATTTCCTCGTTCGTCATTGGCTAATCTCCATCACCTAAAGTCGTTATATGTTACGGCTCATATCGAGGGATACCCAGTGTCCAAAATTTTCGTTGACTGCGGAGCAACGGTCAATATCATGCCTGTGACAATCATGAGGGCGTTACGTCGTTTTAACGATGAGCTCATTCCATCAGGGATTACCATGAGCAGTTTCGTTGGTGACAAATCCTAAACCAAGGGAGTTCTCCCATTAGAGGTAACCGTCGCAGGTCGTAACCATATGACCGCTTTCTTTATAGTTGACTCCAAAACCGAGTACAATGCGTTGCTCGGACGAGATTGGATTCACCAAACCAGTTGTATCCCTTCATCGCTATATCAAGTTCTCGTCTTTTGGGATGGCAAAACAGTCGTGGTTCACCCAGCCGATTCTTAGCCATTCGAAGCTAACATGATCCAAGCGCGATACTACGACAATCATGTCGGATACATCACGTTACACGGCCTTAACGAAGAAGGTCGGCCAACGCTGATTTCTGTTTAGAAGGCTATTGAGGTTGGCGCCGAAATCGTTCACCAAGATTCAACGAGGCTCGGAGTGGCCAACTTCATCCTCGACCCTGATGTCTAACGCCAGACAGACCCTACGCCGAGCCGCAGTTTCATCAACCATGGAACGGTTGCTGGCTCATTGGTACGCTATCTCCCAACAGCCGGATTCAAGCGTCAACCTCGTGGAATTCCTCGCCGAAGGTGACAATGGCCTTGTTCTCTCTCCCGACAAAATCCAGGCTGCCCCGGCCGAACTCGAGGATAACCGACCCTAACTCAAAGACCCATTGGACGAAATAAATATGGGAACGGCTGATAACCCTCGGCCATTGTTCATCAGTGCTCTGTTACCTCAGCATACTAAGACCGAACTCTGCAAGTTGCTTGGCGAATTTAAGGATTGTTTCGCTTGGAGTTATCACAAGATGCCTGGACTTGACCGAACCCTCGTTGAGCATGAATTACGCATCAAACCTGGTTGCAAGCCTTTTCGCCAACCTCCTCGACGGTTCTCAACCGAAGTTCAACTAGGCATAAAAGAAGAACTGGTTCGACTTTTAAACGCTGGGTTTATTCGAACTGCCCGATATGTCGAATAGTTGGCAAATATCGTGCCGGTGTTGAAGAAAAGCGGTGCCTTACGCATTTGTATTGATTTCCGTAATTTGAATCTGGCAACTCCCAAGGATGAATATCCCATGCCAATCTCAGATTTGTTGATTGACGCCGCAGCTACTCATGACATGATGTCTTTCATGGATGGCCATGCCGGTGATAACCAGATCTTTATCGCCGAAGCCGATGTTCATAAAACTGTATTTCGTTGCCCGGGGGCACTTGGAAGATTCGAGTGGGTGGTTATGCCATTCGGCCTTAAAAACGCTGGGGCCACATATCAGCGTGCCATGAACACCATCTTCCATGACTTGATTTGCATAATAGTTGAGGTGTACATCGATGACGTGGTGGTTAAATCGAAAAGCTGCCGAACACATCTAGATGATCTTCGGCAAGCTTTCCTTCGCATGCGGTGACATAACCTGAAGATGAACTCGGCTAAATGCGCCTTCGGCTTATCGACCGGTAACTTCGTAGGTTTCCTTGTGCATCATCGAGGAATTGAGGTGGACGAAAACAAGGCACGCGCAATCATTGCTGCCCCGCCCTCAACGACAAAGAAGCAATTGCAGTCTTTACTCGGCAAGATAAATTTTCTCCGCCGTTTTATATCTAATTCAGCGGGAAAAATGAAGGCGTTCTCTACGCTTTTGAAATTGAAGGACTCGGATCAGTTTGAGTGGGGCGAAGAGCATCAATCGGCTTTTACACAGATCAAGGTTTCCCTCACCACGCCACTGGTTCTCGTACCACCTCGGCGCGGTAAGCCTCTAAAGTTGTATTTTTCAGCGGCCGAAGAGTCTATTGGCTGCCTCATCGCTTAAGACAACGAGGCCGGTCGCGAACAAGCTATCTTTTATCTTAGTCGGGGTCTGAATGCGCCTAAGATCAATTATTCGCCTGTCGAGAAACTTTGCTTGGCTTTGTTCTTCGCCACTACAAAACTCCGCCATTACATGCTTCTGTCAGTCACACAAGTCATCTCCCAAACCGATGTTATCCGTTACATGAGTTGTACTCTGGCACCCTACCACATGGTTGCCAGCTATTTGGCTGAGTCATTCGACGGCATCACGTTTGAACACATTTCCCGGGTTCATAATACCGACACAGACGAACTGGCCCAAATCCCTTCCGGAGAACAACTCCTGGGGGGCAAGCTAGGCCGGGAAATACCTGTGTTACGACGACTATACCCGACCTTGGTTAATCAGCAGGTCATCCGACGCGATAATGTGATACGCACAAGAGTCATGTCATTACCTTCGTTGTTGGACCGACAAGACCCTATAGATGTTTGCGCAGTTAAGGCAATGCCAGATGATTGGAGGAAGCCTATCATGCGGTATCTCGATAATCCTAATAGCAAACACGACCGCAAGACAATGGTTGACGCCACGAATTATGTCATGTATCAAAATGAATTATACCGAAAAGGCGAGGATGAACTACTATTGTTATGTTTCGGCCCCCAAGAAGCTGCTCGAGCAATCACGGAAGTTCATGAAGGAATTTACGGATCTCATCAGTCGGGCCGAAAAATGCAATGGTTGCTTCGACGGCATGGTTATTTTTGGCCAAGCATATTAAAAGATTGCATCGAGTTCGCACAGGGATGTGTGCAATGCCAAATTCATGGTCCCATACAAAGAGTCCCGGCCGAATCACTGCACTCAGTCACTAAACCATGTCCATTTAGAGGATGGGCTATGGACGTAATTGGCAAAATCACGCCATCCTCCGGGGCTGCCAAGCATGCATGGATACTTGTGGCGACCGATTACTTTACCAAGTTGGTCGAGGCAAAATCGTATGCCGAATTAACGTCTAAAGAGGTTTGTGACTTTGTGGAGGAACACATCGTGACCTGATTCGGGATACCAGAAACCATCATAACTGACAATGGCACGATCTTTACAGCCGAGAGGTTTAAAGAGTACGTAGCGAATCTGAAAATTCAGCTTGAATAGTCCACGCCGTACTATCCACAGGCAAAAGGACAGGCCGAAGCAAGTAATAAGGTGATGATCGGTATTCTTGAGAAAATAATAGGAGAATGGCCTGGCATGTGGCATTTGAAGTTGAATGAGGCTTTATGGGCTTATCGAACATCGCTCCGGTCCGCGATTGGGACAACTCCGTACGCACTAACCTACGGGCACGACGCAATGCTACCAGTCGAATTAAGCATAAATTCATTGCGAATAATCGAGCAAAGTAATTTGTTTTGCGCCGAATATAGTCAGTCTATGAGGCAAGAGTTAGAGGATTTGGAAAAAGCGCGGCTTGATGCATACAATTTATTAGTAGCGCAGAAAAAGATTGCCGAGCGAGCCTATAACCAACGGGTTAGACAGAAAACATTCGGTGAAGGAGATTTAGTTTGGCAAACTGTGTTGCCTATGGGAATTAAAGATCCTAGATTCGGCAAATGGTCGTCGAATTGGGAAAGACCGTTCATCATTTATAAAGTGCTCGGCAAGGGGGCAAATCACCTTAAAGATCGAGCCGGCGCAGTTCACAAGTTACCAATCAATGGGAAATTTTTAAAGAAATACTATCCGACTACTTGGGAGATGCGAGAATGAAAGTTCTTATTAAAAAATTGTCAAAAAGTACAGTTTAAGTTGGTCGGTCAGTACATAAGTAAGTCTAGGGTGACGGGGTAAGAAGAGTTTCAAGCACGGCCTTCAGCTTTAGCCACTTCACTTCGCCCATGATGACCTCTGCCTGACGAATCCTCTTATCCATTTTGAGCTGTTCGACCCGCTTCACGCTAGCCGCATAGTCGGACAGGCAGGATTTGCCACCCAGCTCAAAATCCTTCGCGAGTTCAGAAGCCAAGGCCGATCTCCGTTTTTGAAGCTCAATGATCTGACGGTTCAGGTCGTCCAGAGCGTCCTTCTTTGCTTTCATGGCTTCAACTTTTGGGCGGAGAGTTTCGAGAACGCCCGACGCGGCCTTCAAGTCATCTTCGGCCTGAAAAGCTTTCTCAAAAATGCCGAAGAATTCTCGAGTCTGCTCCAAGGTCGAAGATGCCCGAGTAATAGCTTCAGGGCTCAACTGACCATTAACCGCAAGGTCATTGAGGCATTCACCGACGGAGTCGAGGCCCTTGCGTTCGAGAACCTGGAAGGTCGAAAGTAACAGAAGCTCTTGCAGCTTCACAAGAGACGATGAGTCGGCCGATGACCCAATTGTGGTCGTCGAAGGGCCAGCAGTTCCCGATGCTGCCGAGAGGAGAGCATTGAATTCGACTTCCCACGAAGGCTACACGAAACAGAAAGGTCAAAACATATTGAATCATTAGACAATCAATTGAGAAGGAAATTTTAGACCTGCTGAGAAGAGACTTCGGCCATGTCTGCTGGATCGTTGCTCGAACCCAGAGAGCTCAATGGCCGAGCCCAATGTTTTAGACTACTCCTCAATTCACGCAGCCGATGAAGGTTATCTACATTTGATGGCCACTGAGGTGGCCAAGAGATATAGATAACGCCCTTCGGCGCATAAAATTTTCGGTGAAAGGAGAACGCAGACACTTGACATTTAGTATTTTCTGGTTTAGCGTTCTAAGCTAGAAGATTGATAAAAGAATAGTAAGGAGGGTGCTTACATAGGCGGAGGTGGCTTCCTGAGGAGGGATGCCGAGGTTTTGATCCTGTGGGTGGATCGGCGTTTTCGCCGTTGCTTCAGGCTTGGCGGCAATGCCTTTCCCATGTGCAACTGCGGAAGGATCAACCTGGCCGACCGCTTCAGCTATTGCAGGAAGCTCAACCCAGACTGCTGCTTCGACCGGCGGAGGAGGACTGTTGGGGTGGTTGTCACTTTCATCATCCTGAAATAAAAAGGGTTAAAATTGCTCGAAGTTGTTCGAGGAAGAAGGAATTAATAACCGCATCGTTATACCTCCATGATGACTGCCGACTGTCTTGGAGCCTTGGAAGGGGTTCTTCTCGTTGCTGCGGTTGCCCCTTCCAAGACAGAGGCCGCGACCGGTTCAGAAGTGGCCGTTCTCTCAACCGACGGGGAAGTAGCCGGTTTGGCCGGGGCTGGAGAAGCTGTACCCTCGGCTGGCTGGGCAGCTACTGGCTCGGCCATGACCTATGGCTCAGATCGAGCCTCGGGTGCTTGGCCAGTTTGGGCCCGCCGCACGACCGCCTCGATGCCAATGGAGGGAGAGACGTCAGCTGCGGCTGATCTTGTCGTTTGGCTATCAACGACATAGATCTCCCGTTCCCCTTTCTTTGCCAATTTCTTGACACGCTTGGAGGGTTGAGGGGCCACGGCTGCTCTCTCGGTCTCTTGTCGAGGTCGTTTGCTTGGCCTGGATGAGGGAATTGATTTCTTCTTCGCCGCAATGGCAGCCACCATCTCTACTCTCTTCGGCCCTCGGCTGCCTGGGAAAAGATAAGAGCGAGTCAGTAAAATTATGATGAATTCTCTCAAAAGCAAAGTAAAAATAACCGTATACCTTGGGCTGCTTCTTTAGGCAGGAGAGCCGGGGTCTTATTCGGACGATCGTCGAAGAGCCTGCTTGTGATATCTTCGACCGGTGCGCCAAAGAATTGTTGAGTGCACTCTTCCCACCAGTCGCCGAAGGTGTCAGTGCTGAGGGATTTAGGGACGACCGGTCGAAGGTAAAGTTTCCGGCACCGTTCTTGAAATTCTTTCTTCGCATCTTTGCATTCCTTTTTCGAGGAGCCAGAGAGGCGTCCTCGGCTCAAAAGAGTGCGAAAGGAGAGAAGGGGGACCGGGCAGCCTTGAAAGTAGCCAAGTTGCCGGGCGGTGAAGTTTGGATGATAGACCTCCGAGCTGGCTCGGCGGGCGTCACAGCCAAGGGGAAGGTCCAGAGCAAGCACGAACGATCCACATGATTGACGGAGGTCGGCATCTTCCTCCGTGCTCCACTCCGTGCTCCACGCTGACGTGGGGAGCATGACCGACGAGGGGTATTCCCGACGACGGCAGATCAGAAATTCATCGTCAGAGAGGGCATTGAGGGTGAAGAGGTGTTTGAATACTTCCTCGGCCTTGTGTGGGGGTGCTGGTCGAGAAGCCAGCTGAGAACAAAGTGCCTCAGTGGGCAAGAAGTCGGCGGTTTCTGGCCGAAGGGGGACAAAGTAATCCTGCAGCCAGAGCTGGAAGACCAGAGAGGGCCACTCTGGTGCGGGTCGACCTTGTGAAGGGTCATCTCGGCCAAGCAGCGGAAGATGTGAGCGAGGATCGTCGGGCTAAGAGCCAAAGTGTGGCCACTAGCCAGAGCCTCGGCCACTGACATGTTCTCGACGAGACACTTGTTTGACTTGGTACAACAGATGTATTTGTTGTACCAATAGAAGAGGAAGGCCTCGTGCTCCCCTTCTAGCAGGTCCTCGTCCCCTCGGCCGGCGAAATGGAGGTAGAGGGTGTTGTAGTTGAAGAAGTTCTTGTGGAGTTTTTGAACCTCTTCATTTGAAGGTGTTTAACCTTTGCCGCTCAGAATCTCGAGGGCTCGCTTGTCGAAAAGCGCTTTCAGGTCAAGATTCGAAGGGTACCCGGAGAGGGCAGCATCGATTGGAATGCCAGATGGGGAGGTCCCCAGAAGCGCCGTAACGTCAAGGATGGTGAGACTGATGGGGCCGAGTGGGAGGACCAGGGTGTTGGTAGCCGAGCACCAGAGGCTTGTGGCGGCTATGAGGAGTTCTTTGTCCATGACTATCTCTAGTGAGGAGAGGCGGATGACTTCATAAATGCCGAGCGTTTTCCACTGCTTGCCGAAAACCTTTTCCATCCACTCGACCCAGGCCACCCAGGTTGTAGTGGTCGAGGGCCAGGAGCCTTGAGGTTTTGCCGAGCTCCATCTTGACCACTCAAAGCCTTGCAGCAGGAATTTCAGGCTCTCGGCTTTGAAAATTTTGGTAATTGAGGACGGCACGGCCGCTTTGAAAAGAGGACCGAGGATCTGATGGGGGGTGTTCATATCGCATTCGAAGCGAATGGTTTTGATGGCGCAGTGATCGACAATTTTCTCGCATTTCTTGCATTCTTTGGAGAGCTGGGAGGTGAAGGAAGCCATTGCTAATAGTCGGAAGGTTTCTAGAAAAAAGGGATTTCTGGTTTGGGAATTGAGGGCAAGGATCTGGGAGAAAAAGGGTTCTCCTGGTGTTTCGGGAGTGAGAGCAAGGGATTTCAGAAATTTGGAAAGTGTAAAGGTGCAAATGAAGGAGTTCTGATATTTATAGGGTCTTGGAGGAAGATCAATCGCTCTAGAATTCGAAATAAAAGGGAAATTAGTCGAAAAGTCTCTAATCATTATGAATATCCGGAGAATCCAGGTGAAGAGACCGAGTTTCTTGATGCACGTTTGCGTGTGGCGGCGAGTTTTATGGGAAAAGACATTTTGATGCTCGCACGATCGTCAGGTTAATTAAGAGTCTGCGGATCGAGGTGCGATGATTACGCATGGTAAGAGATTCGACGGTTTAGGGTTTAGGCAGAAGACGCCACGTTGTGAGACGGTTGGCAGAAAGAAGATCGTGTAATCGTGCTTCGTAAATGCTCATTGGAAATCGAGGACTGAATTTTTGAAAAGATTCGCTTCTTCAAGGTCAGTGCTCGGCCGGTAGATCTCCCGGCCGAATACCTCAGAAGCGAGGGGGCAATGTTTAGGCCCAAAATATCAGTTTGGGCCCAAAATATCAGTTTGGGCCGAATTAGAATTGTTCTCGGCCTGGAAAGTTCTATTTGGAGGCTTGTGGGTTATTTAGCCCATGGGCCGAGATCGGCCAGGTCTGGTCAGGAAGAGTGCTGTTTGGATAAAGGCGAAGCAAGCAGAGTCCTACGGATATCATGAATCCTGATGCAGTAAGGGGTCTCGGCAAGGATGAGGTTGACAAAGATATAAGAGATGTGTGCGGCATGATAAATGCTAGGTTCAAAGTCCTGATTGGAGAAGGATTAATCCAGGTAGTTTTGGATCAGAATAAGGAGTCCTAATCCAAGTATGACTTGAACTTGATTGTAGAGACGCTCCTACAAATACAGAGGCAGTAGCACCATTCAAGCTCTCTCCAACACACCTTCAGTTTAGATAAATAGCACTATCGCCGTAGAATCAGCCGACTGCGGAGCACCTTCAGTTTGGATAAACAGCACTGCGAAGGGGCCGACTGGTTACCTATCCAAGTCTCGGTCGAGAAGGATTTTCGAATCCTTATTGGCAGAGGTCATCTCATCAGCCTTCTCGGCGAAGTGAGGTGTTACAGTTTATTAGGGCTCGGCACATTGAACGCCGAGTTGTCGTATGATTGGATACTCACAAGTGAGCTTTAGAGTTCGGCATTCTGACGGCCAAACCACATTCACCGTCAAGACGTACATCCGCTTTGAGTATTTGTGCCCTTACACTTTAGTGTCGATTCGGCGTGAGTTTACTCTGACGAACACCATCACTGTGACCGAATCCGACGACAACGATCTGTGAACTTCGCATATTTAGTAGCCTTGTCTTCAGGATTTAGAATCCGAGAGCCGAGTCAAGTTCCTTCCTCGGCCGCAATCGCAAGACGCAAAAGTCAGCAGCGCAACCAACGCAACATCAACAAATTTTACTCCTCGGCCGAGCTCGGCCGACGAGTTGGCACGCCCCGCACACAACCGAAGGACGTAGTTAGCTTATTAGTTACTCGGCCTGCACGTCACGTAGGCTTGGTAGTTCTTAGGGTCAACATATATATATATATATATATATATATATATATATGATAATATGAATGTAATGTACGTACAGCCTTTGTGAGATAGGAGAGGGCGTTTTCACTTTGCTTCTTTAGAGTGTCATTAACCATCTCATTCACTGTGTTATAAAGAGCTAGAAAACAAAGCTTCATGTAATCTGGAAGATTTTCAACAGCTTTGACATCCCATCTGAGTAGCCCAAGTACGGAATGAAATGCCATAAGTAACTCTAAATTAAATGCATATTGAAAAGTATGTGATTGTATTTGACTATCTTTATCATTTCTAACCTTTCAACAGCAGAAGTAAAAAGCTCTAGTTCATCCAGAGTACCATAAACATCATAGACATCATCAATGGTGGTTACTAGAGCAGCCACTTTTGTTAGCCCTTTCCTGACATGGCTGTGTTCAGGTTCAAAGATGATTCCAACCTACCAAAAAAGGCACTCCATCAATCTGTCTTTGGTGAAGCTCAAGTTTTTTGCTAAGCCCATATCCACCCACCAACTAAATGCAATATTAATGAAGCAAACACAGATTGGATTAGGATAATGCTATGCTCGTAAGTATATAATTACCTTGAAGGTTTAAAACATATATACAGTTGTACTTCCAGTCTTGTGTTTGATTCTCTCTTCCCAAATATTGCATGTATAAGAGGGAAAAAAAGAAAAATACTTACCTGATGCTTCTTGAAGATCCCTTTGGAGTGTGCATTGCACCCTGTTAAAATCCCGCTTGGCAATTTCAAGTAGTACCTGATTTGCTTCTGGCCTTTTACTGTATGCCTCAATATACCATCTAGCTTCTAATCTTTGCATTCTATGGTGTAGCTGAAGTTCCAGTGCATGACTCTCTTGTTCTGCTATTCCTTTGGTAACATTAGCTCCACTGAGGTTCTTGAGACAAATGGTTGAGAATGTAAGGCTCTCATCCAAGTGGCTCTCTCCTTCGGAAGCAAATTATGAAAGCTTCATACAGACTCAACATCCCTTTTATATCCTTGCAAAGGCATGCCTTGAAATTTCCATTATCGTCCATGAATCTACTAAATAAATCTGAGTTTCATCAAAGTTAATTATTATACGCATATCTAGTAATTAAGATCGAAAACTTTAATGTCTTAATTTGAAAATGACTAGAAGTAGACTTGAAAGTTTCAGGTTTAATGTCTTTATTTGTATTTGTAGGGCATTTGTAATTTTATCGTGTTTCAGAATTACCTTTCTATTGCTTGAGCAGTTCGTTGCTAGTGTTTTTCTCAAGTGCATTTTTATGCATTAAGTCTACTATTCTTTGTAACTTAAAATTCACCCATCCAAATATAGCATAAGTGAGTTCATACATGGTATTCTGTTAATAACCAACACTGATGTTAGAGAAGCCCACATTTCCAAAACTATTTCTAGAAGCCTTACTACTTAAATCTCCCATGTGTAAACTAAAAATTCACATATTACATACCTTGGGAGACCTCAAGCTCATGTTGCCTAAGGAGCCTGAAGCTGAGAGCAATGAGGTGAAGACTCTGGTATATTCCTTAGCCATAAATTTTGTTCAATACTTTGTCAAGGGCTCTTCTTATGTCATTTTCAAAGTGATATCCCAAACCTAACTGTTCGATATCATCAATGAACTCAAGTGCAGTCAGCATATTGATATCATCATCATCGTAATCATAATCAATCATATGCTTCGCTTTCTCCTCTAAGAACTGCCACCCATCCTTGTATGCTTTATCCTACAAAAGTAATTAAGTGGAAGTAATACATCTTGATAAAACTTGTGTCATATATACTGCAATTTCAGTGTTGGTCTAGTGGCCTACAACTAATTACTTTTATACTATATTCAATTAACTATATTCATGGGCAATTCAATATGTGTAGGCGAAAGGCCTCATTTCAATTATTGTATACCCATTCAACATAAAACAAAATTTAACGTAATGCGGTTTCTGATGTAGGACATGTTCCAATGGTATGAACTTTAGGTCTTTTAAATACTAAACAAAAGCGCAAATGAACACTTAAGAGAGAAACAAATGTTGTCCTAATTAAAATCATATACAATCCTTAATCGATCAATCACCTGCAGGGGGTTGTCATCAATCTTCAAGGACTGAATAAAATCGTAACTCCATATGCTTGGCTTGTAGGCGCCAGGGCATCGAAGAGGCGTGTTACGATGCATCACTGAAGCTGCTAGAATTGTATATGCCTGTGAATTATGAGATATCAAAAGACTGGATCTATATATAGAAAGTGATATCGCGTATATATGCTACTGCAGGTTCCATGCTTTTAGTATTAGGTTATATTATATTTCAATTGTTTATGTATTGTCTTAACTTTGACGCAAGTGACATTTAATATTTCTACAAATAGTAAGATAATATATCAACCCAAAAGCTCTAGAACAACCTACTCGATTAGGTAATGTACTTTTGGAGTTTTTCCTAGTAAATACTAAATATTGATAATGATGTGATTATGAAAAGATTTTAGACTCTGAAAACTTCTCAAAGACAATTAAATGTATTATATTTGGATATTGTGTTTTAAATGAGTTAGTTCTATTCTGCTATAATATTAATTTCTTTTTTTTTTTACCCTTATGATAAAAATTATGGCTCTGCCATTATACTCTTGGCATGTGTATTGACATGAAAGAATCTCTTCAAAGTACAGTATAGCCTGATTACATGATTGATAGAGAACAAAGGAAAAATAACATAATAAAAGGACAAAAAATCTACTCTTCACGTTTTCATACCTTAGTTATATCACCTCTCTATTATTGATGAGTCTTACTTCTATTCGAAAAATGATACAAATTTGGTAAATGTAACATTACTTAAAGGCTATGTATGATGAGAGATGATTTCCCATGCCTTTTCCCAGGGATGGGAAATGAATTTTTATTGTTTTATGTTTGGTAGTAATGGGAAAGAAACAAAGAAATACCACTTTTTTTGAGATATAACAGTTATTTTTAATTATAAATGAGGGTGGATTTGCCATATAAGAAAATAATTAATTGTTTATATTGGTTTGGGTTATTTTGTATAAAATCAATAAAAAGTTATAATATTAACTATATATCAACAATACTTATGTTAATTACAAATAGGTCAATCATGTTTGTAATGCTTAAATGCATTAAAAATAAAAGAAAAAAAATGTAAAAAACTGTCATTACAGCTGACACCCACTTAAATTGACACTTCCTTTCTCATATTTTTATATTTTGCAACGCAATATCTGTTTTCTGATTCTAGTTTTATTAGATTCAGATGCTGTGTTGCAATGTCTGTTTTTTAATTCTGCTATTTCCATCCTTCACACGCCTCCTACGCTTAAGACATGCTACTCCTGATTTTTGAATTTGGATTCAGACTTTTACTTGTTATGTTTTTACATTTAAATTTAGATACTGTAACGGAGTATTCAATTCTTGATTATGTTTTTACATTTTGATTCAGACACTGCAATGCAATGTTTGTTTCCTGGTTCTTTTTAGTTCTTTTTTTAACATTCTGATACTATGTTGCAGCATAGACTCTTTCTCATTTTCTTTCCGCATCAGAGAGAGCGAGAGAGCCTCGATTTCTCTCTCTCCTTAGATTCAGATTTCACAGAATTCTCCTCAAAATTCAAATTCCGAAATTGGGATCATAAATTCGGCTAAATTCTTATGAAGTCCGATTTTACGATGGCAGGACTTCCGCAACCGTTGGATTAGACCCCGATTTCTCCCTCTCTGTCTTCCGAGCATCGTCACTACATGTCAGAATTCGAAACTCTCAATCGTCTATGCACTACGTTAGGGTTTTGTTTGTTTTATGTAATTCGATTCGTGTGCATCTGTGATTTTGGAATTGGCTAAATTTGATTTCTTGATTCAAAGGATGAAGCCTAACCGGTAAGAATGCCATCAGTTACTTCCACGTCAAAGTAATAATCACAAATTAGTTGTTTGATTTTGGCCTTACAGAAAAACACACGGTATTCCACCCAAGACACCAACTTGCATCCATTCAATTGAATTCAATGTGAATTTTCTATATTTTGGATTTCTGGGTTGTAAGAGGAAGAGGAGATAAAAATGGAATAAAGTGAAGAGAGAAGGGTATAATAGTTATTTTATAACTAGCTTAAACTTATATATGTAACATGTTTCATTGATCTATGCTTAATTATTATAAATAATTCGTTGATTATGTCCCAAAGAAAATAACTGTTTTGTAAAGATTTTATTAAACTTTAGCTAAATATTTCATTTCATACTTTGTTTTTAACTTTCATTTCGTACTTACATTTCTCACTAAGCTACCATATTCTGCACATGAACTAGGAGAATGATAATGACCTTACCAGTTGCTTTCCACTTAATATTTTAAAAATATCAATAACTACTTAATTGATGTATGGATAATAGGGAAAACTTAATATAAATCCAATTTTATGAGCCATTATTAGTTATAGTCTAATTTTGTTTAATTTTTGAGTTAGGTCCAGTAATTTATTGTCCACATCAGCTTATTTGTATTCTCTTGCCACATTTACCCTTAAAAATTGACTAATTAAGTAATTACTGTTTTTTTAATTTGTGATTAATGTTAATCTTATCCTTAATTATAGGATTATTTTTAGGAATTTAAATCTCATTTTTTCTTCTCCTTCCACAAAAAAGTTAATTTTTCTTTTCTTGTTTCTCCCTCACAATATTTTTCTCTTCATGCGTTATTCTGCCCAGTAATCTTCTTCCATAATATTCCTCTTCTGCTCCTCCTCCTTCCATAAGGATGATTAATATACATTTGATTGGATTAAAAAAAGAGATTACACTAGTCAATCTTGTATTTTGGGGTTCTTCGTCTCCTTATCTTTTTTTTTTAGTTTCTTTCTCCTTTTTATACGAATTAGCATTTTCTTTTGTGTTTCCTCCATCAATATCATCTTTCTTCACGAATGTTTTTGGTTTTTATCTACCTATATCACTTGTCTTTTATATTATACTATACATGTGTCATGAATAATTGTATCTATCTACCTATATATATCACATATTTTGTTGATAATCTATCTAAGATTAATTTGCATTTATCTACCTATACCATAGGTTTTTTTTATTTTTTATTTTTATAATTTTATAATACTCTACCTATATCAGAGATTAATTGCATATGTATCATATGTTTTTTTGTTTGTAAACTACTTGCATCACATCTTGATTGCATTGTCTACCTGCATCACAAATTAGTTGCATTATCTACCTACACCACAGTTTAATTAGATATTATTTATATATCTTCACCACTTATTAATTGTATTTATGTACCTATATCATATGTTTTTTCTTTTTGTAATATACTTTTATCAAGAAATAATAATATTTAGATAATTATATCACAGTAGATTTTGTTGTTGATAAAACGTGCCTTGAATTTTGATTTTAATTTTTTTTCCTTGGATATTGGATAGGTTAAAGGCATTTTGAAGATTCAAAATTTGGATAAATAAAAAAATTTAAATATATTTTCATTTAAATTATAAAAAGGCAAAATGGGTATAAAAAGATCAATTGAACCTATAAACTGATACAAGGCACATGGAACTGGACTCAATCGGAAAGTGGCTCAATTTTTTGGACTTGGATTTAAATGCCCCTTGATAATATAAACAACATATCGATCAATAATTGATGAGCCTTTTCAATTAATGCTATAATCAGAGTCTAGCTGCTACCGATTAGGGTTTGTTGAACTAAGGTGATAAGTCTATCAGAATTGGTGATTAAGCTTTATCATTTATTTGGCCCACGATATTTTTCATGATTTACTTATAGACTTGGGTCTTGGCCCTTGAGATTCACTTGTTTGGCTGCCGTGTCTGTAAGAATTAGGCATTGAGAAAAATGCATGCATACTTAGTACTTGTTTGGTATTAGGATTAAGGTACTTTTATAAAAAGTGGGTACAAAAAAAAGCTAGAGTTCAAAAAGATGTTTGGTAAACACTTAAAAACAACTTATTTTTACAGTTTTGGGTGAAAAAAAAACTAAAAACGTGAAGCAGCAAAAATGAACTTATTCTCACAGCACAGCATAAATAATTTTTTTTTAAAGCACAACAATACCAAACCAGCCCCTTATACACACAAATTTATTAACTATGATATCGACTTTGGACCTATATAACTAGAACAATTCCCCTTATAAAAAAATGATGAATAGAGTTGTATTAAAATATATATATATATATATATATATATATATATATATATATATATATATATATATCAGAAAGACCATATTTATAAAGTATATGATGTGATGATTGATCGTTGAATACCTTCTTTAATGATTTAAACAAGGAATTTAACCATCAACTGCCACATCACATGATTTACAAAATATGGTTAGTAAATGATTTCTCTAGCCCTTTGTGTTATATTTATAGGGCGGAGAATGTTTTGTACTTTGAATCTAGCTATGAGTAATAATATGATGATCCCGTACTCAGGAAGAACTCTTTTGAGGCGCTGGTGATGTAGCATATAAGAATGAATGGAGCATACTGTGGTGATCCTCCACGCTTTGAATTTGGAGGAAGTTGTTTCTTGGGTCCTCCAGTGCCAACATGATTATGGTTTTTACTTTGTATTAATTTTTAGTTAGACAACGTTACAATGTTCTTTTGATCTTCATTGTTTGCTTGGTGATTTAGAATTGTCAGCGTGTTGATATTGTCATCATCGTAATCATATGCCTTACTTTCTCAAGGAACTTCCACCCATATTTATATATTTCATCCTACAAAAGTAATTGTAAGTAAAAAAATGTACGTTTCTTGATAATATTTGCATTATATACTAGTTTACTGGCTTAAGTACTGGTTTGGTACTGAGGTGCTTTTATAAAAAGTGGGTATAAAAAAAAGTTGAGCTCAAAAAAGTGTTTGGTAAACACTTAAAAACAGCTTACTTTCATAGTTTTTGGTGAAAAAAAGCTGAAAGCGTGTAGTAGCAAAAATGAGCTTATTCTCACAGCACAGCAGAAACAGTTTTTTTTCAAAGCACAGCTGTGGAGCCAAAAATAATCAAGAGGAGACACGTGGATTTTTGGGTGAAAATGACAAAATTACCCTCGAGGCACACCATAATTCCTACGCGCGAGCAGTGGACAATCATCCCTCAATCAAGTCAAAAAAGCCCAAATAGGTATTTATTTTTAAACCTATTTCATCCATCCTCATCAAATCTTATCCACAAGGTAACCCCAAAATCATTCATTTTTAATTATATTAATTAGCTAATTAATTGATTTATTATTCAATTATTCCTAATTAGCTACAAATCATGAACCTCACCCAAAATACCAGCCAAATGGCCGGTCCTCCTCCTCTTAAAGGGGCCGACCACACCCCTATAAATACTACCTTATTCTCTCCAAAACTGGATTCCAATTCTCTTGCTAAATTCTCTAAATTCTCCAAACACTTTTCCCTCAAAATTCTAACTTTGGCATCGGAGATTCTTCGGCCAAAGCTCCCCCCATTCATTGTGGGCGCGTGAGGCTCTTGGCCTTAACCTAATGAGTTATTTTTTTTGTAGGTGCAATTTTGTCCAAGAACAAGGAGGAAGAAATTTGCATCCACAAATTGGTGCTTTAATTGAGAGTTAAGTCTCACACTCGTAGAAGACTCTCGCATACAAGGTTTTCTATTTTCTTGTCCATTTGTAGATTTTTCGTACGTTCTTACTTTTAGAATTTTTATTTGCAAAAATTCTTTGATAAAACGTAAAAGAAAAGTACGATGGCTAGAAATTTAGAAACTTCAACAAACGAAAATTCCAATGTTCAAGAGATGGGACCACGACGATCCATAAGGCTAAATGTGACAATAAGTGGAGCGGCACCACCACCACAAGGCTCCACCATGGCAACCACCGCGGTGCCCACCCACAACGTGGTCCATGGCAGCCACCACCACGGCCCAAGCCATGTCATCCAAGCTTGACGTGCCATCCAAGGCCCACAACACCAAGGCCACGGCCCAAGCCGTGTCACTCCAAGCGCAAGGCAAACTGGCCCGTGCCACCCAAATCCAACGTGAGCCCAATGCGTTGCCAAGCCGAGCCCAAGCCTCGCACCCGCGTGCGCCACACGCCGAGCAGCCCACTCCCGTGGCCCAGCTTGCTTCGACGGCCCAGGCTGCTCCCACAGCCCAGCATGCTCCTGCTACCCAGTCTGCTCCCGTGGCCTTCCAAGTAGCCCAAATCAGTCCAAGATTAGTTCAACCGTCCCGGCCCTAAATTTCTGGACCAACGATTGAACCGAGAGCATTTTCACCACATTCTTTTGTGAATTTGACATTTTTCAACTTAAATCTCGCGCCCAAAGTCTATCACACTTCCACTGCTCAAGGAGATATATTTCTTCCAAGCTTTTCCAACCCAAATGGAGAACAACACTTGTCTCGACAAGTCATAGAGTTAACGAGCGCCCTCGCACAACAGATGACCTTGGTGAACTAACTCTTCCAGCCCACCAAGATGCAACGTGCCCCAGACAAGGTGTCCCGAAGTAGGACAAGGGCAGACGAAGAACCTCTCCAACAGCGTCCCGGCAAGCAGCCACTTGACCAACCATGAACCGAGCTTTCGGGCAGTGTACACTCTCAACTGGGCCATTGAGATAACGTATACTCCCGTCTTAGCACGCAGATGAGCATGCACTCTCGACTAGGCCCACGGACGAGCATACATTCATGGTTGGGATCACACTCGGATAGTCAACATGAGCAACCTTTCAGGCAAAGTGTTCATTCGCAGTTAAGCCCGCAAGGAGCATCCTCCACCTTATATCGGAATAGTCAGGACGACGGACGGAGAGAATCAGTTACTCAATCAGGCTCAAGTTTAATCGGCAGCCTACGAGAAATTCGCTCGTCTGCTAGGAACGTACCACATGCACCACAGCCGCGACATTGACAAGCTGAATACATGGAAGAGCAGCCTAGACCAGCAGGTCACGACTGGGGGCAGCCGAGAGCTCCGCTACCCCAACAAAGGCAAATTCAGGAAGAAGTAGAGAGACTCTTGACTAAGCGATTGCACGATTTCCAACGCAATAAGGTCACCGACGAGGCACTACGATGTGACATGACCAACATAAGCAGGTTACCCTTCACGGACGAGATCAAGCAGGCAGAGCAGCCTTCCAAAAAGGACTTGTAGCAGACCACCCACTGTTCGAAAAGTTGATTATGAAAAAAGATCTAACTCTGGCAGACTCTTTCACTCTGACAGACAAGCATGCACTTTGGGACAAGGCTAGCCGATCAAGATACAAGGACTTGAAAAAGAACCTGACATCACCTCCCTATTATCCAAACCAGAAGTAGCGGATGACATATTCTCATGTTTGACGGTATCTGATACAGCAACAAGCTCTACCATCATACGAGAAGAGTTGGGGGCCCGACTACCTATATTCCACATTTCAAAAACTCTCATCGATACTACCATAAATTCAAAAGCTAACTTTGACGATAGTTGTTGCAACCTGGAAGCTCAAATTTTACCTTCAGACGAACGCAGTCATGCTCATGACGCATTATTCCGCTCAATATAGGCGCACGACGATAAAGGCGTAGACACTGGCGGATGCAAAATTTTTTGTCGAACGCAACAACTCGGCCCAAAGGCGCGCCAAGGGTAGACAAACATTAGAAGGACACACTCGGAAGCAAGTTTTTTTCTCGTCGCCCCAAAAGATTCTACATAGTAGCAACATGTACCGGCAGTCGAACACCACCTCCTGCTACGTGTCACATTGCCCCAGCCGACCCTTGCTTCATAATTCAACTCTAGAGTGGCCTAATACCGACAGTTGAGCATGGCCCCAGCTCCACAGCTCTCTCAACGCATTCACGATGTAACAAGGCGACCCAATGACGGCTCCACGACTCCCTACTGCGTCTTTACGCCTAGCTTAGGCGACGCAACAGAGCGGCCCAACGACGCCCTGAAGGTAGCCGAGCATGCCCTAGCCGTGCCTGCTCTACCTGATGGAAACTTCTGGCATTTGCATGTAGACGGCGCATCCAACTACAAAGGTTCGGGAACAGGTGTAATCCTTGTCACCTCAAACGGTTTGATGCCCGAGCAGGCGATCACTCTAGCCTTCAAAGCATCCAACAATGAAGTTGAGTAAGAGGCTCCTACTAGCAGGCCTCCGAATGGCAAAAGACTCGGCGGTGAAAAAGCTCACAATTCATTCTAATTCCCAGCTAATCACTAGCCAGACTACTTGAGGCGTTTCAGACTTACACCCTTACTCAAGTTTCGAGGGCAGATAACGCTCACGCGGACGCACTAGTCTGCCTAGGCTCCGCTCCCAGCCACCAACTTAAACGCTCTATTCTGGTGTAGTACCTAGACAAGCCAAGCATAGAGGCGGAGCTAGAAGCTGAAGTGTCACAAGTTAGTACAACTCTAAACTGGCAAAATTCTATTATAGACTACCTGGCCAATGGCACATTCCCAACGAAAATGTTGGAGACTAGAAAGCTCTAAATAAAGACATGACGCAACTACATGTGGAACGACATTCTCATCCAAATATCCTACACTAGACCACATCTCCACTGCCTAACGCCTCCTAACGACCTAAAGATTCTAAGCTCAATCCACGAAAACGTTTGTGCAAATCATTCCGGAGGCCAATCCTTAGCACAGAAGGTTCTAAACGCAGGCTACTACTGGCCTACCATGGACCAAGATGCTAAGGAGTTAGTACAAAAGTACGACCGTTGCCAACGCTACAAGCCGGTACCAGCACTGCTTACCAGCAAATCACACCCGCAGACGAGTCCGTGGCCGTTCATGCAGTGGGCAATCGACTTGGTAGGGCCAATGTCGCCCGCTACTGGGGACAAATGTATGACGATCGTGACAACCGATTACTTCACCAAATGGGAAAAAGTAGAGCCCATGTTTACCACGATACAGACGGACATAGAGCGCTTCATATGGAGGAACATCATTTGTCGATTTAGCATCCCTCAATCCATCGTCACAAACAACGCCCCGCAATTCGTAGGCAAAGATTTGGCAAAGTTCTTCCAAAAGTATGGCATCAAGCAGCACATGTCCATGCCAAGATATCCTCAAGGCACTGGGCAGGGCGAAGCATCCCATAAGACAATCCTCGATTGCTTCAAGAAGTCCATCTCTGACAAGAAGGGAAAATGGCCAGATAAACTCCCCTTATATCTGAGGGAGTATCACACCACCAAACGACGAGCCACCGGTGAGACTCATTTTTCTTTGACATTTAGTTTAGAGGCGATCATTCCTCTCAATGTCATTGTGCCAAGTATCAGCACTCAACTGCCAAGCATCGAGCAGAACAGTAAGGAGATGGCCACAAGCTTAGATCTGGCAGATGAGAAACGCGAGCAGACCATCACTCGCATTGCAGCTTACCAACAACAACTCCTCTCCAGCTACAACAAAAAGGCCAAGATCTGGCACTTCCAGCTTGGAGATCTAGTCCTAAGGAAAACCTTCACCACTGCCAGCAGAGAAGGCTCTAAAAAGATGAATCCCATCTGGGAAGGTCCGTACAAGATCAGCAGAGTAGGCGGTAAGGGAAATTACACATTTGCCACCATGAACGACAAAAAGATCGAAAAGCAGTGGAACGTCTACAATCTGAGGAAGTACCATATGTGACCTCTTGCTACATCAAAGCCCGAAGACTCAAGCAGCTAGACGAGCACCACCTCATAAGCCGAGGACTATCCAGTTGTTATGCAGTTCCTACCTTACAGTTAAGTTCTCGTTCGTTTCACTCGTTTTTCAATGAGAAATTCAGAAGTAATCTACAACTTGGCTCGGTTGCATGCTTACGACAACTGATCACTCATGCATTTCAAAAGAAGACCACGCCCTTCTTAGGGACTCATTGCAGGAATTACGCCCCCCGAAGGACCAACCATGCTCTCCAGTGCGAGAAGGTAAACCAATTCCCCGACACCCACATAGGTCTGCTCTCCAGTGAGAGAGGATAAACTAATTGCTCTCCAATGCGAAAGGGTAAACCAATTCCCCGGCACCCACATGGGTATACTCTCCAAGGCATGAGGATAAACTTACACTCCGAATATCCAGACGTCGATGAGCCGAGCTGCCTTGGTATAATTAGGTGCACGATGGCTTGCATCAGGATTCCTAGAAGTAGCCACAATGGCCTTTTTCAAGGCTTAGCTAGCTGAAAGATTTTGGGTCTATTGGCCTAATCCGAGGGGAACCGGGCCCCAGAGACAAAGGGGGCACATTACGCAGTACGTCCTACAGACGGCTACCCTGGAACCCTAAAGCTGCTACCGAGTGCACTAAGGTAGCCTACGGTTTCCAAAAGACTGCATATGGCTTGCCCTACGAGCAGTAAAGCCACGTTAGACTTATACAACCGCACATTCTTGTGAAAGGTTAAACAAGCTAGCGTGCATATACGAAGCTTTATTCACTGCCGACATGCTACGTAGTTGATAAGCTTCATTTCTGCCAAGCGCGGAACGACCTACACCAAGTCCTAAAGTGTTGTGATACCTGTTACGCAACCTACGAAATTGGAGAAAGCCAAGGTTAACAACTTAGTGGTCACGCAGACTTGTCTGCTTCTGTAAGTAAGGCGTTCGGCTGCCGACCCTATGGCTAACAAATTTGCAAAGTTCTACACCAACACCTACGGCTGCATCAGCTATGCAGACCTGTCTGCTTATAGAAAAGTAGCATGCCTACCACTGGTTTATAAAGTCTAAAGGTTAGGGCACGAACAAAAGAAGTGAAGATCCAGAAAAGCGAAGGAAACAAGTTTATTAAATTTTCTAGCAAAATTGATAAACAACTAGCAAAGATCGAAGGAGTTCAAGCAAAGCAAAATGCAACAAGGGAAACAAAGAAAATCCTAAAGACTACTCTTCAGCAACTTGGACACTTCACAACTGCTTGGTCGCCATACCTTCAGCAACCGTGACATTCTCAGCAGAGCGGCACCATCCGGCTGCTCCAGCCTGGGCACCGACATCTCCGACTACTTCACCAATGGAGGCTTCAAAAGTAAAGGCAAGCAAGTCTTCCAGAGAAATAGAGAAGGTTTCGAAGTCTCTCCCAGCAAACTCGAAGTCAGACGGCCTACCAAATAGATGATCTACATAACCCAGCTTGTAGAAATTGGCCTGACTCTGAACAAGTGGAGCCTCGAGCCAAGCTTTCTCACCTTTCAACTGCCCGATCTCCTCGAGCAGACCAACACGGACGCGCTGCAGCTCTTCCACTTCTTTCTTTAAACTTTCGTTGATCTTCAGTGCACCTTGGAGTTCTAACACTTGGGGTTCAAGCCTATCAATGACCTTCTTGAAGTGGATCACTTGGTTATAAGCAGTAATCAACTTTTCATCATTTGCATAAGCAGTGGAACAAAGCTAAGAAACGGCACGTTCAAAATCTTGAATCTGAGGTGTATGACATCCGATCTCATTCTCTGCACTTTTATACTTAACTTGGATTGCGTCAAGCCTAGTCTTCAAGTCAACGATCTCTTGGTGAGCGGTCTCAAGTTGCAGAGAAGTGGGGGCAGAAATATTAGACTCGTTCACAACAATGAGCTCAGATTCCAACCTCTTGATCTTCTCGGCTGAAGAATAAGCTTCAGCTGCCACAACCCTTGCCATCTCCTTGGCAGCCTTGGTATCCTTTTGGTTAATGAGCATATACTTGGCTGCCAGATTAGTCGTCTTATGCATCCTGGCAAGTAGGGTAGTCTTCCTATACTCGGTCGTATGCTTCGCAAAGGAACTTGGGCAAACAACCCCTCTAACGCCATCGAAAAACTTGGCATAAGCGCTCATGTCTTCAAATAGATCTGGTTTCAAAAGCGCACAAATCTCAGCAGCCTCCCCAGAAGCAGGCTTAGTGGATTTCTCACAGCTACCCACGCAAGCAGACTCCTCCTTTCCAGCAGGCGAATCAGTCTCAGCAGCAGGGGGAGTGGGCCTTGGCGCCACTTTAGCGACAGGGTCCACCTTATCGCTCTTCATAATAGCAAGCCTCTCCAAAGATGAACCAGACTTAGCTCCCAACGGATCTTGGTACAGACTTCGGCACTAGAGGCATGACATGACCTCTATGCTGAGCAATTCTATCAACAATTGTACTGGCCATTCTCGACATGGCAGGTGCTATAGGCTCAGATCTAGTAGCCTCATTTTTCTTTCCATTAGAAGAAGTCATGTAAATCATAGGCCTTTCGGCAGCAGGCGGACCCTCACGAGCAGCGGAGGAAGTCTTCAGTTTTTTCTCAACTGGCATCTCTTGAGCAGGCGGGGAAGATCTCTTATTTCCACCTTCATTCATAGTAGGCTCCACGATAGCGATCAGACGAGCTAATGCATCCGCCTTGATCCTCTTTACATTCTCTCTCGGGAGTAGCCCACATTTCTCTCAATGAAGATGACTAAGCAGCTAACGTCATTCACGGTACTCAGTAAGGGAGCTCAGCCCATACTAACTTTTCCCTCATTTTTTCTCTCAAACAAGCAGGTAGGAGGCCTGTATGCCCAGCATTCTAGCAGCCCATAGGGCCCGCGACCTCCTCATCTCTCTCAATCGTCGGCCTGGCCCCCGTCAGGTTCAAGAGCCCAAAGGACATGAGTCATGCGGCTCACCTGGCACTGCGCCCCAGCGCCTCAATCCGCGGCCCCAACCGCGCAAGTTGCCTTTGGTTCTAGCCAAGCCGAGCAGCCCAAGCAGCGGTCTCTGCCACAACACCTCTTCGACCCATGCCGAGCCGACTCTTGGCCCCTGCCAGCCGACATGCCACACCACCCCGATGGCTGCCCCGCGATAGCATTATCTTCTAAGCTCTCTCTCTTGTAGGGTAGAATAAATCGCTCTCCAAAGTTGATTTAATAACCCACTTAAGGTGGACTTAAAAAGGTTTTGAGAGAAATTTATTTCCCTTTCCTAGAAGGATCTAATTTCCTATTAAAGAGGGAATTAACATCAAAATAGGAAACAATCCTACGTTTCCTAAAGCAAGAAGATCTCTACACCTACTGCCCCTTCCTACTAACAGCCCAACAAGTGTGGGGGCATTTGTGGAGCCAAAAATAATCAAGAGGCGACACGTGGATTTTTGGGTAAAAGGAAAAAATTACCCTCGAGGCACACTGGAATTCCTACGCGCGAGCAGTGGACAATCATCCCTCAATCAAGTCAAAAATGCCCAAATAGGTATTTATTTTTAAACCTATTTCATCCATCCTCATCAAATCCTTTCCACAAGGTAACCCCCAAATCATTCCTTTTTAATTATATTAATTAGCTAATTAATTGATTTATTATTCAATTATTCCTAATTAGCTACAAATCATGAACCTCACCCAAAATACCAACCAAGTGGCCGGTTCTCCTCCTTCTAAAAGGGTCGGCCACACCCCTATAAATACTACCTTATTATCTCCAAAACTGGATTCCAATTCTCTTGCTAAATTCTCTAAATTCTCCAAACATTTTTCCCTCAAAATTCTAACTTTGGCATCAGAGGTTCTTCGGCCAAAGCCGCCCGTTCCCACCCACCCCCCCCCCCCCCCCACCCCCAAATTCATCGTGGGCGCGTGAGGCTCTTGGCCTTGACCTAAGGTGTTATTTGTTTTGTAGGTGCAACTTTGTCCAAGAACAAGGAGGAAAAAATTTGCATCCACAACAATAATACGAAACCAGCCCTAAGACTAATAACTTACATTGATATTGTCTTCAATTTAATCACATGTGCAGTTCAATTTTTGTGGGTAAACAGTCCCAATTCAATTAGTTATTGATCTGTATAATAGAAAGAGAATTCTACTTCATGAGGTTTCTGATGTAGGAAATGTTTCAACAGCATAAATTTTTGGGTAGTGCTATCCACACATCCATTTTTGCTTGTCACACGCGTCTCTCAAATTTGATTGTCAGATCGAATAAATTAAAGAATATCAAATGCCAAAATTAACAACGGTGTGTAGGAGTAAAAATTGATGTGTGAATAGCATTATTCGATCTTTTTTTTAGTTTTTCTTTTAACATTGCGATATGAGGGAAATTTATTGATATTAAAAATAAAAGTTACACCTAATCAGAGGGGACAAAAATCTTAAAAGAAAAGCTACACCTAATTAAGGGGGACAAACAAGTTACCCCTCATAACACAAGAAACCAGGAGGAAACAAAAATTTGACCACTCCTTAAATTGAAGAAAATGAAGACAAAGAACCAAAACCTGTCTAAAAGACAATCTACAAACCATATTCGAAACAAATTACCTCAAATGAAAAAAATAAAGTCCAATTTTGAAATCAGGTGCCAAGTCCCACCACGTAAAACAACTATTTATTACATCAATTAGCAAAAGAATATGCCAAACAATTTTCATCACTGAAAATGTGTGAAAACGAAAGCGCAAGCGAGTAATATATCATAAGCAATTTGCCCAAAAAACTTTGAAAAACTATGGGACATCCATAAAGTGAGCTCATAAAAACGATGGACGACATACATAGAATTTGTCTCTAACCAAATTTAATGCCACTGTTTATCCCACAAAAATCTGAGCAACAATTGTACTTGGATAAGAAAATGAGAAAGCAAATGCCGCTAAGAAAAGACCATTGGAATCACGAAAAACATCACCACTGCCCACATGACCATTCAGTTTACAAGATCGATATGTGTTATCCTTAATCCATCCCAAGGCAAGCAGACGCCAAAACACAAGCACAAAACTAAGAGCATCCAAAGAAAGAGCTGAAGTTTCTAACAAAGAGAATATAGGAATCGATGCACAACCAATGAAAGAAGAAAAAGCAATAGAAGCTTATTCCCTCAATTGCCTTAAAAGATGACTTTGGGATGAGTTAATGCTATAACTTAAAACCTGATCAGGTTCCCTTCTTGCCAAAGTGACCAAAATAAACTGCGAGTAACAAAGGACCAATATTTTCGAACAAACTTGGAAAATTATGAGACCAAAGAACCATAAAAACATCTTAAATGGACGGCCAAGGACCATAAGGCTTGCCCAAAAGAATGAAAATCCATTTTCATAAGGAAACGGTGTGAGGACAACGCAGAATAAGACGGTCACATGGTTCCCAAGTATAGTGAAAAAAAAAAAACACAATATGAAGCTAAAGCCACTCTCCGGTGTTGCAATAAATCATCAATTTACAATCGCCATGACAAGCTTTCCAAGCTACTAAGCTCTTACGTGGTTTAATAAATTGATGTCATTACCATTTTGGCCTATTTTTTACGTGGAGGATGAGAAGTAGGGCTGGGCACAGACCAGGCCGGGCCCAATTTGAAGGGACCGGACCGAACTCAAGTTTAAAAGAAACGGGCCGGGCCGGGGTAGGTACAACAAATTTTAATACAGGAACCGGACCTACTAGGCTTGTTTGGTTCAGGCAGAGTCCACGGGTCCAATTATCACTGTAAGTCAGAACACAGGTGTTCGTAGGAATCGTAACATTTTCCCAGTTCTCTTTGAGGTGAATACATGTTTCATAACCTATCAATTTGCATGAAACGCTCCACTGATCTAATTTGCATGAAATGCTCCACTGATCTAATTTGCATGGAACATTCAAATCCAGTTTACATAATCTAATTAAAAATACCCAACAAAATATTCAAATTCAATCTATTCAAATTCAATTAAACAAAAGATTTGAAATTGGAACATAATAATAGTCAAGATTCAAGAACCCAACAAAATCCCTACGAAACCATAATTTAATTTTCAATCCTAAATCCCTAAAGCATAATACCTTGAAACTGAAAAAGACCGTCAGCAGAGCTCGGCTTCCATGCAAATCTGAGTCAGACATAGGAGATAATTGATTCGTTGTTTCGAGTTGTTCGACTTCGTTGTTCGTCCTCTCGAGTTCGACAAAAAGACTGAGAATCGAGAGGGATAAAAGTCAGTCTGGACTCTGGGAGAGAGAGATCAAGAGGGAAGACTTTGGGAGAGAGAGATCGAGAGGGAGGACTGAGGAGAAGAGTTTTAGTTCGAGCCTGGGAGAGTCTTCGAGAAAGTGATGTGATGTGTGTGTGAGATTTGAGTGTGTGAGACGGCATAGGTTTATTGGATACGGTTCGGGCCGGGGGCCCGTGTCTTCAGAAAATTGGATCCGTCCCACACCCCTGTTTACTTGGACCCATCCTGCCCCGTCTCGTTTTGTATATAAAATAATATGGACCCGTCTCGTACCCGTCCCAAACCGCTAGTATTCGCCCTTACCCACAGGTTCAAGACCCGTATGCCCACCCTTAATAAGAAGAGAAATAATGAAGCCTCATCAGCTGAAAAACTACTCGACCATGAACCTGTCCAAAATAAGAAATCCTCTATATGCATAATCTTCAACGAAATCTTTTGAATATTTTTCGAAAGATGAGAAAAGAGGAAGTGAAGGCACTCGGAAGAGACCACTTTGAATCTTGAATAAAATAATTAGCCTTGGAGTTTAAAGGACTTATGTCAACCTCATTAATATTAGAGAGCAAGAGAATTACCAGGAAGACCTCACGAGGGCGAGGGACGAATTGAGGCTAAAGCGGCGAGCTAAGGCCGAAGTGGACCAGACCTTGGCGGATCCCTAAGGGATGAGTCAGAACATGTATTGACTTTGGAGCGAAGTGCTTGGCCAGCAGTGCGGGCTACTCTTCAGTTAGAAGTTAGACAATTTCGTCAAGAAGTTGACCAGAAAGAAAGCACTCGTATCACGGATCTTCAACGACTCCTTAAGATGCACGACTCTGAAATGTCGGTCCTCCGGGATGACAACCAGAAGTTGCTCATGGAGGAATATGACGAAGGATACAACCTTGGGTACCTTACGGGTTATGCTCGGCGCACTAACCTCAAAGGTTGGGATGTCTACATGATCTTGGATGAGATCAACCACATGGACTTTCTTGTTCCAGAGCATCTACTGGACGAAATTTTGAACCTGGAAGCAGAATAAGGAGAAGAGTCCGACTCCGATGACGACCCAGCACCCGATGCATCCGGAGAGTCTTCAACCACTGTCAAGGAAAAGGAAGTCGCAAAAAATGACCAACCTTAAAGTTTCATGGTCAGGACCGGGGTCTGTCCCTTCCGTGATTCAAGATTTGTTTTTAATACAAATTTCTTTTTTTTCTTCTTCGTTTATGGAAAAATTCAAATCCGATAAATCTCTCTAAAGTAAACGAACTTTATAGGAGAAATACGTGGCGGATAAACATTACTTTCCAAACTTAGCATTCATAAAGTATTCTCATCGCCATATCCGGAGTACCGTATTACTCCGATATCAGGAATTAAACATTAAATCCATGAGAAAACTTTTACTTTGAACTTATTGAAACACATTTATCGGATTAAGAGTTTCAAATCATATCTGAAAGCGACTTGTAAACAAGGGTTGATTCTTCCATGCCTTACTCTAGTTCTTGGGCCAAGGGCTTCAATACCTGCAATGTGGTGTCAAGGAAAGGGGTTATTCCTAGCCCCAATTGCGTGTCTGTTTCTAGTGAATCTTAATCGAAAGTTCTTTGGAAACTTGGCCATCGGCATATGGGATGGAAACACTTTTTGAATCTTTTTTGTCGAACCATATGTGTCAGAACGTTTCTGATCGCACGACCTTGATTAAATTAGTCAAAGCATTCCTGCCTGCTCGTGTTGTTACCAAATGTGGTATAACGTGGCTGATTGGTAATGGCACGAAAGTCAGGATCTGGGAGGATCCTTAATTAGTTTCTCCTGCCTCATTTCTTTTGGCCGTTAACTGCCAAGGCTGAGGGCGGCAGCCTTGAGTTAGTGGCAGACCATATTGATCCCATTTCGAAAGCGTGGAAGGTTGAATTACTTTCCTCCACAACTCATCGGATGAGGTGGAATTAGTCCATTCCTCTTAGTATTCGAAACTCTGATGACCGATTCATATGGCATTATGAAGTCAATGAAACGTTCTCCGTGAAGTTAGCCTGTCATGTGGCGAGGGAGTGGATCACTGCTGCCTTCACTCGCCAACCTGGGTCATCATCTGAGGCGCCCCCTTCCTCTCTTTGAGCGTCCATTTGGAAAGCTAAGGTTCCACCAAAGGTCCATTTGAATTTTTGGAAACTCTGCAAGTATATTGTCCCTACGAATGTCTCCATGAAACACATCACATGTGATCTGATATACGTCATGTGCAATCACTATGGAGAGTCCACTGTCCATATCCTCTGTGACTCTCATTTTGCCCGGTGTGCGAGGCTATCATCCCCTCTTAGCTCTTCCCACCTTCTATTCTTGGGCATCGGATCTTGCGACTTCTCTCCCCAATGACAAGTTTGATATGTTTGTGGCCATATGCTGGAGTATATGGAATTGCAAAAATTCCATGTTGTGGAATGGGAAATGCGACCGACCAAATATCTCAGTCTCTCGCGCTATGTCGTGGTGGTAGGTGTTTATGAAGTGTTACTCTGATCTGCCTCGTGACCAGAGTCTAATTCCCCCCAAAATGGTCATTTCCCCCCCTAGTCGCCTGAAAGTTAATTTTGATGGTGCCTAGAACCGTAATCGTTGTTTGGAGGGTGTGGGCATCATCGTCAGAGATGAGAGGGGTGTCTTCGTGGCAGCTGCCTGCAAAAACTTCAGCAATGTCACATCTTCTCTCCTGGCGGAAGCTCTTGCAGCTAGAGAAGGCGTGGTTTGGACGTCGACTACAGGTTCAGTAATTTATTATTTGAAGATGATTCTCTTCATATCACTGGGGCTTTGCAATGTCCTTTAATCAACCTGTCCTCGATCAGTCACATCATTGAGGATATGTAGGCGCTGCTCATCACTGAAGACATTTGTACCCACATCCGATGCCAAGCCAACAATGTTGCTCATCGTCTAGCTCGCTATAGTCCATCCATTGGTAGTAGTTGTTGTGGAGCCTAAAATAATTCCAAAAATTCTAGAGGCGACACGCGGATTTTTATTCAAGAAAGATAAGATTACCCTCAATAAATGGGCAGGCTTCTCAAGTGCTCTCACGCGCAGCTCACACCTCTGAATGTCTCAGCAGCTGAATACGATTGCTCACAGCATACCATTGGCAAGGAATTAAAGATAAGGATTAACTACCCAAATCCTATCTTTAATACATTCCCAATTGAAGATTGACTCCAATCAAGTAAGTAATCATAATTTAAATAAATTAAGGATAATTACACCATTATCTCAAGATATTATTTCCCATTTAATATCTTTGGAATATTTAGAGAATATATCTCCATTAAACACTATGGCCGGCCCTATCCTTATAAATACCTCATATTCTATCAAATTTTCAGAGCATTTGCAACCCTAAAAAAACCCTAAGTGCTTTACTCTCTCAGAGAAACTAACTTAGGCATCGGAGATCCGTTGACCTAACCCTTCCCCACCTCGTAAGCGCGTGAGGCTTAGGTCTTTGATCAAATGTGTTAATTGTTTTGCAGGTGCATTTTCGTCAAGACTGAAGATGGCAGAAATTTGCATCAACAAATTAGTGCTTTCATTGAAAGCTAATTCAAAATACTTGAAGAAGCCTCTCGCATTTGTTTCTTGAATTTTCTATTACGTTGAATTTCTCACAGGTTGTATCAATTAATTTTTCCTAGAAAAGTTTCTTGATCAATCCCTGGAGAAAGGATACAATGGTAGGAAATTCAGAAACTACAACGAATGGAACCCTGTACGTGCAAGGATTTGGATTGGAGAGTGGGGACGAGGACATAGCCCTATGACAGAGATCCTCAAGGCTTAATGCGAAGGCAAGAAGAGCCTCATCGCTGCAGAGCCACGCCACTACCACCACCACTGTGACCCAGCAGCCACGGCCCCACTCCCACTGCCGCTGCCCTTGCAGCGCCGCACCCAACCAAACTCTAGGCAGGAGGCCCAGGTCCATTTCCAAGCCCATGGGCAGGAGGCCAAAAACTTGGCAGCTGCCATAGCAGGCCCAGGGCAGGAGGCCCAGCCCACTGCGACAGCAGGCCCAAACACGAGCCCAGAATGCAACAACTGCTGCCAGCCAGGCAGCTGAAACCCGGTCTCCGGCCCAATCCATTCCAAGGCCACCTCCAGCGATCCAAATTCCGACCACAGGTCCCGCGATAGATTTAGGGTTACTTTCACCCCACTTTTCTGCAGGAATGCCCGCTTTGGGCTCAAGTTTTGTACCTGCAGTCCACTATACTTCCACCACACATGGAGACGCCCATTTTCTAGACTCTTCTAATCCAAATGGCGAGCACCACCTGTCCCAGCAGGTTGCCAATTTGATGAATGCCCTCGCGCAGCAGACCACCTTGGTGAACCAACTCCTCGAGCGTGAGATGCTGTGCGCCCCAGACGAGGTGTCCCGAAGCAAGACAAGGGCGAAAGAACGTGACTCATTCCAGCGACGTCCTGGTAAAGAGCTGCTCAGCCCACCACGAACCGTCCGTTCGGGTAGTGTGCACTCTCATTTGGGTCATCGGGGAAACGTCTTCTCCCACCTAGATGCGCAAAGAAGTGTTCATTCCCGACTCGGCTCACGAGTCAGTGTGCATTCGAGGTTGGGTCCACACTCCGACGAGCACTCAAGACATTTAGGGAGAAGTGTCCACACGAGGCTAGGCTCACAAAGAGACACTCTTACGAGGCGACGGAGTAGGCAGCGGCATGACGCCCAAAGAAAAACACGTGGGCAGTCCAGCTTAAGTTCCACTGGTAGCCCTCGCCCAGAACGGCGGCAAGCAACACAGGGTGAACCACATGCACCGCAACCGCAGCACAGACGAGCAGGACGTGCCAAAGAGCAACATGGACCGGCAAGTCAACACCAGGGGTAGCTGTAGGCTTCGCTGCCCCACAGGCGCAAATCCAGGAAGAAGTACAAAGGCTCGTAGCAGAGCAGCTGTGCGGATTCTAGCGCATTGACACTACCGACAATGCCCCCCGTAGAAACGTGGCCAACCTGAGCAGGTCACCATTTACAGACGAGATCGAGCAGACAAAGCCACCGTGAAAGTTCAACCCGCCACATTTCACTTCATTCAGGGGAGATGAAGATCCGGATAGGCACTAGATGCACTATCGAAGTGCCATGACCCTCTACGCCAATAATGACGCTCTCATGTGCAAGATCTTTGCCACGACGCTCCAAGGCGAGGCGTAAGACTGGTTCCACACCTTGCCGCCACATTCAATCCGGAACTTCAGCGAACTTTCCTTGGTTTTCACTAAGGAATATTAGTCATACCGCTCGATCAAGAAGAAGTCTGACCACCTCTTCAACATGAAGAATGACCCGAATGAGTCACTCCACATTTATGTCAAGAGACTCAAGGAGGAGAAGGCAAAGATCGTCGGATGAGATGCTTTCCGAAAGGGGCTCCTAGCAAATCACCCACTTTTCGAAGAATTGATTATGGGCGAGAACTTGTCCCTTGCAAACTCTTATGCTTTGGCAGAAAAACACTCCCTCTGGGATGAGGAAAAACACTCCCAGAAGCCGCCTGAACAGCCGCGCAAAGACATGGAACCGACTCAGAAGAAGGCGAGCGATAAACCACTCAACAACAAAAGCAAGCCAGGATACAGACGCAGGGACCGGTCCCCAGCAAAGGAAAGCACAGCGCCCAAGACATGCGCTAAGTTCTCAGTCCCTATTAACCAGATCCTTCGCGACTTCAAGGACAAGCCATGGTTCAAGCCCCCTACCCATAAGGGGCAACACCTCTAAGATGGACCAGACTAAGTATTGCGCATTCCACAAAGGTCTTGGGTACACAACCAATTTCTGCTCCACATGGAAAATGTACCTTGAGCAGCTCTTGAAGGAAAGCAAGTGCGACCAATATGTCGACAGACCAGCTGCCCGACCAAGGCGAGAAGCAGACGCCGATGCCAAACCCCCAACCAAGACAATCCGAATCAACAGAATATTTGTCGAATCCGAGCATCTAGGGGCCACCAATAACTCTAAGAAAATGAAGATCCAGCGGGCGAGATCGGTCTATCAAGTTCAAGCCATAGATGTTGTACCTGGACCAATCATCGGCTTCACCGAGCAGGACACTGAAGGAGTAGATTTTCCCCACGATGACGCCCTGGTGATTTCTGTACAACTGGCCCATGCCATCGTTAACAAAATCATGGTGGACAATGGCAGCTCAGTCAATATCCTACAACTAACAGTCATCCAGAATATGGGCCTAAAAAGCACGATCAAACGCAAAGCAAAGGTCTTGACCGGATTCAACGGACTCACCTCAACTGTCATTGGCACTATCACACTCGACGTAACCAGCCCACCGATTGTCACATCGCAGACCTTCATTATCGTCAGCGACCCATCTCCCCATGACGGGATATTGAGTCGACCTTGGCTAGTGAAGATTGAAGCTGTGACCTCGATCAAGTATCAAAAAATTCAATTTCGCATCCCATGAGGAACAGTCGGAGAGATCAAAGACGACCAGGCCATGTCCAAGAGATGCACTGTACAAGTTATGAAATAATTAAAGATGTCTTTCGCCTCAGTAGTAACAGCTGAAGTGCAGAAAGAAGACTCTACCTCCACCAAATAGCAATTACAGTAGGCATGTCAAGAAGATGGCGTCAAGGTCGACAATGCTCTGGAAGATGAATCAGTATGGAAACCCGAAGATGACGATGAAGATATCATTCTTAACCTCCACCAACCGAAAAAGACAGCTAGAATCGGCTCACGTCTAAGCCCGACAGAGAAGGAATAACTCATGGTTTTCCTTAGGGAAAATCGCGACGCCTTCGCATGGTCACCCTCTGACATGCCCGGTATTGATCCAGCGATAGCTTGTCACAAGCTGCACGTTGATCCCGCTGCCAAACCTGTGATCCAGAAAAGACGACATGTCGCACTCGAGCAAGTAGCAATTATTGAGGTAGAGATCAACAAGTTACTGGAGCTACCTACCAATGACTCGTAAACACGTTGTTCAAGAAGCAGATCGGAGTCACCATGGAAGTCTACGTCGACAACATCATGGTGAAGGGCAAGCAACGGTCAGACCATATTTACAACTTGGCAGAGACTTTTGCCATCCTTTGAGAATACAATATGAAGCTCAACCCAGCCAAGTGCACTTTTGGCGTCTCCTTGGGCCGATTCTTAAGGGACATTGTAACCTAACGAAGAATCGAGGCTTATCCAAGGCAATCAGAGCGATCATGGACATGAAATCGCCTATGACTCTGAAGGAGATCCAAAGTCTGACCGAACGAACAGCCGCACTCAATCGTTTCCTTTCGTGATCAACCAACCAATGCAAGCCCTTCTTCAAGGCAATCAAAAAGGTGCAGAAGGACAAGTGGGACAATGAGTGCGAGAAAGCGTTTCAGGACCTGAAGCAGTACCTGACATCACCTCCACTACTATCCAAGCCGGAAGCAGCGGAGAACTTCTACATTTATCTAACTGTATCAGAAGTAGCAGTAAGCTCTGCCCCTCATACGAGAAAAACTGAGGGCTCAACTGTCTGTATTCTATACATCCAAAGCTCTCCTCGATGCGAAAACCAGATACCCAAAGATTGAAAAGCTAATTTTGGGGCTAGTTGTTGCAGCTTGGAAGCTCGGACCCTACTTTCAAGGGCATCCAGTCATCGTCATGACCCAGTACCCACTGTGATCAGTTTTGCATAGTCCAGACGCTTCCCAACGAGTGATGAAGTGGGCGTTGGAACTCGGCCAATATGGCCTAGCATACCAACCCCGTACGACAATAAAGGCCCAGGCATTGGTGGACTTTGTAGCGAAATTCACCTCATGCCTGAAAAATGTAGCAACTCAGCCCGAAGATGCCCCGAAGGCAGCCGAGCACACCATAGCTGTACCAGCCCTACCTGATGGAGATTTTTGGTGTTTGTACGTCGATGGATCATCTAACTACCAAGGATCGGGGGTAAGCCTAGTTCTTACTACTCTGGACAGTTCAATGCTCGAGCAGGCGATCACTCTAAGCTTCAAGGTGTCAAACAACGAAGCAGAGTATGAAGCCCTACTAGCAAGTCTTCGATTGGTAAAAGACCTAGCGGTGAAAAAGCTCGCAATCTATTTCGATTCCCAGCTGATCACCAACCAAAACCTCAGGGGAATACGTAGCAAAGCATCCAAGGATGGCCTAATACCTCGAGAAGGTACAAGAGCAGCTAGCGACGTTCCAGGCGTACACACTCACTCAGGTTCCACGAGCAAAAAATGCCCATGCAGACGCAATAGCAAGCCTAGGCTTCGCGCTAGACCATCAACTCAGGTGCTCCATCCCAGTCGAGTACTTGGAAAAGCCAAGCATAGATGAGGACCCAACAGTCGAGGTAGCACAGATCAGCACAACCTCGAGTTAGCAAGATCTCATCATCGACTACATAGTCAATAGAACACTCCCCGCAGACAAACTGGAGTCTAGGAAACTCCAGATTAAGGCAGCATGCTACTATATGTAGAACGACATGCTCGTTCGAAGATCCTTTTCAGGACCGTACCTCTGCAACCTATCGCCTCTCGACGACCTGAAGATTCTTAGCTCAATCCACGAAAACGTTTGTGGAAACCACTCAGGAGGCCGCTCCCTGACGCAAAAAGCTCTTAACACTGGTTATTACTGGCCAACCATGCATCAAGACGCCAAGGAGTATGTGCAAATGTGCGACAACTGCCAGCTCTTCAAGCCCGTGCCCGCACTACCTGCCAATGAACTCCACCCGCAGACGAGCCCATGGCCATTCATGCAGTGGGTGATTGACCTGGTATGACCAATGCCGCCTGCTACTGAGGGTAGAGGCATGATGATCGTAGCGACTGACTACTTCACAAAATGGGTCGAAGCCGAACCCATGACTTTCATTTCATAATATATTTTAGGTCATATCTTTCATTTCATACTTAATTTGGATATGAACTATCATTATCGGTAACATCAATAACTATGTAATTAAAGTATTAATGATATAAAATCATGACAATAATCGGTACTATAGATTGGCACTTGGAATCGAAAATCGAAACTGAAACACGAACCAAACTGGACCGTATCGAACGGTTTAGTTTTGCGGTTTGAAATGGTTTGGGATTGAAACCGAACCGCAGTAAAGGAAAATGGTTTGGTTTCAGTTTTGGCCTTTTGAAACCGAACAGCACCGAGAATAAAGTATTTAATTAAATACCCATATTAGATGTTGTGTTATAATTGACTGTTTGTTAAAGTCCTATGGACTCGACTAATCCAAAATTTCATCTCTCTCTTAGCCTTTGACTTTCGGTCACTCATTCAATTATTTTTTCTATTCCAACTCTCATATGTTCTTCACATCTTACACAAACAAATTCTACGAATCAATTTGTCTCACGCACAGTGCGCAGCAACTTTGATTCATTGTATCGGTCGAAAAGGTCTACTTTTTGTTAAAATAAATTTTTCCATGCTTTCGGTTTGTAGTGTGAAGCTGAGAGTTATAACTTATAATATGGTGATGCTGTACTCGGAGGAGGATTCTTTTGCGGCGGTGGTGATGGAGCTTATAAAAATGAGTAGATCATACTGGGGTTGAATTCATAGTGCACTTGAATGGTGTTAAATTCCAGATGCCGGATCCTATTTTCATATATTGATTCATTAAATCATTGATTAAGTTGTAATGAAAGACGATGTCAATTTCATATTACGAATTATTAAATCATTTGTCTGTGCTGATACCTATTAAGAGTTCAACACCACTAGTTAGATGATTACTTAAATGATTGTATAAGTCAGCAATATAGTTAGTAAGTTTGTTAGCATTTGATTAGAGTTGTTAGACTGTCTCATATAAAAACAGAATTGTGTAATTTTTCTTTTTCAGTTAATACAAATCATATTTCTCTCTCTAAACGCTCTCAAAAATCTCTGTGTTCATCTTTCTTTTTTATTTTATCTTCAATTCTCAAATATTTCAATGTAGTTAATAATACCAATGCCATGAAGCTTAAGTTTTAACTTTTTTAAATTCTTAATACAAGTATAATTTTTTAAAATTTAAGTAGACATCTATTTTTATTTTATTAATTAAATTCGTTTAAGCGTTAGCTCCATGCCGCAACCGACTCCTAGATTTTAATGGATGGTCCCTCTGCTAATCCCTGAATCTTGAGTCATTTCAAACGATGTAGCTTGGCTAGCAGATGGTCCCCCTACATAAAGATAACTTCTGTGGAGTCATTTGCAAATGGATGGTCTCCCTGCTAATTCCTAGTGCTCTGGGTACGTAGGAATAAATGGAGGAGGATTTTCTCCTCCTTTTTTCTCATACATTTTTATCATTTTTTTATTTATGTGATCATTGTTAAATTATGTTTTTTGTCTTATTATTTCTATAAAAAAAATTAATATAAAATATTAACGTGATTTAACTGTAACCACACAAACAGAAGGATGATAGAGTTTTATGGGGAAAAAAGAGGAGAGAATCATTCTCCCGAATAAATACCAGGTTAAGTCAGTTTCTTTCAGTCACTCTCACGGTTCTAGAGTGCAAGCTGGCAACCATTTATTCTGCGTGATATAAAAGCTGAACATATTTCATTTCATATTATTTTTTATGTCAATTCATTTCACACATTTTATTGTCAAATATTTCATTTCATACTTACTTACTTTGAACATGAACTATCATTGGATCTATAATGTTTGAAGGAAAGCTTTGAGATCGCAACTGGAGCTCTAAGAGAAGTTTGTTGAAGTGATTGAATTTGTGCTAAAAAATAATTTAGTTAATCGAAGAATCACTCAAAATTTTGTTTAATCGTAAATATTGAAATGAAAGGGCCACTAAAATAAATGGTCAAAGTTCAAAAGGAATCCTCTTTGTTTTTCCTCGTACTTCTGCCTTGCATTTGCCCTGTGATTCAAAAATAATAGGGTAAATTACACAAAACTACCTCAATTATTGGTCTCATGACACTTTCATACCTCATCTTTTAAAATTGACAATGTCATACCTCATCTTTAGAATTTGGTCAATTTTATACCTTCCGTTAGCTTGACCGTTAATTTGTCAGTTAAATGCTGACGTGGCTTGATTCGTGGCCCACTTTCTATTAAAAAATCATTAAAAAACTAAAAAAAATTATTTAATATTTAAAAAAAAAAAAAAAAAAAACAACTCTGTTCGTCCCTCCCCCTCCCCATCTTCCTGCAACCCAGAAAGAAGAAGAAGAAGAAGAAGAAGAAAAAAAAAAAAGAAAAAAAAAACCTCTGTTCGTCCCTCTCCTCCCCATCTTCCTGCAACCTAGAAAGAAGGAGGAGGAGGAGGAAGAAGAAAAACCATCAGATTCGATTACCCTCCCCACCCCCACCCCCTCCCCTCCTTCTCCTTCTCCTTCTCCTTCCCCCATGTTCATGTTCTTCCCCAGATCTCCATTCCTGCAACTCGAAAAAAAAAAATAATAATAATAATCCAGTTCGTCTTCCCCCCACACCTGCACCCACCCTCCCTCCCCCTTCTCCTTCCCCCATGTTCATCTTCTTCCCCGGAAACCCCTTCCTGCAACCCCAAAAATAAAAAATAAATAAAAATAATAAACCCAGTTCATCTTCTCCCCTTCCCCCTCCCATCTTCTTCCCCTGCAGCCTAGAAACGAAACGAAAAAAAAAAAAATTCAATACCCAATTCGTCCCCACCCCACCCCCTCTTTCTCCTCCCCCATCTTCTTCCCCTGCTGCCCAGAAACAAAACGAAAAAAAAAAAAAAAAAAAAAAAACTAAAAATCAAAACCCAGTTCGTCCCCACCCGAGACTTGGGCTCGCACACCCATGGCTCGCCGGACCTGGGTTGGGTGTCCTTTGGGTGCCCCGGAGCTTCACGGAGACGAAAGGAGATAGGGTTGACGCCAATGATGGTTTTGGTACCGGTGGGTGTGGGTGTGTAAATGGGTGCGTGAGTGTAGATCTAGGAGAGAGGTATAGTCTGTGCGAGAGAGAGGAGAAGAAAGAGTGAGTGAGCTGAGAGAGAGGGACATGTTGGCATGGGTGGGGAAGGGTGAGGGGTTGCACGGAAGGGGAACGGGAAGGGGTCGGGGTGGGAGGGGGGGAGATGGGAATGGGTTCTGGGATGCAGAGAGGTGAGAGAGAGGGGGAAAGAGAGAGAAGAGAGAGAGAGAGATAGATAGATAGATTTACTATAAAAATAATTTTTTTAAATTTTAATTATTAAAAATATATTTAATAATTTTTTAATCCAGTTGGATTAGTGAGTGGACCCTGCATGTAGCCACGTCAGCACTTAACAGAAAAATTAACAGAAAAACTGACGGAGGTATGACATTGGCACAAATTCGTAAGATGAGGTATGACATTGTCAATTTTAAAAAATGAGGTATGAAAGTGTCGTGACACCAATAGTTGAGGTAGTTTTTTGTCATTTATCCAAAATAATATGTGGTTGTTTGATAACAACCATTTTGACTTTTTAAAATATATAAAAAAAAAAAAAACACTAATTAAAAAGGTTTGAAAATTTTGAGTTTCAACGATAAGAACAAAATAAAGATTAAAGTGAATACTACCATGATTGACTTTTTAGTGTAAAAATATGATTTTTCGTTAAAGTGAACTATACTTGAAGCTTTTCGTTAAAGTTCCCAAAAAAAGAATTGAAAACTAAAAAAAAAGTTTATAACAATTTTCAATCTTTTTAATAATTGAAAACTAAAAACTGAAAGATAAAAACTCAAAACCCAAAAAAATGATTGTCAAATCAAGTGATTAACTGGTAAATTTTGTTTTTTTAATATCCATTAACTATTTCATGAGGTTATATACACACGAGCATTTCATATGAGATATTAAAGAAAACTTAGTGAATGCTTGTTGATATTTTTAGTTATCGTTTGCACTTATTATTGACTTTGGCCTATAACAAGAACCATTCCTCTTCGAACAAAATTCCATATAAACTTTCTTTTAGAATTTATATAATTATCCATCACCCAAATTATACATTTCCTTATATAAGAAGACGTATAGTTTTGGTAATGGATAGTAATCTACAAGACTACAACACTTGGTAATGATTTGTCAATTTTGTATTGATATGCATATGTAGTATCATCCAATTACACTTTTTTTGTACATATTAGTATTAACCAGTCAAATGGCATTTAATTTTTAAACACCAAAAACTATTTGGAGCTTTGAGAGATTAAATATCAAATATCATATGACATTTAGATTAAATCCAAACATTTTAGTCTAATACATATTGAAAGCCACTTAGTATTATGGTTTTGTGATATTCATCTTCACTTGTAAGTGAAAAGACTTATGTTCGATTCTCTCCAAAGGCGAAATTGAACCACATTATTGTTAGCCCATTGTGAGGCTAAGCCCATCCTCATCCCCCCTCCCTTTTAGGTAAATTACATAAAACTACCTCAACTATGGATCGAACCACAATCTCATACATTATATTTCAAACATTGCAATGTCATACCTTAACTTATGAATTCGTTAGAATGTCAGACCTCCGTTAAATTTTCTATCAATTTGACTGTTAACTGTTGATGTGGCAGGCAGCGGGCCCACTCACTCACCAACTGGTTTAAAATTTTTTTTATTTTTTATTTAAATTAAAATTAATTTTAAAAATAAAATAAACTTTATCTCCTTCCTGTTCGTCCCCTTCATTTCCTCATCTCCATCCTCCTATTTCCTAACCCAAACCCTAGTTCCAGAACCCATTTCTTCTTCCGAGCCCAAACCCCTAAGCAACAGTAGCAACCCGAATACGATTTCGAAAATTTCCTCCTCGGCGACCGCGCTAGCAGGCGGTGGATCCTATGTCAACCTTACGCGGTCGTCCATCTCAAGCTCCGATCTTCTCCTCCGCAGAAAACCCTTTAAATTTGTCGACGGGAATCTCAGCAACCCGCCATCGTTTTCCACCGAATTAGCATTCTCGATGACGCCTGGCAGCAGCGAATACCTCTTGGTCGTCTTTGCTCCTGGAGATTTGGGGTCTAGATTATCAGATAAGGGCCCATTTGGGATTAACGGTGAGAATCGGTCTGTGGGCATTGAATTTAATACTGAAATTGAGTGGAGATAGGAAGAGGAGATGAGAATGAAGGGACGCACAACCAGAGAGAGTTTTTTTTTTCCTTAATTAATTATTTTTCAAATAAAAAATTAATAATTAATAATTTTTTATTCCAATTGACGAAGGAGTGGGCCCCGCCACGTTGTCATTTAACAGCCAAATTGACAGAAAATCTAACGAAAGCCTAACATTGCAATAAATACATAAGTTAAGGTATGACATTGTAATGTTTAAAAAATGAGGTATGCGATTATAGTTCGACTTAAAGTTGATATAGTTTTATATAATTTACCCAAAAAAAACATATTGAAAAATCGAACAAGAAACTAAACATCATGCCACTATGTTAGTGGCATCCAACATATATATGTGTCTTATGGTCTTTAAATGGGATCGATAATCACTGATAGGATTCGATTCTTTGCTCTTGTGTCTGGAGCTCCATGCCCATCACCATATTGGTATACGCATTGGGAAATCCGAGCAAGGTTTATTGCTGCTTTTACAAATTGCTTTGTAAATGGAGAAGCAGAAGCTCCATCTTTGTTCAGCTTCTTCCAACTATTTTCAACCAAATTACTTATATATTCACGAGCAGATTCCTCAGAAATATTCAGACTGCCACGCATCATGCATGAGATTGAGTTCGCAGTTTCTCCTCTCTCCACTTCTGCCTGCAGTGTGACAACAAATTAGTATATAGAATATTTCGTTTTTGTGAAGATAAATTAATGCATGCATGATGCATTAAAGTACATATTAAAAAGAAATTAAGGGTTCATTTGATAATTATTTTGTTTTTGTGAAAACTAAAAACTTCTTAAAACTTTTGTGACTTTTCAATAGGAGCTGATTTTCAGCCTCTCGCACACCTATTTTTAATTCAAACATTAAATTGAATAAATCAAATGAAATAGTAATACATAATTAAACATGGACATGTAGGAGGTAAAAAATAGTGTGTTTTTATTATTGTCCTTTCAAAATTTAGTTTGATTTTGGTTTTCAATTTTTATTTTTTATTTAAAAACCTCAGAGCTGTACAAAGTTACTAAACAGATTTTTAATCTTCAGTCTAAAAATGAAAAACTAAAATAGTTATTAAATGGAATTTGAATTAAATACGTACTGCCGAAGTACTCAAATCATTGGAAAGCCGGAAAATAAGAGATGACCAACGCAAGAGGCTGTGGTGATTCTCTAAGCAATCAAGTGTTTGCTTTGTGATCTTTGGGTTGATGAGAAAATATGTATGAACTAAGAACACCACCCCAGAGACTGATATCCACGCATTGTCAATATATTCTTCAAATGTGGGTGTGTGCTTGTTATAGCGCCACGTTGTCTCTTTTATAAATGCTTTGCACAAATCAGCCCACTGAGATATGTAAAAGATTGCAGTTAATTAATATCGGAAGGGAATTGTAATTGGCACTCCAAACTTTCTATATTTAGAAAGAAAAATACACTTGTGAGGAGTGTGGAATTAGATTTTTGGAGTGTCAATAACACTTCCCTATTGGAAACAGAAGTTATAATTTAATTAGAGAATAATATGATATTATTAATGTGGTTAATTTTATACGTCTAAGTAGCATTTTTGGATATATGATATATGAATGTAGTTTACGTACAGCTTTGGTGACATAAGGGAGGACGTTTTTTCCTTGCTCCTTTAAAGTGTCATAAACCATCTCATTCACTGTATTGTAAAGAGCTAGAAAACAAAGCTTCATGTAATCTGGGAGAATTTGTATAGCTTTGATATCCCATCTGAGCAGCATAAGTACGCAATTAAGGATTAATTTAGAGATTGTTAATGAAACGCCGAGAAGAGATCATCCCGCGCAATCTATATTTATATATATATAAACACAATAGAAAATTTTTAACCTTTCAACTGCAGAAGTAAAAAGCTCTAGTTCATCCAAAGTACCATAAACATCATAGACATCATCAATGGTGGTTACTAGAGCAGCCACTTTTGCCAGCCCTTTCCTGGCATGACTGTGTTGAGGTTCAAAGACGATTCCAACCGACCAAAAAAAGCACTCCATCAATCTGTCTCTGGTGAAGCTCAACTTTTTTGCTAAGCCCATATCCACCTACCACCTAAATACAATATTAATGAAGCAAATACGCTGATTGAATTAGGATAATGTTTATGGTCGTGAGTATATAATTCCCTTGATGGTTTAAAACCAGTGTTCTAAAAATCGGTCTAGGCGGTGGAGTGCCACCGCGATTTGGGCCAAATCGTCCGGCTGAATCGGGTAGGAGTTAGGCGCCCGCCTAGACACTCTCTAGGCGGTCTAGGTGGCCTAGACGGCGACCTAGGCGGTAGTTTTTTTTTCTGGCGAATTGACTCTTTGGCCTTCGGTGGTTGTCGGCATCGTATCTTTCGTTTCCAATCAGTGTTGTATCTTTAGCAGAAAATGAAAGATCTAAAGAGAAGAGGGAGGATGGGAGAGAGAGAACAGTTAAGGGTGCAAACTTGCACCACATCGGAGAAGGGAATTTACAGAGCAAAATATAGATAGAAGATGAAGAAGTGAGAGAGGAGGAAGAAGAAACGCTAAAAAGAAAACCAAAATAAAGGCTTTTAGCTTTCCAATGCATCAAATGTGTTGGTGTGTGTGTCCCGACACTTATTAGTCAGTTGCTTTTAATTTTTTTACATTATGTCTGACATAGATTGGGGGTTGGGTTATGTGAGAGAGGTTGGTTGGGTTATTTGAGAGAGGTTGGGAACCGTGGGATCAATCTTTTGGTGTGGTTCAACGGATTGGAACCTTGGATGCTGTGGAGGAGCCTAGGAGGTTGGGTGGAGGGATTTAAAAAAACATTAAATACTAATTTTATTCAAAATACCTTATTTTATTCTTTTATTCTTAAAAATGAAATTGTTTTGTTTTGGAAATCCTAAATAGAGAGGGGGATTTTTTGAGACTTTCCTCTCTTTAAGACCACATTGTACTATGCATAAAACTCTAACATCACATATACCATTCTTTTTCTTTTTAAGAAATAACATATTTTTCATGTTTGTTTTTATATCATATGGTAAATTTAATTAATTTATAATAAATATACTTAAATCCGCCTAGCCCGCCTAGGCATCCGCCTAGGCCCCGCCTAACCGCCTAAGCGCTAGGCCCCAGCTTACCGCCTGACTAGCGCCTAGCGTTTTTTAGAACCATGTTTAAAACATATATACAATTGTACTCCTAATTCCGTGTGTTGATTCTCTCTTCCCAAATATAGTTACCTTGATACTTCTTGAAGATCCCTTTGGAGTGTGCATTGCACCCAGTTAAAATCTCGCTTGGCAATTTCAAGTAGCACCTGATTTGCATCTGGCATTTTACTGTATGCCTCAGTATACCACCTAGCTTCTGATCTTTGCATTCTATGGTGCAGTGGAAGTTCCATTGCATGACTTACTTGTTCTGCTAGTCCTTTGGTAACATTAGCTCCACTGAGGTTCTTGAGACAAATGGTTGAGAATGCAAGGCCCTCGTCCAACAAGCTCTCTCCTTCAAAAGCAAAATATGAAGCTTCATACAGACTTAGCATTCCTTTTACATCCTTGCAAAGCCATGCCTTGAAACTTCCATTCCCATCTGTGAATCTACTGAATACATCTACGTTTCATACAAGTTTATTATATACATATCTAGTAATTTAGATGGAGAATGCATTTAGAAAGAGAGACTTGAAAATGACTAGAAGTAAATATGAAAGGTCTGTGTTTAATGTCTTAATTTGTACGGTACTTGTAATTTTGCCGTGTTTCAAAATCACCTTTCAAGTGCTTGAGTAGTTCATTGTTATAATGTTCTCTTAAAGTGCATTTTTAAGCATTAAGTCTACTATTATTTGTAACTCACAATCCTCTCATTGAAATATACTATAAGTGAGTTCATACATGGTATAGTGCTAATAACCAACACTGATTTTAGAGAAGCCCGCACCTTCAAGACTATTTCTATTTTCTAGAAGCCTTGCACCTTAAGTCTCTCCATTTTCACACTTACAAGTGAAGATGAATATTATTAAATTGTAATGTTGAATTGCAACAATAAAAAGTTAAATTTAGGTGTACTTTGTTTAGATTTAAGGTAGCTAGCTGTTAATCCACAAATTAAGTACTTTCTGGGTTAAAATCCTATTCTATAATTTAGATAAATTTAGTGTAGATTATCTATCATTTGTAACGATAAATAACAAAAAGTTCACGTATTACATACCTTGGGAGACTTCAAACCCATGCTGTCTAAGGAGCCTGAAGCTGAGAGCAGTGAGGTGGAGACTTTGGTCAGTTCTCTGGCCATCAATGTTGTTCAATATTTTATCAAGGGCTCTCGTTATGTCCTCCTCAAAGTGATATCCCAAACCTAACCGTTGGATGTTATCAATGAATTCAAGCGTAGTCAGCGTGTTGATATCATCATCATCGTAATCAATCATATGCTTAACTTTCTCCTCAAGAATCTTCCACCCATCCTTGTATGCTTTATCCTACAATAGTAATTAAGTGTAAGTAATACGTCTAGATAAAACTTGTATCCTATATATTGTATTTTCAAATTTGATTCAGCGGTCTACGACTAATTACTTTGATACTGTATTCAATATAACTACATGCATGTACAATTCAATATGATTTAACTACATGCATGTACAATTCAATATGTATGAGCAAAAGGCCTCAAAACAAAATTTAACGAGGTTTCTGATGTATGTCACGTTCCAACGGCATGAACTTTTTTGGGTCTTTTAAATACTAAACAAAAAGCGCAAATGGACACATAAGGGAGAAAGAAAAAAAACTATTGTCGTAATTAAAATCGTAATCTCAAATCGATAATCACCTGTAGGGTATTATGATCAATCTTCAAGGACTGAATAAAATCGGAACTCCATATACTTGGCTTGTAGGTGCCAGGGCTTCGAAGAGGCGTAATATTATGCATCGAGGAGCAATGTGGCTGCAAGAAACAAGCTGAAGCTACTAGAACTATGTTTGTGAATTTGATATCAAAAGATGGACATATATAAGGCAGTGATGCATGGTATGCGAGTTTATCGTTCCCTCTTAGTTCAGATTATTTACGATCAAGCTCATGCTTCTCGTCAGCATGCCCTTGTTGCTTTGCTTTTTGGTTGGTCCAACATGTCCCAGTTACTAGGACTTCTAATCTCGTGAAGGCCATGTAGGACCTTTTGTAGTCGAAGAAAGAGGTTGCATGCTTTTAACGATGAAAAGTAAAAATGTGTGATAGCCAAAGGAAAGAACGAAACAGACAATTACATCCATGTACTTGGAACTAGTCACTGTTGATAGTGAAGGGACTATTCAGTGGTCCTCAACTCATGTTTTTTCAATTTCACGTGTTGTGTGGTTTAAGTTTTAGTTATGCTGGTCTTATATATTTTGAGAGTGGCACTCATTTGTTTTATTTTCCTATTCATCTTATATCACTACCCACCATATTCTTATTTTTAAAACATAGCAGCCTCTCCACCCGTCCACCTCCAGGGGCGGAGACATGGAGACCAGGTGAGGCCTAGGCCTACTCTGAAATTTTACTAATATATAGTTACTGTCTACTAAGTTTGGCAATAAATTTCTTAAATGAGGCTAAGGACCTCGGTCAAAATATTTAAACAAACAAAATTTCAATTTAACAATTAGGTTGATTAGGAATTGGAACCAAAAACTTCAAAACTCTAACTTTAAAGTTTCGTTTGAATATATAACATTAAAATTGGAGAACTATCCTTTTTAGTGTGTTATTATTGACAATTAGAATATGTCATTGTAATCCAAATTTTTTTATTGAGTAATGCTAAGGAGAATAAATTTATAGACAAAATTTTGTAAATTAAATTACATGTAAGTTAATGATTGGATTATTACTAAAGTATTGATAAACGTGCTCATTCCCTATTGGTGACACATCATTTAGTTTACAAATTTAATTTTTCTAACAATATCCAAAACCATTCTTATAAGAAATACACAATAAAATTTTAAAGTGCTAACAAAATAAATTTTCTAAATATAAAACATTATTACATAATACTAGATGACCAAAATTTTAAAAGCCCCTTCAAATTTAAGGTCTTGTGGGACTGCACCTTTCGCTCTCCCCTCCCACGTTTTTATTTCCGTCCCCTCTGACTCGCACGTTTTGATTTCATTGGCTTTTTCACCTGCATTGCTTTTTGTGATGGAAAATGTCTGCATGCATTGATGATAGGCAACAAAATGTGTGGATAATCTGGAAAGCAACGAAAAATATCTGCATAAAGTAGGCTCCATTTTCGCTTGTTTTTGTTTTGAACAATGATAGTCTTCTTTGTCCTCATTAGTTGTGGATGACAGTGTTAGGGATGACGCTTTCACTTGATTGAAGCGTCTCTGTTTGTAATTTCTTTCACTGCCTCTTTGCTTTCTATTGCTTGTTGTTTGCCTCCTCGTAGGCTTTCTGTTTCCTCTTTGACCTCTGTACCCTGGAATGCGATTCCTTTTTCTCCGAAAAAAAAAAACAAAGTAGCATTGCTTTTTTTATCACTTCATCAATCTGTCTCTGATGAAGCAAAGTTAGTATTAAGAGAAATCTGATATAAAAAAAAAAAAAATTGTTATTAGAACTCCAAAAATTTCATTATACACTTCAAACTTTCTATATTTAGGAAAGAAAAATACATTTGTGAGAAGTGTATAATGAAATTTTTGGAGTGCCAATAATACATCCCAAAAAAAATCTGATATAATAATAGTTGAATGAGAATCAGAATTGATATATGGTACAACTAGTACTAGTAGAAATGTGTTGTATAAAATTGATGGAAAGGATGAAGCAAGGGTACGTACCAAGTTGAATTATAAACACATTCCTGCCCTTTTTAGTTACCACAAACTGTTTAAATTTAGATTAATGCTTATGATCGTATGTATATAATAATGAAAATTATAAACACACCATTTTTGTTCTCATACACACTCATTTTAATTGTGTTTATTGTTTTTGTTCAATTTATTTCATCTGAGGACCAGAAATAAAAAGAGGTGTTGGTGAAGCTAAAAAGCGTGCGAAAATTATCTCCCTATATTACCTTGATGGGTATAACGTATACTTTATACTCTTAATCCTTTGTTCGATTCTCTCGTCCCAAATATTGCATATAGAAGAGGGAAAAAATAGTTACCTTGATACTTCTTGAAGATACATTTGGAGTGTACATTGCACCCTGGTAAAATCTTGCTTGGCAATTTCAAGTACTATCTTTTTTGCATCTGGCCTTTTACTGTATGCCTCAATATACCATCTAGCTTCTAATCTTTGCATTCTGTGGTGCAGTGGAAGTTCCAGTGCATGACTCACTTGTTCTGCTAGTCCTTTCAAACGGCTGATTATAAATTCACAATGAGATTAAGAAATACCTAAACCTACTAATTCAACTTAATGTATTTTAATTAGTAAATACCTTATCTTAATTGAAGTCTGTATCACACTAAATACTTCAATTATTTTAGTGATTTGAGAATTTCTTTTCCATTGGCATGAAATTACGAATTATGAAGTAGCTTTTTACAACAGTGGTGAAAAAGAGTTGAGCCCTTGCATGATGACGTGTGTTTGAACCATGTCGGTGGCTAATCTAATATCTAATCTAACAAAATTATTGTTTGATAAAAAAAAAGGGTAAATTATAAAAAACTACCTCAACTATAGATTGAACAACAATCTCATATCTCACGTTTTAAAAGTTACAATCTCATACCTCATCTTGCGAATTCGTTGCAATGTTAAACCTCCGTTAAAAATTATGTTAATTTGTCTATTAACTGCTGACGTGGCAGACAGAGATCCCACTCCGTTGCCCAATTGAATTAAAAAATTAATTAAATATTAAAAGATTAAAAATTAATTAAAAATTAAAAAATTAAAAAATCTCTTCCAATTCTCTCTCGCCCTTTTGACCAAAAAAAAATTGTCTCCCTCCCTCCTTCCAGCTCTAGTTTCTCCCAATTCATTATTCCCCCGAGCCACCAAGTGAACCCGACCCCTAGAACCTGCTGACTCACCACTGCAAATCGTCGCACCTGCTCATTACCGAACCACTTGCATTCCTGTAAGATTTTGCCATGTATGTGAGTTTGCCACATCATTTCATCTGTATTATATTAAATAAGAAATAGAATTATACATGTATTACGAGATAAATAATATAATTATTTATATCAAAATTGATTGGGAATAGAACTCTGAGGGAGTGGTTTAAGCCACTCACATTATGGGATGACAGTTTTCCTTAATAGGAGGAAACAATCAACAGTTGGATATATATGGATTTGGTCTCTCCTCTCACAATCACGTTCATTAAGAAGTTTTCCTTATTGAAACTGAACACCAATTGACAGAGAGGAGAAGGCTAATTCAAGAACCATTTACTATGAATTCATCAACATATTATTTCTAGAGTCAATTGTAAACACAAAATATTTCTGAAACGAACGAAACAAGAAACACGTGTACAAAATAGTATTTTGTATTGATTTTTGGGGTTACAATCTCTTTTACAATTTGTTCCTCTGATTCGATCTCCATAAGATGTTGGTTTGTGGATGTTGTTGATCCAATGGCTGTCAAGGCTTGATCTTGGATGAACGGGAAGTTTCTTCAAGGGCCGTTGGTGGCTTGATCTTGAAGGTAGATGAACGTTTCTTCAAGGGCTGTTGGGCTTGATCTTAAAGGTTGGATGGACGACGAACGATGAATGATCTTCAAGGGCTTTTGGGCTTGTTCTTGAAGAACGGATGAACGATGAACGATGAACGAACTTCAAGGGCTTTTGGGCTTGATTCTTGAAGAACAGATGTTGTTGATCCAAGGGCCGTCGGGGCTTGATCTTGGAAGGTTGAACGAAGGTTCTTCAAGGGCCCTCGGGGCTTGATCTCGAAGGTGGATGATTGTTGATCCAAGGGCCGTCGGGGCTTGATCTTGGAAGAACGATGAATGAAGAACGAAGAGAGTTTTCTTGATCCTTCGGGATTTGCTTGAGAGCTTTTAGAGTTTCAAAGCTTCAAGGTTTTGGTGTGATGTGAATTCTCTTCCAATTTGGGAGTAGAGAATGTATTGTCCAAATCCCCCCCGATCCTTTGATGGAGAAGCCTATTTATAGGCTTTGAGAATGAATTACCACCATCATTTTGTTTTGGTAGATGTTGTAGGTGAATTGGTGGATTGTTGTAGGTGAATTGGGTGGAGGTTACAGGTGAATTGGGTGGATTGTTGTAATTTTTAATGCAATGGTCAACATTTATTTCACCGAAATTCCATTGTCTACAGTTGTAATTTTAATGCAATGACCAACATTTATTTCACCGAAATTTCAATGTCTACAAATGCCCCCACTTCAAGGCGCATTGTATACATGTGCTTGTCACGTGTAGAAGATGCGTTTTGAAGTCCCTTAGTGTAGATGTCGATCCAGGGGCCATTGAGGCTTGTTCTTGAATTTTGTTTGAAATTTCTTCAAGGGCCGTCGATGCTTGATCTTGGATGAAATTGGAACCACAAGGAGCTTCATGTGGTAGATGATCTTTGGCTTTGGTAATGGATGAATCGGCACGTATTTTGTTGCGCTTGTTGACTTTCCACAGCATTGATCTTGAACTAGGTTGGAGGGTTTTCTGGTTTCCTCAAATTGTTGATTTTCCACAGGCTTAATCTTGAACTGGACTAGGGATTTCTTCTGCCAGACTTGCACCAAATGTCTAAATTTACCCCTTTTATTTAGAGCTGAATTTCGTTCAAGGATGGTGGACACTTGATCTTAAGTCGGACTTGTGATTTCTTCAAGGGCCGTTGGGGCTTGATCTTGAATTTAGATAGGACCACGAGCGGCCATGATTTGGATACTTGGCAGACAGGTACGAGGTGGAGGTGATGGCCTGTTTCATTGTTCAATCTTTCCAATTCATATTGAAGAGGGTTAGGGGATGAATCAGCACGTGCAGTTGTCGCTTTTACTGATGATGCACAAGCTTCATTGTCACTCATCTTGTTTATTCTCTAGGCAGATGCGGATGAGTACTCGAGAGCAATGCTAGGTAAGCAATCAAGGAAGGGGTTCCAGGCAGTCTATTTTTAACCGGAAGCTTGATCCCAAGTGTCGCCCGATTGCTCTTCTTCTTATTGTCCTGTAGGCAAGAACGAGGACAAAGAAAAGGACAAGGAGAAAGCATGATATAAGATACTTTCGCTTTAGACCCTGATGATATAATATACTTTTGCTTTTGAAGAAGCAGTGGTGATTTGATGGCGTTGCACGGCGAGGCTTTGTTTTTCTGTGATGGTGCCAGCGAAAGGTTGTTGAAGCCTCTCAAACTCTTCTATTATAGTAACGATGCCGGACTTGGATTTGACTTAGACTCCTCTGCCTGGATTATGCAGTTCTGCAGGGAAGGGTGTCGTGCTACAGTGATTTGTTACAACTCATCACGCTACATTCTTCTCTGCTTGTTTCTTTTGCGTAGCAGAAGTAGTGTGTAACCTTTTGCGTTTGAATGGTCCTTCAGAGCATCACTTCTCAGCAACTCATCCATGCTTGGGAGCTTCAGTGCAAAGAGCCAACAACATACCAAACGTTCTGCGATGTCGGTGACTTGAGACCCAACTCCAACAGCAGTTGAAGATGACCACTCGAGAGCAATGCAAGGTAAGCAATCAGGCAAAGGTTCCGAGCAATTAGCTCCAGATCAGACATTTGATTTCGGGTTCTGACTGATTGCTTTCTTTCTCTCTGTCTTGCAGGTAAGAGCAAGGGTAAAGGAAAGAAAAGGGAAAAGCATGATATGAGGTACCTTTGCTTTCGACCCTAATGATATGAGATACGTTTGCTTTTGGAGAAGTAACGGATGAACCAGCACATATATTGGTTGTGCTTGTCTCCACGTGCCTCTATGTATCAATTTCACTTACCTCATCTGTTTCCCTTGCAGAAGTGGTATTCTCGCTAGTTTTTTTCCATGCAGGTTTGACATCTTTTCTTGCAGTATTTTCTTCTGATGCAGGTGTTGAATGCAAACCTTGCATTTGAATGGTCATTCAGAACATCATTTCTCAGCGGCTCATCATGCAAAAGTTTGAGTGGAAGTTCCGACATATTGCTTTTCTTTATCCTTGTCTTGCAGGTAAGAGCAAGGACAATGGAAATGATAGGGAAAAAGCATGATATGAGATACCTTTGCTTTTGACCCTGATGATATGAGATACGTTTGCTTTTGGAGAAGTAGTGGATGAACCAGCACATATATTGGTTGCGTTTATCTCTACATGCTTCGATGTATCAGTTTCACTTGCTTCATCTATTTTTTTTCAGACAGGTGTGGTATCTTCCCTGGAAGTACATCAATAGTTGAAGATGAGTACTTGAGAGTAGTGCTAGGTAAGCAATCAGGCAAAGTTTCCGAGCAGTCAGTTCCTGATCGGAAGTTTGATTGCAGGTTCCGACTAACTGCTTTCTTTGTCCTCGTCCTGGAAGCAAGAGCAAGGGCAAAGGAAATGACAGGGAAAAAGCATGATATGAGATACCTTTGCTTTCGACCCTGATGATATGAGATACGTTTGCTTTTGAAGAAGCAACGGATGGATCAGCGCATGTATTGGTTGCGCTTGTCTCCACATGCTTCGATGTATCAATTTCCTTTATCCGTTCTCCAAGAGGATGTGGTATCTTCTCTAGAAGCACAAGATGTTGAAGATGAGTACTCGAGAGCAAGGCTAGGTAAGCAATCAGGGAAGGGGTTCCAGGCAATCGGTTCCAACTCGGAAGGTTGATTCCAAGCACCGGCTGATTGCTCTATTTCTCCTTGTCTTGCAGTGAAGAGGGAGGATAAAGAAAAGGATAGGGAGAAAGCATGCTATGAGATATTCTTGCTCTCAACCCTGATGATATGAGGTACTTTTGCTCTTAGAGGAAAGAGTATAAGATTTTGATAAGGGTGTAAACTTTTCGATCGAGAAGGGTTTCTGGTTGAGGAAATGAGCTGATCATTTTGAATGACTTGATCGAAGATGTGTTCTTGAAGAAGAAGACAACTGAGTATGCTGAGAGGCTTGGTTGCAGATGCATTCTTGGCAAGGGAGAAGAGCCAAGCATTTTGGATGTGTGCCTTGCCATGGAGGGTGAAGGTCGACCTATATAAGGAAAGGCGCAATAGCAAGTAGTGGTGCCGATGTGACCTTGTCACCCACGCTTGTCGGCAAGAGTGTGGTGGTT